>CM076998.1:114695051-119495051 GCA_039090855.1 Macrothele yani
TTACCTTTTTTTATATATATATCGAAATCATGAAATCGCTGTCAAAAAATAAGCAAATTTAATATATAATTAGGACCTTGTGGAAAGACGAAGGGGCCCCTGAGTTTTCTGGACCCGTAGGCAATTGACTCTTCTGCATCAAGCTAATTACGCCACTGGCAGAGATTATTATTTTCACAGTATATTATACATCTGAATCAGTTACTGAACATCCGCAACAGCTTTGTCTTTCATCCTTTCCTTCTTGATCCTTCCCCCCCCCCTTTTTTTCTTCAAATCCTATATAGCTCATATAAATTAGTACCGTTTTGCCTTACAAACATATTACAGTGCTTTTAAATCTGCCTGGCATTTTCCAGGATTATTGATTATTTGTTCTAAAAGCATAACACCCGTTTTTAGACAACCAACAAAACTCTGCTTCTTTAACAACTTCCCAAAACGAAATGAATACAAAGGATTTCTACAGAAAAAAGTTCATTCATGTAGCCTTCTGCTTCAAAACGAAATGCAATATTCAGGTAGATTCGGTTGTTCGACCACACTAATGTTGCCAGATGTTCATAAGGGGGTCCTAACGAAAGTTCTGCACACTGTTAATTTTTGAGAAAAGTGTAAAGTAACGGAGAAAACTTACTTTATTTCCATTCAATGTACTCCCTCCACTGCTAATGTCAGCTTGCCACGGCGAGGTAGGTCCCGGATGCCTTGTAGTACGCCATCTTTGTTCAGCTGTTGTATTACTTGGGCGACGTCCAATGACAGCTCGTCCAGCGATTCGTAGGGGATGCCGCGGAGCCGATTTTTTAACTTTGGGTTAACATCAAAGTCGGGTGGACTGAGATCAGGGCTGTATGGTGGGTGGAATAAAGTTTCTCAGCCATATTTCGGCAAAAGTCCCCGTACCGACGCTGCACAATGACACGATGCGTTGTCATGCAGCATGATTGCACCCGCTTTCAACAAGTTGAGGCGGTTTTAACGAATTTTCGGTCTCAACTTTGTCCTCAGAAAGAAATTATGCTTCGATCAAGACTTCCTTCCCCACAAACTTCTTGCAAGGCAAGGTGGATCTGTGTCGGAGTTTTCCCCCGCAGAGCTTCTATTTTCACGTACGAGTTCTAGCCTAACGCTGTGACTCGGCCTGAGGAGCTGCACGCTTCCATTTCCAAACCCTTCCATGTTCACACAGCAAATGATAGCGCGTCGTTCTGACGCCACTGCGTTGCTGAGAGTCTAACCTTGACATGACGCAATCATTCTCCCGATTGCATCATCCGCTTCCGTTTTAGATCAACGTATGCAGAACTTTTGTAATGACCCTCGTATAAATCAATTTGGTTGCTTTACCATCTGGCGATAGAAAATACAAAGGAAAGAAGAAAAATGGTAAAAATCGATAATGTTGAACTTATTCCCCTCTTTAACAGCTTAATCTAGTCCTTATAGTGTGGTCCCGTAGGATTTTTTAATTTTAGCAGTGACCCCTACACACACACACACACACACACACACACACACACACACAATTCCCTTACCGTCAGGAGAAGATATTTATTTTGGGCACATATTAAAAAAAAGTTCAGCAAAATATTTAGTTGCCTCACACAGAGTTTACGAATGTAAAGTCACCCAAGGTTAACGTGATTCGGAACACTGTTGTTTTGCATTCTGAGTGGACAGTCCTTTGTATAGTTCTCCTGTCACTATACAAAGGACTGTCCACTCAGAATGCAAAAGTCCTTTGTATAGTTCTCCTGTCACATTCTGTTAGCTTTAGTGGTTTACCGGTTCGTTTCTTGGCAGATACAGCCTCACTCAGTTACCCCTTTTTATATCATATCATCAACCGTTGACCAAGGGATCTTCAATGCCACTGAAAGTCGTGTACGGAGCGTTTGCTTATGTGGCTCACTATTGACAATCTGCGCTGGAAATCAGCTAACTCTGTTGATCGATGCATCTTACATACTGTCGTGCTATTGTCCCATTATATCCCTACAAGCATACTTGAGTCTGTGACATTGTGCTTGCGTAGGACCTAACTCACAACTCACTATTGATAGAGGGAAACATCTTGTATTCACTATGGACGTATTGTCTCATTATAGTCCTACAAGCATATTTGTCGTTGAGTCTGTGACATTGTGCATGCGTAGGTCCTGACTCATAACTCACTATCGATAGAGGGAAGCACCTTGTATTAGCTATCGTGGTATTGTCTCATCATAGACCTACAAGCATATTTGCATAGTTGGGTCTGTGACGTAGTGCTTGTGTGGGACCTAATACACTACACTGAAGAGCAATTGAATTAGGGACAGCTGGCGTTATGCAAATGTGGCGCTGTGGGCGGCCCTGTAAACGGAAACGACATGACATATGCAGCGATCCGACAATATAAGGAGTGATGCGACGGGAATCAGTAAGACTCGGACGAAGTGTACGAAGGATCTAAGCGCATTTGATCGTGGGAAAATTGTCGGGACCCGATGAATGGGTCACTCCATCTCGGAAGTCGTGCAGGCACTGGGATTTTCACGAGCCACTGTGTCACGGTTGCACCGTGAGTACATCGAATCCGGTAAACCCATCCCTGCAAGGGCCAATTGCCGTGGACAACAGCGTGTGGATGAGCGGAATCATCGTCGGCTAGCTAGCATTGTAACAGCGGATAGACGGGCCACAGTGCAAGAAATCACTCGGCAATTTAGTCCTGGTGCAGAAAAACGTGTAAGCAGCCACACCATCCAGAATCATCTTTTCGCTACGGGGTACAGAAGCCATCGTCCCACGAGGGTACCGCTGCTGACCGCACATCACAGGGTGCAAAGATTAGCATGGGCGCGGGAACATCGCCACTGGACCCTAGACATGTGGGAAAATGTTGCCTGGACTGATGAATTGAGATTCACGTTGGTACATGCGGATGGCAGGATACGAATACGGCGCAAACCACGTGAAGCGATGGATCCTTCTTGCCAGCAGGGTACTCTTCAAGCTAGTGGGGGTGGCATTCTCGTCTGGGGACTGTTTACGTAGACTGAAATGGGACCCCTGGTAAGTGTGACATCGTCCCTCACAGGTCAACGTTACCGGAATATCCTGAACGACCATTTTCTCCCGTTTGCGCGTCTTCAACACCCCACTGGAGACCTCATCCTGCAACAAGACAATGCATCGTGCCATCGCTCCCGAGTTGTATCTGAATGGTTGGATGAACACTCCACCGACGGGACTTCGCTTCCTTGGCCAGCTAAGTCACATGACCTGAATCCCATCGAGCACATCTGGGATGCCACCGAGAGAGAGAGATGTTCTAGGCTCTGACCCCCCTCCATCAAATCTTCCTGAACTGTGGGAGCTTGTTCAGGGGCCGTGGATCCGTATGGCCTCCCAACGCTTCCGGTGTCTTGTCGAGTCCATGCCTAGACGAATCGCCGCCGTCATCAGGACGAAAATTGGTGCTACACGTTACTAGACAGGTATCACTAATTCAATTGCTCTTCAGTGTATTAATGGAGGAAAGCATCTTGTATTCGCTATCGTGGTATTGTCTCATCATAGCCCTACAAGCATATTTGTAGTTGGGTCTGTGACGTAGTCAGGGCCGGCTGGACCATAGGGGCAACTGGGGAGGGCGCCCTGGGCCCCGCGCCTTTAGGGGCCCCGCAGTTTAGAAAACATAATAATTTTCGGTAAAAAAAATTTAAACTACATTTTTTTTTTTTTTTTACTTTTGAGGCGCCAAGCCCTTAAAAATATATTTTTGATGTTTTTTGCTTGTTTCCAACTCCCCATTTTTGAATACGTTATTCCCCCTGTTCGTCGTACGGACACTGAGATTTGCAGATTCGAAATGATTTTTCTAACCACCTTAATGTTTTCCGCATTCATGAAGTAACAAATTAAATTTCATCATTTTGTGGTCCCCTACTTTTATATATTCAACAATTTGTGTGAAAACCTGATACTTAAATTTACGGAAACAAAAAGAACAATATCCAAGTTACTTTCGGACTATTCGGACTACACATGGAGTCCACTTTTCCAACATTACAAGGAATTGAAAAAAAAAGGCTACTTGCACATATGAACACGTATAAAAGTTTAGAATGTCACTAATTTGTAAGTTACTCCACTGTGCGTTAAAAATCAATCGTTAAACATGTATCAAGGGAAAAAAATGTTTACACCAATTTATTTTAGAGGGATCATTATTATATTTCCTATACAAAAATATTCGCAATGTGAAAATATTCGCTAAGCAGGTATCTTTTTATCATTTTGTTAATAAGCTGTTATAAGAGTCACAATGCAACCTAAACCTCTTCTCCCGGGAAAGAAAATCGTAGATTTTAACACTTTTTACTCTCTCTCTCTCTCTTTTTCTTTCTCTATCCCTATCTTTTTCTTCTCTCTCTCTCTCTCTTCCCTCCTGTCTCTATATTTCTCTCTCTCTCTGAAATTTCAGTCCGTATTATGGTCTTTTTCTTAAGCTTAAAGAAAATACTTCTTTGAGATAATCATTTTGTCTTTACGGTAGTGTTCGTGTGTCTTCGTCACGAACGATAATTTTCAGAAACGACTTTATTAAAATATGAGATTTTTTTTTAGTGCCCACAATGAAATTTTGCTCTGGGCCCCGCAATGAAATTTCACCCAGGGCCCCGCAAGAGCTCCATCCGGCCCTGGACGTAGTGCTTGTGTAGGACCTAATTTACTATTAATGGAGGGAAGCATCTTACATTTACAGTCGTTCTACTGTCTCATTATAGCCCTACAATCATACACTGACGGAAAAAAATCCCAACACCACGAAAAAATAGTTGTAGAGGAATGAAATGGCGGCAATACATTTGTATACGTAACATATTTAATCGATTAAGGTTTCAAGATCACAGCTTAATGTAAGCGCGAGAAGAGCCATTTTAAATGTGAAATGCTGGTACATTAATAACCGGTGTAACCGCCAGAATGTTGAATGCAAGCACGCAAACGTTCATGCATTGTATCGTACAGGTGCTGGATGTCAGTTTGTGGGATGGAGTTCCATGCCTGTTACACTTGGTCGGTCAATACAGGGACGGTTAATGCTGGTTGGGGGTGACGCTGAAGTTGTCGTCCAATGATGTCCCATACGTGCTCGATTGGTGAAAGATCTAATGATCTAGCAGGCCACGGCAACATGTCGACACTCTGTAGAGCATGTTGGGTTACAACAGCGGTATGAGGGCGAGCGTTATCTTGTTGGAAAACACCCCCTGGAATGCTGTTCATGAATGGCAGCACAACAGGTTGAATCACCAGACCGACGTACAACTGTGCCGTCAGGGTGCGTGGGATAACCACGAGAGTGCTCCTGCTGTCATAGGAAATTGCTTCTCAGACCATAACTCTAGGTGTAGATCCAGTGTGTCTCGGCCGCAGACAGGTTGGCTCAACTGGCCTCCTTCTAACCAACACACGGCCATCACTGGCACCCAGGCAGAACCGGCTTTCATCAGAATAAACAACAGATCTCCACTCCGTCCTCCAATGAGCTCTAGCTTGACACCACTGACGTCGCAAACGGCAGTGGTTTGGAGTAAGTGGAATGCACGCTACAGGGCGTCTGGCTCGGAGCTGTCCTTCAAGTAACCGATTTGTAACAGTTCGTTGTGTCACTGTGGTGGCAACTGCAGCTCGAATTGCTGCCGCAGACGCAGTACGATGCGCCACGGCCCTACGCCGTACACTGCGGTCTTCCCTCTCAGTAGTGCCACGTGGCCGGCCGGAACCCGGTCTTCTTGAGGCAGTACCTTCCCTTGACCACCGCTGCCAACAATCATGCACAGTGGCTACATTCCTGCCAAGTCGTTCTGCAATATTGCGGAACGAAAATCCACCTTCTCGTAGCCCTATTACACGACCTCGTTCAAACTCCGTGAGCTGTTGATAATGGCTTCTTCGTCTTCTTAAAGGCATTCTTGACTAACATCAACACCCTACGTCGAATATCAACGATAACTAACGCTGACGAACGTTACAGCGCGTATTTACAACAAACCTGCTTTGCATGTTCCGAGGGGCGCTACTAGCGCCACACGTATGCGCCGAGCGCGAAATTTGCATAGACGTCATATTACAGATTTACTCTCACCGCCTACCAACTGTCGTTTATCTAACACAAGCCCTTCTTGGTGTTGGGATTTTTTTCCGTCAGTGTATTTGCAATTGGGTCTGTGACGTTGTGCTTGCGTAGGGCCTAAATCACTATCGATAGAGAGGTGTCCGGTTATTAAAGGTAAGGCAGTGTATTGTGTTTTTCTCTATCTCCTTTTCTGGAGACCCGATTTTAAATTTTCGTTTTGTGTTGGGATGCCGATTTTGTGCCACAAGGGAGCAGAAATGTATATTTGCTTCTTAGGTCATAGCTTCGCTTGTAAAGTATCGATTGTCGCTTTTGATCATTCGTCTGAGGTTGATATGGGTTCGAATCCCTGTGAGGCAGGGATGTCGCTTTTGTCTTACTGTACTGGCTCTCACTCCCTTCCTTGAAACCTGTGGCCCCAAATTAGGGACGAGCGACTGCTTATAGCCCATAAAGTTACTCACGGTGATCGTTAAACCCCTAAACAAAAAAAACATGGTTGTTGTATTGTATCGTTGGGTGGGCTTCCTCACCTGTAGCGTCGTAGCTGATCTTCCATTGTACTACTGATAAAGCGATGTCGTTCAGATAATACGGCGATGTTTTTCCTAATATAGGTTTCTAGACGTTAGGGCCTTTCCACGGGTAACTATCATTGTCTTGACACAGAAGCAGTCAGCCGTAATGCTCTCACCCGACGCCACATGAAGAACGGATACAGTTCACCGACGAGTCTTGGTTCTGTACCGGACGAAATAATGAAGGAGCGCAGGTGGAAGTATGTGTGCAAGAAGTTTCACACGCGTCCACCTATGATCGCGAAGACAGGCCAGCCAGTCCCAGACATAATATCTCAGTACCACGTACTGCTAATATGTTTAACATTTCTTCAGAAAGATAATGCCCGTCCACACATGCCCATTGCGTGTACTAGCGTTTATGTCCCATGTGGTTCGGCCATCTTTCTACTATCCTGGGGATTGCCAGGACTGTTTTGCAATCAGATACATCTGGTTGTTTACTGAACAAGAACTTCTTAAGGGCATTTTTTTTTCTCTTATTAAAGCTACTTAGCTCAGGAAAACATCTGTGCTGCGTTGCTGTTTTTCTAATAGGTAGTACACCCATCATCTCAATGTCTGTATCATGATTTTTCATGTTTGGATGAATACTGTTATTTTTGTCTCTCGTTTGTATTTTGATGCTTCTTTGTTGTTTTGTTTAGGGGGTTTAGCGACAACCATGAGCTTCCCTAATTTAGGGCTACTGGTTCCAGGGAAGGGGGAGTGCCAGTGCCGTAAGGTAAATGCACCAGCTCGTCCGGGACTCAAACCCGAGCTCAACTCGGACGAGATGGCCAGAATTCTACGCCTCTGATCACTCGACCACCGAGGGAGCGTATTCCAATGTCCATCAATGATGTGCCAAATTTTATTGGATTACGTAGTGCTGAAATTTCCAGGTCCTATTTTTGTTCTTTTTTTTTTTACGATGGTGGTAAACTCTCGACATCTCAAATCGTCTTTCCTTTTTATTTTCAAGGGCGGTCTCCGCTCCAGCAGCTGACTCTAAAGAAGGGGGAAAAAAAAGGTGAGACAAAAAAAGAAAGAGCATGGAGAAAAAGAAAAAGCAAAACATAATAAAATAATGCTGTTTTGGCTACGGAACAAAACAGCTGTCAACTTTAGAAAGAAAGTGACCTCGCAGGCAATTTTAACGAAAAAAAGAAAGGAAAGGTATAGGGTTGTAGATCAGAAACCACCATGCGGCATTCTCTGGCGGCGCAAGCATCATTCCGTCGTACATCGAAAATAGGTCACCGAGCTTCGCTGTGTTTGTTATGTAAACCTAAGGCAAGTGTTCGGACAGTTCGTAAGCCATAGGGGAAGTACACATTGATCCGGTGTTTGCTGCTATTGGATAAACCTGTACTTTGTCAAAGGATCGTAAACACTTTCACAGATGTGCTTCTAAGAAAAAAAAAAAAAAGAAATTAAACAAAATGACACTTCTTTGTGGCCCACTTCCCAGCAACTGGGAGCTCGACCTGATGTGCCCGCTTCCACCTGTGGTATCACCAGTGGCAATTGGTACGTGTTGAAAGTTAACCCTCACCCTTTCCTTCTGTTCCAAGTGCATCGTTCCTTAGAGCATGCAAACCCAACCTATCCGTACAGATCCTCCAGAATCCTTTCATTTCTCACTTTTAAAGTGTAGCTGAATTTCCTTTCATTTCTGAAATCCACTTCCTCGTAGCGTTATGTATTAGAGTAAAACCTAGATTGAGCGTATATATGGCTACAGCATACCGGCTGTGGCAGAAGGTTACTAAAGAAGTTGACTTTTCTTTCAAGAATGAAAAATTTCCCGAAACCCTGATTATTGAATTACTTCTGTTTTTAGCTACGTTCATAGATGTTTGTTTTTCAGTCACCTTTGGCAAGCCAGGAAATCTCGAGATTTTATTTTAAGCTCATTAGAAACTAGAAGCAGATATGAAGAAACTACATCTGCTGTCTCATCAAAATCATCAATTTATAAACATATCACACTTAGAGGGTACTTTAGAAATGCACTTTCATCACATGTAGCGTTTAATATCTGAAACACCGTAAAGTAAGTTATTTCCATTTTTAAAAACAAGATCTTTGTGAAATCATACGATAAGGCACTGAACTCTTGTGGAAAAAAACAACAGAACTTTCATGCAATAACTTCTTTAAAAATGGTGTCTACATTACAATTCCTGAATAACTTCCAGTTCCACGCCGGTTTCCTGAATTTAAAACTTTTCACGAAGTGTTCTCAATGTGCGCTTGTGAAAGCGAATTTTCAGGATCTTTCTCAGTCAAAGCCAAATTAAGAGTAGTCTAGATCATGAATAAGAATTAAACTCCCATCGCTCCAGACTGGCATTCTGACTATTAGTGAAACTTGATCAGCTATTTCATTGTTATTCAGCATAAATTCCTTCTCTCCGACGAGCTGCTGGGCTCTCTACAAATGTGTTTGGCGTGGTAGGATGTTACATAACACCAGGTGTGTATATTTCCTTTTATTACTGAATGAATTTAACAAACACTTACTATAAAAAATTAGCAAATTTTAATCTAAATAAATGTTAAAACTTACATATAAATAGCATGTTCAGAGTTTTCGAAGTTGAAAATAGCCCTTGAGCTATTGAAAAAATATGAACCACTATTGTAATCTTTACCGGGTTAAATTTGTTAGTATTTTTTTATTTCTGAAATAACTAGGACAATATTCCAGTATTGTTTGAGAAAGATTAACGATCGCCATAAGCTTCAAAAACTAAACGGAATCACCCGCCCCAATTAAAGGACACTTAGAAGCACTAATTAGCGAGAAGACAGAGCCAGTGCCATTAGAAACCGCACCCCCATCGGTGAAACATTGTTATGTGCCCATCAGTGAAACATTCTTATATGTCCTAATCCACTCGCTTATCGGTGAAAATTGTCATGTACCCTGATCATTCGCCCATCAGTGAAACATTCTTATATGTTCTAATCCACTCGCCTATCTGTGAAACATTGTTATGTGCCCTGATCACTCGCCCACCAGTGAAACATTCTTATATGTCCTAATCCACTAGCCTATCGGCGAAACATTGTTACGTGCCCTGATCACTCACCCATCAGTGAAACATTGTTACATGTCCTAATCCACTCGCCTATCGGTGAAACATTGTTACGTGTCCTAATCCACTCGCCTGTCGGTGAAGCATTGTTATGTGCACTGATCACTCTCCCATCTGTGAAACATTCTTATACGTCCTAATCCACTCGCCTATCGGTGAAACATTGTTATGTGCCCTGATCACTCGCCCAGCAGTGAAACATTCTTATATGTCCCAATCCACCAGCTTATCGGTGAAACGTTATGTGCCCTGATCACTCGCCCAACAGTGAAACATTCTTATACGTCCTAATCCACTCGCCTAACGGTGAAACATTGTTATGTGCCCTGATCACTCGCCCATCAGTGAAACATTCTTATATGTCCCAATCCACCCGCTTATCGGTGAAACGTTGTTATGTGCCCTGATCACTCGGCCCAACAGTGAAACATTCTTATACGTCCTAATCCACTCGCCTATCGGTGAAACATTGTCATGTGCCCTGATCACTTGGCCATCAGTGAAGTATGCTCATATGTCCTAATCCACTAGCCTATCAGTGAAACATTCCTGCGTACTCAATCCCGTTACACATTCGGGAAATATTCTTATACGTTCTGACCCATTAGTAAAACATTCTTATGCGTTCTCATCCACTCGCTCATGATGCCCTGATCCCCTCGTTCATCAGTGGAGCATTCTTATCCACCCAGATCCACTCGCCCCTCGTTGAACAATCTCTAGCTCTCAGATCCATTCGCTCATCAGGTGAAATATTCTTATTCGTCCTGATCCACTCGCCGATGGGTGAAAAATATTCTTATGCATCCTGATCCACTCACCCATCGGTGAAACATTCTTATGCTCCTTCATTCACTCACCCATCGGTGAAATATTCTTATGCGTTCTGATCCACTCGCCCATGGGTGAAAAATTCTTATGCGCCCTGATTTACTCGTCCATAGTAAAGAGAGGTAATGAAATTTGCATAAGAAATAAAAATTCAAAAGAAAGGTTAAATTAGAGATATACGTCACAGCATACATTTATATTATATTTTTAGTCCTTTTTTCTCGGATTTAACGACAACCGTGAGCAACTCTGAGGGCTATACGTTATCGCCCGTCCCTAATTTAGGGCCACTGGTTCCAAGGAAGGGAATGAGCCTGTGCCGTAAGAAGGCGTACCATCCATGCCTCACCGGGAACTCGATCCCGGCCGGGCCCACCATAGGAACCAACTTCGACGATTCGGTCAAAGAAGCGGCACATTCGTATTTGTTAGAATATCACAATCCAGAATACGAACTGGAAGCGTCGTACTGTTAAGTTTGGATTCGAATGTTGTGTCTGTCCTTCTGGCTCTGGAACCCTGTGCCCGTCCCTCCCTGGAAGCACTGACTCCAAAGTATGGCGCCGCCCCGGTGGCGCAGTGGTCTAAGCGATGGCTTCTGATCATTCGTCCGGAAGGGTTCAGGGTTCGAATCCCGGTGAGGTATGGATGTTGTGTTTGTCTTGCGACACTGGCTCTCTCCCTTCCCTGGAACCAGTGGCCCTAAATTAGGGACGGGCGACTACTTATAGCCCGTTGAGTTGCTCACGGTGGTCGTTAAACCTCAAAAAAAAAATGTGGCTGGGCGACTCCTTAGATGATTATGAGGGATATTAAAGACCGAAAAATAAAACCAAAGAAAGCCGTGTGGTTCTGTGGTCCGACACCAAAATCGAAATCAAACGAGGATGTCCCGGTGGCGCCGTGGTATAAACGCTGGCTTAATACCATTCGCCCAAGATGAATCAAGGTTCAAATTCCGGTGAGGCATGGATGTAGTGTTTTCTTACGGCACTGGTTCTCTCCCTCGCCGGGACCAGCGACTGCTTATAATAGCCCATGAAGTTGCTCACGGTAGTCGTTACCCCCCCCCCCCCCAATAAACAAAATCCAACCGGGTCTGGGAAAAAAGAATTTTATTGGTTTTGGTAAATAAACATGATCAAGTTCCTCGACAAACATTCTCGTTTTTGCCCTAATAAAATGCTCCTGCTAGAAGTCTGTGTATCTTACGATATACAGTCAGCTCTGGATATAGTGAACTCTGTTATAGTGAATATTTGGTTACAGTGAACCTAAATCATTGGTCCCGACCAGCAACATCGGAAATGTACATTAAAATTTTCGTTTATAGTGAACCCTCAACTTCGGCTATAGTGAACCTAAAAAATAAAACTTCAAAGAAAAGAATATACTTGTAACATGGAATTGAAACGTATTTGAAAACAAATCTTCATGTAAAAACTTGAAAGAATGTGTTTAGAAAAATATTGTAGGCCTACTGCTCCTTAAGTGCATTGAAGGACAAAAGTAGGATTACAAACCTCAGCAACATCCAGCTATTGCTCCTGCCTGCCAACACCACGTCAGCCCTCCAACCCATCGATGTGATTCGGAACTTTAAAACCTATTACAAAAGGGAAGTAACGCTTCATTTAATCCAAGACTTTGAATCGAAGCAGAACACATCAATAAATGTTCTGAATGCTGTACGTTTCGAAAGCAAAGCTTAGATGAGTGCGTCAACTGTCACTATACAGAACTGTTTCAGGAGGCTTGGCTACTGGACATGTGGCATTCGAAGAGGAAGATGATGGGCCTCTCAAGGACCTGCTTCAGAATATCGGTGCGAATTCCGCTGAAGCTGAAGATTTTATCGATGATGACTGTGAAGTTATAACGAATGAAATCCCGTCGGATGAAGCTATTGTCGAGGCTATAAAAGGCGGTTCCAGCAATGAAGAAAACGAAGCTGAAGATGACGATAATGAAGAACGTGTTCCAACAGTGAAAGAGGCGTTGGAGAGTGTCAGGACTGTGCTAAAGTTCCTAGAATGTATGTTAAACGTAGAATCGAGTTTAGTAAAAGCACAGGCTCTAGAAAAGGACATAGAGAAAATATTTATTAAAACGGTTTCCAGCAAGCAGCGGCACATAACAGACTATTTTCATGTTAATTAAGGTAATGCAAAATTAATTTTGTTTATTTCATTCAATGAATATACACTACGTACATAAAAATATTATTTTTAGATACATATGCACATATTTTATTTTCTTGCTCATCATTCCACTCAATTCAGTTTAAGGGAAGGCACTTCGGTTTTAGTGAACCTCGGATATAGTGAACGAAATATGCGAGTCCGCACAGGTTCACTATAAGCGGAGTTGACTGTATCTGTTACTAGAAGATACGTCAGGAAAATTTTGTTTATTTTCTTTCTGTTAGGGAGAGGAAAGGGGAACTATACAAAATAACCAAGATTTTCCAGTTTTCTTTCCCTTTATGGTTGTGCCGCCCTGGTGCCGCAGTGATCTAAATTCTGGCTTCTGATCATTCGCCCTTGATGGGTCCGAGTTCGAAACCTGGTGAGGGATTGATGTTCTGTTTGCCTTACGGCTCTGATTTTCTTCCTTATCTGGGACCAGTAGTTCTAAATTAGGAACGAGCGACTGCTTATAGCCAATCGAGTTGCTCACGGTGGTCGTAAAAAAGGTTGTATCTTATGGCATAACCAAGATACGATATTTTCTGTCTGTGGTCATGATAGCTTTGCTTTATTGAAACTTTCCAGAAGGGCCTACGTAACTGCAAAATTTATTGAGCTGGTAAGGTATAGCATAACTATTAAACAGAGAAAGATACATATGCTGCCTGTCTAAGGTGTCGGTTTCCTTGAAATTTTTCAGACTGTGGGTGATTGTAGGATGTATTGCAAAGCATTCTAAATCTTAGTTTGTTTGTTTTGTTTATTGAAGGTTTAACGACCACCGTGAGCAACTCAATGGGCTATAAGCAGTCGCCCGTCCCTATTAACACAAACACAATATCCATGCCTCGCCGGGATTCGAACCCGGACCCCTTTCGGACTAATGATCAGAGGCCATCGCTTAGACCACTGCGCCACCGGGGCGGCTTCCAAATCTTAGAATAGAATAACTTATTAACGTTTATTCACAATAAAACGTTTATTTAACATCGACTATAGTTTCGCAGAGCGTTTGGCTATGCATCATTATGACAAATGGAGCGTAAATATTCAAATTGCCGCCCCTGTGGCGCAGTGGTCTAAGCGATGGCCGCTGATCATTCGTCCGAAAGGGGTCCGGGTTCGAATCCCGTTGAGGCATGGATGTTGTGTTTGTGTTACGGCACTGTCTCTCTCCCTTCCTTGGAACCAGTGACCCTAAATTAGGGACGGGCGACTGCTTATAGCCCGTTGAGTTGCTCACGGTGGTCGTTAAACCTCCAATAATAATAATAATAAATGCTGCCCCGGTGGCGCAGTGGTCTAAGCGATGGCCTATGATTATTCGTCCGAACGGGGTCCGGGTTCGAATCTCGGTGAGGCATGGATGTTGTGTTTGTCTTACGGCACTGGCTCTCTCCCTTCCCTGGAACCAGTGACCCTAAATTAGGGACGGGCGACTGCTCATAGCCCATTGAGTGGCTCACGGTGGTCGTTACACCTCCAATAAAAAAAAAAAAAAAAAAAAAAAACCTCCAATAAAAAACAAAAACAAAAAACATTCAAATCATTGTGACATCATCAGAGTTCAGACGGTCACCGATTTTCGTGAGTTGTTTCCACGCGCTTGAAAGAAATGGCGTAGACGTCATGTCGTTGACAAGTCGTGAAGAATTCCGGTATGTGTGGAAAGCTTTTAATATATTAAGCTTGATAGTCGAATCAGGTTTGTCAATAAACAAAGCGTTTCCGAACAAAAATTTATAGTTACTACCAATCATGCCCATTCTCCGAACAGTGAATCTATAAAATCATTTTTTGAACATAAAATTAAAGAAATGGAAAAAGTAATTAAGGGAAAGAAAAGTAATTTAAAATCCGTAACTGTTTTACGATTTAGAACAGCGTCGTGACGTCAATGCATACAGTTTGACGTAAAATAGAGCAGGCTTTGGCGCCCCTTAATTTTAAATCAAAATTTGTAATTTTCAAAGCATTTCAGTGATTCTGACAAAATTATTTTTAAACCTATCAGCATTTTTAAACAGTAAAGCTAAGCCACCTTTTTGAATTTTTTGGTTTTCAGACTTTTTTCTAGGTGTAGAAGTTGTAGAAAAATTCAAGCAGACAATGTTTCAAAGCGCTGTTTTTTAGCACGTCTTTTGTAAAACAGATCGTGCTTATGTTATCGGATTGTCCGTCCGTCCGTCCGTCCGTCTGTACCCACGATATCTCTGCAACTGTTAGTCCGATTGGAAAAATTCTTTTTGCATTGAGAAGCTTGAAATATGCGAATGATGATCCTTTATTTCGTTTTTTTTTACGATGTACAATTTCGCCGCTGGAGGGCGTAAATGCAGATGATGTCGAATTCAAAAACACGTTTTATTCCACATATTTGCTTCTAAACATCCGATTGAAAAAATTCTTTTATCTTTCGATTCCATTTATGTCGAAGAGTATTTTAGATATAGTTACCTTTTCAAATTACGCTTAGATTTTCCGCTAGGAGGCGTAAAAATAAATTACATTTTTCCCGATAACTCTTCTTCTAAAACTCCGATTTGAAAAATGTTTTCTTCAGAAGATACACCTCCTGATGGAAAATCGTTTGCATATAATTTAAAATTTTTGGTGAAGAATACTTTGGCCACCAGGGGGCGTAAGTGTTACTTTTTGCTTCTGATGTATTTGCCATAAAATCTGAGCTTCTAAAATATCGATTGAAAAATTCTTTCGTGGACTGATGCCATTCACATCGATAAATTTTTTGGGATATTTTTTTCCTAAAATATTCCACAGTTTCTACGCCAGGGGGCGTAAATGTTCATCTTATTTTTGTCAATATCTCTACTTCCTGGAGTCCGATTTGAAAAATTCCTTCTTTGTTGGATACTGTGTTCCGTGTGACATGTTTTTCGTATAATTTCAAAATTTTCAAGTAATTCATAGAGTTTCCGCTAGGGGGCGTAGCGGTAAATTGCGTTTCCCCCTATATCTCTGCTTCTAAATCTCCGATTTAAAAAATTCTTTCATCGCCAGATGCAGTTCCTGATGGGAAATCGTTTGCACATAATTTCTAATTTTTGTAAAAGCATGGTTTGGCCACCAGGTGGCGTAAGTCTTAATTTCCGCTTCTGATGTATTTGCAGCAAAATATGAGCTTCTAAAATCTCGATTGAAAAAAAGTCGTTTGTTGACCGATACTACTCATGTCAACAAACCTTTTAGGAACATTTTCTTCTTGAAATAATGCATGGTTTCTACGCCAGGGGTGTAGATGTATATCTTACTTTTGTCAATATCTCTCTCTGCTTCTAGAAGTCCGATTTGAAAAATTCCTTCTTTGTTGGACAGTGTTTCCAATGCGAAATGTTTTTCCTATAAATTAAAAATTTTCAAGTAAATTACTCACAGACTTTCCGCAAGGGGACACAAAGGTAAATTGCGTTTTCTGCTTTATTTCTGCTCCTAAAGCTCCGATTTGAAAAATTCTTCCCGTATCGCATACAAGACCTGATGGAAAATATTTCTCACATAATTTCTAATGTTTGTTAAAGAATGGTTTGGCCACCAGGCGTCACAAGTGTTAATTTCTGCTTCTGATGTATTTGTAGCAAAATCTGGGCTACTCAAAACTCGACTGATTTTTTTCTTGGACCGATACCGCTTATATGGATAAACCTTTTGCGAATACTTTCTTCCTAAAATAATGCATGGTTTTTCCTCCAGGGGACGTAAAGTCACATCTTATTTTTGTCGATATCTCTGTTTCTAAAAGTTCGTAAGCTCACGATTCCGTTTACATCAATATCTGAGGGATTAAAAACCCGATTGAAAATCTTCTTTCTTTCGTCAGATCTATTGTTTTCCATACCGGTTCCATTGACTTTGAATAGTTTTGATGAATTTAATTTGCGTCAGAACGGATTCAAAAGACGTTCTTATTACACCCGAAAATTCGGTGTCATCTTTCTTTTTTTTTTTTTTTTTTTTTTTTTTGTTGTTGTCGTTTTCGTGCATTTGCAGCCATGCGGACTTTAAGACCTACCAGCATGCCAATTTTTAGATGTCTAGGTTATTCAGAAGTGCTCTAACAATTCGCGGTAAGTTCCATCAGATAATGTTCCAAAGCCGCCATTTTTTTTGTTGTTGTTGTTTTCGTACTTTTCTAGGTATACGGACCTTAAGACCTATCAGCATACCAATTTTCAGATCTCTAGGTCATTTAGAAGTGGTCGAACAATTCACGGACGAACACACAAGCATTTTCCCTCTTTGCTTTTTATATACGAAGCGAAAGCCTATATTTACATAGGTAGGCAAATTCACGTATGTCGGCGGAAGCCGCCGAACTTTAAAAGTGTCGCTATGTCATTAAGCATTGCGTCGTTACCAGTTTAATTGTAGCCCGTCCTTTCACCCAATGAGAAAAGAGTGCTAAAAATGGTTGCGTCACCATGGCAACAGGTCACGGGGCCAGAACTTTCCTGTGTGGTTAACGCTGAAGACAGAGTAAGGCGCTCGTTGTTTTTCTTTGCGTCTTTAAAAAATCAGAAAATGACTTTTTCTTATTTTTTTTTTATTTTTTTTTTTTTTTGTAAGAAAGGGATGATATTTGAGTTTATGCTGTAAAAATTGTAATGCGTTATGACTTATAGTTTGCCATATGTCAGTTTTTTAATATGGATCCCATTGCGAAATAAAGAATTTTGTGAAATTTAAATATTTAATTTCTCGTAAACTAAATCAAAATTCAAAAAAAGGGCAACGAGGTGCAAAAATTCTGCCATGACCCTACATGCCTACAAAGTTTTGTGGTTTTGTTTCTGTTAGCGTGTCCGGAACGCAAACGGATAGCCCTTTTTTCTTACCTTAACTTTGAAATACAATACCCTTGAAGTATCACCAGAATCGAAAAACGGTTTATTTCAGCGTATTTTCCGAACAATTCTCTACAAACGATATAAATTTCAAATTTTTGTGTTCAATACTTTTTGCGCTGTGAGCTAGAAAAGCGCGAGTGTCGCGAAATTTCTAAAACAGCGGCGGCGGCAGTTACTTTTTAGCACGTCTTTTGTAAAAAAGATCGTGCTTATGTTATCGGTTTGTCCGTCCGTCCGTCCGTCCGTCCGTCTGTACCCATGATATCTCTGCAACTATTAGTCCGATTTGAAAAATTATTTTTGCATTGGGAAGCTTGAAATATACAAATCATGATCCTTCATTTAGGTTTTTTTTTACGATGTACAATTTCGCCGCCAGAGGGCGTAAATGCAGATGATGTCGAATTCAAAAATATGTTTTAATCCATATATTTGCTTCTAAACATCCGATTGACAAAATCTTTTATATTTCGATTCCATTTATGTCGAAGAGTATTTTAGATATAACTACTTTTTCAAATTATGCATAGATTTTTTACTAGGGGGCGTAAAAGGTAAATTACATTTTCCCCGATAACTCTTCTTCTAAAACATCGATTTGAATTTTTTTTTCTTCAGGGGATACACCTCCTAATGAAAAATCTTTTGCATATAATTTCAAATTTTCGTTAAAAAATACTTTGGCCTCTAGGGGGCGTAAGTGTTAATTTTTGCTTCCGATATATTTATGATAAAATCTGAGCTTTTAAAATATCGATTGAAAAAATTATATCATGGACTGATGTCACTCACATCGATAAACCTTTTCGGAATATTTTCTTCTTTAAATGTTCCACAGTTTCTCCCCAGGGGGCGTACATGTATATCTTATTTTCGTAAATATATCTACTTCTAGAAGTTCGATTTGAAAAAATCTTCTTTGTTGAATTGTGCTTACCGTGTGACATGTTTTTCATATAATTTCATAATTTTTAAGCAATTCATAGACTTTCCGCTAGGGGCGTAGCGGTAAATTGCGTTTCCCCCTATATCTCTGCTTCTAAATCTCCGATTTGAAAAATTCTTTCATCGCCAGATACCGCTCCTGATGGGAAATCGTTTGCACATAATTTCTAATTTTTGTAAAAAAAGTGGTTTGACCACCAGAGGGCGTAAATCTTACTTTCCGCTTCTGGTGTATTTGCAGCAAAATATGAGCTTCTAAATTCTCGATTGAAAAAAACGTCGTTTGTTGACCAATACTACTCATGTCGACAATCCTTTTAGGAACATTTTCTTCTTGAAATAATGCATGGTTTATACGCCAGGGGCGTAGATGTATATCTTATTTTTGTCAATATCTCTGCTTCTAGGAGTCCGATTTGAAAAATTCCTTCCTTGTTGGATAGTGTTTCTAGTGTGACATTTGGTTCATATAATTTCAAAATTTTCATGTAATTCATAGACTTTCCGCTAAGGGGCGTAAATGTAAATTGCGTTTCCCCCTATATATATATATCTCTGCTTCTAAATCTCCGATTTGAAAATTTCTTTCTGCACCGCATACGGGAAATCGTTTGCACATAATTTCTAATTTTTTTTTAAAATGGTTTGGCCACCAGGTGGCGTAAGTCTTAATTTCCGCTTCTGATGTATTTGCACCAAATTATGAGCTTCTAAAATCTCTATTGAAAAAAAGTCGTTTGTTGACCGATGCTACTCATGTCTACAAACCTTTTAGGAAAATTTTCCTCTTGAAATAATGCATGGTTTCTACGCCAGGGGGCGTAGATGTATATCTTATTTTTGTCAATATCTCTACTTCTAAGAGTCCGATTTGAAAAATTCCTGGTTTGTTGGACAGTGTTTCCAATGCGAAATGTTTTTCCTATAAATTTAAAATTTACAAGTAAATCATAGACTTTCCGCTAGGGGGCACAAAGGTAAATTGCCTTTTCTGCGTTATTTCTGCTTCTAAAGCTACGATTTGAAAAATTCTTCTCGTATCGCATACAAGACCTGATGGAAAGTATTTTTCACATAATTTCTAATGTTTGGTAAAGAATGGTTTGGCCACCAGGGGTCATAAGTGTTAATTTCTGGTTCTGATGTATTTGTAGCAAAATCTGGGCTGCTCAAAACTCGACTAATTTTTTTCTTGGACCGATACCGCTTATATGGATAAACCTTTTGCGAATACTTTCTTCCTAAAATAATGCATGGTTTTCTCACCAAGGGACGTAAAGTCACATCTTATTTTTGTCGATATCTCTGTTTCTAAGAGTTCGTAAGCTCACGATTCCGTTTACAGCAATATCTGAGGGATTAAAAACCCGATTGAGAATCTTCTTTCTTTCGTCAGATCTATTGTTTTCCATACCGGTTCCATTGACTTTTAATAGTTTTGATAAATTTAATTTGCGTCAGAACGGATTCAAAAGACGTGCTTATTACACCCGAAAATTCGGTGTCATCTTTCTTGTTTGGTACTGGGAGGTCTATTCGCGTGAGCGTGCAGACAGGCTTCGGTTCTTAAAATTTTTGGACAGCCTTTTTCTATGACCAAAGGGTTATATCCTCTGTGTACTACAATTCGATTACGAAAATCAAGCTCTTTCTGTAAGAAATCCTCAGTTGAGCATATATGAATTGCACGATATGCGTATGTACAGAAAACAAATAGTTTTTTTCCATGGGTTATTTAATTTTGCATGTGGAGATAACGAGACAGCAAATTTTTTTCGATAAACAGTTGTACTGTACTAAAGGATCCTTCAGAGTGTGACGCAATGACATCAAGGAATAGTAAGCAGCTATTATTTTCAGTCTCACATGTGAACTGTATATGAAGATCCATTGAATTGATAAGTTTAACTAGTTTAGGCGTTTCCGAGTTCATGCCATTTCAGAGAGCAAAAGTATCATCTACATATCGAATCCACAGGTCGAATGTGAAAATGTTTATTTTCAAGCGCATGAAAATGACTCACCAAAATCCGTGACAGTCAGAACTCTGATGATGTCACAATAATTTGAATGTTTACGCTCTATTTGTCCTGATGATGCCGAGCCAAACGCTCTGCGAAACTATAGTCGATGTTAAATAAACATTTTATTGTGAATAAACGTTGATAATTTATTTTATCTTAACATCACAAGTGTGTTGTCCTAAATATACGAGTATATGATAATAAATATTTTTATTTTTGATCTAAAATAGCCCTCGTTGCAGCCGAGATTCCTCTGATAAATTAGGTAGATATATTTGACGAACTCATGTGTCTCAGAACCGTAGCAACCTTTTCTTATCCGGAAGGGTGAGACTTTAAATTACGCCTCTTCGAGTTCAAAATTATTTTCCTTCGAGTTCAAAATTACGCCCCTTCGAGTACAAAATTACGCCTCTTTGAGTTCCACTCAAATTGGTCTTTACTTCCTCACACACTGCCGTTATACGTAAATGTTACGATTGTTCAAAAATCGCACTTCAGGTGTTTGACATAATTTTATAAAACATGTACAAACTAGGTAAATACCAAGTAGAACGTAAACGTTAATGTTAACGCCGGCAACAGAACACTCCACGGAAATGTAGAACGAATGCGTATCGAATTAATAAACAGGAATCGTACACCAAGTATACTCAAAATAGTATAACTATGCTCGTGATCCGAATTTCTTGGAGTAAAATAGAAAATCAAAGTTTCCAAGTATTCGCACACCTCTTTAAAATTGCCACGAGTTTGGAACCAGTTCGTCAAATAATGATGCGTTTTCTCCCCCGATACTGCGTTCCCAACTAACATGGCGCCTCGTTTCTGAGAATGAATAATTACATTCGCATCTACATTTATTGTCTAGTCAAGTCACCGCGTTCAAATTATTGAAGTGTTCTATTATTCAGTTTGCTCTCTACCTTCCTTGAAAAAGCCATCTGGTTGATGTGCGAAAGCTTGGAAACTTTGATTTCTATTTTACGCCAAGAAATTCGGATCACAAGTATAGTTATACTATTTTAAATGAGTATCGGATAGTGAGCGTAGCAAGCTTTAGGGGAAGGACTTCGAAAAATTCCCTTCTGGGTGAAACGCTCAGAGAACTTTCTGTGACAGTACAAATGATTAATAGCTCTTCACCTAATGACATGTTCGGAAAGGTCATGGAGGTTAGGCATATCAGAATATTGTTTTCTTTGCCTCCATTCCAGTGGCGTTGTTAGACCAATTTTTCGGTGCTCAAGCCCCCCCCTTCCCAAGAAGCGTAAAGTCCTCCCAATCAAAATAAACCTTTTCTTGCATTAGCTTACTTATTATGTAATGTTTTCACTTAAAAAACAAAAGACATGGGAATTTTCTTAAATATTTTGTTGTCACAGCAAAAAAAAAAAAAAAAAAAAAAAAAAAACTCTTCCTTCGATTACCCTTTTTTAATCGATGGGGGGGGGGGGTCAGGTGTTTTAGCAACAGCATTAAGATAACGTTATTCTAGTTGGGGTAATCTCGTCGCCTGGTCTCTGCCAGGGTTAGGCCATTAGGGAACAATACGTAGAACAACTTAATAATTTATGGGGGTGGCAGTATCGTGGAGGCACGTACCATCAGTCCTAAGCTAGCAAAAGCCCAAACCCTGAGAATCAGCCGTACGCCAAAAGACTGAATGAACGATGTACGACAGCAACTGCAACAGCTTGTCGGAAATGTTAATATTCATGTGAAAAGGCGGCACTTTTACTAGGGTAATAAAAAACAGCATGAAAGAGAGCAGAAGTTTCCACTAAGTGAAGGCATTTGTTTCACGGGGTAAAGGGATTTCGGTGGGGTATTAGCGCATTTCTCGTTACGCTAGTTTATTGGTGAATGTATTTGGCCATCGGGCGGGAAATAGAATAAGAGCGTTGAGAGTGGAGAACTGTCGTATGATAGATTATTTTTTACAGAACAGTGTTGCTACGTGTTCTTCTCCGGTGATTTTTTTTTTTTGTCCACTACAAGCTATACTTTCAGAGCTACTAGGATGGATTTTTTTAAATAGCACCGCGAAATACTTCTCTTGGAAAACAGCGTCAAACAATGGTAACTGTACGCAAGTAGTAACTGTACGCACGAGCTCTCTGACAAAGAAGAAATGCATTCCAGACAAAAAATGCCCTATTTATTGACGATTTTAATCTGATTCAGTTTCAGACCAATGTCCTGTGATATAGAGAGAAAATGTGGTGTGTATAAGGTTCGGGCGATGTCACACGTACCAGGAGTCCCATTTCGGTCTACGTAAACAGTCCCCAGGCGAGAATGCCACCCCCAACAGCTTGAAGAGTACCCTGCTGGCAAGAAGGATCCATCGCTTCATGTGGTTTGCGCCGTCCTCGTATCCTGCCATCCGCATGTACCAACGTGAATCTCGACTCATCAGTCCAGGCAACATTTTCCCACATTTCTAGGGTCCAGTGGCGATGTTCCTGCGCCCATGCTAATCTTTGCAACCTGTGATGTGCGGTCAGCAGCTGTACCCTCGTGGGACGATGGCTTCTGTACCCCATAGTGAAGAGATGGTTCTGGATGGTGTGGCTGCTTACACGTTTTTGTGTACCAGCGTTAAATTGCCGAGTGATTTCTTGCACTGTGGCCCGTCTATCCGCTGTTACAATGCGAGCTAGCCGACGATGACCCCGCTCATCCACACGGTGTTGTCCACGGCAGTTGGCCCTTGCAGGGATGGTTTTACCGGATTCGATGTACTCACGGTGCACCCGTGACACAGTGGCTCGTGAAAGTGCCTGCACGACTTCCGAGATGGAGTGACCCATTCCTCGGGCCCCGACAATTTGCCCACGATCAAATGCGCTTAGATCCTTCGTACACTGCGTCCGAGTCTTACTGATTCCCATCGCATCACTCCTTATATTGTCGGATCGCTGCATACGTCATGTCGTTTCCGTTTACAGGGCCGCCCACAGCGCCATATTTGCATAACGCCAGCTGTCTCTAATTCAATTGCTCTTCAGTGTATATATATATATATAACAGATGGGCTTATCCCCCCCCCCATCCATTATTTCTAGCGACGCCACTGCTCCATTTACTGTTTTGGAAAATTCCCTTCATAGATATGACATGTTCACATCTCATAGTGTATGTCACTTTGTACCCTCGTTAACTGAATGGAAATACTACATGAGACTAACAAAAGTCTTTAAAAAGAAAATACTGAAGTGTGTAACTTTCTATTTCAGTTAAAATTTCTATTTTTTACGTCCTCAGAGCATGAATTTATGCCCCCGAAATGACCGTTCGGAGAGGGCGGTTGCCCTTCCTGCCTCCCCGGTAGCTACGGCCCTGATGTGTCCGATCTGTCCTTTGAATAGGTTTCACCTCTGTTCGTGCTAGAGACCTACTCATACATGCATGTATCTTCTCGGGAAACATTCACCCCCTTCTGTTCCTGTGAATGACACGTGCTCTCTTGCATCGGTTGCTCCAACTCAGAGGCTAAAATTAGATTCACAGAAAATTTAACGCCAAGAGAGCTTGGGTCTGGAGGAGTTTGCTTCGAAACAACAGTCCTATATGCGCAGCTTTTAATTAGGAATCTCTACGATGCAGTTTCCAATGATGCATTTTCTTATTTCGTAAGCTCGCGCTCACACAATCGGCCTCAACATGATCGGGGATTTGGTTAATCAATCCAAAAGATGGGGTATCGATCTTTCTTATTCTATACCTTCTGCAAAATCGCCAGTTGCTGCAGGTAAGATCTGCGAATAGCTTTTTGCTACGGCCGTGATGGCTTTTTTTTTTTTTTTTTAATGTACCATAAGTGTTCAGGTACAACTCGCCTTCTAGTTTTTGCCTCGTAAAGCGTCAAGTCATACTATAGGCATAGTCTGATTTATTGCATTTCGGCGTAACGAAATGCGCAGAACTATATGACCAAAACCTCTTTTGTTAGTTAGCAAATGACTGGAATGAAATACAGTAAAACTCCGATTATCCGGATTAAATTGAACCACAGACCATCCGGATATTCGGAAAATCCGGATAATTGGGTTGTCTTTCTTCTGTAGGCCAAATACGTATTTACTAATTGAAGTGATGGAATTCAGTTTTTTCGTTTATCGTATTTTGTAATAACAAATGTTATACAATTTAAAAAATAAATGACAGCTTTTTATTTACATAAAAATACAGTAATACAAAGCAAACTTTTATCGAAAAAATTAAACAATGAAATTTTGTACGAACATATTTTTTATTTACTGTAAACAAAAAACATAACCTCTTTACAATTAAATTTTTAACCACACATTATATTATTTTCTTATTGATGTAAACTTATAAAATTAACAAAAGTTACGAATAATACATTGCACATAATTATTTTTTTTACTTACAGCTTGAAACAAATTTATGTTTTTAATGAAAAAAGTAAAAAAGGGTCGTTTGTTTCGATGTTCCGCATAACTGGAGTTCCGAATATCCGGAGTCCGGATAAATGGAGTTCTGCTGTAGTTATTAAGCTTGTTTTGCCAGCTTAACGACATTGTAGTCTGTATTTTGATAAAAACTGAGGTATTATAACAATCAATTTCACTTTCAATTAAAACAACAGAATATCACTATCAATTTCTGACAACATCGCAACAACAAATGTGAGCGCTCTATATTTGAAAACGCAAGATCTCCCTGCTAAAACCAGCAGCACAATTTGCACCATCTAATACGAAGTGAATACACTACATCTAGGTAGTTTGGCGCCAATTTTTAGCGGTTTGAAACGGACCGAACCTGACCCGCAAAAAAGAATAAACAGGCTTGGAGTTGTTCTACATAACACTGCACATAAAAAATCAGGAACATCTACAGGTGATGTGAAGACTATGGATATTCGCTTTAAGAATTATTTTAAAAATTCATTTAAGTTAACATAAACTTGGTCCGTGTTTGTAAGGCGACTTGGTCTACTTTGGTTTTGAATTTCTCAGCGTACACTTGTGTGTTTACGTTCTCTATGCTATCTAATTTATCATTACAATTTTTGTTAGCTATTATCACTCAGGATCAAAATATTTTTTTAAATACCTGGTAGAAACAAAAAAGAATTTCAAGTGCGAAGGAAATGTGTCAATACACCTAGATATCCACCAGGTCGGGGCGATTGCTTCGTGACGCCATGAGGACCAGCAAGAATCTTTAACATCATTGGTTGATTCTGTTGTTATGCAAGAAGCAGTCAGAGCCAGCCACTAATATGAGAAATCTCAGCCGCCGGTCGTGACGTCACGATGCAATCGCCCACGTCTTATGAGTATCTTGATTACCGTGATTATATGCACCCACACTGCGATTGGTATTTTTTTTTTTAAATTATTTCGGGGTTTAGCGCCCAAATTGAGCAGTTCTATTGGTTATAAGCAGCCATGCGTCCCTAATTTAGGCCCACTGGTTTCAAGGAAGGGCGAGCTATTAGACAAACACACCACCATGCCTCTTACGGAACTCGAACCGGGACTCGTCTCAAACGCACGATCCGAAGCCAACGCTTCAGAACATTTGGCCATTGGGGCGGCTATTAGTAATTTTACAGAACAAAGTAATACAAATTTCTTCACCGAAATCTAACCGCTTTAATTGCAGTTTTCGAAATCCTGGTTGTTGGCAAACAGAGATAGACTTGGGCATTTAGGGGCCCTGAAGGCATCAAACTTTTTAATCATATACGATTGAAATGATCCTGGGAATGAGTTCATAAATCAAGGAGGAAATTCTTTTCATATTTTACCAATACATGACAGATGTTTTAGTTTTATTTATTGCTTAACTTTAAAAGTTTGGTATGACCGATATAATCGCTTCTCATCTTCAATTGTAAAACACTGTAGAAGCCATGTATTTAGGAAAGCGGTTGTGACGTATACTTCTGGGTTAACCTTCCTTTTGAGTATTTGTGTTCTAATGTGAATCTGGAATCTCCTCTTTGAACATTTCTGACTTAACGCACATTATTTTTCCCGACGAGTTTTTTGAAGTTGGCATCCTGACAGTGGGTCAAAGTTCAATCAAAGATAAATAGAACGATTTGTAGAGTAGTTGTAAAGAGTAGTGTGTACTGAGTTCGATATGCTATGTGTTAGGTGAACAGCGGATGATAAGATTATAAGATTATTATATATAGATTACTTTTATTATATAGCAAGATAGAAGCAGTGAATATTATATCTTGTTGGTAGTTTGAAGTTGGAAGTACTTTATTTCTCTAAGAAGTTTATTGTTACGAGGTGCATAGTATGCCAAGCTACTCATCTTGATGCGCTCTTCTGGTGCAATAAAAGTGGATATTGAACTCGTAACTTCTGTTTTCTGCTGAATTCTTGGGCCTGGCCGATTCAATAGTTACCAAATTTCACATGTATTAATATAATTGATATTCAAATATTTTAGCAACGAGATCTTCAAGCAACGATGCAAATTAAAAATAAGGGTTCAGCGAGTCAAAGTGTAGAGTTTAACGTTTATATTTCTACAGTCATCAAACCTTTATGAACGGGTCACAGCTGTGTGCTGTAAGCTGCAGTGTAAAGAAAATAAGATATGTCTTTCCTCTCCCCATCTTACCAGAACTCTTTTTTACCATGCGAAACGAGGAAACTAATATAACGTATCGATTCGTTCCTTTACATGTCTTTCTGCTAAATCAGCGGTTATCTTAAAAGCCTGAGGAAACAGATTCTGTCAGTCTGTCAGTTGGGAAGGAAAAGATAGATTCCTTTCTTTCCTCTCTATTTTCTCCTTAATCGTCGATACAGAGTTCAAGGAAAAACAAAATTTGTTATGTTCCCTGTTCTGTAACCCCGTCGAGTTATGTAAAAAACGGAAGAGGTGTAGTTCATTTCCCCGATGATTACTTAACCGAAACGATAACTGTACAAAACATTTGTTTCACCGAAAAGTTCCCTTTACCGAAACATCATTTTACCGAATTGTTCATTTCATCGACATGTCGTGTTACAGAACGGTGCATTTCATCGAAATATCATTTATCGAAATGACACGAAATGATCACTATACCGAAATATCATTTATCGAAATGACACGAAATGATCACTATACCGAAATATCATTTTACTGAATTGTTTATTTTACCGATAGATTATGTTACCGAATGGTTCTTTTTGTCGAAAGGTGATTTCATGGAAATTATACGAAATGATTACTATACTGAAACATCATTTTACCGAATTGTTTATTTCCCCGACAAGTCGTGTTCTCGAACATCCCCGAAAAGTGCATTTCATGGAAATCTCATTTCACCGAAAGATCAGTTTTCCGAAAAGTTTGTTTAACGATTCATTGGAGTGCAGCGCTTCTCTAATATACACTATCTACCAACAAATAATTGGACACCTGTGATAGCAAAGGAAAGCGAAGTTTATTCACCTTCAATAGTTGGTGGAGGCCCCACGAGCGGCGATTACAGCTGCGACCCTCCAGGGCATACTCTCAACCAGGCGTTGTACGACGGCTAGCGATATTTTCTTCCACTCGGCTTGGAGAAGACAGGTCAGTTCCTTCACTGATTTTGGACGGTGGGGAACCCCATGACAGGTGGCATTGTCATCCTGAAAGTAACATGGGTCCACCCCGTAAAACTGCCACAACGTAGGAAGCGCATGGTCATCCAAAATGATGCAATAGGTCTTGGCTTTGAGTCTACCAGGAATTGCGACCAAAGGTCCCGTGCCATACTAGGAGAAACACCGCCATAGCATAATTCCACCGCCGCCGAACTTCACAGTTGGCACAATACATTCCGGCAAGAGGCGTTCTCCAGGCAAACGCCAAACCCAGACCCTGCCATCCGAACGGTAGAGGGTGAACCTTAATTCGTCGCTCCAGAGAACCTGTTTCCACTGTTCAACGGTCCACTGTCGACGTTCTTTGCACCACGTTAGCCGAGCAGCGCTATTGGACTTGGTGATCAAAGGCTTGTGGGCAGCAGCACGTCCATTATAACCGAGAAGATGGGCTTCCTTACGGATGGTATTCATCGAAAGAACACTCCCGGATGGTTGTTGAAACTCCTCGCGGATGTGGCCCATCGATCTGGTGCGGTTCTTCCGAATTTCTCTGGCCAACATCCGTCGGTCTCTAACTTCCAGTTTTGTTGGTCTGCCGGGTCGGGGCACATTCCGGTAGTCACCTCTCATCTTCCATTTGCCAATCACGTAGGCCACTGTCAATTTTGGGTACTTCAACTCGCTGTATATGTCACGTATGGATCGGCCATTTCTATGACACCCGACGATTACACCTTTCTCGAAATCAGAGAGCTCCGAACTGCGTGGCATCTTGCATGCGACTGGTTGAGTTGTTGTTTCCCACACGATATTTAACGGCGGCGGCCGTGACGTGTATCAGGACCGCAGATATCGTCGGTTGTAGGGGTGTCCAATTACTTGTTGGTAGATAGTGTACTTGTATAACAGGCCTCGCGGTTTTTTGTATTCTTTCCTCCAAATGCTGCCATAGATGTTGAAGTCATTTCATCGAAGAAGTAGGTAAGTTTGTATTTTGCTAAAGGATCCATTGGAGTGCAGTGCTTTCTGGGATATGTTCATACAACAGGCCAGTGTTTTCATTCTCGTCTTCAAATGTTTTCATGGATGTTATTGGACATTTTCACTTCTGCGATTTGTTTGAAACAGAGATTATTTTTTTATCAAGGCGGTAATTTCAAACAACGTGGAAAGAGCGATGGCTTCTGTTTGATGTTCCTAATCCACGTCAATTGTGTGTATCAATAGTGAGATTGGTTCGCGAAGTTTTGCTCGGGTAATTGGATGTTTGAAAATAAGCCCCATTTCGAACGAACTTTCTGAAGCGTCTGATTGAGAAATATTGGCAATAATTGAGTCCGACAAACCCACAAGGATATTATCTGTAGTCTTTCCGTTCATGGAACAACTGCCTTGAGAAGAATTCAGGCTGTTGGAATAGTTCGAAAACTGGATCAAGGGACACCAATTGCGCTGCTGAAAAATGTATGTAGTCATGGGAATTGTATCTTTGCAAGCTCGGTACAAAACCGATCCGTTTTGGGATCGAATAGTGATTGGACATGCAAATTGGATGCTATACAATAATATTAAAGGCTGCCCATCTTTTTGCAAAAAAAGGGGATGCTTCAGTAACGACTCCAAAAGTTGAACTCTACCCAATGATTGTTATGCTCTGCATTTGGTGGGACTGTAACGGAGAGCTATTCGTGAGCTGTTGGCACCTAAGTGTTTACTCTAGCACCTTTTCATAGTAAACCAGGCAATGAATGCTAATTGTACGTTATCAGTTTCGTGTGTCTCAAGTCATCGTTGTACCCAATCGACGTTGGCGTTTTGCTAAACAAATAGGGCTATACATTAAGTGTAGCTCAAATTGGGACGAAGTTTTGGCTTACCTTGGTAACGATGACGACGAAATAAAACTAAAATAAAATATTGTTTAAGTAAAAAAGAGACAGCTTTCTTTTTCAGTAAACGGCGAGAAATTTTACGCTTGCACAGTAACTTTGAAACTGGTCAAGCTACTTAAGCCTGATTCATTTCAAATGTTTTTTGCGCGTGACTATTCCGAAGAAAATTAATCTGAGTGACATTCTGACCGGACTCTCTCTCTCTCTCTCTCTTACACGCACGAACACGCACACATTTTATACGTCAACCTTCTTTTAACGCACATAATTTAAAAATATTACAATGAATAAAACCTTAATAAATTTATAATTCAGCTAAAAATATCTGTATCACAAAGAGCAGATTACGCGTCAACTGAGGGGTTTCGTTTTTTTCAATTGCGCAGCTGAAAAATAGTGAAAACATTTAGAATTCACTATTCGTTTTTGTACCTAATTGTGCAGAGTAATTGTCGTAGTAAATGAGCATATTCAGTTCACCGACGTTATGCAGTATAAAAAAAGGACCAAAATTATGCACTCCGGTAATTTAAACTTTGAGAGGAACAGCTCAAAGAGTGTCTACTTCTGATGTTACCATAATAAAAAATAAAAATTCAGTAGGATCAGTTCTGATTGAGCCGTCAGTTTGGAACGTAGGACTACAACTTGCAGATCGGAGAGTTGAGATGAGCCAGTCGAGTATGGTTTCAAAGCGTTTATTTAATTTGTTATAGACCACATTGGTCTTTGATATGGAAAGTAGCTTACATAATTTTTACAAATAATGCTGGATACATTGCAAAAACAAAGCACATCGACAATTACCCAACGTGGTGCTCTGTCTTCTTGGGCTTCTGACGTTTCTCATTACGCGCTGTTGCCTCTCGTTTTCATTTTCTCCACTTTTGCTTGCATTCATTCTGCGAATTCTGCGGAATCGTTGAAAATGTTAACCCGTTCACACGAAAACAACTTAAAAAATTTAGTTTAAACCACTTATGACGAAGTAAATTTCTCCATCATCTTTGTCCACTAAGGAGTAAGTCGCTCTCCCAACTGAGCTACGCAGACATATGCTCTCGCTGCTATCTGCCTTTATCTCATGTGCGTCCTGCGGTGCAGGCACGTCACATACGGCGGTATGTTCTTTATATATTTGAATAAATCTCGTCGAGAGTTTTAAAATGATGCCACCCATAGTCGTTTTGCACTCACGGTTGTCCAGATAAACCGCAATATTGTCAAAAGTGTTCACTGGTTCACAAGAAAACAATTTTTAAAATGTTCAGTTCAAACCACTGCGAAATTTCCTTCGCATATTTGAATAGATCTCGTGGAGAGCTTTAAAACGATAACACGCACAGTCGTGTTGCACTCACGGTTGCCGAGATAGACTCAGTCAAACGCAGCGGCACACCCAGAAATATATTTAATAATCTCCCCCTCAGACAGGGAGCGAGGGGAGTGTCGCGCGCACGATTTATTGCGCAGTAAACGAATTGTGCTGTTTATGAATATGTTAACACAATTGGTGTGCTGCACACATTTTTAACTCTATAATGATTTCAATTGGGACCTATTTTTGTCACAAGCGGTCGGCCGTAAGTCGCCCCATACTACTATCCGCGGAGTTAGACGTAGTCCTGCATCGAAACCGCTACTGTTAGACACCACTTTAAACAATTAGAGGATACCGTCTTTTCCTGAAGCCAGTGCGGTGTTGGTCAGCTACTATGTACCGAATTGTTACTGTGAATGAATTTGAGTTTGGTCTGTATTCTAAAGCCAAATTTAGTAGACTCTGTCAACCTTGTTCTAAATTAAACCTGCAGCGTTGTCACTAGTTCAACATTCCGCTCTGCGTGGTGAAGTATTAAATGATACGAAAGAAAAACAGTCGAATGGGAGCATCCCCTCTGGCTACGAGCCTTTATCTAAGAGTCCGAAGGGTAAAATATATTGTCTCGGGTCAAAAGCTGGGAAAAGTGCAAAATCAGGGACAAAAGTTTCAAACGTAAAGATCTTACACAAATTATGAATAGAATTCACAGATATAAATAAACTGCGAGACAAAATATACTCGGTATAGTTCTGCTGCGCATTTTTTTTTTATTAATATTGTGTACTTCCTCTTTCTTCTCTTCCAGATGGCAAAAAATGCGCAGCAGAACTATACCGAGTATATTACCACTATTTAGGAAAATGCTGTTCCCCTTAACAATTTTATAAGGGAACTCCGTTTTTCACCGTTCCCGCCCACGTTCACCACTGTTGACATTAGTAAATAATCGTAACATCGCATAAAAACTTAATCATTTGTATTCTCGTTTGTGTTCCTCTGACCAAATCGAGCAATGATTGCTTCTCTAAATTATTCTTTCATCGCCGTCATATTAATGAGTAAGAGTTCCTCACATGTGAATTATTACCTGATCATTCGGTATACAGACTTTCCAGTAAAACGATCTTTCGGAGAAATGAATATTTCGGTAAAACGATCTTTCGGAGAAATGAATAATTCGGTAAAACGATCCTTCAGTGAAAAGAACCTTTTGCTAAAATGATCCATCGGTGAAAAGAACTTTTGGTAAAACGATCCTTCAGTGCTTTCAGTGAAGCAAGTCTTTCGGTAAAACGAACCTTTGTTGAAGTAAACGCTTTGGTAAAACGATTATTCGGTGAAACGAGCCTTTCGGTAAAACAAACCTTTGTTGAAATGACGTTTCGGTAAAACGATTCTTTGGAGAAATTAACCTTTCGGTCAGTTCGGTTTCGGTGAAGTGATCTTTCTGTCACCTGAGCGATACCCGAAAAGAAGAGATTCTGTCAGTTTGTCACTCCACCTTTTCTCCCAAATTACATAGCAGATGTATTGGCAGAAACAGGAATCCAGTCAGGATTTTCTTACTTTTTCACCGCTTTCTATTCTACAACTAATCTGTCTGAAAAAGAAAACTTCAGTACCCAATCTAAAACGTGAACAACAACAAATAAGGAAAGAAAGAAACTTTAATTCTTTAGCTAGTCCCACTTCTGGGGAATCGCCCCTCTAGAGCCTGTGTAAAAATGAAAGTAAAAACTGCGATCCCATCTCTGACTCACATCCGATCATATTTTTTGCCATCTGGAAGAGAAGAAAGAGGAAGTAGCAGATCTTTTTTTTATTCTTTTAACTTTTTCTAGTATTTTCTGCTTTCGGCATATCTCATTAAGTATTCATGTTTTGATTGCAGAAGTGTACGAGACAATGATGAGAGATGAACTGGCCCGTCGACCTCAACGCCGAGTCGCTGACTGCATTGTTCGAGACTACCCGACAAAGGAAATAGCCGAAATGATCGACGAAGAAGAAATAGACATCGACGCGACGGTGACAAAGGGACTTCGTCTTCTTCACTTCGCAGCATTCCGTCACAACGTGGAAGTCCTACTTCTACTTCTCGATTACGGCGCTAATCCTAATCTCATGGATGACGTGGGCTACACACCTCTTCACCTCTGCGCTGAAAAGGGTTATTCCGATTTTATACGCATCTTACTCAGCTACGGTGCAAGGATCAGATTCACTGAGGTAAGTGCATTGACCCTCACAGTCATGCTCCATCTGTTTTTAGGTAATGGCTTTATGCAAGGGTGGTTCAAAATGATCGTAACGTAACACATACAGGAAAGCTGTGCCAATATGATTTTTTTTTCTTTTTTAGATATAGTCCCTCAGAAACTAATACGCACTTCCTCCACCGATGTTCTGGTGCCTTGATCCCGGTGGAAAAAATATTTATCTTGGTCTTCCAACTGCGCATGCACAGCTACTACTTCCTCAGAGTCTGAGCCATGTTGCTTCCAATGGATGCTTTCCTTCAGCTTGGGGAACAAATAAAACTCACTCGGGGAAGATCTGGAGATAGATACGTAACTAGGACGGGACAGACGGTACGACTACCCTTGACGCAGCTCAAGAGAGGGCGTAAAAATCACTGCTTGTTGTCAGATTAAAATTAGAATTGAAACATTTGGATCAGTTTGATGTAATCCCGAAGTGCGCCCCTAACTCCGAAGCAGTTGAGAAAAGGTGTGCAATCACAGTTTGTATCTACCAAATAGAGATAACATTGAGGTATGGTATGACGTTAATTTTCTTTTGTAGAGCAGTGTATATAAACTGCCTGACAGAGAAAATGCCACACTATGCTCGAAAACAGACAAAACTGCACACGCAGGTCCTGAACAAATGATTTAATTATCACATACAGGCTACGCTCCAGTGGCCAAATAAACAGGACGATCAATAAGGAGTGTGGCCCCCATTTTGGGCGATACAGCGTTGAATTCGACGTGGCATCGAATCAATGAGAGTCCGAATAGAGTCCTGTGGTGTCGTGGACCATGTGGTGTTGATCCGAGTCCACCATTCATCTTCATTTTGCGGGGGTAGGAGGGTACTCAACCAACGTCCAATCGTGTCTCACAGATGCTCGATGGGCAAGAGGTCGGGGGATAGTGCTGGTCACGGAAGAGTTCGCACACCTTGTAAAGTAAAGCATTCAGGCTGATCCGAGCGGTATGCGGCGGGCGTTATGCTGTTGAAAAACGGCGTTTGGGATGCCCTGCAGATACGGTACTGCCACGGGCCGCAGTACCTCTTCAATATAGCGGCGTGCCGTCAATGTGCTCGTAATGCGTACCAGCGTTGAGTGGCTGTTGGCGCGCTGATAGCACCCCACACCATGATTCCACGTTGCCGGGTCGTGTGGCGCTCCCCAATGGCTAAGGAATCTACTCGTTGGCCACGTCGCCTCCAGACTCTCACACGGCGATCATCCGTGGTGAGTCAGAACCGCGATTCGTTGCTGAACACCACACTGTTCCATTCGGCACCCCACGCAACTCTGGAGCGACACCACGCCAAGCGGTGACGACGATGGCTGGCTGTTAAGAATAGTCTTTGCAACGGACTGCTGGACAGCAAACCAAACGCGCAGCCAATCAGCGCGACACTGTCCGCGTCGATATCGGAGCACCCAAGCCTCCCCGTACACTCCGCAAAATGGCGCCCGTTGTGACCTGTCGGTCCGCTACGGCATGATGTCGGATGTGACGATCGGTGCGCTCGGACATCCGTCTGCGTGCTTTGGTCCCCCTACGACATTGCTCAGATCCTTCTTGGGAGCACTGTCTCCAAATGCGACGGACGGTTGTGGCATCACGTTGCGTTTCTTCCGCAATACAACGTAAGGACCATCCGGCGGTACGAAGGCTTACGTTGACACCTCTCGTGAACTCATCCGTTTTGTAACGTATACTCTATATTCACTTTCCTTTTGATTTTACTATCTCTGGTTATTTTATTTTACAATGTAAATTATCTTCTTACTGAACGAAATATTATTTCACCCGATGAATGAGATCTGGCAATGAGTGTAAGTCATGACGTGGTGGTAGCTAGTATATGGGCGCGTTCATCGAGATTTAGGGAGAGCTTTTGTTGTTGTTATGAGAGAGCGTTGTTGTTTACGGAAAGCGTTTGTAACACGAGGAGAGATTGTGTTGTTATGAGGAGAGATTCTTCATTATTGTAAAACAAGTTGTGTGTGTGCTTTAGTTGACCAAGAGTCTTATAATAAAGAAGTTGCCGTAAGTTAGTCTTTCTCAATTCATAGTTTTTGTCAGACCTCTGTCTGGCTGTTAGGTTTATAACATTAGTTGCTTACCATAAATAACCAGCGTTAAGACTTTATTCTCGTTCGTAATTAACTAGTAACAACCATTTTGAGTTCACTATTTTGAAGCTTAGTACAAGTATATCATTAGCTAGCTGGTAGGAAGAGCATCATTCATATTAATTAGCTTAGCGTAAAGCAAAATAAAGCTAATTCATTATAGTTTGACGAAATCGCGTACGACGGCTTCTTAACGGCATTGGCACCCCTTGTTCGTTCCCCAGACACGGTTACAGCAGAACCATTCACTTGTCGCGACCGTGACGACGTCTCGACTGATGAACTCACGCGCTGATTGTCCGCTTATATCCTGCGCGCCGTTCGTACGATTGGCCTGCAAATTCAATCATTCGCATAACTTGTACGTATGCACCCACATTGCAATTTGCATGGCGCTGCGTTCACGTATTCGAGGTGTGGCAGTTTCTCTGTCAGGCAGTATATTATATAGCTAAACAAATTACAAACATGTGAAAACAAAAGCTCATGAACCAATAATCATGTACAGTACTGGCCAAAATTGTGGAAACCTTTTGGAAAAAGTGTATTTTTCAGGTTTGATGACTCATAACACAACGTGTTTTTGGAGTAATACCATAAAATTGTATACCAATGAAAAGATAATTTCATCAAGAATGTTATGCAACAAAGTTTGTTCAATTATCTGTATTCTATAAAAAGTTATAGCCGAATAACCAGAAAAAGGAAGCACAACTTGCTTAGGTTGATATGAAGTAGCCTTCCTTCATTTGAATGTAGCCAATGAGCATGAGTGTTTAGATAGCCAATTAGGTGTCATCTTGTTTTGGCAATGAGCCAAAACAAGATGACACCTAATTGGCTGGAGCTGAGAGGAGGATATTTGTCATGTGATTGCTATCAAGTTTTTTTGTGTGTGTGTGTGTGTGTGTTCTTTCATTTAGTGATCTTGTAAAACGTAATACAATTAAAGAAATGGCGCAAAGAGTTAATTCGTCACCCAGAAAGCGATGTAAAATAGTACTATTAAGTGAACAAGGCTTCAGTTATGAAGAAATTAGAAGAAAAATTGATGGAAACTTAACCAAAGGTGGCACTTTTAAATTTTTGAAGAGGTATAAGGAGACTCAGTCACTACAAAACCAGGCTGGTAAAGGCAGGAAAAGGTGCACAACAGCAAGTGATGTTAGAAGAATTAAGAGACTGTACCTAGGTGACAGAAGAAAATCTTCAGGGTGTATACAAGATGAAATGGCACAATGCAATGTGAAGTTGAGTGCAAGAACTGTTCGGGCGCAGACTGCAGGAATTTGGTCTAAAAGCTAGAATTCCACGAAAAAAGCCATTTTTATCTCTCAAACAAAGGTTGAAAAGATTAAACTGGGCTAAAACCCATGTTAACTAGACAGTGGAACAATGGGTCAGTGTTAGTTGGAGGGATGAGACCAAATTCTCCCTGTTTGTTAGTGATGGCATAAAATACGTAAGGAGAAGAATCAGAGAAGATTTGCATCCTGATTGCATTACATGTAGCGTGAAATACCCAGTTAGTGTTATGATCTGGGGATGTATGACACCAAAAGGTGTGGGCACAATTTGCGTGATTAATGGGAATATAAATGGCCAAAAATACATTAATGAAATACTTGAGCCCAAACTGAAGCCTTCCGCACGTGATCTTTTCCAAGATAATGAAGCATTTACATTTCAACAGGATTCAGTTTCATGTCATGTTGCGGCTGTGTGCAAAAAGTGTTTTCAAGATAATCATATTCCACTGCTGGAATGGCCTGGGAAATAGCCCAGACCTTAACTCCATTGAAAATCTACGGAGCAGACTAAAGAAACTTGTTAGTCAGAAGCAACCCAGCAGTAAAACCCAATTAATAGAAGCAATAATTCAATCTTAATTTCACATTATAACAGCTGCAGAACTAAAAAACTTGGTTCACTCCATGGGAAGGCGTTGTAAGGGCGTAATTAACGCTAAAGGTTACCCAACTAAGTATTAACTGACATGGTGAGAATTTTTGTATATCTCATTTTTCTATATGTTTCACTTTTCTTCTTTATAACTGCTATTCTAATACAAAATCCTTCATAAAAGTTATTGCATTACATTCTTGATGAAATAATCTTTCCATTGATATATAATTTTATGGTATTTCTCAACAAAAAAAAGTGGTGTTATGAGCCATCAAACCTCAAAAGTACACTCTTTCCAATAGATTTCCACAATTTTGGCCACTACTGTATATACAGAACTTGAAAAATACATTAATATGCCTATTGTTGAATACGCAGAATTATCAGTTTCTTAATAAAGCTTATTTTGATTCACAGAAGTGATGCATGATTGTGCGCCAGCATGGGAAAAACGGTTTATCTGCGAAAGAAATTGGACAGCGAATGTCGTGAGTCAAAACATCCGGCCACGGTGCGCTTAACAAGGAACACAAAGCAAGAAGCCGCAAGCCTGGTTGAGTGATTTCCCCAAACGCTGTGTGAAAAGATAGCCAGTGTAAGAGTCACATGCGCCTCGTGAGCTGCTGCTTAGCCAATTGCTGTCGTAAGTCAAGAGGGCAAACACGGGAATCCGTGTTTCCGCAGAGCTGTTAGGAAAGTTCTAAAACATTGTAGGATTCCTGCATCTTCTACTCTAGAGGAAGAAAACTGCGTTTGGTTATTTTACAATGGTTAATCCTTTAAATTAGGTTAGCAATAAAATATTATTCGATAGATGTGTGTACATTTTTAACAATTCGAACTTTAAAACACGAAACAAAACGATCTGTCGATTTTCAGCTGGCGAGTGAGATCTTTGTCTGGCTGGTGAACCAGCATGAAGTATAGAACAGCATATGGGAGCGCAATATTTTGTGCTTTGCCTTGGTCAGAAATTCCACGTTACGTTTCTTTCTGATGAACATGGTGGATGCTAAATTATTCAAATTTTAAAGTCTGTACGGTAGTCTTCGCAATCTGAGATATGTGACTCTGTGAGCTGTGTTGAAGGAGGAAGACACCTCTTCGCAACTTCGCACGCTTCTTTCCTTCGAAGGCTGCATGAAGTTGGTTTACGAAGTTGGCGTAGTACACTACCCTGCTGGTGAAAATTGCAACTCCAAGAATGAATTGTGCTATTGAAATGGGATTTATACACCAGATTTCTCATGTTACAGGTGATAACTGACTACATTTGTGGACAAAACAGAAGTCGTCGCTCTTTCCGCGTTAATAAGTGAGTCACGGAAAAATTCTCATTGGTCGCCACCTGGAATCGAACCCAGGGTCTTCCAGTTACGCGCTGGACATGCTACCACAGTGGTAGCATTAGGGTCTTCCAGTTAGGCGCAGTGGTAGCATGTCCGGTGCGTAACTGGAAGACCCTGGGTTCGATTCCCGTTGGCGGCCGATGAGAATTTTTCCGTGACTCACTTATTAACGTGGAAAGAGCGGTGACTTCTGTTTAGTGTTCCTGGTCCACGTCGAGTGTATGAATTAATTACATTTGAAGAGCTATACAAGACTTTTTTGCTTTACAACGTAGTATTGTGTGAAGCCATCTCGAGCAACAATAACATGCTCTACACGGCGTGGCATTGAATGGAAGAGATTTTTGATATCGTCTTGAGGAATAGCCTGCCAAGCTGCTTCTATGCGAGACCAGAGTTCATTTGTGGTGACTGGTGGAGGCGTCTGATGGGCCACTCGCTTAGCTACCATGTTCGATCTGGGACATATCTGTCGAACGTGCATGCCAGGGAAGAAGCGGTATCTGCCGTGCATGGAAGAAATCTTGGACATTCCGGGCCACATGTGGTCGAGCATTGTCTTGCTGGAATATAGCGCCAGGACAACTCTGAAGGAGGAAGGATATCGCCTCTGCTCTAAAATATCACTGATGTAGCGCTGGCTGTTTAGGGTTCCCTCAATTCGTGTCAGCGCAATTTTTGACTTGTATGGAAATTGCGCGTATGGATTGCAACCCCATGAACAAAAGCACCATATCCCGCACATTCTGACCCCCAACCAGGACTCCTCAATTCGCATATCTCAGTACACCAAAGCCACACCCCTAACCTCCCAAAAAAATTTCCTGAGACAAACGATGTTGGTTAAGTAAACCCTATCTTGAGAGCAATCTTTTACGTGAGCTAGAAGGAATTGAAACGAACATTTACATAACCCTTCCTCTGAGATATCACGATTTAAGCGCATATGCATGAAAAGGTAATTTATTGCTTATTCGTATTTTCGTAGAATTTCGTTATTTTATGAGCTCTCTGTTTCTCTTTAGATCAACCTTGGGGACAAGTCTTTCGGCGATCCGCCAAGAGCCACTTCTGCCGATGAGCCTCTCCGCCTTGCAATTCGGAACTGCGAACACGGAACGGCTTTGCTGTTACTCAAACATGGGGCAAACCCCAACGCTACTTATTATCTTGGACAAGAAATAAACATGGTGGATCCCACGGACACGCAATCACTGGAACTACTGCTCAAATTTGGAGCCGATCCCAATGCACGAGATCGCCAAGGTATGACCCCACTCATGAAAGCATGCAGAATTCCAGAAGCGATAGATGCCACCTACTTACTCATAAGGTAATTAATTCATCACACCTTTTTATATATATACGTGCTTAGACTAATACCAAACCTTGACTGCTGAAGCATGCTCAAAGTGGCCTTTAGGATTTGTGTTTTCGCGGACACCATTGCTTACAAGTGAATTTTTTCCATGTTCTTATATGCATAAAACAAAGCTTGTTTAATGCACTGCCCTACGCAGTGGTGGAAATGGGAATTATTCGCTGCCGGAACCCAACGTACAAGTGAATGCCTTAAAAATTTAATATTCACAAACCCATTCGCAGTAGATGCATACAAAACTATTTCGTTATTAAACTTTAAAGTGAAATATTCACGTTTAACTGAAGTTAGAGCTGTTTTCTTTACGCAGAAGTACGTTTCTTATTTAAAAGATCACTCGAATATATACCGGTGCAATTAAAAGTCGTTTCCGGATGGGAGTCGAGCCTAAACGCTATGAGGAAGCAACGATACTTCGACTAGCGAAAATCTGAGGATGTTCGGATTCCTAAGCTAAGTTTGCTTAGCCTCTTTGCTCGGAACTTCACTGTCTTGTAACAACCGTTAGCATACTCGAACGGGAGTTGCGAGTTCGATTCCCGCTTCAGGGCGATGGAGTTTTCAAGTTTTCTGAGAGGTGTTACATGGATGACCAGTAAGTGTTACAAGCAAATTCGGAATTTATTTTCTGTTTGCTTTGAATATTCTAACAATTAAAAGTGTCCGCTACTATATATATATATATATATATCACAAGACTTAGAAAATCAGTAAGAAGCATACAAATGTAACATGATCACTGCAAAATCGCGCCTAGTTGCAGGTTTCAAACGTAATCAGTATAGCCATAGAGTCTCTAAACAGGAGTCAATGCGATTAAGATTTCCCGTCTTCCTCAATAGTGCAATAAAGAAAAACAAGCATAGTCTCAGTTCGATGAAAAAGAAAAATGCACTTTCTTTAGCGGAATGATTCAACAAATACGATGTACAAATAAGAACTCACCTGTTGAAAGGATAATCCGTTTGTATGCACAGGAAGGATGACACTATTTATTGGTAGAAGGATGAATGATGGAGTTACACCGCCGTGCAAAAATTAAGGACGAAGAGGAGAAATAGCATAACAGCGGAACGAGCAGGCAGGACGGACCAAAAGACCACTCAGGAGATAGACTTGAGTCCGGTACGGTAGGGCATGCGCATATATGCAGCATGACGTGGAGGGGGGAGTGTGGGAAGGGTATAAAGCACACGGGCGGTGTACGCTCAACAATTCGGTGTAAGCTATTGCACGGTGTACATCGGTTTGAACGACGTCGAGTTGCTGCCACCGTGTGATATGGCCAACAGGCAATCCAGTAGACGACATCTGGATGACTTTACCCGAGGTCGCGTCATTGGGAAGTTGGAAGAAGGTCGAAGTGTGACTAGTGTGGCCGAGGAGTTCGGGATCGCTCACAGCATCGTTTCACGAGCTTCAAGAGCATTTACAACGACAGGAACAGCTGTCCGAGAGTTTAGCAGTGGTCGTCCACGAACAACCACGGCGGCGGACGACCGGTATATTGTCCTACAGGCGAGAAGAGACAAACGGCAGACAGCGGGAGAAATCGCAAGGCACATGCAACAGACAACTGGACGTCCGTTATCGCGTTTTACCGTGGCCAGAAAGCTGCACAAAGGTCGTCTATTTGCACGACGGCCAGTACGGTGTGCGCCATTAACGCCTGCTGATCGGAGACGGCGGTTTCTGTGGTGTCAGGAACACAAGAACTGGGCACATCAGCAATGGGGTCCAGTTCTCTTTACGAATGAGAGCCGATTTAGTCTGAAGAGCGATTCTGGACGTATACACATCTGGAGAGAGCAGGGAACACGCAATCATACCTCCAACATCATCGAAAGGGACCGGTTTGGAGGTGGCGGAGTTCTTGTTTGGGGTGGTATCATGCTTGGTAGCCGTACTGACCGCCACATCTTCCAAGGAGGTTCAGTCACTGGTGTCCGCTATTGTACCGAGGTTTCCCTGCCTCACGTGCGTCTGTGTAGAGGTGCTGTGGGTCCTGAGTTCCTCATCATGGATGACAACGCTACACCTCATCGAACAGTGGCTGTCGCAGAGCTGGTGGAGAGTGAAGATATTTAACGCATGGATTGGCCCGCAAGGTCCCCGGACCTAAATCCAATCGAACACGTGTGGGACCTTCTCGGGAGACGCTTGGCAGCACGTCCCCAGCCGCCAGCAAAGATTCTGCAACTGCGATTGGCGCTACAAGAGAAATGGGCCGCGATGCCTCAACAGCTCCTTGACAGCCTCGTCCTCAGCATGGACAGAAGTTGTAAATCCTGCAACGCAGTCAGGGGTGATCATATCCCTTACTAAAGACTGGATTTTTCTTGGCAGCCGCCTGTCACATGGACGTTTCTGTGTTCTGTCCAGTTGTGCTCGAAGCTACCTTTTCAATGAAGTGCCTTTGTATCCTTTGGATTCTTTGTTTGGACGGCTTTGCTCACTTGTCCCATATTCTTACATCTTGGGGATCTTATGGTATGATTTGAGTCGATGTGGAGCACTTCTGCACAACGTTACATTCGAAAAACCGTCTCGTCCTTAATTTTTGCACGCCAGTGTAATAATACATGTACAGGACTGATGACTCAATATAATATGTTTCTAATTTTATACACAATATGGTGTGAGAAACTAAGCTCCATTTTCTGGGCTTGTTAAAACGATATTTGTCATTCTGTTCATTTCAAATACGCAGGACTTTCCCTCACATGGAGAAGTACAGAAGATAAGTGTTTACAATCTGCTAGGTCACAGATGTTTCTCTCTGAGAGGTGATGCGCGCGCACGCGTTAGTTCTGCAAAGAGTAAAAAAAGTCAAGGGAAAGCATTTTGTTAATTTTTCTCGAGTTACTTATTACTTTGATGTATCGGCACATACGCACGGCATCTTCCAACAGAGTCAACCACAAGTAATTTACAATCCCAATACAATACTATCGAAATAACACCCTAAAAATCCTGAAAAGAGAATTAAAATGGTTAAATACAAAAAGATAGAAATTAGAAAAATATATACTTTTTTTAAGGTTAAAGCACACCGGAGCACCAGACCATACATCAGGGAAAGACGTCTGGAGCCCCGGGGCGTATGGTTCAGGTTTCATGAGAGTGCTGAATTTTTCGTAGCCAAAGGACAGACGTCTTAACTAATTTAGTGTCAAATACTTCCTTGGCACTCTGTCTTCCCTATACCTGAAGCGATTAGTAGAACTTAAATAACATAAAACATCTGGAACTTGCATGTAACTCACAAATGAACCACTCATAACCGTAATTAAAATTATGAAGCACACAAAACCAAAATCTTAAGCTCCCCAAGGCAGAAATGTAAACAAGATATTTGTTGGTCAGAGCTCACTTCTTAAGGTGAACGATAAGTCAATAAGGGTACTTTCCGAAAATAGTGAAATGTTTTTGATCACGTCATGGATGAAAAGCCACGGGGCTCCAGACGACTTTCCCTGATGAGTGGTCTGGTGCTCCGGTGTGCTTTAACCTTAAAAAGTAAGGATTTTTCTAATTTCTATCTTTTTGTATTTAGCCATTTTAATTCTCTTTTCAGTAATTTTAGGGTGTTATTTCGATGATATTGTATTGGGATTGTAAATTGCTTGTGGTTGACTCTATTGCTATGTATATATACAAGGTCTGTCCGGAAAGTAATGCGACTGATTCAATAACAGACATTTAATTAAAGTTATACTTACATAACATTAAAATTCCTCGAAATAACATCCTTGAACATCAATACACCGCTGCCAGCGGTTCTGCCACGCCGCGTAGCTTGCCTGGAAGTCGGGAACAGGGATCGCTTTCAAAGCACTCGTCGCGGCAGTTTGCACGTTTGTAACAGTCCCAAAATAGTGTCTTTTCAGGCTGGATTTGATCCGGGGAAACAAAAAGAAGTTAGCCGGGACCAAGTCTGGGCTGTAGGGAGGTTAGGGCAGCGTTGCCACGTTGTGTTTCTCCAGAAACTTACTCACTCTCAGCGACGCATGGCTCGGTGCATTATCCTGGTAAAGAACCCAAGGGTTGGTGATCTCCGGGCTGACGCGCACATCTCTGTTCTTCAGCCGTTGAAGCACTTCCATGTAAAATGCAGCGTTGTCCGTTTGTCCGGGTGGTACGAACTCCTTATGGACAACACTTTTACAGTCAAAGAAGATAATGAGCAACGATTTCATCTTCGATTTGCACATTCGAGCCTTCTTTGGTCGAGGAGACTCGGGAGTTTGCCACTCTGAGCTCTGTCTTTTCGTCTCCGGAACGTACTCAAAGACCCACGTTTCATCACCTGTTATCTTTTTCTTCAAAAAACAAGGTTTACTCCTCACACGATCCACAAGCTCACGAGAAATTGACACACGGTTGTTCCTCTGTTCGTGAGTCAAAACCTTAGGAACCAATTTGGCGCAAACTTTCCGCATCTGCAATTCTTGCGTGATGATTTCATGCACAATGGATTTCGCGAGTCCCACGTGCTTTGCTACCAATCTAACATTCAGACGTCGGTTAGAGTCCAAAACCACTTTCACCTTTTCCACATTGTCCGAAGTGTGAGACGTTGAAGGGCGCCCTGGGCGTGGCTCATCCTCGACGCTCTCTCTTCCCTCTGTGTACGTTTTGTGCCACCGAAACACTTGTGCTTTCGATAAAGCATCCTTCTCGTAGGCTTTCTGTATCATAGCAAGCGTCTCGGTCGCGGATTTTTCAAGTTTAACACAAAATTTTACCGCGTATCGCTGTTCGACACTCTTATGCATTTTGACCGTTACGCGACGCCATCCACTTCGCTAGCAATCCTCACTCTGTAAAAGCTCAGAGCCAACTGACGAGACATTGATCGTTTACCTAACATACCCCGCCACCCGTCACGCCCAAAGACTCCGCCGTCCGGCACTTCTGATTGGCCCAGGAAAGGTAGTCTCATTACTTTCCGGACAAACCTTGTATAAAATAAATTTCGGAGAAAAAAAAAGTCAGATCGTATTTGAGGCGGAGATATGCAATTGTCTTAAACGACAAAATGAAAAAAAAAATCGACTCTTTCTGTAATATCCGTTTATTTTAACTGAAATATCTATTATAACTTCGGTTTGAAAACATAAAACTTATCTCCTAAAATAATTTCCAAAGTCTCCCGACCGGCTCCGCGGTCCGTCAGACGGTCGGCGATCAGCTCCTGTCGTGAACTTCGCTCTCACCAAACACCTTAGTAAAGCTTTATTAGAGAAGATGGAAATTTATTTATTTTTGAAACGACGAACAATTCATACAAGATGGCGTCATTAATTGAAATGTATAATGCATTGCGAAATGTTTTATTCAAATATTAAATGCTCCATTTCTTTTGGTGACTCATCGCTGCTCCCTGAACAAGGTTCTGCTACGTTTCGGCTCATTTCCACCACTGGCCCTGCCATTAATTTCTGAACGCCTGCATATCTACAAATAATTTACAGAAGATTAAATATTGTGTGACGAAACTTTTGGCGCTTATCACGGCCTCCAATCTTCATGGAATACTCTCCACCAGTTTTTATAAATGTTCCGCCATTCGGCCTTCAAAGCAGTAAAAAGTTCAGCTGTTTTTGTTAGGTGATCTATTTTTCCACTCCTCCGACGACCCAGTTCGTCTCAGAGCTTATCTATAGGGTTCAAATCAGAACGCTGGGCTGGAAAGCCCAACCTTTCAACGCCCATGTCCTCAAACCAATCTGTAACAACGTGAGTAGTATGGCATGGAGCGTTTTTCCTCTGATAGAAGTATGGCACTTTCTTCATGGTGGTGTCACAACGTTTTTAGTGCATGTTTGTCCAGGACATTTAGGTAGATCCCAGCATTCTTGGTTCTGCCCAAAATATACTCATGCATCCAAGCTGAACCACGAAACACAGCTCCATATCATCACGCTGCCTCCACCAAACGTCATTGTCAGGATGATACATTCCGCAAGGTACTTTTCCCCCAGCATCCACCACGCCTAGGAATGGCCATCGGACTGTGTGTAGTGACTCATTAGTCCAAAGCACAGTTTTCCGTTGGTCTACCGCCAAAGATCGACGTTCCTTACACCAAGTGTGACATTAGTCGAAGTGATCAACTTATGAATGGCTGCTCGATGGGGGTAACTCATGTCGCGCAACGTCTTGCGCATTGTACTACTGGTGCTACCATCATTCTCAATAGTCTCACAAAGGATTAGCATGATTTGAGACAATGCTGATTTGCGTTCTGAGCAGGCAGTTCTATGTTGTGTTCTCCTGTCACATTTTGTTACTTTCGGAATTGCCTAGTCGTTTCTTGGCGAATTCAGACTAAGTTCTCTTTAATTTGCATATCATGTCACTAACCGTCCACCTGGGGATTTTCACTGCAGCTGAAATATCACATACAGAGCGATTTAGTATGTGTACCACTCTATTATTGATCTGCGTCGAAAATTAAAAATTACCTCTTTGGATCGAGGCAATCTGCATTTACAGTCATCTCACCGTAGCTCTACGAGATTTTTATAGTAGGGTCTTTGACGTAGTGCTTTGCGTAAGACTTAAAATAATATTAACTAGACGAAACCCGTTTGAATCGACGGTTAGTTTTTTTTTTTTAGAGAATAAACTCATGTGAAACAACAAATGTAAACTTTATTTGATTGACAAATTCATTCAAACACTTCAGTAAAGACAAAAGTCCAGGTTCGCGATTTTTTTTCTTTGACTGAAGATTTAACGACCACCGTGAGCAACTCAATAGGCTTCAAGCAGTCGCCCGTCCCTAATTTAGGGTCAGTGGTTTCAGGAAAAGGAGAGAGCCAGTGCCGTAAGACAAACACAACATCCATGCCTCACCGGGATTCGAACCCGGTAGACGAAACCCGTCGGAATCGACGATAATTTATTTATTTATTTATTTATTTGGAAAGAATAAACCCATGAATAATAATTTCGTGAATATTAATTTTTATTGGGTTCGTGAATATTAATTTTTTAAGGGTTCTGGCAGCCAAAATTTTTGAATAAAGTTCGAAAATTTTGCTCAACTGAGATTCTTTTGCCTCGAAGAGAGAAAAGGTTCGAAAATTTTACTCAATTGGAATTATATTGCCTCGAAAAGAGAAAAGGTTCGAAAATTTTGCTCAATTGGAATTCTTCTGCTTCGAAAAGAGAAAAGGTTCGAAAATGTTGCTCAACTGGAATTCTTTTCCCTCGAAAAGAGAAAAGGTTCGAAAATTTTGCTCAATTGAAATTCTTCTGCTTCGAAAAGCGAAAAGGTTCGAAAATTTTGCTCAACTGGAATTCTTTTCCCTCGAAAAGAGAAAACGTCCGAAAATGTTGCTCAATTGGAATTCTTTCTTTACACGTTGCTCTTGAGTAATTAAGGACACAGATGTCATTGAAGTATATAGTAAGTCTAATGGATGACAACAAATATATAATTAACTGACATTTATGTGGCGTTATTCTAATAGTATTTTTAAGTGAATCGTCTTGTTTGTCAGATAATATATGTTAAAAAACATATTGAAGAGATGAAAGTTACATCTTTGCAGTAAGATTTGTCTGCATGTTAGGATGTGTGGCAATTACTACCTCTCTTTCAAGATATAAGGTATGAAGACGAATATTTAATCATGGTTCGTACGCTCCTTGAAAACCTTGAAAAGTCCTTGAAAAAACAAAGTTCATTTTAAAGTCCATGAAAGTACTTGAAAAGGTTTAAAACCTTGTAAATAGTACTTAAAATTTTTGGTCTTGTTTTTTAAGTAATGATATGAAAGTGCATGTGTAAAATAGTTGCTTGTACTTGACAGATATATAGATTTCTGTGTAGTTCTGATGAAAACACCAAACTGATGAAATAGCGCAGAACTTGCGTTCATCCTATAGGGGACCTTGTGGAGAGCTGGTATCTTGGCTATAACATTACACTGTGCAGTAAAATGTCAGCCATAAGAGTAAAAAATAGGTGGAGTGATGTATTCGCAAATTGTTTACTGGGGTAAACGACGCGTTCTTGCCAGAGAGTAGAACTTCCAGGGGCTACTTGTGCTTCATCGGTCCCGGACGATTCGTCCAACGACGATTGGTCCAATGCCGATTCGTCCAATGGTAGGATTGGTCCAACGCCGATTCGTCCAATGGTATCATCTTACCAACGGTAAACTGTTTTATTTTCCAGAAAGGAATAATGATTTAAATTATTCTGTTCATTATGTCCTTTTGAAAGATTATTTCGGTATATTTTGTAATTGTAAACATTTTACATAAACCTGGTAAAAGGCACGCAATGGAGCATTTCTTAGCTGTTTGCATAGCACCTAGGCGCGGGCCTTTTTAGAAGATTTTGAGTTACAACCTAGATATTTGGTATTTCTAAATCTTTTATAAAACCTTTTAAAAGGCACTCAACGTATCATTTCTCAGGTCTTTACAAGGCACCTAGGCGGCAGGCCTTTTAACACTTTTATTCTACTGATGTCATATTCTAACGTTTAAGTAAAGTTAAAAATACTAGCATAACATTACTAAGTTTTCTTGATAGGTAAACGTTATGAATCTGACATCGGTAGGATAAAAACTGTCAAAAAGGCATAAGCCTATGGCCTGTGAATTAATATTTCGTGCTTAAGTAAAAACGCAATATTAACTCGTTTGATAGGTAAACGTTATGAATATGACATCGGTAGAATAAAAATGTTAAAGAGGTCTAGGCCTAGGGCCTATGAATTAATATTTCACGTTTAAGTAAAGCACAATATTATTAACTTGATTTAATATGTAAACGTTATGAATCTGACATCGGTAGAATTAAAACTGTTAAAAAGGCCTAGGCCTAGGGCCTATGAATTAATATTTCGTGCTTAAGTAAAAGCGCAATATTATTAACTTGATTTAATATGTAAACGTTATGAATATGACATCGGTAGAATATAAACTGTTAAAAAGGCCTAGGAATTAATATTTCGTGTTTAAGTAAAAGCGCAATATTATTAACTTGATTTAATATGTAAACATTATGAATATAACATCGCTAGAATAAAAACTGTTGAAAAGGTCTCTGTCCGAACCCGACCAGAACGTTTCGATTGGTCAGTTGGCGGAACCCCACTGCATGCTACAAACAGAAACGGAAAACTAGTATTTTATATCATTTCATGCAAAAGAGAAACATTGAAGTTGATTGAACGGCTCGTACATTAATAACTTCATCGGCAGCAAGGACAGTATAACAATAAAAACACGACTCCGAAAAAAATCTGTAACCACAATATTACGCATGAAATGTAACATTATTTTACATTCTCTGTACTACCGGTACTTTCGTATAACGTCGGAGATAAAATTAGAACAGCTGAGATTTTTATAACACGAGTAGCATTCGGACAGATAGGGCGGAATTGGACCAATCGTCCATTGGACGAATCGGCATTGGACCAATCGTCCCATTGGAAAAATCGTACCATTGGACGAATCGTACCTTTGGACCAATTGTCCATTGGACGAATCGTCCCTTTGGACGAATCGGCATTGGACCAATCGGCATTGGACGAATTGGCATTGGACCAATCGTCGTTGGACGAATCGTACCAGACCCGTGCTCCATGCGTGTGGACTCTTCGTCTCCTGGCTGCATCAAAGTCATACATCAAAAATAAAAAGTTAAAGCAAACAGTAAGTTTTATGCAATTAATTTGAGTTTAAAAAGTCCTTGAAACTGCTTGAATTTATTTTGCTAGGAAGAGTACGAACCCTGTTAATATAGCATGAACTTATACAGTGTTGGCAATAACTGCATTACAAAATACAGAAAGTCAGCCTACTGTGGATGCTCGCAGATATTCTGATGAATAAATGTCGAAACCACCTAGAACTTACGGCGAACCTACTATGATGATTACGGACTTGCTCCTATTCAGGGAATGCTGATATAAACTACAGTTCAGGTGAAGCTTTTCGAGACAGTTGAGTATTTTGTCGCATCGTGGGGAACTGTTCTTTCGGTTTTATGACACTTACAGATTGGACTTGCCATAGAATTTTTTACTTGAATTTGACGAATATATATCGTTGTGTTTGAACATGATAGTGTATGTACATATGTCTGTAAAACATCCACATATATAACTTTTGCAACGTGTTACAATAACAATAGCAACGGATAGATCATACATCTTTTAACTACATAATTTTTTATAAAATAAATGTCAGTAAATTATATATTTGTTGTCATCCATTAGACTTAGTATACTTCAATGACGTCTGTGTCCTTAGCTACTCAACGTCTAAAGAGTTTTTCTATAAACGTGCACATTGTTTATTAAGGTGTATGATATTACTATATTTCTCCATAACACGTTTCAATTAAACGATACTAGCAATTTTAGTATCAACTTTAGTGGAATACTTTCGCCTCGAAAAGAGAAAAGGTTCGAAAATTTTGCGCTTTTCGACTGTCTGCGGGCACAGTATCGCCACTTTTAATAGTTGAATTCAAAAAAATTATTCTTGTACTGATGGAGAAAAGCATATTCAACATTTTTGTTTATCAGACCGTGGTTTTTCCACTCTGGGGGTTTAGTGATCTATGTGAAAACACTAGTTTGTCCGTGACGGAGATCCATTTGCGCCCCCTTACTCCGGAGTAAGTTGCTTCCCCAACTAAGCTACTTTGACCGAATGTATCGCTGCAGATTTGTACGTCGCATCTAATGAGCCGGCTTGTCCCTAATCGGCAGAGGTAGACCCGTTTTGGAGTTCCGGATGAGGCATGTGCGCTTGTCTTTTGGCTCTGGCTCCCTCCTGTCCCTGGAACCAGTGACCCTAAATTGCGGACGGAATACTGCTTATAAATAGCCTGAGGTACTACTCATGGTAGTTGTAAAACCCTGAAATAGAAACAAAAACGATCAAAATATAAAAGGATTGTCATCTATTTATGCATCCAAATTGAAGCGGTGCTTCTGTCAAATGACGTCATCTATTCCAGAATGAAGATTGCTTGAAATATTTGAAAAGAATAAATTGGGAGCAAGCTATACGCCATTTCCATTCAGTTTGCTTGATAAAATAATTAAGATCTCTCAGCGTGGCCAGCCAGCCTTTGGTGTTCGTGCGTTTACGTGAATAAAAGAACAATCAGCCACCAGTTTCCTAGAACACGACTTTTGGCTTTGGGGATATCTAAAGGACATCCGTCGTATATCATGCTCACATAGGAAGTTTAGTGTACCTCAAGGCGAACATTAAGCGGCATATCCACAACATTTCCAGTGACACATCAGTTGCTGAGCCCATCAATATGGATTTGTGTAGTCAGATGCTGACTGTTGAACCACGAATAGCGCTGTGAATTGTTGGCACCGTAGCGTAAAGCGAACGCACTCAGCTAGTTATCGAGAGATATGGGGTTCGATCCCAGCGGTGTCGATGAACAATTTTTCAGTTGCTATTCGTTGTTTATAAAATAACGTGGACAGAGCGATGACATCGTACATTTATATTATCTCCACGTATTTGAAATGTATTCACCATTTCCAGTGAAACACTTCAATCTGTGGTTGATGCTATTTTGCGCTTTCAACATGCTGCAGAAAATGGAGGACAGCATATCGAACATGTTGTATAATCACAAAATGTGACTTCTGTACTGTAAGCTATTTGTATTTTCCTCTACTGTAATAAAGCGTCACGCATCCTCCTGGAGGCGAGTTTGCCGTCAAGCAAAATTGCATTTCCTCAGGAGTCCTCATATCAAATTCGAAGTCACTCCAAGCAATAGTTCGACTTGTAGAGCTCTTCGAAGCAGGGGTGTACTGGTAGTCCGCGCATCGCCATTGGGTCTCATGGCTAAGATGGCCTCTATCCACAGCAGAAAGATTTTACAAAATTTATAGCTGAAATTTCATATGAGGCTGGTTAAGGAAATAGCCGGGAATTTTGACGGCAGCTTTGAAAGAAGTATTAAACAGAAAAGCAATTTCTTTTCAATAAATATATAAAATATTTTGAAATATTTTCTGTTTACTGTGGAATAACTTTTTTACGGGTCTTATAGAGGTTATTATTCAAAAACGTTGGTGGTCAAATTTTCGAACTAAAGCCTAGTTCAATGTCAGAACTACGTCACTGGAGTAGTTGCTGCCACTCAGTCGGAAGTGTCCAAATACAATTATCGTTAATTGTGGTACTTCTCTTTCTTCTTGCTATTTCGATCCCTTCTTCTAGTTTCCTCTTTACTAAGTTTGCCTGATGGGCGATTATTCTTACTGAGTCCTAATTTATGGAGTGTCCACTTGCTTGTATATGTCTGTCTAGCCCTGTTTTGTTACTAATGTTCCTAATAGCTGCTTGGTGTTCTTTCATTCGGACTTTAATACTTCTCCCTGTTTCTCCTATATAGCTGAGTCCGCAGTTACATTCGATGCAATATATTACTCCTACTTGCAATTGGATGTCCATTTCTTTTTGCTTTAAAGCTGGTAGGAATATATTTAATTTGTTATTTAGATCTGGAGCAAGCCTGATATTATATTTTGCTCCGATCCTTTTCAGTTTTTCGAAAAGTCCCTTGGGGTACGTAATTTTGCTGGTGAATTTGAAGTTGTCTGCTTCGTTTTTGGCACTTGTCTAAATAACTTTTTAATATCTGGGGAGGGGTAATTGTTTTCTGCTAATATTACCTTTAATTCTTCTCTGTGAAGATCGTTTTGAGCATCTGAAGAGACAAGGACTTCAATTTTTTCCTGAAATTGTCTCGCCGTATTCGACTTCATATAGTCAGGGTGGAATGAGCAGAAGTATAACATCTTTCCTGTTTTAGTGGGTTTTCTAAACAGCTGAGTGAAGATTCTCCCCTCTCTTGAGGTTAAGGTTAAATCTAGGAAATTGATGCTATAGCTTTAGTTCGAAAATTTGACCACCAACGTTTTTGAATAATAACCTCTATAAGACCCGTAACAAAGTTATTCCACGGTAAACTATGAATAGAGGTGCCGCAAATTCATTTACAACTAGGATAATTTTCGTGGTTTAAGTTTATATAACCTGGATGACGAGGGGAAAAACTACTCGAAAGAACTTGAGACCCCTTTTTCCAGCTATAGCAATAGTTCCTATACATGGATATTAACAAAATAATATGAAAGAAACATCACTTCAATGAATGAAATTTTTATACCAATGAGGATAAGGATTTATGTATTACAGTCGTTTGCACATAAGCACACATCCTTCAGAATATGATGAACTGAAAGATACTCTTCGCGGGGACCTTTTTTTATCACGTGCAAATCATTGTAACATGATATTAAATGTGTTTTTTATATTTGAGAGTAAATAATTTAAGTGTGTGTGTGTGTCTGTGCCGCAATTCTTAATTGTTACTGTCTTACTTCCTTACTTATGTATTACTGTATACAGAGCATATTTCCGTATAAATCGAAAAAGGTCATTAGACACTGTCACGTGGCTGTTACTTGTGTCACGTGTGTGATTGCGAGGAATTTCAAAGAGGATGGCCTTAGTTTCCTAAAAGATGGGGGTCGGAAAAACTCGATTTGTTAGGTTTTAATAACAAATTGAATATTTTTTCGTGAAAGAAAGTATTACTTAAAAGTATATTACTTTCGTTTATTAATTGGAAGAATTTATAGATATACTAAGAATACTTTTTCATTTTGCCAGAAAATACCAGAAAGGTACCCAGTTATTCCCGAAATTTGCTAACTCCCCCCCCCCCCACACGAAAATTCTGGATCCGTCCCTGCTTAATAAAGTTTGCATACAATTAACTTTCGCGCAAGTGTTTTATAATACATTGTACAAAACTAGGACGATCATTTTAATTAAAACATGTGCATTTGTGTTACACGCAATAATGTACAATCATTTTGGTTTTTTTTTAAAAATACCTGTAGGTTCCAAAGAATTAGAATTACTAAAACGTTCGAAAAACCTAGTTAAAAATATGTAATTTGAAAATCTCAGTGATAGAAAGTTATTAGATTTTCCCAAAAGGGTCTAGAAGATATTTTTTGCAGGTGGTGGATCCCCGAGTTTTTCAGGTACTCCACTGCTTTGAAATGTGAACTTTAATAATGGACACCCGGTATATAAATCAAGAATGTAATTTTCATTTCAGAAAATATTTGAATGCTTGGAAATTTGTCCTGATGAAGTCATGGAGTTGGGAACACAGATCCAGCAGTATTGGGTTGTCGGAAAAGTCATGACGTATTTTACCCATGTTTTGCAAAGGTCATTTATTGATAGAAAGAACAAAGATCAATCAATGATATAATGCCCGTTTTGTTCGATAAACTTTTGCCATCTCTCAGGGAGCTGCAGAATGCCTCGTTCATAGAAGGACCTGTCTTTCGTGGCGAAAAACTGTACAAGCTGCTGATTTACAGCCTCATCTGAATTGAACGTTATACCACCCAAGGACTGTTGAAGAGTGCGAAACAAGTGGAAGTCTGACGGCGCAAGGTCAGGCGAGTATGCTGGGTGGGGCAACACATCCCACGCAAGCTCCAATAATTTTCGGTGGGTAATCAAACTTGTGTGTGGTCTCGCATTGTCGTGATGGAACACAACACCTTTACGATGAACGAGCTCTGGGCGTTTCTGGATGATGGATTCGTTCAAACTGTCAAATTGCCGACAGTAGACATTCCAATTGATTGCTTGGTTCCCTGGTAGGAGCTCGAAAAACGCGACACCTTTAAAATCCCACCACACTGAGACCAGAACCTTCCGCTGATGAATTTCTGCTTTGGATGTCGTTTGAGGCGAAGCAGCACGTCCGGACCAAGATCGTTCACGCAGCACATTGTTGTACACAATCCACTTTTCGTCACCAGTTATCAGTCGCTTTAAAAAAGGATCGTTTTCCTCACGTTTAATGAGCATATCGCAGATGTTTATACGCGTCGTCAATTGAGCTTCTTTGAGTTCATGAGGAACATACACATCGTGCTTGCTTACGTATCCCAGCTTCTTCAGGTGGTCGTGAACGCTTGAATGATGGATGTGCAATGTGTCTGCAATCTCTCGTGTCGTGTAACGTGGGTTTGACTCGAAGAATGCCTTGATTTGGTCATCATCAACTTCGGTTGGTCTCCCGGACCGAGGAGCATCGTTGAGGTCAAAATCACCAGCACGGAATTTTGCGAACCACCGCTGGCACTGACGTTCTTGTAGAGCATTATCACCGTACACTTTACGCAACTTTTCACAAGCTTGACGCGCGTTCTTCCCTTTACGGAAGTAAAAAATACGGCGAAAATGCACAGTTTGGTCTTATATCTCCAACTTGATATCAAATCTCTGCAAATCAACCAAACCGCTCACTATTCCTTTTACACTGCAGCTAGAACTGGCACCTGTCGAATGCCATAGAGATAACACAGCTGCACATGCCTCTAGTACTTCCAAAACCTCCCAACCGCCATCGGGTGGCAAAATACGTCATGACTTTTCCGACAACCCAATACAAAGCTAAAAATAAACTGTAGATTTTCCAAAATTATACGAATTGCCAGAAACCTACGCATCTGACCACGACCACGGAGGGGGGGGGCAAACATGAGCTCCACCCCGGTGATCGATTAGTCAGAGTCGCGTGCTTCTGGCTTATCGTCCGAGCTGGGCCTGAGTCCGATACTCGAATATGAGACATGGGGGCGTGTTTGTCCTACTTCCCTCTCCCAGAACAGAGAACGAAGATCTGTTTGATTCCTTGTAACATTAAATGCTCATGGGCAGAGGCGTAACTAGGGCGGGGCGGACGGGACGGTTGCCCCGGGCGCAGCTCAAGAGAGGGCGGAAAAATCCCTGCTTGCAATCTGATTAAAATTGGAACTGAAACTTTTGCAACAGTTTCTGGTACACTTAAATTCGATTTTCTTCCTCAAATATTCAGGGGATGCTAGTTGCTCACAATCAGAAATGAAGGAGCGTTTGTGTAGTCTGTCCAACTGAAGAAGAACCAAGGCCTTTGTCTATAACAATGGGGTCCACAGTTGTTCTTTAGTTAGATGGCTAAGGATGTCGTTCACATTGCTGAAGAATCTCTAGGGGCTATTTGATAATTACTGTAGCTGCTAGCTACGACCGCCAGCTACATTCGCTCCGTTTGATGTGGAATCGAAGTTCCGAACTCCGAAGCAGTTGCAGAAAGCTGTATAAACAGTCACAATTTGATTGTGCCTCCTGAAGAACGATAACATTGTGGTATGACGCTAATTTCGTTTTGTCGAGCAGTGCATGTTTATATATATATATATATATATAAGTCAAATTCTGTATACCTCCAACCAAGAACTTCCCGTAGAAATCCCTGAATCTTACTGAATTCACACACCCAAACTAAAACTAAAACTCTCACAATTCACATACAACAATAATAAAAATAATAATTTTAAACACTTGGGGTCGGGGACAGGAAGCCAATCAGGGAAAGACTCCCACGGCTCCCGAACCCTTGTTCAGGTTTCATGCAGGTGTCTTTGAAATATGTTATTTCCGAAACAAGTGTTAAGAATTGTTTTCCTTTTTTTTCAGTGTTATACACCTGGTTTTCCCTACCTGAACCAGCAACACAGAACGTAAATAAAAAAACTTACCTGAAATGAAACAACTGTAGACTTTATAACTCCACTGAATCTAAACTTTGATCCCAACACATCCCCTCCATATCATACAAAAGCGTACCAACAGCTGCCGAACCCACTCCCAGACATATCTTGAATTTTCGAAAGTAACCATATGATATCCTATGGTGACCTCTGTCGGAATTCACAAAAAACTGTAACGAAAATTAATTGTTTTTGTGTTTTAATGGATGTCAGCAAATGTTAGGTTAAATGAAGTGTAAACATTTATAAGTGTATACACACCATAGGCACAATGAAGTGTAAACATTTCCCTACTCCATTTTTCCACTGTCGTAGGCACTCTACACAAGTTTAGCAAAACTTATGGGAAGCTCAAGACTTATCTTGGTCTCCAAGCTTTATTCCAAAATCAGCAAGATATGCTTATCTTACAAAGTCAGTGATGTTTTATCTTTATTTTTGCAGAGTGTATTCGCCACAAATGTAGCAGAATGCATTAGGACTGTTTACGCAGCTTCTTCGTGAAGAACTCATATTTCTATGCTAAAGAAGAAAAAAATTATAAATATGATATTACATGCAAGGGATAATCTTTCAAAACACTGTTAAAGAGTAAAAAGCCAGATCAAAAGCTGCTTCATATGACAGCAGCCACAGGCAATACTGGATTACAATCAAAATTTGAAGGTTATGCATTATCTGAAAATCTAGAGCCAATTGGGCAGAACTAATGTCAAATGTCATTTTTGGATTCAGCATGCCTCAAATACAGTGTGGTGTCCGAATTAATTAGCAACGAAGTCTCGTGTTGTAATTATGCTTAACAGATGTGATTTTATATTACGAGTAGATTGCATGTTGAATTATTGAGTCGTCTAAGCGAATTTAATGCACTCTTGTTTCAGTTACGGAGCTGACGTCAATGCCATGACGACCGAAGATAGGAGGACTCCTTTACATTACGCAGTGCTCTCCGGGAGCATGACCTTAGTTGAGATCCTGGTGTCGAACGGCGCCCGTGTCCAATTTCCCAAGGAGTACTGCAAGCCGCCTCCACACTATTTTGCAGTTCTTCGTGGATACGTTGAAATTCTCAGTTATCTCCTGGATAATGGGGCTGATGTGAATTTCGAATCTGCTGTCGTGGGATCGGCTCTTCACATATCCCTCACCGAGAGGATGCCCAACAAAACTCGCGTCGTTGAAATATTGCTGGAACGAGGAGCAAATCCCAATGCTATCATCCTGTCTGATAAAGGACCTTTGCTCAAGCCTCCACTTGGGGAGTATTTTCAGAACTGCGAACAGCCCCAACCAGAATTGGTACGGATGCTTCTTCGATATGGGGCTAGAGTAATACTACAAGGTAAGAAAGCAATTTTTTTAATGTAAAATTGCGGAGGTTTACAGGCCTCCTATTCTGTAAAAAGTTTATTTCTTTAGTCTTTGAGTGTTGAGTATCACAGCCTGAATTAAATAGCGGACGCTCCTCCGGAGCAGCGTTTCCCAAATTATTTGGTAAAGAAACATTTCTCAGGTAAGAAAAAAATACACAGAACAACCAGCCAGACCGTCCTCCTATTCTTTTTTTTTTTTTAGTCAGATGTATTTTTAGTAATAGTAGATATCCTCTGCTTTTAAAATACACTGCTGGCCACCCAAAATGCAACACCAAGAAGGAAGCATCCGATTGGCCTGAAATTCGCAGCATGCGTCGCCCGCGAGAGGACATGCAAACGATTAGCATTGCAGGGCATATGCAAATCATGTGCGCCTGGCACGCCACCGAGAAGCACTATAAAAAGGGTGCACAGAAGGCGGGGTGTAAGTAGTGGAAGTGTGTTGTGCTGCCAGACCTGTGCGTGGGAAGTTTCCTGATGCCTAGTCGCAGAATACGGCAGTCATTCCAGCACGTTTCGGAGTTCGACAGAGGACGAATAGTGGTTTATCGCGACAGCGGTTTATCGTACAGAGACATCGGCGCCAGTGTGGGACGACATCCAGTCACTGTGAGGCGAGTATGGATTCGGTGGGTGCAGGAGGGACGGACGGACCGACGTGAGCGATTGCCGCAGCTGCGGTACACCAATGAACGAGAGGACCGGCATTTTGTGCCGCGGGCATTGACGGCTCGCACCGCCACATCACTAACGTTAGAGCAGGAATTAGGGTGTGTTGCGCAACAACCTGTGTCAGCACGTACCGTTCGACGTCGTCTGCAGGAGCGGGGACTTGTCACACGGCGCCCATTGCTCCAATAACCATTGACGTTACACCACCGGCGAGTGCGGCGGCAGTGGGCCGTTGAACCCCGCACCTGGACTACGGAATGGCACGACATTGTCTTTTCCGACGAATCCCGCTTCTGCCTGCAATACCACGATGGTCGGATCCACGTGTGGCGGCACCGCGGCGAGAGACTGTATGACGCCTGCATTATGCATCGCCATACCGGTCCGTCGCCTGTCGTTAAAGTTTGGGGCGCAATTGGATATGACACCCGCACCCCTCTGGTACGCATCGCCGGTACACTCCACAGCCACCGCACCATCTCCGATGTTTTGCAGCCTGTAGTCCTCCCTTACCTGCAGGACCTGCCAGCGGCCACGTTTCAACTGGACAATGCGCACCCGCACGTGGCACGCATCGTGCAACAATTCTTCATGGCCCACCAGGTGTCACTGCTGCCGTGGCCAGCCTGTTCTCTCGATATGTCGTCCATCGAACACGTCTGGTCGCTGATCGGCAACCGAGTGGCCCGGCAAGCACCACCCGCGGCTACGCCTGATGAACTGTGGCAACGTGTGGATGCAGCCTGGACCGATATACCCCAAGCCCACGTCCAAAACCTCTTTCGTTCGATGCCGCGGCGTGTAGCGGCCGTTATCAACAGCCATGGGGGCCACACAAACTATTGATGTCTGCGTGTTCCGCAAGTCGCACGGGCCTGTAAGCTCAATCGTTTCATCTTTGTATCTGTTGTTATGTGCCCAGTAAATCTGGCTTTGCTATCTCGTATCCTTCTTGGTGTTGCATTTTGGGTGCCCAGCAGTGTATAAAGTGTCTCATTTGCTAAATCATATGAAATAACATTTATATGTGAAAACAATTCCCTACCTCTCCCTCTTTCTAAGAGCCCGAGCCCGAACCGCAGTATACATATTGCTTCGGGCTTTCAGGCTCGGACTCAACCCGTGTCAGCTCTGCTGTGTGGTGGTAGAGGTGACACCCGTCAACTCGTCATCTTGGCTGCCTTGACGAAGCTTCGGAGAACAGAATGAAAGAGCAGATGCGCGCTGAACTGCGCATGTGTAAAACTATCTTTCGGGGCTGGCCGCCTTTCTGTTCAACAGGGTCATGTAGGGGTATTGCTAGTCCGTGGATTAAAGGAACTATAACGAAGTAAATTTCTCCGTCATTTTTGGTCTACGCCGGGATTCGAACCGGAGTCCGCTTATTCCGTAACAAGTCGCTCTACCAACTGAGCTACGCAGACGTTCATTCTGACTCCTATCTGCCTTTATGTCGTGTGCGTCCTGCCAGCAGGTACATCACATCTCCTCCCCCTTGAAAGAGGGCCGGGGGCATGGCCCACGGGTCAGCCGTGACCATGAATCGTTGCAGGCAGCCATCCACTGTAGAACGTGCACTTGAGAACTCCCAGTCAATCTGGTGTGTGGAATGCAAAATCACACATTTTTATTTTTCGAAGCGCTGGAGAAGGGATTCTCTTATTTTTCCTTTCTCGCAGTGTGGAAAAAACATCACACCATTGCGAGATTTTGAACGGTCGGGTCATCCGGAAAGTTCGGGCGCCATTATAACGAAGTAAATTTCTCCGTCATTTGTGGTCTACGCCGGGAAATCGAACCCGAGTCCGCTTATTCCGGAACAAGTCGCTCTACCAACTGAGCTACGCAGACGTTCATTCTGACTCCTATCTGCCTTTATGTCGTGTGCGTCCTGCTGGCAGGTACGTCACAGAACACTCACGAGAGAGGTACCCACATCACACACACTAACACTCAGATCAGATGGGGTATTGTGAATATTTACTACACATCGAAACCATATCCGTACAAATCGTAATAAATTTCGCTTTTACCACGAAGTGCATGACTGCAATTTCCCAGCTTATCTAATGACCAAGTAATATTCATTAAATTAAATACTGGTTAAAATATTATCTTCGGCCGCTACACATTAAATCAAACCTTGTTCAGTGGGAGCTCCAGATTTTATGATTTTTTTTTTTTTTTTTTTTTTGTTGCACCAGATTTCATTTCTCTCTCCTGAGAGTTCCTTTAATCCAGTAACTAGAAATGCCCCAAACCACACACGCTTTAGGCACTCAAGAAAAATTTTACGAATCCGTTTTCATACACCAATGGAGGTGCTCGGGTATTTTAGAATCATTATTTTAAACAGACTATGCTGATGATATAAAGCAGAAATTAAAGAAATATTCCGGAACGATGCTGTGTGGCTTACAAAATCAAATATTTTTCTGATCTGAACAACATTTGTGACGTATATTCTATTCTAACTTTCATTTTTAGTTCCTTTTTCTACGTAAATTTGAGTGTGTTCTCTTTTGCACTTCCCAAACTTAACGTGCTATCTTCTCTCTCACATGAATGAGGTTTGGCAACACCCTGAGGTTCGTACGTAAGAGACGTATTCATGCGATAAGAACATGACGAGATATACACTATCTACCAACAAGTAATTGAACACCCCTGCAATCGACGATATCTGCGATCCTGATACACGTCACGGCCGCCGCCGTTAAATATCGTGTGGGAAACAACAACGCAACCAGTCGCATGCAAGATGCCACGCAGTTCGGAGCTCTCTGATTTCGAGAAAGGTGTAATCGTCCGGTATCACAGAAATGGCCGATCCATACGTGACATATCCAGCGAGTTGAAGTACCCAAAATCGACAGTGAGCTACGTGATTGGCAAGTGGAAGATGAGAGGTGACTGTCGGAATGTGCCCCGACCCGGCAGACCCACAAAACTGAGAGTTAGTGACCGACGGGTGCTGGCCAGAGAAATTCGGAACAACCGCACCAAATCGATGGGCCACATCCGCGAGGAGTTTCAACAGGCATTCGGGAGTGTTCTTTCGATGAACACCGTCCGTAAGGAAGCCCATCTTCTCGGTTATCATAGACGTGCTGCCGCCCACGAGACTTTGATCACCAAGTCCAATAGCGCCGCTCGGCTAACGTGGTGCACAGAACGTCGACAGTGGACCGTTGAACAGTGGAAACAGGTTCTCTGGAGCGACGAATCAAGGTTCACCCTCTACCGTTCGGATGGCAGGGTCTGGGATTGGCGTCTGCCTGGAGAACGCCTCCTGCCGGAATGTATTGTGCCAACTGTGAAGTTCGGAGGCGGTGGAATTATGCTATGGGGGTGTTTCTTCTGGTATGGCACGGGACCTTTGGTCGGAATTCCTGGTAGACTCAACGCCGAGACCTACTGCACCATTTTGGATGAACATGCGCTTCCTACGTTGTGGCAGTTTTACGGGGTGGACCAATGTTACTTTCAGGACGACAATGCCACCTGTCATGTTGCGAGGTCCACCATGGCTTGGTATGGTGACAGTGGGGTTAATCGAATGGACTGGCCGGCGCAGAGCCCGGTCCTTAACCCTATCGAGCACATCTGGGACGAGTTTGAGCGTCGACTTAAAGGGTGCCCCCACCGTCCGAAATCGGTGAAGGAACTGACCTGTCTTCTCCAAGCTAAGTGGAAGAAAATACCGCTAGCCGTCGTACAATGCCTGGTTGAGCGTATGCGTATGCCCCGGAGGGTCGCAGCTGTAATCGCCTTTCGTGGAGGCTCCACCAACTATTGAAGGTGAATAAACTTCGTTTTCCTTTGCTGTCACAGGTGTCCAATTACTTGTTGGTAGATAGTGTATAATGGCTACGCAGTAGCTATGAGATCGGGATTTTGATGGTGAACGTTAATGCTCCTTTTCGATACGAGACTGCTCAATTACCGTTTAAATATTCGTGAAGGCTACGTGTTTTACTATAATAACAGTGTTGTGTTCTTGTGGATATTAACTCAAGTTCTAGTGTTGTGTTTCATAGTTAATTGTTTTTGTGGATACTAATTCACGTTTCGTGATGTAACCTTCTTGAAGTGCAAATGATCAAGTGTCTAATGACAGCAACAAAGGATTAGCTATAAGTATAATAATAACTTCCTGAACTTTATTTAAGTGATTCGTATTTCACTGAAGGTGAAGGTTTTGATCTATGTAGTGTTTTAGTAAGTCAGCTACACACAAACGCTATACATTAAGAAACCGCTGAATCACAATTTCTAATAGCAAATTGAAAATAAAACGAAATACATAGTTAGTAAAAGGAATTCTTCGGCAACTGGTTCTGTTTGGAGAGCGGGAATTCGAGATGGCTATTTATTCCGGGCTTAGGTAGAAAATGCGATAGGACGCGCATTAGTCTGTTTCTGCAGAGAAGAAAAAGCTTTTTCAAGAACTATAGATATACTGAATAGTTGATAGCATGCTCACGATAGTTTTCCCACTATCTCCAAGCAATAGTTCCTTGCTAATTCGATGCCCGGCGGCCCGAATCACTTCAGGTGGAAACGAACCATCAAAGAAATTCATACAGTTAGTACACTGTAAAAATAGATAGAGGTCCCTTACCCACTCCCATTTGAGAAATACATTGGTTAATTGCAGGAGGAGGAGAGAGTGCAAGTATGGAAAAGGAGATGTATTTTATTAACGGTTGAACAGGTTGGCCAGTTTTTGGGTTCGTTCGGGCCTGGGCTCTATATTGCAGTATAAACTTCGGGCTCGGGTAGGCTCAGGGTGATATACCACGGGCTCGGGCTCCGAAAATTGAGCCCGAACTCAGCTCTACCATGCAGTATTCATTGGGCTCCAGTGAACGTATATGGAAGGCTGTAGGGTGTTACCCATTACTTACCTATTGTAGTGACTTACATTTGCATTCAGAAAATCTGGGAACTGGTTACTAATACGGATTTTCTTTCGGAATTTGCATTCAGAAAATCTGGGAACTGGTTACTAATACGCATTTTCTTTCGGAATTTGCATTCAGAAATCTGGGGACTGGTTACTAATAAGGATTTTCTTTCGGAATTTGCATTCAGAAAATCTGGGAACTGGTTACTTATACGGATTTTCTTTCGGAATTTGCATTCAGAAAATCTGGGAACTGGTTACTAATACGCATTTTCTTTCGGAATTTGCATTCAGAAAATCTGGGAACTGGTTACTTATACGGATTTTCTTTCGGAATTTGCATTCAGAAAATCTGGGAACTGGTTACTTATACGGATTTTCTTTCGGAATTTGCATTCAGAAAATCTGGGAACTGGTTACTTATACGGATTTTCTTTCGGAATTTGCATTCAGAAAATCTGGGAACTGGTTACTTATACGGATTTTCTTTCGGAATTTGCATTCAGAAAATCTGGGAACTGGTTACTTATACGGATTTTTTTTCGGAATTTGCATTCAGAAAATCTGGGGACTGGTTACTAATACGGATTTTCTTTCGGAATTTGCATTCAGAAAATCTGGGAACTGGTTACTTATACGGATTTTCTTTCGGAATTTGCATTCAGAAAATCTGGGAACTGGTTACTAATACGCATTTTCTTTCGGAATTTGCATTCAGAAAATCTGGGAACTGGTTACTTATACGGATTTTCTTTCGGAATTTGCATTCAGAAAATCTGGGAACTGGTTACTAATACGCATTTTCTTTCGGAATTTGCATTCAGAAAATCTGGGGACTGGTTACTAATAAGGATTTTCTTTCGGAATTTGCATTCAGAAAATCTGGGAACTGGTTACTTATACGGATTTTCTTTCGGAATTTGCATTCAGAAAATCTGGGAACTGGTTACTTATACGGATTTTCTTTCGGAATTTGCATTCAGAAAATCTGGGAACTGGTTACTTATACGGATTTTCTTTCGGAATTTGCATTCAGAAAATCTGGGAACTGGTTACTTATACGGATTTTCTTTCGGAATTTGCATTCAGAAAATCTGGGAACTGGTTACTTATACGGATTTTTTTTCGGAATTTGCATTCAGAAAATCTGGGAACTGGTTACTAATACGGATTTTCTTTCGGAATTTGCATTCAGAAAATCTGGGAACTGGTTACTTATACGGATTTTTTTCGGAATTTGCATTCAGAAAATCTGGGAACTGGTTACTTATACGGATTTTCTTTCGGAATTTGCATTCAGAAAATCTGGGAACTGGTTACTTATACGGATTTTCTTTCGGAATTTGCATTCAGAAAATCTGGGAACTGGTTACTTATACGGATTTTTTTCGGAATTTGCATTCAGAAAATCTGGGAACTGGTTATTAATACGCATTTTCTTTCGGACTTTGCATTTAGAAAATCTGGGGACTGGTTACTTATACGGATTTTCTTTCGGAATTTGCATTCAGAAAATCTGGGAACTGGTTACTTATACGGATTTTCTTTCGCAATTTGCATTCAGAAAATCTGGGAACTGCTTACTAATACGGACTTTCCCTCGGAATTTTTCAATTAAAAGAAAAACCATTTTTTTTCTCATTTCCATGCTGAGCTTAGCCTCGGGTACCCATAATGACTCAACGCCACTGATATTTTATTACATCTTGAAAATATAACCTGGGTATTGCGTCATTTTATTAGTATCGTGATTTGTCGTTAGGCCCCGAAAATTTGAACTTTTCTTAGAATAGGGGATGCGGTGGGGAAGGAAGAAATATTTCGATTCCGATGAAAGCGATCAAGGAGCTCTGGTTTATACAATAGTGTACAAAAATTAAGGACGAAAAGGAGAAATTAGCGGAACGAGTAGGCAGAACGGACCGAAAGACCACTCAGGAGATAGACTTGGGTCCGGTACGGTAGGGCATGCGCATATATGTAGCATGACGTAGGGGGGGTGTTGGAAGGGTATAAAGCACACAGGCGGCGTGCGCTCAGCAATTCGGTGAAAGCTATTGCACGGTGTACATCAGTTTGAACGACGTCGAGTTGCTGCCACCGTGTGTTTTGTTCAACAGGCAATCCGGTAGACGACATCTGGATGACTTTACCCGAGGTCGCGTCACTGGAAAGTTGGAAGAAGGTCGAAGTGTGACTGGTGTGGCCGAGGAGTTCGGGATCGCTCACAGCATCGTTTCACGAGCTTGGAGAGCATTTCAAACGACAGGAACAGCTGTCCGAGAGTTTAGCAGTGGTCGTCCACGAGCAACCACGGCGGCGGACGACCGGTATATTGTCCTACAGGCGAGAAGAGACAGATGGCAGACAGCGGGAGAAATCGCAAGGCACATGCAACAGACAACTGTACGTCCGTTATCGCGCTTTGGCGTGGCCAAGAGGCTGCACAAAGGTGGTCTATTTGCCCGACGACGACCAGTACAACGTGTGCCATTAACGCCTGCTCATCGGAGACTGCGGTTCCTGTGGTGCCAGGAACACAAGAACTGGACACATCAGCAATGGGGTCAAGTTCTCTTTACGGATGAGAACCGATTTAGTCTGACGAGCGATTCTGGACGTATACACATCTGGAGAGAGCAGGGAACACGCAATCACACCTCCAACATCATCGAAAGGGACCGGTTTGGAGGTGGCGGAGTTCTCGTTTGGGGCGGTATCATGCTTGGTAGCCGTACTGACCTCCACATCTTCCAAGAAGGTTCAGTTACTGGTGTCCGCTATTGTACCGAAGTTCTCCTGCCTCACGTGCGTCTGTGTAGAGGTGCTGTGGGTCCTGAGTTCCTCATCATGGATGCACCTCATCGCACAGTGGCTGTCGCAGAGCTTTTGGAGAGTGAAGATATTCAACGCATGGATTGGCCCGCAAGGTCCCCGGACCTAAATCCAATCGAACACGTGTGGGACCTTCTCGGGAGACGCTTGGCAGCACGTCACTAGCTGCCAGCAAAGATTCTGCAACTGCGATTGGCGCTACAAGAGGAATGGGCCGCGATGCCTCAACAACTCCTTGACAAACTCGTCTTCAACCTGGACAGATGTTGTAAATCCTGCAACGCAGTCAGGGGTGATCATATCCCCTACTAAAAACTAGATTTTTCTTGGCAGTCGCCTATCACATGGACGTTTCTGTCTTCTGTTCAGTTGTGTTCGAAGCTACCTTTTCAATAAAGTGCCTTTGTATCCCTTGGATTCCTTATTTGGATGGTTTTGCTCACTTGTCACATATTCTTACATCTTGGGGATCTTATGGTATGATTTGAGTCGATGTGGAGCACTTCTGCACGACGTTACATTCGAAAAACCGTCTCGTCCTTAATTTTTGCACGCCAGTGTAGGTCTGTTTCTGACCTTGCATCGGTGGAAGAGAAGCGACGGAAGAATGAGTCACTGTACGGACGACTCTGAGAGTGAAGCGATGGTAAGAAAACTGTGTTCTTAATTCTTGTGCAGGACTATAGTAAAACATTGTTACAAAAACTGTAATCTGATTCATCAAGCTTTTTTAATACAGTCATTTGCAAAAGTTTAAGATCACCTGTTGGTATTAGGAGATTTCTGCCACTTGCGTCGTCTACTGTCTGTATTAGCTGCCCCGGTGGCTCAGTGGTCTAAGCGATGGCTTCTGATCATTGGTCCGCAAGAGGTCCGGGTTCGAATCCCGGTGAGGCATGGATGTTGTGTTTGTCTCAAAACACTGGCTCTCTGCCTTCCCTGGAACCAATGGCACTAAATTATGGACGGACGACTGCTTATCGCCCATTGAGTTGCTCACGGTGGTCGTTAAGGCTGTCTTTGAATGAGTGTTAGGGTTCCTGTTCTGCGATAGATGGCGCAAAAATCACTCCTTGGGCGTGACTTTTACGTCTTGAGGGACTGTCCCAGAAGTTGGCGTCACCAAATTATTGCAGACCTCGCCGTATTCAGAATGAAAGCTGTCTCTCGTTGGCTCCACAGTGAAATACAAAATATGCACTGTTACGTTTTAACCAATAACGTTGTTTGGTGTGTAGCTTAGTTGGTAGGCGGAGTTTCTATAGCTCAAATTCAGGGGTAATCTGCTAATGTACACATTTTCTCTTCAAAAAATGAACGTACAGTAGGGTTTAAGATGATTTATGGGAAACAAGATTCCAGTCTAACTTTTGGCCCCATCCAATTATTTTTATTTGGCCTAGATAATTCAAAACAATTAGACAGAAATGAGAGATTTCGTTTCTTCCAGACAGAAACACTGCTAAGCTAATTTATCGCGCCATCTAGCGCCCAAATTGGAATACTTTCGAGTCATATAAATTGAATAAAAAAATTCTAATTTTTTTTCGGAATAATAACTGTGGCACATATTAGCGATAGGTTGTTTTTATTTGAGCTCAAAATTTTAAACACTACAAAGTAAAAGTCTTCGAGAAAATGTGTACAAATGAATTTACATTGCAGATATAGGATAGAATTTCTCTTACACTCATTCCAAGACAGCCTCGAACCTCCAATCATTCAACTGTCTGTATAACTCAACTTCCTGTCGGTGTTGCATCATCCTACTGTGGCAGTTGTTTACAGAGTTGGGGGAAGCGTGCGAGCATCAGTTTGCCTCTGGTTTTCATGCTGAGAGGTTTTGTTGTATAGCGAAAGATGGGCAAAAAAGCGTCATTAAATGTTACTCAGAGGGGACAAATAGCGACTTTATATCATGGAAGGATACTCCGAACGTCACATAAGCAGAAAGGTGAATGTGAGCAAGACTGCTATTCATAATACGATCATGAAATCTCGAGATAAAGGTGAATTTAGCAACCGAAAGAGAAGTGGACGTCTAAGGAAAACAACCCCACGTGATGACAATACAATAACAATAGTTATAAGTTCTCCGAGTGGTTCGTGCAAGAAAATCAAGGCCTTTCTACATTCAGGAGGCCCTGATATTAGTATCAGCACTGTTTCCCGACGTCTTAGCGACTATTTTGGGATAAAATATTATAGACCTGCACATAAATCTAGACTAACCTCTGTCATGAAAAAGAAGAGACCCCAGTTTGCGAACATCAATCGTGGACTGCTGAAATTGGAGCCAAGTTCTATTTTCCCCCATAAATCAACAGTGCGTCGATTTGAATCACGTGAAGCACATGTTCGACGATCAAAAGGCAAAAGGTTTGAATGAAATACATCGTTAGTACCATGTACACACTTGATGAAACACGCCATAAAGTATTCAAAGTTAAGAATAATATCATTATATGATTTGATACGCAACGCATCTTTAATAATATTAGACTTCCAGCACATTCTCGGTTTGACTGTCCTGGTATTCCCGTATTAGAATCAAGTATTATAGTTCAAAAGATTTAAATGTGAATAACTGGTGGACTCAAAATTTTAACCTACGGCATGTCTCCGTTTTACTATATTAATGGATTTTAACATGTAAATAAGTTTTTAGAGATTTTTAAAGGTAGCTGCATAATCTGCAGAAATATTTATTTATATACGATTGAATGATGATAACAAGAAATATAATGATTATTTGGAGTGGTGTTTTTGACCAGTATTAAGTACATATGAATTTAATATGGTATTTAAGCAGGACAGCACTTATAGAATCATAGTGAAGTTTCTAGGACATGTCTTGAGTTTTAAACAGGATAGTCGCACCGGACATGCGCTGGAAGTTTAAAATGGATTAAAGGTACGTTGCGTATCAAACCATATAATGCTATTATTCTTAACCCATTATAGCCTTAGATGCTCACACCACTCGCTAAACCCTAAAAATAAATAGAAAATTGTATTTATATATACATCTTATATTATTGTCAACTTTCAATTTATTTTCTGTTTCTACTCCTTTAGGTCAGAGAGATCATCAACTAGGCATCGTGAAAGTGATCCACCGCCTGCACTTAGGCCTAAATCCCGAAGTAATGACCCTTGTAGTAGAAGCAGCAGAGAAATTCAGCGTGAATTTCATTGAACAATCAGTCCAGCTAAGTGACGAGCATAAAGAGCTCCTATTGGACAAGGCCTTGAAGCCGTTTTCGTTGGTAACCATTGCCATGTTTAAAGTACGAAGTTCTATAACACGAAAGGGACATGACTACATAGAAGCCATTAAATCCTTCCCTATTCCTTTGTCTCTTCAGAAGCTCCTTCTGTTTCAAGAAGACGAGGGCTAGTAGGTGATTATCACGTTTTCTGTTTGTATCCCAGGTTTTCGCGAGGTCGATTTGAGGACGCAGCTGGATATTAGTCAACCCATCGTCTGCCGACTGCGAAGATTCATGAGCCTGAAAATTCCCAAAGATGGGATGGGTTGAAACGGAACCTCAGAAACAGACGGGGAAACGAAAACATAAGTAAGTCTAAACGGGAACCGATCGCCGTTGGTGGAGAGTGCGATATATTTGTCACTGCCGACTTAAAAACATGCAAGCGCTGACGAACAGAACCCGCTGCAAGTTAACGCAGTGAAGAAGAATCCAGTGAGGGTGTTTTCCTTTTTGTTCCAGTGTAAGGTTTTCTTCCTATTTTTGTTCCAGTGAGGCTTTCTCGCTGTTGTTAATTCTGTCGAACGTATAAACTTACTTAACGATCCGTCTTGTCCATGGATGGGCACAAATGGCTTTATTTTTTCTTAATAAATAACTACTCGAACTACGTCAGATGCTGTATCAAGTCAATGGAACAGAATTCGAACTTTGCTCAATACAAATAAACTATATCTGCTTTCTCACTTTCCTTTTCTTTACGCCAGAAGATTATTATTACTGTTAAATGTAGATAATTTCGGTCAGGCTTTTTGTCTAATTTTTAACATGCAACAAAATTTTCATGGCTGTGCGCTGAAAACGCGTTTGTACATTTGTACCTAAATAAATGTTACTAACTTGTTGAATTTGTGCTTTACTACTTCCAGTACATTACTAAGTATATGTTAATAACTAAGTACACAAAATAACTGGTTTTTTTTTTTTTTTTTTTGTCTTAGAAATGTTAACCTTATTGTTAATGCCTCTGAAAACGTATTATGTTAGTATTTGGTATGGGAATCCCTTTAGACTTGTGTATCTGACTTCGTCTCTATGAACCTTGCCACACACACTGGGCCCTTTCCTGTGGAGTAGCCTTCACAAATAAAGGGTTGTACCTGAAAGTAAACAAAATCCTTTTACGTACCAATAAAGCTTTATGCGTTTCTGTTACGTATACAAAAAAAGAACTTCGCTATCTTATTTCGTTTAGGTTTTATTGAGGGTCAGATTGTAAAGGTAATTTTGAACACCCTGTATATCTGAGGAGCTTGGGTAAGCATTGACAAACAAACCAGCATGTCCGAATTTGATTAATAAATAATCAATACTAAACCTGATTGCCACTGGCGTAGCTACCATGGAGGGAAGTAGTGGGGTTGTAGGGGCCCCAGCCGCGTGAGGGGCCCATTGCTGGCTGACGATAAGCAAAGTACGAAAGGTAGCAAAGAAAACAGAGGATAATAACTTTACAATTTCTGTCTGGTTGCAGAAAGACCTTTGTATGACTTTTTTAAGGTAAAACATAAAATTCATCCTACAGTAAGTCGATGGAAGACTGATAATATAATTATCCGACATTATCGCTTTCTAGAACACTGTAGGGAAGCAGTTATTTTTGTTATTACGAAAATAATTCCGAGAATGTATGTTTCTTCCTGCCTTCTCTTTCCCTCGTTTGAGCCGTATTCTACGATAAATTTGCTTATGCCGGATGCCGCGCTTTTAATCTTGCTGACTGTTACATAAAAATATATGAACAACATGAAATAGTGACCCTAGACGTAAGAAACCCGCAAGTCTTCTGAAATCACTTGGCATCCGTGCAATTACCATTCGATCTGTAAGCATCCACACCAAGTTATTCATACCATTCCAACGTATTTCGGCCGACCCGGTGGCGCAGTGGTCTAAGCGATGGCCTCTGATCATTCGTCCGAACGGGTTCCGGGTTCGGATCCCGGTGAGGCATGAATGTTGTGTTTGTCTTACGGCACTGGCTCTCTCTCTTCCCTGGAACCAGTGACCCTGAATTAGGGACGGGCGACTGCTTATAGCCCATTGAGTTGCTCATGGTGGTCGTTAAACCTTCAATCAAAAAAAAAACAACCCGTATTTCAGCGCCAGCTTCAACGAATTTTATCTTGTCAACGTGTCGGAGACGATCCTTCGTTCTCACGCTCTGTCCCGTCGATCATTCACATACCGCCATACGTTGTAGATGACTACATGATCAGTGGACTACCGGCTGCCGTATTGATAAAAATCCGTGTACCGTTCAGTGTTGAGAAAACAAGGAGGAAATCGTTCCTATAGTGTTACAGATGGTGAGTCGAAATTTTTGCAATATTTGCACAAACGCACATGCTACGGCGGGTATACCACGTGTTTAAACTAGTTCAAGTCGCGCACTGCAGTTAGTCGAACGGGATATATAAAGTGGTAGTCGTTGCTGTGAATAACATTGCATGTCGTCGTTCTGTCTGTGGTTGGGACGCCTAAAGGGTGAACAACTACAACCGGCTAATTAGGGAACATTTGCTTTAGGAGTTTGAACTCGACCATAATGCTGCTCAAGCAACAATAAACATTTATCACGCAATGGATAGGTTCCGTGGACCACAGTATCGCAACCAGATGGTTCAAGAAATTTCGCCCAGATGACAGAAACCTCGACGATCAGCCAAAGTCAGGTAAGGCCGCAAACCGTGGATTCCAAGTCCGTAAGCCAGGCCTTAGGGGCAAATCCCAGGCGAGCTGGGAATATCACAGACCACCGTGATTCGTCACCTTCAGGACCTAGGCAAAGTCTACAGGACCTGCCGCATTGTCCCTCACAAACTGACGCCAGCTGAAGCAAACATTCGAATGGAAGTGTGCACGAAACTCCTAGAAAACCCGCCCGATATACGTTTCATCAAGATAATTGTTACGTGCGATGAAAAGTGGGTCTATTTTTGTAATCCTAACACAAAACGGCAATGGTTGAGTCCGGACTACTAGCTTCTAGAACCTGTTGCCAAATGTGGTCGCTTCGAGCACAAGGTGATGCTCTGCGTCTGGTGGAATTTCGAGGGGATAATCCATTGCGAATTTGTTCCCAACAGTTGGACCATCAACGCCAACCTCTACTTTGAACTGCTGGAGCGGATGTATGCCGTTTTGGAAAAGACGTACTGGGCACTGGTGAACAGAAAGCACACTCTCCTACAGCAGGACAACGCTCAGCCTCATACCGGGCGAACGACCTGGGCAAAACTCCAGGAACTTGAGGGCATCGAACTGACGCTACACCCAGCATATAGTCCAGATCTTGCTCCGTCGGATTATTACTTGTTCCGGTCCATGGCCCACTTCCTTCGTGGGCGGCACTTCAACAGCCAGGAGGAGGTGGCAGCTGGGGTGAAGGAGTTCTTCGCCTCGAAGAACAAGAACTGATACCTCAGCAGAATCGAAGAACTGGCAGACAGATGCTAAAGACGGTGCAACACGCTAGCCTATAGTTTAAATGCTACTAAGCTTTTGTCGTTAAAGGTACGTATGAAGACATAAAGTGATCTAAATATTGCAAAACTTTCGACTCGCTCACTGTAATCCGAATATTGGTGAGTAGACAGTCTTATATTCTGCATTCTATTCTTCTGATTACATGAAGCTACCTATGATATGTAAGAAAATTCCGTACGTAAAATGAAATTCTTGGCAACACGCCTAAGTGTACCTGAGATAACTGTAAAGGGGGCCCGGACATCATTAGTTGCGCTATTGCTGATTGCCCTTTCCTGTTGTTGTTAACATTCAGCATATAGCGCAGTATATGCTGCAGTGAAGCTTTTTACGTGCATCAACAAACGTGACTTTTAGAACTTCCCTATCCCCATACCCTTGCGACTATCACTCATGTTGAGATCAACCTGAACGGTTGTTACCAATTTAGCATAACTCCACACATCCATATCCACAAAAAAATGTAACTTCAATCAATAACTTCATATTCAATAATGAATAACAGAGAGCAGCTTTTATTCATTGCAGTAACGAAAAATACAGGATACTCGAATTCAAGTGGACAAAAAATAGCATAAAAATATTGAGGTATGAAGAAGCTTAAATTAATAAATTTTCAGGAATCGTGATATTCCAGTGGTAAGAGCAGTTGGCTATCATCCCGTTAGTCGAGGGTTCGTTCTCAACCTGATCGCTCCAACCATTAAAGACTCGCAGTGCTGCAGAGGCACGTTAAGCCGGCGGCTTCGGGTAAAATTGGTTTTCCCGTTAAAAATAAGGTCATCTATTCTTTCGCTCTCGAAGTGCATTCTGCCTCGATGTCAGTCTACCAACTTTTCTATGAGGTTTCCTAGACCCCCACCCTAACCAGAGGCGCAGCCAAGGGTAAGGTCCTCGGTTCCGGACCTCCCTCCCCTTCCCAGGAGGGAGAATTGAGTACGAATTTAAAGTGATATATATGTATAAATGAGACTTTCACCAAAGAATCCAATCCATGCCCCCCCCCCCCCCCCCCAAGAAGAAATGTTTGGCTAATCCACTGACCCGACATCCGCTTCTTTTAAGCAGCGTATAGCCCCTGAGGCCAAGGTAGCTACGTATAAACTTTCCTGGGCTGGGTAGAAACCCTACGAGAAATAATTTCTTACTTGAACTAATCAATCTTCAAAATTAAGCTTATTACCCCTAAAAATTAATAAGAATCAGTACAAACTCTCAAGCCTTATCATAAAGCGGTAAACAGCCGCCCTGATGGCTCAGTTGTTAGTGGTCTGAGCTTTAAATTATCCCTTGTTCATGTTGAACACGGGTTGGAGTCCCGTATGAGACATGATATGTACACTGAAGTGCCAGAAAAACTGGTACAGACGAGCTTATGAAATATACATAGCAACGTCACCTATGCACGTACTCGTTTGCGTCCGCCAGTGCTTATATAAAGCGATAGACATCCTTGCCAGCTGTCAGAGCTGTTTTCGGCATTAGAATGACAAGTAATAACGATTTAAGCGATTTTCAACGCGGTGTCATAGTTAGCCCTCGTGAGATGGGCCACAGTATTTCATTTCGGAGGTAGAAACGAAGTTTGGATTTTCACGGCCGACCATTGCAAAGGTGTACCGTGAATACATGAATTCCGGCAAACCCTCCAACCTACGATACCAGTGTGGCCTTAAAAAGACATTGGTTGAACGTGACCATCGTCGGCTGTCAAGAATCGTTTCACACGATAGGCGTGCAACATTCTCGCAGGTATCATCAGAATTCAATGCTGGAGCCTCAACAAGCATCAGCGTCCGGACTGCGCAACGTACCCTGCACGATATGGGCTTTGGGAGCCGACGCCCAACTCGAGTTCCCTTGATGGGTGCACGACGCAGAGCTATGCGCCTCGCTTGGGCACGGCAACACCGCCAATGGACACTTGATGACTGGAAACAAGTAGCCTGGTCTAACGAGTCGCGTTTCCAACTGTATCGGGCAGATGGAAGGATTCGAATGTGGCCCAAACCCCATGAAGCCATGGATCCCGTCTGTCAACAGGGAGCTGTACCGGCTGGTGGGGGGTCCGTAATGGTATGGGGTGTGTTGAGCTGGACTTCACTGGGACCCCTGATACGTCTACAAACGTCTGTGACCGGCCAACGCTATGTGCGCATCCTTTTCTGACGAGGTACACCCGTTCATGTCCTGCATTCATGCTGATGGGTTGGGCCTATTCCAACATGACAACACAAGTGTCGGGACGCCACATTATGGTTAGAGGAGCACTCATCTGAGTTTAGGGTGCTGCCATTCCCTCCCAAGTCCCCAGATCTGAACATGATAAAACACACTTGGAATGCCATGCAACACGCTATCGAACACAGGAATCCGAGAATTCGGAATACACCCGAATTGTGGAACGCTCTGCAGGAGGTATGGTGTGCATTGCCTACAGCATATTTCCAGAAGCTAGTGGAGTCCATGACCCGTCGTATTTCTGCAGTCCTGCACTCCCGTGGGGGACCTACCAAGTATTAGAGTGATGCGCCAGTTTTTCTGGCTCTTCAGTGTATGCTTGACTTACGGCGCTGGCACTCTTCGGTATCAGTCTTTACCAAATTAAGGACGAGCTAATAGCCCTTACACTCATGATGGTTAATAAACCCTAAAGGAAATGAGCTCCATTTTTTGTCTGTTACATGTCTTTTTTAATTGTGTGACAAAAAAAAACTCCAGTTTTTTTGTTAAATTTTTAAAAATATATAGCAAAGAAAAATATTGGATTTTAGATTAAACATAACCTTATAGAAACGCAACAAATAATTAAAAATATAAATCCTAGACACCTTCTAAACAAATTAGTTGTGTACTGTATTCTCATAATAGATTAAGCCAATAATAAAACCTTAGTATGCTTAGGAAGCAGGAAAAACGGCCCTAAAACGGAAATTAAACTGACACGTAGAAAGCTGGGAAAGCCGTGGTCTAAGCGATGGCCTCTGATCATTCGTCCGAACGGGGTCCGGGTTCGAATCCCGGTGAGGCATGGATGTTGTGTTTGTCTTACGGCACTGGCTCTCTCCTTCCCTGGAACCAGTGACCCTAAATTAGGGACGGGCGACTGCTTATAGCCCATTGAGTTGCTCACGGTGGTCGTTAAACCTCCAATAAAAAAAAAAAAGCTGGTAAAACACAACGGGGAAAAAACAGCTTTATTCAATTTAAACATTATATTTATTGCACAACATAGAAGCGAGATAGGCTGTGGTTATTGAAATGTCGAATTAACATCAAGCGTAACCATAAAGAAAACTAGATTCTATCACATTTTTTGAAAGAAACTAACTTAAGAAGAAAAACTACAAAAAAAAAAAAAAAAACAAAGAAAAACATCTAGTTGCAAAAAAAGAACACGCAGGTGTCGCCACCAAAGATTTTCCTAACCAGGCAAAAACACCAAGACGCATGCGCACCAATGGAACGGAAGTCGTAAAAAAAAAAAAAAAGCAGGTGATAGACAGGCTTTTCTCGATCATGCAAATCGGATGTACGCAGTTACTCCTCTAAGAATGCCTTACGATGTGAGCAGGCGAAGTTTCACATATACAAACAAGAACGTATCTACGAAACTCGTGGCTAGTGAAGTAGAAGAATGCAAATGAATTTCATGAATTACTAGTATAATTTTTAAACTTTAAAGATATGATTTAAGAGATTTTGTCTTATGTTAACAGATATGGTCAGGCTTGTTATTTCAACGTAAGTGAAAGAAATTTCGGTAGACAACGGGAGCTAATTTTAAGAACTTCCTACATTCGTATCAGTGACGCCAGTTTTAACTTTGAAACTGTGTAGCCATATTTGTAAGAAAACAAGTCATGCCGGAAATGTTCCCAACTGTATATTACAAAAGGTACGTTCTTCAGTTTTCATGGAAAGTCTTTTATTTTTGTCATAGCAAAGATTTTACCTTGTAGTTTGTTGCTTTGAGAGTATTCGGATATTTTACATGCATTTCACACTTTTCGTATATATCGCTAGTGTTAAAACAGTGGATATCTGTATGTGAAAGTCAGTTTAAAAAAATCACTTTGGTCTTTCTATACTTGCGTAAAAATTTGTGTCATGAACACTTTACAACGAGTGAAGGAAGTGATATTTATAAATAAACAGTCTCGAAAGATTACATTTTAAAGAGCGTAGTACTTAGTTGTGTTATGAGCACATAGTTCCCGATCACTTGAACTTTGGCTTACATCGACTACTGGAACAAAATCAAAAATATTTCGGAGTTTTGTCCCAGAGCGTTCTGATCGTAGCTGTTGGGTCTGTCAGTGTGTTCGTCATGTGCGTAAAACAATTTCCGAAAATGAGGCACATCATACCAAAGGTGCGACAGAAGGAAGAACGGCACTGAACAGATTGAGATTTCCCAAGATTTAGGAAATCAATTTAATTGGTATGACTACTACTCGAAATAGCTGACCCGATGGGGCAGTGGTCTAAGCGATGACTTCTAATCCTTTGTATGAGTTGGGTCCGGGTTCGAATCCCGGTGAGGCATGGATGTGTTTGTATTATGGCTCTGTCATTCGCTAGAACCATTGACTCCAAATTAGGGACTGACTACTGCATTATAGCCCATTGAGTTGCTCATAGTGGTCGTTAAACCATTAATACAAAAAAAAAAAAAAAAAACTGCTCTACGTAAGTACCTAAATTCCCGAATTTCTTCTACGCCTGCGTGAAATTTGAGCCAACTGAAAGTTTACCTCACAGATTTAGAAGTTCATTATCTCCATGTCCGTATGTTCTGAATTTTCTCTAAGGTTATTTCTTAAACAGTAAATAGTCGAATTGAAATTTTAACTTGTTAAGTTGAAAACTTGTATAAAGAATAAAGGATCAGTTTGGTCCAGGTGAAAAAGAGGAATTGTTCGTGCGCGAATCCCTGTTCCTTTTCTTTTCACCTAGCTGCCAGTCTTTTGTAGACGGTACTTGCAGCTGCTCTTGGGAAGCCTGGTGTCCGGGTCTGCTGCCTGTGAGCGGAGTTGTCGCAACCCCCACACACCACCATTTCTTTTCCTTAGTGAGATCGACTGATCCTTACTAAGTCGACCAGCGGTGTAGGTTATGTCATCAGGATATCCGATAGGCTGCGTTTATCTTCTGCAGCATTATTAATCCGTATTTAAGGGGATTCGCTATTGCCGATCCTCTAACGGAACCGCTGATGGCCAAGTAGTCAACGTTCGTGACTGCCCCGGAAAAGTCTCAGGTTCAATCCCAGGCAGGTACAGTCCAGGGATCAAGTCTCAGCTCGTTTGAAGAATGGGTGGTGATGTGCTTGTGAAAACGTGCAAAATATTGCTTAAAGTGAAGAGCATCTGATCAAGAAAGGACTTTTTCAAATTTTCAGAAGGAAAAACTTTCACAAAAAAACCCTCTCCGGTGGCCGAGGAGTAGATTTCTGACCAGTCTCCAGAGCTGAGCCTGGGTTCGAGTTCCAGATAAGATATGGTTGATGTATTTGTCTGATGGAGTTAACTCTGTCCTGTACCTGTAAGCAGTAGCCGTGCATTAGGAACAGGCAACTGCTTGTACCCGTAACTGTTGCTCGTGGTAGTCTTTAAGCAGCCCCGGTGGCCAGATGGTCTTAGGCGCGGGCTTCGGATCATTCATTCGAGATTGACCCGGGTATCGAATGATAAATGGATGGTGTTCTTGTCTCATAGCGCTGGTTCTGTCCCGTCCCTGGAACCAGCGGCCGTGCATTAGGGACGGGCGAGTAGTTATACACTGAAGAGCAATTGAATTAGAGATACCTGTCTAGTAACGTGTAGCACCACCTTTCGCCCTGATGACGGCGGCGATTCGTCTCGGCAGGGACTCTACAAGACACCTGAAGCGTTGGGAAGCTATACGGATCCAAGATCCCTGAACAAGCTCCCACAGTTTACGAAGATTTGATGGAGGGGGGGGGGGGTCAGAGTCTTCAACATTTCTCTCGATGGCATCCCAGATGTGCTCGATGGGATTGAGGTCAGGTGACCTAGCTGGCCAAGGAAGCGAAGTCACGTCGGTGGAGTGTTCATCCAACCATTCGGATACAATTCGGGAACGATGGCACGATGCATTGTCTTGTTACAGGATGAGGTCCCTGGTGGGATGTTGAAGACGCACAAACGAGAGCAAATGGTCGTCCAGAATATCCCGGTAACGTTGACCTGTGAGGGACGATGTCACACGTACCAGGGGTCCCATTTCAGTCCACGTAAACAGTCCCCAGACGAGAATGCCACCCCCACCAGCTTGAAGAGTACCTTGTTGGCAAGAAGGATATATCGCTTCATGTGGTTTGCGCCGTACTCGTATCCTGCCATCCGCATGTACCAACGTGAATCTCGACTCATCAGTCCAGGCAACATTTTTCCACATGTCTAAGGTCCAGTGGCGATGTTTCCGCGCCCATGCTAATCTTTGCATCCTGTGATGTGCAGTCAGCAGCGGTACCCTCGTGGGACGATGGCTTCTGTACCCCATAACGAGGAGATGGTTCTGGATGGTGTGGCTGCTTACACGTTTTTGTTTTGTTAAATTTTACAGCGTTAAATTGCCGAGTGATTTCTTGCACTGTGGCCCGTCTATCCGCTGTTACAATGCGAGCTAGCCGACGATGACCCCGCTCATCCACACGCTATTGTCCACGGCAATCGGCCCTTGCAGGGATGGTTTTACCGGATTCAATGTACTCACGGTGCACTCGTGACACAGTGGCTCGTGAAAATCCCAGTGCCTGCACGACTTCCGAGATGGAGAGACCCATTCATCGGACCCCGACAATTTGCCCACCATCAAATGCGCTTAGATCCTTCGTCTTACCAACACTGCGTCCGACTCTTACTAATTCCCCGTCGCGTCACTCCTAATATTGTCGGATCGCTGCATACGTCATGACGTTTCCGTTTACAGGGCCGCCCACAGCGCCACATTTGCATAACGCCAGCTGTCTCTAATTTAATTGCTCTTCAGTGTATAACCCTTAGTTAACTCATGGTGGTGGTTAAAACGTGACACTAAACGAAGAAGTTAGTAAAATCATGCAATGCATTGATTATAATACGCTTTCCAACATACCAGAAATCATTACTCAAGTTATGAGGATAATGGTTGTGGAACAAATCTCGCTCCTGTGTCCTGACCTTTGACCCCATTTCGATTATGTTCAACGGAACCGGTAAAGTATAGTTCCGGAACAACATGATAAAGTTTTATCTCAATCGAAGCATTTTTACGTAAGTTATAACGCATAATGTAGATGGAATAGATCCCGCTGCTACGTCCTGACCTTTGACCCATTTTCAATAGAGTTCGTCCCCAGTGGTCCTTTACGACATACTAAAATTTCATCGAAGTCGAACTATTTTTACGTGAGTTATGATTCATAAGGGCAAATATCAGGAACACCGAGCATCGCTTGGTTAAAGTGGGGATGAGGGCAGAAAATATTTTTTATTTTGATATGTTATTTCCAAGTATTATAAACCATCAAGATTAATAACGATAGACGAATTAGAGACAAATTAATTTCGAATAATTCTTCTTATTAAAGTTGAAACTTCCACCTTTCGTAGGAATCGACGAGCCATATTTTTTTCATATTGTTTTACCATCCACGTGAATAGCAATTAAAAAAATTTAATAGCAATTAATAAAAATGAACTACTCATACCACTATCTACCAACAAGTAATTGGACACCCCTGCAATCGACGATATCTGCGGTCCTGATACACGTCACGGCCGCCGCCGTTAAATGTCGTGTGGGAAACAACAACGCAACCAGTCGTATGCAAGATGCCACGCAGTTCGGAGCTCTCTAATTTCGAGAAAGGTGTAATTGTCGGGTATCACAGAAATGGCCGATCCATACGTGACATATCCAGCTAGTTGAAGTACCCAAAATCGACAGTGAGCTACGTGATTGGCAAGTGGAAGATGAGAGGTGACTGTCGGAATGTGCCGCGACCCGGCAGACCCACAAAACTGGGAGTTAGAGACCGACGGGTGCTGGCCAGAGAAATTCGGAAGAATCGCACCAAATCGATGGGCCACATCCGCGAGGAGTTTCAACAGGCATCCGGGAGTGTTTTTTCGATGAATACCATCCGTAAGGAAGCCCATCTGCTCGGTTATCATAGACGTGCTGCCGCCCACAAGCCTTTGATCACCAAGTCCAATAGCGCTGCTCGGCTAACGTGGTGCAAAGAACGTCGACAGTGGACCGTTGAACAGTGAAAACAGGTTCTCTGGAGCGACGAATCAAGGTTCACCCTCTACCATTCGGATGGCAGGGTCTGGGTTTGGCGTCTGCCTGGAGAACGCCTCCTGCCGGAATGTATTGTGCCAACTGTGAAGTTCGGCGGCTGTGGAATTTTGCTATGGGGGTGTTTCTCCTGGTATGGCACGGGACCCTTAGTCGCAATTCCTGGTAGACTCAACGCCAAGACCTACTGCACCATTTTGGATGACCATGCGCTTCCTACGTTGTGGCAGTTTTACGGGGTGGACCCATGTTACTTTCAGGATGACAATGCCACCTGTCATGTTGCGAGGTCCACCATGGCTTGGTATGGTGACAATGGGGTAAATCGAATGGACTGGCCTGCGCAAAGTCCGGACCTTAACCCTATCGAGCACCTCTGGGACGAGTTGGAGCGTCGACTTATGGGGTGCCCCCTCCGTCCGAAATCGGTGGAGGAACTGACCTGTCTTCTCCAAGCCAAGTGGAAGAAAATACCGCTAGCCGTCGTACAACGCCTGGTTGAGAGTATGCCCCGGAGGGTCGCAGCTGTAATCGTCGCTCGTGGTGAATAAACTTCGTTTTCCTTTACTATCACAGGTGTCCAATTATTTGTTGGTAGATAGTGTACTTTAGCACAACGGATACGTTCGTCATCAAGTGACCATTCAAAAATGTAACCAAAAAAATGCTGTATCAACAGTTTACTTTCTGAAGGGAAAAACACACGAAATTAGCGTTCCGCTGCCTATACTGTACTACACATCAACTCCAAGCAGCTGGCACAACTCACTTTTTGTTCTAGAAGAAAATAGAAGTAATACGCACAAAACGCGTGACGTAATGAGGCAGATAGTCGCGAGATTGTGACGTCATAAAACTTTAATAGGATCCACACACAACGTGTGACGTAATGAGGCAGATGGCGTGACCGTGCCCCAGCATCTCATTCGCGAGAGTGTGACGTCATAAGATTTCTAAGCATGGGAAACATTAAGAGGATGACGCCATGACGCTAAAAACGTGGTAGCTCGGGGTGGTTATTTAACCCACTAAACGAATTTTTCCAATGTGTTTCGAGATCAAGCTAAATCGATTTCTAGTACCAGAAATTTGTAGGTTCACCACTTTCATCAAAATCCTTAGAGGCGTTTTCAAAATAAAATTTACATAAATACAAATATACAAGAATTGCTCCTTTAACAGTATGGAATGGAATGGATCCCGCTCCTATGTTGACCCCATTTCGCCCATTTTCAATAACGTTCGTCTCCAGTTGTTTCCTACTACAGTATATACTAAAATTTCGTCGAAATCAAACCATTTTTACTCAAGTTATGGCGCATAAGGGCAATGGAATGGGTCCCGCTCCTATGTCCTGACCTTTGACCCCATTTCGTCCATTTTCAATAAGGTTCGTCCCCAGGTGATCCCCCATTGTATACTGAAATTTCATCGAAATCGAACAATTTTTACGCGGGTTATCGTGCGGACGGACAAAGCTGGAGCATATACGCTTCTTCAGCTTACGGTTGGAAGCGTATATAGCCTCCGTAGCATGTTTTCTTTAAATCTATAGACAGGAGGAATATTTAGGTTGGGGAAAGAGCCCCCCCCTCGAAAGTTCCCTTTTCACGTTTTTGGTTGAAATGCGACCTACAATAAAAATGCATGAACTTTCATTAGAAAAAAAATGCCTTAATAATTTCTATGTTTCGTTAACTTTTATTTTGTTCTGGTGGATTTCAAAAAATTCGATTTATCATTGCCCCCCCCCCCCCTTCCTTCAAAAAAATTAATATGTAGAAATGTTTATTTATGATATCAGTCTATTTTCTTGTATCTCTCATTAATTGGTAGAGATAATTTTCCTTATCAATTTCAAAATTCGTGAATGTGAATCACCAATACTCGAAATGAGCCGGTATACCCCAGTATGGCATACATGCCCTTCTTTTTCCTAGTATTTCATACCTGCACTTTTTTTACCCGTAATTTACATACCGGTACAAATTTTAGTGGTAGGGATAGCAAAAATGACTTTTTGTTTTTGCCCCATACATTACGAAGTGCGCGCATTCTTAAATGTAAACTTTGTGCCTCGTGCTCTTGAGAAATAGCTACATGGGAATCGTAAAGGGTGTGGGAGTGTGTACGCATTTGGAGGGCAGCGAGATTGCTATTAATTTAAGACTGAATATTCATTCAGATTGCGGAAGTTCTAATTGCTTGACTTTCTTACTTTATGGAAGGGGGCTGCCTTCTCTGCTCGGGACCTTAAAGTTCTATGTTCAAGTCCAGTTGAATCGCTAATGATTAGCCGAGGTTCGCAAGTCTCATTTATCCGTTGGTCCCAGGGTAGAGACTCCTCGTTATGAACAAGTCTAACGCCAGTCCTCGAGTAGCATAAGTAGTACGCGCTTAGGTCCACAAACCATCCAACTCTAATCGACCGCCGTAGTTTGACTTATGGTACAATAATATTCCCCGGAGTTGTGTATTGTACTTCCAAACAAAGGCGTGTTTCTTCGGGGAATTTTTTTTTTTTTTTTCTTTTTCAGTTTCGGATATTTTCTGGCGAAGGTATTTTTCCGGAGGATTTTTAGCTAAATATGAGCATACCGGTACTTTAAAATTTCCATTTCGAGCACTGTATCGCTAGCTGGAATTTGATTAAGTGTCAGAGTACTTTCCGTATTTCATTGCTCTTCATAGCAGCAAAGCCGATTTGCAATTTGTGAATAGAATCTGAAAACGCACAATCAAAAGCGATATTTTTTATATACATTTAAAATGAAATATGAAAATATTACAGGATTCACGATATCGTGCAGGAACGACAGAAACGCTGAGGCTGAAAAGATGTCTACCAGTGATTATTTGCTGATTCAATACTTGTTTCAGTCCGTTTGTCGTTACACTTTCGTCGGTACAGCAGAATCTGTCTCTTTTCCATGTCCAAAGAGAAGGTATGCTGTTAGCAGAACAGCACTCGCAATCAATGATATAAAGAAGCTGTTGAGCAACCAGAATGCATACTGGTAGAGTGTTTGGTCGCAGTAGTTCGGACTCGTTGCTGTGATGTAGTCTGGTTCGTAAGCCTTATAAACCCACACGCAACCTGTAATGGAATATTACATTATTTTTCTATCCGTTTATATGGCACAATACACTGGTATCATTCTATAAATCGCAGACAGTTTCAGACATGAATTTAAAGCATGTGTTAGAGCCCTGTAAATTAAACAGCTTGACAAAGGTTAATATAATTATTTTTTAACTCAAATACGTTTAAAAGGTACTTGAATTCAGTTAAGTGTGTAAATGACGAAACTATTAATGTAAATATTCATCATTCTGGTAGCCAAACTGAGAGAAATACCTTGCTATAACAGCGAAAAAAAAGTGTAGTGGTGGCAAATTTCGCTACTGAAACTAATGCACAGCAAATAGCCATGTTATGGGTCAGTGGCGTAGCCAGAGAGAGGGGGTGGTGGTTCTGGGTTTGAACCCCTTCCCCCTTGAGGGAAGACCGAGCACGAATTTAAAGCGATATATATATATATCCATACGAGGCTTTCACCAATGAACCAAACCCACGGACCCCCCACCCCTTAAATTAAATTTCTGGCTACGCCACTGTTATGCGTACTTACTGGTCTAGCTGAATTCTAGTGTGAAACAAGTTTTCTGGTTTCTGTGGCAAGAAGCTCTTGCTGCCCAATCAACAGTGTTCCTGGGTCTGGCAAGACTTCTGGTATCTGTGGCAAGCAGTTCTTGCTGCTCTAGCAACAGTTTTGATGGGTCGAGCTCAGCAATTTTTTTGCTACAGACAATATCTCAGCAATTTATTATTTCAGAAAAGATCATTAGGTGCTTTAAAATACACTGATATAAAAAAAATTAGGTCAAAAATACCTGAATGCTTTGGAACCAGAGTTAAAAAGGGTTGAACATCTTTCCTGTTCTGGCAATTGTTATTAATACGATTAATTTTCATTTGAAAGTTATCAAAATCAAGGGAAGTAATTAATTTTGTTGAAACGTGAAATACGTACAGACATAATCTTAATCACTTTCAGCAACTCTCCATAATAGAATATTGCAACAAATATTAAAATCTGTTCGAATAACTGCCACGAAAACCTCATTGCGGTGAAACGTGACACATGTACAGACATAGGCTTAATCATTTTCAGCAACGCCGAATACGATATTGTAACAAATATTGAATTTGCTAGAAAACGCATGGCCAAAGTTTTCTCTATAAAGGAACTAAGACATTTGTTGCATCGTAAAATAGCACGTGCAATTAAATGCTTGTGACTTACCTATCTTCAAATATCTGAATAATTTCACTTGGTAAATTTACAGCTCTGTTGCTGTTATGTTTGAAAACTCCATAAGTGCTGTAACGGTGCGAATAAAGAATTCCCAGCGCAACCTACAGTTCCAATACGGAGGCTCGATGACCGGTTGCTGCATGATGGGAAATAGAATGGCAATGCGTGCAGGAAAGGCAAAGACATAAAATTATGAGTAGCATATATATATACAGTTCCAATACGGAGGCTCGATGACCGGTTGCTGCATGATGGGAAATAGAATGGCAATGCGTGCAGGAAAGGCAAAGACATAAAATTATAAGTAGCATATATATAGCAAAACCAGGGGCGTATTTAGAGGGGGTGGGGCAGGGAGCCTTGCTCCTTCCCCGAAAGTTTTATTTTTTAAAGTTTTTGGCTAAAATGCGATTTACATTAGAAAAAAAATGCCTTAATTTATTTCATTTTGTTCTGGTGGATTTCAAAAACTTCCACTTTTTCGTCTCCCAGTCCCCCTCCCCAAAATGCTACATACGCTCCTAAGCAAAACGTATTTGTTTGGTGGGGGTTTCAGGTGTTACCAAATCTTCTACGCCCAGCAAAATACTTACCTAAATATTTAGTTACAAGTGCTGAAGCTGAAAAATTATTAATAGCAGTAAACATAGCACGCGTAACCACTGTATTTGGTTGCACCAGCAAAGTGCATTGCTCAACTTACAATCTTTCTTTTTACTTGCTACGACAAGTAAATTTTGTATAGATAAAAAACATTGTTCATGCATCTGAATGTGCTTTGCCATAAAAACAAAAAGTATTTCTTGGTCTGGCAGCTAAGAGTATTAATTACTTAATGTACAAAAACTGACTGTGCGGTATCTATATTGCTGATGCAGCGAATTTTTTCAGTGCAGCGTGCGAGATACTGCTAAGATAAATGAACGGGTTATCGCTCATGGTTTTGGATGCTTTCTGTCTTCGCGTCATGTCATTAAAATTAAATTCCGATTAGCTGCCCTGGTTGCCAGAGGCGCTGGTTCTGCCCGGTCTTCCGATCCGACCAGAAACGCTAGCTCTCATTTCCCTAGAAGCAGTGGTCCCGAGTTAGGGTTTAACGATAGCCTTGATCACCTAAGAATAGGAATTGTCGTTGATTCTTGTTTTAGGATTGCTGGCTCCAGGAAGGGAAGATATTCAGGACGATGAAGATTCCCGCGACATCTGCGTCATACCGGGATTCGAATTCGCAACTAGCAGCATAAACAGCAGGTGCTGGAGACTGTCCCGCGCGAGGGGACACGCTGGGTATCCACTCAGTATGCATAATTCTTTTATTTTTTCAGCAGTTCCTTTTTAGTGGTATTTTAAAAATGACATGCTTGTTTTGTTACCCACCAATGCATATTTCGATTTCTCAAAGCCACACTAGAAAAAATGGTTTTGTTTCCGATAGGTACAATCCTGGCTTCACTTTCTTTCATTCTTTATGTACCCCCCCCCCCCCCGTCCCTCCTCACCGTTTTTCTAACGAAAATATTTCGTCTGAAAAATGTAAACGTATTTTGAGTTTGTTCCCCTAAGATGTAGAATGTAAGAATTCTTATATTTAACACTGATAAATGCGATTAAGGTGCTGAAGATTTCCCATACACTTTTCAGCTTCCTTTTGAAGTTGTTTTTTCTAGCTGGGTGGCTTGATTTTTCTTTTTTTCTTTCGGGATTTAACGACCACCATGACCAACTCATAGGAATGTATGTAAGCAACCGCCCGTCCCTAATTTGAGGCCACTGATTCCGGTGAATGGGACCACCTTACGACAAATGCACCATCCCTGCCACACCGGGGACTCGAAACTGAGCCTGTCACGGGCGAGTGGTCAGAAACCAGCGTAGAACTTTATTGTTAATGTCCTAAACTGTTCCTGAAACTCAAATGATTGATATTTTTGAACCCAAAATACCTATTTTTCGACATAATGGATATTTATATGTAAAATATTTTTACGTATAATTTGGAACAGGATGAAGCGAAACAATACTACATTAATATTTGAAATATAAAGTCAAAATAAAATTTCAGGAGTATCATTTTCCACATTAGAAACCTCTTTGTGATCCTGGATGGATTGTTATGTGTTTGCCGAGGTCGTGTGTAACCTGTTCTTTGTGCCCCTTCTGTTCAACCTTTCACGTACTTCAATCTCTCCTCGGATTTATATGTATTCCGAACTATTGTCCTTATCTTTCTTTTTTAAACATGCGTAAATATATATCCGTAATCCTCAAAATATCGTTTGGTCGATGAATTGCCATACAGTATAAACTAAATGCCTTTGATTTGTTAGGCTTACAATTTCTTTTATGTGAATCCCTAACAAGAAGCCAGCGCGCATCCAAAATTGAAGGAAACCTTGTTGATTTGCTGAATGCCAATCCGTATATTTTCGAGCTGTGATTAGTTAAAGTCGGCGCTTGCTTGAAGGTGTACAGTAATCATTGATGTGATCAATGTAATTCTACGGAACAGCAACTATTAGAGATTTGTCAGTGGATTCAGTTGTTAAAGGTGGTTCGATGTATAGCTTCACCAACAGGGAAGCGAAAAGAGGTTTAAATACACAAAAGAAATTCAAAAAGCACTCAACTCGGCTGTTCCAGCTATTTTATATGCTTTATCTTACTCGTTTCGCCTTGCCTGGACCAGTTAATGAACACATGACATGACATAGGCGGCTGCATAATATAACGTCACTTGACTTCCGGCAAGTCCCTTCAATTTCGCAAATTTCAGATTCGTGTGGATGCTTGGTTCCGTTATTTGCTCTAAGTTGCAGACTCGTAACTGAGAATAATCATTAAAGCTGTTTTATTTTAATGAGCTTTTATAAGCACCACTACAAAGTGGAAGAGTTTAAACGAATATTTTCAAATGAATGATTGACCAACTATTCGGAATCCTCCTAATGGCTTTATTTGCCGACCTCGGTAGCCAAGTGATCACAGGCTTAGGTTTAGGACTAGTCGCCTAAGCTTGGCCCGGGTTCGAATCCCGGATGAGGCATGGGTGGTGTGCTTGTCCTTTCATACTGGCTGTTTAGCATCTCTGGAACCAATGCCCCCAAATCAGGGGCAGGTGACTGTTTATAGAGCTCAGAGTTCCTCATAGTGGTAATTATTTCCTGAAATACAGAACGTAGGTTTCGCTACGAGACTTAAGTATCTGATTAAACAAGTTAGTAAAATCATGCAATGCATTGATTATGTTACGCTTTCCAACATACCAGAAATCATTACTCAAATTATTACTCAAGTTATGAGGATAATGGCTGTGGAATAAATCTCACTCCTATGCCCTGACCTTTGACCCTATTTCTATTATATTCAACAGAACCTGTTAAGTATACTTCCAGAACAACATGAAAAAGTTTTGTCGCAATCGAAGCATTTTTACGTATGTTATGATGCATAAAGGCAATGGAATTGATCCAGCTTTCTATGTCCTGACCTTTGACCCCATTTCACCCATTTTCAATAGGGTTCGTCCCCAGTGGTTCCCTACGACATACTAAAATTTCATCGAAATCGAACCATTTTTACGCACGTTTTGACGCATAAAGGCAATCGAATGGACCCCGCTTCTATGTTCTGACCTTTGATCCCATTTCACCCATTTTCAATAGGGTTCGTCCTCAGGTGGTCCTTTATCACATACCAAAATTTCATCGAAATCGAACCATTTTTACGCGAGTTATCGTACGGACGAACAAAGCTGAAACACATACGCTTCTTCAACCTACGGTTGGAAATCGTAAAAAAGATAGTCGTCCTGTCGGAAAACACTCTGCGTGCCATTTACGCAGAAATACGTAATTACCTAAAATTCTGTTTTAAAACATTCTCGGTAATTGAGTAATTTGACTGCTTTAATTTAAAGTTTCGCTATTGTTTTACGGATACGCAGGCGGTTACTTGCTCTACGATCCTCGAGGGCGTCGCTTTACAAATCTTTCACAGACAACAATTCCTACAATGACTAGCTGACGTCATCTCTCTTCAGTTGCTTTCCTAAGCCCTTTGGTGAGTCTCTTGTATTTATTTGCGTTTCTACTTTCGGTATTTATATTGTTTCTACGACTTGTGCCATTTAATCTCCCTATGTCGGCTGCCCCGAGCTGGAAAAACTATTTTGACGTTATATTTCGTGACGTTAGAATGGTTGTATGATCTCTACAACAGAAACTACGTACACTGAGCTCCCATGCAAGACTGCCGCATCGTGTAGTGTGACATGTTGAACTGAGCTGGTGCCACTTATGCGATAAAATGAAGCAGACATCCTTAGCATTGCTTACACACACACACACACACACTAAAACAAACTTAAGTTCATATTCTATTGAGGATTAAAACATTTCCTCCGCTTACCTGCAATGAACCACGCAATTTGGAAAAAAACTGCTGTTCTTAGCATTGTATGATGGCAACTGGTATTCGAATGTTGGCTTTGTATTTCCGCTAGTTTTCTCAGACCGAAGGCTGATATGAGTAAAGCACTGCCGCTGACGATCAGAAATATTGGTATCATCACTTCTGCAGGACAGCTCAATATATACACACCACCTGTAAGGGAAAGAGGAAACTTGTGAAACAGTGTGTGGGTTGAACATTGTTTTCGACTAAATAGTTAATGCACTTTTGTCGCAACTTCATTTATACAGCAGAGAACGGAAATGGTTGCACCATTCTCCCATCTAGAAAAAACATTTTAGGGGAATTTATTTTAAATAGATTTATTTTGAAATTGTAGTTCAAAATGCGTGTGAAAAGTATCGCTGAATCAAGATTCCCGTCGAGTAGAAGTGTCTACGCATGCGGTTTGCATAAACGAGCATTGACATGTTCCTTCATAGGATTAAGACTGAGTTCACCACTAGTGACGTCGGAAAGGTGCCCAACGGGTTCCAGCTGCAGGCAAGCTAGTTCAACATGAAGCCGTTGACTCATAAGCTCTAACCTCAGACAGTAATGAAGCTGTAAGTTAACTGAGCACGTAACATGCTTTGAACATGAAGACTGGCCTTGAGCCGAGAAATACCAAGTGAAATTGTGGTTAAAGATAACAGCTTTACCGAGAACATGCATATAGTCGCAGATGACATGACGGTCCTAGGAGTGAGAGAGTGACACGAAAGCAGGTAATCGACCGCACCATAAGTATACTGGTCACAAAAATGTTTGTAAGGGAAAACGTGGTGATATGAAAATTTAGCGACTACTGGAGATCGGTTATCAACGTGGGGTATCAAATATGTAAATTAGCATCATGAAAATACAGCACGTGGTGTGCGAGCTCCGATAAAGGTACCCTGCACGAAGTGGAAAACGGGTCGTTTCACCGCTTGGTCTAGAGGTTTGCTAAATGTATTGACTTCAATGTGGGATTAACCTGAAGTGATGTCCAGACGACGTTTAAGCATTGACAACAGAAATAGGGCTGTTGGAATGTTACAAGCAGGTATATGGCAGATCGAGGTAGCTGCTGCTTTAGGAGTTTCGCGAAGAGTAGTAAGTTGGCTACACACAATATTTCTGCTGCATGGAAATGGTGCAGATCGACCCAAAAGTGGTTGCCCGAGATAACCACCAGGTGGCAAGATCGCTACTTAGCAGTAAGTGCTTTAAGGTTTAGTATCACCAGCAGCCAACTCCAGGAATCACTTCGAGCTGCTTATGGTGTCATTATGTGCGCAAACCGTGCGAAAGTCTTCACGAGAACTGACTCGGAACAAGGACTCCGTTGAGTTTCATAGCACTGACATCAGCTCACCGTCGTGGAAGATGTACCTGGGTCCAATAATATGTCATAAAATAGTGGCGCCATGTACTTTTCACAGACAAATCCCGTTTCGTTAATTTATTCTAATACTCGACGAGGACACATGTGGAGGAGATCCGGCACATGAATGTAACAACCCTATGTGCAGCCCGTCCACCCTTACCAGCGGCAATCTATTCTGGTCTGGACAGAAGTGTTTTAATTTTCGTACTTCCTTGTATATTTGTCAAGGCAACATGGATGCCTCAGTGTACCTAAACGAGATCATTGTACCCATTGTGACACTGTTTCACGCTGCTATTGGACATGCATTCCGTTTTCTCAATGACAATGCAACCAGTCACCGTGCCTGGAGCATGCTTCAGGAGCTGGAAAGTCATGGGATTGAATCATTACAGCTGCATCCAAGGTCTTCTTACTTTAATCCTATTGAGAACATTTGGGATGCTTACAGCAACCTCTGGACAACCACGTTCCATACCACAATACACTGATAGACCTCCGTAACGTGTTGCCTATAATATGGGACGAGCTGCCCCTAAGACAGTAATCGAAAAGATCATTGCAAGTATGCCTTGTAGGTGTCAAGACGTTCTCCGACCAGGTTATGGACACTCTCCGAATGTACCATTTTGTCTGCATTGCAGTGCTACTTTGTTGTGTGTGGAAATTGCGCACTAAATTGACGCACTCTTTATCTTTTGTGTTGCTTAGTCTCAGTGATGTTATTTCCATGCATGTTACTTGAGTCAGTTACGTACATCCTTCAATTCATGCAGCATCCCTAACTTGCTGTGACCAGTGTATTGGCAATTGCGAGGGCGGATCACAAAGTTACACTGTTGAATAAAAATAAAAAGTGATAGTCAGGGGATGTATGTTGGTTTAAGGTGGTTCCACCTAGAATCTGTCTTATGTTTCCAATGGTAAAACTTCTTTACATATTTTCTTCGCAATTAATGTTGGGATGAAAATTTGCACTTCGATAAAACTAACTTTAAGTTATAGCATGGGATACTCAACACTTGCTAAAACATAACCATAATTATATTAAACATCAATCATTTTCCTTTGAGTAATGTTCAGATCTGTTAATAGATGGCGCGACCTGTACATTGATGACGTCACTAGACAAACAAATGTTGGATTGCTTAATTATGGTTGTTTTAGCAAGTATCTCATGCTATAACTTAAAGTTAGTTTTATCGATGTCCAAATTTTCATCCTTGGGAATACATTAATTGCGAAGAAAATATGTAAAGAAGTTTTACCATTTGAAACATAAAGCAAAGATTTTAGGTGGAACCACCTTAAAGGTACAAAATTTATTCATTTTTTTACATAGTACTAAGTGCTGTAAACATTTATCGGAACGTGTGATTAACTTTTCCATACCTGTACAGAAAAAGTCTCTTCCAGTTTGGTAAAACCAGTTAAGGACCGCAATTTTCACAACCTCATGGGTTTGGAATCGTTGTCCACTAAGGTTCTGGTCTCAGGGGTGAAATGGTAAAACCACATTTCGTCACCTGTGATGGTTCGACGCAAAAAATTGACCCTCAGCAGAATACAGTTGCAAAAGAGCCGAACACTACAGGAAACGTTGGTTTCTGTGCAGGAAAAAAAACGTGGCGCCCATCTGGCACACAGTTTCCGAAATCCCTGCTGCTCGTGAATGATGGAATGCACAGTTCCGTAGAAAATGTCTATTGTACTGGTACGTTTCCTTGATTTTGATGAGCCTATTATCCCGTATCATGTCGTCAACGGTGGCAACATACTCTGCTTAGCCCACAAGAACGGAATGGTTCCTCGCACTTCCAATTGGGAGTAAGAATCCAATTGACACGCCATTACTATCTGCCTCCTGCACACGCCTTACGCAGTTACTGGACTAAAACACCTCCCGTCGGCAGCTGTGACGTACTGTCTACTTCTCTGCCAAGCACAGATGGGTCTGACTGCAAGCCTATTCTAGATGGCGCTAAGTGTAACTTACTTATTGATTCACCTACGTAGGTGCAGGAGCAAGAATTCCATTACATCAAATGTTTAGAGTTTAATCGTGGAGTTTAATCGTGGGAAGAGAGGGGAGAAACAACGCTTATGCACTTGAAACTGCGAGAAAACTAGAAAAATTGGTGCTTATCCACTGGGCCATCGCCATTTCGGTTGGTAAGTTTTATTGGCTAAAGGGCTTCAATGGACCAAAAGCGCTTATCCCCTAGGGTTTGTAACTGAAGCACAAAAAATAACAGCTTGTGAAGAAACTGAAGTGTGCAAGGTTTCCGTTGTTTCAAAGAGGGAAGAAAGTACATTCAAAAACAGTGTGTAATTTAACCCATATAGCACTGCATTTTGCAATCACAGAGACTGACTTGCGTGGTATAATTTGATCATGCAAGTTTTCGAATTACGCAGAATGAATAATTAAATGAAATTTATAAAAATAAAACTTCAATATGACATGCGCAATCGTGTGGCTAATAGTCAAAATTCTTCGAGTATTTCATCTTGCTTTGGGGTTTAACGACGGCCATGAACAACTCTTAGTCCCCCCTCTCCTAATTTAGGCCCACTGGTTCCAAAGAACAGAGGACGTTTGCGATCGAAACACCACCCATGCTTCATCCGGGACTTTAACCCGAGCCCATCTCGAATGTCAGAAGCCAGTGCTTCAGACCACTCTGGTACAGGGACGACTATTTTCAGAGCATTTCCGATCGCAAACGCAAAAATGAGAAGAGCTTAAAGAAAAAACTGATCAGAATCGTGAATACAGCAGACATCTCTGAATTGCCTGTATTTACTATTCTTCACATAACATTAATCACATCAGGAAACTTGAAAATTACATGCTTCCTGGAGCGGGAATCGAACCCGTATCTTTGATTCCCGCTCGATGTTGTAGTTTTCAAGTTTCCTGATGTGATTAATGTTATGTGAAGAACAGTAAATACAGGCAATTCAGAGATGTCTGATTGCTGTATTGACGATTCTGACATATCTGAGACTATTTTTTCCACAATTTAAAAACTCCATTTCAGCAACAGAATGGACTTCATACCTCAAATAATCTTTGTCTTACGGTGAAGCCAGACCTGTTGCCCAAGTGGTCAGAATTGCAGGTCTCTTACTATTCGTTCGAGCAGGGTCCAGGTTCGAGTCCCAAGTGACGCATGGGTGGGTGTGCTTGTCTTACTGAGCTGCCTATCTCCTTTCGCAGGAACAAGTGGCCCCAAGTTAGGGACGGACGACTGCTTTGTAGCCCTTAGAGTTGCTCATGGTGGTCGTAAAAACCACGAACAGCGAAAAAACCGGTCTTGCACTCAAATCAACTTGTGACATTTTTAAACAATAATATGCAAAGACATTCTAATGTTAAGCCATATAACAGCAAGCGTCCATATGAAGTCAGTGATTCTGAGTGATGCCGCCTCTTGCGGCATCACCAATGCCTACTCCTTCCAGCATTTATTCTGTGCAAATGTATGGTTTACGTATGTGTCCCACATAAATTACATTTTCATTTCCAAAGTGTCTTAAGTGTTCATTTGATTTTCTATTTTTGTAATTTTTTTTTTTTTTTTTTTTTTTTTTTTTTTTTGCATTACGCAAAAACCTTTCAATTTTTTTGGTGCTTCTAGAAAGAGGTATGAAAAACCATGGGTTGTCGAAGAAAATGTTGACACTTAAACATTATGGTAGAAAAGATTATCAAGACATGTCGCTACTTCCCGATTGACCTGTCGCTACTTCCCGATTGACCTGTCGCTACTTCCAATATTGATTGACCTGTAGCTACTTCCGATAGTTTTTAATCGCCGAGCATCAGTGGTATTGTTTCTACTTAAAGTTTTCAGTATCACCAAGAACAACAGAAAGGTGAAATTTGAAAAAAAAAGAAACTCTACGCAAATGTTTAAGAAATTGCTATATCAAAAAATCAAATTTGCCATACCAAATTTCCTGAACAAATTTCAATCTGAGTTCAGTCAGAAGCGCTGTTGTCTTGTGGTAATCGGCTGAAGTGAAATTTCCTGAATTTTTTCAATCTGAGTTCAGTCACAGAAGCGCTGTTATCTGGTGGTAATTCGGCTGAAATGATTAACTGATAATTCAAGCATTAATTTTGTGCCAAATTGCAACCAACTGATCGTTACTGAAATGGCTGAAGATTTTGAAGTCATAACCCCCCCCCCTTTTTTTTTATTTTGCTGAAAATGAGACTACTCGTGTCTTGGCCAAATTTATTTCCACTACTTGTAGCATGGGAGTGTAAAACTTATATCCCCTCACCTTCAGTTTTCTCAGTAGTTGCTTTATTATTCTACAAGCTGTGACACTGGTTCGCAGTGTTCTAAGCGCTGACTTCTGATCATTCGTCAGAGATGGGTCAAGGTTCAAATCTCGGGTGTAGTATGGATGGGTGGTTTGTCTTACTGCATTGGCTCTCTCCCTTCCCTGGAACCAGTGGCCCTAAATTAGGGGAGGGAGACTGCTTATAGCCCATCGAGTTGCTCACAGTGGTCGGTAAACCCCCAAATATTAAAAAATATCTGACACACAAGTTTATGGGTTCCGGCGTCTCTTATTTTTCGGCTTCTTAAAGTTGGAAGGGTTCTTCGCAGGGCAAGAGATTAGAAAATGCGAATACGATTAAACAAAATCACATGATACAAATGCGATTACAAACGTTGAGCTCGATAATCGTGGAAAATATAACAATGTAGGGAAGTATTTAACCTATTCATTGAACTGATGTTAAAGAAACTGAATCCCGATGTTTTTCCGTTCGCCCTTAGTCTTGACTAAAGAAAGCTGGATATAATCAGTGTTCCCAATGTGTTTGCCTATAGGATGCTTAGCGTAAATGTAAAATGCGATAGACCGCTTTTGAGTCACAGTGTAAGGAATGACATCGTAACGCACGAATTATTTGATTAAACAATGGAGCATATGGCGTAACTTATCACTCGGGTCAGGTGAGTTGCTATGCACGGATTCAGTCATTTCAGCGCTCTACGAGTTTCATTAGCTTGCAGTAGCTTCTGCGACATAATTTGCAAATATTTGTGGCCGCCCCGGTGGCGCAGTGGTCTAAGCGATGACTTATCATTCGTCCGGGCTCGAATTCCGGTGAGGCATGGATGTTGTGTTTGTGTTACGGCACTGGTTCTCTCCCTTCCCTGGAGCCAGTAACCCTAACCCTAAGTTAGGAACGGGCACCTGCTTTATAGTCCATTGAGTTGCTCATTGTGGTTGTTAAACCCCAATAAAAAAAAATTACAAATAAACTCGCCCCCCCCATTTCGAAGACTAGCGACGTCCCTGCTTGCCACGGATAATAAATTTTGTCTAGATGACTGCTAAAGTGTGATATGGGGATATTTGTAAAAATACATAAAATATATACTCACCCATGACAACCATGGACAAAGGAACAACAATGGCGATGAAGAAACATACTACAAAAAAGAAAAAAAAATCACTTTGTTTGCTAATTATTATTGGAAAAACCAAATTCAAATAAAATAAATATAACTTAGAATGCAGAATTTTGTGATACACGTTTATAGAATAAACTCATCACAACCTATGGTTAAAAGAAAACTATATTTGAAATTCTAAATAGGTACACCACTTTAGTGCACTTTGTAATGTAGAAAATTATTACATCATAAGAGATACCAAATTCTCGGGTATAATAAGCAAATCCTTTGAATCAGAAAAATGTCTTAACGGTAAAACATAATCAACTAACATTTATTTGCCTGTGCGTTGTTTGAAGAAAATGCTGCAAAATATTCACAAGTGAAGGAAATTAGATCAAGAAAATATTTTTTTCAATGGGATATTCAGGAGAAAAAAACACTTGCAGATAGGAAATATGCCGCTGCGGTGGCCGAGAGGTCAGAGGCGTAGGCTTCTGGAAAATTCCGAGCTGGGCTTGGATTCGCGTTCTGGATGAGGCATAGGTGGTGTTTGTCTTACGGCGCTGGCTCTGTTCCTTCCCTGGAATCAGTAGCCTAGAATTAGGGACGGGCGACTGTCTTATAGCAATCGGAGTTGCTCATGGTGGTCTTTAAAAAAGAAAAACGAAACAAAATAGAAATATATGCAGTGAAATCTTTGTTGGGAAAACAACCTGAAAACCCTAATGTCAGTACCTGTATCTTTGCACACGCTCACAAAAAAAATATCTTGTTGTTGTATCCAACTCCGTAATCATTTCTGTTATTTTTTACTGCTATGGATTAAAGTGCTTAAGCAAGTATTCGTTAATATTTATATAGAGTGAAACCTGTGTTGGCAGTCATGCGCATTCTGCGGTCACGTGCCAAAAACGGGCAATTTGGTCCGGCACGGATATTATCACCAAGAGCTTTAATCTAGCAGTCACCTGCAGGACGCGGCCATAGGCAGCCATTTTTTTTTTTTTTTTGATTGGAGGTTTAACGACCACCGTGAGCAACTCAATGGGCTATAAGCAGTCGCCCGTCCCTAATTTAGAGCCACTGGTTCCAGGGAAGGGAGAGAGCCAGTGCCGTAAGACAAACACAACATCCATGCCTCACCGGGATTCGAACCCGGACCCCTTACGGACGAATGATCAGAGGCCAGCGCCTTAGACCACTGCGCCACCGGGGTGGCGCAGCCATTTTGAAACGCATAAGAGAATATCGCGGTCGCATTTCGCGGTCACCGTAGTGCGAAACTTATACATAAAAAAAAAAAATCTTAATACACAGTTGACGTGGACCAAGAACATCAAATAGATGTCACCGCTCTTTCCACGTTCATAAGTGAGTCACGGAAAATTCTCATCGGCCACCACAGGAATCGAACCCAGGGTCTTCCAGTTACGCGCCGGATATGCTTCCACTGCACCACAGCGGTCTCGAAATTAATCATTCATTCGCCTTCAGTTATTTGTTCAGTTGCTGCTGTTCATCTGTGGTGAATCCCCGGCATTGTGCTGGGCTCCAAAGTAGCAACCCTGTCATGTGATTTGGCAGTTTGTCGTTTCTGAGTCTGGAGAATTTCGAGGCCGCTGTGGTGCAGTGGAAGCATACCCGGCGCGAAACTGGAAGACCTGGGTTCGATTCCCGGTGGCGGCCGATGATAATTTCTACTTGACTCACTTATAAACGAGGAAAGAGCGATGACTTCTATTTGTTGAAAAAAAAAATCTTGTTCAGGAAGTTCTAAAAAGGTAACGAATAGGCCGTGAGTTTAAAAATATGTAACACTTGTTTGTTTCTCACTCTGTCCCCTTAATGAGATTGTAAATGGTGGGCAGACCTTGGGGTCTGTTCTAAATAAGAGCGTGAATCCCACGCATCATTTGTCCGATATGGGTCCGGGTTCGAATCCTGGTGATACATGGATGTTGTGTTTGTCTTACACCACTGGCTCTCTCCCTTCCTTGGAGAAAGTGGTCCTAAATTAGGGACGGCTACCTGCTTATAGCCCATTGAGTTGCTCACGGTGGTCGTTAAACCTACAAAAACTCTTCTTCGTGTATTTTTTTTATGTCCCTCATTCCAACGAACCTAGCCTTCTTACATAGCGGCTGTACTGTTTTTTTTATATTGGAGGTTTAACGACTGCCGTGAGCAACTCAATGGGCTATAAGAAGTCGCCCGTCCCTAATTTAGGGTCACTGGTTCCAGGGAAGGGAGAGAGCCAGTGCCGTAAGACAAACACAACATCCATGCCTCACCGGGATTCGAACCCGGGACCCGTTCGGACGAATGATCAGAGGCCATCGCTTAGACCACTGCGCCACCGGGGCGGCTAGTGTTTCAACAGGATTATCTGTTCCGGATGGAAAATGAACACATAACTGACTTAACGGAAGATAAAGAGGGTGTGGGATGTAAGGTCAGGTGATGCGTAACATCACAGCCTCTCCTTGACAAATGTCAACCCCGCCTTCTCGTGGTGCATCCTGTTCCCACTAAAGGGGCTCTGACGACCGCCAATAGCGGTATAACTATAGCATCGGGATTAGAGGAAATGCTATCTCACACTCACCAACCCGCTTGGCCAGCGTAGTGAGTTATGGCCAAACCCCTCCAAAATGACTCCACAACTTAAATCTTGGCCCTCAGTCTCCGGCAGCTGGAATGTACCTGGCCAAGGCAGCGGCCAGTGCGACATGAAGGCAGAGGGTGCTAAGAATCCCAGGAGGACCGGACTAGGCTGCCATCTGATGCTGACCTTGGCTACGTACAACGGACGCTCCCTATCTTCTGATTCAAGGCTTCTTGAATTGGAAGAGGAACTACAAAGGATCAAGTGGGACATCGTCGGGCTAAGTGAGGTAAGGAGAAAAGGAGAAGATCTCATTGAACTGAAAAGTGGACATCTCTTCTACTATCGTGGGACAGATACTGGCAGAACTAGTGGTGTTGGATTTATAATAAACAAGAAACTGAAGGATAAAGTTGTAGAAGTTGAAAGTTCCTCTGACAGAGCTGCACGACTCGTTATCCAACTCTCGAGAAGATACCAGGCTCAGATTATTCAAACTTATGCACCCACCACAAGTCATGCTGAAGAAGAAATTGAAGAATTTTATGAGGAAATTTGTCATCTAAATAATAAAGGTAAGCAGCACTTGAAGATAATTATGGGAGATTTCAATGCAAAAATAGGGCAACGGCAACAGAATGAAACTTCAGTAGGTAAATTCGGTCACGGCAACAGAAACCAGCGTGGAAATACTCTCGTAGAGTTTGCAGAGGCAGAACGGCTTTTCATCTTGAACTCCTTTTTCAAGAAAAAGCCACACAGGAAATGGACATGGAGACATCCAAATGGGACGACAAGTGAAATTGATTTTATTATGTGTAACAAAAAATTCGTCATAGAAGACTGCAGTGTGCTAAACAAGTTCAACACAGGCAGTGACCATAGATTGGTGAGATGTAAGATGCACCTCAACACTAAACTCGAACGAAGCAAGCTCATAAGACAAACAAAATGTATTGACATAACCAACCTTAAAATACACCATAATACCTTCAAATCGGAACTGAAGAACAGATTCTCTGCTTTAGAAATCCTAACATCGGAAGAAGTGGATATTTCTGAAGTTAACAGAAAAGTAACCAAAGCTCTTATGGAAACAGCAACAAAATTAGCTGGGTCTAAGAACAAATTGTATGTGAACAAATTATCAGGAAAAACCAAAATGTTGATGCAAAAAAGAAGAGTGATGAGGACAACTAAAGAAGATGTGATTTCCAAAGTGGAATATATAGAGCTATGCAAGACAGTACGAAAAAGTATCACTGAAGACATAAGGAAATTCAACTGTGAACTAGTAAGGAAAGAAATTGAAAACAACCAAAGCCTAAAGATAGCAAAGTGACATCTCAGTAAGGGAAAAAAACAGATTATGGCACTGAGAAAAGAAAATGGTTCTGTAACAAGAAATAGAGGCGAAATTTTGACAAGAGTGAAAGATTTCTACTCCAAATTATATAAAAGGGATGATACATGTACTCCAGACATCATGAAAGGTACCAGTACCAGAGTTCTTCCAGCAGAAGTTGCACATGCAATCAAGAACATGAAGCGAGGAAAAGCTCCAGGAGAAGATGGAATTACTGTAGACATCATACAAGAAGCAAGTGGAGAAATCGAAACAGTACTCGCCCAAATTTTCACTCGATGCCTTAATGAAGGGAAAATTCCTGAGGATTGGAACAACGCTACAATGATCCTGCTACATAAAAAAGGTGACATTGAGGATCTCAGGAACTACAGACCTATCAGCCTCCTATCAGTGGTTTATAAAATCTTCACTAAAGTTCTTTCACACCGCTTGAAGGTGACACTGGACATGGCTCAACCGAGAGAACAAGCTGGATTCAGGAGTGGCTACAGCACAATAGATCATATCCACGTACTGAGAGAACTAATTGAAAGAGCGAGGGAATATGAACTTCCATTGTGCATGGCTTTTATCGATTATGAAAAAGCCTTTGATTCGGTGAAACCATCAGCAGTTGCAATGGCTCTGAAATCCTGCGGTATTGAAGATGCATACATTAATATTATTAATAACATCTATGAAAATGCAAGTGCAAAGATTCGGCTGTTTGAAAATACAACACACATAAAAAATGGAAAAGGAGTGAGACAAGGTGACACCATATCTCCGAAGCTCTTTAATGCCACATTGGAAAATGTCTTTCAATCACTGAACTGGGAAAACAAAGGGATAAAGATTGATGGAGATTATCTAACCCACCTTCGTTTTACTGATGACATAGTCATTTTTGCAACTACCCCATCAGAGCTACAGAGTATGATCCAGGAACTTGCTGACAAGAGTAAAGAAGTGGGATTAAAAATGAACTTTCAGAAGACAAAAGTGATGTACAATGCTTTTACAAGAAATGAAGATTTACCGATTGATGGAGAAAAGCTGGAGATAACAGACACGTACGTTTATCTTGGACAGCAGATATCAAGTGAGGGTCACATTGGTGAAGAAATTAATCGGCGTACAAAACTTGCCTGAAGAGTTTTTGGAAGAAACAGCATAATTTTCAAGAGCAATATGCCATTATGTCTTAAAAGAAAAGTGTTTGATCAATGCATCCTTCCAGTGCTTACGTATGGTGCAGAGACGTGGACCTTAGCTAAAAGAGACATACAAAGGCTGCAGACAACTCAAAGTAGCATGGAGAGGTGCATGCTTGGTGTAACCAGGAGTGATAAGAAGAGGAACACGTGGATCCGAAAAATGACAAGAGTGGAGGACATCATGATCAGAGTTAAATCCCTGAAATGGCAATGGGCTGGACATACTGCCAGAAGAACAGACCATCGATGGACAGCCGAAATTTTAGATTGGATTCCAAGGGACAGGAAAAGACCCAGAAGAAGACCACATGGAAGATGGGTGGATGAAATTCGAAAGTATGCGGGAGTGACATGGAAGAGATTGGCACAAGACAGACCGTTGTGGAGGAAACTTGGGGAGACCTTCGTCCAGCAGTGGATTGATAATGGTTGACAATGATGATGATGATGAAAGAAGGTGTAAGTGGATTTTAAAATCAACGGCCGTAGTACTGCAATTGCGTTCGGCATCTTCTTACCTTCTATTTCTTCCAATGGAACATGAGGTAGAAGCCGCGGATGACCTAGTGGTCAGCGTTCCTGTCTGCCACGGAAAGGTCCACAGGCAGGTAGGAACGTCCGAACCATTAAATATCCGCCGTGCGTTGGATGGACACTAATCCGCCGGGCATTGGTCCCCCGGTTAAAAATAAGGTAGTCTGTTCTTTCCCTGCACCTTTCTTTGTCCCCCACTGTTAGTGCTTACTTTGACGTCGTGCGACGCACGCTAGTGACTAAATCTCCAGACTTCTGTCTACTAGCTTTCCAATCGCGAGCCTCTGGGTTCCACCTAATGTTTTTCAGTTTCCCTACTCGGCTTTATAGCCAGAGCCTCGTTCCCCATTCCTGAACATATGGTAGGAACGCCCGATTTACGACAACGTACTTATATTCCGAACGCTTTACCTCATTCCTCAGTCGTGCATCTGGCTCTTAGAGATTTAGTGAATAACATTCTCAAATTACAAAACTGCAGGAAAGGAAGAACAAGAATTTCACAGCAGTCTACATTAAAAAGGTAAGCCCTTTTTGCCATATTTTCAAGTGTGGAGGGCAGGTGCTTTGTGGAACTGAACCCCACTGTTTGGTGGTCCCCTGTCAAAACGATAATTTTTTTTTTTTTTTTTTTTTACAGAATCGTGGATGACCTTGCTAGACAGATTTCACTGTATATGTAAAATTGACGTCACCTAGTGGTAGAACTTCGCCTCATGAAAATGAAAACGTACGCAAAATGTTTCTTTATAATGAGATCAATGCTATGAAAAAATTCGAAAGCACAGTTAAGAAAAATCGTACATATACTCCTCACACCGAAAAAATCTCACATTATTTAAAGTGAGTAATGCACGTGCAATCTTGCTGCCCCGGTCGCCGAGTGTCTGAGGTGCTATAGCTTCTGATCATGCGTCCAATATGGGCCCGTTTTCGAGTCTTGGATGAGGCATGGTTGATGCGTTTGTCCTACGGCTTGGCCCTCTCCTTTCTCTGGAACCAGCAGCCCTAAATTAGGGGCGGGTGACTGATAATAGCCGTGAGTGTTGCTCAGTGTGTGTGTGTATGTTAAATCCTGAAACAAAAACCAAGAAATGTTCATGTCATCATCATAGCGAATGGGATAAAGCATCGGATATTCAGAAGCTGGAAAGAGTTTCAATCAAAAATACATTACGCCTCCTAGGAAAAGAACTGGTTATAACGAAACGTTTCAAAAATACGCACACCTTGTTTTGCGTAGTTAACGGTACCAGACGAAATAACTTTTCAAATTGTAGTTTTAAGAAACGGAATATCGAGAAAAATTAAAAATATATTTGCCTCCTAGCGAAAACACTGAATTATTTTGATCAAATTCTGCGTAAAAAGGTTTTTCCTGGTGAGCGGTACCTTATAAAATATATCGTAAAAACCAAAAATTCGTGTTGGATGATAACAAAAATGAGAAAACAGTCTGTCAAAGCACGATGAATATCACGATCAGGAAAACCAAGGTGTCGGCTACTAAGAGATGACATTCATTTACAATTTAAAAGATGTACACCACACCAAGAGGTTAAAAATCAGTGACAAGATCTTTCGGGGCTTCTAAAGCACCCAACTTCAGGTCGAGTGACACAGAATGAAACGCGCACATGAACATTTAGATACAAGTTGAAAGTAGACCATCATGCCCTGCCAGGGAAGTAGTAAGGTGTTGCCAACGGATAATCTGTAATCATGAATAAAAAAAATAATAATTGAACAATGTGAAACTTTAGTGTTTTATACAACATTAGTGATGTGGTCGAACTCGTTCATTAAATTCAGCCAGGGTTGGGGGACGAGCACAGGGGGCTCATCATTACAGCAGATTGAGGCGAATTTGTAGATACATAAGCTTTCTGCAATTAATAAGGCATATTTATTTGGAGCTGTCGCAATAATTGTTGTTTGTGCCTAATTAGAGTTATATTCACCATCAAGAACAGTCCTACTTAAAGCAGTTGACAGTAATCCTTGGCGTACAGTGTATTGGTGTTCTGCCATTCTCACCCCTAAATTGCGGAGGGTAGAACCGATATAACATGAATCTGTAAGATATGGTACATTAGAGGAAAGCAGTACGTTGTACTCACATTTCTTATGCAGAGGTATTCGATCACGATCTCTGCGCATAAGTTTAAAGTTATTAACTGTACGAACGCCAAAATCAAGGTCGTACTTTCTACATAGATTCTTAAGTATGTTTACAAGAAGAGGAAGAAAATCAACAACACAAATAAACTTTTAGTAACCGACACCTTGGTGTTCCTGATCGTGATATTCATCGTGCTTTGACAGCCTGTTTTCTCATTTTTGTTATATATATATCGATTCGGGTTTTCAGGAGCGAGGATAACATTTCAGATATATTGCAAACAGAAACATGCGCTTACTCCCCCTTGTTGCCAAATTGTGCTTTATAAAATTCAGAAAAATACATGGAAACGTTTTCCACCGTGAATGCTGTTGGACACAGAAACTACTTTTCAAACCGAATTTTCGAGAAAAAGGAAATATTCATGAACTCTCCCTACGGGAAAAACTTATTTTGAGCGGAAAATATGCATAAAATGTTTTCCACAGTGCGTGGTATCTTAACAGGATTTTTTTTTTGTTTAATCCGGTTTTTAGAAGCATTTATTAGCAACCAGGGGGCGTAATCGCTTGCTGAAACATGCGATTACGCCCCCTGGTTGCAAAATTGTGAGTTACAAAGAATTGCGAAGTGCATGCAAAACATTCGTCATAAACGCTATCCGACGCAAAAGGAATTTTTCAATTTAGATATTTAGAAGCAAAAATATCGGGGGAAATGTGGTATAAAGTTACGTCCCCTAGCCGGAAAACTACCCATTGTTTGTATAATTTTTTTCTTGCTGAAACGCGGAATGGTCTTTGTCATTTTTTTTTTTTTCATGGCGATACGCAAAATGGGCTTTGAATCATTTTCTTTCTTGGTGATACGCAAAATGAGCTTTGTGGTAAAAGGGATCGAAGGAAAAACGAATGTTTTCATTCTCATTTTTAGATGCATTAGTATAGATTTAAATTTGTCTTGAATTCAATACCATCTCCATTTATGCTCTCTAGCGGCAAGGTTACGTTCAGAGAAAAGACAAAAGGCGTGGATCATCGTTCTCACCGTTCAAACTTCCCAAAGCAGAATGAATTTCTCAAATCTGACTGATTGGTTCAGAGATATATAATGTCCAAAAACTAACGGGCATAGTGATATTATAAGCACAAACTTTTTTTTCTAAAGAGTCCAATTTTGGACCGAAAGTAGTTCTTCCAATGGGATACAGAATTTCATGTTATCTTACATGAACTTTATTACATGTATAAAGTGAACCAAAAAAACCTGCTTTGAAGACTGAAATTACTCAGTCTAAAAATATTCACCCTGTTATACAGTGGATGTGATAAAAAAAATGTCACTGGCACTTTCAGAATTTTCTGAACACTTATTTCATCACATATCTCGCATTACCCATCCGAACTTTTTTCCATGAACAGTGTTTTGTTACTTGACAAACAATGAAGCCAAACCTTACTATTTTTTGTTCAGGATACCCTTCGGTACATTTTTGTTGACTAGTAGAAGGACAAGTCACCTAATTTCATCGCATCTGCAAGTTGTTGTTCACCTCCTGCGCCAACAACTTTGATCTTCGTACAATTTTAAGACTCTTGGAGATCAGGCTAGCTGCCATCTACAAACACTTCTATTCCACTTTTAGTAGTGACACATGAGCGTTTTATATTCTTTTAGAAATATTTTTCTTTGTCACATTCCCGTTTCGTCTTCCTTTCCTTTTTAAGACATGAAAAAGTCATGCGAAATCTCGAGAGAAGGCAAAGAAATTAGTTACATTCTTCATCCCTTTTAAAAACATTTCTGCATGACTTATCGGAAATAAATTGTCACAAAGTTTAGTCTCTGAAATAAAACTCTGTTAAATGTGTGTCGGTTCCAAGCGTTTCTCGCCAGAAGTGGGCCCCCTGCCAGCCCTCGTGCTGCAATTATGCGCCCTACAGGCTTTAAGTTTTAAAAGTGCCGCTCTGGCTAAAGTGCTCCAAAAGCAAACCTTGAGATGAAGGGGAGGATTGCAGTGTTATGTTTTGTTTTAAAAAAAAAAAAGATTGATAGACTTTGTGGTAGGGTCACACACACAAACTGGCAGAGCTGCCCTCCCTGGCATTGCACGGCTTTTTAAAAACTTTTTTCATCTAAAAAATTGTGCTCAATTATTAAATCACAAAATAAGAAAACCAAATAAAACATCAGCACTATTTTCTGACGTTCAATTGCCTGCATTTTAAATATCAAATCTGGATAGAATCTTTCAAACTAAATTTGAGCCCTTTTCGGACGACTTACTTTAATAGAAAAACTTCCTTCCTGAATCACAATCATTCTTAAGCAATATGACCGGTAATTCATCTTTAAAATATGTTTATTATTTTGCGATGCACCATTCCAACTTCTATTTATTTCACTTCAAGTCATTCCTGCGCCATTCGTTGTCTTACTGGAGATTTTTCTCTCGGAAGTTTGTGGAAGTATTACATTAAACAAAACACACGCATTGCTTTTCGTAATCAGTCTGAATCTAAAATCTTTTTCCTTTCGCTCTCAACTTCATCTGTTTGTGAAACGCCATTCTTTTTTCTTTTTCTGTGATCTCTCTCTCTGAAGCTGGAACAGAACATTTAATCTCCGAATTCACAGCAAATTTTAATTGTTATAAAAACGTGTTTTACGAAAATCTGTTCATTTATTTCTGTAAATTTACGAAAACAAATACATTATTTACCGTCTTGGTCATCTAAAAAGGAAGTCTGTTTTAGGGGGAGGGGGCGATATCCCCAGTTTCCCCCACTGGATTCGCTCCTGCTCTGGTTGCTGTAGCTGCGCTACGTACCTGGATGCTACTTTGTGTAAACTTATTCCTTTTAGATGAATAAATCAATAAAAATGAACTAATGCCTTCTTGAGCGGAAAAGTATTTTTAAGTATGCGCTCTGCTGTTGTATAATCCTAAAATGAACCCTGATATCATTGGTTAAGCTGAATAATACATTTAATGTTAATGACGAATGCTCTGTCGTATTGTGCTGCTCCGCAGAAAAGAAAAAGTAATATTTGAATTTACAATGACAAAAGTTTTCTTACAATATTTTAAAATGTAATACTGATACATTTTGTTTAATTGAAAACACGTAAAAACGGAGGTGAATAATGAAGCATGTTCTATCAAAAATAAAATTGCGAATGTTCTCGAGCAATGCATAACACATGTATGTCTGTACAGCGAAGCAAACAAGATTTACTTAATCACCGCCTCTTCTGCGAAGAGGACGGACCATAGCGGGCCACATATTTGACACTAGCTCTTTGTTTCCAGGCATGTGAGTTCCGCTATGGAAGATTATGTTTAGGAGTTAGGAATCCGAGGGATCAGAATACTTCTATATCTTCACTGGATCGCGATTTCTACCAGACATAGCAAAACTTGAGTATTCTGAATATTTTTTCTGTAGAAGAATGCATTAATTCGATGCAGTTCTTTTTGCTTCGTGCAATGTGTGGAAAAATTTCACTGCAGTGTTAAAATTTTGTGGTAGGTTTCACCAAAAAGTGTCATTACACTCGCTACATATGGTACAAGGTTGTATCATGTTGTTCGTTTTGTTTGCACCACGCATTGGTGTATCTTTTCTCACAAAGTGGTGCAGCTAGTGTAGTACCACTTTTTGGAGCAACCTACCATGGAATTTCTAACAGTGTGGAAAAACTCTTCCGGTGAATGTGAATTAAATTTGGTTCAACGGAAACAGTGTACTGCAATCGTCTGGTGGGCATTCATAAATTCTCATACCCTATACTTGAGTTAGCTATCTAGATAGATATGCGTGCTACTATCAAAATTATAGTTACCCAGAGTTTCCGTAATGTTTTACCCATCCCAAGCAGCTTTACGTCCATTTACTACCATGAAATTTCATCAATGCGAATAAACAAGACAGTCAAGAAACCGTTGGTGTCGGAGTGATCTGAGGCGTAGGTTTCTGACAATTCGTCCGATATCTGCTAGAGTTCGAATCCCAACTTCCTACAATCTGGTTCTGTTCCTTCTCTAGAACCAATGAAGGAACAGAACCAGATTTCTGGTTCTGTATTCCAATCAACATTTGATAGAGTAAATGTGAAATTTCTTGGTGTATGCGCAAAACAAAGCTGTGAAAGCGTGCGAACTTTCGACAAATCATGTTCCACCTCTCACAGACAGATTTTGTCTTCGCATGAATCTCAAAATACGATCACAGCTCGCCTTTTGATCTGAGTCCTAGAAAAGTGAGCGAGCTGTCAGTTGTAACATTTTGTTCAAGACACTGTAGCCATCATTGCTCAGTTCTTCGGTGTGCTTCACACTTCCTCACCAATTTACGGAAACTGTACCTGTTTTATTACATCGAAAGAAGTGTCTTGAAAGGCGTTCTTTTTAACTCTTTTTTTAATTTCTGTTAGTCTCGCACTAACTTCTCATTCACAGAAAACTTCCTTGTTTGTCTGGTAGTTTAACGACCACCGTGGACGAATGCACGAATGCATGATAAGCAATCGTCCATCCCTAATTTGAGGCCATTGGTTTTAGATAAAGGAGCCAGTGCCGTAAGGCAAACACAACATTCATGACAGGGATTCGAATCCTGACGAATGGTCAGAAGCCAAAAACTACATTTCAGCAACTCTGTTCCACATGCTGTTCAGTGAATATCTCATTTTAATCTTGAAACCCGCGGAGTAGTTCTTATATTTATCCGTAATCGGAGAGAAATTCTTCGCACCACACTGTATCATGGGCAGGTTAGGAAAGCTCAGGATGAACGAAAAGTTCCCAAACTCTAACTTCAATAAAATTCCCGGGCAATTTCTAAATGCGTATGAAGTAAGTCGTTCTCTCGTGGAGTTAAGTCTCCATGAGAGAATTCTTAGAAGGTCATATAGTGCACATCACTCCAGTTTGGGTCTTTTTGACGTCATATCAAATCCAAAAGTGTAACTGAAACTCGGATGCAAATTTGGAAGCCTTCCATGACGTAGTAGACAGAGGTTGAGACTCGCAAAGAATTTCTTTTGGGAAGTTTGTTTTAGATTTCCTCAACAGGGTACACCTAGCAATAAGCAATTAATCCGTCAACTTCGCGAAACTGGCAGTGTTGAATACCGATTCAAAAGTGGCCGGCGACGAGATAACCACCTGAAGTTATTAATGATGTTCAGCAGAGTCTTAAACAGTCAGCAAAAAATCCCACTGACGGCTGACGCTACAGGTCCCATTTTCTTATGTCTCCGTTCGCACAGTTTCGAAAATTTTCGGTTTCCTTCCATGTCGCCTGAAAGTGATTCATGCGCTTGAAACCGCTTGGTGGCGCCCCGGTGGCGCAGTGGTCTAAGCGATGGCTTCTGACTGATCAGTCGCATTTTTTCGAGCTCCTGCCAGTATTAGAAGTTTCGTGTGAAGTTTGTGTTTTTTTTTTTTTGCGTTTGTTCTTTGACAGTTCGTGTGTTGTTATTACCTGAGTTCCTTCCTCGCAAGTAGTGAGGCGTACAAGCTGTACGTGCTTATTTTTTCGTTTTTTGCCTGTTCTTGAGTGTTGCAAGCTGCAACGCTCGAGCCGCGAGGGTTAGTAGCCGGGCTGGCTACTACCTCCACCAGCATGAGTGCCATATACCCGTCTATATCTCCTTCCTCTGCGCTTTCTTCGTCGTCTGTATCTTCCGTGACCACCATGGATGGTGTTCAGTCAAATAGTGTTGTGGTTTCGTCGCCAACTGTACCGCTGGTTACAAATGTGCCGGAGCCTGGGTCAGAGGTACCCAGCTCTTCTATTCCTGTGTCTCGTTCGTTCGCCGCGGCTGTGAGTGCGACTTCTACTTTACAAAGTGCTTCTGTGTCTTCGCGACCAGAGTTTACACGTGTTGCTTCCGCTTTAAGGATAACATTACCACTCGACTCTCCTCAAGGTAAGGAACTTTCGTCTGCCTTACTTTTAAGTGTTTTTGTTCCTGCTCTGCGCGACACCCCCCTCCCCCAATATTTAAATGCTATTTCTAAAGTTGTACCCGGAGAAAGCATTGTGTCTATTATCCGCTTGGGAGGGGGTGTTGTCGTGCACTTCACTCATCAACAGGCGGTGGACAAAATCCTGGCTTTTGGCTTGGACATTGGTTCCGTACATCTCCAACCAGTTGCAGCAGCTCAAAGACCAGTGACTGTCACCTTGTCTCCAGTACCCACAGCTGTGCCTGACTCGGTATTAATTGATGCCCTTAACACCATGGGGCGAGTGGTTGGTACCACAAAGTACCTCCCAGCTGCTGCTCGCGACTCCCCCTGAAACATGTTCAGGGCGGTCGTCGTCAATATCGAGTCATCTTTCCAACCCCACAAGCAAATAGTTAACCGGCCAACCACTCTGGAACTCATAACTGAAACCCGGACCTACATTTTCAATCTGTTTGCTGGCGTCCAGTGCTTCCGATGCAAGGGTGAAGGTCACCTTGCATCGGCATGCCCACATTCCACAGCTGCTACTGTTCCAACTCAATCACTTGATGCTGCTGTTCCAGCGGAGACTCTACCCACCGCTCCGGATTCTTCCCCCACCCTCCCCACTGAATCTGTTCCAGCTGCCGTTAATGGTTCCACCTCTGTCGTATCACCTCCAGTGGTCCGTGTTGCTTCGGCATCCACTGACCTGCAGGAATTTCCACCGTTGCCAGCGTCTGAAGGGGCCTCCACCCCCAAGGTTCAGCGGACCAAGAGGCAAAACTCCCCTGGCTCAGCGAACCGTCGTGCGAGTTCCTCGGACCACCAGAAATCCAGGAAGACGGCTACATCCTCGTCACCTTCACCTGGACCGGCTCCTGTTACTTCTTCAGTTTCCATCTACAACCGTTTTACCTGTTTGCCGAACGATGATTCCATGGACGATACCGATCCCGATTCTGAAGAAACTTTATTTGCTGAATCTGATGACGACTCTCCTGCCCCCTCTCTGGTTGACATCACCTCTATGTTTGCTGACATTGAGGTGCCCTTAACTCCCCTCTCATTCACAGATCTGTATGCCTTGATTGCTCGCCCCAGACGGGCGAAATTGATTACTCTCCCTTGTATAGCGAGTAAACTCTCTCACCTTCCGGAGATGCTAACCCAACTGACGTTCCTGCATGAGTTCTTATTAAATGTTGATCTGCCTTCCGGGACAGAGCAGTACGCTCGCCGGTTGGCGTATTTACTTAAAGTTTTGAAGGCAGAACTGGAAGGTTGGATGCAGCCGCCCCAGTGATGCCTTCCCTAAATGTGCTCTGCTTTAACTGTAGAGGCCTTGCGTCTTCAGCCGCGAATGCTTTGGTCTTCGAGGACGTTCGTTTCCTGAGGACAGATATCCTCCTCTTCCAGGAGACGAACTGTTCCTTGGCGACCGGGTATTCCTGCTGGAGACGCTGGCCCTACGCTTTTTATCACAACTACCGGACGCACATTGGGTCCGGTACAGCGATTGCATTCCGTACTCGGTTTCATTCTCTTCTTTCAGATATCGTTGAGTCACAGTCTGCTGGGCTCCTTTCAAGGTATCTCCTTTAGTTATCTTTCCCGTCGTTTTCATGTTTTCAATTTGCATATGCCACAATCATCGGTTGATGCTGATGCTCTTCTTTCGCATTTGATTTCCCTTCTTTCCCAAATTCCTCCTTCTGAAATCGTTCTTATTGGTGGTGACTTCAACTGCACTCTCCAACCGGGTCTTGACCGTGATGGTTCCGGGGAGAGTCGCATTAACCTTTCCTCCCAACTGTCTCAACTAGTTAGTAATTTTTGTCTCATTGACGCATTTCGTACCATCCACCCTCTGTCCCGTGAATTCACATGGTTTCCTCCGGCCGCCTTAGCGCATGCTGCGGCTCGTCTCGACCGGTTTTATGTTTCTAGTTTCCTCCGCTCCTCCCTTGTTGAAGTAACCCATCATCCTTCTGTTTCCTCCAACCATCGTCCTGTTCTTCTGGAAATATTTTTGTCCTCTTTCTCTGTCCCCCCCCTCCCCGGTTTGGTCTCTCGATGATTTTCTCCTTTCCGATCCCACGTTTCAGGCCGAAGTTCGTTCGATTATTTCTTCATCCATTTCTGAACTTCCTCTCACGGTTGACCCAGCAGCTCTGTGGCTTTCCACCAAACTTTCTATCCTATCGTTTGCACGTCAGTTCTCTTTTTCGTCCCGTTTTCACCGCTTTCATGATTTAACTATTCTTCACCGTAAACTACAGTTCCTTTCTCCTTCAGATCCATCGTTTGCAGCTCTTCAATCACAACTTCATAGCATTCTATCTTCCTTTGCTTCTTCGTCTCTTACCCGGTTAAAGTTTTCCAAGTTACATTTTCATGATGACCCGTTTCAACACCTTCGACATCTTGAATCCCACCGTGCTCTGAGTTCCAACATTTCTTTTCTCTCGCTTCCAGATGGCTCAACTGTTTCTGATCCAGTGCAGATCTGTGATCGAACTTTTCAGTACTTCACTGATCGGTTTCGATTGCGATTCCTGCCGCCTGCAGAGAATTCTCCATTATTATCACATCTTCCTCAGGTCCCGTCTTTTTTTCCCCCTCCTTGGTTTCACCGATCTCTCCCTCGGAGGTTCGTTTTGCCATTTCTAGTCTAAATGACCGCTCCGCCCCTGGGGCTGACGGTCTTCCACTTTCTTTTTATAAAACCTTTCTTCCTGCTCTGCTTCCTCTTCTCGTTGCTTGTTTCAACTCGATCTTTTCTTCTTCGACTTTCGTTTCTTCTGACTTTGCTTTTGCTCTTCTCCGCCTAATTCCTAAAACTGGTAATCTTGGTCTTCTATCTAACTGGCGCCCCATCTCGATTCTTAACACCGACTACAAGATCTTTGCAAAAATTCTGGCTCTTCGCCTTAACCCTGTTCTACAATTTATTATTCATCCTGACCAAACTTATGCGATCCCTTCCCGTTCGATTGCAACTAACATCACTACCATCCGTGATTTACACTCTCTTGCTTCCCGTCTTTCTGAACCTCTCGCTATTTTTAACCTAGATCAGAAACAAGCATTCGATTCTGTCCATCATTCTTATCTTTTCTCTGTGCTTCGTCACTTTGGCTTTCCTTCCCTTTTCTGTCAGGCACTTTCCAATCTATATTCCCATTCTTTCTTTCGTGTTCGGACCTCTTCTTTTATGACGGCTGCTATTCCTTTTGCAAGCGGTATCCGGCAGGGTTGTCCCCTGTCGGGTCAACTGTTTGCCCTCACGTTTGAACCACTTCTTATTTCCCTTCGATCTCGTTTGCTGGCAGGCATTCCGCGTGGTGTGTCCTCCACACGGCACCATCGCGTGGTTTTGTCGGCCTATGCGGACGACCTTACTCTTTTTTTACGTTCCCAAAAGGCTTTTGGTGTTGTTTTGTCTACCTATACTGAGTATGCTTCAATTTCAGGTGCGGCCCTTAATACCTCTAAATCTGTTGGCTTGTGGGCTGGCTCGTGGTCGTCCCGCGGCGACCGCCCTTGGGGTGCCCGGTGGTCGACCACGGTCATCAAACTTCTTGGAGTGTTCATCGGGAACCCGGTGGCGGTTGCTGCCGCCACTTGGTCCCCTTTGGTGCAGGACATGAATCGACGCCTTGCCCCTTTTCGCCGTTTGAAACCGTTTCTTTCTTTTTTAGCAGGTCGCATCTTCTTTCCGCTTTTCTTCTTCCGGCCCTTTCTCATACTTGGTTTGCTCATTTCCCTCCTCCCCTCTTTCTTCGTCACGTTCAATGTCTTTTTACAAATTTTATATGGGATGTCGTACATTGGGTTCATCGATCCACGCTTGTCCTTCCGGTTTCTTTTGGTGGTCTTGCCCTTCCGGATTTGTCCCTTAAATCGAACGCTTTCCATCTCCAACATTTTTTGAGGATTTTTTCCCTTCCTTGCGGTTCTTCGATTACTATAATTGACACTTTGCTCTTTCCACGAAGTCCTTTTCTTTCTCTGGCTACTTTTATCCGCATGGACCTTTTTCCACTCATTCCCAATCACTTTCCCGCTACTTACCGTACCGTTTTCTCCCTCTGGCACTCCTTATGTCCAGTCCTCCCCCCCCCCCGCTTCGACTAACGATCTCCTTGCGGAACCACTTTTCTTCTCCTCTGCCCTTCGTTCTCCAAATTCTCAGTACCTGAACTTCTCCACTTGGTTTGCAAGTGGCGTCGTTCAGGTTTCTCAACTTTTTGATTCTTCTCTTCACTGGAAATCTTTTGATCGCCTTTCCCCTCTATTACTTGATACCCCTCCGCATCGTGCACAGTTCTGTCTTATTCAATCCTGTCTTATTCGTCTTTATCCTTTACTTGTCAATTCTATTGGCCTCATTTCGTCTTCCGCCCCGTCGCTCAGTCTTCCCTTTCTTCTCTACTTAAACGATTCTCCATTTTTACCCCATCAAGTTACAGCCAAGCTTCTTTATTCGCATTTTCTTACCAATTTCACAGCTCCATTCGCAATTCCTTCTGTTTCAGCTACAGATCTTCCAGGTACGTGGAGTGATCCATCGACTTCCCTGGCTTCCCCGAAAGCCAGGGACATTCATTGGCTGCACCTACACCGTCGGTTGCTCACTCCGCGTACCCTTCATCGTTTTCGTCATTTGGCTTCCCCGCTTTGCTTCTTTTGTTCTACACTTGGTGATGTGTCACATTCCTATGATTCTTGTCTGGTGTTGCAGCCCTTGTTTTCGATTATGTTTTCCCTTCTTTCCAAAGTTTGCCCTTGTCCTCATACAATGTTCCATTTTTATTTCCTCAGACGCCATTCTCCCCCTGTAGATGTCCACAGTTCTGTTTGTGCATTCATCATTCTCCAAGCGAAGTTGACGATTTATTTGTTTTACCACTCAAGCGTGGATCGAGCTTCTCTCCGGCGTTATCATCCGGCCCGGGTGTTTTTGTGCAGGAGGTACCGATCATCCATCAGATCGGTCCTCCAACTTGAGTATGACATGGCGCGGGTTCGGCAGGATGTGCCTGCCTTTTTCTCTCTCTGGTCTCCATATTTGTCATGGTTTCATGTTTCTGCAGGCATTATTGTTCTCCTCCCATAGCCAGAGTTTATTATATTTATATTTATTTTTTTTGATTGGTGTTTTTTTGTTTAGTGCATAATTTTTGTGCATACCGTAGATCTGTGTCAGTGGATTAGTGTCTCCTTTAGTTTATCTTCTTGTTGCTTTCCGTGCACACACATTCCCGTTAATTTGTTGTCGGTAGCGTTTACTGACTTTTTTCTTTTCTTTTTTTTTATTTTCCGTCGGCCTCAAGCCGTTGGTCGACAAACTTTTTTGTGTGCCGGCTAAGCGTTTTGGTATTTTCTGTTTATTGTTTACTGTTACCGAGGTGTTTTATGTTGTTTTGTTGATGTTGATTGCATTTTTGCTGTGGCATGCACATTGTCTGATGTGTTTTTGTTTTGTTTTTTGTTGCTTAAGTGTCGGCTTTTTTTTCTAGTTTGCTTTTGGTGTCGTTCACCTATTTTATATTTATTACTCGTCGGTTTCACACAGTTTACTGTCGCACGGTTTTGTGTTTTATGTTGTGGTTGTTTTTATTTTTTTGTTTTAATTTTTTTTCTTGCTGAACGGGTACTGCTGGCGCGTGAGTAGTAGAAAAGGACCGATCCGAGCTTAAACCGGAGCCCATAGACTTAACATTAGGTGTCGGCCGGAGCAGCCGGAGCAAGCTGCAGCCGAGCGAACGGAGGGGGCGTGGTCAGTAGCAGCCTCCAATTCCCCGCTGCAATTTCCCCCCCCCCCGACCGAAGTGTGTGCTTATCTCCGAAGATAGTAGTGTTTATTGGACTTTGTCGAATTTTGGGGGAAATCAATGAAGGCTTATTCCTTTTTTTTTTTTAATTTAATGAAGGTTTATTCATTATTTATTTTCCCCTCTCTCGACCCCATCCCCTTAGGTTATTGTTATGTAAACCGTTTTTTCCCTCGTAATTTGTTGATGTATTTTTTTTCAATTAGTTTTCATGAATTCCTCATGTGTCTTCCCTAATGAAAATTATGTAGGGTAAGTATTATTTCTCTTTTTTTTTTTTCTCGAATAATACGGTCATGTCCTCATCTCAAGAAATGTTATTATATCTTATTTTTGCTCATAAATGTTTGATTTTGAGGGATGGCAACGCCCGAGTGGGAAAGGGGTTGGATATAGGGGGATGGCAACTCGATGTGTTGCCCCCTAGCGGTGCTTCTTGGAACTTTCGATTGATCTTTGATTTTGAGGGATGGCAACGCCCGAGTGGGAAAGGGGTTGGATATAGGGGGATGGCAACTCGATGTGCTGCCCCCTAGCGGTGCTTCTTGGAACTTTCGATTGATCTTTGATTTTGAGGGATGGCAACGCCCGAGTGGGAAAGGGGTTGGATATAGGGGGATGTCAACTCGATGTACTACCCCCTAGCGATGCTTCTTGGAACTTTCGATGGATCTTTGATTTTGGGGGATGGCAACGACCGAGTGGGGAAAGGGCACTGCGTAGGTGTTAGATATGATGATGCTTCTTGGAACTTTATTATTTCGATGGATCTTTGATTTTGAGGGATGGCAACGACTGAGTGGGGTCCGTTGGGAATTTTTGCATTTATTCCTGTGGTTTGCAAGCAAGATTCCCCCCTCTTCAATACTATTTTTCCCCCGGAGGAAATTTTTACGTAACGATGCTGGGGAATTTTCTTTCCAAGGGAATAAAAATGCTCCTAAGGTCTTAGCGTGGTTCTAACTCACGATGATTTGGTTTCCAAAAATAGTCAGGGGGTCAAATGGTTTTCGTGTACTACGTATTCCCTATATATATATATTTTTAAATTACTTTTACGTTATTTCTTCATGTGTTTTTATATATTTTTTGTATGTTTTGAGGGAGTTTTTTCGTGTAGATGTAATGAATTTTCTGGGGAACTTTTCTTTTTCCTCCATTCAATTTTATTTCAGACCATGAGACGAGGAAATGCTTCTTTAGAAATTATTTCGTTCTGGTTCGCAGTAATTACTGGACATAGACTTCATGTTAATTCTGAGTCTTTCACCCCTGCAATAATATTTTCTCGTAATTTTTTCGTATGTTCAAGAACTCTACAGATCTTTCCCAGTTAAAATTCTGCTCAAACAATATTTTCGGTCTTTATTTCCTTATAGCTTCCCAATTTCCGATGTTTTTCTTCCTCTATCTTTGAAATTTCATTAAACTTCTCAATAGGTCAGGATTCTTTTTTCTTGGACAAACTTATGAGGCCTTTTATTCAGACTATCTTTTTTTTTCCATTTCATTTCAGCAAACGATTATTTTAGATGCAACAAATCGTCAGATTTTGGTTTCCTTATATAGCATATTTTCCAACTTGCTTAAAAATATTCCTCAAAGCTTGCATGTATGTCAAATATACATTTTTTTTTATTCTTTCGTAGTTAGCCATACTTTTCGTGGACTGCCTCGACAGGAAAGCATTCAATGTCAAGACATACAATCTAAAACCTTTTTCTTTCGATAAAATTTGTATTCTTTGGGCTGAATATTTTTCTGTCTCGTCCGAAAAAACATTCATTCTAGAGGCAAAGCGACTAATTCCGTTCTTCCCATAAACATTATTTTTTTATTTATTTGATATTCAGAGTTGTATACGTTTACTATCCAAAAAAGAGATATATTTATTGTAAAGGTATATTCTTCCAAGCTGGGGAAATATATGTATATATTAGTTCACTTCCAGTTAAAGGAAATGCATCTTTATATTTCAATATGAAAAAGAAGCCCTATAAGTGAAAGCTCAACCTAAAGACGGATAGATTGTTCACACTCTCTCTACTCTATGACATTTCTTTACTGAATGAACCATGGCCTTTTTTTTTCATGAACTGCTTTAAAATCTTCGTTCTCACTTTACTATTTTCAGATTCCATGTCCCTCCAGTTCTTTACTGAGAAACAGAAGCATTTATTCACTTTTAATTTATTAAGAGAGTAGAACTCTTTTAGGCTTTCGAAGTACTTTCAAGTCTTTCATTACGAAAATTTTCATTGTCATGAAAGAAGCCATAATCGAGATGATTTACTATTGTTTCAATGAAAGTGTTTACGCATTCATTGCTATGATGTCAGATTTCATTTTCTTATACTTCGAACAGAAATGAGTTTGAATCATTCGTCGAGAAAACATTTCTTTCATATATCTATATATATATATATATTTTGCCTCCGAATCAAACGAACTCAAAAAATAAGAGACGCACTTTAATATTTTTTTTTCCTCTTATGAGAGGAATACGGGAATATGATACCAAAATTAAAGAATAAAGAATATCGACTTTCCTCTCAACACCGTACATCTACGTTTTTTTTATTTTTTTTTATTTTCAATAAGCTATTTCTATATTTTTACAACTGAATAGAATTATTTATTGGAAAATTCTAAGTAAGACGAAAAATGGTTTTGTTGATTTCCTAAAAGGATGATTTTGGAAATTTTCGTTTTCTGGTAATTGTAAAAATCTCATAGAATAACATGGGAAAACTAGCATGCATAAAAGACTGTTTTGGATCGGGTAAATTGAAAGAATTTTACAAAGTTCATTTCAGAAAAGTACATTCCTTCCTAGTGTCAAAAACGAATCACTTCGTTTTTTCTAAGATACACTTTGGAATCTTATAAAAGTGCATAGGGTCAAAAACGATTTTGATGATTTTACTAAGATGACAGATTTCGGATTTCTTATGATAGAAAATACAGTGAATTTCCCATTGAATAACATGGGAAACTGCGAAATTTAAGAAGCACGTTTTCGTTCAAGTAAAATATTTTAAAAGTCTTTTTTCGAATCAGTTGAAAACAGACAGGGTGTGTTTCTGAACAGTTCATTATTTCCTAAAATCAAAACGAATCACTTCGTTTTTTTTTGTTTTGTTTTTTCCTAATGTGCGTTTCTGAAAGAAGTAAAAATAGTTCAGGTAGAAAATTGGAAAGATATTTTTATGAATCCTAGACTGTTTATTTATGTATAGCTAGAGGGGTCTTCAGTGAGAGCACTTATTCTCTTTTCAAACTAAGAGAATGAAGTGTAGTCAGTTTGAAAAAAATTCAAACTCCCCTAAATTTAGCCTTTTGTCCTGGTTTCGACTCAATACTGTAAAGCATTGCTCTCAGACCAGTTGAATTCCTGGCCCTTAATGAAATACATTAAGCCTTTCCCTTAAAAATAAGCAATCTCTTCTTCAATACCAGATCCCCAATAAATTTCTTTAAGTTATTAATTCACCCTTTTACTTTTAAAAACTTGAAATTCATTATTATTTAACTCATTACAAAAAATGAAACTCATTCATACAGAAAAAATATAAATGAATAAAAATAAATAAAGCAGTCCTAAAAAAGGACTGTTTTTCTGGGTCCCCTTCATACAGCTGCTCCATGGTCGGTATAAGGAATTTTTTTTTACCTGCTAATATCTCAGCACATTGACTTCACAGTCTCTAGCAAGTTCTTTACAATTATGCTTTCCAAGAACGCTTTGGACGGCACATGGTCTCCAGTGACTGCAACAAAAGATTCTGCTAGAATCTTGGGGTTAAGCAATGCAACGGCATCATCGAAATACTTTTGCCACTTGGATTCGGGGGTGGCATATGCACAGCTGTGGGCCGTGATGTTTGCGAATATGCGATTTGGGGTTGGTGGCACTCCATACAATAATATAAGTTATTGACATGTTCCTGAAGGCGATCCCTTACCATGTCAGCAAGCATGATGAAAAACTCTTCATCTGAGATGGAAGCAACAGGGGAAGAAGTCCTTGGATGGTGCAAAACAGCCTTTCTAAAGACAGGTCCAAATAGTAGTTGAGTAATGCTGTCCCATATTTTTCCACATTGATCAATAAGAGTTCCAAATTGTTGACAAGTCAGCTTTATCGGAACAGGATTCAATCGACGAAAACCATGAATTCTGGGGGAAAGCACTTCTAACGTGTAACTGCCAGAAGCATCTAAGAGGGAAGGACAGCAGAAAACAATAAGTTCACGATTAATCAAGATGTCACAATTCATGCCTTGAATCCAGTGTGATTTTCCCATGAATTTTCGGAACGTTGAAGCTGACATTGTTATTCCATTCTTAGAAGGGTAGAAAGATTCCCCATCTTTCCTATAACTTCGAATATGAACTCGGACCGTGTTGTTAAAATCGCTTACTTTTGCAAACGTGTTTTCACCTAAATGAAAATGATGAGGTGCAAGATTTTTCATAGAAATTCTTGGGAGGATAACTTCTCCACATGATTTGGGCTTTAAAGGAACGGACTCACATACCTTCTTAGCGAGAGTAGCAGAAATTTCAGCACTTTGCTTCATCGTGGAAATGGAATCGGTAGCACTCAAAGCAACAGACAAAAATGAAGTGACTCGTTTGAAGACTAAAGACAAACTGAAGGAACAGCTCTTATTCTAAGTCAAAACTGAGAAGAGGTTGGAGTTCGTCACTTGTTTACTGCTTGAGAGGGAAAGAGCAGAGTCATGGGGTAAATAACACTCGGTTATCTTCTTTCTAAAGGTCAAATTCAATCTAATGTTTGGAGCATTCTTTTGTCGAGGCAGACCATGACTCCAATACGAATTAGTTGGTGGCAGGATCTGTAGTAAAGTTCCAGATCTCAAAGATAAGGAAACTGGTTTAAACCCGTTTCGCTTGAAAACAAAAGTCTCTTTCCTGTCCGAGAGATACTTATGCAATACAAGACAAAGGATCTAATTCAGCTTCGTCATCACGGTGATCACCGATTTGGTTATCACCATTTCTTATAAAAGTGCATGGGGATCAAAAAACGATTTTGATGATTTTACTAAGATGACAGATTTCAGATTTCTTATGATAGAAAATACAGTGAATTTCCCATTGAATAACATGGGAAACTACGAAATTTAAGAAGCACGTTTTCGTTCAAGTAAAATATTTTAAAAGGTAATCAGTTGAAAACAGACAGGGTGTGTTTCTGAACAGATCATTATTTCCTAAAATCAAAATGAGTCACTTCGTTTTTTCCTAACGTACGTTTCTGAAAGAAGTAAAAATAGTTTAGCTAGAAAATTGGAAATAATTTTTTATGAATCCTAGACTGTTTATTTTTTATAACTAGAGGGGTCGTCAGTGAGAGCACTTATTCTCTTTACAAACTAAGAGAATGAAGGGTGGTCAGTTTGAAAAAAAATTTCAAACTCCCCTAAATTTAGTCTTTTGTCCTGGTTTCGACTCAATACTGTAAAGCATTGCTCTCAGACCAGTTGAATTCCTGGCCCTTAATGAAATACATTAAGCCTTTCCCTTAAAAATAAGCAATCTCTTCTTCAATACCAGACCCCCAATAAATTTCTTTAAGAGTTATTCATTCATCCTTTTACTTTTAAAACTTGAAATTCATTATTATTTAACTCCTTATAAAAATGAAACACATTCACCCTTTTACTTTAAAAAAACTTGAAATAACTTCATACAAAAATGAAACCCATTCATTTTTCTACTTTTAAAATTATAGAAAAATAGATGATACAGAACATAGGTTCACTTTCTCATTCACACTCATGCATACAGAAAACAAAATTAAATAGTGCTATTCTCACTAGCTCCTCCATGCAGCTCAAATAGCACTATTTAATTTTGTTTTCTGTATGCATGAGTGTGAATGAAAAAGTGAACCTATGTTCTGTATCATCTATTTTTCTATAATTTTAAAAGTAGAAAAATGAATGGGTTTCATTTTTGTATGAAGTTATTTCAAGTTTTTTAAAGTAAAAGGGTGAATGTGTTTCATTTTTATAAGGAGTTAAATAATAATGAATTTCAAGTTTTAAAAGTAAAAGGATGAATGAATAACTCTTAAAGAAATTTATTGGGGGTCTGGTATTGAAGAAGAGATTGCTTATTTTTAAGGGAAAGGCTTAATGTATTTCATTAAGGGCTAGGAATTCAACTGGTCTGAGAGCAATGCTTTACAGTATTGAGTCGAAACCAGGACAAAAGACTAAATTTAGGGGAGTTTGAAATTTTTTTCAAACTGACCACCCTTCATTCTCTTAGTTTGTAAAGAGAATAAGTGCTCTCACTGACGACCCCTCTAGTTATAAAAAAATAAACAGTCTAGGATTCATAAAAAATTATTTCCAATTTTCTAGCTAAACTATTTTTACTTCTTTCAGAAACGTACGTTAGGAAAAAACGAAGTGACTCGTTTTGATTTTAGGAAATAATGATCTGTTCAGAAACACACCCTGTCTGTTTTCAACTGATTACCTTTTAAAATATTTTACTTGAACGAAAACGTGCTTCTTAAATTTCGTAGTTTCCCATGTTATTCAATGGGAAATTCACTGTATTTTCTATCATAAGAAATCTGAAATCTGTCATCTTAGTAAAATCATCAAAATCGTTTTTTGATCCCCATGCACTTTTATAAGAAATGGTGATAACCAAATCGGTGATCACCGTGATGACGAAGCTGAATTAGATCCTTTGTCTTGTATTGCATAAGTATCTCTCGGACAGGAAAGAGACTTTTGTTTTCAAGCGAAACGGGTTTAAACCAGTTTCCTTATCTTTGAGATCTGGAACTTTACTACAGATCCTGCCACCAACTAATTCGTATTGGAGTCATGGTCTGCCTCGACAAAAGAATGCTCCAAACATTAGATTGAATTTGACCTTTAGAAAGAAGATAACCGAGTGTTCTTTACCCCATGACTCTGCTCTTTCCCTCTCAAGCAGTAAACAAGTGACGAACTCCAACCTCTTCTCAGTTTTGACTTAGAATAAGAGCTGTTCCTTCAGTTTGTCTTTAGTCTTCAAACGAGTCACTTCATTTTTGTCTGTTGCTTTGAGTGCTACCGATTCCATTTCCACGATGAAGCAAAGTGCTGAAATTTCTGCTACTCTCGCTAAGAAGGTATGTGAGTCCGTTCCTTTAAAGCCCAAATCATGTGGAGAAGTTATCCTCCCAAGAATTTCTATGAAAAATCTTGCACCTCATCATTTTCATTTAGGTGAAAACACGTTTGCAAAAGTAAGCGATTTTAACAACACGGTCCGAGTTCATATTCGAAGTTATAGGAAAGATGGGGAATCTTTCTACCCTTCTAAGAATGGAATAACAATGTCAGCTTCAACGTTCCGAAAATTCATGGGAAAATCACACTGGATTCAAGGCATGAATTGTGACATCTTGATTAATCGTGAACTTGTTTCCTGCTGTCCTTCCTCTTAGATGCTTCTGGCAGTTACACGTTAGAAGTGCTTTCCCCCAGAATTCATGGTTTTCGTCGATTGAATCCTGTTCCGATAAAGCTGACTTGTCAACAATTTGGAACTCTTATTGATCAATGTGGAAAAATATGGGACAGCATTACTCAACTACTATTTGGACCTGTCTTTAGAAAGGCTGTTTTGCACCATCCAAGGACTTCTTCCCCTGTTGCTTCCATCTCAGATGAAGAGTTTTTCATCATGCTTGCTGACATGGTAAGGGATCGCCTTCAGGAACATGTCAATAACTTATATTATTGTATGGAGTGCCACCAACCCCCAAATCGCATATTCGCAAACATCACGGCCCACAGCTGTGCATATGCCACCCCCGAATCCAAGTGGCAAAAGTATTTCGATGATGCCGTTGCATTGCTTAACCCCAAGATTCTAGCAGAATCTTTTGTTGCAGTCACTGGAGACCATGTGCCGTCCAAAGCGTTCTTGGAAAGCATAATTGTAAAGAACTTGCTAGAGACTGTGAAGTCAATGTGCTGAGATATTAGCAGGTAAAAAAAAATTCCTTATATCGACCATGGAGCAGCTGTATGAAGGGGACCCAGAAAAACAGTCCTTTTTTAGGACTGCTTTATTTATTTTTATTCATTTATATTTTTTCTGTATGAATGAGTTTCATTTTTTGTAATGAGTTAAATAATAATGAATTTCAAGTTTTTAAAAGTAAAAGGGTGAATGAATAACTCTTAAAGAAATTTATTGGGGATCTGGTATTGAAGAAGAGATTGCTTATTTTTAAGGGAAAGGCTTAATGTATTTCATTAAGGGCCAGGAATTCAACTGGTCTGAGAGCAATGCTTTACAGTATTGAGTCGAAACCAGGACAAAAGGCTAAATTTAGGGGAGTTTGAATTTTTTTTTCAAACTGACTACACTTCATTCTCTTAGTTTGAAAAGAGAATAAGTGCTCTCACTGAAGACCCCTCTAGCTATACGTAAATAAACAGTCTAGGATTCATAAAAATATCTTTCCAATTTTCTACCTGAACTATTTTTACTTCTTTCAGAAACGCACATTAGGAAAAAACAAAACAAAAAAAACGAAGTGATTCGTTTTGATTTTAGGAAATAATGAACTGTTCAGAAACACACCCTGTCTGTTTTCAACTGATTCGAAAAAAGACTTTTAAAATATTTTACTTGAACGAAAACGTGCTTCTTAAATTTCGCAGTTTCCCATGTTATTCAATGGGAAATTCACTGTATTTTCTATCATAAGAAATCCGAAATCTGTCATCTTAGTAAAATCATCAAAATCGTTTTTGACCCTATGCACTTTTATAAGATTCCAAAGTGTATCTTAGAAAAAATGAAGTGATTCGTTTTTGACACTAGGAAGGAATGTACTTTTCTGAAATGAACTTTGTAAAATTCTTTCAATTTACTCGATCCAAAACAGTCTTTTATGCATGCTAGTTTTCCCATGTTATTCTATGAGATTTTTACAATTACCAGAAAACGAAAATTTCCAAAATCATCCTCTTAGGAAATCAACAAAACCATTTTTCGTCTTACTTAGAATTTTTCAATAAATAATTCTATTCAGTTGTAAAAATATAGAAATAGCTTATTGAAAATAAAAAAAATAAAAAAAAAACGTAGATGTACGGTGTTGAGAGGAAAGTCGATATTCTTTAATTTTGGTATCATATTCCCGTATTCCTCTCATAAGAGGAAAAAAAAATATTAAAGTGCGTCTCTTATTTTTTGAGTTCGTTTGATTCGGAGGCAAAATATATATATATATATATAGATATATGAAAGAAATGTTTTCTCGACGAATGATTCAAACTCATTTCTGTTCGAAGTATAAGAAAATGAAATCTGACATCATAGCAATGAATGCGTAAACACTTTCATTGAAACAATAGTAAATCATCTCGATTATGGCTTCTTTCATGACAATGAAAATTTTCGTAATGAAAGACTTGAAAGTACTTCGAAAGCCTAAAAGAGTTCTACTCTCTTAATAAATTAAAAGTGAATAAATGCTTCTGTTTCTCAGTAAAGAACTGGAGGGACATGGAATCTGAAAATAGTAAAGTGAGAACGAAGATTTTAAAGCAGTTCATGAAAAAAAAAGGCCATGGTTCATTCAGTAAAGAAATGTCATAGAGTAGAGAGAGTGTGAACAATCTATCCGTCTTTAGGTTGAGCTTTCACTTATAGGGCTTCTTTTTCATATTGAAATATAAAGATGCATTTCCTTTAACTGGAAGTGAACTAATATATACATATATTTCCCCAGCTTGGAAGAATATACCTTTACATTAAATATATCTCTTTTTTGGATAGTAAACGTATACAACTCTGAATATCAAATAAATAAAAAAATAATGTTTATGGGAAGAACGGAATTAGTCGCTTTGCCTCTAGAATGAATGTTTTTTCGGACGAGACAGAAAAATATTCAGCCCAAAGAATACAAATTTTATCGAAAGAAAAAGGTTTTAGATTGTATGTCTTGACATTGAATGCTTTCCTGTCGAGGCAGTCCACGAAAAGTATGGCTAACTACGAAAGAATAAAAAAAATGTATATTTGACATACATGCAAGCTTTGAGGAATATTTTTAAGTAAGTTGGAAAATATGCTATATAAGGAAACCAAAATCTGACGATTTGTTGCATCTAAAATAATCGTTTGCTGAAATGAAATGGAAAAAAAAGATAGTCTGAATAAAAGGCCTCATAAGTTTGTCCAAGAAAAAAAGAATCCTGACCTATTGAGAAGTTTAATGAAATTTCAAAGATAGAGGAAGAAAAATATCGGAAATTGGGAAGCTATAAGGAAATAAAGACCGAAAATATTGTTTGAGCAGAATTTTAACTGGGAAAGATCTGTAGAGTTCTTGAACATACGAAAAAATTACGAGAAAATATTATTGCAGGGGTGAAAGACTCAGAATTAACATGAAGTCTATGTCCAGTAATTACTGCGAACAAGAACGAAATAATTTCTAAAGAAGCATTTCCTCGTCTCATGGTCTGAAATAAAATTGAATGGAGGAAAAAGAAAAGTTCCCCAGAAAATTCATTACATCTACACGAAAAAACTCCCTCAAAACATACAAAAAATATATAAAAACACATGAAGAAATAACGTAAAAGTAATTTAAAAATATATATATAGGGAATACGTAGTACACGAAAACCATTTGACCCCTGACTACTTTTGGAAACCAAATCATCGTGAGTTAGAACCTCGCTAAGACCTTAGGAGCATTTTTATTCCCTTGGAAAGAAAATTCCCCAGCATCGTTACGTAAAAATTTCCTCCTGGGGAAAAATAGTATTGAAGAGGAGGGGGGGGGGGGGATCTTGCTTGCAAACCACAGGAATAAATGCAAAAACTCCCAACGGACCCCACTCAGTCGTTACCATCCCTCAAAATCAAAGATCCAGAAGAAACAGGAAGGACAATTATCTAAAGTCAATACCGCAGCACGTTAGGCCGTAAATAGCATCCTTTTAGTCATAGACTACTTTAAACTTTGTAATCTTTCTAACTATTCACAACAACGAACAAAGGGAAAGGGTGACTAATCTTATGTCAATATGCTGACAAGCAAAAGGAAATCCTTCAGCATCTGACTGAGATTAGGTTAATGAGGGAACACGCGGGACTAATATTCAGCCCAAAGAATACAAATTTTATCGAAAGAAAAAGGTTTAGATTGTATGTCTTGACATTGAATGCTTTCCTGTCGAGGCAGTCCACGAAAAGTATGGCTAACTACGAAAGAATAAAAAAAATGTATATTTGACATACATGCAAGCTTTGAGGAATATTTTTAAGCAAGTTGGAAAATATGCTATATAAGGAAACCAAAATCTGACGATTTGTTGCATCTAAAATAATCGTTTGCTGAAATGAAATGGAAAAAAAAAAGATAGTCTGAATAAAAGGCCTCATAAGTTTGTCCAAGAAAAAAAGAATCCTGACCTATTGAGAAGTTTAATGAAATTTCAAAGATAGAGGAAGAAAAATATCGGAAATTGGGAAGCTATAAGGAAATAAAGACCGAAAATATTGTTTGAGCAGAATTTTAACTGGGAAAGATCTGTAGAGTTCTTGAACATACGAAAAAATTACGAGAAAATATTATTGTAGGGGTGAAAGACTCAGAATTATCATGAAGTCTATGTCCAGTAATTACTGCGAACCAGAACGAAATAATTTCTAAAGAAGCATTTCCTCGTCTCATGGTCTGAAATAAAATTGAATGGAAGAAAAAGAAAAGTTCCCCAGAAAATTCATTACATCTACACGAAAAAACTCCCTCAAAACATACAAAAAATATATAAAAACACATGAAGAAATAACGTAAAAGTAATTTAAAAATATATATATATAGGGAATACGTAGTACACGAAAACCATTTGACCCCCTGACTATTTTTGGAAACCAAATCATCGTGAGTTAGAACCTCGCTAAGACCTTAGGAGCATTTTTATTCCCTTGGAAAGAAAATTCCCCAGCATCGTTACGTAAAAATTTCCTCCGGGGGAAAAATAGTATTGAAGAGGGGGGGAAATCTTGCTTGCAAACCACAGGAATAAATGCAAAAATTCCCAACGGACCCCACTCAGTCGTTGCCATCCCTCAAAATCAAAGATCCATCGAAATAATAAAGTTCCAAGAAGCATCATCATATCTAACACCTACGCAGTGCCCTTTCCCCACTCGGTCGTTGCCATCCCCCAAAATCAAAGATCCATCGAAAGTTCCAAGAAGCATCGCTAGGGGGTAGTACATCGAGTTGGCATCCCCCTATATCCAACACCTTTCCCACTCGGGCGTTGCCATCCCTCAAAATCAAAGATCAATCGAAAGTTCCAAGAAGCACCGCTAGGGAGGCAGCACATCGAGTTGCCATCCCCCTATATCCAACCCCTTTCCCACTCGGGCGTTGCCATCCCTCAAAATCAAAGATCAATCGAAAGTTCCAAGAAGCACCGCTAGGGGCAACACATCGAGTTGCCATCCCCTATATCCAACCCCTTTCCCACTCGGGCGTTGCCATCCCTCAAAATCAAACATTTATGAGCAAAAATAAGATATCATAATAACATTTCTTGAGATGAGGACATGACCGTATTATTCGAGAAAAAAAAAAGAGAAATAATACTTACCCTACATAATTTTCATTAGGGAAGACACATGAGGAATTCATGAAAACTAATTGGAAAAAAATACATCAACAAATTACGAGGGAAAAAACGGTTTACATAACAATAACCTAAGGGGATGGGGTCGAGAGAGGGGAAAATAAATAATGAATAAACCTTCATTAAATTAAAAAAAAAAAGGAATAAGCCTTCATTGATTTCCCCCCAAAATTCGACAAAGTCCAATAAACACTACTATCTTCGGAGATAAGCACACACTTCGGTCGGGAGGGGGGAAAAATTGCAGCGGGGAATTGGAGGCTGCTACTGACCACGCCCCCCCCCCTCCGTTCGCTCGGCTGCAGCTTGCTCCGGCTGGCTCCGGCTGCTCCGGCCGACACCTAATGTTAAGTCTATGGGCTCCGGTTTAAGCTCGGATCGGTCCTTTTCTACTACTCGCGTGGTACCGAATGGTTTTTTTTGTGTGTTGGTTCTGAACCTTACCGACGTGTTTCTTGGTTTTGTCTTGTGTAATCGGTGTTTATTTTTGTGGTTAGTGCTGTGGATACAGTGCGAATTCACTGTTTCGACCCGAATTTATTTGGTGGTGATGCTTGTCTGCAAGTTTAACCCCTGTGTTCTTTTTCACAAAGTTTTCATGGTGTTATTTGTGTATTGTGCATTCTTTATTGTGTTCATGGTGCTATTTGTGTATTGTGCATTGTGTGTTAATTTCTTGGTGTTATTTGAATATTGTGCTTTGTGTGTTGTGTTAATGGTACGGGGTGTTAGTTTCTAGTGGTTGTTTTTTTCTCTGTGTTGCTGTCGGTCTTAGTGACCGAGATACGCTTTAAATGTAAATTTTTGTTGTTCGTCGGCTTACAGCCATTTGTCAACGCATTTCTCCGAACTACCAGGTGTTGTTTTTTTCCGGCTGCTGCTTGTTGTCGGACCGTGCGTGTGTTTTTTTTTTCCCTTGACAGTTTTGACAAACTCGGCTGACTTTTCTTTACCGCCTTGCTTCATTAGTGGTCTGTCCTGTATGTATTGTTTGTTGTGCAACTGTTTTTTTTTATCTTGCCGTGTGTTATTCTTCAACTTGCTCTGATGTCGTCTGCTTCTTCCTGTAGAGTACTCTCTGTTTATTGCGATATTGATTGTGTGTTGTTATTGTCGTTGCCGGTGAGTTATTGTGCAATTTTTTTCCCGGTGAAAATTTGTGTTTGTATGTTGTCTTTTTTGTAAATAAATGCTCTTTTGAAGTTCTGATCATTCGTCCGAACGGGTTCCGGGTTCGAATCCCGGTGAGGCATGGATGTTGTGTTTGTCTTGCGGCATTGGCTCTCTCCCTTCCCTGGAACCAGTGACCCTAAATTAGGGACGGGCGACTGCTTATAGCCCATTGAATTGCTCACGGTGGTCGTTAAACCTCCAAAAAAAAAAAAACCGCTTGGTAAGGATAAGAGTGCGTCATTGATGCCGGTTTTGGAAGTCTGCGCTAAGAAATAGTACTCTTGACTTTTTTTCACTCAGATGAAGACTAGTTTCATTTGAGTGGATATGTGAACTCGCAAATCATGTGAAACTGGTAGGTGGCGAATCCACAACCGGTATTAAGTTCCATTACATTCTCGGAAGATTGCTGTGTCGTGTGTCTTATCCCGACGAAGAATCGTGAGGCCGGTTTTTTTTTTTTTTTTTTTTTTTTTGATACCATCGTCACTTCTGATATTTATTAGGACTTGCTCTTTCAATTTATCAGTCTTCTGGAAGAACGGGAACGTTTCACATGGTTTCAGCAAGACTGAGCGACATGCAACAGTACCAATGCATCAGTGAAACATCTGCGAAGTTTCTTGAACAACCGCATTAACTTAGTACTCTGGCCTCCACTATCTCCTGATTTAAATCCTCCAGACTTGTTTTTCTGTGGGCGTACTTGGAAGACTAAGCACATTTCATCTCATCCGGAGACTTAGTCGGTGTACTACGGAAATCTTCTCTTAAAGTACGTATTTCAGAACATGTGCCGACCTGTGAACATATTCATCGTGCAGGAGGGGGCAGGCAATCCCAGCACCTTCTATCAGACAAATGTTCCAATGTTGGACTCCTCAACAGGTAAACATGTTAGCAACTACGTAGGGTCCACAAGGAGAAGCTTGGGTATTCGTGTACAGGAACACAAATATGATATCCGAACAAACCGCAATAATACGGCATTATCTAGGAATGTTGTAAATGGAACATTACAACTAGACTGGTCGAATATCAGACTGTTGGACACTCCAGCGCACGTGCACTCACTACACTTCGTTGAAAGCCTATACATTGAAGCCCTGCGGGACAGATGTTGTAATGATAATACACCTATGGACATATCAAGAATTTGGAAAGATCACGTCGTTAATTTGAACTTTAAATTATTATACTAGGCATTATCTAGGAATGTTGTAAATGGAACATTACAACCAGACTGGGCGAATATAACATTATCTAGGCATGTTGTAAATGGAACATTGCAACCACACTGGGCGAATATCAGACTGTTGGACACTCCAGCGCACGTGCACTCACTACACTTCATTGAAGCCCTGGGGGACAGATGTTGTAATGATAATACACCTGTGGACCTATCAAGAATTTGGAAAGATTACGTCGTTAATTTGAACTTTAAATTATAGCAATTAAAAAAATAAAACAAAAACATGTGAATATGGCAATAGCCTTTAATAGTGTGACAAAATCTCTGTATTACTATGTGAAAGTTTTCATGTTGGAAATTACACGAGTGTGTTTGCTCGGTTGCAATGGTAACGATCAGAACCTTGTGACGCTTGAGACCTTTACCCATGGTGCATTGCTGTACTCTAATAAATCTGTGCGTGTATCGCATAACCTCTGTTCCACCTGATGATGAGGTGAATGTCGCCCAGAAAGTGCTAGTGGGGTTTTTAATTGTAAATATGTTTCATCTTTTAACATTAAATATCGTACATAGACGGTGGTGTTACTTGTGTGACATTGTACGAAAATTGCTTTTTACCTTTACCTTTAGGGCAAATGTATTGTGAGAAGCCCAAAGAAGACGTGCACTAGGAATTGAGGTAACTACTGTACGGCAGATAAAAAAATCCCGAATGTAAAGCTCGGGAATTTGCTCATCCTGTACAAACCTTGCGATTCTGTACGACACAATGAAATACGAATCTCCCGTACAGAGGTTTGGTGCATAGTAACTGCAAACAGGGAATCACTGTTGGACACTCTATGCTGCACAGCAACCCGCAGTCAAAGCCATGATGATTAAGCACATCTTCCAGTCATGTGAGACAAGGTCACGTGTGCAATATCAGGCCCTCTTTACGTGACTTCCAAAAAAATCGACGTGATGAACAGGAATGTACCACGCAACGATTATGTGATAAAATTTTACAAACCAATTTCTGCGCTGCAAAAAACATGGTTCGATCGCTGTGTTGAAATACAGTAATACCAGGAAACTTCTCCATCAACAATTGTAGAATAAAACATTTGAGATTTTGAAATCATTGTGAAAATTTAAAAATCATTTAGAAATTGAATAGTAAGATCAACACTGGCTTCATATTTTAGGGATGTTTCACATGGTTTTGAAGTCCTTCGGAATGACAACTTAAACTCTGGTTTTTAGTTACAGCGCTTTTAATATTATGAATTACTGGATAAATTTCTTACCAAGTACAAATGCATCGAATTCCAGCTCCAGCAGGAAAGAAAGACTCTTTGGGTTTTCTTCTTTTTCTTCTTGTTTCACTGAAGCATCTGGTTTCACTGAAAAAAATAAACTAAAATTATACCTCACTCGAAGCGACGTGAAATTTTTTAATTGTTAACCTCCATAAATTCTAAGAACTTGTGCGAGATTGTGTGGTCTCGCTGCAAGTTCCAGCTTCTCATTCTTTGTTTCGAAGTTTGTGTTTTTAAAATAATTATTTTAATTTCCCACATTACTTCATCTAGTTCAGGAAAGCATACAGCAGATTTTCGCTGGCCTTTTTTCCCTTACGATACAGATTTTTTTTCCTGGGATGCATAAGAATAAAAATGTATCTGTCGTACGTGTATGTCACCAGAAAAAGGAAAGTCCTTTTGGAATGTTTTGCAAGAAAAAAAGAAATTTGTTTAGATATGGACACCTTAATGGTAAGTTTTTAAATAGAAAATATCTCTAAATCGATGCCATGATTAAGACTATTGAAGATATCATTTCACTATAACATTACTGGTAGCATAAACTCTTAATTAGAAAAATGTTTTCAAAATTTTCGTGTAAAGTTGTCCTAACTTGTATACCATGATTTTTTTTTTCGGTTTACCCAACCAAGTTTCACCATTTTTCTAGTTATATGATTGGTAGTCTCAGTAACAGATCACTGGAGGCAACGAATCGCGTGGTCTCTAACTTCATACCACAAAAGGAAAAGGCTTTTTTCGTTTCCAATAAACACCGTACACTGCATAAGTTGCCTTACTGCACTGACTCTCTTGCTTTCTTGAAACCAGTGGCCTCAAATTCGGGACGGACGACTGCTTAAAAATAATTTACTGAATCGTTTAAAAACACTAAGTCAAATAGTTAAATTTCGGGTGTCTTTTGAAAAGAATTCGAGCGACCGCTTTCCTGGATATTTTTTTAATAATTCCTTCACCGCCAAGGCACTTTTTGTTCAGAACGTCACTGATTCAGGGTTAGTTAAATCGAAGCAGAATCAGCTTTTTCCATGTAGAGGGTGTAGAATCTGGTTTTATCTCATGTTCTGTAAAAGCACAATGTACTTTACATCCTCTTACTTTTCTGTGTTTCGTCATTTAATAATTGAGAACTGACACTCCCCAAAAGACGACCACTCACCTTCAGATTACTTTTGATTTCCTTACAGTAAACAATGTAAACAATAGAGAGTGTGATAAACCAAGGCGCAGCCGGGGATCTAAGTGATAAGCTATATTGAAAACGGCACAAATACTCAACATCCAAGGAAACATAAGTAGATTACCACGGCAGAAAAATGCCGTCTTTCGTAAATTTTCCAGAGCAAGATAAGGAATCTATCCACATGTTTCGGCCTTTTCGCATGATGCGAAAGTAAAACATAAACAGGTGTATTCAACACGTTTTGAAGCATCCTTCACATAGTATCTGAGAAATGTTAGATTTACGCAGAAGTTTCCGGCGCTTCACGTAACTGTCTGTAAAAGCGAAACTAGAATATTTTTTTATCAGAATTTCGCTTTGAATGGGAGAAATGGCAATACTGCGTCGAACGCCACGTGTTGGCTGACAGATCACTCGTGCTGTTATTCGAGCTAGGACAGTGTTTCCCAACGTTTTTTAAGCCTAGCGCCCACTTCTGAGAATTGGATGCTGGAGCTACCCCCCCCCCCCAGACCAAATGTAATAAGCCTGCTGAAATCAGCGATGACAACGTTAAATTCATGTTAGATTGTACAATCATATTTAATTATTTCAAACTAAATTGGTATGAATATGTATAAGTATTATAAATTGACTAATTTCAGGACCTTCTAGTAAAAATAAAAGAACCCAGAGGGAAAAATCATAAATCAAGTTGCACAATTGTATTAAAAAAAAAAAAAAGTACAACAGCAAGTATAATTTTTATCACCTGCCAAAAGTCCCAAATTTCTCCATGCTTCTGATCAATGACTGCCTTGAGCTTGAATTTCTACACAGCACGAGGTGCGTATTTACAAGCAAACTTTCTATAGCTAAACTTCGGCAATGGATTAGTTTGCCAATAAAAAAGTTTTAGGAAACCGAATTTTAATTTTAGAGTTCATAGTTTCCAATCAGGATTGGGGAAATAGAAGTATTCAACACGGCGTACGGGTACTCAAATCTGTCATGGAGTAGCACACCCTCGCGGAAATGCTGTTTGCAGATGGTTAATACATCTTCCTTTGAAAAACATGTTAACAAAATTACTGCACTTTTTTGTGGCATAACTTATAATTCTTATGAACAAAAGCACACGTTAAAACGTATGCTAATGTTTATAAACGCCGCCCAGGTGACGCAGTGGTCTAAGCGCTGGCTTCTGATCATTCGACCGAAGATGGGTCCGGGTTCGAATCCCGGTGAGGCATGGATGTAGTGTTTGTCTTGCGGCACTGGTTCTCTCCCTTCCCTGGAAGCAGTGACCCTAAATTAGGGTCACTGGTTCCAGGGAAGGGAGAGAACACGGTGGTCGTTAAACCTCCAATGAAAAAAAAAAAAAAGAGAATGTAAACTCCTTTGTTTTGACGACAATCAAAATAAAGTTATAAGGGGCGGTTATTCCTTGTTGTTAAAACTGCACTGCTTGGAGAGAAAACAACACAGAAAAATTAAAAAAACAATCGTGGTCTCAGTGACAAGAATTTTACGGTGGCGAAGAGCAGAAGAGCATTTCTACTAGACTGCTCGCCGTCTGCTCTCAGCTCTAATAAAAGCAATTTCTGAGCTCTTTCTCTGATTCCTTATGGGTAACACAAAAGAAATCTACATCTACCTCATAATTTTAGGAAAAACAGCGTATTAGTCACACTGAATGGATGTAACTATTGTTAGTTGCACCTGGTCAAAGAAATACATATCCTTAGTAGAGGAATCCTACAGAGCGATATATAAATAAAAAGTTAATATTCTTAGCATATGACTCTTAACATCCTGAAGGTGTTCTTCCCTGACTGTTTCTTTTCCTAATAAGATCACCGCTAAGACATTTTCTATTTAGAACTACATCACTGGTGGTTTGTCAACATCACCTTCACATATGTTTCACTTACCTAGACTTTTTTGGATGGAGGAGAGGTCTTTGTCTAGCATTCGGATGATTGAAAATTTGCTTCAAAAGTAATAAAAATAGACCTGCGATTTTTTATAAATTATGTGTCCATTACCTGCACGATTTTTTAAGGTTCTGACAAATTGGGATAGTAGTAATTTTAATCATGTGTGAGAAGCCTAGACCCAAAACTTTGGTGTGACTCTTCTCATTCCCAAACCCCTTCTCAAAATCACGACATGAACCCATTGAGATGCCAATCTCGGTACCCACATCCCTGACAATCAATTGACTGTTACTTCTGATTACTTCACTTACATGGACGATGGAATCATCTGTTCAAGTTGATTGGTATTGAATTGCTTAGAGGTTCTTCTGCAAATGCTGTTTGTAACTTTTCAAGTGTTTCAAGGCAGTTTTTCTGGTTTCAGATGCATACTCGCTGCTCTTCCACATCGGCCATTGTTAAATCCTCCAAACTACACACACCATCCAGTGAATTGGAAACTTTTATTCAATACCGGGTTGGACTTCGTTTAGCCGAATTACAGCACGTATGCGATTTGGCATAGATTCCACAGGGTGTTGGTGTGCATCTACGTGTACAGAACACCAAGAGCTCGCCAGACCGTGCGTCTAGCACAGATTTGACGTAAGAGAACTTTGCTCCCGGATCTGTTTTTCTAACGTGTTTCACATATTCCCAATGGGGTTCAGATCCGGGATTTGTGGTCTCCAGGGAAAACGGTGAAAGTCGTTGTCATGCTCGATGAACACATCTTGCACGATGGACAGTAGCACTATTGTCAATAAAACAGCCGTCATCTGCTGGATAAAAACTCAACATTGCAGGATGGACTTGATCGGCTATAATGTTCAGATAATTCTTGGAGGGGAGGAACCCGTTCCGTACAAACAGAACGTGCCCCGCACCACGTCACCACCTTCAGAACATTGAGTTGTGTTTATAGGGCAAGCTAAGTCCATTGCTCCATGGGGCTCCTGCCAAACTCTCTGCTTACCATTGGAGGTGAGCAACGACTCGTCGGACCACATGACTTTTCAGCGTTCAGCCACGGTGTTTCCGACACCATTGCAGACGAACTTTCCGGTTCTTCAGAGAAATAGGTCGTCTTTGTAAAGGCATGCGACAGACAGTAATGATCCTCTCCAGTTTCCTGCGCATAGTTTGCTGAGATGTGTTGGGAGCAGCTTTCATTGAATGCTTCTGTCAATTGCTGCACAAAGGAAGTCCTGGTTCTCCGTACAAGCCTTCTTAGATGACAGCGACCTCGTTCCTGACAGATTGTCATCGCGCCACATTTACGCCTCTTAGACAAGCAATGTGAGTTATTTTCCATTGATTAAAGACCCGGGATATCTCACCTTTTCAGAAACCAGTCAGCTCTGCTGTTCCAGGGAAGGGAGATAGCCAGTGTCGTAAGACAACCACAACATCCGTGCCTCACCGGGATTCGAACTCAGACATCTTTCGGACAAATGATCAGACGCCAACACTTAGACCATTGCGCCAACGGGGCGGCGATATTTATATTCTTACATATGATATTCAGAACTAATTACCAAAGTAAATTACACAAGGCTGCCCCGGTGACGCAATGGTTTAAGCGCGGGCTTATGACCATTCGTCAGAGCAGGGTCCGTATTCGGATCCCGGTGAGGCATGGATGTTGTTTGTCTTACAGCACTGGCTCTCTCCCTTTCCTGAAATCAGTGGCCCTTTAAATTAAGGACGGGCGACTGCATATAATCCAGGAAGTTGCTTACGGTGGTCGTTAAAACCCTCAAACAAAACAAAACAAATATATACAAGTAATATATCTTTTGTATTTACCCCAGCTCTCATAATCATATGTAACACATTTTATCACATTCAGTGGCTTATATTACAAGCTAGTTGATATATTCTGTGAATTAAAATAAAAAACACTAACAACAATCTGCGAATTCTCGTTTTCTTTCTAAGAGCTTCGAATCTCACTAACAAATGCCATCAACAAAATCGCTAGCCCGATCATCTCGCACGCGCTGTTTTCTCCGGCTGACTGAAAGGACTTCTCTGTAAATAGCATAAAATAAGGAAGATATTTCACAGTTAACAGTTCGGCAAACTTTCACATTGCAAGTTAAGTCAGGTATGTGACTGTAGGCATCGCTCAGTTAACTTCCGTGTTGCAGCTAATAATGTTCCAGGAAATTCAGAAATGGCGAGTGATTTGAGGATTTTTTTTTTATTTTTAAAGTAGCACGATTTGCAGCGTAACTTTCTACAACAAGCCACTTTATGTTGTAATGTGCTACAACTACAATTTTTGTATTTGTAGTGATGCACACGCCACTCTACTGTAAATTTATGGTGCTACAGTAGCAACACTACGTCGCCCAGGTGACGCAAGGGTGTAAGCGTGGGGCTTCTGACCATTCGTCCGAGATGGGTCCAAGTTCGACTCCCGTGAAGCATGGATATTGTAATTGTCTTACGGCACTGGCTCTCTCCTTTCCCTGGAATCAGTAGCCCTAAGTCAGGGACGGGCGCCTGTTTCTGTAACCCATCAAGTTGCTCACGATGGTCGTTAACCCTCCCACCCCAAAACGTTGCAGCGCTATACAGTATATACACCGATGAGACATTATATTATGACCACCTACCTAATAAGCTGCAGGACCTTCTTTTAGCCTGAAAAACAGTGGATACTCGGCGAGGCATCGATTCCATGAGGTGGCGATAGGTATCCTGTGGTATCTGGTACCAAAATGTCAACAGCAGGTCCACCAGTTCCCGTACATTTCTGGATGGTGGTGATTTAGCGCAAACCGGCTTTTCCAAGTCGAACCAAAAATACTCGATTGCGTTCATGTCAGGTGAATTTGGAGGTCAGGCATTAATAGAAAGTCATCAGCATGTTCCTCGAACCACTCCTTGATGATTGTGGCAATGTGGAATGACGAATTATCTTGTTGGTAATGGCAATCACCAGCAGGGAACACAGTTGCCATGAATGGGTGAACTTGGTCCGCAACGATGTTCAGATACCTGACAGGTGTCAGGGATTGTGCTATTGGGATAATGGGGCCTAAAGTGTCCCAAGAAAACACCGCCCGCAGCATAACATCCCCGCCGGCCTGTTTCCACCTAACAGTGCATCCAGGTGCCATAGCCTCCATTGGTAATCGGCGTATCTGAGCTCGGCCGTCTAGGTGATGCACCAGGAATCTTGATTCGTTAGACCAGGACACTTTCTTCCAATCATCCACGGTCCAATCACGATTATCTTGGGCCCATTTCATGCGTTGTTGGAGATGAAGTGCAGTGAGCATGGGGACCCTGCTGGATCTTCGGCTACACAGACCCATGCGCGGAAGGTTGCGATGAACTGTGTGCTGTGACACATTGCCCTAATTACCACTGTTGTAGGTGCGGGTGATGTGTCGCCCTGCGGTCGCTGTGTACAATGCGCGACAGTCTCCGTTCCCCTCTGGAATCAATGAGCTGCGGACGACACACGACTGGCAGACGGTTCGTCGTTTGGCTATCTGTGCACCACTTTTGATACGTACTCACTACAGCGGCACGTGAATAATCCGCAAGCAGCACCATTTCAAAGATCATAGTTCCGAGGCGCCGTACCATTACAATTTGTCCTTTATCAAACTGATAAATCAGCAGCTTTTCCCATTCTGACTTTGAACACTCTACAGACGGAAGGCCGGTCCTCGGGTTGTATATATACTGCTCTGTAAATTTCACCTGCCGCCCCGGTGGCGCAGTGGTCTAAGGCGCTGGCCTCTGATCATTCGCCCGTAAGGGGTCCGGGTTCGAATCCCGGTCAGGCATGGATGTTGTGTTTGTCTTACGGCACTGGCTCTCTCCCTTCCCTGGAACCAGTGACCCTAAATTAGGGACGGGCGACTGCTCATAGTCCATTGAGTTGCTCACGGTGGTCGTTAAACCTACAATAAAAAAAAAAAAAAATTCACCTGCGCCACTGTTCGCGCTCATTTCTCTAGGCTGGTGGTGGTTATAATGTAATGGCACCTCGGTTTGTACGTATATATATACACGTATATATACACTGACGGAAAAAAATCCCAACACCAAAAAGGAGTTATGTTAGATAAACGAGAGTTGGCAGGCGGTGAGAGTACATCTGTAAGATGACGTCTATGCAAATTTCGCGCTCGGCGCATACGTGTGGCGTTAGTAGCGCCCCTCGTAACATGCAAAGCAGGTTTGCTGTAAATACGGCTCTGTAACGTTCGTGAGCGTTAGTTATCATTGAGATTCGACGTACTGTGTTGATGTTAGTCAAGAATGCCTTTAAGAAGACGAAGAAGCCATTATCAACAGCTCACGGAGTTTGAACGAGGTCGTGTAATTGGGCTACGAGAAGGTGGATTTTCTTTCCGCAATATTGCAGAACGACTTGGCAGGAATGTAGCCACTGTGCATGACTGTTGGCAGCGGTGGTCAAGGGAAGGTACTACCTCAAAAAGACCGGGTTCCGGCCGGCCACGTGGCACTACTGAGAGAGAAGACCGCCGTGTACGGCGTATGGCCGTGGCGCATCGTACCGCGTCTGCGGCAGCAATTCGAGCTGCAGTTGCCACCACAGTGACACAACGAACTGTTACAAATCGGTTACTTGAAGGACAGCTCCGAGCCAGACGCCCTGTAGCGTGCATTCCACTTACTCCAAACCACTGCCATTTGCGACGTCAGTGGTGTCAAGCTAGAGCTCATTGGAGGACGGAGTGGAGATCTGTTGTGTTTTCTGATGAAAGCCGGTTTTGCCTGGGTGCCAGTGATGGTCGTGTGTTGGTTAGAAGGAGGCCAGGTGAGCGCCTGCAAACAACCTGTCTGCGGCAGAGACACACTGGTCCTACACCTGGAGTTATGGTCTGGGGAGCAATTTCCTATGACAGCAGGAGCACTCTCGTGGTTATCCCACGCACCCTGACGGCACAGTTGTACGTCGGTCTGGTGATTCAACCTGTTGTGCTGCCATTCATGAACAGCATTCCAGGGGGTGTTTTCCAACAGGATAACGCTCGCCCGCATACCGCTGTTGTAACCCAACATGCTCTACAGTGTGTCTACATGTTGCCGTGGCCTGCTAGATCACCAGATCTTTCACCAATCGAGCACGTATGGGACATCATTGGACGACAACTCAAGCGTCACCCCCAAATAGCATTAACCGTCCCTGTATTGACCGACCAAGTGCAACGGGCATGGAACTCCATCCCACAAACTGACATCCAGCACCTGTACGACACAATGCATGAACGTTTGCGTGCTTGCATTCAACATTCTGGTGGTTACACCGGTTATTAATGTAACAGCATTTCACATTTAAAATGGCCCTTCTCGCGCTTACAATAAGCTGTGATCTTGAAACCTTAATCGATTAAATATGTTACCTATACAAATGTATTGCCGCCATTTCATTCCTCTACAACTATTTTTTCGTGGTGTTGGGATTTTTTTTCCGTCAGTGTATTTGAAAATTTAAGGTGCCGAAAGGTATCCTATCTTTGAATCCGTTGCCTACTTTTTTCGTCGCTGACTGAAAAATGAGAGATGTGAAGAGCTGAGCTTAAGGAAATTCTAAGTTTTACTGTTGGATCACGAGCGTCGTTGTCATAGGAACGCTCATTTTAGTATTGAGTATTCCAGTAGAACGATGTTATACGTCTGTCTTAACTATTTTGAAATAACTTGGTTACTCTGGATGGAATTCATTGTCTCTGAAATTATTTTTTGTTATTAATTTCTGGTCTTTTGAAGCACATGTACATAATTTAGCTCTTACTAAGTAAAGTTTTAACGCTTCCTCCCGAACTTTCATTGGGAAGTGATAGACGGGGTGGCTCAATCCTTATTTGGGGAATAATGAACTGTTGGTTCCTTTCTCTGGACTTGGACTTCAGTCCTCGAGGATTTGTAGGAGGAGGCTTCAGTGTCGCCATGCGAGGTATTGTTTCCACGTTCAACGCATACGAATGTGCCTGGGGGGAAAATGAAAAGACAAGAGTGAGAAATTGAAAAATGCCGTCACTCTGAAATAAAATTTATCCAGTTTATAATTTACAAACAAATTAAACTATGCTGTCTAAGAACATGTAAGGGTATAAAGCATATAAAAGAAAACATTTTACATTTGTGCTCCCATTAGAGGGAATTGTTCATTATTTCAAGTCGAAAATACTCATAAAATACTTCCACAATGGTATCTGAACGAAAAGAAATTTCTCCCGTCAGATGTGTAGACGCGCATACACGGTAGCAAATGTACTGTGAACATGGGCAACACTTAGCGGTAAATTATACTCAAAATATGCAACTGGAACGCTGCCCACAAAAAAAAAATCTGATCAGACCACTAGAGGCAGAGATATTAGGAAAAAAATAGGATATGCATCTATGCGGAAAATCTATGAATTATTATGAGCAAGAAATATGAAGTTTTCCGTCGTGAGCGGTATCAGAGAAAGAGTTTTTTCAGTCGACTCCTTAGCAGCGTAAACATGCTTCAAATATGCACATACGCTCCTAAAGCGGCAAAACTGTTCGTCACGAAAATTAAAAAAAAAAATGCGCGGAAAACATTCTCCACGACGAATGTTATCAGACGCTAAAAGCATTTTTCACAGTTAGAAGCATATACTGAGGAAGAGGGAGGGGAATATTATAAATATACACCCCTAGTATGAAAACTTTTAAATATTTGAAACTGAAATCAAAATTATTATCTCTAAAAGATATCAAAGGAGAAATTGTTTCAATCGGATTTTTAGAAGCAGTGATGTGGAACAAAATATATTTCGAATTCGATAGCATCATTTACGTCCCCTATCGGCGAAGTTGTGCATCAGGAAAAAGACAATCACCGTTCTCACATTTCAAGCTTCCCAATGTAAAAACTCAAAACCGGACTAAGGGTATAGACGTATGATGTCCACAGACAGACGAACGGACGTAGTAGAAATATAAGCGCATTCTGATTTCTCACCTCATTTTTTCAGGTGAACATCTGTCATGTATTTGGGGGGGGGGGGATTTCGTTCTTTGTGTAACTCTCCTTTATCTCAAAAAGTCTAAATTCTCTTTTAGAAGTGATTTTTTTTCGTTTATTTTGAGTCTTTCCCTGTGGTTTTCTGTTTCATTATCATTTCCACTTTGCCTCTTTTCAGTCGCATGAGCATACTTTGCGTGTTTTTAGTTGGTTACTATCTGCATGTTTTCTTGGACTCCTAAATTGCAGTTTTAAATTCTGTGTTTACTGGTAACATGCACAACTTTCTCTTTGGTGCACAGCGCTCTTTAGATAATGTATCGTGCATCGCTTAATCAGATCAGTGTTTCATTTAATCGGTGAGTACGGCTTTTCGATAGACAGTACTCAGCAAACTGGGTACATCGCGAGTGGAATGCATGCAAATATATCAACACTGAAAGTTGTGAAAGGAACTTTCACTGCACTGCAGCAAAGCTCGTAGGGAAATCTAGATTGAGACAAAATTAGCTCCAGCAGTGTATTCTGGAATTTCAGAGTGAAAGATTTCATTACCAGTGGCCAATTCTATTCGTTATCAAATAACAAATCAGAAGATAAAGTTTTTCTCAATCGGTTGAAGGATTCTGTGATGCCACAGCAACAAAGAGAGCTACTGTTCATCAGTTAACGAAGGTCTCGCAGACCAGCGACCGGCTGTGAGTTCTTAGCGACCCGAAGAAGCCAGTAATATGAACTGTTTGTTACGAAATGGCTACGCAACCTCATACCGACTACTCCCAAATCCGCTGTACCTCGGTTTTCTGACGGAGATCAAAGCTTCGACGTCGTTACTTGTGTTATCTTAAGGTGGTTCCACCTAAAATATCTCGCTTATGTTTCCAATGGTAAAACTTAACATATTTTGTTAGCAATTAATGTATTTCCAAGGATGAAAATTTGGACATCGATAAAACTAACTTTAAGTTATAGCATGGGATATGTAATACTTGCTAAAACATAACCATAATTAAGTAATCCAACATTTGTTTGTCTAGTGACGTCACCAAAGTACAGGTCGCGTCATCTATTAACAGGCCTGAACATCACTCAAATAAAAATGATCGATTTTTAATATAATTATGGTTATGTTTTAGCAAGTATTAAGTATTCCATGCTATAATTTAGTTTTATCGATGTGCAAATTTTCATCCTTGGGAATACATTAATTGCAAAGAAAATATGTAAAGAAGTTTTACCATTGTAAACATAAGGCAGAGATTTTAGGTGGAACCACCTTAACATGCGTGTTCAATAGACTCGCTCCTTTCTGGAGACCAAGTGTTCTGAGGCGCCGACTTTTGACCATTCACCCAAGATGGGCCTGAGTTTTACTCCTGGATGTGACATCGATGTGTGTACTTGACAGTTACATTGAAGTGCTAAAATGACAACCATAGCACTCATCCCACGGGTGTTCAATTTAGTTCAGCATAGTAGCTGAACTAAATTGAACACCCGTGATATGAGATTGAGACAGCCAATAGCAACAGAGATCTTCCTCCAACGAACAATTGACGGACGCCATCACATCCACTTGGCTAACGGTACAAAAATATCAGCTCCTCCTTGAATTCATACCACATCGAATCGATGCTGTTCTGAAAGCCAAGAGCGACCCAACACGTTATTAGGTAGATTTTGTTCATAATTTGGTGCTCCATTGTATGTCATGGGCTCCTGCAACGAAGGGCAGATGACACCTGCCGGAAATTATGCAACAACTGAAAAGGTTCTGCAGACATTTCAGTAACTTTCGGCGTGTAGCTTGAGAATTCAGGCGCATTATCAAGGACGTGGAACCACTTTTGGAAAGATAAATTAGTAAAGGAAATAGAAAAGATGCCTCCTTTCAGAAAGTATTCAAGATTTCACCCGGTTTTTTCAAGGACTCTGCAAAACGCAGCCATACTCCCAGCAATAACATGTACCATTGAAAGATCTCCCAGTACCCTCCGTAGTATTAGTCTTGGGTGAGAAGGGCCGGTTGTACCATAGGACCAACCGGAGCTGTCGCCGTGGGCCGCGCGGCTTAAGAAAAAATGCCCGCAATTTAAGAAAAAAATTTTCGGTAAAACTTTTTATAATTATTATTTTTTGTAAGTTTTGGGGTGCGAGGCCCATAAAAGATATTTTTTTTAGTTTTTTTTTTCCTTTTTGTTTCCAATCCCCCTTTTTCGAATAAGTTATCACATTTCAGTGCACACATACTGAGATTTGCCGATTTAAAGTGATTATTATAACTACCTTAATATTTTCCCCATTCATGAAATAAATTAAATTACATCAGTTTGTGGCCCTTACTTTTATATATTTAACAATTTGCGTGCAAAGTAGATACTTAAATTTAAAGAAAGCCGCCCCGGTGGCGCAGTGGTCTCAGGCGTTGGCCTCTGATCATTCGTCCGTAAGGGGTCCGGGTTCGAATCCCGGTCAGGCATGGATGTTGTGTTTGTCTTACGGCACTGGCTCTCTCCCTTCCCTGGAACCAGTGACCCTAAATTAGGGACGGGCGACTGCTTATAGCCCATTGAGTTGCTCACGGTGGTCGTTAAACCTCCAATCAAAAAAAAAAAAAAAAAAAAAAAAAAAAAAAATTTAAAGAAAAAGAAATAGAAAGAACGATATCAAAGTTGGTTTTGGGCTATTTATTCAGTGACTTTAAAAACATTACTAGAAATTTAAAAAAAACATATATGAGCGCGTATAAAAGTTTAAACATTCACTAATTTCTCACTTACTCGAGCCACTTTGCAGTAAAAATAAATTGCTAAAACATGTATCAGGAGAAAAAAACTCTTTATAAGAATTTATCATTCCTACACTAAAATATTCGCAATCCAAATAATTTCTCTATACGCAGGTAGCTTTTTGTCATTTTGTGAGGAAGTTTTTATGAGTCATATAAGGCTTGAGGCATTTGAGATGTTGAGCTATAGAAGAATGGAGAGAATAAGCTGGCTGGATAAGCTCCTGGAGAGAGTGGGAGAACGCAGGAATCTGATCAACATGTTAAAAAGAATGTTATGAATGGGACACACATTGAGCCCTGGAGGGCCAGATTCTGAAAGTTTTGGAAGGAAAAAATCAAAGCAAGAGGAAGAGGACGGCCAAGGAATGGTTTTGTGGCACAATTACTCCAAGACACCAATACTAGGACATACTATGACTTGAAGAGAACGGCGGAGAATAGAGAGGAATGGAGAGATAGAGTACATCTGCTGAGCTGAACAACCAGTCCTTGGACTGAGTAAACCAAGAAGAAGAAGAATACAACCTCAACCCCATCTTCCCGGAAAGAAAGTCGTAGATTTTAAGTTTTTACTCTCTCTCTCTCTCTCTCTCTGAACTTTCAATCTATATCATGGTCTTTTTCTACAGCTTAAAGCAAATACTTTTTTTGAGTTAATCATTTTCTCTTTATGATAGTTTTCGTTATGACGTAAAGCACATGTCAAGACAGAAAAGTTGCGTCGGTGTAGCTTAATTAGTAAAGCATTTGGCTCCGGTGGGATGCGAGTTCGTTGCATCACCGTCAAATTTGTGGATTTCACATCGTGTGTGTTCTTCACGGACATGTTTCACGTGACGACTTTATTAAAATGCGAGATTATTTCCTAGTGCAGCAATGAAAATTTGCTCCGGGGCCCCGCAATGAAATTTTGCTTCGGTCCCCGCAAAAGCTCCATCCAGCCCTGGCGTAAGATCGACCGAGGAGAGACGAGATGGCCTTTGTGTGAGTGTCCATCGAAACTGGTTGTTCCGGAATGCAGATTTTATAAGAAAGATTATCGACCGATTCTGGCAAAGCAATAGAAGACTGCAATTTTATTTTCTTCCAATCAGGAGTGACACGATCACAATCCAGCTTGTTTATCGTAAGAAGTTGTTCTTGTGCTAGCTAAATAGGTTTCACGACATTTATTCAATTTTTTTTCACTTAACCCTTTAACGACTGGAATGAGTTGGGTCGGGGTTAGCAAGATGGGCTGAAATCATCTGGAACGAATGTATTCGCCGTCTAAGAAGTGAACCGAACCCGGCTGGAACGACAGAACATTCGCATCAGAAGTAAATTTGTTTTGATATTCAAAGTGGTCATTTAAGGGGATGATTGACACGAATACTTTCTGATTGATTACCTGCATAAAATGCTGTAACAATTGCTACGATCTTAAGAGAAGTTTGAGTCACTTGTTTCTACCTAGCGGCATGATGTCCGTGTCAGGGAGACTAGCCCTTTCCCATCACGATTGTGTCATAGAGCAGAGAGTGAAGGACTAGAAGGTAAAGCTTATTATATATTACTTGTTACAGGTTTATGGGAGAAAGGAATTAAAGGGAGAAAGGAATTGTTTTGCCATAGCTTTCGTAAAACCGGGCTGCTATGTGAACTTTTCTGTTTGGGGAGCGCAGAATTTGGGACACCTTTTGGTTCAGATACATCAGCCGCTTAAAAGGTTAAATTGTCACTAAATACTGTGTAGCATAATTTTTCTCTGTCTTAAGAAATATATTCCCCTTACGCAGTGAGACAAACCGTATTTCTGTCGTATATCTTGAATGGCTAAGAGAGGTTTTGTGTGTGAGAACTTTGCTTTGACCTCCGTTCCCCCTGGAAAAAATTCTGCTGGGTCCCCTGATGTACGTTCAGTAATGAATATAAAAAGACTGGATGCTGCGTATGACGATACATTTTTCAGATCTTTTTTTCATGATGTGCATTGTGACGTGCCTGCACCAGAGGATGCACATGAGATAAAGGCAGATAGCAGCGAGAGCATATGTCCGCTTAGCTCAGTTGGGAGAGCGATTTACTCCGAAGTGAGGAGACCCGAGTTCGATGCCCGGCGTGGACGAAGGTCATGGAGAAATTTACTTCGTCATATTGACGCCCGAACTTCCCGGATGACCCAGCTGTTACATTTTTCGCAAAGGTGTGATGTTCTTTCCACACCGCGAGATAAGAAAAATGAGAATCCCTTTTTCAGCGCTTCGAGAAATAAATGTGTGTGATGTTACGTTCCACACACCAAATTGACTTGGATTTCACAAATGCACGTTCTTCATCGGATGACTGCCTACAGCGACACATGGTCCCTGCTGATTCGTGGGCCATGCTTCCGGCCCTCTTTCGGGGGAGGGGTAGAGATTCGACGTGCCTACACCGCAGGACTCGCATGAGATAATGGCAGATAGCAGCGAGAGCATATGTCCGCGTAGCTCAGTTGGGAGAGCGAGTTACTAGGGAGTGAGGGGACCTGGGTTCGATGCCCGGCGTGGACGAAGATGATGGAGAAATTTACTTCGTCGTAGCATGTACAGTCTCCTCCAACGTGCTTTGGAAAGTTCAGTATTAGTTTCTACCGCAAAATTTTCAATGTCCACTCTGCTCACCAAATGTTTTTAGAACAAACTCCCAACAACACAACAAAAAGAAAAAAAAATCTGGTAATCAGTATGATTGTTACCTCGAAAACCTTCGTAGTCTTCCACAGAACGTTCGTAGTCTTCTATAAGGAATCGCCCATCCCTAACTTAGGGCCAATGGTTCCACTGAAAATGACAAGTGCTGTGGAATAAAAGTACAACTCATTCCTCATCCACGACCCAAGTCCAGACCCAACCTGGGCAACTGGCTAGAAGTCCGGGCATCTAACCACTCTGGCGATGAGAGTTTTGCTTTCGATACTTTGCATAAATTTTGCGCCGTTAAAAATTTGATGCGAACTCTAGATGAATAAATCAGTGATTCACACACATAGCTGTTAAAAGGAAGGAAACCTTGTGCCTTTCGTTTTGAATCTGAGGAAGGAAAAAAATGCGTAGGCAATTTACCTGCGGCATTTTGAGTGACACTAGCTGCGAATAGAAAGTGTTATTCCATGAAGCTCTGTCAACCCTAATGTGACATGCACACCGTCACGCGACGATTGTAGTTCAAAGAACGAAGAAAACGGAGTACAGCGGAACTCCAAACCTTCTTATTCTCATCATATCACTTAATGACAGGTGAAGGGTCAAATGCCTTTCCGTATCTATCCGAAATTACATTTAAGACCTCATCCAGTTCTCTCCTGAAGATTCTTATGGACTATCCATTGCTGATTGGGAGATTAGATTAGCATTGTCTTTGTATGCTGTAGAAAGTGGTTACCATGGTATCTATGTGTTCCAGTCTGGGCTGCTTTATATCAGTTACCTTCCTTAATATGTGATAACGTGCGAACAAACATCTTAACGTCCATCTGCTTAAGTTTTTCTTTAAGTGACAAGGCTGAAAAGAATAGGAAAATTTAGCGCGAATGTCCAGATACAATGATAACATAATAGCTTTGCTTAGGTGTATCTGGCATTGAAAAGAGCACTATTCACAATGGATAGTATAATTATCTTTCAGTCAACACGATGAATGTGTCGTGATATGGAAAGAAACAACAACAAAAAAAAACTAAGATAATTTTTTTTCTTATATCTACGCAGTTGTAAATATTCAAAAATTTAGGAACCTCTCATTCGTCGCACTTCTATAAAAAGACATACAGTAAAACGCCGGTCATCTGGGGCTCCGTCATCCTTGGAGTCGAATTAGGAGTGGTCCTCTGTGGTACATTCCGTACATACAAATTTAATTTTTCTGAATTCTTTACACAAGTGGATTCGTAAAATAATAGAAGTCATTACTGCTTATTTTCAATAACATTGCATCATAATAATATTAAACAACTTTAATTTAAATTCACCAGACTTGAATAATCATCAAACGCATGTATATAGCGTGTTAAATCCGTTTATTTTTGTGGTGTAGTCAGCACAAAGATTCGCCAAGCTTGCGCACTCCACTGGGAGGCTTTTTTCAAGGCAGTGGTAGACATTTTTTTCGCCAAGCTTTCGCACTCCACTGAGAGGCTTCAAAAGGCAATGATCGACATAAAAGTGACTACCATTGCCTTGAAAAAGCCTCCCAGTGGAGTGCAAAAGCTTTGCGAGTCTTTGTGCTGACTACACTACAAAAATAACGGATTTAATACGCTTGTATGTGTTTCATGATGATTAAATAAGATTGCATCATTCTTCTATAGTAGAACTTATTTGTCATCATTGTTGCGTTCTGCCGCCAGAGTACGCAGTCAGTGGCGACGGCAGCAGATGAGGCAGATCAGAACTTGAAGGGGGGGGGGCGTTAATATGCCTAAGTATCGTATGGGGCGGGGCCAGAATTTTCCCTAAACTTCTGTTCACGTAGATTTTACCCGACTCTCACATTTTCTCCAGTATAAAACAGGAATTTTCAGATACATGCTCCCGTTGTATTTATTCAATGTAACTCTGGGAACCATGCACCCCCACCCGCCCAGGTGGCGCAGTGGTCTAAGTGCTGGCTTATGACAATTCGTTTGAGTGAGATGGGTCAGGGTTCGAATCCCGGTAAGGCATGGATGTTGTGTTTGTCTTACAGCACTGGCTCTCTCCCTTCTCTGGAGTTAGTGGTCTTACATTAGGAACGGGCGAGTGCATACCATCGAATTTATATTAGGTGGTGTATCCACGGAGCACTGGCAGTGATGATGGATTTAATAATCTTTACCAATTATGGTGTACAAATAAGTTATAATACGTTTTTTTGTGTGACGTATACCGCTAATTTACATATCAGTTACTCCCCTGCGTTGTTGTCATGTGACCGTAACTGGTCCAGAGTATAAAATGTGACACGGAAGTTTGCCCAAAAGTCAAACGCAATGGCAAGCGATACTGCATTCGTTACGAATTTCATCAAGGAACAAGTGCTACAAAAGCATGTGCATCGATCTGTTCTGGGAGAGAATATTGCATCGAAAAGCGCGTGTGAGTTTCGTTTAGACAGTTTAAAGCAGGTGATTTTGATGTTAGCGATCAAGAACGTAGCGGTACCCCGCAGAAGGTTGCACATGAGGAACTGCAAGCATTGGTGGATGAAGATTCATATCAAACGCAGAAAGAACTAGCTGAACAACTGGGGTGAAACTCAACAAACCATTTCCAGTCGTTACGCACAATGGGAAAGATTCAGAGCGAAGGAAAATGGGTGTCACATGACCTGAGCCAGAGGAACAAGGATGAGCTTGTCATGAAGTGTTTCAGCCTGTTGAATAAGCAATAGAGAAAGTATTTCCTGTGGAAAATCGTTGCGGGTGATGAAAGGTGGATATGGTACAATTCCAAAAGCAAAAAACGCTGGGTAGACCCCGGTGAAGCAACGACTTAGACACCAAAACGCACTATTCACTCCAAGAAAGTTCTGCTGTGCATCTGTTGGGATATGAAGGGTGTGCTCTATTATGAACTATTGGAACAGGATCAAACTGTTACTGCTGATCGCTACAAGCAACAATTGCTGAAATTGAACTAGGAAATCTGTCGGAAACTTCCATTCACAGGCAAAGGATTGCGTTCCGTGAAATTACTACATGACAACGCTAGGCCGCATGTAGCGAAATCGGTCAAGGAAACGTAATTGTGTCATCTCGTACCGGGTATAGGTACGAAATGACACATCTGATCACCGTGATTTTTTGCATGCCATTGGACATCGTCCATGGTTAGGTTTTCACGCCTTCTGATTCCCGAAATTCTGTGTCATTGAGGAATAATAGTCCAAAAACTTGCATTTTTAGGAGGGTTTCCGGGTTTTGAGAAGGGTTCGTTTGTTGCCTATCTCCTCCAAAGATCTTCAGCCGATCGTGGTGACACTTGCCACTGAGAAAGGAAAAGAATGGTGAGTGACATAGGGTTTTTTAGTTGTTGTTTTTTTTTTTGAGGTTTAACGACCACCGAGAGCAACTCAATGGGCTATAAGCAGTCGCCCGTCCCTGATTTAGGGTCACTGGTTCTAGGGAACGGATAGAGCCAGTGCCGTAAGACAAACACAACATCTATGTCTTACCGGGATTCGAACCTGAACCCCTTTCGGACGAATGATCAGAGGCCACCGCTTAGACTTCTGCGCCACCGCGGTGGCTGACATAGGGGTTGATAGCATGGTGATTGGTCGTGTCGTATAAAAATAATGACATTAAAAAACTGGCCGATTTCAATAATTGAAAAAATCCGCTCTCTATACGTGACTCAAGACAATTAGTTGTTCCGGCATAGCTATGACATGACATATCCGATCACCGTGATTTTTTGCATGCGATTGGACATCGTCCATGTTCAGGTTTTGACGCCTTCCGACTCCCGAAATTTCGTGTCATTGAGGAATTTCAATTAAAACTACATGGTCTTTTACTTGCACCGTTTGACGAAAGTCTGCTGACTAACATTAATTTAAAAGAATCGTTTGAATTGAAAAATGAAGAAATGGAAAAACTGCGTCTGTTAGCTCAACCCTTGCTTAATCTATAAGAATAAAAAGAAGTTTGTGTCTGTGTGTGCGTGCGCATAGGAGCCGACTACGTGGGTTCGAGACACTTTTTAAGCCTCCAATGATTTTGTTGTGGGTTCCTCGAACCCCTTATATTTTTGCGCGTATTTCGTAGGAAAAATAAACGTACGCATATATGCATGAATTTTGTTTTTTATTATTCATTCCCCGTTTACTATATATAGAAAGCGTATATAGAAATTTACCCCTCAGACTGTTTATTGTGCCTTAAAAAAGAATTATTGTTTGCGTTCATCAAATTTGACGCGACAGACAATACCACAAGTACCGTTGTTTAAGATAAGCATTTAAAACTGTCTCTTTTATAAAAGAAAATTCTTCGGTTTGTCTGGGTTCCTACAAAATGCGAAAGTCTAGCTCTACATTCGGAGACGAGAACCTATTCGAGGTGATAGTGATAAAAGCGGAAATATGTTGTACAGTCAGTTGACCCACCCTATCTTCGGACAGTCGGGGACCAAAGAGGTTAGCAGAGAGAGAGAGAGGAGATGACATCGGCAGCCGCTGATGAAGCCAATTCTGATCATCTGGTTTCTTGTGCCGTCCGGATGGGGAGGGTTCAGCGACGTGCCGTCACTTACTCAAGACGTCTGCTGGAGTACAGGTTGATAGCGGCCGTCTCTTACTCTCTGCAGAAGGTCAACAAGGCAGTCACAGCTTTGGCAAGGCCGTGATTGGTTAATACGCAATATTCACTTCCGCTCGACGAATTATAATTTTATTTAATTTTTTAGAAAATACTAAACAGTATTTCTGTAACTTTTTGCAAATTTTTAGTTATGTGTATGTATATTTCGGTCTCGTTTTTTCCTGACTGTACATGCTGCACAAGTTCCTCTGAAATCTCTTCAAAGCCAACGATTCCCCCATAGAAAAGTACAGAAGCAGCCCAAGTTGGGCAAACTGGGCATACACAGCTTATACGAAGTAGTAGAGCCCACGGAAAACGCAGGGAGTGCGGCTGATGCCAATGTCCTCTTCCTTCTAACCTCCTATGTTAACTTAGAAATCATTTGAAGAAAAAAATTGTTGGCATTTTTAAAACTGGTAAAAAAAAACTTAAAATAAATTTTACATATTTGTGTTACTTTTATAAGACAATTGAATTGGAAATTCACACAGTATCTGTGTATTGTATATAATAATGTCACGCCTACAAAAGCTAAATAAATGAAAAAAAAAATAATCTAGAGAAAAAAAAATTCTGTGTAATTAACTATAGTTTGCTTCATTTTAGCATTTCAGGAGTCTTATTGTGCCAAATAATCTGACTGAATGAAATTTAAATTAGACTTCAATACTTTAAAAAAATGCATGGGTAATTCGATTAAAAATTTCCTGAACCCCCAATAATTTTTCAATTCGGCGCCTATGTGTGTTTATGTCTTTCGCGACACAAAATGAAAAACGTGATTCCCGATCTGAGTGTGTCTTTCCGCTTTGTTTACATGCAACCTGATCACAAACAACGTGAAGAAAAGTAGTTCATGATGAAATTTTAGGCATTTCTTTTTTAGAATGTTTCGTACTTTTGTTCTGGAAGTCATCAAATTTACGCTTTCTTTTTTAAGAATTTGTTATAATAGATGCCTTTAATGAGCTTAAATTTTGCAATAGCTTCGCTCGAAATTTGCCAACTGTATCCGAGTTATTGGTTACCGTTGGCAGCTTGTCCTAGTAACGAAAACTTTCATAAAGACAAAATGATTATCTCAAAGAAGTATTTACTTTAAGTTTTAGAAAAAGACCATAATATGGATTGAAAGTTCCCAGAGCGATAGAGAGAAAAACTGTTAAAATCTAAAATTTTCTTTCCGGGGATATTGGGTTGAGGTTGTATTATGATTCTTATAAAAACTTTCTCACAAAATGATAAAAAGCTACTTGTGTAGCGAGGATTTTTGGATTGCGAATTGACAAAGTCATCGCTCTTTCCACGTTTTTCTTTAACCAACACACACCAGCCGAAAAATTCTTATTCGACACCGCTGGGATCGAACCCAGATCTCTCGATAACTAGAAGAGTACGTTCGCCTTACGCTATGGTGCCAACAATCCACGGCGCTGTGTGTGTTTATCTGTCAGGATCTGACTTCACAAATCCTTAGGGATGGGATTAGCAACTGAGACGTCTCCACCTGGTGGGGCTTAATGGCACAAGCTATTTAATTATAGCTAAAAAATCCAAAGGGCGAGAGAAATGGTAAAAATCTTCCAAATACATGAAGACAATGTAAATTGTCTCCACGTATTTGAAAGATGTGTCGTTAAGCCCCACCAGATGGGCTCTCAGCTGTTCAGCCCATCCCTACGGATTTATGAATTCAGATGCTGATTGATAAACACACATAGTGCCGTGGATTGTTGGCACCGTAGCGCAAAGCGAACGCACTCGGCTAGTTATCAAGAGATCTGGGATTCGATCCCAGCGATGTCGAATAAAAAAAAATTCGGCTGTATGTGTTGGTTATAGAAAAACGTGGAAAGAGCGATAACTTTGTCAATTTACATTGTTTCCACGTATTTGGAAGATTTTCACTATTTCTCTCGCCCTTTGGATTGCGAATGTTTTAGTGTGGGAATAAATTAATAAATTCATATAGTTTTTTTCTCCTGATACATGGTTTAGTGACTGATTTTTAATGCAAAGTGGCTCGAGTAAGTGACAAATTAGTGACTTTTTAAACTTTTATACGTGCTCATATGTGATTTTTTTTATTTCTAGTAATGTTTTTAAAGTAACTGAATAAATGGCCTCCATGTGTAACCTGAAACCAACTTTGATATTTTTATTTCTTTGAATTTAAGTATCTGGTTTGCACGCAAATTGTTAAATATATAAAAGGGCCACAAAATGATGAAATTTAATTTGCTATTTCATGAGTGCGGAAAATATTAAGGTAGTGACAAACACTTAATGTGCAAATCTCAGTATTTGTAGGGCGAAGGGCGATAACCTCTTCGAAAAGGAGGGATTGGAAACAAAAAACAAAAACCTTTATAAAAACATGATTTTAAGGACCTTGCACCCCAAAACTTATAACACAAAAAATAATTGTAAAAAATTTAACCGAATTTTTTTTTCCTAAACTGCAGGGCTCCTTGAAGGCGCGGGCCCCGATGAGACCGCCCCGATTAGGGCCGTGGAGAGCAAGCTCGGGCCCCAGTACAATTAAAATCTCCGCCCCGCCCCCGCCCCCCACCTCGGCTCCTCCACTAACTACATGATCCATATTTCCGTTTCCTCACCTACCCCCACCCACCATTCCCGTACTTCCTGACAACACGACCGGTTGCAAATCTTCAATTTTTTATTGTATTTAAAGCAAGTTTTGAATTTATTACATTTTTGCATTTATGGCATAAATTACGCATTTTTACGCGTATTTTACACGTCACGTATAAAATATTTTTTGACGAGTTACTTCCCAACCCTGGTAGCTGTATAGCTTGAAAAATATTCGGACAACATAAAATAATAATTAGAAAAAAATTACATTAGAAACGGGCCTGACGAGAGTGGGGAGGCCGGTGCTACAACCCCCCCATCCCTCTCTCTCTCGTCAGGCTTGGCCTCGATTGCCCCTACGGTCACCCGGTCCTGCTAGTCTCTTTTGTCTGTTAAATATTACGGAAGCCTGTTCGTGTAACCAAACTTATCTAACATTTCAGCCCCTAAAATTTTATGAAAAAGAAAGGTTTTTTTAACAGTGGAAAGAATGAACGAGTGGTTAAATGTGGACAATAATTATGCCGGATACGAAAAAATTTACTAGCGATGATTTAATTCAAAGTGTGCAAGAACTGACGCTGACGGCAGGATCAAGTGTCTTTCGACGAGGACGAGGAACCACAACAAACTTACAAAGTAGGTTGTAATGAAGCCCCTTACAGCTGCAGAAACATTACTTAAATTCATGGAAAGTCAAGGCGAAGGTGATCACACTGAAGTTTTACAAAAAATTCGTGGACGTATAAGAAAAATAAAACAAAAAGTAATGCTATACTGAAAACAAACAAATCACGGACTTTCTAAATAAGTTTTAAAATGTTCAGTTTCTTCAATGAATGAAATACGGGATTACACCATTGTACAACACAAATTTGGAAGATGTGAATCTTTTTATTGGTGTAAATATGACATGGATTAACGTTAAGTCAGATAATATCCGAAAACTTGAAAATTTCGTCATCCTGGAGCGGGAATCGAACCTGCGTCTCCCAGATAGCGCCAGAGTATGCTAACCACTATACCATCCAGAGCAACCAAGTTTCCGATTAATTTGAATATAACCACAGGATTCGCTATTCGAAGCAACCGGCATTCATATACAGGGTGATTCATAAAGAAGTATACAGTTTCCAGATGCTGTAAAACAGTAACAGTTGAAGACACGGACCACATCTGCGAACCGTTAGATAGATGTACTCTTAAAGTTTGTGTCCCACTACTGAGGAAAGTGACGTAGGCGATAGCGCGTGTGTCAAGTGACTAGTCAGTCAAAATGGCAGCAAGAAGGCATTTTGTGTTCTTGAATTGAGCAAAACGGAATCTGTAACTGTTGTGCAACGGCATTTTCGATCACGATTCGGAAAAGAACCTCCAACCAAAAAATCTATCTACGATTGGCATAAAAAATTTGAAACTACGAGCTGTTTGTGCAAACTTAAAAGTCCTGGACGACCGCGTGTATCGGAAGAAATCGTCGATAGTGTTTGCACCGCCATTCAACGAAGCCCGGGAAAATCAACGCGGAGGGTGAGTCGTGAAGTGCAGATTTCACAGCCCACTGTCTGGAGAATTTTGAGAAAGAAGCTGAAAATGATTCCATACATTTTCAGCTTCTTTCTCAAAATTCAGTTATATTACCTCGCGTTTGGGCGGAAATGGATTACCGGCTCGATGTGTGTCGTGTGACTAAGGGTGCACACATAGAAGATCTGTGACTGCCTCAAAAAAAAAAAACTTGAAACATTCCACTACAATTTTGTTACAGGTAACATAAAATATATTACATTGTTCTTGTTTTATAGTGCGTTGAAACTGTATACTTCCTTATGAATCACCCTGTATAGCGAATCTGGAGGTTTTCTAAGTTTTCGGATATTATTTGACCTAACATCCATGTCATATTTACACCAATAAACGGATTCACATCTTCCAAATTTGTATTGTTCAGGTTTCATATTTACATACTACAAGAATGTTTGTTTTCGAGGGGTTTTTTTGTAGTTGATCCAATAAAACGTAATTTGGATTAACCATTTTATTTGGGCTGACATCTTCCAGTTACCACGGTAATTAATGTTTTACTGTATTTTATGTAACTCATATAAAAAAAATTAAAAGCTGTGGTGCTTCAATCAGCCTATAATGAATAAAGTTCTCCGCTGGACGTGTAGTGCAGGGAAGTTTACGTTAAGTCACGTTAGGGTTATTGGAAGGTTACTTGACGTAGCTAAAGTGTACCTAATCTTCAAAGTGCTAGAGTTTGTATAGGTAAGACTCGCACGTGCAATAAATTCGTTGAATATGGAACTTCTTTTTACTCAGCGTTCCTCATTATCTTGAATATCAGTACTATAACTTCAGTTTTAGTACATTAGGACCTTGAAGGCTCCTTATTAGAGCGGTAAACACAATATACCCTGGACTTAATGGAGACACTTAATGAAAGAGACTTAACGGCCAGACAGAGGTCTGACAATAATATGAACTGAGAAAACGTACTCACTTTAAACCTTTTATTGGAGAACTCCTGGTATTTTTTTTTTTTTTTTTTTTTTTTTTGGATTGGAGGTTTAACGACCACCGTGAGCAACTCAAATGGGCTATAAGCAGTCGCCCGTCCCTAATTTAGGGTCACTGGTTCCAGGGAAGGGAGAGAGCCAGTGCCGTAAGACAAACACAACAACCATGCCTGACCGGGATTCGAACCCGGACCCCTTACGGACGAATGATCAGAGGCCAACGCCTTAGACCACTGCGCCACCGGGGCGGCCTCCTGGTATTATCAAACACACTCTCAACAAATCACACTACTACTGAATATCCGAACTTTCGTAGAATCGCATAACAATAATTAAGAAGAAACTATCACATAAAACGAAACTCTTTTGGTATAGTTGAGCGCGCCTATATATACTGCATACCACCACGTCATGACTTACACGCGTTGCCACATATCATTCAGCGGGAGAAATAACATCTCGTTAAGTGAGAAGATAATTTGCATAGGAAAATAAAATAACAAGAGATAGTAAAATCAAAAGGAAACTGAATCTAGAGTATACGTTACATCATCTCCCCTTTAATTTTTTTTTCTGTCAAAAAACCTATCAAATTTTGAGTGTAGTCTTACATTTCGCTGACTGACGTTTATCGTCCTACTTTTTTGTTGGTGGCAGCAGTATGTACAACATCAAACTTGGCATAACAAATTCAAAAAACCTGTGTCCGCAGCAATTGTCGTCTGTGAAGCAGGAAACACTTTTTATACTTGAACAGAACAAACCTGCATCGGCATTCCTTATTTTTATTCTGCCTAGCAGGAATCACTTTTTGATTTCATATTACTTCCTCATATTATCGTTGATTACAAACCAACTGTATCAGCAGCGAAGATTGCCTGTAGCTGCCTAACAGTAACAATTTTCACTATTTTACCCCTAACATATATATATAAAAAAAATTGGATTAGTAGACGGACATAGAAGATATATATATAAAAAAAAAACCACATATATACACAAAAAGAATGCGTAGGCCCACACGAAAAAAAAATTCTGACACGCCAACTGGTCGTGCAGGAAAAACAACATAATGAGAAAATAACCTGTCCACAAGAACTTACTTATCTCGAGGACGCATAAAAAACCCTAGTACGATAATGTTTTCCAGGCCTAATCGGACTGGTAAATTCAGGTGGCGTGGATCTTTTCTGAGACTTGAATGGATCTAGAACATCTGTAGTCTGTCGGTCAAGAAATCCCTGCGGCTGACAGGAACGGTCAGGAACGGCTGAAGTCCGTCGGTCAGGAACGGCTGAAGTCTGTCGGTCAGGAAATCCCTGCGTCTGACAGGAACGGGCTCCCCCAGGCTTTCGATATGTTGTCCCTTTGTGCTGGGGCCCGTGTTGTCCTTCCAGCATTCTTTTGAAGGGATGTGGCTCCGACCACATCGCTTGTTTTCCCTTTCTACCTCTTGGCATGACAGTAGAAGCAGGCATCGGCCCTGTTTGCCCTGAGCGTAAGTTCCAGGGGCGAAACCCGGGCGGATGCATGGATCTCTGCCTTCGTCGCTGTTGCGGCGAAGCAGATTGGGGAGACAAGTTGCGTTTTCGACCAGCTTTTGGTGTTGCTGGACGGTTTGTAATTTGTGTCTGACGTTTAGGAATCGTCAAACTATTGTCTATATCTGATAAATCAGAAATATGTGATGACTCTGAGTCGCTGCTGTAAGTTAGTGGTCGTGCAGAGCGATGTTTATTTCTGCCTATAGGAATACTCTCTGACGAGGTATTCAAGGAAGTAGGAGCTTGTGTTGGTGCAGAGTTATTAGGGAATGGTGCAGCAATAGTCTCGGCAATGGTTGGAGGGAAGGAAATGATACTAGAATTTGAAGAACTTGATTCGAGCCTTCTTCTTATGGTAGAATCAGGTTGCGTTCTTGGAAACCAGTCTTGTGGAGGGGAGGGTGAAGAAAAACTCACTGGAGATTCTTCAAAAAGGTTTGTCGGTTCGTCCAAAATTTCTGGAGGTTGATCGTGTGAATATAGACTCTCGAGTCTGTGGAACAGAAGGTTGAGTAGGGTTGATTATAAAATCGATATTTCGTTCATGATACTTACGACACTGAGCAACGTGTACGTATTGAAATTGATTGTCAAGTTTTTCAAAGATAATGTTATTTTCATACACATTTGCCACCCGATATGGACCTTCGTAGCTGGGTGCAAATTTCTTTACTAAAGTACGAGAAACAGAAGACTGGAAGTGTGTCTCCACGAGAGTTAGATCTCCAACGACAAGATCTGGTTCCCTACAGCTAGTATTATAGTATCTTGCTTGAGCCGCTTGTGCTCCTATCATTGCAACACGAACTTTCTCTGCCAAGATTCGTACGGATTGCGGAGTTGGTCGCTGGTTTAGTTCGTCGATAATCCCCGTTAAATTTTCAAAAGGGGTCTTAATTTTTCTACCCAAAAAAAGTTCCGTGGGAGTAAATTTAGTAGATTCGTGAACAGACGAGCGAAGGGCGAACGAAAAAAGCTCAAGATGTTCGTCCCACCGCTCGTGATGATCCATGACAAATGTAGCAATCATTTTAACTAGCGTGCGGTTGACTTGTTCCGCGGGATTACTCTGGGGTTGATATGGGGAAATGAATTTATGCTTTATGTGTAGTCTCGCACACATTCTTTCAAAAATGTCAGAAATAAATTGGGGACCATTATCCGAAACTACTTTATTAGGTGCACCATATCTAGAGAATACTTCATTAATTAATACATTACAAATAACTTCCGCCGTAGCGGCTTTAATGGGAAAAACTTCGACCCATTTAGAGAAATTATCAGTTAATACTAAAACGTAACGAGCTTTGTTTTTAACAGATAAAGGATAAGGTCCCAATAAATCTATTGAAATAATGTCAAAAACATGAGAACTTGAACTAGATTTCAAGTGACCGGCCGGTCTTACATTACGGTAATTATAAATCTGACACAAGTGACATGATTGAACGTATGCGAGCACACTTTGGTACATGCCAGGCCAATAGGCAACATCCCGCAATTTACAACGGGTCTTGCGAATACCTAAATGGCCTGCAATAGGTTTGTCATGAAATTCGTTGAAAAGGGCCATTCTAAGGGTTCGCGGAGTACATGGGTGAAACTCTGCCCTAGTAGTTCTAGATTTCGTATAGTAAAGAAGACCCTCTATGACTTCAAAATGCTGTGACCTCCCAGCGAGAGAAGAGTCACTTTGTAGTGGTGAACCCGCAAGCAAAAAATTATAGATATCCCCAAAATCTGGATCATTTACCAATTCTGCTATTATCTGCTCTCTGGATGTTATATCAGCTATTAAAAGTAAAGACTGACATCCAGGAGTAGTTTCTGTGGGAACCCCACTAATCGGGACGCGAGACAAAGCATCCGGTAATTGATTCTTATGACCTGGCTGGTACGAAATTTTGATATTGCTCTTTTGTAACTTAAGAGCCCTCTTCATAAGTCTTTGAGAGAGGTGCTTAGCTGAATTCAAATACTGAAGGGCAGAATGATCCGTAATTATATTAACTGTCAATTCGTTGAGATAACATTGAAATTTGTCAAGAGCATACACATTCGCGTTCAGCTTTGGCTAAAGTACGGGACGCAAAAGCTATTGGATGCCCAGCTTGTGACAAAACGCAACCAAGACCAACTCCGGATGCGTCAGTGTAAATATCAAATTCCTTAGTATGATCTGGGAAAGCTAATACAGGAGGCTGAGTCAACGCAGACTTGAGGCTAACGCTGCGTTTGAAGCACTAAGGTGTCCAAACAAACTTCTTGTATTTACGTTTCAAAGCATACAATGGCTCACAGATTGTAGCATAAGCGGGGACGAACTGCTGATACCATCCGGTCATTCCCAGAAAGCGTGATAGTTCTTTGGCTGTGTTTGGCCATGGAAAGTCAACAATAGGCCTGATTTTTTTATCATCCGTAAATAAGCCGTGGGGAGTGATTTTCAACCCCAGATATACAATCTCGTCCCTCGCTATCTGGCATTTACTAGGTTTTAACGTCAAGCCAGCATTGTATATGAGTTGGAACACCTGTTTGAGCAGAGAAAGGTGCTCGTCAAAAGTCTCGGATGTAATAATAATGTCATCCAAATATACATGCACATGGGGACCTAGAACAAGTCTGAGAACCGTATCCATAAGCTTTTGGAAAGTAGCAGGTGAAGAGGCTAGTCCAAAGGGCATACGCAGGTATTCATAAGCCCCAAAAGGAGTCGCAAAGCCTGTTTTATCGACGGAGTCTGGATGTACCGCAACCTTCCAATATCCACTCGCCAAATCCAAGGTTGACATCCATTTAGTTGACGATAGGTCATGCAAAATATGCGACATGACAGGTAGTGGATAATTTATCGCTTTCGTGACTTAGTTTAGCTTGCGGAAATCTGTCACGAAACGAAATTCGTTGGGTTGTTTCTTTGGTACAAGAAAAGCAGGTGCGGCCCAGGCGCTTGTTGATTCCCCTATTATGCCCTGTTTAATCATCTCCGAAATTTGACGTTGCATTTCCTGTTTTTTATGGGGAGCACAAGGGTAAGGTTTCGTCGCTATCGGTTTCGAACCATCAGTGTCAATGACGTGATAAACCATCTGTGTGAAACCAGGTTGGTCGGAAAATAAACCAGGTCTTTCATGCAAAAGTAGAGAAAGCTGGTTTCGTTGCCTCTCATTCAGTTGGTTACTCAGTAACAAACTCGAGGATCTGTAGGAATCACTTCGACAGGTTCCGGAAAGGAAATAACATGTTGTACGAAATTCAGGGTAACTTGAAAAGTATTGATAAAATCTATGCCCATTAGACATTTAACAGGTAGGTCGTCTATGAGCAGGAAAAAATGCGTAAAACGAGCCTTTCCCAGCCCTAGATATAATGTGACAGTTCCTGTGATACTGAATATTTCGTTATATGCACCTCGCAAATACTGCGTCGCAGGCTGGACGTGTATTGCAGGAAAACTTTCAGTGCAAAACCTCGTATTTAGGGCTGATATTTCAGAACCAGTGTCGAACTTTGTCTCGACAATAATATCTTCAATTGTCAATAACACATCAAGCAACTGAGGAGTTTAGAAAGTCAATAATACTATTTTAGGGTCAGAATTCTTGGTATCAGGAAGCAGTACCGACCCTTGGTCTACTTCCTTTGGAAGTTTAAAGGATTCCTGGTTGTATTATCATGCGGTCTGAAACCTCGGCCCTGCCGGGTATCGGGAAAGGTTTCACGCTTAGGAAAACTTCGTGAAAACTGCTGCGGGAACTCCGCATGGCTGTTGAAATTTCCATCGCTATTACTTCCTCCCTCAGCACGGGCAGAAAAATCATTATTGCCCTTAGCATAAAAATGTTCCGAATTCTGCGGATTGGAACAGGGTCGAGCATACTGTGCATTTGTACTGTACCCCGAAAATTGTTTAGAAACTAGCGGTTGGTGTACCACTCTTCTATGCGGTGGGACGTATGATGCTTGGACTTGCACCTGTGTACGCTCGTGTTGAAAGTCATTAGGCCTATTACGCCGCTGAGGATTTTCGTGATAAGCCTCCCGGGGTACCCGAGCATGTTGAGTTGGACCATGTTTGCCGTGTCGCTCCTCATACGTTCGTATGAGGCGAAGGCATTCATGAATTGTAGCAGGGTGTCGGACCTCAAGAAAATCCTGTAGAAATGGATCGAGCTGTTGCAATAGGGTGTCCAACATGTCGACATGACTGGCATGTGGATCCCATAATTTATACAAGCGTGTTGTTTCTAAAGCAACAGGGATCCTTGCTTACGAGAAAAAAGCTGTTGTGCAAGGCCAGCTCGACTGAGGCCGAAAGGAAAGACTTCCAAAAATTCCGCTCTTAAATTCTCATAACTAGAATCCGGGTTAGATACTCTTCACTGCCGATACCAGGTCTTAGCGGTATCTTTCAAGCAAGTGCGTGCTATTTGCACTTTGCTATCTTGAGGAATATTGTATAAGTCGAAATGATCCTCCAAATCCTCGAGAAATTTCAAGGACCCCTCCAAAACATTGAAAGTAATTGTTCCCTCATGCGGCACGAAATGTGCAAGCATCTTGCTTCCGTGAAAGGATTGAAATACCTCAGGTACGACCCGCGACTCAGAGTGGTATGAAGCTGGTGAATGACGAAATTGTGAGGAATGCCTGGGTACTTGCAAATCGTTGACATCAAAGTTAGACCCACAGGCTTCCTGTAAATTGTCGAAAATAACCCCACCTCCACCGAAACTTGATTCAGGTTGAAATAGGGAAGTTTTCTCAGGTAATAAAGACATAGTCACTAATTGTCAACACCTCGTGTTCAAGAAATGTTCGGGCGCCAATTATAATGAATAAAGTTCTCCGCTGGACGTGTAGTGCAGGGAAGTTTACGTTAAGTCACGTTAGGGTTATTGGAAGGTTACTTGACGTAGCTAAAGTGTACCTAATCTTCAAAGTGCTAGAGTTTGTTTAGGTAAGACTCGCACGTGCAATAAATTCATTGAATATGGAACTTCTTTTTACTCAGCGTTCCTCATTATCTTGAATATCAGTACTATAACTTCGGTTTTAGTACATTAGTACCTTGAAGGCTCCTTATTAGAGCGGTAAACACAATATACCGTGGACTTAATGGAGACACTTAATGAAAGAGACTTAACGGCCAGACAGAGGTCTGACAATAATATGAACTGAGAAAACGTACTCACTTTAAACCTTTTATTGGAGAACTCCTGGTATTATCAAACACACTCTCAACAAATCACACTTTTACTGAATATCCGAACTTTCGAAGAATCGCATAACAATAATTAAGAACCTATCACATAATACGAAGCTCTTTTGGTATAGTTCAGCGCGCCTATATATACTGCATACCACCACGTCATGACTTACACTCGTTGCCACATATCATTCAGCGGGAGAAATAACATCTCGTTAAGTGAGAAGATAATTTGCATAGGAAAATAAAATAACAAGAGATAGTAAAATCAAAAGTAAACTGAATCTAGAGTATACGTTACAAGCCGTATGTTCGTATGTCGCATAGTTTTTTCAAAGGCATACAAGGTCTGATAAAGCAAGCGTTCTGTTTACAAGGAAGGAAAAGACAGTATTATCCGATGTTTGTTTAGAATCACTCGTGCAAAAGCGCCGAAATATAAATAAAGTCAAACCTCACTTTAACAAAGGCTCCTTTTGTTCAAAATGTGACGTTAGTTTCTTTATTTACCTCCCCTTCTGTAAATATTTACCTCTCGTTATGTGTTGTGTACTGAACGTCATTTCGGAACTACAAAGAGTTTATTCTTTAGGTAAATACTGGCAGTCATGTCAGAAGACTTGAATATACAGTAAAGCATCAATTATCCGTGGTAACTGGGGATGTCAGAGCGCGGATAATTGAAAAACACGGTTAATACAAACTGTTTTATTGGGTTAACTACATAAAAACCCTACCAAAATATAAACATTTTTGTTGTATGTAAATACGAAACTGAACATTTTAAAACTTAGAAATAAATAACACAGAATGAATGAGAACAGATATGAAAAAGTACCTAAGTAATATTAGATTATTACGTAAGGGAAATAAGAAAATTACTATTAAAAGTAATTTACCAAAATCTGTGTTAGAGCAAAGAAAAAGCACACCCCTTGAGAAACACCAGGTTAATAACATAACGGAAAAAAATCAACGCAGAAGTTGATAAATATGAGTGTAAATACTCAGCAGCATCAAAAATTACGTACAGAAATGTTTAGAGAAATTAATTTGGAAAATAAAAAAGGAACGAGAAAAAAAAAATGCTTCGACTGATGCCATAAACGCACCCAAACCAAGCACTCACACATTCACTAAAATACGGTATTGAATGAAGAACAAAATAAGAAAGGTGACACGGAATTTTCAGATGTAATAAGAACGTCTTTTGAATCCGTTCTGACGCGAATTAAATTCATCAAAGCTATTCAAAGTCAATGGAATCGGTTTGGAAAATAATCAACCGGTTCCAACAATCCATAAAACTACCAGAAATAGTAACATCTACTTTGTTCCACCAGCGGTTGAAAAGCATGTTACGAAAAATAACAAATGGCGAACAAAAAGTTTCTCACAGTACATGGAAGGTACCAGAGACAGATTTTCAAATCGAACAGTTAGGAGAAATATAGAAGGAAATATGATATAAGTCTACGTCTGCTAGCGAAAAAATTTTGCATAACTGGAAAGTTCAAAATGGGCGAAAATTATTTTTCATGGAAAAAAGCTATGCTAAGGAAAAAGAACTTTTCGTATACGTCTACTGGAAGCAGAGTCAGCGAAAAAAAACATAAAAAAATAAAAGGTTTCTACCTTTACGCAGCTAGCGGAAATCTTTGTTTCCGTTATTCAAAGAGGATAATGCTCCACATGTCTGCTATAGGGAATTTCCTCATATACTAGCCTACAGTGTTCTACAAAGTAATTAGCATCCGATGTTGAAATAATTTTTTAAATCGCACATGTGAAAGCAGTGATTTTGAGAAAAACAGATTAAGCATTTGCGCCCCTAGCGGTGAAATTGTGCACTATTTGGGGAAAGAAAATAGTTTGCATAGTTAGTAGAATCTGACCGAAGAAACGTTTTTCAATTGGGTTTTTAGTCCAGCAGATATTTCTGTAAATGGAAACGTGAACTTACGCCCTCTGGTGGCAAACTTGTGCGCTAAGAAAAATTTAAAATTATATGAGAAACATTTCGCAGTGGAAAGGCACTACAACAAAGAAAGAATTTTTCCAATCGGACTCTTAGAAGCAAGGATATCGACAAAAAAAAACCATCAATTATTTTAAGAAAGTACTCTGAAGTGCCAGAAAAACTGGTACAGACGAGCTTATGCAAAATACATAGCAACGTCATCTATGCGCGTACTCGGTTGCGTCCGACAGTGCGTATATAAAGCGATAGACATCCTTGCCAGCTGTCAGAGCTGTTTTCGGCATGAGAATGAAGAGTAATAACGATTTAAGCGATTTTCAACGCGGTGTCATAGTTGGCGCTCGTGAGATGAGCCATAGTATTTTGGAGGTAGAAACAAAGTTCGAATTTTCACGGACGACCATTGCAAGGGTGCATCGTGACTACAAGAATTCCGGCAAAACCTCCAACCTACGATATTGGGTGAACGTGACCATCGTCGGCTGTCAAGAATCATTTTTTTTTTTTTATTGAAGGTTTAACGACCGCCGTGAGCAACTCAATGGGCTATAAGCAGTCGCCCGTCCCTAATTTAGGGTCACTGGTTCCAGGGAAGGGAGAGAGCCAGTGCCGTAAGACAAACACAAGATCCATGCGCCTCACCGGGATTCGAACCCGGACCCCGTTCGGACGAATGATCAGAGGCCATCGCTTAGACCACTGCGCCACCGGGGCGGCCAAGAATCATTTCACGCGATAGGCGTGCAACACTCTCGCAGGTATCATCGGACTTCAGTGCTGGAGCCTCAACAAGCATCAGCGTCCGGACTGTGCAACGTACCCTGCACGATATGGACTTTGGAAGCTGACGCCCAACTCGAGTCCCCTTGATGGGTGCACGACACATAGCTATGCGCCTTACTTGGGCACGGCAACACTGCCACGGGACACATGATAACTGGAAACAAGTATCCTGGTGTGACGAGTAGCGTTTCCAACTGTATCGGGCAGATGGAAGGATTCGTGTGTGGCGCAAACCCCATGATGCCATGGATCCCGCCTGTCAACAGGGAACTGTACCGGCTGGTGGGGGGTCCGTAATGGTGTGGGGTGTGTTTAGCTGGACTTCACTGGGACCCCTGGTACGTCTACAAACGTCTGTGACCGGCCAACGCTATGTGCACATCCTATCAATCGTGGCACACTAGTTTATGTCCTGCATTCACGCTGATGGGTTGGGCCTGTTCCAACAGGACAAATGCATCTCCACACTAGTGTTAGGACGCCACATTATGGTTAGAGGAACATTCATCTGAGTTTGGGGTGTTGCCATTCCCACCCAAGTCCCCAGATCTGAACGTGATAGAACACATTTGGGATGCCATGCAACGCGCTATCAAACACAGGAATCCGAGACCTCGGAATACACCCGAATTGTTGAACGCTCTGCAGGAATTATGGTATGCATTGCCTACAGCATATTACCAGAAGCTAGTGGAGTCCATGCCCCGTCGTATTTCTGCAGTCCTGCGCTCCCGTGGGGGACCTACCAAGTATTAGACTGGTGTACCAGTTTTTCTGGCACTTCAGTGTATTCTCAAACGTTTTTCGATGCGAGCGATGTCGGTCCACGAAATAATTTTTTCAATCGAGTTTTCAGGAGCTCAGATTTTGCTGCAAATACATCAAACTCAGAAATTAACGCTTACACCCCCTGGTGGCCAAACCGTTCTTTATCAAATATTAGAAATTATATGCAAAGCATTTCCCATCTGGAGCTGTATTCGGTGCAGAAAGAATTTTTCATATCTGAGTTTTAGACGCCGAGATATCGGGAAAAGCGCAATTTACCTTTACGCTTCCTAGCGAAAATTTATGCATTACTTGAAAATTTTGAAATTATATGAGAAACATTTTACACTGGAAACGCTCTCTAACAAAAAAGGATTTTTTGCAAATCATATCCTTAGAAGCAGAGATATTGACAGAAATAAGATATATATCTACGCCCCCCTGGCGGCGAAACCATTTATTATTTTAAGAAGAAAATATTCTCAAATGTTTATCGACATAAGCGGTATCGGTCCACGAAAGAATTTTTTCAATCGACTTTTTAGAAGCTCAGATTTTGATGCAAATACCACGAAGCAGAATTAATACACTTACGCCCCTTGCTGGCCAAACCATATTTTATAAAAAAAAAATAAAAAAAAAATAAACTACAATTAAAACATTTCCCACCCGGAGCTGTATCCGGTGCAGGAATAATTTTTCAAATCGGAGTTTTAGAAGCACAGATATCGGGGAAAGCTCAATTTAACTTTACTCTCCATAGCGGAAAATCAATGAACTACTTAAATATTTTGAAATTATATGAACAAAGAAATTTTTCAAATCTACCATTAAAAGCAGAGAGATCGACAAAAATATGATATTCGTCTACTCTCCCTGGCGGAGAAACCATGCATTATTTTAAGAAAATATTCCGAAAAGGGATTTATCAACGTGAGTAGTATCGGTCCACGAAATAATTTTTTCAATCGAGATTTTAGAAGCTCTGATTAGGCTGAAAATACAGCAGAAGCAGAAATTAACACTTACGCCCCCTGGTGGCCAAACCAAAAATTAGAAATTACATGCAAAATATTTCCCATCAGGAGCTGTATCTGATGCTGCAGAAAGAATTTTTCAAATCAGAGTTTTGGAAGCAGAGATATCGGGGGAAACGCAATTTACTTTTACACCCCTAGCGGAGAATCTATGCGTAACTTGAAGTGACTGTACCTAAAATCTTCAACATAAATGAAATCGAAAGGTAAAAAAATTTTGAATTGGATGTTTAGAAGAAAATATATGGAACAAAATGTATTTTGAATTCGATACCATTTACCTTTACGCCCTCTTGCGGCGAAATTGTGCATCGTAAAAAAGAACGAAATAAAGGATCGTCATTCGCGCATTTCAAGCTCCCTAACGCAAAAAGAATTTTTCAAATCGGACTATTAGTTGCAGAGATATGGTGTCTACAGACGGACGGATGGACAAATCGATAACATAAGCACGATCATATTTTACAAAAGACGTGCCAAAAAATGGGGGGAGGAAAAAGAAATGATCATCTATAGTATAGCACCAGATACCTAGCACCACAGTCAATCTAATACACTTAAATTGAGACCCATAGAAATCACACTCGTTGTTGTTGTTTTTATCCATACTTAAAACACCTGACCCCAGCCATCCACATTCAGTGTCAAGGTGTCAAAATATATATATATATACTTATATACACAGTCGTATCAGAATAATATGACCACCTACCTAATAATGGGAATAACCACTTTTTGCCAGAATGACAGCGATGAGACGGCGTGAGGCACTGGAAGGTTACCCGGGACATTCCGTCTGCAGCAGAGCACAGATGTCCCGGAGATCACGTGGTTGTGGGTCGGCACGTCTAAACTGTAGATCCAAATAGTCCCACAAGTGCTCGATGGGATTGAGGTCGGGCGTTTTCGCCCGGCCAAAGGAGAACTGAGACATCACTGTCGTGTTCCTGGAACTAGTCACGCGCACCCCCTTAGCGAGCGCATCGTCCTGTTTGTAGACACCATCACCACCAGGGTAAACGTCCAACATAAAGGGATGCATGTGGTTAGCTAGGATGAACAAGTAGCCATTGGCGTTCAGGGACCCGTCCAGTAGTGCCAGCGGTCACAGGTCATATCAGGAAAACATCCCCCAGACATGCACACTGCCACCGCCGGCCTGTACTTGGCCGACAAACGTGTCCGGGTTTTGGTTCTCGTGTGTCTGAAGCCGTATACGCCACTTCTGTGGAGTAGAAACCTCGATTCGTCGGAGAAAGCAACCTTTTTCCACTGTCCAATGACGGCAGTCCCATGGAAACTGTAGGCGTCGTTGCCGATGGACTTGGGTTAACATGGACGCCTTGACGTCGACTCCGGAGACCCATGCGTAATACGGTTCGCTCTACCGTTATCGGGGACACGTACCTGGATTCCCCAGTGTTCATTTGCGTGGTCAACTCTTGTGCGTCGATTGCTCTTTACCAGTTGATGGAGGCGACGTTCTCTTCTGGGGTCGATGGCCTTTGGAGCTTCACAGTTATGACGTTGGGAGGTACTCAGTGTGCCAGTGGTCCATTCTTAAGAATGGACCGCGGGCTCACTGAGTACCTCGCTAACAGCTGACGAAGTCTGCGATTTCTGAGATGCTTCCACCCTTAGCGCGGTAGCGGATGATCTTTCCTTTTTGAATGTCCGTCAAATCACTACCTCTGCCCATTGTGCTTACTGTGGCTCATCTGTTCTGGCCGGTCGTTTTTATGTCCGTGTGGTCGACCTTGTCACTTGCACCCTGTGGCGCGACTGAGCGGGGTTCACTGTGATCCTGTGGGTGGTCATATTATTCTGATTCGACCATGTATATTCAGGGTGAGTCAAAAGTCGCAGGATACCCTTGTATTTTTGAAACTGGAGAGGAAAATGAAATATCTGAATACCCCAGCGAAGAATCGGTGAGGGGGGGCTATCTTTTAGGCTATTTCTGGAACATGGCCGCTGCCTTGAAATCAGCCATATTGGATTACGGTCAAATTTTTCAAATGGTAAGAGAGTCATGTTGCATATCGAACAAGACCAGAAGAATTTTCTCAGAAATTGATTGCTGTAATCAGATTTGACATATGTGTTGTGGTTCACAAGTTATTAACCCAGAAAGTTGAAATAACCATTGTTTGTTGCAGGTAACTCAAGATGGCATTGTCGAAAGAGGAGGGGATTGAAGTGATCCGAATGTCTGGAGAACGCAGCTGCCGTATCGTAGCGGCAGACTTCAACAACCGACACCCAGGAAGACCACCAATTTCACACAGCACTGTCGCATACCTGATATCCAAACTCCGAGACTCTGGGACCGTGGGCGACAAGCCACGTAGTGGTCGGCGGAAAACTGCTACGGACGAGGAAACCAAAATAATAGTCTTGACATCCTTTGCAAAGAGTCCACAACGTAGCACATGACGTCTTGCAGCAGAATGTGGTATCAGTCAGTCAGCCATTGTACGGATTCTTCACTCTGAATGCCCAATGCAAAACAAGTGCGATGTGAAAAGTAACTCTGTCTTACAATGTGACACGCGAGATGTGAGAGTGAATCACCAGAGAAACAGGCGACAGAAGTTTGCCCGTATCTTGCACCGGACGATCGCACTAAAAACAAACACAAAGGAAGTATCCCCGCACTGGGATAACTGGTATTCCAGTTATTCGAGGAGTGGCACCCCCACGGCCCGAGCTGACCATGTGACTATCTTGCTTTCTCGTCTTTGTTCGACTACATCACCGTAGGGACAGCTGTTCATCCAGCTGATGGGGAGTGGCGACTCCACGGCCCGAGCCGACATATATTTTATATTTTCCCATTTTTAGCACGTCTTTGTAAAAAAAGATCGTGCTTATGTTATCGGTTTGTCCGTCCGTACCCACGATGTCTCTGCAACTACACTGACAGAACAAAAAATCCCAACACCACGAAAAAATAGTTGTAGAGGAATGAAATGGCGGCAATACATTTGTATAAGTAACATATTTAATCGATTAAGGTTTCAAGATCACAGCTTAATGTAAGCGCGAGAAGAGCCATTTTAAATGTGAAATGCTGGTACATTAAAAACCGGTGTAACCGCCAGAATGTTGAATGCAAGCACGGAAACGTTCATGCATTGTGTCGTACAGGTGCTGGATGTCAGTTTGTGGGATGGAGTTCCATGCCAGTTGCACTTGGTCGGTCAATACAGGGACGGTTAATGCTGGTTGGGGATGACGCTGGAGTTTCGTCCAATGATGTCCCATACGGGCTCGATTGGTGAAAGATCTGGTGATCTAGCAGTCCACGGCAACATGTCAACATTCTGTAGAGCATGTTGGGTTACAACAGCGGTATGCGGGCGAGCGTTATCCTGTTGGAAAACACCCCCTGGAATGCTGTTCATGAATGGCAGCACAACAGGTTGAATCACCAGACCTACGTACAACTGTGCCGTCAGGGTGCGTGGGATAACCACGAGAGTGCTCCTGTTGCCATAGGAAATTGCTCCTCAGACCATAACTTCAGGTGCAGGTCCAGTGTGTCTCGGCCGCAGACAGGTTGGTTGCAGGCGCTCACCTGGCCTTCTCCTAACCAACACACGGCCATCACTGGTAGCCAGGCAGAACCGGCTTTCATCAGAAAACACAACAGATCTCCACTCCGTCCTCCAATGAGCTCTGGCTTGACACCACTGACGTCGCAAACGGCAGTGGTTTGGAGTAAGTGGAATGCACGCTACAGGGCGTCTGGCTCGGAGCTGTCCTTCAAGTAACCGATTTGTAACAGTTCGTTGTGTCACTGTGGTGGCAACTGCAGCTCGAATTGCTGCCGCAGACGCGGTACGATGCGCCACGGCCATACGCCGTACACGGCGGTCTTCCCTCTCAGTAGTTCCACGTGGCCGGCCGTAACCCGGTCTTCTTGAGGCAGTACCTTCCCTTGACCACCGCTACCAAGAATCATGCACAGTGGCTACATTCCTGCCAAGTCGTTCTGCAATATTGTGGAAAGAAAATCCACCTTCTCGTAGCCCTATTACACGACCTCGTTCAAACTCCGTGAGCTGTTGATAATGGCTTCTTCGTCTTCTTGAAGGCATTCTTGACTAAGATCAACACCCTACGTCGAATCTCAACGATAACTAACGCTCGCGAACGTTACAGCGCGTATTTACAGCAAACCTGCTTTGCATGTTCCGAGGGGCGCTACTAGCGCCACACGTATGCGCCGAGCGCGAAATTTGCATAGACGTCATCTTACAGATGCACCATCAAGCACTGCGTCTTTGTTCGGGAGCATTTCGAACATCTCCGATTCCCAGCCTTTACGCTGACGCGAACGAACCATCGCTTGAATTCCGCCGTCTGCAGCTGTCTATTCACTTCTACCTGAAACTTAGATCTCTTCCGGACCATCCTTCATACGATGCAGTTTTTCATCCCCAGCATGCTCGTTTATTCGGGAACCGGCCCTCGTGCATCTCAACCTTTGGTCTTCGTATGGCGGCCGTAGCCCGTGACGTAGGGCTCGACTTGTCACTTGTTGGAGAGAACAGGGGCTTTGGGGATCCTCCATGGCACCCACTTGGTGTCATGGTTGATACCACTTTTACATCTTTCGATAAATCCTTAACCCCTGCGTCAGTGTACCAGCAGCTCTTCGCTGAGCACCGTGACCTCAATTCTGAATACACTCCTATTTTTACTGATGGCTCCAAGATGCATGGAGTCGTTGGATCCGCGGCTGTCTGTGTAGATGACGTTTCAGTAGCGCGGATCCCAGCTGAGGCCACGGTGTTTTCGGCGGAGATGCATGCTGTGTATCTCGCCCTTCTCCATGTTCAGTTAAGTTCTCATCATCGTGCTATGGTCTATACGGATTCCTTAAGTGTCTTGCAGTCTTTGTCATCTTCAGATTGCCGTGACCATCCTTTTCTCGTGAATGTGAGCCAGTTACTTCGTCATTTGCTCGAGGCCGGTTTTCGGGTTCAGTTTTGCTGGATTCCTGGGCATGTTGGAATCTCAGGTAACGAGTGTGCTGATGCGGCTGCTAGATCTGCTTCCTCTTTGGTCGTCACACCCTTGCCACTGTATCACCGGGATTTCCGCTTTATCTTTCGCGAACATATCAAGCGAACGTGGCAGGGTCTGTGGGACCAACAGGTGGAAAATAAACTGCATCGTATTAAACCTAATCTTGAAGTCTGGAAATCCTCATATCGTCGGAACCGTAGGGAGGAAGTAGTGCTTGCGCGTCTCCGCATTGGGCATTGTCGTTTCACTCACCGCTTTTTGCTGTGTGGCGACACTGCGCCGATGTGTGAGGCGTGCAATTGCCGACTCACCGTCACTCATCTTCTGTGTACCTGTGTTCGTTTTCGTGATGTACGTTTTCATTTCTTTCATTCTCATTTGTTGAACGAGGACGCCGCTACACTGCAGCGGCTTCTAAATGACCACTGCAATACTGTTGCTGTTTTTTCATTTTTTAAAGAAATTGACTATTTTAAACGTATCTAGATTTTAGCCCTATCATCATCCTCATTTCTCAGTTTTACTGAATCAGCTAGATTTTAATCATTGTATCATGTGTTTAATACTGTTTGCTTCATTATCTTTTTTAGCCCTTACATCGTTCTCATTTTTCAGTTTTACATGATCAGTCAGATTTTAAGCTTTTTACCACATTTTTAATACTGTTTGTTTGTCTTGTGTCTGGCGCTCTTTGGCCAAACATGGCCCTTGCGCCATAAAAATCAATCAACCAACCAACCATTTTACAAATGTACTCTCACCGCCTACCAACTGGCGTTTATCTAACACAACCCCTTCTTGGTGTTGGGATTCCTTTTTCCGTCAGTGTATTAGTCCGATTTGAAAAAAAAATTTTTGATTGGGAAGCTTGAAATATGCAAATGATGATCCTTCGTTTCGTTTTTTTTTTTTTTTTTTTACAATGTACAATTTCGTCGTTAGAGGACGTAAATGCAGATGATGTCGAATTCAAAAATACGTTTTATTTCTACATATTTGCTTCTAAACATCCGATTGAAAAAAATATTTTATTTTTCGATTCCATTTATATCGAAGAGTATTTTAGATATAGTTACTTTTTCATATTACGCATAGATTTTCCGCAAGGGGGCTTAAAATTAAATTACATTTTTCCCGATAACTCTTCTTCTAAAACTCAGATTTGAATTTTTTTCTTTAGCGGATACACCTCCTGATGGAAATCTTTTGCATATAATTTCTAAATAATAATGCATATAATTTCTAAGTGTTAATTTTTGCTTTTGAAGTATTATTTGCCATGAAACCTGAGCTTCTAAAATTTCGCTTGAAAAAATTCTTTCGTGGACTGATGCCAATCACATCGATAAACCTTTTCGGAATACTTTCTTCCTAAAATATTCCACAGTTTCTCCGCCAGGGGGCGTAGATGTATATCTTATTTTTCACAATATCTCTACTTCTATGAGTCCGATTTGAAAATTTTTTTCTTTGTTGGATAGTGTTTCCAGTGTGACATGTGGTTCATATAACTTCAAATTTTTCAAGTAATTAATAGACTTTCCGTTAGGGGGCGCAGCGGTAAATTGCGTTTTCCCCCTATATCTCTGCTTCTAAATCTCCGATTTGAAAAATTCTTTCTGCACCAGATACAACTCCTGATGGTAAATAATTTGCACATAATTTCTAAATTTTTGTAAAAAATGGTTTGTCCACCAGGTGGCGTAAGTCTTAATTTCCGCTTCTGATGTATTTGCAGCAAAATATGAGCTCCTAAAATCTCGATGGAAAAAAAAGTCGTTTGTTTACCGATACTACTCATGTCGACAAACCTTTTAGGAACATTTTCTTCTTGAAATTCTGCATGGTTTCTACGCCAGAGGGTGTAGATTTATATCTTATTTTTGTCAATATCTCTACTTCTAAGAGTCCGATTTGAAAAATTCCTTTTTTGTTGGATAGTGTTTCCGATGCGAAATGTTTTCCCTATAAATTCAAAAATTTCCAGTAAATCATAGACTTTTCGCTGGGGTGCACAAAGGTAAATTGCGTTTTCTGCGTTATTTCTGCTTCTAAAACTCCGATTTGAAAAATTCTTCCAGTATCGCATACAACACCTGATGGAAAATATTTTTCACATAATTTCTAATGTTTGGTAAAGAATGGTTTGGCCACCAGGAGTCATAAGTGTTAATTTCTGCTTCTGATGTATTTGTAGCAAAATCTGGGCTCCTGAAAACTCGACTAAATTTTTTTTTCTTGGACTGATACCGCTCATATGGATAAACCTTTTGAGAACACTTTATTTCTAAAATAATGCATGGTTTTACCACCAGGGGACGTAAAGTCACATCTTATTTTTGTCAATATCCCTGTTTCTAAGAGTTTCGTAAGCTCATGATTCCGTTTACAGCAATATCTGAGGGATTAAAAACCCGACTGAAAAACTTCTTTTTTCCGTCAGATACTATTGTTTTCCATACCGGTTCCATTGACTTTGAATAGCTTTGATAAATTTAATTTGCGTCAGAACGGATTCAAAAGACGTGCTTATTACACCCGAAAATTCGGTGTCATCTTTCTTGTTTACTTTTGTTATCTTGAAATGCACCCGCCTCAGTTGTAGGTTGCTGAGGTTGTGATTATGCGCCAGCACCGGAGTTTAGTTCGTCGTTCTATTTCCTTTTTTCCTCCATTTTATGTTCCTCCTTTTTTCCCCTGCTGGTTAACCAGACCTACCTGCGCGTTTGTCGTGTGCGGTGCCACGTAAGGTGGAAAGAGGATACTGGGGGCTGAGGTTTCTGGGGGGCCGGGGTGTAGTTGTTGCCAGTTACTAACACTCCACTTTTCCCCTGCTTCACCCTAAATGGGCGGCTGGGAACTAACCCACTCCTAGTCAATGAAGCCTGTGGCCAAGTGGAGTCCATACTTCTTACGGTTTGTCGTTACGCACGACAGGGTGAGTCTGGGAATAGTGTGTGCATGCCAAAGGGGTGTTACCAAGACACAAAGTCGCGGTACTCGCCGAGTGCATGTCTGCCCTATCAACTTGCTATATCCGCCGCTCAAGCCTAGAGCCGTGTCCAGCTTCCATCTGGGCTTGCGGACCTCCAGCTCTACCCTGTTGGGCTCGGTAGTGGGCAGGAAAGTAGACCGACGAATTATTTCATTTTCTTTATAAATTCCAATAATGTTTCCCCAGGAGGCTAAAAGCAAACGACGTATTGAGGAAGGTTCAGCCCCTTCCTCCAAGAAACATATCCCTTATTCTCCTAATGCTCGGTTTTTCTTCATCCACTCCTTGGACCCTTCCAATCTTTTTAAGTGCCAAGTCCTTTTTGGGTAAGTAAGGCATTACATCTATAGCAAGCTCTCTAGCGTCAAGAAGCTCCCATCTGGAGATCTTCTCATGGAGATGTCAAAATAATGCCTTATGGCTACCTTAATACATCTCGAGGTGTAGTCTCCTGTCGGGACCTAATTGAATGTACTGAGGAGGAGCTTCTGGAAGAAATGAGGAGTCAACACGTTCCTAAAGTACGGCGTATCCTCTTTCGGCGGAATGGACAGTCAATCCCTTCCCGTAACATCATTTTAACGTTTGACACCTCGTCCCAGCCTACATCCATCAAGGCTGGGTATCTCCACCTTGAGGTACGTCCGTACATCCCTAACCCTCTAAGATGTTTTAAGCATCAAAACTATGGTCACTCTCAGCAGTCGTGCAGGAGTTCCCCTCGGTGTGGACGCTGTGGCACCACGGAGCATGATTTACAAGATTCTGTGGCCGAGGTCGAATTTTGTGTGAACTGCAAGAGTTCACATTCAGCATCAGCACAGGAGTGTCCGAGGTGGATGGAGGTAAAAGAAATCCAACGGCTGAAAACGGTTGAGAATATTTCTTAGCCAGAAGGAGAGTGGTTCCTGTTCAACCTGCTCGGCGATCGAACGCATCAGTGGTGTCTCCAAGACAACACTCGCTGTTCGAACGGATGCCCAGATCCCAGTAAAATGTCCATACCATCTGGATGATATTATTGCAGCTGGGCTGGAAGCACTCCAGGAACGTGCTAGGAGTCTGAAAGCGACGCCCACCACTTCCCCGATTCGTGCTACTAACACCAGCACCGTGACTCGCAGCACTCATTCTGGACAGAAAAAGAACAGAGAGAACAAGGGTACTGCTTCTCAAAAATATAATCCTAAAACGCAATATCGGGGTACTGTACTCAAAGTTCATGGGGCAAAATACCCTCCCATATTGCCACCAGATAAAACGCCTCCACATATGGTGGACGCATTACAAGACTAACTGATAGACACCGGCCTCGTTTGAGTGGCCGGTTTAATTCATTTTCTTTACTACTAATTTTCTCTCACTTCTTCTAACCATCGGTTCCATCACTCAGTGGAACTGCCGAGGTTTTCGGACAAGGCATGACGATGTGAAATATCTGCTTTCATCGTACACTCCGGTGTGCCTTTGTCTACAGGAGACAGAACTTCAACTATCAGACCTGTTTTTAGTTCGAGGCTACAGTGCGTATCGGAAAGATAATGTATCAGGAGATATAGCCTATGGGGGAGTCGCTATTCTTGTCCCTCAGTGTTCAGGTTTCTCCCGTTACGGTCTCAACACTATTACATGCCGTGGCGGTACGTTTTCCGTGCCTGTGCCTCTTAGTGTCTGCAGTGTCTATCTGCCGCCGGATGAGGACGTGAGCGCCTCAGTGCTTGAGAGTTTGGTTGATCAGCTGCCTTCACCTGCCTTTCTACTGGGTGACTTCAATGCCCATAATCCTTTGTGCGGGTAGTGTCAGCATCAGCCCGAGAGGCCGTAGAATCGAGTCTCTTCTGTCCTCGACCTCCACGAGTCAACAAGATCTTTCAGTGCGATCGATTTGAGCTTGGGATCACCATCGATTATTACTGATTGCTCGTGGACGGTGTGTAACGACCTCCATGGGAGCGACCTTTTCCCAATTGTGCTTTCGCATAATGTGAGTATGCCATCTCCTGCATCCCGCCCTCCTCGATGGAGGATGTATCGTGCAAGATGGGAGGTCTTCACATCGTTCGCAGTGATATCTTGTGCCGTGGTGACTTAAGAGTCAGTCGACGTAGCTGTTTTCCATGTTACAACTCAGTGCCGGGCTTAGGCAAAGATTTACTTCGGCGCCCCCTAATAGTATTTTTAACTGAAAAACGGGCATGATGCTTAATTGTTAAAATATCAGTTTTCAATCATATTGAGTAACGTATTTTTCCCTCAATGACAGGAAACTAAAATTTTAAAAACTGCACAGAATTGTTATTGAATATATGAACTTAAAGCTTACCTGAAATTTTCTGAACTTCTCCGAATGCTGCCTAGAATATGCTTATTTGTAAACGTCATTGTAGCTTGCTGTTTCGTGATTATTCCTGCATAAACTTTTGGGCACATAACTGAAGCGTTAACCTTAATCACACAGTTTACAGCTGTTGTAGAAAACTCAAACGAGAAACAAAATAATTTCCTAGAGTGTAATAACTTTTTTTTTTTTGCTAAAAATAAATTAGTCAAACAATCTACTGCAGTCAAAAGTATGGGAATTATAATCCGGTTAACTTGGCAAATCTCTGACGTTCTGCTTTTCACTCAAATCCGTAAACTTTTGTCTGGCGTTTTGTTTACCTAGCCTACACATTCAACTTTGTTATTTTCGTCTTATATGTAAAGTCGGCGGAAAAGAAACTAAACTGCACTACAAAGCATAAAGAAGAGGAGCAGCTGTTTTTACATAGATTCAGTTAGCGGCATCCCCCCAAAAAAACTAGTGGGACAAAAGGCGTACTTGGACTGTTTATCTTTTTAGTGATTTTATTTATTTTTTTTAAAGATAATACTGATTAAAAAGTGAATGATGACAGAAAATCGATATATGATTGAAATCCGCGGCTCCTAGAATTGACGGCCCTAGGCAGTCGTCTTGTTCGCCTATGCCAAAAGCCGGCCTGTTACAACTTGTATTATTCAGGCAGCTGATCTTTCCATACCAAAGACATCAACGACGCTCCAACGAAGTCCGAAGCCTTAGTAAACCCTTGAGTGCGCAGAGGCTGGGAGAGCTCAACATAAGGCATGGTGTACGTTTTGGCGTTATCCAACCGATGTTTAATCTCTTTGCATTTGAACGAGCAAAATCCTATGCTCGGTTGGTGCGTGGACGTAGCAAGAGGGAGTCTTGGATTCAGTATGTTTCATCTGTCAGTTCACGTGCCAGTCCCAAAACTGTGTGGGGAAAAAATTGGTAAGATCCGGGGTAACTATAGTTCTCACCGATTTCAATTCGTGAGAGTACATAATGGCTGCACGTATGCTAAAGTCGGGGAGATTGCAAATTTTTGAGTGAGGCGTTTGCCTCTTTCCTGTGATCTGGCTTATCCTTCCTCTTTTCAAAGGATTAAGTCAAGTGCGGAACGCCAGAGAATCTCCTTTGCGCCTTTTAATAACGGCGACTATTAACTCCCTCTTCAGCATGGTTGAACTCAAGGTGGCTCTGCACTGATCTGGCGCGACATCTGTCGGTCCCGATGGCAACCACTATATGATCCGCCATTTCTCGCAGTCGTCTCTCGGGAATCTTTTAGTCCTCTGCAATCGCATTTAGTTGGAGCACAGTTCCCCGGAATTTTGGCGAAAGGCTTTTCTTCTGCCTTTTCCCAAGCCTGGCAAAGATCCTCGGTCTCCCTCTAGTTATCCTCCAATTGCTCTCACTAGCTGTCTGTGTAAAGTTCTTGAACGCATGGTTAATTCCCAGTTACTTCACTTTTTAGAATGTCATCAAGTACTTTTACCATCACAAAGCGGCATTCGCATGCATCGTTCATCTCACGATCGTCTCCTGCGCCTTGAAACATCTGTGAAGGAGGTGTTCGTGCGTAGGCAGCACCTGGTTTCTACACTGCTGGCTACCCAAAATGCAACGCCAAGAAGGACACGAGATATCAAAGCCAGATTTACTGGACACATAACAACAGATACAAAGATGAAACGATTGAGATTACAGACCCGTGCGACTTGCGGAACACGCAGACATCAATAGTCCGTGTGGCCCCCATGGCTGGCAATAACGGCCTCTACACGCCGCGGCATCGAACGAAAGAGGCTTTGGATGTGGTCTTGGGGTATGTCGGTCCAGGCTGCTTCCACACGTTGCCACAGTTCATCAGGCGTAGCCGCGGGTGGTGCTTGCCGGACGACTCGGTTGCCGATCAACGACCAGACGTGTTCGATGGGCGACATATCGGGAGAACAGGCGGGCCACGGCAACAGTGACACCTTGTTGATCGTGAAGAATTGTTGCACGATGCGTGCCACGTGCGGGCGCGCATTGTCCTGTTGAAACATGGCCGCTGGAAGGTCCCGCAGGTAAGGGAGGACTACAGGCTCTAAAACGTCGGAGATGGTGCGGTGGTTGTTGAGTGTACCGGCGACGCGAACCAGATGGGAGCGGGTGTCATATACAATTGCGCCCCAAACCATAACGCCAGGCGACAGACCGGTATGGAGATGCATAATGCAGGCGTCATACAGTCTCTAGCCGCGGTGCCGTCACACGCGGATCCAACCGTCGTGGTGTTGCAGGGAGAAGCGGGATTCGCTGGAGAAGACAATGTCGTGCCATTCCGTAGTCCAGGTGCGGCGTTCAACGGGCCACTGCCGCCGCACTCGCCGGTGGTGTAACGTCAATGGTAATCGGAGCAATGGGCGCTGTGCTACAAGTCCCTGCTCCTGCAGACGATGTCGAACGGTACGTGCTGACACATGTTGTTGCGCAACACACCCTAATTCCTGCGCTAACGTTCGTGATGTGGCGGTGCGAGCCGTCAATGCCAGTCGCACAGCATGCCGGTCCTTTCGTTCGGTGGTGTGCCGCGGCTGCGGCAATCGCTCACGTCGGTCCGTCCATTCTTCCTGCACCCACCGAATCCATACTCGCATCAGTGTGGCTGGATGTCGTCCCACACTGGCGCCTATGTCTCGGTACGATAAACCGCTGTCGCGATAAGCCACTATTTGTCCTCTGTCGAACTCCGAAACGTGCTGGAATGACTGCCGTGTTCTGCGACGAGGCATTAGGAAGCTTCCCACGCACAGGTCCGGCAGCACAACACACTTCCACTACTAACACCCCGCCTTCTGTGCACCCTTCTTATAGTGCTTCTCGGTGGCGTGCCGGGCACACATGATTTGCATATGCCCTGCAATGCTAATCGTTTGTATGTCCTCTCGCGGGCGACGCATGCTGCGAATTTCAGGCCAATCTTATGCTTCCTTCTTTGTGTTGCGTTTTGGGTGGCCAGCAATATATATATATATATATATATTTGGGTTTTTTAAAGCTGTTGAATAAACTGAATTAGAAACGAACTACGTAGTTAATCTAGTGTATTACAGCTTTATGAAACATGGAAATCTTACGACTGATCTACAACTAATGCTGTATAATTTGTCTCAAATTCCAACTTATTGGTATTATGACTGCTCTACAACTAATGCAAGTCCTAAAAGAAGCTTTAAAGATAAGCAAGTCTAAAAGGAATGTCCTAAAGGAAGCTTAAAGACAAGCGAGTCTAGTGCAAGTCGTAAAGAAAGCTTTACTCCTTAATTTTGTGACTCATCTACAACTAATGCTGTATAATTTGTCTCAAATTTAAACTTACTATATTGGTGTACCGTAATTGGATCGAAGGAGTAAAGCTTTCTTTTGAACTTGTTTGTAAGCGAATATAACAGCAAGATCACAAATTTCTAATCATAAATAGCACGAGTTATGCCAAATTCGAAACAATTTTTTGGAAAACTCTAGTCAAATTGTTCCCGTAGAAATTACTTGAAACTACTTATAGCGCGTAATAGTAAACGGTGAGCTATGGCCAAAAACGTAAGCGAACCCGTCGGCAACTGTGGTGGGAAAATGCACGTAACATTTTGCAAGTCTAACGGAGGAAACAGCGAGATCAAATTGCTAATTTATAATAAATCGCGCGCGTTATGTCAAATTCGAAACAATTGAAAAAACTAGTCAATCTTTCAGTAGAAATAGCTTGGAACTACTTACAGTACAGTGCGTGGTAACATACGAAGAGCCGCTCCAGCAATTGAATGATACACGTTTATAAGTGCATTGACAGTGAAACACTTTAGAAGTGCATCCCAAACAGTTTGGCACAACCTACTAATATGTCGCCTCTGTTCTCTCGTAGGTGTTGTCCCGCATAAGTACGGAAGGTTAGTCTGCTTCTATAAAACCACCTGTAGGCGTGTGAAGGATTGGCACATGTACGTTGCTACTTCAACAGGAAATGGATATTTGTAATAGCTTCTTTTACGTTTGGCGTGACGTTACGTACTTTACGCGAAAAAAAAAAAAGACGTGATATATTCCTTTTTGTTCAAGGTGTTGTAATGAAGTATTGTTGTGCAATAGTCTAAAGAAATAATATTGCATGACAATGAAATACACCACTGTTGAATGAGCCTATGGAACATCATACCACAAGATTAGATTGCAACAATGGTTTCGCCAACAACTGTTGAATTCTTTAGAAACTAAGCAAATAAATTATATAACAAGGAACTGTACGCAACTAAAGGTTAGGATAGGAACTGTGCTGAAGGTTAATATACTCGGGCGCTGTCCGAGAAACGTGGGTTCGATTCCCACTCCAGGACGACGAAATTTTAAGTTTTTGGTTATTATCTGACTTAACATCCTTGTCCTATTTTACATCTTCCAAATTTGTATTGCACATTGACATAATCCCGTATTTCATTCATTGATATTTCATTCAAGGAACTGTACACCAACTATATTTAAACAGTATAACTATATTAGTAATCCGAATTTCTTGGTATAGAATAGAAAATCAGTTTCCAATCTTTCGCACATCAAACAGATTGCTTTTTCAAGGAAGGTAGACACCTTCCTTGAAAAAGCAATCTGCTTGATGTGTGAAAGCTTGGAAACTTTAATTTTCTATTCTACACCAAGAAATTCGGATTACTAGTATAGTTATACTATTTAACTAAACAAATTAATTAAAAATCGGCAAATTCGAATTTTAAAAAAAGACTCCGAGATCCACCAAACCAAGTTGTCTTTCTGTTTCTCAAGTTTTAAATCTGTATGTTCAGTGCTTTCTTCCGTGAGTGACAGACAGACCTATGATTTCATTATTATTGATATGACATAATTTTGTTAACATGTGTGCCAGTAGAATAATTGTGAAATATTCTAAACTGAACCTTGGTACTTTTTCTGAAAAGATATAATTGTAGGATATATTGTGAATCATTCCAAATTAGAAACCATTTTGGCAAACGATGTGGCTGTAAAATATCGTGATTTTTTTTTGTTATTGGAAATATTTTTTTTTCAAAAGATGTGAATGAGGAATATTGGGAATGACTTTAAACTGGAACTCCGTCAAAAAGATGTCAGAGTGGAAAATTCGAAATGGTCTAAGCGATGGCCTTTGACCATTCGTCCAAAGAGGTCCAGGTTCGAATCCCGGTGAGGCATGAATGTTGTGTTTGTCTTACGGCACTGGCTCTTTCCCTTCCCTGGAGCAAGTGACCCTAAATAAAAAAAGACTGTTTTGTGAACAGATGGGACGGTGGAATATTGTGAAAAATTCTAAACTGGAGACCTGTGTGTAAAGATTCATAGTAAAACACTAGAAATTATTCTACATCGAGGGCTTCTTAAAAAAGTTGTAAAAGTTCTAAAATTTTGTTCGCTCACAACTTTTTTTTTTTAAGTTGTGAGCGAACAAAATTGTGAATTACTCCAAAACTCGATCATTTTGTCAAAAAAGCCACTGCAAAATATTGCAAACTAAATTCCACGCAGACGATTTTTGTCGAAACATGAGCTCAGTACACCCGCTTCTTCTCCAGTTCAACCTAAAATTTTAGTTAAGTAACCTAAAACTTTGTGTTGAACTGGACTTTTATGTGTACTTTAATATAAAATACTTTCGCTGGGTGAAACTTCTGATTAAATGAATAGCACAATTTCTTTAGACATGAAGACAAGGAAGAATTGCCCGTCCCGAGTTCGAGCTTGTTGGATCAGCGGAAGGAAGGATACCAACAACGAAAAATTAACACTTTGTTTCAGTGGGAATCAGGAGTTGGGCCTGAGACGTCAATACATTGCTGACGTCTTAGGCCTGACTCTTGGCCAAATTTTGTTCTCTCACAACTTTTTTTTTTTAAAGTTGTGAGCAAACAAAATTGTGAATTACTCCAAAATTCGATCACTTTGTCAAAAAAGGCCAAAAAGCGACTGCGTACTTTTTTCCATATCAGCACAAAGCTTAAGGCAGGTACTAAGCGACGTATCATAAGAGTTTCAATTTTAATGGATTAGAACAGCATAACGCTTTCCTTTACTTGTTTTTAATACAAAAAGAAATTCAGTTTTGTCACAAAGTTATTGACTCACACAAATAATAATAAAAACTTAGGTTTTACAATTTGTGGTTGCCATGTGTAAAGACACAATAAGAATATGCCCCCGTCGATTTGATGAAGCCTCTACCTACTTCAGAAGCCTCGTAATCGGTCAAAGCAATCCTGTATTCCAACGGCCAAAAAGCGACTGCGTACTCTTTTCCATATCAGCACAAAGCTCAAGACGGTGCAGGTTATTTTCTTAATTTTTCTCTTTGTGATATCAAGAATCACTTGGAACGATCGTAGAAGGTCACCAGGAGAGAGAAGAAAATTAGCACGTGGAAGATAACAAGAACGCTGTAGCTGAACACCTGCAGAGTGCTGCTGCAGAAGGAATCTTCTTGGGGAGGAGGTGATGTCGAATTAAATATCTTCTTGTAGATCTCAACATTTGCCTCGTTGGTATTATTACACGGTTCGTAATCTGTAGACGACTGCACAAACAGGATTGTGGTGCCTAGAAAAAGGGAACGACAACAAAAATTAAAAGACGTCCGCAAAAATAACGACAAAAGTGGAATGGAAATATTTTTTAAAGTCACCGCATTAACTGATCTTTTCAGTACACTGAATGGACAGATAACGTGAGATACCTACGTAGTAATAACGGGTAACCCACCTTTCCCCCGGATAAGTACAGTCGCACGGCAAAGCATAGAGTCTATTAGGTCATGAAAGCGTTTGACTGGTATCTCCACCCATGCTTGCTGTACATAATTCTATCGCATTCCTGGGTGAAGGATCCAAATCTCTAACAGACCTTTCCACAGTATCTCGAAGATTTTCTACGAGGTTCATATCCGGTAAACAGATGCCATTTCACACTACCGTCTCGTCCCTAAGCGCTGGATTACGACCATTCGTCCGAGATGGGTCCGGGTTCGAATCCCGTGAGGCATGGATGTTGTGTTTGTCTTACGGCACTGGCTCTGTCCTTTCCCTGGAACCAGTGGCCCTAAATTAGGGACTGGCAAATGCTTATAGCCCATTGAGTTGCTCATGGTGGATATTAAGCCTCCAATAAAAATCTTCATTGTACGAATTCCTGAGGATTCCGTTCTAACCATGTTCTAGTCGTCACGACTTTGTGGTGAGGCGCGTTGTCTTCTAGAAGAGTCCATTACCCAGGGGGTGCATGATGACCATGAACGGATACAGATGATCTTCAAGGATGGACACGTATCGTGGACCGTTCAAATACTCATTTAGACGTACCTGAGGTCCCAGCCTGTGCCAGTTGAACACTCTTCAGACCATAACCAAGCCTCCAGCAGTCCGAACAGTTCCTTGTTTACATGCCGGTTCTATCGCTTCGTTCGGTTCCAGCCAAACCTGTAACCCCCCCCCCCCCCGTCTGCGCAAAATGACTGAAAAGGGGACATATCGAACAAGGACCCCAGTCTCTGAGGTGCAGTGTCGATGTTTTTTCGCCCAGTCGAGGCGTACAGTCCATTTATGGGGTTAGGAATGGGAATCTGGTGGTTCAGCGATTCCCATAACGTACTGCGGCTGATGATCGCCAGACGGTCTTTATGGAGAAGTTTCTGGCACCTCCTTCGTTGAAGTCGGTGGTTGTTTGTGCCACTGCCGATCTGGTTTGTTGCAACTATGCGAGATACATGTCGACGACAACGTTTATCCACCATCTTTCTCCAATCACAGCGTTGTCCAAGATGCGATGTTGTTCCGGAAACGGCCCATTTCCGATATATTGTTGATAAGGTCAAGTTGGTACACTGCATTTCTGTACCGCCTCCGCGAAGGAGTGTCTCATGCGTCGGGCACCCATTATCATCCCTCTTTCAAACTCTTAACTCACGTTTCTTCATACTGGCATTGAATTACCGTCTATGTGAATGCAGTGATGTCTTCCTGACTACATACCTGTCATGCAGTGGTTTCGTCCATTAGTAAGTGAAGTGACACCGCCGCGTTTCCCAGGAACTAGGTATTCCATGATTTCTGTCCTTTAAGTGTTTGTGTGCGAATAGAGAAGACTAAAGTATGTGCAGATATGTAAGACTGATATTTCGAAAGTGCCAAACGTTAAGATTACGCAGTGCAGCAGATGTATATCATCATCATCATTGTCAACCATTATTAATCCACTGCTGGATGAAGGTCTCGCCAAGTTTTTTCCACAACTGTCTGTCTTGAGCCTTTCTCTTCCATGTTGCTCCGGCATGCTTTCGAATTTCATCCATCTACCTCCCATGTGGTTTTCTGGATCTTTTTCTGTCGCTCAGAATCCAGGCTAAAATTTCAGTTTTCCATCGGTGTTCCGTTCTTTTGGCAGCATGTCTAGTCCATTGCCATTTCACAAATTCTACTCTGTTTATGTCTTCCACTCTTGTCATTTTCCTTATCTAAGAGTTCCTCTTCTTATCTTTCCTGGTTACACCAAGCCTGCATCTGTTGTATGCTTCTTTCAGTTGTCTGCAAACTTTGTATATATTTTTTAGTTAAGGTTCCTGTCCGTGTTCCATATGTGAGAACTGAAATGATGTCCATTGATTACACTTTTCTCTTAAGACATAATGGCATATTGCTTTTAAAAATTGCATTGTTTCTTCCGAAAGATCTCCAACCAAGTTTTATACGCCGATTAATTTCGATTTGACCCTTGCTTGATATATGTTGTCCAAGGATTGTTGCCTTGGACAACAGATGTCAAGCAGATATTAAAATATGTTACCTCGAGCTTTCCCCATCAATAGCAAGATCTTAATTTCTTAAAAAAGCATTCTAGATTAGTTTCGTCTCCTGAAAGCTCATTTTTAATTACGCTTCTTTACTCTTGTCAGCAAGTTCCTGGAGTATACTACTCAATTCTGAAGGAATAGTTGTAAAACTAATTACACACACACACACACACACACACAGGTATATACACTTAAGTGCCAGAAAAACTGGTACACCAGTCTAATACTTGGTAGGTCACCCACAGGAGCGCAGGACTGCAGAAATACGACGGGTCATGGACTCCACTAGCTTCTGGAAATATGCTGTAGGCAATGCATGCAGAGCGTTCCACAATTCGGGTGAATTCCGAGGTCTCGGATTCCTGTGTTCGATAGTGCGTTGCATGGCATCCCAAATGTGTTCTATCACGTTCAGATCTGGGGACTTGGGTGAGATGGCAACACCCCAAACTCAGATGAATGCTCTTCTAACCATAATGTGGCATCCCGACACTTGTGTGGAGGTGCATTATCCTGTTGGAGCATGAATGCAGGACATGAACGGGTGTACCTCGTCAGAAAGGATGCGCACATACCGTTGGCCGGTCACACACGTTTGTAGACGTACCAAGGGTCCCAGTGAAGTCCAGCTAAACACACCCCATACCATTACGGTCCTCCCACCAGCCGGTACAGTTTCCGGTTGACAGGCGGGATCCATGACTTCATGGGGTTTGAGCCACACACAAATCCTTCCATCTGCCCGATACAGTTGGAAATGCGACTCGTCTGACCAGGCTACTTGTTTCCAGCGATCAAGTGTCCAGTGGCAGTGTTCCGGTGCCCAAGCGAGGAGCATAGCTCTGTGTCGTGCACCCATGAAGGAGATTCGAGTTGGGCGTCGACTCCCAAAGCCCATATCCTGAAGGGTACGTTGCACAGTCCGGACGGTGATGCTTGTTAAGGCTCCAGTATTGAATTCCGATGATACCTGCGAGAGTGTTGCACGCCTATCGCGTGAAACGATTCTTGACAGCCGAAGGTGGTCACGTTCACCCAATGTCTTTTTACGGCCACACTTGTATCGTAGGTTGGAGGTTTTGCCAAACTTCTTGTAGTCACGGAACACTCTTGCAATGGTCGTCCGTGAAAATCCGAACTTCGTTTCTACCTCCAAAATACTGTGGCCCATCTCACGAGCGCCAACTATGACACCGCGTTGAAAATTGCTTACATCGTTATTACTTGTCATTCTTATGCCAAAAACAGTTCTGACAGCTGGCAAGGATGTCTATTGCTTTATATACGCACTGGCGGAGGCAACCGAGTACGCGCATAGGTTACGTTGCTATGTATTTTTGCATAAGCTCGTCTGTACCTGTTTTTCTGGCACTTCAGTGTATATATATATCTATATAAGGGATGTAAGGTCAGGTGATGCGTAACATCACAGCCTCTTCTTGACAAATGTCAACCCTGCCTTCTCGTGGTGCATCTTGCTCCCACTAAAGGGGCTCTGACGACCGCCAATAGCGATATAACTATATCATCGGGATTAGAGGAAATGCTATCCCACACTCACCAACCCGCTTGGCCAGCGTGGTGAGTTATGGCCAAACCCCTCCAAAATGACTCCACAACTTAAATATTGGCACTCAGTCTCCGGCAGCTGGAATGTACCTGGCCAAGGCAGAGGCCAGTGCGACATGAAGGCAGAGGGTGCTAAGTATCCCCGGAGGACCGGAATAGGCTGCCATCTGATGCTGACCTTGGCTATGTACAATGGACGCTCCCTATCTTCTGACTCAAGGCTTCTTGAATTGGAAGAGGAACTACAAAGGATCAAGTGGGACATTGTCGGGCTAAGTGAGGTAAGGAGAAAAGGAGAAGATCTCATTGACCTGAAAAGTGGACATCTCTTCTACTATCGTGGGACAGATACTGGCAGAACTAGTGGTGTTGGATTTATAATAAACAAGAAACTGAAGGACAAAGTTGTAGAAGTTAAACGTTCCTCTGACAGAGCTGCACGACTCGTTATCCAACTCTCGAGAAGATACCAGGCTCAGATTATTCAAGCTCATGCACCCACCACAAATCATCTTGAAGAAGAAATTGAAGAATTTTATGAGGAAATTCGTCATCTAAATAATAAAGGTAATACTAGCTGATGACTTTACCTGCACCGTCAAAGTGCTGACTTCGCAGGGAAATTCGGAACTCTCTCGAATAATTTGGGATTGATAGGATCCCTGACGGCGTTCCGACAGCTAGCCTGTCAGTCACCGGAAACCACAGTCTTCCACTCGGACAGATTCGGTCTAGTGACCTGTGGGGATCTGCCTCCCCACGGGACCGGTATCTTACACCCTTCTGTCACAACCCGTGTGTGTGACGTGCTATGGGCAGTTGGGGCAAGCAAGTTTTTTAAGAATATCCCATCTCGTGGCCGGGAGATCGCCCGCCAACGCGAGTTTTTGGGACAAAAGTCCTTTATTTGGTATCATAGTGTGTTACAGACATGCACATTTCACTATGAGGGTCTCATGCACCCCTCTCACAATATTTAGACACTAAAAATCACACAAATTGAAAATATTTACATTGTTCACAGCGCTAGGGCCAATGCTGTGGTGATGACCCCGTGCCAGGGTCATCTCAAACACCTTGGTCAATAGACCGAAGAACTCAATATCGAGAGCTGCGTACCTCCAAGGGTACTACCATCAGTCAACAATAGTTGACCCGACTCTTCCTTTGCTCAAGTTCCCTAATAAGACTAGGGCATGTCTTACTGAAGCTGGAGTGTGAGACGTCCAGTTTCAGGCGGAACTTGGCATTCGCAGCGGTGCAGTTGCTGCAGTTCGGTGTGGCTGCACACTGGTGGTGCTGGTGCCCAACTTCACCACAATTGCCGCACCTTGCATCTGTCTCGAGGCAGTTGCCTCGGAAATGGCCGAAGCCATTACACCGTAAGCACCTGACCTCCCTCAAAAATTCCTTTAGACGGAGCACTGACCAACCCAAGTTCAGTGCCTTCCGCCTCACCAAGTGCTTGAAGGCCTTGGGATCCACGTCTGCCACCCAGTGGACCCTACCTCCCTTGCACTTGATGGGAAAACAGGCTTTGAACCCGTTCTCGAGCTCTGGGTAAAGCAGCACTTGAAATTATGGGAGATTTCAATGCAAAAATAGGGCAACAACAACAGAATGAAACTTCAGTAGGTAAATTCGGTCACGGCAACAGAAACAAGCGTGGAAATACTCTCGTTGAGTTTGCAGAGGCGGAAGGGTTTCTCATCTTGAACTCCTTTTTCAAGAAAGAGCCACACAGGAAATGCACATGGATACATCCAAATGGGACGACAAGTGAAATTGATTTTATTATGTATAACAAAAAATTCGTCGTAGAAGACTGCAGTGTGCTAAACAAGTTCAACAAAGGTAGTGACCATAGATTGGTGAGAAGTAAGATGCACTTCAACACTAAACTCGAACGTGGCAAGCTCATAAGACAAACAAAATATATTGACATAACCAACCTTAAAAAACACTATAATACCTTCAAGTTGGAACTGAAGAACAGATTCTCTGCTTTAGAAGGCCTTACATCGGAAGAAGTGGATATTTCTGAAGTTACCAGAAAAGTAACCAAAGCTCTTATGGAAACAGCAACAAAATTAGCTGGGTCTAAGAACAAGTTGCATGTGAACAAATTATCAGGAAAAACCAAAATGGTGATGCAAAAAAGAAGAGAGATGAGGACAACTAAAGAAGATGTTACTTCCAAAGTGGAATATATAGAGCTATGCAGGACAGTACGAAAAAGCATCGCTGAAGACGTAAGGAAATTCAACTGTGAACTAGTGAGGAAAGCAATTGAAAACAACCAAAGCCTGAAGATAGCAAAGGGACATCTCAGTAAGGGAAGAAAACAGATTATGGCACTGAGAAAAGAAGATGGTTCTGTAACAAGAAATAGAGGCGAAATTTTGACAAGAGTGAAAGATTTCTACTCCATTATATGAAAGGGATGATACATGTACTCCTGACATCATGAAAGGTACCAGTCCTCCCGGCAGAAGTTGCACATGCAATCAAGAACATGAAGCGGGGAAAAGCTCCAGGCGAAGATGGGATTACTTTAGACATCATACAAGAAGCAAGTGGAGAAATCGAAACAGTACTCACCCAAATTTTCACTCGATGCCTTAATGAAGGAAAGATTCCTGAGGATTGGAACAATGCTACAATGATCCTGCTACATAAAAAAGGTGACATTGAGGATCTCAGGAACTACAGACCTATCAGCCTCCTATCAGTGGTTTATAAAATCTTCACCAAAGTTCTTTCACACCGTTTGAAGGTAACACTGGACATGGCTCAACCGAGAGAACAAACTGGATTCAGGAGTGGCTACAGCACAATAGATCATATCCACTGTAACGAGAGAACTAATTGAAAGAGCAAGGGAATATGAGCTTCCATTGTGCATGGCTTTTATCGATTATGAAAAAGCCTTTGATTCGGTGAAATCATCAGCAGTTGCAATGGCTCTGAAATCCCGCGGTATTGAAGTGCATACATTAATATCATTTATGAAAATGCAAGTGCAAAGATTCGGCTGTTTGAAAATACAACACACATAAAAATTGGAAAGGGAGTGAGACAAGGTGACACCATATCTCCGAAGCTCTTTAATGCTACATTGGAAAATGTTTTTCAATCGCTGAACTGGGAAAACAAAGGGATAAAGATTAATGGAGATTATCTAACTCACCTTCGTTTTGCTGATGACGTAGTCATTTTTGCAACTACCCCATCAGAGCTGCAGAGTATGATCCAGGAACTTGCTGACAAGAGTAAAGAAGTGAGATTAAAAATGAACTTTCAGAAAACAAAAGTGATGTTCAATGCTTTTACAAGAAATGAAGATTTATCAATTGATGGAGAAAAGCTGGAGATAACAGACACGTACGTTTATCTTGGACAGCAGATATCAAGTGAGGGCCACATTGATGAAGAAATTAATCGGCGTATAAAACTTGCCTGGAGAGCTTTTGGAAGAAACAGCATAATTTTCAAGAGCAATATGCCATTATGTCTTAAAAGAAAAGTGTTTGATCAATGCATCCTTCCAGTGCTTACGTATGGTGCAGAGACGTGGACCTAAGCTAAAAGAGACATACAAAGGCTGCAGACAACTCAAAAAAGCATGGAGAGGTGCATGCTTGGTGTAACCAGGAGAGATAAGAAGAGGAACTCGTGGATCCAAAAAATGACAAGAGTGGAAGACATCATGATCAGAGTTAAATCCCTGAAATGGCAATGGGCTGGGCATACTGCCAGAAGGACAGACCATCGATGGACAGCCGAAATTTTAGATTGGATTCCAAGGGACAGGAAAAGACCCAGAAGAAGACCACATGGGAGATGGGTAGATGAAATTCGAAAGTATGCGGGAGTGACACAGAGGAGGCTGGCACAAGACAGACCGTTGTGGAGGAAACTTGGAGAGGCCAACATCCAGCAGTGGATTGATAATGGTTGATGATGATGATGATGATATATATAAATCGTGGAATACATAATTATATATATATATATATATATGAGGGAGAGAGAGAGAGAGAGAGAGAGAGAGAGAGAGATATCATGAAATACATAATGTATACGTATAATCTAGAACGATTTTACTTTAACACCAGCACATGGAAATTAATTTTTTCCCTCGGTGAACCGTTACTTCGCTGTCCGCCATCTGCCCATACAGTAAGAGCATCAAATGTGTTTTCGAAGCATGTTAAGTACCCCTTTTTTTCTAAACCACCAACGGCACGGAAAAGAATTAAAGAATCTTTTAGCATATACCTTCCGTTTGCCACTTGAGGAGTACAGTTCACATTCTTAGTAACTCTAGTTCACAGAATTCTCTACGAATCTCGGCCACAAATGTTTTGTCACCCCTTCCTTCGCCACTCCATTGTTCGTTCGTTTCTCACTCCCCTTGTAAAAGTAGAGTGCTGTACTTGAAGCACACAGATTATATGTAGTTGCATGGCTATTAACGTGTACGTGTGTGTTTTAAGGTTCATCAGCACCCATTAGTGCCTTTAGGGTAACTCTGATCATGCGTATGATAGTAACTCTGCAGAGGATAGAGGAGTATTGTCCTATGAATTGTCCTCCTACGTAAATGGGTGTTGTTGTTGTCCACTTGTAAACCACCTTCCTTGTTGTTTACAAGTGGACAACAAGCAGCTTGTTTTTTACCCCTTTTAGTGCATTTTCTGCGTTCCGAAGTGATCTGTCACATGAATAGAGAACTGCCCAAGAGCGAATCTGGATTAAATCATTCTTGATTTAAACGCATTGGGCAGCAATGGGAAGGGGTACTTTCTTGAGTGTCGATGAAAAATTTTTAATTTGTGAGTACAAGGCAGGGATCATCCTTCAAGCCAGCAATTTATTGCAAATGATTTTTCAAATTTATTTGAAATATGTTTTATAGAAGGGACAATAGGAAATATCCTAAATGAAAAAATCAAGTAGAGATGAAAAACATGACATTCAGAAAAAAAAATAGCAAGCATAAGCTGAATCAAGTCCGATTGTCAATTATAGAACGAGTAAATGCCAAACATGTCAGTACAGATGAAATAATTCTTCTGGAAAAGATTGGAAATTTGGAGTAGAGCCGGAGTTGTCACTAATAAAATTTTAAATGTAGTAATGATATAAATAGTCACGTGTGTGTTTGGGGGGGGGAGCTGTGTGTGGTAAAAAAATTATCACCTACCACTGGCGACGATATCTATCTGAATCGAGTTACACAACCCCGTGGAATAGTTCAGAAAATTCATGGACCCCTTGTTTCTCCAAATTTTCGTTAAAAAATGAAAAACGTTAAAAGCTAATATCCTAAAAGACTTAATTCTAGGAAAATCAGACAAGTTTTTTTATCAATTCGATATCGAGATAATTGTTAGTTAAGAAGCATAGATCTCTCATTCAATGTTTTTTTTTTTTAAGAATCGCCGCCACTATTATTCACCCTCATCTTTATACCGCCACCGTGGCTTACTACCAGAAAAACATACCAAGCAAACGTTGGCAGTTTACAAACGTTCGACAGAATATACAGACGTGAGACTGATAATTCGAAAAACCCAAACATGTAGATTGCGCAATGCAGCAGACCAAACAGCTAATCATAATAACAAGAAAATAGATAGCAAAATTTCAGTAGTTACTATGCCATTGTTGGCAACGAAGCATATCTTTAAAAAATGCGTCATGGAGAACTGCTCCTAAAGCGCTTTGGCTAATCTCTACATTTTGTTTTAATCACAGTTCGTTCGAAATCGGTCTTAGGGACGCCGGACGGGCGACTGCTTAGAGCCCATTGAGTTGCTCACGGTGGTCGTTAAACCTGCAATAAAAAATATCGATCTTCGAAATAACGTTATGTTTTCAGATATATATTCATGATTTGTTAGTTTTCAGTAATTAAAATTTCCTCTATCTTTGGGAACATTAATTCAACAGATATCATATTAAAAAAAACATTTATACAGATAATGTACATATCTGGATTTGGAAATAGATATCGATAAAGATCCTGGTTTCAACCTGGACTTATATGGTAAAAAAAAAAATATATCAACTAGGTATTGAAATGTATACGGGGAAACACCATTATCTCAAAATTTCAGAGGATAATTACTATCTGTAACACCACTGGTAACATCGCGAAAAATTTTAAGTTGCTATTAAAAAAAACTGATGTTTAATAAATGTCCTTTCTACTTTATACATAAATACTTTACGCAGTTAATTCCAAAATATAATTCAGATATTTCTCATAAAAATATTTTATATCAAGTCTTTACTAACCCATGCACCCATAATATTCACTTGGTAAGGTTGTACTGAGGAGGGTCCTTTGTGGCTGAAGATTGCGGTCCATGTCTCTGATTAATAACAACTGGAAGAATACATTGATTAAACACTTTTCTTTTAAGGCTGTCTTTGAATGAGTGTTAGGCTTCATCTTCTGCGATAGATGGCGCCTTGGGCGTGGCTTTTACGTCTTGAGGGATTGTCCTAGAAGTTGGTGTCAGCGAATGACTGAAGACCTTACCATATTCAGAATGGAAGTGGTCTCTCGTTGGCTCCTCAATGAAAAGACAAAAGACGCGCTGTTGCGTTTTAACCAATGACATTGTTTGGGGGTAGAGCTTAATAGGTAGGCGTAGTTTCTGCCTCAAATGTTTTCCTGTAATGTACACATTTTCTCTTCAAAAAATGAACGTACAGTAGAATTTAAGATGATTTATAGAAGACAAGATTCTAATCTCACTTCAGTGGCCATTCTTTGATTTCTATTTGGCCTAGATAATTAAAAAAATCAGACAGAAATGAGAGATTTCGTTTCTTCCATACAGAAACACTGCCAAGGTAACTTCTGGCGCCATCTAGCGCCAAACTGGAATACTTTCGAGTCAGATAAATTGAATTTTAAAAGAAATTCTAACAAATTTTTCAGAAAAAATAACTGCGACGCATATGAGATATGGGTCGTTTTTATTTGTGCTCAAAGTTTTAAACTCTACAAAGTAATAGTTTTTGAGAAACTGTGTACAAAAGAATTTGCGTAACAGATATAAGACAGAATTTCTGTTACGCTCATTCAAAGACAGCCTTAAGACATACTAGTAAATTGCTCTTGAAATTGCGCTGTTTCTTCCAAATACTATTTAAACCAATTTTTATAAGTCTATTAATTTCTTAACTGGGCTAGCTTATACCAGGCATAACTTTGTGGGTCCCTTGTGGCTGAATATTGCACTCATGCGCAAGTTGCATCTATTATTCAATCTCTTCGTACTTATATTACCACACTCTTATATTAAGAAATTTTGCAACTGGAATAGTTCCCTTGTATTTCATTACAATCTTCACTTTTGATTAATTTTTGTATTGAACCGCAACTAGTTCCTTACCAAGTTTGGGTGGACCGGTTAGTTCCTGTATTAAGACTTCTCTCCCACATGGGCGTTGCCACTACACTTAATTGGATTATTCACTATGTACTCTGAGGGTTTCTCGTCGCAAGGTATGCTTTTCTTTCATTTGTATATTTTTTGTTACAGATTTTAGGTGTTACTCTTACTAACACCTTCACTTCACTTTTGTCTTATGGCTTTGGGTGTACAAGTTTAAAGGGTTGCACAAGATAATGTGAGCACTTGGGAAATAGGCAATATATGCCTTTATTATTAAAGTGTTGTACCACTATTTGCATTTTATTGCAGCTTTCAACCTTCTTGGAATAGTCATTCAGCTTTTGAATACACTGACGGAAAAAAAAAACCAACACCACGAAAAAATAGATGTAGAGGAATGAAATGGCGGCAATACATTTGTATAGGTAACATATTTAATCGATTAAGGTTTCAAGATCACAGCTTAATGTAAGCGCTAGAAGAGCCATTTTAAATGTGAAATGCTGGTACATTAAAAACCGGTGTAACCGCCAGAATGTTGAATGCAAGCACGCAAACGTTCATGCATTGTGTCGTACAGGTGCTGGATGTCAGTTTGTGGGATGGAGTTCCATGCCAGTTGCACTTGGTCGGTCAATACAGGGACGGTTAATGCTGGTTGGGGATGACGCTGGAGTTTCGTCCAATGATGTCCCATACGTGCTCGATTGGTGAAAGATCTGGTGATCTAGCAGGCCACGGCAACATGTCGACACTCTGTAGAGCATGTTGGGTTACAACAGCGGTATGCGGGCGAGCGTTATCCTGTTCGAAAACACCCCTGGAATGCTGCTCATGAATGGCAGCACAATAGGTTGAATCACCAGACCGACGTACACCTGTGCCGTCAGGGTGCGTGGGATAACCACGAGAGTGCTCCTGCTGTAATAGGAAATTGCTCCCCAGACCATAACTCCAGGTGTAGGTCCAGTTTATCTCGGCCACAGATAGGTTGGTTGCAGGCGCTCACCTGGCCTCCTTCTAACCAACACACGGCCATCACTGGCACCCAGGCAGAACCGGCTTTCATCAGAAAACACAACAGATCTCCACTCCGTCCTCCAATGAGCTCTAGCTTGACACCACTGACGTCGCAAACGGCAGTGGTTTGGAGTAAGTGGAATGCACGCTACAGAGCGTCTGGCTCGGAGCTGTCCTTCAAATAACCGATTTGTAACAGTTCGTTGTGTCACTGTGGTAGCAACTGCAGCTCGAATTGCTTCCGCAGACGCAGTACGATGCGCCACGGCCATACGCCGTACACGGCGGTCTCCCAACTCAGTAGTGCCACGTGGCCGGCCGTAACCCGGTCTTCTTGAGGCAGTACCTTCCCTTGACCACCACTGCCAACAATCATGCACAGTGGCTACATTCCTGCCAAGTCGTTCTGCAATATTGCGGAACGAAAATACACCTTCTCGTAGCCCTATTACACGACCTCGTTCAAACTCCGTGAGCTGTTGATAATGGCTTCTTCGTCTTCTTAAAAGCATTCTTGACTAACATCAACACACTACGTCGAATCTCAACGATAACTAACGCTCACGAACGTTACAGCGCGTGTTTACAGCAAACCTGCTGTGCATGTTCCGAGGAGCGCTACTAGCGCCACACAAATGCGCCGAGCGCGAAATTTGCATAGACGTCATCTTACTAACTGTCGTTTATCTAACACAACCCCTTCTTGGTGTTGGGATTTTTTTCCGTCAGTGTGGTTTCCAATGTGATGTTGTCATTCGTCGATCAAAACATCAGCCGATTGCTTTAGAGATATTGGAGGAGGGAATCTGCTTCTCACTGTGCTCTCCAGAACTTCTCAGAGTGGTTCGATAATATTCAAATCAAGTGATTGAGCTGCCCAGGACACATGCGCGACGTTACGGGTGGGCTGGGTGGGCTTCAACATCTGTTCTTTGTCGCCGCCCCTCTTCCTTCCAAAAAATATTTTAGTAGTAAGAAAATATGGAAGGTGCAACCATCTACGATTCTAGGGAACTTGGATAAATGTACATAGTGCGATGAAAACGTTCAGGGACTAGGTACGTAGCGGGCCAACAGATGGAAGTACGCGGATGCTGCTCTAACAGTGGTCGAGGGCAGTGACCTTCTTGAGTCATTGTGCCAAATGGCGTCGTCCTGTGAACATCGGGAGCTGTGCTACATGATATTTGGGGACTACGTGCAGAACACAGTTGCGATTTCGGTATGGATTGCAAACTAGAGCAGCGAGCGAACATCAAATTCAGCGTCAAACTTGACAAATCAGGAACGGAGACGCATGAAATGTTAGGGCAGGCATATGGCAATGAGTCGTGCGAGGTGTATTGAGTGGCACTTGAGTTTCAAGAGCGGCAGAACGGCACTGGAAGACAATGAGAGGTCAGCGCGACCGTCCATGAACAAACCCCCCGAAAATGTAGAAAAAAATTAAGGAACTGGTGCATGAGGATCGTCGGTCAACCATTCAAGACATTGCTACCATCGTCAATGTGTCGTACTGAACAGTACAAGAAATTCTGACGTCGGTTTTGAACATCCACGGCATTGCTGCAAAGTTTGTGCCAAAGATTCTGAACCCCAAACAGAAGGCGCTCCGTGTCGAACTCTGTCAGGATCTTGTCAGCAAGTGGTGAATGAACCAACGTTCCTGTCGCGGGTCATCACTGGGGACGAGACTTGGGTCTACGGTTACGACCCGGAGACCAAACAACAGTCGTCGCAGTGGAAAAGACCAGCATCTCCACGACCGAAGAAAGCCCGACACGTCCAGAGCGCAACCAACAGCAGGCACATCGTGTTCTTCAACATTCGTGGGGTTGTGCGCCATGAATCCGTCCCCCAGGGCCAAACCATCACCGCCCTTTTTTACTACGATGTTCTGCTGCGTCTGAGGTAGTACATTCGCCGCAAACGACCTGAAATGTGGCGCAGGTGTGATTACCTGCTCTATCACGACAATGCAGCAGCTCACAGAGCGTTAGCAACACGCCAGTTTTGCAGCCGCAACAGCATGACTACCCATCCTCACCCGCCTTACTCGCCGGATTGGGCCTCCTGTGACTTCTTTATGTTGCTGAAGCTCAGGGATCGCCGTTTTGAAACCGTGGACGAGATCCAGCGCGAATCGCAGACGGTGCTTGACACGATTCGCGAACAGGACTTCCAGGGAGCGTTCCAACAGTGGCAAAAACGTTGGTAGCTGTGTATCACTGCCCAAGGAGACTACTTTGAGGGAGATCATAGCCAGACTTAAGTAACATAAGTACTTTGTTATATATCGGCCTAGTCTTGGAACTGTCTGATCGAACTTCACTGAAATTTGTTATATAAATGAATTCTTTGTTAAATTTAGTGTTTGTACATACGGGAAATGGGGGAGTCCTCTGAATAAATTTCTAAGAGAGTAGTAGAAACACGTCATTTTTGTAATTATAGATTAAACGATGAGAGAGAGAGAGAGAGAGAGAAATAGGTATTCCTTGTCGGGTTACAAACTAAAATTCATAAACTGCCTTATGAAAGAAAAAAAAAACACTATGTACAGCTAAAATGGCGAAGAAATAGTGACTTACTATAAAGATTCGTATCCATGGTTCCCATACTGCATACACTGAATAAATACTACCAATATTCACTTGAAAACTTTTTTTTACTTTTGATAACATATCAGCGTTCGGTAAAATGCACATGAGTGCAATTTTTTGCCAAAATTTCTGTCAAGCACTTCAAAAATTGTGCACCCCTCCTATCATGCTTAGCCCACCTAATTGCCCACCCAGTTCAGAGCGCCTAGCATCGCCACTGCCAGAACAGATGTTGAAGTTCATCTTGGTGCTCCTCAAACCAAGACAACTATTCTAGCTGTGTGTATGGGCATATAATGATTTTAAAAAATGGCATCATTGTTGAAAAGCAACATTTGGACCATAGAATGCACCTGATAACCTATAGAATGTCCAAGTATTCGCTGGCAGTAACTCGACCCTGTAGGATAATGATGGATCAGCCGAATACCAAGATATGGCCACTCAAATAATCGAACAGTAGATCCAACCCCATGTTTGATAGTTGGAACCAGACATCCCGAATTGTACGCTTCTTTGGGGAAGGAGGGTCTCAATACATAAACTCAACCTACTGTTGGGAATAATGTAAATGAGGACTCATGATACCATCTTTTTTTGCATTGTAGCTTTGGTTTCTGTGATTAAAGATTTAACAATTGCAGCTTTTCCATTGATGTGGAATTTGTGAAGTTCTGTGCTGACTGTTTTTGTGGAAATAGGGTCTTCCAGGTGGATATGAGTTCTGCTGTCACTGTTTCTGCAGTAGTTCTGCATTGTTTGTGCAGAGTTCTTGTTAGTGTTGGGCGGTCCCTCTCATTCAATTTGTTTTCGCCCATGAAATCTTGCAATGCTTTGTGTATGCAGTCATACACGTCAAGACATTTCTTTTGAAATACCAAACAGTTTGGCTGTAATGGTTACTCCTGCTAAATGGGCTCCTACCATTGTTCTCATTGGAAGTCTGGTCTGACAGGTCACCCATTTTCACCGACTGCTAGTAAGAAAAGCTGTTTATCACAACTTGTACTACACTAGCATACAACCTAGTTAATATGTATACAAAGGAAAAATAGGCAAAAGATAATCACAACGTTTGTTTCTTTCAGTGTAACCTACACTAATACTAACCCCTATAATCTTGGTGTTCACATTATTTTGTCCAACCCCTGTACTTCGTTTATCGAGACTTCTTTCCCACAGGTCGTTGGCATTTAGCTTTGTTGGATTACTGTGTGTTCTGAGGGTTTCAGGTTGCAACGTACGCACTGTTAAAAAGTAGTACTTAGAAATAAGCAAAACGTACTCGTTTTTGAGTAATTCTAAGCTTATAACAGCTCCAAGTTCTTGTCTTATTTTTGAAAAAGACAAGTACTCATTTTGGGTACATATAGGGAATCAATTGTGAGTATATCTGGTATTTCTAATTTGAAATATATGTACTCAAAAAAATCCATATATTTCAAATATATGTGCTCTAACTTCATTCAGTTTTTGTACCCTTTCGGACAGGGCACAGAAACTGAAAGAAGTTAGAGCCAATCTAGTGATTCTGACATGATACTTTGTGCGAGACAGAGCACACTAGATGGCGCCACCGTACGATTTTGCACAGAGAAATCGGGGGGGGGGTGATTAGGAATGAACACCTTTATATGTAACCGGCGGATTCCTACCAAGGGTCGTCACTTAACGTGCTCCTCGATGCACGGCGGATATTCAGCGATTGTTAGAATTTCATACCATTTGACTCCAGATTCTCAACCGAGCTGATCAGGCTAGGTTTGAACCTGGGGTCCCTCCATCAGTAGTCTGAATCTCTAACCACTAAGCCATCCGCGGCTCGATTTCAAATTTGGAATACGTGTTCTCCGTACATACTCATTTATTCATAGAATCAACTAGAAGTATATTGTTCGATGGCACATCTGGGATAATAGATATACTCGTTGTCATATGCTGGGCAAATGGACAGCACAATTTTATGACAAATATAGTGATGAAGCACAATTTAAGAGATTGACACAATTATGGTTAATGTAAAAACGTACAGAAAGGTACTTTATGCATAATTAAATTACTTGTGATAAGTGACTTTGTTGTACTAATGATGTGTGTCACTTTACACATTTATTAAACGATTTCTCTTGAAATCTATAATATCAAATGAAGTAATACGAGATTATACACTGGCGGAAAGTGAAAAAAGAACACCAAGAAGGAATTGGCGGACGATCATGAAATTAACATATGCTAATGGGGTCGAGTTTACGTAGGTGTGATGTTAATTTCGGGACCAACCGGTGAGCGCTTACGCCACAGCACGGCATAATATGCAAATTATCGTCGGTGGTATTTAAGGAGTACGGCAAAGTGAATGTAATCAGTCGTCGGCGTACGGACACGTGCGAAGACCCTGAAGAAGCTGCAATGCCTGGACATGGAAGACGTGTACGATTTCAGCAGTTATCGGACTTTGAGCGAGGTCGTCTAGTCGGACTCCGCGAGGCCGGGTGGTCGTATCGTCGTATTGCGGAGCGAATTGGACGGGAAGTATCGGTGGTGGTACGATGGTGGCGTAGATGGTCCGAGGAACATTCCCACTCGAGAAGACGTGGAACCGGGAGTCGCAGACGGACTGATGAGCGGACCGATCGACGCATAAGAAGAGAGGCGTTGTCAAGCAGAACATCCACTACGACGCAAATCCGAGCTGCAGTTGCACCTGAAGTGACAGTGCGAACAATCCGCAACCGTCTACTAGATGCAGGACTATGTGCACGTGTGCCTCTGGCATGTGTAACTCTGACTCCAGCCCACCGTCAGGAACGGCTGCAGTGATGTCGCCAACGTCTGCACTGCAGAACGCAATGGCGATCTGTCGTGTTCAGCGATGAAAGCAGATTCTGCTTGGGAGCCTCCGATGGCCGTAAGCGTGTTCGCAGATGCACAAGGGAGCGTCTCCACCCTTCTTGCATCCGCCAGCGACACACAGGGCCTACACCTGGTCTCCTGGTGTGGGGAGCGATCAGCTATCACTCCCGTACACAACTAGTGTTTGTACCGGGTACGTTAAACAGCACCTCCTACATCAACATCCTCATTCAGCCCGTTGTTGTGCCATTTGTAAGGTCGGTTAATCGTGGTGTTTTCCAGCAAGATAACGCACGCCCACACACGGCACGTGCAACGCAACATGCACTTCAGAGTGTGAGACAACTCCACACAATTCTGCATTATCTGCTTTAAATCAGGAACGGACATTAAGAAACAAATGTGTGGAATAGAGCCGTAGCTAGTGGTGAATTACAGGAACGTCTAGGAAAATTGTAGCTACATACAGGGCGATTCATAAAGAAGTATACAGTTTCAACGTACTATAAAACAAGAACAATGTAAGATATTTTATGTTACCTGTAACAGAATTGTAGGGGAATGTTTCAAGTTTTTTTAGAGACAGTGATAGATGTTCCATGTGTGCACCCTTAGTCACACGACACACATTGAGCCGGTAATCCATTTCCGCCCAAACGCGAGGTAAGACATCTGAATCAAGTGCAGTGATAGTGGCTGTGATACGCTGTTTCAGCTCCGCTAGATCAACAGGAAGGGGAGGGGCGAATACCTTGTCCTTTACGTACCCCCACAGGAAGAAAGTCACAAGGTGTTAAGTCAGGACCACAGTCACTATCACTGCACTTGATTCAGATATCTTACTTCGCGTTTGGGCGGAAATGGATTACCGGCTTGATGTGATATGGCTTGTAACAGATATAATAGTATATCAATATTTGGCCAAAATTACCTTTATGGATAGCAGTTATCTAGGCCTCTACATGGCATCCTTTATGGATAGCAGTTATCTAGGTTCTACATGACATCCTTTATGGACTTGGTAGAGTCCATAAATGATGTCATGTAGAGGACCGGGTGCTCAGTTCTTGCCACGCGCTTTCTAACATCCGCGGAGTGATTTGTGCGAATGCTGCAGAAATTTTCACCTTCAAGTCATTGAGGTCGTTTTGCGTAGACGATGTTCTTTAGAAACCCCTACATGAAGAAATCTGTGTCCGAGATAATTCCTGGTTCGAATCCCGTGTGGCATGGATGTTGTGTTTGTCTTACGGCACTGGCTCTTTCCCTTCCCTGGAACCAGTGACCCTAAATTAGGGACGGACGACTGCTTATAGCCCATTGAGTTGCTCACGGTGGTCGTTAAACCTCCAATCAAAAAAAAATGTGTTGTTGAGGAAGTTCCTGACTACCAGTAGGCCCGGACTTGCTGCAAACTGACATCGGTATCTAGTTGCGGTACCAAGAAGATCTGTAGCAAATCTAGGTATGGTCCCAATGGTACAGTGTCCTTAGAGAATAAAAAGGACCGTACAGCTTGTGACGACACACGCCGCACCACACAATTACTTTGGAGCTTGCCCATTCCACTTCGTAGAAAGCATGGGGATTCTGGATACCCTGAATGATAACATTGCGCATATTCACTCTTCCGCTGACATGAAATGTAGCCTCGTCTGTGAATAGCCGCCGATTCAGAAAAGTGGCATCAGTTTCCATCCGATCGCACATAAGGCAGGCAAACTCGAAACTGCTAACACGGCCACGCTTCCGTAGTGCCTGTACACGCTGTAGGCGATTCGGGTACATTTTCAAGTAACGCAGCACAATGCGTTGACATGTTGTGTACAGACTGTCAGCTCCAAGGATAAGCATGGTGAACTTTTCCGCGGGCTTCACTCCAAGGTGGCGGAAACAAGGGGCTACTTCTTACGGCCACAGGCGTTTGGCTTCATGATGGACCCCGTTTCTCCAAATGTGCGATACCAACGCATTATGCTCTCGTACTCGGGCGTCTTCCTGACCTCATAAGCACGACGAAACTCTCGTTGAACAGTCGTAACACTCTCAAACTTTGATCATCACAGGACACACTATGCGTGTTGTTGAAAGGTCGCTGCCATTTTAACTTTTGCCACTATGCTGCAAAGGCGCGAGAGAACTGAGTGCAGCGCATCAAACTGCCCTCTTTCCTCGCCGTTCTGGTGCGTGCGCACTGACTACAGCGCATGAAGCACCCATCTTTCCTAGCCCTTCGGGCAGAATTTGACCTCCGTACTGCAGCGTTCGCACAAATAACTCCGCAGATGTTAGAAAACCCGTGACAAGAATTGGACACCCGGTATGAACTCTGCCGAGTCCACAAAGGGGGATAATGCACAGAACTAGACAAACTCCCATCCATAAAGGTAATATTGACTTATTATAACTGTTACAAGCCATACTACAGCATTTTAAAATTATCCCTACCCAAACGGATCACCATTTACATCCCTGTAGCCCCCTCCCCTCTTTTGGTGCCGTTAAGAACTCCGAAAAAAGAAGTACCCTCGGGATGTCTTTTTGGGGGTGGGGGATGAACTGACTCACTGTTTAACCGATCAAAACGAAATTTGATATTTCCAAGCTTTGTTTAAAAAAATGTTCATAGTCTGTTTGGCTTAAATTGGACAAACCTATCCTTTATACTGTATAATGCGATACCGTTGTTTGTTTCCTTTAGACTAGACGATTGAAAAAAAATGTGGCCGAAATTTTTTTGAGAACTGCAAAAGAAAATCGTTGAACGCAAACCGAAGGGAACATGCTAATTGTTTTTTACATGATGAATAATTAATAACTGTTAATTTAAAATGTACTAACCAGAAAATCTACAGAATTTAATTTTATTTCACCGAAAAACATGGTTTCAAGCTGATTCAGGTGTCTGCAAATACCATTCATATCTAATAACGGCATGTTTTTTTTTTTCGTTGTGTCTAAACTTTTGAGACATGTAGTATGTATTATTATTATTATACCCGTTGCATGTATAGTTTTCCCATTGCATAGTGTGTAGTTTCAAGTGATTTGTTTGCTTTTCAATGTTTATGTTCCTTTGCTTGTTACCTTTATGAAGCAACAGAACAGAAACTCCAAACTCCTTTGCTTAGTATTTTTACGTTTTATCGGCGATACTTCTTTGTGCCAAAACTTTTGGGACAGACCTCACTGAATGCAAAGCATTTCAAAAATGAGATCTCGTAATGAGTACTGGGAAATGAACAGGCATACAGCATGTGTGTGCGCGCGCTCGTGTGCAACAGTTTATCACGGAAGTAAGAGCGACAAATTGATCAACTAACTGTATTGCTGTTTTAAACAACCTTCTGTAAAAAATATTTCAGTGTTTTAAAACTTTCAATTTTAATTTGATGTCTCGACGGACATGATCTTCAAGCAAGTGATTTACGATCTTTCCGTCTCAGTCGGATATACAGCGCATAAATGTAGTACCGAAATTTTTTCGTTATTATTTATTCCAGGTACGGCAAGTACTAATAATGTTTACGTTCGTTGAGTCTTTTGGAGGGGAGGCTCAAAAGTTTTCAGGGAGGCTTCTCCAAGCTACGGCCCTGATGTGGATATAGTTGTGGCATCAGCGGTTTTCCATAGGTTCAATACGACACTTGACGTGTTTGTATTTGGGACATTTAAACCAACGGTAACAAACGAGCGTTAAATAATCACACCTGCATGAATTCGCAACGATAACCGACAAATGTCTGATAACGTATTTGATCTATTTATAACATTAACCTACACACGTACCACCTGTCAAACAATCAGATTGGAAGTGTGGCCCGCGAGTTTTGATAATAGAGCGTTTCAAGCTGATATTATGTTTTTATTTGAAATTAAAAGTGAATTGGCAGACAAAATAAGAAAAAAATGGACTGCTATAATTTTACAAATATAGCATTTACAATAAATTGTGCAAAGTGTGTGTACAACAGGGGAAGGAAAACAAAATATTGCTTCTATTTCTGTAAATAAAATATGAACGTTCCGTCTAAGAAGAAATAAATGAAATAAAAAGCACGGATGGAATATTTTTACAATAAATCTCTGAATCTCAGAAGAGCTTAGCGATACGTATGTGTAATAAACAAAAATTAGTTTTAGGCATACACTCTAGCATTAAACAGGTCAAGGAAAAATAAAACAAAAAGCTTTCATTCTCCTGGTATAAGTTTATACAACACGTGTTAATGTAACGAAATAAAACAAAGCTGAAGCGATGCCGTTGCAAAATTTCAATATATTGTAATTAGCGTTATCTATGACTTCACATTCGCTTTTTGCTTTGTGATCCATCGACAAGACTTAAGCAATATATATCAAGATTGAGCCTGTAAAAACAAAGCAATTTGTCTATGATGCTGAAACGCTGATTTTCAACAGAGAATTTAGGGCTTCCCCAAAACTTGTTACCCAGGGCTCAATTTGTTTCAACATTAAGAGCTTTCACTTAGCTTTGTTTTGTTTTTTAAATTAAGATAGCATAAAAAAATTGTTTGTGAACCCATCATATAGTAAGTTGAGTGGATTACTCACTTGCTGATTATCATTGTTTTCTGAAAATTACTGCACAAACTCGGTCTGCCTGAGCTGTGTTTCAGTGTTTAGGTTGAGAAGCATTACATCCACAGATCGCACTCTTTATCATTGTTTTCTGAAAATTACTGCACAAACTCGGTCTGCCTGAGCTGTGTTTCAGTGTTTAGGTTGAGGAGCATTACATCCACAGATCGCACTCTTTATCATTGTTTTCTGAAAATTACTGCACAAACTCGGTCTGCCTGAGCTGTGTTTCAGTGTTTAGGTTGAGAAGCATTACATCCACAGATCGCACTCTTTATCATTGTTTTCTGAAAATTACTGCACAAACTCGGTCTGCCTGAGCTGTGTTTCAGTGTTTAGGTTGAGAAGCATTACATCCACAGATCGCACTCTTTATCATTGTTTTCTGAAAATTACTGCACAAACTCGGTCTGCCTGAGCTGTGTTTCAGTGTTTAGGTTGAGGAGCATTACATCCACAGATCGCACTCTTTAAATTGTCTTAAGAAGAGTCTCTGTTATCTGAGCTGTGTTTCGGTTGAGGCGCATCACATCCAAAGGGTATATTTTAAAAATTAGTCATTGCCCAAGTAATTTAAATTCCAGCTTTCACAGCGGTCGGCAATCGTCCACAGGTAACATTAGTTGTAGCGAACATTCATCCATTTTTAAAACGGAAGAAAAACTGAAAAGCTTCCGACAATTTCATAGTGAAGTGCTATTTCCCTTAAACATGTTTCCTTTTTTCGACTTGCCAATATTTAGTCAAAATGTTTGAGTGTTCTGTATTGATTCTGCGTGTCACGAAAATCTGAATTTAAAAATGGATAAAGAATGATTAAATAGAAGCTACACACCCATGAGCCATAACATTATGACCACCTACCTAATAAGCTGTAGGACCCCCTTTAGCCCGCAGAACAGCGGTCACTCTACGAGGTGGCGATTGGTAATCTGGAGTGTCTGGTACCGTAATGTCAACAGCAGGTCCTCCAGTTTCTGTACATTTTGGGGTGGTGGCGATTTAGCGCGAACCCGCTTTTCCAAGTCAAACCACAAATGTCAGATTGGGTTTATTTCTGGCGAATTTGGAGGCCAGGGCATTGACAGAAAGTCGCCAGCATGTTCCTCGAACCACTCCTTGACGATTCTGGAAGTAGTAGCATAACGAATTATCCTGTTGGTAATAGCCATCACCAGCAGGGAACACAGTTGTCATGAATGGGTGAACTTGGTCTGCAACGATGTTCAGACACCTGACAGCTGTCAGGGATTGTGCTATTAGGGTAATGGGGCCTAATGTTTCCTAAGGAAACATCCCCCACAGCATAACACCTCCGCTGTCGGCCTGTTTCCGCCCAACAGCACATCATCCAGGTGAGCCTCCGTTGGTAATCGGGGTATCCGCGCTCGGCCGTCTACGTGATGCACCAGGAATCTTGATTCGTCAGTCCAGGTCACTTTCTTCTAACATCCACAATCCAATTTTGATGATCATTGGCTCATTCATGCGCTGTTGGCGATGACGTGCAATGAGCCAGGATCCGGCTGGGTCTTCGGCTAAGCAGGCCCATGCCCAGAAGGTTGCGATGAACTGCATGCTATGACGCATTGCCCTGATTGCTACTGTTGTAGCTGCGGGTGATTTGTCGCACTGCTGCCTTGCTGTCGCTGTGAAGAATGAGCGACAACCTCCGCTCCCCTTTCGTATCAATGAGCTGCGGATAACACACGACTAGACGACGGTTCGTCGCTTGGCCATCTGTGCACCACTTTTGATACGTACTCACTACAGCTGCACATGAACAACCCACAAGCCGCGCCGTTTCCGAGATCGTAGTTCCGAGTCGCCGTGCCATCACAATTTGTCCTTTATCAAACTCCGATAAATCGGCAGCTTTTCCCATTCTGACTCAGAACACTTTACTAAGAACCACTCCTTGACGATTCTGGAAGTAGTAGCATGACGAATTATCCTGTTGGTAATAGCGCTGTTGGCGATGACGTGCAATGAGCATGGGGATCCGAAAGCCGATCCTCGGGTTGCATATATACGCGCGCTCTGTGAACTACACCTACGCTACCGTTCGATCTCTAGGCGCGCTCAATTACGCCCTAACGACTCTGTGGCAATACTATGGAACCGAGCCTTGTTGGTAGCAGCAGGATAATGCACCGAGCCATAAAGCAAGGACTCTTACGGCGTGTTTTGACGATAATTTTGTATCGCGTGTCGACTGGCCAGCACAGAGCCATGATCTTAATCCCGTAGAGCACCTATGGGATGAATTAGAGTGCCGCGTAAGAAGTTTGGAACCAAGGCCTACTACTAAGCAACAGTTAGCGGCAGCAGCATTATGTAGTGAATGGAAGCGCATACCTATCGCTGTGTTCCAAAACCTTGTCGAAAGCATGTCTCGAAGGGTAAGTGCATGCATTAAGGTCAAAGGTGGACCGACAGCGTACTAATGTATGTCAATAAATGCTATGTTGTGTTTCTCTTCTATATGTAGGTGTCCGATGACTTGTCAATATAGTGTATACTCGGCCTTATTGTTTCTAGATCAGCTTCTCTTTCTTTAGTGTTAACTTTACATCAGTTAGTCGCTCCGCTGGCCTAGTAAGTCAGAGGCGGTAGTTTCTGGCTAGTCGACTAAGTCGTGCCGGTGGTCGAGTTCAGGGTGTGGGATGGCGCTGGTTCTTCCCTTCCATCTGATTAGTGTCCCCGAATTTGAGCTGTGCACTACCCGTAGTCCTAAGAACTGCTCATAATACATATTAAGCCCTGAAACAAAAAACAAAAAATGAGAGAGAGAGAGAAAAGCGTTAGTCTCTCGGCTCTTACTGGAAATTAAAATATAAAAGACGTTGTGTGGGATCTTACCAGGAAGTTAGGGCCACAGGTAGCTTAGTGGTCAACGTTCGCGACTGCCACGAAAAAGTCTCAGGATAGATTTCAAGCAGGAACGAGCGCTTGTGTCGGATGGGAACGTTAAGCCATCGTACACGTGTGTCGTGTGTCGGATGGGAACATTAAGCCATCTTACCCCGGGTACTTGACCCACGATTATAAATAAGGGCGGCTTCCTCTCCCTTTAAACCTCTCTTCCGTGTGACTTTCCTATCGGGCACTCAAGCTCAAATCTCCCAGCTTCCTACTTCTAAGGGTTGTTTAAGACCTGGGGTCAGAGACTCCCTTTCTAAAATCTTCTATATAAATCTTCCAAGGAAGCCAATAAGGATCCACCAGAACGAACAGAACTGTTGATCTGCTATTGCACAAATCCCTTTCTCTCAGAGAAATTTATATTTCTTTCATGTTGTTTCAAAGGTGTTTTAGGAAATAATAAAGAGGTATTTCTTTTGCTGGTGTGTAAGAACTTACCAACTAGTAAAAGCAGGAACATGATGACAACAGAAATTCCGTAGACCATCTTGAGTACCCCGTCAATTTTAGGGTCTCCAGAAGAAGTGCAAATGCAAAATGTTAGAAGTAGTAATAGAATCAGGATGCAGAAGAAGATGGAACCCGTAAACACTAAGTACTGTGCCACCAGAGGTACAGTACTGCAGTTGTCCCAGCAGGCTGCACCTAAAAGAAACAAAGAATGATTTGAAGTTTTAGGACTGAAGAGAATGAGAAACTCCTCATTTGTTACACTGCGGCAACGCCTTATTTATCATACCAAAGTCTCAAGTGCGTTTAATTAAATGTGTGTTTTAGCAATAACTTAACTGAATAAGTGCCACTTTCATCAGTCTTTATTTTCATGTAGTCAGGTCATTTCTTTGTTATTTTTTTTGTACAGTTTTCTCAATTACCGTGACTTCAATTTTGTTTAAATTTAGACGTGAAAGAATTTTTTCGTTTTAGTTTCCTTTGTTTCTTATTTGGAATGTTTCTTCCATATTTCATTTCGAACTGTTCTTACGATTTCTTCCATATCTCGCTTAGAACACTTCCTACAGCTTCTTCCATATGACGTTTAGAACTGTTCCTACCATATTTCATTTATAGAACTTCAGTCTGCGCCAAATCTCATTTAGAACGCTTCTTTTCTATCTCACTGAGACTTCACCACAGTTTTCTTAGCATACCATTTAGAACTTTTACAGCTGACTTTTCATGTGTATCACATTTATAACTCTTATTGTTCCTTCCGTGTCTCCTTTAGAACAGTAAGTTTCAGTTCTGTGTGTTCGGAATATTTACGTCTGTTTACCTGTCTTCTGCCTCCTTCAAAACTACTGCAAAATTATAACGCACGTTAGAAGAACAAAAGTTTTAAGTTTGCCTGCTAAGATCAAAAGTAAACTGCTCAAAAAAAAAGTTGGATATTAAGATTTAAAACCCCAAAAGCGTGTTTATGAAAATGTTGCCAGTTTAGAATAGTAGCCGGCAGAGCACAAAATGAAACGGCATGCAAATTTCCGGTTCCGCATTGCTGTCACATAAGCGCAGGCGCAATAAATATGTATGAGGAGTAACTGGACTTCGAAGCAGTCTGTGCTGAGATGCGTCTTACGTAGTGACACGCTTCTGTAAACGATACTGACATACTGCGAGCAATGGAAGGATACATCTGACTCTCGAACAATTCTGCAAATCACAGTTGGACGAATAGATATTGCATCAGCTTCTCGCGTATTCCAAAGTGTGATAAGCTGACTTGATGAGCGCAATCGGGAGTAAATCGATATCGCAGTATAATCAAGAAGTGATAGTCTGATGACAACTACGACTCTGAGAGATCGATATTTGATAATTAAAGCTTGTAGAAAACCCACAGTGTCCAGTGTCCTAAATCGACCGCATCAAGAAAGTCTATATTCGAGACTTCCACTGCGCAAATACCATGGCGTACGGCAACTCAAAAAGAAAGAGAGCGGGCACAACAGCAACTGTTGCTGCAGGAAAAGTGCAAAGTGTCCTATTCCCCGATGAGTCCAGATTTGGCATACAGTCCGACTGTCTGCGACTTCATGTCTGGAGAAAATCAGAAACGCACGGCAGTCAGCATTTGTGCCAACCTGTGCATCGGTTCCTCAGTCGTGGTGTGGAGAGCGATCGGATTCAATAGCTACACAGATTTTTATATTTTTCGAAGCCACATGCACACTTACATATACCGAGACATCACCGTCAGGAGCAATTTACTGCGACACTTTACCGCGGTGCTATAAGTCATAGTTTCCTCTTTGTGGGTAAGGTACCACTCAATTAAGAGCACACAGAAGTTCGCGAGCTCGAAGATCACGATATTCCACGTTTATCTCCAAGGTCCCCCGACTTGAATTCCGTTGAGCATACCCCAGATGCACTGTAGAAGAGCTTGGACAGGCATCACTCGGTCACTACGAGACGTTCAGAACTTCGTGAATATTTGCCTCCTCTTTGGAGGCACTACCCCAAAGCCAGATGAATCATCTCATGTGAAGTACCATAAGGTGTCAAGCGGCTGCGAACAACCAATGTGTCACAACGACTAAGACTAAGTCAAGCCTCTTCTGTAGTATGCCACGGAGGTGTCAAGTGGTTGTGAACGACTGAGGTGGCGTCACAACGTACTGATTGACCATGGTAAGCCCATCTGCAGCAAGCCACGAAGGTGTCAAGCTGTTGTGAACAACCGAAGTAACACAACGTACTCTCTACTGTCCGACCAAGGTAAGCCTCGTGTACGTTCTATTCATTCTGAGACAATGAGGTGTTCACTCGTTTTAACGCGAAAACTATCACGATGCATCTTTTGTCTGACCATTTCATGTCTGTTTTGTGATCTGCATTCTGTGTTGTCCATAATTAAACCACACAGTTTCTTTGAGCTGTCGACCTTATCTTTCCTGTTAGTATTTCCAGCTTTTTTTTTAACAATTTATTTTGTTTTCTATATTTAACTAAGTTAGTAAAATTGACCGTTACTGATCAAATCTTGCTTGGAAAAATAAAAGTTATTCAGTTTATTTTTTAGTATGTATTTTTTTTTTTTTTTTTTTGGTGAGGGGGAATAAAGTTTACATTCTGTACAGTGTCATTATGCTCATTTTGTTTGTAGGCACGGTATCTTTTCATCTTTTATGATGATCCAAAAGTCTCTGCCGTTTTGAAGAATCTTCCTGTGTCAGGGAGTAGGCACCAAATTCATCCTTTCCCGTTTCATCCTCTGCTCAAAATCGTGCCGTTTCATCCTCGGGTTTTAACAGGAGTGGCGATTCGTCCCCTGCACACAGGAGTAGGTACCGATTCATCCTTTCCCGTTTTGTTTAATATATAGATTGCGAAGGATATAATTACCATTACAACCAATCTCTATGACGTAAAGTTCAAAATTTATGCCTAACATCAGAATACATAAACAATGAAGACATCAAACGTCATATACGAATATTTGCAGCTTTTGCATTCATTTCACCCACTTGTGTAGATCATGGATTTGCAGCCATAATAGAGGATGCGCCCACAAGTGATGCTGTTCAAGAGTTTAGTCATTTTATGGTAGATCAGTGGATGGACAACTCTGTTATCGGTCGAATATGGAACTGTTATAAAGAGCGTCACAGAACGACAAATTCCGTAGAATAGTAACATAACAGATTAAATAAATCTGTAAGAAAATCACATCTAAATATATTAAAACTTTTAAGTTAAAAGAAGACGCCCAGATCTATGACATTCAAAGAAAACAACATGAACTTAATATGCCTACAGAAAAAAAAAAAAAAAAAGAAAAATATATATAAACTTGGATAAAAATAAGTTAGCAAACGGTTCGTGATTTCGAAACCAGAAAAAGACACTAATTGAATGCTTACCTGCTTTGGCATACACAGTGAAACTAAAATAATGTGTTAAGTTCTTAAAATTGACAAAGTGCTACCAATCATAGCTATTTTCACTGCATTTTTCTGACAAAGATTTTTCCTGAGTTTGTGACAAGAAAATTAAAAGGAGTGGTGGTATCAAAAACCACGATAATAATTTTTGGGGAAGGAAATCAGACTATCTCCTTTGGGGAAAGAAGTCAGACTATTTTTGGGGAAGTCAGACTACCTCCGCATCGTGTTCCCTGATAACGCAATATGCGGCAAAACTAAATAACGAGTAAATAACAGGAACTCAAATAACACAGTTTATTAAGCGACTGGGACCATGTAAGGGGGAGGGAGAGAGAGGATTAATCACCATTCCTGTTAAAACCCGAGGATGAAACGGAAAAGGATGAATCGGGACGACACCGTGTCAGGCAATAACTCGGTGCGCATGCGTTATTCAGATAACAACAACGCATGACCGGAAAACCGGTATCGTCTAGTTTAACATAATAGGCGCACGCGCTATTATGCTCATTTTGTTTGTAGGCACAGTATCTTTGCATGGTATTAATTCTTCTCGAAAAGTTATTTTTCGCTCTGGAAAGGTTGAACTATGAGAACGGAGATGTACATATGTTTTGATCTTTTCCCGATGCATATTCTTCTAGCTAGGGGTCAAAGATGCAGAAGGTATTTACTTAAAAATATGTTTTAGTTCATATCACTGATTTTAAACATCCAAATTAAAGATATTATACAACGGCCGTTCCATAAAAACTGAAAGTAAAATCATATAAAATGAAGAAATATAGGTACAGCAAAATGTATGTTATTCTTTCTCAAAGTGTCTTCCCTCAGATGACACACAACGGTCCCATCATTCAGTCCACTTTCCAAAGCATGGGGCGAACGCATTTTGTTGAAACTGCATTAGCGACCCCTGTGCAGCTTGAATAACGTCAGCATCTGTGTTGAATGTTGCGCCACGGAACTTCTCCTTCATTGTTGGAAACAACCAGAAATCGCACGGGGCGAGGTCAGGACTGTAGGCAGGCTGTGGCATGATTTCAATGCTGCATTTTGTAAGAAACTGTTGAACACAAGCAGCCACATGTGGGCGGGCGTAATCATGGTGTAGAGTCCACTTACCCACCAGTTCCGGTCGCTTAATCGATATGTGTCGTCGCAGACGCTTCAAGACTGAAATGCAATACTCAGAATCGGCAGTAATTTGTGGAGGAAAGGCGTGCTGGTAGACTACACCTTGATGATCAAAGAAAATTATCATCACCACCTCAGCTGATTTGGTTTGGCGGACTTTTTCGGAGGAGGCAAGCCTGTGTTTCCGGACACTCGTTGCGGGCTTCGTGCGGGGGTAAAAATAGTGGACCCATGTTCCATCGGCAGTTATTACTGTGTTTAGAAAGTCTGGATCCTTTGCAGTTATTAGTTTCCACTCGTGACTCACCTGAACTCTGGCTAACAACCGTTCTCTCGTCAGGTGATGAGGTACCCATCTGGAACACACACGATGCAGCAGTAATTTGTCGCGTAAAATGGGGAATGCCGACGTTTTTGAAATATTAATTGACGTCAATCTTCTTGCAGGATTGCACAAACAGTGTTAACAATATTTTCAGGTCGACAAGGCCTAAGAGCAAGCTCTACCGACAAACGCCCTTTTTTGAAATCATGGTGCCATCTAAAAATCCTTGATTCACCCAAACATTTATCTTTGAAAGCTTTTTTCATTAAACAAACTGTTTCTGGAGCCGTTTTACCCAAACGATAGCAAAATTTTATTGTACAACACATTTCACTCCTTAACTCTGAGTCACTTACCTCCATAGCTGTATGGCGAAATGCAGGCCGCCCGGGTGGCGCAATGGTTTAAGCGATGGCCTCTGATCATTCGTCCGAACGGGGTACGGGTTCAAATCCCGGTCAGGCATGGATGTTGTGTTTGCCTTACGACACTGGCTCTCTCCCTTCCCTGGAGCCAGTGACCCTAAATTAGGGACAGGCGACTGCTTATAGCCCATTGAGTTGCTCACGGTGGTCGTTAAACCTCCAATAAAAAATGCAGACGTACCTCAAACAACTGCGCAATAACAAAACCGGAATAGTTTGCCACGGCTAATAACTGTTGCCATAGATGCTTCATTAATTCAATTAGTCGTCTGTGTGGTTATTTTTCCCCTGCGCACTGTTGCTAACTAAAAAAAATACTCTCAGTTTTTTTTTTTTTTTTTTTTGATTGGAGGTTTAACAACCACCGTGAGCAACTCAATGGGCTATAAGCAGTCGCCCGTCCCTAATTTAGGGTCACTGGTTCCAGGGAAGGGAGAGAGCCAGTGCCGTAAGACAAACACAACATCCATGCCTGACCGGGATTCGAACCCGGACCCCTTACGGACGAATGATCAGAGGCCAACTCTCAGTTTTTACGAAATGACTTTTGTATTATCCTTCGGATATCGTTTACCACGAAGATCTCTATACCGTGACTCTGTCTGTTGGCAGAGTGGTCAGATCGTTATTGGTTAGTCGTTAGTGTTGGGCCCGGACTCGAATTCCGGATAAATCGTGAATGGTGTGCTTTTCTTACAGCGTCCACCGGCCCTCGGGTAAAGATGGCCGACTGTTTGTAGCTTTTCGAATTGCTCACAGTGGTCGTTAAACATCGAAAACAAATAAAAACAGTTTGCACACACTTTGTACTTCAAGTAATTCATAATTTTTCCTCTAGATGTAAATGAATAGTATGTTTCCGTCACAATCTCTATTTTTAGAAGTCACATTTGAAAAATTATTTTGTCTCGGATACTCAGCACATCAGTACGTGGAAAATATTGATACAAATTTTTTATAACTCACAGTTCGGTCGTTAGGTGGCGCATGAATGCATTTCTGTTTGTGACTGTATCACTGCTCCTAATAATAGGATTGAAATTTGTATTTTAGTACTTGGTTAAAATTCACTATGAAGAAAAATGCAATTCACTTCAAATAATTCCAAGTAATTATGTAACTTTGTACATTATTTACTTATCTATGTATCTAAAAGTCCCATAGCTGAAAAATCCTTCCATCTTGAATGTCTCCCACTACACAAAGAATATTTTATGTATATTTTCTACTTTTTCCTGTCGAACGATTCTGCCGCTACATCACGTCAGTTCATATTTCCAACAGTATTTTTGTTCCTAGAAATTCGATTGCAGAAATCGTCTGTCGTGTGGAAACCCTTCCTTGACTGTAAACAACATTTTCTCTGCATTGTTTAAACCAAATAGCGCGTCGTTTTTTTCCCTCTAAGGGGTATCAATTTCTTTTTTCTCTGTTTCTGAAAGTTTTGAAGACTCTTTTTTTTTTTTTTTTGTAGCATCGAATGTCTTTCACTATAAAGAACATTTTGAGGATATTTTCTTAGTTTTTAATAATGCACAGTTCTGCCGCTAGTAGACGTAAATTCATAGTTTTCTTGCAAATATATTTCCGCTTCAAAAAATCCGGTTGGAAATTTTGTATTGGGTATCATTCCATGTGAACGACACTGCGCATGGTGTGTAAATAACGCGCAGTTTTTCCGCTAGTAGCCGTAAATTCAAGCAAGCTCTGTATCTTTTCTTTTAGAAATCTGATTTCAAATTGGGGGGGCGAAAGAACGAGAGATTCGGTTATGTGACAAATTTCATTCACACAGAATTACATAATGCACAATTCTGCCGCTAGGAAGCGGAAGAGCATGTTGCATCAGGAGCCATAGCTTTGCTTTCTTCTGCATTGGATGCTAGTAGCTATAATTGTTATAATTATGCACAGCTTTTGAATCAAAGGAAATAAATATATCTCTTTGCGACTATTTTTCCCTAAATCCTTCAGCTGGTTGGGGAAAATTAATTCAGGTTTAGCGAAATGAGCTGAAATTAGCTCGAACGAATGCATTCGCTGTCTAAGAAGTAGGACAAATGCGGCTGGAACGAGTGAACCTGCGCATTAGGAAGTATTGCTTTTCATAGTGGTCATTTAGGGGGTAATTGACACTGATTTTTTCTGACTTACCATCTGTTAAGAGCTATAACAACTGCGGCGAACCTCAAAATGAAAAGAGGAGATGTTGGTGTCACTTGTTTCCACAAAACGGCAAGATGTCCATGTCTGGAGGACTAGCGGCATGATATATGTGTCATATCATCATGTCTTAGTCACGGCGCAGAGAATAAAGGATTAGAAGGGAACTCTTATTTGTGGTCGGTACTGCTAAGATAACAGAATGGGGGAAGGAAATTTTTGCCGTAGCTTACGCACAACACGGCAGCTATTTTTAAATTCCTTTTGGGAGCGAAGAAAATTTTGAGCAAGGGACCTCGGATGGCCTAGTGGTTAACGTTCGTGACTGCCGCGGAGAAACCTCAGGTTCGGTCCCAGGCGGGTACGAGCGCTCGAACCACTAAATATCCGCCGTGTGTCGGATGGGCACATTAAGCCGTCGTACCCAGGGTACTGCCCCCCACCACCCCGGTGATAAATAAGGGCGTCTTCCTCCCCCTTTCTACCTCGCTTCCAGGTCACTTTCCCTATCGACACTCTAGCCCAAATGTCCTAGCTTCCTATTTCTAAGGGTTGTTTAAGACCTGGGGTCAGACACTCCCTTCTTAAAATCCTGTACATATGATCTGAAATTTTGGGCACTGTTTTTTTTTTAAATTTGCAACACACTTTACTCGAATATTAACATAACTATCAGTCATGCCCGTTCTCCGAACGGTGAATCTATGGAATCATTTTTTGAACATAAAAAAAGGGAAAAGCAATTAAGCGAAAGAAAAGTAATTTAAGATCCATAACTGCTTTACGATTTAGACAGGGTCGTGACGTGTCAGTGCATACGGTTTGACATAAAATGGTAGCAGGCTTTTGGCGCCTCTTAATTTTAAATCAAAATTTCAAGAAATTTTTACAGCATTTCAACGTTCCTGGCATAATCATCTTCAAAGATATCAGCATTTTGAACAGTAAACGAAACCACCCTTTTGAATTTTTTCAGACTTTTCTAGGTGTAGAAGTGGTAGAAAAATTCAAACAAACAATATTCCAAAGCCGCCATTTTGTTGTGTTTTTGGCTTTCGAACTTTTCTAGGTATCCGAACCTTAAGACCTATCAGCATGCCAATTTTCGGATCTCTAGGCCACTTAGAAGTGGTCGAACAATGCGTGAAATTTTTTAGCAGGCAGTGTCCAAAGCCGCCATTATGATTTTTTGGGTTTTTGGACTTTTATAGGCATGCGGATGATAAGATGTATCAGCATACCAATTTTCAAATCTCTAGGTCATTTAGAAATGGTCGAACAATTTGCGGATGGAAATTCTCGCATTTTTCCCATTTCCCCACTGTATGTACATATATAGATTTCATAGAAACTCAAATGAGTATGCTTACTTGTAACAATTTTCCGCTGCTAAGGGATCGATTTAAAAAGTCTTGCTTTCATCGGATTGCATTCTATATAACAAGCACATTATTGGTTTCTATGAATTCTTTTCTTTAAAATTTCACATGTAATAAATGTTTATTACATTATAACATCTTTTTATTCAATATATGTGCTTATCATACCCGATAATTCTGTGTCGACATTCGTGTTTTCTTTTAACGCGAATTTGATGATTTCAGAATAATTACTTACCCATGCTTATCATGGCCAAGGAGGAAACAAGAATACCTGTTGAAAAACAAAATACACGGGTGAAATCATCTGTCGAAACCACACACCGTATTTCGAAAACAAAAACTTTTCTGAATTTTTAAGTGCAAACAAAATTACGAGTAAGTATGCGGATTTTTCCTTAGTAATACCGGGTGCGCCATATAAAACAGGCCGCGTGGCCAGACGTTGTTAGGCGGGTTAAAGTTGTTTGGCAGGTGTCCAGTTAAAACCGCTTCGTTCCACTTCTAACCGGTTTCTGTGTGTACAGCTGCAAAGGAATTCTCCGGAGTGGTTAGTCATAGCCAGAGCAGTGTAGGTACGCGGTCATGTGTGTAAATGAAGAGAGAACAAAGGCAACGGAAATGGTTTTAAGAACGGAACAGCGGATTTTTATTGTGGAACAGTATTTCAGAAATAACTCATAGAAGGTTTTAAATGAGTTCTTTACAGAAAAATTTCAACATTGTGCAGCACTGGCGAAATCAGCGGTACAGAAGTTAGTGCGGAAATTTCGTGAAACCGGCACGGTGTGCAACAGGAAAAGAAACAAACCCAAGACAATTCGTGCTGAAGATAATAGCAAGGATGTGTGCACAATGATGTTACAAAGCCCTTGGAAGTCGATTCGCCGATTATCGTCTGCAACGGGAATATCTACCACATCATGCCGACGCATACTTAAGGTGGATTTGCATTTTCGGCCGTACAAAGTTATGGCGCTCCAAGAACTTAAAATTCCTGATTATACAAAACGGATGCAATATTGTAAGTGGTTTCAGGAGAACATTGTCAGCGGTGAAATGGACCAAACACTTTATTACATGACAGATGAAGCATGGTTTCATCTGTCCGGGTATGTCAATGCGCAAAACAGCAGGATTTGAACCGACACGAATCCCAGACGGACAATGGAGACTCCTCTGTACGACCAAAAGATAGGCGTTTGGTGTGCCGTGTCTACGAAGAGGATAGTCGGCCCATTCTTTTTCACTGACACCATCAACTCGGAGCGCTACGTTCAGCAACTGTTCAACCCATTTGTTGCCTCACTTGCAGAAGAAGAGCGAACATATGCTTTCTTTCAGCAGGATGGTGCAACGCCGCATACTGCGCGGAACAGTCTACGTGCTGTGCATATGAAGTGTTTGGGGAGGACAGAACTGTATCGAAGAGACTATGGCCACCCAGATCACCTGATCTCTCCACCTGTGACTTTTATCTGTGGGGAGCATTGAAAGGGAAAGTGTACGCAACTAATCCGCGCACCCTTGATGAATTAAAAGTGAACATTACGGATGCCATAGTGCAGATTACTGACAATGAGTTTTGACGCGTTACGAACATGTTCCGTCGTGTGCAGCTGTGTCTTGATGTCGGAGGACAGCACTTCCAGCAATTGCTGTAAACGCAGGTATATTACTCCTGTTTTCTGTTATTTCTACTATTCTTTACCATATATAGTGGCATTGCCTGACTGTTGTCGTTCATTATACTCGGGCCTCTTTTATATGGCACACCCCGTATGACTATTTACGATGCTCATTTGCTTCTGATAAATTTCTCGTATTTTTTTTTTTTTTTTTTTGAATCAGATGAGTACATAAAGCACAACGTCAATAATAAAAGAAAAAAAGCATTTCATTTATTTTACAGGAAAATGATAAATTTCAGCTCTGTTGAAAAAAATAGTGTGTAGTAGCATTTAATTAATGAAAAGAACTTTCAACTGGTTCTGGAGTTCTGATAGCTAGCTTTCCTTTGAATCCTATAATAAAAATGGCATTCCTATTGAAGCATGCATTCTGCAATTATTTAAATTCACTGCATGTAAAACTTCAAAATTTTGGAGTGATAATATTCTTTGCTTACGTGTTCTTTTGTTTCGTTATGTATCTATGTTTACTGGTTCCTCCATTGTTTGCCCTATTTACCCAGTGAATTCTGATATCATTTTTATTAGATGGCTCTTTGCTAAAATTGACTTTAAGATATATGGCAGAAATCTACAAGTTCCCCAATTTCCTCAAAAATAAATCTAAAAATCCCCACAAAAGAACAGCGAAAAATAATAAATTCAGGGCTCTGCTAATGCCTCGGTTGTGTTTGGATTTCATTGTCCTATGGGTGGTCTAATGGTTAGCACACTCGAGCGCAAATCGGGAGATGCGGTCTTGATTCCCGTTCCAGGACGATTAAAATTTTTCCATTTCTGTGGTTGTTACATTGGAACGATCTATACTAAATGCGATAAAAGCCATTACACCGCCCCGGTGGCGCAGTGGTCTAAGCGATGGCTTCTGATCATTCGTCCGAGATGGGTCCGGGTTGGAATCCCGGTTAGGCATGGATGTTGTGTTTGCCTTACGGCACTGGTTCTCTCCCTTCCCTGGAACCATTGGCCCTAAATTAGATATGCGACTGCTTATAGCCCAATAAGTTGCTCATGGTTGTCGTTAAACCCCGAATAAAAAAGAAAAGAGAAAAAGTCATTACAAAAATGCAATTTTAATGCTACGAAAACGGTGCGTCGTGACGAAATTCAGTTTCCTCTTGACCTCTAAAGGAGGGAGGGATTACCTGCTATGTTCGAGAGCTTTAAAATGTTGTACAACACAATGGGGGGCGATCTGTAGATATCATAGAACAAAAGTTAACAATCCGTCCCTCACTGACACACTTGCGATTCAGCTTTTATTTCTATTTTGAGGTGAGAGTTTTGCTTGTGCATGACCAGATGGATTTGCGTAGCTTTCATCAGTGTAGTTTCTTACTTTTGTCTAAATTTGAATAATATATATTATTTTTGAAAAACTAAACAGTGAAAATACTATTAGCAAATATTTACTTTTATGACTCATCTTTCATTGGTTTTACGACAATAACATTCATTGTTCCACCTAAGTACCGCTCAATGTCAGGAATTAGTAGACTTTATTATTTGTTATGATTTAATTCCGCGCAGTATATATTGGTGTGGTCGTGAGTGATAAGAATAAATGCAAGGTGTTGTCCATTGATAACTGTGAACTCTCGAATCACTAGTCTTATTTCACACATACAAAGTTCTTGGCATGCGGAAAATTCATATTATAAATTATCTACAAAGAGTACTGTCTCGATTTGGAAGGGAAGGGGGGTCCCAATTTTTTTCCGAGTGGAAAATTAAGTTTAACTGGGTGTGTTTCGAGAAATTTTGTGGATCTTGGATTTTCGAAAATTTTACCGCTGGTGTGAAAGAAGGTAGTATCAAACCCAATTGTTTTTTGTTTTGTTTTTTTCCTCCGTGGCAGCGGGCCGCTCTGTCGACGGGAGAAACCAATCAGCAGCTTCGGAGAAAATAGAACTAACAAGAACAATGCCGTTGGGCGGAGGGTGATTGAAGAGGCATATTAGGAATTAATATCGGGGAGCGATATGTCTCATACTGACATACAGTGGCTGTCGCATAAATTTGAAAAGGGGGTCAACTTATTACCACTATTGATGTCGCCTTTTTTTATAGGATTAAGAGTTTGGCTTCCAATTATTTGTCCGAAATGGGGTCCGGCTTCAAATCCCGGGTAAGGTATGGATTGTATGATTATCCGAAGCACTGGCTTTCTCTTCCCTAGAACCAATGGCCCCAAATTATAGACGGACAACTTCTTAGAGCCCATTCAGTTGCTCCCGGTGGTCATTGAACCCCCAAACAAACAAAAAAAAGTCGCTTGGATAAGTTTACAAATTAAAGATAAAAAAATCGTGATTTTTTAGCTAACGTAAAAATCCAGGAAATTCAAAATATTCGCCCTTCATAAAGACAACACGCGCCTTGTACATCCCCACTCCCTACCGTCCTTGCTGACAAGCGTTCACGTGTTTCTTACAAGGCCGCTAGAGTCGGTCAGTGTATCCGGGATGTTCCCCCTGAATCGTCCGCGAACTTTGGGTGGGGGTTTCCCCCAAAATGTAAAATGGACGTAGAGCTGTAAACATTGGCACCATGCTTTATATGATGATTATGTACATGGCCATGAATTTTCAGGAGGGTGAGGTGAATCCCCCCACACACACACACAGGTTTCTAAGAGCGGATACAAGGTGTTCAAGGTAAGTTACTTGCTCGCTATTTCCATGCTTCATGTTGTGTTGAGTGGCAGACTCTTCTCAGAAATTTGAAGTCTGTAAGAGGGATCCGATGTGCTTGAGTTGGGGTCCCTGCCCCCAAGTTCGGTAATTTGATATTCTGGACTCCTAGAGTCATTCAGCTCATCCGGGATGTTTCCCCTGAAGCGTCCGCGATGTTCGTGAGCTTTGGGGGGATTCCCCTCAAAATGCTAAAATGGACGTAGAGCTGTAAACATTGATGCCATGCTTTATATGATGATTCTGTCCACGACCACGTATTTTCAGGAGGGTGGGGTGAATTCACCCCCTCCCCCCAGGTTTCTAAGAGCGGAGACAACGTATTCAAGGTAAGTAAGTTATTTGCTCGCAATTTCCATGCTTCAAGTTGTGTTCAGTGCCAGACTCTACTTGTGGGTATGCCCTTCCCTCAGAAATTAGGTGAAGTCTGTAAGAGGAATCCGAGGTGCTTGGGTTGGGGGGGGGTGCCCCAACTTCCATAATTTTATATTCTGGAACGCTAGAATCGATCAGTGTATACGGGATGTTCCCTCCTGAAGAGTCAGAGAGGTTCGCGAGCTTTTGGGGTACTTCCACCCAAAGATGTTAAAATGAACGTATAGCTGTAAACATTGCTACTATGCTTTATATGATGATTCTGTACACGATCACGAAAATCTTGACCATGAGCAAACCTCTTTACGATACTGAACGAATTTTGTGAATCTCACTTTCAGAAGTGGAAATATCGTGTTTGCAATTATACAGCCTGACAGGCAGGCAGATGGTTGGAGAGACATGTAAGATCTTGAGAAGACGCTTAATAATTTCCTGTGCCGAAATATTTTTTCTAATTTGACTTCCAGAAGCAGAGATATCGTGCTCCCATACATAGGGCCGAACGGACAAGACGGATTCAGGTTCCGACCCTACCCCAAGCATCTCGGATCCCTCTTACATACTACACCAAGGGTCTGAGGGAGCATACCCACAACTATAGACTGCCACTCAACATAGCAACACATAGAGCATAGAAATTGCGAGCAAACAACGTATCTTGAACACGTTGTCTCCGCTCTTAGAAACCTGGGGGGGTTCGCCCCCCTGAAAATTCGTGGTCGTCTACAGAATCATCATATAAAACATGGTGCGAATGTTTACAGCTCTACTTCCATTTTAACATTTTGGGGGAAGCTTCTCCCCGAAGTTCGCGAACCTCTCATATGCTTCAGGGGGAACATCCCGGATACACTGACCGACTCTAGCGGTTCAGAATATAAAATTACGGAAGTTGGGGGCAGCCCCATCACCAACCAAAGCACCTCGAATTCCTCTTACAGACTTCACTAAATTTCTGAGGAAAGGGCATACCCACAAGTAGAGTCTGCTACTCGATACAACAGTAAACACGAAAAATGCGGACAAATCACTTTCGTTAGGCTTATACAGATCTCCGTCATGCAATCCCTTAGGGGCACGAAGACACCGAGGTCCCCCGATGTACCATGGACCTGCAAAACAATGTAAAGTACACTAAGAAGAAATCAATGCAATGTACAAGAGTTAAATTTAATACTGCAAAAGCAACCGAACGACAGCCCTCCCCCCCACCCCCTGTTCTGAAACACTGGATCCCACCAAAAGACTTCACCGGCGTCCGGGGAAGGAGGTGACATGTCACATGGAACATGAAAGCTCCACAAGTTATACATTCAAAATCGTAACAGCAGCCAACCCCCAACCATCTCCCGAAGGACTTTTTCAGGCTGGAAAGCTCAAAGACCTCTTGCAAAATACAAAGTATTTCACTGAGGAGGGTCGAAATAGGACGAATTCGTCCACGACAAATTGAGTAGTCGACGAATTTGCTCGCGATGAATTGGTATCTGCGACGAATTAACGCGCGATGAATTTGCACTCCACGAACTGACGCTCGATGTATTGGGCACGACGAATTGACGTATAACTTGATTTAGCTGTGTATGTCACACTCGCAGCGTTTTCCACGTTTCGATAATATTTGCTTACATAATGTCACCAACGTCACGTTCTCCCCTAATTATTTTTGAGCAGTGTAGAATGGAATTCGGTAGCGTTTATCGATGAGAGCCGTTTTTTTTTTATTGGATGTTTAACGACCACCGTGAGCAACTCAATGGGCTATAAGCAGTTGCCCGTCCCTAATTTAGGGCCACTGGTTCTAGGCAAGGGAGAGAGCCAGTGCCTTAAGACAAACACAACATCCATGCCTCACCAGGATTCGAACCCGGACCTCTTCCGGACGAATGATCAGAAGCCATCGCTTAGACCACTGCACCACCGGGGCGGCTGAGAGCCGTTTCTGCGTCTGTATGAATAAGAGAATAGCAGTGCGAAATCCCCTCAGGAGAGAGCGAGGGCAGACTTCATAAGAGAGGAACACCCATAGGAAATTTCGGTGTGATGATTGTGGTAGACATCAGATATGACAAAAAACAAACAGCTCTCAGTTTTATAGAGGACAAGTATGACAGGCTATCATTACATTAAAAAATGCCGTCTTCTTCTTTTTTGCCAAAACAAAAAAATAGTCCTGTGTTTTAGAATTATATACTAACTCACGCAGCCAACATGATCAATTTGATTCTTCAAAACGTGAAAATCATCCAATGGCCTGAAGAACAAGATAATCACATCTGTGCGATGCTTCTGATCATTCGTCCGAAAGGGGTCCGGGTTCAAATCCCGGTGAGGCATGGATGTTCTGTTTATCTTACGGCACTGGCTCTCTCCCTTCCCTGGAACCAGTGGCCCTAAATTGGGGATTGGCGACTGCTTATAGCCCATTGAGTTGCTCACGGTTGTCCTTAAACCTCAAATGAAATCACATCTGTCCCCAGTTGAACTTATCTGCGGATGAATGGAAGGTGCTTGATCTCAAATTCGATATCTGAACTTTTCGAACTTTCAACTAAGCAGGCTTCGGATGACATGCCGATAGATAGCATCAGACAGCTCTCCGATCGAAAGAACTGCAGTCAGAGCGTGCATCGAAGTAAGGACGGGGATTGTACACTGAAGAGCAATTGAATTAGAGATACCTGTCTAGTAACGTGTAGCACCACCTTTTGCCTGATGACGGCGGCGATTCGTCTCGGTATGGACTCGACAATACACCAGAAGCGTTGGGAAGCCATACGGATCCACGACCCCTAAACAAGCTCCCACAGTTCACCAAGATTTGATGGAGGGGGTCAGAGCCTCGAGCATCTCTCTCGATGGCATCTTAGGTGTGCTCGATGGGATTGAGGTCAGGTGACCTAGCTGGCAAAGGAAGCGAGGTCACGTCGGTGCAGTGTTCATTCAACCATTCGGATACAATTCGGGAGCGATGGCACGGTGCATTGTCTTGTTGCAGGATGAGGTCCCCAGTGGGATGTTGAAGACTCACAAACGGGAGCAAATGGTCATCCTGGATATCCCGGTAACGTTGAGCTGTGAGGGACGATGTCACACGTACCAGGGGTCCCATTTCAGTCCACGTAAACAGTCCCCAGACGAGAATGCCACCCCCACCAGCTTGAAGAGTACCCTGCTGGCAAGAATGATCTATCGCTTCATGTGGTTTGCGCCGTACTCGTATCCTGCCATCCGCATGTACCAACGTGAATCTCGACTCATCAGTCAAGGCAACATTTTTCCACATGTTTTAGGTCCAGTGGCGATGTTCCCGCGCCCATACTAATCTTTTCACCCTGTGATGTGCAGTCAGCAGCGGTGCACTCGTGGGACGATGGCTTCTGTACTGCATAGCGAGGAGACTGTTCTGGATGGTGTGGCTGCTTACAGGTTTTTGTGCACCAGCGTTAAATTGCCGAGTGATTTCTTGCACTGTGGCCCGTCTATCCGCTGTTGCAACGCGAGCTAGTCGACGATGACCCCGCTCATCCACACGCTGTTGTCCACGGCAGTTGGCCCTTGCAGGGATGGTTTTACCGGATTCGATGTACTCACGGTGCACCCGTGATATAGTGGCTCGTGAAAATCCCAGTGTCTGCACGACTTTCGAGATGGAGTGACCCATTTGTCGGGCCCCGACAATTTTCCCACGATAAAATGCCCTTAGATCCTTCGTCTTACCCATACTGCGTCCGACTCTTACTGATTCCAGTCGCATCACTCCTTATATTGTCGGATCGCTGCATACGTCATGTCGTTTCCGTTTACAGGGCCGCCCACAGCGCCACATTTGCATAACGCCAGCTGTCTCTATAATTCAATTGCTCCAGTGTATAACTCAATCTTAAAAATGTAAACTTTTCTTTCATTGATACAGTGAATAAAAACTTAGTCATCCCAAAATTTAATAATTTATTCATTTTATAAATTTTGGTTAGAACGTTAATACTCTTTTGTGGCTTCCCTGTTTGTCTGTACAATGTACGTTTTTGGACCTGGTTGAAGCGAATACAACACAATTGTATCCGGATGAATTCACTCTGGCAATTAATTAACAGTGGTTATGGGGCTGTTATTCAGTTGGTATGGTTGTTTCGCATGAAAATGTTAAAAACAATGGGATGGAGTCTTATTTTTACGTTTAAAAAGGGGACCAGTTCCTTTTTAGGCTTCGCGCGTTAACCTTATGGGAGGTCTCGATGTACTTAGTTACATGTTTCTCATGATAGACTTGGCCTATCAATTGCAAACTTGCCATGCATTTTCCTAAGGATATTATACAACACCTAAACTAGAATTATCGCGATCGGTCAATTAATTAATTTTGTATCAATCAAAATTTCTGTCGATTTTGTTGACGTTTTCACGTTTTCATTAGCAATTGTATTTATTATTTTAATTGAGTATATTATTTAGTCATGATTCTAGTTCAATTGGTTGGTGATATATACAGTAAGGTATAAAAACAAATTTCAAGCTATTATCTTAAGTGGTTTATGAGAAAAATGTTCCTAAATGTACAAAACGACAACTTTTCAGTGGAGGCAAAAACGAAGACTAGTGACTAGAAGCCTCCCGTGTCATACTCCTTTTTCTCTGCTTTACCGAACTTCAGCTTTCTGCTCGCCGTCTTCCTTTGCTTTCCCGCAGCTTCTACAATCTGTTTTTCCTTCTTCTCACTGTCTTTTATTAGCAAAACGTCGATTGCTTTGAGCCCGTTGGTGGTGTTTGCGGAGCAGGTCATTCCGAGTTATTGTAAAACTTTCAGCTTGCCTAACTTCGAACATTTTTTTCGCCTATAAATTATTTTCTGTTTATCAAGTGTCGTATACCATTCGATTCAGAAACCTCTGTAGGAAAAAAAATTGAAAAAAAAAAAAAAAATTACATATTTTTTTTTTCAGATCTGGTCCCCTTAGCTGCAGGTGCGTCTGATATATGGCAAGTATAGATTCAACTTACCTACTACGACGACGGTGAACCAAACGAAACTCCACATATTTGCCATGAAGATACGACTTAAGACTAGAGGTTAGAGTTGATTTGCTTTTTCATGCAGCCATAACTCCAGTTCGAGCACGAAACTACGTAGAAAAGAAATAGCACGATTGGAAGTGAACACTAAAGTAGGAACATTTCATAATTTTTCTTTCATTTGATACTTGAAATGTAATAACATTTTTTCACCCAGTGGGAAAAGCCCAAGGGTTTTAACCTCAATGTACAAAAAACTTTTTGCCCTCAATCATCTTACTGATATATACCTAGTCTTAACATAAATATTGTTTGTTACAAACGATCGACAGATGGCGCAACCGCTGTGCAACGTCACCAACCACCCGTATAAGACGCAAAGGTGCTACCGTGCTAGTGACTGAGCCATTGTGCGTTCAGCCACAGAGGAGATAACGTGTTTCTTGCCATGTAGTGGGGTGACAATGAGAATCGCAGGGCTGTATAAAGTAGGAAAATCAATGTCCGAGATTTTTTTATCATGCTTAAGAAGCTGAAAATCAGCCGAATGTTTATCTACCCAACCATCAGAAGGTTCCTTCTGACTGGGACCATCGCTGATCGCCCCAGAAAGGTTTAGCCGTGCACCATGAGGACTGCTGGCGTAGTGAACGCAGTGGTAGCTCGAATTCGACGGAATCCTATTAGAAAACAATCGGTGATGGCTCGTGAGCTGAAAACATTTCTGTGATGTCTATGTCACGCATGCTGTGGAGTGAACTGGGGGAGAGAGCTTACTGGCGGCGTACAGGCATCACCCCCTAATAGCTTTACAGGCCCGCGCACCGAATACCGGAAGCTGGGTGACGTATGGGGAGAGTAGTCTGGTCATCCGTGGTGCGTGGTCGAGCATGCATGAGCTTGCTCACTCTGTGTAAGCGTTTTATTACAAACTTTTTTATTTTAAAATTTAGTTACCATGCACAGGCAATTAGATTTTTTATTTACCTGTCCAGGCGAATGATTTATATGTCCTGGGCATCTCGGGCATGGTATTTTTAAGCCCTGGGTATTGTTATTTTTAAGAGAAAAAAAGTACCTAGATCGGCATGAATCCACATATTGTGGAAACTATGTTCTAAACAAACAAGGTTTTTAAAATACTAGTAGAAATATATACTCGCTTTGGGGGGGGGGGGAACATTTGCTTAAAATGAGAGATCAACTTTTTATTCATTTATCTAGACTTATCTGTTTCCAGACTTAATGCACTGTGTCTTCACAAGCTACAGCCATAATAACTGGAACTAATATATCTCATATTATCCGATAACTACTGGAAAGTGTGCTTCCAAACGTGGGGGTGGGTGTCAATTTTTGTATGGGGAAAACTTCTTCAATCCTTCATAGAATTTATTTTGAAACCAAAATCATAAAAAAAGGAAAAAAAACAATCTTTTTCAATAGCTTTAGTAATGACAAAACATTTGTGCAAAGTTTTATGCCATTGCTTTTTATAGTTTCTGAGAAAATGGTACATCAAGTTAGTCAATTTATAATGAAACATGTACATCTTTTAAAATACATCCTATAGTACCAAAACAATCGCTTAGAATTATTCAGTACAATAACTGCATGTGCATTTGTCAGGTTCTCAAAAAATATAATAATTATCTGAAAAAATACTTTAAGAAATTATTGGAACAAATTTCAGATTTTCTTAGAAATGTGTCTTTGAAATTCTTCAAGGAAAAGCTAACGGACACATAATCAAATTGTGTTTGTGATACACAAAGAACTACACAACCATAATTATTTGTACATTGGCAGTTTTCTCGAAAATCAAATTTCAGGAAATTTCTGCCAATAAGTTACTTGTATTTTTCCAGATAAAAAGAAATGCTTATATTGTGGTCCAAATAGTTTTGCTTAATGCTACTAATATATTTAATACAGATGTGTTGAACTTTGACAAGGTAACTTTTTTAAAATAGGGCTCTGGAAGACAAAAATTATAAACTTTATATTTGCTTATCAAAATGAAGTTGTCCAAACACGTAACTAGATGGTACTAAAATTAGGAAAACTTGTTATGTCATTATTGTACGTTTAATAATGTAGCAATTGCATAATTTTCTTGAAATCTTAATTTATTTGATGCAATCAGTGAATCAAGCAGCAATTCACTGTATGTATATGTTAAAAAGTGTTTTATTGAACCTTTGGTAATAATTAAAAAACAAAAAAAAAATCAGTTTTTCTTGACCTTTTTTTTATATATTAGTGATCACGAATTGCACATAAATTGTTCGTTACTCTCTGATGAAAAAATACATTTTCACTAAAGGAATTATTTCATTACTAAAATTTTCATAGTCATAAGTTTGCAATGAATGAAAAATCTGGTTCCTTAAATTAGTCAATTGACATCTTTTGAAACGACGGCGATACTTCGTAATGGACCCTCAAACTAATCTTTCAAGTACAAGAACGATTTGTTCACAAGTACAGGAATCGTTCGGTTAACTATAAAGACACTATAACTTCAAGTGAAACTACGACAACAGTTTATAATTTCGATTATAGGAATGGTTTATCACTTCCAGGGAAATGACAGCGATGCTTGCATTAAGTTGACGAATCTGTCTTGCTTACCCTTTCAAGTCGAAATTATTGCTACGCTAAATTTTACGCTGAAATTTCTTTTTCATCTGTATTTTAAAAGATTATAAAATAAACGTGTTAACTCTGCAGTTATTTAAAAACTAACACAGAAGTTCTTATTTAAATGCAGTGAAACTCTAAAAGAACGCACGACCTGGTTAGTTTGTGTACGTAAAGACGCGTTCGTTTCGCACATCGCCGTAATGCTCCCTCTCCGCGACAACGGACTACTCTAGTGACGTCACAAACCGGTGCGCGGGCCTGCTAAGCTATTAGGGGTGATGGTACAGGTCGCTTCCTCACCCCCACTACTCAAGCAGCAGAGGGTGGTAAAAGCGAAATGCCACACTCACCCTATTCGTTTTACCTATGAAGAGATTTTCTCTATTGAAGAGGCTTTCAACCGCCAAAATGACAGGGTGTAATAGTCAACCTCATGAGAATCTCAAGAGTAAGACTAAAGGAACATGAGAGCCCATCACCCTGCTTCTGTAATCGTTTTGTAGGGAGTCTCCTACATGGTGCATGCGTCAATCTCAGGACAAAGCTGCAATAATCACGAGGGCCCATCATCTTGCTCATGATTTGGTGGGCAGTCTCCTACGGGGACACCACGGAGCTCCATGGGGTGAAAACCTCAGCCAAAGCCTCCCATAACACCATTTTGGAGCCAGTGGTCAAGAATGTGAGTGACGGCTTTTTCAAACATCGCCAGTGGAACTTCCAGCAGGATTCCGTACCTGGCCACATGGCTATGTCAACGCAGAGGTGGCTCCAAGCAAAAGTGCCAGGTTTCATTTCTGCAGCTGATTGGCCTTCCAGCAGCCCCGAACTCAATCCACTGGATTACAAGTTGTGGGCCGCGCTGGAGGACATGGCCTGCAGAAAGCGGCACCCCAGTACTGACAGCCTGAAACGCTCTTTGGCGCGGCCCGTAGCAGCTTTCTCTGTGGAGACCTGGCGTAGGGTAATGCTTTTGATGAGTGGCCACAGAGACTGAAGGATTGTGTGACGACCAAAGGAAAACATTTTGAAAAGTGATTTCTGCCATGTATTCACAAGTCTGCTATTTGCGTCATGTTACAGGTATATTGAAATACCATCAAAATTATTTTGTTATTTCATTGAATACTTTCTAACAGTATTTATGGTAAGACTAGCTATGTGTGTATATAAACTACACTGTCTTTCAATAACAAATGGGAAAGCAAAGGGATAAAGATTAATGGAGATTATCTAACTCACCTTCGTTTTGTTGATGACGTAGTCATTTTTGCAACTACCCCCATCAGAGCTGCAGAGTATGATTCAGGAACTTGCTGACAAGAGTAAAGAAGTGGGATTAAAAATGAACTTTCGGAAGACAAAAGTGTTGTACAATGCTTTTACAAGAAATGAAGATTTATCGATTGATAGGGAAAAGCTGGAGTTAACCAATACCTACATTTATTTTGGACAGCAGATATCAAGTGAGGGTCACATTGATTAAAAAATTAATCGGCGTATAAAACTTGCCTGGAGAGCGTTTGGAAGAAGCAGTATAATTTTCAAGAGCAATATGCCATTATGTCTTAAAAGAAAAGTGTTTGATCAATGCATCCTTCCAGTGCTTACGTATGGTGCACAGACGTGGACCTTAACTAAAAGAGACATACAAAGACTGCAGGCAACTCAGAGAAGCATGGAGAGGTGCATGCTTGGTGTAACCAGGAGAGATAAGAAGAGGAACTCGTGGATCCGAAAAATGACAAGAGTAGAAGACATCATGATCAGAGTAAAATCCCTGAAATGACAATGGACTGGACATATTGCCAGAAGGACAGACCATTAATGGACAGCTGAAATTTTAGACTGGATCCCAAGGGACAGGAAAAGACCCAGAAGAAGACCACGTGGGAGATGGGTGGATGAAATTCGAAAGTAGGCGGGAGTAACATGGAGGAGACTGGCACAAGACAAACCGTTGTGGAAGAAACTTGGGGAGACCTTCATCCAGCAGTGGATTGATAATGGTTGACAATGATGATGATGATACCAGGTAATTGTGGATAAAGGTATGTGCACGTTTATCGAAAGGACAAAATAATTATTAAAATTAGTAACAAAGTTCACTTTCATCTTGTTCAAAGCGCTGAAAGACTTAGGCTGATCAAATAAGAAACCTTCCGCGACATTTTGGGGGCGGATTAGGGTTATATAAATCGCTGTCTGCCAATGCATACTCTGTCCTGACCAGAAGGCGTTGTTGAGCTCAGGAGTTTGAATAAAAAGGCAACGTGATGGAGATAAAATTCAAGTGAAAATGACTTCCCGCTTGGATACATAGCCCAGGGGTGCCGGAGCTATTTTTCGACAACGGAGGCAAGAAGTTGAGATGGTATTTTTTTGTTCAGATCATAAAACGAACCTTGTTGTAAAACGTCGACCTTTGATAAAAGAAAGTTTTGATTCATAGAATTTCTCAGTTATGTCTGTAAACCTCTGAGAAATTTCCGAAAATTAATACATCGTGTTTGCGTAGACTAAGCAGCAGTATTGCTCTGGTTCATCCGTAAAAAGAGCTATCCAGAACCAACGGAGATAAACTGAAAACTCAAGTTTCCTCTAACTTTTCCATTTCACTAAAATAGTCAAGGCAGGGCAATACATATAGTAAATTAAAAATTTACGTACCTCATTCACTGTTGTCTTAATATCACATTATTTTGAAGGTGTAACAATCACCGAAGGGGCATTCAGCCAACAGATCATAATTCAGATATTAGACTAAACTAATTTTAACCCTGTATACAATTATTTTACTCTAATGACAACCCAAAATGTCAAACATGGACTCCCACAAGTAACTGTTAACGATATTTCCATTAACTGAATTCTTTAAGTTAAGAACCTACACATGTAAATTCACACCATTAAAACATTATATAAATTAATTAAAATAATTACACATTTAAAGAACTTTAAGAATTTTATAATATATTGTAAAGCTCTTTAGTGTGTAATTATATATACAACATATTGTAAAGTTCTTATACACACACAATAAGCATTATAAAGTTTTTTTAATGTGTAATTAACTTAATTTATAAAATGTTTTAATTGTGTGAATTTGAATGCGTAGGTTCGATGCCCTGCTGGCGTACTGGTGGTCTAAGCGATGGCATCTGATCTCACATCCGAGATGGGTCCGGGTTCTAATCCCGGTGAGGCATGGATGTTGTGTTTGTCTTACGGCACGGGCTCTCTCCCTTCCCTGGAGTCAGTGGCCTTAAATTAGGGACGGACGACTGCTTATAGTTTATTGAGTTGCTCACGGTGATCGTTAAACCCCCAATAAAAAAATGCGTAGGTACTTTACTTAAAGATTTTAGTTAATGGAATTATCGTTAAAAGTTACTTGTGGAAATCCGTGTTTAACATTTTGGGTTGTACTTTGAGTAAATTAATTGTATATATGGTTAAAATTGGTTTAGTATAATAGCTGAGTTATGGTCAGTATAGGTTAAATGCTTCTTCAGTGACTTTCACTTTCACACCTTCAAAATAATGATATTAGGTCAATAGTGCACGAGGTACTTAAAATGTTTTATTTATTGTATCTATTGCTCTGCCTTAACTATTTTAGTTATGTAATATGGTGTTTATTTTCATATTGAGTATGACTTAGTATAACAAATTAATATTTCCATTTTAATCAACATATCCGCTTCGAAATATCTTCTTTGGATATTGATAGGTCGTTTCTAGTGATTCCGCCATCTTCGGTGATGAAGGAATCGGCTTGCGATTCTAGTCGATTTCATTTGAATACTTGTAGCACATTGTTTCAAGGCCGGAGGCTAACGGGGGAGGGGGTGAGCCCCCTTCGAAAATGCACGTTTTTGCAAATTCTTTGAACTTTTATTTTCGTTGGTTTATGAAAATGACTTTTATTTCATTATAAGCATAAATACTTTATTTTGTAGTGCATTACACATAAAAGAAAAACAAATTGAAGTGCTACAACGCGAATAAAGAATACCTACAGAGAAATTACACCTATGAGCCATTACATTATGACCACCTGCCTAATTAGCTGTAGGGACTCCCTAATAAGCTGTAAGGACCCCCTTTAAGCTGTAGGGACCCCCTTTAGCCCACAAAACAGCGGCCACTTGGCGAGGAATCGATTCCATGAGGTGGCAATAGGTATCCTGGGGTATTTGGTACCATAATGTCAACAGCGTATCTTCCAGCTCCCGTACATTTAGGGGTGGTGATTTAGCGCGAACCCGCTTTTCCAAGTCGAACCACAAATGTTCGATTGGGTTCATGTCAGGTGAATTTGGAGACCAGGACATTAAAAGAAAGTCATCAGCATGTTCCTCGAACCACTCCTTGAAGATTCTGACAGCGTGGCAGAGCACATTATCCTATTGGCAATCGCCATCACCAGCAGGGAACACAGTTGCCATGAATGGGTGAACTTTGTCCGCAACGACGTTCAAATCCCTGACAGCTGTCAGGGATTGCGATATTGGGATAATGGGGCCTAAAATGTCCCAAGAAAACATCGCCCACAGCATAACACCGCCGCCGCCGGTCTGTTTCCGCCCAACAGTGCATCCAGGTGCCATAACCTCCGTTGGTAATCGGCGTATCCGCGCTCGGCCGTCTACGTGATGCACCAAGAATCTTTATTCGTTAGACTAGGCCACTTTCTTCCAATCATCCACTGTCCAATCTCGATGATTTTGGGCCCATTTCTTGTGTTGTTGGCCATAACGTGCAGTGAGCCTGGGGATCCGGCTGGGTCTTCGGCTACGCAGGCCCATGCGCATAAGAATGCGATGAACTGTGTGTGGGCTGTGACACGCTGCCCTGATTACCACTGCTGTAGCTGCGAGTGATTTGTCGCACTGTGGCCCTGCGGTCGCTGTGAACAATGCGCGACAGTCTCCTCTCCCCTCTGGCATCAATGAGCAGCGGACGACACATGGCTGAACGACGGTTCGTCGTTTGTCCATTTGTGCACCACTTTTGATACGTACTCACTACAGCGGCACGTGAACAAGCCGCGCAGTTTCCGAGATCGTAGTTCCGAGGCTTCGTGCCATCACAATTTGTCCTTCATCAAACTCCGATAAATCGAAAGCTTTTCCCATTCTGACTCCGAACACTCTACTAACCGAAAGCCGGTTCTCGGGTTGTATTCAAACTGCAGTGTGAACTTCACCTGCGCCACCGTTCGGTCTCCAGGCGCGTTCGTTTCGTTAGGCTAGTGGATCAGTAGAAACAGCTTTGCCAATGATTCTCTCCATATGGTGACAGGGCTTGTTGGTATTATGGACCAGCGAAGATAGAAATGTCTTTTTTTGTTTTTCGAGTTTCAGAGCAACGTAACATTTAAAAATAAACATGACTAATCAAAGGAAGGGCGGGGGAAAGGTGACTGAGATGAAGGCGTAGTTGTGCAGTAGACTAAAAACCTTGTTCGTTTTTTGGTAAGTGACTGTGAGATACTGAGCTGTTGTTTAAAGCTTAGCACTTCTTTGTAGGCAACTAACTATAGTGGCACATTTTAGCTAAATGTATCCCTTTACGCGTTGGAAAAATGTGCTAAATGGAAATCCTTGATCGTGTGCTGAAGAGGAAGAGCTTTCAACATCTTCCCCTTTGTTTTTCATCCAGCTGGGGTGGTTTCATGATGCTTCTGTTAGAGAATTTTTTTATTTGTCTGGAATCTGGTTCTCTTGGTTTTTGAGAGGGGAAGGGAATTTGGCTATTGACCACGGCAAGAGGCGGTTCATGCCGATAAACAAAACATCGGGGGGCCATTAAGAACGCAACTCTTATAAAATTTAAAGTAGCGTATGTGGAGAAGAAAATATTCCTGGGAATCCTATTGCTTTATTTCGTTCTGCAGCCGAGAAAAACAAGGAGTGACTTTTTAAGAACATAAACTGTACTAACCAGTTTATCTTCTCCCCTTCTTTGACCACAGGCTATTCCAATGCATTTAATCGGTATCGAAGGATGTGCATTTTCTCGTGGTTTTAAAGAGTAGTGAAGATTGTGTAAGCCGCCCCGGTGGCGCAGTGGTCTAAGGCGTTGGCCTCTGATCATTCGTCCGTAAGGGTCTGGGTTCGAATCCCAGTGAGGCATGGATGTTGTGTTTGTATTACGGCACTGGCTCTCTCCCTTCCCTGGAACCAGTGACCCTAAATTAGGGACGGGCGACTGCTTATAGCCCATTGAGTTGCTCACGGCGGTCGTTAAACCTCAAAAAAAAAAAAAAAAAAAAAAAAAAGATTGTGTAAAGTGTACGTTAAATAATGCCGCGTACTTGTGTGAATCATCCAAACAGTTTCTGCTACATTTGTGGACAATTTACTTCAAAGTCTCAAAGGCAACATTTCACACCGTTGATTAGAAAATCGTATGAACTTTATTTCCAGTGCAAAATAGGTGATGAAGATAAATCTTGGGCGCCTCACATTTGCTGTAATTCATGTGTAACTTTGTTGACTGGCTGGTTGAAGGGATCACGTCAAATGCCATTTGCGGTACCAATGATTTAGAGAGAACCGAAAGACCACTCAACAGACTGTTAATTCTGCATCACTAAAATATCTGGAATTACAGCTAAGATCAAAGACACGATTCAGTATCTCTTCGGCCAACAAGACCAGTTCTCGTGGTCCAGATCTACCTGCACCTCCACAGTCATAGATTTTAGATGATAGTGATACTGATGAAATTAATAATCACAGCGAAGAAGATATTGAAGTACAACAAGACCCTGATTTCTCGGAAGATTCTGCGCCTCACCTTATAAGTCAGGAAGAATTAAATGATCTAGTTCGTGACCTTCATTTAGCAAAAAGGTTAGACCAAAATATTGGCTTCAATATTGAAGGGATGGAATCTTTTACAATCAGGTATAAAAGTATGTAGTTTTCGTCGACGACAGCAAGAGTTTGAACACTTATTTTGGAAGAGTGGTGATCTTGTGTACTGCAATGATATAGACTTATTGTTCGAAGCCTTAGGACAGCAACACAAACCTGAAGAATGGAGACTTTTTATAGAATCCTCAAAAATGAGCTTAAAACCTGTTCTTCATAACGGAAACATGCATCCGTCAGTACCTGTTACATATGCTGCACACATGAAAGAAACATATGCAAATATGAAACTGTTGCTTCAAAGTACAGTGTACAAAAAAGAATCATTAAATATCTGTGGCGATCTTAAAGAGATAGCTTTACTCCTTGGTCTACAACTTGGATACACAGAGTACTGCAGCTTCCTCTGTGAATAGAACAGAATGGACAGAAATTCTCATTACATTAAAAAGATCGGGGTTAAAAGAGATTGCTTAATTCCAGGTAATAAAAAAGTTGTTGCTGAGCCTTTAGTAAGTCCTCAGAAGGTGTACTTACCACCGCTTGACATCAAACTGGGTTTGATAAAAAAATTTGTAAAGGCATTGAATAAAGATGAAGAAGCCTTTAGTTTTCTAAAAAACAAGTTCTCCAAAATATCTGAAACCAAAATTAAACAAGGCATTTTTACTGTTCCACAAATAAGGGGACTTATGCGTGATCTTGCATTTCAAGGCACTTTGAATGAGACCGAAGCTGCTGCATGGAAGTGCTTCAAAGGTGTGGTACTGAACGTTTTAGGTAACCGGAAGGCAGAAAATTATAAAGAACTTGTCAGTGAGCTTCTAGAAAACTATAAGGCCATGGGATGCAATATGTCCCTTAAAATACATTTCCTTTACTTGCATCTGGAACCCCACAGAACTTACGATCTGTAAGCGATGAGCACGAAGAACGTTTTCATCAGGACATAGGTACGTACCATAGAAAACCGCTATAAAGGAAAATGGAGCCCTAAAATGCTAGCTGATTACTGTTGAACTCTAAAAAGGGATGTAGTACAACCAAAGTAAAGAAGAAAATATAAAATAACTACTTTTTAAGGTAAGTGTAATTAATTGCTTGTAGCGAAATATACATGCCAAGATGAAGGCTTATTGTGCACTGAAACAACAGGTTACTCGAGAACTATACTCGAGAGCACAATTTAGCAAGCAGATTTGTAATCAGCATGACTAATACTGTATGATTCGGCATATGCAGTCTTTGTAACAAACAAAAAGTTTATTTTTGTTGTTCAGTGTAATCGAACACAAACATTTTCCATAAAGTGGAGCTTCGTAATTTATTCTCATCTCTCGTCGAATCCACGATGCTATTGAACAGGTTACCGTAAAATTTCAATGAAATTTGCCCTCTCTATCCCTACCCTTCTAAGGAGTTCCTTCACGAGGGTCGAGACTTGTACTCTGGAAACTTCTTATCCCCCTGAGAGAGTGAGTCTTCCTGTTAACACGAATAGTTGCTGTATGCAAGCGCAGAGTTCAGATAGGGCGAGTTACTGGGCTCGCAAAAACAAGCAATAATTTAAACGTCTTATAAACTCCTTTTATTTGATCAAATTCGTTAAGTTCGTTTTAAATCTTGGCCAACCGATTAAATTCACTTGAATTCAAATTGCCTAATAATGAAATTTCGAGGTTTTTACCGTTTAAAATTTCAGTTTGATTCATTTTATATAAATTAAACTAAATCAACGGAAACAAGCCAGCTTAAAATTAAATGATTGAGTCTTAGATATCAACGGGAAACGAATCCCCCTAAAGAAATAATTCTTTACAAATACGTGGAACGTGCCGTTACTGTTCCTTGTGTAAAGCCACCTCTTCAGAGAACTTTAAATCATCCTGGAGCGGGAATCGAACTCGCATCTCCGTATTTCCGTTCGAGCATGTTACTGTTACACTACCCAGAACAACGAAGTTCTAATCAACTGAAGCCTATGTCCTCGAACAGTCGAACTTTGGTCTTGCGTTTTCATATATTTTATTAATAATATTCATGTATGCGTTTTTTCAATACAGCAGGATTTCAATGACCATATAACTGCTGATGTTTTCACGGAATCAGTAACCTTTTCAAAATCAATAAAAGTCATACATGTAATGGAAGTTCATACTCATTAGCTCTTTCAATTAGCTCTCAAAGTACACGGATGTGATCTTGTAGTGCTGTATCTAGCTTGTTCTCTTGGTTGTACCATGCTCAGTGTTTCCTTAAAACGATTTTATAGTACCTTAGTGAAGATTTTATAAACAACTGATAGGAGGTTGATGGGTGTGTAGTTTCCGAGATCTTCAATGTCCACTTTTATATGTAGCAATATTATTGTAGCATTATTCCAATAATCGGTGCTACAATGATCCTGATACATAATAAATAAATAAATAAATAAAAAGTTGCTATAACTGATTATGTTTTGTGGCTAAACACATGCATTTAAAAACATGCTTTAAAGAAAGAGAGAGACAAAAAATCAAACAAGAGAAACATAAGAGTGCTTTATGTATATATTAACTTAAGAAAGGAAAAAAGAAAGTATTACAATATATGTATGGCGTACTACAGCTACAGAGGTGACGTACATGTCAAACCGGCAAGTAATTGTGATAAGCACTTGTCAGTGTAGCTTAATTGGAAAAGCATTCGGTTCCGGAGCTGAAGGATGCGGCTTAGAGATCCACTACCGCCAAATTTGTGTTTTCATATAGCGTAGAAGATACATCAAGGTAAAGCTGAGGAATTCATATAAATGCTAACTGATACATATATATCTACAAATAAGCAAAGGAAACACACACACACACACACACACACTGTACATACATATATGATATATACCTTCAAATGAAGTGGTGTTGAAATATGTTTTTTAGTGTGAAGAGTACCTGAGAAAATTTAGGGGGTGGAGAGGGAGATTGGGGAGTGTATAAAATCATGACCTTTTTTTTTTTTTTCAAAATCAGCAAACACTCCTTCTCTTACACTTCTTGCAACATTATTTAAATGCACCAGATCGTGGATACTCAAGAAACGCTTTAAGCGCAGTAGATCCGTTTAGTTTTGTGGTGTAAAGGCATGAAGAATCGACGAGCTTTTCACTCTCCAACTGGGGGGCTTTTTCAAGGTAATTGTAGACATAAAATGGTAGCTTTCGTTCTCCAATGGTAGACATTTTATGTCTACCATTGCCTTGAAAAAGCCTCCCAGTGGAGAGTGAAAACTTGGCGAATCTTTATGCATATTATGCTACGAAAATAAATTGATTTACAACGCTTAAAGTGCTTCTCGAGTTTTCTTGCAAACCCTGGTAACTAGTGGTGTATGAAGAAGAGGCTTAGCGTGCCTTAGCGGCGCGATGCTAAGGCACTTTCCATGGACAGTTGGACAGAAAAGCAGGGCAAAGGAAAAAAAATTTAATGATCAATTGATCATGTACGCAACAATAGGGAATATTGTGGTTAATATGAAAGTATACTCGTATCTTGACTGAACGTTCGTATCGCAGGGATGAGACTCAACAGTCGCCGCCCCGGTGGCGCAGTGGTCTAAGGCGCTGGCCTCTGATCATTCGTCCGTAAGGGGTCCGGGTTCGAATCCCGGTGAGGCATGGATGTTGTGTTTGTCTTACGGCACTGGCTCTCTCCCTTCCCTGGAACCAGTGACCCTAAATTAGGGACGGGCGACTGCTTATAGCCCATTGAGTTGCTCACGGTGGTCGTTAAACCTCCAATAAAAAAAAAAAAAAAAAAGACTCAACAGTCTTCTCACGCAGTAAGGCTCTTATGTTACTCTTTGATTCCTCATGTGTAATACGAAAAGTGGCGTAATTGTCAGAGGCGTTGGATTCTGGCTAATCGCTAGCGCGGAGCCCACGGTACCGGCCTTCTCTCCCCGGAATCAATTGCCCCAAACCAGGGACCGACCAGGGATTGTCTATGACACTACCAGGGATTGCCTTGCCACAAACCAGGGATTGCCTATGACACTAGTTGGTCCTAAACCCAGAAATGAACAAATAAATAAACAAAACAAACAATTACTCCCACTCCATAGTCTTAGCAAAAGCAGAGTATAAGTCACGTGTATTCAGTGTGAATGATTCGTATTATTCCCATTCAGTGTTTGGAATCGTTTAGAATGTTAGATCAATATTTAAAGGAAAACTTAATACTCGTAGCATCTTTTATTTAAAATTAAAAAAATTATAAAATTAAAATTATTATATTTTTTAACATTCTTTTATTTAAAATTTCCCAAATTGCGTAACTCTGAAAATCAATAAAAATTACTGAATGACAATTTAGTAAAAAGTACTAAATGCTAAAAACAAAATAGATTTTAAATTGCTTTTGGAAAGTTTGAGAGTGTTCTTTCTGGGTTGTTTCTTCCTAATCACTTTACCACTAAGGCACTTCGTTCTTAAAACCAATTACTACTGGTAACCTCAAACACCTGCCAAAAAATCACAGCGTTTGGGCAAATCGATTGCTTAGAACCAAGAATAAAGACTAAATGAATACTTCCCTTACGTCACGAGTGTCCGGAAGGTGTTTTAATCGAGACTCTTCCGCGTAACAGAACTCACCTCGTCCATGCAGCCGTTTCCTTAACCACAGCGGTTTATGACTTTTGTTTCCATATGCTTCGCTCAAACGTTTTTCTGTTCCCCATGGGCCAAAAAAACCCACGAGAAGTTTTTCAACAAACGTTAGTACGTTATTTGGAGTTTCGAAAGCTGTTAAATCTTTAATCAAATTATTATCTCTGTTTAAAGGCTCCTTTCAGTACCAGATAAGAGAGTAGATAACACGCGTTTTATCGGGAGCGGAGGCAACAGATTTGGCGGCTTGAAATTTCATTATCCATTCTGAGAGCATGGAAGATACGATGTAAACTGCTCACATACCGATTCCGTCTAAAAATAAAGATTTCTTCCGTTACGAAGCATTTTTCCTGTTATGTATATTATATGTATTTTGATACGAAAATACGCACTCGAGTCATTCATATACTCATATGTTAGGCGTGACCCGATGTGTTGAAATAAAAGGTAATAAATATCGCACACGCGCGTGATGTTTGTCAAGGGAGCAAAAAGAGGTATTCTTCTTTAACCAAAAATAAAAAAAAATCGATTGTTTCATAATAGTCCCAAGTCACCTGGAATCAACTAAAGTGTAAGACTTTTCTAATTTGATTCCGGAAGCATATTCAATTTTTTTCTTTTTCAGTTAGACTATACAAAAAAGCATAAAACATTGACGATAACAAAAAGCACAAAAACGTGGAAAGAGCGATGACTTTGTCTATTTACAAAAAAACATTCGTTAGGTTTAGATTTTTTTTTAATTTATTTTTTTTAAGATGGGGTTTATCTATGATTTGGTAGTTTGAAATTTCGTAATTTGTTTAGTATTCAAAAATTGTTCAAAAGTTCAGTATTTTTCAAAAGTTGTTCAGTATTTACAAAGTTGTTTACTAAAGCAAATTTCAAAAGTTGTTTATTTTTTTTTTTATTGTATCATAATAGTCTTAAGTCACCTGGAATCAACTAAAGTAATGCTTTTTAGCACGTCTTTTGTAAAAAAACATCGTGCTTATGTCATCGGTTTGTCCGTCCGTCCGTCCGTAGACACGATATCTCGGTAACTATTAGTCCGATTTGAAAAATTCTTTTTGCATTGGGAAGCTTGAAATATGTGAATGATGGTCCTTCATTTCGGTTTTTTTTTTTTTTACGATGTACAATTTCGCCGCTAGAGGGCTTAAATGCAGATCATGTCGAGTTCAAAAATACGTTTTATTCCACATATTTGCATCCGATTACTTTTTCAAATTACGCATAGATTTTCCGCTTGCGGGCGAAAAATAAATTACATTTTCCCCGATAACTGTTCTTCTAAAACTCCGATTTCAATTTTTTTTTTTTCTTCAGCAAATACAGCTTCTGATGGAAAATCTTTTGCATATATTTTCTAATTTTTGGTAAAGAATACTTTGGCCACCAGGGGGCGTAAGCGTTAATTTTTGCTTCTGATATATTTGCCATAAAATCTGAGCTTCTAAAATATCGATTGAAAAAATTCTTTCGTGGACTGATGTCACTCACGTCGATAAACTTTTTCGGAATATTTTCCTCTTAAAATATTCCATGGTTTCTCAATAATATATAAGTCTACGCCAGGGGGCGTAGACTTATATATTATTTTTTGTCAATATCTCTACTTCTAGGTGTCCGATTTAAAAAATTCCTTCTTTGTTGGATAGTGTTTTTAGTGTGACATGTTTTTCATATAATTTCAAAATTTTCAAGTAACTCATAGACTTTCCGCTAGGGGACGTAAAGGTAAATTGCGTTTCCCCCTATATCTCTGCTTCTAAATCTCAGATTTGAAAAATTCTTCCTGCATCAGATACAGCTCCTGGTGGGAAATCGTTTGCACATAATTTCTAATTTTTGTAAAAAAAAAAAAAAAAAAAAAAAATTGTTTGTTTGTCCACCAGGTGGCGTAAGTCCTAATTTCCGTTTCTGACGTATTTGCAGCAAAATATGAGCTTCTAAATTCTCGATTGAAAAAAAAGTCGTTTGTAGACCGATACTACTCATATCAACAAACCTTTTAGGAGCATTTTCTTCTTTAAAAAATGCATGGTTTCTACGCCAGGTGGCGTAGATGTATCTTAATTTTGTCAATATCTCTACTTCTAGGAGTCCGATTTGAAAAATTCCTTCTTTGTTGGGTAGCGTTTCCGATGGAAAATGTTTTTCCTATAAATTCAAAAATTTTCAAGTAAATCATAGACTTTCCGCTAGGGGCACAAAGGTAAAGTGCGTTTTGTGCGTTATTTCTGCATCTAAAACTCCAATTTGAAAAATTCTTCCTGTATCGCATACAACACCTGATGGAAAATATTTTTCATATAATTTCTAATGTTTGGCAAAGAATGGTTTGGCCACCAGGGACATAAGAGGTAATTTCTGCTTCTGATGTATTTGTATCAAAATCTGGGCTACTGAGAACTCGACTAAATTTTTTTTTCTTGGACTGATACCGCTCATATTGAAAAACCTTTTGAGAAATGAGAATACTTTCCTCCTAAAAGAATGCATGGTTTTCCTACCAGGGGACGTAAAGTCACATCTTATTTTTGTCGATATCTCTAAAAAATTCTATATCTAAAAAATTATTTCTGTGTTGGAGAGAGTTTCCGGTGCGAAATGTTTCTCATATAAATTCATGTTTTTCTTAGCGCACAAGTCTGCAACCGAGGGCATAAGCTCACGATTCCGTTTACAGCAATATCTGAGGGATTAAAAACCCGATTGAAAAACTTATTTCTTCCGTCATATACTATTGTTTTTCATACCGGTTCCATTGACTTTGAATAGCTTTGATAAATTTAATTTGCGTCAGAAGGGATTCAAAAAACGTGCTTATTACACCCGAAAATTCGGTGATATCTTTCTTGTTTAATATGATTCCGGAAGCATATTAAACTTCCATCTTTTCCAATTAGACTGTACGAAAAAGCACAAAACATTCGCTAGGTTAACTGATGTGATTTAATTCACGTGCGTGTGAAACAGTAATTACAGTCAATTCGGCGATGTCCGATTTCTGTGTTAATTATCACTACTAAACAACGTTTTCCTTTATTTCAACCAGACTATGCGAAATAGTACAAAACATTTGTTAGATTTACATTTTTTTTTTAAGAGGATGGGGTTTATCTCAGTGATCATCAATTGCTGTAATGATCAGGGACGTCGCCAAGGGAATGCGAGGGTGGGTTTGGGTCCACCCAGAAATTCGTCTTGCCCACCCTGCCACCCACCCAGTTCAAAATCCGCCAATTTTCAATATATTTAACTTTAAAATACAATCTGGGCATTTCGAAGTAATAAGTCTTGTGTTTTATATAATGTAGCCCTACGTATTTCCCCCTAGAATGTGCGTTGTTTACGTCGCCGTAAGAAAGGTTATCAAAATAACACCCGAAGGGCCATGAAAATTCAATTCTCCTCCATTCTTCCAATTCCTTAGTTTAAGCCTCTTTTTCATTTTTGTATAGCCAGGTGGGCTAATGAGGAGGGTGGACTGAAATTCACTGAGGAGGTCGCTACTAATTGCTCTGTTTATTTTCTTTAAAAAATAGGGGATTCCAACGCGGAAAGTGGAGTTGTGAAAACGCAATTTGGCGATGACGAAGATCGAATCCTCGCTCCGGAGTGAGTTACTCTAACCGACTGAGCTACACCGACGGAAAATATCCCTGCAGATTTGTCGTCTTGACACGTCTCCTCTGTAGTATGTCAGACTCCAAACTTACACTACCGCTAAGACTGTCCCGGGACAGTGAAAGCTCAGAAAGTGGCCAAAAACTGCTTTGTAGGAGAGGAGTGCAAGTCAAAGTCGCTGGCTTGAAGGAAGGGAGTTAAGGAGAGGGAGGGTATTGTGTCTGCGTGGCACGATGTTAAAATTTGATTTAAGTAAAAAAAAAAACGAAATTTTCCTTTAAAATAAACAAAACGACCTTTTTCCTGTTGAAGTATAGCACTATTTTCGTAAGTAAAAATGCAAAATTTTGATAAGCAATTTAAGACGATGCATTCAGAGCAAGCAAGAAGTGGAAGGCGGCATTGTAGTAACACTTGTTTCTTACACCAGTGGCGTAACTAGTCAGATCCGTATATGTGTATCCATGTCGAGGGGGTAAGAATTGCACGAATTCCTTTGTAGCGGGTAATGAAAAGCATTAAAAATTAGTTCTTTCAGTGTTTCGTAAAAAAAAAAAAAAAAAAAAATGTTGCTATCAAGTTTGCTCCACCAAAAATAATGTTCGCCATCCTCATTTCTAAGTCTAGCGACTTTCCTGGTAATGAGAAGCCAACATCTAATGGGTGGCTATTGTTTCTAGAATGGCCACCTTTTCTTTTTCTTTTTTTTTTTTTTTCATTGGAGGTGTAACGACTACCGTGACCAACTTAATGGGCTATAAGCAGTCGCCCATCCCTAAGTTAGGGTCACTGGTTCTAGGGAAGGAGAGAGAGCCAGTGCCGGAAGACAAACACAACATCCATGCCTCACCGGGATTCGAACCCGGACCCCTTTCGGACGATTAGTCAGAAGCCATCGCTTAGACCACTGCGCCACCGGGGCGGCAATGGCCACCTTGGTGGCGCAGTGGTCTAAGCACTGCATTACGCATTCTTTATAATGAACTAAAAAGTGTTCTTCACGGTGACGAAAATACAGACCTGTGCCTCTGTTTTTTTTGTTGTTTTTTTTAAACACAGTCAGGAGGATAAAAAATTTACTAACGGAAAAACAATGTGACATTGTTATATATAGTGCTATTTTTTTTATACGCAAGGGTAAAATTTAAGCAATTTTACTGGAGTTTTTTTTTTTTTGTGTCACAACTCATACTTTTTACTTATTTATTTCCTCTATTTTCGTATATAAATTGGAAAAGATCATTATTAGTATGATACTAGCACAACGTTTGATACCAGTGAAATATAGATAATTTTATTACCAATAGCGTGTGTGTGACGTTTGATTTTGCCTTTATTTTGGGGGAGAAGGGGTTAAAGAGCACCGTGAGCAACTATAAGGGATATGAGCAGTTGCTCGTACCTAATTAGGGGCCACTGATTCCAGGGAAGGGAGAGAACCAGTGCCTTAAAACATGTCCCATGCCTCATCTGAGACTCGAACCCGGGACCGCTCTGACGAACGGTCAGAAGCTAACGCGTAGACCACTGCGTTACAAATAGCACAAAATACTTCAAAAGGTAAACGGTTGTAGGAATAGCGCATTCAACTGAGTTTAATGCCGGAGAGCTCGAAGACACTGTCACACGACAGTTTCGTGCAGGGACGTCGCTAGACTTGGAAATTGTTGGATGTTAGCGTCTTTGCTCGTTTCTTTTATTTTCATCGAACACCTGCTGCAAGTTTATTTACATTTGCGAGTTTCAGTTGCGTGGATGCAGCCAGCCAGTGATGCGTTGCAAAGAATTATGGGATCACGACTCTGGACAATTGAGAGAGATGATGGCGTCCCTTCCCTGTGTGTGAACACGTTATTTGTTGTTCTTACAAAAGTGCTCTAAAATAGTACATGCATTATGATGACCTAAAAGGACTATCGCTGAAATAAAATGGTTTTGTGTCAAAAGCCAAAGGAATATTAATTATGGTAAGACTGTTTAAAACAGACTAAATAGAAAGCAAAGTTCGTTGTTGTTTAATAACTCATTCGTTCTATGTTTAGTATTATCAGTCAACTTTCATTAGCGTTTTAGTTGTGTGTTTAGTCAAGAATAAATAACGATAAACTTAAATGAGGAGTCTGTCGATTATGAACATAGTTACCGTTGCAAATAATTTCTTAGTTTTTTTTACTTACACCATCAGAAATCAGGATGGACGATGGGTGGGCGAGCGTTATTTTTGGTGGAGGAAGCTTGATAATTTTTTTTTTTACGAAACACTGAAAGATTTCAAATGCTTTTCACAACCGGCTACAAAGGAATTCGTGCAATCTGATTAGTTACGCCACTGTTGCAAGATACAAGTGTTGCTAGAATGTCGCCTTCGACTTTTTGCTTGCTCTGAATGCGTTGTCTTAAATTGCTTTTCCAAATTTTGCATTTTTGCTTACGGAAATAGTACTGTACTTGAACAATTTAAAGGAAAACGTCGTTTTTGTTTATCCAAATCAAATTTTAAGTCTTGCCACGCCGACACAATACCTCGCCTCTCCCCATCTTAACACTTCCTTCCTTCAAGCCAGCGACTTTGCCATGCACTCCTCTCCTACAAAGTAGTCGTCAGCCATTTCCTGCAAGTGTAGCTTTAGACTCCACTCTCTGTGTTGGAATCCCCTATTTTGTAAAGAAAACAAACAGCAGAGCAATTAGTAGAAACCCGCTCATTTAATTCCTATCCACCTTACTCATTATCTCCGAATGGCCCAACAAGCATGAAAAGAGATTTAAACTTAGGAATTGGAAGAGTAGAGGGCAATTGAATTTTTATGCCCCTACCTGTGGCGCACTCAGGAATTCCTATTGCAGGGGGCTATTATATACAGTATATACTGTAGTATACATACACAATGTGTGTACTGTACACACACACACACATATATATATATATATACTAAAGAGCAAAACTGAAGACTAAGGAAAAATTTTAGAATTTAAAACGAAGGGTGCAAAATAACCTGAAAATCAAAACGCGCAACGCAGCAGTTTTGAAAATTCAGAATTCACATTCTATAAAGAAGATACCTAAGCAAAAAAATACATATTATATTTTTGACTCACACCTAGTACAACATAGAAAAGGTTATGTATCTACCTGTGTGATCAAAAGGAAAAAAGGTAAAAAATAAAATAAAACAACTGAATGTAGAAGGTGTCGAGAATACTGAGCCTTGGCTTTATCAAGGACCAGCAAAAACTCTGCATTTTCTCACTTCCACAAAGACCTAGTTGGAAATGGGTTTCTGCAAGGCCATAGATGCAAGTAACAATCCCACCTAAAATAGTTTAAAAAATATATATATAAGTCATGTCCTCCTTAGAGTTGCATGACCTAGCACTAGTTAACATTTTCGCTTGCATCCATTAACCTTCCTGGCCCGACCCATACTCTTCATCTGTTACTATTAAACAGAGAGAAGAAGATTAAAGAGAACTCAAGCTGTGAGAGTGACATAATAATTAGAAATGATTTTCAGCCATAACGAAATTCCAAGTTCGTTTGAGAGAGAATTTAAACCTGAAAAACAATGCAAAAGAAATCCAAATTTTACATTGCAATTAAAAAAGGAAATGTTAATTTATAACGAACAGATTTTTGAAAGAAAACTTGAGTCTAAAACCCCCTACTCTACAACTTATGACAACACAAAAACGAGAATAAGTTAAAGATAATAATTAACTAAAGAAAACTTTGTGAAAGTTATATACCTTAAACAGTTAGTTGCAATATGTACAAAGTATTTCAGCAGTGCTTTAAGTGCATAATTAATTAGTATTAAGAACTTAACTACTTTGAAAAAACAGCGCATAGACAGCGCATAGAAAAGGAACAAGCTAAGCCATCTTCTGTTCCTAGGTACCCCAAAAGACGCACAAAGTTACAAAGAAAAGAAAGAGTTAAAACCCGCAAAAATGTTAACAGACAAATCAATGCCTAAAAGTTGAAAAGCTAAAAAACGACAGAGAAAAGGTACATGAAGTACAAACATTGAACTTATAAAACCTAGAACCCAAAAACAAGGAAGAGAGCTTACCTCTTGTGTTACAAAAACTTTTCTCCTCACAAGAGAAGAACATGGCTGACCTCTTCTGCCACTCCCTAGACGCTGGGGGCAGTGAGGGTGGGGCTGATGGCCTCCTCATACAGCAAGAAAACAACGCGCGGAGATTTTAACCAGAGAAAAAAAAAATATATAAACATAAGACTGTGGATCTGTATGATCAGAAAGAGCAGAATTATTTTATTTTTTACCTTTTTTCCTTTTGATCACACAGGTAGATACATAACCTTTTCTATGTTGTACTAGGTGTGAGTCAAAAATATAATATGTATTTTTTTGCTTAGGTATCTTCTTTATAGAATATATATATATATATATATATATATATATATATATATATATATATATATATATATATATATATATTGTACGCCTATAATTTATATACGGTTGTGACGTACGTCGATCTTAATCTCTTTGGGACTTTGTGAAGAAGACACAATGTAAAAGAAGGCACTATATCAGACACTGTAATTTTTTGAACATGTAAAAAAATATTTTTGAATGTTTAATTTGTGCCGTACGTCGCTCTTAGTCTCTTTGGGACTTTGGGAAGAAAACACCGTGTAATAGAAGAAACTATGTAATTTTTTGAACATGCAAAATAATATCTTTGAATGTTTACTTTGTGACGTACGTCACTCTTAATCTCATTGGAGGGTACTTAAGCCCCCAAAGCCCTCTCCGTGGGTGCGCCAATGGCCCCTACGGATGCTATATCAAAAGCTGCCGCCAAAAGCTTCAATATATAATTAATCTTTCACATGGGTTTAATTTGATCTGTAATTACATATCACTGAAATCTTATATATTGAAGCCTTTGGGGACAGCTGCTGTAACGACAACTCCCCAGTTGACTTACCCAGGATTTGGAAACGACATATTACAGCTATGAACTTAAATAACAATATTTATTGTTAGCATGTGAACTTTGAAAAATACACATAATCTGTATAATATGCACTCTGTTTAACATATTTCCACTTGGGTTTAATTTGATCTGTAATTTAGCTATGACGCGATGGCAACAGTACAATACCCTTGCGATGCTGCTCTGCACTCACACGTCATCACACTCTGCTGTATATATTGGAGTACACTAGCAGTAAAAATTCTCTTTCATCTGAAGACGGGTGCGACTGTTGATCCGAAAGTGCTTATGGGTCTTTAATCTTTTTAACTCTGAAAATATTTGTCATCTTTTAAACATTAAATTATCGTCCAAAGACGGTGTATGTATCAATAGATTGTACACTGAAGAGCAATTGAATTAGAGACAGCTGGCGTTATGCAAATGTGGCGCTGTGGGCGGCTCTGCAAACGGAAACGACATGACGTATGCAGCGATCCGACAATATAAGGAGTGATGCGACGGGAATCAGTAAGTGTCGGACGCAGTATGGGTAAGACGAAGGATCTAAGCGCATTTGATTGTGAGCCAATTGTCGTGGCCCGACGAATGGGTCACTCCATCTCGGAAGTCGTGCAGGCACTGGGATTTTCACGAGCCACTGTACCACGGGTGCACCGTGAGTACATCGAATCCGGTAAAACCATCCCTGCAAGGGCCAACTGCCGTGGACAACAGCGTGTGGATGAGCGGGGTCATCGTCGGCTAGCTCGCATTGTAACAGCAGATAGACGGGCCACAATGCAAGAAATCACTCGGCAATTTGACGCTGGTTCACAAAAACGTGTAAGCAGCCACACCATCCAGAACCATCTCCTCGCTATGGGGTACAGAAGCCATCGTCCCACGAGAGTACCGCTGCTGACCGCACATCACAGGGTGCAAATATTAGCATGGGCGCGGGAACATCGCCACTGGACCCTAGACATGTGGGAAAATGTTGCTTGGACTGATGAGTCGAGATTCACGTTGGTACATGCGGATCGCAGGATACGAGTACGGCGTAAACCACATGAAGCGGTGGATCCTTCTTGACAGCAGGGTACTCTTCAAGCTGGTGGGGGTGGCATTCTCGTCTGGAGACTGTTTACGTGGAATGAAATGGGACCCCTGGTACGTGTGACATCGTCCCTCACAGCTCAACGTTACCGGGATATCCAGGACGACCATTTGCTCCCGTTTGTGCGTCTTCAACATCCGATTGGGGACCTCATCCTGTTACAAGACAATGCACCGTGCCATCGCTCCCGAATTGTATCCGAATGGTTGGATGAACACTCCACCGACGTGACCTCGCTTCCTTGGCCAGCTAGGTCACCTGACCTCAATCCCATCGAGCACATCTGGGATGCCATCGATAGAGATGTTCGAGGCTCTGACCCCCTCCATCAAATCTTCGTGAACTGTGGGAGCATGTTCAGGGGTTGTGGATCCGTATGGCTTCCCAACGCTTCCGGTGTCTTGTCGAGTCCATGCCGAGACGAATCGCCGCCGTCCTCAGGGCGAAAGGTGGTGCTACATGTAACTAGACAGGTATCTCTATTTCAATTGCTCTTCAGTGTATATAGCACGAAATTTTATTAGTTCTATTGATGCATTTTTATTAAATTAAAGCATTTTTTTCTCATGAAAGTCTCATTTTAACAAAGAAACGAAACATTTTCGGGGAAAGGGGCAAAGCCCGCTTGCCCCTCCCCCTCTAGATACGCCCTTGACGATAACAATGGCGCCGAATTTAAAGGAGAGAGTTGTTTGAATGTCATTGGGTCGCGGGTGGCCTAGTGGTCAGCGTTCGTGACTGCAACGGAGAAGAACTCTGGTTCTATCCCAGGAAGGTACGAACGCTCGAAACACCAAATACCCGCCGTGCGTCGGATGGGCACGTTAAGCCGTCGGGCCTCGGGTACTGGCCCCCGGTAATAAATAAGGGCGTCTTCCTCCCCCTTTCTACCTCGCTTCCGTTTCACTTTCCTATCGGGCACTCTAGCCCAAATCTCCTAGCTTCATATTTCTAAGGGTTGTTTAAGACCTGGGGTCAGACACTCCCTTCCTAAAATCTTTTACATATAATCTGATCTGAATGTCATGCCCGTGACAGGGATTCGGTTTTTAAAACACTGTCTGCCATTTTGAAAACTTGTCTTAAATAGAAATTTTGTCCGATAAATTGCTGAGCAAACAAAAATGCTTTCTGAGCAATAATTCTGCCACTTTTCGCTCTAAACGTCAGGGACTTTTTTTTGTAGCGGAGGTAGCTCACCCGTATCTTTCAGTGTGGAACACTCTTAGGTTGTTTCGAAATATCGAAATATAATCCCTTCGTATTCCTACCCCTGGATCGTGAAGCAGAGAATAAAGGACTGGTAGGAGGTGAAAGAAATTGTCTTGCTGTGTGAAAACAAAGAGCTTTCGTGAAACCTGGCCGCTATGTGACCATTTCTGTTTGAGAAGCACATAAAATTTGCAGTCAACGCGTCCGCAAGCTGCGGCTAAATTTGGGCACCACGTAGTTTACGTTGATCAGACGTTTAAAAAGGTAATAACACTTGGTAGTTAAATTTTAAATGTTTCCGAGAGAGACATAATCTTGAAACTCATAAGGATTTCTTTGTCGTTTCTTTAATTATTACTTGGATTTATATTGACCAGAGCCCATTTAAGGAGACGGAGGGGCCCGGGGCTGGATAACATTTTGGGGCCCCAGTATCAATGGTACATCTAGGATTTCACTATGGGCGGCCGAATAAAAATACTCAGGAGAAAACATTCCCAAAATGTGATGAGGGAGCCATAAAAAAATCTCCGCCATATTGAAGTGTGTATCCCATGATTCATAGACTAATCAGTATTACAAAAAAAATGTGAAAATGCTTCATTGAAAAATGGACACCAGTTCAGCTCTGCTTTAATCTCCTCCCCCAAGGGTTCAGCTTGCTGAAATTATATCGAAGTAGTGGACAAAATAATATGATCCAAATATCATGATTCAAACGAATTCTTAATGTATGAAAATTTGCCCCAATTACAGATATGTGCGTACAAAAAAGTTTGTAATACTTTCGAAATTGAGGATGGACTGGGGGCGATTAAATTTTTTGCGGACTACTAAAAAAAGGGGAAAGAAATTAAAAAAAAAATTAAAAATTAACAAGGCAGTTTCTTATAGTTTAGCCGTGCTGTCTGCAAAGAAACAACAAAAAATAATGTAGAACTCTATCAATTCTTTAAGCATCTTGCATAATTCTGGAGCTCCTTGAAAATGCGGCAGCCCCCCTCTTAAATGGGCTCTAATATTGCCCTACATTTCTAGGTTATTCCCTTCAACCAAAAATTAATACAACCTAGAATCAGAACAGTGTTACCTTGAGGTCTTCTCATAATGTTTATAAACCTTAACCCGGTTCCTGCAAAGCGAAATCACTCATAAGCGTTAGTCACTACGATGTAAAAAGAGGCTTACTACTTAGATACCATATTTACATAAAGAAATGGAAGAAAAAAGTGGCCTGATTGTCTCTGCAGACAGAATAAAAAAATATAAAAATAAACTTCGCTGCAGCGGCCATGATATCACAGGAAACTTTATAGTTTCAGAACAGCCGACATAAAAATAACCATTACTCATTTGTGTGACTGGTCCATGAGAAGATAACAGGAATTGTATAATGAAAATTCCCTTTCATTTCACTCACACAAGCAGTACAGAGCTCTCACGTTCATATCGCCACTTTGTATTTCGCTGAATTGAAAAAAAAAAAAAAAAATATTTGCGTCAAAACACAGATGACTAAATTTCTGAATTTTAAATCCTCTGGTCATGAACTAAATACTGTGTTAATCACACCTCTGTTTCTACAACGCTAATTGGAGCAATCCTCTTTAGAACTGTCAGTGGCAGACATAACAAGACCGCCTCTGTGGCTGGGGGTCAGAAACGCGGACTTCGGGCAAACCGTCCGATTTCGAATCGGGATAGAGCCCCGGATGACGCATCTGTTGTGTATGACCAGCATCACTGGCTCATCATTTTTTGGAACCAGTAGCCCCAAATTAGGGACCGTAATCAGTGGCGTACCTGAAAATACCCCCCCTCCGCAAAAATTTCTTCGAGGCCCTTTTGCGAAAATATATTAGCACTCAATTACTTAAATTTTTTGATAAAATTTAAGTACTTAAATTTTACGATTAAAATGCTTTGGAATTGACAGGTATTTTTCGTTAAACCAAATTTATTGCACTTTACTGCGTGTAACACAAATGTGCACGTTGTAACTGAAATAGTTATCCTAATTTTTTACCAACAGACAGCACTACAAAACAGTTACGCCAAAGTTGAATATATCATGCAAATTTTATTCTTTTAGAGAATTTAATCCAACCTCTTTGAAGTGTCTCACGATCACACATACAAAACACGAAACTTTCATGTGACAGTGGCTAATGATCTTTTCCGATTTATACGAAAATATAGAATATTAGTAAACAAATAAATAACTAACAATTAGGCATTGTGGCGGAAAAAAAAACTCCTTAAATGATTTACTCTTGAATACAAAAACCCTTAACATAATGCTACGAGATTCTGCACATAGTACACTTTTTTTTTTTTTTTTTGGCTCTGTTATGAAAAAAATGACACAGGTTTCTGCTTCTCCCCGCGAATAACACCTTTCAGTTAATTATATTCAAGCATGTGTAGTTATCCCTTCGAACAACTGTAATATATAACGTCCAAAAAAACTATTCGTGCCAATTCAATCAAAACCACTCAAATGACTACCGTCTGTGCACGATTAAAATAAGAGTAAAAACCTATAAAACATTTAATGGCTATAGATAAAACCTTACATATAAGACCTTTCGGATCGTAAAATACGAACCATCATCAGATGTGTTTCCGTTGCGTATATATATATATTTTGTGTATTGCCAGCACTTGTAACATCTGATGATGGTTCGTATTTTACGATCCGAAAGGTCTTAGGTAAGGTTTTATCTATAGCCATTAAAGGTTTTATAGGTTTTTACTCTTATTTTAATCGTGCACAGACGGTAGTCATTTGAGTGGTTTTGGTGTAATACATAACACCTTATCCTCATTGATAAAAACGTTTCACTTATTGAACTGATATTTCTTTCACATTCTTTTGTGCATGTACAGGAATTATTGCCTCTTCACTGTGAAAAGGGGCCTCAGGTCCTCTGAAATAACTGCTTTCCCGTCATCTAGTTTTTATAAATTTAACCGCGAGAAAAACAGCAACCAAAAATAGCTGTTCTTTTTAAGTCTTCCTTCGAACCTGCCTTAAAAAATTGCTGGTTATTTCGTTATTCATATTAAGTTTCCGCAAAAGATTCTGTAAAATGTTTTTACTGAAGCTAGAGGCCCTCTTAACCGTACCCCCCCCCCCCCCCCGCAATGAGAAGGTTGCGGGGGCTATCAGCACGCGCCTTGATCGTTAAACTCCCATTCCCCTCAAAAGACCCCGAAAATGATGGAAATTTTCTACTTATCCATTGCATCTGTGCAGTGGTGTAGAAGAGACTTAGCGCAGCTTGGCGGCGCTAAGGCACTTTTTCTGGCTGGAAAGAAAAGCAGGGCAAATAATTTTTTTTAGATGTTCATGTGCGCTAAAATAAGGTATACTGTGTTTTATATGCATTGTGACGTGCCTGCCCCGCAGGACGCACACGACATAAAGGCAGATAGCAGCAAGGGCGCGAACGTCTGCGTAGCTCAGTTGGTAGAGTGACTTGTTCCGGAATAAATGGACTCAGGTTCGATCCCCGGCGTTGACCAAAAATTGACGGGGAAATTTACTTCGTCTTAACCGAATGTTTGTACTCATATCTTAACCGAATGTTTGTATTCCAAAGATGAAATTAAAAAATCGGATCACGCAGTTGGGCGTCTCACGAACACATAGATTCCAGTGTAAGGAGAATGGGAATTCATTTGTCAAGACAGAAGACCCCAAGATCAAGTTATAGGAGGTGACTTCTTTTTCACTGCACCGCTAGAAGAAAATCAACTCAGAAAAATTTTATGGGCATACATGCCGATCTTTAAAGGTTGGGAAGGCATTTTTTTCTATTAAACATTCGACCGGTTCGAACAAAAGTTATCCCTTAATGCTTCTTGATCTCAAAGACTACAGTCTTGCGACGATTATACATATTAAAATAATACAACGTAGTTTGTCACAAATATTTATTTTTTTCAGGTCGACCATGGTTTCGCTGCGTCTTGACCTAGCTTCATTAGCACGAATGGCCTGATGAAGCTAGGTCAATACGCAGCGAAACAATGGTCGACTTGAAAAAAGAAATATTTGTGACAAACTACGTTGTATTATCTTAATACACTGCCGGACAATTAATAAGGACGGATGACAATAGCAACGATAGCAACCATAAAATGGAAGGCAGGAAAATGTGGAAATTAGCATAAGTGCGGGATACAGTAAGACGTGTTGTGCGTATGCAAATTTTGGATTGCCGAACTTGTTCGTGACGTCATAGCGCTGATAAGAGATATAAAGGATTTGACGCGTATTGACCGTTGTTGTTCAAACGCAAAGTTGAAAGGGAAAGAATCAATTGACGAACTTGCAATTTTCAGTATGTCTTCCCGACATCACCTAGATGATTTTACGCGTGGCCGTATTATTGGCAAGATTGAAGAAGGGCGAAAAATAACAGATGTTGCCAGGGAGTTCGACGTCAGCTACAGTGTTGTTTCAAGGCTTTGGAAATCATTTCAAACAAATGCAGAGTGTAGCAAACGTTACGGGGGAGGTCGTGTTCGCAGTACGACACCTGCAGAAGATCGGTACATAGTGCTATCAACAAAAAGACACCGGCGCAGCACAGCTAGTGAGGTAGCAAAGCAGTTTATGTCTGCTACTGGCAAGCGGATCTCCCGAAAAACTGTTGCCAGACGTTTGCATGAAGGAGGACTATACGCCCGCCGTCCTGTTGTGTGCATCCCGTTGTCCAGACGTCACCGTACCGCCCGTTTGCAATGGTGCCATCAACATCGCAATTGGACTGATAACGACTGGTCTGCTGTCCTCTTCTCAGATGAGAGTAGATACAGTCTATCGTCTGATTGTCGACGACAACTGATCTGGCGTGATAGTGGTACTGCATATTGTCCAGCAAACATACAGGAAAGGGACCGATATCCGACATGTAGTGTCATGGTATGAGCTGGCATCATGATCAATGGCCGTACGTCCCTCTATGTGCTTCCAAGTGGGACTTTGACTGGCCAACGATACATTAATGATGTTCTGATACCTCATGTTCGCATGTTCCGTGGTGCTGTCGGTGATAGATTCATTTTCATGGACGACAACGCAACATGTCATCGAACAGTCGCTGTCCAGGAGTGTCTTGAGAGCGAGGATATTCAACGCCTCGTATGGCCAGCACGTTCTCCAGATCTGAATCCCATTGAAAATGTGTGGGATGCTTTGGGGAGGAGTCTTGCTGGTCGCCAATGCCCTCCAATAAACAAGGACACCCTCATCCGTGCACTGACAGAGGAATGGGATAAATTACCCCAACAGCTGCTTGATAATGTTGTGCAAAGCATGACACGACGTGTGGAATCTTGCATCGCCCTCCACGGTGGCCATATCCCGTATTGACATCTTACGCCGGAACGCCTGCGGACGGTAATTGCATTTTTTTCACGTTTACGTATTCTGCACAAAATAGGCCTGTTTGTCCCTTGAACACGTTCCAAAGCCTTCTGGATTTCAGAGCACAATAAATTGTCTTTCTTGTAATGTCCTGGCATTCTGACATTATTTTATTTCACTTATCATCCAACCACACTTACTTTTTTATGTGCTATATAGCCGTTTATGATCCGTCCTTAGCAATTGTCCAGCAGTGTATATATAATCCCCTGCTACAATGATCTCATTCCTCATGGGTAACACAAAAGTACGTTCCTGTGACTGAGTTGTCAGTCGCTGGCTTCTAGCTGCTCACACGAGTTGGCCAAAAAATATCACAAAAGATATCTTCAACTTCCACCACAAAATCCTTGCAAAACCAATGTGTAAGGTTGCATGTATTCAGTGTGATTAATTTTAATTATTCATACTGAATATTTACAATCTTGTGGAATAATAGGGCGGTATTTAAAAGTAAGACTCTGTGTTTTTAGCATTTTACTCCCTAGTAATTTTTTTTTTATTTAAAATTACCCAAATTGAGCAACTTTAATGAAAATTGACAAAAAAAAGTAGGAATAAAAATTCAATGAAAAAAGCTGAAGGGTAAAAAAAACTTTTAAATTAAGAATGTTTGTTGAAAACTTCGATTTTTAAATTTGCACACGAAAGACATAAGTAAGCTGAGAAACTTGCAAAACAGAAATGACCCCTATTTGTTTCGACATAACTATAGTTATGTCTTCATCAGGAGCAGGTTTAACAATACTTTCAATTAGCGAAAAGGCAGTTTGCAAATGGAAACGGTAAAAATGGACTCATAGTGACTCAATTTAAAACAGGTGCGTATATCATCCTGGTGTCTAAAGGATAGGTTCCTAGTTTATAATGTTTGCAGCAGGACCTAATCTCTGTTAAAAACCTAATTTTCGTTTTTGAAGATTTCCAACGATTCCCTTATGTTGAGATGAAAATGGAAAGACTTGAAAACTAAAATATCGCTCCTTCGTTTTAAATTGCTTTCCAAATTTTATGGGTCTTCTTTCTGGGTTGATTTTATCTCACCCGGTCACCGCTAAGGCACTTATATTTTTAGAACTACATCACTGCATCTAAGAGTAGGCTGCCCCTGTGGCGCAGTTGTCCTGGCTTCTGACCATTCGTCCGTGATGGGTACGAATCCCGGTGAGGCATGGATGTTATGCTTGTCTTAATACGCCGGCTCTCTCCCTTCCCTGGAACCAGTGATCTCATTAAAAACGGGCGGCAGCCTATAAGCACGGTGGTCGTTTAACCCCGAAACGGGAAAGAAATCGAATGTCAGAAATGCGTGCTTTTACTGGGGCTTCAGTGTTTTTAACTTAATGAGAAATTAAATTGATTTCTATTAAGTTTTAGTTACAATTTTTTTCTAATTAAAAAACATAGCAAAACATAGGTATTTCAATAAATAAACAATTACATCGCTCTTTCCACGTTCCAGAAACAATATAGCAACCGAAAAAGTGTTAATCGATCACCGCCGGGGAATAACAATTTTTCTGTTGCTATGTGTTTCTGGAACACGGAAATAGCGATGTATTTGTTTATTTACTGACGCCACGTATTTGGAGGATTTTCACAGTAGGCCTTTCGTCTACGGTTTTTGAATAAATGTGGCTTGATCATGTGAATTCTACGATGGCGTGAGTGTTGTAAAATAAATCTACCGTTACTGAGTATCAGATTGATTAAATAGCTTCGAAACGCGCGACCATCCGCAGCAAAATTTCGAAAGAAGAAGAAATGGAGGAAAGAGGAAGAGGCAATGAACTTATACATACATACAGTCATTTGCAAAAGTTGAACGCCTGTCAATTTATTGAAAATTGAGATTTTCAAAGAAACAACTGATTACTAGTCAGAGATATTTGAAAAATGACACCACAGATGAATACTTACATTCCTTAGAACACAAAAAGACCGAAATCAGTACATTGTGTGGCCACCTTTTGTTGTTTATAACTGACAGAATACGATGTGGCGTACTTTCAATGAGGGATTTGCAGTAGTCACTTGAAATGTCTTTGCACCACAAGTACTTTATCGCGTCAATCAAAGCTTGGGAATTTTATGGTTCTGCTACCTTGTCTTAAAATGGTCCACAATTTTTCGATGGGGTTATTAACTGGCCAGTCCGGCCCATTTTTGCTTTTCCTTTGCAGGTAGCCCTTTATTGTCTTTGATCTGTGGCATGGAGCACCATCATGCATAAAGATTGTGCACTTGCATATGAGTTAACAGCTTCTCGTGTAACATTTCCACATAAAAAGGACCAGTCGTGGTAGTACCTGTCAGCAAAAAGGATAATGAAGCAGTACCAGATACTGACATAGCACTCCATAACATCTGACTAGGCGGATGCCTCGCGGTGCTAACGGTGTATTTTTAATCAAGCCTTTTGCCTTTTGGTCGTCGAACGTGTACTTCATGTGATTCAAATTGACGCACAATTGATTCATCGGAAAAAGAACTTGGCTCCAACTTTCAGTAGTCCACGATTGATGATGCTTCGCAAACTTGAGTCTCTTCTTTTTCATGACAGAGTGCAAGTTTATAAGATTTTTATCCAAAATCTTTGCTAAGACATCGGGAAACAGTGCTGATACTAATATTAGACCCTTTTGAATGTAGAAAAGTCTACTCCTCGGAGGATGTATAACTATTCGCTTTATGGTATTGTCATCACGTGGGGTTATTAATATTATTATTTTTTTTTTTTTTTGGGACGTCTCTTTCGGTCGCTAAATTCACCTGTATCTCGATATTTCATGATCGTATTATGAATAGCAGTCTTGCTCACATTCACCTTTCTGCTTATGTCACGTTCATGGTATGAAGTCACTATTTGTGCCCTCTAGTAACACTTAATGACGCTTTGTTTGCCCATTTTTCGGTATATAGAAAATACGTACAAAAACTTTCAGCATGAAATCCAGAAGCAAACTAACGCTTGCACCACCCTTCCCTCAACTCTATCAACAGCTGCCGCTGTAGGATGATGCAACACCGACAGGAAGTTGAGTAATACAGACAGTAGCTGACGCAATCTGCAGAAATCTCGTAATTCCAACAGGTGGTCTTAAACTTTTGCAATTGACCGTAAATCCTAAACATGCGCTAGCAGAACACGCAGTTAAACAAAAAATAACAGGTTTTTAGTACTACAGTTGTATGTGACCGCAAACTTGCATGCGAGACTAAACTTATTTCAGACGTACCACATCTCGTAACATTAATTTTCCCGAAATAAATGCAGGGAAAACAAAAGGAGAATCACCAAAAACACCTCAAGTAACTCATGACGCACGTGTCACCGAAAACAACTCAAGTAACTCATGACGCACATGTCACCGAAAACAACTCAAGTAACTCATGACGCACATATAACCGAAAACATTAAGTAACTCATGACGCACATATCACCGAAAACATCTCAAGTAATTCATGACGCACATATAACCGAAAACATCTCAAATAACTCATGACGCACATATAACCGAAAACACCAAGTAACTCATGGTGCACATATCACCGAAAACATCTCAAGTAACTTATGAAGCACACATCACCAAAAACATATCGAGTAACTCATGACGCACATATCACCGAAAACATCTCAAGTAACTCATGACACACATATCACCGAAAACATCTCAAGTAACTCATGGCGCACATACCACCGAAAACACCTCAAGTAACTCATGGCGCACATATCACCGAAAACATCTCAAGTAACTCATGACGCACATATCACTGAAAACACCAAGTAACTCATGGCGACAATCGATTTTAACCTACAGCACAGTATTTTAGTGGATAAAGAAAAATGGCGTATTATAGTTTCTACTATAGCAGCAGGAATGTGTGTGTGTGTGTGTGTGTGTAAATAAACATGACTTGTAGTCCCCCTACACTTCTACAACATTTGATCAGATTAAGATCAGTCAGGTTTCGTACAGCTTTTTCTGCTGTGCAAAACCTGCTACCGTTGAACAAAACCGGCACGTAACGCACAATCACGTATAAGGTAGGACTCTAATCGCATGCTGAAATGTTTTTTGCTATTAATGCTGGTAAATTAGTCATTTTATTTCCTGAATAGGTTTACAATGATTTTTTTTCTATAAGGAAGACTTATTACAAATTACATATTTTTTTTTTCATCGTGATTCCTCGAGGCAACTCCTTTGGAACTTGATCTTTTTAAACTGACACTGACTTTTAATTATCTTTAAGGAAAGGTGAAATGTACTGCTTTGCAGTATTATTTCACAAAACTTCTAAATATAAAATTTACTCTTGACAGTTATAATAGCTTTTGTCTTACGGAGTCCACAGACTGATACATAGACATCATACACACACCTGTACAATTATTTACATACATACTTGCATATCACTAAGCTGTTCTCTAGCTTAGCTCCACGAAGAAATACAAACTACCAGATAATTTTTACTTACTGTTGCCGTATCAAACTTCTCCATTTACAGCCATCTTGACATACAACTCAGGCTTCACTGACATCCATCATTCGATGTACACAATATCTTCTATACCTCATACTCATAATCTTTTTCTCGTGCATACATTCCTGAATCTGATCCTCCCATGACTTCCTTGGTCTTCCTCTGCCTTTCCTTCCTGCCACTTGGGCTAAAAAGATTTTCTTAGTAAGCATCTCATCACCCATTCTTTCAACATGGCCAAACCACCCAAGCATATTAGTTTCCACCTTGCTAACAACATTTTGCTTCACATTACACAACTGCAACACATCTTCATTTCTCACACAATCAGAACGTGTCTTGCCACAAACCCCCCGTAAGTAACACATTTATCCAGAACACAAACGACTCCTATGTTTCTTCTGTAGTACCCAGGTTTCACTGCCATACATCAGAGAAGGAACAATTTCATTTTCATACACAGCCATGCGGCATTCTCTTGAAAACCATCATTCCTGTGAAAACCTCCCAAAGCAGCCATGACTTTCAATGAAGAATTCACTCGCCTACTAATTTCACCATCCAATTTTTTCTCTCTGTCAAACATGCTTCCTAAATACACAAACTCATTCGCCTGGTCAATCACTGTGCCATTTAGACTTATATTACATTCAGTACTATCAGTTCCTCTCTTAAAAACCCTAACTTTGGTTTTCCCTTATTTATACTCAGTTTGAATTTCATGGAAACTTCGTACATCCGGGACAACATAATCTGCAATTAACTTTTGCTCTCTGCCAACAGAACAGTGTCATCAGCATACAGCAATCTGCACACACGGATATTATCAAGACATAAACTAGTATTATCTATTTTGTCATCACGCATGCACGCATCCATAAATACACTATATTGACAAAAGTCAACGGACACCCCTTCAAAAGCAAATGAACGGATCCGCTGCTTTGTTAAGATGCGCGGTACAGATGCAAAAGGTATAAAAACAAGCCTGCAGATGACCGCGATCATATCGCACTGTGAGGATGACTGAAAATGTCGTGGCGGGAGAGAACTGACTTTGAGAAAGGAAAGATTGTTGGGTGTTATATTAGTGGGTTGTCCATGAGAGAAACCGAGAGGCGTTTAAACATACCCAAGTCAACTGTTTTATATGTACGGAATAAGTGGAAGAAGCATGGCGTGCTTGAAGCAGCAAAACGTACCGGCAGACCAAGGAAAATCAGTGATAGAGGACGTTGAAGCCTTACAGATAATCGACGGAGTACTGCACAAGACCTCGGCTTACAGTTAGTAAAACTGATTCCATTTGTTACCGTGGCCGTGCGGCTACTCCTAAGCTTTTCATCTCCACTCGGAATGCTACTCGTCGTTTAGCATGGTGTAAAGGACATTTATCGTGGACCGTAAATCAATGGAAACGGGTTCTATGGACTAATGAATCCAGATACACGATCCATCAGTCTAATGGCCGTGTGTGGGTATGGCGGCAGCCGGGGGAACGCTATTTACCACAGCTTATTGTTCCTACGGTTAAGTTTGGAGCTTGCAGTTTACCCGTGTGGGGGTATTTTACATGGTTTGGTCCTCACCCATTTGTCATCGTGGACATACCTGTTGATCAGCGCTACCTCGATATTCTGGACAATTATACCCTACCAACTCGGTGGCAATATTATGGAACCGAGCCTTGTTGGTACCAGCAGGATAATGCACCGAGCCATAAAGCAAGGACTCTTACGGCGTGCTTTGACGATAATTCCATATCGTGTGTGGACTGGCCAGCACAGAGCCATGATCTTAATCCCATAGAGCACCTATAGGATGAATTAGAGCGCCGCATAAGAAGTTTGGAACCAAGGCATACTACTAAGCAGCAGTTAGCGGCAGCATTATGTACTGAATTGAAGCGCATACCTATCGCTGTGTTCCAAAACCTTGCCGAAAGCATGTCTCGAAGGGTCAGTGCATGCGTTAAGGCCAAAGGTGGATCGATACCTTACTAAGTTATGTCCATAAAGGCCATGTTGTGTTTCTCTTCTAGGCGTCCAGTGATTTTTGTCAATATGGTGTATATAGAACAGCCATGGTGACATTGCACGACCTTGTCTGACTCCTGCACCAATACAAAACCATTTTGATAAAACACCATTCACTCGTACACAAGCTCTACTGCTAGCGTACATGACTTTTACATTATTAAGTAGATTCCCAGTAACACCATATTCATTCAATACCTTCCACAAAAGTGTCCTATTTACTTGGTCGTGTGCTTTCTCTAAATCTATGAAGCCAGCAAAAGCTTTCTTACCAGTACTTTCCAATCATCATGCGTAATGCAAAACTTTTGTTAGTGCAACCTTTACCAGGCATAAAACCATTCTGAACATCCCACACTTTATCTGATGTAAGATCCCGTACTTTTTCAATAACGACCTAACCAAACACTTCTCTGGCACACTCAGAAGGCTAATATCACGATAGTTCTTGCACTCAGTCTGATCACCTTTTCCCTTATACAAGGGAACAATGATAGCATCCTTCCAACCCCGAGGGACCATTCCTAACTCCTAGCACAACTATCAAATTTCAGTTAATCAGGCAATTACAAAGTCACCCCCATATTTCAACATCTCAGCAGTTAGGCAATCAACTCCCGGAGCCTTACAAATCTGAAGAGATTTTTACAGATTTACACACCTCTTCTCTCGAGATCCCTCCTGTGCTTTCCTCCTTCACTGTGACATCATCTGCTTCTGCCTCAGAATCACCTTTGCTTCCTTGACCTTATAACTCACAGAAGTATTCACCCCATCTTTCACTCACTTAACTCATTGGGCTCCCATACCATTTCCCCGATCCTCTTCTTCACACAACTTACAACTTTGTTTCCCCTATTTTTCCCGAGTCTCATGTACTTCCAGAAAGTCTTCCTATCTTTCCAAAAAGCCAGTTCATGCCTTTCCACCTTATTCATATGTTTTTGCCTTACTCTGGCGGACCAGCTTAGCTGCTTCACGCTTCTTATACGATATTCATTTACAGAAACTCTACCTTGCAACATCCCCAAATAGGCCTCCTTCTTTCGCTTTACTGCCTCTTCAATCTCACTATTCCACCTAGCATCGCCTCTATTGTTATCTACTATTGTGGGGCCACATACCACTTCAGCAGCAGTGACAACACAGTTCTTAAAAGATTCTCACTTTTCTACGTCCCTCTCTCAAGACTTCAGCTCTTTCATTCTTTCTCTGAGTAAGTCAGAATAACGCTGATGATCTTCAGGGAGCCTTTCAACCTTTATCCTTTCCATCCTGAGCCTCTACGGTAATGTAATATATAATAGCTGGTGCACAAAATGGGGTAGAGGAAAAGGAATATCCTGTGCTATAGTAACCAAAATTTCATGCGATACGCTAGCCATAATATCCGATCTCGCTACAGAACTTCAAAATGAGATCTTCCGACAAAAGATTCAAATTTATTAATGATTTACAATATTTATATTTAATATTTTATAATAAGAGGTAAGATCCAAAAGTTCCCGGACTGGGTTCGCAAGTTGATAAATAGTTAGAGTTACAAAGATGAAGCACATCCTCTTTCAAAATAAGACCCTCTTGTAACAACACCTTTCTGCCAGCGGCTGTACAGTTCCTCCAAGCACTTCTGGAACCCATTCTTTGCAATGTCTTTCAGTGCAACGAGCTGAAGCATTTCAAAATAACGCCCTCTTGCAACAGCACTCTTCTGTCAGCGGCTGTAGAGTTCCTCGAAGCACTTCTGGAACCCATTCTTTGCAATGTCCTTCAGTGCAGCCAGCTGAAGCCCATCCTCCTTCAAAATAAGACCCTCTTGCAACAACACACTTCTGCCAGCGGCTGTAGAGTTCGTCGAAGCACTTCTGGAACCCATTCTTTGCAACGTCCTTCCGTGCAACCAGCTGAAGCACACCCTCCTTCAAAATAACACCCTCTTGCAACAACACACTTCTGCCAGCGGCTGTAGAGTTCGTCGAAGCACTTCTGGAACCCATTCTTTACAATATCCTTCAGTGCAACCAGCTAAAGTACATTCTCCTTCAAAATAAGACCCTTTTGCAACAACAGCCTTCTGCCAGTGGCTGTAGAGTTCGTCGAAGCTCTTCTGGAACCCATCCTTTGTTATATCCTTCAGTGCAACCAGAGATGGGTTTTTTATTTCTTCTGCGCTCGAAAACTGATGATCCGAAAGTTTACTTTTCAGCTCAAGGAAGAGGTCGAAGTCGCAGGGGGAGGGCGAGGTCAGGTGAGTGCGGTAGGTGTGGGAGGACAGCAGTTCTTGTTTTGGTGAGAAACTCACGGAAGAAAAAAAGACCTGTGTACCGTTTTATTGAATTGTGCAACAGCACCCAGGATTGATCGCCCAACAGTTGAGCCCTCTTCTTGCGGATCGACTCACGTAGGCGTCGCATGATGTCCAGATAGAGCTCCTTATTAAGAGTGCGTCCTTCAGGGATAAATTCAAGATGAACAATAGTCTGGATATCGAAGAAGACATCTAGCATGATTTTGCCTTTGCTGCGATCTCGGCGGAATTTCTGCTTGAGTGGAAACGATGGCGATTTCTACGTCGCTGACGCCTGCTTATCCTGCAGGCCGAAGAGAAGCACTATTTTTCATTCCCCGTTATGATTCTTCTAAGAAGTTGTGAGTCTTAGTCGGCAGCGGCTACGAGGTTGCCCGCCATTTCCATCCGCATGGCCAACTGATCTGCAGTTAACATGCGTGGGACGATATGTTGACACATCCGGTACATCTTCAGATCATCTGTTAGTATCTGTTGACACGTGATCTCCGATATCCCAGCAGCCTCAGTTTGCTCGATCGTCTGTTTGCACGTACGATGGCCTCAACCTTCGAAATGTTTTCACCCGTGCGAGCTGTCACTGACCACCCGCCCGCTTCGTTGTCTTCGGCCTTCTGTCTGCCTTCTCTGAAGCGTCGATGCCAATCGAAAGTTTGTGACCGCGACAAGATGTTTTCACCATAAACTTGCTTCAACATCTTGTAAGTTTCTGTTGGACTTTTGCCCAAACGAATGCAAACTTAATGTTAACAAGTTGCTCAAAAAAGTCATTTTTCATCAGTCGCCGAACACTGCGTAAGTTGCTCACAATACCCGCATGCACAGCAGCGAGCACGTGACGTAGATGGATGAAACCAATTTGCGTAGAAGGGGAGGGGATAATGTCGTAGAGCAATCCAAAAATCACCGTGGATATGCGATACACGTACTTTGCCGTACAGGTGCAGCACGGGAACTTTTACATCCTACTCCGTATATGAAAGAAATCGCGGAAAGGTCTCTCAATTCAGAATTTTCCGTTAACACCTCTTAAAAACGGCAATTTTCGGTTGATGTACAAAAACAATTGCAGAAAGGTTACTGAAATGGCAGAATTTTCCTGGCGTACGAAAAATCTGTGAAATTAAAGCGGTTTATACGAAAGGAATCACGGAAAATGGCTCGTAAATTTTGGAAAAAGATTTTAGTGTAGGAAAACCGTTAGTGAAATCCAAATGTTTTCACTGTTTTTCAGGCAGTTAGGGTAATACTGATTTCATTGTCCCGTTCCGCCAATCTGTCTTGGCTCCACGGGGACTTATTGAGCACCTTGGATGTTATTTTGACATGTTGCGACAATTATCCTGCCTTGAGACACTGGTTCGGACCCTGGCCACCCCAATGGCCTAGAGACCAGCCCGTGGTGACGTGCTGGCAGGCGACCTAGTATACCTTGTCTGGGTTCCCGCTCTGTCTGGCGGGAAAGGTCGTTTGTTACTTTATCGTTGACTGGAAGATTCCTTGCCCTCGAACTTTTTTTGGGAAAACAAGAAAGGTGACACCGAATTTTCGGGTGTAATAAGCACATCTTTTGAATCCGTTCTGATGCAAATTAAATTTATCAAAGATGGAACCGGTATGGAAAACAATATCTGACGGAAGAAGTTTTTCAATAGGGTTTTTAATCCCCCAGATATTGCTGTAAACAGAATCGTGAGCTTACGCCCTCTGGTTGCAGACTTGTGCGTTAAGAAAAACATGAATTTATATCAGAAACATTTCTCACCGGAAAGGCTTTCCAACACAGAAATAATTTTTCAAATCGGACTCTTAGAAACAGAGATATCGACAAAAATAAGATGACTTTACGTCCCCTGGTGAGAAAACCATGCATTATTTTAGGAAGAAAGTATTCTCAAAAAGATTTTCCTTATGAGCGGTATCGGTCCAAGAAAAAAAAAAAAAAATTAGTAGTTTTCAGGATCCCAGATTTTGCTACAAATACATCAGAAGCACAAATTAACACTTATGCCCCCTGGTGGCCAAACCACTCTTTACCAAACATCAGAAATTATGTGAAAAATATTTTCCATCAGGTCTTGTATGCAATACAGGAAGAATTTTTCAAATCGGAGTTTTAGAAGCAGAAATAACGCAGAAAACGCAATTTACCTTTGTGACCCCTAGCGGAAAGTCTATAATTTACTTGAAAATTTTGAATTTTTAGGAAAAACATTTCGCATCGGAAACACTATCCAACAAAGAAGGGATTTTTTTCAAATCGGACTCCTTGAAGTAGAGATATTTACTCGCCGTGAGGTTATAGTCATGAAAATGTCTCCAAAGTACGATTGTCACTCGCTTCTGAAACAACCCCTTGTTTTGCAAAGCAGGAAGACGGAAGCAACCCTAGGCGCTCTTCCCGTTTCTCTACCACTATACATGGTATCATTTTCAAAGTGACCGCATCCGCAATTTAAACTAATTACACCATAAAAGGGAGGACGGGTATGGCCGTTCCGATGGGAATATTTGTTTTCAGGGTGAATATTTGTCTTCCTAGGACCGAGTAGGGAATCGGCATGTTTGGTTGGTACAGCATGTGATTTAACAATTCTCATTTTACCCGTATGAGGGGAAGAGACTGAATACAGGAAAAATACTCTTAATCATTTAGAGGAAAACTGGGATTTCAGTGGGGAAGGAAACGCGTTGTTTTTTTCGAAAGATTTTGAATTATTTGTTTGTTTTAACCTAATTGCTAATGAAATCCAGATCGCTAATATCATAAAAAGAGAAACTAAGTAAAAAAATGCGTACACTACAAAATTCAGGTAACTCCTCAATCCCTGTTTTCCTTTAGGTACCTTCGTACATACTGTGCTATCTTAATGGGTTGGTCTCGAGCGTTGCATTAATCAAGGGACTCCAACTTAATGTTTTAATCGAAAGGAAAAAGAAATTTCCTGAGAACTTTAAAGTGTAAAATTAGCATTGGGGAATTTTCCGTGTAAGTTAGTTTGACCCCCTCCCCCCACATACCCGTCTTTATTTCTGATATACATTCCACAGTCGGTTTTTAATATTTCATTTTTTTGTTGCCTGTTCTGAAAGTTTTTGGAAGTATTTTTTCCTGATGTGTATTCTTACAGCATTCTCCCTCGAAATACAAACTGGCAATTTGTGCAGATTTTCATTGAATTTTTGGAAGGTAATTCCATAAATAATGCTATCACTATGTGGACTGCGTGCTTCAAGAAAAGTGTGTGTGTGTGTAACAAAACATCTTAATTTCATCTAAAGGCGGCCAGACCTCCACCTTGCCCACGCATGAACAATATCACGGGCCGGCCCTGGCCTCATCATATCACTAAGCTGTTCTCTGAGATTCAGAGGTTAGCTCCAAAAAGAAATACAAACTTCCAGATATTTTTACTTATTGTTGTCGTATCAAACTTCGCCATTTACAGCGATCTTGACATACAACTCGTTGTTTCACTGATATCCATTACACGCCGTACACAAGATCTTTTATACTTCATACTCATAATCTTTTTCTCATGCAGGCACTCCTGAATCGGATCCACCCATGTCTTCCTTGGCCTTCCTCTGCCTTTCCATCCTGCCACTTGGGCTGAAAATATTTTCTTAGTAAGCATTTCATCACTCATTCTTTCAACATGGCCAAACCACCAAAGCATATTGGTCTCCATCTTGCTAACATTTTGCTTCACATCACACAACTGCAATACATCTTCATTCCTCACATAATCAGATCGTGTCTTGCCACAAACCCCACGTAAGTAACGCATTTCTCCAGCACACAAACGACTATTATGTTTCTTCTGCAGTACCCAGGTTTCACTGCCATACATCAGAGTAGGAACAATTACTGTTTCATACACAGCCATGCGGGACTCTCTAGAGAACCCATCATTCCTGTGAAAACCTCTTAGAGCAGCTATGACTTTCAAAGAATTCACTCGCCTACTGATTTCACCATCCAACTTGTTTTATCCGTCAAACATGCTTCCTAAATACACAAACTCACTCACCTGGTCAATCACAGTGCCATTTATACTTACATTACATTCAGTGCTACCCATTCCTCCCTCAAACACCATAACTTTGGTTTCTCCCTTATTTATACTCAGTTTGAATTTCATGCAAACTTCGTGCATCAGAGTCAACATACTCTGCAACTCACTTTTGCTCTCTGCCAACAGGACAGTGTCATCAGCATACAGCAATCTGTACACACGGATATCACCAAGACATAAACCACTATTATCTATTTTGGCATCACGCATGCATGAGTCCATAAATATATTAAACAGCCATGGTGACACTACTAACAGTTGAGGCCAGGTGGGCCCTGGCGTCAACTGTTAGTAAAACCTTTCTGCTCATATGTTAAATCATTACTCTACACTAAATGGACAACTTTTCGTGCACAACCACTTAAAATTAATTTTTCGAACCTTTCGCCCCAACACAGTAGCATGGCCTCCTAGCATAAACTCTACTAAGTGATATAAATTTTCAAGTGGTACCACGCAGGGCCGGGCGGAACTTTCGCGGGGCCCGGGGCAAAAACTCATTGCGGGGCCCGAATTAAAATCTCATTGTGGGCGCTAGAAAGTAAGTCTCGTATTTTAATAAAGCCGTAACGTTGAAAATGTCGTTCGGAAAGAATACATACGAAACCTGAAATGATTACCTCAAAGAAGTATTTCCCTTTAACTGGAAAAAAAAAAAAAAAAACATATTAAAAAAAACATATATTTCCCGGAAAGTATTGTATTGTGCGTGTCTTATAAAAACTTCCCCAAAATATGAGAAAAAGATACCTTCGTAGTGAATATTTTGGTGTAGGAAATAATAAGGATCCCTGTCAAACAAATTCATATAGTCCCCCCTCCGATACACGTTTTAATTTTTAATGACAAATTACTGACTTTTTTTTACACAAGACGATATATGAAAATCGTTTTTTTTTTTTTTAATTTCTAGTAATGTTTTAAAAATCACTGAATAATTAGCCTCCACGTGTCGCCCGAAACAAACTCTGATATTGTTCTTTTCATTTCTTAAAATTTTAGTGCCTGGTTTGCACACAAATTGTCGAATGTATAAAAGTAGGGGGCCACAAAACAAAATTTAATTTGCTAATTTAAAAGCTAAACTGTCTAAGTTGGTTCCTGACTGTTGGAGGGGAGGCATTTTTGTTTGCTACACAATAGATGACAGAGAGCAGTCTCCTCTCTGTATGTGTAAATAAATTCGTCAAAATCTACCCCCTTCCTCACATCATGTTTAAAAAAGTGAAAAAACCCACTGAATTATTCAGAAACATCTTAAAGTAAAAGAATCAAGGCAGCGAACTTTAAAGTCACATCACTTTATTGTTGAAATTATGAGTCAATCAATTGTTACAAGTATTTTACACATCCAGAGGATCAGTAAGCAATACAGTCAATGGTATTTATATAAAACTTATTTTTACATGACCACCTTATGATCAGTAAAGAAGGCAGCGATGGCATTACATTATAAAAAGCCCTACAAGAAACCTTATACTAGCAGTCCAAATTAAGCTCTCGTGGTCACTTCAAAACAAGAGAAAGAAAGAATTCCATCTAATGGGAGGTAATAAGATATGAAATGACTTTGTTTAAGCATGCATTTTACACAGTGATAAATATGTATACTACTGGTGCATACATGTACATTTCTGTAATGTTAGAACAAGTCCCTTATCCCCCACAGTTTGCTGCACTATTTTCAACAGTGGAAGCTCAAAGTACTGTTCTCTTCAGAGAACAGTGGAAGTGGTTAAATAAGTTAGAAATTCAGTGTGCATAGACTCGCACATAAACAAAGACTGACATTCATTGTACATTTTTTAGTATCTGGCATGTCTCGCTGGTGGTTGCCAGAGCAAAACATTACTGGAGAAAATATCATTAGAGTTGTGATGTCATGAAAATGAAGTTGGATTGGCGCATATTGAAAAAATTAATTGACTGGAAAATTCTGATACCCCAGGGACAGAGCCTCACCATTAATTTGTGGGGGCCTTATGCCCATCTACATAAAGCTAGGGTTCCCCATTAAGTGAATCACCTTCATCTATACTATTTCTAGCAAATCCAATAGTTAAGTGCAGAATGTTCACTATTGATTATTTTCAAACTGGAAACCTATATGTGAACAATATCGTTTAATATATATAAACCAAAAATAAAAACAATTGCTTCTTACTTATAATACTTAAGTCTCCTGTAAGGATATTACTTGATTGAAGCAGTATGTTATTAACACACAAAACATAATATTCAATTTTTATGGATCATACTGTACAAGAATATTATAAGGCAAGTTTAGTTTTCAGAACTTACACAGCTATACCATGATTATTGTTAACATACGTGTGATGATATATTTTATGTAACTGCTGAAAGAACTTCGTGACTAGGACTGAAGAAAATGCACCAAATCGCATGCAAATATTAAAAAAATAAATGACATTTTTTATAATTATTGTTCAAGAGGTCCCTTTTTTTAACATGTCCCCATTATTTTGAATATGTATTATAAAACTGGTGCCTACATATTTACCTTGCAAATTAAATCCGACGAGAGGGCCATATTAAAGAAATTAATAGGCATTTAGAATGGCTGGAAGAAACAGGACAATTTACCATTATGTATTTTTTTTTTTTTTTTTTTTTTTGATTTGAGGTTTAACGACCACCGTGAGCAACTCAATGGGCTATAAGCAGTCGCCCGTCCCTAATTTAGAGTCACTGGTTCCAGGGAAGGGAGAGAGCCAGTGCCGTAAGACAAACACAACATCCATGCCTGACCGGGATTCGAACCCGGACCCCTTACGGACGAATGATCAGAAGCCAGCGGCTTAGACCACTGCGCCACCGGGGCGGCATTATGTATTAAAAGAAGAGAGTTGAATCAATGAATGCATCCTTCCTGTTCTTACTTGTGCATCGGAGACTTAACTAAATAAGACATGAAGAGCCCATGGGCAACTCAAAGAAGCACGGTGCGATACATTCTTTGTGGAGCAGGGAAATGATAGGAGTGGATAACATTATAATCAAAATAAAGACCCTCAAAGTGAGAATGGGCAGGTGTGAGCTGGGCCGACAGATCTTACGTTAACTGAAGGAAAAAAAAAAAGTATGTATATACTAGTACTTCAGTCATCTTATAGAAGAAAACCAAGTTATACTAAAATGGCAAAGTTTGTTTACTACTTTGACAACTTCTAAAAAAAAAAGAAAAAAAGCTTTTTGATTCACCTTTCTCAACTTTCAGCTGTGTCCCTTTGGGCTTATATTTCACTTTTTGCGTCACTTGCAATTAAATAATCGATGCACTCTAATCAAATAGTCTCGGATAGAAACTCGAAATGCCTTGAGGTTCACCTATGGTAACATTTTTGGGTTACTGCTTTTTATACGATTTTTTTCTGAATGAAATCTGCATTCGATTTGCTACTTTTTGGGCGTTACGGTTACATGAATCCTTGAACTGCAGTTCTGGAAAGGCTGTTTCAGTTACAGCAAACCGTTTCCATTAAAAAAAAATTAAATAACTCACTTTAACATTCTTTAATTATTTTCACTGAAATTCTTACAATCCTGGACATTTCTAATTATTTTATAAATGATATACAAGTCTTCAAAAAGGTATTAATTTTTTAGCACATTTGGATTTCTGTTCTCACTAAAAGCAAATAAATTATTACAAATTCTGAATTCAGTTGTCACAGTAAAATTCATAAGAATGAGAAGTTTTCAACTCTTTGTCTCATGGAATGCACCTTGTCTGTTGCTCCTCAGCAACAGACAAGGTACATACTCCTTCAGGTATTAGCGGTTCGGGAAAATGGGTAAAATGTTATTGCCTCACTACAAAAAGCTGCACTGATTCTTAGCCTTGTGTTGAAAGGATGTTAAACAGCTTTAGAGATGGGATACCCTCAAATTTTCTCCCAAAAGTGGGCCATCCAAAATAGCTTCCACGGCTGTTTATGGACAGGCAGCAGGACATATTATTAGAATAACTGAAATATTACTAAAAAGAAAAGACTCAGAATTCCACATGGGATATGGGCAGATTAATTAAATTCATACCAGAGAATTTTAGAGAAGACATTCGTTCTGCAGTGGATCGAGAATGGTTGATGATAGTATGTATTTAGATGGTGGCCTCCCCCCCCCTAGCCTTAATATTTAATAAAAATGCATCATCTTACAGCAGAAAAAAATGCTTTAATTTTCCCCTCTATTTTTCATTTTGTTCTGGTGGATTTCAAAAACTCATTTTTGTTCCCCCTCCCCCTAAACAATTTATATATGCCCCTGGTTGATGACATACACAAAAAATTTCTGCAAGTGTCTTTTGAAAGAGGAAGACATTAGTTATGTTAAAAAAACAAGGAATATATACCATGGTGGAGTTTTTTTTTTTTTTTTTTGGAGGGGGGGGGGCATTACAAACCGCATCCACCACAAATTGAGGTCCACTGTTTCCAGAAAAAGACAAAACACAGCAATCATGGCAAAATAGCCAGAAGTCCAAACTTTTGACATCAATGTGGCAATTACACGTATATAAAGAAGGGTGTTAATAGTAAACCATTTTACAGATCTCCCTAAAAAGATGTGAGGTCCAAAGTTCAAACTTTGTGCTGATCAGGCCCAGCTCAGAATGACTACTCGCCTTTCAACATACACAACACGGGTACATCAAAATGGTTATGCATAGTCAGCCTGTGGCCACAGTATCTGCATTTCTGGTGGCTTGACTGCATAAATTTATTTCTAGTAGCACTAGAATGAATAACCATGTTTTCAATTCTCTTACCAGGTACACTGGAATGCACACGTTTCTCGCTCTAGACCCTATAAACTCTGATTACAGAGATCATGTTGGAAATGTTCTTCTTGTGTTAGATGGAAAAGAAAACATCAGATTCTCTTTTGTGTCTGCTATCAACACTTCTAGAAACTGTACTGATTTTTTTTTAAATCTTGTTCCAGAAAGAAGAAAATATGGGAAAACATTTTCCTTATTAGGAGTTTGTGATCATTATCTTATAAAGCAGCATTAGAAATTTATCAGAAAAAAAAAATACTCCTGGTATTCATAATACTTCTGGCTACTGCAAAACACAGATGTGTAAATCTATTTGTGACAATATCACAGTCATTAAAACAGGGACAAATATTAAGAGTACTCAGTTCTTCCTACTGCAAAATTTTTCACCAGGACAGTAATTATAATAAAAGACAAAACTTGCAACTTGTTTTCAATATGCACAGCAGAATGCAGTATTTATGTATATTTATTTGTAAATCTAATGACCATTGTTAGTAACTCGGTGGGCTATAAACAGTAGCCCATTCCTAATTTAGGGCCACTGGTTCTGGGGAAGAGAGAGAGAGAGTGTGCCATACAACAAACACAACATTCATGCCTCACCAGGATTTGAACCTGAACCCTTTCTCGAACAAATGGTCAGAAGCCAGTGCTTAGACCACTGGAGCAGCAATGTGAATAAATTCTTGCCTTACATTACAAAAAAGAGCTCATCTTGAATATATTAAAAATGGAATTTAGTTCACAATATTTTGAATATTTGTTAAATCATATTATGCATTTATGTCACAGTACATTGTATTCTTTAAGAACATAAGACTGGACTGCTTTTTTTTTTTTTTGCCTTTCTTTCAAGACTAAAAGAAACTGAATTTTTCAAAACAGCAGTTAGTTATTGCAACTACAAAATAAATATGTTGCACCAATATTACAAGAGGTACTTCTTTTACAAAATGTATTCATAAAAAGAAACAGCCATTTTATTGTTCTATTTTCCCATTTTATCACTTCAATTTAAGGAGTTCCCTCCCCCACTACTTCCAGAAAAACAATAACTAGTAATATTTATGGTGTCATATGAAGTATTTTTAGATGTCATCAGCCACTGAGGTGATATATGGCAAGATACTCACACAACTTAAAATTCTTTTTTGCTGCTTTACAACTCAGAGTTCATTTTTAGATGATACAGTTTTATCAGCCCCTTTCCCCTACAGAAATGATGGTATAATTTGAACATTAATTTACTTTTATTGCCACAGCTGCATTTTGAAAGAGGGAATGGGATGACATATCTTTGACAGAAGGATCTCATATGAAGAATACAGATGATTTGTGAAGTAAGCAAGAGAAATTTTTAAGTAAACATTAGTATTAAACGAGCACAAATGTGACACTTAACATCGAAAATCGGGATTTAAACAGCATAGAAAGTTGGTTTCACTACACCCTTCAATTGCTTTGAACTTTTCTAAATGATTGGGTGACAATAGAACATTGTAAATTGTCATGAATTAGTTGCCTCCCCCTTCACACTTTGTTCTTATGATACTTATGCAAGCAAAGAGCACTACAATTTTTTTTTTAAATGTTCAAGGGCAATTACTTTAAAGTCCACCACTGCATTACACACACACACACACACATATTCAGTACCAAGTAAAAGGCAAATTTAGAATATCATGGCTAGAGTTCAGCTGCATACACTGCTTTCTAGTTTATCAAGACTTGCAGATATTGTATTTATAGAAAGGAACATCTACAGGCAGTGTAATTTCAATTTTATATGAGAAGTGTACATTAAAAAGCACATTCAACCATCCCACTGTATAGAAATACTCACAATTTCAACAATGTGGTAACTGAAGTATACTAAATTAGTTTTCTGTTCCTAAATCTGTTTTAAACAGGGGAGAGAGAAAACTGAGACATTTTCCACATATTTTCAAGCATGGGAGGACATCTTTTTCTCAATATTACCCTGATGTAATCCTATCCTGAATGTGAGTTCAAAACTTTGGACTTCCATACTCTTGTAGTTTAATAAAAAGATGTCATATTTCAGTGCACTAGATAGGTTATATATGCCATGTTCTACTTAGCTTCAGTTATTTAAAATGCTACACTGACTGTACCTTAATAACAACATAATATGTAAGTTGCCCTGACAATGTTGCCAGGAGATGTATAGTCTGAATATAAAAGAGTACATTGTACTATAATCACGATACAACACAGAATGCACTGCATTATTATACCGCTAGTAAAGCTTAGCGTTGTTGTCCATACACATAGCACAGCCAATAATTCAATTTATATTTTTTAAAGGGAAATAAAATTTAAGAAAGTCATTATCTTAATACAAAATTTTATGGTGAGACAGAGCATGATATTTCAGGACTTTTTTCTGCCCCCCCCCTCTCTCTCTCTCTTTGTGTCACATATGTTGCCATGTGGTTAAAAACTAACTGAAATTTCAAATATCCACTAACAAGATTTTCAGCCATATGCAGCATTTTCACTTCAATAGGTTCTCCTTATATAATTTTCAACTGCAGCTCAGTATTATAAAGTTTGCTACCACATCTAAAAAAATTAAATAAGCAATGAATAAGAATTGAAAATTGTATTTAAGGAGATTCTATTGAAGTGAAAATGCTGCATATGGCTGAAAATCTTGTTAGTGGGTATTTGAAATTTCAGTAGCTGGTTGATTGCATTAACAATAATCCACAGTAGTTCATATAACATTGGTTGGTAAATAAATACTTTCAGTTTGACAAAGCCTTACCACAAGTTTGCGAAGAACATTCTGAGCTGACAGAAGGTAGCCCCCATTCCCCTGCCACTCACTGAATATTGTAAGAGTACAAAATACTTGATTGTTTGTATGTATTTTGGCCTGTATCAGTAAACAAAATAATGCAAGTATAGCTCAAACATTATATTAGAATAGTAATAAGTTAAAAGTACTATATCAGGGGGTGAGATAATTATGAAAAAAAAAAACTGTCTGCAAGCAACCCTCTCTTGGACAAATGACACAAAATTTATGATTACTTCAAGACTGAACTGTGGGTTTGGAAAAGTAAGACATGAACAGGGCCCCCTTTTTTTTGTGTGTGGTGAGAAATAAAAATACTGTATAACCACCTTCTCAAAAAATTTGAAAACTTCATTGCTCTGGACCAAGAATTAAATCCATGTCTCCTAATCTCTATACGAGCATGCTACCAGTACAACAAATATCCAAGCAACTGAAGTGCAGGAATGTGAATAACCAAATCCAGAATTGGAAATGCCAGTTCTTCAAATATGGTTCCATTCCTGGGTTATTATGGTCATCACTGTGAACAGGTATATAGTTTAAATAGCACAAATCTGATATTTGTTCAGCTCCAACATCTTTGTTGTAATAATATCTCCATACCAGAAAATGACCACAGTATTTTGCATGAGATTACTGCATGTACCTTCGAGTGGGACCACGTTTCCAGGCAAGTTGTCATTTTCACTTGAATCTGGCCTCCAGCACATTGTCTTTTTATTCAAATTTCTGGGCCAAACAATGGCCCTCTAGTGAGGATTGTGAAAAAACATTGGGATTTCTTTATTGTGAAGTCAACAACTGAAAATCAATATTGCAGAACGCAAATCAGAAATGAAAAAAAGTAACGAAACTGGTTTAAATATGTGATACAAAATGGTCATAGCATGAACTGGAAATCAAATGATCTGAAACTTAAGAATGGGAATGTTACATGAATATCGTTCATTATAAAGAACTGGCAGTTTGCCAAAAGAAGCTTTGGTCGTAAATATGAGATCCTTGGAATAATGATTTTCTCAGAGTGGTGACAGTCTGAAAATTGAATGGCCAATTGTTAGAATGATCATTCAGGAATAACTCTTTTGCGTGAATGATGTATATATATATAATCATTAGACTTTGGTTCACTGCTAAGTAAAAAAAAAATAGTATGCAGAAATGTTTAGGTGGGCAAGAGATTGTGCATGACAAGCTAAAATTCAATACACTGAGCAGATGGCAGGCCCCATGACTTCTTTCACCAGCACACGAGGAAAGATGTTCAGTTGCTGTTACTCAATTTTTATGGCAATACAAAAAATGAGTCAAATTTTTAAATTCTGTTGGGACGTGGATTCATTACTGAGTCAAAATAAATATGAGTATACAGAAAATGTTTAAGTGGGAAAGAGATTCTAAGACTACAAGCAAACAGAAACCTTTAAAACTGGAATTGAGAAGCTTCCAGAATATTGGAACAAGTGCACTGCAGTTAATGGGAACTATAGAATGCATGATTTTTCTATTTTGTTGTGAATATTTTCCAATCAAATTCTCATTTACATTTAAATGTCCCTTGCAGTTTTAATTTCTTTTTGGTTGGCTACACTGCATGTGTAGATGTGGTGTGGCTGTCATCACTGAAGTAGGAGTTTGATCTTGACCGATTAGCCAGTTCTTAACATGATCACTCTGCTTTCCATATTTACAAAAGAACAGCCAGCAGTGACATGTCTTTTGTGGGTTCAGCACAGTATGGAAACAGTGTTGTCACAGCAGAGTGTCTACAAATGAATTTCAAAGTTTAAAAAGGGTCACACATCAAATGCACGAAAAAGGAGTAGGGCTGTACATCTACATACACTGCTGATGACTGCACCAATGGTTCAGACAAACAGATGCATGACTGTTGAGGAAGTGGAAGATCACAAGCATGTTAGTAAAAGTCCTACCTATGGCACCTATAACCTCTTTGCCAATAGTGGGATTAGAGCACTCACATGCTCAGGAGTAGCTGTTTTCCCAAGTGAACCACATTGGCTGGCTTGCTGCTGCTTCATTATACATTTGTCACATACATCACATCATCCCCCTTCCCTTGAGAAAGGAAGGCAGGAACATGAAATTGCTTAGCAGGTTTCAGGCAGAAGTTTTATTTAGTACATTGAGCAGAAGAACCATCACAATTTTTTTTTCTTTCAATGCTTATGGCCAGGAAATCCTTTATTTTGGGTGCCAATGGTGAGTTTTGAAATCACATCTTCCTACTTCAGAGCAGCTGTTCTACCAATTGAGCTACACCGGCCTGTTTATCACTGCTTGGTCATCCATTTCAAGAGTCAGTTTATTTCCTGTGTACCAAAAAGCAGCTATATGCAGAAGTGAACAGGGAACTACACGCAGGTACCTGTTTATGGGTGTACTAATAAGGTTGGTATGGTGCTCCTGCAAATTTACAGTATAGAAATGCACTTTTCACACACAGAAAAATTTCTTGTAATTGAATGTTCACTTCTTTGGGGGGGGAGTTGATGAGTGACTAACGCCAACTCTCTGAGGATTATAGGCAGTTGACTAATGGGCAAATGGTTCCAGGGGCAGGGAAAGAACCAGTGCCAAACACACCATCAATTTCTCACCAGACTTAGAAGCCAGTGCCTCAGCTACAGGGCTGGCAATAAAATTTCTGATTTGCTCCTTGATTAAGTGAGACACTGATTCATAACATGTTTTTTTTTCCTGCTGTCTAATTTAGGTTAGATTTAATATTTTTAAGCATATTATGGTATGAAATTAAAGGCATTTTGAATAAACTCAGGGTATATTCACTATATTCTTTTTTTAGTGGAGGTTTAACGACCATCATGAGCAACTCAATGGGCTATAAGCAGTCGCCCATCCTTAATTTAGGGCCACTGGTTCCAGGGAAGGGAGAGAACCAGTGCCATAAAACAAACACAACATCCATGCCTTACCAAGATTCGAACCAGAGCTGAGTTCGGGCTCAATTTTAAGAGCCCAAATTTTATACGGCAAGATAGAGAGCCCAGGCCCGAACACTGTGGTTAACCTGTTTAGGCATTAAAAAAAAAGTCTTCTCTTCCAGACCCGTGCAATTAATAGATGTCTTTTGTCAACTGCGGAGTGGGAAAGGGATGTCTATCTATTTCTAAAGCTTCTTTGACCATTAATTTCTTCCTGAAATGTTTCGGGGAGGGGGAAGGGGGTTATAAGAAAAAATTGGGTGGCACAACAATCTATGTCGTACGTTGCTCAATAGAATTAGCAGGGAGCTGCCCCTTTGAGGGAGCAAAATTTTGTCATCTTGCTATTTACTGTCTATAGTTCTTAAAGAAACTTTTCCTTCGCAGAGATCTTATAATTCATGGCCTATAAAATTTTGTCGCCCGGAATTGATAGCCCTGCCGAAAGCCAACTCCCCATTTAGAGTAGACCCAGTTGCCGAAGAAATCTCTTTAACAACTCGAAAGTGTAAAAAAGTCTCTTGTGATAAATTGTGTAAAATCACATTAAAAGAAAAAGGAAGAAAATTCTCTCCCTCTCTCAGAGCCTGCCAGAGCCCGAACTAAAGTAAGTAATACACCACCTGAGCCCGGACTTCGGGCTTTTGGGCTCGGGCCATCTCAGTACTGATCTGAACCCGGACCCACTTGGATGAATGATCAGAAGCCGTCGCTTACATCAATGTGCCACCAGGGCAGCCTAAAACCACTTTCTCAATCATCTGTGTTGTTTATCAAGGGGTGCAAATTAATTATCTTGCCCCCTGAGCATCAGTCACCTTTGCTATGTTTGTGGTTAGTCTCTTAGCAGAAAGAAGCTTGTGCAAAGCTGAAACAAGGTAACTATATTGAAAAAAATTATTTCCTTATATGTTCTCAAGTGTTGTTGCAACTTTTTTTTTACACACACACACTGCTAAACTAACTTTGTGTAATGCCTGATGTGAAATGTCTAGACTAATTGTGACTTTAACCAATAATACCAATAATACTCCTTGTTAAATCAGAGAAAATGGTGTATAAAATGAAAACAAGTAATCTCTTGAAACAGATATCTTTGATAGGTAGTAAGCACCTCAAAGTTTTGTCATACAATAATGAATATTAATTAGGAAAATTTAAAAGTGCACCTCACTTTTTAAAGATCGTGCATTGTCACTTAGATTAAACAGATTGTCAAAAATACTCAAGAGAGATTGAAAAAACATTTTTTTTTCAACTGACGCCACATATTTAGGGGATTTTCATTTTGGATCTCTACCTTGGATTTAAAACTTTGTGTTCTGATCATTAGAATCAATATACTTCAGTGCTGCCTAGGCAGGGCTTTCAAAAGAAAGACAATTGATTAAAATAAGCTTTTTAAGAAACCAAATATTAAAAATGAAAATAAGACTTGACTAATTACTTTCACATGGAAGTTGGGAGGACACAGTAGTTCTTCGAAGCACCACATGGAAATTGTCAATCAGAATTGCAATGAAAATGGAATTTTTAAAGAAACCAGTATGTGCTCATTCAAAAACACTGATTATATACATTACAGGAAGGTAAATGGAGAAATATTGTGGAAACAACAGTTGTTGCAATTAAAATGAAGTTGAGTAAAACTTTGCTTAAAACCAATGAAGTATTTCAAGAACATGATGGTAAAAACAAAGAATTAAAATGCAATGACCATCTCTGAAATAAATTATTCTAAAAGGATAGACTACCATATTGTTTAGTGTTCTTATGCATTTCAGCGAGTTCCTGTTTGCTGTCCTCTTGTTTAATAATCTGTTTTCAACAACCAGTTGATTTTTATATTTGCATGTTATCAGCTCAGATCTATACAATTGCAATTCCTACCTCCAATCCTCAATTTTCAAGAATTAGAACAATGCATTTCACAACTCTAATGATTGTTTGTGAATATGTAACCTGTACAGAAGACATTTTGAAATAAAATAAAATCATTTTGATGTGGCATATTTTACATGAATACCCTGAAAACATTGCATAAAATTTTACACATTAATTCACACACTTATATATATCATATACATATGTACTGTATAAAATGTGTATGAACACACTTTCCCACCTTATGCTCAGTTGCTGATGAAATTTACAAAATCTTTTTTATTTCAGATATATACTAAAAGAGCATTTTTATTAGTAAAAACATATTGGCACTATACTTCTTACTAGCCAAAGCATACTGAAAAACTATCCTTTAGAAAAACTGATGCATTCTTATTTGTAAACTAACAAAATGTTTCAAATAGTTTATAAATCGAACAAATAGATAGCATTCGAAGTATGCTTCACCAAAAAAAAAAAAAACCCTACAAAATCATATGCCCATCACTATACCTCATGTCCATTGTTACATGTTGCTATATAGCTATAACTGTTCTACTACTATGACACTCATATGTTCCCAAGGTTAATATTGATGACTCATGAAGAATATAAGGGGGCTGCAGAAAGCCATTAAAAAGCAGTGACAAACACTTTGTTCAGTTATCAAAATAAGTTACCTTTCTTACAGTTAGTGTAATTCAAGATATAGTGTGTACATTAAATGCAGAACAATAACTTATATAAAAAAAGTGTTTTAAGTCAACATGTGACAAGTTCAGTAGTATCTGAACCATGACACAGAGGGAATTTTGAATGTGTGGGCATAATTCTTCCAGCCATACTTGAGGTTTGCAATTTTGTTGTGACAATTTTTTTTGTCCTAGTTTTGTTGGATAGTTGAATATTTTCCTCTACTTTAATAAAAAATATTTTGATGTGCCTTGATTAATGCATGAAATAGCTCAACTTAAGAACTTATAAATAAATATTGTTAGTTTTACACTATCCATTAAGTATATTAGGAGCTGTGCTCATTATTAATTTAGAAGCATTTCTCCCAGGGATGGGAGAGAACTTACCCCTCCCCCTTTCCCACAATATGTACCCAGGCACAGCAGTACATGAAGTCAAAAGCCCAAGTTCCTGACAAATAGGCAACTTCATCTGGAGCATCTTATGAGAATGAAGCAAACCAGACATAGAATTTTTGAGATTGGTCATTTTTTTTTTTTTTTAAGAGTATTAATGATCTGGGAGCAGATTTTCAAAATGGCCAGATCTTCTTGTCCTCAACACAAACATCAGTGAAGAGCTAATTATGACATGGTTTTCACTTTCAGAACTTGCTAAAGATGATCAAATATTTAGCCAACAAAAAATTTAATTCGGTTTATAAGTTGTAAAACATTCTTTGTTACTAATCAATAATAATACTTCCTCATTCACACATTTTATCTTCCCATCTGTACTTAGCTGCACAGCAACATGGCATAAATAGAATGCACAACAAAATTTCTTCCCATAAATATCTAATTTTGCAATTTCGATCAGATCATTTCTTAGCTCTTCTCAACAGGCAAAGGACTGAAGAACTTTCCTTCATTAAAAATCTGGCAAAGAAATTTGGGTATCCTGATCATGTAAGTAATTAAGAAAAGTATGAGAACGTATGAAACAACCCTGAGTTCAGAGACTTCTATCATAAGATACATTGGTTCAGTAAACTTTCATCCATCACTAACCCCAATCCTTAAGAATATTTGTAGAAGAGTACAGTTGGGAATGGGGATCTGAACCCGGAATATTTTTTCTCTTGTACGTTCAGACCAGGACAAGCAACATGGTGTTTATAAGATACCTCTAAGAACCCTGGACCCGTCATTGCCTCCTTCCTGCTACATAGGCTCCACCCAGAGGAACCTTGGGTTACGTTTGAAAGAACATAAAAATGATTTGAAACAGGGGAACTTGTCTACGGCTATAGCAAAAACTGTAAGCATGGGCAATTACGTTCCACAATGGGATGAAACAATTATCTCTTCAGCCTCTACTCAAACCAATTTGTTATTCTTGGAGAGCCTGCACATTTACAATTTGGGCGACTCCTGTTGCAATGATGGCTCCCCTCATCAAATTCCAGAGCCCTGGCAACATCTCTTCCGCCTAATCACTTAATTGGGAACTGGAGACTTTTTAACCGTGACCATTATGTCAAGACAGATATGTAAATTTTCTTTTAATTTTGGCCTCTTACCTGTTACCTATATATACTTGCATGGACGGTCTAATTTTACCATCTGAAGATGGCCGTACAGTAATGCCCGAAAGGCCTAATGTGTGTTAATGCTTTTAATAAAGTTTTAACTTTCAATTTAGTTTTAACTTATTTTATCGGGCAACTAGATGGAAGTCGTTAATACTAATGCATGCAGCACGAATTTTATTGATAGAGTATAGATCATTTTATCTCCAATTTCCTTTAGCAGGTTAGTCTACATGTCATTGTGGAATGATTTTAGATACTTAAATCTTAAAGACTATTTAACCAGGAAAAGTCAAGAAACCATCACTTGAAAGCTGAATTTATTATCTTTTCATGTAAGTCATCAGTAATATCGTCATGTACATCACTGTCACAGAAGAAATGACAAGAGCATCTATGCTGTCAGCACCAGGAGAACCCCAAAAGAGATTGCAGAATTCCACAAATTCTCTTGAGTCCTGTTGGAAGATGTAAGGGGAGCATTATATCTTCCAAAAGGTTCAATCCTGAGTGGTGACATTTCTTAACAATCGCTAAATATCTGCTGTGCCTCGAATGAGCACGTTAAACTGACAGCCTCCAGGTACTGACCCCTCAGTTACATACAAAGGTGTCAATCCCCCCCCCCCCCATAGGTGTAGCGTGACCCAAAATTCAGGGGGGGCACAAATAAGTGTAACCTGATGTTGTTGGGGGGAAGGCATTCTCGGAAATAATATAAAAACATAGACACAAGTCACGACACGATCCATTCCCATGTAAAAATATCCCCAAGTATTGTACTCTACTATATTGATTACATCAGGTTAAAAAGCTATATACAAAATTTAAAAACACAATATCTTTCACAGTAGCAGCTACCACATCATCAGGTGACATGTAGCATATGGAACCAGAGATCATACAGCACTGCCTGACTGTACAATAATGACATACACAACCAAAATACATTTGTGACACCCTCTGCAATAATAAGCACAGAAATATAAATTATAAAGGTAACAATAGTCCATTTAACAAGTTCTATGGGTAATGATAGCCCATTTAAATGCACTATTGTTACCTTTGTAATTAATATTCCTGTGCTTATTATTGCAGAGGGAGTATAACAATATCTTTCACAGTAGCAGCTACTGCATCATGAGTCACGATTGTATTTTGGTTGTGTATTTCATTATTGCACCATCAGGCAGTGCTATGAAGTCTCTTTACCATCATATTAAGACTATTTAAGAACTCTGGTTCCATATGTTATGTGTCACCTAATGATGTAGTAGATCTTGTGTTTTTAAATGTTGTGTATAGCTTTTTTTTTTTATTGGAGGTTTAACGACCACCATGAGCAACTCAAATGGGCTATAAGCAGTCGCCCGTCCCTAATTTAGGGTCACTGGTTCCAGGGAAGGGAGAGAGCCAGTGCCGTAAGACAAACACAACATCCATGCCTCACCGGGATGCGAACCCGAACCCCGTTCGGACGAATGATCAGAGGCCATCGCTTAGACCAATGCGCCACCAGGGCGGCGTATAGCTTTTTAACCTGATGTAATATATATAGTAGAGTGCAATACTTGAGGATATTTTTACATGGAAATGGATTGTGCATTGACTTGGGTCTATGTTTTTATACATTACAAACAGCATGAAATGATGTTAAAGGGCTCGGAAATAGTTTTTTTGAAAATGTTCCTTTTCAATTGCCATAACTTAGGCTTTTACATGCCTAATATATCCAAAACTACGAGGTGTACAAGGTTTGGTTGTTTCACCTTAATGAGGATGAAAACAAAACAAAACATGCCTTTCAGCACCTCATGCAGTTATCTGATGATGAAAACCATTATCAGATGACTGCATGCTACTGTGTATGGAATGACTGCTGGAAAGTTGTCATAGCAATGCTCGCTATTGAGTAGTGTTGTTCGCTTGGCTATATGTCACACTTTATAATATTTAAAAGGCAGACTAGTTATTATTTTTTCCAATTTTTAAGTTAAGGGGGCACATGCTTCCCCAATGCTACGCCTATGCTTCCCCCAGCTCACAAGTAACTCAGAAATGACTGCCCTACCACTGGTCTCCAGACATCTCCCAAGCCTAAGCTGTTCTGACTCGAATCCCTTGGATTACTATATGTGGGGCATAGTTGAAAGAAAGACCAATAAGAATCCCCGTAACACCTTTGACTCCATCAAGAATACCAATGTCATGACCCATGTGAACAAGACACAGGTCACCAAAGCCAGCAACAACAGATTCATGGAATAATTACAAAGTGTGATTGTGCATCAACTATTGTACAAGATTTTGCTTCAATAAAATGTATATTCATGTTTCAATTGTTTTATTATATACATACATTTTTACCATGCTAGGTGTAATTTACTGTGGTGCAAGTTTTTGATTTTTTTTTTCTAAATACTTTTCTTAGTCACACAAACTAAAATCATAAAAAATTTGAAGTATCCAATCAAGTACCACATGTGGTTTTCTTACCTTTCCTGGAATTTATTAAGTACAAATTTGGTATAAATCTTCGTTTGCATAAAAGGTGCTATGGGTTGGTGACATTCATGCACAGTCATATTTCCTGATGTTTCTCATTAAAAATACTTAAGCATAGAATCACTTCATTATATGCCAAAGATAACATCCCTTACATATTGTAAGGCATTGATTGCACTACTGCAGAATCAAATTTTTAGTGAAAGAAAGCTCAAAATTGGGCTATCCTATTTATTCTGAATTATTACCACAATGTTTTCTTTAACTTTCCATTGCTTCAGATCCTGCTTTCCAAATTCGTTTTATTGTTTCATGGCATGGAATGCAAAACAACAAGCTTTTCTGTGCTTACCACATGATTTAAAGATAATTTCTTCAGTGTCCTTTCCTGAAGAGAATGGGTGAGTGGGGGAAAGGCAAGGAGTAAGTGTAAGAACTTTAGAAGAACAAAAGTTTAACAATAAAAGACAATGTTCACAGTGCCACTGAAAAAGAAAACTGTCTTAAAGAATTCCACACCCTGATGAATGCTAGTACTGCTGCTTCTATAGATATGAGTGGTGTACATGAAGAGGGTATTATTGTATCACAAAATATTAAACAATATTCTATAATAAGAATTTAGTAAAAATTGAAGCACCTTAATAAACCATAACTCAGTATAATATAATTGACAATACAAAATTTTAAAAACCTTAAGACATCCTGTGAACCCATTTCCCTGTCAGCATACCACAAAAAAAGTTAATTTCTTTTGGATTATTCAAAATGATCTTTCTTTTCTGCATAAATGTGTTTTTATGAAATACACATTACTTTCATGTTTTTCAAACCAATTATGCCATAAGTGTATATATTAAAATATTTTACAAGTTGAACACATGAAAATATTCTATCCGTCATGCGATAGATCAACCACTCTGAAACTGGTTATTTGGCTCCCAACTTCATACAGTAAAAGTTACATGAAATCCAGTCCAGTCATCCTTCTGTGCATATGTGACCAGTCATGTCAGTTCGCATTTTATGAAGATAAATCACAAAGTCTTTGAAAAATTTTACTTTACTCATTCTCTTTGAGGAGAAAAAGTAATTCTACAGAATCATTTATCCAGTGACATGCCATAAACATTAAGGATGAAACAAAACAGTTAATAAAATATTGGGAATACTCACTCACCAATGACTGCAACATTCCAGCAATCAGTACCACCTGGGCAATGAATGAAGCAGATATTTTTGTTTTCAGTGTGAAATGTTAATCATATGCTTCAACTACAACTGTATTAACAAAGAAGATACTATATGTACTCATATTTTGTCCTAACTATGGAGTCTTAAAATAATACTCCAAATGTGTGGTGTGATACACATAAAAAAACCATGCTTGTCCTGTGTTTTTCTTGTTTTGGGTCTCTCACAGAAAAGGAATTCCCTCTCCATAAATAAATAATAAAAAAATGAAAAACCCAAAGCTATCACATATCCATATCCAGATAGGAGAAAGAGTAGGGTTAAACCATCTGAATCTTCCAAAGAGGTGGTGATTATGTAATGCCAATGGGTAAATTGGGGGGGGGGGTGAACCATAGTGCTGTCCGGGATTTTTGTATTTGTTTGTAGGTAATGGCATTCATGGCATCTTCCATTATTCTCAATGCTTTTTAAAATTTTCTGCAATATCCAAAAATAAGATCTTAATCCCTGAAGTAGGTAGGAGTGTTATCAGAGTGTTTCTTATAAATAAATATAAAAGGTAGCATTAGAAGTGCAGTAAATGACTACAGTAAGATATTGTTTTAAAATAAAAACTGAATTAGGACCTACTATGTGATGTATCAGGGAAGTAAAGTGGAGTCACAAAAACATGTGTAAAGCTGTTGATCAATGCTTATTTTTAAAAAAATACAATGCTGAAATAGTGTAAGCTGGAACAAGCTTTGGGTATTATACACAGATGGGCACAAATTCATGCCATAGCAAAAATGATTGAAGACAGTATGAATGTGTTGAACTTTAATGCAATGACTGCCTGGTTGATGAACATTTTTTAACAGGAAGCATGGCCTAGCAAACAAAATTTTACGGTTAGGCAAAAGCATCGATAAGCATAGTGAGAACCATCACAGGAAATGTATCAAGAAACGACAAATTTAAAAGATGGGTTTTCTGTGAAGTTTTTATCAGAACTTTATATGATGGTTAAAAGAATAGGAGAAAGAAGAGCTAGATGTGATTTCAGCACATTTTCGTCTAAACGCAGTCGACCCTTTAAAACATGTTTTTGAGGGGAAGTCTGAATACAGAGACAAAAAGGGTGTCTATAGATTAACAATACATTATAACACTAACAAAAGTTATCATTTTCCTTCACAAATTATCATGGACAGGTGCACAACTATGAAGTGATGTGAAGTATAAAATCACCGATATAGTAAGGAAATGAAAACACTCCTAGAGGGATGCCATCATTCCCTATGTGTACCAATCTACATGGCCATAATATAACAAAATCAAATATCTTGTTTCTGCCATGCATCCTATGAAGTACAGCATCTTTGTGCCTATAAAGAAACAGTATAGTAGTCCCCCTTTTTCTGGGGGGATACATTCCAATACCCCAAGTGGATGCCGGAAACAGCTGATAGTACCTAACCTTACTGTTTCCCCACCACCCCATGCATACATACATACATACCTTTGATAAAGTTTAATTTCTAAATTAAGCACAATAAGCAATAACTAATAATAAAATAGAACAATCATAAAAATATATGTGAAACTAGCATTAATTTATTTTTCCTTCACAATTTCATGGTTAGAAGATTCATTCTTACTGTAGATCATAGCACCCTCAGCATAAGACCCCCCCCCTTTCCCCCCGTTCTTTATTAAGTAGAGAACTTTCACTTTTTCACTTAAAGGAAGCACTTTACTGCTTCCAGTTCCTTTAAGCCGAAGGTGAAACACAAATTGCCAGCATCACTACTCTTGCACTTTGGGGCCATTATTAAGTAAAACAAGGGTTACTTGAACACAAGCACTGCAATATTGTGACAGTTAATCTGATGATAACAGAGACTTCTGCTAAGTGACTAATGGGTGGGTAGTGTCTACAGCATGGATATGCTGGACAAAGGAATTATTCATGACCCGGGAGGGACAGCATGCAATCTCATCGTGCTACCTAGAAGGACGTCCAATTTAAAACTTATGCACTGTTTATTTCAGGAATTTTCCATTTAATATTTTCAGACTGCAGATAAATAGGGACTACTATATATGTAAGAAAACTTATGAAAAAGGTTATGGTAGTAAATGGTGGTTATAAGATAGAGGACAGCAATGAACACTTGTGCAAATGTTAAACCTTGTTTGATGAAGAATGCATTGTAAAACATACAATTTTTTGTAAAGAAATTGTGGTCACTGAATTTTGGTAAGTCTGTAGGAAGCTCGTGTATGTGGTGAGACAATTCACATAAAATTGATACTAACATTGAAGAGATTCAGAAAGGGGCAACATTAAATGAAAATTCACATAATTTAGGCCAAAATAATGCGAATTGCACGAGAAAGCTAAAAAACATTTGGTTCCAGCTTAGTTGTAATATTTATATTAATAAGAGCAGAAACCTTATTACGAAACTACCATGAATGCATTAGAATGTTTAAGGGGAATGGGTTATTAAAAAGCAACTTCAAATTCTTTCATTTTATGCTTCTCCAACATTTCATGAACCTGAGTCTGGAAGTTGTTTTAATATTATATATTAAAGCAACTTCAAATTCTTTCATTTTATGTTTTAGGTCAACATTTCATGAACCTGATCACATTCATGTTTCAGCCTCAATTCCAAATTTTCCATCATACAGGGAGCTAGATTATAACTCAAAATAACTAGCTCCATTTCTCTACACCCTTATCACCCCATGCAGGGTCTTAACAAATTGGGAACAGAAAAACTAGCCATTTTCCTAGCTTCCACAATTTTTTTTTTTTTTTTTTTTAATGTTCCAGTAAACAGAAGTAGTAAATGCCCAAATAATTTACATTTAAACTGTGGGGATCTTTTATTCATATTGGTTTGTACAACATAAAAAAAAAAAAAAATCAGAAGTTACGGTGCGAAGAAAATATGCTGTCCCCTGAAAACTGTTTTTTAGGCATATGACTAGCATGCTCATATGTAAATGCACCAAGAAACAAGCAGTAATCCCAACAACCACAGCAATTTGTTAAATGCAATATTATGTAATGAATCATACACACAGCACACCATTAAAAGAATGCTTCAACAAACATCCATCTAACTGGCTGTTTTTTTTTTTTTTGTTCTTTTTGTTATAATTTGGACGCTCCTGTCATTTAATGCGTTAGACAACTGCTGGTTTGCCCTGTACAATAAAGAAAATAGATTCAGTGAAAAAAACATAATTAAGACTTGTGAAATCTCTCAAAGCAATTTTACATTCCTGAAAACCTGATGGGATATTATACTTGCACATCAAATTTAACTTTACAATTAAGAAAGTTAGTAGCTTTTCATAAAGCAGCATCTTGTCTTAAAATTTAGGAGCTAAAATTATTTTAAAAAATGACATTTGGACCTGTTTACCCATTTCTTTTAAACCTCATGTTAAGTGCTGCAAGAACTTATTTTGGAAATAACTTTAGTAACTGTGTAGCTCTCAGATAATGCATTGTTTACAAGGAAGATTCTATTTAAAAATACCTACCTTCTTCAGAAAGAAGCATTTGTCTGGAAGAAAGAAAAAGGGTATCTTCTTAGCAAAGTCTTTTTCTTCAAATAAAAAATGCATCCTTTAAAGTATGAATTTTGAAGAAAGCAAAGAAATGTCTCCATGAATGGAAGTATCTCTCTTCAGTTACAAAGCATTTCTTCTCAAAAGAATGAATTTATACAATCATTTCTCAGTGAAACAGTGTCTCCTTTATGAAACATCTCCTTTACAAAAGGGTACAACCTTTAAAAAGGATGCTTCCTTTACAAAAAGGAGTATTTCCCTTCGAAAGTATGTTCCTCCTTCCACAAAGCAACAGCTCCTTTGTCAAAGAGAGCTTTGTGAACACAGCAGTACACCAATGTAGCCTGTAAAATTAAATTTTAGGATAATTTAATTTTCCCTGCCAATAAGCACAATGGAACGTACATTTTGAAATAAATATATCCAAATAACATCATAGGATAATTATGATAATGCATGCATTTTCCAGTTATCAAGGGTTAATATCTTCAATAAAAGTATGAAAAAAAAAAAACATGGGTGTAGTCAGATCACATATCCAAGAGAGTCGAAAGTTTGCCACGTTCTGAGCGACACACATAATGTTAGGCCTCTATTCCTATGTGAAACACACAAAGGCTGACAACATATATATTGAGGGGAGCCACATTGCATTAGCAGGGGAGCAGAGGATACAGGTCAATAAATGTGCTGTTTGGGTGCTCCTACACCATTATTGGAAAGAAGGGTTAAACATGGTGGCAGTAAAAATAGAAATTTGTGCAGATGAGGAAACAGTGGACAGCAGCACAGCACAAAAATGGTTCTGGTGTTTCAGTGCTGGAGCACCAGTCTCCAAGACAAGCTGAGGTCAGGATCTCAAATGACCACCAACACTCATACCCAATAGATAATTACTTAGAGGCGTGCTGTCTCCGTACGATATCATGAAACCAACATCTCTGACTGTACAATAAAAAACTTTATTTACAATAAAAGATATCTTTTATTGTAAATAAAAACTTTATTTACAATAAAAGATATGTTACTACATAGGTTCTACCCTTAGAAGTCTGAACATTAGATTGTCTGAACATAAATATGCACTTCGAACTGACTGCATTTCTACTTCATTTACTACAGCTGTTCGCCAGGGAGGTTACTCTCCCGATTGGCCTAATACAATAGTACTCTCCTCCAATGTGAACAAACAAACAGTCTTTTTTACCGAGAGTCTGTATATAATCTCTTATGGTAATACCTGTTGTAACTTGGACTTACCTGTTTTTGTTCCTAGACAATGGAGAAAAATAATTACTTCTCCCATTCAAAAATCTGAAGAAGAGGACCTTAATTAATCGATTATATTATTTGTACATATTACTTTTGTTCTGCTGTTTTTCTCAATTGGCATCACCTGCGGTTTTGAACAAATGTATTGTGGGTCTCGCGGGGGAGACTGGTTATATATTGAGGCACTTCCCTATGCTTTGTGGCACTGTTGGGTGGCCTGAGGACGGGTGCTATTGTAGCCCCGAAAGATCTTGCCATTTTTTAAATTTTTTAAAATCATGTCTTTTATTGTAAATAAAGTTTTTTATTGTACAGTCAGAGATGTTGGTTTGATGATATCGTACGGAGACAGCACGCCTCTAAGTAATTATCTCCTATACGTACGAATTTTTAACAAGTATTACTCATACCCAAGTAGAAGCTGTAACAACCAACCCTAGTACCAGAACACAATTGCCAACTGAGGTGGTGTCTTTCCAATCCACCATCATTTGCAGCCTGCACAGTTTCCTCTCCAGGCACCACTGAACAGTTCTCAATGAATTGATACCCCAGCCTGCAAATAATGTGTTACTCTCTGTTGCTGATTGCTGTCAAATGTACAGAACAATAGGTTTTGCTATCGTATTGTCACAGGTTATTCAAAATGGATATTCACACTGGGAACCAGTGGCTGAGGCCATGCCAGGCAGCACAGTCAGTGATGCAAAGAGGGTGGCTTGACAGGAGTCGTGCTGTAAATTTGGCGAAGGTCCGAGGGGTTTTTTGCACTGGGAACTCGTGCTACATGATCAGGTTGTGGATGGGAACCTCCATGTCAAACAACTGCAGTGGGTCCATGATGCTCTGTGCCAACTCTACCCCACATGCTGCTCATGAATAGGAAGTGGGCATTGCTGCTACAAGTGGATAATGGCCCCAAGTCACACATCCAGAGTGGTCCACCAAGAACTACAGGAATTTGAAGGGATAGAGATCCTACCCCATGCTTTATACAGTCCAGACCTTGCTCATTTCTTACAAGCTTCAGTGGTGGTTGTGGGGTATGGAATCAGAGTTTGTCCTCAAATCCTTGGGGCCGTCGCCCGGCAGATGGTGTCTCTGACTGTTTTGCTTACGTTCACCTGCAAAGTGGATGTGAGTTCTCTCTCAACTTGTACTTCACGATATGTATATACACAATTATTAATCAGTCTTTCCTGTTCCATTTCCATATATAGGGTGTGTTCTTTAGTGTAAGGTGTAAACAAAACCGTTAATCATTCCTGTGGTTGTCGCCCAGCAGATGAAATCTTGGACTGTTTTGCCTACGTTCACCTGCAACGTAGATGTGGGTTCTCTCCTACACTCACGAGAGACATGTACTTCATGATATGTACATACACAATTATTAGTCAGTCTTTCAATTTTGTTTCTGCATATAGGATGTGTTCTTTAGCGTAAGGCATAAACAAAACAGTTAATCGTTCCTAATAAAGAATGTTCTTTCTTAGGTTTATGCTATTTAATCTCAATCTACAGGCAAATATATCATCACAGTATTCTTTAATTTATGCTTGAATGATTTTCAAAAGAATAAGTTTTGGTGACCCGTTACAGTTACTCACCAAAACCTGATGTGTGGTACACCATTGGATAGTGGCTCTAGTGGAATGTTAGCAAATGACTATAGAAAAAAAAGGCCTGTACTTTGCAGAATGAAGTTAGCATGTATAGCTTTCTCACATCCTTGAACTTTTCAGCTGCAAATGGGTATGAACTTTTGACTCACCGTGGTAATTGTCACAAAGTTATGGCAAACTTATGTGATGAAACATATTGCCAATCTAGCAATAATTTCAAAAGAGTGAAGAAATTTTATAAATCTCAATTGACTCCACTTAACTAACCTAAAACTGGTGAAACTCTCACTTTTGGGGGAGTGTTGAAAGAAGACGGGCAACCTCTTGTAAGCAGTGGCACACCCAGAAACCCCTGTTCGGGGGGGGGGGGGATATGTACATCTGTCTATATATGCAATTAGTTTTTCTTTTAACATGTAAAATAATATATTTGAATATTTAATTTGTGACATACATCTCTTGGAGGGGATTTAAGCCCGCCCCCGCACATGGATGTGCCAATGTCAACAAGAACTATCATTACAATATATATATATATATTTTTTTTATGAACTCTCATTATAAAATTAGTACCTGTGCCCAGTACTAATTATATAATGATATTTCAGAATTTCGGAGACAACTGGAATGGATATTTTTTCAATTTAAAATCAGTTGAGAAACATAAATCATTTTCACTTTTGCCAACAAGACAAAAGTGAAAATGATATTACATGCGAACGAAGTTAACATTTTCTTTGAGGAGTATATTTATATTGCAACTATTTCACTGTGATGCTATTCTTATGATTTTTGAATATCAGTATCAAAATATGTTTTCCCCCTTCTTTGAAATCACAGTAACTGGCCTTTATTGTATTCCAACATGTTTCTTAGTGTGTGATATCTATATTAAAAAAAAAAAGTTAACTTACATACAAATCTGCTTGTTTTGTAATGATGTGGTACATTACAAGATGTCACAGTTGATACAATTAGATTTTGTACAACACAGTCATTTTTGAGAATTAGTATTTAAGTTTACAGATTTATTTTCATTGGAGCAGTATTAAGCATCATCATAAAATATGAGGTAATAAAATCATGTAACATGAGAAAGAAGCTGCTATATAAGTACAATGAAAGCAATCTGTGTTCTAGATTTCATTATGTTAATAACAGAACTTAATATAGCTGCAGTTCTCCCATATGAACTCTTGGTAAAATTAATGCGTACTACACCAATGTTAAAAAAGAACAGCATTTGGCATCATAACCACATTCTTGCAAAGAGATCAATCATCATGATTTGTCCTAATAATGCCAACATTATATTGGAATTATAAGCAATATTCAATGAAATGGGCATTTGGAATATTACTGACATGTAAAATATCTTTTCTATCATAGAACAGGAAAATCATTTTCCATAAGTAACAGAAGGCACGAGCCTAAAACATTATTTCAAGTACCAATAAATTTTGCTATATTTTACAGTGCAGTCATGATAATTTGAACCAACAAATGCTAATATTATATCAAGGGTAATAAATAACATAGTACTAGATTACAAGTAAATAGCCTGATGGCTTATCACTTTTGGAGTTATCTACCCAACTTGTATTAGCATGAAAGTTCATCTTTACACATTTTATTGTAAAAAAAAAATCAGCAAGAATATCAACCTAATATTTTGCTTTGTTGTAAAAATGATGCATATACTTGTTATACATCAGGTTTTTCTGTGTATTCTGAAGTTTTTCACTTAACTGGACAACACATTGCCTGTAAATAAAAAAATCCAAATGCTGTCAACTCTCTTTTTAGTATCACAAACTGTTGCTTCCACAACTGAATATTCCAGTGCTGTTTTGTTTCACTATCACTCTACTTCAACTTTTGTAAAATTTCATACTCTTCTTTCAATAGTAAAATGGTATGTTTCCATTTTAAAGACATCAACTTATCTATTGATTGCTCAAAGAAAAAACAAAAATCTAGTGTCTTAAATTCGATTGTGGTACAAGCACCTGAAACACTATTACTTAATAGGTTGTTCAAAATATCTAAGGATGTTATCACACTTGCAAAACTTTTTGCATGTTCTGGCCTTTGAAATCAATATATCTCAGTGCCATTTAGGCTGGCATTTTACAAGACAATAGATGATTAAAATAATGTCTTGAAGAAACTAAACATTAAAAATGAAAAATAAGACTTGGTTGCATTTTTCATGTTTAGTTTCTCCACGAAATTATTATTTTAATCATCTATTTATTCTCTTGTAAAATAGCAGCCTAAATAGCCTTGAGATATATTGATTTCATAGGCCAGAATACACAAAAAAAATTTAAGTTGATAAAAATCATTCCAAAATATACAAAATGTAACATTCCATTCACAATAAGTATGAAACTTTAAGTTGCATAAGAAAGTTTAATTTAAGGGGGCTTTCAACTGAAAACTTCAGTCTTGGTCAGCCTTGTGACAGATGGACGATGACAATGGTAGTGGGTGCCAGATCCATAAAGTCATATACATTCCTTCTTTTTTTTTTTAATTGACTTCTATATTAACGGTATATGATGGAAGGGGAATCAGAAATGCAGTTCTTGGAGCTGAGAAAAATTTCCTAACTCTAAAACTTCACTGGCGTCTCTAATTTTGGATTCTGTCAAACTTCCTTGGAATGACACCAACAGATTGCCCCATTCATTAATTGTTTTTCATTACGCTATCGGGAAAGTTTGGAAATTTTTCTCAGCTCCAAGAACTGCAATTCTGATTCTCTTTTCATCATACCATTAATATGGAAGTAAATAAAAAAAGAAAGAAATAATGTATTTTATGGATCTGGTAACCACTGACAAAGACTGAACTTATCAGTTGAAAGCACGCTTAAGTTAAACTTCCTTACGTAACTTAAGTGTGTTTTAAAGTTTTATACTTGTTATTAATGATTACAGGTTTACATCCAAATTTCACTCCCTAAGAACTTGTTTCAAAAGCTGTATAAATAGATATTTTTATTAGACGAAAACATAATCAAAATCACTGCGACCAATTTGGATTGGCAACAGTTGTATGTTAATTGCAGTCCTCTTGCAATCCCTCCAAGAACCTATGAGTCACACTCACCCCTGATTTTGCAAAGCCACCAGAACTACAATGGGTACACCTATACCTCGCAAGGATTAAACCTCTGAAACATGTTGCTGCCATGCAGTTAATTTGCTTGTGACAGTCGTGTCAACAAGCAACCACATGTGCGCTTTAAGCAACAGCAAAAACCGCCAGCTAGCAAAGGTGACAATTACTTCCAGTTATTATGCATATCTTACTTAATTTCGCATTTCTGATTTCAGTTGGACCCTGAGAAAACAAACAATAATTCATGTTGCAAGCATCACTCTGCTGTGGCGCACTTTTTCTACTTCGTGGCAGCTTCTACTGTTCAGTCGGAGGGAAGGACAACAGTAGTGTCAGTCCGTAAGAAAACATATGCTTACAAAATTCAATTTTTTACTATAAAGAAAAATGAAGCAGGTTACCTTATGTTGTTCCTTTTAACATTTACTGAAACATTAAAAATGTAGCTATAGAAATTTGGTATACTACCTGTATTTGTTCTAGCCTCATTTTATACTCAGGATCAACCTATCTATAAATGAAGATAAGGAAATTGGGAAATTTAACTAATTCAATTTACATACCAATGGCCTTTTTGAAATTTTTCCCCTCTCTGGGATGAGATATTATACGAAGGTTCCTTTTTTTTTTTATTATAGGAAGGTTCCTTTTTTTTTTTTTTTTATTATAGGAAGGTTCCTTTTCCAAAGCATCACCATATTATAGGAAGGTTCCTTCCTATAATATGGTGATGCTTTGGAAAACCACAATTCCTTACATACAAGCATGAATATTACATTATACATAGTGAAATAAATATTGTTAAAATATAAATTTTTGTTAGGTTATTTTAACTTTCATTCATAAATTTTACAGATATACAAAGTAAAAGCACTGTAACATGACAAAGTCTGGACCATTTGGCAAACATGTGCCAAACAATTATTTTCCACAACAGATTTATACCAATCCCATGAACATCAGAACGTGGAACAAGATAATCATTTTTAATTGAGCAACCAAAACTATACAACTACTTTTCATTGAGGTGCTTATGAAACTGTGGAGAGCCACATTTTTACTGCCAAAATTTCCACGGAAGAATCTTCATCTATTTTTATGTCTTTATAACTACACTTCACTGACAGCTATTGTTCAGGGTCATTCTTATAAGTTTTAGTAAACAAATGCAGTAGACATCTTTCAGAACACTGATAATTTATATATATATATATATATATATATATTTTTTTTTTTTTTTGTGGAAAATCTTGAAGAAATCTTCTACAGAAATTCTGGCATCTATGTTTAGTGTTATTAGCACTAGGGCACAACCAATAATATCAAGTATTTTGAATCTCCTCTTTCACCATAATTTTTAGCAACTAAATTACACAATAATAAATTCCCAATCATTTCTGCAACATGTAACTGCAGTTCATTTGCTGCTTGTTCCACAAGTTTCATACACCACTATAGCTTCTACATTAATAACTGAAGAACCTTCATTTTTTGATTTATTCAAAGATTTGCACAGTTTGGCAACATCTGCCTACACAATGTAAATTTGTATCATTAACCAACCACAACACTGAAGTTAAATGCACTCAGGGTTTTAACTTTACATGTTTTAAAAGTTTCTTAAAGAAAGATACTTTTTAAGGAACTTTCAAGACATGTCAGCTTGAAGTCTGATTTCAAACTTTTCAAATGAGATTGGCACTTTACAGGTAAACCTATTTTTTTCTCTTTGTTTAGGGAGAATGTTAACCACTGAAAAAATATATTAAATTATTCCTAGTGAGGAAGCAGTACATGGTCATATCTACAGCTTTGATTATGTATGTTAATAAAAGTTTATGAGCATTGCAAGAGAACAAATATTCATTTCTAAAGTATTTCTGGTGGTACAGACAGCCCCATCATGAAATTAACTTTAGAAACAACTTGGTTCCTCATTGTGTAAGTGCTCAACTTTTATAAATGACTAATCGTGGTTTTATCTATTCAATTTCTGGTATTACTACTACTACTAATTTTGATTGTAGTGAGTTAACTATGAACAGTACTGTGAAATTTGCACCTCACATCTTCTTTAATAGCAAGTTTGCCCATCTACACTATACCTATGTTGAAAACTATACTGAACTCAGTAGGTGTGTGATAAGAACCAGTTAAAAGTTACAGATTATGATCTGTAACTTGTGTAATTAGAAGAGTGACTTATCAAAAAGTGGAGGAATCACAGTCAATGACCTTTTATTTCAACAAAGTTTTAATAACAATAAGAAAAGCTGTAGCCCAAACCTTTGTTCTCAATTCTCATAGTGTTTTATTATTAATGTTGTTGAATTACTTGCACCCCATCAGTAGTTCTACTGAGTAGCCTGCATTTCTAAACTTTCTGATAAACTGGAGGATGATTTGTACTGAGTTAGATAACAATCTAAAATTGCTATGACAGAACTAAAATGTGAGTATTTTCATTGGGAATACCAGAAATACATAGAATCTGATATGAGACATTCATGAAAACCAATGAGTATTTACTGTATATCATACCTTAAAAAAAGTCATGAAACTGATCTTTTTCTCTTGCAGTTGCTATTACAAAATACATTCTTTTCACTATTTTCATTGTGAGAAAACACCAAATCTGTATTTTTCTAACTTATCAATAATGGCTCAGGTATTAAAAACACTATTTCAAATACATCCATGATTGTATTCAATTACTTTTTTCAGCTAGCTTACAGAATAGTTGTTCAACAACTACTGACTTGTAGCTAACAGAAGTTTTATGCCCTAACCTTTTACACAAATCAGTGAATTCCTTTCATCAATAAGTTTACAGAACAACACTAGGAAGCAGTTTTGGTGAATGTATGTTGATGTATCATGTGTCCAGGTATGTTTACAGATCAGTGTCACTACAAATGTTTGTTCACGATCAATTTTTAAATTTGGAACATTTTCCCATGCACAGGATTTAACTATATTTGGTAGAACAGTATAGAATTTTGGCTATTATATTTTGCAATAAAATTAAATAGTTGGACACCAAAACTTACCAATTACCCCACTCACTGCAAACACAAAATGTGAATGATCATGAAATTAAAAACTTGTATCACAGACTTACCTGACACGTTGGTACGTACTCTGTATGCAGAATTCAATTTCATGAAGTGAATGATTTCATTGAATTCAAATTTTAAAAATTATTCTTTTCACTATTACTGATGATGAAAGTAATTAAAATTACCTTATTTACAAAGGCAAAGAAATTGTTTTTCAAGTATTGACGTATGGAACCACTTGGTTACATAGTACAGTTTGACAAACAGCAAATAACATTGGTGAACTTTAAAAGGTACGATAAATAAAATTGCTCTGACATAAACCAAATTAGACCAGAGAGTGCATCATTCAAAGTTCTCTCTCATGCCACTTTATGACACACCTTCAATATCAAATAAATAAGCATCACAGTGCATTCCAGAAAATTATCCTGATATGACATTGAAGTGGTTAATGTAGATATTTGCGTTTGACAACAAGATGTGTGCCATCTTTTTGAATAGTTTATAAAAAGGCATTGCACTTGCTTGTCAAAAGAAGTGAACCTCTGGGAAACCATTCTCTAGCAGAAATAATTTTGTTATGAAGTAACAGAAGAGAAATGCCTGAAATTTCTCATTTAGGCCAATGACACTAAAGAAACACGTTAGTCAGGTTCAAGCAAATACACTTTTCTGCTAGTTTGGACTTGCTTGAATGTCCAAAATACCCCCCCCCCCAATTTTTTTTTAACTTGAAAATCTAAAATGTGACACAAAATCTCTTTTTGATATTTTTTTTTATGCATAACCTCGATATTTTGAAATATAGTGCTGAAACAAACTTAAGAGCAACCTCGATATTTTGAAATATAGTGCTGAAACAAACTTAAGAGCATTACATTAAAAGTATGGCTTTACACAGATTTACTTTCTTAAACTACTAGAAGTTCTTCACCATGAAGCAAAAAATTAAGCCAGCAGACTATGACAATTTAAAAATGCTTTCTTTATTTGTGCCACTCATATACTTGTAGTTGCAAAAACAAATTTAAAATACTAAATCAAATCATCAATCACAATAACATATTCAAAGGCATGTTTAGTTCTGATTCCAGCTGCCTCACATTTAAATTCCACAGAAACTATTGAATGCAGTAGAGCACCAATTATTTAAACACTAATAATCTAAATGTATCAGTTTCTTTCAATTTTGTCCACTACATGGGTGGGAAATGTTAGGAATTATGCTCTGCATGAAGCATCAGAAAAGTGAATTAAAACCTATACTAGTGATGGACCATTCACGAATGATTCATTCACAACAAATGACTCTTCACTATGAATGATCATTCAATCTGCCATTGCAGCAACACACACCAAAGTTGCAGCATATTTAACTTTATTCCACCCCCATGAGTTCAGAAACAAATTGTCAATAAGTAAAGTAACTTCAAGAATTAATAAGTATCAACGGTTATTTGAGTTAGCAATGAGCATTTAGCTAGGTAATAGAGCAAAACTTAGGAATGGGAATGAAACGACAGTGCATTAATTTGAATGGTGTGCCTGAATCATTCACCATGATTGTGAATGGCTGTGTTAGGCTTCTGCTCTTTTGGCAGTTTACCAATATCTGCCCTCACCTGACAGAAACTTTTGGTTGTGATTCCTACAATGAGGTCATTCTTTTTGTATTAACATTGTTCTTTGTTGATCACACTATAGTGACATCTGTTACCTTTATTGTGCTTTGCTACTTGAAAGAGGAAAGTTATAATTATTTTACTTAGTTTTCAGAAATGCAATAAATGATTATGTCACATCAAGAACTATTATATTTAGGAGTGCACATTGATGTGCCCAAGCTTGTGGCAAATAGTTCATTGTGAAGGTTGGAGAGCAGCCAATATCTGCTGTGACCTTAAAACGTTTGTTGGTTGCAAGGACTCTCTGCAATGAATGATTTACTCAGTGAGCATAATGACAACCTGGAAATTGAATGCCCATTTGTTTGAACGATCATTCGTGAATGACTCTTTTGTATGAATGATCTCCCAACAAGGAATTATTTATGCCATCATTAATACATACACACAGTATTCAAAGTACATTCTGTGTTTAGGACACAAAAGCCCAATAGGTGGTCAATAAAAGGTGCTGATGGTATGACAAAAAAGTCCATGCTGCTTAGAACATGAGGCACAGTACATCCTCCAATAATGGGAGAACTATCAGGTCATCCCAGAAGTAATGTCGTTTTGCACAAACCCAACAGTAGTGAGCCCCTTGGTGTCCAGACTATGACGTCGACCATGGTGAGTATAAGAGGGATCATGCAAGCAGACCTTCAAGTCACTTGAGACCGCAAACTGGAGTTCTAGGTGCAGTCGTTGTGTACTTAAACCACATAGGAAATGGCAGTGTCGGAAGACCACGTTAGACATATTATGCTGTACGAGTTCCACCATCGACATTCAGCAACGGTAGCTACAAGAAGCATCAATGCTGTATATGGGCCGGGTACCCTGGAGGTCAGGAAATGTCAACGCTGGTTCCAGAAATTTCGATGGGGGGGGGGTGTCACCAGCCTCAAGGATGTGCAGCGACCCGGACGGCCTGTTGAGCTGGATAATGATCTGCTGAAAGCTGCTGTTGAGGGAAATCTGCAGGCAGCAGTCGAGGAATTGGCCACACTTGTTCATTCAACCCATTCCACTGTTCACCGGCATATGCAGGACCTCGGTTATGTGTCAAAACTGGATAGGTGGGTACCCCATGATCTCACTCCACAACAGCTACGACAGCGTGAGGACATTTGCACTTCTTTTGCTCTCCCGTGAAAAAGGGAGCCGTTTTTGCACTAATGTCACGGGCAATGAAAAATGGATTGTTTATCACAACATTAAGCATAAACAGCAGTGGCTTCCCAAAGGGAATGTGCCTGCAGCAGTGGCGAAACCAGGATGTTTCGCACAAAAGGTTTTGATATCTGTGTGGTGGGATATGCAAGGCATAATCCATTACGAGCTGCTGCCACCCAACAAAACCATTACAGGGGAAGTCTACTGTCAGCAGCTGCAGCATCTATGCACTGCTGTGCAGGATAAACATCCAGCACTTGTGAATCATAAAGACGTGCTGCTGCAGCAGGACAATGCAAAACCACACGCAGCAAAAATGGCCAGTGCCACGTTGCAGGACTTAGAATGAGAAAAACTTCCACATCCAGCATATTCCCCTGACATCACGCAGCCCGCAAAACACCATCTTGCTGGGATTACACTTCGAACCCTTTCTGCCTTTTTTGCATTGAAACCCATGGAATTCTACACGTCTGGGATTCAAAACCTTGTCAATCGATGGGAGAAGATTGTAACTACCGGGGGCACTTATTATACAGATTAAAACATCTTTTCCAGGTATGTTTTTCTTTCTTTTCTTCACATGTTGGAAAAACGACAGTATTTTTGGGATTACCTGATATAATGGGTTGAATATAGCAGGGATGCTGTTCAACTGCTTTGTCAAAAAAATGTTTAACAACTAAAAAAGAGGAAACTAGTTTCCTTGGAAACAAGAAGTTCAATTTACTATGACAGTGATTACTCAAAATCTAAATTTTAATTTAAATAGTTCCTTTTCTACATATTTCCTTTAACTAGTTAATTGTGTGAAAGAACAAAGCTATAAGGACCTCTGAACAGCATGGGGTAGTTTTGAACAGGCAGCCTAGTAGGTACTTGCCTAAAGTAGCACACTTTCAAAAAAAAAAATCATGCATAGAAATTTGCATTTTTGAACTTCACTTTTAGTTGGTAAAGTTCGATGAACACTTACCGCACGTGGGGCTTGGCTTTCAATTCATATTTCCGTTGTGTGGATGCGGCACGGGGGTTTTCATTTGGCCACGGGTCCACTTCTTTTTTTTTCCCCGTTGGAATTTATTTTGCCTCATCACCAAATGAGTTTTTTTCGAAGACGGTAATGGAGTATTACCGAAAGTACTAGGGTTATGAATAAGTATTGAAGTAAATGAGGATGCAGCAAAGGAAAAAAACTCATTTGGTGATGAGGCAAAATAAATTCCAACGGAAAAAAAAAAGAAGTGGACCCGTGGCCAAATGAAAAAACCCCGTGCCGCATCCACATAACGGAAATATGAATTGAAAACCAAGCCCCACGTGCGGTAAGTGTTCATCGAACTTTACCAACTAAAAGTGAAGTTCAAAAATGCAAATGCATTAATGCACGTTAAAAAATATAACCTCCAATATCGGAAGTAAATTGAAAAATGCATAGAAATGTTACATGGCAAAACGCATAAGTTTGTAACTTTTCTTATATTACATCACTATATGTTTAAAAAAGTAAATATAGCACTATGCAAAAAAATTACAAGAACTTAAAAATCTGAATGAGAATTCATACATTTCAATGACACTAGCTCAAAGGTTAGAGTGGATGAGTAAGCATGCACTTGCAAGAAGTGGCAAAGAATAGCCCTCTTAAGGTGGATCCACCTAAAAACTGCCCTATGTTTCCAATAGTAAAAATTTATGTAGATATTTTCTTTGCAATTAATGCATTCCCAAGGGTGAAATTTTGCACACCAATAAAAATAATTTTAAATTGTAGCCTGTTATACTTAATCATAATTTGATTAAAAATAAATCATTTTCTTTTGGGTAGTGTTTGAGAACTGCTAATAGATGGTGCCACCTGTATAGGATCACTTACTAATTGTGATGTCACATTTTTTTTTCAATAATTTCATTAATTTTCAAATGGAGTCAACACTTCAGTCTGACCATGCAATAGTATGGAATGTTTAGAATGATTTGAACCACTTAGATTAAATTTGCTGAAAATGATAACAGAATTGTAGGTTACTGCTGTTTTTTAATTCCAAAATAAACCAGCAAGCTCACTCTGACATTTTCAGCTAAATTATCAGAAATTTAATATAAGTAACTAAAACCATTCTAAATGTTCCAGACAATTGCATGGTTAGATTTAAGGGTTGATTCCATTCAAAAATTAAAATTATTAAAAAAAATGCAACATGATTACAGTTAGTAAGCTATTTGTATATGTGAAACCATCCATTAGCAGTTCTCAAACACTAGCCAAGAAAAAAGAGAAGTTAAATTTTTTTGTTTTTTAATATAACTATGGTTAAGTTTTAACAAATATTACGTATACTAATCTACAATTTCAAGGTATTTTTTTATCAGTGTGCAAATACATTAATTGCAAATAAAATATCTACAGAAATTTTTACCATTAGAAACACAGGGCAGAGTTTTTAGGTGGATTCACCTTCATGCAGTGAATTAAAAGTTTTCTACTGCTATGTATACAATGAGACATTATATGCATACTGTAAAATAAAGATTCAGTACTCCAAAAATTATTTTTCTATATGTTGTGAGAGGAAGTCTTTAAAAGAAATTCAGTTTAAAATGTGCTTGGCTTCAAACAACCCTAGTAGAGGAAAATTAAAATGTTCAAGACTTAATTATTTGAACAACTTATCAAAAACAAAAGAATTTTTTCTCTAACTAAAGTACCCACTTCAAAATTTTTTTAACTTTCACAGCTCTCTGATGAAGAAAAAAAAATATTAAAAAGCCACGTTGAACATTTAAAGTGTGTAATTATTATTTTGCTTTCCCATCAAAACAAATTTTAGAAAATCTTGGAGATAAAAAGAAGTAAATTTACATGGATGACAGAAATTACTTGAAATAATTTTGTTTTTGTACGGCACAAAGTATTTGCGCCCCAAGCTTCCAAAAAGAGAAATGGGTGCCAAAACACTATTTCTGTTATATATTACAAACAGAAACTATGTCATTTGGAGTCCTTGGAACACAAATTTAGCATGCAGAGAAAATGTTTACACAAATAACTGAACAGATTTCATTCTATTTGAAAGAACAGTACAATTATATATTGCATATTTTTAAAGTGGAATACATATTTTTGTTATAGTACGTTTCTTGAACAGTTCAGATGCATGTTTTTTTTTTCATCTCATAATCTACAAGCCTGTAGCCAGACAGAGAAGTTGGGACTGATTGATGGCAGATGATTTGGGTCAAACAAAAGGACAGATTTTTTATTTATTTCTTTATTTATTACTCTCTGTCTTTCTCTCACTTATATATGACTGCCTTGGTACGGTCCAGATATTAGGTGCTCTACTACATGTGAATCTCAGGTAATGTGCAGAATGAACAGTATCAGTAACAAATGCACAAATAATTGAGAAGCATAATGTAATAAATGTTTCAAAACACATTAAAAGCACAGAATAAATAAAGGCAAAACTTGAACTGCACCTTTTATTTGCAGACAAGATTATTTAGCAACAACTTGTTAGATCATTAATACATGCTTTACAGTGAGCACAGCTGTGCAAAATCATGAAATAACAAGATTAGCACAGCAAAAACTGGTCTCATTCAGACATAAATTGCTAAGCTTCGAAAGATGCTTCTCTCTCACTTTGCTAGACATAATAGTCTTAATACTTTTATTTCAAATTCCAAATATGAACATAAAGATGATAGAATTGTTAACACACATAAACTCCCACTTAATTTTAAATTTGAGGGCTGATGTTGTAGTTCAACCAAATCTAGAAACATGAAAATCTGTTTTTTTCCTCTGACTTTGTTGTTACATGAACTCACAATAACAGTACAGTACAAATATTACTTTTAAAAAGCTTTATGTAAGTGTAACAATACACGCATTACTTAAAAAAAATTTCACATGTGTACCAGTCTTACAAAAAATTATATGATCAATCTTTTTACACCTTTTTTGGCTGCTGTTTCTGTTCTATGCATAATAAATAAAAATATTCACTCTTATAGCAAACTAAAAATTGAAATTTCTAAATGCCCTAAAAATCTAATTTGCAGTTAACTAAAATTCACAAAATATGCCATAGCATTTCAAGTTGCGATTCTTAATACAAAAACTATTTTACTTTCATAGTCAAAAAAGGGGGACCCCCACTTTCATTTTTTTTTTAAATTTTTCATTGCTGTCATGTTTTCAGGAATATGAACTTACAAAATAAGAGTATTTAGCAGGATGAAAACACAAAAAATGAGCATTAAAAATTTAATCCACTAGCCACGAAAAAATTATTAAATAGGATCCTGTTCAAGAAGGAACATAAAAGGCGTGCTTTATTAATGTAAAATTGAATTCTGTTAAAAAATATACTAATTTTTTCTCAACTAGCATATTTTCGTTAAAGAAAATCTTGCTCACTACTTTTCATACATTTAGTTGCATTCTTTGCATTACTTAATACTTTCCACAAGAAAGATCAGTACAAATCCCACTAATCTATCTTATAACTTTTTATGAAAAACTGTGCAGAAAGCAGATGTGACAGTGAAATAAAAAGAAAATCAGAACATTACAACAATTCTAAGTACATGAAGGAATTTTTAACACAACCTGGCATGACTTTATTGGCTCATAGATCAGCCTCCCAAATGAGAAGGCATGTCAAGCATTTATTTCACAACATGCTTTTGTAAAAATTATTTTTCAACTCAGCTGCAGAGAAGATTGGTTTTAAATATCATGATTCATTCCCCCTAGATCAAAAAGTGGAATCAAATCTACTAAATGTTCTGATAGAAGATCATGCCATCACTTAAGCATTTGGTCTGACATTATGGAATCGTTTTTCTTTGAAACTTTTCTCACAAGGTTGCCGAGTGAGTAAGATATATACGTGACAAAAATTAAATAAAAATGAATTCTAGAAAATATCACTTAAAACTGCATATAAAACTTGCAATATAATTACACCATAAAAAAAGACAATTACTAATATTTACAAATCAAACACAATGCTCATCAACAAAAGGATTTTGAGCAATACATTAAGTTCTGCACAAGGCTTGGGCAGAGAATGTAGGGAACAACTTGGATGAGTCATAAATAGAAACCTTTGCTCTAATATGCTCCATTGGAATATCACTACCAGTTGTTCATTCCAGGTTTGCTAAGGGTCATAAAATATATCTGGCAGGCAGAACCACCCTTGGCTGATGAAAAGAACACCTAAACAGAAAGAGGAGAAAATGTGACTAATTTAAAAATCAAACTCTCTCTCCCTGTTGGGATACAAAATGGCCAGATCACTCTGGTAGAAAAGAACATGCATTTATCACTCACTTTTAGTAGATCCGAACACTTTTATAGAGGGCTCTTCTTCTGGTTTCACATACACAGCTTAACATCAATGCAACACTGTCGCTGTATACACCTTTCTTACTCCTTTTCAATCTAGAATGTGATCAATTCGAAAAATGTGATCCTTTCACGAGCATACTTTGTCTGTTTGTGGCCCTGTACAAGGAATTTTCAAGGGTCCTCTTCTGTCATGGTTTACATGCGTGTATGATTAAAGATGGTCCAAAGAAAGAAATCCCTAATCACAAAATAAAGTTTGCATTTTTGACTTTTAGTTGGTAAAGTTCGATGAACACTTACCGCACGTGGGGCTTGGCTTTCAATTCTTATTTCCGTTATGTGGATGCGGCATGGGGGTTTTTCATTTGGTCATGGGTCCACTTCTTTTTTTTCCCCCCGTTGGTATTTATTTGGCCTCGTCACTAAATGAGTTTTTTCCTTTGCTGCATCCTCATTTACTTTCATAATTTTTTACAACCCTAGTACTTTTGGTAATACTCCACTACCGTCATCGAGGGACGTTTTGCTCCGACTAGCACGGACCGTGTCAGCTGGGTATTTCGGTGGTTCTCGCGGGCTGCTTCTGTCATCGGCTATTGCTTCTTCTTGGGCGTTGTGGCGCCATCTCTTACGATAGCCGATGACAAAAGCAGCCCGCGAGAACCACCGAAATGCCCAGCTGACACGGTCCGTGCTAGTCGGAGCAAAACGTCCCCTCGATGACGGTAATGGAGTATTACCGAAAGTACTAGGGTTACAAAAAATTATGAAAGTAAATGAGGATGCAGCAAAGGAAAAAAACTCATTTAGTGACGAGGCCAAATAAATACCAATGGAAAAAAAAAAGAAGTGGACCCGTGACCAAAGGAAAAACCCCCATGCCGCATCCACATAACGGAAATAAGAATTGAAAGCCAAGCCCCACATGCGGTAAGTGTTCATCGAACTTTACCAACTAAAAGTGAAGTTCAAAAATGCAAATGCATTAATGCACGTTAAAAAAAATATATATATAACCTCCAATATCGGAAGTAAATTGAAACAAAATAAAGTGTTTTCACACTGTTCCAGTGGCTATCATTGCTTTTTTTTCTTTTTTTTTCCTATTTATTTATCCACTTTACCAATGTGGTTTAGCTTTTACTAGTTTAAAAACTTTGCATAGTATCAAACTTGACTGTAATGGTTTCAATCATAAATTTTAATCTAAAATACTATAGAACATTTAGGAACCATATTTCTGTTGATGTAACAGATTTTTTGGGCATTAAAAAGCTTGACAAATCCATATTATATACAGTGTTTGCAATAACATTTTATATAATAACAACAGTCAAGGACAAGAAATTTGAAGATATTGTTCTTCTCACCACCACTTCAGCTTCATGGCTGGCTGGCTGGCTGTCTGTCTGACAACTCCTTCCAAAATTGTTTCTTTTCCAGGTCAAAAACAGATGTATATAAGAGTAGCTCGTGGATAAGGAAAATGACAAGAGTAGAAGACATGGTAAGACTAAAATCCTTGAAATGGCAATGGGCTAGACATGCTGCCAGAAGAATGGACAACCAAAATTCTAGACTGGATTCCAAGTTCCAAGGGACAGGAAAAGACCCAAAAGAAGACCACATGGGAGATGGGTGGATGAAATTTAAATACATGCAGGAGTGACATGGGGAAGACTGGTACAAGATATACTGTTGTGGGAGAAACTTGAAGAGACCTTCATCAAGAAGTAGATTCATAATGGTTGATGAATACATATATATACAGCAGTTACAATGGCTTTGAAATCCTGCGGTGTTGAAGATGCATACATTAATATTATTCATGACATCTATAAAAATGCAAGTGCAAAGATTCGGCTATTTGAGAATACAGCACCCATAAAAATTGGAAACGGAGTGAGACAAGGTGACACTATATCTCCCAAACTCTTTAATGCCGCATTGGAAAATGTTTTTCAATCACTGAACTGGGAAAACAAAGGGATAAAGATTAATGGAGATTATCTAACTCACCATCGTTTAGCTGATGACAAAGTCATTTTTGCAACTACCCCATCAGAGCTGCAGAGTATGATCCAGGAACTTGCTGACAAGAGTAAAGAAGTGGGATTAAAAATGAACTTTCAGAAGACAAAAGTGATGTACAATGCGTCTATGAGAAATGAAGATTTATTGATTGATGGAGAAAAGCTGGAGATACCCATGTCTACATTTATCTTGGACAGCTCATATCAAGTGAGGTTCACATTGATGAAGAAATTAAATCGGCATATAAACTTGCCTGGAGAGCATTTGGAAGAAACAGTATAATTTTCAAGAGTAATATGCCATTATATCTTAAAAGAAAAGTGTTTGATCAATGCATCCTTCCAGTGCTTACATATGGTGCAGAAACGTGGACCTTAACTAAAAGAGAGACACAAAGACTGCAGACAACTCAGAGAAGCATGGAGAGATGCATGCTTGGTGTAACCAGGAGAGATAAGAAGAGGAAGTCATGGTTCAAAAAAATGACAAGAGTGGAAGGCATCATGATCAGAGTAAAATCCCTGAAATGGCAATGGGCTGGGCATATTGCCAAAAGGACAGACCATCGATGGACAGCCGAAATTTTAGACTGGATTCTCAGGGACAGGAAAAGACCCAGAAGAAGACCACATGGAAGATGGGTGGATGAAATTCAAAAGTATGCAGGAGTAACATGGAGGAGACTGGCACAAGACAGACGGTTGGGGAAGAAACTTGGGGAGACCTTTGTCCAGCAGTGGATTGATAATGTTTGATGATGATGATATATACAGGGTGATTCAGAACTCATGGGACAAACTTTAAGGGGTGGTAGAGCATACTGCAACAAACATTTTTTGTATAGGAACATATGGGCACAAGTGATGCGTTGAGGCAAAAACACAAGAAATAGACATGAAAGGAAACAAATTGTGTACTTTACAGCATCGTTGACAAGTGCTTCTTTACAGCAATGTTTACAATAATTGCTCAAAATTGCGTCCACCAACAGTATTACATGCATGGCAGCGTCGACGGAGTGATTGGCGTACAGTTTCAAAGATGTCAAGTATTTCTCACACACGTGCAGCCGCAACGGATATTCAAGTGAAGAGGTCCTCAACAGAGTGAACTGGAGTCTGGTAAACGAGGGCCTTCAGATGTCCCCATAAGAAGTAACTGAGGCTCGATAAATCGGGCATTGGGGTGGCCAACGGACTGGTCGATCAGGCCAATCCATCGCACCCCAAAAGTGGCATCCAGGTAATTGTGCACATTAATGCTGGAATGAGCTGGCACCCCATCATGCTGAAACCACAGTCCTTGTCGGACGGCCAGTGAAACCAAACCCTTCTGCAATAATGTGCCTGCTTAAAAGACAGGGATCCTGTCTCACCCTTGGACACCTCTAGAGTTTATGCTATTCCCATTTCAACTCCCTCTGGTCTCTCAGTGTATATTAGAAGCACATAAAAAAGCATCAAAACAAGAATTGGTGAACACCCAAAAAAAAAAAAAGATGCTTCCAATGGTCTTCTAAAGACAGCTTTATCTGCACTAACCCCTGACAACACCTCTGCAGTTCCCATTTGGAAAGAAACCAAAAAAGTTGTCCCTTTCATCAACAAGGCATCTCTGCATTTCCAAGAGAGCATTTGAAATTTTGTTCACCAAAAACTGCAATTCAGAGACCCCTCACCAAATCCCATTTATTTGGATTTCTCTTCTAAAATCTGGCAACATTTCCAACACCCCAATTTCAAATTGTAGTTCTGGCAACCAGCCCATCCAGTTGATCGCGGGTGATCAAGGTCGTAGGATGACCGAAAGCTACCGCTAAACATACCTTTTACCTACGTGACTCTGCGCATTTTGCTTGTTTTATACGTTTATCTTGAATAGGGATCCCAGACATCGCGTTTTTGGTTAATGCATCCCACTGTCCCGAGAAAACTCTTCGCGACAACTTTTTGTCCTGTATTTTAGAGTTCAAGACTGAAACCAGCATTACCTTGGGAAAATGTCCTTCAAACAGCCCAAACTATTAATCAGACTGCTGCCATATCAAACATTGTTGAATCTGATTTGTTTGAGAAAGTAATGGTAGTGAATACAGCTCTGAAATCCAAACATTTAGATGAAGTCTGAGTGGATCTCTTAAAAAGGTTTAAGGCAAATTTAAAGAAAGTAGTGGAGTTCGTTATGTGTATCCCTGGAACAAATGAGTGTGTCAAAAGATTTATTTTCTCACATGAACGCACTGTGGACTGATAAGAAAAACAAATTGTCTGTAAAAACTGTAAAATCAATACTTATTGTAAAATCATTCTTCAATGAGGATTGTCTAGCTTTTCATGACATGATTCTTAAAAACAAACAATTGTTAAGTGAAATTCATTCCTCAGAAAAGTATTGCAAGAGTGAGCAAGACTGATTGATTAATAAGAATACTAATTAATAAGAATAATTAAAATACTTTTGTAAGACTGGCATATATGTGATGGATGCACATATTAAACTTTCACCCTCAGTTATAAGTGTCCCGTATTTTTTTCCAATGTATCTGGTATTCCTAATCTTGAAGAAATTCTGGTAAAATGTCTTCCAGAAAAATACGATAACATCTGCCATCGAGTCGAGTTGGTAGTAGATGTCGTCCAAGCAGGAAGTCGCTCACAATACCCACCCACATATTCACAGAGAATTGTTCTTGGTATGTTGACACTGCCACGCATGTATTACTGTTGGTGGACGCAATTTTGAGCAATTATTGAAAACATTGCTGTAAAGAAGCACTTGTCAAAGATGCTGTAAGTACACAATTTATGTTTCCTTTAATGTCTATTTCTTGTATTTGTGCCTCAACGTGTCACTTGTGCCCATACATTCCTATACAAAAAATGTTTGTTGTAGTGTGATCTACCACCCTTTAAAGTTTGTCCCATGAGCTCTGAATCACCCTGTATATGTATATACTGTATATCATTATCATCATTGTCAACCATTATCAATCCACTGCTGGACGAAGGTCTCTCCAAGCCTCTTCCACAATGGTCTGTCTTGTGCCAGTCTCCTCCATGTTACTCCCACATACTTTCGAATTTCATCCACCCATCTCCCATGTGGTCTTCTTCTGGGTCTTTTCCTGTCCCTCGGAATCCAGTCTAAAATTTTGGCTGTCCATTGATGGTCTGTCCTTCTGGCAGTATGCTCAGCCCATTGCCATTGCAGGGATTTTACTCTAATCATGATATCTTCCACTCTTGTCATTTTTCTGATCCACGAGTTCCTCTTCTTATCTCACCTGGTTACACCAAGCATGCACCTCTCCATGCTTCTCTGAGTTTTCTGCAGCCTTTGTATGTCTCTTTTAGTTAAGGTCCACGTCTCTGCACCACACTAGAGCACTGGAAGGATGCACTGATCAAACACTTTTCTTTTAAGACATAATGGCATATTGCTCTTGAAAATTATACTATTTCTTCCAAAAGCTCTCCAGGCAAGTTTTATACGCCGATTAATTTCTTCATCAATGTGACCCTCACTTGATATCTGCTGTCCAAGATAAATGTATGCATCTGTTATCTTCAGCTTTTCTCCATCAATCGATAAATCTTCATTTCTTGTAAAAGCATTGTACATCACTTTTGTCTTCTGAAAGTTCATTTTTAATCCCACTTCTTTACTCTTGTCAGCAAGTTCCTGGATCATACTCTGCAGCTCTGATGGGGTAGTTGCAAAAATGACTACTAGTTTGTAAATGAATTCATGGCACCTCTGGTGGTCAAATTTTCGAACTAAAGCCTAGTTCGTCATCAGGACTACATCACTGGAGTAGTTGCTGCCACTCAGTTGGAAGAGTCCAACCACAATTATCGTTAATTGTGGTACTTCTTGCCATTTCGATCTCTTCCTCTAGTTTCCTCTTTACTAAGTTTGACTGGTGGGTGATTATTCTTACTGAGTCCCAATTTATGAAGTGTCCACTTGCTTCTATATGTCTGTCTAGCCCTGTTTTGTTACTAATGTTCCTAATAGCTGCTTGGTGTTCCTTCATTCGGACTTTAATACTTCTCCCTGTTTCTCCTATATAGCCGAGTTAGCAGTTACAGTCGATGCAATATATTACTCCTTCTTGCAATTGGATGCCCACTTCTTTCTGCTTTAAAGCTGGCAGGAATTTCTTTAATTTGTTATTTAGATCTGGAGCAAGCCTGATATTATATTTTGCTCCGATCCTCTTCAGCTTTTCGAAAAGTCTCTTGTGGTACGTAAATTTGCTGGCGAATTTGAAGTTGTTTATTTCCTGCTTTTTTGGCACTTGTCTAAATAATTTCTCAACATATGGGAAGGGATAATTGTTTTCTGTCAATATTTCTTTCAATTCTTCTTTGTGAAGATCTTTTTGAGTATCTGAAGAGACCAGGACTTCAAATTTTTTCCAAAAATTGGCTCGCTGTATTCGATTTCATATAATCAGGGTGGAATGTACAGAAGTCTAACATCTTCCAAGTCCTAGTCTCTTCAGATACTCAAAAAGATCATCTCAGAGAAGAATTATAAGAAATATTGGCAGAAAACAATTACCGCTCCCCATGTGTTGAGAAATTATTTAGACAAGTGCCAAAAAAGAAGCAGGAAATAAACAACTTCAAATTCGCCAGCAAAATTACGTACCACAAGGGACTTTTCGAAAAACTGAATAGGATCAGAGCAAAATATAATATCAGGCTTGCTCCAGATCTAAATAACAAATTAAAGAAATTCCTGCCAGCTTTAAAGCAAAAAGAAATGGACATCCAATTTCAAGAAAGAGTAATATATTGCATCATCTGTAACTGCTGACTCAGCTATATAGGAGAAACGGGAAGAGGTACTAAAGTCTGAATGAAAGAACACGAAGCAGCTATTAGGAACATTAGTAACAAAACAGGGCTAGACAGACATATACAATCAAGTGGACACTCCATAAATTGGGAATCAGTAAGAATAATCGCCCACCAGTCAAACTTAGTAAAGAGGAAACTAGAAGAAGGGATCGAAATAGCAAGAAGAAGAAGTACCACAATCATACACATAATTCCTTTTCTCCCAGGTATCGGAGTAGAGAAAATGATCAGGCATTCTGTTATCAGAGTTCTGGGACAGGGCATTCTTCTTGTGATTCTTTTGGGAATTTCTCCAGTGGGAAGAGTTCACAGGGACAAGAAGTGAGAAATTCTAGGTTTTATGGAATCAGAACTAGTTCTTACAGGGAAGATGCTGAAAGTATCTTAACTGAGCAGCGGAGAACAAAACAGAATGTGCAAAGAGGCAGGAAACGAGAGGAACAGGAAAGCAGTTGGTTCAAGGAAATCCTGCAGAAAATGGAAGAGAAGAGATTGATGAAAAAAAGAGAAGAGAAACTCGAGAGGGACAGAATCAAAGCACACAAGAAATTGGAAAGGTCTCTACGAAGAGGCAGGAAACAAGAGGAACAGGAATGGAGTTGGTATGAGGAAAACTTGTGGAAGATGGAAGAGGAGGGATTAATGAAAGAAAGAGAAGAAAAACTAGAGAGGGATAGAATTGAAACACTTAAGGAGTGGGAATGAGTACCAAAAGGCATTAAAGAAGCCAGAACTGGCTAGGCAGAAGGAACTAGAGGAGAAGTTCGAAAAGGAAAGGCTGAAAGTTCTCAAAGAGTGGGAGCAGTGGGAAAATGAAAAAAGATTAAGAAGAAGGAAAGAAAGACTGGAAAGGGGAATGATGATGAAAAGGTTGGAAAAGGAAAGGCTAGAACAGGAAAGACTTCAGCGGTTAGAAAGAGAAAGGCTTCAGAAGTTAGAAAGAGTTCAGCAGTTAGAAAGAGAAAGGCTTCAGCGGTTAGAAAGAGAAAGGCTTCAGAAGTTAGAAAGAGAAAGACTTCAGCAGTTAGAAAGAGAAAAGCTTCAGCAGTTAGAAAGAGAAAGGCTTCAGAAGTTAGAAAGAGAAAGACTTCAGCGGTTAGAAAGAGAAAGACTTCAGCGGTTAGAAAAGCAAAGACTTTAGCAGCTGGAAGGAGAAAGACTTCAGAAGTTGGAAAGGGACTGGCTGGATCAGTTAAAAAGGGAAAGGCTTCAGATGAAGGAAAGGGTGAAATTGGAGGAAGAAGTAAACAAAAGAGAAGAGATTAGAATGGAACAGGAAAGTGTAGAACAGGAAGTGCTGCAACTCCAAGCTAAGGCGATACAGCAGGTTGCAATAAAGGAAGAAGGTATAAAAACATAGACCTAAGTCATTGCATGATCCAATTTCATGTAAAAATATCCTCAAGTGTTATATTGAACAATATTTATTTACATGAGGTTAAAAGCTATATACAATAGATTAAAACACAAGATATTTCGCAGTAGCAGCTACCGCATCATCGGGTGACACATAGCATATGGAACCAGAGTTCTTAAATAGTTTAATATGATGGTATTGAAGAAACTATAAAGCGCCGCTTGACGGTACAGTAATGACATACATCACTGAAATACATTCGTAACGCCCTCTGAAAAAAAAAAAACTCAGAATAGTAATTATAAAGGTAATGGTAGTTCATTTAACAAGTTCTTCCAGGCCCGAGGAATATGGTACGGCATATCATCATTGCAACATTTATCACCGAACTGGTGAATAAACATGCTTTCCATATACAATAAAGAAACTTTGTCCTTTGGGCCGTAAGTCAACAGATGCGAAGCATTCCAGTCAGGAATGTAGGTACCAGCACTGACCAGGCGTGAGAGAGAAGTATCAGTAGAGTTACGCTTGACATTATACTGATGTTCAGCCAACCTGATACCAAAATTTCTAAAAGTCGAACCTATGTATCTACTATCAGGTACATCAGGAACAACCGACCTAAGTGGAACACAATACACCCCATGTCTGGAAAATTTGTAAAGAAGATCCCGATCTTTACGACTAAAAGAAAATAATGACCTAGTCTTTAGACCGAAGGCCAAATGGCAACCTCGGCACAGACTACTCAAACCAGAGCAAACACTAGGTAGGTAATCCAGCGAACCCACAAAGCTTATTTCACGAGACGGGCGTACAAGGGTAGTAAATCTCAACCTCGACACATGAGCAATTATACGGGAGATACAACTCTGAGTGTACCCATGGCTAAAAGCAATGTCCCCAATGATACTGAATTCCCATTGGAGTAAACGAGAAGTGGAAGAGTGTGTGAACACGCGGCAAACAAAATAATATAGTGCCGAAAGTTTATAACGGAAGGGATGAGCCGAATTAGCAGGGATAATTACAAGAAATAGGAGAAGACTTACGGTAAACAGAAGTAGTTAAACGATGGGATACCGAGTCATGCTGTAACAAAATATCCAGAAATGGGAGGGAGCAAGAATTCTCAACCTCAACTGTAAAATTGATAAATGAAAACTGAGCTGACACAAGTTCCAAAAAAGCCATAAGTTCATCGAGAGAATAAGTCCAAAAAATAAGAATATCATCAATGTATCTTAAATATAATGCGGGACGCAAGACACATTGACTAAACACACGCTCTTCCAAAGATTGCAAGGCGATTTCTGCCAAAACTAGGCGTACCCTCTAATTGTTGGTAAATAACGCCATTGAATTTGAAATAGGATTGTTGGTGAATAAATTTCAAAACTTGCACAACAGCTAAGGTTTCCACGGGTTAGCATAATCCAAACGAAAGGAGCCTGGAGTTTTTACATGAAATTGGAACGTGCAATGACTTAGGTCTATGTTTTTATACGTTACCCACATCACGAAATGATGTTATAGTAAAGGAAGAAGGAGCTCAGATTAAAATTGGGGTAGTTGATGAAATTCCACATTCTGAAGCACAAGTCAGCAATCAGTTGGTGGAGATGGGGGTGTTGGAAACAGAAGATACAGGGTCTGCCATAATTATTGACACAGAGGCTGTCACAACAAAAACTTTGGAAGTTATGCAAGGTTGAAGTTGAGGAAGATGAGAATGTGCATGCTTTTTCGGGGTGTGTGAGTGTAGAGATAAACACAGTAGTTGAGTCACTGGAAGTTAGTGTTGGTGGAAATGTAAAATGTTGTGTAAGAAAGGAGGTTCTTCAATTCAGTGAGGAAGAGATGTTAAATGAGCCAAGTGATGAAGTATCAGTAGAAGTGGCTGTGATAAAAGATGCACGCAGTGAAGTGGAATCCACATTCCATAAACAAACGGTAGGTATCATAGACTGTTCTGAAACCCTCACCTCTGAAAATTGCATTCAGACAAATGCTAGTCAGGAAAAATTGGAGCAGAGTAAAATTGTTGAAGTGATGATAAACAGTCTGTTCTCCTTGATTATCATTCCAGTTGCATTAATACTTGCAACATTGCATAGGAGTTTTTCTCTACAAAATAAGCATAGGCTCTGTCTGCCAGAGAAATGTAGAGACCAAGTGTCAATTTTTAAGTTGAGTATTGAGGCAAATAAGCCCACATTTGTCATTTACCTTTATGGGTGGGATATAACCACTCTCACATTCCTACAGTTTCTACTGTGGAATGTAAAACGGGTGCGTAATAAACAGAATCTTAAGTGTAACATTTGATTGAATGATAAAAAAAATTCTTTTATCACTCTGAGGTCCCCTTGGTAATGAATGGAACTGGAAACTGATAATGAATTCTGGATGTATAATAGCAAGTGGCATAGCATTTCATGCTTGGTTGTGTGTAAATAGTGTAATTTTTTTTCCTAAGGCAATATGCTCTCACTTCGCTTATTTCATTTTGAAAGGGAATTTTATTTTGCATTCGCTGTTTTTCTTTTCATCAGTGGGTAGGCTTCTCATTTCAGCCAGTATGTAAAGATGATGAGCACCGGTGAGATATTATGAAAGGGCATAAATTGTTATTTTGAAGATTTTTGTGCATTGAAAATTATATTACCTTGTGTTTTGTTGTTTATCTCCTGGAGTGTTGTAAGATGGATAGAGAGGAATGTTTTGGTCAGGGCTGAAATGTGAGGAGAGCTTTGATTGGAGATGTATCGTCATTATGAATATGACGAAGTGGAGAAAGGAATAATTTTGTTTATTGTTACTTCCTTTTCGAGAAAACATTTTCATTGCAACGATAGGATTTCTATAAGGATTGTCTGATTTATTGTCTGGTGTGATAAGGATGGTAAACAAGTGAATAAGATTTTTGTTGACATTTGGTGTGTTTACTATTTGGTATTTTTTGGGTATATCATGCCCGAGTTTTTGAGTGTCAAAGGCAATGGAAGAAACGAGACCTCATTTATCTTCATGTGTTATAGATGTGTTATGGAAACATGATAATTTCAGAAAAAGGACAGGAATGTTTTTTTTAAGTAATCACCGAGTTCTTTTTCTGAGTCATACCTACGAAAAAAATTTGATGGTTTGTTTTCCTCTCATGTTGGACATTCAAGGAGTGGGGTATGAAGGGTTATGTTAAATGCTGGTAGTTTTGTGATATGCCTCAAGGTGGTATTGAGGTGAGAGATGTTTCTGGGGAAAGTGAATCCATGAATAATGTGAGTCAGTGAATCAGATGAGAATTTTGTGAGATTTGCATGTGAAATGATTATGTAACATGAGGATGGTATCTAGATGATGTTTTGTTTTTTTCTTTCTCTGTTGTGGTAGGTAGCATGTAGTATTGCACAATGGTATTCTGGAAGTGGCCAGAGCAAAGCGAGTCCTGCATAAGTACTCCAGAAGTGAGAATGGTGTGACATTTTACTGGGTATGATGTTCAGTGAAGTATGTTCAGTGCATGGGAAGAGAAAACTGCTGCAGAAGTTTTCTAAGCCTACAGCCCTTATGGAAAACAGGATTTGCAAATTCTATCCTATGTTGTTTTCTTTTATTTTACTGGTCTGTTTCTGTGAGATGAGCCTTGCATAGTGTTGGATAAAAAAAAAATTCTCTGTGTATTTTTTTATGGTGTTTGTGGAATTATGTAATCCATGTTCTTTCTTGAGTATTGCGTAGTGTTAGTAGTTTTGTTGGTGTAGCTTTCTGTTTGTGTCATGTGTAGGGTTTTTTTTTTTTTTAATCTCTGGTGTGAGTGTGAATTCATCTTGTTCTTGCCTTTGGGCTTTTAGTTCTTGGAATGAAAGCAAAAAAAAATTGTTGTTTTTTTCTTTTCGCTTCAGAGGAGGATGTGATGATCTGTTGACATTTTTCTTATCTCTAAATTAATAGGCCAATATTTTTGGATCGGAAAACCCATCACCAGATCTACGCATTCTCAATGAGAGTGAGATTTTTTTTTTTTATGAGATGATCTCAAATCCCTTGGGCAAGAAGGGAGTTAAAAAAAAAAATCATAGCTTAATTCTTTTTTATTTGGCCTAGCCACCAAAAATTTCCTTGTATTGAGTTGTTTTCCAACATGTGCCTGGGAGCACAAAATAAACCTTCAGTTAACCTGGAACATATGTTTGATCAAATTATTTTGTGTCACATGTGAATTTCTCTTGTCGGTGGTGGTGGAATCAACTTTTTTTTTATTTTTTTTTGATTGGAGGTTTAACGACTACCGTGAGCAACTCAATGGGCTATAAGCAGTCGCCCGTCCCTAATTTAGGGTCACTGGTTCCAGGGAAGGGAGAGAGCCAGTGCCGTAAGACAAACACAACATCCATGCCTCACCGGGATTCGAACCCGGACCCCTTACGGACGAATGATCAGAGGCCATCGCTTAGACCACTGCGCCACCGGGGCGACGGAATCACCTTCCATTTAGTCACAAATAAAAAAATATTTTTAATTGGGGTCACTAGATAGATCACCGGCCTTTTTCTTCTTTTTAAAAATATTTTTCTTAACACCAAATCCCCATGTATCAAGACAGTAGCAAAAAATTTTTTAACAGATACTAAAACAACAAAGTAAAACTCAAAAACTAACAGGTATGAGTAAAAACATAGAAAGTTATAGCAACCTGAATGTAGAAAGTGTCAAGAATGCCGAGATTTGGCTTTATCAAGGACCAGCAAAACTCTGCATTTTCTCACTTCCACAAAGACCTAGTTGGAAATGGGTTTCTGCAAAGCCATAGATGCAAGTTTAAAGCCCACCAAAATTTTTTTTTTTAATTATCATAACTTCCTCATAGTTGCATGATGAATCATTTAGTTAAAGTTTTTGCATGCATCTATAGCTCGTCATCTGCCACAGAAAACAGAAAAACGATTACAAAAACCACAAGTTGTGAGAGGGTCTGAAAAATCATTAGAATTATTCAGCAAAAAACATGTTGCCGAGCAACCAAGCCACCTGAGAGAGAATTAAAACACGAATAACTGTACCAAAGTACTACAAAGTCTTATTCTTTGTGGTGAAAAAAAGCTTTATCCAAATTGCCATAAAATTAAAAAAAAATTTAAAACCAGATTTTTGAAAGTAAACAGGATTTTTGTACCCACAACTAGGTCTTTGTGGAAGTGAGAAAATGCAGAGTTTTGCTGGTCCTTGATAAAGCCAAGGCTCAGCATTCTCGACACTTTCTACATTCAGGTTGCTATAACTTTCTATGTTTTTACTCATACCTGTTGGTTTTTGAGTTTTACTTTGTTGTTTTAGTACCTGTTAAAAATTTTTTGCTACTGTCTCTACTTAATAGTATGTGAATTCTGAATATTCATAACTGCTGCGTTGCACGTCATGATCAATCCCGCTACTTTCTACTTTGAGGTATCTCATCTATACACTCCTTAACCTCACTTAACAACCTCTGTGCTTCCCAGTATGCAGCAACAAATTCCCTTGAAGGCATCTTGAAACCAAGAGAAGTAACTCTTTAGAATCCACCATAAATTCCAAAATTCAAATTACGAGAAAAGAAAACACTTCACTAGTCCTACCTAATTCACTGCATAATTTTGTCTCAGCAACACATTCTCACTATCACCCATTTTAAATTATTGCACTTAAAGAAATCTGCAAATAACCAAACAAAAAATCTAGCACTAATTTCAAAGGCTATCTTCACTAACTGAAAGTTACATACCCATTTGCTTAAAATAGTCATTATAGACTAAACTAAACTATGCAGTACACTACAGAATTTAAATATTATAAGGTTATTATACTATGCTTGCTGTTACTGTAATGATATACTATGCAATGATTATTCCTACTTAAAATTAGTGAGCTATAATTCTTCTTAAGAATTTTTTTTCTACCTGAGCCTAAAGTTATCTCTCACTCTTTTTCTTAATTAAAAATAATTACCTCAATATTTCTCACCAATGTAAACAAAAGCACAATACATAAATGCAATACAAAAATTCAAATGCAAATTCACACTTAAAAAAAATTATGATTGCAAGCACTTGATACTGACTAAAATTTCGAAAATGAATGCCTAACATGAAGAAAATTCTCCCCATTAACTATGTTCTATGTCAAAACCTTATCCTTTACTGTTGCTAGAGAAATTTGACCTTTTTACAATTTTCACACAGCATTACCTAATACCAGAAATAGCAAATCTTAAATGTGAATCTCTCTGGTACAGTGGGTGGAATCCTGGTCACAGGAACCAGTTTGATATAAGGGGATTTGGATGTTAAGATATTATTTTTAAAAAGAAGAAAAAGGCCGGTGATCTATCTAGTGACCCCAATTAAGAATATTTTTTTTATTTGCGACTAACACCCAAGGTACGATCCTAAAAAAAAACTCCCAGTAAATGGAAGGTGATTTCACCACCACTGACAAGAGAAATTCACATGCGACACAAATTAATTTGATCAAACATATGTTCCAGGTTAACTAAAGGTTTAATTTTTGCTTCCAGGCACATGTTGGAAAACAACTCAATACAAGGAAATTTTTGGTGGCTAGGCCAAATAAAAAAGAATTAAGCTATGATTTTCTTCTTTTAAATCCCTTCTTGCCCAAGGGATTTGAGATCATCTCATGAAAAAAAATCTCACTCTCATTGAGAATGCGTGGATCTGGTGATGGGTTTTCCGATCCAAAAATATTGGCCTATTAATTTAGAGATAGGAAAAACGTCTACAGATCAGTCTCTACTTAATAGTATATATATAGCAGAAAAACCAAATAAAAGCACCAAATAAAAACCAACTTTGAAATTCAAAAGCACCCAAGGCTGCACAAAAGAAAGATCAAAACATATACGGATATAATGCTAAAATCAAAACAAAAATAAAACAATATTAAAAAAAGAGAATAAAATAGAGAAATAAATAAAAATAAAAAATGTTTTTTAAAAACTAGAAGAACACAGGTCTTTGTAGATATATGAGAGATTTTCTTCATGCTGCCCCTGACGAAGCCATAAGAGAAGCTGTCATACAATCTGCAATCCTTGTGTTGTTCTAGCTTTTTGTTTTTAGTTTGCTCCGATTCTCATTTGGTTTGGAAGTTTTAACATTTTTTATTTTTATTTTTCTTTGCTATTTTATTCTTTTTTTAATATTGTTTTATTTTTTCTCTTAATTTATTTTTGTTTTGATTTTAGCATTATATCCTTATATATATATATATATAGTTTTCTAGAGAACGAAATTCCTTCTTCTTTCATCAAAAGACTAAGGAAAAAATTTTAGAATTTAAAACGAAGGGTGCAAAATAACCTGAAAATCACAAAAAAAGCTTAAAAATCTGTTTATAAAAGAAAATAAAAACAAATAAAAAGAAAACTAGTTATTCATCACTAGGATAGCTATACTAAAAATAGTAAAACCAACATTAAAATTAATAAGATTCTGATTAATCTATAGAAGCTCACTAAGGTGATTTAATACATGCAAAGATTATTAAATAAACTGCTCGTGTATTTTATAATATTTCTCATGTATTCTGGAGAGTTAATTCTGCTCATTCTGATCATACAGATCCACAGTCTTAAGTTTATATATTTTTTTCTCTGGTTAAAATCTCCGCGCGTTGGTTTCTTGCTGTATGAGGAGGCCATCAGCCCCACCCTCACTGCCCCCAGCGTCTAGGGAGTGGCGGAAGAGGTCAGCCATGTTCTCCTCTTGTGAGGAGAAAAGTTTTTGTCACACAAGAGGTAAGCTCTCTTCCTTGTTTTTGGGTTCTAGGTTTTATAAGTTCAATGTTTGTACTTTATGTACCTTTTCTCTGTCGTTTTTTAGCTTTTCAGCTTTTAAGCATTGGTTTGTCTGTTAACATTTATGCGGGTTTTAACTCTTACTTTTCTTTGTAACTTTGAGCGTCTTTTGGGGTACCTAGGAACAGAAGATGGCTAAGCTTGTTCCTTTTCTATGCGCTGTCTATGCGCTGTTTTTTCAAAGTAGTAAAGTTCTTAATAACTAATTAATTATGCACTTAAAGCACTGCTGAAATACTTTGTACATATTGCAACTAACTGTTTAAGGTATATAACTTTCACAAAGTTTTCTTTAGTTAATTATTATCTTTAACTTATTCTCGTTTTCGTGCTGTCATAAGTTGTAGAGAAGGGGGTTTTAGACTCAAGTTTTCTTTCAAAAATCTGTTCGTTATAAATTAACATTTCCTTTTTTAATTGCAATGTAAAATTGGGATTTCTTTTGCATTGTTTTTCAGGTTTAAATTCTCTCTCAAACGAACTTGGAATTTCGTTATAGCTGAAAATCATTTCTATTTATTATGTCACTCTCACAGCTTGAGTTCTCTTTAATCTTCTTCTCTCTGTTTAATAGTAACAGATGAAGAGCATGGGTCGGGCCATGAAGGTTAATGGATGCAAGCGAAATTGTTAACTAGTGCTAGGTCATGCTACTCTACGGAGGACATGACTTATATATATATTTTTTAAACTATTTTAGGTGGGAATGTTACTTGCATCTATGGCCTTGCAGAAACCCATTTCCAACTAGGTCTTTGTAGAAGTGAGAAAATGCAGAGTTTTTGCTGGTCCTTGATAAAGCCAAGGCTCAGTATTCTCGACACCTTCTACATTCAGTTGTTTTATTTTATTTTTTTATCTTTTCTCCTTTTACTCACACAGGTAGATACATAACCTTTTGTATGTTGTACTAGGTGTGAGTCAAAATTATATATGTATTTTTTTGCTTAGGTATCTTCTTTATAGAATATATATATATATATATATAGTGGACATCTAAGGGATGTATGGTCAGGTGATGCACAACACCACAGCCTCTCCTTGACAAATGTCAACCACACCTTCTCGTGGTGCATCCTGTTCCCACTAAAAGGGCTCTGACGACCGCCAATAGCGGTATAACTATACCATCGGGATTAGAGGAAATGCTATCCCACACTCACCAACCCGCTTGGCCAGCGTGGTGATTTATGGCCAAACCCCTACAAAATGACTCCACAACTTAAATCTTGGCCCCCAGTCACCAGCAGCTGGAATGTACCTGGCCAAGGCAGCGGTCAATGCGACATGAAGGCAGAGGGTGCTAAGAATCACCAGAGGACTGGACTAGGCTGCCATTTTATGCTGACCTTGGCTACTCTCTATCTTCTGATTCAAGGCTTCTTGAATTGGAAAAGAAACTACAAAGGATCAAGTGGGACATCGTAGGGCTAAGTGAGGTAAGGAGAAGATCTCATTGAACTGAAAAGTGGACATCTCTTCTACTATCATGGGACAGATACTGGCAGAACCAGTGGTGTTGGATTTATAATAAACAAGAAACTGAAGGATAAAGTTGTAGAAGTTGAAAGTTCCTCTGACAGAGCTGCGCGACTCGTTATCCAACTCTCAAGAAGATAACAGGCTCAGATTATTCAAACTTGTGCACCCACCACAAGTCATCCTGAAGAAGAAATTGAAGAATTTTATGAGGAAATTTGTCATCTAAATAATAAAGACAAGCAGCACTTGAAGATAATTATGGGAGATTTCAATGCAAATATAGGGCAACAGCAACAGAATGAAACTTCAGTACGTAACTTCGGTCACGGCAACTGAAACGAGCTTGGAAATACTCTCGTAGAGTTTGCAGAGGCAGAAGGGATTTTCATCATGAACTCCTTTTTCAAGAAAAAACCGCAAAGAAAATGGACATGGGGGCATCCAAATGGATGGACAAGTGACATTGATTTTATTATGTGTAACAAGAAATTTATCATCAAAGACTGCAGTGTACTGAACAAGTTCAACACAGGTAGTGACCATAGAACGGTAAGATGCACCTGAATGCTAAACTCGAGCGTAGCAAGCACATAAAACAAACAAAATGTATTGAAGTGACCAACCTTAAAAAGCATCATAATACCTTCAAATTAGAACTGAGGAACAGATTCTCTATTCTAAAAGGTCTAACATCAGAAGAAGTGGACATCTCTGAAGTTAACAGAAAAGTAACCAAAGCTCTTATGGAAACAGCAACAAAATTAGCTGGGTCTAAGAACAAGTTGCATGTGAACAAATTATCAGGAAAAACCAAAATGTTGATTCAAAAAAGAAGAGAGATGAGGGCAACTAAAGAAGATGTGACTTCCAAAGTGGAATATATAGAGCTATGCAAGACAGTACGAAAAAGTATCACTGCAGACGTAAGGAAATTCAACTGTGAATTAGTGAGGAAAGCAATTGAAAACAACCAAAGCCTAAAGATAGCAAAGGGACATCTTAGTAAGGGAAGAAAACAAGATGGTTCTGAAACAATAAATAGAGGCGAAATTTTGACAAGAGTGAAAGATTTCTACTCCAAATTTTATGAAAGGGATGATACATGTACTCCAGACATCATGAAAGGTACCAGTACAAGAGTTCTTCCAGTCCTCCCAGCAGAAGTTGCACATGCAATCAAAAACATGAAGCGGGGAAAAGCTCCAGAAGAAGATGGAATTACTGTAGACATCATACAAGAAGCAAGTGGAGAAATCGAAACAGTACTCGCCCAAATTTTCACTCGATGCCTTAATGAAGGGAAGATTCCTGAGGATTGGAACACTACAATGATCCTGCTACATAAAAAGGGTGACATTGAGTATCTCAGGAACTACAGACCTATCAGCCTCCTATCAGTGGCTTATAAAATCTTCACTAAAGTTCTTTCACACCGCTTGAAGGTAACACTGGACATGGCTCAACCGAGAGAACAAGCTGGATTCAGGAGTGGCTACAACACAGTAGATCATATCCACGTACTGAGAGAACTAATTGAAAGAGCGAGGGAATATGAACTTCCATTGTGCATGGCTTTTATCGATTATGAAAAAGCCTTTGATTCGGTGAAACCATCAGCAGTTACAATGGCTCTTAAATCCTGCGGTATTGAAGATGCATACATTAATATTATTAATAACATCTATGAAAATGCAAGTGCAAAGATTCGGCTGTTTGAAAATACAACACACATAAAAATTGGAAAGGGAGTGAGACAAGGTGACACCATATCTCCGAAGCTCTTTAACGCCACATTGGAAAATGTCTTTCAATCACTGAACTGGGAAAACAAAGGGATAAAGATTAATGGAGATTATTTAACTCGCCTTCGTTTTGCTGATGACAGTCATTTTGTACTGTGGAATTAATTTTTTTGCAGGCCTTATAGAGGTTATTATTTTAAAAAGTTGGTCAAATTTTTGAACTAAAGCCTAGTTCGTCATCAGGACTACGTCACTGGAGTAGTTGCTGCCACTCAGTTGGAAGAGTCCAACCGCAATTATAGTTAATTTCAGGCTGTTTTCTTAATCAAATTTGGTTTTAAATTCTTAGGTGTAAAATTTTGTCTTTGACTCTGCTCTTAGGTTTATATATATCATCATCATCGTCAACCATTATCAATCCACTGCTGGATGAAGGTCTCCCCAAGTTTGCTCCACAACGGTCTGTCTTGTGCCAGTCTCCTCCATGTCACTCCCGCATATTTACGAATTTCATCCACCCATCTCCCATGTGGTCTTTTTCTGGGTCTTTTCCTGTCCCTTGGAATCCAATCTAAAATTTCGGCTGTCCATCTATGGTCTGTCCTTCTGGCAGTATGTCCAGCCCATTGCCATTTCAGGGATTTAACTCTGATCATGATGTCTTCCACTCTCGTCATTTTTCGGATCCACGAGTTCCTCTTCTTATCTCTCTTGGTTATACCAAGCATGCACCTCTCCATGCTTCTTTGAGTTGTCTGCAGCCTTTGTATGGGGATGTAAGGTCAGGTGATGCGTAACATCACAGCCTCTCCTTGACAAATGTCAACCCGGCCTTCTCGTGGTGCATCCTGTTCCCACTAAAGGGGCTCTGACGACCGCCAATAGCGGTATAACTATACCATCGGGATCAGAGGAAATTCTATCCCACACTCACCAACCCGCTTGGCCAGCGTGGTGAGTTATGGCCAAACACCTCCAAAATGACTCTACAACTTAAATCTTGGCCCTCAGTCTCCGGCAGCTGGAATGTACCTGGCCAAGGCAGCGGCCAGTGCTACATGAAGGCAGAGGGTGCTAAGAATCCCCGGAGGACCGGACTAGGCTGCCATTTGATGCTGACCTTGGCTACCTATAATGGACGCTCCCTATCTTCTGATTCAAGGCTTCTTGAATTGGAAGAGGAACTACAAAGGATCAAGTGGGACATTGTTGGGCTAAGTGAGGTAAGGAGAAAAGGAGAAGATCTCATTGAACTGAAAAGTGGACATCTCTTCTATTATCGTGGGACAGATACTGGCAGAACTAGTGGTGTTGGATTCATAATAAACAAGAAACTGAAGGATAAAGTGATAGAAGTTGAAAGTTCCTCTGACAGAGCTGCACGACTAGTTATCCAACTATCGAGAAGATACCAGGCTCAGATTATTCAAACTTATGCACCCACCACAAGTCATCCTGAAGAAGAAATTGAAGAATTTTATGAGGAAATTCGTCATCTAAATAATAAAGGTAAGCAGCACTTGAAGATAATTATGGGAGATTTCAATGCAAAAATAGGGCAACGACAACAGAATGAAACTTCAGTAGGTAAATTCGGTCACGGCAACAGAAACCAGCGTGGAAATACTCTCGTTGAGTTTGCAGAGGCAGAAGGATTTTTCATCTTGAACTCCTTTTTCAAGAAAAAGCCACACAGGAAATGGACATGGAGACATCCAATTGGGACGACAAGTGAAATTGATTTTATTATGTGTAACAAAAAATTCGTCATCGAAGACTGCAGTGTGCTGAACAAGTTCAACACAGGTAGTGACCATAGATTGGTGAGATGTAAGATGCACCTCAACACTAAACTGGAACGTGGCAAGCTCATAAGACAAACAAAATGTATTGACATAACCAACCTTAAAAAACACCATAATACTTTCAAGTTGGAACTGAAGAACAGATTCTCTGCTTTAGAAGGCCTAACATCGGAAGAAGTGGATATTTCGGAAGTTAACAAAAAAGTAACCAAAGCTCTTATGGAAACAGCAACAAAATTAGCTGGGTCTAAGAACAAGTTGCATGTGAACAAATTATCAGGAAAAACCAAAATGTTGATGCAAAAAAGAAGAGAGATGAGGACAACTAAAGAAGATGTTACTTCCAAAGTGGAATATATAGAGCTATGCAAGACAACACGAAAAAGTATCACTGAAGACGTAAGGAAATTCAACTGTGAGCTAGTGAGGAAAGCAATTGAAAACAACCAAAGCCTTAAGATAGCAAAGGGACATCTCAGTAAGGGAAGAAAACAGATTATGGCTCTGAGAAAAGAAGATGGTTCTATAACAAGAAATAGAGGCGAAATTTTGACAAGAGTGAAAGATTTCTACTCCAAATTATATGAAAGGGATGATACATGTACTCCAGACATCATGAAAGGTACCAGAGTTCTTCCAGTCCTTCCAGCAGAAGTTGCTCATGCAATCAAGAACATGAAGCGGGGGAAAGCTCCAGGAGAAGATGGAATTACTATAGACATCATACAAGAAGCAAGTGGAGAAATCGAAACAGTACTCGCCCAAATTTTCACTCGATGCCTTAATGAAGGGAAGATTCCTGAGGATTGGAACAATGCTACAATGATCCTGCTACATAAAAAGGTGACATTGAGGATCTCAGGAACTACAGACCTATCAGCCTCCTATCAGTGGTTTATAAAATCTTCACTAAAGTTCTTTCACACCGCTTGAAGGTAACACTGGACATGGCTCAACCGAGAGAACAAGCTGGATTCAGGAGTGGCTACAGCACAATAGATCATATCCACGTACTGAGAGAACTAATTGAAAGAGCGAGGGAATATGAACTTCCATTGTGCATGGCTTTTATCGATTATGAAAAAGCCTTTGATTCGGTGAAACCATCAGCAGTTACCACGGCTCTGAAATCCTGCGGTATTGAAGATGCATACATTAATATTATTAATAACATCTATGAAAATGCAAGTGCAAAGATTCGGCTGTTTGAAAATACAACACACATAAAAATTGGAAAGGGAGTGAGACAAGGTGACACCATATCTCCGAAGCTCTTTAATGCCACATTGGAAAATGTCTTTCAATCACTGAACTGGGAAAACAAAGGGATAAAGATTAATGGAGATTATCTAACCCACCTTCGTTTTGCTGATGACGTAGTCATTTTTGCAACTACCCCATCAGAGCTGCAGAGTATGATCCAGGAACTTGCTGACAAGAGTAAAGAAGTGGGATTAAAAATGAACTTTCAGAAGACAAAAGTGATGTTCAATGCTTTTACAAGAAATGAAGATTTATCGATTGATGGAGAAAAACTGGAGATAACAGATACGTATGTTTATCTTGGACAGCAGATATCAAGTGAGGGTCACATTGATGAAGAAATTAATCAGCGTACAAAACTTGCCTGGAGAGCTTTTGGAAGAAACAGCATAATTTTCAAGAGCAATATGCCATTATGTCTTAAAAGAAAAGTGTTTGATCAATGCATCCTTCCAGTGCTTACGTATGGTGCAGAGACGTGGACCTTAACTAAAAGAGACATACAAAGGCTGCAGACAACTCAAAGAAGAATGGAGAGGTGCATGCTTGGTATAACCAGGAGAGATAAGAAGAGGAACTCGTGGATCCGAAAAATGACGAGAGTGGAAGACATCATGATCAGAGTTAAATCCCTGAAATGGCAATGGGCTGGACATACTGCCAGAAGGACAGACCATAGATGGACAGCCGAAATTTTAGATTGGATTCCAAGGGACAGGAAAAGACCCAGAAAAAGACCACATGGGAGATGGGTGGATGAAATTCGTAAATATGCGGGAGTGACATGGAGGAGACTGGCACAAGACAGACCGTTGTGGAGGAAACTTGGGGAGACCTTCGTCCAGCAGTGGATTGATAATGGTTGACAATGATGATGATGATGATATATATATATACACACAGTTGAACCCACATATAGTGAACTCATTTGCATAAACTCAAATTTTTATAGATCCCTTGAATTTTGTAATAGCCTTCCCTGTTATTCTAACCACATATTACGAGCAACATTTTTTGAGGAATCTCATATATTGAAGTTTAGTACAGTCATCAGCAAACAAAATAAGTGCTATTTACGCAGTGGTTACACTTTCCTATTTCACTGGAAAACTAGAAATTACCAGCTGTTGACAACACCCGATGGCTCTCCTTACAGATAGGCCAATTTGCAGGAAGAAATTATTGATGTTGTTTGTTTTCTACATTCTGCTACCTCCTGCCCTCACACTTGCCACAGCACACATCTCTTGGGTAAATGCTGTCTTCTATACCCTCCCCTCACCACCTTCCAATCACTTAAAAGTTTATTTTCTACCTAGACACATCTCAACCATCATGTCAAAGGAAGTAGGAAAATTTTAAAAATAATTATGACAAGCACAAACTGAGAAATAACTGACTCATATTTCCAACATAATGTGCAAACAGCAAATCAAATGCAACAGATAAAATTTCAGATGTTTGTGAGTTCATTTCATTTTTACATTAACTAAATATTTTGCTTACAGCAGATCTAATTCGTTTTGTAATTAACAAGTATTATTTGCCTTGGTGGGCAGACTTAGAGAGAGATGGATTTGCCTCCTCGGGGTGCACCACTGGGCAACAATGGACCACACAACAGCAACAAGGGCCTCTGTTAATCTTGGAGAGGTACCAGCCAGTTTTGTGTGACATTGGTGAAAAGACCCCAACTCGCTGGGTTATGTTCCAAGATTCTTAGGTAGAATGACCAACTGGAACCATTAGGTATGGGCTGATCACCTGCACTGATCCTTGGGTTCTGTCATTACCCTCAGCCATGCAATGCCCACATGCTGCTAGGTTGTGCCCTCCTTGACCCATTGAAGCCAACACATTCGATTGCCATGTCTCTCTAACCCAAATGATCGGCAATACAGACTTGACCAACTAGCCTCTCTCAGCCAAATTATATGTCCTATCTCAAACTTGCTCAACTGCTCACACTGTGCACAGATCCGACATCGAGGCATCCTCACAGTCTTGTGGACATTAATGCAACTGCAATCTGCTGTAACAATAACAATAGTCCCTGCATGCGGGCTTTGCTCTTGATATATCCTCCTCGATGTGTGATTTCCATGAGCTGTGGTGGACCACTATTTCATCATTGGTTGATATTTTTTAATTTGCATACTCAGCCTTGAGGTACTTGCATTCGGAGTTTCTTCAGGATTGATTACTCTCTAGGGGTGCTTCATTTTTTTGTCAAAAAGTATATAATATTACATTAAAAGTATCTACTTTAAGTCAAAATCTGAAGTCTGGTGTTATTTTTCACTCAATAAACAAAACATTCAATAAGAAATATATACATGATGAACTTTAGCAAAAAAATTGATATGTTCCATGAGAGCAATTTCTGGATTCAATATTTCATGACTTACCTTATCATTTCTTTCACATAAAAACTTTAGCCGCTGAGCTTTCTTGTGCATAAATACACCATCCAAATGACCAGTTTCAACATTTCGGATTTCAATTGCTTTGTTTCCCCACCCCATTATTTGACCGGTTCCAATATATGCTTAAAAAATAAAATTAAAAAAATAATTAGGGGTTAATAGAAAGACATTACACATAAGCTAAATTTTTCATATTTTTAATACAATTTCAAGAACAAAGATCAATAATTGGAGATCAATGGCTCAAGATTTTGTCATACATGCTCATCAATATAAGGTCACAACAGAGACAAACACAAATTAATAATGACAATACCAAGCCATACATTTTATTTTATTTCTTTGCTCAGTAGTAAATTTTTCTAGTGATCAAATAGTTCAAAATGTTTACATGACTAACAAGGAAATCACTAATCATGTAGTAATCTATTTTCTTACATAGTTACACAGAAATATTAATATACAAAATATTTTGACTTCTAATCTTTTATAATAAACAGAATCTTAGACAAGTTCAGTTGACAGTTTTTAATAATAAGTTCGAACAAACTTCCATATTGTACAAATAGTCAAATACATTTCACTGACATTCAAGTTTAGATTTATTCCCATAGGATTTACACTTAGGGTATCCAATTTGGTTATCATACCACTTTATAACTGCTGAATGAGGATTAAAAATCATGTTTTGGCTCTTCTATTTCTGTTAGAGCATTTGAAGTTTTAGCAGACAAATTGTTTCTCCAGTCACCTTGCATTCTTTTTGAAAAATTGGAGATCCCACTTCCATACACGTGCAGTAATACTAAGCAGAAGAGTCATACAAACTTCTGCTGAAAGTAATGTTTTTATAGGCTTCATATTTTCCTTGGAACATCCTTTTCCAGAAATGTTTTGACCCTTTTCTCAAGTCATATTATGGTTGTTTGAAGTATTTACCTTTAAATCATTAATTTCTCTACTTATGTTGATCAACTCAATCCCAGACTTTTGCAGTGGCACTTTAGAATGCTGAAATCAATGTCAATATTTTAGAATTTTATTTAGTTTTTGGTTCATGAGCATCAATTGTTCATTTTGCGACTTCAAATACTGTTGAAATCTTTTGTACTACACCACCTTGCAGTGCTGCAAATTTCAAGTCAGTACTTTCCAAAACTGCTTTAAGTTTTTTTTTAGTTTTTTAAATGACTTACAGTACAGCAACAGCTTTTTTTTTTTTATATTACCTCTAAATGTACAATTTTTGAAAAAAGAAATCTACTTTAACAATATTTATATAAAAAAAAAAAAATCGTGTAAGTCAAAGCCTTCTGAAAACTCATTTCAGTCAGCTTTTCCCGAACTCTATGACTGTTAAGTACTTGTGGTAAATTTATGTTGCATGACTGTATGCAGAAAGAAAACACATATTTCTTTCCGTACATCTGTGCAGTAGGAAACTGTAGGTCCAACAATATTTCACAATTCTTTGTGCTACTGCCTTTTCATCAGGTGATCCAGAATCTATATCTTCTATAAGTGCTTTCTAGTTTTTAATCAAAAACTAGAAAGCACTTATAGAAAAAAAAAACAACTAGAAAGCACTTCAATAATAAGTTACCTGCCTTACAGCATTTAATCTTTGTGGAACACTTATTTTTTCACTGCGTAATGCTACAGAATCTTCTAACACTGTTCTATATTTAGGAGACCTTAAGTGAAAACTATATTTGTTTCTGAAAAAACCATTAGAAAGTACCACTCACTCACCATAAAGATCATGGTAACCTCCAATGACAACACACTTCCAACACGTCATTCATCGTGATGTAACTGGGCTTCCAAGGTTTACAGACTTCTTGCTTACGCTTCTTACTTCCGGGTGTGAAACATCGGTTTTTTTTCCCCTTAGCCTTATGAGATGTTACTATAAAGCTTGTGAATTCCATAAAAATCACACATACAACTCATTCATACAATTCAAGTAAAAACTATGTACATAACCTTACATTCATAGGTGATTAAACCTTGGTCAACTGTAATTATCAAACTCCTCCTTCTGTTTCACAACCTCTGCTACTCCCACTGCAAGTGTCACACCCATTCAGCCCCTCACATCCAATCCTCTGATTGGATGGACACCCATTCAGCCCCTCACATCCAATCCTCTGATTGGATGTGAGGGGCTGAATGGGTGTGACACTTGCAGTGGGAGTAGCAGAGGTTGTGAAACAGAAGGAGGAGTTTGATAATTACAGTTGACCAAGGTTTAATCACCTATGAATGTAAGGTTATGTACATAGTTTTTACTTGAATTGTATGAATGAGTTGTATGTGTGATTTTTATGGAATTGACAAGCTTTATAGTAACATCTCATAAGGCTAAGGGAAAAAAAAAAAAACGATGTTTCACACCCGGAAGTAAGAAGCGTAAGCAAGAAGTCTGTAAACCTTGGAAGCCCAGTTACATCACGATGAATGACGTGTTGGAAGTGTGTTGTCATTGGAGGTTACCATGATCTTTATGGTGAGTGAGTGGTTCTTTCTAATGGTTTTTTCATTTATGAATTGCACATAAACTATGCGCACTTTGCAAGAGGTTAATACCTTAAAAGTGCAAATATAATATATTTGTTTCATTATCATTTCCAAAGTAATTATATATGTTTCTGAAAAAGCAAATTTCATAGCAAACTCCAGGCAATGTGACATGGTGAATATTAACCAACAACAAATAACAGTTTTTATTTTAATCACAATTCCAGATTTCCTTTTAGTCATAACTGTAGCATTATCAGCTCCAAAACTAACAATTTTATCGTTCAGCAAAAAAATAAAAAAATCAACTTGTCTGAAAATTGTTTATTACCTTTAAAGTACTATCATCTTATATCAATCATCTTAATAAAAAACGTGTATTAAAGGTTTTCCTTGATGAAAAGACTTGGCATATGTCACCAATTTACTTGTTTACTTGTCTGTGAATTATTCAATCATACAAGAGAAAAAAAAAACGAAAATTCTTAAGTTTCAAACGAAGTTTTGCAGCTATTATTTACCATAATTTTCGTCGTATTATCCACACCACCATGAAATTTACAAAAAACTTTTTTATTCCTTTGTACGTAGTGTGATCAAAAAGTTCCGAGACTAGGTACGTAGTGCACCAACAGATGGCAGTACACGGATGCGCGAGCAGCGGTCGAGGTCAGTGATCTTCATGAGTCATTGTGCCAAGTGGCCTTGTTCTGTGAACATCGGGAACTGTGCTACACAATATTTGGTGACCACGTGCAGAACACAGAAGCGATTTCGGTATGGACTGCAAACTAGAGCAGCGAGCGAACATCAAATTCTGCATCAAACTCAGCAAATTGGGAATGGAGACACATGAAATGTTGCAGCAGGCTTATGGCAATGAAGCAATGCGTCGTGCAAGGTGTTTTGAGTGGCACTCACACTTCAAGAGTGGCAGAACGGCAGATGATGAGAGGTCAAGGCGATCGTTCTCGAGCAAAACTCCCAAAAATGTGGACAAAATTAGGGAACTGATGCACGAGGATCGTCTGAGAACCATTCATGACACTGCTACCATCGTCAATGTGTCATATGGAACAGTGCAAGAAATTCTGACTTCGGTTTTGAACATGCACTGTATTGCTGTAAAGTTTGCGCCAAAGATTCAGAACCTCAAACAGAAGGTGCTCCATGTCGAACTCTGTCAAGATCTTCATCAGCAGGTGGTGAATGAACCAACGTTCCTGTCACGGGTCATCATTGGGGACGAGATTTGAGTCTATGGTTGCGACCCGGAGACCAAACAACAGTTGTCGCAGTGGAAGAGCCCGGCATCCCCATGACCGAAGAAGGCCCGAAAGGTCCGGAGTGCAACCAAAAGCATGCTCATCGTGTTCTTCGACATTCCTGGGATTGTGCACCGTGAATTCATCTCCCTGGGCCAGACCGTCAATGCCCTTTTTTACTCCGATGTTTTGTGGCATCTTAGGGAGGATATTTGCCTCAAACGACATGAAATGTGGTGCAGGGGCAGTTTCCTGCTCCATCACGACAATGCAGCAGCTTGCAGAGAGTTAGCAACATGCCACTTTTGCAGCCGCAACAGCATGACTACCCTTCCTCACCCACCTTACTCGCCTGTTTTGCCCCTCTGTGACTTCTTTCTGTTCCCAAGATGCAACTGAAGCTCACAGATCACCGTTTTGAAACCGTGGACGAGATCCAGAGCAAATCGCAGATGGTGCTGGACACTATTCGCCAACAGGACTTCCAGGGAGCATTCCAACAGTGGCAAAAACGCTGGCAGCGGTGTATCACTACCCAAGGAGACTACTTTGAGGGAGATCATAGCCAGATTTAAGTAACATAAGTACTTTGTTGTATATCAGCCTAGTGTCGGAATTTTTTTATTGGACCTCGTACAATCTACACCAGCATTTAATCCAGAGACCATGGCAATCAGAAAAAAAAAAAAAAAATCACAGTATAATCCGCACATCATAAGTGTTGACCCAGAAGCAGAATTTTTAACAAAAAAGTCAGTCACATAATGACCCAGGAGTCTGAAGAACTAAGAAAAAAAACTCTTATTAAATAACGAAATTCATTTTTAAAAGGTTACTTTTTTTATATTTTTATCTCCGGACAAATCAAGCTCAGTGGTGTGGCATCCATAGAGCACAAAATTTAATCACGCCAATGCAGTTCCAGTGTACTGCATTACACCTTGCCAATGACAAAACACTGATACAGAACAAATTATAGAAATACCATACATTCTTGCATATAAGTCAGTGCACACAAGATCCAGAACAAATTATAGAAATACCATACGTGCTTGCATATAAGTCAGTGCACACAAGATCCAGAGCAAGGAACTTTGAAAGGAGACATGCACAGATTCGTGCAGGTTCATGCAGCAAGCACTATGGTTACATTTTCATTGGCTGGTTGACAAAAGCAACGAGGGAACAAGCAATCAGTGTTGTTCTTCTCAACACAAAATGACCCTTGCCATCCCTTCCCACAACTTCTCTGATCTGTCATGATGACACCTCTTCCTCCTCCTCCCCCTCATCTCTTCTTCATACAAATGCCTGAACTGAGAAAATATTTTCCAAGAGTTCCTTCTTCAATTATAACCCCTCTTCTGCACAATTACCATGTGGATTTTTTTAAATCAAAGGGCTGCAAAATCTTTTTTTTTTAATCAGTGTATTGTCCCCATTGGCATATAAAACCACAGAACCTAAATTTTTAACTTTTTAGCAGATATTCCACAAATTACGATACAATGAAGCACGTAAAAATACTGTAAGCTTCATTTGTTATGATATGTAACACCTATATCATATTTGCCTTTTGTTATATTTTTTAACAGGAAATAATGCAAAAACTTTTTTTAAATCAGTGTATTATCCCCATTGGCATATAAATTGCAGAACCAAAATTTGTAACTTTTTAGCAGATATTCCGCAAATTACGATACAATGAAGCAAGTAAAAATACTGTAAGCTTCATAATATTTGCCCTTTTTAGGTATCAATCACCAGCAAAGTGCATGTATTTATGTGCAATTCATTAATGATATACTATAAAAACAACTATTCACTTACCTGAAAGATCTTGGTCATTTTTTTTATCTTGTAACACTTCAAAAGCACGTCGATTATATTGCTGTTGGCTTTCTGAGGTTGAACTGACTCTTTGCCTATGACTTTCCTTCTTCCGGGGATGAAACATCGTACTATCTTTCTTTTTTTTTTTTTTTTTTTTACTGGACAACACACGCAGGTTTCTTTCTGCCATATGAAACACAACCACAGCTCGTCATCACGATAAAAACCTCACACATACACACACTATACCACTCATTCATACATTCCGTTAAAAACACTATGTACATATTTACACTATCTACATTCCCAGGCAGTTAAACTATTTGTCAGCTGTGATTAAAAATGTTCTCAATCCGTTTCAAACTCCGTGTTAACCCTATTGCATGTGCCAACCTCATTCAGCCCGTCATTCACAACCCTCCATGCAATAGGGTTGGCACATGCAGTAGGGTTAACACGGAGTTTGAAACGGATTGAGCACTTTTTAATCACAGTTGACAAATGGTTTAACTGTCTGGGAATGTAGATAGTGTAAATATGTACATAGTGTTTTTAACGGAATGTATGAATGAGTGGTATAGTGTGTGTATGTGTGAGGTTTTTATTGTGATGACGAGCTATGGTTGCGTTTCATATGGCAGAAAGAAACCTGCGTGTGTTGTCCAGTAAATAAAAAAAAAAAAAAAAAAAAAAGAAAGAAAGATAGTACGATGTTTCATCCCCGGAAGAAGGAAAGTCATAGGCAAAGAGTCAGTTCAACCTCAGAAAGCCAACAAACAACAATATAATCGACGTGCTTGAAGTGTTATAAGATAAAAAAATGACCAAGATCTTTCGGGTAAGTGAATGGTTGTTTTTATAGTATATCACTGTAAGCTTCATTGTTAGGATATGTAACACCTATATCAGATGTCTTTTGTTATAATTTTTAAAAGGAAATAAATTTTGCAGAGAATTTAAACTTTACCCTGATATTGACACAAGTGTACGAGTATGCAATGTGAAATAATTTGTCCATTATTCTACATTGTATACACTATAGTTTTTTGAGTCTCATAGTTTTTTTAAAAGCTCTTCAGCTAAATCCCACTTCACAACATGCATTATATTATTTCACATTGCACACAGATTTTGATTCTTAGTTGTTAAGAAGCTCTTCAGGTACATTGGTACCGTAATTAAATGATATTGCTATAGCAGTATCACATAAACCACCTTCCTTGAATGACAATGCAGTTAGTTGGTTAGAAGATTCACTGTGCGAAAAAACAGATCCTTTTTCTTCATTTTGATTTTAAGTCATACTCATTACAAATTGTACACCAAATTGCTTTTACACTGTAATTAGTCCAGTTCCATTTGTTAACTCCAGTTCTGAACTGTAGCAATTTTCACATTTTTAAATGCAGTTTTTGTGGTTAACTTTTGCTTTAGATCACTACACTGAGACAAATTATTGCCAGCTGTCTCATTTCAATTTATACCTCATTCTCAGGCTCATTGGAGAAACTTTCACCTCTCCCATAGATGTTAGTGAATGCTTTATTTATTTATTTTTGGCTTTTTAAAAACAGATTGCTTAAAAGCCGAGAAATTCTTGCCTGGTTTGGAGAGCTACAATCATGCAGGAAAAGAAAAGATGATGGGGGAACAAGAATAAAACCTAAAATAAAATTGGAGAGAATGTGTTGCTCAAGACTCTGTTTCAGTAACAAACAGTAACAGAAAATAATACTACATTAAATTTTTTAGAGTTCACAATGATTTTTGGTTGGTCTGACAAAAAAGAAAAGAAAGGACTTTACTAGCAGAAATTGCTATTTAGTTCCTTTTTCACCAGAATTTTTTATTTTTTTTTCCAGTAATTTGCTAGTTGCTATCTGGTGAAATCGCACCCTAACCAACCCCTTAAAATTTGCATTTAAATACCATAGAAAACAGTTCCAACTCAAATTGTGAATAATTAATCATAGTTACAGTTTAGCTACTCATGGTACATTCTAAAAACAAAGTACAAAATTTATGCAGTATCAGTGGTGTGGAACATTGTGCTAAGAATAAAAAAATTGGTAAGTTCGATGCCTAGGACTGTTGTTTTTTTATGTTCAGACCTGCTCTAAAATGTTTCAATTAGGCCAGAACCTGTGGAATATATATATGAACTTCTTCCAGACACTATAATGCAAATTCCTGTGATGATGCACTAATACAATTTTTGTGCTACTGTCCATTATACTTTATTCCATTTCAAGAGCACTGCACTGTGGTTTTTTTTTTTTTTTTTAGTAGCAGAAGTGTCATGGTTAGAGGAACAGAAGGTAAAAAAGAGACTTCAATCAGTGTTGGGGAAATCGGGAAGTGAATAAAAAGGCCCTAAAGTCAGATGTGGGTAAGCACTGCCAAGACAGCGCGAACACAGTTCGCAGTTAAATAAGGTACAGGTGCTTAGAAGCAAGCATTTAAGAGCACAGCAATGGGGAGGAATCAGCATGAAAAGGGAAGTTTTTACTCACTATGACTAGCAACTTTCTTGAGATTGGGATCAAGACAAAAAGAAAAGAAAAGAAAAATGTGTCTCTGGGAATAATTAATTTTTCGCGAAACTGCCAGAAATTTTTATTGAGCACTGTAAATTGAACATGAAAAGTATGTTCAATTATTGAACATTTATTGAACATTGTAAATTGCTAACAGGAACAGCCAATTCCCCTCCCCCACCACCACCAAATGAAAAAAAATTGCCTTAGTAGATACAGAACTTCAACCAGCCATGAAAAGTTTTATTAAGGGCATTTGTGTGGTTGTCATGGACCCAATAATAAAGAGTTTCATCGCTAATTTAAAGAGTTTTTAACCTATTCATGCAAAATTTTGGCAAGTGAGCTGTTAAGCTAATTATGATGTTTCAGTTAGCTTCATGAAAATGTTAGTTTTGTCTTTGTTTTTTTGTTCAAAAGCAGGAGATCTTACTTTTTCTTTTCTCAGTGATCCACATGTTCTTTCTTCCTGTGCCCCATTCATTTCTCATTTTATTGGATAATACGCTGACTTTCCTTTGACAATGTTCTTTCAAAGAAATAACTTCTCCCTTCATGAAGAATGTAAAGCAACAATAAGGTAATTTATCATACAACACTGGTTGAAGAAATACCTACATTGAAGAGCACACACCAACACTTTTTAAGTTATGTACATTTATTTTAATAATAAAGTAAAATACATTAATCTGTAATGATAAAATTAATGTATTTTACAGGTAATCGAATAGTAACTAGCAATAAATGCATGTTAAGCACTGTAGTATGTCAATAGCGTTTTATTTATTTCAATTTGTTTTGGACTAGATGAAAGTTAGTAGGGACTTTTTTTTTTAGCAAATTCTGATTCTAGTTAGCATGGGACTAGGTGTGCAAAAAAAAAAAAAAAAAAATTGACCACCCCCCTTCCCTGACTGAGTACAAGACATTTTAATAAATATAACCAGACAGAATTTTACATCCTCAAACCTTGCTCCACCTTCTCCCAGGTTTAAACTACTCATGCACAAACCTACCATGCAGTTCCAATGTAACATTTAGTGTTTTAAGCAGTAGCATCCTTACTTACTCTGAAGTTCTGTTGAGCATGAGATAACTCATAGGCGTAGCCAAGGGGGTAGTCCTCTGGCCCGTAACCCCCTTCCCCCTTGAGGGGAGATTTAGTATAAATTTAAAGCAATATATATGTATACATTTTGGAGGTGTTTGGCCATAACTCACCACGCTGGCCAAGCGGGTGACTCTACAACTTAAATCTTGGCCCTCAGTCTCCGGCAGCTGGAATGTACCTGGCCAAGGCAGCGGCCAGTGCGACATGAAGGCAGAGGGTGCTAAGAATCCCCGGAGGACAGGACTAGGCTGCCATTTGATGCTGACCTTGGCTACCTATAACGGACGCTCCCTATCTTCTGATTCAAGGCTTCTTGAATTGGAAGAGGAACTACAAAGGATCAAGTGGGACATCGTCGGGCTAAGTGAGGTAAGGAGAAAAGGAGAAGATCTCATTGAACTGAAAAGTGGACATCTCTTCTATTATCGTGGGACAGATACTGGCAGAACTAGTGGTGTTGGATTTATAATAAACAAGAAACTGAAGGATAAAATGGTAGAAGTTGAAAGTTCCTCTGACAGAGCTGCACGACTAGTTATCCAACTATCGAGAAGATACCAGGCTCAGATTATTCAAACTTATGCACCCACCACAAGTCATCCTGAAGAAGAAATTGAAGAATTTTATGAGGAAATTCGTCATCTAAATAATAAAGGTAAGCAGCACTTGAAGATAATTATGGGAGATTTCAATGCAAAAATAGGGCAACGGCAACAGAATGAAACTTCAGTAGGTAAATTCGGTCACGGCAACAGAAACCAGCGTGGAAATACTCTCGTTGAGTTTGCAGAGGCAGAAGGATTTTTCATCTTGAACTCCTTTTTCAAGAAAAAGCCACACAGGAAATGGACATGGAGACATCCAATTGGGACGACAAGTGAAATTGATTTTATTATGTGTAACAAAAAATTCGTCATCGAAGACTGCAGTGTGCTGAACAAGTTCAACACAGGTAGTGACCATAGATTGGTGAGATGTAAGATGCACCTCAACACTAAACTGGAACGTGGCAAGCTCATAAGACAAACAAAATGTATTGACATAACCAACCTTAAAAAACACCATAATACTTTCAAGTTGGAACTGAAGAACAGATTCTCTGCTTTAGAAGGCCTAACATCGGAAGAAGTGGATATTTCGGAAGTTAACAGAAAAGTAACCAAAGCTCTAATGGAAACAGCAACAAAATTAGCTGGGTCTAAGAACAAGTTGCATGTGAACAAATTATCAGGAAAAACCAAAATGTTGATGCAAAAAAGAAGAGAGATGAGGACAACTAAAGTAGATGTGACTTCCAAAGTGGAATATATAGAGCTATGCAAGACAACACGAAAAAGTATCACTGAAGACGTAAGGAAATTCAACTGTGAGCTAGTGAGGAAAGCAATTGAAAACAACCAAAGCCTTAAGATAGCAAAGGGACATCTCAGTAAGGGAAGAAAACAGATTATGGCTCTGAGAAAAGAAGATGGTTCTATAACAAGAAATAGAGGCGAAATTTTGACAAGAGTGAAAGATTTCTACTCCAAATTATATGAAAGGGATGATACATGTACCCCAGACATCATGAAAGGTACCAGAGTTCTTCCAGTCCTCCCAGCAGAAGTTGCTCATGCAATCAAGAACATGAAGCGAGGGAAAGCTCCAGGAGAAGATGGAATTACTATAGACATCATACAAGAAGCAAGTGGAGAAATTGAAACAGTACTCGCCCAAATTTTCACTCGATGCCTTAATGAAGGGAAGATTCCTGAGGATTGGAACAATGCTACAATGATCCTGCTACATAAAAAAGGTGACATTGAGGATCTTAGGAACTACAGACCTATCAGCCTCCTATCAGTGGTTTATAAAATCTTCACTAAAGTTCTTTCACACCGCTTGAAGGTAACACTGGACATGGCTCAACCGAGAGAACAAGCTGGATTCAGGAGTGGCTACAGCACAATAGATCATATCCACGTACTGAGAGAACTGATTGAAAGAGCGAGGGAATATGAACTTCCATTGTGCATGGCTTTTATCGATTATGAAAAAGCCTTTGATTCGGTGAAACCATCAGCAGTTACCACGGCTCTGAAATCCTGCGGTATTGAAGATGCATACATTAATATTATTAATAACATCTATGAAAATGCAAGTGCAAAGATTCGGCTGTTTGAAAATACAACACACATAAAAATTGGAAAGGGAGTGAGACAAGGTGACACCATATCTCCGAAGCTCTTTAATGCCACATTGGAAAATGTCTTTCAATCACTGAACTGGGAAAACAAAGGGATAAAGATTAATGGAGATTATCTAACCCACCTTCGTTTTGCTGATGACGTAGTCATTTTTGCAACTACCCCATCAGAGCTGCAGAGTATGATCCAGGAACTTGCTGACAAGAGTAAAGAAGTGGGATTAAAAATGAACTTTCAGAAGACAAAAGTGATGTTCAATGCTTTTACAAGAAATGAAGATTTATCGATTGATGGAGAAAAACTGGAGATAACAGATACATATGTTTATCTTGGACAGCAGATATCAAGTGAGGGTCACATTGATGAAGAAATTAATCGGCGTACAAAACTTGCCTGGAGAGCTTTTGGAAGAAACAGCATAATTTTCAAGAGCAATATGCCATTATGTCTTAAAAGAAAAGTGTTTGATCAATGCATCCTTCCAGTGCTTACGTATGGTGCAGAGACGTGGACCTTAACTAAAAGAGACATACAAAAGCTGCAGACAACTCAAAGAAGCATGGAGAGGTGCATGCTTGGTATAACCAGGAGAGATAAGAAGAGGAACTCGTGGATCCGAAAAATGACGAGAGTGGAAGACATCATGATCAGAGTTAAATCCCTGAAATGGCAATGGGCTGGACATACTGCCAGAAGGACAGACCATAGATGGACAGCCGAAATTTTAGATTGGATTCCAAGGGACAGGAAAAGACCCAGAAAAAGACCACATGGGAGATGGGTGGATGAAATTCGTAAATATGCGGGAGTGACATGGAGGAGACTGGCACAAGACAGACCGTTGTGGAGGAAACTTGGGGAGACCTTCGTCCAGCAGTGGATTGATAATGGTTGACAATGATGATGATGATGATATGTATACATGGGGCTTTCACCAATGAACCAAACCCATGAACACCCCCCTTAAGAAATTTCTGGCTACACCACTGAGATAACTTGTGCATAAATTAGCAAGCTAACTCTTTCTCATCACCTAAATACATTAAAGCTATACTATTATTTATGATATAGCTTTAATGTTTTTCATATATTATTATACTCGAAAAAATATATCATTATTACCAACTTTAGTTTGTCATAGTGAATTCTTCAAAGAAATGCCCTCATTCTGGAACTTAGAATTGCTATCAGAACTCACAGTAAATGCAGTGAACTCTATAATGTAATTCATGACTGACTTCAAAAGTTAAATCAAAAACAGTGGGCACCAGAAATAACACAGCAAAAATTATTTAATAGAGTTTTTGAAGTGGAAGAGAAAAGAAATATTGTTTTCACAACAAAAGTAAATGTTCAGTGTTCATCACAGGCTCAGTGTTATTCAGTCTAGCATCATCACAGGAATTTGCATTATATTGTCTGGGAAAAGACTGGTACATCCAAAATTGTGTGCACAATTTTTTTATCAGCTTTATACAACACAGGTTCTGAAAATAATCAAATGCTACCACTAGTTTATGCATTAATGATCAACAAGGGTGACAAAAATTGTAAATGTTTATTTCAAGATTTGATTGATTTGCTGAAGAACAAGAAATTAAACTGAAGCTGAAGACAATATTGACTAATCTAGAACTGACTGCAATAAATGCTCCTAAAAGTGAATTTCCTGATGTCTTGAACAAAATTTGTTTCTTTCACCTGTTGGCAGCACACTTGGAGAAAGATTCAAGAGACTGACTGGACTGGCATCTTGATACTGCACTGAAGAGCTTAATTTGATGCTGTGCCATATATTCGCTTTCACATTTATTCTATCTGATAAAATTACAGCAGCATTTAAAATGCACTGAAAGCCCTAGTGGCCAACAGAAGCTACTGATGTGATCGAGTGATTCAAAAACAATTATATTTTTGGAAGAGTAAGAGCATTTGATTAATGGTACTGCCGTTCAAGCTCCACCACTGTTTCCTGTGGTGCATGTATGGCTCTGTACAGCTGGAAATTCTACATACCCAAAACATCATTGAAACTTGGCATAGAAGATAAGAAAACATAGTTAGATGAGTGCACATTAGCTTTTACAGTGTCATAGAAGAATTTCAGAAATAACAGCAGCAGGTAAGTAACCAAGATGAATGTATACTTTGGGGTGAACCCTGACCAAAACACAAGGTGACAATCAGTTGTGAAATGAGAATTTTGACAGTTTTGAATGATTTTGAAAATGGATCTGTGATGTGTGTGTGTGCATATTACCTTCATAGAATTGCTCATAGTGTTCCTTTTAAATATCCTTATTGAAGTAAACTAATATCATTTTTGTAAATTATTCAAGAATGACATTCCTGTATTTTTTAAAATAAAAACATTTAACATTAATGTGCAACTTACAAAATTTTACAAAAACATGCATGTGAGCATAAAACCAGTGTAAATATGAAACTACTGAAAAAATTAGATATTAAATATCAATTAGATTTTTTCATTTGTTGGTATTAGAAGGTTATAACAGCTGTTGGTGTTGTACCTTGCGTGTGGATTTTGGTTTATCAGAATTTTAGCTCATCGACATTATATCACCAAAAAAAGTTATAATCTCCCTCATGGACATGGAAAAAGATACTGAAACAGGAAACATTCACTTCACACAATGGGTTAAAAAAAAAAAAAGACATTCATGGTGAATGCTGGAAGAATACGTATTATTCTGCCACTTATACATACTTAATCATTCTTAGAAGGTATTCTTTACTTACAAAAAACAAACCACCCAATGGTATTTCTTTCATTTTTGCCAGTGCAATTCTCATGGAGAATGTAGTGACCCTTATGCAATTTTATGATCTTTGAAAATACCAAACGTGCATGGTTTGTCAAATCCATTCCAGATTAAAATCTACATTTCTACTGTCTTCAAAAGAAAAAAAAAATTGTACTACGGAGATTTTTATATTATGAAGTGATATTTCATCTTGCGGGTGAAACCAAAATACATGTGGAATACGTAAAGGAACTTACCAACAGAAGTAGGCATTTCACCCCACTGCAGCACAATATTCTTGCTAACTTTTCCATATGTATTTACATATACACCTTCATCTAGAGGTACAAGAGACACAGGTATAAGACTATACATCAGAGCTTCATATGGAATAAACGAGAAACGTACTGAAACACACCAGCAAATATTAATATACAAGGATCAGTCAATAATTAACCACACTGTAGTTCTAATTTCTTTCCAGTTAGCTGAACTGCTATGTGGGGCGGGTATTACTGTTGTAACTCTTGTGGTGGTTTGATCCTGGTTAGTCAGTTCCTGTGTTGTTGTCGTGCTCCTAACATGGCCTCACTGTTTTCCAAAGGCACTAACAAAGAACAGCATGCACCAACACATTTTTTTTGTGGGATGATGTTGTACCAGGAGCCAAAATTCACTGAAGGCTTTCAGCCAAAGTTTATTCAAGGTTTAAAGGTACAGTGACAACAGGGGAGCAACTACAAATGTTTTGCAAGTTTAAAAATGATCACCCAAGTGTAATGCATGAAGAAAATGCAAGATCCACGTCTAATGACAACATTGAATAAGTGCATCCCATGGTTTTGGCAAACAGACAGGTAACTTTGATGTAGAACTGCTATTAAAAGCAGTGACTATACTGTTTGTCCAATATATTTTGTTTAAGTATGCAGGGTGGAGTAGTTAGGTCCATATAATGATATGAAAATACAAAATGAACATTAATGGTAAAAAAATTTTACTTACTCATAATAATTTCGGCATATTTAGTCACTGTGGCAAAGCTTCTGCTCGATGGAACAGACATTTGCTTATTTAGATGAGATCCAAGTTCTGCCTGAACGGAAGATTCACGGATTAAAAACACTATTTCGAGTTAAAATTCTATACCTTTGTATAAGTCTTTGCAAGGAATGATGATTAAAATCGTGAAAGTTAAAAACCCAAATGCCCAAATGAATAAAAAGGACACAAAGGAATAAAAGATGGACCCAAACTTAATTCACCACTGCAACACACTTCCAAACATGTTTCGGCAAGAATTTTGCCTTCCTCAGTTGAAACATTAAGGTGTACGTGGGCACCAAGTCCTCGTCAACGATCCTCGAAAGACTGATGTAATGTCTTGTATCGCTCTGCCTTCAGCCTTTGTCGTTGCAGACCATGGACAACTGCGTATCACTGCGCAAGCTGTTAGTGGCGGCATCTATGGCATTGTGTTCTTCTTGGTCTACTTTTGCCATTCCGCACCTGTGATCTTTGAACCTGTGTTTATTAGCCTTTTGAAATCGATTGCTTTCCTGTTCGATCAGATGTCGCCAGGCATTAGGTAATTCAATTGGTGAATTAGTGTTGCAGCATCTGTTTCTAAATTTCTCAATGACCACCGCTTCCGATGTTATGATCTGTCTATTATGAGTCTTGTGTGATGACAAATGTCTAATATTCTCCCAGTTGGGCTTTAATTGATTTTCTATGCAGTGTAGTGTATCAATCAAAGCCCGAATGGGAGAATATTAGACATTTGACATCACACAAGACTCATAATAGACAGATCATAACATCGGAAGCAGTGGTCATTGAGAAATTTAGAAACAGATGCTGCAACACTAATTCACCAATTGAATTACCTCATGCCTGGCGACATCTGATCGAACAGGAAAGCAATCGATTTCAAAAGGCTAATAAACACAGGTTCAAAGATCACAGGTGCGGAATGGCAAAAGTAGACCAAGAAGAACACAATGCCATAGATGCCGCCACTAACAGCTTGCGCAGTGATACGCAGTTGTCCATGGTCTGCAACGACAAAGGCTGAAGGCAGAGCGATACAAGACATTACATCAGTCTTTCGAGGATCGTTGACGAGGACTTGGTGCCCACGTACACCTTAATGTTTCAACTGAGGAAGGCAAAATTCTTGCCGAAACATGTTTGGAAGTGTGTTGCAGTGGTGAATTAAGTTTGGGTCCATCTTTATTCCTTTGTGTCCTTTTTATTCATTTGGGCATTTGGGTTTTTTAACTTTCACGATTTTAATCATCATTCCTTGCAAAGACTTATACAAAGGTATAGAATTTTAACTCGAAATAGTGTTTTTAATCCGTGAATCTTCCGTTCAGGCAGAACTTGGATCTCATCTAAATAAGCAAATTTCCATTCCATCGAGCAAAAGCTTTGCCACAGTGACCAAAAATGCCGAAATTATTATGAGTAAGTAAAATTTTTTTACCATTAATGTTCATTTTGTATTTTCATATCATTATATGGACCTAACTATTCCACCCTGCATACTTAAACAAAATATACATGACGAACAGTATTGTCACTGCTTTTAATAGCAGTTATACATTGAAGTCTTTGGCCACGAAATATCGTGCCATATGCCTTTTTTTTTTCTTTTTTTTTGCGTATGGGAATATAAGACAGACAGATAACTGTTGTAATAAGTTGCATGCAAATTAGTCATTTGTTATGGATGATTTCACAAGAACTAACTTTACTAATCTGTTTCCAGATGGCTTGCATAACTTCTTACACAAGTGCATAAAACTAATTGTTTAAACATCTACCAACATCTTTTGGACTGCTATGGTAATGAAGTTGCAACCATTTTGATAGTGAAGGAAACATGGATCCACCATTCTGAGCAGAAATAAACATCAGCATTTGTCATGGAAATGTCTAAGATTACCAGTTGAAAAATAAATAAACCAACAGCTGGAAAAGTGTTCAACTTTTTTCTCTCTCTCTGAGGGACGGGGCGATTGGCAAGAGCCAATAGGAACATTTTCAGGTGACAAGCTCAACAGTGAACACTGCATGTTAGAGTGAGATGCTATGTGACAATCTGAAGCCCACAATTCAAAGTGGATGTCACAAACCACTGTTGGATGGCATTTTGTTGCTACACAACAATGCCCAACCACATACTGCTATCCAGCCTGACGAAACTTTCTGAAAAATGAGCCATGAGATATGGAGCATGCTCTCTGTATATAATCCTGATCTCATCCTTTCAGATTATCACGTGTTTGGTCCAATTAAAGTTGCCTTCAGATGCCACTGATTTTCCACGGATGAAAAAGTATAGGACGTGGTGCGTATGTGGCTCATCTCTCAGCAAAAAGAATTTTTATGCTGACAGCAAAAATAAGCTCATGCAATGCTAGATCAAATGCATCAAAAAGCAAGGAAATTATGTTGAAAAATTATGTAATTGAAAGTTCTCAGTTGTAATATGTTTTATAAATATGTCATGGATAATTTGACTCGCCTTTGTGCATATTACATTGCCTTCATGATTTTTAGTTAAAATATATTTACCTAAACAAGCTTAGCTGTGAAGCCACATTTCAGATAAAAAGTTATATAATGCCTGTTCTTGTTTCACCCTTAAACTTGCATAATTGTCACTGGAAGCCATAAGTAGGGCAGTAATTTTATCACGCGAAAAAAAGGCAAAATTTGTGGGGCGTTCGCGGGTAAATTATGATATTTCGTGAAAAGTTCGCGGCTGATTTTCTTGCTTTTTTTAATTTCCTTGCTTTTTGATGCATTTGGAAGCCATAAGTAGGGCAGTAATTTTATCACGCGAAAAAAAGGCAAAGTTTGTGGGGCGTTCGCGGGTAAATTATGATATTTCGTGAAAAGTTCGCGGCTGATAATATACACTATTTCCAAAAAAAAATTTACCAAGTTAGGAAGGAGTAATACAAATTACTCCAATTTGCATTTGGAATAACACCAATATCTTTCAACGAATTTTCCAAGCAATTTCTTAATATAGGGTTATCCAGTTTCGAAAGTGGGATGTTAGCTGCACAAAAGGCACTAGTTAATTTCAAAAGTTCCATTGAGTGATGCTGTTCTTGTGCAGTACTTTTCTTAATTAATTAATTAATTAATTCATCAACACATTTCTGCATTATTTTCAGTTGACTGTTCAGACACACCTTTTTTTTTTATGAAGCTTGCTTGCTAAATGCTTTTCACAACTGTCCTTTCTTGAAAAATCCACTGGTATGTTGCAGCATGAACAGAACAATAGATTTTTGTTCACATGAAACGTTCCCTTGCTGTACTGCTTGCATCTTTCAGATGCACTCATTTTACTCACGTGGCTCATTCTCAAAATTAAAAAAACAATATCTAGAAACTTCATAAACTGCTCACACGAAAGCACAAATTTTCTAAGCTAAGCGTCTGAGAAACACTCTTTTCTGTGATCTATTTTCCCAGCTCAAATACTAACACAACTGACGACATCTGGTTTACTAGTCCGGCAAATCGCAAAGATCAATCAACAGTAGCTGGGGAAATCATGAAAGACCACATGTGCACTCTTCGGCAGAGTGCATGTGACCTTGAATTACCTGTCAAGCTTGTTCGAAAAGAGTATCTTTGTAATGAACAATCTTGAGAGGTAATTTAAAGTTTAAAGCTCTGGTTCGCACTTTCGAGTAGGCGTGAGCGATCAATGGGTCCCAACTATATGTCTTGGATAAGGGAGAATGAAGAGTATTCGCAACACGAATCTCATTCTAACAAAATTTACAAACACAGTTGTGACTGAAGAAGAGAGTAAAAGAATGCGCTATCCAGTTGAATTTTTGCACACGATCAAGATGAGTGGACTTCTGCCTCACATTCTACGACTGAAAAAGGGTGCAGTTGTGATCAGGGTTGGCAAGGTAATTTACTAGTTACGTATTTTACGTAAATTACGCATAATATACAGGAAATTTACTTGGCGTAGAAAACCAGTTTTTTACGCAGACGTAAAAAACTAATTTTCTTTCATGTGTGTGTATAAATAATATAATATAAAAACCACTTTAATTATATTACATTTTAAACTTAAAATTTATTGTATTTTTCACTACGAAATCATTATTCTCTTATGATTGTTCATACAGCCCAGCCACCATTTAACATATTTCTTTTTAGAAATTGTAATGTATCTGTTCTTTCTTGTATATTAAAAATGGAGAAAATAATCTACCTCTTGCACTAGCATCGATAAAAATCACAATGTATATTGAATTGAATTCAAGATTTTATTAAAAGCTTCAAATTCGTCAAGTGTATTTTCATATTTATGTAATTCTATACAATAAACAATTTTATGTTCAGTTTGTTCACCAAAGATAACATTTTGACATGAATGCCTATGGCATGTCTATAATGCAAAATATTATACATTTTCATTTAATAATATTTGTGTTTGACATGTTATCCAGGTGTACACTTCAAAATCATAATTTTACTCTTTTAAAACTCTAAACGTTTTTCATATTGATTGTGCTATATATACTTATACCCTTAAAGGAAAAAAATTGCAGATTTGACAAAACCTTAAACTACTTGTTTTAAATGTAACTCTTTAAATGTTTATAATTGTCACTCTCAGTTCTCACACACCCTTAATCACACTAATAATCCTCACTGTTATGATCTTGTAGCTTAAGAGTATAATATATTTGAACCAATTTCTTCGAATGTTCAAAGCTGAACCGGTTTCTTGTAGTATTATGGATGAAAGACCATTTAGAGAAAAGTCTTTCAAGTTGGGCTGAAGATGCTGGGATGCTGATTAACTTCAAAGCAACTGCTGACAACTCTTTATGCTGCCGACTGGCGAAGTACTGGAATGTACGTGGTGATTTAACACCCGTCTTCATAAGGGCCCCAAACTCTCATTTTGATTATTCCTATTGTCTCATTTCACTTTAAACTACACCGCGGCGTGGCTCCTGATTTCCTTTGCCGAACATAATATCTTAAAGTGGGCCCCGCACTAATTATCATAAATAAAAGGATTTCCCCGTGTGAATATGAAGGCTAGGAAAAAAAACAAAAAACAATATGAAATGATACAGATGTGTATGTGGTATCCTGGTGGTATGTCACGTGGACGTGGCAGTTTGCACTGTTCCAATAAGATCATATAAAAATACCGAAGGATATGTTGGTTTTTAAAGGATCTCTCTTTTTTGTGGTTTCGTATATAGCAAGTTAATTAACAGCACAAAACCATGGGTTTTTTTACATTTTTAACGTATTTTATGCATTTTTTATGTTTTCTACATATTTTATGCGTTTTTTAAGCGTAATTTATGTGCCCCATAGAAAACCGTTTTTTACACGTAATTGCACACCCCTGGTTGTGATGCTCATCACGAACCTGGTTGCGCCAATGGCGCAGTGGTCTAAACGTTGGCTTATGATGATTCGTTCGTGAAGGGTCCGGATTCGAATCCTGGTGAGGCATTGATGTTGTGTTTGTCTTACGGCACTGGCTCTCTCCCTTCCCTGGAACCAGTGACTCTAAATTAGGGACAGCCAACTGCTTATAGCCCATTGAGTTGCTCACGTGGTTGTTAAACCTAGAGTTAAAAAAAAAAAAAATCACGAACTTGGACGCAAGGAAATGTTTAGTTGATGGCATACGTATGATCATAAAGTAGCTCTTCCAAAATACAATTTCTGTGGAAATTTTGTGCTGAGAACACAAAGGGTGATTTGCACACATTCCACTGACTCCAAGCGACAGCACTTTCCCTTTATGATAAAACGGATTCAATTTCTGATCATATTGTCCTTGCAATGACAATAACAGTCAAGGACCAACACTTGCCAAAGGCAGAAATGTACCTGCCAGAACCAGTCTTCTCACATGGTATGCTCCAAGGTATGTTCTACGTTACCTTATCTTGAGCAACATCAAAGGATTCTGTTGCAGTAAAGACCACCCATGAAGATGCTCCTGGATTACCTGTTACAAATGGATGGAATCAAAATATTGTCTTTACTGAAGTGGTTGAATGAATTAGTAACATTATTTTGTCAACCAAATAAATTTTACATTTGTAGTTTGTGAGTTTATTCTTTAAAAAAAAAAGAAAACTAACCGTCAATTTTGACGGGTTTTGCCTAGTTTTTTTAGCACGTCTTTTGTAAAAAAAAAACATGCTTATGTTATCGGTTTGTCCGTCCATCTGTCTGTAGATAGGATATCTCTGCAACTAATTGTCCAATTTGAAAAATTCTTTTTGCATTAGGAAGCTCGAAATGTGCGAATGATGACTTCATTTTGTTTCTTTTTTACGAAACACAATTTCGCCGCTATAGGGCGTAAAGGCAGATGATATCGAATTCAAAATACATTTTATTCCATATATTTGCTTGTAAGCTTGCAATTCAAAAAATTATTTTGCCTTTCGATTCCACTCATGGCTAAGATTATTTTAGGTATAGTAACTTTTTCAAGTTGCTCATAGGGGCGTAAAAGTATTGCGTTTCACCCGATATCTCTGCTTCTAAAACTCAGATTTGAAAAATTATTTCTGCAGTGGATACAGCTCCTGGTGGGAAATACTTTGCATATAATTTCTGATTTTTGGTATAAAACGGTTTGGCCACCAGGGGGCATAAGTGTTAATTTCCGCTTCTGATGTATTTGTAGCAAAATATGAGCTTCTAAAATCTCAATTGAAAAATTCTTTCCTGGACCGATACTACTCACGTTGACAAGCCTTTTTGGAATATTTTCTTCTTAAAATAATGCATGGTTTCTTTGCCAGGGGCGTAGATGTATATCTTATTTTTGGCAATATCTCTGCTTCTAAGAGTTGGATTTGAATTTTTTTTTCTTTGTTGGATAGAGTTACTTGTGCGACATGTTTTTGGTATAATTTTGAAATTTTCAGGTAATTCATTGACTTTCTGCTAGGAGGAATAAAGGTAAATCGCACTTTCCCTGATATCTATGCTTCTAAAACTCCGATTTGAAAAATTCTTCCCGCACCGGATTCAGTTCCTGGTGGGAAATGTTTCGATTGTAATTTATATTTTTAATAAAATATGGTTTGGCCACTAGGGGCGTAAGCCTTAATTTCTGCTTTGTAGGTATGTCCAGCAAAATCTGAGCTTCTAAAAGCTTGATTGAAAAAATTGATACCGCTCATGTCAATAAACATTTGAGAATATTTTCTTTCTTAAAATAATGAATGGCTTCTCCGCCAGGGGAAATTGTAGATGTATAATCCTTTTTATGTCAATATCTCTGCTCCTAAGAGTCGGATTTGAAAAATTCCTTCTTTGTTAGATAGCATTTCCAGTGTAAAATGCTCTGATATACTGAAATTTCAAATTTTTCAAGTAACTCAGACTTTCCGTTGGGGACATGAAAGTTAATTGTGTTTTACCCGATATCTCTGCTTCTAAAATTCGAATTAGAAAAATTCTTTCTGCATCAGATACAGCTGCTGATAGGAAGAATTTTTGATATTTGATAAAGAATGGTTTAGCGACCAGGGGCGTTAAGTGTCAATTTCTGCATCATGTATTTGTAGCAAAATCTGACCTCCTGAAAACTCAATTGAAAAAATTCTTTCGTTGACCGATATCGCTCACATTGCAAAACCTTTTGAAAATATTTTCTTCTTAAAATAATGCATTATTTTTACGCCAGGGGGCGTGAACGCATATCTTATTTTTGTCAATATCTCTGCTTCTAAGAGTCTGATTTGAAAAATTCTTTCTTTGTTGGAGATTGTTTACATCAGGAAATGTTTCTCATATAATTTCAAATTTTTATCAGTGCACAAGTCTGCCATCAGAGGGTGTAAAAGTTCATGTTTCCATTTACAGCAATATCTGGGGGACTAAAAATCCGATTGAAAAACTTTTTTTTTCAGTCAGATACTATTAACTATGCAAACTGTGTGTGTATTTTCTTGCCAAAATAGTGCACAATTTCGCCGCTAGGGGCGCATATGCTTATTCTGTTTTTCTCAATATCACTGCTTTTACATGTGCGATTTAAAAAATTCTTTCAACACCGAATGCCATTTACCTTCTAGAACACTTAAAGGCTAATATATGAAGAATTTTGTAGTTCACAGTTTTGTCGGTAGGTGGTGTTTGTGTACTTCAGTTTGCAGCTGTATTGCCATTTCTAAAAATGCTATTGAGAAATTCTTTCTTCACTGTATGCCATTCGCTACAACAGAGATGTGGAGCAGTATCCTCTTTAAGTAACACAAGGATTTCCCACTAGATGCGTAAAGGTCGAACGCTTTTTCCATGAAGAATAATTTTCAATTATTTTCAACTTTTTTGTTATGCCAATCGTTATCACTAGCAGATGTAGACTTATATCAAGTTTCCTTCTATATTTCTCCTTTTAACTGTTTGATTTGAAAATCTCTTTGTCTCTGGTACCTTCCTTGTAGTATGAGAAACTTTTTGTTCGCCATTTTTTTCTCCACTGGGGGAACTAAGCAGATGTTTCTATTTCTGGATGATTTATTGATTGTTGGAACCAGTTGATTGTTTTCCAAACAGGATCCATTGACTTTGAATAGCTTTGATAAATTTAATTCAAGTCAGAACGGATTCAAAAGAAGTGCTTATTACATCCGAAAATTCGGTGTCGTCTTTCTTGTTTAAATTGATTTCCACATTAATGGAATTATAAAATAATAATGAGAATTATTTATGGGAGCTGAGACAAATTTTCAAACCTTCCCAATGACATAATGAAAAGTGATTAACGAACAAGGCAATTCATTTGGTGTCAGTCCAAAGAGGTTCAGCAGAAGTGTCCTCCAAGTTAGAGATGCCAGTGAAGTGTTGAAGTTTTCTTTATGGACATTGTTTCAGTGCTCCAATAAATGGCTGTTGATGATGCAGTAAGTGCTTCCAATGTAGTAATTTTCAAAAGCAGATGTTGAAATCAGAATGAGGTAAACTCCAGTAAGATCAAGGGGGTTACTTCATTTCTATCATCCAAAAACAATTTGATGACGGAAGGGTTGGAACTGAGAGCCAAATGATATACAAACTTCTTAAAAAATTATTAGAGTTTGTAGGCAAGAGAAGGATAGTAAAGGATAGTTTCACCACTGAAGTTTTAATACTTTATTTATGGTTAAGTGCTTATGTCCAAATTTATCATGTTTGAGTGTTATAACTGGAGGCCAGATTATATGTCCTTACAATGGAAAATATGCATCTATAAAATTTGTTTATCTTCAAATAAATGCTGTAGACTAGAAATGACTTTTCAAATATAATTTTTTTGAACCACACACTTATTTATATATCATTCTTAAACATAACTAATATGTAAGTTATACCTCATATAATATTGAACAAAAAAAACCTCCTTAAATGATATAATTTCATGCACCACAATTTTTGTTGCGATAGACAACAATACATGCGTCTAAGTGTTCAACTGTTAAGTTTTGTCATTTGTCAATTAAAACCATTTTTATGGCAGAAAATGTTCTTTGTGTCTACAGATGTTATTGGAAAGCAAGTGTTTCTCTTCTCTTTCATTGTTGGAATTGTGATGGGCTTTTTCAGGGAAAGTGTGTCTCAAGCATTGATAGATTTTTAAGCAAGTTATCAGAAAGCATCACCTTAAATTAAGAAAAAGGTAGTGTAGAACACGCTAAGTTACGTATAAAAAGTAAACTTAAGGCAAATATATAACTCTGAGCTCCCCATTTTCATTCCTTACATCTGGAAATCCCTCATTGCATCACGTCACCCGGAGTTACCATTACGAAACTTACCTTTCCAATCTGGCAACGTAAACCAATCGCAGCCACACACTAATGAAGGCCATAATAATGGCAGAAATATATTTGCCTTAAACTTTTTATACGTAACTGAGCGTGTTCTACACTACCTTCTTCTTAATTTGTTTGTTAGTTACGTGCATTGCCTACCACTCATTTATTAGCATCACCTTAACAGAAAAAAAAATGGCATAGGCATCTTCAATGTCTATCAAGTTTACAACATTACACACTGATCCCAGTTTTGCTCATACAACAAAGCTGCATTTTTTCCATGTTTCCCACCTAGTCAATAAGAGCTGCAGTGGGAGAGGAAAATGTGAATACATTGCTTTAAAAACTTTGATCTGCATCGGAGCTTTTAAGAATATCTTTTTCACACGTGAGATAGAATTGTTAACTGGAGTGAAAATTTCTCAAATCTGTTCTGCAACTCAATGCGACCCACAAACTAAGCAAGTTATGGGTAAAATGCTGGGATAAATACTTTTGAAGCATCCACCACTTTTATCGTGTAAGAAGTTGGAAAACTGGTAAAAACAAACATTTTTATAAGATGGATCTCTTTCTGGTCATAACAGCTCAAAGGAATCATTTATAAAACTTGATATTGTTGAATGATAATTTTTTTTGTTTCTTGTTTACAAGCAAGCAGATGTAGGCAAAATAGTCCAGTATCCAGTTTTCCACAAATTAAGTTTTTCTATACAACAAACACATTGTTTGTTGTTTCTTCAACACATATCTGAAGAATGCTGTTGTGTTAGATACCTTGTCTGATTTCATTAAGAATATCATCGTAAATAACATCAAGGTAATTTTTCCAGACAGTTGATTAATCTTAAACATTTTGATGTGAATAATGCACATTTCTTCAAAATGGTTTTTAAAGTTTTCATTGTATAACTTGAGTGGGATATCGCTACTGACCATAGTGGCACTGCATAAATTCATCACAAAATTATTTTTGCCTTTGTATGACAAAAAAGATACTTTTCTAAACAATGCTTGAAGTTTGGTTCTTATTTTTCTTCAGTTTTTTTTTTTTTTTTCTGTGTGAAGGGCAGTTTTTACGTGCTGATTGATTTGATACTTTTTCTCACAAGCTATGTTGTTGTTTTTTTGGGGTTTTTTCACAAATAGCACAATACACAATTTCCCATCAGTAATTAAACCCTTGCTGTAGTCAGAAATCCACGTTTTGATTAAAACTTCCTTACTTGTACTAAGTTTAGGTATTACTCATCAACTCTCACTATCAAAACTGAGTTTTCTGAAACACTCAATTATTCACAGACGTTAAGTAACACACGAACGAGTACTTTGAGATCGCTGATTTGACATAGCTAAAATCCAGCTTGATGAGAATATTAGTTTTGAAAACCACTTCACAAAACTAAATGTTGCATGCTGTTTTTGTGTGCACAATCGTATGAATTCGGTCTTAGCTTTTGTGGGAACTGGAAGCAAATTTCAGCAAGAAGGTCAAACATCAAAACATACCAACCCTTGCATCACCGTGTTTCTTGCTCCTATGTGCGGTGGAAGTAGTTTATTTTTAATTGCCTTTGTTTCAGTGGGCTGCCAATCCCTTGCTATATTGCTAATCTTAGAAGTTCTCTGAGTTTTGGCAATTGCTTGCTTTACCAGGTCTCAAAAGATTAAAGATTTTTTTTTTTTTTTTTAAGTAAGAAAATGTGATAAGTAAGCATATGCTAAAAGATCAAATAAATTATAAACAAATGTTTGCTTGAAATATGCGTTTTTAAATATGCAATTGCATATAATCTGGACTCTAGACACCATTCATGGCTTTTAAAACTGTTTCAAAGTTGGAAATATTCTAGTTGGGCAATGCTTACCTAGGCATTCCGTTTCTAGCGATGATTAACTTTTCTCGCACGTTTCGGGTCTTCGTTGAAGTTATTGTCCATTGTATGTGCAGCTACCATTCACATCCAACACACTGCTTACTTTGAAATAATGCACGTAAAAATTAATAGTAGCCTTTTCCGATCGATTTCTAAGTCGGAATATGAACAGTTAATATGAATTGTTTCAAAGTGTTTTTAAATTAATGGTTAAATTTAAAGTTTTTTCATAACTGGACAAAACTATACAGCCTGCATAGTGTTTGTGATAAACATGTGCATTAGCAAATGCTTGCCTCCCTTTAGAGAATACAGTAAGTTTTTATTGATAACCTACGAATTTTGAAGTGGAAAATGAATTTGCAGGATTCCAAAAATTGCTAACACTGGATTAAATTCATAACACTGATTTAATTCATTGTTAAAAATGCAATTATTTAATCTTTCCTTTTCATTAATTCTAAATGCATACTGTAAAGTCTAATGACATTCTTAAATTTCAAGAACAGACAGGTTCCACTGTCATATCACTTTTAAATGAACAAAACATAGTGAGAGATGGGTTTGCCTCCTCAGGGGCTCTCCATGGGCAACAATGACACGCAGAACAGCAACAATGGAATCTATGAATCTTAGGAGAGGTGCCAGCTACTCTGTGAGACATTGGCAAAAAGACCCAAACTCACTGGGTTATGTTCCAGGATCCTGAGGTGGAATGACCAACTGGAACTGTTAGCTGTGGACTGATTACCCACACTGATGTAACTTTATGATTTTTATGACTCTAAGATGACATAGAAAACTAAAATATTATACAGCTCTATCTTTTGTTAAGATAGATTCATGCAAGAGTTAATTCCTGTACCAACCAAGAAATACACTTTCAAAACAGATAAAACAGCATTATGTACCATTAAGCACTATTCTGAAACTGAAAAGCATGCTCAAATAATGGCAATGCATTAAAAATTGCACTTACTATCATAGCAAAGGAGTAAAAGCATTCCTTTGGAATTTGGCAAAGTGACAATGGCATGAGGAGTGATAAACCCTTGAGACTAAAAAAAAAATGTAAAGTGACATGAAATGAATAATCTTCAAATTTTTAAGTTAATGAAACTACATAAAAAAAGTGTTCATTTGCTGTGCAATTTGATGGCAGATGTCACTCACTACAACTAATAGAATTATACAGTAAAAAAAAATTCCACATAAGCATATAACATCAGCTGAAACATAATTACATTCTTAGTTACAGTGCCAGTTCATGTTGGACACGTGTGTTGTTAATCAAGACTGCAGTAAACTATATTAATTAGTATAGAAACTGAGTTCTATTTTAACTTGAAGAAAGTTGCTTACTTCTTAGTTGTTTTGTTTTTTCAGACATATGAATATCAGGAACTTCTTCTGAGTTCTTTTGTTTTTTCAGACATTTTTAGGATCTAGATGTTTATCAAGGTCTGTTGTCAATGTAGAAAACATGCAGCTAAAGTTTTGTTTACACAGAAAGAATTTAAATTTTCTTGCCAGGTTTCTTTTTAGTTGCCACTTGTAAAATTAAGATCTTTTATTAAATATTTTGTAATACTTATTTTGGAGTTGAGGCATCGAATATGTTATTTATAAGTTTTGTAGGTTTATTGATGGATCTGTTTGTTTTTTAATGTAATAACTTTCTTTTATTAGTCTTTTGTTTTTATGAGGTTCATAGTCCAATATTTTAATCTCTTTCCATAAAGGTTCACTTTTGCATATTCTGTATATGATTTGCCAATACACTATTTCGTTCTTTATTTTTAATTGCTCTTTCATGTTCCTTAATTCTAAGTTCCAACTTTCGAGATGTTTGTATACAAAAGAAAAGAAATTCCTTAATGGTTCCAAATGACACAAACTTTCTTCTTTCAACAGGGTTAAAATTCAGTGGAATTCACAAGCATAAACAAGTAACAATGCACTGAAATTCTTTAGAAGAATGATTTAGTATTTTTTTTTCAAGATAGTTTTGTTATAATTTCTGCACTTCCTTTCTGATGTTTCATCAAAAAACAAGGTTACACTGCTGCTCTTTTCTGATCATACCTGTAGGAAGTGCAACAGGCATGAGCACTGACAGTAATATGCCCAAATGACAAACTGTGCAGACTGAGGATGCATGTACACAATACAGGTATGTTGTGAGCCATATTGCAACACTGTACAGACTAAAGAAAACACAGTATAGCTGTGTTGTAGGCTGAAATGCAACACTGTGCAGCCAGAAGACACAGGCACACAGTCAGATGAGCAACTGAAAGATTTTTTTCTGGAGGGAGGTTATCGTGTCGATGAAAACACTATATGATCTCTACTTGCGTGTAATGGGGGAATAATTTGTACCAATTAGTATTACTAAATATTTAATTGGTATCATCAAATTAAGTATCAGTATTGAAAAAAATTGAAGCACAGAAATTAAAGCAATTTATCCTAAAAAGATGAAATAAATTCCATTAGGAACAATCAGATTAAAATAGTGTAAGCACTTTATCAGATACATAACTGTAACACAAAGGCAATGTACTGACACAATGAGTGTCTTCTGTCTGGGGTATCTCCAGTCTGAATGACCAATGTGGCAACAGTGTTTTACTTTTATTATTTGGTTGGTATTGATTTGTTGAATGCTCAATTGTTTCTAGAAAAGAGGGAATGCTGGCCATGGACTTGAAAAGCTTGACTACAGACTTCCACTTTGCTGGACAAATTTTAGTGCCAAGCAGGAGGCAACTGAAAATCTCAAAATCACTTCATCCTATCCGACACCAGCAGGTTAGAACAGCTAGGAGAGAAAGTAACATCTAGGGGGTTATACCAGCCCTGACCCCTAGATGGTTGGCTTCACAAGGTCAAGTTTATCCCACTTTTTGTCTCAATGGGGTATATGGGCAGCAGAAAAAGTCTGGTAAGTTGTCTGTGCTTTAGGGTTGGGTTACAGATAGAAAGCCTGACAATATGGTAATGCAAAAACATTCACAATTTGTCTTAGGAGCACTCAGAAGAAAACTGGAGGGGGGTCATGGAGGGGGGGACACTCTGGGCTCTGGAGGGGAGTTCTAATTTAAAATCCTATCCTGGCTGTGCCCCTGAACACAGTACAACTGTGTTGTAGCAACTCCAAATGGTAATTAGGTTAGAATGTTAGTCTCATGAGGAGGTCCAAGATGCCATTCAACATCTGTAGGCATAAAAATTATCACTGACTAATATCCATCACTCTAATTGAAATACATAGCAAGCATGCAGTGTCACATCAAGATGTTGCTGAATGGTGCCAAAAGTTTGTGACTGGTAGCGATACTGTAACCAGAGAATACTGCAGTGACATCAAAGCAGCTCTTCAAGGGAAACAACACTGTATGAATTGAAGAAATGTTTCAGGATGGCAGCCATGTAACTTTGAAACATATTATATAGTCTGTGAAGTCTTACAGCAAAGCATGCCCAGGGTGGGTTCCATGTGCATTAACATTAAAGGAATGTGAATTACGGCTGGCCTCAGTTTTACCACAACATGATGGAAACAAGTTTGGAAGCAAGAATGTGATGGAAACCAGTTTCCCCCTCATGAAGGTGTTATGGATGATGAAACCAAGGTCCACCATTATTACATTGTCACCACTAAGTGAACAAACACCTTGGAGTGGAAATGTACCACATCACATGCTCTACTTTTTTCCAGGAATTGTGAAGCTGGGTTAAATTTAATACAGGTGGGATGGTAAGAGTGGTAGTTCAGAGCTTGGTTAGCACTTGCAGGTGTTTTTAAATAGAGGCTCTGCATTCTTCAGAAATATCAAAGGTACTCCATAAAAAAGAATTAAAAAGTACATTTGTTAATTAATAATCTTTATACAATGATAGAATATTTTTTTACAAAAAATGAAGTTAAAAAGAACAAACAACAACATTAAGCCTACTAAAACAGTTAACTGTCATAAGGAATTATTTGAAAAACTAAAGGATTTGCAAAAAATTCTATGTTTGACCGGACCTAAACAAAAAAAATTTAAGAAATCTTCCTTCCCATTCAGCAAAAAGGAAACTACGTCCTGCTACAGAGAGTGGCCTTCATTGTAGACTACAGCTGTGAAGACATTTATGTACAGAAACTGGCAGATAACTTCAAATCCACGTAGCAGAATATAAAGCAGCTATAAGAAATGTTACCAACAAAATATGCCTTGATAGACACATTCAAGACACCAGACATTCAATTTAACTGGGACTTCATAAAAAAATTATTTCACATCAACAGCACTTTGTAAAAGGAAGTCTACACATTAAAGAAGAGGTGCAACAATTAATGAACAGAAAAGCTGGGTATTACCACACAAGTGGCAACACCCACTCTCTTGAGTCAGTCCTGATGATGGGTTGGTGTGCAACCTGGGAATTTTCCAATGTTAAATAAGTTTAATCCTAGTTATATTAGGGTCATTCCATGGAGATTCGCCCAGGTGTTGTGCTGCATCATTTTATAAAAATTTGAAACTTTGCTCATTTGTGTGGCTCAATAATGGGCAAAAATAATTACCCCCCCCTCCTCTATAGGTTGCTTCAAAGATGGTGGCCATAACAATTTTTAGCATATTGAAGAAGCCTTTCCAATATTTCTGATATCTCCTGAACCAACAGATATTGGAATGATTCAAAAAAGGTTTTGTTAAGCATAAAATGAGGATTCTGTAACACTACGAAAATGTTCAGAAATCAGTCACATTCTGTACTTAAAAGCCCTTTAAAACATTGATGATCGGATGCTGATTTTGTCTTACTTTGTGATTTGTTTATGAAACACAGGAAACATACACAAAGTTGCAATTCATACTGTAGAAACCTTGTCCCTTGAAAAAAACAAAAAAAAAAAAAAAAAAAAAATCCTGAGATTATGTATCCCTTCATGCCCCCCGAATTTGAGAAAAAACACACTTTCCCAATTTTTGAGGTCTTATATATCTGGTGGGGTGAGATACAAAAAATCTGAATTTTTGTGTATGTAGCCACCTAGGTTATCGTGTTCAGCCTAGTTTTTGATATACAGGGCTTGCTATATCAGGGAAAATATTGTTATCGGTACATTCGTAATACTTGTTTAAATGATATCAATATCGTGTTACATTTTTTTAAATGCACACAAATTAAAAAATTAACAGTTAGCCATAAAATACTCCAAGAAAAATCTGTTAAATAAATTTGGTTCTCGTTTTCAGCCTAGTTACTGAGATACAGTAGCTCAAATAAGGGAAAAACTCAAAAGGAAAAAAAAAGTGGAAACTGTAATATTACATTAAATTTGTTTGTCTTATGTTTATTAACATTTTATCAAACTACTTGTGTTTAACATTGCATTTCTTTATTTGCAAAAGGGTGAATATTTTTATGACCCAATATCTAAAGCTACATGTGATGGAGCAAAATTATTATACACACTGGACATGTTTAGACAATGCAAACAGCAAGGTCCAGGCAGACAAAACCTGTCTGAGCATGCCTGTTCCTGGCTTCATTGACAGCCAGCAGAAATCAGCATGCTCAGACTTGTTGGAAAGTGTCTTAACTTGTACATTCAGAGTTAGCCACAAATCAGCTGCAGTCTGTGGCTTGTCTTTGTGGAGTGAACATGCTAGTGGTGTGCTCTGTAAGCTTCACAGTTTTCATGTTATTTTAAAGTGTGAAAGTAAACTTTCTTATTGTTTTATTTACATTATTGGATCACTTTTAGACTCAGATTTTTCTGTTTAGGATTTTAGACTGTGTTCTTAATGTTTCATTCTTAAACTGAATTCATTTAATTAATATGGAGTGTGCTGTTGGATTGTGGTGCAAAGAGCCTTGTCATAAGTCAAGTTATGGTCAAAATACTAACAAAAACAACCTCAACATCCATGGACTTCAATGAACATCAAGTCAGTTGCTTATCATCAGTTGTGACTCCAAAACAAAGAGATGATGTTGCATGCATCCATGGCTCTAACTGATGTGTTGGACGTGTACGCGACACAGTAGATTTGGAATCCTACATCGATTTTTATAGTCCTCCTGGACCTGCCATGTCCTTTGTGCCTAACAATGATGACAGGACATCAACATGGATAGCAAACAGCCAAATCCTGAAGATCTTACCATTAGAGTTCTATACTTCAGGTTCTCGCAGAGTCTACAAAATTGATGAAAAACTGAAGAACGAGATATCTTTTCTCTTCACTCTAAAATCCAGAGACATTGACTGTTGAGAGTTATAAAGGTACTATAACAGATTTTTTTTGGAGTATTTTATGGCTAACTGTTAACATTTTCATTTATGAGCATTCAATAAAAATATTAAGGGATATTGATATAACTTAAACAAGTATTACGAATGCACAGATAACAATATTTTCCCTGATATAGCAAGCCCTGTATATCAAAAACTAGGCTGAACACAATAACCAATTTTTGTGAGTTAATAGCCATCATATAGGTGGCTATGTACACAAAAATTCAGATTTTTGTATCTCACCCCACCAGAGATATAAGACCTCAAAAATTGGGAAAGTGTTTTTTTTTTCTCAAATTGGGGGGGGCACAAAGGGGGTACCTAATTTCAGGATTTATTATTCAAAATCAGCATCCAATCATCAATGTTTAAAGGGCTTTTAAGTAAAGAATATGACTGATTTCTAAATATTTTCTTTGTGTTACAGAATCCTCATTTTGTGCTTAACAAAACCTTTTTTGAATCATTCCAATATCTGTATTGGTTCAAGAGATTCAGAAATAACGGAAAGGCTTCAATATGCTAAAAATTGTGATGGCCGCCATCTTTGAAGCAAGCTATAGATGTGGGGAAGGAGGTGAAAGAAAGTGTTTTAATTATTTTTGTCCATTATTTAACCACACAAATAAATGAGCAAAGTTTCAAATTTTTTCAGAACTATGTAGCTACACACTTTTTCAAAATAGGGTCATCTGTATGGAATAACCCATTAATAATAGTGTAATCCTAGTTATATTTTTAAGATGTTTAATCACTTAGGACTTGCCATGACTTCATTAATACACAGGATTAAAGCATCTTCATAAGTCTGTATTGGGTTCTTAGTTTCACTTCCTTCTGCACTCTTTTTACTGTCTTTTTTTTTTCTCTTGCCATCACATAAACTTAATACATCAGTGACAAAATGTATTCCAGCATCTGTATGTATTGTGTGGTCAATGCTCATAGCCTCTGGCAGACTTTTACCAACATTTCGTCACTGATCAAACTTGTAAACTTTTATCATCAAAACCATCTACATAAAAATCCAGCCATTTAAAATCATTTTACAATTGAATTGGGAATGATTAAATTACAGGCTTTTGATGACCAATTAACAGCATCTAGAACTTATAGACTGCAAATTAACTCTTACAGTTGTCCATACTAGCTATCAAGGTTAGAGAAAGCAGGTGCCAGTGTTTAAGCTTCATGGTGTAAATAACTCCTTGATCAAGTGGCTGTGCGACTGAAGTTTTGTTACTTGGCAAAACTGCCAATCTAACATCTGATAAATCACTATGGATATGACGGGCAGCATTATCCTTGAACAGGAGTCTTCTGCCACTTCATTCTATTGTTGAATACATTCTTCCATTAAGTTAGAAGTCACCAAGAGGATTTCCTGTTTGATTTTTAGACAACTGGTAATTCCTCATATTGATATTTTTAGGAAGCTTAGATTCCATTGCTTTTCTAATAACATTTGTTTTTGTAAGAAATACGGGATTACGCCATATAATACAAATTTTGAAGATGACAATCCGATTTTTGGCGTAAATGTGACAAGGATGGTAAGTCAGATAATATTTGAAAACTTGAAAATTTTCATCGTCCTGGAGCGGGACTCGAACCCGCGTCTCCCAGAAAACGCCTAGGTATGCTAACCACTACACCACCCAGAACGACCAAGTTTCAAGTTTCCGATCAATTTGAATTTAACCATCACAGGATTCGCTAGTCGAAGCAACCGGCATTCATGTTTAGCGAATCTGGAGGTTAATAATAATATCCCGTGATTGCCCGGAGAAGCAGATAAATCATGTAAGAAATACGGGATTACGCCACATAATACAAATTTTGAAGATGTATATAATACAAATTTTCCTTGTCACATTTACGCCAAAAATCGGATTGTCATCTTCAAAATTTGTTTTTGTTTTTAATATCAATGTCATGCATAGCTTAAAAAAGTAAAAAAAAAAAAACCTTGATAGGGAAACACAGTGCAAATGCTCATAACACATATTTTCAGTTTCTAAAATAATTTTCATGAAACTTTTCTGAACTAAGGAATCAGTGAACTTTTAATAAAGGGTGGGATTTTGTAAGAATGAACTCCAACCAGTTAAAACCACGTAATATCTTAAAACTTTCACTTCAGTATTACTAGAATGAAAGTTATTTTCCGTCGGTAAATTTTCGACACACCAACCTGTCATCCAGACTGACACAAGAGAATAGGTGTTGCCACTCTTGTGTTGATAGTGGCTCATCCTCTTCTTTTAATTTATAGACCTTCTTCAAACTTTCTTTTCACAAAGTGCTGTTGACATGATAGAATTTTTATTTTTATTAGTCCCAGTTAATAGAATGCCCTGTGTTTTCAAAGCACCGGACATGCAATTAACTGGAATTCTAGAAAAAATTGTATTACATCAACAGCACTTTGTGAAAAGGAAGTTGGAAGAAGAGGAGGAGGAGGAGCCACAATTAACAAACAGAAATGCAGGGTATGAACAACCAGCTTTCTTGAGTCAGTCCTGACAATGGTATGGTGTGCAACCTGAAAATTTGACAATGGAAAATAAATTTCATAGTAGCAATCCCTACAATATTAAAGTTAAATTTTAAAGATATTTCTTCAATAGGATTAGCCATGACTTTATTAATATACAGAATTAATACATGTAGTTTTTATATAATCTCAATACCAGAGTTTCAAAGTTCAAAAGAGATAATTAATACTTTCACTGTTGCATGATGACTTGTGGCATTGTACAATAGTTACTCCAGATGCCGAAAAAGTGTCCCGATCATTGCTTAGTATTTCCGTTTTTAAAACCTTCAGCACTTGAAGAGACTTATCTATTTCATTATTCGCACTGAGAATGAGTCTCCAACTGTATAAAAATGACGACTGTTTTGGGATAGCAAATTTTTTCCAACAAGGTTTAGGGAAAGGAAAGTAAGAAGACTCCCCATAGACAAAACATAGCATTCGCTTTTCACTGCAATGTTTATTTTCCTTTGAATGTCACTGGTTTTGTGGTGAAGGGAACTATCAAGAAATAAATGAGTGATAATAAAAAACATTTGCTACTAAAGAGTTTATATGTAACAGGGTGGCTTATTGAGATGGCTAAAGGGATTTCAAGGAAACCCATATTGGCTTCAATACTTAGTTTTGTGGAAGCAATGGATAAATTTGGACATGCTACTGCCAGTCCCTCCATGGCTGGTGCTAAGTTGCTTGGCACTTTAGGCAAGCCACCAGCCTTGCACCCCCAAATTTATGTTACTCATTTGTGTAGCTAAACATATTGCATTTATTCAATAATTTCAAGATGCAACAATACAGTGCAAACAAAATAGGAAGAAACTAATGGAATCTCTACATCTATTTAATTACCAGTCTAATGTAAATAACAGTAAAATTAAATTAAATTCTTATCTTGTGTGCTTCATCTTTTGTAAATTACCAAAAATATGTCATGGGAAATTTCTTGTTCAATCGATAACCCAATAAGTTTCTTTCCTGGATTCTCCATAAGAAAAAAAAAAAAAAAGAATTCCAGTGGAATGAATATAGTAGCAAAGCCCCTGCTCTCATTAGAAAATAGTAGAAGTGTGACAGTAGCTAACCTTAGGTATTGTGTATTACCACTATTTCTGATGGTATTGGGCAATCTTGAAATTTTCATTGAAAGCTGGAAAACACAGAATCCCTTTTCTTTAAAATAAATTTTGTTACCCTCAAGCATCGCCTGACTTGCTTGCTGCATAAGGACGAGCCTGATTTATGGCAGTTTCCCAACAGATGTACGCTTTGGCATCAGCATCGATTTACAGCAAACCTGACTTATCCAGTTTATAAAAGCACAGGTTTTTGTTTCTTGCTTACTCAAGAAATAAGAATTTGCAATTTAAATTGCATATCGAAAGAACAACAGAAAATAAAATTGTCTTTATTTTTATCGTTTTAATTTTTTTCTCATTTATTAACTCGTTCACTTTTATTAACTCTTAATCTTGGCGCCCCAAATTTTGGAGCCAAGGCAGCTGCCTAGTTCACCTAGTGGTTGAACCAATCCTGGGTCCTTCTCAACCAAAGTTCCTTGGCAGCAACAGCCTGCCATGGAAATAGGAGGTGATCCTGATAATTTGTCATCAAGTACAGAAACATTTTCTTTTAGTAGCTGTACTATGACCAGCACTGAAAGTGAAAATGAAGAATGCAATATTCTCTCTCATACTCAGCCTCAACAGATTTTGACTATATTGGTCTGATGGTCCTGACATCATGAGAAGAATTCCATTTAATGGTGTACCAAGACTGAAAATTAATATGACAGGGATTGAGCAGACTGATTTTTTCAATCTTTTAGCAACTGAAGAATTTTACAATCTGTTAGGGAAAGCAATGCATATGCTGTAGATGTGCTTATCTTTGGAATTACCAAAGGTTCACAGATAAATGAATGCAAGGATGTGTTGGTACAAGAGATAAAAAAATTCCGGGCCTTCTGTTTGTACGGGCATAGTACAAATGCCCCATCTCCAAGATTACTGGAAAACTGATCCATTAGTCAAAATAGACTGCTTTTCTTCAAATATGAGCAATAATCATTTCCTTCTGATCATGCAGTGCCTTCACTTTGCAAAAAATCCTCAACCTGGGAAGCAATTACAAACGACTGTCTTGCAAAAATAATGCTTTTACTGGATTTATTTAATGATACAATCAATAGCCTAACTACGATGGAAAAGAAGTTATGATTGATGAATAAATGGTTTTCTGGAGAGGCCACTTGATTTTCAAGCAGTAAATAAAAGGAAAATGTCATAAATATGGGGGGGCTGTATATGCTAATGGAACCAAATGGTATGACACTAAAAGCTGTGGTTTACATAGGGCAACTCGACTCCCTGGGGGGGGGTGAGATCATGCTTCTAATGCGGTTTTAAAATTGATGGATGGGAAGCTGAATGTTGGTCAAGCTATTTATATGGATAATTTTTATAATAGATACAATCTTGCATTGCAGTTGTTGAACAATGACACATATTGCACTTTTAACTCTACGTACAGACCGATGATATCTTCCTAAGGATGTCACGAAAGCTTAACTTGTGAAGGGGGAATGGAAATGTCAGAATTCTGATGGAGTAGCTAGCAGTGAGCAAATGGAAAGACAAAAGGGATGTTCTCTTCATCTCCACAGAGTTTGAGGACAATATAGTTCAGACTGTAAATAAAAGGAAAGAAAAACCAAAGGCTGTTAACTGTAATAAATTCATTTCAGGGGGTAGGAAATCAAAATCAAATGCTAGTGTACTGTGAAAGGAAAAACCATAAGATGGTATAACAAAAAAGATGACACCGAATTTTCGGATGTAATAAGCACGTCTTTTGAATCCGTTGTAACACGAATTAAATTTTTCAAATGTATTCAAAATCAATGGAGCCTGTTTGGAAAATAATAAACTGGTTCCAACAATTGATAAAACATCCAGAAATAGAAACATCTACTTTGTCCACCAGCGGCTAAAAAGCATGTTACGAAAATTAACAAATGGCGAACAAAAAGTGTCTCGTACTACAAAGAAGGTACCAAAGACAAAGAGATTTTCAAATCGAACATTTAAAAGAAGAAATATAAAAAAGGAAACACAATATAAGTTTATGTCTGCTAGCGGAAGAACTTTTCATAGCAGAAAAGTTGAAAATATTATTCTTGATGGAAAAAGCGTTTGACCTTCACGCAGCTAGTGAGAAATCTTTGCGTTACTAAAGATGATAATGCTCCACTTCTCTGTTTTAGCAAATGGCATACAGTGAAGAAGGCATTTCTCAATAGCGTTTTTAGAAGCGGCGGTACAGCTGCAAACTGCTGAAACACCACCTACCGACAGAACTATGAACTACAAAATTCCTCATATACTAGCCTTAAGTGTTCTACAAGGGAAATGGCATCCGGTGTCGAAATAATTTTTTAAATCGTACACCTAAAAGCAGTGATATTGAGAAAAACAGAATAAGCATATAGTCCCCTAGCGGCAAAATTGTGCACTATTTTGGAAAGAAAATGCACACACAGTTTGCATAATTAATAGTATCTGACCAAAGAAAGAAGTTTTTCAATCGGGTTTTTAATCCCGCAGATATTGCTGTAATCGGAAACTTGAACTACACCCTCTGGTGGCAGACTTGTGTGCTACGAAAAATTTTAATTTTATGAGAAACTTTTCCCTACGGAAACGCTCTCCACAAAGAAAGAATTTTTCAAATCAGACTCTTAGAAGCACAGATATCGACAAAAATAAGATATGTGTTTACGCCCCCTGGCGGAAAAACCATGCATTATTTTAAGAAGAAAGTATTCTCAAAAGGTCTTTCGATGTGAGCGGTATCGGTCAAGGAAATAATTTTTTCAATCAAGTTTTCAGGAGCTCAAATTTTGTTACAAATACATCAGATGCAGAAATTAACCCTTACGCATCCTGGTGGCTAAACCATTCTTCATCAAATATTAGAAATTATAGACAAATAATTTCCTATCAGCATCTGTATCCGGTACAGAAAGAAGTTTTCTAATCAAAATTTTAGAAGCAGAGATATCGGGGAAAACGCCCCTAGCGGAAACTATGTATTACTTCAAAAATTTGAAATTATATGAGAGCATTTTACACTGGAACTGCTATCTAACAAAGAAGGAATTTTTCGAATCTGACTCTTAGAAACAGAGATATTGACAGAAATAGGATATGCATCTACGCCCCCTGGCAGAGAAACCATACATGATTTTAAGAAAATATTCTCAAATGTTTATCGAAATGAGCGGTATCAGTCCATGAAAGAATTTTCTCAATCGAGATTTTAGCTCAGATTTTGATGGAAATACCTACAAAGCAAAAATTAACGCTTACGCCCCCTGGTGGTCAAACCATATTTTATAAAAATTGGAAATTACAATCAAAACATTTCCCACTGGGAGCTATATCCGTTGCGGGAAGAATTTTTCAAATCGGAGCTTTAGAAGCAGATATATCGGGGAAAGCACAATTTACCTTTACTCCCCCTAGCAGAAAGTCAATGAATTACTTAAGAATTTTGAAATTATATGAAAAACATGTCACACCAAAAACTTATCTAACAAAGAATAATTTTTTCAAATTGGACCATTAGAAGCAGAGATATTGACAAAAATAAGATATACATCGACGCCCCCTGGCGGAGAAACCATGCATTATTTTAATAAGAAAATATTCCAAAAATGTTTGTTGATGTGAGTAATATTCGTCCCCGAAATAATTTTTCAATCAAGATTTTAGAAGTTCAGATTTTGTTGCAAATATATCAGAAGCAGAAATTAACACTTACGCCCCCTCGTGGCAAAACAAACCATTTTATACCAAAAATTAGAAATTATATGCAAAAGATTTCCCATCTGGAGCTACATCCGCTGCAGAAAGAATTTTTCAAATCGGAGTTCTAGAAGCAGAGATGTCGGAGAAATGCAGTTTACTTTTACGCCCCCTAGCGGAGAATCTATGCATAACTTGAAAAGGTGACTATACCTAAAAATAATCTTCGCCATGAGTAGAATCAAAAGGCAAAATAATTTTTTGAATGGGATGTTTAGAAGCGAATTCATGGAATAAAATGTATTTTGAATTCGATATCATCTGCATTTACGCCATCTAGCGGCGAAATTGTGCATAAAAAAAACAAAACAAAGGGTCCTCATTTGCACATATTTAAGCTTTCTAATGCAAAAAGAAGTTTTCAAATTAAACTATTAGTTGCAGAGATATCATGTCTACAGACGGACGGGCAAACTGATAACATAAGCACGCTTTTTTTTTTTTTTACAAAAGACGTGCTAAAAAGCTAGCAATTCATATATTTCACATGACGCTAATCACTTCCTATAATATGTTTAATAAATTCTCAGGACAGAAGGTAAGCCTCTACGATTTTAGGCTATCCATTACACATAAACTTTTGAATCAAAAATCACATATATAAGTCATTAAAAGCATGTGGCCATCTTCCAGTCAAAGAACAAAATAAAGAAGGGACATTCTTTGAAAAGACGATGCAAAATGTGCTATGCCAAAGGAATTCTCAGAGACATTGCCTATTACTGTGGCCAGTACCCAGAAAATTCTGCATTGTGTTTTTAGCCATGCTTCAAATTATATCATCATAGATAAGGATAAATATGTTTTCTTATTTTGCTAAAAAAATATGTCCCAAGTCAAGCTGCATGTTTTTTGTTGTTGTTGTTTTTTCTAAACTGTGCAGCCTAAAACTGTGTCAAAGTGTGTGTGTGGGATTTTTTTCCTACTCAAATTAAACTGTATGGATTTTGCTTTTATTCAGTTGTGCATCATGTTACTATTTATGGAGTTACTTGGCATTTGTAAGTATTATTTCTCTTGTTTTATATGCAACAGTCCAGTGTGAAAGAACTTTAGTGAAGATTTTATAAACTACTGATAGGAGGCTGATAGGTCTGTAAGTTTCCGAGATCCTCAATGTCACCTTTCTTATGTAGCAGGATCATTGTAGCGGTGTTCCAATCCTCAGGAATATTTCCTTCATTAAGGCATCGACTGAAAATTTGGGCGAGTACTGTTTCGATTTCGAGAGAACAAGCTGGATTCAGGAGTGGCTACAGCACAATAGATCATATCCACGTACTGAGAGAACTAATTGAAAGAGCGAGGGAATATGAACTTCCATTGTGCATGGCTTTTATCGATTATGAAAAAGCCTTTGATTCGGTGAAACCATCAGCAGTTACAATGGCTCTGAAAACCTGCGGTATTGAAGATGCATACATTAATATTATTAATAACATCTATGAAAATGCAAGTGCAAAGATTCAGCTGTTTGAAAATACAACACACATAAAAATTGGAAAGGGAGTGAGACAAGGTGACACCAAATCTCCGAAGCTCTTTAATGCCACATTGGAGGGTGTTTTTCAGTCGTTGAGCTGGGAAAACAAAGGGATAAAGATTAATGGAGATTATCTAACCCACCTTCGTTTTGCTGATGACGTAGTCATTTTTGCAACTACCTCATCAGAGCTGCAGAGTATGATCCAGGAACTTGCTGACAAGAGTAAAGAACTGGGATTAAAAATGAACTTTCAGAAGACAAAAGTGATGTTCAATGCTTTTACAAGAAACGAAGATTTATCGATTGATGGAGAACGTTTATCTTGGACAGCAGATATCAAGTGAGGGTCACATTGGTGATGAAATTAATCGGTGTACAAAACTTGCCTGGAGAGCTTTTGGAAGAAACAGCATAATTTTCAAGAGCAATATGCCATTATGTCTTAAAAGAAAAGTGTTTGATCAATGCATCCTTCCAGTGCTTACGTATGGTGCAGAGACGTGGACCTTAACTAAAAGAGACATACAAAGGCTGCAGACAACTCAAAGTAGCATGGAGAGGTGCATACTTGGTGTAACCAGGAGAGATAAGAAGAGGAACTCGTGGATCCGAAAAATGACAAGAGTGGAAGACATCATGATCAGAGTTAAATCCCTGAAATGGCAATGGGCTGGACATACTGCCAGAAGGACAGACCATAGATGGACAGCCGAAATTTTAGATTGGATTCCAAGGGACAGGAAAAGACCCAGAAGAAGACCACATGGGAGATGGGTGGATGAAATTCGAAAGTATGCAGGGGTGACATGGAGGAGACTGGCACAAGACAGACCGTTGTGGAGGAAACTTGGGGAGACCTTCGTCCAGCAGTGGATTGATAATGGTTGACAATGATGATGATCCTAGTTGTAAATGCATTTATGGCACCTCTATTCATAGTGATTGTGGAATAACTTTTTTTACGGGTCTTTTAGAGGTTATTTTTAATGAAAGTTGGTTGTCAAATTTTCGAACCAAAGCCTAGTTCGTCATCAGGACTATGTCACTGGAGTAGTTGCTGCCACTCAATTGGAAGAGACCATCCGCAATTATCGTTAATTGTGGTACTTCTTCTTCTTGCTATTTCGATCCCTTCTTCTAGTTTTCTCTTTACTAAGTTTGACTGGTGGGCGATTATTTTCACTGAGTCCCAATTTATGGAGTGTCCACTTGCTTGTACATGTCTGTCTAGCCCTGTTTTGTTCCCAATGTTCCTAATAGCTGCTTGGTGTTCCACAAAGAAGAATTAAAGGAAATGTTGGCAGAAAACAATTACCCCTCCCCATATGTTGAGAAAATATTTAAACAAGTGCCAAAAAAGAAGCAGGAAAAAACCAACTTCAAATTCACCAGCAAAATTACGTACCACAAGGGACTTTTCGAGAAACTGAAAAGGATCGGAGCAAAATATAATATCAGGCTAGCTCCAGATCTTAATAACAAAATAAAGAAATTCCTGCCAGCTTTAAAGCAGAAAGAATTGGACATCCAATTGCAAGGAGGAGTAATTTACTGCATCGACTGTAACTGCGGACTCAGCTATATAGGAGAAACAGGGAGAAGTATTAAGGTCCGAATGAAAGAACACCAAGCAGCTATTAGGAACATTGGGAACAAAACAGGGCTAGACAGACATGTACAAGCAAGTGGACACTCCATAAATTGGGACTCAGTGAAAATAATCGCCCACCAGTCAAACTTAGTAAAGAGAAAACTAGAAGAAGGGATCGAAATAGCAAGAAGAAGAAGTACCACAATTAACGATAATTGCGGATGGTCTCTTCCAATTGAGTGGCAGCAACTACTCCAGTGACATAGTCCTGATGACGAACTAGGCTTTGGTTCGAAAATTTGACAACCAACTTTCATTAAAAATAACCTCTAAAAGACCCGTAAAAAAAAGTTATTCCACAATCATGATGATGATGATGATATGCAACAGTGTCTGAAATATATATATATATATATATTTTTTTTTTGGAAGAAACAGTACAATTTTTAAGAGCAGTATAGCATTATGTCATAAAAGAAAAGTGTTTAATCAATGTGCCCTGCTAATGCTTACGTATGGAGCAGAACTAAAAGAGACATACAAAGACTGCAGACAACTCAAAAAAGCATGGAGAGATGCATGTTTGGTGTAACCAGGAAAGATAAGAAGAGGAACTTGTGGATAAGGAAAATAACAGGAGTGGACAACATCATGACCAGAGTGAAATCATGGAAATGGCAATGGGCTGGACATGTTGCCAGAAGAATGGACCACTGATGGACAACCGAAATTTTAAACTAGATTTCGAGGGACAGGAAAAGACCCAGAAGAAGACCCCCATGGGAGATGGATGGCTGAAATTCGAAAGTATGCTGGAGTGGCATGGAGGAGACAGGCCCAAGACAGACAATCGTGGAAGAAATTTGGAGAGACCTTCATCCAGCAGTGGATTGATAATGGTTGTTGATATATATATATATATATATATATATATATATATACACACAATAAATGTCTAAATGTTTACATCAGTATTGGGATAATATTTCATTACAGGCAGAATTATAATTATGAATATCAATTATGAATAAATTTCCTCGTACTTTAGAATGACGAAATCATGCAAAGCTATGAGATGCAAACATATGGCTAGGTTGATCCAAATGCATAAAAAGCTCACTTGTGGTGCTGGGTGAAGCCTCATAGCATCATGGGAGATATGCCTGGGTTTCTTACTGGCACCCTTGTGCTTGCCGCTAAAATAGCACAGTGGCAGCGAACATGTTAACTGAATGTAGTAACACTGGTATGCTAATTAAGAATGTATGACAGCTAAAAATGAATCAGGACATGAAAAAAACTATAAAATAAATTTTGGAAACTTCATAAAAAAATTCACATGACAGAATAAACTTAAATATTCAACTATTTAACTAAGCATCTTCGGAACAAGTCAGGTACTTACATGTGAGGGTAGATAAACATCATAAACAGCACCAGAATCTAGATCAACAGCATGGAATCCTTCGGTTGATCCAAAAATTACTTTCAGACGAATGTTTTCTTCCACAGTCATGTCAACCATGAGAGGCTTATGTAGAAGATCAGAAAATGATTTGAAAGCCATAAACTTATGGTATGGCTTTGGAGCCCAAGCATAGATTTCAACACTTTCCTTTAAGGCTATGACCAAAAATTTAATCCTTTCATACTTCACTGTGAAAATAGAAAAGTAGTAGATTTAAGCAAACTAAAAGAAAACATCAAATCTCAATTTTTTTATATAAAAAATTGAGAAAATAAACAAAACAGTGATAAAATTGTTTTACTACCTTCAATAATCACACATTAGTATAAATTTATAGAGTACTGAAAATCAAAGCTGAGAAGAGGAATTAAAAAAAAAGTATTTATCAAACCTGATATACTTGCATTCCAATAGATAAACATTACAACTGTGTAGATGCAACTGCAGCAGAAAGGATCATGGAAATTATGGAAGAAATATTCTTCACAAATACATGGAATAACTACAGGATCTTTAAGGGGGCAAACAGAGTAGCCACTGCCTTGCTTACATCACTCTGGAGTGGGAATCGAACACGCATCTCCCGATTTCCATTTGAGCATGCTATCCGTTACAGCACCCAGGATTACGGAGTCCCAAGTATCTGAGTGTTAAGAATCGGAACATTCTACGATTTTTGCCAGTGGTAGCAAATTCTGCTTTCTCGTAACATTTTTATGCAACGAGGAAGCAATGGATAGCATGCTTAAATGGAAATCGGGAAATACGAGTTCAATTTCCCGCTCCAGGGCGATGTAATTTTCAAGTTTGCTGATGTTAAAATTACTTGTTGAACAGTAATCAAGGCAATGGCTATTATGTTTGCCACCTTAAAAATCATGAAAAAGTATGACATTTTTCTTTCACCCAAAGAGTTCTTTACAACAAAGACAGTTCACTACTTAAGCCATGTTACAAAAACAGTTCATCACTCAATTTATTTATTGCTAGATCTTTAACAGAAAAGTTCTAATTTTACCAGAAATTAAAACTCGTTTTTAGTGTTGTGGGAAAGCTGAGGCAATTTTCAGATGACAGCCTGTATGATTAAGACACTTACATAAGCCCAGTTCAAGTGTTCAGAATTTTGAACTGATTTTGAACTTTGGGAAAGACATGAAACTGTTTAGTTAAGTAATCTTTTGTCAAACTTATACCTCAAATATTTTACTAAAACTGTGGCTGAAATGCATCAATTCAATGTAATATAACAAGGATGAGTTAAAACATTTTGCAAAATGCTGTACTAATGTAAAAAGAAACTATATTAAAAAAATTATATTTATATCATAGTAAAAAATCAGACATATGTTGCAGTAAAAAAAAAAGCTGAACACAAAAGTTTTAGGTTCTTCATAATTAATTTTAAAAAAAGTTCAATTTTTTAAATTGTAATTTGATAAGTTTCTTCTTTGCAGTGTTCAAATAGTAACTTGGATTCTGCACACTAGTTCCAAAAAACTTAAGTCCTCTTTACACTTTCAATCACTGGACTAAGAATCTAATCCCTCAATTTACATGTGTCTGTCCAAAGAGGAACACTTATTTCAAGCTTGATAAGGGAATTGAGGATTTATAATTTTATCAAGACAAGTTAATCCAGAATATTGCTGATAACAGTGCATATCTGAGCCCTAACAGAATTACCTGGCTCATAAATATCCTTCACATGAAAATGTAGATTCAGTCAGAATTCATTAACTCTTTTTTGTCCTAGTTGTAAATGCATTTATGGCACCTCTAAGACCCGTAAAAAAGTTAATTCCACAGTACTCTTTTTTGGTTATCTTATTCTCCCATATATTGAACAATATCAAGTAACAGATATATTCATTGATCAGAAGTAGTATTCTACATTTAGGGTGGCATGTAGCATTGCTACGAACAGAAAAAATGTAGTTGTCGCAGTAGTACACTACAAAATAAAATAAACTTGTTGCAAAAAATTAGGCTACAAATCATGCTACTAAAGTAAAAAAAAAAAAAAAAAAAAAAATACACAGTCGAGTCACATTATTGTGACCATCTCCTACTTTTGACATCAACAGCATGTAGCCAATGAAAGAAGGCACGTGCTATGAGCTGGCTTGGAGGGTATATAAGGTGTGTTGTAGGCATTCTAAAAACATATCACTTGTTGCTATCATGGATAAAAGGAGTGATTTATCAGATTTGCAAAAAGGTATGATTATCGGCTTTCGGGCCAAGGGTGACAGTATTTCTGAAACAGCGCAGTTTGTGAACTGTTCACCTGCTACTGTGGGTAATGTGTATCGTGATTGGAGAAATGGCACCATTGCAAATAAGCAGCATGGAAACTGCGGAGCACCACGTGCCATTGATACGAGAGGTGAACGTTGGCTATGAAGGTGCACGAGGGCCGATTGACATGCTACGGTGGAGCAACTCACTGGTTGAATGAACCAGGAGGCTACTGGAAGTGTGTCTAAAATAACAGTTCAGCGAACCCTGCTGTGCATGGGGCTCCGATGCTGATGGATGGTCACTGCACATATGCTAACGAAAGTGCATCGGAAGAAAAGGCTTACATTTGCACATCAGTATCGGAATTGGACCTCCACTGATTGGCAAAGGATTGCCTTCTCCGACAAGTCACGTTTTCTGCTTCATCGAACAGATGGACCTTGGTGTATAAGACAAGAAACATCTGAGAACAAACACTCTTCAACCATTGCTGGGGGAACACAAGCTGGTGGGGGAAGCGTTATGGTCTGGGGAATGTTTTCACAGCATTCCTTGGGCCCACTCATACCTGTGGAAGGCACTATGGACCGAATTTGTTATGAATCCATCTTTGTAGACCATGTACACTCATACATGCCGATTGTCTTCTCTGGGGCAGATGGGATTTTCCAGCACGACAATGTGACGTGTCACATAGCTGGAAATGTCCGAGAGTAGAAGGAAGAGCATGATGAAGACTTCAAAGTACTTCCCTGGTCCCCCTAATTCCCCAGACTTAAACCCAATTGAGCATCTGTAGGACCACCTGAATTGTGTTGTTTGCTCTATGGATCCTCCACCATGCAACCTCCAGCAGCTGTCAGATGCACTGCAATCAGATGGCTCCAAATACCTGTGAACCACCTTCCAGCCCCTTATTGGGTCACTCCCAGACCATCTAGCTGCTGTCCATGCTGAACACGGCAATTACTCTAGATATTAGCTGGTGGTCACAATAATGTGACTCAACCGTGTATCTTCAAATCATGTGACATTTCTGAATTTCCTGAAACATTGGCTGGACAGGGGGAGGGGGGTTAAGTGTGCCCTGCCAACAGTTACACACCTGAAAAATTACATTGTAAAAGTTGGCCAAACTGTTAAAAATAAAGCATTATCTTCTTTACTTTATGATATTTACAGGGAAGTCTTCTCAGTCAGACTGAGAAGAGAGCACATATGAAATACTCAAACTGTGATTTTGTTGATGACATCTGACAGCAAAATTCAATTCTCTTAGTAAAGAAAATGAGATTTTTTTTTATTTTTTATTGGAGGTTTAACGACTGCTGTGAGCAACTCAATGGTCTATAAGCAGTTGCCTGTCCCTAATTTAGGGCCACTGGTTCCAGGAAAAAGGAAAGAGCCAGTGCCGTAAGACAAACACAACATCCATGCCTCACCGGGATTCGAACCTGGACCCCTTTCGAACGAATAATCAGAGGCCATCGCTTAGACCACTGCACCACAGGAACGGCAAAATGAGAATTAACAGATACTAGTTGATAGTGTTTTTATTTGAATTCAGGAGAATATTAGCTAGCCTTGAATACAAGTCACTGAATGTGATAATGTATTGTTACATATGATTATAAGAGCTGAGGTAAATATAAAGGTAAGTGTAATTTACCTTGATGTTTAGCTCTGAATGCAGCATGTGAGAATGTATGTATAAAGATCATCTTCAGAATTTGAATTTTAACTTAATTCTCAATGACTAAAAATTAGCTACTTTTCAGAAAAAGTAGTATAGCTAGTAGCTACTTTTTCAAGTATGTAATTGTAGCAATAGGTTGCTACTTTTAAAAAGTAGCTTTCCAATCACTGGATATTATGTAACAAAGACTTACTTGTTCACTTTATGTTACTTCTCAATAACATCTTTTAATGACATTTTAAATGTACATGGTTTTGTATGATTACATTTTCCCAGTGCATTTGAAATGTTGTTAAAAGATATTAATGGGAAGTAACATAAAGCGAACAAGTAAGTCATTTATTGTTACATACATCCAATACTTGATATCGAAGTATATTATGCATGTTACTTATCAGGAAACCTGGTGAAACTAATGTTTTCCACATTTCCAGTTAGTTTGAATGTATTGAACATTTCACTGCTCTTGGCAAAAAAACAAAACTTCCGATAGCATGAAAATGTCGGTACTGGTTGAAATATTAAATTTCACCAAAATCTGGTCATGCAAATTGACGTTAACTATGGCCTAATTAAGATCCCACTGAACGATTTGTTTCTAATACAAATGATGTTGTTCAACATACTCTGTTTCTTCATGAATGTTCCCCAAACAGTTTTTATTTCAAGATATACTCAAAAATACCAATTTATTGATGCAGTCCAAAAATCCCCTGCAGTAGTCCAAAATGGAAGTTCAGTTTCAGGTAATAAAGATTGCATGAACATAGTTTGGGCAGCATTATAAATTTAACTGGAGTAATTAAACCATAAATGCTTATGGCATAAATGAACCATAACATCCTTTCCTATTCCATTAAAACTATGAAGAATATTTCTTATATTTTAACACAAAGTCTAGATAAGGCAATTTCTGACAATTTTCTTAGCACCACAAATCAAGTTATGCTGTAGTGTATTCACACTCACACTTGACTTGAAATCACTGTGTGATTTGACTCTTATCCTTGAAAGTAAAATATTTTATGTTTTAGAGATTCAGATCCCACACTTATTTTATCAGTCCATATAAATCACTTTGATTGCATGGTATATATTCCAAACTCTTCTCTATATAACCTCTAGGATTTTTCAAATGGGTTTTTCCTCTAATCATCTTTATACACTGAAAATGCACATACATGAAATAACTGAATGTGTTTACTCCTTGTTGTACACAAAGCTTAGCAGATTACAGTACAGTAGCCTCAGATATATTCAACATACCTCCTTCAAGTTTTTATACCTATTTTTGCAGAGATATTCATAGTTTTCCATGTTTAGTAACTACAACACCTAAAAATATTCTCAAATTTGAACGAAAACTTACATAAAACCACAGAGATAATTTGCATGCATCATGCATAACATGCCCATAACATTCTTCAAATTCACATCACAGAATTGCAGCTAACACAATCTACGTGCACTGGAATCAACAAATATTTCCTGTAAACTGGCTATAGCACAGGTACCAGCGTAACAGAAAAGAACAAAGAAAGCGAAAAAAGCACATTCTTTAGCTTGACTGCCCATCATATGAAAATCCAAACCATGCACATTTAAAGGTGAAGCAAATAGAATAAAAATGTTTCCTTCAACAGTTACTGCTTTTATAACAGCACAAATACACACCAAGAAAACTTGCTTGATATTTTTATCTTAACATAAATTTTGTTTTTAAATCAATTGCCATTGATTTTTTAGGCAAAAAAATTCTAGCACATTAAAGAAGAATTCTATACACTGATGTTTTGTCGATACTCAAGAAGAAGCAGAAGCGCCTAGTTCCACAGCAGACCCTTAAATTTCAAATTTGGGAAACATAATACGTATTAAAAAGGATAGTAATACATATACACATCTCCATACCAAAAATCTATTAACCAAATGGAATTTGCATATTTTCATTCTTTATGAATATGAATAAATATTTCATGCTGGTCACAGGTGAGTACTAAAAAATTTCCATTTCTGCACGATGGTTTAAAAGTCTCTTCATGAATCTTTGTAGTGTCTTCATGCTATATAGCAAGCATTTTTCTACCCCTTTTTAAAGCAAAATAAGAGTTCAAAATTAGTACTGCCTGACATAAAAACAACTTCACGGACACAAAAAGATGGTGTCAGGCATGTACAAATTTTAAACTTTAATTTCACTTAAAAAATTAGAATGGAAGGAACATTCCTTCCCTTGAATAATATAGCAAGATGAGACACTGAAACAGTAGGAAATGTGTGCTTCTTTAGAAAAATTCATGAAAAATTTATGAAACCATTCTTCCACACTACAGCAAGTACTTTAATTACTTTTTAAGTCAACCCCTTCCTCCCCTCCTCTTTAGGGAACATTTTCTTCTAAAATATTTTGACTTGTATGTGAGAATGTACAATAATAACTCTTCATATTTCTCCCTGTATAGTCTGGAACCGTGATTTTCAAATCTGAATTGTGAAAAAAATTTACAAATTTAATCTTGTTTTTCATATTACCTCTAATAAGCTGATAAAAAAATTAATGACCTCAGCTGTTCTTAAAACAATTTCTGTAGTCTGGCAAATTATGCATGTTCTTTAGTTATGTGGAGATATGCTGGGACCAAAAATGATTAACTTTCTACATCACAAAAATTTTCACAAACCCTTTTTTATACATTTAAATATCCACAAATGATGCTGCATTTTTGAAAATAATATCAACCTTTTACATCATTAAACACATTTAAAAGAAATGGTAATGCTGACTTTGAATTGCAGGTATGCAAACGGCAAATAAGCGAATTTTCCAATACGAATGAAGCAGAGAATGAGGTTAGAGAATTCTGATAGTTGGCACATAATTTAAGAAGGTATGTGTACATATAAAATTAACATCATACAAGCACTTTGCAAGAACAATTCCAGATGCATAAACTGCTAGAAAAAATTGTTACGATTGCTTGCAGAACAAGAGCAATAAGTCATGAATATATTGTGCAAAATAAGTTCAATAAATTTCCAGAAACTGTAGTGTATAATCACTTTGAAGGCTTATTATTAATTGTGCTCTCACTGTCTACCCCTTCCCAATTTCTGTCACTTAAGTAAAAAGTAGAATTAGTAATTTCACAAAGATATAGGTTGATATAGGACAAAGATATAGGTTGATATATTAATAACAGGTCTTGACCTGTTATTAATGATGAGAAACTGTATCAAATATTTTTGATAGTTTCTAATCATCAAGAACTGTCCTTGATAAAAAATCTAGAAAGCCATAAACATCTGTAAATACAAAAGAACACAGCTGTGAAGAATAATGGAAAGTTCAAGTTAAAATAGAATTTAAGCACATTAATCTGAGTAAAAACCTGCAAGCTATCACTGGCATCAGGAAAAGCATTAATGTGCATCTTGAGCACATTTATCTTTATTAACAAAAATGGGATGTCAGTTATAGCCATGACTAAACATAGAAACTACATCTTTTATTTTTTTAAGAAAATTGGCATGGAAATGTTTATGGTACCAGAAACCATACTTTAAAAATTCTGATACAAGATGGTACAAGCATACAACAAAATGTAAATTATTGATTTTCAAATTATAAAATATCAATTGATGATTTGCAATGAAAATAAAGATTCACTCAACAGAAAGTTTAGCATATGTTTCATCTATGGATATAAGTAACAATTTTATTCCTTTACAATGCTGAAGGAAACTGTTACACTTTTGCATAATGCAGATTCAGTCTGCTTGAAATATGTGCTGCAATGATATAATATCAATTTCAGATGCACAGGTTTAAAAGTTGTTGTTTTCTTTTAAACATGAGTTGAATAATATTGATAAATGTTCACCTAAAATCAAGCATGACATTGTTTCCTAGTTTCCTCATAGTCTTTCTTATGCAAGAATTTTGGATAAACCTTTGTGCAGACTATCAATCAAGTCCTAAATTTAAAAAAAATACTCCTGTTGAAAAAATCAAGTACATCTCAAACTCACGTAACTGGAAAGGAATTATTTACATACACTGTCACTGCCTGTATGTCCAGCAGATTGGATCAACAGCATGCAAAGGTGTTCCAGCAGTCTTGCAAAGAATATCTTCCACAATCAAAATATCGAAATGTAATAACTTACATTAAAATTTTAAAAGTAAACACCATATAAAAACTGGGTGAAAGAGTGGCAGCATTAATTCTTTAGTTCTATAGGCTTAATAATGCTCCTGGGTGATACTTTAACTCCAAATTGAATTTTTTGTACAACCTAACAAATTTACACTGAAAAGCCTAAGACCACCACATCTTTATGCAAATCAAAGCAACTGCAGGTAGATGACAGCCTGTGTGAAGGTATGAAACAGTATAAATAACACCTGAATGAGCTCTTTTAATCAGTGTCATTCTTGTTCTTCACATGGAAAAGGCAGTGGACTTAAGTGAGTTTGGCAAAGGCAAAATTGTAATGGCCAGACCCCATTGCAAGGCTTGGAGAGTGCTCACAGTCAGCTGTGGTTAATATTAGAGGTATGCAAAAGTTTCAGCTGTCCCTGCTAGTGGGCGCTGTAGGGGTCTAACCAGCCGGCGATCCGTGCTGTCAGTTCGTACATGAAGCCAAGCATGGCGGTCGATAAAGTTCATTTGCGGCATTGTTTGTTATTCATGTTTAATTTAGGGAAAAGTGCAAGTAAAGCAAGCATACTGTTCAATATGGCAGGCGTATGGTGAAACAGTTATGGGTGAGCAGATGTGTTGAGAATGGTTTGCCAGGTTTAAGAAAGGTGATCTAAGCTTGGAAAACAAGCCACGTGACAGCAGGAACTCGCAGACTAGGTGCTGGAATCGCTGTTGCAAGAGGATGCCACTGGTGAAACATTTGAAAGTGGTTAAGTCAATGGTTGTACGGCATCTACAGGCTTTGGGGAAAATCCAGAAGATTAGTAAGTGTGTTCCACATACTTTAGCAGAGCGTAATATTGGTCAACGATTGGGCATCTGCATGTCTTTACTGAAGAGGTTTCAAGGGAAGAATTTCTTGTGGACAGATGTCACCGGGAATGAAAAATGGGTCTATTTGTGACAACCCCGTACACAAGCGATCTTGGGTCGACCCAGGCCAGCCATCAACATCCACTGCAAAACTGGATATCCATGGGGAAAAGGTGCTGTTGTGTGTGTGGTGGAATATGCATGGAATGCTATACTTTGAACAGTTGAAACTGGAAACAATCACTGCATAACAATATAGCAATCAGTTGATAAAATTGAACACCACGATCGAGCAAAACTGCCCATGGACAGGTAAAGGAAGCCGCCCAGTCATCCCGTTACACAATAATGCCAGACCACATGTCAGTGCCACCACAAAATCAACCCTTGAACAGTTACATTGGGAGGTTTTACTGCACGTGGCTTACACCCCAGACATTGCCCCCACAGACTTTCATTAGTTTTGCTCTATGCAACATGCCCTAGCCCAACAGTGGTTCACCACAGTTCCAGAGGTGAAAAATTTTGTCACTGCGTTCTTCAGCTCAAAACCCCGAGTCCTTCTATCACAGGGGCATTCATTTGTTGCCTGAAAAATGGCAAAAGGTCACTGATGCTAACAGTCAATATTTTGTTGAATAAATGTGTTCTGGTTTCCTGACTGTTCTTGTTTCTTTTCTCTTTAAAACGGCAGAAACTTTTGTATACCCCTAATACTTTCAAAACGTTGTCCGGAGGAAGGAAAAATCATGAACCACCGGCAATGTGTGGGTTGACATTGGCTGAAAATGGGACTGTGTAGCCTCAGGCTGCTCTGAGTGCCCATGACTGGGAAAGTGTTGGCACCAGGATGCACCGTGAGACAAAAACAAGTCAATGGAGAAAGTGCAATGCTTTGGCCAGTGTTCTGCTGGGAAACCCTGGGTCCAGTTGTTCATGTGCAGGAGGCTGTGATGTTTACCACCTACCTAAACACCATTGCAGACCTGGTACATTCTTTCATGGCAACAATATTCCCCTCTAGTAGTGTTTTCTTTCCTGCCTAGAGAGTTTGAGAACTGTTCATGGAATATGATAAAGACTTCCAGGTGTTCCTCTGGCCTGCAAATTCCCCATACATCAATCCACTCTAGCATCTGTGGTTTGTGTTGGAATAGCAAATCTGATCTGTAGTGGCTGAACCATGTAACTTACAAGAGTTAAATGATCTGCTGGTAACATGTTGGTACCAGATACCACAAGACACCTTTAGAGATCTTGTAATGTCAATGCCTTGCTGGTAAGAGCTGTTTTGGTTACCAATGGAGGTCCAACTTCATATTAGGCAGGTGGTCATAATGTTTTGGCTCTTCAGTATATCAGTTAATATTTATGAAACACTACATTGAAACATAATGTGAGAATGCTAAACTACAGGGTAATTACAACCTTTGGAAACAACTGGTTTTTTTTTTTTTTTTTAATTTTATATTTCAAATTGAGAGATATATAATGTACTGAAGTACATACTTAAATATATACTCAAAATATACTCAAATATATGCACTGAAGCACATTTTATATTTGTTCAATATGTACTCCTTGGTAACATCATATATTCCAACAATAATCCATTTCTAGTCATGGTTTAAAACTCAGGCTTCACGCGACAGTAACACAAACATATAAAACGAATTAAACACAGAGTCACGTATGGTAAAAGGTTCGTTTAGCGGTAGCTTTTGGTCATCCTACGACCTTGATCACCCACGATCAACTGGATAGGCTGGTTGCCAGAACTACAATTTGAAGTTGGGGTGTTGGAAATGTTTCCAGATTTTAGAAGAGAGATCCAAATAAATGGGATTTGGTGAGGTGTCTCTAAATTGCACTTTCTGGTGAACAAAATTTCGATGCTCTCTTGGAAGTGCAGAGAGGCCTTTGTTGATGAATGGGGCAACTTTTTTGGCTTCTTCCCAAATGGGATCTGCAGAGGTGTCTTCAAGGATTAGTGCAGATAAAGCTGTCTTTGGAAGATCATTCGAAACATCTTTTTTGTGTTCACCAAGTCTTGTTTTGATGCTTCGGTATGTGCTTCTAATATACACTGAGAGACCAGAGGAAGTTGAAATGGGAATAGCATAAACTCCAGGGGTGTCCAAGGGTGAGACAGGATCCTTGTCTTTAAGCAGGCACATTATTGCAGAAGGGTTTGGTTTCACTGTGAGAGTGTAGCCCATAGTTTTGAAAAGTTTACACATCTTATAAGAGAAGGATCCATGGAAAGAAATGGAACCAATGAATGGTGGTTTTTCCATTATTATTGGTGAGGGAGCAGACAGATTTTTCAAGTGGGAATTTTGAAGGAATTTTTTAATTGTAGAAGGTGGGAACTGATGGGCTTTGGCAATTTTCTTTATGGTGTTAATTTCTTCATTGAAGAAAGATTCAGCATTGCAGACTATCCTAGCACGATTTGGCAGACAATCCTGGTATGATTCTATCTGCACTAACCCTTGAAGACACCTCTGCAGTTCCCATTTGGAAAGAAATCAAAAAAGTTGCCCCTTTCATCAACAAGGCCTCTCTGTGTTTCCAAGAAAGCATCGAAATTTTGTTCACCTAAAACTGCAATTCAGAGACCCCTCACCAAATCCCATTTATTTGGATCTCTCTTCTAAAATCTGGCAACATTTCCAACACCCCAACTTCAACTTGTAGTTCTGGCAACCAGCCCATCCAGTTGATCGTGGGTGATCAAGGTCGTAGGATGACCGAAAGCTACCGCTAAACGAACCTTTTACCGTACGTGACTGTGTGTGTTTCGCTCATTTTATATGTTTATATTTCTAGCCAGATCTTGCCTGCACTGCCTCATCCACTCACAGTGTGGCTTCTGAAATCTAGGTTTTCAACTCAGCAATGCTGTCTGGCATCGGAGGCACATACAGTATCCTTACCACAACTTACTTTTGCAGGTGATGTATGGCCAAATTTTGGCAAAATCTGCACTGCAATGAAGTCTGCAACTTTGTTCCATTAAACCACAACACACACACTGTGACTACTCTGTCCCACTGAAATCAGCCATTTTGGATACTTAACTTGTACTCGCACTACCAACCTTGTGGCCTATGTATCAAACAGTCGCACACAAAGAAACTTGAGGATATAATGCATTAATGTAGATTTCACAGCTGTAGCTTAGCTGGATGCAGTGTGAAAATTGTTAAATTTGTTGCAGAAACTTGAAACAACCCTTGCACTTCATATATTTTATGGTGTAAATCACCATACCATTCTGTTCATCACGTTATATCTGGTTCCATACAAAGTCATTGAACAAATCCTGCGGCACTTCACAAAAATAGTTATAATTTTTTTGTAAATATTCTTTGCTTTGTACTTACCTTTATATAAAACAATGTTATACAATGGCCACTATTATTCATTAACAAAGTCCTGATGTTTTTAGGCTTATGTTCTTTATGTTGCATAGCTCAACGTTCATTGCTAACATTCATATGCTGGTAAGCTCAACACTCATTCAGGGGTAGATGCAATATTCTATTTAACTCACATTCATTTTGACTGAGTAGTTCACAGATTTGCTCACAAATGGTGCTATTGCCTTCAACTTTTGTTTTGGGCAATTTGAATTGCAGCTCTTAATCTTAAACATAGTGAGGCAATAGCACTATTTATGAACGAATCTGTGAACTACTTAGTCAAAATGAATGTGAGTGAAATAAAATATTGCATCCACCCCTGAAAGAGTGTTGAGCTTACCAGCATGAATGTTAGGCTTAACAACATAAAAGTTAGCAATGAACGTTGAGCTGTGCAACATAAAGAACATAAGCCTAAAAACATCAGGATTTCATTAATGAAGAACAGGCATTGTATCACAGTGTTTTATATAAAGGTAAGTACAAAGCAAAGAAGAATATATATTTTTATTTAATTTTGAAAACTATTTTTATGAAGTGCCATGGGCTATGTTCAATGACTTTGAATGGAACCAGAAATAACGTGATGAACAGAATGACATGGGGATTTACACCATAAAATGTATAAAGCTATTATCCACGTATATAGACATAGTTCGTACAAGATATACTATAAGCCAAAATTTAAGATCACTCTTGCACTTTTTCCTTTGATTTACTGTGAATTGGATAAAATGAATTACAGAACTACATGACATAATGATCACAATATAATAAGTGCATCACTGGTTCAAAGCACAATGTGAGGATTATATGGTCATCTCTCAGCATACAAATTCATTTTATTATCTGTGCAATCATGAGAGCATCAGCAAAGCAGGTTTTAGATTAATCAGTAAGAGGTTTCCCTTTTTTGGCAGCTTTTCCTTTTAGGCTGCCTGATTTGATTTATGGATATCACAGATCATTTGGAAATGGGTTGGACTGGTAACATGCATTGTTCCAGAAGTTGGACTTGATTCATCTTACATAATAATCTACAATGCAGTTTTGTGTGAAAATCAGCTCTGCAAATTAATTTCCTTGTTTCATGAGAGGAAAAAACAAAGTAAAGACAATGATGTACCAACATCATTATTTACATCCATGGCAAAAAAAAAGAAAAAAAAAAACAACCTTGTCGTCTTTTTGCTGACTTTTAAAAAAAAATAGCAGCAGGAAAAAGACATATGATCAAAAGAGTAACACCTTTGTAAAATACAGTGAGAAATGATCCAATTTACAGAATTCTATTAAACTTAAATACTGCCTTCAAAAGAAACTTTTATAATCAAAGATTAAATACATCAACCCGGTATTTTTTTTTTTTTGGTTGGAGGTTCAACAACCACCATGAGCAACTCAATGGGCTATAAGCAGTTGCCCATCCCTAATTAAGGGTCACTGGTTCCAGGCAAGGGAGAGAACCAGTGCCGTAAGACAAACACAACATCCATGCCTCACCGGGATTCGAACCCGGACCCCTTTTGGACGAATGATCAGAGGCCATCGCTTAGACCACTGTGCCACCGGGGCAGCATCAACCAGATATAAATTTCTGACTACCAGCATATTTTCCATACTTAAGAGCATAATGTTAACTCACTGTTAAACACATAGGCTTGTAGTAATTCAGAAATGATGCAATCCCTTTTTCTTTACAGATTGCCTATAGCAAAGTCATAAACTTGGTACAAATCCTTATTTATAACCAAGTCCAACTCCTGTACCATTTTACATTAATATCATATAAGTGGATTTAAATGGAAAAGTGAAAGCTTTTGCTGATGATTCTACTTTTCAACAAGATAATGAATGATTCAGTGGTAATTGAAAAGGTGCAAATGACCCCAAATACAACCTGTGTCTGACTGAACAGTCACAAAATTTAAATCTCAAATGACTGTATAGATAGGAAAACTGCTAGTTATAACTGTTCTTCAACAGAGGCCACAATGCCTAAGAGAAAGTCATTCTGAAAGAGTATACCATACTAAGCGAAAGCATACAGGGTTGTTACACATAGAATAGAGCATTTATCTACACAAATTCATATACAAAATAATTCTTTTAGTATGGAAAAAATTATTTTATAAATTACTTTGTATTTGTTAAAATTATTTCACAAATTAATTTGAATGTTAAAATTATTTTATACATGAATTTAAATTCATCAAGCTTATTTCCTACATTAATGTGTATATGTTAAACTTATTCCATATATTCATTTGAACTGGTTGAAATTATTTCATACATACATTTGAATTTGTTGGAATTATTTTATCAAATTGAATTTGTTAAAATTATTTTATCAAATTGAATTTGTTAAAATTACTTCATACAACAATCTGAATTTCAAAATTATTTTATGCGTTAATTATTTATTGATAAGACATGTATGTCTCTTTTACAGTGTGCGTGTGCACACGCATGTGTTCCTGTGTTGTATAACTCACTGGTATAAGGAGTAGCAAGCAAATCTCTAATCAAAGAAAACTGTAAAAGTAGAATGCTGAATTATTCACACAACAGTCAAAATATGACTGTGATTTACTGTTCACCATAATACATCATATCAGAAAACTTGAAAATTACATTGCATGCAGCGGGAATCAAACTCGCACCTACCGGGGGTTTTTTTTGGGTTTTTTTATTAGATGTTTCACAACCACCGTGAGCAACTTATTCGGCTATAAGCAGTCGCCCATCTCTAATTTAGGGCCACTGGTTCCAGGGAAGTGAGCCAGTGCTGTAAGACAAACACAACATCCATACCTCACTGGGATTCGAATCTGGACCCATCTTTGACGAATGATTGAAAGCCATGGCCTTGACCACAGCGCCACCGGGGCAGCCCTGGTTTCCTCCAAGCACAAAGATAGCATGATCGAACGAAATTTAGGAATATCCCATGTGTTTATGAATGACACATAGGATTTATGAATATCCTATGTGTTCATGAATAAAACGTGGGATTTATGAATATCCATGAGTTTATACGGAATATTTCTTGCTTAATTTCAATAAAATGCTGAAAATTGAAGATAAATTTGACAGAGCATAAGTCATCAATAACCCAATGTCAAATTAATCAGGATTACATACACATGTATGAGAATCTGGAAATACAATGAAGAGGGAATCTGTTAAAACTGAAATTCGCCAGCCTAAAATAATAGAGAGTAAATTTTTTAAAAATGACAACACAGAGAAAACAGATGTCCCATCATCAATTACTGCACATGGATGCTTACTCCTTCAGGAATGAAACCATGCACTTAATCGTATAGAAATAGAGGAAGAAATATTCCTCAGGGATATTCACTAATGTTTTCAGATTATTCATAGCAATCAGAACTGTGTACTGAACTGCCTGTAGTTTACTGGTCATCATCAATGGAGTACAAAAGCACAATGTGTTCCTCTTGCAAAATATACTTCACCACCCCTAAGCACAATGTGCTCCTCTTGCAAAATATACTTCACCACCCCTAAGCACAGTAATTTCTCCAGGATTTCAAACACAAGGAAAGACTTCATGGCTTCCTCTTATTACTTTCAGAATTATAAATATTTAATGGAAATTATCGAGGATAAACATATTAAGGTACATTACCTCTCAAATTTTTGATGGAAAATCCATCAGGCTTGGTCGCCAGACTTGTGGAAGTAGTAAGATGCAAGAACTCCTGACAAAGATCTAGTGTTTTGATCAAAAATTTGAGAGGTAATGTACCTTAATAAATTTATCCTCGATAATTCTCGTTATATTTATAATACTGACAAGGAAAGAAGTATTTTTCACAATGTGGGGTGGGGGAAGGGAGGTCACAAAGTCAGGAAGAGAGTCTGAAAAAGTTAGGTGGGGTGGCACCTAGAGCCATGTAGTTTTAACTTTTTAAGTAATTTTTGGAACAGAAGTACATAATGCAAGGTTATCAATCAGCCAATCGGGATTAACATGATGTGCAGACCAATGCATGAACATGAATACACATTTTATCACAAGAAACAAAAGCAGTAAAATATATTTACTGCTATTTACTGGTTCAGATTATATTATTAGATTTTATATATTTACTGGTTAAGGTTTACATAAGACTTCATAATTACCCATTTTGCTTTCCCTTGTTTCTGAAGTGCTTGGTTTTTGTAAAATGTCTGCATCTAAACTTTGAACAATTGACATGCTAAACAAATCATCATTCAGTTTATTTTCAGGTATCCTCATGAACTCATCTACTTAGCATACATTCAGTAATGTACTAAATATCATCATCATCATCATCATTGTCAACCATTATCAATCCACTGCTGGACGAAGGTCTCCCCAAGTTTCCTCCACAACGGTCTGTCTTGTGCCAGTCTCCTCCATGTCACTCCCGCATATTTACGAATTTCATCCACCCATCTCCCATGTGGTCTTTTTCTGGGTCTTTTCCTGTCCCTTGGAATCCAATCTAAAATTTCGGCTGTCCATCTATGGTCTGTCCTTCTGGCAGTATGTCCAGCCCATTGCCATTTCAGGGATTTAACTCTGATCATGATGTCTTCCACTCTCGTCATTTTTCAGATCCACGAGTTCGTCTTCTTATCTCTCCTGGTTATACCAAGCATGCACCTCTCCATGCTGCTTTGAGTTGTCTGCAGCCTTTGTATGTCTCTTTTAGTTAAGGTCCACGTCTCTGCACCATACGTAAGCACTGGAAGGATGCATTGATCAAACACTTTTCTTTTAAGACATAATGGCATATTGCTCTTGAAAATTATGCTGTTTCTTCCAAAAGCTCTCCAGGCAAGTTTTGTACGCCGATTAATTTCTTCATCAATGTGACCCTCACTTGATACCTGCTGTCCAAGATAAACATACGCATCTGTTATCTCCAGTTTTTCTCCATCAATCGATAAATCTTCATTTCTTGTAAAAGCATTGAACATCACTTTTGTCTTCTGAAAGTTCATTTTTAATCCCACTTCTTTACTCTTGTCAGCAAGTTCCTGGATCATACTCTGCAGCTCTGATGGGGTAGTTGCAAAAATGACTACGTCATCAGCAAAACGAAGGTGGGTTAGATAATCTCCATTAATCTTTATCCCTTTGTTTTCCCAGTTCAGTGATTGAAAGACATTTTCCAATGTGGCATTAAAGAGCTTCGGAGATATGGTGTCACCTTGTCTCACTCCCTTTCCAATTTTTATGTGTGTTGTATTTTCAAACAGCCGAATCTTTGCACTTGCATTTTCATAGATGTTATTAATAATATTAATGTATGCATCTTCAATACCGCAGGATTTCAGAGCCGTGGTAACTGCTGATGGTTTCACCGAATCAAAGGCTTTTTCATAATCGATAAAAGCCATGCACAATGGAAGTTCATATTCCCTCGCTCTTTCAATTAGTTCTCTCAGTACGTGGATATGATCTATTGTGCTGTAGGCACTCCTGAATCCAGCTTGTTCTCTCGGTTGAGCCATGTCCAGTGTTACCTTCAAGCGGTGTGAAAGAACTTTAGTGAAGATTTTATAAACCACTGATAGGAGGCTGATAGGTCTGTAGTTCCTGAGATCCTCAATGTCACCTTTTTTATGTAGCAGGATCATTGTAGCATTGTTCCAATCCTCAGGAATCTTCCCTTCATTAAGGCATCGAGTGAAAATTTGGGCGAGTACTGTTTCAATTTCTCCACTTGCTTCTTGTATGATGTCTATAGTAATTCCATCTTCTCCTGGAGCTTTCCCCCGCTTCATGTTCTTGATTGCATGAGCAACTTCTGCTGGGAGGACTGGAAGAACTCTGGTACCTTTCATGATGTCTGGAGTACATGTATCATCCCTTTCATATAATTTGGAGTAGAAATCTTTCACTCTTGTCAAAATTTCGCCTCTATTTCTTGTTATAGAACCATCTTCTTTTCTCAGAGCCATAATCTGTTTTCTTCCCTTACTGAGATGTCCCTTTGCTATCTTTAGGCTTTGGTTGTTTTCAATTGCTTTCCTCACTAGCTCACAGTTGAATTTCCTTACGTCTTCAGTGATACTTTTTCGTGCTGTCTTGCATAGCTCTATTATATTCCACTTTGGAAGTCACATCTTCTTTAGTTGTCCTCATCTCTCTTCTTTTTTGCATCAACATTTTGGTTTTTCCTGATAATTTGTTTACATGCAACTTGTTCTTAGATCCAGCTAATTTTGTTGCTGTTTCCATAAGAGCTTTGGATACTTTTCTGTTAACTTCCGAAATATCCACTTCTTCCGATGTTAGGCCTTCTAAAGCAGAGAATCTGTTCTTCAGTTCCAACTTGAAAGTATTATGGTGTTTTTTAAGGTTGGTTATGTCAATACATTTTGTTTGTCTTATGAGCTTGCCACGTTCCAGTTTAGTGTTGAGGTGCATCTTACATCTCACCAATCTATGGTCACTACCTGTGTTGAACTTGTTTAGCACACTGCAGTCTTCGATGACGAATTTTTTGTTACACATAATAAAATCAATTTCACTTGTCGTCCCAATTGGATGTCTCCATGTCCATTTCCTGTGTGGCTTTTTCTTGAAAAAGGAATTCAAGATGAAAAATCCTTCTGCCTCTGCAAACTCAACGAGAGTATTTCCACGCTGGTTTCTGTTGCCGTGACCGAATTTACCTACTGAAGTTTCATTCTGTTGCCGGTGCCCTATTTTTGCATTGAAATCTCCCATAATTATCTTCAAGTGCTGCTTACCTTTATTATTTAGATGACGAATTTCCTCATAAAATTCTTCAATTTCTTCTTCAGGATGACTTGTGGTGGGTGCATAAGTTTGAATAATCTGAGCCTGGTATCTTCTCGATAGTTGGATAACGAGTCGTGCAGCTCTGTCAGAGGAACTTTCAACTTCTACCACTTTATCCTTCAGTTTCTTGTTTATTATAAATCCAACACCACTAGTTCTGCCAGTATCTGTTCCACGATAATAGAAGAGATGTCCACTTTTCAGTTCAATGAGATCTTCTCCTTTTCTCCTTACCTCACTCAGCCCGACGATGTCCCATTTGATCCTTTGTAGTTCCTCTTCCAATTCAAGAAGCCTTGAATCAGAAGATAGGGAGCGTCCGTTGTAGGTAGCCAAGGTCAGCATCAAATGGCAGCCTAGTCCGGTCCTCCGGGGATTCTTAGCACCCTCTGCCTTCATGTCGCACTGGCCGCTGCCTTGGCCAGGTACATTCCAGCTGCCGGAGACTGAGGGCCAAGATTTAAGTTGTAGAGTCATTTTGGAGGTGTTTGGCCATAACTCACCACGCTGGCCAAGCGGGTTGGTGAGTGTGGGATAGCATTTCCTCTGATCCCGATGGTATAGTTATACCGCTATTTGCGGTCGTCAGAGCCCCTTTAGTGGGAACAGGATGCACCACGAGAAGGCGGGGTTGACATTTGTCAAGGAGAGGCTGTGATGTTACGCATCACCTGACCTTACATCCCGTACTAAATATACTGTATGTTAAGTAGGTGAGTTCATGAGACTATGTGAAAATACTAAACTTATTGTAAATACGTTTTGATATTGAGAACATTAAGTGTTATATTCATTATTCTTATCAGTAAAATCATAATTCTTCATCAGAAATAGCATTTGAGCTTAACTGACTCTGCGGCATAAAGAACTGGTTGAGTTTTGGAAATTTATTTGTGTGCTCTCCTTTTTTCTTTGGCTGATACTGTGCTCCACTTGGACGCTTTTGTGACATTTTGCAAATGGATGTCGTTCGCTTGCAGATTCAAGTTTCCACACAGTGAATCAGATAGGCATACTTACTGTAAGGAAGAACTAAAGATAACAGCAATGTGTAACTGTTTTGTCCAAAACTAAAATAAATCACTAGAAGAAATCACCTTCTTATACGTGGAAGATTCGTGGCTGGTGTGAATAAATGCTGGCACCTCTCGTGTACATAATACTAGGTGACAGATTGTTTTCTCACATTCTGCATGACAAATCCCCATGTGGCCTCATGCTTTTTCTCAACAGGGCACAGAGAGAGCGATTAGAGAGCAATCATATTACAACCCAAAGCGCCTAACAGCTTTAATCTGTAGGACATCTTACACCACTGGTCATCATGTAACATCTCCTCAGAAAACTTAAAAAAAAAGTTTTCTGAGGAGATGTTGGAATCGAACCTGTATCTCCTCGAGCATGCTAGCCATGAAACCACCCAGGACAACAATATTTCAAGCAACTGAAGCTAAGCAATCATACTTAGGAATCTAAAAAAACTTAGATTTCACTAGTCTAAGCAATCCCATTCTTCTTTGTAGCAGCAACGACCCTTCAAAATCCAGGAACGGACATAGGGCATGAATCACTAGTACCCCAGATACAGGAATTAAGGAAGAAATAGTGACTCTTCATTTTTACTATTAGTTCTAACATTGTTTATTATACAAAGATTGCAAACAAAGAGTAAACAATGTTAGAACTACTTGTAAAAATGAAGAATTGTGATAATGTGGGAAAATACTCTGTAATCCAAATATAACAGAAATCTTAAAAACTGAATTGCAAACCTTAAAATTGCAGAAACTGTAAGATACTGCAAGCATATTAACTCAAGGTAGGAATCCAGTATGAATTTTGGATAAAGCTGGTGTTCACAAGATACCAAATGCACCATCAACTGAAGATAATAATAGTAATAAACTGTACATTAGAAGTACTAAAAGAAATTTAAATAGCAGATTAAAAGAGCACTTGGACAATTGGAATAAAAGACAGGCTAAAACATTTTTAATTCACTATTGCATTGAAAATAATACTGAGCCTGATTGGACAAATATAAAACTTGTTACTTCTCATAATACTCACAAGCAAATCCTCACTTCTGAGGCTATAATGATCGAAAAAAAAAGAAGAAATTGAATTGCAATATAATACTCCATACGACCTATCATACACATGAAAGTACCTAACTAATCAAGAGGGAAAAAAAATTAAAATGCAATGAATAAAAAATATAATTAAGAAGATTTCATATGACCGATCACTGGCAGATGGTGTGCAGCATGACGTGTGATGAAGATCCTGACATTCGAGGAGAAGCACGACTTGGCAGAAGTTCAACAGGGCATTAACGACTTGGCAGTTGAGGCAAACAAATCGCCCACCACTGAAGAAGGCTGTGACTTATGCAGCTAAACACATTTGGAGTGACGGAGGAGGGTTCAAATGTTAAGAATGACAGCCTTTCAGGAGTTTTAACAATTTGTTGCATCCTTTTTATTTTATTTTTTTTTATTTATTTTTTTTTATTGGAGGTTTAACGACCACCGTGAGCAACTCAATGGGCTATAAGCAGTCACCCGTCCCTAATTTAAGGTCACTGGTTCCAGGGAAAGGAGAGAGCCAGTGCCGTAAGACAAACACAACATCCATGCCTGACCAGGCTTAAAACTCTGGCCCCTTTTGGACGAATGATTAGAGGCCATTGCTTATACCACCGCCCCACCGGGGTGGCCCTTTTTATTTGCTTTTATTCCAGTTTTAAAGATTTTTACTCCAGTCTGTTTTATCAACAGTTTTTATGTGTGTGTTTAAAAAGTTCATTAGATAAAACAATTTGTATTCCAAGTGTTTAACTCAAGCAGCAGCCGGTAGGAAATTCAACTAAAGAAATGGTGACTTGGCATTTTCATTGGCACTGTAAATTGTATAATACTACTTCCTAGAAGTAATAGATTGCACACTGCTTTCCTCGGTCAAAACATTCGAAATAGATTTAGAAAAATAGTATTTATTCTTTAAAAATAGTATTAACAATTGCCATGTAGTTCAGAAGCAAGTTTAACTGAGCTTGAGTTATATCTGAGTATGAAATGGTGTTGGTGGAAAGAAGTGGAGTTCCTGAAAATTGATCTATGACTTGTTTGCTTCATCATGATTTGATTTTCAATTAGGATTCAATATGGGTATATTACAGGATTGGTAAGGTGATGCATTCAATTCACATTCTTCACATTCATACTTAACAAACTGGAACATGTATTCTGCTACAAAAGAAAAGGAAAAAGGATAACACCAGTGGATGTTTTCACCTTCAAATACAGTGTGCTGTGTTTGCACAAATGCCTGTACATTGATTCCTTTTCTTCACAAAAATCAATCTCACAACAATCTCTGTTGTGGCTTTAATCATATAGCAAATCAGATTACATAATCACAGATGCATCATAGTTTTCTATCAGCACAATTTCCAATTGATTTGATATATTTAGATGAGTGTAGACAAGCCATCAATAAGGGTCTGCCTCATCTTTATTAAAAATGCAGAAATTCACGATAGCAACTCACACTGATGCTAATGCATCTCCTAATTACACATGCATGCTCATGAATTTGTGTTCAGGTATAGAAAATACCCAAATAAGGCAAAATCAAATGGCAACAGATATTCAGACCTCTGGTAATGTGGTATAGTCTGTTGCCAGAGTACTTTGTCATATCAAGATCTGTTTAATATAATGTACTCCATATATACCTCTTTTTTTTTCTTTAATGTAAGGCTCCTTGTGATTTCCCTGATATGATTTATTAGGGCACAGGGTGGAGGTAGCTTAATAATGAAAAGCATAGGATAAGAACAAAAGTAAACAGTCTGACTACAGCAGTATAAAGTGGGAGGAAATCCAGCAGCATTAAAAAACTGGGTACAGCATTAAAATAACTGGGTAACATGTTGGTAACTAAGAACACAGAAGTGTAAATAAAACATAATGCGAAAATAAAAACAAAAAGGCCATTATCATGCAAGATAGGAAGGCAGGGGAGGAAGGCTACTCATTTTAGTGACACCAATAGAGATATATATATAATGATGTAATAATGTGACATTTGATTATAAAGCAAACTGCTTTTAAATGAAGAAGTCAGAAAGAAAGTTACAAATTTACAATTTAGGAGTATACTGTTTGTCCAAAAGAGTTAAGAGTGTACTATTTGTCCAGTCAAAAAGATTATTAATAGCAAATCATCAGTTATAGAAGATAAGCAGGGTGTAGCAAAAAAGTCTTACACCAACTGTGTGTCTTAAGCACCTTTGAGTTTTTGAATAGTTCCAACTGTGGAATATTGCTATTAGTGAAAAGAACTGCCTGAACACAGCTCCTCCTGTTTACATCCTTCAGGAATTTTTTTACTTTAAGAATTTTGCTTATATATTAGGTGTGATCAAGTGAAACCCATTCGAGTGGCTTTATTAAGACGAATGGAAAGGTACATCCACAGGTGTGGCAGAATTAAACAAAGCAATATATAAGGAAGCGAGAATGCACCAGTGTCCGTTTGAAGAAATCGTCGTAGGCATTCAGACACACATCTCACTGCTTGGGGAGACAGTAGATACCGTCCGCGAAAAAGGACTTTGGTTACTCCTTGAACCATTTGGACACCGTGGCCATGACGTCTGCATTGGAGTGAATTTGTTGTCCCTTCAGGGCTTTTTCTTTTTTTTCCAAGAGTCTGAACAAACGAAAGTCACATGGTGACAGTTCCAGGCTATAGGCTGGGTGGTGCAGAACCTCCTACCCTTTCTGTGCTAATGAATCCTGCACAGTGTTTGCAACATGTGGACAAGCATTGTCATGCAAAAGAATCACCCCATGCAGAAGCATGCCATGTCACTTATTCTAGATGGCGTTACGCAGCTTGTCCAGTGTGTACTTGTAGCAGTTGGCATCGATGTTCATGCGAGGCTCTTTAAAGTCCACCAACAAAAGCCCTTCATGGTCAAAAAGTGTGGTCAGCATAACCTTACCGATGGAAGCCTGTGACTTGAATTTTTTGTGTTTTGGTGATTGGGGATGTTTCCATAGCATGCTTGCTGGTTTGTTGGATGGCTAAAAGTGGTGGCACCGCAATTCGTCATCTGCCACTATGCGCGACAAAAATGCATCACCCTCTGCTTCATAATTGCAGCAAGTGGTTCAAATTCCAACCCATGCATTCTTCCTTCTGGTGGTCAGTCAGCATCTGAGAGATTCATTGTGAGCATACCTTCCAATACTGCAGTGTCTTCATAACCACTGTTTGAACTGTTCCAAATGACATAGCGAATTCCTTCACTAGCAAACGTAAGATCCAATGACAGTCTACCCATATTGTTGCACCAATCTTGTCAATGGCTTCATCTGTTGCAACAACATGTACTTGGCCCAGGTGCAGACGATCATTCATTTCCTCACGTCCTTCCCAAAACCTTCACGTTCAGTCCTTCACTGTTGTCTTCGACATACATTAGTCGCAATACACCACCTGCATTCTGTGATGAATGTCAACTGGTCAACATCCTTCCACTGTTAGGAACTGAATCACTGCTCGCTGATCCACCTTGGATTGATTCAGGATCATACTGGCCATGTTGTCAACAATCTGCAGCACAAACCACACATGTGAGGAGAATGAATGCATGCTTGCTTGTTCATTGATCTGTGTTTATGACACGAGCTGTGGCATCATCATGTTCTGTGTGCCAGTCCATGTGACATGGCACAAACAGGTTTCATTTGATCACACCTCATATTTAATTTTCTTGCACTGAAGTGGGGGACCGTCAAAGTAAAAAACATTTTCAACAAAAAACCAAACATAAATGGTGTGGAATGGAATTGCTACATAATAAAATGGTGGAGATATCAGTAGTCAAATTCCAGCTCATTTATAGAATCCACCGTGGTTATACTATATGTCACCACTTATGTTTGTTCACACTATGTGATTATGCAGCCTGTGGTACTTTCTTTTTTTTTCAGTTTTCCCTTACAAAATGGCAGTTAAAAGGATATTTTGTCCATTGCAGAAACAAAAATGCTTTCCTTCTGTAGAAAGCACATTTTGTTTCTTATGAATACAAATTCATAACCTCTCTGGTAAGGAATGCAGAATAGCCCTTGAGTCTGCGAAAATGCTGAATCAATGGGTGAGGAATGCAGAATACCCCCCCCCCCCCGAGTCTGTGATAATGATGAATCAATGAACTACATCTTCCACTGTGGCATAAGGAACACATGCACTCGACGGTCAATCATTCCACCAATTTAGTTGATCTGGCATCATGCCTAAATTATTGAGAGCTTATGGCGCCTCCTTAAATCCTGCATCCTTACCAGAGGTACAAAGGATTTGGGTTGACAAAAGAAGACTGGTGGGCCAGGAGTAGTCACTGAGATTGATAAAGTCATGATATCTTACAGATCTTGAAATATTTTGCATTTCATTTTTGATATACTAAACCATACAACATTAAATTTATTTTTACCCCCTTAGTTTTCACCCTATATGCACTTGTATCTCAGAAATCAAGGAAGATCCACACAGTAGAATATTTTTCTTGCAAGAGTATGGTATAATTTCATTTGAGGTTTTCCTTTTTATTGTTCAGGAGGATGCACTGTAAATGAAAAAAAATATGGAACTGAAAAAGAAATAGTTTCTCTCCTGAAGCAGCACGAGAATCAAAGGAAGAAGAATTCACACCAATGTTACACTGCTCGTGCATGTATTCCAAGTGTGATTACAGACTAGATCATCTGAGTGAAACAACCAAAACTTCCAAAGTTACCATAAGCTTCTGACTTGTCGGCGCACATACGTTGATCGTAAAACAAGGAAATACCAAGCCCCATTGTTCATCTACTGATGTAAACTGAAACACCCCACAAACGACAACCTTACAACAGCCCTAATTGCATCCTGCAGGCACTTATCAATTTGTTATCCTACGAATGGGAAGGCATTCACTTCTGATTTATTGACTAGCAGCTAGATTTGACAGCTTAAACATAGAAAACGAGCAAAACACACAGTCGTGTATGGTAAAAGGTTCGTTTAGCGGTAGCTTTTGGTCATCCTACAGCCTTGATCACCCATGATCGACTGGATGGGCTGGTTGCCAGAACTACAATTTAAAGTTGGGGTGTTGGAAATGTTGCCAGATTTTAGAAGGGAGATCCAAATAAATGGGATTTGGTGAGGATTCTGTGAATTTCAGTTTTTGGTGAGCAAAATTTCAATGTTTTTCTTTTAAAATGCAGAGATGCTTTGTTGATGAATGGGGCAACTTTTTTAGTTTTTTTCCAAATGGGAACTGCAGATGTGTCTTCAAGGGTTAGTGCAGATAAAGCTGTCTTTGGAAGACCATTGGAAACATCTTTTATATGTTCACCAAGTCTTGTATTGATGCTTCAGTATGTGCTTCCAATATACACTGAGAGACCAGAGGAAGTTTAAATGGGAATAGCATAAACTCCAGGGGTGTCCAAGGGTGAGACAGGATCCCTGTCTTTAAGCAGGCACATTATTACAGAAGGATTTGGTTTCACTAAGAGTGTAGCCTATAGTTTTGAAAAGTTTACACATCTTATAAGAGAAGGATCCATGGAAAGAGATGGAGCCAATGAATGGTGGTTTTTCCATTAGTATTGGTGTGAGAGCAGACAGATTTTTCAAATGGGAATTTTGAAGGAATTTTTCAATTGTAGAAGGTGGGAACTGATGGGCTTCAATTTTCTTTATGGTGTCAATTTCTTCATTGAAGGAAGATTCAGTGTTGCAGACAATCCTGGCACGATTTGGCAGACAATCCGGGTATGATTTTTATCTGCACTAACCCTTGAAGACACCTCTGCAGTTCCCATATGGAAAGAAACTAAAAAAGTTGCCCCATTCATGAACAAAGCATCTCTGCATTTCCAAGACAGCATTGAAATTTTGTTCACCAAAAACTGCAATTCAGAGACCCCTCACCAAATCCCATTTATTTGGATCTCCCTTCTAAAATCTGGCAATATTTCCAACACCCCAACTTCAAATTGTAGTTCTGGCAACCAGCCCATCCAGTCGATCGCTGGTGATTAAAGTCATAGGACGACTGAAAGCCACCACTAAATGAACCTTTTACCATACGTGACTGTGTGTTTTGCTTGTTTTCTATGTTTATGTGTTATTGTCGTGTGAAGCCCGAGTTTTAACCCAAGATTTGACAGGTTTTCTGTTTTACTTTTTACTTTGCCTATGTAAAATAACTATGTAAAACTACCACAGCAACAAGCATCAACACTTGAGATGGGGAGGGGGGGGAACGGCTGTTTTAAAGAGTACAAACTATAAACTATCTATAAATATATGCTGACCATTTTTTTATATATATATTTGGGTAAATTTTAGGTTGCTCCACTTTGTGTTAAATTTGATCAGTTTTATGAACAAAAAGGTACACAAAATAGTGTTCCTGGAGGGGCTTGTCAAGCCTTGTCAGCAACTCTGTTTCAGGCTATATTATCACATGATGTGAATGAGCAGACATGGCAACATCTGGTGTCCATTCTATAAAGGAACCTAAATTTCTATCCCTGATAGAACTTTTGTGCTACGCTCTGTTTCCTATTATGCCTGTGTTGCACAAGGACATAAGAGAATCAGAGCCTACTGAACCAAAACAACATTGTTACTTTAGAGAATTCTTTTTTATGGGGTTTAACCAGAAAAAAAGTTTAATATTTTCAGAGTTTAAACTGGTATTTGAAAGTCCATTTAAGGAGTTTTCCAGGAATCTCGATACCTATTATCTAGGAGTTGACAACATCTGAACTTTTTAAAGTTTAGTTTCTTTGAAAATGTATAGTTCCCCATTTCGTAGTCACTTCTTGCCATATCAACAGACCAAATATTTTCTCCTTTGTATAAAAAAAAAACCGATGTTCATAATGAGACCTTTAACTCTGTCATCTTTTGTTGTTTTCTATGCACAGCAAGAATGCAGGAAAATTTCTGAACATTAATTTTGATTTAAACAAGAAAAAATGCTAGCTCTGCCAATTGATAAAGCAAGCAGTCACTAAGAATGAAAAAAACAAAAACACACACATTTTAAGTGAAATTAAATATTAAACATCTAATACTGCAGCGTTCACTCTGCCATGAAAACAATTTTACAGGTCACCGAAATGATTCGTATTTCAACATGGATGGATTAAGTACCAATTTTGAACTTTAAAATAAGAAAGGGGGCAAAAATGCTTGCTCTACTGATTGGTTTTGAAAAAAAGCTATTACAAATAGGAAAACATGCATTTCATCAGAAAAAAATTCTTAAAAAATAGTCTTTCTGAGCAAGGAAAAATTAGGAACATATCAGAAAAACATAAAAGTAAGAAAATAAGGAGGGCAACATATGGAAAACAAAAAAACCAGCTTGGTCAAAAAAACTCAAAATTTCAAAAATCACACAACTTTCTCATCCCTGTTACAGCAATACTTTTCAGCACTTCCAAACATTTAAGGCCAGCAGACAGCATGAAGATGTACAAAAAATATTTAAAAAACATCAAAGAAATGTTATGACACTAAAAACATCCAATAAACAACCCCAAAAATATTTAATAAATGTTAGAAACTTGTAAACAGGATAATAAACTTCAGACAGATGTTGAATCACATTATTTCACTGAGGTTTTCAATTTCTGTAGCACATTCAGTTTCCCATACTCCACTGTGGACCAAATATTTCCACAGTGACTACATACAGGGAATCTGTAACACTTGGAGTGTCTGGGTCTTCTCCCAAGCAATGCTAAGGGATGTGACAAAATTAATTCACTCATGCCTTTTCTTCACCCTATCGGCAAGAGAGGGACAAGTGCATGTCATTTGGAAAGGTGAACTCAAAACAGCTTCCGGCAGAGGAAAGGAAATTGCAAATTTTGGAAGAAAAAAGACAATAGAAAAGTTCACCTTCCATCTCCTAAATGAGTAATAAAAGGCATAAAAAAAGTCCGAAGTACAATAATTTCCAGAAGTTAAAATGAAATGTAAAGACATTTCCACGAGTCTGATGGGAAATGAGGAGAAAAAGGCCCATTTAAGGAGTTCTTAAATTTCAGGAGATGTACAAAGCCTGTATTTTGCTAATTTTTGTAGGAAACTCAACTCTTCAGGCTTATTCAAAGGAATTATTTCCCATTCTAATAATTCAGTAATGGTCAATTCCAAATACCCAGATACCTAGTGCTTAATTTTCCCTATCATTAATTTGGTAGCTTTTTCTTCCTCTCCATTTTGAGTCCTTCAAGTTTACCTGGGAAACTCTAAAAATCATTAGCCATCAGAATAACCAAACAAAAAGAAAAATTAAAGAATTCAGAACAGAGAACAAAAAAATCAATCATGAATGATATCATAGAAAATTTTCTACCAGACACCTCATGCAGGTGAGTTGGAATTAGCCATAACTGAATAACCAAAAGCAGAAAAAAAGCTGATGAACTAGATGAGTTATCTCCAAAAATAAAAAAAAAATACTTTTCTATTGAAAAACCCCATAAAAAAATCCAAAAATAAAAAAAATAAAAAAATTGACAGATAGAATGAGTTATTTTAACAACATATTCTAGTTATATTGTTGGAACAAAGTCATTGCATAAATATCAATGTTTAGCAAAATGCAATTGAATTTTCGAGAGTGATGAAAATCGGGCTGCACTTTTAACATAGATGTTAATTCTAGTTGTAAATGAATTTATGGCACTTCTATTCATAGTTTACTGTGGAAATAACTTTTTTACGGGTCTTATGGAGGTTATTATTCAAAAAAGTTGGTGATCAAATTTTCAAACTACAGCCTAGTTCTTCATCAGGACTACGCCACTGGAGTAGTTGCTGCCACTCAATTGGAAGTGTCCAACCACAATTATCATTAATTGTGGTACTTCTTCTTCTCACTATTGCCATCCCTTCTTCTAGTTTCCTCTTTACTAAGTTTGATTGTTGGGCAATTATTCTTACTGAGTCCCAATTTATAGTGTCCACTTGCTTGTAAATGTCTGTCTAGCCCTGTTTTGTTACTAATGTTCCTAATAGCTGCTTGGTGTTCTTTCATTCGGACTTTAATACTTCTTCCTGTTTCTCCTGTACAGCTGAGCCCGCAGTTACAATCGATGCAATATACTACTACTCCTTGCAATTGGATGTATGTTTCTTTCTGTTTTAGAGCTGGCAAGAATTTCTTTAAGTTGTTATTTAGATCTGGTGCAAGTCTGATATTATATTTTGCTCCGATCCTCTTCAGTTTTTCGAAAAGTCTCTTGTGGTATGTAATTTTGCTGGTGAATTTGCTGTTTATTTCCTGCTTCTTTTTTGGCTCTTTTCTAAATAACTTCTAAATATATGGGGAGGGGTAATTGTTCTCTGCCAATATTCTTTTTAATTCTTCTCTGTGAATATCTTTTTGAGCATCTGAACAGACCAGTATTTCAATTTTTCCAAAATACTGTCTCGCCATATTCGACTTAATATAGTCTGGGTGGAATGATCAGAAGTCTAATATCTTTCCTGTGTTAGTGGGTTTTCTAAATATCTGAGTGAATATTCTCTCCTCTCTTAAGGTCAAGGTTAAATCTAGGAAATTGATGATATGTTTTTTTTTTTTTTTTTTTTTTTTTTTTTCCAGTTCCAGGGTGTACTGCAAAGAATTTTCTAGAGAGCTAAATTCTGCCAGAAAGCAGATAAAATCAAAGCTTTGGTATTGGTAGAAAAAGATAAATATTACAGTAAAATGGAAGCTGAATTGAGCAAGCCTTATTATGAAGAACTCACTGGTAACCCTATACATCAAACTGTCAAAAATCTTAGGAAATTAATATGTTTCTTAAAAAGTAAAAATCAGCTAAATGAGCTCTTCAAAAGCTTCTCCAAAATCCAGTCAAGAGGATGGCACAATAAAAATTCACAAGGAAGGTCATCCAATAAGACCTATAAAATTGACACTAGAAATTCCTCACTCTCCAACATTAATTATTATTTGCTTATTCACCTCACAGATATTCTCCCTTCTCTTCACAAATAAAGGTAACTTGATCACGCTAGTTACGTTAACTGAAACTTTTATAAAAAGTTCGTAAGTTGGAAGCTTTCGACCTTATCTTAGGTCTTCATCACGCCAATGGAGGACTAAGATTGTTGCCAGATTCTACATTTGAATTTTTCTTATTTTTGTTGCCAAAACTTAGAATTGATCTCCAGATCAACGGAATGTAGAGAGGAGATTCGGAGTTGCAAATCATTGAGTTGAACACAATTTCTATGCTTTCACGGTAACGGAGGGCAAAACGATTGTCAAAAAAAGCAATTCGTTTTGCTTCGTTCCAGTGGGGAACTGAACTACAGATACTGATCAACTCCATTACGGAAAAATTTCCTTCCATTAAGCTCACTATATCTAAGGAAGTAAATCACAAAATTGATTTCCTGGATGTATCTATCTGCAGAAACGCTGATCTCTCCATTACTCGTTCCATCTATCGAAAACCTTCTGCGGCCACTAACATCATTCCCTACAAATCTTGCACCCTGCATCTCTACAAACTTGCAGCATTGAAGTCCTACATCCACAGGGCTCATATCATTTGCAACAACCAACTCTCTCTTCAAGAAGAACTCTCCAAAATTTCTACAATAGCCCTCTCTCATGGTTTCCCTGCTGTTATAGTCAACTCCCTCATAAAGAAATATGAAAACCATTCGAAAATCGAATGCCTCCTTCCTCACAAGAAATAAGACCTGAAATTCTGTGGTTCTGTTCCTTATCATCCTTCCTATGCTTATAAGTTACAGATTCTTTTTAGAAGTTTTGGTTACCATCTTGCCATTAAATCTACCCCAAACATCTTGAAACTTCTACAAAGGGATAGGGACAAAGTTGAAAGCCTGAACCTCCCAGGAGTTTACTGCATTCCTATCTCTTCTTCTACTGGGGATAACTTATACATTGGAAGCACATACAGGAGCATTAGCCATAGAATTTTAGAACATAGAAAAGATGTTTCGAAAGCCAATCCCAATACTGCCTTGTCTATTTTGACAATGGAAGACACATCTGCAGTTCCCCACTGGAACGAAGCAAAACGAATTGCTTCTTTTGACAATCGTTTTGCCCTCCGTTACCGTGAAAGCATAGAAATTATGTTCAACTCAATGACTTGCAACTCCGAATCTCCTCTCTACATTCCGTTGATCTGGAGATCAATTCTAAGTTTTGGCAACAAAAATAAGAAACATTCAAACGTAGAATCTGGCAACAATCTTAGTCCTCCATTGGCGTGATGAAGACCTAAGATAAGGTCGAAAGCTTCCAACTTACGAACTTTTTATAAAAGTTTCAGTTAACGTAACTAGCGTGATCAAGTTACCTTTATTTGTTAATATTGTTACGTGTTTTGCCCATAATCGTCATCCCTTCTCCTCCCTACCTTCTGAAAAATTCCATACAGCTGAAAGAAAAACTAAACAACATTCCAGAATTACTTCATCCAGTAATGGCAAGCCTGGATATACAGACCTCCTGCTGGAATTCATTGCAGATGACCTAGCGGAAAAAATAGTATTCCATAACCACAATAGAGAGATACTGCTTGGCATATATGAACTGCTCTTGTTTTCTTTCAAAAATAATTTCTTCCAGTTTGGAAAGAGATATTACAGGCAAACTTCAGGACTTGCAATGGGTTCTCCACTAGCATCTCTGCTAGCAAATTATCATGTGAGTAAACTAGAGGCAAAAATCCTTGTATAACCCTCAAAATTTGCTCTCTATGTAAGATACATGGATGATGTATTGTTCATTGTAGATAATATGGACCAACCTCTACCCTCTCAGCTTCTGGCAGAATTTAATTTGCTAGAAAATTCTTTGCAGTACACTCTGGAACTGGAAAAAAACCATAACATCAATATCCTAGATTTAACCTTGACCTCAAGAGAGAAAAGAATCTTCACTCCACTTTTTAAAAAACCCACTAACACAGGAAAGATATTAGACTTCTGCTCATTCCACCCTGACTATATGAAGTCGGATACAGCGAGACAATTTTAGGAAAAAAATGAAGTACTTGTCTCTATAGATGCTCAAAACGATATTCACAGAAAATATTTAAAAAGAATATTGGCAGAGAATAATTACCCCTCCTCATATATTAAGAAGTTATTTAGAAAAGCGACAAAAAAGGAGCAGGAAAAAACTTGAAATTCACCAGCAAAATCATGTACCACAATGGACTTTTCAAAAAACTGGAGAGGATCGGAGCAAAATATAACATCAGACTTGCACCAGATCTAAATAACAAATTAAAGAAATTCTTGCCAGCTCTAAAACAGAAAGAAACAGACATCCAATTGCAAGAAGGAGTAGTATATTGCATTGATTGTAACTGCGGGCTCAGCTATACAGGAGAAACAGGAAGAAGTATTAAAGTCTGAATGAAAAACGACCATGCAGCTATTAGGAACATTAGTAACAAAACAGGGCTAAACAGACATATACAAGCAAGTGGGCACTTCATAAATTGGGACTCAGTAAGAATAATTGCCAACCAACAAACCTTTGTAAAGAGGAAACTAGATGAAGGGATGGAAATAGCAAGAAGAAGTACCACAATTAATGATAATTGCAGTTGGACACTTCCAACTGAGTGGCAGCAACTACTCCAGTGATGTAGTCCTGATGATGAATTAGGCTTTAGTTCGAAAATTTGACCACCAACTTTTTGAATAATAGCCTCCATAAGACCCGTAGAAAAGTTATTTCCACGCATAGATGTTAATGTTAAAAATGCAATCCAGTTTTCATAAGTGTAGCATAATTCTTATTAGCATAAAAGTGAAGGACTCCACTGTGTCATTTCATGACCAAACATTTGTGCAACCATTTAAGAAAAGGTATGGGGGGGGGGATTTGGACTACACATAACAAGACATGGAATGTTAGCAATCATGCTTCACCTATCAGGTATCAGCACCAATAGCCTTCTGTGCCCTCCACTATGACAACTGGTTTTACTGTTAGAGGTTTGCAGATATTTTGAATCATATGGTTTAAATCAGAACATAACGCAAAATGGAACTCTAAAGAAGAGCAAAAATATTAGGCACTGAACGCACACACACACACACACACACACACACACACACAGTGAGAACAGAAATCTCGATGATTTAAAGTGGTTGCAGGTAATCTCCTAAATATAGCTTCTGAACAAAACACACTGAAGAAGGCTGGAAAAGGTGGAACACATGAAGCCAATTTAAGTGCAAATAATATTACACAAATGCAAATATGCAGTTATTCTAGGTTTCGATAATGTTCTACCACCAAAATTTCCAATTATTACAAACTTACATAATTTTTATTTGATCCTCTCTGACCTTTGTAGATAAATGATCAATATTCTGAAAATAGTACCACAATTGTTCATTTAAATGTATAACTGTGCCATCCAGAACATTTGAAGCAACCTTAGTAGACATCTGATACCATAGAATGTTTGTTTGAAATGTTTTAGGACTGATTTTGTTTAAACGATACTACTAGTGCCATCCATTAGCCACTGCTGGAATTATTCACTATCAAATCTGACCTGGGTCAGTGCCAAGTTTAAGTAGTGTGCACCAAGTGGTTCTACAGGAAAGCTGTGCTGCTTTTGAGCAGTAAAATCACCTTGTCATGGGTTCAAGTATTTAGAAAAGACTGGCAATTGAATTTTGCTTAAAAGCCAGAATAAGGCCAGTACCATTACATCTGACTTCCCTGCCGGAAGCTTACAGCAGTTTCCCGCTATACTGCTTTGCAACATACTTTCACTAACTTAAACAAGTTATTTATCCATATTAAGCAAGCCACCGCACTGCCTTTACTATTGGAATCTAGCAATCCAGGCTGCTGAAAGGCATTCTTTCTTTAACAAGTTAGGCATAAATGAGTTCATGTATTACACAGAAAAATTTGATCCCGCTGTTCTCTTGATCCCACTGTTTTGACAGTCTTTGAGAGACTATCTCATCAGAGTTATCATGCTCTAGTGTGTTCATCCTCGCCACTCCCTGGCTGAATTTCCACATGGCTTCTCTTCTCCAAGCCTTCATACCTACCTATGCCTGCAGGCTATACATGGGAAACATGGCATCTATTGCATAACCCTCACCTCTGCTGGTCATAAAGCTAGTCCCTACTCCCTTTCTTGGTCTCCATTTACCAGTCTTTGGCTTTTTTACCATGGGGGGTTAATCCCCAACAACTGAACATGCACAAATTGATCTCTACACATGGTCTACCTGAGAGATTGAGTCTCAACAATGGTTCTCGGAAACAGTCGGAACCATAAATTCATTAATACGCTTTTGACTGTTGTATAATACAGCAGCGACACAAGTACAAACACCTCTGGTGGTACTGACAGCTACTGGAAGCACCTATCCCACAGTTAATTCAAGGCTACCATTGATTCCCACAAGGTCAAGAGGCATTAGGTGTTGACGAGCTTCTTGCTCATTATCCATCAGTACAATTAACATTATGATCTTCTGAAAGACTTTAGACTTCCTCTTTCATGCAAAAGAATGTTCTTAATGCTATTTACAAAATGGCATACACAAAATGTCCATTCTTACTGTTTGAAAATGTCCATTAATTATTCACAAATGTACATTTGATTATTAAATAGTCAGTTAATTTGGGTGACCCTTACAGCCAGGATGAATGAAACTGAAAACATTACAATGGTGAATTCAGCTAATGGAAAAACACTATCATAAAGCAGAATTTTTCTCAGATATTGGGGAATTCTGCGAACGGCAGGAAGATGTTCATGGTGAAATATGTGGATCTGATGGCCCTCCCGGGTCTCATACAGACTTCAACATTGACAAAGTTTGACAGCTGTTAATAGAAAATAGTCACCTGTTACCCTGACTGATAGCAAACAAGCTTCACATCAACAATACTGTGCACTCAATTGCTGTCAAAGATTTGGAGAAAAGAAAAGTGTGTTCATACTTCATACCACATGCATTGATGGTGGAACAGGAGGAGGACAAGAAAAAAATGTTGGAAATTTTTCTTGGTTGACAAAGAGTTGTGCACAAAGAATTTATACCAGAAGGAGAGACAGTTAACTCTGAATTTTACAGAGGAGAAATGGAGAGACTATTGAAAAGAATTTGGCACATCAGATTAGACACAGCATGAATGGTTCTTGCTTCATGACTATGCATCTGCATACAACACAATCATAATCAAGCAGTTCCTGGCACAGAAAGACATTACAGTGCTTCACCATCCCCTGAATTTGCCAGGTTTGGCGCCTGATGATTAATTTTTGTTTCCAAAAGTGAAATCGTACCAGAAAAGACACCATTTTGACAATGTTTCACAGATCCATGATGTGGGAGATACACAGGCTTCCACATGCTCAGCTGCATAAAGCCATGCAGATGCTATACAACCTACAAAGACCTGTACGGAATTAGGAGGGATGTACTTTAAATGACAACTTTATCCTCAAAATTTCGACTCTTGATTAATGTAGTGTTAAAGCTTTTCAGATACACCTTATATAAAATAACTTCAGAAAAAAAATTACATTCAACTGCAAGATAAAAAAAATGGCAAGTACTTAATGTGATGAACAATGATATAAAAGAAAACCTTCTTTCACTTTTGGCAATAGTTTTGGTGATTTCATTTGCAAAAAGTTATCAAAGGACAGTGATGGAGGAAGTGTGGTTCAGACTACAGAGAACTGTAGAGAAATGATAATGCAATTAAAATAGGTGCATTCAGCAGTCCACTTGATGATAGGTTCGCAAATATGATTACAGTCCAAAGAAACAAAATACCCATTTTTTACAAAGAATGAGAACATCAAATAAACAGATGGCCACATAAATTTCACACACATGAACTGAGTGGACACTTTGTTTAATGCAATCACATTACCATTTATAGAAGAAGACTCATAATCAGTACATTTTAAACAGCAATTTTGAGAAGAAATGTGCTGAAGGAAAGTTGAGCTTGAAATAATCCATTACATATAGTGCCAGTGATCAATTAAATCCAACATGAAAGGAATCAAACTTTTGAGATTAGCTCTTCAAGGCAGAAATTTTACTGCAGATTTTGGATGAAATTGTTTAAAAGAAATTACTCTCTCTCTCTCTCTCTCTCTCTCTCTCTCTCTATATATATATATATATATATATATATATATATATATACTGTATATTATAATGCAAGTAGGAAATTCATACAGAAAATGACTTAGTTTTTAAACTTGGCAATAATTGATGTCATGGCTATTCCTAGACTTGATATATTACAAATTTCACTAAGTTATAGGATTTTCTCAGAAATAAAAGGATATTGCATACAGTTGAATACGGAGTGTAGTCCTGAGGAAGGGTAGGGGTGCTACCCAAAAATTCGATTATAAGTAATATCCTTTTATTCCTGAGTAAATCCCATAATTTAGTGACATTTATAGCATGACTTGGTTGTCTCTAACCGCTGGCCAAATTTAGGAAGAGAACCTATAATACAGAATGAACATTTAAGCTCTCATTTTTTTGAAGTGTAGTATATAAATGCTAAATTTAAGAGTTTTTATGTAAATTTTGTCATGTTCTGTGTTTCTTAAAAACTAGAAAAGTTAAATTTATTGGCTTTACTGAGAGATATATTTAAGTTTTCTTTAGTTGAAGAACTCACTTATAGGATTCCTACAATTTCAGAGGGAGGAAGGGAAACAAGGACTTTTTTTTTTTTTTTTTTTTGATTGAAGGTTTAAGGACTACCATGAGCAACCAACTCAACGGGCTATAAGCAGTCACCCATCCCTAATTTAGGGCCACTGGTTCCAGGGAAGGAAGAGAGCCAGTACCGTAAGACAGACACAACATCCATGCCTCACCAGAATTTGAACCTGGACCCTTCTCAGATGAATGGTTATAGGCCAGTTCTTAGACCACTGCGCCACCGAGGCGGTGAGACAAGGACTTCCTAAGGACTTTTTGGTGAAGTTTTTCCCATCATCATTCATTACACACAGCAAATAACGTGTAAGCTAAAAGTGCTTAAAATATTTACCACAAAAGAAGTTCAATGGAGAAATAACGAGAGAAACAAAGAGCAAAGTCATCGCACACTTCAGTCCAAAATTTCCATTTGAAGATATAAAACTGACACATTATTGTGACCACCAGCTAATATCTAGGGTAACCACCACATGCAGCATGGACAGCAGCTAGACAGGCTGGGAGTAACTCAATAAGGTGTTCACAGGTATGTGGAGCCATGCTGACTGCAGTGCATCTGACAGATGCTGGAGGGTGCGTGGTGGAGGATCCATGGAGCGAACAGCACGATTGAGGTGGTCCCACAGATGCTCAATTGGGTTTAAGTCTGGGGAATTAGATGGGGCCAGGGAAGTACTTTGAAGTCTTCATTGTGCTCTTCCAACCACTTTCGGACATTTCTAGCTGTGTGACATGTCGCATTGTCGTGCTGGAAGATCCCATCCACCCCAGGGAAGACAATGGTCGGCAAGGAAGGATTCATAATGAATTCGGTCAATAGTGCCTTCCACAGGTGGACCCAGAGAATGCCACAAAAACATTCCCCAGACCATAACGCTGCCTCCACCAGCTTGTGTTCTTCCAGCAATGGATGAAGAGTGTTCTCCGATGTTTCTCGCCTTATACAGCAAAGTCCATTCGTTCGATGAAGCAGAAACGTGACTCATCGGAGAAGGCAATCCTTTGCCGATCAGCGGAAGTCCAATTCCGATACTGCCATGCAAATGTAAGCCTTTTCTGCCAATGCACCTTCGTTAGCATAGGTGCAGTAACCATCTGTCTGCATCGGAGCCCCATATGCAGGATGATTTGCTGAACTGTCATTTTAGACAACTTCCAGTAGCCCCCGGTTCATTCGGCCAGTGAGTTGCTTCAATGTAGCATGTCGATCAGCCCTTGCGCACCTTCGAAGCTGACGTTCACCTCTCACTTCAATGGCATGTGGTGCTCCACAGTTTTCATGTCGCTTATTTGCAATCGTGCCATTTCTCCAATCACGATACACTTTAACCACAGCAGCATGTGAACAGTTCACAAACTGCGCTGTTTCAGAAATACTGCCATCCTTGGCCTGAAAGCCAATAATCATCCCTTTTTGCAAATCTGATAAATTGCTCCTTTTATCCATGACAACAATGAGTAATATGTTTTCACAATGCCTACAGCACACCTTATATATACTCCAAGCCAGCTCACAACATGTGCCTTCTTTCATAGGCTATGCGCTATTGACGTCAAAAGTAGGAGGTGGTCACAATAATGTGACTCAACTGTGTATTATCGAATAGTCACAAAGTTTAAAAGCAATTAGTGAAGAGTTGTGGCAGCAACCCAAAAATATGTTGGATTACCCATGTTTTAACATTAGAGAGGAACCTTCATTGCTGGGAACATACTGTACCTTCCCAGTAGTTTTTCTTACATTTATATCTTTAATTACTTAAGTTGTGCTATTTAAGTGGTTGGTTAACAGTATTTATATCAGATGTTGTTTATCATTATACTAGTGAGCTGTGGATGGCCTTGTGGTCAACGTTCGTGATTGCTACATAAAAGTCTCAGGATCGATCCTACTTAGGCACAAGTGCTTGAACCACTAAATATCCACCATGTGTCAGATGGGCACATAGAGGCATCAGACCTTGGGTACTGCCCCCCCCATTATAAATAATACTTCCCCCTTTCTATCTCTAGCCCAAATCTCCTAGCTTCCTACTTTTTTCATTTTTTTTTATTCGAGGTTTAACGACCACTGTGAGTAACTCAGTGGGATATAAGCAGTTACCCTTCCTACTTCTGGGAGTTGTTTAAGACATGAGATCAGACACTCCCTTCCTAAAATCCTCTAAATATTTTGCTAAAAAAATTCTCACTACATTAGTACAGCACACATTATTCGTACAACATTAACTGTGGAAGTGTCTAAACCACAGCATTATTTCCAACATTTCTTTAATTTCAAATGCTTAAATTGTAACAGTATCAAAATAAATTTCAAATAATATTTTGTGCATAACTCTCCACCATTACATTTATTAAAATAGATAATAGTTATTTTGGTAGCCCAGCCTTAGTGTGAGTGAGACAGTTTTTTACATCAGGAAAGTACAGTAAACAGAGTGATGTTTATCTGAATTAGAATGGATTTTAGATTGCTGATTTAAAAAATTTTATCTATGTCATTTATATCATCTGGTGCTTTCCTCACTTTGCATTACACACATATCACAAATTCTGAAAATGAAACAATTCAACGTAAGTTCAAAATTCAGCATCATGAGTACTTTCAAATAAGGAATGAGAATACTACTTAAGGAAATAAAACAGGAGAAACTACCATCAGTTTCGCAAATTACTTTTACCAGAGGAGGTATACTCAACATCAGTTCAGGCAACATTCTACAGAAACATTGCTTCTCTAGTTGTCTTTTTTGTGTGTCCAGTGCTAAAAAAGTTAATTTTAAACTTGATCTCATAACTTAAGGAAATGACTGGTGCCCAGTATTGTAAGACTGCACAAATTATTAAGTACTGCTAACTTTAGTGATATCTGCATCCGTGACAAACTCTAAAAGTACACAATTATCAATAATCGTTTATATTTGAAATGATATTTGTGCTGTCAAATGTGGATGTTTTGGAAATAACTTCATGCAATATGCTACCTACGATTTGAAAAGAATTTGAGGGGAAGGGTAAATGCTTGAAGAATAAAAAAAAAGCACACAGAAAGGAAAGCAGCGCTCATGCTAAATCAAAAGTAAGAAAAAGCATGACATAACAAGGCCAATAGTGTCCTATAGGATTTAAAGCTTTTACCATTGCCGCTCCATATGCGAAAAGTATTTTCCCAGTCCTTAAAGCCATGTTGAGGAATAGACCACACCACTTGAAAGGCAAAAAGGGTACAATAGAAAATGGTGAAAGGGAAAATAAAAAGAGTGCATTCATAATTCAGCATAAAAGTTATAATTACATGAATTTTCATCCAACAACACAAACTATCTTTTACCAATTCCTTTTTCTTTTCTTTCTTTTTTTTTTCTGATAGCAAGTAAAGTACCATTGCATCAGAACCTTTTTACAAGTACTGGAATATGTCATACACCATTTTACTACAGACTGAGTGGAGCTTTTACAAATTATGGGTAATAATCTGTATAAAAATACACTTTAACCAAGTGTGATTCTCAGCTTCAAAATTAACATTAATTTCAATCCTTTGAATAAAGCTCATGTTGAAAATTGGCTTCCTAGTTTCTTATTCAATTACTTAACCAAAACTTCTAATATGGGAATTTATACCAGGAAATATTTTATTTTAACTGCAAATTTTCGGGGGAAAACTCTTCTTTTTCAGGCTGTCTTTTTGTTGTCACTTTTTTGCAGTCACTATTGCAGTTACAGTTAACCTTGATGGTTACGGTTATTTTTCACCAAATCCTGCCAGATGTTAGGCAGAGATAATCCTCTGCAGTCATTAATGATGGAATTCTGATTTTTCTCGATTTCAATGCCTTCTTTTAGCTTTCTTTTTTTAAAATTGCTTTGGAAACTGATTACTTTAAGGGAATTCCAGCCCATATTGTGACCAGTTTCTCTAATATGTCTATCTAAGCCTGTCTTTTGGAGCAATTTTTTATAGCTGCTTTATGTTCTGCTATTCGAGTTTCTAGTCTGCGACCTGTCTCACCTAAGTAAGATATTGGGGTGTCGGAAAAGTCACGACGTATTTTGGCACCCGATGTCGGTTGGGAGGTTTTGAAAGTACTAGAGGCATGCACAGCTCTGTTATCGCTATAGCATTCAACAGGTGCCAGTTCTAGCTGCAGTCTAAAAGGAATAGTGAGCGATTTGATTGATTTGCGGAGATTTGACATCAAGTTGAAGATGGAAGATCAAACTGTGCATTTTTGCCATATTTTACTGCTTTACTTCCGTAAAGGGAAGAACGCGAGTCAAGCTTGTGAAAAGTTGTGTAAAGTGTACGGTGATAATGCTCTACAAGAACGTTAGTGCCAGCGGTGGTTCGCAAAATTCTGTGCTGGTGATTTTGACCTCCACGAAACTCCTCAGTCAGGGAGGCCCACCGAGGCTGATGACGACCAAATCAAGGCATTGATCGAGTCAAATCCACGTTACAAGACACGAGAGATTGCAGACACATTGCACATCCATCATTCAAGCATTCAAGATCACCTGAAAGAGCTGGGATATGTAAGCAAGCTTGATGTGTGGGTTCCTCGTGAACTCAAAGAAGCTCAATTGACGGCGAGTATAAACATCTGTGATATGCTCATTAAACGCGAGGAAAATGATCATTTTTTGAAGCAACTGAAAACTGGTGACGAAAAGTGGATTATGCACAACAATGTGCTACACAAACTGTCTTGGTGCCGATGTGCTGCTTCACCTCAAACGACAACCAAAGCAGACATTCATCAGCGGAAGGTTCTGGTCTCAGTGTGGTGGGATTTTAAAGGTGTCTTGTTTTTTGAGCTCCTACCATGGAACCAAACAATCAATTCGAATGTGTACTAACAGCAATTGGACAGTTTGAACGAATCCGTCATCCAGAAACATCCAGAGCTCATTCATCGTAAAGGTGGTGTGTCCCATCACGACAACGCAAGACCACACACAAGTTTGATCACCCGCCAAAAATGATTGGAGCTTGGGTGGGATGTGTTGCCACACCCAGCATACTCTCCTGATCTTGTGCTGTCAGACTTCCACTTGTTTCGCTCTCTTCAACAGTCCTTGCATTTTATAACGTTCAATTCAGATGAGGCTGTAAATCAGCACCTTGTACAGTTTATCACCACGAAAGACAGGTCTTTCTATGAATGAGGCATTCTGCAGCTCACTGAAAGATGGTAAAAGGTTATCGAACAAAACGGGCATTATATCATTGATTGATCTTTGTTCTTTCTATCAATAAATGACCTTTGCAAAACATGGCTAAAACATGTCATGACTTTTCTGACAGCCCAATAGTTCACAACTGCATTTTACTACAAAAAAATGCAAGGAGTGGCCTATTAAATAAAATGTAGTTGTGGACTATCTTACATAGGTGAGACAGATTGCCGACTAGAAACTCTAATAGCAGAACAGAAAGCAGCTATAAAAAATTGCTCCAACAAGACAGGTTTAGAGAAGCATGTTAGAGCATCTGGTCACAACATGGACTGGAATTCGCTTAAAGTAATCAGTTTCCAAAGCAATTTTCATAGAAGAAAGCTAAAAGAAGGCACAGAAATTGAGAAAATTCAGAATGCCATCATCAGTGACTGCAGAGGATTATCCCTACCTAACATATGGCAGGATTTGGTGAAAAATAACCGTAACCATGATAATGACCAGAAAAAGTGACAACAAAGAACAGCCTGAAAAAGAAGAGTTTTCTCAGAAAATTTGCGATTAAAATAAAATATTTCCAAGTATAAATTCCCATATTAGAAGTTTTGATTAAGTAATTAATTTCAAATTAGACTTCATTTTTCACACCTAATGATTGAGTTTGCAATAACTTAAATAAAATTTATTCAAGCCATTTGCAAAATAGTGTATTTTGGGCTTGAACATGAAAAGTTTATGCCATGTACATCAGCATAACATGGGTTTTTGAACACCTGTAACAACTAAAGCAAAACTCCTGATTAAAAACAGAAATCAATTAAAAATTCTTGAAAAAACAGGAGCTTTTCAAATCCCAATCAGATGTTCCAATAATAGAAAAGAAAAAATGTCCTGTGTAAGAAGCACAGAAAACCTTCTGAAATACAAAATAAATGAACATATAGATAACTGGACAAAAAAAAATGAAAAAAGTAGCTTTAATTAAACACTGCCTAAAAAAAAATTTTTTTTTTGTAGAAATAAAAATTACCAAATAAAATTGCTAACCAATAAGAAAGTAATTCTGTAAAAGATATGCAAGAGGACTTAAAAATCAAGCAAACTAAACATCATAACTGTAATAACTACAACCATATAACAATTCCATATCCTCAGAAATTTCTAGAATGTGAGAAAACTACAAAAAGAAAATTTTAAATACTTACAAGAATGCAGGACACCAGATAGCACCACCATCAATCACAAAACCAACCAGAGAATTCTCAGGACCGTGACGAACATTCCACCAGAGAAGATTCAGATCAGTTCCAAACATCAACAAATATGCAGCCAATGATACATGACAGAACTCTCTGACAATGGGCACACTGAAGATGCTGGTACTGGACATCAAAAACTGATTCTGAGCAGTGACATCATATCTTCATTAACTGTTTTTGTTTCATTTGCTTTACCTTCATTTTGTGACCTTTGCTTAAAACTCAACTTTACTCCAAAAATTCAAGTCCCCAACATAATATCTCTGCAAAGGTCATTTTTTGTTGTTGTTGTTGTTCACCTTCACTTCATTTATAAGACATTAGGCATGGCATTAATGCTTGAAGTAATAGATCAAATGTTCCAAGTTCACTGAAGCAATTAGTACATTTTCCTTTACTGAAGACATGAAAACGAAACAAAATTGGAAGACTCGCAACGTAAGACAATTTTTAAAATGGCGATGTGCACTGTATAAACTTACCACATTCAAACCCAAATTAGACTAATTTGGTCTTTGATTACATTTAAAAATAGGAACTATGTAACATTCACACTTCCAAAAAATGTTTTATTGCTATTTGGCAAATACAACCACACATACGATATAAATTGGTTCCATAAGATACTGAATAGATAGATACATTTGAAGTCTCAGTTTTTCTCACAGAAGAGGAGTGATTCAGAAAACTGGTAAATTTGATAACTTACAAATTTATGTTACACACTTTTTTTTTTTTTATGTTCAAATGAAATTTCTAAGAAATTCTGGTAACCCTGTTTGCAATATTAGAGAGGCAAAAAGGGCCTGATTTAAATTCATTGCATGGCTATCAGGACACTTTCAGAATGTTGCACATGTACCTGAGGTTTCCTGCATCAATTTTCAAAATAAATCACTAAATATTGAATGATAAATTGAAAAAATATATAGAAAGAGATTTGATATAAAAAAAGTCAAAATCTGTTTGTCACTCCTGAAGGTCTTTTCTCACACAACTTCACAAAACTTCTTTTTAGCAGATCTCAATTTTCACTAACCAAGAATAATACAGCTGACTTTTTACTAGAGAAAACATCTTCTTGTCAAACTCTTCAATAAAATCCCATCAAAAGGAATAATCAAGTTGCATAATTACTTGAAACAACAGATTAACTACTGGCCTCCAATTTTGCTGAGTAAAACAAAAATTGAAGGATCCGTGGATACCTTTGAAACGTGTCCCATTTCTTTGTAAATTCCTTCCACAAGAAAAATATCACTAAAACTGATGACAGTTTTGATATGGTCTTCAGCACATGAGCTTAAAACAAACTGTTACAATAACATCAGACATCTCCAATATAGTAAGAATTCCAGTTTTCTCACTCTAGGTTGTTTCATTGACTACTTCTATGGTGATGAATCTTCTTCACTTTTCCCTCCATGTTAAGTGTATATGATTGTATTTTCTTTCAGTGAGCTCCCAACTACCTCCACCCTTTCAATTGTTTACTCTCTTTGAAAAGTTTTTATTCTCACTTTAACACTTATCTAGCTTTACATTTTCTAATTTTCCTATGAATTCACACTTAGTTCCTGAACTTTACTGTCATCTGGAAAAATGTAGCACTGATTTATCTTATCTTTCTCATCTTCATATTCTAGTGTGCACTCTCATCACTTCTCTAAAGTTTTAAAAAAGATGCATAATGGAATAACAAAGATAAAACATTCTCTTTAACAAATTGTCAATTATCATTTTCAATCATGGCTATATTCCTTACAAATTTTAACCAAAAAAGCAAAATTACAGCAGAGGCACATTTTCTCGATAAGACAGTTCTGCATATTTATTTTTTAAATTGTCCAAAAATACAAAATTAAGTCATTACAAAAGTGAATATGAATGAATAAAAAGAATAGGATCATACAATGTTTTTAATTAGAAATGAACAAATCTGAATGGTTCATGAAAATTAGTGCTCTAGGAAATAACTGCAAAGGCTTGTTAGTCAAATACTTAAGATATGAATCATCAGAAGCAGTTTGATAGCTGCATAGGTTGTAATAAACCTGATGTAAAAGATTTTAAATGAACCTGAAAATTATTTTGATAGAGCAAATCATTTGCAGGAAAAATAAATACCCATTAACAATTTGGGAAATTCATTTTTATCTAAAACAATGAATGCTAAAAAATTAGTGCAAAAATCCACTATAGTTTTCCTTTGTAGAGCAAAACAATGAATCAAAGCTATTTCTGAACATGTTTATGTGCATGAATGCCTATAAAAATAAAAAGTAAAGTTGGCCTCTTCCCCTTTAATTAAACACACAGTTTAACTACAAAGTACACAACCCACATTAACAGTCATTTTATTTCCCATTCTCAAAATGCATCACTAACACTCCAATTTTTCATTGAAATTTGCATTGAAAATGCAGTTGATGAATCACAGGATCATCAACACATACAATGTTCTCACCAGCTTTGTATACTGATATTTCATGTGAATTGTAAGTATCCAAAATTATTTTTTGCACTACTGAATTTTTTTCTCTACTGCAAATTACATATAGTATAATCCATCCAAAAGTTCTAATCAACCATTCTTAAGTGCAAGCATTTTATTCATACCTTAATACATAAGGTATGATATTATATATGATATAATGTATAAGGTATGATATTATATATGATATAATGTATAAGGTATGATATTATATGATTATATCATTTTTTATTCATACTATATTCATACATACATATCACTAAGTCGTTCTCTGAAATTCATAGATTAGCTCCACAAAGAAATGCAAACTACTAGATAGATTTTTAATTACTTACTTTCTTTTGTTGCTGTATCAATCTCAATATGCTTTGGATTAAGGTATGAATTGTGCTTTAATCCAAAATATATTTTCATCAAATCATAATATAATAATGAAGCCATAAACAATCTTGGTCTTTTTCATATTCATAAAATAGTTCAGTTAAAATAAAAATATTATATCAACTTTATACCTATTTCTGTGTGTGATGCTTCTATTTGATATTATTATAAATTGTCACTTTCCTGAAAGCTTCAAAAGCAATAATAGTTACTTAAAACTAAATTTCTTTTGGGAGGGAAGAAGGAGGAAGAAAAACTACTATTTGTTTCAGTACCTTAAAACATTTCAAGGACTTAACTGTTGTCAGTTACAGAATAAAGAATACACAGTATAACCTCAGAAATTAGGTAAACTGCTGCATTTTGCTTATCTGCAAGCATGACATGCATCATATGTAAGACATCCTTGTAAAGGGTTAGGAAAGTTCAGAATGACAAACTTCTGGACTTGTAGTATGATATGACAGCAATAACACTGATAACCTCACCGACTCTGAACTCTATGGCTTCAAATGTTACACAAATCATTCCAAATGCAAGGATTCAATGACCAAATTTGTGGTCTTCATGTTTTGACTTTTACTTTTAAGAAATGGGTGTGCACTCTGGCATTAAAAGGGAAAATAATTCACATTCTGCTGATATACTTTACCTAATATAGTAAAAAAACCATGAATTTCAATCGCCTTCTGGATGTTTAGCTGAAAATCATTAAATACTACAATGTGTTTGCAAAAAATGAAGCAGCACCGATTCTTACTCCTCTGCATACAGTAGTAGCTGTAAATAGTGAGGAAAGTAGTGGGGAAAGGAGAAAGAACAATGGAGTTCCTTATCTCAGCACAGTATGTATAACTAAGCTTCTCACTGATATCCAGAGGTTAACTCCTCAAACAAAGCTCATCTGCCAGATTGAAGTTACTGATGGCACTAGATTTTACTGCTGAAGTATCTCAACTCACAGCAATCTTGGCGTACAACATGAGCTTCACCATGAGTCTCACACAAGACCTTTTGTACTTCCTATTTATCATCTTTTTCTCTTGCAGATATTCCTGATTCTGGTCCTCCCATGATTTCCTTGGCCTTCCTCTACCTTTCTTTCCTACCATCCAAGCTGAATAAATTCACTTAGCACCTCAACACTTTTTCCTTCAATGTGACCAAACCACCTCAGAATATTTGTCCCACTCTACAAACAGTATTTTGCTTCACATTACATATCTGTAATATATCTTTGTTCCTCATATGAACACAAGACATGTCTTGCCAGAAATCTCCAAGTAAGTAAGTGATCCCTCCAGTACACAAACAACTATGTCTCCTCTGCAATATCAAGGTTTCACTGCCATTCATCAGAGTAGGAACACTTACACTTTCATACATAGCCACTCAAGATCTTTTTGAGTACTGACAGTCTTGAGAAATCACTTTAAGGCAGCTACAACATTCAAGGCTGAATTCACTCACCTATAAATTTCACCATTTAATCTGTTTTCTCTATGCTTCCTAAACATACAAATTTATTTACCTCAGGGCTTGAAAAATATGTGAAAAGTTACATGCCCAGGAAAATTTATCTTTTAAGATAACAAATCAGAATCCTCTTCTTTTTTTCAAGTTAAAAAATATGATGAGCTTTCTTTACATGTTTTGCATCACCATTTCAAGGGTCTGGTATTAAAAAAGTTCAATGCACAAAAACATGTATCTCAAATTTTAAGGTGCTGATGCTGAAATTGGTATGAAATGGTATGATGAAATTGGTATTTTAGAAATTTAGTGATTCTGCCATGTTTTTTGCTGAAGTTTTCACCCTTTGTCACTTAACACTGGAGGCTAGTTCCACCAGAGACACGCATCCCGTTCCTGACTATAAACAACATTTAGAGCAAAATTACATATGGTTCCAATATCTAGACCTAGAGAATAATGTAATTAAAGAAGTGATATTTTTCTGTCCTTGGCACTATGTAACAATATCACAACTTCAAGTGATTGGTAGTGAAATTAAACATGAGATGTGATGACTGTCTTTTATCTTGTAGTAGGAAACTATTCCAAACCTCATTTCTAAATTTAATTTACTAGTCTGGACAACTAGATCATTTCTTTTTACCTGCCCAGGCCAATAATTTACATTCCCTGTGCATCTTGGGCTTGGTATTTTTCAAGCCTTGCACTTGGTCGATCTCTGTACCATTTAGAAAAACTACATTATGGTTTTTGAGCAAGGAATTATTAATACTGAATGCACATACGTACACCTGAGACAGCATACTGTGCACCTTCCTTTTGTTCTCAGACAACAAGACATCATCATACAGCAACCTGCACAAACAGGAATCAAGATATAAACCAGTATTGTCTAATTTGGCATCATGCATGTATCCCCCATAAATATATTGAACAACCATGGTGACATTTCACAACCATGTCTGACTACTGAACCAACAGAAGATCATTTCAATGAACATAATTCACACATAAACACTCTACTGCCAGCATACATAGGCTTTGCAAACAGTAAAAAAATTAACCTTCCAACTTCTTTCAAAAAATGAATGAGTGAGTGAGTGAGTGAGTGAGTGTGTGTGTGTGTGTGTGTGTGTGTGTGTGTGCGCGCGTGTGTGTATTGTCTCACTGGTTGCTTTGCAGATATGCATTAACCAGCATTTCTATGATTAACTCTTCTTCTATCTGCCCAGAACAAACAGCTTTTACCGTTAAAAAATTTCAACATTCAAATTAAAAAAAAAAAATCTAACTTCAGTTAGCTTATTTAAATCATACTTCCTGTTTAACTCATGTGAAAACACTGATGCAATTTTCCTAAGAAGCAACATTCTGATTTTGCCCAAGTGTTAATTACTTCAGAGATTTTTTTCTGTTCCACTTTCCAATGTCTACATAAAATATACAGGAGGAACACTACATGGAATGATAGCCCTAATTTATTGATATTATTACACATATAAAAGTATGTGAATCATAAAATCAATTTTATTTCATTCTATACTGAACTCAACTCAAAAATACTGAACTCATTGAAAAACTTAAGCCATAAAAAAAAACCTGAAAAATACTATATATGCATTTTATTACATTGAAAAACACAACTACCATCATTAGTACTGCAAATATCACAGAACTCCAAAAATTCCCCCTGATATATTTGCATATTTCAGTGCAATTTGTTGTGATTGTTTATTAACAGTTCATTGCAATGGTAAAAGCTGCAAACATTTCCAGAAAAAAGAAAAACACCTAAAAAAACTGCTTGTAGTCAAATAAAGTTTAAATAAAGCATGCCATAGTTGCAAACGTTACAAAAAGTATTTCTGTGAAGGAAAATGAAAGAAAATAACCTTACCTATGGCTGTAACACAAAACAAAGTGCATGTGGAAATAGTACATGTAAGGATGCAAAGAATAAAATGCACATATGGTTAAAACATGCTTTAACTTAAAAGAAATTACAAAAATCAGTATTCTGCAGAAACACTAAAGACTAATCCCCAAAATTAATGAAAATTATGTACTAAATAAAAATTTTATGCACCCTTAGACACTAGATTCAGTGAATAAGTTAGAATTACAAAATGGCTGAAGTCATGGTCATTCCTAGACAATCATATGATAGATAAAACACACATATTACGGGATTTACTTAGGAATAAATGGATGTTATTTATTAAAGTCAATTTTTCGGGTAGTAACCCTACCCTTCATCAGTCTGTAGACTATAGTGTAGCCCTCATGACTATACACTACAGACTATAATGTAGTCCTGATGACTATACACTGCAGACTATAGTGTAGTAATGATGAAGGGTAGGGTAACTACCCAAAAATTGACGTTAATAAATAACATCCATTTATTCCTAAGTAAATCCCAAAATGTGTGTGTTTTATCTATCATATTACAAAATGGTTACAATTTTGTTTTTCCCCAGTCTCTTTCCTTGCTTTTTAGTACTTGTATCAGTGTTGCACAAGTATTCAGCTGCAAAAACCACACTTGCATTGCTTAACTTTATTAGAAAATCTATAGTCTCTCAATGATGTCTCAAATGTTCAGATATGTTCAAAGAATTTAATTATGTGATGCCAGAAATGATGTTACTTCTCTTTCTGTGATTCAGATATATTTACTTGCCAGAGTAGTAATCTGTGCTTATGGACACTAAATATGTTAATCGAAAATGGCTTTATAGCATTTTTAATAGTCTGTTCCACTGACAACTTCGTGCTGAGCTATAAAATAATTTTATTGCTCTTATGTCTACAAATATCACTTGCCTTCATTTCATCTGACCACAGATGAGGACACTTGATTGCTATTCTCAACTGTGCACAAGAGTAAATCACAAAACAAAAACTACATAAAATTAGCTGCCCCATTTAACCCAATGAAATGGAATTAAACTGCTGTTATCAACTTACTGTTTCTCATAGATTTCAATACAAGGCAAGTCTATATAATTTCACCACACATTTCCCCATCAGTGAGAAAAAGGGTATAGTTAAAAACGTTTCACATTAAATAATCACAAGTGAAAAATCTAAGGAAACTAATGCCATCCATCGAATTATAAAAAATAAATAAATAAAGGTGGATAAAGCTTTACAATTCCACATGCTTGCTTTTGAAACTTTTAAGATTGTCCAAAAGTTTTTTTTAAGATATGAGTGATGGTAGAAATGAGTTTGTAGCTCGTAGTGAACATTTATTTGACTTACACAGACAGTTCTTGACACAGGAGGATATACTGATTAAGTGAAATTAATGTTTTGAAGCTCTCTTAAATGGAAACCAAGGCAAGGATGTTAACAGTATGGATTTTTGCAATAAATACAGAAACTCGATAATCTTGTTGCATGAAAGTAAGAGAAGTTATTTTGTCTCTAGGGAGTTGGTATGGAATCAACCTCATATAAGATAAGTTCAGTGGAATGTTGGAGGTACATATGTATATTGAATCAGTAAGATATCATGGGTAAATCAGCATTTTTACTGATGGCTACTATCAGTTTTTCATACCTACATAAATTTATTAACAAGTTGATAAAGCATATTGTTTGCACTGACCAATAAGAAAGAATGATTATGTCGACACTAATTTATAAAACTTTTTGGTTTATAGCAAAATTGTCTGTCTCCAACATATTACTTCCCCAGTCATTTATGGCGTCAGAGTTGAAGAAATATTCTTCCCATAATACGTGGTAAATAAGTCATGATAATTAACACAGCAATCGGACATCGCCGAATTGACGGTAATTACTTTTTAACACATGAATTAAATCAAATCAGAAAACTTGTGCAATGGTGGCGCAATGGTTAGCACGCTTGAACGGTAATCAGGAGATGCAGGGTTCGATTCCCGCTCCACGGTGATGAACTTTTCAAGTTTTCTGATGTGATTTAATTCACGTGTGAAACAGTAATTACAGTCAATTCGGTGATGTCCAGTTGCTGTGTTAATTATCAAGAAGTATTTACCACATATTATGAGAAGAATATTTCTTCAACTCAGAATACCTAAACAACTGGAGATTTACTTAACAATGCTAGATGGCAGCAGAATCTGCATTGAATTTGAACACGGTTGGAGAATATTCTGATGATCTTAACACACAGATACTTGTGAATTCGCCATCGTGGGTGGTGCAATAGTTAGCACGCTCGAGCGGCAATCAGGAGATGCAAGTTCAATTCCCACTCCACAGCGATGAAATTTTCAAGTTTTCTGATGTGATTTAATTCACGTGTGAAACAGTAATTACAATCAATTCGGCGATGTCCGGTTGCTGTGTTAATTATCATTTATGGCTTATTTTACACCTTCAATTAATTTTGTTCTAGGTCTAGCCCTTTGTCTAGATCTGATATAACACACTGTTACCACTAGCTGAGTAATTCTCCATTTACCATGACACAAACATGTCTAAATCATCTCAACATATCGTCACTAGCTTCTAAAGCCATTCTCAGCCAATTAAAGTTTTACTGAAAATTGTTCAGGCTCAGAAATTAGCACTAAGTCATCAGTATACAGCAAACTGCTGTAACGAGAACCACCCACTCTGACAGCTAATACTATGTTGCTTTCTTTAACCACTTCAGGATGGTTAAAGAAAGCGACAATTTACATACCTTACCTACTCCAAGTTAATCTGAGATCAATTAATTATCAATATTTTACCCCATCTTCATGGGATCAAGACCCTTGACCAGGGGTGGCCAAACTTTAAGAAACCAAGATCTACCTTAAGCTATCATTCCCTACAGTGATCTACCATGGTTTATCACAGCAATATAGGCATATTTAAATAGGAATGAGCCTATAATATCACGAGTGTTTTGTTAGTGTTTGTATGTTTGTAAGAAATATTTAAATCATTTTTTTTTTCTGAAACACTATTTTTTAAACAAATTATATAATTTTACTTGTACATTCTTTATTTACAATATTTAATTCTTAGATGTCGATGCATTACACCTCATGTCCTCATAAAGTTTAGAATAATCAGGCACATATTCAGTGAGGCACAGTCAGTCAGGCAATTCCTGTATTTTGACTTCACTTTCATTTCTGAAAAAGCTGCTTTACAGAAATATGTGGATGCAAAGAAAGCAGTCAGCCACAAAGCAACAGATTTCAAGCAGGGATATTTTTCTTCTGACAATTGAGTCCAAAATATGTTATGTGACACTCTTGCCTTCACTACTATGTTGGATTAAAGTTTCACAATTTCTGATTCTAAATCTGAAGAATCGAAGAGGAAAGTACAGGAAATGTTTGGTGAAACTTCCTCGATATCATATTCGCCAAAAGATTATGAAAACCAGGCGCAGCGGTTAGGGAGGAGTCTAATAGATTCATTCTATCAGCTGGTCTCGGGCAGTTCATATAGAACATCGTACGCCCGAAACAAGCGATTGACTGTACGAGAGCTCGCGATCGACCAGCCGTTTGGCCAACCTTGCTCTTGACACTGCTGGTGACTGAGTAAAACTGCTTGTGTGTGTCTTTTACTCCACAACTTTTTAATACACTGAACAACTTTTTCTTTGGAACCCAGTTAAAGGTCTTTTCAAAGGTAGATCCCCCCCCCCTATAGAAATGAATTCTGATGTGTCACATCAGGAAAAATCTTTTCAGAAGGTATCAGAACACAAATACATTATCCTTGAGTTAAATGAGTTTGAATTAAACAGATTCAAAACACCTAATTTAATTAGGTTTAAATAACTAATGTGCTATAGTTAAATGAATACTATTTGTAAATTAAAAATGATATATATAATCGTAACTTACCCTACTTCATTATAGGAAGTCATGTCACTATTTGTGCACATTTTTTTACTTTGAGAAAGAACCTCTCACACTCAAAATGCAATTACAAATTTATTTATTTTTATAAAAAACATGAATTAAATCACTTACTCAAGGCTTTACCCAGATGTATTTATTTAATTCTAGTTCCACTTGAAGAATCTTCATTTAATCTTTATTTCCTCTGAGTTCCCTTGTTTTTTTACAGGTTTCTGACCTCTGGATTTTAGTCAAAGCCTGTTCTCAATGTATAGAAGTATTATCTCTATACATTATATTCGGTTGTCGGAAAAGTCATGACATATTTTGGCACCCGATGGCGGTTGGGCGGTTTGGGAAGTACTAGAGGCATGCGCAGCTCTGTTATCGCTATGGCATTCGACAGGTGCCAGTTCTAGCTGCAGTGTAAACGGAATAGTGAGAGATTTGGTTGATTTGTGGAGATTTGACATCAAGTTGAAGATGGAAGACCAAACTGTGCATTTTCGCCATATTTTACCGTTTTACTTCCGTAAAGGGAAGAACGCGCATCAAGCTTGTGAAAAGTTGCATAAAGTGTACGGTGATAATGTTCTACAAGAATGTCAGTGCCAGCGGTGGTTTGCAAAATTCTGTGCTGGTGATTTTGACCTCAGCGATGCTCCTTGGTCAGGGAGGCCCACCAAGGTTGATGACTACCAAATCAAGGCATTGATCGAGTCAAACCCACGTTACACAACATGAGAGATTGCAAACACATTGCACATCCATCATTCAAGCGTTCACGACCACCTGAAAAAGCTGGGAAACGTAAGCAAGCTCGATGTGTGGGTTCCTCATGAACGATATGCTCATTAAACATGAGGAAAACTATCCTTTTTTGAAGCGACTGATAACTGGTGAAGAGAAGTGGATTGTGTACAACAATGTGTTGCACAAACGGTCTTGGTCCCGATGTGCTGTTTCGCCTCAAACAACATCCAAAGCAGACATTCATCAGCGGAAGGTTCTGGTCTCAGTGTGGTGGGATTTTAAAGGAGTCGTGTTTTTTGAGCTCCTACCACGGAACCAAAGAGTCAATTCGAATGTGTACTGTCGGCAACTGGACAGTTTGAACGAATCCATCATCCAGAAACGTCCAGAGCTTGTTCATCGTAAAGGTGGTGTGTCCCATCACGACAACGCAAGACCACACACAAGTTTGATCACCCGCCAAAAATGATTGGAGCTTGGGTGGGATGTGTTGCCACACCCAGCATACTCTCCTGACCTTGTGTTGTCAGACTTCCACTTGTTTCGCTCTCTTCAACAGTCCTTGCATTTTATAACGTTCAATTCAGATGAGGCTGTAAATCAGCACCTTGTACAGTTTATCACCATGAAAGACAGGTCTTTCTATGAATGAGGCATTCTGCAGCTCACTGAAAGATGGCAAAAGGTTATCGAACAAAACGGGCATTATATCATTGATTGATCTTTGTTCTTTCTATCAATAAATGACCTTTGCAAAACATGGCTAAAATAAATAAATACATCGCTCTTTCCACATTCCAGAAACACATAGCAACCGAAAAATTGTTTTCAGCTGCAGCCCCCACGGCGGCGGCTGAAAACAATTTTTCGGTTGCTATGTGTTTCTGGAACGTGCAAAGCGCGATGTATTTATTCATTTCCTGACGGCACGTATTTGGAGGATTTTCACATTGGCTAAAATATGTCATGACTTTTCTGATAACCCAAGAGAATGATTATCTCGATACATAATCCTTCGACACATTGAGAAGAGGCCTTGACTAAAATCCAGAGCCAGAAACGTCTGTAAAAAACCAAAGGAACTTAGAGTAAAGGAAGATTAACTAAAGATTCTTCAAATGGAACCAGAATTTTAAAAAAATCATGAAATTATTATTCAGACCTTTATAATTACACTTAAAGTTCTTAAAGCCAATTAAAACTATAAATTTTGTACAAATTCCTCAATTCGTTTAATGCATTTTAACTGGCCTCAGATCATACACATGGTCGCCATGAGATGTGCATCATTCCTCTTTTACCTAGTTTTTAAACCCAAGTTTCTTACAATGACATGAGGTAAGTTAAAATGCACTAAACAAATTGGGGAATTGGGAATTTGTACATAATTTATAGTTTTAAAGGCTTTTAGGAATTCTAAGTGTAATTATAAAGGACTGAATAATTTCACAATTTGAGTAAAAAGTTCGTTGAAATTGTGTTTTGAGTGTGAGAGACTTTTTCTCAAAGGAGGAAAACATGTAGAAACAGTGACATAGTTTTCTACAATAAAGTAGGATAAATTATGATTATATATATATGTATGCGGGAGTGACATGGAGGAGACTGGCACAAGACAGACCGTTGTGGAGGAAACTTGGGGAGACCTTCGTCCAGCAGTGGATTGATAATGGTTGACAATGATGATGATATATATATAATTTTCAACTTGCAAATAGTATTACATTATCCTTGCATTCCCTAAATTCCTGAAAAGTTACACTGTCCTTCATTCCAGTGATTTTTCACCACAACTCTATGATTCTTATTCAATATGCTCGATTAAATTTTCCAAGGAATGCTAGCTAAGGAGATGACCCATTAGTTACCAAAATCTCTTCTGCTCCATTCCTTAAAAGCTAGCACAATGACAAACTACTCCTAGTTTGCATGAGCAGAAAAAGTCATTGAACCATTTTGATGATCGAAGAACTACCATTTTCCATCCTTTCTTGTACTCTTAACAAAGTCACTTTTCAACTATTTTAGAAGACTTTTTTTTTTTTTATAACATCCTGAATTGGCAGATGCATTATTATTATTATTATTATTTTTTTTTTTTTTTTTTTTTTTGATTTCCCAATACACTGGTTTGCCATTACATAAGCCCTTTTATAGCCTCCCTTGTCATTCTCAGCAAAAAACAATATATACATATATATTTATTTATATATACACAGTTTGAGGTTTGCGGTATGTATTAGATACTATATTTCTTCTGTTCTGCCCATTTTTTGTTTTAAGGGAAAGGCAACGAAAAAATATTAGACACAGTGCCTAAAATATTGCAGATACTATAACTTCATTGATGGGTTCAAGCATAAAATTAGGCTTACGTTCTTGATAGATGAGTCATTTTACTTATAAAATTACCCAAAAGTTATTGACAGATGAGTCGTAATGCTTTGTCATTGTTGTCTTAAGCCTGATTTTATACTTTAATCCTTCAACGAAGTTATAATATCCGCAATATTTTCAGCACTGCATCAAATATTTTCTTGTTGTGTTTCCCATAAAATGAAAAACTTGCAGAACAGAATTAAGACAGCATCTGATACATATTGCAAACCTCAAAGATTAATGCCACAGATTAGAGCATGACAAGTTTAGGTCTAAGTGCAATCCTTACTTAACTTAAAATATTTCTTACAGCCCTCTTCCCCCTTCCAGATAGAATACTCATTACTATGGTCTACGACAACAGTCCAATTTTCTTACTTTCATACAGTGCCCCACAACATACTTTCCTTGCAGCCTCAATAACCCACTTTTTTTATACTTGCAAATCACAGGAAGAGGTCAATTTCAATATGCCTTCAGCAATTCATCTCTGAAAATCGTGCTTCTCTTCTTTTCTCAATCCACCCTGATCCACCTCAATATCTTTGATAGTCTAACTTGATTGACATTAAATGTCAGTCATTACTGTTTCACACGTTATGCAAGTTCTGCAATTGGGAGATTATTAAATGATGCTAGATACGTATGGGCATAGTATCGGCAATTAAAATCAAATTTATTTTAATCAATTGATCAGCAATTAAAATCAAATTTATTTTAATCAATTGATCAGCAATTAAAATCAAATTTATTTTAATCAATTGATCAGCAATTAAAATCAAATTTATTTTTAAAATCAAATTGATTTTAATTGCCGATACTATGCCCCATACGTATGTAGCATAAGTTAATAATCTCCCGATTGCAGAACTTGCATAACGTGGGAAACAGTAATTACTGACATTTAATGTCGATCAAGTTACATTATCGTGGCCACGTAAAAAGTATGTTCATCGCAAATTGGCGAAATTGGATCAATGATATATCTTTGATAGTCTCTTAATTGACAAATGATCCTTTATAAGTAAAGATGCAACATAAAGAGAGTGATGACTACTAATTTCAAAATCTCCCAAAACAGTAATACCTTAGCCATGTTTGTTAGTGACCTTTCCACTATGGCCTTCAAAACTATTTCCACCACCTATAAGTTTGAATGCTTTTGCATCCAAAGATTGTGTTAATAATAAGGAGTTCATAGAGTAAACATTGGGAAATTTTCTCCCTTTAACATTTGACAAACAATTTTTCCAGGTTTACTGACATCTTCTGTTCCCCATTTTTCTATTTTCCTTTCCAACTTCACTGTTCAAATCCCCCAAAATACGATTTTCCTCTGTTTAGGTTTATCCACCATGTCAAAATCATTAGAAATAAATAGGAAGAGAATCCCTGGAAGAAATAATTCTTCACAAACCAAACACACGAGACGTACACATACCATGCTTTCATTAAACTTACTTACTTGAATATGGATGCTGTACATTTTACTGTTTCCTATTTAGCCACCCTTCAGACAACTTGAGAATTGCATTGCCCCAGAATGGGAATCAAATCCACATCTCCCAATTTATATCCAAGCCTGCTCTTGTTACACCACCCAGGACAGCAAATTTCCAACCAACTGGATGCTACAATGAAGCGGGATTGCTTCAACTAGCACACATCTTGAAAGTTGCTCTGTTTCCTAAGCTACATCTGCTTAACTTCAGCTGCTTTGAAATTTGCTGTCCTGAATGGTGTAACAATAGCAACCTCAAACATAAGCTCAATTCCTGTTCCAGGAAAATATAATTTTCAAGTTTTCTGAAGGGTGCTTAAATGGAAAACAGTAAAATGTCAGGCATCTATATGCTGACAGTAATAAATAAAAATTCTTGTTAAGGAAAATCACCTCCTCTTGACTAGAGCTGCATATTGCTCCATGGATAACAAAACTACACAGTGTGGTATTAAAAGAAATAGTCAACAAATCTACAAAAAGATAATGTCAGAATATCCAAGCAGAAGAACTGTAAAATACATCAAAAGTAAAACAATACTTAACTGAAAATATATATATATATACATCAAATTTGATTCAACTACATAACATAGTGAATATATGTCTAAAACTTATTAACTCAGAGAGTTTATTATGAGAGCAATAATTTTAATTTACAACATGATTCAAAATATCAACAATGTGGATATAACTTGCATTTAAACCTCTGAAGTTCTGATAAATATATATATTTTTTTAGATCAACATGGTTTTCCTAAAAACACAAAATAAAAAAAAAATGAGGATTATAATTATTTGGGGAGAAAAATACATACCAATTTTGAAGTGAACAGAACCCTGGAGATCACCAACATTGATCCACCCATTTCTCCTTTCCACTTGCTAGAAGAAAAATGCAAGGCTTGCTTTAGCAATAGTTTAGCAAATATTTTTCTATACATAAACAAATCACATGATTAAACACTCAACATTTTATTAACTAAGTGCCCAGACTTGGGAGTAATGTTCTTACACTTGTGGTTGAGCACTGAAATCGATCCAAATACTTATAATGCTGTGTAGAAAAGAGCAATTCTTTTGATATGTTGAACAACCCAGGTCACTAATTCTTTTCAATTCCTTTCTCCAAAGGTAGGCAAGTTCAAATTTCAAAGGTAAAAATATGAGCACTTCTGTTAACAGCTGTCAGCCATTACTTAACCCACTGCAAAGTTTTCCCCTGAAACTGGATGAAATACATCAACAAACACTAATTTTGGATCCAAATGAACAAATGTAGAACCAACTACTTTGCCACATCGTTCATTATTGCTAAAGCAAAACTTTGAGTCCTTATATTTTCTTACAATATTACAACCACCCCTGGACATTTAAGTCTAAAGAAACATGCTTATATATGACAAGTTTCATGTACAGCCATTCTATTATGCATTGTAAGTCTTGCTGTTTGTGATCAATAGAGATGGAATTACATATATGCCCTAAAATAATGGCAAAATATGCACTTAAAATATAAAATATAAATTTAAAATTTCCATTATTATTACACTTGCACTGGGGTATGGTCCTTCATGGTAATTGGAAATCCATGCTTTGACAAAAACTTCTCTATTTGATTTAAATTTAAGCATTAACTCATGTTATCAAAACTGTTTTCCAAAATACTTAATTATTCACACGGGCGCATTTCAGTCTTCATTCTTTCTGATCTTTCCTTTGAGGATAGTTCGGTTGCAACTATTTAAGATTGCTGCTTGTCAGTAATCATCAGTAGTGTCGATCACAATGGAAAAAACAGAGGATAATACCACCATGTTTGGACATTTAAGTCTAGAGAAACATGTTTTCATATGACAAGTTTCCAGTGAAAGCCTTCTACTCAGTAGTAGATCTAGAAGCTCATCTTAGGGAGAAAATTCCTCCAGTCTGGAAAGAAAAAAAAAGAGAGAGGGACTTTGTGGAGGATGGATGGACAGTGGACACACACACTTATAAACTTGCAGTGCTGCCCCTTCCTGACATACAGCTTTTTTAAAATTCTCCATTAAAAATTGTTTTAAATTTTTTAAATCATAAACTGCAAATAAGAACTGAAAAATCAGCACTATTTTCATGGTGATCAAATACCCGCTTTTCGAGGAAACCAACTTGATGTTTTTTAAATCTCACGTCTGGATAAAATCTTTCAAAATAAACTTTGATCCCTTCTATTCAGGTGGATTAATTTAATAGAAACTTTTCCAGCTTGGAAATTACTTACTAGTTTTTGTTTATGGCCAAATCGAGGTACGTACTTCGCTCTGTCACCCACACTATCTCACATAAACTTCAAACTCTAGCCCATACAGGGTGACTTTCCCTGCCCCCAATTACTAATGATGCCCAATCGAGGTATGTACTTCACTCTGTCACCCACACTATCTCGCACACACTTCAAAGTCTACTCCACATGATGACTTTTCCTGCTCCCAATTACTAGTGATGCACAATCAAGGTATGTACTTCGCTGTCACCCACACAATCTCACATACACTTCAGACTCTAGCCCACAGGGTGACTTTCCCTGCCCTCAATTACTAATGATGCCCAATCAAGGTACGTACTTCGCTCTGTCACCCACACTACCTCACACACTTTGAATACTACTCCACATGATGACTTTTCTTGCTCCCAATTACTAGTGATGCACAATCAAGGTATGTACTTTGCTCTGTCACCCACACAATCTCACATACACTTCAGACTCTAGCCCACATGATGACTTTCCCTGCCCCCAATTACTAATGATGCACAATGAAGGTACCTACTTTGCTCTGTCACCCATACTATCTCACACACACTTCAAATTATCCCACAGGGTGACTTTCCCTGCCCCCAATTACTAATGATGCCCTATCGAGGTATGTACTTTACTCTGTCACCCACACTGTCTGACACACACTTTGAAGACTACCCCACATGATGACTTTTCCTGCTCCCAATTACTAGTGATGCCAAACAATGCTAAAAGAACAGAACAACGTTAAAAATTTAAAAAATAAAAACAGAAGAATTGCTTTTAATGATCAGCCAAAATCTCTTTTCATTTCTGCTCTCATCTTTTTCTGCTTCTGAATCTCTAGTTGTTGTTTTTTTTCTGCTGAAGCTAGAACAGAACATTTTACCTCCAAATATACAGCAAATTTTAGTTATGAAAACTTTAATGAAACACTGTGGATTTATTACCATAATTTAAAAAATAAATGTGTTAATTATTTAAATTTTGGCCATTTAAAAAGGAAATCCTGCTAGGGGGGAACAATCACCCCTGTCACAGACTGTAAAGGGATGAGCTTAATACATATGAGGTGCTACACATAAGTGCACAAAATAGGGCGAATACCCATGAACCACTTACAGTTCGGAAGAGTCATGCTACATGATTCTGAATGTGACTGCTGCATAACAGCAATGAAGGCCATCTTGTTCTATTTTTGTGCTCAGTTGTTTGACGTTATGTTTGGTGTGTTCTGAGATTTTTTCGTGCTTTAAAAGTAGTGGATGTGAAAGAACAGCACATATGTATTAAATTTCGTTACAAATTTGGCAAAAGTGCAACAGAAACTCACAAAATGCTTCAGCAAGCATTCAATGAAAATGCTTTCTAGGTCAAACAATAACCTACAAGCAGTGCCTAATTTGCACCGGAGCTCACCAGAGCTTAGCTCCGGTACTTCTTCATTTTTGGCAAATATTTCAATATTAGCTGAAGAGCTCTGGAGCTCCAAAAGAGACTTTTTTTTCTTTTTTTTTTTTGTCGCACTCAAACGCTGGAGGGAGACCACACATCAAAATCAATCCTCCACTTTCGATAAAGTCTAGGATTGCACGAGCAATAACTCACCGTTCACAGATACATTGTGAACACACTGACTTATGTTGTGACGTCACGTGCGATGTGCCACTGTGCCACACACAGTTTTATTGCAGCAGTCTCTGGCAACGAGAGAAAAGTATATGAGGATTAACCGATATGCCTGTTGGTTATCAATGATATAACATTGATATGCCTGTTGGTTATCAATGTTATTGTCCCACACTTCGCCTTGCTCGTTTCGTTTGATTTTTCTACTGTAAGTGGGTCTTAAATTTTCACGTAAGTTTGTATTAAAATATGAGTAAGCAAAAAATTAATGATTATTTTTATTGTTCCAGCAGTAAAAACAGCTTTGACTAACCGTCCAAGGATAACGAACTGCAGACGACGACGACAAACCATTCATGTGTTTCAACTGAAGAGAATCCAGGTGAAAACACCTTTTAAAAAAAATTGCCATCATGCTGGTCAAACCAACAGGGTTTGTATCTCTCTACTCTAAAAAAAAAGTAACTGCCGCGCTGTTTTAGAAATTTCACAACACTTGCGCTTTTCCAGCTCACAGCGCAAAAAAGTATTGAACACAAAAATATGAAATTTACATCGTTTGTAGAGAATTGTTCGGAGAACACATTGAAATAAAACATTTTTCAATTCTGGCGTTACTTCAAGAGCTATTGTATTTCAAAGTTAAGGTAAGCAAAAAGGTGCTATCAGTTCGCGCTCTGGACACACTAACAGCAACAGAACCACGACACTTTGTAGGCATATAGGGCCATGGCTGGAATTTTGCACCTCATCGCTCTTTCTTTTTTGAATTTCAATTTAGTTTACAAGAAATTAAATTTCTAACTTTCACAAAATTCTCTATTTCCTGATGGGATCCATTTTAAAAAACGGATATATGGAAAACTATAAATCATAATGCATTGTAATTTTTACAGCATAACCTTACAACTATCATCCCTCTTTTACAAAATAATTTTTTTTTTTAAGAAACTCATTTTCTGATTTTTAAGAATTTTTTAAAGACGCAAGGGAAAGGAATGAGCAGTTTATTCTGTCCTCAGCATTAACCACACAGGAAAGTTCTGGTCTCGTGACCTGCTGCCATGGTGAAGCACCTATTTTTAGCACTCTCTTTCATTGGGTGAAAGAACAGGCTACAATCAAACTGGTAATGACGCACTGCTTAATGACGTAGTAAAAGGGGGCTCTGATACTTTTCTTTTTAGAAATTAAGCCCTGCCTACAAGTGGTTTAACTGCTTCAAAGATGGCCACATGTCAATTGAAGATTATTCCAGATGGCCATCAACCAGCAGAACCCCAGAACGGTTGCACAAGTGTACGAAATTATCGTGGAGAATCGGAGGTGGACGATTTGTAATGTCTGCAAGATTGCTGAACTGTCTTATGCACATGTCAGTGCATTTTATAAGACATCCTGTACATGAGGAGGATCTCTGTCAAGTTTGTGCCATGACTTCTGAGTTAAGATCAGAAGAAGCATCACATGGAAACCTGTAAGGAACTTCAGGAACAGGTTAGGAAATGATCCAGATTTTCTTTCTAAGGTTGTTACAGGGAATGAAAGTTGGTTTTATGGGTATGACCCCAAAACCAAATATCAATAACCACAATTGAAGTCTCCCAGTTCACCATGACCAAAGAAAGCTCGACAGGAGAAAAGTGACATCAAGTCGATGTTTATCTGTTCCTTCGACATGGATGCAATTATTCATAAGGAATTCGTTCCACCTAGTCAGTCTGTCAACACCCAGTTCTATTGTGATGTCCTCCACTGGCTAAGGGAGAACATGTGCAAAAAAACATTCCCGAGTAAGTGCCAAGCAAACAAATGGCACCTCCACCACGATACCACCCCTGTGCATGCAATATTGGTAGTGTGCCAGTTTTTGACATCCCATAAAATGACAAGTGTCCCTCAATTGGCTTACTCACCAGATTTAGCTCCCTGAGACTTCTACCTGTCCCCTAAGATGAAAATTAAACTGGAAGGGAGAAGACTTGACACCATAAACAAGATCCAGGAAGAATCGCAGGCAGTGCTGAACATGCTAACAAAAGATTACTTCGGCAAGGTATTCCAAGGATCAAGAGGCCACTGGAATCTGTGTATACATTCCACTGGAGATTATTTTGAAAGTTATGGAGGACAATAAGGTGTGAGGTAAGTTAATTTTTTGAAAAAGAAATTCATTTAATGAACTTTTGGGTAGCAGCTTGCATAGACATACATGTGAATAAATACAGTATATACACAAACTATACTGCCACAAGTATTGGGAAACCAATCTGCAGTTGCAACAAATGCTGTTATTCCAAAATCTTAATACAGTGAAACCTCCATTAACAGACACCTTCAAACAATGATAACCTCCAAGCAACAGCAAGTCTTGATTGGTACAGAACAGCTGCCATAGGATTAACATTAACCTCCAAACAGTGAAACCTTTTATAAGCAGTCAACTGACACTGCAGTCAGGTCCAAAAGAAATCTAATGGACATATTGTCCTTTTGCGGCTGGTGTGTGAAATGTTTTCTGTTGGCAGCAGTATATCTATGATTGGTCCCTGCGGGCTCTGTTCCTATTTCTTGGTGAGTGGATGGCTAACTGTGCAGTTCCACTTCACTGTGTAGCATTTTTTTTCTTACTGTACCCTAAATTTAGCCTCCTAGCTTGATATTATACTTCTAAAAGGAAGTTTGAGACAATGGGTCAGATATTACTTTCCTAAAATCTTCTACACCACGATTTTATTTTAAATTGTTATACTGAGTTTCATTCAGCATTCTACCTTTAGATAAAGCTCTTAAACTGGTATCTTTGAGTGCAACTTTGTATGATTATTCTCTTTTTGTACCAAAGCAACGGACTTGCAATATTAACCTAGGCCTAACCTCTGAACAACGGCACCTTCCAACAACCGTCACTTTCCCTCGTTCGAGTAGCAACTGTTGTTCAGAGGTTTCACTGTATATAGAGGTGTCACCCTCTGGCTTTACTGACAGCAGCAACCCTTATGGAAATGTTCTCTACCTGGTTAAGTTCCAACCAGGATATTCCTCAATTCTTCCTGCAAATGTACTACCAAACCTTACTTGGAGAAAGGCTGCTGTGGTCGAGATCTGACTCAGCATCCAAGTTCTTTTACGAGTTGGGTTGAAGTCTGGATTTTCATCTGTCCAGTCCTCATATCGTTCTGCAGTGTGACAGCATAGTCATCACGAGACAAATAAGGGTCTATACCAAAGTTCTACCACAGTGCAGGGAGCTTGAAATTGTTCAAAATACTGAGGGATAGGTCTGAATTCATAATTCGTGGTACACAACTAATGGATCCAGTCCCATCCAGCTAAAATAGCCCCAAACCATTACAGAGTCACACCAAACTGAACAGCTGGAACAATACAATCTTGAGAGAACTGTTCTTTCAGGAATCACCACACTCAAACATGTTCATCACAGCAAAAGTGTGAAGCAGGATCCTTTACCCCACACAGCTATCTTCCAGTCCAGGAAGAGCAAGCGAAATGTCAGTCTGAAGATCATTGAGCACTTACAAAAGTGATATTAAGCTTTTGCAAAACTGCCCACCATGGAAGCCTAGGAAACACAACTGTCTGCAGAAAGTTTTAGTACTGCCAGCTGTTCCTGTAGCATTTTAAGCTTAGCAGAGGCATCTTGTGCAAACAACATGTATGATTCTTGGATTCTCCTCAATGGGGTTCTTCAAATCCTGTCTGTGTGTTTGCATGGTCTCTTAGCCTTTTTTTTTCTGTAGTAATATCATTGGTTTTTCATCTTTGAATTCAGCTATTGGTACATTAAGATGGTTTAGTATGAGGGTTGTACTGAAAGTAATGAAAAAGTAGGCATAATTTTTCCTTAAATTGACAGAGGTTGTTCAAATTTCACATGTTGGTAAAGTAACTCTTTCTCTATATAAAGGTACTACTCAACATAGTCTACGTCACAAGCAATGCGTTTGCGCCATTGTTGAACCCAACTCTCAAATCCTCTTTGAAAAAATTCAGGTGTGGACTGTTGTACCCACTTCTTTACAGCCACTTTCACCCCACTTGTGCCATCAAATTGCTGTCCCCGAAGACTGTCCTTCATTGGACCAAACAGGTTGAAGTCAGAGGGCACCAGATCATGCTGTATGGTGGACCACCAAATAGCCTAATTTGCTGATTGCATGATTTGTTGCCATAGATGTGCGTGGTCTCGCATTGTCATGGTGAATGTGGATCCTTTTCAGATTCTTGTTCGATCTTTTCCTCCTTATGGCTTCTCTAAGCTTCTTGATTGTCTCAACGTACCACTTGCTGGTCATGGTATGGCCACATTCCAGAAAATCAAGGAGAATGACACCCCTGTCATCCCAAAAAAGTCACCATGACTTTCTGTGCTGATCGCTGGCTCTTGGAACTTCTTAGGTGAAGAGGTGTGACACCATTCCAATGATTGATTCTTCATTTCCGGATCATAAATATATGCCCACGTTTCATCCCCTGTCACCATATTGGAAAAAAAATGTGTCTTCATTGGTTTCAAATGCTTCCAGCAGATCAGAGCAGACTTCCACCTTTCTCTTCTTCAAATCGGGTGTCAACTGATGAGGTACCCACTTTGCATACACTTTCCAATACCCTAAGTCTTCCACCATCTTCTGTATGGCATTGTGACCACAGACCAGTTGTGCAACAAGCTCACGGATTATGACTCATCTCTCCACGTAAATCAATTTATCCACTCGCTGACTATTTGTGTCAGTGGTCGCAGATGATGGTCTCCCACTGCGTGGTTTGTCTTCAGTGTAAACTTCATCCATCTGTGCACACTGCTCTTGTCAATGGTGTCATCTCCGTAAACATTCTGTAGCCTTTTATGAATGTCAGACAGCCTGCACCCTTCCTTTGTCAAGAACTCAATGATGACACGTTGCTTCTTATTGGAATTCATTATTCACCTGCAACGAAGAAAAAAAGTTGCTATAGAGGAAGATTTACTCTACCAACAAGTGCAAGTTGAACAACCTCTCTCAGTTTATTAAAAAGTCATGCCCACTTTTGCATTACTTTTGGTACAACCCTCGTATTTGCCAGTTGGTAAGAAACTTTTTGCTGACTTTATGGATTCAGAGAAAGCTTAGGACCAAGTAAATAGGATACTTCTGTGGAAGGTCTTGGATAATTATGGTACAGTTGGAAATCTGCTAATAAGTGTAACAGGTATGTATGCTGGCAATAAGAGCATGTGCATGAGTGAATGGTTTTTTATTGAAGCAGTTTTCTACTGATGCAGGAATCAGACAAGTGTAATGTGTTATGCCACCATGGATGTTTAATATATTTATTAATGAATGAAAGACAAAATGGACAGCATTGGTTTATGCCTTGGGAACATACATGAGTGCAGATTGCTGTATAGTGATGACACAGCCCTGTTGGTGGAGAGAAAAACTGAGTTGCAGAACATGTTGACCAGGATGTACAAAGTTTGAATGAAAATTTAAATGGTAGGGAAAAAGGGAAGTTATGGTTTCTGCACAAGGAACTGTTAGTACTAAATGCAAGATCAGTATAAATTGCACAGAGTTAAACCAGCTGAATGAAGAATAGTTAACACAGAAGTAAGACATCTCAGAATTGCCTGCATTTATTGTTCTTCACGTAACATTAATCACTTCAGGAAACTTTAAAATTATGTCGCCCTGGAATGGGAATTGAAGCAGCATCTCCTGATTTCCGTTCGGGCATGAAATTGGGAAATGCAGGTTCTTTCCCACTCCAGGGAGATGTAATTTTTTAAGTTCTATGATGTGATTAATATTACATGAAGAACAGAAAATACAGGCAATTCAGAAATGTCTGATTGCTGCGTTAACGATTCTGACATATATACATTTATTGCTAGAAGAATATTTCTTCCACAGAAGTTAGCTGAATGAATTTGTATATTTAGGAAATATGTTTGACAGAGAAAACAGATTAGATGGGGAAATTAATAAATGAATGAATTCATCTTTGAAAGTCTTGCGTAAGAAATGCTGAAAAGTTCTCGGCTTAACCCATTTCCTGTAATTGTAGCATTATTTTGTCACTGCAGCTCAAAAGAGTGTTCTTTTGTACTGTAAAGTGCCAATTTTCAGACTAATAGCTCTTTTTTTTTTTTTTTTTGCAGATGTTTGACGTCCTCAACTGAATCATGTCAATGCAAAGTTTTGAATTTTCAAATGTGGAACTCCGGGCTGTCACGGAATTTCTGTTCCTGAAGAAGAAAACTGCAAAGGAAATCTATGAGTGTACGACACAAACATTAAATGACAAGTGCCCTTCATATCGCACTGTGAAAAAATGGTGTGCCAAGTTTCAGCATGGAGACTTTGAGACCAAAGATGCAGCAAGAGCTAGGAGGCCTTCAACAGGGACAACACCCGAAATTGTTGATTGTGTTCATGACTTGATTTTGTTAGATCCGTGAATCTCAGCTAAAACAATAGCTGAGACACTGAAGATATCCAGGGAACGTGTTGGGTTCATAATTCATGAGCACTTGGATATGCAGAAGATGTCAGTGAAGCAGGTACCCAAATGTTTGAATGCAGATGAGAAACAAAAACGAGTGGACACTTCCAAATTGGTTTTGTAGCATTTTGAGTGATCTGATGATAATTTTTTTGCAGTGACTTATCACTGTTGATGAAATGTGGTTACATCACTACAATCCAGAGATGAAACAACAGTCCCTGCAGTGGCGGCACTCGGGTTCTCAACGACCAAAGAAAATCAAGACTCAAATGTCTGCAGGAAAGGCCATGGCAATGGTTTTTGGGGGGGTTGGAAGGTGTTTTACTGACTGACTATCTCCCAGAGGGCCAAACAATAAATGCTGAATACTATTCCAACTTGCTGTGCCGATTAAAGGAGGCGTTGAAGGAAAAAAGGCCAGGAAAATTGCGGAAAGGTGTTCTCGTTTTGCAGGACAATGTGCCAGCTCACAAGGCTGACAAGACAATGGATGTTTTGAGCGATCTGAGGTTTAAGTGCATAAATCATCCACCCTACTACTCACCAGACCTTGCTCCATTGGACTATTTCCTGTTCCCAAACCTTAAAAAAGTTTGAAAGGGAAGCATTTTTCGAATGATTCAGAGGTAATAGCAGCAGCAGAGCAGTATTTGAGTGATCAGATTTCAGAATTTTTTTTGGAAGGGTTAAAGAAACTCCATAAACGATGTGCCAAGTGTATTGAACTTTGGGGTGAATATGTAGAATAGTTTAAGTTTCATGGCTCTAACCCATATTCTTCTTGGTGAGCCCAAGAACATATCAGCATCCCCTCATAACTGCCTTACAAAGATTTCACAGGACTGATAGGTTCTCGAAAAGATCCTGAATGGCTCTGTATGACCTGTAGTAATACCTGGGTACTGCAGAAGAGACATATGAAGTTTTTGTGTGCTAAAACGATGTTACTGAGACAAGGGGGAGAGGAGGAAGCAATAAATGTTTTGATCATGTGAAGAACAAGATGTGTTTCAGATGTTGTAAGTGGAGACATATTCTTAGGTGTTTTGGCCATGTTGATAAAACGAGTCGTGAGATGCTTACTAAGAGATTTATTCAGCCCAAGTGGCAAGAAAGAAAGGCTGAGGAAGACCAAGGAAATCACGGGTGGACCTGATTCATGAATTCTGCATGAGAAAAAGATACTGAGTATCAAATAATATCTTGTGTGTGTGGCATAAAGATACTGAGTATCAAATAATATCTTGTGTGTGTGGCATGTAATAGTTGTCAGTGAAGTTTGAATTGTGTGCTGAGATCGCTGTGAATGGAGACATCTGATACATTCAACAGAAAGTAAAATCTAGTTCCATCTGTTTTAAACTTTAATCTGGCACACAAGCTTTCTTTGAGGAGATAACTCAGAGAGAACAACTTAGTGATTTGTACATAAGATGCTTTGCAGTACTGCATACAAAAAAAGTTACAAGTGAAATGTGGTATCTAACTACAATCCACTTTAAAAGTCTATGTTCCATTGTGCATGGAGTTTATTTCAATGCATAGCTACTTCACCACCAAGAGATCCACACTTTTAATAAAGAACTCCCACAAATACAGCAAAAGTGCATGCAAATTTGTGAATCCAGAATTTGAGTAATTAATCAGTCTGAATAGTTTGCTAGCAATGTGTGTATATATACACACTATTGTTAGCTGAAAATGTACCACCAAGAAAAATGGAGCGGAAATGAGCAAACCTTGCATGATTGATAGGGCACAGTGGGAAACGGAAACTGTTATAATAGTAGCACACAGGTGTGTTGTGTTATAGAGCCATATCCATGTATAGAAGCAGCCTGCATAGAACAGCAAGCAGTCTGAAGTTAAATCATTACTTCTTGAGCAGTGTAGCATTGCTAGTGAAAGCCCATTAACACTCTGTAGAAGATGAAACCCATGTGTGCAGCTGTATAATTTTGATTGCGGACAGACTGTGGCTCTGTGGGAATCCAGTATGTCAGTACAAGATATTGCCACTCATGTAGACCACAACATAAGCTACACTGAGCCATATATGGCAGAAGGGGAAGAAGAGGATGTGATGTTTTTGGTGCATGATACTGTATAAATGACCTTGAGCACCAACATGTTGCAATGAGGGGCAGGCGTTAGTACAACATTGGCAGATAGTAACACATCAACAACTGACTGCAACATGATAGCTGGGACCTGCAAGCAATTTGAAAATTCTTCCAAACAAAACTGTAAAAATTTCAAGCAATCTCAAAATTTCAGAAACATTCACAACCTCTTTTCATGAAGTATGTATTATAATTTTCATCGTGTTATCCATACCAGTGTATAAACCACAGACCGCGAAATTCACATAATTTTTTTGTCCTTCATATAATCCGCAGATTGTGACAATCAGAAAAAAAAAAATAGTCATACAATCCGCACATCACAGATGTTGAACCGGAAGTGGAATTTCTGACGAAATAGAAATTGGTCACATAATGACCCAGGAGTCCAAAGAAGTAAGAAAAAAAAACTTTTATTAATTGAAGAAATTCATTTTTTAAATGACATCATCACATCCTCAACTATGCACACCACTTTAAGTTTATGCACTTTAAGTTTAAATTTGGCAGTGTAAAGGTTATTTTTTCATATTTTTATCTCTGGACAGATAAAGCTCAGTGGTGTGGCATCCATAGGTCACATCGATGCAGCTCTAAAGTATTGCATTACACCTTGCCAATGATGAAACTCTGATACAGAACAAGTCATAGAAATGCCATATGTATTCACATATAAGTAAACAAATTTTGGAGGAAATCCTGCTTTCAGAATTGGGGGATCGGTTTATACATGGGCCAATAAGAAATAGGGCTAGAATTCCGTGAAAAAATTTAGCGACGGATTTGTTTGCATTTTAAGACCACAGCACAGTGGCTTTCCATATGTTACTGTGCGATTGTTTTCTGACCTTCTCAAAACCATCACACAATGATACAATTATATCCTCAACTGTGCTCACCACTTTAAGTTTAAATACGGCAATGTAACTGGAATGTTTCCTTTTCAAAGACATCATGAATAGCAATGAAGGAAAACATCAGCAGCAAAAACATGGGTCACAACAGCAAAGGACAAACTAAACATAAGGTACAGCACACACGAGATCTGAAAGGAGGAATGCATAGGTTCATGCAGCAAGTGCTGTACATACATTTTCATTGGCTGGATGACAAAAAAAGAGACAGCACAACAGTCAGAGTTGTGTTTTTCAACAATACAAAATGACCCCCGACGTCCCTTCCAACAACTTTCCCAATTTTCATTATGACACCCCTCCCCTCTCCTCTCCGCTTCATACAAACTCCTGAACTGAGGAAAAGTTTTTCAAGAGAGTTCCTTTTCCAATTATATCCCCTCTCCTGCACAATTACCATAATTTTCGTCGTATAATCCATGGGTTATCTGCTAAAAAAAGTTTTAAACATAGGTTCTGCGGACTATACGCAGATGCTGATAATATGCCGATTTAAAAAAATAAAAATAAAATAAAAAAATTACGACCCTCCGATTTTTTAAAAATCTGCAGCGTAATTGTGCAGGGGAAGGGGGTATAATTGGAAAAGGAACTCCCTCAGAAGAATTTTCCTCAGTTCAGGAGTTTGTACAGAGCGGGGAGGAGGGGGTAAGGAATGTTGTAATAAAAGATCGGGAAAGTTGTGGGGAGGAACGGCAGGGGTCATTTTGTTATCGTTGAGGACAGCTCTGCCTGTCGTGCCATCTCTGTTTTCAGCAAAAGGCCAAAGTAGTACGCATAATGCTTGCTGCACGAACCTATGTGTACCTCCTTTCTGATCTCGTTTGTGCTGCCTTGTGTTTAGTTCATCTTTCACCGTTTTGACCAATGTCGTTGCTGCTATTTTCCTTCATTGCTATTCATGATGTCTTTGAAAAGGCAATGTTTCAGTTACACTGCCGAATTTAAACTTAAAGTGGTGGACAGAATTAAGGATATGATCATGTCACTGCGCAATAGTTTTGAGGTCAGAACACGATCGTGCAGTGACATGCGGAAAGCCTCTGTGCCACGGGCTAAAATGTAAACAAATTCATCGATAAATTCCGCAGGACAACTCACGGAAGTTTTTTTTATTGGCCCATGTATAAGCTGTTTCCCCAATTCTGAAAGCAGGAATTCCTCCCAAAACTTTAGACTTATACGCGAGTACATACGGTATTTCTATGACTTGTTCTTTATCAGCCTTTTATCATTAGCAAGGTGTAATGCAATACTCTGGAGCTGCATCGGCGTGATCTATGTAGGCCACACCCTTTATCTGTCCGGAGATAAAAATATAAAACAGTAACCTTTAAAAATGAATTTTTTCATTTAATAAAATCGTTTTCTTTCTTTTACTTCTTCGGACTCATGGGTGACTGACTTTTCTGTCGGAAATTCCACTTCCGGTTCAACATCTATGCTGGGCAGATTATACAGTGATTTTTTTTTTTTTTTTTTTCCTGAATGTCACAATCTGCAAATTATACGAAGGAAATTTTTTTTTTAATGTGAATTTCGTGGTCTGCGGATTATACGAAGAAATTTTTTTTTTAATGTGAATTTTGTGGTCTGCGGATTATACGAAGGATTTTTTTTTTTTTTTAATGTGAATTTTGTGGTCTGCGGATTATATGCCGGTGCGGATAATACGAGGAAAATTACAATACCTTGTGATTTTTTTTTTAAATCAAAGGGCAGTAAAAACTTTTTTAGATCTGTGTATAATCCACAGAACTTATATTTTTAAACTTTTTTAGCAGATAATCCGTAGATCATACAACGAAAATTAGGGTACTATGCATTCCAAACAACACACAGAAATATATGCAACAGAACATTAAAACCAGTTTGGATAATACTGCATTTTTCTCTATATAATCTGCAGGCAATAAAATTCAAAAGGCTAAATGTTTTTCCTTCATATAATCCACAGGCTATTAAATTCAGAATTAAAAAAAATCCCAGTATAATCCACGTCCAGAGTTGTATAAAAATAAAATGTATCTGCGTACACAACCATTAAAACAGAAAACTTGCTGCAAACCCACGAATCACATGCACGATAACAGTAGAATAAGATAATATAAAGAAAAATTAATAAAACAATAAATAATTATTAGAACATTACAGATTTCGGTGAGGACAAAATAAGTACATTACAACTGAATGTGCAGCAATGTGTGCGCAATAGACCTTTAGGGCAAAATATTAAAATATTGAACTATGAACCTCATAAAAACAAGAGACTAATTCAGGAAAGTTTTTATATCTACAAAAACAGTTCCATTAATGAACCTTAAATTATAAATAGCATTTTCAACAACTTAATTCAAAAATAGTAGACTTACAAAATACATAAAGAAATTACTTTAATTGAATAACTGGCAACTAACTGCAAGAAGAACCTGGCAATAAAATTTAAATTCTTTCTGTGTAAACAAAACTTTTGATACAGTTCCTATACGTTGATAACAGGCCTTGATAAAATCTGGAGGCCAAAAAAAGTCTGTAAAAACAAAAGAACTCAGAATGTGAAAAATAAGTGAAAGTTCTTCAGATTAAAATAAAATTAAATATATTATTCAAAGTGAAGCCTTGAGTAAGTATTTTAATTGCTGTAAATAACATTTTAATTTTTTTAATCTACAAGCAAAAACTATCTGCAAAATCTGCTAATAATTTGGAAACTATCCACGTATGGCATATGTGTGTACATCTACATTCTGCAACTGTGTCCATGTCTGTGATTTTGATTCTGAACTATAATTCTGGACAGAAAAGTTGCGATTCATGGGATGACCCAGAAGTCCAAACAAAGAAGTGGGGGAGGAAATGATCTCATTGAATAAAGTAATACTATGCAAAAAAAATTGGAAGTTGTTTTTTTCTTTTAAGTGAATAAAGAGCAAAAATTCATAGTTCTTTTTTCGTTACCATAATTAGGACCAAAAATTTGCAGAAACTGCAAACAAGTGGCATCCATAAAACTGTTCAATTAAAAGTGAACAAAAGCCTTGACTATTATGATTAGTGCAGCAAAAACTGATGAATGGTATTTGGGAAGGAATTACAGATAATGATTGTGTGCTGTGGAAAGCTCAGTGACACCCATGGACATGAATGTGCTGAGCTTCCACAGCATGTAATCTTCTGCAAGCAGCTTTGCTGCAACATGTTTTCTGGCAAAATGCTCATAAGTATAAAATTCTTCTCAACTCTTTTCAGACTTCTATCATTGCATCCCATTAAATTTTTCTGTTAACACATACAGTATTTCAGTACTTTTTCAATTATACCATCTCACCTGCACAATTACCACATGGATTTTTTTAAAAATCAAGGTGTCACAAAAATGTTAATTTTTTTAAAGTGATGCATTATGCAGAGACTAAATTTACAAGTTTTTAACAGGTAACCCACAGATTATGTGATGGAAATTATAATTTTTCATTGATTTTTTCAGTATTTCTGTTGCAAGAATAACAGATTTTTAATCTGAGTGACTTATCAGAACAAGAAGATTCAATGAGGAGGCCAGGTAAGAATCAACTACTGCTGTCTACACATTTCTCTGGATTTCTGCACTGCAGCTACTTAGAAATGTGCTGTCCTACGTGGTGCAATGACAAAATGCTCAGACAAATAATTGAGACACATGGGCTCAGCTCTTACTCCATTATAACATAATTTGGTTTTTCTGAGGAGCTATCTGCCCACAGTGAATGACAGTGATTTGCATAAATAGTAATAAGTGCATAAATTGAATTAACACAAATATCAGTGCCATTAGTTATGTTTCCATTAGATGAAATAAAATAGCTAATTTTGGGAAATTCATCTTACCCCATCTGTGCGGAGAATTTTTCCTTTCAACCAAGACAGATAGTATACTCTTACACGTGACTTCTTCCCAGATATCGTGACAAGAATATTCTGTCCCTCTAATACTTCCATCTGTTGAAAACGCCTCCGAGAAATCAGTTGGTACACTTTACCTTGGCCACTGCGATCAAGCAGCATCAGACCATTTTCTGTACCAATCAGAAGATTCACACCTAATAAAAAAACGAAGTTGAGTTAGCAGTAAAAAAGCAAAGAAACAGTTATATATTCAAAGCATGAAATATAATGTGACAATAAATATAATTAAGAATTTCTTTACTTAAGTTCAAAAACTTTGTTACAAGGGCTGATGAAACAACAAATACATGCGCCACATTCTTTTTTTTTTTTTTTTTTTTTGATTGGAGGTTTAACGACCACCGTGAGCAACTCAATGGGCTATAAGCAGTCGCCCGTCCCTAATTTAGGGCCACTGGTTCCAGGGAAGGGAGAGAGCCAGTGCCGTAAGACAAACACAACATCCATGCCTCACCGGGATTCGAACCCGGACCCCTTCCCTGTGAATGATCAGAAGCCATCGCTTATACCACTGCGCCACCGGGGCGGCTGCGCCACATTCATTACTTCTAAGACACAGAACTATGCAAGAATTTGGATTACATTACCAATTGACCATACATGTTTAGAGCTCAATCTAGTCAGCATCAATCTGTTCAGAAATTCATACTTTTTGTATGGTGTACTTTGCATTTTTACTTAACATGTCTGAAAAATTTAGCAAAAAAAAAAGTTGGGAATAAGCTTTTCTATTGATGGAAGTGGCATTTGTTTCATTTCAGTGACAGATGAATTACTTCAAGAATAAGAAATGTTCATCTAACATGGGAACCACTGAAAAATAATTTAGTGTGTAATGTTAGAAGATAAACTATTCTGAAATGCTAAAGAGTTCAGAATCCAGGGCAAAATTGAGCTGGCAGTCACCAGCATTTGATTATGAGAGACTATACTACCAGAGCCATGGAGGTGACATCTTGGTTGAGGCATGGCGGTGACATCTTGGAACAAGATGCCTTTCACATCCCAAATTTTAGTTCAGGGCTTATAATTTTTTTTTTCAGCTGAACTTCTTAATTACCTCATTATCATCATTGGATATCTTTAAATGTACACTCCAGAAACTTAAAGTTTACCTCCAAAATGAAGACCTGATGTAAACCTTCCTTGCAGCATATGCTCTGATGGCAGGTTGATAAATGATACTAGTTACAATTATTATTCATTTGTATTTAATATAAATATAAATTGAATAGGATTATTGCTGTTGATGCTACTGTCATTTTATTATTATCATCATCACATTAAAGTCGACAAAACATATATCACATGAAAAGGAGCCAAACTTTATTTATAATAAGGAACATAGGCCACTTCATGTCATCGATTATATGGAGCAATTTATACATACATATCATTAAGCTGTTCTCTGAGATTCAGAGATTAGCTCCTCAAAGAAAGACCATGTGCCAAAGTACAAGCTTAACTGATAGAACTAGAAATTACTTGCTGTTGGTGTATCAAATGTCTACAATTACAATGATCTCGGCACACAGCTGGAGCTTCATTAACATCCATCACACGCCGCACACAAGACCTTTTGGACTTCATACTCAATCTTTTTCTCAAGCAGACATTCCTGAATCTGGACCTCCCATGATTTCCTTGACCTTCCTCTACCTTCTTTTCTGCCACTTTAGCAGAATAAATTCTCTTAGGAAGTACCTCATCCCTCATTCTTTCAACATGGCCAAACCACCTAAAAATATTAGTCTCCACCTTACTAACAGCTTTTTGCCTTACGTTACACATCTGCAACACATCTTCATTCCTCACATGATCAGAGTGTGTCTTACCTGAAACCCCCATAAGTAACGCATTTCCCCAGCACACAAACGACTCTTACGTCTTTTCTGCAGAACCCAGGTTTCACTGCCATACATCAGATTAAGAACAATTACACTTTCATACACAGCCATTCGGGACTTCCTTCAGAACCAATCATTCCTGTGAAAGCTGCCTAAGGCAGCTATGACTTTCAATGAAGAGTTCACTCGTCTACTAATTTCACAATCTAATTGTTCTCTCTGTCAAACATACTTCCTAAATATACAAACTCATTTATCTGGTCTATCTCTGTGCCATTAAGACTTATCTTGCATTCAGTATGAACAATTCCTTGCTCAAAAACCATAACTTTGGTTTTTCCCTTATTTATACTCAGTTTGAATTTCATACAAACTTTGTACATCTGGAACAACATACTCTGCAACTCACTTTTGCTCTCTGCCAACAGGACTGTGTCATCAGCATAGAACAATCTGCACACACACACATATATTACCCAGACATAAACCAGTATTATCCATTTTGGCATCATGCATGCATGCATGTATCCATAAATATATTAAACAGACAGAATGACATTACACAACCTTGTCTAACTCTTGCACCAGTAGAAAACCATCTCAATAAAACATCATTCACTCATACACATGCTCTACTGCCAGCATACATGGCTTTCACACTATTAATTGGATTCCCAGTAATACCATATTTATTCAGTACCTTCCAAAGAAGAGTACTATTTACTGTGTCATAAGCTTTCTCTAAATCTACGAAGGCTGCAAACACTTGTTTTACCGACAGACAGATACTTTTCAATCATCATGCGTAATGAAAAAATTTGATTAGTGCAGCCCTTGCCAGGTATAAAACCACTCTGTACATCCCACACTTTCTCTGCTGTAAGACCTCATACCTTATAAACAATGGCCTTCCCAAACACTTTTCCTGGCACACTCAGCAAACTGATACCACCATAGTTCTTGCATTCAGTCTAATCACATTTTCCCTTGTACAAGGGAACAATGATAGCATCCCTCCAATCCTGAGGGACCATTCCTAACTCCCAACATGACTGGCTGAAGAACATCAGCAGTACTCTGATTTACTAAGTGAACATCTGAATGAGTTGAAGCTGTAGAAGAGAAATGGATGTAGAAGAGAAATGGACAGCCTTTCAGTCTTTATTCTTTTCACCACAGGCATCTTCCTATACCTCTTTCTCCAACCAACATTCAGTTTCACCCACGACACTAACAGGTGATGGTCAGAGCCAACATATGCACCTCTCATCACACGGGTATCAACAACTAAATGTTTCAGACACTGATCATAAACAACAAAATCTATTACACTCTTTAATCCTAGAGTACGATTTTCCCAAGTGTATGTGCAAATATACTTATGGCTGAAAAACATATTACATACATATCACTAAGCTGTTCTCCAAGATTCAGACATTAGCTCCAAAAGGAAATACAAACTACCAGATAATTTTTACTTACACTGTTGCTGTATCAAACTTCTCCATTTACAGTGATCTTGACATACAACTCTGGCTTCACTGACATCCATGACATGCCGTACACAAGTTCTTCTATACTTCATATTCATAATCTTTTTATCGTGAAGACACTCCTGAATATGATCCTTTCATGACTTCCTTGGCCTTCCTCTGACTTTCCTTCCTGCCACTTGGGCTAAAAAGATTTTCTTAGTAAGCATCTCATCACTCATTCTTTCAACATGGAGAAACCACCGAAGCATATTAGTCTCCACCTTGCTAACAACATTTTGTTCCACATCACACAACTGCAACACATCTTCATTCCTCACACAATCGGAACGTGTCTTGCCACCCCCACCCCACCCCACCCCCGTAAGTAACGCATTTCTACAGCACACAAACAACTTCTATGTTTCTTCTGTAGTACCCAGGTTTCACTGTCATACATCAGAGTAGGAACAATTACACTTTCATACACAGCCATGCGGGTATCTCTTGAGAACCCATCATTTCTGTGAAAACCTCCCAGAGCAGCCATGACTTTCAATGAAGAATTCACTTGCCTACTAATTTCGCCATCCAATTTGTTCTCTCGGTCAAACATGCTTCCTAAATACACAAACTCGCTTACCTGGTCAATCACTGCGCCATTTAGACTTACATTACATTCAGTGCTACCAGTTCCTCTCTCAAAAACCATAACTTTAGTTTATCCTTTATTTATACTCAGTTTGAATTTTATGCAAACTTTGTACATCTGGGACAACATACGCTACGCTGCTACTCACTTTTGCTCTCTGCCAACAGGACAGTGTCGTAGAGCAAAAGTGAGTTGCACAGTATGTTGTCCCGAATGTACAAAGTTTGCATGAAATTCAAACTGAATATAAATAAGGGAAAACCCAAAGTTGTGGTTTTTGAGAGAGGAACTAGTAGCACTGAATGTAATATAAGTCTAAATGGCACAGTGATTGACCAGGTGAGTAAGTTTGTGTATTTAGGAAGCATGTTTGACAGAGAGAACAAATTGGATGGTAAAATTAGTAGGCGAGTGAATATTAGATACCTACAAATCCTTTTTCAATGCAGAGTTGAATTAATCTTTCACCATTATCATTCACACCTGGATCATTAAACTTACCCAGAACATTCTCAGAAATCCCATTCTGAACACCCTCTGCTACAATAACTTTCTCTTTAGCACCAAACTGGCTCAAAATAGCTTTTAGTTCATTCCAGGGAGCAATTTATACAGAGGAATTCAGATAATATGGACAATAATACCGTTATAAACAATAATAATGATATGGTTAACAAATAAGTTCAGCTCAAAAAGCATAAATGTAATTGATATAATGCGAGACTCCTCCCTTATCCAGAAAGCAACTATCGCTGAAGCTTCTAGTGTATGGAATGTACATGCTGTCATCTACCGCTGTCTCTGTAACAAAATGAGGCAATTTTAATTTTAGATCAGTAAATGAACCTTGTCTTAGTCAATTTTATGCCCTCTGACAAAGGATCAGAAATCTAACTGCCTGTCCATAAATTTTGACTTTTCCCTTTGCGTAGGAAGCACTGAAACTTCTAAAAACTACTGCAATAAATGATACATGCTTTCCTTTTTAGCTCCTTCAAGAATGTTTTTAAAGAAAGAACTGATGGCGTTGAGACTATGCAATTTGAAACACTTTTCGGAGTTGAGCTCCTGTTGAGAACTAATGGGGGGGGGGGGGGTTAAATGTAAGAAGTTGAATGAGCCTATTTTTTTTTTAAATTCCAAAACATCTTGGATAAAATACCAGGAAAAAAAGCGATCTGATATGAAAAAGTAAACCAAACTGCTAACTGATGGTGAAAGTCTACAAACATTGAACACATTGGTGTTGAGCATTGTGGGGGAAGGGATGGTAGATACATTTTGAGCAGTTTCTTCTGTTCCTGAACCCTAATTCTTCTAATATTTTCTTTTAATATTTTCCTCTATTTTTTTTATCAGTATAGTGTTACATGTTATGTTGTAATGTGAAGGTACACTTTCATTAACCAAGCCAGAAAATGCCTTTTGCAAAAATGCAAAGTCCTATTTTACCATTGTCCCCTACATTTGAGAACTCAGGGAGTAATGTTATATGTTCCAAACATAATGGACTTTGGAGAAAAGGTACATGCTTTGAGAATGGAGAGAGGGGGGGGAAGCTATCTCAATAATTTAAAATAAAAATTTATGAAAAAATTCCTGGAGTCATTATGCATCTTTGGGATGTTTTCTTCTTATTTCTTACAGGCTCATTGGTGTTGTGGGGGAGACTGCAGTGCTGGTATGTATGTTAGGTAGTTTATAACTTCACCACTTAACAGGAAAACTGTATCATCCTATATCACTTTTTTTTTTTTTTTTTTTTTAAATTTCTAGTGAGGGCACTCTGTCTCTTATCTTCATTTTTCTCTGAGTTGCAGGTTATTGTATACAAACCTACACTAGGGACCCAAATTCGATTTGGAAACAAGATTATTCACAGCAATCAGATAATGATGCTGAAGTGCGCTCTAGTTTACTGTTCACTTGAATATTTGCCTCACATTCGAGCAGTTCAGTGTCAATTTGATTTCTGTGAATAATCTTACAATTTTCCCATGTATTTATGACAAACATTTCTTCCTTAATTTCCATATGATTGGGAAGCACCTATCATTAGATTTCATTTAATTTTGAAGGAGATAAATATCACCCTTGAACAAAAACAACAACAAAAACCATCAAATTAGGGTATATAGAAATATACACAAGAAAAAACTTTGAAACAATCATGATCCTACAGCACTGGCAGGTCTTTGGAAGGTTTTGATTAAGAATTAACACACACACACACAGTTTTTTTTTTTTTTTATATAACATTTAGATAAAAGCCTTCAATAATTTTGTGTTTTCTGCACTGCTTACAAAAGGACAGCACATGGAGTATTATGGTGGCAATACGTTATAAATGCAGTATTGTTCATTTGAAAAATTGCACTCCCTACTCAAGAAACGCATATAGCGTATTGAATCAGTTTATTTTTGTGGTGTAATAAACACAGAGATTCGCAAAGCTTTCGCACTGCACTGGGAGGCTTTTTCAAGGGCAATGGTAGACACAAAAATGCAATAACTTCTACCATTGCCTTGAAAAAAAGCCTCCAAGTGGAGTGCAAAAGCTTTGCGAATCTCTGATTATTACACCATAAAAATAAACGGATTCAATATGTTATATGCGTTTCTTAAGTATTCATATTGTGGTGTATTCAAAATAATGTTGAACTCCCTACATTTGAGAATGGGTAAACTCCATTTTTTGTCATTGCAGATGTCAGCTGGTAAATGTGGCTGAGACCATGAATCTGTTGGATGATGAAGATGCTTTGAGAATGCTCCGGGTGAGAGCAAATAGATAATGAGGTTCTGCCAGCATGAGTTGTAGTCTGAAAGTGAAGTGCAAAAAAAGGTGTACTTGTTCTGTTTTATAAGTATCTTGTTTTAAACAGTTAGTGAGTTTTATTAGTTAAATGTTTTAGTACAAAAAGAGGCAAAGTTTGAATTGTATATATGTAAATGGTGTAAAGTCTTAGCCTTTGATATAGAAATTAAGATTCATATTTGTTAGATGATAAGTTCAAGAGTCAATTTAAATGTTCTTAATGGTAGTTTGTAATAATTATTTTTTTAAATATTAATTATTACTTCACTTGGTGGTTCCAAGATGAATGTCAGCATTTTTATGTAGCAATGAGAAGTGATGGTGTGGGTAAATGTTGAATTTACTTTTACATGACTTGAAAGGATTTTTAAAACATTCTATTTGTGAATTCATACTCATCTTTATAATTTTTTGACTGACCTTTGTATTTTGTATGCACAAAGGCCATTCCATAAAAACTGAAAGTAATTTTTTTTTATTGCTAACAGTGCAAAGGGGAGAAATAACCATGTAGATGACTAACTGAATTAAGGAAGTATCTGTGGCACCAGTTATTAGCTGTGGCAGATGATTCTAGTTTTGTTATTGCACAGCTATTTAAGGTACATCTCCATTTTGCCATACAGCTATGGAGTTAAGTGATTCAGAGTTAAGTGAAATTTCTTGTGCAATAAAATTTTGCTATCATTTGAGTAAAAAGGCCTCAGAAATAGTTGATTTAATGAAAAAAGCTTACAAAGATAAATGTTTGGGTAAGTCAACGATTTTTAGATGGCACCATGATTTCAAAAAGGGCGTTTGTTCGCAGAATTTGCTCCGAGGCCTGGTCGACCTGAAAGTGTTGTTACGGAGCGTATTGTTAGCACTAATTGGGCAGTCCTGCAAGAAGATCAACGACTGACATGTGAAGACATAGTGAAATCAACTAACATTTCAAAAATTCTTTGAATAAAGCTCATGTTGAGAATTGGCTTCCTAGTTTCTTAATTCAATTACTAATCAAAAACTACTTTTATGGGAATTCTTACTAGGGATTTTTTTATTTTAATTGCAGATTTTCGGAAAAAACTCTCCTTCTTCAGGCTGTCTTTTGTTGTCACTTATTCCCGTCACTATCGCTGTTACGATTAACCTTGACAGTTACAGTTATTTTTCATCAAATTCTGCCATATGTTAGGCACGGAAAATCCTCTGCAGTCATTGATGATGGAATTTTGATTTTTCTCAATCTCTAATCCTTCTTTTAGCTTACTTTTTGAAAATTTGTTTTGGAAACTAATGACTTTAAGGGAATCCTAATCCATGCTGTGACTAGTTTCTCTAACATGCCTATCTAAACCAGTCTTGTTGGAGCAATTTTTTATAGCAGCTTTATGCTTGCTATATGAGTTCCTAGTCTGCGACCTGTTTCACCTTTGTAAGATAGTCCACAACTACATTTTACTTGATAGACTACACCTTGCATTTTTAAAATATCTTCTTCTCTTTGAACTATTTTAGGGAAAAATTTCTTAACCTTGTTCTCTAAACTTGGAGCTAGCCTAATATTGTACTTTTTACTAATTCTCTTTAAGGACTCAAATAAGCCTTTGTGATAAGAAATTATTTTAGAGAATTTTACTTGTTTCTTTTGCAGGTTTTTGGTACAATTAAAATTCAGAAGCTTCTCAATTTCTCCTTTAGGATAGTTATTTTCTGCAAGTATGACTAAGTTCTTCTTCATGGGCTTCTTTTTAATCTGCTGTAGAAACTATTTTATTATTTTTTTTTATAAACTGACTTGCCACATTCTTCTTAATAGAAACTGGATGATAGGAATTGAAATCCAATAGTCTATTAGTATTCATTGGTTTTTTTATACCAACTAGTGAGGAATTTTCCATCTTCATAATAGATAGTAATATCTAAGAAGCTAATTCTTCTTTCTTTTTGTAGTTCAATAGTGAACTTAAGGGAATCATCTAATTCATTGAAAGAGTCTAGAATTCTTTCTGGAACAATTTCTGAGCTATCTATTATAAATAAGATGTCATCCGTGTATCTCCTATATAGGCAGAAGTATGTGGGTTGTACTAGTATCTTCTCTTCTAGTTTTCCCAGTTTCAAAAATGTCGGCATTCCACATTCTATGTGACAAATTACTGCTACATCATGTGTGTTCCAGATGGGTACCTCATCACCTGATGAGAGAACAATTGTTAGCCAGAGTTCAGGTGTGTCATTAGTGGAAACAAATGATTGCAAAGGATCCAAACTTTCTAAATACAGTAATAACTGCCGATGAAAGATGGGTCCACCATTTCAACCCCGTCATTAGGCGCACAAATGTCTGGAAACGCACAGGCTCACCTCCTCCAAAAATAGTTCGTCAAACCCAATCAGCTGGGAAGGTGATGATGATAATTTCCTTTGATCATACAGGTGTAGTCTACCAGCATGCCATTCCTCCACAAATTACTGTCAGAGCTCGGTATTACATTTCAGTCTTGAAGCGTCCGCGACGACACATATCGATTAAGTGACACCCTACACCACGATAACGCCCGTCCACATGTGGCTGCTTGTGTTTAACAGTTTCTTACAAAATGCAGTATTGAAATCACACTACAGCCTGCCTACAGTCCTAACCTCACCCATGTGATTTCTATTTGTTTCCAACAATGAAGAAGTTCCGTGACGCAACATTCAATACAGATGCTGACGTTATTCAAGCTGTACAGGGGATGCCAAAGCAGCTTCCACAAAATGCCTTCGCCACATGCTTTGAAAAGTGGACTGAAGGATGGGACAGTTGCATATCATCCAAGGGAAGATACTTTGAGAAACAATAACATATTTTGCTGCACCTATATTTCTTCATTTCGAGTGATTTTACTCTCAGTTTTTTATGGAACAACCACTGTACATGCACATGGTCTTCTCAAGATAGTTATGTCGGTTATACAACTCAGCCAGGAATATTACTTACCCCATAAAGCAGCACACAGAATCTCAGAGTTAAAACGCTTTTTATATTTTCGTATTTCTGGAGTATCTGGTGTTGCCTCGTGAGAGGTTGGAGTGACATTGACATTGACATGAGACTGCCGCTGAGGGGAGGGAGAAGGACCCCCACCGCCAGCCCCAAAACCAAATGTCAGGAAAGATCGCTGCTTATGCTGTAACTGGGGAAAAAACAAATAACATAATTAACAAAATATTTTGACCAGAATTTATGAAATTCAACATTTAATGCATTAAACATAAAAAGGAAACCTTTTTTTTTTTTTCATAACACATATGCACACACTCAATACTTACAAATGAAAGTTTAATAGAAAGGATTTGATATTCATTCAGCAAAATTTAACTGAGGTATGATTATAAATGGGAGAGAAAATCAGTTTTGACTATGAGACAGTAACAATTAAATGGGAGGGATATTAAATTATGAGGAAACCAGTCATAGTTTTTGAGGAAGATATATAGAATATATTGGGTTGTCGGAAAAGTCACGACGTATTTTGGCACCCAATGGCGGTTGGGCGGTTTTGAAAGTACTAGAGGCATGTGCAGCTCTGTTATCGCTATGGCATTCGACAGGTGCCAGTTCTAGCTGCAGTCTAAAAGGAATAGTGAGCGATTTGGTTGATTTGCGGAGATTTGACATCAAGTTGAAGATGGAAGACCAAACTGTGCATTTTTGCCATATTTTACTTCCTTAAAGGGAAGAATGCGCATCAAGCTTGTGAAAAGTTGTGTAAAGTGTATGGTGATAATGCTCTACAAGAACGTCAGTGCCAGTGGTGGTTCGCAAAATTCAGCGCTAGTGATTTTGACCTCAACGATGCTCCTCGGTCGGGGAGGCCCACCGAGGTTGATGACAACCAAATCAAGGCATTGATTGAGTCAAACTCACGTTACACGACACGAGAGATTGCAGACACATTGCACATCCACCATTCAAGCATTTATGACCACCTGAAAAAGCTGGGATACATAAGCAAGCTCGATGTGTGGGTTTCTCATGAACTCAAAGAAGCTCAATTGACGGCACGTGTAAACATCTGCGATATGCTCATTAAACGAGAGGAAAACAATCCTTTTTTTAAGCGACTGATAACTGGTGATGAAAAGTGGATTGTGTACAACAATGTGCTGTACAAACGGTCTTGGTCCCGACGTGCTGCTTCGCCTCAAATGACATCCAAAGCAGACATTCATCAGTGGAAGGTTCTGGAAGCAGACATTCATCAGCGGAAGGTTGTGGTGGGATTTTAAAGGTGTTGTGTTTTCCAAGCTCCTACCACGGATCCAAACAATCAATTCGAATGTGTACTGTCGGCAATTAGACAGTTTGAATGAATCCATCATCCAGAAACATCCAGAGCTCGTTCATTGTAAAGGTGTTGTGTTCCATCACGATATCGCGAGACCACACACAAGTTTGATCACCCGCCAAAAATTATTGGAGCTTGGGTGGAATGTGTTGCCACACACAGCATACTCGCCTGACCTTGCGCCATTAGACTTCCACTTGTTTCGCTCTCTTCAACAGTTCTTGCATGGTATAACATTCAATTCAGATGAGGCTATAAATCAGGACCTTGTACAGTTTTTTGCCACAAAAAAAAACAGGTCCTTCTATGAACGAGGCATTCTGCAGCTCACTGAAAGATGGCAAAAGGTTATCGAACAAAACGGGCATTATATCATTGATTGATCTTCGTTCTTTCTTTCAATAAATGACCTTTGCAAAACATGGTTAAAATACATCATGACTTTTCTGACAACTCAATAGAAGTAGATTATTAATTTCACAGGATGAGATGGTGACATTGCTGAGTGGAGTTAATAAATTCTGTTTCACGAGTTGATTAGTGAGTTACAAAATATAAGATGGTAACATTTTTAGGTAAATAAGTTCTATTTCAGAAGTACTTTTATAATAATTCATTCAGCAAATGGGAATTGATAAACGAACTCAACTCACCCATGAAAACTAACCTATGTGCTTACTTAATTTATTTACATTTATACGAAGTACAAAAGGTCTTGTGCGCATCATGTGATGGATACCAGTGAAGCTTAAGCTGTGTGCCAAAATTGCTCTAAAATAGAGACATTTGATATGGCAACAGGAAGTAAATTCTAGTTCCATCAGTTAAACATTTATCTGGTGGATTGTCTTTCTTTGAGGAGCTAACCTCTGAAACTCAGAGAACAGCTTAGTGATATGTATGTCTGTACATTAAAATCTATTTCAGGAAGTCTCCTCACAAAATCAAAAGTATTATAACTGACTTAACTAAAAAATTCTGACGAATGACATATCTTGCACATAAAACACTTTGAGCTCACTTTTCATAAATGCAAATTTAAAATTGTTGAAACAATTAAAAATTATTTAAAATCTTTATTTACTATCAATTGATTTATTTTATTGTATAAATGATTTTAAATGGTTTTAACATTCATGAAAACTGAGTTCAGAGTGTTTTATGTGTAAGATATGTATAAAGACATGCCTTCAAAGTTCATAGTTAAGTCCTTTATAATACAGAATGGTCCAAAATGTTGCCCTATTTTTATAAAATTAATAAAAAATAACTACATCACTTACGGAATAAGACATCTGAAGTTTTATTGTCTATCATTGTGTGCAGATGGTGCTAGTAGTTCCTGTTCATAGCTACAAGCTAATATGATGAATGTACAGACAGACAGTGATTAACACTTCCTTGAACATATGCTTTTTAGTGATGAGTAGACATTTTGTATACCAGGAGCAGTTAATAGACGGAAAATGCACATATAGGGTTCAGAAAACCTACGTCACACAAACTCATTTGTGATAGCCCTAAAAAGTTCATGTTTGGAGTGGGCTTAATACACAGCATTATTGGTACAGACATTTGCGTGCATAGATTTTTTCTTTGTGGGAAACTGTATCCATGCACAAATGTCTACTTAGATATGCTGCAAAACTTTGCTGTGCCACAAGTTGAAGACCTATAGTCCGATCATCATACATAAATGGGAAACGAATTTCCCCGAAGAAATAATTCTTCGCAAATACATGGAAGGCAGTATACATGTAATCATTGCATTGATGTGCCATATTTTTATTGTTGCCTATGTAACCACTCTTTCAGAAAACTTGGAAATTACATTGCCCTTGAGTGGGGATCGAACCCACACCTCCCAATTACCGGTCAAGCATGCTATCCATTACACCACCCAAAACAAGGAAGTTCCCAAGCAACTGAAGCTAAGCAGATGTAGCTTAGAAATATGAGAACATTTCAGATTTATGCTAGTCAAAGCAACTATGAGCTTCATCGTAGCATCCCAACAACCTTTTCTCACATCCAGGGTGGAATGTAGGTCTTTTAAGTTTCAGTTCTTCAAAGAACATCATACATAAATGGGGAAACTAATTTCCCCAAAGAAATAATTCTTTGCAAATACATGGAAGGCAATACAAATGTAATCATTGGCACTGTTGTCCATCAGATTTCTAAGATACACCAGCTTAGCTTCAGTTGCTTGAAATTTCCTTGTCCTGGGTGGTGTAACAGATTGCATGCTTGACTGGTAATTAGGCGGTGTGGGTTCGATTCCCACTCCAGGGTAATGTAGTTTTCAAATTTTCTGAAAGAGTCGCTACGTGGACAACAGTGAAAATATGGCACATCAGTGCCAATGATTACTACAGTCAGATATCATCTTCCAACAAGACAGAGCTCCTCCTCATTGGAAAACAAGCATTTGCAACTACTTTGATTGGCCGAGATGGCCCAATTCTATGGCCAGCCCATTCACCTGATATAATCTTATAGTTTTTTGTTTTGTTTTTTAATGGGGATTTGTCAGAGACAAAGTACACAGACAAAGGAAAGTGATTTGGAAGACTTAAAAAGAAATGGATCATAAATACCATTGCTTCTGTTGATATGGATTTATTACAAATGACATGATGAAAAATTGAGTGTGGGTTAGACATCCTCCATCCAACTAAGGGGGTGCGCATTAAGAAGCCCATCAGTTTGTACCATAAAAAACTTTAGAAGTTCACCTTTCAAACTCAGCGAATCTTATGCCTGTAAATGGTTAGTTATATTTTTGGTCATTTTCTAAAAATAGGGCAAGACTTTTGGACTACCCTGTACCTTAGAACAATATGACAGTACCATCAGTCTTCCAACATTTCAGGAAATGGGGAAGGGAGGGGGGCTGCTCCACTTCAAATGTACATCTCTCTCTCTCATGGCCTTATGTGATTGAAAATCCTGATAATTATTTTGTTTTGTACAGCTTCATATCTTTGCATCATTTTTCATCATAATGTCATCTCACCAGAATAAAGAGTTTGCACTTGTTTTTATAAGACTGCAAAGTTACGCAATTAAAATCATGCTACTCGAACACAGTCAACAGATGCTGCCTCTCCTTTAAGTTCCAAGTAATGTCATCTGTTCTTATAAATTTGCAGAATTATGCAACCAATACTGCACTACTATAATTCAGAAAACATAAGCTGCCTCTTCTTTGAGGTTTAAATGATGCAATGATTACCTTTTCTTCTTTTTTTTTTTTTACATCAGCTTCCTGGTATTAAACATTTGTTGAAAAGCCATACTATTTATTCCATCAGCTGGTATCTCCAAGTAGGGTTAAAGTTTTATAAAAACTAAAAGCTTAGAGAAAACCATTGAGATAAATAATCTCATATTCACACATTCTAGAATATGTGAATCAGATTTTTTTTCAATGTGTGAAATATGCTATTTCACAAATCACAGATGCCAGAATTAAGTTTAATCCATATGGCAAAATTTAAAAAAAAACAAAAACTTAAAGATAACATTCACTGAAGCAGGAAGCAAACCTGCATTGCTTGATTTCCAATAAATAATACTAAAATTCAGGGCCAGCAGCGCACCACGCGGTACAACTAATGGGGCGCCAAATTGTTTACACGACAAAAGGATGCATGACAAAAGGACGAACGACGAAAGAGCGAACGACAAAAGGGCGATGCAACAAAAGGACGATACGACGAAAGAGCGAACGACAAAAGGGCGATGAAACAAAAGGGCGAAGAGATGAAAGAGTGCATGACAAAAAGGCAATCTGACAAAAGAGAGATGCAACAAAAAGGTCATACGACAAAAGGGCGATGCGACAGAAGGGCGCACAACTACCAGACTAACGATTCACTAAACTAGGAGAACTATTTAACCAATTTGCAAGAAAGGTTAAGAAGATATAAATTTCCAAATTGCTTATTTCATTGTATATTCAAATCCCAACTGTAAGCAAATGTTAATTTTTCTGTACTTCAATAACCTATAGGGAGTGCTTTCAAAAATATATTATTTCCAAAATGGCCCGTGAGGACTTCAAGGAAATTATTTCTTTGGTTATTCAAATCCCAATTAAGCGCAGATGTGACATTGTTTGTACTGAAATACAACCCATGCAGAAGGCTTTCAAAATAACATTATTTTAAAAAGGCTTTGAGTAAATTGCTTATTTCTTTGTATACTCAAATCTTAACTGAAATCAGACGTGACATTTTTTGTACTCCAAATGCATCCTAAGATCCTATAGAAAAGTTTATAGTTGAAGCACAAAAATGCCCGGTGGGCAAATGTCAGGCTGGCAAGTGTCCGGTAGGCTTTAGTCCAGATCCCATGCAAAACACGTAATGTCCTTGTAACAGTGTTTAATGATCTTTTCCAATTTTGACGAAAACACAGAACATAAGTAAACAAATAAAAAGTAACAATTAAGAATTGTGGCAGAAAAAGAGTAAGATTACTTAAATTGTTTACTCTTGATTATTTAATATACAAAACACACTTAAGCATAATGTCACAATGTTTTGCACATAGTAAAAGCCTTTTCTTTTGACTCTGTTATGGGAAAAAAATGACACAGGTCTCAGTTTCATTGTTCCTGCGAAGAACATTTTTTAGCTTATTGTATTCTGAAGGATGCGTAGTTATGTGCAAACAAGTGTTATATGATGTCTTATCCAAGTGTAATATATAATGTCTTATCCAAGTGTAATATATAATGTCTTATCCACACTGATGTAAAAATTTCATTTATTAAACTGATATTTCATTCACATTCTCTTGCTAATAGACATGTATAGGAAATATTGTTATGGCTATGAAAAGGAGCCTCAAGTCCTCTGGAATAGCTGATGCTTTCCCATCATCCAGTTTTTATAAACTAAAGCAAAAATGATTTCTTGAAGATTTTACTTATTAACTGAAAAAAAAAACCACCCCAAAAATTGCTTTTCTTTTTAATACTTCATTCAAAGCTGCTGTTAAAAATTCCTGGCAATTTCTTTAACCAGTTTCATATGAAGTTTCCACAAAAATTTTGAAAAATCCATCTGTGAGGAATTGTTGTATTATAGAAAAAAATGACAATCAGTCATAAACAACCTGACTTCTATACTGTCTATCTTAATTACTATGACCTAAGAATACATTATGTGCACTCCCTATTCTCTCTGGGGTCAGAAGGAGACAAGCAGGAAATTTCTTTTGCTCGAAGGATATCAGCGACTCTCACAGATGGTCTATTCCGACCCTTCGGTCTCACCGGACAGCCAAGTAAAAAGATCAAACAATGTGAACAATATAGGTAAAAAGAGCTAAACAATTACAAAATATATGAAATTTTGTCTAGAATTCAGGTTACGGTTAAGTAACTAACACTAGGTCAAAATGGTATCCTAACAAAGCAAAGGCCCCGACTATTAGACAGATAACTTGTCTAATAGTTGGGGCCTGGTGTAATAATTATTATTTTTATTTTATTCCTTGACAATCCTAAGTAGCTCAAACCGTGCCATGGGAAGGGTTGAACTACTAAGAATTTCTTGCTCTAAAGAAAATGTTTTTCTTGAAAACGAGAAATGAAACAAATTAAAGTTTCTAGAGCCCTTTTGGAAATATCTCTTTGGCCATTTCTGCAGGTTGCAGTTGAAGCACAAAAAATCCGTGCATGCGTAAAATTTCGCTTTGAATGTACAAAGAAGGCAATTTCAGAAAAAAGTGAACCATAGCCTTTTTGGAAAAAACATCTTTTAGAAAGCTTTCTATATAGATTTCACTTCTACATAGATTTCAGAGTACAAAAGATGACACGTCTAATTTCAGTTGGGATTATTTGAATACACAAAAAAATACTGAATTTACTGAAAGGGCCCAGGGGCCCTTTTGGAAAAACATCGTTTAGAAAGTCTTCTATACAGGAGGAGACGTCTGATTTCAGTTGGGATTTGAATACACAAAGAAATATGTAGTTTTCTCAAAGGGACCCCTGGTGCCAATTTTGGAAATAATATATTTTAGAAATCTTGCAGTTGAAGTAGAAAAATAGCAAGCTCGTGGATTTGCCCTTTTGTTGTGGCACCTTTTTTTCTCTTCGCCCTTTTGTCGTACGGCTCTTTTGTCTTATGCCCTTTTGTCGTGGCGCTCTTTTTTCATTCGCCCTTTTGCCATTCGCCCTCACTACAATACTCTAGTATGTTGTCATTTTCATGTAGGACTTCCGTCCACAGTGGGTGGATTTAGGTCCTAGCCACCTACAGCGAGTTTGCCTTATGGACAGGACACAGAAACGGAAGGAATGAGAGCAAGTCCAACGACTTTGACAGAACAGTTTGTAGTGAGATTAGAGTACAGTAGATGGCGCCACTTTACAAGTACGATGTTGCACATAGAGGGGTGAGAGAATTTTAGGGGGGGCATAGGAAAGGATACCCATTTAATCAGTGGGTCCAGCCTGGGGGTAGTCATTTAACGTACTCGTCTGATGCACGGCGAATATTCAGTGATTGTTAGCAAATCACACCACCTCGCTCTTTTGTCGTGCGCTCTTTTGTAGTGATACGACCCAAATTCAGGGAGGTGGTAGGCTGAACGCAGCCAACAAGCATGGGTAAAGTGGTGATCTGAGCGACTTTGATCATGAATGCACTGTCAGCACAAGACAGATGGATCATTCTATTGCTCAAGTAGTAAGAACCATAGGGTTCCCAAGGGCAACCATATCAAGAATGTACCGAGAGTATACTACTGACGGAAGTATCAGCACCGAAAATGCAAGTAGTGACCAACCACACGCCATAGATCACTGGGGTTGACATAGGCTATCCAGGCCCATACAGACAGATTGCTTGGTAACAGCAGTGCAAATCACATGCAGAATAAATGTTGGAGGCTGAAGCAATGTCAGAGAGCGAACAGTACTGCACACACAGCGTACTATGGGCTATGGGAGTAGATGTCCTACTCGTGTGCCACTGTTGACTGCTTGTCATCAGACATTACACCTCACCTGGTGCCAGGAACATCAAAACTGGACCTCTGTAGAGTGTCACCACATTGTGTGATCAGATGAATCCCATTTTCAGCTGTACAGAGCTGGTGAGAGGGTACGGGTGTGTGGCATCGACAGCATGAGGCCATTGCCCAGTCATGCCAGCTCTGTTCAAGGTAGTTGTGGCTCTGTGATGGTTTCAGGAGCCTTCCCATGGGACACACTAGGTCCCTTAGTGTGTCTGGAGAGGTCCTTAACCACTGAACACTACCAGTATGTGCTAGCTGGTCACCTACACGCTTTCACAGCCTTTGTGCGGCCAATGGTCTGTTTCAGTAGACAATGAGCCTCCTCACCATGCCACAAGCGAGGAACACTCAAGTTTTCGAATCATCCAGTGGCCCCCCAAAGTCCCCGGATTTAAACCCTATGGAAGTTCTCTGGAATGCTGTGGAGCAGAATACCAGATCCGTGGGTCCTGGAGGGACATCTCCGGCAGAGCTGTGGACAATGCTGCAACACGCATGGCTAGCATTACCTTTGAAAATTCTCCAGCATCTTGCAGGGTCGATGCCTTGATGGATGTGAACAGGCTGTTATTAAGGCTAGAGGAGAACCAACACACTATTAGTAAGGTATCTGTAATGTTTTGTCCATTGAGTGTATACATAAATAACCAACGAGTATAGCAATTCAAGATAAGTAATGATGGGTGGAGACAATAAAAGGTCTAACTGTCACTGAAACAATCCAAATCTTTACAGTATTTTTACAATTAAGAGCAAAGACGAACTGAACATTGCTTTAGCCTTTACCTCGAAGTAAATGTGCACGACTACTAATTTATATTGCACACCTACCATATGTGACTGAAAAAGCATACTATTCAACATGCACACAGAATTAATACACACAATTGACATGGATTAGGAACATCAAACAGAAGTCAGCACTCTTTCCATGTTTATAAGTAAGTCACGGAAAAATTATCATCAGCTGCCACTGAGAATCGAACCCAGGGTCTTCCAGTTATGTGCCGGACATGCTACCACTGCACCACAGCGGCCTTGAATTCTCCAGACTCACATACGACTAACTGCCAAACCACTTGACGGGTTGCTTCTTGGAGCCCCACACAATGCTGAGGATTCATCAAAGATGGTAAGCAGCAACTGAACAAACAACTAGGAGGCAAATTAATAATTAATACACACACTTGATGTGGATTAGGAACATCAAACAGAAGTCATTGCTCTTTCCACGTTTATAAGTGATTCACAGAAAAATTCTCATCGGCCGCCACCGGGAATCGAACCCAGGGTCTTCCAGTTACATGCCGGACATGCTACCACTGCACCACAACGGCCTTGAATTCTCCAGACTCACATCCCCAGCATTGTGCGAGCTCCAAGAAGCAACCTGCCATGTGGTTTGGCAGTTTGTCGCATGTAAGTCTGGAGAATTCGAGGCTGCTGTGGTGCAGTGGTAGGATTTCCGGAGAATAACTGGAAGACCTGGGTTCGATTCCCGGTGGTGGCCAATGAGAATTTTTCCATGACTCGCTTATAAACGTGGAAAGAGCAACAATTTCTGTTTGATACACACACAGAAAAAAAAAACTCTGATCGGGGTCATAATTCATAATTTGTTAGAAGTGTAACGTTGAAATTACTGTTTCTCACGTTATATAAATCTTGAATGGACGGGTTAGCCCTAAACATTGGCAACATGTTGTAGGTAATATGAAAAGAAATTTTGTTAAAATACAATTCACTGAAAAAAACAAAATATTAACAAAAATTTCATTAACATAATTTCTTTTTATATTACCTACAACATGTTGCCAATGTTTAAGGGTAACCCATCCATTCAAAATTTATATAATGTGAGAAACAGTAATTTCAACGTTAGACTTCTAACAAGTTATGGATATATAAGCCACGTAATGTGAAGGTTCAAACAACCTTTAGTTTGAACTACCTTATAGGTCGATGGGGGTGCCAACATTCACAAATATTGTTGCACCCGCACTGGATTCCACAAATGCTAAGTCTGGCCCTGCTAAAATTATATCACCTAACATACTGAAGATCCAGTAATGAATGACTATTACAGTCAAATTGTGATCTTATGATATCTCACCTTTAACATTACATTTTAAAATCCCCTTAATTGCATATATATGTGTGTTTCCTATAAATCTCTCTGCGTTTAACAATAATCTGGATTTAACATTTATTTTTGGTGTTCCCTCCAAAAACATTGCCATGAATGCTAAGTCTAGCCCTGCTAAAATTACATCACTTAACACACTGCATGCAGAGATGGAAATTAGGAGACATTCCATTTCCTTTCTAAGACAATGAAGAGTTGGCACATGGGTGAGAGCCAGTTTTGGCATCTCTGTTTTACATGATAATGAACTAAAGGCAATTTTTAAAACTTACATTTTAATTGGCATGCCATTTCGGCATGTCATTAATTCAAAGCTTAAGAATTCTTCAGTTTTCTGTCCTTTCTATGTGGGACACTTAGCCCTTTCTGGAATGTTTACTGAAACCCTCATCATAATTTGTTTTAAAAATTATTTTTCAAATATTATTAACTCTGTTAGAATTTTCTTTTTGCTGGAAATTAAATTTTTTAAAATAGTCATCACCTTAACTTCCACTGCTTTCCATTACTTAACTTTCTTTTGGGACCTTCAGATGAGTATAAGATATAAGAAAAAAACTTCGTAAGATGTAATTTTTACCATGAGTCACAGGCACACAACATTTAAATTACTAAAAATTGTACAATACAAGTAAACTTTTCAAAGAAAGCTCCTTATATATTTCTGGATACTCAATCAAAAATAGCAAATTCTCAAAAACTAAGTGATAAAGCATTAACTCACAGGGATATTTATTTATTTTTGTTAGCAAAGATATAAACAAAAAATTGGATGTAAGTAATTTACTTCTTCAGATTTTTCTTGTTGTCGTGAACCAAGAACCTGTTGGGAAGAGTGCTGTGGGAGCACATCAGGCAGACCCCCTGCGGAGCGGGAGTTTGGCATACCGATATTGGCTGGAGTACTTTGCGATGATTCTAACTTTGGTCCTTGAAGTCGAACGTCAGCTGCCGAAGGTGAACCTGAATCTTCTGTCTCTCTGTCCCTGTCACCCTAAAAATAACATTCATTATATAAGCAACACATTAAAAGAATGAAATTTACACATATACATAGAACTGTGCTGTTCTTTGAGATTCGGAAGTTATGAAGGGATGCTGGAAAGTTCTCGGCCTAACCCACTTCCTATCTACAGTAGCATTATTTTGTCACTGTAGCTCGAAAGACTGTTCTTTTCTATTGTGAAGTGCCAATTTTCAGATTAATAGCTCTTCTTTTTTTTTTTTTTTTTTCTTTTTTTTTCAGATGTTTGACGTCCTGAACTGAATCGTGTCAATGCAAAGTGTTGAATTTGCAAATGTGGAACTCCAGGCAGTCATGAAATTTCTCATCCTGCAGAAGAAAACTGCAAAGGAAATCTATGAGTGTATGCCGCAAACATCAAGTGACAAGCAGTGGAGGCTTTTCAGGTGAAGTGCCTCTTCACCTATTTTACTCAAAATAAAGTTTTATTCAGTATTTTTTTTATAATATATTCTTTTTTGCCTTTATTCAGTTCCAAAATACTCAAAATTTTGAATAGATATTAATTCACATGGCGTGCTCAATACGGAAAACAAATCCTTATACGCAAAACATTACAAGTGAAGAGCCGAAATGAGAATGCTTGGAAGTCTGCAGTTGTCCGCCGAGTTGCCATGGTAACCGTGACGTCACCCTCCCCAATCTGCTCGCTCAAGTGAAGTGTTTCAGCTTCACGTGCCTTACCTCTGCATCTTTCAGTTTTTGAGCGTAAAGTCGTGAGAGATCATGGTGAAGCGGGAGTTAATTTTTTTTTTTTTTTTTTTTGGCCCTGCTTACTTTTTAGTAATAAACATTCGGCGTAGAATAAAGACTGATTTTCAGATTTATTAAGCGTAACACGGTCACTTCATAAACATCGTGATTCTAGCAAACACCTGAAATGCGGAATAATGTTAAGGAATTTTGAAAAAATTCAAAACACCATTGCCGATGCCCTGAGGAAAAATGCTAGGCTTTTGAAAACGCATTTTAACGAAAACTTTCGTTTAAATAGACTTTTCCTGTAGACAGTGATTGATGCAGTATTAGTATATACTGTATTTGAGCAAACAAGAACTAGCATTCCATGGCCATGACGAAAGCATGGGCTCGATAAATCGTGGAAATTTCATTGAATTACTTTCATTGTTGATATGAAGAAGTTCCTTAGAAATTGAAAATCAATATGAAAGGATAAAAAACTATTCAAAATGAATTAATTGAATGTATTTCTGAATATATAAATGATCACGTCAAAAATTAAATATTTTTTTATTGTTGATTCGGAAGGTGTATTGATTGAGGGATTTTTGGGTTTCCATGATGTGAATGAAGATGGAACGTCAGGAGCTTTACACAAAATGCTACACAAAATTTTAGAACAGTCTGATTACCAACAAAAATAAATAGGACAATGTTACGATGGGGCAAGTATAATGTCTGGACACTTAAATGGGCTACACAAAAAAAAAAAAAAAGTCAAGGATAAAGCTTCTCAAGCTGTTTTTGTTCATTGCTTAGTTCATCGTTTGAATCTTGTATTACACCAGAGTTTTTCTAAAATTTCTTAATGTCGAATACTTTTTGCAAGCCTCAGTGGAATTACTTCGTTTGTTCACCATTCTGCAAAGTGGTCTTACACACTTATATCAACAACAGCAAGTTGATTGATTGGAGGTTTAACGACCATCGTGAGCAACTCAATGGACTATAAGCAGTCGCCCGTCCCTAATTTAGGATCACTGGTTCCAGGGAAGGGAAAGAGCCAGTGCCCTAAGACAAACACAACATCCCTGCCTCACCGGGATTCGAACCCGGACCCTGTTCAGACGAATGATCAGAGGCCATCGCTTAGACCACTGCGCCACCGGGGCGGCAAAACCACAAGATGCAGACCAACCATAGCAGAAATTCGATGGTCCTGCACTTCGAAATTAGTAAGTGTAGTTGTTGAAGATTGGAATAAATTGAAGGAAGTGTTCGGATTTCTGACGAATAGCGAATAATCAGACAAAAAATCAATTCATCTTGCCAAGGGGTTTTTGAATGATATTAACACTTTTGAATTTACATTTTTGGCTCCACCAATCTATTATTCGAACTTTTGAAGAAAAAATAACTAAACATAAACTACTGTGTAACTCAAATCAAAAAAAAAAAAAAAAAAAAAACTCATGAAGTTTTGAGCCATAAAAGGAACGATGAGTTATTTGAAGCACAGTTTGGAAAAGCTAGCAAAATCACAGAAATAAGCACGGGAATATGCTGCTCTTACACAGGAAACAATTTTTCAAAATTATAAACAATTGTATTTCTTTGAATAAAGCTCATGTTGAGAAATGGCTTCCTAGTTAAAGATTTCAGAAAAAATGAAAGTGTAGTTGCTGTGAAAACAGACAAAAGTAAGTTAATTACTATTATGGATAAGAAAGATTATCTAGAAAAGATGGAAGAAGAACTAAAAAAAACCTATGTATGAAGAAGTAAAAGAAAACCCACTACCAGATTTGATTAAAAAGTCTCTAAGCTTATTTCACTTCAAAAAAAGAAAAACCAGCTTCCAGAAAACTATAAACAATTCTCAAAATTACAGTTCAGATTACCTCAAATATATGGAATAGTCAAACTGCATAAAGAACATCAACCAATTAGACCAATAATAGACTCAAAAAACTCTATTCTTTCAAATCTAAACTATTTTTTAAAGTCACACCTTCAGAATCTTTTAAAAGAGCCACCTAACTTGATTAAAAACTCAATGCAGCTATAAGAAAAACTAGAACTTCTTCCTAAATTAGATTCTCCTATTATGGGTAGTTTAGATATAGTGTCTATGTATACTCACATTAATATAGATCAACTTATAGACTTTATAGCGGAAGACTTGGCAGACCTAATAGTTTTTCACAACAAGGAAAAAAACATATTAGTAGGAATTTTTGAAATGCTTACTTTCTCTTTGCAGAACAACTACTTTCAATTTGGGAAAACTTTTTTCATTCAAAAATCGGGGCTAGCTATGGGCTCCCCACTCTCCCCACTCTTAGCTAACTATTATGTGGGAAAACTAGAAGAAAAGATACTAGTACAACCCACATACTTCTGCTTATATAGCAGATACATGGATGACATCTTATTTATAATAGATAGCTCAGAAATTGTTCCAGAAAGAATTCTAGACTCATTCAATGAATTAGATGATTCCCTTAAGTTCACTATTGAACTTCAAAAAGAAAGAAGAATAAACTTCTTAGGTATTACTATCTATTATGAAGATGAAAAATTCCTCACTAGTTGGTATAAAAAACCAATGAATACTAAAAGACTACTGGATTTCAATTCCTATCATCCAGTTTCTATTAAGAAAAATGTAGCAAGTCAGATTTCAGAAAAATTAATAAAATAGTTTCTACTGCAGATAAAAAAGAAGCCCATAAAGAAGAGCTTAAAGTCATACTTGCAGAGAATAACTATCCTAAAGAAGAAATTGAGAAGCTTCTGAATTTTAATGGAACAAAGAACCCACAAAAGCAACAAGTAAAATTCACTAGAAAAATTTCTTATCACAAAGGTTTATTTGAGTCTTTAAAGAGAATTAGTAAGAAATACAATATTAGGCTAGCCCCAAGTTTAGAGAACAAAGTTAAAAAATTTTTCCCTAAAATAGTTCAAAGAGAAGAAGATATTTTAAAAATGCAAGGAGTAGTTTATGAAGTAAATTGTAGTTGTGGACTATCTTACATAGGTGAAACAGGTCGCAGACTAGAAACTCGTATAGCTGAGCATAAAACAGCTATAAAAAATTGCTCCAACAAGACTGGATTAGATAGGCATGTTAGAGAAACTGGGCACAGCATGGATTGGAATTCCCTTAAAGTAATCAGTTTCCAAAGCAATTTCCAAAAAGAAAACTGAAAGAAGGAATAGAGATTGAGAAAAATCAAAATTCCATCATCAATGACTGCAAAGGATTTTCCCTGCCTAACATCTGGCAGGATTTGTTGAAAAATAACCTAAACCGTCAAGGTTAACCATAACCGTCAAGGTAAACCGTAACCGTGATAGTGACAAGTAAAAAGTGACAACAACAAGACAGCCTGAAGAAGGAGAAGAGTTTTCTCCGAAAATTTGCTATTAATGAAAAAATTTCCTAGTAAAATACCCATAAAAGATGTTTTAGATTAACAATTGTATTTTAAAATTTTGAACCACATTCTTATGGAAATGGATATAAGATTTCAAGATTGTAAGAAACTTCAATTTGTCTGACTTGCTGACACAACCAAATTCGAATAATTTAATGCCTGCTTTCCCTCTCACGCTCTTGAAAATCTACATTTTTATGGAAACATATTTACTAAACATAGCACCTTAAAAATGAAATGAGTCTTGTATATGCTGATGAAAAATGAAGGAATATATGGACTCAAGAACTCCTTCGAGTGTTTCACGGAGACAAAGACATTTTTACAGAAGATTATAAATTGGTTTTCCTCAGTTTAACAATTCCATCTACAAGTGTGCCAGTGGAAAGAAGTTTTCTTAAAAGAATACAAACTTGCTCAAGAAACACTAGTTCCCAAGATAGACTTGCTTCTCTGGCAAATATTTCTATTCAGGAAGACATTTTATTGATGCTCACGAAGAAACAACCATCTAACCATTTTATGACGACATAATCAACAAATTTGCAGCTTTAAAAGGAAGAAAAATTGATTTAATATAAAAAAATAAGTAAGTTCTCATTAAAGGATTTTCATTGTAGACAGTAGATATATTTTCATACTGCTCTTGTATCTCTTCACCTATTTTTCCAACCACGAGCTGCCACTGGTGACAAGTGCCCTTCATATTCCACTGTGAAGAAATGATATGCCAACTTTTAGTGTGGAGACTTTGAGACTGAAGATGCAGCAAGATCTCGCAGACCTTCAACAGTGACAACACCAGAAATTGTTGATCGTGTTCATGACTTGATTTTGTCAGATTGGCAAATCTTGGCTAAAACAATAGCTGAGACACTGGAGATATCCAGGGAATGTGTTGGGTTCATAATTCAGGAGCACTTGAATATGCAGAAGATGTCAGCGAAGTGGGTGCCCAAATGTTTGAACGCTGATGAGAAACAAAAACAAGTGGACACTTCCAAATTGAATAAATTGAATAAAATTGGTGCCTAGAATGATACTCCTAACATCAAAATCTCTGTCTTATGAACGATAAAACAATGAAGGTAAAATAGATGATATATTAAACCTAAAAAGCTAAAAGAAACATGAGCACTTTCGGTTCCTCCTGGAACCACCTTCAGATGTGGTTAAGAAACAGCAAAGTGAGCATATTTATAAGCAGGCCTAATGCCTATTGCGGTTGTGTAACAAGAAACTGGGTCTCAGTATTTGTTGTTGTGTGGGTATGCCCATGTCTGGGTCAGTAATTGGTCAGTCGTAACGATCATGTGTTTCTTTTGATATCACAGAAAACCAAAGTGAAGGAACACACGTGGGGGTGAGTCGTTACAACATTTATCTCCCATGTAATTAATCATAATGCTTTCTGCAAGTAAGAGAGCATATTTATTATTCGGGGTGATTACGATGCTAGCTTCCCCCATGATGTCGTGTAACTTCTCTTACTAACAATTTGTGAAAGATAGGTCTTGTTATTATGCATTTTAATGTCATACATGTGCTCCTTTTGTCGAATTTTGTAACTCCTCCATGTGAATCCCACGTAATTGGTGTTTTGTCCCTCCATGTCGTTACCAGGCAAAAAAGGTATCACATATACACCATGTCAGAATTCCATGTTGACCAGATCGTGGTCTTTTCTTACCAGTTGAAAAATGTTAGTAGTTGTCAAGCCAAAATCCAATCTGAAAGGGCTGCAAATTTTTTTCAAGGTACGGGTAATTTGTGGATCATATGTAATGGAACCCACAAATGTCCTATTCTTGGTTTCACATGCCAAAGTTGACATCATGGTGTTATTAAGTTTCTTGTAAATGGAGTCAACAATCCCAGGACCACATCCATGTATAGTTGTGATATCCTTAATCTTGCATAATTCCTGTAGTTTTAAGTTACAGTTCGATGAATGTGAAATCGCACGCCGAACCAGATATCCAAAGGCTGTCAGTTTATGACAAGGAGGGTAGTTTGAAGAGTATGAAATGATGCTTGGGTTTCAACATGGGTTTCTGGTAAACTGATGTTTGAAAACCATTGTGCATAGGATTCTTGGAAATACAGATGTCCAAGAAAGGTAAAGAGCCAGCGATTTCTACTTCGAGAGTCAGCTTTATAGCCAGGTGTGTAGAAGAGAGATGATTCCTAAACTCCAGAAGGCTTTTGTGCGTGCCATGCCAGAATACCAGAATGTCATCCACATACCTAAAATACAATCCCAGGCTCACTGGTCTATGTTGGAATGCCAACTCCTCAAAGTACACCATGAAAATTTCCGCAAGAAGTAGGGACAGTGGCAATCCCATGGGCACTCTTCCCATCTGTCTATAAATGATGTTATTGAATTTGAAGTAGGATCATGCATGGATTAGTTGAAGTGCAGAAACAACTGCCGCAATTTCTGAAGGTGAGATAGATATTTAAGGACTGAAGTTTATTTTCAATTATGGTGTGCACGAGGGTCACAGGAACACTTGGAAATAAGGCCACAATGTCGAGTGAAGCCATAATGATGGGTCATTTGTTGTCATACGATAAAATAGTTGGGACGACTTCTTTCGAATTACCAACAGAGAAAGGGCCTTTGGAGATCAGGTTGTTCAAATTCCTGGCCAAGCTACTCTCCAATGGTCATGTAGGATTTTTATTTTTTTTTTTATTTGAAGGTTTAACGACCACCGTGAGCAACTCAATGGGCTATAAGCAGTCGCCCGTCCCTAATTTAGGGTCACTGGTTCCAGGGAAGGGAAAGAGCCAGTGCCGTAAGACAAACACAACATCCATGCCTCACCGGGATTCGAACCCGGACCCCTTTCGGACGAATGATCAGAGGCCATCGCTTAGACCACTGCGCCACTGGGGCGGCTCATGTAGGATTAAATCGTCCTGATACGAGTGGCCTCATAGGTTGTCCTTTGTGTGACTAATATTTTTCAACTAGTAAGAAAAGACCGCGATCTGGCCAACATGGAATCCCGACATGGTGTATATGTGATACCTTTGCTTGGTAACAACACGTAGGGACAAAACACCAATTTTGTGGGATCTACATGGAGAAGTTACAAAATTTGACAAAAGGAGCACATGTATGACATTACAATCCATAATAACAAGACCTACCTTTCACGAATTGTTAGTAAGGGAAGTTGCATACCATCATGGGCGGAAGCTAGCATCGTAACCACCCGGAATAATAAATATGCCCTCTTACTTGTTGAAAGCATTATGATTAATCACATGGGGGATAAATGTTCTAACGACTCAACCCCCACGTGTGTTCCATCACTTTGGTTTTCTGTGATATCAAAAGAAACACATAATCATTATGACTAACCAATTACTGACCCAGACATGGGCATACCCACACAACAACAAATACTGAGACCCAGTTTCTTGTTATGCAAGCATGATAGGCATTAGGCCTGTTTATAAATATGATCACTTTGCTGTTTCTTAACCACATCTGAAGATGGTTCCAGAAGGAACTGAAAGTGCTCATGTTTCTTTTAGCTTTTTAGGTTTAATATATCATCTATTTTACCTTCATTGTTTTATCGTGCCTAAGACAGCGATTATGATGTTAGGAGCACTTCCAAATTGGTTTTGCAGCATTATGAGTTATCTGGTGATTATTTTTGTGCAGAGACTTGTTACTGTTGATGAAACATGGTTACATCACTATGAACCAGAGACAAAACAACAGTCCATGCAGTGGTGGCACTCTGGTTCTTCATGGCCAAAGAAATTCAAGACTCAAAGGTATGCAGGAAAGGTCATGGCAATGGTTTTTTGGGATTAGGAAGGCATTTTACTGACTATCTCCCGAAGGGCCAAACAATAAATAATGAATACTATTCTAACTTGTTGTGCCGATTAAATGAGGCATTGAAGGAAAAAAGGTGAGGAAAACTGAGGAAAGGTGTTCTCTTTTTGCAGGACAATGCGCCGGCTTACAAGGCTAGCAAGACAATGGATGATTTGACGGATTTGCGGTTTAAGTTCATAGACCATCCACTTTACTCACCAGACCTTACTCCATCAGACTATTTCCTGTTCCCAAACCTTAAAGAAACATTTAAAAGGGAAACATTTTTTGAATGATTTGGTGGTGATATCAGCAGCAGTGCAGTATTTGAGTGATCAGACTTCAGAATTTTTTTTGGAAGGGTTAAAGAAACTCCAAAAATGCTGTAGCAATGTGTTGAACTTTGGAGTGAATATGTATAACAGTTTAAGTTTTATGGCTGTAGCCCATTTCCTTCTTGGTGAGGCTGAGAACTTATCAGCATCCCCTCAGCTCCTCATAGAAAGATCTCAGAAGTTATGATTGCAAGTGATGTCAAATGTTATTTACTACTGAAGTACCAAGCATTTCCATTTAAGCTATTTTGGCACATAACTCAAGCTTCACATACATCCATCACAAGTCTCACACATGACATTTTGCATTTCATAAAAATTATCATTTTCTCTTTTATGAATTCCTGAACCTGATCCTCCCACGATTTCCTCAGCCTTTTCTATACCTTCCATCTCCAGCCACCTGGGATGAATAAATACTCTTAGCATCCCAAAGCACATTCTTTCAGCATGGCCAAACTACCTTAAATATGTGTCTGCATCCTAGTAACAACATTTTGCATTTCACATTACAGATCTAAAGCATATAGTGAAACCTTGGTTGTATGTTTTCAAGGGGATAGCTTAAAAATTGTATAAATGTAAAAACGCATAAATGAGATTTTATAATGTTACATACTATTGTAAAATTTATGCTTTAAATGAGTATAATATGTTCCTTAATGGCTTTATAATGATTTATTTAAAATCAAATTGGCAGCAAAAGAAAAAAAGTGTTAGATGTTCCAATATATTTTTGTCAAGTTGTAAAAAATAAGACAGCCTATGAAAAACTTTTCTTTTGATGACTATCTGCCTATAAATAATCCTGATTTTTGTTAAGTGAAATCCTCACAGCTAAGGATCAGACCAGTGCTTCAGTATAGAACTCACAAGTTAACAGCTTTTTTGTTTTCTGTGGATCCTGAGTGCATCATTTGAAACCAGAATGTTGAATATTGAGGATACATTTAGGACTTGGTTCTACTACACCACAAAATAGTGGAGCCACAAAGTTACGTCCCAGAGATTTATAAATTTTTAAATAGCACACATGTGTGCGAGTCATGAAATGAGAAACCAATTTTTCATCCAAACCAAAAGTAAACAGCATATCCTTCTCTAATGGGATCAAAGGTTAAACTTTAGCTGCACCAAAAAGGAACATAACAATGATGTCTTAATTCTCACAAAGTTGTAACATACCAGGATACGTATGAAAGGATCAAAGAATCGTGTGTTTCTGATAATCTAAAATTCAAATTTTGGCATAAAACTGCAAAAAGCATATAAATGAATTACATATAACAGAGTTAAAAAAGCAATAAACCACTTCAAAATATTGAGACTAATGCAGAATTACATATAAAAGTGGAAAATGTATAACTGAGAAATGTGTAACCAAGGTTCTACTGTACTTCTTTACACACCATCAAAATGAGTCTTGCCCCCCTCCCCCACTGCCGCCAATAAAAATTCATCTCCCCAGCACATAAATGGCTCTTGTGCATCTGATGCAGTACCTAAATTTTCCTGCCATACATCAAAACAGGAAATTATATTTTCATATACAGCTACTTGGAAACATGTTGACAACCCATCAGTCCTTTGATATCCAACAAAAGCAGCCATGACTTCACAGATCACCGTCTAGTGCGTTTTCCTTGACAAAACTTCCTAAATATAACTCTGTGCCATTAAGACTGGTTTGCATTCAATAATAGATCCAAAATTCATGCTTTCAGTTTTTTTCCCCTTACTTATACTGTTTCAATTTCAGACCAGTGGCAGCTTTTAGGAAGAGGCAAGGGAGGCAGTGCCTCCTCAGAATTTCAAAAGACTCTTAGTTAGAATTATTTGTTTTGTTCATTCAGTACTTTTGGGTATAGGAGAGCAAAAGTTTATGCTAGTTAACTCTTTTGAATTAAATGTCGTCCATGGGTTCATTCAGTTTTTAAATTGACGCTTTTGGAAAATAATCGGTAGCGCGTAGTTACGAAATGTCCTCAGCTTGCTATCTCTGTCCATGAGGCAATAAGCGAAATGCCTCTCGTAGATTTTGCGCTAAACTTGTTTACTTCCACTGAATCAGTGGATCCAAAGGGTAGGCGTGGTGGAACTGCGAACACAAAGAGCGCATGCGCACCATGTACTTCCTTGTGAGGTAGATGTTATCTTGCCTCACGGGAACAGCTGTTTCCATGTAGGAAGCTCCACTGTGTTAACAATTCATTCTGACAGCTTCGAGTGGCATTACATAGCACTTTCTTCCTAGTTGCTTTTTTTCCACACTAATGTTTGTGTAACTAATTTTATTTATGTTTTATGAAGAGTTGTTTGTCAGACCATGGCCTCTGCTTCAAACATATCTAATATGGTGGAGAGCTTACTGGAAAAGCCTTTCACAGTAGGAGAGATTTTGAAGAAAATAATCAAATTAAAAATGATGGTAGGCCTACACCTGAAATGAAAAAGATGACTTCAAAGGGCAAAACTTCAAACAGAGGTTTTAATATTGACTGGTACAGAAAAGAACAATGGCTAACTGGTAGTGAATCAACAAACAAACTATATTGTTGGCCATGTTTGCTGTTTCCTGTGAGTGGCAATGAAGTCTGGCAAGAGAAAGGCTTCAATGATTTGAAAAACTTACGTGCTTTGGACAGGAACAAAAAGTGTAAAGATCACATTCTGGCAGTTGTTAAATTAGAGTTGCTACGCAAAACAAGGATAGACTACTGTCTCAACAAAGCAAAGAGAACAAGTGATGTACGTCATAATAAAAAAGAACTGTGATGTAATGAAGAAGTTAATTGATATTACCAACACTAGTGGCCTGGCAAGAGTTCCCATTTCGTGGACACGATGAGAGCGAAGTAGTCTGAAAATAAGGGAAATTACCTCGATGATTGATTTACTCTCCAAGAGTGACGAAACATCGAGTGTTTATGGAGAATAGTACAACATTTTCAGGAACTTCAAAAACAATACAGAATTATTTAATCGAATCAGTTGCTCATATAGAATGAAATCAATGCAGATATTGAAAATGCCCAGTTTTTTTCTTGGCAGATTGATGAAGCAACAGACATTAGCTCCCATGCACAAGTATCAATTACAGTTCGATAAGTGAAAGATGGAGTACCAGTAGAAAGATCCTTGGGATTTTTTGACATAAGTTCTATTCGGTGTGCTACTCCGCTTAAAGAATTACTGGATCGTGAGCTGGAAAGATTTAGCTACAAAGAAAAACTAGTTGCACAGACATATGATGGCACAGCAGTGATGGCATCAGAGCTGAATAGATTGCAAGCAAAAGTGAAGTGTGATGTCTCTCAAGAATTATTTGTTCATTGCTACGCACACAGGCTGAACTTAGTTTTAAGCAGAGCAGCATCAGTGTTGAAGGAATCATGTTTTTTTTTGTTTTTGTTTTTTTTTGCAAATTTAAATGCAATTTGTGCATTCTTTTCCAAATCGACAAAGTGTGTTCATTTACTAGAATCTGTTGGTGGACTCAGGCAACCTCGTGTATCACAGACCAGGTGGAACTTCAAATCTCGTTCCGTGTCCTATCATAGCTGACCACGGGTTGCTGCTAATTGAAGTATTTGAAAAAATTAAGGATGATTCCAACTAAGATGATGAGACAATTCACGAAGCAGCAGGACTAAAATGGTGGCTTCAAGATTTTAATTTCGTTTTTCTTTTCTCATATAAAAAAATATTTGATTTAACTGAGATTACTTTCTTTGTACTGCAATCAAATAGTTCCGATGTCACATTCTGTTACAAACAAATTACTGGCTTATGTGAAAAATTGTTGTACTTTCAAGATCAGAAACAGTTTGATGATCTCTCCAAATAAAAGCTTTAAAGGAAGCAATGATATTCCACTCCACCATGCAATACAGAAGATTAGACTGTATTATGAGGTAATAGACAATGTTACAACTCAGTTAAAATGCCTGTTTTCTGACATTGAGAAATTAAAATTTCTTCAGCTGGTCGATGTACACTGCTTTGAAGCTCATTCCAGATTTTTTCCTGAACATTGTTTTAAAGCTCTGCTTCAAACTTATGAAAAATACTTTGACAGCACCAAACTGCATAGTGAGCTGCAGGTTCCGTATTCAGACGGAGATCTGTGGAACAATGCCAAAAGTACAACAGAACTTCTATCTGCCATATACAATAATAATCTAGCACAGGCACTGCCAGAGTTGTTTAGACTTCTTTCCCTCGTAGTAACAATTCCTGCAACATCGGCCTCTGTGGAACGCAGTTTCTAGTGCCAGAAGAGGATAAAACAACTACAAGAGAAACTCCATTGGGCAAGAAAGGTTGTCAAGTTTATCAGTTCTGTCCCATCTTGAAGGCGCTTGTGAAGAGTATGGAAGTAGAACAGACATGGTATGACCATATAATAAATCACTTTGCCAAACAGAAAGAACAAAAGATAGACCTGATATACAAGACAATATAAGAGTAAGGTAAGCTTTCTCTCTTGCTGTATTGGCAAACGCTGGGTGCAGAAGTTTTCAAGACGTTTTTTCTTTTGGCGTCAGTGAAGGTAGAGGTGTATATAGAATTTCATTTGAGATGAAAAAGATGTATAGTTCAGTCTTGCTTTTTATCTTCTGTTGATCTCTTTAATAAAAAAACTATTTCGATGTAATATATTTCATATTCAAACTGGCTTAACAGTTCCCACATAGTCCAAGAGGGCAATTCAAACTGAGAAAAAAATATATTTAGGCGAAGGGCTGGAATCTTACATAAACAAGTTTTGTGTTGGTCTCAAAGTCATGTAAAACGTGCGTCTCCGGTAAAATCTTCAAATCTTTTCACTGGTCAGGTTACTTATTTTATACTTCGCACATGAGAAAGTAAATAAAAAAAAATATGTGAAAAAAAAAAGGCATTAAATTGGCCGCCACTATTTCAGACATATGTGGACAGTGCACTCTACAACTCATTTTTGCTCCCAGACAACAGGACTGTGTCACGAAGCATACACCAAACTGCACACATGGAAATTCTCAAGATATTAACCAGTACTTTCCATTCTGCATTTGCAATCATGCATCCATAAATATATTGAATAACCAGGAAGACACTACACAATCTTGTCTTATTCCTGCATCAACAGGGAAACAATTCAATTTATCGCAATTTATATGTACACATTCTACTGCAGACATGCACAACCAGCGGCCTTTGGCTTGATTTTATGTGGCTCATGCACACAAAATCCCAGTGTGGCACAAATCAGAAATTAGTCATTTATAGAAAAATGAAAATTTATAGGGATATGAAAATTTTATGGGGGACTAGTGGCACAGACAAATATGTATAAAGATAAGAAAATTTTATGAGGGTACACACAAATACAGGGTGTCCCACTCGCTACCGAACCCGGCATTTCTTTAATAATATTAACACCAATGAAGATATTGCAACGAAATTTTAAGTGGACTTGCCTCATCTCGTGAGAAATGTGATGACATCACAACATGTGTTGGAAGAGGCCACCATTTGTGTCCAGACAGCATTGAACCCAGTGCTGTCTGCCAGCCAACTGAAGTGCTCCTTAGTGGCAGACACATTCCTGAGTGTGGCGCCACTGAGGAGCAGTCTGACGTTCTCAAAATTCCCAAATCTGGGCCAGTGAAAATTGCAATGTGATATATAAAGAACCCCTTCTTTCACAGAAAATTGGTGTTTGGTGTGGGATGACCCGGTGCCACATAATTGGTCCCATCTTCTTCAATACAACCATCATAACAACTGCATATATGGAAATCTTCAGCACCTTTGTAAATCAATTGGACGACAAAGAACTCTCTATTGGATATTACCAGCTTGATGGAGCAACATCACACACCAGTATGGCCAAAATTCAGTCCTTTTTTGTTGACCGCGTCATTTCAAAGGGCCTATGGCAACCGCGCTCGCCCGATCTGACGCTTCCTGATTACTTTTTATGGGGATATCTAAAAGGGAGAGTCTACCAAAAGAAACCATGAACCATAGATACCTTGAAAGCAAACATCACTGAAGAAAGTTAGGCAGTGACGGTGGATGTATTGGCAAGGACTTTCCACAATATGGTGCGTCATGTTCAATGCTGTCTGGACACATATGGTGGCCACTTCCACCACATGATGTAATGTCATCACATTTTGCATGAAATGAGGCAAGTCCACTTCAAATTTCATTTCAATATCTTCATTGGTGTTAATATTATTAAAGAAATGCCGGGTTCGGTAGTGAGCGGGACATCCTGTATAAAGATATGAAAATTTTACAGGTGTACATGCAAATATATGATGTGTTTGCAATACACTTGCAACTAATATTGAAATGGTGTCCATCGATTTTCAGATGGAGCTTTCTGATCTTCAAAATAATTCTGAATTAAAAGCTAAATCTGCAGAAGTTTCTTTAGAATTTTACGTGAACTACTTGCCTTGTGAAATGAAGAAGTTGAAAATCCACGCAAAAAAAATGCAACATTATTCAGAAGCACTTACTTATGTGAACTATCATTTTGGGTAATGAAACAGGCAAAATCAAGATATCATTCTCACCTAACTGATGAACACTTGGAGGGAAACCTGCAGATTGCTGTGTCCGATATTGAACCAGATATAAAAAGACTAATAATAATAATAATAAAAAAAAAAGCAATGTCAAATTTCTTACTAAACTTGCAAAAATAAAAAGGTTTTGGTGACACCTGCAAATTTTTCAAGCAAGTAAGTTGTTTAATCAATTTCTCTACACTTTTTTTTAGTTTTTATAATAATTTTTTTTAATATCTTGGGTTTTGGGAATTTATTTTGGATTTTTTTTGGGGGGTGGGGGTATCCCATGTGGCTGCCATTTTTCAGCCAATCTGAAATTGGCCCGTAAGTGTTAAAATGTTGTACACCCTGTTCTACTGCCAGTATACAGTTCTAAAACATTCTAGGATACCCCCAATATATACACGGTACTGCCCTTGCATTAATATCTGGAGTTCTGCATATCTATAAATAATATTTACTTACATAAAATTTAATATTGTGTGTTGATACCTTCACTCCTTGTGATGGCCTCTAATCTTTGAGGAATGCTCTCTATCAGTTTTTGGTTAAACGTTAACTGATATGTTTTTGTCATTCAGTCTTCAAAGCAGTAACCAGTTCTGATTTGTTTGTTGGGTCATCTCTCCTAAGTACCAGATGACCAGTGTCCCAAAGATTTCCTGTAGGGTTCACGTCAGGACTCTAAGCTGGCCAGTCCAACTTTTCGATGTCAAATCAATCTGTAACAATGCACACATGGTGACATGGTGCTTTGCTCTGCTGACAGAGGTATTATAGCAGATGAAAGCTTTTCTGAAGTACTGCTATTATGTTTGCAGTAGGGATGGGCAAAAAAACCTCGATGTTTTTGAACATCAATGTTTTAACCTGGATGTTGGAGAAGCTGATACATCGAAAAAACCGAGGTTTCATGACCAATGTTTGGAACAGGTAAAGAATATCTCCTACAAAAAGTAAATGATTCTTTTTTTTTTACATTCTTATAAAGAGGAAAGCAATATTCTCTTCCCATTGACTGTTTTAGTTGATTCGTTGGTGAAACCGAGATCTTTTCCTCGAAAGTACATGAGGCAATGCATCGAAAAACATCCGAGGTTTCCACCAATACATCGAAAAAAAAAGCATCGAGTATTTTAAGAAATGTTATTAGTTACTTGGGGTTGAATTGGTGAGCAATCACTAATATATTGAACGGAGATTTTACCCACCGACATGCCCATAAGTGTAACTACTGGTATGGGGTCGGCGGGGGTGGGGGGGGGGTTAGGACCCCACCCCAGATTTTCAGAGTCTGGGATCCTCATATATATAGCAAAAGCAAATAATGTGAAACAACAAAAACCAGTGAACAGATTTGAAGTTCATTAGCTCCAGAGGCTGCATAAGAGAAAGATCAAATAACAACAGTGCAAAACAAAGCAAAATTTTGAACAAGAGAAATAAAAATAATAGAAAGACCATCAATCACCAAATACACCATCCGAACCAGGCTAGCTTCAAACGATGCAAAGTACAGAATAAAAGAATGCAGGGAAGCATATTAATGACTGACCTCTTGTCGGCTTCGTCAAGGGCAAGCAACAAGAAAACACTCACTAATCTACTAAGACCAGAGAATTGTGGGTTTCTGTTTTTTTAGTTTGCTAAAAGGACCAATTCAATTTAGGGGAATAATGTCAATAAAAGGGATAACTAATAAAAACCCATACCCAGCAAACTAAAACACATTTGCCCGACCTCACAACAAAAATTTAAAAATGAAGAAAGTGAGCAATTAAATAGTTATCCCTTTTATTGACATTATTCCCCTAAATTTAATTGGTCCTTTTAGCAAACTAAAATAGCAGAAACCCACAATTCTCTGGTCTTAGTAGATTAGCGAGTGTTTTTTTGTTGCTTGCCCTGGACGAAGCCGACAAAAGGTCAGTCATTAATATGCTTCCCTGCATTCTTTTATTCGGTACTTTGCATCGTTTGAAGCTAGCCTGGTTCGGATGGTGTATTTGGTGATTGATGGTCTTTCTATTATTTTTATTTCTCTTGTTCAAAATGTTGCTTTGTTTTGCACTATATATATATATATATATATATATATATATATATATATATATATATATATATATAATGTGTGTATATGTGTGATTGCCCCCCCCCCATATTTTTAAACATGGTTACGACACTGGACATACCCATTCGTTGTTGCAGATGAAAAAGTGAAATCTTCAGCTTGTTAGCAAGACATCGGGGTTCACACCGATACATCGAAAAAACATCAAGGTTTTCCATCGATGCACTGGGCGTTTTAACAAATATTATGTTACTAGATGTTGCATTGGTGAGTATCAGTGTTACACTGAATAGAAATTTTACAAATTGATTGCTCATTCATTGCTGCAGATGGAAAAATGTTAATTCTTCAGTTTATTAGCAAACCTTTGAAACATCGAAGTTCACATCGATACATCAAGCATTTTAATAAATATTATTAATTACTCGATGTTACTGGTGAGTAATCCTGTGATATTGAACAGAGATATTGTACATCTATTGACTATTTACTGCTGCAGATTGAAAACTACGAATTCTTTAATTTATTGGCAAAACATCAAGGTTCACACGATGCATTGAAAAAGCATTGAGGTTTCTGAGTGTTTAAACAAATATGTTACTGGATGTTGAATAGGTGAGTATCACTGTTATATTGAACAGAAATTTTACAGATCAATTGCCCATTCACTGCTGCAAATGAAAAAGTGCGAATTCCTCAGTTTATTAGCAAAACATCGAGGTTTACACAGATGCATCGAATAAAAATAGAGGTTTCTACTAATACATCGAGCATTTTAATAAGTACTGTAGTTACCAGAAGTAATATGTAAGTAATCACTGTTATACTGAGCAGAGATTTTGCACATCTATTGCGCATTTACTGCAGCAGATTGAAAACTACGAATTTTTAGGCTTATTAGCAAAAACATCCAGGTTTTCACCAATACATCGATGTTACCCACCGATGTGCCCATCCTTAGTTCGCAGTGTTGATAGAGGTATGGGGCATTTCTGAAGTGTTGCCACAACATTGTCAGTGCATAATTGTCCCAGGGCATCTATATATAGCTCAGCTTTTATGTTTTTGCACAAAATGACTAATGGGTCCAAGCTACACCGTGATAAACAAACGGGTCCGTACCATCCTGCTGCTTTCACCAAACTTAATTGCTAGAATGGTACAGTACGGGAGCCACTTTTCTCCCAGCACCTGCCACACCCAGGAATGATCATCAGACTGATAGACTGTATACCATGCCTTGTCAGTACAAAGCACAGTTTTCCATTGGCCTACAAGTCTAAGATCGATGTCCCTTACATCATGCTAATCAATGTGTGGCATTAGTTGAAGTGCAATCACTTCAGCTAATGCCTCACATTGATTTTAAATGCAACACATTCAGCTTGTGGATGGCCAGTTGCTCCATGATAACCCATGTTGTGCAGCATCCTGTGCACTGTACTGGTGCTAACATCAGTGCCAATAGAGTCACAGAGTTTGTGATTTGAGACTGTTGATTTGTGTTCAATCAAATTTTCTGGAGCTCCCTTCTCACATTCTGTTAGCTATGGATGTTTACTGGGTTGTTTTTGCCAGTCTGTTTCCACTTGAATATCATACCACCAAACATCAACCTAGAGATCTTCAATATCACTGAAATGTCATGTATGGAGTGATTGCTTATTGGGTATCAAAGCCTTTTTGTTAACTGTTTTTAAGCGATAGGACATAATTTTCTGCGCTAGTGTAAGTTCACTGTACTTCCTTCTGAAGAAATCAGTCAGTTTGCCCTTCCATTCTGGATGAACCCCTCAAAATGATGGCACATTTTTTGTTGGGAACAATGCACTGTTTGACAAACAGCGTGTTGTTCCACACTGTTGTAATATTGCCACAAATTACGCATTGTTTGACAATACATTGCCACAAATTACGCACTGTGGTTTGTTGTCACTGGTCTCAATGAACCCAATATCCTAGTAGGAATCGTCATACTTCCTCTTTACTATCTATTCTTTTCCATGTGGCACTGGTTTCCAAAGAATTAGGCAGTTGGTTCAACACTTCAGGAGAATCTGGTGCACCTGCTGTTGCTGATTCATCCCCAAACCCTTCATCCTCTCCAGCAATTTTAGCACTAGCAACTGCTCCATAATCTTCCACACTACAATTGGAAAATAATATTCGTATCAGCTGGGTAAATAAAATAATAATCAGGGTCCAGTAGAAAAAAAGTTAAACATGTCTGTTAGCTATTGATGCTTATACAGCTACTGTGACAGAGGTTATGACAGTTTTATTAAGGATCCAGATTTCAGCAAGCAATCCATTCAAAGAAAATCGATATTTTCTGAATGACTACATTGGTGCTCCGAAACACCTGCAACGGGCAGGTGTTTCGTCTTCAAGACAACAGATCCGTAATGGTATAGTCATGTAATTGTTTACAATAAAAAAACTTGAATTGAAAAGTACACATTAAAAACACTCATAAATAAGTAACATTGCACTGCGATTTGATTCGTTTTGACTCTCGACTGGATGCTGACTGAACTACAACTGACTGAAGGCGCGAAGAAACACTAGGTTTTATTATGCAATAGAAACTTTCAAGATAATTTTGGAAAAGTGCCAAAGCTAACAATTGGATCTGAAAGCGCGGTGAAGTTCTCACAGAGAAGAAGGGGTTAGCGTGGTGCTGTTGAGTCTCTCTGTAGGGTTTTACCGCATGCAGTCTGTGTGCTTCGCCGATGTTATCAATGTTCTGCATAGTTCTGAGAAGTTACGGGCAGGCAAAGCCAACTGAGGTGATGCACGAGATGCACTTTGGTCTATAATACTTGCTACCTACACTGCTTCACAGCACGCTGCAAGATCTAAATAATTTCTACTCAATACTTACCTATGAACAGTTCAAGGCTGCAAAAATTCACAATTTTGAGATCCAGTAACATTTATTATATTTATTTTTCGTTTCAATCTCTTTGCAGAGAACTTGGTGCTTCGTGGAGCACAGTTTGGGAACCTCTGCCATAGGGACACCTGTGTTTTATCTGTAGGTTAGTCCTTGGTAAGTAAAAAAATTATTTTTATAAATATATAATAAGACATCATATAATGATAGTTGTTGGGGGTTTAAACTTTGAATGTCAGATAATATTTTAATAATGATTTTGACTGCTTCTAAAACAGGGATTGAAGGATGCACAGATTTCACATCAAAATTTGCCATTTGAAAGCTAGATCAGTCCTGTTTTACTGACTTTATTTTCTCAATAAAAGTTAAACTGTTTTTTAGAGAAAATTGATTGTTCATAAAAGTGGGTGCTAAAAAAGTAAATAAATTATATTTTAAATTTATTAATGGAGAAACTGACTTAGATACTAAAGCTCTTACAGGTAGATTTTCTTTATGAGAAAATCTAGTTTTTCTCTTTTAACAAAGAAAATCTATCTATAATTCTTACAGGTAGATTTTCTTTATTAAAAGAGAAAAACTTTTCAAAACAAAAAACAAAACAAAAATTATTTACCAAAAATGAGCAATGATGATAATAATTATTTAAAAATAAAATAAAAAAAAATAAAAAAATTAATCATAATAAAATATACCGAGGTTAAATTAATAAAACTAAATGAGAAACTCATAAGCATCCATTAAATTTAAAATCAAATTAATTTCCGTTAGTTTTCAAATATTGCTAATCATTTAAAATTAAAGTTAAACCAATTTCTAACAGGGATTATACAATAACAATCGATTAAATTTAAATTAAATAAATTTTCTGATTGATATTGAACCCAGTAGATGACGCTCGAAGTGATAATATCTCATATATGACAAACTAAAAACAGCACATGCGCACCTGCACATCGATATTGCTGGTAAAATCAAGATGAAGATAAATACTCGGCATTCACAACTCCTTGAAGTGTGCGGGACCACGTTAGAACAATGCTGACGATGGTGTCAAGGGAAACACTAAAAACCTAGGTTACGTTTTTATTAGCCGCATTCATGGTTGATCTTACTATGTACCTTTTATCTACCCATATTTTAGGTTAAAATTTATTAAAAAACGACTAATATATTATTAAAAAAAAACATCTTTGAACATCGCTACTAACCAAGTAAGTATCCAACCACGTGGTTTTAAGGTAAGTTAAATTAAAATTTTTATTAGTAGTAACAGTATTTTCCTAAAGCCAACTATTATTTTCATTACAATTTAATATAGTATTACCATTTCAACCTTCTAAATATTTAGTTTTTAATATCTAACAAAGACGAATTATACATGGTTCATCTGGTGAATCAGCGAAAAAAGAAAACGTGCTATAAAATAGTGTTAGTACTACAATGTTAGTAATGTAAGTACATATGTTTCACATATTAATTTACTTGCAAATGTTAATTTTTCTTTCAGCACGTTATAATTGCCTAAAAACCTGTTTCTAGGTGTCTTTCACTACATATCAACGTGTCAAAGTCAACAGCAACAAACTTTGTGAATATGTTATGCAACGACATGTAGGTCAACTGAATACGAATGCTGCTCTGCCGTAAGTGAGCCTGGCACCATCTGTTGGTCTCTTCAGTAAATAAAAATTGTTCTTTCAGAATGATGAAGAGTAAGTCTGTAAATCTGAAAAATTTAATAGTCACCCTCATATCTAACAGCCCACAACACTTACACGGATCATCAATTACTGTAATATTACAAATGATGATTTGGTGATTTAACGACCACCTTAGGCAACTTGTTGGGCTATAAAGCAGTCACCCTTCCCTAATTTAGGGCAACTGGTTCCAGGGAAGGGAGAAAGTCAGTGCCATAAGACAAACACAACATCTATACCTTAACGGGATTTGAATTCAGATCCATCTTAACAAATGGACCAAAGACAGCTCTTAGACCACTGTGCCACAGAGACAGAATTGGTAATCGTGGTGCAATGCTAATCTATCACAGGGGTAAAAACTTTGTTGGGTTTCACTGTCAGTGAAGCCTGAGTGGTATGTCAAGATCACTGTAAATGGAGAAGTTTGATACAGCAACAGTAAGTAAAAATTGTCTGATAGTTTTATTTCTTTGTGGAGCTAACCTCTGAATCTCGAAGAACAGCTTAGTGATATGTAATAAAAAAAAAGCCATTTATTCATAGTAACAAAACAGAAAGACTACATATCCCTCCTGCCATCAGGTAAAATAACAATTTGATACATAGTGGTTCCATATCTGTTGTTGGTTTAAATATTTCTCCCACCTTAGTAAACGTATTTCTTCCAACTTAGTACACTTATTTCTTTCAACTTAATAAATGCATTTTCCCCAACTTAGTGTATGCATTTTCTCCAACTTAGTATATGCATTTCCTCAAACTTAGTACAATGTATATGCATTTCCTCCAACTTAGTACAATGTATATGCATTTCTTCCAACTTAGTAAATGCATTTCTTCCAACTTAGAAAATGCATTTTTGTTTTTGTTTTCCGTTGTTGTTTTTTTATTGGAGGTTTAACGATCACCGTGAGCAGCTCAATGGGCTATAAGCAGTTGCCCGTCCCTAATTTAGAGCCACTGGTTCCAGGGAAGGGAAAGAGCCAGTGCTGTAAGACAAACAAAACATCCATGCCTCACTGGTATTTGAACTCGGACCCCTTTCAGACGAATGATCAGAAGCCATCGTTTAGACCACTGCGCCACCGGGGCAGCAAAAAAAAAAGGGGGGGGGCTTCTTTTAACTTAGTAAATGTATATCTTCCAATTTAGTAAATGTACCTCTTCCAACTTAGTAACTGTATGCCAAGTCTGTAAAAATCATATTTATTCATATCTGGAGCAGTGTATGCCACTGCACATCAAACAATGATTTTTAGAAAATACTGAAAAACAAATCTGAATTGATTAATTCTTTGACTCACATGTAGCATGTTAGTGCACAGTAGCAGCTCCATGTACATTTCTTGTGTAGTACTAGCTCAGTGTATACTGCAGTCCTTTGTTCCACAACCAGTAGTTTTCCATTACTCTATGAACAACAGTCATACCACAGACTAAATCAAGGGTCACCTACCTTCAACATCCTACATGCTACTTAATAAAAAAAATATATTTTTCCTATCAAGTTGATATTTGTTTTTATAAAAAAAAGAATTAAAATGTAAAGAGTTGTTCATTAATAATGTGCACAATAAAAAACAGAAAAAATAATTTTTAAAACACAAACAATTTAATGTAAAGGCTGGCAATGCTTTTTAATCAGTTTCTTTAGATCGGGTGAATAATTTGTAATGGCTTGTCTTGAATGGTTCCCTAGCTTAGCATTAGAGTAAGTCTTTATCGGTATTTACTTTTCAAAAAACTCAAGCTGGAAAACAATGATTTACACAGCAGCTATGCAGGAGAATATCAAAATAGGTTTCATATTTTCAAAGTCCCACAAACAATGAAACAGAACTGAAAACACAGATGAAAAAATTATGTGAAAGGGTTTAGTCACATAAATGCTATAGGAGGCAATGCAGAAGCATTATGCTATATGTCCCTCTCTAAATGTTTAAAGAGTTGCTGGGAATAACTCTAGACAAAACAGTCCTAAAATCAGGTAGCTATTACAGAACAAAATTGCTGGTCATTACCTATTTTACCCAAATTAATTTTCATCACTTTCTGAACTGGTATTTTAAAATGTTTGCATATTACCAGTATTAAACACAGAAATAAATAAAAAAGACAGTCTGAAAAGAGAGAAAAAAAAAAAAACAAGATGAAATAAGAAAAAGCTAAATAAAAAAAAAAAAACTAATGAGAAAGGTAGTCCTTTACAACAGACCAGGACATCTTTCAAGATCAATCGATCAACTGTAATCAGCTGAATAGTGTTCCTGCAGATCATCACTGGTTGAGCGGAGATTTCTTTACAAAACTGGAGACAATTAGTTGTTCGGACATAGGTACGAGATGACACTTCCAATCACAGTGATTTTTTGCATGCTATTGGACATCGTCCATGGAGAGTGAGGTTTTGATGCTTTCTGATTTCCGAAATTCCATGTCATTCATGAATAATCATCCATCCAAAAACTTTCATTTTTAGGGGGTTTGCCAGGTTTTGAGAAGGTGTCGTCTGTTACCTATCTCCTCCAAAGATCTTCAGCTGATCGCGATGACACTTGCCACAGAGATAAAGGGAAGGACATGATGAGTGACATGGGGTTGGTATCGTGGTGATTGGACGTGTCGTATAAAAATAATGACCATTAAAAAACTGACCAATTTTAATAATAATTGAAAAAATCCGCTCTCTATATGAGACTCGGGACAATTAGTTGTTCTGGCATAGCAACGACATGGCACATCTGATCACGGTGATTTTGGGGCATGTGATTATTGGACATCGTCCATGGTCAGGTTTTGACGCCTTTCGATTCCCGAAATTCCGTGTCATTGAGGAATTTCAATTAAAACTGGACTGCCTTTTACTTGAACTGTTTCACAAAAAGTTGGCTCACTAACATTAATTTAAAAAAATTGTTTGAATTGAAAAACGAAGAAATGGAAAGACTCCGTCTATTAGCTCAACACTTGCTTAATCTATAATAATAAAAGGAAGTTTGTGTAAGTGTGCGTCTGTCTGTCTTTCACGATACAAAATGAAAAATGTGGTTCCCGATCTGAGTATGTCTTTCTGCTTTGTTTGCATGCAACCTGATCACAACCAACGTGAAGGCATGAAGGAAAGTAGTTCATGATAAATTTTAGGCATTTCTTTTTTAGAATGTTTCTTACTTTTGTTCTGGAAGTCATAAATTTTACGCTTTCGTTTTTTAGAATTTGTTATAATAGACGCGACGCCTTAATGAGCTTAGATTTTGCAATAGCTTCACTCAAAATTTGCCAACTGTACCCGAGTTATAAGGTTACTGTTGGCAGCTCATCCTAGTTACACTTTGGTGCCCCTGTTCATAGATACTGAGGAAGCAAGTCAAAAATTTTTTTACCTGATATTCAGAATACAACAACAAAAATTTTTACTAACCAGGTCTTCAGTCACTGGTTTGTCACGCATTTGTACCAGAAACTGGGATGGGGAGCATAGACTTCAGGATTTTTAAAATTTTGGATAATGCCCTACCATTTGTTTTGTTTTGTTTTGTTTTTTTTTGGCTTTTTTGATCAAAGGTTTAATGACCACATGAGCAACTGAATGAGCTATAAGCAGTCGCTCATCCCTAATTTAGGGCCACTGGTTCCTGGGAAGAAAGAGAGCCAGTGGCTTAGGACAAACACAACATCCATGCCTCACTGTGATTCGAACCCAGACCCATCTTGGACAAATGGTCATATGCCAACACTTAGACTACTGAGCCACCAGGGTGGCTTCTGCTATTTGTTTGATTTTTAATATCTGTATGAAAGTATTAAGGTACCTAGTTTTTATGCTGCCTTTGATAACAGTAATGATGCAATCCACTGATCAGTGCATGATATAGTTTTATAAAGTCATACCATTTAAAACATATGGTACAGTAATTACTAATGAACGTAACATGAATAAGAGTGATGTCTTTTGGGAAACTTTTTGTTTTTAATATATAAAAATTGTAGGCGAGTTTTGAAAAGAAGCATTTCATAATCAGATGAATGCTTGAAGAACGAATGCTATGCTTGAAGCGGTCCTCTCATTTGAAGGCTTTGAATTTTCTCAAATTCAAAAGGAAATTGTCAGAAGGCTTCAGGAAAATCAACATGGATGAATAAACAAAGACATCACTCTTTTCACGTTCAGCAATGCACAGCAACCGAAAAATTGTTTTTTGGCCGCCGCCGGGGAAGTAATTACTAATGAACATAATATGAATAAGAGAATTCCCCGGCGGTAGCCGAATAACAATTTTTTGGTTGCTGTGCATTGCCAAATGTGGAAAGAGTGATGTCTTTGTTTATTCACTGACACCATGTATTTGGAGGATTTTCAACATGGATGACATTGCAGATTTGTTGGAGTCCTGCACTTGGTCACCAACCAACAAAATATTTGCAGAACTGGATCAGAAAAGGAAAAAAAGAGCAGAAGCATGAAAACAGTGGTGTAGCAGAAATTGTAGAAGGAAATATCTTAATAATTAAAGGTATGAGAGAACTTTTTAAAAAATGGTTAAGAAATGGTGGTTCATGTTAAGCAGGAAGACCCTATGACCATCCAACATGAGCTGAATGATGTCCATTCATTTCACAGAGTGCTTTTGTACAAAATAAAGAGGTAAAACAGTTGACATAAAAGTTATTCTTTGAACAGAAAGTAATAAAAAATGAGTGAGTTTCAATGACAATCACAGGACGAGATGACAGTAAACAACCCTTCCACAGAGCAATTTTGCCCCCTTTCCCTTTCCCTAAATATCATCTTTAACTATGCCTACAGCGCCTTCAACTATACTCTTTTCAGCTAAGCAAACACACCTGTACTATTTAACATACAAAGCTTTTAAAAATGTTTTCTTCATATTCTAATGGAAATTTCTTTTACTAAAATGAATTAGGCTATACACTTAACAGTAAAAAAGAGTGTACAGGTACAGTACATATTAGATTTCAGGTGTTTGCTTAGACCTGTTTACTAAATAAAAAGCCAAAAAAAAAAAAAAAAAAAAAAAACCTTTCACAGCTAATTTGCATAAGAATTAATTAGAAAATAGTTCAGGATTTATTTTCTGAATTGCTTAGATGTTTTTTCCTCTTAAATGACACTTGGACAGTCCTTGTTTTCATAGCCATTTTTTCTGATGGGTAAAATGCCCTGTTTCACGAGATTTTATTTCAAGTGTGGTTCTCTGCTCACCATATTACACTCAGATAATGGATATGTGCTGTACATGATGCATACATAATGTGTATTCATACATGTTTTTCAGAAAAAAATTTCCTTTGAACCAAAAATAGAAAACACTTTTTAAGCTGAAGATGGTGTTGTAGTTGTATTTGACAGATGATACATGCCTGAAATATCTTGATCATGATGCAATAAATATTTCTGAGAACATACCAAACAAAAATATAAGTTGTTACAATTTAGGATGCATTAATAGCTTAATGTGTTAAAAAACAAATAAACATGTTTGGTTAAACCAATTTTAAATGTGCTGCAGTTGTGAATATTTTATCCAATTAACTGTGAATACTGATTAGAATATGTGCATGTGTAACAGGTGGAAAAAAACAAAACTAAAACCAAATAAAATCAGAACTAAAAATAATGCATGCGAAAACTTAACAAAACTCAAATAAATATACAAAAGAAAAAAATATGTTCACCCCACAAACCTGGTGACTAAACTCTTGACTAAGTGATTCCCCATTTTCATCTGGAATGGCAACATAAAAGGAAGAGTGAGATTTGGTTTTTGAGCCTCGCCTCTCTGATTTTTGTGGTGATTTGTCAGCATGGCCTGACTCTCTTTTACTAATATTTTTTTCAAAGCTACTCTTTCTACCACGCCCATTTTCATGCTCTTTGCTTCCATTTTCTTTTTTATGCTTGTCAGCTATTTGTTTATTTGATAGATTCTGAAAGGCAACATGATTTATGAATGTAACTCCTTTATTGAATAATAAATCTAATATTAACACAGCAATATCTCAGGCATTCACTAATCAGGGAAATATAATATGCAAAACATTAATTAAAAGTATTAAAAGTGCATTAGTTATGAGGCATTTTCTTCACTTCTGTAACTGCCCCATAAAGCACAGCAATTGTGATGCCAAACTAACAAAGAAATCCACATCCCATTACACCTGTGTGTACCTGTACAGCATTCAGTCATGTTTTGGTGTATGTCTTATTAAAAAAAAAAATCATACAACTTTATGGCAATGGTAACATTCATCATCATCATCATCATTGTCAACCATTATCAAACCACTGCTGGACGAAGGTCTCCCCAAGTTTCCTCCACAACGGTCTGTCTTGTGCCAGTCTCCTCCACGTCACTCCCGCATACTTTCGAATTTCATTCACCCATCTTCCATGTGGTCTTCTTCTGGGTCTTTTCCTGTCCCTTGGAATCCAATTTAAAATTTCGGCTGTCCATCAATGGTCTGTCCTTCTGGCAGTATGTCCAGCCCATTGCCATTTCAGGGATTTAACTCTGATCATGATGTCTTCCACTCTTGTCATTTTTCGGATCCACGAGTTCCTCTTCTTATCTCTCCTGGTTACACCAAGTATGCACCTCTCCATGCTTTTCTGAGTTGTCTGCAGCCTTTGTATGTCTCTTTTAGTTAAGGTCCACATCTCTGCACCATACGTAAGCACTGGAAGGATGCATTGATCAAACACTTTTCTTTTAAGACATAATGGCATATTGCTCTTGAAAATTATGCTGTTTCTTCCAAAAGCTCTCCAGGCAAGTTTTGTACGCCGATTAATTTCTTCATCAATGTGACCCTTACTTGATATCAGCTGTCCAAGATAAACGTACGTGTCTGTTATCTCCAGCTTTTCTCCATCAATCGATAAATCTTCATTTCTTGTAAAAGCATTGAACATCACTTTTGTTTTCTGAAAGTTCACTTTTAATCCCACTTCTTTACTCTTCTCAGCAAATTCCTGGATCATACTCTGCAGCTCTGATGGGGTAGTTGCAAAAATGACTATGTCATCAGCAAAACAAAGGTGGGTTAGATAATCTCCATTAATCTTTATCCCTTTGTTTCCCAGTTCAGTGATTGAAAGACATTTTCCAATGTGGCATTAAAGAGCTGGAGAGATATGGTGTCACCTTGTCTCACTCCTTTTCGAAAGATAATAGGTATGAAATACAAAAGGCCTATGAAGATGTGCAATGAAAATGATGTGAGTAATAGCATTGAATGTAGTTTAATGTTTTATATTGTAGTTGTTTATTAAAATCAACAGTGCATGTGAGTTAGGTGATGAGCAGAATATGCATACAGTAAAAGGGAGTTGCATAGATAGCTGGATTGTTGTACACATTCATGCTACAGAACATGAAAACAGTGTTTCTGTGGGCCTCTGAAAAAGGTGCTATCGACCACCAGTTGAGATCCACTAATCTTGAATAAGATGGTGTGCAGTCAATGATTGAGGAAGAAGAAACTGCTATTTAGAGGTAGGTAATGTTACCATTTTTTTTTTTAAAAAAAAAAATAATAAATAAATGGTAATATTACCTACCTCTAAATAGCAGTTTCTTCTTCCTCAATCATTGACTGCACACCATCTTATTCAAGATTAGTGGATCTCAACTGGTGGTCGAAAGCACTTTTTTCAGAGGCCCACAGAAACACTGTTTTCATGTTCTGTAGCATGAATGTGTACAACAATCCAGCTATCTATGCAACTCCCTTTTACTGTATGCATATTCTGCTCATCACCTAACTCACATGCACTGTTGGTTTTAATAAACAACTACAATATAAAATATTAAACTACATTCAATGCTATTACTCACAACATCATTTTCATTGCACATCTCCATCGGCCTTTTGTATTTCATACCTATTATCTTTTTCTCTTTGCAGGCATGCTTGCAAGAGAAAAAGATTTCCTTGGCCTAACCTTCCTTTATGGACACAAAATCTATATAAATTCTCTTAGTTAGAATCTGATCACTCATACTTTCAACATGGCTTAAACCACTTCACAGCATTTGTCTCCATATTACTAACAACATTTCACTTCACACATCTGCAACACATATTCATTCCTCACATGATCAGAACATGTCTTGCTACAAACCCCCATAAATAAACTTATCTCTTCAGCACACAAAAGACTCTAATGTCTCTTCTGCAGTACTCGGGTTGCACTGCTGTACATCGGAATAGGAACAATTACACTTTCATACACAGCCACTCCAGACTTTTTCAAGAACTCGTCAGTACTGTGAAATCTTCCTACAGCAGCTACGACTTTCAAAGTTGAATTCCACTGCTTAGTGATTTCACCACGTCTTCAGAATCAGTTGTCGTGCACCACTCAAATAATCCAAAAAAAAAAAAAAAATCGACACTGTCATTGCACGATTAAAAAAACAAAAACAAGATCACATTAAAGGTCTATTACATTAAAATATATTATTTACAAGTAAAATCTACGAGATATTTCAGGCCGTCAAACGTGCCCATCTTCAGGTAAAATGCAAAGTAGGATACAGACAGCAGGGACTTATATACAGTTGGCTGTTGGTTGGTGACGTAAAATAGCCATCACGGCGCTTGCTCAAAGAGTTAAAAGTTTTAAAGGACTGAGGTGGGCAACTCCACTTTCTTATGGCAATGTTGGGATATCCTCGTCGTCAAGTATGGTGTCTTCTAATGTTCCCTCAATGAGGGATTTCCACGGTTGTGGCACTAAATAAGGCGAATCCTCATTACAGCATTCGTCATCAAAGGCAGAGATGTACAAACTCTCAGCAAAAAGGGTTAAGGCCTTAGTTTTTTGACTACCCAATATTGAAGCTTCATTCCATATTGGCGTATATGAGCCTTCTCTTGTAAGTCGAGAGAGGGATGTAGTTGTTGAATGGTTTCTAACGTTGTATTTATGTTCCTTCATTCTTACGCCCAAAGTACATAAAGTTGATCCAATGTAAACTTGGGGATTATCAGCTGAGTCATAGCTTTCCAATGGTATACAATATATATCAGATTTATTGATATCGTCAATCAAGTCCCGATCCTTTTTAATCGTCAAAAACAGATTTGAAGGGCTTTAGCCGAAATCCAAGTCATATGTTCAGCAAGCATTCCTTATAACTGGTGTGACGGTGGGTAGATAATTCATAGTGCTAATATATTTGATAGTTCGTCTCTCACATTCCAGTGTTGTGAATTCCAAGCGTCTTACATTTTTAATTGTTTTATAAACGCACTCTGCGGTGTACCCATGCATCGTTGCGATGTTCAATATTGTTTTGAACTCCAACTGTCGTAATCGTACCGTGGAGGAGTGTGAATATGCCCGACGAATCATGTGCTGAATGGCTGCCAATTTATGTTTCATCAGTTCTGCAGATTACGTTGGAATAATAGTGGGAGAATACATTGGTTTTCGATATACACAGAAGCTAATTTCTTGTGTTCAGGGGTTTCGTTGAAACAGTATATCCAAGAATGGCAGTTTGCAGTCCTGTTCGATTTCCACAGAAAATTGGATGGATGGGCATCTTGACGACATGACATCTATGAATTGTGTTAGATGTTCTTTGGAGTGAGTCCAAAACATTAAAATATGACGATATTTTAATGAAGTTCAAAACAATATTAAACATTGCAACGATGCATGGGTACACCGCAGAGTGCGTTTATAAAACAATTAAAAATGTAAGACGCTTGGAATTCACAACACTGGAATGTGAGAGACGAACTATCAAATATATTGGCACTATGAATTATCTACCCACCGTCACACCAGTTATAAGGAATGCTTGCTGAGCATATGACTTGGATTTCGGCGAAAGCCCTTCAAATCTGTTTTTGATGATTAAAAAGGATCGGGACTTGATTGACAATATCAATAAATCTGGTATATATTGTATACCATTGGAAAGCTATGACCCAGCTGATAATCCCCAAGTTTACATTGGATCAACTTTATGTACTTTGGGCGTAAGAATAAATGAACATAAATACAACGTTAGAAACCATTCAACAACTACATCCCTCTCTCGACTTACAAGAGAAGGCTCATATACGCCAATATGGAATGAAGCTTCAATATTGGGTAGTCAAAAAACTAAGGCCTCAACCCTTATTGCTGAGAGTTTGTACATCTCTGCCTTTGATGACAAATGCTGTAATGAGGATTCGCCTTATTTAGTGCCACGACCGTGGAAATCCCTCATTGAGGGAACATTAGACGACACCATACTTGACGACGAGGATATCCCAACATTGCCATAGAAAGTGGAGTTGCCCACCTCAGTCCTTTAAGACTCTTAACTCTTTGAGCATGCGCCGTGATAGCTATTTTACGTCACCAACCAACAGCCAACTGTATATAAGTCCCTGCTGTCTGTATCCTACTTTGCATTTTACCTGAAAATGGGCACGTTTGATGGCCCAAAAGATCTAATAGATTTTACTTGTAAATATTATATTTTAATGTAATAGACCTTTAATGTGATGTTGTTTTATTTTTAATCGTGCAATGACAGTGTCGATTATTTTTTGGATTATTTTGGATTTCACCACGTATTGGGTGTGTGCAAAAGTTCTACCAGTTTGATGCAAATTGTGATCAAAGTAGTTACATCAACAGATGCTGCTGCAATGCCGAATTTTCGATCAATTAAGCATGGAGCAGTACTGCATATAGAGACACTAGTTTGTCTGAGTAAGTCATTAGTAATGGAAATCATGGATGGCATAACATGGCATACGATAAGGAGCACATTAGACATTGTTTACTGTATGAGTTCGATAAAGGCAGTACTGCAGCCGCAGCTTGCCGCAACATCTGTCAAGTGTATGGGGAGGACGCAGTTGATAATAGCACATATCGCAGATGGTTTCGAAAATTCCAGGATGGAGACAGAAGCTGTAAAGATCAGCCACGTCCTGGATGTCCATCCGTGGTTTCTGACGAGGATGTGGACCAAGCCATAACAAATGACCTACATCCAACCATTATTCAGGAATTAGCAGAAATGTTGTCGGCACAGAACAACAGTCAAAAGACAGATGCATGCACTTGGGTTCATCACCAAGTTTAGTAACTGGGTTACGCACCAGCTTTCTGCAAAGCAACGAAAGGAGAGAATAGATACCTGTGTTGCTTTGCTTTCTCGTCACAGAAATGAACCATTTTTGGGACGAATTGTAATGGGTGATGAGAAACAGGTACTGTAAGGTGTTGACAGACTGTGTGCCAAGGTGTGGAGCCTGCTTCATCGACCTCAAAAGGAGGACTGCATCCCAAAAAGGTTCTGTTGAGTGTTTGGTGGGATGTCCAGGGAATAATCCATTGGGAGGTGTTGGCACCTAACTAAACGATAAATGCTGACCTCTACTGCCAATAGTTGGGCAGACTGTGAGAACAACTGACATCGAAGTGGCCAGCACTCGTCAATTGCAAAGGCATGATCCTTCATCATGATAACACCAGACCTCATGCTGCTTTAATCACTCGGCAAACATTACTGGACTTGGATTGGGAAGTGTTGCCTCACCCGACATATTCCCCTGACCTGGCACCTACAGACTACCACCTTTTTTTATCGTTACAAAATGCCTTCACTTTCCAAACCTTCAATGATGTGGATGATGTGAAAATGGTATTACATGACTTTTTTTACTCTAAAACACAGGAGTTTTTCTGGTGTGGGATTCACCTACTCATAGACAGATGGTAAGAGGTCATACAGAAGAATGACACTTATGTGAAATCCTAGGTGCATTATTTGTTGTATTCTCCTCCTTTCTTTGTAGCCTACAAAAACAGGTAGAACTTACACACACACACACACCCAATAATTTGTTTTCTCTGTCAAACTTACTTCTTAGATATACAAACTCACTCACATGTTTCAACTCTGTACAGTTTAGCCTAATCTTGCATTCAGGACTAATGGCTCCTCTCTCAGAATCCAAAACTTTTAATTATGTTACATTATAAATCTGTTAGTAAGAAATATATAACTTTCAAACCAAATTGTTAGTTGTCTGCTCTTTTTAATCATCCTTGAAAAGGAGGTGGTCTACAAATGTTATCTGATTGGCCTCTCAATATGTTCTCTTGTTAAGTTTTTCTTCTACTAAAGAAATGCCAGCTTAATTCAGATGCTTCCAATACCAAGAAGCTGGTCTACACATATGAAGACCACAGAAGAATCACATGATTTAAGTTGGGTACAAAATTCAGCAAAACTAACCTTTAAGATAGAAGGGCTTTCCTTACATAACTATGGAAATAACAGGATTTCCTCCCTCCTCCCTCCAAGCTTCTTACGGCTGCATAAATTTAATGAAACAAAAATGGACTTACAGCTTGATACTAGCATTGGTCATAATTATTTGAATTAACTGAAGAGTTCCGGGCACTTTAAGTTTGTTATGTAACCCTCTGCCTGAAAAGATTTTCTAACAATCAGCACATTTATAGTAGCATTTATCCAAATTACTAGTTCTTGGAGTTTAGGAAAAGTATAGTGCAGGTGCTTTTCTGTTAGTATGCACAGAACAGCAAAATGCCATTAAAGGAAAGTGTTGAAATTATTCTGAATTCCAACATCCACACTTTGGATGTACCATACAAAATTCAAATTATTTGGAAATCTCTTGTAGGGATTTCCAAATAATTCGAATTTTGTATGATACAATAATTCGAATTTTTGTATGATACAATAAATAAATACCACAAGATGAACCCTGTAAACTCTTCCATTCTGCCTACCAGTTACATCAATTGCATATTTATCATCCAGCATTTACTTGTGTTTGTCAATATTGTAAAGTGCTAGCAAAAGAGTTCCTGCACAGTTGTCATTCAATATGATTAGAGATGTGCTCAGTGGGGGATAATACCGACAATCATAAAGATCATGGTAGGCTGTCCATCTATGGTAAACCATACAGCATAAACATATAAACAGTATGTGGCATAGAATCCTCTACAGCAGGGGTCTTCATTTTCTGAATTGCAGGTCACATGACAAAATGGAATAGGACTTGTGGACCACATGACAAAATCGAATATGACTGGTGGGCTACATTACAAATGGAACATGACTGGAAGGCCACATGAAAAAGAACAGTAAAAATGCTTTCCAGAGAGTCAATCGAAATACACAACACAATACATATGCAACAACTCTGTCTCACATGACTTTCATCACATGTGGATAGATATACTACAGTATTAAGTTCTCCAGGCTTTTTGTTCATTTGATTTTGTTTTTTCACGTGCAAATTTTAAATTTACACAAAATTTCAAGTTAACTCAACACAAACATTTATTTTCAAATGTTAATGTTTCTTGTAAGTCTTCTCCACACAGGTTGGCATCAGTCTGCCCCATTGGTGCATGAAAGCTTTGCAATATCAGTTGTCAACATCAATAAAAAATATTTTTAATAGCTTGTATTCTACATAAATACTTTTGTTCCACTCCTCAATAATTATAATTAATATCAAAATAACTGACTGAATGATATTAATGATTAAATTAATATCATTCCAGTCAGTTATTTTCAAACACTGTGTCTCACACCTCAAGTAAATGTATTTATCTTCTTGTTGGCATGTACTGTATATCACATATATTTTGTGCACCATATTAAGAGTAATAAATGTTACACAACTGATTTATATAAATATTAATTTAATCATTTTGCCTACCCTTTAAGATTTACTGGCATCTGAACAAGATTCATACCATCCTATGCACAAGCCAATATAGGCACAAAATCATTTCATCTTTGAATTTTCCTAAAATTAACACATTTTATTAGCCTACACATGGATATCCTTGTTACAAAAAGTATATACTTCTTTACAATAAGGAGTCTATCCCATAACTAACAGCTTAATCTGACTTACAAACCACAGGTGCAACATGACATGAACCATCAGTGCTTCTCAAACTTTGATGGTAACTTTGGGGGTGGCAGTCAGTCCCACAGTAAGTCAAAGAATGAAGCTTACATAAATTCATCAAAATAAAAAAATTCCTCAGTCTAATCTGAAATAAATATTAATTAGCATTAAGATTATTGTTACTTATATTCTCAGATCAGATAGAAAAGCCATGAAAAGAACTGATTTCTGTTGATGGAAATGAATTCAAAATTGTGAACAAATATGAAATAAATTGTATATATAACACAGAGTCACCAGCACAAATAGTGGAAGCATCTGTGTGTATAGCTACCAAAATGAAACTAATTACAATAACTAGGAGCACACTTATGTGTCCATGTGTTTATCTACTTAAAAGAAAAAAAAAATACTAGCACAATTTGCCATGAAAGGCTAAAAAGTTCCATAACGTAAGATACATATCAAACAAAAAGGTAAGCTCAAGTCATGGGGCACCAAACACCAATCAACTGGAGAAAGCAGCTGCTGCTTGAAGTTACATTATGCCTTCATAACTTTGATAGAATAAAGTCTAAATGCACAACACTTAAATCATTGCAGCAAAGTCTATAAGTGAAAGTAATTTCTTCTCAAAGTGATAGCCCATCCCCTGTCTTATACCATGCAAACAAGTATGGGGTGCATAGCTTCAAGTTTTTACTGAGGAATATCTTTTCACTCCTCTAGAGAATGACTCAGAACCAACTTGGATGATTAGCCAGAAGCCCATGGCATATCAAAGCTATGTTTTTCTGAAGGCATTTCTTCCCTGAAACAGAACCTACTTGGATGATTAACCAGAAGCCCATGGCATATCAAAGCTATGTTTCTAAAGATACTTCTTTTTTGACCCAGAAAACTCAGGTATCTAGCCAGAAGCCTATGGCATATTCATGCTATGTTTTTGAAGACATACTTCTTTTCTGGCAACTCACTGCAGGCCAGTGACTGATTGCTCACAGACAAGCGCCAGTCCAAAGACCACCACTTTGAAAGGGTTTTAATAATAATTTTTGTAAGCATAAGATTATATGATAAACATACACTTACCCTACTTTCTTTGTAGGAAGACACACTATATGTTGCACATTGTTTGTCTATTAACGATATGAACATCATGTACCTCGGTGTTTTTCAATTCTTTAGGTAGTTATTAAAAAAATAACTATTTTGTCATTAAATAATATCGTGAAAAGACAATATAGTAATTTTTTTAATTATGATCTCCCTAAAGAATCAAAAAACACTGAGGTACACCACAATGCTCATATCGTGAATAGACAAACAATGTGCAACATATAGGGCGTCTTCCTACAAATAAGATAGGGTAAGTGTACATTTATCATATAATCTTATGCTTACAAAATTATTATTAAACCCCTTTTAGCAGATTAGATTTACCTAAAAACTGTCTTTAGGGGTCTTTGACTTTATATTAATATGCTCAAAATAATTGTTATACAAGACTTTGAAAAGGCTAGCCTACACGATGCCCATACCAGGCAGTATTAACAGTTATGGCACCAAAATTCTAAATAAACAGATAAGGAATGATGAACTGTTATCTTAACTAATTACAATGATTTTTGAGAGTACAGCACACAATTTGCATGGCAGATGATTAATTTTTTTGTTCTATTTTTTCTGGAATGTGAAACACTTTATTTCACCAGTTAGTAGAATATGGAATTTTTATGCTGAAGTTGTGGACCTCGCAAAAGTCAATTTAATGAAATGAAGTGCAAACCTAATTATCTTGCATTTACTTCAAATATCTTAATTGATGCCTTGTTTAATTTTTGTAACTAATTATCAAGGGGCACTTGAAAGTCCTAGCATTTTACTTCATTCCTATTTTTAAATTGGTAGTTTGTTGGTACTTTTCACGTTAACATTTCAAATTACTCACTAGTAATCACTGCACTAATTTTTCTTTCTATGTTAATATAGAATTTTCATAACACTCCCTCTATAAAGTAAACCATGATACACATACGCACACAATGATGAAGAATAAGACTTAAATAACAATGAAATTAGCATTAAGGCTACACATAATTAAAACTAACAGAAGGATGGAAACTGGTACAATCGTTTAATACCTAAGAGCAAACAATGGAAAATATGAGTTAACTTACTCTTCGAACAACAAGAGTTCGGTCATTAGCATCTTCATCATCAGGTGTAGGGGGTAATGGCCTATTGGGAGCTTGACTAGCCACTGAAAATTTTGGAATAAAAAATATACAACAATCACTTGCAAGCTAAAGCCAAATCTCAAAGTAATATTGAACCAAAAATAAATAAGCAAATTTCTCTTTGAAAATGAAAAAATAAGTTTGATCATTTGTTGAGTTTTTTTTTTTACATAAAAAGCACATGATTACAGTGTCCTCTAACTAGATCACCTTCAAACATATGTAATCCACCACTAGATGAAGGCCTCCCCAATTCCCTTCTACATCTCTGCCTTGAACAATTCTCTTCCATGTCCCTCCAGCACGATTTTGAACCTCATCTACCTATCTTCCATGTGGTCTTACGGGTCTTTTCTTGTCCGTGGGTATCCAGTCTAGTATTTCAATTGTCCAGAGGTGGTCAGTTCTAGCAATATGTCCAGCCCATTGACACTCCAGTGTCTTTACTTTGGTCATGATGTCATCCACTCTCGTCATTTTCCTTGATCCACAAGTTCCTTTTCCTATTTTTCTGGTTTACATTATGCATGCAACACTCTACACTTCTTTCAGTTGTCTGCAGTCTTTTTCTGTCACTTTTAGTTAAGGTACGTGTCTCTGATCCATAAGTAAGAAATGGAAGGATGCATTGATTAATCACTTTCCTTTTAAGACAGTGGATAAACTGCTCTTGAAAACTGTGCTGTTTCTTCCAAAGTTTTACATGCCTATTAATTTCTTCTTCGATGTGGCCCTCACTTGATACCTATCGTTGATGTAGGCATTAGTTACTTCTAAATTTGCCCCATCAACCTCTAAATCTTCAGTTCTTGTAAAAGCACTGAATAGCAATTTTGTTTCTTTTAAGTTCATCACTAATTCCACTTCTTTACTCCTGTCAGAAGGTTCCTGGATCACGCTCTACAGCTCTGAAGGGGTACTAGCAAAAATTGAGTCATCAGCAAAACCAAAAGATAAGTTAAATAACACTGTTCAACAAATTGTAACTTTTTTTTTTTTTTTTACAAAAACGAAGTTAGCCATCCTTTATAGATTTTTTGTCGCTCAACATGAAAATCACAGTTAAAATACTCTCCCAAATCAAATTTCCGAGTAAATGAACCATTTTTGTTTCACATATATATCAATGGGATGTTATAATAGCAGCACTCATAAATCAGCTCAGCAAATGTTAAATTGTGGTCCGAGTGAGTTGATTCACGAATCGAATCATGTGATCATGGCGAAGAAGCTGTTGAAACCAGATCCATCCAGTTTCTTTTGTTCGCGGGAGCGTATGTATCAATCTGTGTCAGTTTTATCGCACTGGGTGTTTCTGTTAGAGTGTTGATTAGTGAATTTACTTAAATAAGTGAATTTTATTTCATTCCTGTTTTTTTGTGTTTCTGTTCAAGTGTTGGCTTTCACTACAGTGATAATGCCCCACAAATGCATTAACAATCCAGATAACTTTTGTTTTATTTGTGGTGATGTCATTTGTGGCTCCAGGAAGTGACCATTGACTCCAGCAGTGAAAAAAGCATATTTCATGTATTTTGGGTGTTGTGTGGGAGACCAAGATAAATCTTGGGCTCCATGTGTGTGCTATACGACATGTTCATCAACTCTGAATGCTTGGATGCATGGGAAGAAAGTCTCAATGCGCTTTGCTGTGCCTGCCATTTGGCGTGAACCAACAAACTACTCAACCGATTGCTATTTCTGAATGATACCTCCTTTGAAGAAAGGAATAAATACAAAGAGGAAGAGAAATATTGAATACCCTATAATATCATTCGTTATTTGACCCAGTGGCCCATGGAGAGGAATTGCTGGTTCCTGATCCCCAAGTTAACGTTCAGGCAAGTAGTGACAGCCCTGATGATGAACTTATATACTCAGTTGATATACAAGTTCATCCATCCACCAGTGATGCAGATCCTATATATGAGCCACCATCTTCCTCCAGTGAACCATACAGAATCACACAATGTGAACTTAGTGATCTCATTAGGGATTTGGAGCTGACAAAGTGTAAAGCTGAACTGTTAGAATCACGATTGCAACAGTGGAACCTTCTTGCCAATACAGCAAGAGTGTCTTTTTCATGATCGTCAGAAACAACTGGAAGGCTATTTTAGCAGTGAAGATGAAACAACATTCCGCAAAAATTTTGAAGGTGTGATGCAGGAACTAAACATTCTGTACAAACCAGACAAGTGGTGACTCTTTATAGATACATCCAAAACAAGCCTTAAGGCTGTACTACTACATATAGTAACAAAAGGCCTTCTATCCCTGTTGTATATGCAGCCTTAGCTAAAGAAAGTTATACCATGTTAAAATGTGTTCTAAGCATCATCAGCTACAATAAACATGAATGGCTGATATGTGCAGATTTCAAAGTTATTGTGATTTTGCTTGGCTTGCAAGGAGGGTACACAAAGTACTGTTGCTACATCTGCGAGTAGGATAGCCGCGCAAGAGATCTACATTACAAACAGAAAGAATGGCCTCGATGAACAGCTTTGTTGCCTGGCACAAACAATGTTGCATACAAACCTCTGGTGAAGGCTAGCAAAATTGTTTTGCCACCATTGCACATAAAACTGGGGCTCATAAAGATATTTGTAAAGGCTGTGAACAAGAATGAATCTGCATTTCAATACTTGTGCCAAAAGTTCCCACGATTAAGTACTGAGATCAAACAGGGAATGTTCATTGGACCACAGATACACCAGCTCTTGGGAGACCAACAGTTTGAGTGTATTTTTAATCCTGATGAGCAACACGCTTGGCAATGTTTTTGAAAAGTTGCAACATTGTTCTCGGGAAGCAAGAGGGCTGACAATTACATGGACCTTGTGGAAGAACTACAGTATTACGTGCTTATGAAAAACTTGGCTGCAGCATGACACTCAAGATGCATTTCCTACATTCACATATGATGTCTTCCCTGAGAACTGTGGTGCTTTCAGTGATGAACATGGGGAGCGATTCCACCAGGACATTTCTGCAATGGAACAACGATGCAAAGGAAAGTGGAATGCTGCAATGTTAGCAGATTTTTGTTGGATGCTCCATAGAGATACACCAGACATTCCCCACAAATGGCAGGAAAAACAGCAACGTGTATAAAGTACGTGAATTCGTTAAATTTTATTCCTAGTATTTGGACATCCCATTGAAATATATGTAATATATACAAAATATAAATGGTCAAATTAATCTGGAACCGTAGCTAAGAGAGGATTTTTACTGTTATTTTCATGTTCAGCACCCAAAAATCTATAAAGAAAAACCACTTCCATTTTTGTAAAAATTTCATTATTGAACAGTGTAATCTTTATCCCCTTATCTTACTAGTACAATGCTTGAAAGACATTCTGCAATATAGCATTGAAGACCATAGTAAATACAAGAATATATTTAAGCCACATAGTAAGAAAACTGCACTCCTAGAAAAAGAGAAAATAATTTGAGATGTTGGTCAAGTTTATGTCCCTTTGTTCTAGAAAAGAATTTTTTAAATCAATTTTTAGATACCAAAACAAATACACACATTAAGTGGCCACTTTAGGTACATTGTGATATTGTGTGCATGGAGAAGAATAACAGGTAATGTATTTATTGGAATAATTGCTGTACATAAGAACTTGTGCTTAAAAGACTGTCCCCATTAATGCGCAACATAATCACATAAAAGCAAAACAGTGAAAACCTTCCTGAAGATGCTCTAAAAAGAACTGAAAACATATAATATTGTTTTAGGCAATAGGAAGTATGCAATACGCATGTAACAAATAAATGAAGGTACCTGGATAAGCACTTGAGTTATGGTAAGAAAACTTGAAGAAATGCAGAGGACTTTCAACCAGGCTTGGGGTCTTGATCATGCTATGCATATTAGGATTGAGAAGGGGTTACAAGATTTGGATTTTCAAGAGTGTCATCATGGTTGTTGCCAAATGATAGAAGAGATTCCCAAATGATGAGGATCATCATCATTTTAAACAATAGGAGGGATTTCCAAATGATGGGAATCTCTATTGTTTGGAAATCTCTCCAATTGTTTGACAACAACCATGATGAAACACTTAAAAATTCAAATCAGGCAATCAGTCTCACTCTGAATGTTCACAGATGACCAAGACTGGGCGTTTTTTGGTTTGTTTTTTTCTCCGCGTAACTAGTGTGCTTATCCAACTTCCTTCATTGTTTTGTCTTCACAGAAATTGAATTTTTTTTTTTTTTATATATGAGCTGTAATTTTAAGCTACAATACAGAACTCCTCTACTTAGCTATAATAAGAATTCCTACTGCTCTCTAAAAGTTTCAGTCATTAGCACTCTTTTTCTTTTTTGAAAATTATTTATTCAAACCAGTTTTCACTTCATATCACAGAAGGTAACTCGCAATCTTTTGATATAATAAAACAAGAACAAAATACTGCGAACTATGACCTAAAACTCATCACTTAAGGTAAATTCGGATAAAAAATGTACTTGATGCATATTGCTGAACTAAATTACCTTTCAAATGAGGAAACTGTCTTACCGCTGATTTCTTTTCAGCCAACTGGATCATTCAGTGAAAGAATATTGTGCCCATAGCAAAAAGAATAAAATACATAATAATAAACAACTGCCTGGAGGAAGAAAAAAGTTTTACCCATTTTTAGGACATATAAGTCTAACTTAGAAATATAAAATGAAAAAAAAACCTGAACTCACCCTGATGAACAAGGGCTCGTAGAGTATCTGTATTATAACACTCAGGAGGTCTGTTTAAAAGAAAAAAAGAATATCACTTCTATGCATTATATACAGATTGCTTGCCACAGTATTAGACAAAGTTCATCAAATAATTCATAACAGCACAACCAACTGAGCAAACATGTGAATCTCCAATTACTGAATATTGTTTTCCCTCTCCTCTTTTAGTTTTCCTTCTTCACTGTAAGTTTCAGAAATGATTTAAAATAGGCAACTTAAATCGTACAATGGACAAACAAAATGAAAAATCCAAGAATGAAAAGAAAAACTGTGTACAATACATTTTGAATGAATTTCCTTTCACAAAATAATACTAATATGTTTATATACAGTTCAACCCTGCTTCTGAAATCTTGTTTATTTCAAAACTTTTTGTACTGGGGTTAAAGTTGTTCATGTACCTATGTGAGGGTTATAAACAAGCTCACAATTCAAATTAAAGATTGTTTAGAACTCAGGTACAAGAATGCTCTAATATTTAAAAAATTGTGTGTGTTATACAGGGTGCCCCACATACTACCAAACCCAGCATTTCTTTAATAATATTAACACCAATGAAGGTATTGCAACGAAATTTTAAGTGGACTTACCTCATTTCGTGCGAAATGTGATGACATCACAACATATGCTGGAAGTGGCCACCATTTGTGTCCAGACAGCATTGAACCTGGCGCTGTCTGCCAGCCAGCCGAAGTGCTTCTTAGTGGCAGACACATTCCTAAGTGTGGCGTCACTGAGGAGCAGTCTACCAGCCAGTTGGATGCACCTCACTGTTGCTTTGTTATGCCATTTCGCTGAGTGTGTCTACACAATATGGTTGTTGATAGTGAGTCTTCATGCTCATGGCTGCTCGTGTACGTGTGAAAATGTATTGGTGTACACTGGAGGAGCGAGTGTTTATTGTTTGCACTTATTGGAAAGCAGAACTGATAAAGTCTTATCAACAGCAATTCCTAGAGAGGTTTGCAAGCAGTCATCTGCCGAGCAAGTCCACCATTTGGGCATTGTCAAAGAAATTGGAAACCAATTGAACCTTATTAGATGACCATGCAGGAGGTCGTCCACAAATGTCCGAGGAAACAATCTAGAATGTAAAGGGTCGACTACTTGCATCTTCCAGGAAGTCACTTCGCTGACTGTCACAGGAAACAAGGTTGTCCAAAAGCACTTGTCAATGTGCTGTGAAAAAAGTGAAGCTTCACGAGTACCATATCTCCGTGGTCCACGAACTGAAAAAGCCTGACCGCGTGAAATGAGTGACATACTGCCAATGGTTTCAGACATTTCTTCAGGAAAATCCGGGCATTCTGGACTGCACACAGTTCTCAGACGAGGCATGGTTTCACCTGTCCGGATAAGTCAATTCTCAAAATTCCCAATGCAATACATGAAGAACCCCTTCATTCACAGAAAATTAGTGTTTGGTGTGGGATGACACGACGCCACACAATTGGTCCCATTTTCTTCGATACAATCATCACAACAGCTGCATATATGGAAATCTTCAACACCTTTGTAAACCAATTGGAAGATGAAGAACTCTCCACTGGATATTACCAGCATGATGGAGCGACATCACATATCAGTATGGCTGAAATTCAGACCTTTTTTGACGACCACGTCACTTCGAAGGGTCTATGGCCAACGCGCTTGCCCGATCTAACACCTCCTGATTACTTTTTATGGGGATATCTAAAAGGGAGAGTCTACCAAAAAAAAAAAAAAACGCAAACCATAGATGCCTTGAAAGCAAACATCACCAAAGAAATTCAGGCAGTGACGGTGGACGTACAGGCAAGGACTTTCCACAATATGATGTGCTGGGTTCAATGCTGTCTGGACGTAAACAGTGACCACTTCCAGCACATGTTGTGATGTCATCGCATTTTGCATGAAATGAGGTAAGTTCACTTCAAATTTCGTTGCAATATCTTCATTGGTGTTAATATTATTAAAGAAATGCCGGGTTCGGTAGCGAGTAGGACACCCTGTATCTTGGAACCAAAGTTGCTGTTCCAGATGAAGGCCTTCAAAATAAAATTAAAACAAATATATTTTTTTAAATACATTAAACAACCAATTTATTATGTAAACATTTTCAGCTAACAGTTGAATTCTACAAAGAAAACTGCAATAAAAAGAGAATTTGTACTTATGAAAAGGGTGAACACAAAGAAGTAAACAAAATTTCTGCAGCATTCACTCAAGGTAAGTTGCACTGCTGATATTGGTTCCAGGAATTCATGGGAATAACCAACAATATGCTTCAATTTATGTAAATGTTGTAGTATAAGGGCATAAAAAGTTTAAGAAAGGCAGTTTTGTATGATTAAAGGCAAGCCAACAAAGTTAAAAAAAATTGGTTAAAAAATGCAGCCTCAAGTAAAATTAAAACAAGTACGAAACTATACTGAAGAAATTATGTCCATCTTTTCTTTGTATTCATTCATTTACAGTTTTATTTTTAATTTCAGTTTTCCGTCTAGAATTCAATTGTTAGCTGGAAAGTTTAGATGCAATAAATTACTTTTTGAATTTGATTCACCAATTCATCTGGGGAAGGTGTTATTTACATAGTTCTATGTTCAATAAGCATTATAATGAAGAAAAAAAAATACACATTCAAATAGTGTATTTTTTCACTATAATGCTTATTGAGCAATAAATTAATTTTGCTTGAATTTTTTTTCAAAGGCTTTCACCAGGAATAACAACTTTGATTCCAAAGTATAACACACAAGAAATTTAATTCTTATAGCATTCATTTATAAATGTTCTAAAGAACTTTTAATTATTTTGTAATCTTAAAAAAAATACTATGGTCCATGTTATACGAGGTCCAATCAAAAAGTTCCAAGATTAGGCCGATGTACAACAAAGTACTTATGTTACTCAAGTCTGGCTATGATCTCCCTCAAAGTAGTCTCCTTGAGCAGTGATTCACTGCTGCCAGCGTTTTTGCCACTGTTTCAACGCTCCCTGGAAGTCCTGTTCGCGAATTGTGTCAAGCACCATCTGCGATTTGCGCTGGATCTCGTCCATGGTTTCAAAATGGCAACCCTTGAGCTTCAGCATCTTCGGGAACAGAAAGAAGTCACAGGGGGCCAAATCTAGCGAGTAAGGCGGGTGAGGAAGGGTAGTCATTATGTTGCGGCTGCAAAACTGGCATGCTGCTAATGCTCTGTGAGCTGCTACATTGTCATGATGGAGCAGGAAATAGCCCCTGCACCACATTTCAGATCGTTTGCTGCGAATGTCCTCCCTAAGACGCCGCAGAACATCGCAGTAAAAAAGGGTGGTGACGGTCTAGCCTGGGGACGAATTCACGGTGCACAACCCCACGAATATCAAAGAACACAATGAGAATGCTTTTGGTTGCGCTCTGGACCTGTAAAGCATTCTTCGGTTGTGGAGATGCCAGACTCTTCCACTGCGACGACTGTTGTTTCGTCTCCGGATCATAACTGTAGACCCAAGTCTCATCCCCAATGATGACCCATGACAGGAGCATTGGTTCATTCACCACCTGCTGACGAAGATCTTGACAGAGTTCGACACGAAGCAGCTTCTGTTCGAGGTTCAGAATCTTTGGCACAAACTTTGCAGCAATGCAGTGCATGTTTTCAAAACCGACATCAGAATTTCTTGCACCGTTCCGTATGACACATTGATGATGGTAGCAGTGTCTTGAATGGTTTTCCGACGATCCTCATGCACCAGTTACCTAATTTTGTCCACATTTTTGGGGAGATTTTGCTCGTGGATGGTCGCCCCGACCTCTCGTTATCTTCCAGTGCCATTCTGCCGCTCTTAAAGCACGAGTGCCACTCAAAACACCTCACACAACTCATTGCTATAAGCCTACTACAACATTTCATGCATCTCCATTCACGATTTGCTGAGTTTGACGCAGAATTTGATGTTTGCTCGCTGCTCTAGTTTGCAGTCCATACCGAAATCGCAGCTGTGTTCTGCATGTGGTCACCAAATATCGTGTAGCACAGCTCCCATTGTTCACAGAACGATGCCACTCGGCGCAATGACTCATGAAGGTCACTCCCCTCGACTGCTGCTCGTGCATCCGTGTACTGCCATCTGTTAGTGCGCTATGTACCTAGTCTCAAAACATTTTGATCACACTACGTATAACAAAGTAGAGCAGAAATTGCTAATGGCATTTTTTATGCATAGATCAGTTTTGAGTCAAAGATTATATTATGAGGAATAATAAAGACCCATCAAAACCTGAGAACAAAAATGGAGTTTATTTATACCTCTTTACTCACCAGGTGGTTGCACTAAGAAAAAATACATAGGAATGACCAAAAAAGCTTTATCAACACACCTTAAAGAACATAAACAAAATGTTAAATATTAAAAAAAACACCACAGATCTAGTTAAAACAGTTATTGATGAATTACACAGGTTGGAAACTAATTCTTATATGTGAATCTATCGAAATTTCAACACCAATTATCAAGCTTGCAACAAGGACCCATCCATCAAAATTAACAAAATATGGGAACTAATTTTCACATTTTCCCAAAACATAAACAACCAATTAAAATTTTCCAAAAATGCAATAGAATCTAGCCAAAAGATGGCAGCAGTACAAGACCACAACCCTATGGCGAGTGTTTCAAAAACTGAACAAGAACGGAACAATGTATGCAATTTGACGGCTGACGAGAGCCCTTGCGGCTGAAACTGTGGTCCTGTTTTAGTTTCCTTTACTGGCCCTTAAATAAATATAATCTTTACCATTTAAAAATGATATATACTGTCCATATGTTTAAATTTTCCTCTCAGCATTCAAATCTTCTCCTGGGGAACAAAAGAGTGAAAAAAGGACCCACCTCTGACTGTTCACCCGACTTCAATACATGCCATTTCCATGCAAAGGAATTATTGCCCCATTTCCATTCACAGGGAGATCATTTAGTGCTATTTCTATACACAGATATGATGATTCCTAGGTAGTGAGATATAGGTGCAGGAAGACATAGGATTATGTCAAAGGTATAAGTGCATAAGTCAAAGATCTTATCTTTCTTTTTCATGTGGAGCTGGTACTAACATGTGCACATTATCACTGACAGTGGCATGACAACATTATGCATTATTCAGTCATACTTGTATGTCACTATTTCTGTTTTTCTGCACTAGATCATCAGTAGGTGCTACTCATTAATGGAGATCTACCCATTAGAGATATCTTTCACAGTCCCTTTTGCCATTTTGATTGTAATTTTTTTTTTCCATTTTCCTGATTTCTTTTTCATTTATTTATTTTTACAATATTTCACATATTAGATCTACCTTCTCCCTTAACATTTTCCATGAGAGCTATGCATTTATCTACTGGTTGACGAAAACCATGAATCGTGATCTCTTTGATGTAAGACGAATTTGGAAAGGGGATTAGCATTTACCATCTCCCTCAGTATTCCCCACATCTGATACCAGGCATTACCACTGTATGGAAATGATATTAGCTGATCTGGCTAAGTATGGAAATGGGACACAATTTCCTATGTACGGAAATGGCATGTTCAAAAAAGACTACTTCTTTCCCAAATAAAATTCTTTTTATGCCTGGTAAGGTTTTAAACTCTTGTAAAATTTAACAATTTTAATTTTTTAGGTAAATAAAGATTTAACATCTACCTTGCAATAGTTTATCGTTCCAAATCTTTATTTTTTTTTTCTACAAATGTTAGGTTATCTTTAACTGTGCATTCACTTTTTATTTATAATAAAAAAAGGAAGGAGTAAAAAAACTTGCACATGTTTTTCCTTCAGATTAATCAAAGAGGAGCAACTTTTGAAACATTAACTCTAAAAGGTCTATCCTGTTTAGGTATTTTAATTTCAGAAAAAAAATTGCAGGTATTATTGTACCTTCTGGTGGAGTAGCATTTTTTAGGCTAAGTGGTAATAAGCTGTGATTCTTAATTTGAGCCCAGAAATTTATCAATAGGATTTATAGTTACAACTTCACAGTTTAAATCTTCCATGGGTTGTAGCATTTCATGCTAATCTTCAGTAGTCGTAACTGTGATCCAATTGGAATTATATGCTCCAGAGATTTTTAGAACTGGATTATTCCTCAATAGAATTAACTGTTTTTTTTATATTTCAACTTACTATTCCTATAATTAGAATTATTTTTCTTATTGTTTTCTTATTGTTTGTGCATGTTCTTTCAAAACCTGCTTGGCATAATTGAAAACTATTGGGTATATAAATAAGTTTTGAGGGATTTGAGGTGAACAAAACATGTTGTTGGAGAACAGAAACAATATTTTAATATTAATCGAAGTATGCTCCCTCTGAAGCTACAACTTTATCAAATCTTTTGGGCAGTGAACGTATGCCCCAAAGGAAGAATTCTGGTTAATTGGAAGAGATCCAGTTGTCCAGCCAATTTTTGATGTCTTCATAAGAACTAAACCATTCTCCAGAAAGTGCTGACTGCATCGACCGGAACAAATGGTAATCCGATGGCGCAATATCTGGCGAATATGGCGGGTGGGGTAGAACTTCCCAGTCGGATCCTTCTAAGTACTTTTTCACAGGTCGAGAAACATGTGGTCTTGCGATGTCATGCTGTAAGATGACTTTGTTGTGTCTATACTCCCATTCCGGCCGTTTTTGCGTGAGAGCTCATTTTAAACGCATTAATTGGGTTTGGTACCAATCACTAGTAATAGTTTCTGATGGTTTCAGTAGTTTATAGTGGATCACACCCTTCTGGTCCCACCAGATACACTGCATTACCTTTGGACCATGGATATTGCATTTTGGCATTGAAGGACACCTGGCTTCACCCATGCTTTCTGCCGTTTAGGGTTATCATACCATATCCATTTCTCGTCGGCAGTAATAATATGATGCAAAAAACCCTTTCTTTTTTGCCTTTGAAGCAGCAATTCGCAAATGGTTTTTCGATGTTCAAGGTCTCTTGCCCGCAAAGCATGTGGAACCTAATTCCTTTCTTTTTGCATCATTCCCACAGCAGCTAAACTTTGTGAAATGCATGGTTGACTAACATTTAATGCTGCTGCTAGTTCTTTTTGGGTCTGGCACGGATTCTCGTCGAGTAAAGCTTCCAATTCGGCATCAGCAATTTTTTTGGGTACTCCAGAACGTTCTTTATCACTGATATCGAAATCGTTCGTTTTGAATCATCTAAACCACTCCACACATGTTTTTAGGATGGAGAATGTTCACCATAGATTTCTGACATTAAGCGATAGCTGTCTGCAGCACTTTTCTTGACAATAAAGTAATGCACTAACACTTCCCGCAAATGCTGTTTTGTCGGGATGAAAGTTGCCATTTTCTATCGAGTAAAACAAATAAGTCTTCACACCTCAATCGAACATCATATACTGACTCTGACAGCTGGCGTCTCGTACTGCGATATTGCAGTGTTGCCACCTTAAAATACATGCGAGCAATAATAAATACGACACCAAACAGAAATCCCTCAAAACTTATTTATATACCCAATAATATTTTCTTTTCATTTTCTGGGTATGTTTGAAATAATTGCTTTAACTTTTGGAATTCACATGCCAGTGGAACCATCATAAGGTGTTGAAAGTTAACCAGAATGAAGTGCATGTGAGCAGTCTGAAGATGGGCTGTTGTATGGCTTGAAATACATCATATATGTAACATTTTAGAAATATCTTTTCACATTTTTACCTTGTGCTTCCATTGTACTAAAATGATTTGGTTCAAGTTCTTCAAAATCAGGTTACTCTAATATAAGTTGTTACTGACCATGTTTTTAAAAAGTGGCAGATAGTATCCATTTGAAATATCTATGGAATGGTCATTTTGAGTATTTTAAACGTTTTTAGGCAGTAAATATGAATTTTATAAACACATGAAAACATTTTTACACTCAATAACGAATTTTAAGTGTAGTAATTTAATTTGAAAATGAAAATGCAATGTTTTCATAATATTGCTACAGTCTGTTTCAAAGAAAGTAAACATTTTTACTGTGGTGTTGCATGCAAGAAGCTAAGAACAATGTTTGAGAAAAATATTACATGTGAGATACAGCAAATATATTTGGGCAAGCCTGTTTTGATCATATACTATGAGACCTGTTCACGAAAGACTTGTGCGAACACTTATAAACATGTATGTATGAACCTGGACTATATATGACTGTGGTCCTTTTCAAAGTAATCACCTCTGGAGGCAATGCGCCTGCCCAGATGTTGCCACCACTCCTCAAAGATGTGCTGGAAGCCAACTTTCTGCATCCCATTCAGAGCCACATCTGAAGCTTTGACTACCTCTTCTGTTGACATAAACCTACATTCTCACAAGTTATTTTCGAGAATTGGGAAAAGAAAAAAGTCACAGGGTTCTAAATCTGGACTGTATGGAGGGTGTGGAACTGTTCCAATATTTATTTCAGCCAAGAAGGTAGCGACTTTCTGCGCCACATGAGGACGAGCATTATTGTGGTGGAGTTTCCAAACATTTTGGTAAATGTGTGGACACTTGTTACAGATAGGTGCAATCAGCTTTGTCAAAACAGACACTTAATAATCCACATTAACCATGGTATTCAGCAGCATGACATTGTGGTGTACCATTCCTTGGTAATCAAAGAAAGTGATTACCACTACCTTTCTGGCAGACTTTTCACACCTTGCCTTCGGAGATGATGGAGTTTTCCATACAAAGCTCTGTTGTTTGCCCTTTGGATTGTAGTAATAAAGGAAAGTTTTATCACCTGTAATCACTGATTTCGGGTAGGCCTCGTTTGAAGCAATTTCGTGCTTCAAAAATTCACACACCTCAACATGCACTTGTTTTTGTTCAGGCATGGGTATACGAGGAATCCATCTTGCACTGACTCGCATCAAGTGTAGTTTTTCAGTGTGGGCACTTCCAACTGAAATCTGTAAATGTTCTGCCATTTGTCTCACTGTGAGCCAATGATCCTCACGAATAATTGGGGCTGCAGTGCTTACCATCTGAGCAGTAATGGCTGTTGGTGAAACCACAGGCCCACCTTGTTTCTGAAATGATTCGTGGCCTTCACGAAATTCTTTTAACCACCACTGTGTTGTACGGTGTGGCAACACACTCTCACCATATGCCTGCACCAACATTTCATATGCGTCTGAATTCATTTTCCCTAAATGAACACAGAACTCCAAAGCTGCGTGCTGTTCTACTGTGATATCTGTTACTTGACTGAGAGGTGGGAGCAAACAGACGTTTCTTCACAGGATTCTACTGAAGGTCATGTGCAACGCAATGGCTCAAAAAGGTTCGTTCACAGAGGGGAGTCAGGTGTATGCTATGATGATATTTTGGTTCCAATATGTAGCTATACTATTACACACACACACACACACACACACACACACACACACACACACACACACACACACACACACACACACACACGAAAGTTTTTCTTGAACAGGCCTCGTACATGTACAAGCAGTTCTGCTCTTCTGCCAGTAGTCTTCATAGTTGAGTCAAAATCTAAAATCTTTAGTCACAGCTGTGGCGCTGGGTTTTTGAAAAAGAAAGCGATCCATCAACCCTCAAAAAGCAAAGGAGCTGGCTTTCTTTGCAAAACTAGAGCAACAGATCAGATTGAGGATTTTGATGCAACTATGAGACTACATAGTGGCCAAAATTGTGGAAACCTTTTGGGAAAAGTGTATTTTTGAGGTTTGATGGCTCATAACACCACTTTTTTTTTTTTTTTGAGTAATACCATAAAAATTATATATCAATGGAAATATAATTTCATCAAGAATGTAATGCAACAGCGTTTGTTCAATTATCTGTATTCTATGAACAGTTATAGCCAAATAACCAGAAAAAGGAAGTACAACTTGCTTAGGTTGATATGAAGTAGCTTTCCTTCATTTGAATGTAGCCAATGAGCATGAGTGTTTAGAGAGCCAATCAGGTGTCATCTTGTTCTGACAATCAGCTAATCAGGTCACAGTAGGATTCAGCTATTGATATCATGTATTGGAGCTGAAAGGAGGACATTTGTCAGTGTGTTATGTGATTGCTACAAGTTGGATGCTGTTGTTTTTTTGTGTTCTTTCATTTAAGTGAGCTTGTAAAACATAATAAAATTAAAGAAATGGCACAAAGAGTTGACTAGTCACTCAGAAAGCGATGTAAAATAGCGCTATTAAGTAAAAAAGGCTTCAGTTATTAAGAAATTAGAAGAAAAATTGGTGGAAACTTAACCAAAGGTGGCATTTCTAAATTTTTGAAGAGGTATAAGGAGACTCAGCCACTATAAAACCAGACTGGTAAAGGCAGGAAAAGGAGCACAACAGCAAGTGATGATAGAAGAATTAAGAGACTGTGCATAGGTCACAGAAGAAAATCATCTGGGTGTATACAAGATGAAATGGCACAATGCGATGTGAAGTTGAGTGCAAAGACTGTTCAGTGCAGACTGCAGGAATTTGGTCTAAAAGCTAGAATTCCATGAAAAAAGCCATTTTTATCTCTCAAACAAAGGTTGAAAAGATTAAACTGGGCTAATTACCTGGACAGTGGAACAATGGGACAGTGTTATTTGGAGTGATGAGACCAAAATCTCCCTGTTTGGTAGTAGTGATGGCATAAAATACGTAAGGAGAAGAATCAGAGAAGATTTGCATCCTGATTGCATTACATGTACCGTGAAACACCCAGTTAGTGTTATGATCTGGGGTTGTATGACATCAAAAGGTGTGGGCAGAATTTGCGTGATTAATGGGAATATAAATGGTCAAAAATACATTAATGAAATACTTGAGCCCAAACTGAAGCCTTCCGCACGTGATCTTTTATAAGACAATGAAGCTTTTGTATTTCAACAGGATTCAGCTCCATGTCATGTTGCTGCTGTGTGCAAAAAGTAGTTTCAAGATAATCATATTACACTGCTGGAATGGCCTGGGAATAGCCCAGACCTTAACTCCATTGAAAATCTACGGAGCAGACTAAAGAAACTTGTTAGTCAGAAGCAATCCAGCAATAAAACCCAATTAATAGAAGCAATAATTCAATCTTGGTTTCACATTATAACAGTGCAGAACTAAAAAACTTGATTCACTCCATGGGAAGACATTGTAAGGCCATAATTAATGCTAAAGGTTACCCAACTAAGTATTAACTGACATGGTGAGAATTTCTGTATATCTCATTTTTTCTATGTGTTTCACTTTTCTTCTTTATAACTGCTGTTCTAATACAAATGATGACCAGAAAGTGTTACAAACAAATTCAGAATTTATAATATGTTTGCTTTGAATATTCTAATGGTAATAATATTACCTACGCATTCTTAAAAAGTTGCTGACAAATTTGCCACTTCCATTGAACCTGTGAAGTACATTATTACTGTTCTCAGATATCAAAAGTTATGCCAAATATCAGCAATCTCCCTTTGAGAAGTTTTTATCATATTATTAATCTGATATTTGTGAGACTTGTCATTTGTCATAACAGCCTCTAACTTTTCTATTTGTCACACAAACTCACTCTGCCTGGTTCAGTATCACTATACTCTAGGGCCAAATGGTACAGAGCAATCACACAATGTATTAACTGATGGAAAAAAGATACATTTGTTTAGAAAAAATGCCAAATAGGAGCCACTCCTCATCTATCAAAAATTTTATAATGACATGTTGTTGAATCACAAAGACAACTGTGGAGAAGCTTCACTTCACTCACAGTTAAATAATAACCATTTGTCGTTCTTATTTGCCAGTATCTGAAGTACAATGTAATCATCAACTAAATGTTTCAAACCCTTATTTCATTGTACAAGCACTATCTGCTAATAAATTGTGGAAGCAAAAGCTTTAATTTTTGTTCAACCCTCATATTGTAAAGTGCTTAGCTTTTGTCTGTAACTTACAAAGCATGGAACAAATTATTAACCTTACTTAACATTTACTAATTGAAAAATGAGACAAAAATCAAAACTATGAGGTGGGCTGATAAAAAATTCTAATCAGTTTAAAAAATTGCCATATGATTAATGAGAATCACAAAACTTACAATGGTCGGGGCGGATCTGATGCTAAGAGAGTTCCATCATTCTGTACTTGGCCATCATCTTCATCATCATCATCAGAATCTGAATCAGAAACTAATGGTGGGGGTGGGGGTGGAAATTCTGGTGAGCTTCCATTAGCACGAGAAAATTCATTAATGGAAGGAGCTGGTGGTAGCCTGCTACCACCACTAACTGGACTAGAGCCACCATTGCTGCCACTGTTATTTCCAACAGCTGCAAGTTCATTTAAATGAGCTGCTAACACATCTAAGTCCTATGAGAGAAAAAATTATATCTGCACTTAATATATGAATGAAGATGTATTTTTGTAATTTAGTGTAAAAGTGGCCTTGCATGAGCAAAAAAATTCAACTATTACCTATTTTTCGAGTATTCAATTTTCAGCCATTTTACACTAATTAATTATCTATAATGTAAAAATCTGTAAATATCAATTGATGCTAATTGAGTATTTACTAACGTATGTTACATTTTACACTAAATTAGGCACATGAACTGTCAATCCAACATTTTGTTGTTTAATAAATGCCCAAAGTATCCATTACACTACTGAGTATTATTCATTTAAAATGGAGCACAAACATTACAAGGGGAAAAAAAACGCATTTTTTATTGAGGCAAATGAGTTTGTGGTCATCAAGAATGTACTTATAAAGATTAGGCCAGTACACAATTAGGGTAGTTTACAAGGTATTTTATTTTACTAACAATAGGAGCATAATGCACTGACAATCGTCCAAGAGGTACCCAGTCCAGTAATTATCACATCACATCAGTGTTTGAGTTGGTGAGGGAAAACAAATCGAATGTTGGAATAATAAAGGCAAGAATTTAATGCTAATTATCTAACCTCTATTCATATCTTTCAATCAATTGCAAGACTTCCCATCTCTGATAAATTAATTCCTTTCTTGATGATGCCAAAAGCTCAATTAATATCATCAGTCCATCCAGTTATAAGTCTCCTTTTGGTCAATGACCAGGTACTTTACAATATAACATTTATTGAGTAATATTTCATCTCCCATACAACACTTGTTCACACCACAAAAAGTATGTTTCCATTTACTTTGTCTACTACAAAAGAATTGCCTTACTCAGATCCAAAATCTGCATTTCTACACTTCTGTAACATTGTATTTCTTCTATAACTCTTTTGGATCCATTTATTTTTTCCTGATATTTCCCTTACTGCTCTTACATCTGCCAAATCTAACTACCTACTTCTAAGAAACCCTTACTCCACACCCAGCCCTCACTACTGTAAAAGGAAGTTAGGTTTAAACACCATCTTGAATATAGCTTTGACCAACCTCCTATAGCTTTGACCAACCTCCATCTTGAATATAGCTTTGACCAACCTCCTCCTTAATGAAAAGTCTTACACAGCTAATCAGACATACTCTGATTGGCCAATTCTATTATCTAAACCCTTAGCAAGCTTTTATGCTTCATCAGTTATCAAACCCAAATTGTTAAATATGTTACTTATTCAATCACTTACCCTTAGTTTCACAATTAATAATTTTGGGAGCTCAATTTAAAACCACATATACAGATTTCTCAACATGTACTTGCATTCTAAATTCTAATCCTCTGATCAGAATTATACTACAAAGTACCAATGACCCTTAGATGTTAACACCAAATCCTTAACAAACAGCAAACCAATTGTACCAGATCTGCCTATTTCAACATCACAAAAGTAATTCTTCTTTAACAAGCTTATCTTTATACTGTAAAGTGAAAATACAAGTGCAGACAACTTACACTCCTGCAATACCCCATGAACTAAATCTCACACTGTTTACCAGTATTTTCCTTGAGTCTCACTACTGCAAGATTTTTGACTAATTCCAGCAACTTATCCTTCACAAGATACCTATTTAGTACACTTAACTTCATTACAAACATTAAATGATTTAGAAGGTTGGAATTTATCTCATGAATGGTAATACCTACTATAACTGTAATCATGAGGAAGGGTAGGGGGTGCTACCCAAAAATTTCACATATTTCCTTTTATTTCTTAGAAAAAAAAACATAATTTTGGAGATATTTGTAATACACTAAGTCTAAGAATAGCCATATCATCAATATTACACTTTACTTGTTTTCAAAAACTTTGTAAAAAGCTTTTTAAAAGTTTGAAGACCACATCTCTTGTTACCCCTCAGAAAACTGCCTGAGTATATTAATAAATATTCTGATTTTTTTTTTTTTTTTTTTTTGATTGGAGGTTTAATGACCACCGTGAGCAACTCAATGGGCTATAAGCAGTCGCCCGTCCCTAATTTAGGGTCAGGTTCTAGGCAAGGGAGAGAGCCAGTGCCGTAAGACAAACACAACATCCATGCCTCACCAGGATTCGAACCCGGACCTCTTCCGGACGAATGATCAGAGGCCATCGCTTTAGACCACTGCGCCACCAGGGCGGCACCATTCTGATATGAACATATACCACTCTTTAAGCCACACTGTTCTTCATTCTGTTGAATTTCTACCATCTTTTAATATTTCTTAAATAACATGTTTGCATAAACTTTGCAGAGCACATTAATCAGGAAAATATCCTGGTAATTATTGTGGTCCTTCCTTTTCCTTTTCTTGTCAATGACAGACCCCAGCACATCATCTGGAACCAAGCCTCATTAACACTAATGCTGCTTGTATAGCAGCTCTCTCTCTCTCTCTCTCTCTCTCTCTCTCTCTCTCTCTCTCTAAATGCAACTAACATCTACAAAATACAGAGATAGCCATTACTGTATCTCATACATCAACACAACTGACAGTTGCATCATGCACAGGATCAGCTTCTGTGCAAAAATACTACAATGTTATTATACAAAATATGTTTTTATTCATTACACAGAATTACAAACAACTTCCAATAGCATTTACCATTTTTTGCATGTGTATGTCTTCTGCTCTTACAGAAAACTGTTTACTATAAATCACATAGCTAGATTTAAAACAATTCTGTGAGCTTATGATTTTTTTCATAGTTGTTCAAAACTGAAATTTTAAAAATGTTTTTTTTTTTTACTTTAAGATGTTAATTGTTTATTTCATATTATTATTATCTATTTCATCTTGGCATGATCATCATAATCTGAATATATACAGAAGAATCAACCTCATTTATGTTTCTCTTATATATACTCATATATTTTTCTCATTTATAAATAAAATGTAGCCAATTTAAAATTTTCCCTGTTTTGTTTATGTTTTTTTTTAATTATGTGCTAATTTTACAGTATGGTCCCTTGAAAAACATATAAACCAGGTTCCATTATACTTATTTAAAACAGATATTGTACATAATTTAAAAATGCAGTCATTTCTCCATGCCAAAACGCTTTCCCTTTCTGGTGCACTGCTCCTTTTCCACTAACTTTTCAATTCAGTGTCTAAGGAGCTGTCAAAGATGAAACTACTGGGACAGATAGAAGTGACATAACTCAATAGTATATCTATTTTTCTTGACGATGTGGTGAAGTCACTTCAAATTCAGTCCAAAATTTCATATAATCAGGACATCTGCAATCTTTTGATGAAATTAGGAAACACCTTAACAGATTTTTACCAATCAAAAATTTAATGGAATCAGAACATCTGCAATCTTTCAATAAGAATATGTAGAACGCAGCAGGGATGTAAGGTCAGGTGATGCGTAACATCACAGCCTCTCCTTGACAAATGTCAACCCCGCCTTCTCGTGGTGCATCCTGTTTCCCACTAAAGGGGCTCTGACGACCGCAAATAGCGGTATAACTATACCATCGGGATCAGAGGAAATGCTATCCCACACTCACCAACCCGCTTGGCCAGCGTGGTGAGTTATGGCCAAACACCTCCAAAATGACTCTACAACTTAAATCTTGGCCCTCAGTCTCCGGCAGCTGGAATGTACCTGGTCAAGGCAGCGGCCAGTGCGACATGAAGGCAGAGGGTGCTAAGAATCCCGGAGGACCGGACTAGGCTGCCATTTGATGCTGACCTTGGCTACCTACAACGGACGCTCCCTATCTTCTGATTCAAGGCTTCTTGAATTGGAAGAGGAACTACAAAGGATCAAGTGGGACATCGTCGGGCTAAGTGAGGTAAGGAGAAAAGGAGAAGATCTCATTGAACTGAAAAGTGGACATCTCTTCTATTATCGTGGGACAGATACTGGCAGAACTAGTGGTGTTGGATTTATAATAAACAAGAAACTGAAGCATAAAGTGGTAGAAGTTGAAAGTTCCTCTGACAGAGCTGCACGACTCGTTATCCAACTATCGAGAAGATACCAGGCTCAGATTATTCAAACTTATGCACCCACCACAAGTCATCCTGAAGAAGAAATTGAAGAATTTTATGAGGAAATTCGTCATCTAAATAATAAAGGTAAGCAGCACTTGAAGATAATTATGGGAGATTTCAATGCAAAAATAGGGCACCGGCAACAGAATGAAACTTCAGTAGGTAAATTCGGTCACGGCAACAGAAACCAGCGTGGAAATACTCTCGTTGAGTTTGCAGAGGCAGAAGGATTTTTCATCTTGAATTCCTTTTTCAAGAAAAAGCCACACAGGAAATGGACATGGAGACATCCAATTGGGACGACAAGTGAAATTGATTTTATTATGTGTAACAAAAAATTCGTCATCGAAGACTGCAGTGTGCTGAACAAGTTCAACACAGGTAGTGACCATAGATTGGTGAGATGTAAGATGCACCTCAACACTAAACTGGAACGTGGCAAGCTCATAAGACAAACAAAATGTATTGACATAACCAACCTTAAAAACACCATAATACTTTCAAGTTGGAACTGAAGAACAGATTCTCTGCTTTAGAAGGCCTAACATCGGAAGAAGTGGATATTTCGGAAGTTAACAGAAAAGTAACCAAAGCTCTTATGGAAACAGCAACAAAATTAGCTGGGTCTAAGAACAAGTTGCATGTAAACAAATTATCAGGAAAAACCAAAATGTTGATGCAAAAAAGAAGAGATGAGGACAACTAAAGAAGATGTGACTTCCAAAGTGGAATATATAGAGCTATGCAAGACAGCACGAAAAAGTATCACTGAAGACGTAAGGAAATTCAACTGTGAGCTAGTGAGGAAAGCAATTGAAAACAACCAAAGCCTAAAGATAGCAAAGGGACATCTCAGTAAGGGAAGAAAACAGATTATGGCACTGAGAAAAGAAGATGGTTCTGTAACAAGAAATAGAGGCGAAATTTTGACAAGAGTGAAAGATTTCTACTCCAAATTATATGAAAGGATGATACATGTACTCCAGACATCATGAAAGGTACCAGAGTTCTTCCAGTCCTCCCAGCAGAAGTTGCTCATGCAATCAAGAACATGAAGCGGGGAAAGCTCCAGGAGAAGATGGAATTACTATAGACATCATACAAGAAGCAAGTGGAGAAATTGAAACAGTACTCGCCCAAATTTTCACTCGATGCCTTAATGAAGGGAAGATTCTGAGGATTGGAACAATGCTACAATGATCCTGCTACATAAAAAGGTGACATTGAGGATCTCAGGAACTACAGACCTATCAGCCTCCTATCAGTGGTTTATAAAATCTTCACTAAAGTTCTTTCACACCGCTTGAAGGTAACACTGGACATGGCTCAACCGAGAGAACAAGCTGGATTCAGGAGTGGCTACAGCACAATAGATCATATCCACGTACTGAGAGAACTAATTGAAAGAACGAGGGAATATGAACTTCCATTGTGCATGGCTTTTATCGATTATGAAAAAGCCTTTGATTCGGTGAAACCATCAGCAGTTGCAATGGCTCTGAAATCCTGCGGTATTGAAGATGCATACATTAATATTATTAATAACATCTATGAAAATGCAAGTGCAAAGATTCGGCTGTTTGAAAATACAACACACATAAAAATTGGAAAGGGAGTGAGACAAGGTGACACCATATCTCCGAAGCTCTTTAATGCCACATTAGAAAATGTCTTTCAATCACTGGACTGGGAAAACAAAGGGATAAAGATTAATGGAGATTATCTAACCCACCTTCGTTTTGCTGATGACGTAGTCATTTTTGCAACTACCCCATCAGAGCTGCAGAGTATGATCCAGGAACTTGCTGACAAGAGTAAAGAAGTGGGATTAAAAATGAACTTTCAGAAGACAAAAGTGATGTTCAATGCTTTTACAAGAAATGAAGATTTATCGATTGATGGAGAAAAACTGGAGATAACAGATACGTATGTTTATCTTGGACAGCAGATATCAAGTGAGGGTCACATTGATGAAGAAATTAATAGGCGTACAAAACTTGCCTGGAGAGCTTTTGGAAGAAACAGCATAATTTTCAAGAGCAATATGCTATTATGTCTTAAAAGAAAAGTGTTTGATCAATGCATCCTTCCAGTGCTTACGTATGGTGCAGAGACGTGGACCTTAACTAAAAGAGACATACAAAGGCTGCAGACAACTCAAAGAAGCATGGAGAGGTGCATGCTTGGTATAACCAGGAGAGATAAGAAGAGGAACTCGTGGATCCGAAAAATGACGAGAGTGGAAGACATCATGATCAGAGTTAAATCCCTGAAATGGCAATGGGCTGGACATACTGCCAGAAGGACAGACCATAGATGGACAGCAGAAATTTTAGATTGGATTCCAAGGGACAGGAAAAGACCCAGAAGAAGACCACATGGGAGATGGGTGGATGAAATTCGTAAATATGCGGGAGTGACATGGAGGAGACTGGCACAAGACAGACCGTTGTGGAGGAAACTTGGGGAGACCTTCGTCCAGCAGTGGATTGATAATGGTTGACAATGATGATGATGATGATGTAGAACGCAGCAGACAGATTTTCACCAATCAAAAATTTGACCTAATTAAGGCATCTACAAATTTGATAAAAAGTATGGGATACAGCCTAAGTTTTTTTCACTGGACATTCAAAACCGCACCCATTTCTGAAATATGCCATGCCCGATTTTGAGAATTACCACACCTAGGAAAAAGAAGCAGTGTGTTGAAAAGGATGATTTTTTTTTTACCATAGAGAAATGATGGTATTTTTAAGTTATGTATAATATCCATTTTAAAGAAGTATGTATTTTGATTACAACGATGTTTGAAAAGTTGGGATATGAAATAAATAATTTTAACACCTTGAAGTTAAAAAAAACATGCATTTTTTATTTTGAAGTTTCAAATAATGATAAAAATCAAATTCATTGAAATTCATTATTTTACTTAGCTGTATGGTAATATGATAATAAACATTGAAAGATAGAGCAGAAGACATACATACAAAAAAATTACTGAAGATATTCTTTTTAATTCCCTGAAATGGAAGAATATATTTTAGGCAATACATTACAAAGATAGCCTTTATACTCCTCGTGTGTTCATGCACAATTCATTCTTCCCACACAAATATGCACAAAAGGAAGAGGTGCATACCTCAGGCTTCCTCGCTGGTGGCTTCACATTTCTGCTGGGCGGCAAGGCAGGTGGTTGTAACTGCTGATTCCTAGGTGGAGTAGCAGGTTTCCTTTCTTTGCGTTCCTCTCCTGGTATCGGTGGTAGTGGTTTAGAAGGTGGGGGAGGATCAGGTACAACTAAAAACAAAGGAAAATAAATGCAATTTCCAAGATTAAGAAAACAATTAGGACACTGATTTGATATCAGTTATGATGAATGGACTATAAAGTATAGAGATAAACTGTAAAGACTAAGATATTTTACTTATAGAATTGAAATGCTAACTCTCTTTGAAGTAATTTCAAAACAAATATTTTTTACCACTGTCCAGTCAGAGTTCAAACTATCCCTCAACTCTCAGAATCTTTTAATATACATAGGTTGTTAAAAAAGTAACAGCAAATTGGAAGTATTTCATGAAACGAATACCCCAGGAATTTCAAACTGCCATGCAGGGAAGATACATTCTTAGAGAAGGTGTTGACACTGTCCAATACATGCTGTGGCATGCTTAACATGTTAAGCGCCATGCCAAAAATGTCAAATGTGTCACTGGGACCAAACCATTTTTCAATATGTTTCAATCAAATATTTGTTTGCATTCTTAATTTGTGTTTTTCATGTCATTTTCATAAATGTATGTGTCTTTTTTTATTGGATGATCACTGGTGGACATGCAGTCCCAGCCAGTAAATTTGCATTCTGGGACTGCATGCCCACTGGTGGTCATGAGGAGTAATAATTATTATTTTGTTTCAGATTGCACTAAGAAAATAAAATAAATATATAGAAACGCACAGTAACTAGAATAAACTTCAATGAAAAACAGATAAACTCAAATGTGCGTAAAATAGACAGCATAAGACTGATAAAGTGAGTTTGAAGCAACCGAAAGCGACCTCAAAAACTAAAGTGATCAAAAGCGGCCTACTAGCTAACCGCGAAAGTGCAAGATGAAACGCAAAAGACCACAAACCGAAATGGAAATTGAGAAAGAAGTAAATAAAATAATGCGTGGGTGTGATGAAAACAACGAAGACAATATGTCTGATGAAGACAACGTGAATCAGGAAGTAAATGAAGAAAGTGTCAGAATGGATGAAGATAAAGTGAACGTTAAAGTGAATGAGAGAAAACATGAAGCAAACGTTAGAAAGGATGAAGAAGATGGAGTGAGCCACAGAATGTATGAAACTGATACAATGGATGATGAGAAAGCAGCAAACCTTGGAATGAATGTTGGATATTCTTCCAATGATGAAGACTGTCATTGATGACGATTTGGTGGAAAGTTCCTCTGAAGGGGTTGGAAGTCATGAAGAAGACGAGGAAGACAATGATCTGCTGGATAACGCCAATAATGTTAACCCAAATAAGACCATCTGCACTTTGAAAGAAGTTGCAAATGACAGAAACAAGTTCATCTTTCATGTTCCTTGAACAGGGCCAGTCTCAGATGTTTTTTTTTTTTTTTTTGATTGGAGGTTTAACGACCACCGTGAGCAACTCAATGGGCTATAAGCAGTCGCCCGTCCCTAATTTAGGGTCACTGGTTCCAGGGAAGGGAGAGAGCCAGTGCCGTAAGACAAACACAATATCCATGCCTCACCGGGATTCGAACCCGGACCCCTTCCCTGGACGAATGATCAGAAGTCATCGCTTAGACCACTGTGCCACCGGGGCGGCAGTCTCAGATGTGGTTGGCGACATGAGACAAATAGATCCTGCAGATGTTTTTCTCTATTTTATAGACAAGGAAATCATAATTGTACAAGAAACAAATTACTATGCATCAGAAAAAAAAAATGAAAAAAACTAAAAAATATATCTACTCGTAAAAAATCTAGCCTACCTACATGTATCCCAACAAACCCATCAGAGTTAAAAAAAAAAAAAAATCATTGGCTTTACATGCCCTAACTTAGGGACTATTGGTCTAGAAATGATTTGTATAAAAACAAAATGTCTCAACTAATTAGTTGCACCGGTTCGAACTACTCTTGACTATGTTTTATGTGTCTAGAGATGCAGATGGTCCACGTGAAGATCGATTGAGGAAAATTTCACCATTTATTGATGCTTTACAAGCAAAATACAAACACGCATATGTGCTCAAGGAGAATGTCTGCATTGATGAAAGTAATGTGCCATTTCAGGGTCGAATCTTTTTCCGGTAATATATACCTAACAACACCATTATGGTATCAAAGTCTTCAAACCTCTGCATGGATGATGGATACATTTAGGCATTAAAAAATCTACACAAGGAGAGAGGTAATAGATCCTGCAGTTTTTGTCACTGAAAATGTAGTGTGTCAACTAATGGGAGAGCTGTTGGATCATGAAAAGACGTTATATGTAGACAACTGGTATACCAGTGCTGCTTTAGCAACAACCATGATCCCACGAATAATCCACCAACAAATAATCCCACCGCTGTGACCAAGGCTAAACCTAGAAAAGGGGAGCTCATAGCATGCCAAAATGAAAATCAAATAGTCGTCCTGAAATGGAGAGACAAAAGGGACGTGCTTATGCTGAGCACCAAGCATGCTGCGTCTACAACAGAATATCGCCATAGGAGAAAGGATGTTACAAAACCGACCACAATTCTAGACTACAATAAAGGAAAGTCCTATACAGGGTGTCTCAGCACCAGGTTTACAAACTTCGAGGAGGGGTAGGGTACACCTAGACAACTCGGAATCACATAGCAATGCTGTGTCGGAAATGACATGTGCATGCGGTAGCGTACACAGAAAACACAAGAAAGGAAAGGACACCACGTAAGTGAATATGCGGTTTATTAATCAATGTACATCAACAAAAGTAACATGGTCAACAGTAACAAGGGTCAACTACATACTAGGTCAAAGGAGGTGTTTGAATTGTCGTCCATGAGCTGTGATGCAGGCCTCACATCTTCAGCGCATGGAAGCCCGGACATTCTTAAAGATCCTGGGCGTGTCCCAGACTTCCCCAGCAGCTACTGCGATGCATGCAACCAGGTCCTCGGCGCTGTCAACAGGGGTGCCATACACAAGTGACTTGATATGCCCCCAGAAGAAGTAGTCAAGGCATGACAGGTCCGGCGATGGAGCAGCCAATGCACCGGACCACCACGCCCGATCCACTGTTAGCCAAATGTGGCGTCTAAATGGTTATGAACGTGATGGCTGAAATGAGTGGGGGCTGAGGGCATGCCCCTACCACGTGGGAAATTAAAGAGACTCGGATATATACACAGAAATAGCGTAAGCATGAGGATACACACACGCACACACACACACACACACACACACACACACACACACACACACACACACACACACACACACACACACAGAAAGAGATATATAAGGAGAGAGACATGGAGAGTCAGATGATCAGATCAGATCATATGTAGAGGATTTTAGGAAGGGAGTGTCTGACCCCAGGTTTTAAACAACCCTTACAAATTCAAAGCTAGGAGATTTGGGCTAGAGTACCCGATAGGAAAGTGACATGGAAGTGAAGTAGAAAAGAGGAGAAAGACGCCGTTATTTATTACCGGGGGCCCGACGGCTTAACGTGCCCATCCGACACACGACGGGTATTTAGTGGATCGAACCTGAGGTCCTTTCCGTGGCAGTCACGAACGTTGCCCACTAGGCCACCCGTGGCCCACTGCCACAACAGTCACAAATGCTCTCCACTACAATAAAATAAACAACAAAAAAGTGCAAGTAACAGAATTCAAACCAAAGATCGCAGAAACATTGATAAAGACAAAAAGCAAACCCCGGAAAAGTCAACATAGTCTTTCAAAGCCAACCCTCTACATCAGCAAACAGACCTTCTACATCAAAGCAAAAAGGCTATCAAAGCAAAAAGGCCATCAAGTCAACAAAGTCAAGGGTCAAAAAAGATTGACAAGGAAGAGATGTTCCTCTTGTTACAGAAAATTCAGTTCTGAATTAGGTGCTGCATATACCAGAAAGCACACCAAAAAAATCAACACAATGCAACAATACACCAGTGTATTTTGAACTTTTAAACAAAGCATCAATTTCAGTAATAGAACATACGAAAAAAAAAAGGACTAAGTTCAGAAAATATAACAAATTATTTGTTTTTGAATTTTGTGATTTATTCACCTCTCTCTTACAATCTGCCTAACCCCAGCACAAGTATACTTGCCTCTGGGACCATACAATAGACCTGTATAGGTTACCAATGTATCGTGGGCAACAGTGGACATGCGGTCTTTGGGTCAAGTCACAAAATGTCCACCAGTGGCCACACAGCACTTAACGTGTTAAATGGAAGGGCAGCATAAACAGAATGGCGCTGCCCTTAGCTGTTTGCATCGTACAGGAACAGAAAGGGGACAATCATCAAGTTTTTGTGGTCCAAGGGTGTGAAATCTCATGAAATTCGTAGAAGAATGCTGCAACAGTATGGAGATGCCTGCATTGGAAAAAGAAGATCGTACGAGTGGGTAGATACATTTAAAAATGGACAAACATCCATCCGTGATGAGCAATGCTCCGGTCGCCCCAGCACGGCTGTCACTGATGAGAATGTGGGTCACACTGATGCTATTATTTGCCAAAAAAGGTGTGTTTCTTTAGAAGTTCTAGCCAAGTAATTGGATGTCAGTATTGGATCTGGTCATATTCATTGTCATGGAGGTTCTAAAGTATCACAAGTTCTGTGCATGGTGGGTGCCTAGGATGCTTAAACATAGAAATCGAGCAAAAAAACACACAGAGTCACGTATGGTAAAAAGTTCGTTTAGCGGTAGCTTTCGGTCATTCTACAACCTTGATCACCCACGATCGACAGGATGGGCTGGTTACCAGAACTACAATTTGAAATTTATGTTTCCAATAGTCTTCCAAATACAGCATTATCTGAACTAACACTTGAAGACACACACCTCTGCAGTTCCCCTTTGGAAAGAAACAAAAAAGTTGCCCCATTCATCAACAAAGCATCTCTGCATTTCCAAGAAAGCATTGAAATTTTGTTCACATTCAGAGACCCCTCACCAAATCTCATTTATTTGGATCTCTCTACTTAAATCTGGCAACAGTTCCAGCACCCCAATTTCAAATTGTAGTTCTGGCAACCAGCCCATCCAGTCGATCACGGGGGATCAAGGTCATAGGATGACTGAAAGCTACCGCTAAATGAACTTTTTACCATATGTGACTGTGTTTTTTGCTCGATTTCTAATTTTATGTGTTATTGTCACATGAAGCCTGAGTTTTAAACCTAGGATGCTGACTGATGAGCACAAGATCATTTGCGTATAGACTTCCACAGCCTTCCTGGCGCATTATAACGACGAAGGATATTACTTCCTGGCATGTTTCATCACATGGAACAAAACCTGAGTGCATCACTGTGATCCTGAAAGCAAGAGGCAGTCTTCAGAATGGTGGCACACATCTTCTCCAGTCAAGAAGTTCAAGTCTCAACTCTCTGCCAGAAAGTTCCTGTTTACTCTCTTCTGGGATATGAATGGACCAATTTTGGAGCACTATCAGAAAAAGGAGGAAACAGTGAATAGTGCCAGATACAGCGCAATGCTGGAAGAGGAGCTGAAGCCAGCAATATGAAGCCGTCACAGAGGACTTTTATCGAAAGGCATTCTTCTCCTTCATGACAATGCCCTCCCTTACACATCCATTGCAACTCTTGACACTATTCAGAGATTGAGATTTCAGATCTTTTTTTTTTTCTTTTGCATTTTTGAACTTCACTTTTAGTTGGTAAAGTTCGATGAACACTTACCGCACGTGGGGCTTGGCTTTCAATTCATATTTCCGTTATGTGGATGTGGCATGGGGGTTTTTCATTTGGCCACGGGTCCACTTCTTTTTTCCGTTGGAATTTATTTTGCCTCATCACCAAATGAGTTTTTTTCCTTTGCTGCATCCTCATTTACTTCAATATTTATTCATAACCCTAGTACTTTCGGTAATACTCCTTTACCGTCTTCGAGGGGACATTTTGCTCCGACTAGCATGGACCGTGTCAGCTGGGCATTTCGGTGGTTCTCGCGGGCTGCTTCTGTCATCGGCTATCGCTTCTTCTTGGGCGTTGTGGCGCCATCTCTTGTTGGTCAGTGATCTCATTTTTCGAACTTTTTCATTTTTTTTGCTCAATTTTAATTAAATTTCTCCAGCTGTTTCTCAAATTATTAGGGTCATTATGGTTGCAAACTTTTTTCCTATTTTTTTCAATCATTACCGACTCTGCTATTCTGAGGTGTTTTTCGGATTTACAGCTTTTAATGAAAAACACCTCAGAATAGCAGAGTCGGTAATGATTGAAAAAAATAGGAAAAAAGTTTGCAACCATAATGACCCTAATAATTTGAGAAACAGCTGGAGAAATTTAATTAAAATTGAGCAAAAAAATGAAAAAGTTCAAAAAATGAGATCACTGACCAACAAGAGATGGCGCCACAATGCCCAAGAAGAAGCGATAGCCGATGACAGAAGCAGCCCGCGAGAACCACCAAATGCCCAGCTGACACGGTCCGTGCTAGTCGGAGCAAAATGTCCCCTCGAAGACGGTAAAGGAGTATTACCGAAAGTACTAGGGTTATGAATAAATATCGAAGTAAATGAGGATGCAGCAAAGGAAAAAAAAACTCATTTGGTGATGAGGCAAAATAAATTCCAACGGAAAAAAAAGAAGTGGACCGTGGCCAAATGAAAAACCCCGTGCCGCATCCACATAACGGAAATATGAATTGAAAGCCAAGCCCCACGTGCGGTAAGTGTTCATCGAACTTTACCAACTAAAAGTGAAGTTCAAAAATGCAAATGCATTAATGCACGTTAAAAAATATAACCTCCAATATCGGAAGTAAATTGAAAAAAAAAATTTCTGATAGACTAAAGAAGTTGGTGAAATAATATGAGAAATGTATTGAAAAGTTGGATGATTATGTAGAAAAATGAAATATCATTTGCATTTCTCATTGAATTATGTATCCCAAAATATTCAATTTGTTGTTACTTTTTGAACTGCCTTCATATTCTAGCAATAATTGTTCCCAAACCCCTACATTTGGTATAACTACTTTTTCTTTGCTCAATTTTATATATATATCATCATCATCATCAACAACAACAAGAACAACAACCATTATCAATCCACTGCTGGATGAAGAAAGATCTCCCCAAGTTTCTTCTACAACTGTCTGTCTTGAGTCTGTCTCCTCCATGTTATTCCGGTATGCTTTTGAATTTTATATATATATACACACACAATTAACCCTTAATGTACTGCCCACCACCCTTGCATAATGCCACCACTTTGGTCTGAAAAAAAGGGGTCTACATAAAACATCCTTTGATACACAGACACCCTTGAAATTCATCAACCACCAATGTATATTATGGCACCAACCTGCCTTCCCAACATAAAACATGCTTGATGATGTACCATAAACTTGCAAGCTGTGTGAGAATTCCCTTCCTGATATTTCAGACCAAGGTTCAATTGTGGCAAACCTTAATGTTAAAGACACTGGTTCAATCAAAGATGGGAATCAGTGTCTTAACATTAAGAAGCTTCTTTGAAGCTAACTTGCAGGATAATGATATTTCAGGTGCACTTGTTAAATTTGATTGTGATCTGGAAATAACTGGGTTGAAATTGAAAACACAAATAAAAATAGGTTTTTAAAAGAAAATAAGATATGTGAAATGATTTTGTGTAATGCATTCATTTTCACTTAATAAAGTTTTAGTAATGTAACATGGTTTTTTATTCATTTCCTTACAATTAAAATGTTAACTTTGTCTTCCTACAACGCAAAGTAAATTTCCACTTTAATGCCTACAAGAAGCTTCCAAGATGGAAAATGAAACTTCAAACTACAGTGTGCACTAACTAAACACACATAACTACATTTTTATCTGATTAACAAGTTTTTAATTTAATGTTACGATTTTAGGTAAATCATAATTAACAAAATTGGGGTTACTTAAAAATAATCTGCAAATCTGATATAATGCCACCCTTGATGTAGTGCCACAATGTAATGTAACAAATGGTGATGGTACATCAAGGGTTGACTGTATACATGTCAAAAAAAAGAAAAAAAAACAAGAGGAGAAGCAGCGACAAAAAACAAACAAATCCAAGTGGAGGATGGGGAAAGAAACAAAACCAAAAGGAAGAGAAGGAAGGGCTGAGAAAGAAGGAAATGAAAAAGCAAAGCAGAGAGAGGAAACCAACAGAAAACAAAGGAAATATACGATGATGGGGAAAGAAGAAGAAAAATATGCAGAAAAATGGATGCTACATTTTTTATACTTCTATTCAGAAAGTTGCTCTCTTCTCCCTTTTCTTTGTTTTGTTCTTGTGCTTAATCTCATGCCTTCCTTTTTCCATTTTGTTTTAGTAAACTACAAACAACACTGATTTGTTCAAGTCTTGTCTTTCACCTAAAGGCCTTCTTCATTTTTATTTTTGTTTATTTGTTTTGAATATCCTTCATGTTATCATTTTCTTTTTTTTTTTTTTTTTTTCTTCCTTGTTTGATGCATGTTGGGTCGGGCAATGCTGAAGTTTTTGCCTATTTCCAAATTCAACCATTAAAAAAAAAATTTATTTCTTCAAAATCAAAGGCTTCCTAATTTTTTTTTTCTTTCCAGCCCCTTTTTTATTAAAGTCCAGTTTTATTCTTATCGCTCATAAAACTTTTAAAGTCATTTACGCAAAGAGTTCAGGCAGAAATCCAAATTCTACGTTGTGGTGTAAAATGTGGGAGCATTTTGCATGCGGTGCCCTTGGCCCTTGCAGAAGCCATTTGAAATGTATCTTACTTTTTTTTATTTCTACCTTTCCTTGTTCTTTTTTTTTTTTTTTTTTTTTTTGCCTCCCATTGCACAGTTCCTTTTTAATTTTTTTTTTTTTTCACATTGGTTTTCCCTCTCTGCTTTCCACAATTTCCTTTCTTTTCAGCCCTTTCATTTCTTTTTTCTCCCTTTTGTGTGTGGTTTTGTTTCTTTCCCCTTCCTACTCCTCTTTGTTGTTGCTAATTTTTCCACATTGGTTTCTTGTAGTGTTGGGCATAATCGATTGAATTGAAGAATCGAAAGGTTACAATCGAGAGATCTGACAAATCAAGATATTCATTCGAAATAATCATTCGAACGATTTCTAATTTCAGAATTTACCGGAAGAGGGCGCGATACGCTCAGAGCCGCCGTCTGCGATTGACAAATCGAGATATTCATTTGAAATAACAATTCGAATTATTTGTAATTGGTGCTACACGCTCAGAGCTTTCTTTCGCTAGGATGGAATGACACTAAGGACACCTGAATTTTTTCGAATAGCATAACCTAGCTTAAGAAGTTAGAAAGAACCCAAGTGATTCTCCCAGCGAGAGATAATTCGATCACGTGAAAAGCGAGTACTTCCGAACCTCGATACCTCTCAAGATGTTTTCGGGTAGACGAGCGATTTTGCTCGGAACTTATGTTCTCGAGAAGAGACAAGCGATTTCGCCTTTCGAATGCACTTGTTTGAACGAGACAGCGTATGAGCAATCGAGAGTCCTCTCGATTTTTTTTTCATTCGAATGAATTTGGCGTAATCGAATGTTTAAAGAGATTTTCATAATCGAATGAATCGATTATTTCTTCTCGATTATGCCCATCACTAGTTTCTTCCTCTCTGCTTTTTTCTTTGCCTACCTTCTCAAAAAAATTTTATTTCTAGGATTTGATTTCTTTCTCACTCCTTCTCCTCTTGTTGTTTTTTTATTTCATTTTTGGCTAAATGCAGTATTTTTCAGCATTTTTGTGCCTCCAGGTTTACTAAATTCTGTTTTCTTCTCCTTCTCTTCCTCCTTCCATTTTTCTTGTGTGTGTGTGTGTGTGTGTGTGTGTGTGTGTGTGTGTGTGTGTGTGTGTTAAGCACACCTTCCTTCTAACTTTGTGAAGAAGAAAAATGTAACATTGCAGCCATTTATTATCATCTCTTATATGATAAGGTTCACCATTTAAAATCCTTTCTATTTTTAAAACAAAATGTGGCCCAAGTCCTTTTGACATGAAATCACTCAATAAATAAGACTAAAAACACCTGAGTATTAAAAATTGCACAATTATATATCATTTATACATACCAATTAACCTCTGTGGTGGAACAGGTGGTCTCGGTGGGGGAACAGGAGTCTCAGGGGGTGGTGGAGGAAAGTTACCAGAAACAGGGTGGGAAGAAGTTGGGGTCAAAGTGCCACAATCATCTTGGTAGTTCCTGCGCAATGTGCCATCTTGGTCCACAACATCCACTGCACTGTTGCCACAAAGAGAGAGCATTGATAATTGGTCAAGATATAAGTGTTGAAACAAGTAACTATCAAATTAATATTTACAAATTGCTCAGACATGCAGATAGTAATAAGTTTTTCTTCAGAAGATGCAGCAAATTTTGAAAAACAAACAAACAGTACATTTGATAAATAATACACAAGTTCACTCCTTCATAAAGGACAAAATGAATTAAAATATATGTACCTATGATATAGAACCACCAAAGAAGTTTTTCTTCTTATTGGTTTTTCTTATTTACAAACACATTTTTCTTTAGTTTACCTTTTCTCAGAAACTAGAATGAATTAAAATATATGTACCTATGATACATAGAACCACCTAATAAGTTCTTATTTACAGAAAGTTTTTCTCTGTATTAGTTTTTCTTATTTACAAATATTTTTCTTTTTATTTAGTTTACCTCTGGACAGATGCCAGAATGAATTATAATATATGTACCAATGATATAGAACCACTAAATAAGTTTTTCTTTTTATTTACAAAAAGTGTTTCTTCTTATTTAGTTTACCTCTTCACAGAGGCCAAAATGAATTAAAATATATGAAACTATGACATAGAACCATAAAATAAGTTTTTCTTCTTATTCTGAAAGATGAGTTAATAATTTGAGAGGAAAAAAGAAAAAAGGGAGAAGGCATGGGATGACCAGAACAACTGTTTATTAAAAACCATAAATACTCTCGGCATCCTCACCTAACTAGTGTTTTGAGAATGACTACAACAAAGGGTGGCAACTTCAAAATGGCTAACATCAGCCATGTTTCTTCTATGGCAAAAATAGCACAGGATGCAGAGATGCCAACCTGTTTCAGATATTTTCAGTAGTACTCATACAAATTTTCAGTAGTTTTGGCCATTTTTCAGTAGTCATACCAAAAAGAATAATTTTAACCAAGGAAAACAACTCATTTAATTTCATTGGAATTTTTTTACTTACTTATTCATTTATATACATGAAAATCTGTATCAAAATATTCCAAATTTTTCACATGGAAAATAATATACACCATGACTGATACATTTTTTTTTACACAGCAAACAATTGATTAAATAGCTTTCTTTAGTGATTTCGCTGTACAGTGTTTTGTAGATTTGAGTTCCTCAGCAGAAAATCTTTTTCATAACACACTTGCCCAGAGGAGAACATATTCATTTTTGCAATAAAGTGCTTCTACAGTTTCTAAACCTAAATTAGGTTGGAAACGGGCTTGATATTTTTACACTAAACTAAAATCTCTCTTACTCACAGTATTCGAGTGTGGAACTACAAGTATTGCAAACATTACTTTCGAGAGAATAGTATAATTAACTGCTCCATTACAGCCTCTTAATTTTGAGATTTCTGACCAAGTGACATCTATTCTATCTGTTACTGCTATGGTTTCTAATTTGTCAGCTTGATAACAAGAAATTCTGCTTCCAGTATATCAAGTTCATTTTCAGTTATTATAAATGGAAGGCGTTTGACTATGTGTAATACAGAAGTAAATGATGTTATGGCTCTAAGTGAAGGATCTACTACTTCTGCATGTTTTAAGAATTCATCATAGATCAGTATCTTTTCTTGAATATAAGAACATTCTTCAATGTGAAATTTTCGGACAGATGTATAGAACTTAGAAAATTCATTTTCGTTTAAAATGATTTTGCTTTAATACATTCTTGTTTTTACTCCAATTACCAGTTGTGTCCTTTCTGATTATTCTTTTTTGAAAAACTTATTTGAAAAATTAAGCTCAACATCACCATCAGCTACGACAGTAGGCTTCACAAACCCCTTGGAGGATGCCATGACAATTTTATCCATCATGCTGAAAGAACTTTCATTTCAGTTTGAGGACCATGAATGCACGATAGCTTTCACTATTTTAGATAAAACGTAGTGTAACTTTGAGAATATGAATGCTTTTGAATATCATGCACCAATTCTTACAAATTTTTCAGCTTCGTAACTTTCGTTTTCGGACTCTCCCCTCTTTATCAAGCTGAAATGCAAACCTTTTTTGGGGGTATATGTAAGAACACAGGATACACGTTCAGAACATCGTTGGGGAAAAAATTACAGTTATGGGAGAAACCTTTGCTACGTCCGATTTCTGTTTTCGGACATTTCTCCTTTTCATATTCAAGGTGAAATACAAATATTTACGAAATAAAATGAAATTTAACAACAATACTAGAATACTAGGCAGAGGAAACATAGCGTGAAAAATAAAATTACGATTACGGGAGAAATCTTCACTGTTTCCGAAAGTTTTGAAAGACGAAATTTCCGTTTTCGAAAGTTTCAGGCGGAAAGCATTCTTCACCACTACCAATTGCCCCAAAATTTCTGTTTAATTATGCATCGATCTCAAGAAGAACCCAAATTACGATGAAAAAGCATAAATTCCTCGAAGCCGAAGATTACACGGGAATTTTTGCGCCATCGAATTTCCGTTTTCGGAAATTTACCCTCCATTTTCAAAGCAAAATACAACGATTTATAGAATAAAATTATGTATAACAACAATACTGGACAGAGGCAACATCGCAGGAAAACGAAATTACGATTACAGAAGAAATCTTTATTTCGTTCACTTCTGTTTTTGAAAGGCGAAATGCTGTCCCGATGCTATTTTTTCACGTTGGTAAAATTCTTCGATCTGTAGTTTTACACGTTTCTCGATTGTGTGTTTTTGAGCGTTGATGTGTATTTAACGTGTTTCTCGATGCATATTTTTACGTGTTGATGTGTACTTTACGCACTTCACGACGTGTATTTATATGCGTCGTGAAAAATTCCTGATGCATATTTTTACGCGTTGGTAAAATTTTGATGCGTACTAGATGCGTAATTACACAACGAAATCCAAGCATACTTTTCTGCAACGCGAGAAAAAACTTCAAAATATTAATTACTGACATGAATGGTTGACGCACGATTTAAAAAAAAACTTCGATGCCAGGCAATGACACTCATGTTCTGCACCAAACTATTTTCAACAGCTTGCCGCTGCACTGCGAAAGAGCTTCAGGCCGAACTCCGCCCACGTCCATCACCAAAGTGAGCTACGCTCAACGTCCCCAGAATGTTGCATGCTGGGGAGGGAGGGTTTTCACTTAGAATGACTCAATGCAAGACCACACTCATTGAGTGCTGGCCGCTCACACTAAGATCCGAGCAGCTTCGAGAGGCAGAACTGGAAGTGCAGGCAGCATCGCAACCATGACGGATCATCAAGTGGCCGCCGTTGCACTGGGAAGGGGAACAAGCAAAATAAAAATTAATAACTTTCGTTAATTTTCCGTAGAAAAATCACGGTTTTCCGTATTCCGTAATACAAGAGCTTTTTCCGTAGGAACTACAGATATTCTATAGTTGTTGGCATCTCTGAGGATGTAACTATTGGAAATGTTTGAAAAGGCCTTGCAATAAGTGTTTCAAAAGAAAACTATCCATATATTATCAGCCAAGACATTTCATATTTTCCTCTAATGAGGTATATCTTATTGTTTATTCATTAAAGACTGCAGGGAAAAGTTATATCTATCATACTTTTTAACACTTGCTTACACATATTGTAGCAGCAATACTTGTTAATAATGTGTAATTTAAATAACTTTTAGTCTAATGGATAATAATGTTAATTTTATTACTTTTTAGAGTCCTGTGTAAATACTTAGAAACTTTCATTTTAACAGTAGGTTTAAAAGTGTAAATATGTGAGAACCTCAATATATCTCATGTGATTCTATCATAAAAGTTCACATACCATTACGTGACTACAAGGTTCTTCATAAAGACGCTTTGACGCCCATTAAGTTTTCTGTTTTACACGTTTCATAAAGTGGGCACAGTCTGCGGTGGTGCATTAAATTATTCAATTAAGATACAATTCAGTTAAAAGTCCTAAAAATGTTACTTAGGGAAGTGCGAGTTCAGTCTCACATCGGAAGTAGAGAGGCTCTCAAACTACCGATGTGGGACTGAACTCGCACTTCCGCAAGTAACATTTTTAGGACTTTTAACTGAATTGTATCCAAATTAAGAAGAAGGTAGTGTAGAACATGCTAAGTTACATATAAAAAGTTTAAGGCAAATATATTTCAGCCATTACTATGGCCTTCATCAGAGCAACTACGATTGGTTAACCAATCGTAGTATATGGCCTTCATCAGTGTGACTACGATTGATTCACCAATCATAGTCACACTGATGAAGGCCATAGTAATGGCCTTAAACTTTTTATACGTAACTTAGCATGTTCTACACTACCTTCTTCTTAATTTGTTTGTTAGTAACGTGCATTGCCTACCACTCATTTATGAATTGTATCCTAATTGAATAATTTAATCAGGGTTCGTACACTTCTAGAGAAAAAAAAAACCAAGGACTTTCCCGAGACATATGCTAAAAGATTCCAGGATGATTATTACCATTTACAGTATCATGGTCAAATTATTTTTTAAAAGTAAATTCGGTTTTAAGTAATAAAAATAATGAAAGATGTAAATGGGAGACTGTGCTTCTTTACTGATTCCATTTTTTTAATGTATTTAATTAAAGAATAACCCAATAAATACAAAACTGAATCAGGGTGGTGCAATTACCACAAAGCCTATCTCTGAAAATCATTTCCCTCAACCAGAAAATGATTAATGCAATCCGACATTTTAGCTGCATCACTATTCTGCACTCATCTTTCCATGTAATCAGCCTATTAATTATAGATAACAATTATAGAAACAATTGAAATTATTATAAAATAAAGCAAAGGCATATCCAAAATTTAAGAATGGGAAGGGCACATGTCTAATCAGTTAATAGAAGAAATATAGAAAGGAAAAATGATATAAATGTATGCCTGTTAGCGGACGAATTGAAAACAATGGAAAAGTTGAAAATAGGCGAAAAAGATTCTTCATAGAAGAAGCTATGCTAAAGAAAAAGTTTTTCAAATACATCTCCAGGAAGCAAAGATAGCAAAAAAAAAAAAAAAAAAAAATTCCCTTTATGCCCCTAGCGGGAAATCTTTGCATTATTTAAAGAGGATAATGCTCCACATCTCTATTTTAGCAAATGGCATACAGCAAAGGAGAAATTTCTCAATACGGTTTTTAGAAGCAGCGATACAGCTGCAAACTGAAGTACAAAAACACATCCTAGCGACAGAACTGTGCAATACAAAATTCCTTGTATACTAGCCTAAAGTGTTCTACAATTTTTAAATCGCACATGTAGAAGTAGAGCTATTGGGAAAAAGAGATTAAGCACTTATTTGCACCCCCTTTAAAAACACTAATTTCAAATTTCAAGGCTTTTCAAGACAGCTTTAAAAAAAAAAAACTGTTTTTCCAGGATATTCCATGCCTTGAAAAAATGTTATGTTTTTCAAGCACCCATGCGCACCCTGTTTAATGCACCGCCATAGACTGTACCCACTTTATATAACGTGTAAAACAGAAAACTTACAGACGTCAAAGCATCTTTATGAAGAAATATGGGAACCTTCTTTAGAGTGCAAATATTACTTTGTTTCATAGGGTACCAGTGTTTCTTCTAATTAGGCTGGTGTCGGACAGGATGTGCCAAAGTTTATGGCATAATTTTTTGTTTCTTTGGTTTCATGGCTGGTGTCTGAGCTCAAGGTAGAAAGTGTGTTCTAGTGAGCAAAAATTTTATTGGTGGGAGGACATTGTATTTTCAGAGGATTTTAAAGTTTGACTTTTGCATCAGGAGGAGTGTGTGTCGGAGGTGAAAGAAATGGAGTTGGTGGAGTGGCAGGGGAGAGGGGGGAGTAGAGTCTTAGGACAAGTGAGAAGGGATATCATGAGGCTCATGCACAGGAAAATAAGGAATCTGACAATTAACTAGGAACGGGGTAAGGCCAGCTGAAAATTAAGCTCTAATCCTGTGAACCAGCACTATAGCTAATGAGTGAAAAAAAAAATATTTTTTTTTTCATTTCAAGATTTAGTGTTCCTGAATACCTTTGCACTTATCTCATAGCAATGCTGCTTGAGCCAGCTAAGAATTGACTGAGATAGCCACCTAAGTGGCTTAATATTTTAAATCAAACTCACAGCACTATTACCCTCTCAAAAACTTGTTAGACAATTTCACAGAACATATCAAGTGCTGCAAATAATGTACAGGCAAGGGTAAAAGAAAATGAAAAAGAGAAACACATAACTTCTCCCTATATTCTTAAATGAAAAGGTAATTAGATATGTACATAAGCCATGTCATTACGACTACCTACTTACTTGTATGTTTCGTCACCTTTTGCTAAAATAACCATACGACTACCTACTTAATAGTATGTTTTGTCACCTTTTGCTACAATAACCATTTGCACCTTTGTATGGCATCACCTCTTTTGGACCACAGAATGTCTCATCAGGTATTCTGTTCCATTTGAATAGAATAAGATCTCAAATTTGGCAAATTACTAACAAGGATCAACAAATGCTTCACTCCACTGCATTCCACAACTGCACAATGGGATACAAGTTGAGATAATCTGAAAGCCAGAAGGGCACATAAAATACTTGGACATGATCCTTGAACTGTTTCTATACAATGCAGGCATTGTGGTGTTGAAAGGGTCTAGTGCCATCTGGATACAAAGTCACCATATAGAACAACATGTGTTTGAAAACATTCTAAGGCAGGATCTAGTGGTGAGGGTGTGTAAGGGACTCAGAGAGATTGTCACATTATGGGAGATAAGAGAAATTGTTATTATCAAAGACATACATTTATGAGACATTGAAGGACACCTAAAGGCCTCAAAGCACTTCTTCTTGAGCACCTCTTCTTCAATCCCCTTTTCCTTATCATCTTGACATTGTATTTGAATAACACCAGATGCACGCTTCTTGGAAATTGTCCGAAGTGAAATAAAAAGCATGTAACTAAGATCCTATTACTTTTTGAAAAGGAATTAATTAATTCTCAACTGTTCTTGCTGGCATTGTGCCATCCGAGGAGCGGAGTATAGAGTGTGATGAAATAAAGTTTGAACTGTCATTCTCAACTGTTCTTGCTGGTGTTGTACTGTCCGAGGAGTAAATTTGTTCTGACTAATGTTTGAAACCTTGGGCTATCTGGATATGGAGGTCTTCTGTGCAAGACTTTTGCATTGCAAAGGTGACTGAGAGACCTTTTTTTAAGGTAAATGATTATTCTCTGTTAAATGCAAATGTCTTAACTAGAAATTAAACAGTTGAGTTCCATATTTGTGTTGTTAAGATTTTTTGTGCACTGTCAGTAAATGAAATATACATGTCAACATTAGTTTTAGACAGTACTCCCTGCTGGGTTGAGCTAGTTGGGTGGGGTGGAAGAGCTAAAGCAGGATTGGACCGCTGCAAAGTCCATAGAACAATCCCCATACGATGACACAGCAGCCACCAATTTCTTTCCAAACAACTACGCAAACTAGTTGCAGCTGTTTACCTACATGGGATCAAATATGGATCCATCTCTCAGTACAATGAAGCTGGAACCAGGACTCAGACTAGGTGCCTCAGTATTTTCCAGTCATCGAACATCCAACCACGCTGCTCATGACCCTCTTTTGGCAGAGCTGTCAATGATGGGCAGCCAACATGGGGTAGCTAATTTCTTAGTCCTACTAACACGAGCATCTGCTAGATTGTGTGCTCAGAAACATTTCTCTGTGCCCACTGGATGTAGTCTGCCATTAACTGAAGGACTGTGAACCATCTGTTGCTCCAGACAGCATGTGTAAATCATCATTCACTACACACCTTCACTATGCAAATCCTAAAATAGTGAACAATGCCTGTGACATCTGAAATGATGGCCCATGCCTTCCTTGCTTCAATAATCGTTTCCAATTCAAACTCTGACATGTCCTTTCCTTTTCAATCATTACACAGGCTTCATACAGGCAAACTTATATGTGCTGCCTGTGCTGTCAATATACACTGGTTTTCATAAATTAAGCAACAAACGGAAAAATTGAGATAACTCAAAAAGTATGCAACTGATTCAGATGAAATTTTGTGGTACACTTAATCAGACCAAATGCAACAAAAAACTTAAGAACATGTGATACAAAGCATTTAGATTTTGTATGAGTGGTGCAAATATGAAAATACAGGTATCAAGATGAAATAGGAAAAGGAACTGCAATACGGAGTGTGGTTAACCCGAACAACAAAACAGGCCCAACAGCGATATTCAATGCTGTTAATTATAGTGTCAAGCAGTTCTGTGGGTAGCTGCATCCATTCCTCGAGCAAAGCAGTGCTGAGCCCCTGCAGGGTTTGGGGAGGGGGCTCAAGGCCAGTAACACACCTCCCGAGAGCATCCCAGACATGTTCGATGGGATTCAGATCGAGAGAGCGTGCTGGCCACTCCATACAGACTTATAGTCTCCTGTTCTAGTTACTGGTGCATGAGGCGATATATGTGAGGGCGGGCGTTATCTGCCTGCAGTACAAATGTATCGCCAGTTGTGGCCATATACGAACAAACAACAGGGTCCAGGATTTTGTTATTTGTGCAGGCTTTAAATTTAATTTAACTTTTTCATGCACACTTCAATTCATTCAGTCTCATCCTTGGTCTTCCACAGTGATGGTTTTTCATTTTGCTACATGCTCATCTTTCTTGAGTCATTTTAGCAGTTAATCTCACCCATTTCATCTTTTCTAAGAACACCTTGAACTACACATGTTATCTCATCTACACACATTTCTTTTTTCTATCTTCTATAATGATTTGCTACAATCATCACTTCATTTAGTTTTACACAGTTTGTCAGTGTCAAAATTTCATTGGCACAAATTAAAACAAACAGGTGGGAACTTGCTTGCTATACAAACAGGCATATTTCTTCTGAAAAGTTATTAGGTATGCAAATGTAGATTCCTTTTCCAAAAACAGAGTTGAATCCTTCCTACATACGGCTTAAAGTCTCCATTTGTCTATATCAATTTCTAAGCAAATTACATGTTTCTCCATTTCAGTTTCCTGCTACATCTGTGTTTAAATCATACCAATTTACATGATTAGTACATACTATTATTACCATTGTGTGTCATAATTTAATCCTACAGATGCTATTCCAGTGAAAATCTTCCCCATGCACCATCTATAAGCACTACAACAATAATTAATTTTTGCTACATAGAGTCAATATCACATCACTGATGTTCATAAAAATCTGTTACAACAGAATGATGTAAAAATACCTTGGCTGCAAAGGCAAAATATCGTCATCATCACTCCCACTATATCTGTACTCCTCTTGCTCTAGAACCTCCCCTATAAAGAGAAACTTAAATTAGATATTTGCATGAACAAAACAAAAAAAATGCATAGCCATTTTACATTTGCAACATTAGTAAAATTGGTGGAAACTGCAAAAGTATAGCACATCCACAATTCAGAAATGAAAACTTTTCATCTTAGAAACTAGCAGGTTGGCATCTTCAGAAAACAGGCAAGACTATTGGCATAGGGGATGGAATTTGTACAGTCATAGCTGAATGGAAAAGTACTTGTATATTATGCCACTGAAGAATATGGAATTAAGAAAGTATATCCTGGCACAGTATGACAGCTGCAGAGAAATAAAACAGAATTTACAAGAACCCAACTATGAACATGAAAAAAGTTCAACATGAATCCTTTCCTAAAAGAGTAGGATAGGATTTCAGTCTGGGAAGAGAAATATATGCCCCCCCCCCTTTAAAACATGAATGTTGTCATGTTCTTCAGTCCATTATTATGGAAAACCTGAAGGAATTCATTCCTTTCACAAAACTTAACATTTCTCATATTCATTGATTTCTTTTCTTTATTTTCTTTATCCAGAAGAATATCCAAGAAAATTTTTGTTTTTCATACTGTAGTCTTGGTAACAGCTTTATAAAATAATTAAAAAAAAAAAAAAAAAAAAGTCTGCCAGTACTTCAGTTGATTTTCAAAATTACACTTTTCATCATCAGCATCTGCTATACCATCTACATATACACTGACAAACCATAACATTATGAGCACCTATCAAATATTGTGTTGGTCCCAGTTTTTTGCCACAATAACCACTTGCATCCAATGTGCCATTGACTCTACTAGACTCAGAAGGCAACCTTGGGTATCCTGTACCAGCTGGACAGAATGACATTTTGGAGTTTGGTAATGGAGTTGGTGTGAACTGCCAAATGCTGTGTTCCACTGCATCCTACAAATGCTCAATGGGATTCAAATTGGAGGAACTCGGAGGCCAAGTGAACACTAAAAATTATCTTCAAACCATTCCTATAAAATGCAGGTCTTGTGCCATAGGGAACTGTTGTACCAAATGACCTCAGTGCCATAGAGCAACACTTGGTCTGAAACAGTCTCAGCAAGATCCAGTGGCAAAGGTAAGCTCAATGGGAATGAGAGGACCTAGTGAGATGTCCACGACAGCAATTTCCATACCACGATGCCTCCTCTGCCATCCTGTTTTCATTCAACCATGAAGTCTTGTTCTAGCTGTTCACTAGGGTGGAGCAAAAAAAATAACTTTTTTTTTAAATTCATATTGCCAGACTCATTATTAGGTTCCAAATGAGCTAGAACAAATAGTCTCCAAATTTCAGCCCAAAATATTGGCATCTTGAGGTTCCACAACTAAGCTGAGGAGAGAATGTCAGAAGGTACGGTCCGAGCTTGCATCTACCGCTACACAAATAATTGTCTTTAGACGGCATCTACATTGATAGGAGGAAGGACAAGACTATAGTGTATGCAAAGAAGGGAAATTCTTCCTGCAGGATAACAGGTGTGAAGCATATTATTATTCTCTTGTCAGAACCTGGATCTGTTTATATAGGACATGTAACTCCGGATTCTGGGTCCAGGGCAGATATTACACGAAGTATCACTAACTTTGTTACACAGGAAGGGATTTCGCTTTCCAACCTGTTTGCTGTTGGCTGTGATGGAACAAATGTCAACACTTGGAAGAAAAATGGCGTAGTTAGACGTCTTGAAATCTTTGTTGGTCATAAACTGCATTGGTTTGTATGCTTGTTGCACACCAACGAACTGCCTCTTCGTCATCTTTTCCAGAAGTTTGATGGAAAGACATCTGGGCCAAAACAGTTTTCTGGAACAATAGGAAAATCCCTGGAAATGTGTGAAACCCTTGCAGTGACAAGTTATGTCCCTATTCCAGTTGCTCTGCTTGAAATTGCCAAAAAAGACCTCAGTACAGACCAAAAATACCTCCTTGATATTTCTATAGGGCAGTATCCTTGGGGAGTGCCCTCCAAACTTAGCAAGCAGGAAGTCCTGGGAAGATGGTCTACTCAAGATGGCTCACTACAGCCAACAGAATTCTTCGCCTTTACGTATCAACCGCAGGACCACCAGATGACTTAAAGCTCCTAGCAGAATATGTTATAAAAGTTTATGTGCCATCCTGGTTTGAAATAAAGAAAATCCCGAGAGCAACTCATGGAGCATGTCATCTTCACGGAATGATAAAGAAAAGTTCATTCTTGCCAGAAGAGTTTAAGGCAATCGTGCACGAAGTTATTCAGAGGAACTGTTATTTTTCTCACTCTGAAAACATTCTGTTGGCAATGCTGGAAGATGAACCTGAGAAAAATACTGAAAGCAAGAAAAACTGACTGGAAGGGGGAAATACGCCATTTTGAGCTTCACAAATTGAATTTCCAAGCAGAGGAGTATTTTGAGATGATACACTGGGACAATATCTTGGAACCATCGCTACCTTGAGCCTCATCGATGAAGACATAACAAGACTGATCAGAGGCCGTTCACAGTTTGAAATAGGGAAGCTCCCTTGTCATTCTCAAGTAGTAGAGAGGCATGGAGACTGGTGACAGAAGCTTCAATTGCAACATGTGATTCAGAAGCCAGGGATGAATCCATACGCAGCCAAATCAAGTCCTGGAACGAAATTCTGAAGTTCGACACCAAGATGAATTTCTTCGGATCTCGTGTGGAACCTGAAGATGACGAGTCATTAAGTTGAAACTTTTTTCCTGTTTCTTTTTTACCAATTACAACCATTTGTTGGGTTAGGAAACAAAAATATTGTTAAAAAAATTATTTTCATGTTTTCACTTTTGTGACATTAAAATTAAATGTTTTTAACCTAGTGTGGAACCTGAAGATGACGAGTTATTGAGCTGGAATGTGTTTACTGTGTTTTTTTAACCAAACAGAACGAACCATTTGTTGGGTCAGGAAACAATAAAATTTAAAAAAAAGTTTTTTTTTTTTTTGGCCTTTTTCACTCCACTCTACTGTTTACCCATGTGACACTGAATACAGATTTCTTCATCAACATGTTGGAGCTGAAACTTGGACTCGTCCAATCATGCAATTCTTTTCCAGTCATCCAATGCCCAATCACAGTGCTCTCAGCCCCTATAAGAACAATTGTTCAAGACTGCCAGTCAATCTGTGCACATCAATGGGCCACAATAAACACCTTTAACCCAGAGGATCCACTTGATGATCTGCTCAAAAGCATTACTCTGCATGTTCACTGTGTTGTAGTCTGTTGTTAGCTGAGGGCTAGTGCATCATTTGTTGTCCTGGAGAGTAGATGCCATCTGGAGTTCACCTCAACAGTCAACCATTGGTAGTCTTCCATTCCAGCACATTGGGTGGATGTGTGCCACTCTTTGAACCATTCCCACTGCACATTCACTACAGCAGCTCTCAAATAGTAATATTATGCTTATAGCTTCCAAGATGCTGTGGCCCTCATGTTCCTCTCACAGACAATCATTTTACACTAGTCCTCCCCTTTCCTCACTGCACAGACTTTGTACTGATGAACTGACACACCCTGCTTGTGCCATCTTTCATATATCTGGCACCAATCAATGGTGTCAATGTAATGTACAGTGGGGCACATCCAGTCATGAAGACATGCTTGGTTAAAATATGATGACCTCGCCCATGAGTGCATATACTTAATTTTTTTATTGTAACACAGCAGCGCTAAACTTGATTTTACAAATATGCAGCTCTGAAATGCATCATTTAACTAGGTGCAGCTTTTAACTACTTTCAGTAACATAAAATACTATCTAATTTTTGCAATGGTAACCTATGCCAGAAATTCTTTCAAAAAATTGTTTTCTCTGAGCACATTCACAAGCAACATGACTTTGTAGTGATTCATATTTTTAATATCCATGATCAAATGTTCCAAAAATATTAAAATGGAACAATGAAAATACTAATAGCAAGAAAGAAGTACATACAGAAATATGTATCATTTTATCATAAAGCAAATCAAACATTTTTGTCACTACAGCAGCTGATTTGAGAGCATCAGTAGATTCTTTCCCAAAGAAAACATACGCCAAGAAAGTTTTTGCATTGCGTAAATAAAAATAAATTTTTAGAAACTCTGGGAAACAAAGAAAATTGTTTTTAAAATACCTTTCTTGTGCTTCCTGGTTCGATCAATATGATCTTTCAACTGTATTCGAACTTGCCGCTCGGTAGGCTGGTCCCTTATGAAAGGATGCTTTAGAAGTTGGTCTGTGTATGGCCTTTGCTGATAATCTTTGACTAATACTGTTTCTATAAAACTGTGGAATTTCTTGGACCACTTTCTAGACTTTAAACGAGGTGGTGGGTTTCTTGGAATTAGAAAAAGTGCTCTCATTGGATGCATATCACACAAGGCTATGAAAAAGAAAACATTTCCAATTATAACTTATAATCTAGACAGTTAATTTTGCTTATGTGCAACATTTTAATAATTTATGCACAAGGTAAAATATTTGCAATACAAAATAAAAGAAATTCCACAAAATTAATTAAATTACACAGTTTCTGAATGAAATATTGTCACAGTGTGTGTGTGTGTGTGTGTGTGTGTGTGTGTGTGGTGTTATATTATTATTATTACAGTAAATTTTCAAAAACCTTTGCACTCTGATTCTGTATGATTTTAGAGTGCTGATGATAATGACAATCAAAATTATGGAAAGAAGGATGTGTAACTATGACACAAATGCAATCATTAGCACTGATGTGCCATATTTTTACTGTTGTCCATGTAAGCCACTCTTTCAGAAAACTTGAAAATTGCTTTGCCCTGGAGCGGTAATTGAACCCGCACCTTCCAATTACCAGTTGAGCATGCTTTCCGTTACACCACCCAGGACACAAGGAAGTTCTAAGCAACTGAAGCTGATCAGATGTGACATAGAAATCCGAGAACTTTTCAGATTTGCACTAGTCGAAGCAACTATAAGCTCCATTGTAGCATCCCAATAACCTTTTCTCACATCCTGGGTCGGATGTTGGTCTTAAGTTCCAGTGCTTCATAAAGCATTATACATAAATGGGAAATGAATTTTCCCAAAGAAATAATTCTTCGCAAATACATGGAAGGCAATACAAATGTAATCATTGGCACTGATGTGCCGTAGTTTCACTGTTGTCTGTATTTTTCACTGTTGTTCATGTATCATGTGCTTCAACTAGCGCAAATCTGAAAAGTTCTCAGATTTCTAAGTTGCATCCGATTAGTTTCAGTTGCTTGGAACTTCCTAGTTCTGGGTGGTGTAATGGATAGCATGCTTGATCTTTAATCGGGAGGTGCGGGTTCGATTCCCGCTCCAGGACAACGTAATTTTCAAGTTTTCTGAAAGAGTAACTACATGAACAACAGTGAAAATATGGCACATCAGTGCCAATGATTACATGTGTATCGCCTTCCATGTATTTGAGAAGAATTATTTCATCGGGGAAATTTGTTTCCCATTTATGTACAATATTTAACTATGATATTACACATTACTTTACAAAAACTTGAAATGAATAGGCATATAGAACTTGGTTACAGAGCATTTGGAGAAAACAGTACTATTTTCAAGAGCAATTTACCCTTGTCCTAAAAAAAAAGGTTTAATCAAGACATTCTTCCAGTTCTTGCATGTGGGTCAGAGACATAAACCTTAACTGAAAAAATACATACGAAGACTATAGACAACTCAAAGAAGCATGGAGAGATATATGCTTGGTGTAACCATGAAAAATAGGAAGAGGAACTTGTGGATCAGAAAAATAACAAAGTATACAGCATCATGATAAAAGTAAAGGCCTTTAATTGCAATGGTTGGATGTATTACTAGAAGAAATTACCACCATTGGACAACTGAAATACCAAGTGACAGGGAAAAGAGCCAAAAGACCATGTGGAAGATACGTGGATGACATTCAAAAGCCTGCCAGAGTGGCATGGAAGTGAATTGTTCAAGATAGAGAGATACAAATACTACAGATAAGCTTTTGTACTACTCAGGGCTTGACAAATATCTGCAAAGTTACATGTCCAACAGGGCATGTGCAGAGATTATTTACCGATCCAGGTAGTAAAAGCTGGATGCCCAGGAAAATTGAACTTTTAAGATAACAAATCAGAACCCTCATTTTTTTAAGTTAAAAAATATGGACTTTATTACATATTTTGCATTTCCCTTTTAAAAGTCTATATTCAAAATGTTCAATGCACAAAAGTGCGTATCTCCTTAACTAAAAAAATACATGCGAAGACTATAGTTTTAGGATGATGATGCTAAAATTGGTATGAAATGGTATGATTATGAAATTGGTATGTGAGAAATTAAGTGATTATGCCATGGGTTCCTTTAGTTAAAAGTTTCCACCTTTTGCCACTAAACACACTGCAGGCTAGTTCCACCAGAGGCATGCATTCTGTCCCCGATTTCAAACAATTGAAGCAAAATTACACATGGTTCCAATTCCTGGGCCTGGAGCATAATACAATTAAAGAAATTATATTGTTCTGCTCTTAGCACTCCATAAAAATAATAAAACTGATTAATGGGAAAATGTGGAAACTTTAACGAAAGGAAACCCATGGCATAATCACTAAATTTCTCACATACCAATTTCATAATCTTACCATTTCATACCAATTTCAGCATCATCATCCTAAAGCTTGAGATAAGCAATTTTTGTGCATTGAACAAAAGAAGACTCTTTTTTCTTTTGTAGTACGAAATTCTATTCCAAACTCTATTTTAAAATCTAGTTGCCCAGACTGGGCAACTAGATTTTTTATTTACCTGTCCATGTCAATAATTTACATACCCAAGGCATCTTGGGCATGGTATTTTTCAAGCACTACTACTCTTTGTATCCAAAGACTTGGGAAGCCATTCATTCTCTAATGATGGACCAGTTGCAAACAATGGACTCTTCACTGTGAATGGTTCGCCCTAATCGCTGTGAATGATCATTCAATCAGGCATTACTGTGGCACACACTGAATCAGTCACAGCACATTAATTTTCTTCTGCCTCCATGAGAAATGAATTTCCAATACAAAAAGTTATGTTCAAAGCAAATAGATTATAAATTCTGAATTTGCTTGTAATCTGTTTGCTTTGAATATTCTATCGATTTCTCATGTATTATGAAGAATATTTCTTCCTTCATTGATGAGATGTGTTACGTGGATAACCAATAAGTGGTACAAACAAATTCTGTTTGCTTTGAATATTCCATCGATTTCCCATGTATTATGAGGAATATTTCTGCCTTCATTGATATGTGTATGACCAACAAGTGGTACAAACAAATTCTGTTTGCTTTGAATATTCTATCAATTCAAAGCCCATGTGTTATGAGGAATATTTCCTCCACTGAAGAAAAGTAATGTTGAGAATTAATAAGTGCCAACACTCATATGTGAGGTGAGCAATGAGCTACAAAATATGGTGAAACTTAAGAATGCCAATGAAAACAATTCAAATGAATAACCACTCATTTGAATTGTGTATTTGAAATGATCAGAGATTCATTTGTGAATGGGTTCTAACTAAACCTCTGTTCTTTTGGACAGTTTGCCAATTCCCACTGTAGCCTCGGCAGATGCTTTGGTCATAAATAAAGGATCTCTGCAACAGATGATTTACTCAGTGAGTGCAGAGACAAGTGGAAGTGGTTAGCGAATTACCATTCATTAGAATGATCATTTGTGAATTACTCTTTTGCATTAATGAACTCCCAAGGAAGAATAACTTACACCAAATCTTTTTAGCCCAAGTGGCAGGAAGGAAAGGCAGAGGAAGGCCAAAGAAGTCATGGGACAATCAAATTCGGGAGTGTCTGCATGAGAAAAAGATTATCAGTATGAAGTATGGAAGATCTTGTGTACTATGTGTGATGGATGTCAGTGAAGCCCAAGTTGTATGTCAAGATTGCTGTAAATGTTAAAGTTTGATATGGCAACAGTAAGTAAAAAAAAAAAATTATCTGGTAGTTTGTATTTCTTTGTGGAGCTAACCTCTTTTTTTTTTTTTTTTTTTTTTGGTTGGAGGTTTAACGACCACCATGAGCAACTCAATGGGCTATAAGCAGTCGCCCCCCCCTAATTTAGGGTCACTGGTTCCAGGGAAGGGAGAGAGCCAGTGCCGTAAGACAAACACAACATCCATGCATCACCGGGATTCAAACCCGGACACTTTTTGGACGAATAACCAGAGGCCATCGCTTAGACCACTGTGCCACCGGGGCGGGCGGAGCTAACCTCTGAATCTCAGAGAACAGCCTAGTGATCACTATTCAATCCAGCACTCAACTGAAAATGGTTGATGGTAACCACATTTGCTAATTTACTAAACACACATAATATTTATTGCTTATCATTTATTGGCATTCATGTCAATACACAGTCTAAAAGCATGTCTGTACATTAAATATTAATAAACTACTATGGAAACTTCCATGTCATGTTTTCATTTCTTTCTTATGAAGATGGAAGTGCGGATAAATTGCCAGAAATCCATTACACTGTACTTGGGTCACAGGCTTTCATAACCAATTCTGAATTACTAACCCTTTAACAGGCTGGAACAAATTTAACTCTGGGTTAGAAAAATGAGCTGAAATCAGCTCGAACATGTATATATTTGCTGTCTAAGAACAGGTGGGTCGAACGAGTGAGCCTTCTCATCAGAAGGCGTAGCTTACCCCTTGAGATTTTTTTTCAAAGCAGTTGTTCAGGGGGTTGATTAACACTAATCCTTATTGACTGATTACCTTCAAAATGGGCTATAACAATAGCAAGGAATCTAAGAAAGGAGAGAGAAGATATTTAAGTCACTTGTTTCTTCCCAGTGGCATGACGTCTATGTCAGGAGGGCTAGCTCTTCCCCTTTGTAACCTGAATAATGATGCATAGAATGAACTAAAAGGGAAGGGCTTATCACTTGTGGCAGGTTTATTAGCGGTACTGATGAGATGAGAAGGAGTTATAAATTGTTTAGTTGTAGATTTTGACAAAACAAAACATTTGATGTGCTGTTCAGAAAGAAAAATCCAGCTGCTATACAAACATTTCTGTTTAGGGAACACAGAAAATTATTTTGAGTACCATTTGGTTAAGATACATTGGCCGCTTAAAGGGTTAATAACAAGAAATTGTACACCAACTATACACAAAATAGTATAAATTATACTAGTAATCTTATATACACTCAATGGACAAAACATTAGAGATATCTACCTAGTAGTACGTTGGTCCACCTCTAGCATGAATAACAGCCTGTATACACCGAGGCATTGACTACACCAGATGCCAGAGGATTTCTGGAGGTAAAACCAGCCATGCCTGTTGCAGCACTATCCACAACCACCCAAGACATCGATCCAGGATCCATGGATCTGATGTTCCGCTCCAGGAGCATCCCAGAGAGCTTCCACAGGGTTGAAATCCAGGGACCACTCAATGGTTCCAAACTCAGATGAGTGTTTCTTGGGCCATGCCTGGGTGGTTGCAGCCCAGAGGGGTGGTGCATTGTCCTGTTGAAACAGACCATCATCCACACAGTGCACAAAAGCCATGAAATTGTGCAGGTGATCAGCCAGTGCATGCTGATAGCGCACAGTGGTTAAGAACCTCTCCAGACACACTAAGGGACCTAATATGTCCCATGAGAAGACTATCCAAACCATCACAGAGCCGCCACCACCACCTTAAACAGAGCCGACCTGGCACAACGGGGCCATGGTTTCATGCTGTCGACGCCTCAACACCACCCTCCAGTCAGCTCCATATAGCTGAAAATTGGATTCATCTGACACATGATGCTGCACTATTCTGCAAACATCCAGTTTTGATATTCCCAGTACTGGGTGAGGCAAAATTTCTGGTGATGAGTGGTCAAAAGTGACACACAAGTAGGGTGTCTATTCCTGTAGCCTAGGGAATGCTGTGTGTGCCATACTGTTCACTTCCTGACACTGCTTTGGCCTCCAACATTTAACCTGAAAGTAATTTGCATCACCGAGGCTAAGCGGTCAATTTATATGAGCCTGGATAGTCTACATTGACACTGGTCATTAATGGCATGTGGTCAGCCACCGCTTGTCTTCTGGGCAATGATACATCCATTGATGGTATACTCGCAGTACACCCTTGATACAGTTACCCTTGGGAACCCTAGGGTTTTTACCAATTGGGCGATAGAATGACCCATCTGTCATGCTCAGGCAATGGGTCCACGACCAAAGTTGCTCAGATCACCATGTTTACCAATTGTGGTACATGGTTGGAAGGGGTATGTGATTGGTCGACAAACGGTTGGTCGACATAACAATTGGCTGACACAGCGATTGGCCAACAGTAACGATCGGTCGACAGTAGCGATTGGTCGACATAACGATTGGTCGACAGTAAAGACTGGTCAACAGCACGTTTGATTGACAGTAACGACTGGTCAACAGCACGTTTGATCGACAGTAAAGACTGGTCGATATAGCGATTAGTCGACATTGGTCGACATAAATTGGTCAACGGAACTTGGAAACAAAAAATTTGAATAAGTGCAAACAGTTTGGCGGTAGATTGCCCCACTGGAAGATTGCCACACACAGAAAAATTGCCCACCGGAAAATTGCCACATGGTTTTCATCAAGGAGATGAGCACAAATCGCCGTTTGTCCAAGAAATGCTTTGAATGTGTGGCAATTTTCTGAGTTTCCGAATTATGAGTGGCAGTTTCTCCAAGGTGCCTATACCTAAAGTGCCCCTGGGCCCTTTCGGAAATAACATCGTTCAGAAGGCCCTCTATATAGATTTCACTATATATATATATATATATAGAGAGAGAGAGAGAGAGAGAGAGAGGGCCATTTCTGATGACACAGGGGCCTATTTGGAAATAATGTGTTATAATGCTGTACGTTCTGAGGACTACATTCTAAAAGACATTATTTCCAAAAAGGAATGTTACGTTTTGAGAAGTCAGTACGTTCTGAGAGGTACCACTGCGAATGTAAACCATAATCCTCTGAACCAATGGTTATCTCGACCGATCGTGCTGTCGACTAGTCGTTACGGTCGACTGATCATTACGTCGACCAATCGTTACACTGTCTACTAGTCGTTACAGTTGCCTGGTCGTTATGTTGACCAATCGTGCTGCCGACCAATCGTGCTGCCGACCAATCGTTACTGTCGACCAATCATTATTCGACTAATCGTGCGACACCGGGTTGGAAGCCCAGCTGTCCACCTATTTATTGTTTGCATTTGATTTGGGTCTGTTCCACTCTGTGCAGAGAAATGTCCATCCGTGCCTATCTCTCATGTTTTGTCTACTATGTGTATGTGTGTGTGTGTGTGAACGTATATGTTCATGTGCATGCATATATATATATACCGAGTGCTCCATATAAAAGAGGCCCCGTGGCCAGACGTTGTTAGGCGAGTTAAAGTTGTTTGGCGGGTTTCCAGTTAAAACCGCTTCGTTCCACTTCTAACCAGTTTCTGCGTGTACAACTGCAAAGGAAATTCTCCGGAGTGGTTAGTCACAGCCAGAGCAGTGTAGTGTAGACACACGGTCATAAGTGTAAGTGAAAAGAGAACAAAGGCAACAGAAATTATTTTAAGTACGAAACAGCGGATTTTTATTGTGTAACCGTATTTCAGAAATAACTCATACAAGGTTTTGCTGAAAGTGCTGTCCTAGTTCTTTACACAAAAATTTCCACATTGTGCAGCACCAGCGAAATCAGTGGTACAGAATGTTAGTGTGGAAATTTCGTGAAACCGGCATGGTGTGCAACAGGATAAGAAACAAACCCAAGACAATTTGTACTGAAGACAATATCAAGGATGTGTGCACAATGATGTTACAAAGCCCTCGGAAGTCGATTTGCCAATTATCATCTGCAACAGGAATACCTACCACAGGTCATGCCGACGCATACTTAAGGTGGATTTGCATATTCGGCCATACAAAGTTATGGTGTTCCAAGAACTTAAAACTCCTGATTATGCAAAATGGATGCAATATTTTAAGTGGTTTCAGGAGACCATTGTCAGCGATGAAATGGACTCAACACTTTATTACATGACAGATGAAGCATGGTTTCATCTGTCCAGGTATGTCAATGCACAAAACAGCAGGATTTGGAACAACACAAATCCCACACTGACAATGGAGACTCCTGTGTATGACCAAAAGATAGACGTTTGATGTACTGTGTCTGCGAAGAGGATAGTCGGCCCATTCTTTTTCACTGACACCATCAACTCGGAGCGCTATCTTCAGCAACTGTTCAACCCATTTGTTGCTGCACTTACAGAAGAAGAGCGAACATATGCTTTTCATTCAGCAGGTTAGTGCAACGGCGCATACTGTGCGGAACAGTCTACGTGCTGTGCATGAAGTGTTTGGGGAGGACAGAACTATATCGAAGGGACTATATGGTCACCCAGATCACCCGATCTCCCCACCTATGACTTTTATCTGTGGGGAGTATTGAAAGAGAAAGTGTACACAACTAATCCGCACACCCTTGATGAATTAAAAGTGAACATTATGGATGCCACAGCCCAGATTACTGCAGATGAGTTGTGACGCATTACAAACAACATGTTCTATCATTTGCAGATGTGTCTTGATGTCAGTGGACAGCACTTTCAGCAATTGTTGTGAACGCAGGCAAATTACTCCTGTTTTCTTTCATTTCAACTATTCTTTATCATGTATAGTAACATTGCCTGACTGTTATTGTTCATTATACTTGGGCCTCTTTTATATGGCACACCCTGTGTGTGTGTGTGTGTGTGTGTGTGTGTGTGTGTATATATATATATATATATTTATATCTAAGAATATGAATTCACAAAATTTAAAAAAATATAAGACTTTCAAAGGAATGAACTATACAGAGAAAAGAGGCCCAATTATAATGACTAGGCAGTGCCAAGGCAGCTAACAAAAGCAATATCTCAAAATACTAGAAAAGATATGTAATTGACAAACATGCAAGAAATACTGAAGGCAAGTAGAAAATAAAACACTGAAAAGGCACATCTAAACAAAATACAGAGAAACTTACAAAAGAGATCGACCCATTATTCAGACAAAACAATCTGTTTATCATCAGGAGAACTCCAGCTTGGAATCATGGCCTTACAAAATGTAGCAAATGCAAAAAATATAAAAATGCACGCTACGGAGTTTCCTAGGCCAAGCAAATCGATGAAGGAGATTCAGGAATGGAAAGAAACATATCAGACACAGACAAGAGTACTAAGGTGGAAAGTCCAGCATTCCATGTGACATGATTAACAAATCAAATAAGGTGTTGACATATGCAAAAAAGTATTACTGTACAAACTGTGGATGAAAGTGTGGATTAGAAGGCCAATGGCTATAAAAGGCCCACCATGTAGGCACTTGGAAATGTGACAAGTCAATTTTGTTGGACCATGATTAATTAGTAATGTCATTGATATGTATACCAAACTATGAACTAGTACATACAAATTGACTACCATTTCCTAGGAGCTGAGCAAGTAAAGAAGCGACAAAACCAACAGGAAAGTCATTGAGATTTAGATGTTTATAGAATCTTCTAAGTTCTTTAAGTAATTTATCTCTGCTGCTATATAATTTAAAACAACAATGTACTTGAGATATAACAACAAATATAGATCTTGAAACTAATTAGAGTTCAAATTAACATAGAAACATATGTCAAAGGAATATTCTCTTCTTTTGTCGAAAATGGTAATGACATAACCCCCGTTTGAATAAGTAAGTTCAATATCCATAAAGTGCATATAGTTACATTCAGAATTAGCTTTTTCTAATATTAAGCTTGGTAGATAGACATTTACACTTTGGGAATCAAAATTGTTCTAGTCAAAAGTTATAACATCATCAATGTATCTCATTACACAACTAGTGCATATTCCCTTACTTATGGAAGTTTTCGTAGCAGTGTAAGTATAGGTTTGCTAATACACTGGAATATGTGGAACCCATAAGAATGCCTCTAAGTTGGCAATATGTGTTATTGCCCAAAATGATAAAATTGTTGTCAAGGCAAAATGATTTAAGAAAGTTCTATGTGTCTTTGGATGGCACAGATGTGCTCTTCGAACTTGCTGAATAATCTATCACAAACAGTATGGAAATTGTTTTGGTCTATGCTTGTAAATAGATTTTTAAAAGTCGTAAGTAGAAATATGCATCTGTTGTTCGTTGGTCACTGAATGCACATATTCGACTATAGGGATATTGTTGTGAATAATCCAAATATCCCCTATATTTGCCAAAATAATTTTCAACTGTTTTTCAAACATTTTGCTAGCCTGTTTGTTTTTGCTATATTTAGCAGAAATAATATATTTAAAAGCTACAGGAGATTTGTTACATTTGGGCAAATCTCCTGTAGCTTTTAAATATATTGTAGGTCATAACATCTAATGTTGTAGGTCATAACATCTAATATTAAGCCTTTTACACAAGGCAATAATTTTTTTATTTATAACCAAACCAGCTTTGTTTAATCAAATTATACGCATCACTTTCATTTAATTCTGAAAGTAGAAGATCATGGTAGAAGTTCTTGCAGATGAATGCAAGGTTGTTTTTAGCCTTGTTCACAGGTATAATAATAAATTTACTCTGCAGTTCCTTAATATGACATCTTAGGTTATATGCTTAATGAGTGCCAACAGTGGGCAATAATCTTCAAACTTGCATCTTAAAGTGTTCAAGGAAAGTATATAACCATTCCATAAAGGCTTGGCATGGTATATCATAACGTGGAGACATGTTTAGGATTACCTTAATGAGATCAGACTCAAATAAGGTAACCAGTTTACTGTAGTTAACACTTTTGCTCGGTCTAAAATTTGCACCTTTTTCTACCATAGTGCGTAACTTTATATTTTCAATGATCTTAGTGTTACCTGTTATGATGTGTCCATGGTTTGAGTCAATAAAGTCCCGTAACTTAATATTATGAGCAAACCGATGAAGGAGATTGTAGTTCAGGAAGGCCATCAACACTTGCAAACTCCTTATAGTTATAAAGTTGTTGACCTACGGTTTGTCCATATTTAAAGCTTGTTGTAATGTTAACTCCTTTTACTGGGAAGCGTTTTCTTTATTGACTTCAAAAATTCTGTTAAATCCAATTCTGTAAGCAATTCTGTCCACAAAGTTCACCACTCAATAAACTTTAGTGTTATAAAAAAAATTATAATTCTTTTACAAGACTACTTTTTATAACACTTGTTTTATAATAATTTTTACGTTTTGAAAAGCCATGATTCCAAGCGGGAGTTCTGATGATAAACAGCTTGTTTTATCTGAATAATGGGTTATATATATATATATATATATATATTGTCAACCATCATCAGTCCACTGCTGGATGAAGGTCTCCCTAAGTTTCTTCCAGAATAGTCTATCTTGTGCCAGTCTCCTCCATGTTACTCCCGCATACTTTCCAATTTCATCCACCCATCTCCCATGTGGTCTTCTTCTGGGTCTTTTCCTGTCCCTGGAGAGACTGTGGTATGTTACGCATCACTTGACCTTTACATCCCATATATATATATACAGTATACCTTCCCTAAAAAGGGAATCTAGTTGATGTGCTTAAACAAGTGGAGAAAGGTATCTCATTTCCAATATGTCCAGCCGAAGTGTCGCTGAATGTTAGATTAAAAAAAGCAAGTTAGTTTGTACATTCCTGTTCGTTGCAGTACTTTTATGCTCAGTCATTCTGCTCTCAAAGCTGCACTAAGTACAGCTGCTATAGAGGATTTCACCAAAAGAAGAGGTTACTGCTTTTAGTAGGGCTATCTATTGGTCACAGAAAGTAATTTTACTTGAATCAGCTATTAATAATCTATATATACACTGCTGGCCACCCAAAATGCAACACCAAGAAGGACACGAGATAGCAAAGCCATTTTACTGGACACATAACACACATAACAACAATACAAAGATGAAACAATTGAGCTTACAGGCCCGTGCGACTTGCGGAACACGCAGACATCAATAGTTCGTGTGGCTCCCATGGCTGGCAATAACGGCCACTACACGCCGTGGCATCGAATGAAAGAGGCTTTGGATGTAGGCTTCGTGTATGTCGGTCCAGGCTGCTTCCACACGTTGCCACAGTTCATCAGGTGTAGACAAGGGTGATGCTTGCCGGGCGACTCGGTTGCTGATCAGCAACCAGACAACCAGACGTGTTCAATGGGCAACATATCGGGAAAACAGGCGGGCCATGGTAGCAGTGACACCTGGTGGGCCATGAAGAAATATTGCACGATGCGTGCCACATGCAGGCGCACATTGTCCTGTTGAAACGTGGCCGCTGGCAGGTCCTGCAGGTAAGGGAGGACTACAGGCTTCAAAACGTCGGAGATGCAGCGGCGGCTGTTAAGTGTACTGGCGATGCATACCAGAGGGGTGCGGGTGTCATATCCAATTGCGCCCCAAACCCTAACGCCAGGCGACGGACCGGTATGGCGATGCATAATGCAGGCATCATACACTCTCTCTCTGCGGTGCCGCCACACGCAGATCTGACTATCGTGGTGTTGCAGGCAGAAGCGGGATTCATCGGAGAAGACAATGTCGTGCCATTCCGTAGTCCAGGTGCCGCGTTCAACGGCCCACTGTCGCCGCACTCGCCGGTGGTGTAACTTCAATGGTAATCGGAGCAATGGACGCCGTGCGACAATTCCCCGCTCCTGCAGACAACGTCGAACCGTACGTGCTGACACAGGTTGTTGCCCAATACACCCTAATTCCTGCGCTAACATTCGTGATGTGGTGGTGCGAGCCGTCAATGCCCGCCACACAACATGCTGGTCCTCAAATTCGGTGGTGTGCCACAGCTGTGGCAATCGCTCATGTTGGTCCGTCTGTCCCTCCTGCACCCACCGAATCCACACTTGCCTCACTGTGGCTAGATGTAGTCCCACACGGGCGCTGATGTCTCGGTACGATAAACCACTGTCGCGATAAGCCACTATTCGTCCTCTGTCGAACTCCGAAACTTGCTGGAATGACTGCCGTATTCTGCGACGAGGCATCAGGAAGCTTCCCACGCACAGGTCCGGCAGCACAACACACTTACACTACTTACACCCCGCCTTCTGTGCACCCTTCTTATAGTGCTTCACGGTGGCATGCCGGGCACACATGATTTGCATATGCCCTGCAATGCTAATCGTTTGCATGTCCTCTTGCGGGCGATGCATGCTGTGAATTTCAGGCCAATCGGATGCTTCCTTCTTGGTGTTGCATTTTGGGTGGCCAGCAGTGTACTATATGTAAATGAAATTAATTCTGTTTCCTGCACATTCTCACATGTTACTCCCTATGCTGCTACTGGTAACAATAGGGTACCCACACAGACCCAACCAGTAACACCCATCCTGCACAGACAGAAATATTTACTTTATCATGCTATTGCTACAGGAAGAGTATGACTTGGTTTCTTCAACAACTGTTTTTTGAATTTGACATAATGTCCATAATTTGAAATTTGATCTTGCTGTTTTGTGTATTATAAGCTCATGTATGTGTGTGTAACATTTCATTACACTCACAGTGTTCTTCCAATTTGTGATACAGAATTGGCACATTTTTACAAATCATAACAATTTTAAAATAAAGTATCAAATACATTTCAGGTAATTCACAGATATTATTAACAGATGGCAAATTGTTTAAAATCTGCAGTGATTTTTCCATCAGCAAAATAATTTAGCAAATATATTCAAAAAGATGTTCAAAATAATGCCTATGGAATAACACTTTCAAATAAAGCAAACAGATCCCAGAACCGGTATCAGTAATACTATCACCAACAAGAAAGTATCTGCTATGGATTTTTATGCATATCAAATAATAAGGGCTGAATTACCAAACCACATTTTAAAATGCTGCCAGCTTTTCCACCAATTTATTGTAGGTATGTATGCCTAAATATATTGAGTAAACATCTATTTATTTGTTTAAACCACAAAAAGCTCAGAATGGGCGATTATATTCATTTACAGAATGCTCTTGTTAATGATGAAAATGTTGCAGACATTGAACTAATAGTTTGCAGACATTGGACAAATAGTTTGCAGACATTGGACAAATAGTTTGAAGACATTGGACAAATAGTTATATTACTGGTTACACTTACAGGCAGTCCAAGACACATACATGAATATGTTGAAGACGCAATAGCATATGTTCAGTTGTACAGATGCCCTGGCCTTTTCATTACATTTACAAGTACTCCAACTTTGTCTGAAATTAAAGAACTTCTGTCTGGTCAAGGTCCAACTGATAGCTTCAACAGCAAGAGTTTTCAAATAAAAATTCATGAAACTTAGGAATCAAATAACGAAGAATCATACTATGTTGAAACTCACTGTTTGATGCAGTTAATTGAGTAAGAGAGGCAATCCCATATATGCACATCTTAATATTGCTAAAGGAGAAAATTCATCCAACTCAAATTGACAGGCATTTCAGCTGAGCCGTCCGATCCTCAAGACACAACTCTCTTTAAAATCATCACTAAGAATATTATTCATGGAAATCCTTATTCATCTTGCATAAAAGGATGATGTAAAAAACATATCCCCAAGAACTGAAACTGGAGAAGGCAGCTACCAGCACTACAGGAAACACAAATAGAGAGATGGAGAATACATTGTGACCATCAAAATTAAAATAAACAACCAGTACACCGAAACTGATGTGGAGAATAAATGGGTTTGTACCTTACATTACTTTTTTCAAAAATGTTTCAAGCACACAATGTGGAATACTGCAACTCAGTAAAATCCAACAAAATATATTTGTAACTATGTTAACAAGGGAAGTGATCAGACAGTTTTCTGACATATCAGCAGTAATGAAGCAGTTTAGCACACTGATTCCACATTGATGATCATTATCCAACTGTTGTCCATCTCAGGGCTCATTCAGAAAATGGGCATCTATTTCACACTTGAAAATACCCAAGACAAGAGAGTTAAATAGTGTATTTCGGGTTGAGATTGTTAAGGTTATACCTTGTACACCATCAGTTTAAAACACTTCTTACATTGTAAATCTCTGGTGTTTTGCTTTTAAGTCTTCAATAAAAGAAAATGTACATACTGCTTCAGTGTAATTTGTTTACAACTATGAGAACTTTTCTGGTGAAAGAACAGTTCAAGGATCCATTGCTTCAAGTGTCAATGCTAGGTCTAATGTTCATTAATGAAGTTGACAAAGTGAGTTAAAGACAAACAGAAAAATTATCACTGAGAAGACAGGATGTCCTTTCCCTAGAATCAGTGGCCCTAAATTAGGGACTGATTACTGCTTATAGCCCTCTGAATTTCTCATGGTGGTCATTAAACCCCCCAAAAAACTAAAAATAAAACACCTTCTGTTTATCTTATTTATGTAAATTAAAATTGATTATATCAAACAAGAATTCATTAAAGTTTCTGAATGTCATTATCAAAGAGTAACATATTAACAGAGAAACCAACATGTGAAAATCAGTGAAGTGAGTTTCCTGACACAGCTGTTGTATTAAGGAGTTTCTTGAGCTTGCCTGTTTTTGTCACTTATTTAAGGCATACACTGAAGCAAGAAAAACTGAATGGACTAGCACTAATTGCAATCAAAGGAGAACTTGAACATTCTTCGGATGTAAGAAATTTGTGGTGACATTTATTGCACAAATTAAAAAAAAAAAAAAAAAAGCAAAGTAAAAAAAATTAAGATAAGCCATTTAGCAAATCACAGTAGTACTTTTATAGCATGTATATTAAATTTGTCTTCTTTTTTTTTTGCATATTGTTACCAGAAATGTTAACACTTTATAGTGTATATTTGTGTGGTTGTGGCTTAATGAGTGATCTACATACATCACCAACCACACAGATATCAGATATCCCAATAATGTTTTGCTAGGTGGCCTAAAAATGTCTTCAACCAGTACAGTGCAGCTCAATGAGCACCCATTTTTGTTCATATTTAAGCATGTCCCAAACCTAACAGCAGCTGTACAGACATTGAATACACATACTTCATATATATACTTTGAAACTCATTCTATTAATAGTGCCTTGACACAGTCCCAAAATGGCACATGGAATTACTATTTTCCAATAGCCATTTAACAAATCTGCAAAGTTTTGTCAAAATTAAGAGCAAACTTTAACAATTAACTCTAAAGTTCAAGTACTCACGTGGCTGAGACTCTGCCATTTCTAAGGCTGTAATGCCAAGTGACCATAGATCACTCTGAAAGAAAGGATAAAACATCAAATGAACAAGAGAATTTTGAGAAACATTCCTTCCCAGAAAAGTACAACAATGCAATAAAGTAGGGTAAGTGCACATTTATCATATAATTTTATACTTACAAAAATTAATATTAAACCCCTTTTAGCACAGTAGATATACCTAAAAATTGTATTCAGGTGTTTTTAACTTTATAAAAATAATTATTGTAAAGCAATAAATACATTTTCCAATATAAAAATTAAAACTTAATTATCTTAATTATGCATATCTTATGAATTTTTTTAAAGGATTAACTGTTTTCTGCATATTACTTGATTTCATATTAAACATTTCATCCACAACTGATGAAATGTTTCAAAATGTGGAAACATTTTGTGGTTGAAATGTTTCAAAATGTCTTTCAATTACTTTTGTATATGTCTTATGTTCGTATTTTAAAGTATTTAAAGTCGTGGTGATACGGAGGGGCGGTTAATATCGTGAAAGTTCAAACGAAGGCATGACTTTTACCTTTGTACATATGATTTTTAGTTGTGGTTTCTGAGGTTTTATTGCATTATTGATGTATATGAATTTCGTTGGTACTAATTTGTGAAAAGTCTGTTCATTCAGCTCATTACAACTTCTATGTTTTTGAAGTTAACAAGAGAGTACATTGTTTTTGGTGTTTCATGTGTTAATACTGAATAAGAATTGGATGAGATATCAGTCCTCTCTCCGGTAAGATGCGAATTGAGCAAACTCTATGTGCCAGAAATTTAATAATCGGAACAATGGGCTGCATTGCATATGTAAGTAGGATCATTGTATTTGTTTATTATGAGCCTATAACAAATTACGAGCATTAAGTTGTTACTGATATTTATTTTTGTCTGAAAACAAATGTATGTGTATTGTGTGTCAATGAGAATTATTAGCAATTAGAAAGCAAATGTCAAACTAAGTAACAAATGTCAATGAGAAATCAAATAAAATTTATACATCAGTCTCTTATTCACAAAATGTTTAGGGAGAGCTAATCAGAACACTGCAGGCATTCATACGAGTTTACTTGTTCAAAGTTAACTTTTAAAGAATTTTTTGTCTTGAAGATGGCCATCATTTAATCGGCTTTGTCATGAAGATTTGATTGTCTTCACTTAAGAATATTCACACATGAACATGTTTCAAAATACAGATACAGTTCTTTGGGGAAAGTCATATAAAGTCCTGGGAATTTATCACTGGGAAGCAGTTTCCAGAATGTCATTACTGTTTCATGCCACAACTGGCAGAAGGATCACTTCACAGATCATGTAACTCCAGGTGAATGCCTTCCGGCTGCTTGAAAGAAAAATTTGGATGGCTTCTGCAGGTCTGACAACTTTCTAAAAAAAGCCTAGCACTGCAGGCTGTTTTTGGGTTCAGCTATTTTAGGTACTGGTATTCACACATAAGTATATTATAGAGGGCCACATAAACTAACATCAGGGGCCACCAATTGGTCACACTGGCCAAATTAATTACAAATGAAATATTTGGAGAAAGGTGACTTACCCTATTATCATAAGTAGCATCAGGATTTTCATCACAGGCAATTACTTCAGGAGCCATCCTACAATAACAAAAAATACTTTGAAAGGTCTACTAATAACTCAGATATCTTAAAATAACTGTTTTGTGTTCAACACATTAATTCGTATTTTTACATAATGTATATCGTATTTTTCGAAATAAAAGCCACACCCTTATTTTTTGTGGAAAAAAATATTAAAAATAAAATAAATTTTAAAGATTTTTATTAAGAAAAAAATACAACTTTAAGCATGAAAACAAGAGATTAGGAATCATCAAATCCTTGTGATTTGCAAAGTTAGCAAAGGGCGATACCGCAGATGAAAACAACGTAGAGAAAAGCCACACAATCCGTTAGCCAATGGCATATGTTCACTTCAGGATTTGCCATGATGTCACACTTTCGTACAACCAATGGTCTTCATTATTGGTTCGAATGGCCATCCTTGCTGCATGGCTGATGTGCCGAAGTAAGCCAGCCTCGGTCGGAAACTGCTGGCATTTTGTGGCATACAAAACAAAAAAAAAATTCCAGTAAAACGGGAATTGATCTTTTTTAATCTAAAGCTTTGCCAAGAACCGTTCAAAATAAAAAATACCATCACAGAAGCAAATGTGCTAACCTCTGCATGTTGTTGGGAAAGGCAGTGATAGACAGGATCCTAGAGGAAGATCGTCTATTGCTGCAACACGACCTCTCAGATGTGGCGACATCTTCAGTCATAAACTGCAAATGAAAGTATGTTCTCATCAATTGAAGCTCAAGCAAAATTTGCATGTTTCGTGAATGGATTTATCTGAAAATTACGTCTCCACAGTATTTATGGTACTGTGAATAAAATGCATTTTATCTATGAAAAGTCTGCATAAACCAAAGAATTTGAAGCAGCAATAATGCAGCCTGCACTAATGCATTGCCACCACCAGTTTGCAGATGGATGTCTTAAGCATCTGTTGTGATATTTTGTCCAGAAATTCCATTCTTTCCCTTCTTCTTCACTTTGCTTTTCAAAAAGGAATTATGATAATCTTATATCAGTTTTTGATCGCTATGTACAACATATGAGATATATACTTAAACTGTATTTTACATCATTAATTCACAAAAGCAAAGGTAGTAGCATCTTCCGTCATAAACTGCAAATGAAAGTATGTTCTCATCAATTAAAGTTCAAGCAAAATTTGCATGTTTCATGAATGGATTTATCTGAAAATTACGTCTCCACAGTATTTATGGTACTGTGAATAAAATGCATTTTATCTATGAAAGGTCTGCATAAACCAAAGAATTTGAAGCAGCAATAATGCAGCCTGCACTAATGCATTGCCACCACCAGTTTGCAGGTGGATGTCTTAAGCATCTGTTGTGATATTTTGTCCAGAAATTCCATTCTTTCCCTTCTTTTTCACTTTGCTTTTCAAAAAGGAATTGTGATAATCTTATATCAGTTTTTGATCGCTATGTACAACAAATGAGATATATACTTAAACTGTATTTTACATCATTAATTCACAAAAGCAAAGGTATGCACATGGGCACAAATATACATCTAGCACAATAGCAGGACCAGCTCATAAAAAACATGCATGTGGTTAGCAATGAATAAATAATAAAAGTATAGTATATACGAGGGTTGTACCAAAAGTAATGCAAAAGTGGGTATAACTTTTTTATTAACTGACAGAGGTCGTTCAAATTGCACATGTTGGTAAAGTAACTCTTCCTCTATAGTAACCTTTCTTCATTGCAGGCAAATAATGGATTCCAAGCAGAAGTAATGTGTTTTCATCAAGTTCTTGATGAAGGAAGGGTGCATGCAGGCTGTCTGATATAAACAGAAGGTTACAGAATGTTTACAGAGATGACACCATTGACAAGAACAATGCGCACAGATGGATGAAGAAGTTTAAAGAAGAGGAAACCAGCATTGAAGACAAACCACGCAGTGGGAGACCATCATCTGTGACCACTGACACGAATCGTCAGTGAGTGGATGAATTTATTTCCGCAGAAAGATGAGTCACAATGCGATACAGAAAATGGTGGAAGACTTAGGATATCAGAAAGTGTGTGCAAAGTGGGTGCCTCGGCAGTTGACACCTGATTTGAAGGAGAGAAGGGTGGAAGTTTGCTCTGATCTGCTGGAAGCGTTTGAAAGTGCTTGAAGCCAATGAAGATGATTTTTTCCGATCTGATGGAAAGGGATGAAATGTGGGTGTATCTTTATGATCCAGAAATGAAGAATCAATCCATGGAATAACGTCACACCTCTTCACCAAGGCCTATGAAGTTCAAGAGCTAGTGGTCAGCACAGAAGTCATGGTAACTAATTTTTGGAAAGGACAGGGGTGTCATTCTCCTCGATTTTCTGGAATATGGCCGTACAGTGACCAGCGAGCAGTACATTGAGGCACGCGAGAAGCTTAGAGAAGTCAATGATTTGATTACGCAGACGAGGTGAAGTGGCTGTGAAGAAGTGGGTACAACAGTCCACATTTGAATTATTTCAAAGCAGATTCAAGAGTTGGGTTGAATGATGGCACAAATACATCGTTTGTGATGGAGACTATGTTGAGTAGTACCATTGTATAGAAAAAGAGTTACTCTACCAAAATGTGCAATTTGAATGACCTCTGTCGGTTAATAAAAAAGTTATGCCCACTTTTGCATTACTTTCAGTACAACCCTCATACAAGCATTCACGATACAATGACACTGTAGGAAAAAAATAGGTGTAGAAGATCAATTACTGTACCCAAGATGAATTCAGTAACACTTAAAACTCGTTTAGTAGACTTCATTTATTTTTATTTCAGGTTTAACGACCACCGTGAGCAACTCAATGGGCTATAAGCAGTCGCCCATCCCTAATTTAGGGTCACTTGTTCCAGGAATGGAGAGAGCCAGTGCCATACGACAAACACAACATTCATGCCTCACCGGGATTCGAACCCGGACCCCTTACGGACGAATGATCAGAGGCCATCGCTTAGACCACTGTGCCACCAGGGCGGCATAGTCTACTTTACAGCAGCCTACATCATATATATTCATAGAGATTATACTGACCTTTAGTATATAAGATGCACGAGGCTTTTGACACATTTTTTGGAAGAAAAAAAATACGAAAAAAAGTGCATATTTTATTCCAGACAATGCAGTAATTAAAAGCATGTGATAAGTTATATGCTTCATTTATTTGTGACAAAAAAATTCTTGCATTAATGTACACTTGAAATTCGCTTTAAAATATTCACTTGTGACAGAACTGCACTACCAGTATTTTTGCAGACATGGAATAATGACTTTACTTATTACAATAAATTTCAGGTTCATGAGCATTTTCCTACTATGAAAGCTTAGAAATTTATCTTTCTTTCAATAACTGCAATTTGGAATAACCACATATCATCCCCATTATCTGGAAATCTTCTGTCCTTTCACGATAAATAATGTGTGTTCGTGAATCTAGCAACCATTTGCATACCTGCCAACTTATGGATGTTGAAATTAGTATAATATTTTGTTAAAATTAGTACAGATTAGTACAATTCTTCATTAAAATTAGAACAGTATTTTCCAATTGAATAGGCAGATTATGTTCAATAATAAAAGTTGTAAAAAGACATTCAACATTTATACCAGCAATTTTGCTCTGTTGTTGTCATTAATCCTATTAAAAAATTATCCAATATTTGAGTGCTTCACAACAGATGCAGCATAATCACAATGGGTTTTTTTTAATTTAATATGCCCTTTAATGTCATTAATCCCTTTGTGGGAAATGCTCAAATTGCAACTACAGACCAAACAAAGGGCGAAATTTGCCCTTTCCATGACTTCACAACGAATGAATGAATGATTATTATTGTATTTCTTTGAAACTAAAAACCTGTTTAATTGAAACTATCTCTGGGGAAGGGGGGTCACTTTATTTTCTTTAATTTAATTCTGCCGATGGGGAAGAACAGGTGTGTGGAAGTGGAGTGGGGGGGAGTAAGACTAAGCTCTTTGGCTGTAGATTTTGAATTTCCTGGTCAAGGAATCTAATGCTCCTGTCACTTTTGGGGCTGTAGGGGTCATCCTGCCAGTCTGCTATTGCAATAAGTACTGATCCGACACTCCCCCATTCCTTCCTGACCCCAATACAAAAAAATTATATTTGTATACTAAACTCAAGAATACCTAAGATGACTTACAAAAAGAAGGATTTCCAAGTTTTGGCGGAACTCTGTAAAACCTATGTTTGCATACATCTGATTTCTCTTTATCACACACTCACAGAAATTACAGATTATTTTTTAGTATTTTCAGGAAAATTCATACATTTATCAAGTAATCCATGCAATTGTACAATGAGGTCAAATTTGTGCATTGTATGGATGATTCATACAATCTGGCAGCTATATGCATTTGGAGGAACTAAATGTCAGATCTGGTGACAAAGTAGCTATTATCATCCAAATTCTAATTAAGAAGACTAAAGACCTAGTTTGAAAGCTAACACGTGGCATTACCCTTTTTATATGCAATATGAGGGTGAATTTCTATTTTCTCTACAGAGGTTATGATAGAAATTCATTTGTCTGAATTCCTAAATATTATGTAAGACAATACCAAAAGTCACACACACCTGAAGTTGAAATGCTATCAGCAATCACATTCAATATATTAAAGGACTGTCGTGAACTCACAAAAACCTGAAAAAAAAATTCAGTAGTTTTATAAGTTGGATTTCCTGTATTTTCAAATTTCCCATTTGAGATTTGAGTATATTAATGACCATCACACAAACCCAGGACAACAATGCCCTCCAAAAATCTTAAATACCACAATCTAAAAATCTTTAATGATCCCCCTTCCCTCCCATACACACACACCCTGCTCAAAGTTCTTATCCATTCCAGTATCTTCAGTGGCATCACTACTTTAGATAAATGAAATGAATTTTGATTTACTAAGTTCAGATAAATTGATGCAATTCCTTGGGAGTACATAATCCTGGATAATGTAAAGGTCAGAATATCTGGATAGAAACCAGGAGATTCATGTTCAATACTTGCTCCAGCTTGACACAAATTTTCCATTTTGATCAAATTCATAGATATCTCTAGTGCTATATTGAAACAGAATTTTATATTTTCATAGGATTTTCAGTAGTTTTGTTTTGGGACAAATTTTTGAAAACACGTGATTTCATCAAGACCAATTTTACTTCACCCCTGCCTCTGCAAAAGTTACAGTAAAACACTTGGAATTGCATTTCCAGCAACAGCCAATCCTCACAATCATTCACACAATGAAGTCCTCCTCTGTTTCAAGTATTTTTTTAATTTCCTTTTCATGAAATCATTTTGGAACAAATCAATTTAAGTGATCCCCACTTCATTTTTTGCCTAGTTCCTTATATCTATCTGATGCAGTTGTGCTACTGAAGAGTCTGATGATTAAGAGGTGTTTTAAAAAAGTTCTCCAAAATAAAATAAAGCACTAGTAGAAAACCCCATACATTTTTTTAAGTTTTTCGAGGAGTTTTTAAAACATGATTTACATTTCCTCAAGGCATTCTTTCTTACACTTAATATGAGGACTGTGTGAAAAGTAGAAGGGAAAACTTTGATTTAGTACTTATAATCCCCAACAAAATTTCAAAACAGACTTAAGAGAATTAAGTATATTAATCTGAGTAAAGCCTTAAGTAAGTGGTTTAATCCCTTTTGTGAAAATAGACTCACCCTTAAATGAGATAAGAATCACTGAAGAACTTCTTATTACAGACTCTGGAGAACTTCTTATTCCAGATTACAGTTCCAAAGCATAGCATGTGCATCATTTTGTCAAATGCACTTTGTAAGAAACCCAGTATTTAGGAAATTTCATTATCTACATAGAATGTCATTGCATGTAAAAATCTAAATCATTATGTCTATGCACAAGTTTCCAGTGTTTTGTGGTTGAATCGATATTGCACTTACACAAGAAGATCCCTTTTGTGGAAGTACTGGGTGCTTAAAAAATAAGTATTCCTATTCTTGGATGTCTAAAAAAGTGAGAAATGGAGGTAATGTGACAAAACTTGGTAGATGGCTTATTGAGGGCATGGGGAAATAAATGATTTAGTGAGAAAAAATTTAGTTCAAAATTGCACTGCTAGGGGAACAATGACTGAGCAGCAAGAAAAGAGCAGATGACACCTGTATGAATTACTGGTTATTGGCAGCATGAAGGTTTTGTGACAAAATCTGCTCAATATGCTGGCCATCACAAAGGATTATCTGTGATGCACTGCAGAAGCCTCACTGCTGAAATCCAAGAAACTGCAGGTTGTTCACACGGAAAGTTTTATATCCAAATGTTCAAACATTCTGGCAATGAACACAATTTCTTAAGGGTTTCTGCACTCCTGGCCATCCCTGCTCATCGGTTCTTTCCTCCTTGTGATTTCTGGCTTGGGGATACCTGAAAGACATACTTTATCGGGATGGCATACGCACTGTCTCAGATCTGAAAATAAGCATCAGACGTGAAGTGGCCAACATTAAGCGTGACATGCTGCGAGCAACTGTGTCACATGCTATTCTTTGTTTGCAGCATGTCATCTACTGCGATGGACAGCATATTGAACAGGTTTTGTACTGAAACATTTGTGCTGTCAATGAACAGTAAATCAATCCATATGACTATTCTTTTTCTTGCATCTGCAATGCCACTGTTCCTTAGGGGCATAATTTTGCCCTAATCCCTCCCCCCAATCATTATCTTGTGCTCTTCTTAATAAGCTACTCGCCTACCTATCGAGTTTCATTGCAATATCACCATTTCACGCTTTTCTAGACATCTGAGAATAGGGATATTTATGTTTTCTCCCCTATATGGGGAGCAAACAATTCATAACTTACCAATATGGTGTTCCTATAAAGGTGTTTCTTCTACCTATGGTTCTATCTAGTTGTGCACTAACTCCAAAATCCACTGTAAGTTAAAATAAGTGGAAGGTTAGCAGAAATTCTACAAAAAAACCTTAAGCAAATAAAAATATGACACACATTTAAACCAAATACTACATGCTTTGAAGTGCAGATTAAAAAACAACAACAATGAATCCTGCACTAAAAGATTTATTTTCTTGTTTTTCTTATGTCTTTGGTAATAGCAATTTCATCCTATTCAGAATCATTCTTTATCTGAGAAGGGACCACATTGTTGAAAACAAAGAGTGCTTGCATTCAGTAAAAATAATTGTTTTAGAAATTCCTGGTTTACAGATCGATTTCTCCATTTACTTCATTTAATAGTTCTTTCCAACTTCTAACAATGAAATTAGGAACTTCACACACAAAAGTACACAAGGTGCTTCCAATTATTCTGAAAATGAAACATTCTACCTTTATATTAAAGACATTCCTGGTCATATTTCAAAATACAAACCTGATTTCAGCAGTATTAAATAAGTTTAGTTCTTTCCATTTTGCAACCATGATACAGTTCTAACATGTAAGAATAACTGTGCGGATACAGCCAAACCCCCATAGGTGAATGGCTCATACCACAGTGTCAAAAGGCATTGGCGCACCCACAGAGGGGGCTTTGGGGACTTAAGCCCCCTCCATGGAGATTAAGAACGAAGTACCTCACAAATTAAACATTCAAAAACATTATTTTACATGTTCAAAAAATTACATAGTGTCTGACATAGCATCTTCTATTACATGATGTCTTCTTCCTAAAGCCCCAAAGAGATTAAGAGTGATGTACATCACAAATTAAACATTCAAAAATATTACTTTACATGTTCAAAAAATTACATAGTGTCTTCTATTACATGGTGTCTTTTTCCCAAAGCTCCAAAGAGATTAAGAGCAACATACATCACAACTGTTTATAAACTATAAAAGTACACTATATATATGTACACACATTGTGTATGTATACTATATATATATATATATATATATACAGCCCCCTCCAACATGAATTCCTGGGTGCACCACTGTCAAGAGGTATAAACAAAAACACATGAGAAGTCTATTATTTAAATTTTCTGGAAACCAATCATGTTTGCTAAATTGGCTAAGTTGCATAGCAGGTTTACGGGCATTCAAACCGAAAAGAGACAGATGAACTTCAGAGAGACCCCTGTGGAACCACCCATGCCTACTACCCAATCTCTTACCCCCAGCAAGATGTGATGATGTACCCCCCCCCCCCTCAAATGTGATTGATGCTGTGGGGCTACCCCAACCCCATTTTCTCCCATCTGATATTTAAAATTTTAACAAACTTAGACTAATATGCATAATTTTTATAGTTGACAGTTGATTGCACCTATCACAGGTTACAAACTAAAATATTCAAAGAAGAAAACAAAAATTTAAATACACAAGAGACAAGCCTAAAAACTTTAATATATATGTGCAGAGAAATCTGCTATCCACCAATTTTACATGCATAAAAACCTGAACAGAAAGTACAAAGTCAACATGGTAACAAGGGTTACACTAACTCATGAAGTTTCTTAACAAATCTTGACATGGGCTCTGTTGGTTGCTCATAAAAAATGTGTAGCCAGTATTCCACATGTTTTCCAACATCATAGGAGTAATACTATTAATTGCAGTAGTTTTTCATCATCTATGTACCTGCAAATCCAGCACTCAGGTTGTGTAGACCAAATCCTAGACATAACCCCACAGAAAGAAGTCAAGTGGGGGTTATGCTGGGTGAGTGAGGTGGCCACAGTATTGGTCCAGCATGCCCAATCCACCACTGTACAAAAGTTTAGAGTTTGGCCATGAGAAACTTTGACCAATGTGGTGGTGCACCATCTTGCTGGAAAACGATGTGGAGTTGCAACTCTTCACCTTAAATTCCCACATACAGTTCCAACATATCAAGGCAAACATTTCCCATAACTGACTCTTCAGCAAACAGGAATGGACTAACGATTCTGTCCTTCATTAGCACATACAGCATGTTTACCTTGGGACTGTTGAGTGATTTCTTGGGTCATGCGCGGATTCTGTGAAACCCAAATCCACACACTGCAGTGATTTATGAAATGTTGCTTCAACTAAGAACATCACTTTTGCTAGATACTAATACTCATTATTGATGTGACCAAACATATCCAGAGTGAATGCTGTACCAACTTCAGATTTGTGCTAGTTGAAGCAAACTGATCTTCTTTGCAGCATCTTAAAAGACAACTCTTTCAAATCCACAAATGCATATAGGTCTCAAATCACCCAGTGCATCAGATATCATAGAAATTAAGGTGAAACATTCTTCATAAATAAATGGCAAGTTCACAAGTACAGATTCCTAAGTTATAATTGCTTATTATAATTGCTTAGCTTCAGTTGCTTGGAATATTGTTGTCTTGGGCAGTGTAATGGAAGCAGGTTCAAACGGAAATTGGGAGATGCAGGTTCAATTCCCATTCCAGAGTAATGTAAAGTTTTCTGAGGAGATGTTACATGGGGAAGTAAAAGCAATTCACTGTCATCACAATCTGACTGCTAAAAATAATCTTGTGAATTCCCCATGTATTTTTAAGGAGTATTTCTTCCTTAATTTCTCTGATACAAATTTCTGAGTTATGGGGCCCAGTGTTCAAAGCATTTTACAGCAAGTGAGCTAAGTACTGAAACGCATGCAATTCTACTTCATTACTGGGGGGAAAAAAGGATTCAAAGCTTCTGTAGCAACCGAAGATATGTACACACTGAATGTGAGGTGGCATTCTTTATTCACGCTGCTGCTGGAGATAATTTCAAACAGTCCAAAAGTAAACCACGATCAGGATGTCCACTATTGGCACATCTTAATTTTCTGTGCTATGCTTTTGAAGCTAATCCATCAACAGGAACTCACACATTCTTGTTCCAGCTTGGTTTCTTACACATAACGATAGCTCAACACCTGTAATGAATCAGTAAGGTAGACACGAGTTGCTAAAATATTCACAAGAAATTACTACTAAATAAGCCAACCATCATGTCATGGCTTGTAGGCAAAACTTCTAGGAAATCCACAAGATTGCTGCTTCAAAAAGTGAACTGTGTGTGAGGAAATATGGATCTACATTTCTCAATTATCTGGACAGCCAAAAACAGTGGCTTGACACAGGTCAGCCTCCAAATCTTGTCCCAAAGAAAGGACAATTCAAAATAAAGGAAATGGGTGTCTGGTGGGATTTTGACACCATAGTGCATACACACATCACTATGCTGTTCTATCAGATTCAGAGGTTAGTTCCTCAAAGCAGGATCGTCTGCCAAATCAAAGTTACTACAATCTTAAGATTTTACTTACTGTTCATGCTTCAAACAAACTCTTCCATTTATAGTGATCTTAACACACAATTCAAACTTCAATGACATCGATCATGTCTCACACAAGAACTTTTGTACTTCATACTCATTATCTTTATCACTTGCATTGCATGCATCACTGAATGCGCTCTTCTCTCTCTCTTTTTTTTTTTTTTTTTTTTTTGCCTTTCCCTTTTTTTTTCTATCACTTGGGCTGAATAAATGATCTTAGTTGACATCTCATTATCCATTCTTTAAAAATGGCCAAACTAGCTCAGAATATTTGTCTCTACTCCAACTAACAACATTTTGCTTCACATTGCACATTTGCAACACATCTTGCTACCGCCACCCATCGTAAGTAATGCATCCAGTAGCAGATCCAGCGAAGCACAACTAGGGCTTTCGCCCCTTCCCTAAAGCAGGTTTTTCTTTTTCAAAAGGCCAATATCTAAATAATTAATGAATTTATTTTTTAAAATTATGGTAATAAATCAACAGGTCTTCATAAAAGTTTTCATAACTAAAATTTCCTGTAAATTTGGAGATAAGATGTTCTGTTCTAGCTTCAGCAGAAAAAAATAATGAAAAAACTAGAGGTTCAGAAACAGAGAAAGATGACTGTGGAAGTGAAGAGATTTTGATGGATCATGAAAAGCTATGGGTGAGGTTTTTTAGTTTTCTTTGTATTGTCTGGCATCATTAGTAATTGGGAGCAGGGAAAGTCATTGCGTGGGGTAGACTTTGAAGTGTGTTAGTATGTGTGTGAAAGAGTAAAGAATGTATCTCGATTGGGACAAAAACTGGAAACTAATTCCCAAGCTGAAAATTTTTCTATTAAATTAATCCATCTGAATAGAAAGTATCAAACTTTATTTTGACAGATTTTATCCAGACATAAGATTTAAACAGCATCAAGTTGGTTTCCTCAAAAAGTGGGCAATTGAACAACTACGAAAATAGTGCTGATTTTTAAGTTCTCGTTTGCAGTTTGCGATTTAAAAATTTAGAGCAATTTTTTTTATGGAAAATTTTAAAAAGCCTTGCAATGTCAGGAAGGGACAGCACTGCAAGCTCATATACATATATTTTAGACCAGAGCAACAACTATCCCCCTCTCACCACCAAAATGTGTGTATGCACCACAAAGCCTCTTTTTTAGACCATAAAAACAACCCTCCTTCAACATAAGCTTCTACATCCACCCTGACAGCATCCCTCTAGCACATGTCTTCTGGTTCTCTTCTGCAAAACTGAGGTTTCATAATCTTATATCAGAGTAGAAACAATTACACTCTCATACACAGCCATTCTGAAACTATTTGATAACCTATCAATACTGGGAAACTCTCCTGAAGCAACTACAACTTCTAAAGTTGAATTCATACACCTATTAATTTCACCATCTAATCTGTTTTCTCTGTCAAACATGTTTTCCAGACACACAAAATCATTCACCAGGTCTAAATGAACCATTTACACTGATCTCCCATTCAGTACTAGCAGTTGCTTACTCAAAAACCCATAACCTTTGAGTCTTTCCTTATTTATACTGTCTCAATGTCATACAAACTGCAATCACACTAGACAATGTATTCCGCAACTCACTTCTGTTCTCACACAAGACTGTGTCATCTGCATATAGCAGACTGCACACACAGAAATTTCCCAAACCAGTCTATATACACTGAAGTGCCAGAAAAACTGGTACACCCGTCTAATACTTGGTAGGTCCCCCATGGGAGTGCAGGACTGCAGAAATATGCAGGGGCATGGACTCCACTAGCTTCTGGAAATATGCTGTAGGCAATGCACACCATACTTCCAGCAGAGCATTCCACAATTCAGGTGTATTCCGAGGTCTCGGATTCCTGTGTTCGATAGCGCGTTGCATGGCATCCCAAATGTGTTCTATCACGTTCAGATCTGGAGACTTGGGTGGGAATGGCAACACCCCAAACTCAGATGAATGCTCCTCTAATCATAATGTGGCATCCCGACACTTGTGTGGAGGTGCATTGTCCTGTTGGAACAGGCCCAACCCATTAGCATGAATGCAGGACATAAACGGGTGTACCTCATCAGAAAGGATGCGCACATAGCGTTGGCTGGTCACAGACGTTTGTAGACGTACCAGGGATCCCAGTGAAGTTCAGTTAAACACACCCCATACCATTAAGGATCCCCCACCAGCTGATACAGTTCCCTGTTGACAGGCGGGATCCATGGCTTCATGGGGTTTGCTTCCATCTGCCCGATACTGTTGGAAACGCGACTCGTCAGACCAGGCTACTTGTTTCCAGTCATCAAGTGTCCAGTGGCGGTGTTGCCGTACCCAAGCGAGGCGCATAGCTCTGCGTCGTACACCCATCAAGGGGACTCAAGTTAGGCGTCAGCTCCCAAAGCCCATATTGTGCAGGGTACGTTGCACAGTCCGGACGCTGATGCTTGTTGAAACTCCAGCATTGAATACCGATGATACCTGCGAGAGTGTTGCACGCCTATCGCGTGAAACGATTCTTGACAGCCGACGATAATCACATTTACCCAATGTCTTTTTGCGGCCACACTGGTATCGTAGGTTGGAGGTTTTGCTGGAATTCTAGTATTCATGGTACACCCTTGCAATGGTCGTCCATGAAAATCCGAACTTCGTTTCTACCTCCGGAATACTATGGCCCATCTCACGAGCACCAACTATAACACTGTGCCGAAAATCGCTTAAATCGTTATTACTTGTCATTCTCATGCCGAAAAGAGCTCTGACAGCTGGCAAGGATGTCTCTCGCTTAATACACGCACTGGCGGACGCAACCGAGTACGCGCATGGGTGACGTTGCTATGTATATTGTATAAACTCGTCTGTACCAGTTTTTCTGGCACTTCAGTGTATTTTGGCATCATTGTAGGCATGTATCCATAGATATATTGAACAGTCATGATGGCATTACACAACCTTGTCTTATTCCTGCACCAATGGAAAACAAATTTCATAAAATCTCCATTTACTACAAACCAGTATATTAGTGATTTCTAATATAAATCAGCTTTCAAACATACTCAAGTATATTCCAAGTTACACTATCTACCAACAAGTAATTGGACACCCTTGCAATCGACGATATCTGTGGTCCTGATACACGTCACGGCCGCCGCTGTTAAATATTGTGTGGGAAACAACAATGCAACCAGTCGCATGCAAAATGGCACGCAGTTCGGAGCTCTCCGATTTTGAGAAAGGTGTAATCGTCAGGTATCACAGAAATGGCCGATCCATACGCGACATATCCAGCGAGTTGAAGTACCCAAAATCGACAGTGGCCTACGTGATTGGCAAGTGAAAGATGAGAGGTGACTGTCAGAATGTGCCCCTACCCGGCAGACCCACAAAACTGGGAGTTAAAGACCAACGGGTGCTGGCCAGAGAAATTCGGAAGAACCGCACCAAATCGATGGGCCACATCCACGAGGAGTTTCAACAGGCATCCAGGAGTGTTCTTTCAATGTATACCATCCGTAAGGAAGCCCATCTGCTCGGTTATCATGGACGTGCTGCTGCCCACAAGCCTTTGATCACCAAGTCCAATAGCGCTGCTCGGCTATCGTGGTGCAAAGAACGTCGACAGTGGACCGTTGAACAGTGGAAACAGGTTCTCTGGAGCAACGAATCAAAGTTCACACTCTACCGTTCGGATGGCAGGGTCTGGGTTTGGCGTCTGCCTGGAGAACGCCTCCTGCCAGAATGTATTATGCCAACTGTATAGTTCAGCGGCGGTGGAATTAAGCTATGGGGGTGTTTCTCCTGGTATGGCACGGGACCCTTGGTCACAATTCCTGGTAGACTCAACGCCGAGACCTACTGCACCATTTTGGATGACCATGCACGTCCTATGTTGTGGCAGTTTTACGGGGTGGACCCATGTTACTTTCAGGATGATAATGCCACCTGTCATGTTGCGAGGTCCACCATGGCTTGGTATGGTGACAATGGGGTCAATCGAATGGACTGGCCTGCGCAGAGCCCGGACCTTAACATTATCGAGCACCTCTGGGACGAGTTGGAGTGTCGAATTACACATGGCGAGATGACGGTTCATCGTTTGGCCATCTGTGCACCACTTTTTATCCCCAGGCATGCTCATTTCTCTAGGCTGGGGGTGTGGGCATAATGTAATAGCTCATCGGTGTAAAACAGAAAGCAACCTGGTAAAAGTTTTAGTTGCTCATTTTACAAAACTTATTGTCATTGATAAAAAAAGAGCCCCCTGCAACCTGCAATTGGTGCCCACTTAATAATGGGATTAGTTTACCTGAATGCCGATACTTCTCCTGTCCTCTTCATGTTTTAAAAAGAACAAAATGTATGATTTTGAATGTTTCATTATTAAATGGATAGAAGGTACAAGCACTGTCAATATGAAATAAGACACTTAAATTTTATGCTTCAGATAATCCATTTATAAATTTCTATTTAGCCTGGACATCACTACTGCCATCAAATTAAAACAAAATTTTGGTGACACAGACAAATGGCTTTTTTATGGAATAGCACATCAAAACATTTAACATGCAGTAATAACTGAAAAAAAAATACATTACCTAATTTAACCTCAGCATTATCAGTCAGAAGAACATTTTGCCCTTTTATGTCTCTGTGGATAATTTTGTTGGCATGTAGATGGCTTAAGCCCTACAAGATGAGAAAACAGATTTTATGCTTACATTTTTAAAAGCAGTAAACCATAATTTTTCTACCAACTTTAATCAAAATACAAAATGGAACTAAAATCATTTCTGATTGATACATTTATTACTTCCTTTAAAGTTCAATCACATCATTTCTGATTGATACATTTACTTTCTTGAAGTTCATTCACATATTTACTCCATTATACACAGCCATTTAATTCCTTACTCTCTAACTGCCACTTGGGAATATTAAGAGTATACAGAATTTGAACATTATAGTGGGTCAACTAAGAGTGCTGTCTGATATTTGTAGCAACACTACTATGACTCAAAACTTCTATTATTTACAACTTTCCTGATATCATTAATTCACATTTTTATAAGTTAATCACAATACAAGTACATAGTATGTATGTATCATGTTAGGCACAGAGTTAAGGCATAGAAGGTTTGCATAACCCAATGGCATGGTGTTGTTCAGTACCTCTGTGTATGTGTCACCTTGAAAGAAACAGCAGATCTTCTTCTACATAAAAGCACGGCCTTGTCAGTTGTATATTTCATATTAATTATATTGCAAAACTACCTTGAAAAGAGAGCTCTCCTGGAATTTATCTACTAACTACAGGCATGTTACTGACATTTAAATAAGGTGATCTCATCCAAAATTTGCTATACACCTACATAAAATTACACTGATTTCAAATATGTCAAAAAAATGAAATAAAAACAATAAAATAAAACTTTTTTTAAAAAAACGTTTTGTTTGGAGATTTAATGACTACCATGCGCAACTTGAAGGGCTATAAGCAATCACCCATCCACAATTTAGGGTCACTAATTCCAGGGAATGGAGAGAGCCAGTGCTGTAAGACAAATGCAACATCCATGCCTCACTGGGACTTGAATCCAGACCAATCTCAGCTGAGTGGTCAGAAGCCAGTGCTTAAACCACTGCGCCACTGATGCAGCTAACACTATATTTTTCAATACCATAAAACTGTATTAAAATGGATTTCACTATAGAATCCACCACTTTTTTTAGGTATGTTCTTATTTAGTATTTGATCATTATATAAAGGTTGAGTAAAAAGTAGTGGCAACAGTATCAAACACATATTACACTTTGTTTAGACATGAATCGAAACTTGAACATCACTAGCCCTCAATGTAATCACCTGCCATATGAATAACTTCAGTCCATAACTGTGGGAGACTGTGAATGCCATCAGCAAATCTGTTTCTATTGATAGCTGAAATAGTTTGCTCTGTGGCATAGAGTACCTCATGAAAACCACAAAAACGTTGTCCCCATATGGGTGCCTTCAATCTGGGAAACAGATCGAAATAACAGGGTCTCATATCTGGGGGACATTATGAGTGCTCCAAGGTTTCCCAACACCATCTTGTCAAAAGTTCCTGCACTATACAACATGACAATGAGCACTGTCATGAATAAGTACTAGTGGATTGTCTTTAATGAAATGTGGCCGCTTCTTTCGTAGTGCGGGATGCAGATGTTTCTCCAGAAACCATCGATAGTACTTGGCTTTCATAGTTTGTTTCTCAGGAATAGCATGATGAAGGATTACGCCACTCATGTCATAGGCAGCAATCAGCATTACTTTGACTTTACTGGGTTGCTGCAGTAATTTTTTCAAGCATGGGGATCCCTGATGTTGCCGTTCATTTGATCGCCATTTGAGTGCCAGTACGCGAATGCCCAAGTTCTGTTGATGGCAATTATTCGACGAAGAAATGCATAATCCTCCTTATGATATCGGTTCAGATGGAGTTTTGCTACGGTGTATTAGTGCCACTTTTGCACTTCTGTGAGATGAGGGACCCACTATGATGTGATTTTTTGCGTGCCAAGGATATCACACAGAATGTTGCGCACAGTTAAATCCCTGATTCCAAGTTCATTTGCTAACTAGCACGTGGTCCAGTGCCTGTCACAATCAAGAATATATTGCACAAGCTGCACCTTCTCCTGTCGGATGTACAGACATCTCGGTCATTCATTATCTGCTGGTTGTTCTTGAGCACTGCAAAAAGCCTTCACCCACCATGCTACTGTATGATAGGGTATCACCTCATCACCACACGTGTCCTTCAGACCTAACAACATTCTTTTGCGATGTGACCACATGCAACTCAATATTTATCCAGCTGCTTTGTTCTAACTTCCTAAACAAGCTTTAGACTGCCCACCTTTACACAACAGCTATACTTTATGTGCTCCATAAGCTACCTCCTTCGTTCCACACAAACACTGAAGTAACGTCCAACACTCGAAATGCTTTCTTATACTTGATTGTGTTATCACCAGAGTGTGCTGCAATTGTCTGAGCTGACCATTGCTGCATTGCTGCATTGCCACTACTTTTCATTCAATACCCGTATATAAGAGCTCTATCACAAAGTAATGATAGCAGTGATAGTAAAAACATTATTGTAGACATTTTTACACCTCACCCTTTTAAATAAGTTTCTTCAAGGCAATACACCGGCACTGTCACACGGAGGAGCAGCTGTGGGCGGACCACTGGTAGAGAGAATTGACAGATCATGCGCCAAGCATGAAAGGATCAACGGATCATGCGCCAGGCATGAACAGATCCCACAGGGTCCCGGTCCACTACACAGGCAGATGTAGCAGCTCCTGTGTGCCCACAAACCATTTCCCAATGCCTTGCGGAAGCGAATCTGCGATCCCAGTGCCCTATATGTGTACTGCCATTAACACCAGAACATCACCAGCTCCATGTGCAAGTGGTGCCAGGCTAGAGCAATGTGGAACACCACAGACTGGTGACATGTGGTGTTTAGCAACGAGTGCCACTTCGTTTTGGGGACAGATGATCATCGTGTCCAGGCATTCCCGGGTCAATGGCACAATCTCAACCTTGCTATCGAGCGCCACACTTCCCCCAATGCAGGCATTATGGTCTGGGGAGCCATTGCCTATGATAGCCGATCAGCTCTGGTAGTGGTATGTGGATCACTGACAGGCCAGCAGTAGGTGGACGAGATCCTATGGCCCCATGTGCTCCCATTCCTGGCTGGGATTCCAGGTGCGCTATACCAGCAGGATAATGCCTGCCTGCACACGGCTCAGGTTGCCCAGGACTGCCTGTACAATGTTCAGACACTTCCATTTCTTGCCCGCTCCCCAGACATATCCCCTATCGAGCAAGTATGGGACCATTTGAAACGCCAGCTGCTGCCGTGCCACGCTATCCGGGATTTGGAGCACATTGTTCAACACGTGTGGGCCTGTCTGCCACAGGACAACATCAGGCATCTGTTTGCCTCCATGCCGGACCGTATTGCAGCATGTATCACCACACAAGGTGGTGCAACAAGCTATTGAAGATTACCAGACTGTGCGCCACAGATCCCTCTGTAATTGTCCTGCAGCTCTGTTTTTGCCATCATGTGTATAATTCATCTGTACTATTACATCCATAAAATTTGAGTTCAATCTGATGCTTCCTTCTTGGTGCACAAATTTCATTGTTCGCGAGTGTATGAAGAAAAACAAGAAGCCACCTCGGTGGCAGAGTTGAATGAGGCACTAGCTACCAATGATTCACTTGAGATGGGTCTGGGCCAGAATCCTAGGTGAGGCATAAATGGTATGCTTGTCTTATGGTGCTGGTCCTCCTGGAACCAGTGGCTTAAATTAGAGATGGACACCTATGTATCCCCATTATTTGCTTGTGATGGTCGTTAAACCCCCTAACAAATAAAATCTTTTACCTTAAAATATATATATTTAAATGTACTCACAAACAGAAGGCTTGAATGAAAAGCAGGCACTATTTAAAAAATGTTCAGAATTTTACTGCTAGATAATGATTAATAACACATTTTTGTTTATTCTTTCATTTTTAAGAAAAAAATGTGCACAAACACCCTTTTTTTTTTAATCAATCATGCCCTGAGATTTATAAAACTCTACACCTAAGATAGTTAATACATTAACATATTCAAAATTATTGTACAATTAAATCACATTGGAGTAATTGAGAAGATCGCTGCTGAATCTTTTGCTCTTGAAACTTTCACACACCAATAAAAATGAAATCACATGTTCAAATTAATAAGTTAATTTTGTAGTACAAATTACATAAAACTTTTTTTTTTTTTTTTTGGTTTCTTTCAGAAAAGCATACCCAACCTAAATAATGAGCCCTTGATCTACAAACACCTGTAGGCATTGTTAGTGCCTCCACTATTAAAAGGAAATTGTGCAGCCTCTGTTTACATGAGTGAATTGCTGCACAAAAATGGTGCAGAACACCACACAATGGAAACATTACTAGTAGGGAGAGGGAGAACCCTTTGTTTTTAGTAAGTGAAACAGTCCAAGAGTTTAGCTATGGAGTGCAGGTTGTGCTCCAGTCCTACATTTGCATATAAAAAAAATGCAAAAATACCTCACGTAATTTCCCATTATCCCACCAATGACGTTGGAGAAAAATGTTCTGCTGTAGTATGCTTTGTGGGTTGAGACTGCATTGTTCAGTCATTGTGCCCACAGCTTGTGTTAACCTTTTAAACATAAACATAAAAAATGAGTGAAAACACACAGTCACATATGGTAAAAGGTTCGTTTAGCGGTAGCTTTCGGTCATCCTACGACCTTGATCACCCGTGATCGACTGGATGGGCTGGTTGCCAGAACTACAATTCGAAGTTTAAACCATTTAAACATTAAGGACAGCTGTGTTCTACTGATTGCAGCTGCAATACAACAGAAATTGCAATTTGAAACTTTTAAAAAGATTTAAATGAAGAATTAATTGAACACAGTGAAACTTAACCCACATGGTTTGAGCACAATTAAACAATTAAAGCAACCCAGTTAACACATAGTATTGACTCAGGCATTGATGAATAATGGACAAAACTAGTGATAGTTTAATTAAGACAGTTCATTATTCCATGCAACTAATGTTGACTGTACAAAAACAAAATTTCAATTTACTTCCGATATTGGAGGTTAATTATTTAACGTGCATTAATGCATTTGCATTTTTGAACTTCACTTTTAGTTGGTAAAGTTCGATGAACACTTACCGCACGTGGGGCTTGGCTTTCAATCCATATTTCCGTTACGTGGATGCGGCACAGGATTTTTCATTTGGCCACGGGTCTGCTTCTTCTTTTTTTTTTTTTTTTTTTCTCCGTTGGAATTTATTTTGTCTCATCACCAAATGAGTTAGGATGCAGCAAAGGAAAAACTCATTTGGTGATGAGACAAAATAAATTCCAACGGAGAAAAAAAAAAAAAAAAAAGAAGAAGCAGACCCGTGGCCAAATGAAAAAATCCTGTGCCGCATCCACGTAACGGAAATATGGATTGAAAGCCAAGCCCCACGTGCGGTAAGTGTTCATCGAACTTTACCAACTAAAAGTGAAGTTCAAAAATGCAAAAACAAAATTGTTCCAAACTATGCCATAGATGTGCAGAAACCACACTCAGAAAGACTGAAGTTAGCATCAAGGGTAAAACTAGATACATGTCATTATGGTTGTCAGTATACTATTTTTCAAAACATTTCTGATGTAGGGTGATGTGTGTGTGTGTGTGTGTGCGTGTGCGCGCTTGTGTGTGTGTGTAATAATTTTACATGTATAATAATTTACATGCATAATAATTTTTTTACAGGTATAATAATTTTACTTAAGATACTAAAGACGTACTCTAAGGATTTCTCTGCAAATGTATGCAATCCATTCTTCTTTTATTGGCTGTCCTTTAGTGGCTAGAAAAGAAATGAGCCATAAGACAGAAAAAAGTTGGCAGTTGGCATTACAAAAATTTCACTAAGTATATATATACATTACAGAGATTACATAAAATATATCATTTCTATAAGCACCACATACACAATTCATTTCAAACTTCACAGCGTGTGTGGAAAACATAACACCATGCTGTATACAACTGTATCATCTGAAAAGAAAAACAATAACAGAAGACCATGGAGCCTCCCATTAAAAAAATGATTTTCACTCTTCATAAAGCTATCAACTGTTACTGCAGTAACTCAAAAACATTATGTGAAATACTGGCTAAGTTTTCACTTATTTCTTAGCAGCTATAGAAAATGAATGTGATTTTTCATGCCCACTAGTGTTACATATATTTCAATTCTCATTAGGGCTATACATATTTCAATTCAAGTTGGTGCTATATGAACATTTAATTCTCATTAGTGCTACATGTATTTCAATGAACAATGTCCCCATCTTTTTTTGCCTAGAAAACAAGGCATTACTTCATGTGGGCTACCATGTAGAAGTGGTTCAAACATACCATAATGTAGATCAATAAGCATTAGGAGCCATCCCATTTTCTTATGTAAGGAATACTAAATAAAAATGCACTGCTACATTACATCAATGAAAATGGCACAATGATATTGATTGATTACACTGGAAATGTCAGTGCCCAATATTTCTACAATTGTACTTGATAGTTCTATAATGATATCCAATATCTGTTACTTCTCTTATTCAGCATCACTACTGATATATCAACATCATTTGGAAAAATATTTTGAGTACAACCACCATTTTTTCATGTCACCCACATTTTTTTTTTTTTTTTTTTTACTATGGATTCTGTCACTGAGACATACAAAGACTGCAGACAACTGAAAGAAGCCAGGAGAGATGCATGCTTGGTCTAACCAGGAAAGATAACAGGAACTCACAGACAAAGAATATCTAACTGAGAAGAAGTTAAGGCTTGGCGAGACGTAACTAGCGCCGCCATATCTTAAGAGTTAAAATGCAGTGCACAGAAGCCAACATACAGGTTGATGTCAGAGCAGACTGTGCATGCATATTTTTGTTGACTTCAATTCTTTGGGTAAAGAACAGTCAGCCGAGCTACTCACAGCACGTGACTGTCGCCTTCTCGGTAGCATACTCACTTTGCAAATCAGATATGTTAGTTTTGTTACACCAATCGGATTAGTCAAGGCTTTTGTTTGTTCTTCAGTTTTTCAGAAACATTTTCAGTAATGCCACATACTAGGGAATGTCTGTATTTTGTACAGATCCTTAGGCCTAACTAAAATATTTGCTAAAATTTAATTTAAATAGTAATACTAATGTTATTGCATATTTTTCTCACCAAAATAAGAGATGGGCGGGATATCAGAAAACAACAACGACAAAACTGCTCTAAGCAAATAGTAATCAGATCGAAGGAAACCATCGTGGATCAAAGAAAAGCTTCACTGCCGTGGTTCCCCTAACGTGTTTTGCTCCTGAATGTTAACTTTCCCGCAGAGCATATTACCTCTTAAGATGTGGTGGCGCTGTTGTCGCCTGTTTTATGTCATCTCTATGGGAGTTGGCATTCTTCAAGCTTTATATTCTTTGTCATGGATAAAGAAAATGACAAGAATAAAAGACATCATGATCAGAATAAAATCCCTGAAACGGCAGTGGGCTGGACACATTGCCAGGAGAATGGACCACCGATGGACAACCAAAATTTTAGACTGGATTCCAAGGGACCATAAAAGACCTGAAAGAAGACCATGTGGGAGATGGGTGGATGAAATTCGAAAGCATGCAGGAGTGACATCGAGGAAACTAGCCCAAGACAGCCCATTACTGAGAAACTTGAGACCATTCAGCAGTGGATTGATAATGGTTGACAATGATGATATATGGTTTCCACAAATTAAGCAAAAAAAAAAAAAAAAACCAAAAAAATCATGATTATTAGTGAAAGAAGAGCTGTGAATGCACAAAACTTGGGTATATGACGTGAAATTTAATGCAAAGTCAGGGTATTATATTCAAATGAGTGGTGGATGCATTGGTTTATGCAAATGAGCAGCAGAATAAAAGGGGCGGTTGTAGAGGTGTGCATCACATCGTTTGCAAAGTATAAAGAAAGGAATTTGTGATAGCAGATTTGTTGTAATTGCCGAGACACAACATTTTACAGATGAACTGAAGTGGAGAGCAATCGGAAGACTAGAGGCTGGCCCAAATCAGGTGGAAGTTGCAAGATGGCTGCATGTCACTCCTTCTGTGGTACACAGACTGTGGAACCAATTTCAAAATATACAATTAGCTTCCCAAAGGCAAGCCTGCGGATACAACGTGCGTGCGTGCATGAGTGTGTGTGTGTGAGAGAGAGAGAGAGAGAGAGAGAGAGAGAGAGAGAGATCTGAAATTAACTGCACGGAGGAACAGAAGAGTTACCTCGACACAACTGCAATCTGCCCTTGCTACAGCTACAAAAATGGTAGTATCTGCTTCCAATGTTTGCAGAAGGCTTCACAAAGGTGGTCATAATGCTAGGCAATCAGCACTCTGCATGCCATTTACCACCATCACAGGGAGGAACCTTGGAATTTGGCTTCACATCAATTGGACTACAAAAATCAATATACACTGATGAGCAATTACATTATGACCACCTACCTAATAAGCTGTAGGACCTCCTTTTGCTCGCAAAACAGCAGCCACTCAGAGAGGCATCAATTCGATGAGGTGGGGATAGGTATCCTGGGGTATCTGGTACCATAATGTCAACAGCAGGTCCTCCAATTCTCATACATTTCAGGGTGGTAGTAATTTAGCGTGAACCCACTTTTCCAAGTCAAACCACAAATGTTCGATTGGGTTCATGTCAGGTGAATTTGGAGGCCAAGGCATTAACAGAAAGTCACCAGCATGCTCCTCGAACCATTCCATGATGATTCTGGCAGTGTGCCATGGCGCATTATCCTGTTGGTGATGGCCATCACCAGCAGGGAACCCAGTTGCCATGAATGGGTGAACTTCATCCACAACAATGTTCAGATACCCGACAGCTGTCAGGGATTGTGCTATTGGGATAATGGGGCCGAAAGTGTCCCAAAAAAACATGGCCCAACAGCATAACACCACCGCCGCTGGCCTGTTTCTGCCTAACAGTGCATCCACGATGGTCTCTGCTCCCCTCTGGTATCAATTAGCTGCGGACAACACACAGCTGGACGACAGTTCATCATTTGGCCATCTGTGCACCACTTTTGATACGTACTCACTACAGCAGCATGTGAACAACCCACAAGCCGCACCTTTTCAGAGATCGTAGTTCCGAGGCGCTGCGACATCACAATTTGTACTTTATCAAACTCCGATAAATCAGCAGATTTTCCCATTCCGACTCTGAACACTCTACTACCCAAAAGCCAGTCTTCAGGTTGTATATATACTGTTCTGTGAACTTCACCTGCACCACCATTCGGTCTCTAGGCTGGGGGTGGTCATAATGTAATGGCTCATCGGTGTAGGTCAGTACTCTTCCCACGAGCCCAGATTTTCTTTGCAGAGTGATTCCCAGCATGCTCTGATTTGCAGAGAATGAGGAGCATGCTATCATCTCTTTATGACCTGTGAAAGAGACACATGTGGTGGTAGCAGGCTAGTTTGCAAACTTACAGTGATGACAATGTGCTATTTTTGAAAAAAAATTCTCTCTTTTTATAGGAAAAAATAAAGTGTGATAATGGATCTAAGTTCCTTAGCTCACAAACTTTCCTAACTGATATCATGCTTTCAATGTGCTATATACTGTCCTGAAGGGAAAGACAAAAATATCTGTAACCTTTACAATCATATAGCTGGTTTTTGTAAGAAGCTTTTGGTGTTAAAACCAAATCTAGAAAGAAGCAGTTTGACTCACTTCAAATCCTGTAAAAGGGTTTGATGAAATGACAATACTTGGTGGAACTATAGATTTTAAAGTATTTGTTCCTAAGAATTTCGATGAGAGATATAACCAAGTTTATAAACTAAAACCAAGTATATGTCTGTTCAGCAATCCACTGAAAGTTGACTTTGAGAGCACAAACTCCATTTGCCAAACATGTGAACTTCAAGTAGCTGAATTTATCAGGGATCAATCAGAGACTAGAACAGGAATGTTTAAACTTTTTTTTTTTTTCGTGAGAAATATCCAAAAGTAAGAGATTTGGGATTAAAAATTATTTCAACATTTGAAAGTACTTATATATGTGGGAGTGCATTTTCTGACATGAAATGTTTAACATCAGAACACAGGAACAGTATTAATTATTCTACTCTTTCACAATTACTTAGGCTTTCAATGAAAATCATCAAAGTGGACATGCAAGAACTTTTAGTGGAATTTAACTGGCCACAGTGCTCTCACTAAATCGAAGTTGTTGTTTTTTCTTTTCAAATTATAAATTTCAATTGCTTTGATATTAATTAAAAGAGCTTAAAAGGTTTAACAAATTAAGCAGGACATTTTTATAACATCATCTCTTACATATATATATTTTTTTAAATGTTGACCATTATCTAGTTCTTTTAAAAACCTTGGCCTTTGTTTCTACAGAAGATGAACAGTACTGATCAAAATGAAAAGCCTCTTAAAGTTACACATGCAAGTACAAAAAATAAAGCTGTTATCAAAAGCTGTTCAATATATAAAGTGTTGGCAACCAAACCTGTAGATACCACAAATTCAGTGGTGCACATTTTTTGTAGTTAAAAGTCATCTCCACAATAAAAAAAGTGCACTACATCTAATGTGCTGCAACAGTTAATTGCTCAAGTTTAGCAATTTTATTAAAGCAAGACATGCCATAAGAGACATTGCAAAAATTCAAAACACTTACATTTTACTAAATCTGTGACAGAGCCAGCACCACAATATTCCATCACAAGCTGAAATAAAGAGTACATATTAAGAACATTAGCAACAGTTGAAGCACAGTAATATATAACTTTTAAAAAATTAAACAAGAAAATATTCATGCAGCACAACTTAAGAAAAGTTACACCGATGCAAGTTGGGCAACTATTTCAATCAGCAAATGACAGTTAAAAATATCAGACCCTTCATATGCAAGAAGCCAGCATAAAAACTACTCAACCAGAGGCAATGATGTGTTGCTCACAGTACCAGTGGTGTAGAAGAGCCTTGGTGTGCTTTAGTGGTACTAAGGCACTTATTTTCTACGCTTACAAGGGGACCTAATGACATTCTCCTCAGGGATTTCAATAATACTGTTTGTGTGGATAAGTCTTGATATAAACCTTCATTGAGCAAAGGGAGAAAGCATGCTTCTCAAACATTTTCGAAAAAATTGAAATTTAAAAATTTTGATTGACTTGTGAGCAAGTTTTGCAAATAATTTCTCCAAAGAATGCATGGCTCGGTGGCAGCATGCCTGACTAGTATTCATGTGATCGCTGGTTTGACTGAGGGAACTTTTTGTTTTATTTTTCAAATCAGAATGCAATTTGTACATAAAATAATTGTAAATCACATGGGTTATACATTTTGTCTATTTATTTTCTGTGTACGGCGTGTAATGGATGTCAGCGAAGCCCGAGTTATATGTAAAGATCGCTGTACATGGAGAAGTTTGATACGGCAACAGTAAGTAAAAATTATCTGGTAGTTTGCATTTCTTTTAGGAGCTAACCTAAGAATCTCAGAGAACAGCTTAGTAATATGTATGTATGTATGTAAAAATGCACATTTTCTGTTTTTTACCTTCTGTCTTAAAAATTTGTTTTGGGAATTGCTGCAGATTTTTTTCTAAAAATTAACAAATTTGGGTAGGTCATTGACATATAAAACACAAATATATAAAAAATATGTTCTATTAATCATTGGAAGCAGATCGACCAGTATATGAAGCAAGAGGATATTGGTCATAGAAGCTAGGGAAAAAATAAGTCACAAGACATCTTGTACATCAAACAAAAGCTGCTTTTTTACACTCACAGTGTTTGTTTGGAAAATCAAGAGGGAAACATATTTATGATTTGAAAAATTAAAGAAAAGGTTCACTCATCGGGAATTGAACCAGTGATCTCGCGAATATTAATCATGCACTCTGCTGCCAAGCCACGTGGACTTCTGTGAAACGCTTCGCAATACTTACTTGTGTTGCGAAGCGTTTCACAGAGCAAGTGAATGACTTACAACATGACTTACTTTGCAAGTCATGATGTGCTAAGTCATTCACTTGCTCTCTGGTTCAATTTTATATTGAGGATTGATGAAATTTTAGTAACCTTGGTGACTTATTTCTGGAAAAGTTAATATTTACAGCCTCCTCCTGCTTCTTATGGATTATTTTTCGCATTGTGGAATTATGAATATGTGTTTTCTATCTTCAGTGTAACCTCCAGACAGTGGACATCTAATACAGTCATCGGTTCGTAGCTGTTTACATTTTTTGGCAAAGACTTTGCTTTGTGTGCATTGAATGAACTAAATTCTTTAACCACATGCATTGTTATTTACTTTAAATATCACTGAAACATTAACTTTTGGACCTGGGTTTATAGAGGCCAAAATCCCAGTTTATGCGCTGCCATCTGGTGACTTTTCTGATCTACACTCTTAATTAATTGGTGCCATTTGCTCGTGCTTCATTTATGTCTCTTAGGGAAAACAACTCAGCGTCTAGGGATGCTGGGTTTTTTTCGCAGAATGTAGTAAACTTTTCTGTAAAGGCAATGGATTGGATCTTTCAATCTTTACATAACATTGATGAAAAAATTTAGAATTCTAACTGTGACCTAAGAAATGAACTCAAGATATCCTTAGATATTATTAACACACAACTAGAACTGATTAATGAGCTTAAAAATGAATTGGCTGAATGCAGAATATCTCTGGATCTTTTGTCAGCTAAGTATAATTCAGTTATGGAGCAGCTGAATACTTTGAATAAGACTATGATAACCAAAAAAAAAAAAAAAAAAAAAACTCAAGACTATTTGGTGCAACAACTTGAGGCAAAACAACTTGAACTGAATAAACTTCAAATGGATATCAATTAGTTTCAGCAATACTCAAGAAACAAAAACTTGAAATTACACGGTGTGGACCTATCTTTTATTAATGATGAGATGGAATTAAGAAATAATGTTGATGTTATGGCCAAGGCATTTGAAATTAGTGATTTCAACCCACAGATGATTGATGTTATTCACCCTTTGAGACCTGACTCTTTCAAGAAACCTAATGCAGCCATATTAATACAGTTTCAGACTAGAGGGTCAAGAGACGGTTGGCTTTCGAAGAGAAAATGAGTGGTCTGCAATTCTGACCTTAATTCTGCTTTACCTAAATCAAGGATTTTTATCAATGAAAGCCTTATTCCATTTTATAAAGAACTATTTTGGAAGGCTAGGACTTTTTTGCATCAGGGTTTAACTGGTTCAACTTGGATTAATAATCGTCATGTTTTTATTTTTAAAAATGATGCTTCGCCAAGGAAAAAAATTATCTCATTATCTGATTTAAACGAGTTTTTGACCACTAATAAGTGATAACAAAAAAAAAAAAAAAAAAAGAGGAACCAATTATTTATTTGATATTGGATTTGGCGAGTGGCTAATATTTTTGGTGACTTTGATTTGGAAACGTTTTGGTCCTGTTTCTGGTGGCTTAGAATGTATGGTCACTAATTTAATTTTCTGTAATATATGAATAAACAATGTTTTTCTGTACATGAATATGGGGCTATCGCATCTGCTGATTTCAGGGACTCTCTTAAATTGAATCATTTTAACATGAAATCTTTGGTAAATAAGTTACCTGAACTTGAAGCATTCCCTAAAGCTGGTAAATTATCAGGTTGATATTCTTTTCATGACAGAAACTTGGTTTCCTGGTGAAAATTATTGTTTACATATTCCATTCTATCAAACGTTTTTTTTTTAAATAGATTATTGCCAAAAGGAGGAGGAGTGGCAATCTATACTAAATTAAATACTCAGGTTTACTCTTTGATTGAGGAACTCACGTTCATTGACTCGGAATTTGAAATTATTATGATTCAGGATAAATTCAATATTTACTCTGTGTTATCGCCCTCCTTCAGCCAGGCCTATTCCTTTTATTGATAAATTTACTGATATTTTGAATTTTATTAATTTAAAAAAAAGAAAGGTTTTTTATTGGGAGATTTTAATGTGGATATCTTTTCTGATCTACCCTTTTCTCAAGAATTTTTATCAGCCTTAACGTCAACTGAATTTTATAACACTATTCAAGGAGCTACTAGAATAACTCAACATTCAGGTACCACTTTGGATCTATGCATTACTAATAGTCCTTCTGAACAATGCTTTTCAGGTATTCTGAACTTTAACTTCAGCAATCACCTTCCTATTTCCGTATGTTACAGCCATAATCTGAATCAACCTAAAACCTCTTACGCAACTGTGCATTCGATTAACTCACTTAATCTTAATACATTTACACAACGTATTTCCTCTACCCAGTGGGATGAGGTTTTAAATTTATCTGGCCCAGACCTGGCTTACAATATTTTTTTGAAAATTTTCTTGATAATCTACAATAAAACATTCCTAATTTTAAAATCTTGTAACTCAAAAAAAAACAGCATAAACCGTGGATTTCTCATCATTGCTTGAACTCAATTAATAAAAAAAATTAACTTTTTTCTATATTTTTAAGAACTCGTCTGCAAGAGAATTTCAATGCTTTTAAAATCTTTTGAAATGGTCTGAATTCCACTATTAGAAAATTAAAAAGGGAGTATTATTTTAGGAAATTTTCTCATAATAATATGAGATTAACTTGGAAACACCTAAATTCACTTCTTGGTCGTGGTTACTGTTCTACTTCGCCAATTTCACTTACACGTAATTCTGCCGAGATCACTGATTTTTCCATCCATTGTTAATCATTTTAATGATTGCTTTGTTTCAACTGCAAAAGTAGTTTCTCAACAGGTACCTAAACTTAATTATCAACAAACTTCTCCTCCAGAGACCCGCTGTTCCAATTCTATTCATATGCTAAAAATTACTAAATTTGAACTTGAACATCAAATGCACTCAATAAATTTAAATACTTCTGTAGGACCTGATGATATTATTCCTACTGTATTAAAGCCAATAATTTATTACATTACAACCCCTTTGCTACACATTTATAATAATATGTTATCCTTGGTCATTTATCCGAATTCATTTAAAATATCTAAAACTACTATCTAAGAAAAGGTTCAACAGATGTTAATAATTACCGTCCAATTGCAAAAGTTCCTATTTTTCATATTATTTGCATCCTTAAAGGTATTAAATACCAGCAAAATGCATATATTTACGTGCAAATCATTAATGACATATCATTAAAGAGCCAATCACTTACCCAATAGTTCTTGGTCACTTTTTTCTTTACACTTCATGCACGTCAATTATAAAATCATGTAATGTAGTTGGCCTTCAAAGGTTGAAAAATGCCTTATAATATTCATTCTTCTGTTCATGAAACATTGTATTTTTTATTCACAGGACAAAACACACTGATTTCATTCTGCCGTCTGAGATGTAACAGAGCTCATCATCTCCATAAAAACCACTCAAAGGTACACAGCATACAACACATTCATACACTCAATTAAAACTACTATGTACATAATTACACTATTTACATTCCCTGGCAGTCAAATCCTTGTCAATTGTGACTAAAGTAGTGCTCCATCTGCCTCAAACACCGTACAAAACCACAGCAAACGCCAACCTTATTCAGCCCCGTCATACACAATCCTCTAGCGCTTTCAACAGACTCACTGTCATCATCAGAAGGCCAATGTGTCTCTCTGCCTACCACAGCTCAAGTGACCAAAGTCATTGAGGTTCCTGCTTCAGTCGTAATCTCTGCATCTTTGTGTCTCTGGCGCCATCTGTTTTCAGTGCTGCTCTCTTTTCTTTTTTCCCTCTTAATTGTTGTTTAATTTTTATTAAGGCCTTCCACTGTTCATTTCAGTTGCTTGGCTCATTAATGTTACATACTCTTGATCTGTTTTTTTTTTTTTCAATTAATACTGATTCCGCAATTCTCAACAGCCTTTCGTTTTTACAGCTCTTAATAATTTTAATATCTTCGAACTTCGGACATTGGTGATTTTCTAGATAATATTGGGTTAATGCAGTCTTAGCTTCTTTTTTATTCCTATTACTCATATGCTGGTGCAATCTATACTTTAACTTGTTCTTAGTGCTGCCTATATATGACAAAGGCGGTTTCTGGTTTATAGGAATCTCATATACACCTGCTCTGTCTAGTTGGCTGATTTTTTCATTTTTTATTACTATATTTTTTATAGTATGCACCTGATTTCCTACCTGCATGTCATATTTGCCACAAACCTTATTAATTTCAGCAGAAATACCTTCAACATATGGAATTGCTCCTACATATTTTAATAGGTTTTTACCATTATTGCCCTTATTACTTGCTTGAGTTACTTCATAAATCCATTTCTTTAATACCTGTTTAGGGTAACCAAAATCGTGTGCATTTTTTTCAATATATTCAATTTCTTCTTTTTTATATTGTTTTTTTGATGAGTGTGTTAAACTTCTTTTAATTAGTGTTTTAACACTATTTTTTTTTATGTGTTAATGGGTGCGATGACTGGAAAGGTATTAATACAGGAATATATGATGTTTCTATGCACTGTGTATTGCATATTATCATTTGTTTTGATTACCATAATATGCAAAAATGCCAATGTATTGTTATGTTCCTGTTCCACTGTCAATTCAATAGATGGATAAATATCATTATACTTTTTTGTCAAGTCTTCAAGTTCCTCATTTTTTAGCCTGGACAACAGAAAAATGTCATCAACATACCTGCAGTATATCAGTGGTGGATCTTCTAGTTTACTTATTATTTTTGTTTCTATGTCACACAATATTGTTTCAGCAAATAAGGTTGACAACGGTGACCCCATAGGTCCACCATAATTTTGTTTGTAAATCTTGTTATTGAACATAAAAATGTTATTTTCATATATGTACAATAAAATTTCTTTTAATTCTTCAATTTGTACTTCATTCATTGTATGTAACTTATATAATTTTTCAACAATTATGTCAATTGCCTGAGGTACTGGTGTGCTAGGAAACAGAGCACAAACATCCATACTAGCCATACGATATTCACTTAAATCTTGTTTAATTACTTTAATTTTTTCAAGGAATTCGTAAGTATTCCTCACAGTGAACCCTGTCTTCATGAACATTGGTGCCAAATACTTGTAGATATTTTTTTCCAACTTTATTAATGGGGAATTCCTTTTTGATACTATCACTCTCATAGGTGTATCAGGCTTATGAGTTTTTATTTTTGCAAACATATTTGGTATTCCTGTACCCATAGGTGGGTACGCTTTCTTTATTTCTTCAGGCAAGGTGCTGTGAAATAAAGAAAGCGTACCCACCTATGGTACTTTCTTTTAAAGAAAAACCGTAACAGCACTTGGATTGTGTGTTTCTCGCCCATAGCTTTTGACAGCAGATACTTTTTCCAATAAATCATGGCAGCATGTGATCCAATTTATATCAACTAACCGATACTGGCTTTCTGGTCATGAGTTGTTCTTATCTTCAAAACGCACCAAGTAATTGCCTAACACAGGACAACTCTTCAAAACGGTAATTACTTTTGAATCACCTTAAAAATGTGGCCCCATTTATTGTCAAAATTAAAACACTACATTTTGAGTACGTGAATAAACAAAAAAAATATTTTAAGTTAAAAGTATTGCAAGAATTTTTTTTTTTCTGTTTCTTGGCAGAAAAAGAATTAACAAAAATGGCACCTTACAATGAAAAAACTATAATATTCTAGTTGTAAATAAATTTATGGCACCTCTATTCACAGTGTATTAATTAACTTTTTTACGGGTCTTATAGAGGTTATTATTCATAAAAGTTGGTGGTCAAATTAAAAAAGTTAATTAATACACTATGAATAGAGGTGCCATAAATTTACAACTAGGATTAAAACCACATACGGGCTGGATATATGGCAAAAAAAAAGTGGCAGCAACTACTCCAGTGACATAGTCCTGATGACGAACTAGGCTTTAGTTCGAAAATTTGACCACCAACTTTTATGAATAATAACCTCTATAAGACCCGCAAAAAAGTTAATATAATATTCTTTCAAAAAAAAAATCCTTCAGTTTGTTTCTCAGGAGAAAATTTTCACAAGCTCTAATTTGTTTTCAGATCTCTATTATTATCCCGCCATTTCTGATGGGCCATCGCTAGTCAAAACCAGAAGAATTTGCAAATTATATTTACTCCTTAAATAAATAATTCCCCAGTGGTGACCGAATAACAATTTTTCGGTTGCTGTGCGTTGCTAAAATGTGGAAAGAGCGATGTCTTTGTTTATTCACTGACGCCACATATTTGGAGGATTTTTATTCCTTAAATAGAATCTATAGAAAACTCAAAAACAGTACTGACAAGGCAGCTAACAAAAGAATTCAGAGCTACTATATTCTACTCTCTGCATAAACAGAATTGTGGGTATGCCCACACCAAACCAAAACAGTACTAATAAAGATTTGCTCCATTAGTACACAAATCTTCAAAATTTAGTAGGCACTACATACGAGATCCAATTGGAATTTTCAATAAAGTTACTTACCCAAAGTTTATCATCTTTTCCTGGGGGACTTTTCTGAATGAAAGCTCCATAATATGTCGCTATGTTTCTGTGGTGAGAATACTGTGGGAAGAATAAAATATTTAAATGAGAAAGAAAACATTACAGAATCTCTCAAGATCATATGTTACAGCAAAACCTCTTCTGTCAAATAAGAAAACAAAAATTTATTTCACACTGTAAAAATACAAACAGCTATACCAAAACTATATATGCTGGCAAAAATTGGGGAAAAGTAGAATTTAGTAATGAAATTTGTGTGCATGTGACCTAACAATTAAGGCAGTGATTCTTAACAAGTCCTCCTGTTAGGACAAACACATTTTCACTGTGTCTAGCTGCAATGTCAAAAAAATAAAAAAAAGACATCTGAAAAGTACCAGTGGTTTGCTCCCAACAAGGTACAGGAAAGGAGCCCTGTTGGGAGTTTGGGGGCAAAGCTCTCATGTTTTTGGATTAAAGGTGCCTGTTTTTGGCTTAAATCTGTTTTTAACATGAAAGAAAGAAAGTACATATATATTTTCAAAATGGTTTCCTCTTCACTCCTTATACAGCAGCGAACAAAAGTATTTGATGAAACACTTTTTCAACCATAATTTTTTTTTCTGCTGCACCAAATCGGGTCATTTTTGGGATATGATACGTGTTGATTCATGGGTTACAATGCCACGTAGTTTGTATTCCGTTCAGAGCGAATTTGTCATTCGAAATGGGCCATATTCAAGAGTCGCCAATTATTACCCATTTTTTTGCTGCATATATTAATGTTTTTGTGATTTTTGTGGTTTTTGTAATGTGTAGTGTGATAATAAGTCAATCTTAGGTTTTCAGAAATGGGTAAAAAAAAGGCGGAGATCCCTGTTGGAGCTCGCCAGGCGGCTATGAACATGATGGAATCCGGAATGCGCATCACCGACATTGTGAGGGACCTGAAGATCCAACACCAGTCCATTTCATCTATCCGGCAACGTTATAAGAAGACTGGGACCGTCGAGAACAGTCCGTGATGTGGTAGGCCTCGTTCCACTACGTTGCGCCGGGATAGACGCATCTTCCGTCGATCTTGTGCAGATCCCACCTTGACTGCTGTGGACATCGCCCCCGAATTCCGCAACAGCGATGACCTGAACGTCATCCGAATGACCATCTCCCGTCATCTCATTGCTGGTGGATTGAATGGAAGACGCCCCGCCAAGTAACCACTCATTGGAGTCAAGAATCAACGAACCAGAGTCGCGTTCACGCGCCGTCATCAACACTGGACCGCGACGGACTGGAGTAAGGTGCTTTTCGTCGACGAGAGGAAGTTCAACTTGTTCGGAAGTGATGGCATCCGATATTTAGGACGTCTGTGTGGCCAGAGATTCAACCCCAGTTCATTCAGCCGACTGTCAAGCACGGAGGAGGATCACTCATGGTTTACGGCACCTTCTCTCGCAATGGAATGGGCCCCATCATCAAGATTGACTGAATAATGACCGGCCAGAGCTACACGAACATGCTCATCAACGATGTCTTCCCATGGGCAAACCAGAACATGCCACCCGGATGGATCATGCAGCAAGACAACAACCCGAAGCACACCTCCAGAGTAGCAAAGGCAGCCTTCTAGCAGCAACAGGTCACACTTCTAGACTGGCCAAGCTAATCTCCAGACCTCAACCTCATCGAGCACATGTGGGAGGAGCTGGAGAGACGATGTGCAAAGAAAACCTGCCAGAATAGGACCCAGAAGTTCGACCAGCTGTCTGAAGAATGGGCGCAAACTCCGCAGGTCACCGACAAGAAGCTAGTGGACTATGCCGGCCCGTTGTGCAGCTGTTATTAAGTCTCGTGGTTATCCCACTAAGTATTAATTACTGTTTTGTCGTTTTCTCGTACTTGTTTTCTGTTATCGTTGCATTAAATGAATGTGATACACACCTACTTTGTTGGTCAATTTGTATGATCTTTGCGATTAAGCTCGGTACCTGATCTGTGTTAAGGTTTCCGATCCATCTACATATGGGTCATGTTTACAACTGAATAACACATATCATATCCCAAAATGACCCGATTTGGTCCAGCAGAAAAAATATTATGGTCAAAAAAGTGTTTCGCCAAATACTTTTGTTCGCTACTATATAGCCATTCTGTTCGTCCCACAGTTTTAATCTCTTTCTTAGCCATTCTCTTCCTCCGACAGTTTTAAGCTCTTTTTTACATTTTTTAAAATTTATTTTCTACATTTATACTTGATTGTACATAAAATAATATACGTTAACATAGGTATACAAAATACACTATATATTGACAAAAGTCACCAGACACCCCTTCAGCAGCAAATGAATGGATCCGCTGCATTGTTAAGATGCACATAACAGCTGCAAATGGTATAAAAACAAGCCTGCAGCTGGCCGCGATCTTATCGTACTGTGAGGTTGAGTGAAAATGTTGCGGCGGGAGAGAACTGACTTTGAGAAAGGAAATCTTATTGAGTGTTATATTAGTGGGTTATCCATAAGAGAAACCAAGAGGCATTTAAACATACCAAGTCAACTGTTTTGGATGTACTGAATAAGTGAAAGACACATGGCGTGCCTGAAGTAGCAAAACGTACCGGCAGATGAAAGAAAATCAGTGATAGAGGACGTCGAAGCCTCAGGAGAGTCGTTACAGCTAATCGACGGAGTACTGCACAAGACCACAGTGTACAGGTGAGTAAAACTGCTGGAATCTCAGTATGTACATGTACCATTCGCAGATAACTTCATTCCATGGGCTACCGTGGTCGTGCGGCTGCTCATAAGCCTTTCATCTCCACTCAGAATGCTACTCGTCATTTAGCATGGTGTAAAGAACATTTATCGTGGACCATAGATCAATGGAAACAGGTCCTATGGGCTGATGAATCCAGATACACAATCCATCAGTCTGATGGCCGTGTGTGGGTATGGCGGCAGCCAGGGAAACGCTATTTACCAGAGTACTGTTCCTACGGTCAAGCTAGTAGGCGGTAGTGTACTCCTGTGGGAGTGTTTTTTGTGGTATGGTCCCGGCCCATTGGTTATCGTGGACAAACCTGTTATCCAGCACGTCTACTTTGATATTCTGTACAATTATGACCTACCAACTCTGTTGCAATACTATGGAACCAAGCCTTGTTGGTACCAGCAGGATAATGCACCGAGTCATAAAGCAAGGACTGTTGTGGCGTGGTTTGATGATGATTCCCTATTGTGTGTGGACTGGCCAGCACAGAGCCCTGATCTTAATCCCATAGAGCACCTATGGGATGAATTAGAGTGTCGCATAATAAGTTTGAAACCAAGGCCTACTACTAAGCAACAGTTAGCAGCAGCATTATGTACTGAATGGAAGTGCATACCTATCGCTGTGTTCCAAAACCTTGTCAAAAGCATATCTCGGGTCAGTGCATGCATTAAGGCCAAAGGTGGACAGACACCATACTAATGTATGTCAATAAATGCTATGTTGTGTTTCTCTTCTAGATGTCCGGTGACTTTTGTCAATATAGTGCATGAATAAATTGCATATATTTCATTTAAAAAGTTCAAGCCCCTTAACTTTTCTAATGCACAATCTTTTTTTTCCAAATAAAAATAAGTACATTATGACATACCAGTATGAAAAGAAGAGTGGAGAACATAATATGCAGGTTGGTTAAATTTGAGAAACGTAATGCAAGAAATCTTTCTTTATAATTTCCTTATTCTTTCTCATGCCTTTCTCCGCATAAAAACCCAAATCTTCAATGTTTTTCCTTTACAAAAACTAAAGAGGATAAGACGTTTTGTTTAATCATTTTTATTACTTGCCCTTAATATTTTTGTAGATTGTTGTTATTGATGTTCTCAACTAACTGACAATAAAAGACTAAAAAGGGACTACTTTATCAGTAGTCACAGTTTTAAAGGACAGTACTTTATATTAAAAAAAAAAAAAAAAAACCAGGACGTTTGGACACACTGCAACATAACTCAAAATCTGAAATGATATTCACCTTAAGATCAGTTTAACATCAGTTTTCTGGAGGTAATCAATACCTAATCACTACTCTAGCAAAGTTGTGTTAAAGATAAAACTGAAGAAAATATTGGGAGGGGGGCATAGATTTATTTACTTTTTATGAATAATTTATAGTTTATACTGCTTCAACAAGATCAGTGATAAATAAATCTCGGTAAATTTGTTTATTTAGCCTATGATAGTGAAGGGTTATCAAAAGCAAATACATCTTTGCAAGTACAGGACAGGCATGCAAGCATAGAATTCAAAACTACCCAAAATATTATGTATTTATGGAGATTTATTCTTCATTAATCTTCTGATATTTTCTGAAAAACTGGTGATTCCTCACATGGACCATTGCTAGGGTTGGAACAGTTGAAACTATGAGGTGACTCTGGGTGTTTCAACTGCCACAAAAACCAATGCTTGTACACGTTTCTATATTTTAGTTATTAAGTACTTGAAAATGATTTGTGTTTGGTAGTGCAGCAGTTGGCATACTTGTACAGCAATCAAGAGATGCAGCATTTATTATCACTCTAAGATCAGGCCCAAGTATTTGTTAGCTCATCATGTATTACACGGGCGAGTCGAAAGTTTTGCAATATTTGGATCACTTTAAGTCTTCATATGTACCTTTACGATGAAAGCTAACTAGCATTCAAAATATAGCCCATCGTGTTGCACCGTCTTTAGCCATCTGCCCACCAGTTCTTTGATTCCGCAGCGGTACCAGTTCTTGTCCTTCGAGGCAAAGAGCTACTTCACCCCAGTGGCAACCTCCTCTTAGATGTTGAAGTGCCGTCCATGAAAAAAAGTGAGCCATGGACCGGAACAAGTAATAATCTGACAGGGTAAGGTCCGGAATATGTGCTGGGTATGGCATCAGTTCGATGCCCTCAAGTTCCTGGAGTTTTGCTCAGGTCATTCACACGGTACGAGGCCGATCGTTGTCCTCCTGTAGGAGAGCACACTTTCTGTTCACCAGTGGCGGGTACTTCTTCTCCAAAATGGTATACATCTGCTCCAGCTGTTCAGAGTAGAAGTTGGTGTTGATGGTCCGACTGTCTGGAACAAATTCGTAATGGATTATTACCTCGAAATTCCATCAGACACAGAGCATCACCTTGTGCTCAAAGCACCCACATTTGGCAACAGGTCCAGGAAACTGGCCCGGGCTCAACCACTGTCGTCGTGTGTTAGGATTATGAAAATAGACCCACTTTTCTTTTTTCTTTTGATTGGAGGTTTAACAACCACCATGAGCAACTCAATGGGCTATAAGCAGTCTTCCGTCCTTAATTTAGGGCCACTGGTTCCAGGGAAAAGACCCATTTTTCATCACACAACAATTTTCTTGATGAAACATACATAATGCGGGGGTTTTAAGAGTTTCGTGCACGCTTCCACTCTGCATTTTGCTTCAGCTGGTGTCAGTTCGTGAGAGACAATGCGGCAGCACCTGCAGACCTTGTCATGGTCTTGAAGGTGACAAACCACAGTGGTCTGTGATATGCTCAGCTCACCTGATAATCTCAGAGTGCTGGTTGTCAGATTTGCCACTACAGCCTGACACACAGCATCCAAATCCACAGTTCACTGCCTACCTGACCTTGGGTGATCATCGAGGTTTCTGTCATCAAAGCAGAATTTCTTGAACCATCTGGTTGCAGTGCTGTGGTCCATGGAACCTTTCCCTTTCATGTGACATACATTTCGAGTTGCTTGAGTAGCATTATGGCAGAGTTCAAACTCTTAAAGCAAAAGTTCCCTAATTAGCAGATTGTGGCTGTTCACATTTTAGGCATCCCAACCACAGACAGAACAATGACATGCAATGCTGTTCACAGCAAAGACTACCACTTTATATCCCTTTCGACTGACTGCAGTATGTGACTTGAACTAGTTTAAACATGTGACATACCCGCAGCAGCACACGTTTATGCAAATAGAGAGAGAGAGAGAGAGAGAGAGAGAGACTTGAAAATTCTAAAGAGTACATCAGTTAGAGTAATCACCCACTGGTTTCAGTAAGCTGCAGAGTATGCTTTCCCATATTGAAGAAACTGAAGCTGAAAAATATTCAACTTCCTCTATAATGTACAGCTACCTATATATAAAAGTGGAGCAATACAAACTGAATGGACAAATTATTGTATACACCTACCTAATAATGTGTTGCTCCACCTTTTGCCCTCACAACAGCAGGCAGACATCTTGGTAAGGACTCAATGAGGTGCTGAAAATATGGAGGTGGTATTGCCACCCTTGAAGTAAGGATTGCCTGTCATAAAGCATCCACAGGTGTCAGTGGGGCTTGAATAGACCCATCCTTCAAAATTAACAAAATATGGGATAATTGATCTTTCTTAAGGGAACAGTGAGATCTCTCTGCCCAGCGATTATGTCCCTAACAAGCAATGTAAGACAATGGGGGAGACAACAATGGAATGGGTGGGGGATGAACTAAAGGGTGAGACTGCCGTGGTAATGGGTCTTAAAATCTTAGCCCCACAGAGAACAAATGACTGGGGAAATTCTCGCCTGTTGTTTCTGAGCAACGGAAATTGCCTCCTTCGACACGTCGCACCCAAAATGCTTGCACCCCAAAGTAAAAAAAATTTGACTATATATGTATATAAAGTTCTTTCTGACTGGATGAGCACGAGCATCTTCCAAAGAAGAATAGAAATAGAAAAGTGAAGACACTTTTTCCCTTCATAATTCTTATGTACTATAATTTGAGAATTACTAGAATGGGTTGCACAGTCTTTTTCTTTCCTCACTGTTCCATCAGCAAATAAGCCAAGTCCCCCTCAGACATGACTGTGTGATAAGACCATAAAGTATTTAAACTGTATATAATGCAGCTGGCTCACCTCTGATGCATGGACTGGAAGCTCATGGGGGGATCTCCAGAAGTGTCTCAGATGTCCAAGGCTAATTTTTAGTGACTCATGCATGCGTTTATGTAACAGACGAGTATAACCCTGGAAAACCCAACCTGGATGGGCACCAATAGGGGATGGAACCTACAATGTTGCTTATCACACAGACATGAGGCTGATGATTAAACAGTGCACTATGCTGGTGGTATACTGGTGGTTGTTAAAAGCAACACAACCTCTGTTGCATGGACAGAAGGTTCACAGGAGGAGTGGGGGAGGGGGTTAACCTCCAGTAATAACTCCTATGTCTAAGACTAATTTTTAGGGACCCGTGCGTGCATTTACATAACAGATGAGCATAACCCTGGAAAACCTTACTTGGACAGGCACCAATGAAGGACTGAACCCACAAATATTGCCTACCACACAGAGATGAGGCTAGTGATTAGCCAGCTGAACTACATTGGTGGTTGTCGCACTGCCTACATAGAACACATTTTGTAGTTGTAGGAATAAAGACAGAGTAAATCTCAGCAATTCCAAACAGGCAGAAATGCCTTGAATTTGCCCCTAACTGTGGTTATTGTTATTCTAATAGTAGTGGAAGATTTTGCATACCCAAAGCTATAGATTTTTCTAAGCTTGTAGACATTCTTGTTAAAAAAATCAAAAATATGCATAGATCACGAATAATAAAAGCTTTACTGAACTTTACTTATATACACAAACTTTATTATCAATTATATCATATTCACAGTTCATAAAGCAATACCTTTTTTAAAACATTGATTTCTAGCTTGATTTCCTCTTCTTCATCCTAAAAAGAAAAGTATTGTTTTATTAATACATTGAAGAAGCATTCATATGTGCACTGTAATTTTATAACTAATAGTTATAAAACCGGAAGGAATTATTCTCAACAACATGCTGAGCTTCACACACAGACTAAATTTGTGAACTGCATATTATATATCAACAAAACTAGTACAACAGCAGTTTTATAAACAATAAGGCTACTGACATCACTCATTATCTGTGAATCACTGAGCTTACTTAAGTACCATTTCTTTAAATATCCTTCACATGACAACTCAATTTCTGTGAGTGATACTCCACCCACCTCTTGAATAGGTGCATCAGTAAGCAATTTTGAGATATCTTGCACAAAATAGCTGCAGTAAATTTTACGGAGGCAAGTATCTGTATTTCCCAACATTGTACTGCTATTGAAATTCCTAGGTTACTTTTCAAGATTTGTCAGAAGTTATAATAAAGGAAAAACAAGAAATACGACACCAAATTTTCAGGTGTAATGAGCACATCTTTTGAATCCATTCTGATGCGAATTAAATTTACCAAAAATATTCAAAATCAATGGAACCGGTATGGAAAACAGTAGTATCTGACCGAAGAAAAAAGTTTTGCAGTCGGGTTTTTAGTCCCGCAGATATTGCTGTAAACAGAACTGTGAACTTACACTCCCTGAACTTGTGCGTTAAGAAAAATTTTAAATATATATAAACATTTCGCAGCAGAAACACTCTCCAACAAAGAAAGAATTTTTCAAATCGGACTCTTAGAAGCAAAGATATAGACAAGTATAAAATATGCGTATACACCCCCTGGTGGGGAAAATATGCATTATTTTAAGAAGAAAGTATTGTCAAAGGGTTTTTCGATGTGAGCGGCATCGGTCCAAGAAAAAAAAATTTAGTAGTTTCAGGAGCTCAGATTTTGCTGCAAATACATCAAAAACAGAAATTAACACTTCTGCTCCCTGGTGGCCAAATCATCCTTTACCAAATATTAGAAATTATATCAAAAATATTTTTTATCGGGAGCTGTGTGCGATACAGGAAGAATTTTTGAAATCAGAGTTGCAGAAGCAGAAATATCAGGGAAAACATCATTCACCTTTGCTTCCCTGGCAGAAAGTCTATGATTTACTTGAAAATTTTGAATTTATATGAAGAACATTTTGCATCGGAAATACTATCTGACAAAGGACATTTTCAAATCGGACTCCTAGAAGTAGAGATATTGACAAAAATAAGATATACATCTACGCCCCCTGGTGTTAGAAACCATGCATTATTTTAAGAAGAGAATATTCCTAAAAGGTTTGTCGATGTGAGTAGTACTGGCCCACAAACGAATTTTTTTCAATCCAGATTTTAGCTCACATTTTGCTGCAAATACATCAGAAGCGGAAATTAAAACTTATGCACCCTGGCGGCCAAACCATTTTTTACCAAAAATTAGAAATTATATGCAAAGGCTTTCCCATCAGGAGCTGTATCCGGTGCAGAAAGAATTTTTCAAATAGGAGTTTTAAAAGCAGAGATATCGGGGAAAACGCAATTTACCTTTACGCAACCTAGCACAAAGTCTATGAATTACTTGAAAATTTTGAAATTATATGAAAAACATGTCACACCGAAAACTCTATCCAATAAAGAAAGAATTTTTCAAATAGGACCATTAAAAGCAGAGATATTGACAAAAATAAGATATACATCTACGCCCCGTGGCAGAGAAACCATGCAATATTTTAAGGAGAAAATACCAAAAAGGTATATCGACCCGAGTGGCATTGGTCCACGAACGAATTTTTTAATCGAGATTTTAGAAGCTCAGATTTTATGGCAAATACATCAGAAGCAAAAATTAACATTTACGCCCCCTGGTGGCCAAAGTATTCTTTATTAAAAATTAGAAATTATATGCAAAAGATTTTCCATCAGGAGGTGTATCCGCTGAAGAAAAAAAATTTCAAATCGGAGTTATATAAGAGGAGATATCGGCAAAAACATAATTTACTTTTACGCCCCCTAGTGAAAAATATATGTCGAACTTGAAAAAGTAACTATAACTAAAATATTCTTTGACATAAATGGAATCTAAAGGTAAAATAATTTTTTCAATCGGATGTTTAGAAGCAAATATATGGAATAAAATGTATTTTGAATTTGATATCATCTGCATTTACACCCTCTAGCGGCAAAACTGTACATCGTAAAAAAAAAAAAAAAAAACGAAATGAGGGTTCATTATTCACATATTTCAAGCTTCCCAATGCAAAAAGAGTTCTTCAAATTAGACTAATAGTTACAGAGATATGGTGTCTACAGACGGATGGACGGACAAACAAACCGATAACATATGTACGATCTTTTTTTTACAAAAGACGTGCTAACAAGTATGACAACACTGAATTCTTGGGTTAATGAGCAAACTTTTGAATCCTTACCAACATAAAAAAAAAAAAAATTCAAACCGGAATTTTAAAAAGAAAACATTCAGCACACACACACATACACACACAGGGTTTCTACACTGTAGGTAAAAACATCCACAAATAGAAATAGCTACTTTTGGCTATCAACGGCTGCAATAAAAAATCAAACTGCACACAAAACATCTCTCATAATGGAAAAAATTCAAGACAAAGGAGATTTCGTTTTTCAAATCAGGTTCTTAGACATGAAGATATGGTTCCAAGTATGGTAAAAATAAAAATTAACACTTACACCTCCTAGTAGCAAAACTGTGTGGCATAAAAATTGGCAAATACAGTATATGAAAAATACTTCTCACCACAAATGCTATCAGTAGCAAAAAGAATGTTTTAAATTGGACTTTTAGAAGTGGAGATATATCATCATTACAAAGATTCACATTAAGATCCGCTGGCGGGAATACTAAACAACATTTGAGAAGAAGAAAAAAATATACACATTTTCTGTGATGAGTAGCATCTGATTAGAGTTTTAAAAAATCTGGGTATTTTTGAAAATATATATATATGTATATATCAATATCATCATTGTCAACCATTATCAATGCTGGATGAAGGGAAGGTCTCCCCAAGTTTCCTCCACAAATGTCTATCTTGAGCCACTTGCCTCCATGTTAGTCCAGCATGTTTTCGAATTTCATCCATCCATCTCCCACATAGTCTTTTTCTGTCCCTTGGTATCCAGTCTAAAATTCTGGTTGTCCATCAGTGGTTCATTCTGCTGGCAACATGTCTAGCCCATTGCCATTTCAGGGATTTTACTTTGATCATATAGCTTCCACTCTTGTCATTTTCCTAATCCATGAGTTCCTCTTTTTATCTTTCCTGGTTACACTAAGCATGCATCTTTCCATGCTGCTTTCAGTTGTCTGTAGCCATGTCTTTTTTTAGTTAAGGTCCATGTCTCTGCTCCATTTGTAAATTTGTAAGAACTGGAAGGATGCAATGATACATGTATGTATGTATGTATGTATGTATGTATGTATGTATAATTGCACTTGAAGAAAGGGCAGGGCAGGTAGTCTTTTGACTGATGGCTGCAGTGATATGGTGTCCACAGACAGATGGATAATCACAGTGATACTATACATATAAGCATAAGCATTTTTTCAAAACATGTGCTAATAAAAATTTAAATATTTTAATAAAAAAGAGGCACACTTCATTAACAAATTTCCATTCCCTTTACAACTAAGGAAGCACCAATCTGTCCCATCATTGTAGAGCAATTTAGCACAAGAGCTTGTACAAAGAGATAGTGTAGAAGAAATATTCTTCATATAATACACGGAAATTCTTCTGAATTATTAACACAGCAATCAGACATCTCTGAGTTGCGTGTATTTTACTGTTTCTCACATACCATTAATTATGTCAGAAAACTTCAAAAGTACATTGTGTAATGGTTAGCATGCTCAAACAGAAATCAGGAGATACATTGTCCAGGAACAAGAAATGAACTTGTAATTTTCAAGTTTTCTGACACAATTAATGGTACATGAGAAACAGTAAAATACACACAACTCAGAGATGTCTAAGTAGTGCACAGTGGCGCCCATATGATGAGTAATTTTAGATTTTAGGGGAGGGGGCTAAGAAAAATCCTTACCTCCTTCAAGGCTGTCAAACATTTTAGTAAATGTACAAGATACTAAAATACAAAAAAAAAATTGATACTATCAATCACTAATATCTTATTATTTTTTAAAATGCTTTAAAAAAAGGTTTCGTCTACTTTAGTGTATTAAATTTATCAAAAATTTGGCTATACCAACGGGTAGGGGGGGGGGGGGAGCTTGAGCGGGCACAATGGCCAAAGTCCAATCACTGGTTTAATGGAAAACAATTTGTTTCCAGCCTGAATGGTTCAAGAAAACGAACCACATATGCTTGATGTTGTCAGACCATTCAAGTCCCAATATTTGCCCTAGCAATCACTCCTCTATGTGAACTGCTTTGTCACTGTGCAAAGCATCATTATGACAACAGATGTGCCACTATTGATTACTTGAGGAAACTGTGCATTACCATCATGCAGCAAAACTTATGAAGAAGGTTGTTAATTGTTGGCATGTGATTACCACTAAGACCAGATAGGAATATTTTAGAGCTATGTGCTCATTACAACTGAATATTTGGTGTCATCTTTCTTGTTTGTTAGTTTTTTTAACTAAATAACTTCAACAGTGGTACTAGTATTGACAAAGGATATGACTCATTCAAAATTCCATCTTGCTAGGATTATAAACCAACCACACAAAGCTTTGATAGCTGAGAAGTGATCAACTTTACATTAGTCATGTAATGTTGGAACTTAGGACTTGACACGCAATCTCCTGGGACCACTGTGCATGAGAATACACCAAACTTATGGGAAGTACAGAGCTCTGTCAAGGTCATGGAAACAGGAAAATCTGCCACCTGAATAATGTAATCTGTACCTGCTGAAAACAATGTACACCCTTCATGACATATGCCTTCCTTACCAACACTTTCTCTGGAGATTTAAGCCTTTACACTGGGAGTACTGCTGATTTACATATTTACCACAATAAATCTCATTTTCATGCCATATTGTTCAGTGGCATTGGGTCATTATGGGCATGCGGGGCTAAGCCCCGCATGAAAATGAAAAAAAAAAAATTCTTTTAATTGGAAAAATGCAAAATAAAATCTGTATTAGTAACTGGTCCCCAGATTTTCTGAATACAATGTGAGCCACAACAATAGTTGAATAATTGGCTAACACATTACAGCCTTCCATATCCGTTTACTAGAGCGCACTCTGTGAGAGATGACTATCGTCAGCTCGTCACCTTCGTGAAGTTCAGAGAACAGTAATGAATGAGCAGATGCATGCTGAACTGCACATGCAGAAATTTGTCTTTCGGGGCTGGTCACTTTCTTGTTGTCAACCAGTGATCGGTTGATTTTCATTTGTGTAGTTAAGCTGCAAGTTTTTTGTTTTTTTATTAGAGGTTTAATGACCACTGTGAGCAACTCAGTGGGCTATAAAAGCAGTCGCCTGTCCCTAATTTAGGGCCAATGGTTCAAGGAAAGGGAGAGAGCTAGTACCATAAGACAAACACAATATCCATGCCTCACAGGATTCATACACGAACCCATCTCAGACGAATACTCAGAAGCCATCGCTTAGACCATTGCCCAACCGGGTGGCACTAAGTTTTGATCGTGCAAGTGAAATGAATAAAGTGGATTTTTTTATCAGAGCATCCTTTTAGTTTTAGTTTATTAAGGGATGAAGAAAAACAAAATTTATAGACTTGGACCAACATCAACCAATTATTTGCCTGGTGCCAAAACATACATAAGAATCAGTCTAGAATTTTTAATGTTGAGTGGTATAGCAAAATACCTTGCTGAAGTGGAAACGAAAGCAAACATACTTTGTTTTGTTACTACTGTTTAGTCTATTTTATTTCTACTTTTTTTATGTTATACAGCACAGCATATACATAATTTTTTTCACCTCATTCTGTGTAGTTAAGTATAATTTCTGCAGGTGGTAATTGGAGACCTCACAATCCACTGAAATTATATTTCATAGTATGGAAGAAGGTTGGGAACAACTTTAAAAATATTTAGCCCTGGATAAATTTTAGGTCATCCTATGCCACTGATATTGTTTAAAAGCATAAAAGAAAAATTACGTGCAATTGAACATGATAAAACTTGTTCAACAATTCAAGTTCTGTACCATGGAATAATACTTCTAACTTAACATCCACTCTGATTTAAGCATGCATCTGGAATTCATTAAAACCAAACAAATCAGAGCAATGCTTAAAATATAAATACTTAAACAGGGAAGAGGTACAAAAAAATAAGGCAACACTAACCTCTGTGACATCCATAATTTTGATGGCAGCCAACTGCCCTGTCTTTGTATGACGTCCCTGTGGAACAGAAAACATGATTAAGTAAAAAGAATAAAAACTACTGAAGGGCATGGTAATAAAAATACTTTATGTTAAATAAAAACTAACTTCCATGATTAAAAGTATTTTTGGCAGTATATTCAAAATCAAGTTTGTAATACATCATAACATTTCTTCATATCGTAGGAGGATGAAGAAAACAAAGAGCTAATGCATTAGCTCTACCAAGGGAATCAAATCAACCTGGTAAAAAGTTCTGTAGAAGCTATTGCCTTTTTCATGTTTTAGAATGACAATGGAAAATATTTTTACAGATTTTTAAGAGATGGAAAATTTAAATAACATCATAAATTACAAGGTGCTTTGATTTATTGAAAAAATTTTAGTTCACAAATACCAAAAGATTCAAATTTTGGAGCAACTCAGTTCAACACTTATGCTTGGGACTCTTAAACTTAACAAAAAAGTATTTAATATAAAAGACTTATGGTATGTTGAGTATCAAAAGAACGGCAAGATGGGTGGCACTGAATTCTTGAGGTAAAAAGTACATTAAAAAACAAGTGTCAAACTCAGCATATTATAGGTATTTAAAGTGTTTGAACTGTAGTTTTCTAAAACATGACTTTTTACACAAAATGTTGCAGAAGTAAAGTTTACTGATGTCTGCAAATAAAATAAAATTTCAGTCTCATTTTTAGTAATACAAAAATTTTGTAATTCAATGTACATTTATAACTCAACAAGAAAAAAATTATTGCCAAGAAAAATTGGAAAACCTCGTAGCAATTTTGATTGGCTATTTTGAATGCCAAAAAGAATTTTATAAAGTAGTCTTTTGTAAAAACAAAAACTTGAAAACACATTTAAGTTACACTAAAAGGTTTAATTTAAGGGAGCTTTCAACTGATAACTTCAGTCTTTTTCAGCTTTGTGACAGATCATCGACGAAGACTGAAGTTATCAGTTGGAAGCTTCCTTAAATTAAAATTTCTTACATAACTTAAGTGTGTTTTCAAGTTTTCGTACTTATTATTAATGGTTGTGTGCTTATGTTCATATTTTATCATGGTCTTTTATAATCTGCTGCCAAATACAAATTTAGTATTAGCCTCTGCGGGGAAAAGTTGCACATAAATATGACATCAGAAAATCTTTTATCATGGTTAGAGTTAGCTGACATCCATTTTTCTTTTTGTACCAATCCAATTAGAAGTGCAGATACAGTAAAACTAAAACTTAAATTTCCAACAATTTATCAAAACTATATGTTGAGGTATCCTGCGAAATGCAAATTTAAATTAATTTAACCTCAAAGAACTACATATTTAGGTCACATAGAGAAAGAAAACTTACACCCAAAATAAATAAATAAATGGGAAGTTTTGTTCATAATTCAGCTATCAACACAAAAAGAATTTTGCTTTTAAAAATGGATATATCAGATAAAATACAAAAACATGTTTACGTCACATAGTGGTACAATATACAAAGGGGGAGGATATGCCCATCATTTTCCCAAATGTAACACTTGGAATTCGGCCTACTGATACAGTGATACCGTGTAAACGGGTTGAATACTTGATATTATGAAAGAATGTACTTTTTCAGATTTTTTCCATGTATTTTTTTTTTTTTTTTTAACAACCTTGCAACCTTCAAATAGGAAAAAACCTTGTCAACCTCAAATCTGAGCATACGTGAAAAATATTTTCTACACCCTCTTATTTTTTTCAGGCTTTAACGACAACTAAGAGCAACTTGGAGGATTATGCTGTTGCCTTTCCCTAATTTAGGGTCACTGGTTCCCAGAGCCCATTTGTGGGGGCTGCAGCCCCAGGCCCTGCATTTTGAAGGGCCCCAGAATTTTGCAGGATGCTTGAAGAATTGACACAGTTCGTTTGTGTTTTTTTTTTTTTTTTCAGATAGCACAGCAAAAACTATAAAAACTGGAAACTGTGCCTTGTGAAAAAAACATTTTATTTCTTTTCCCTTGTTTTAGTAGGAGTCCGTGAAATGTATAGTCGCCCCCATTCCATCCTCAAATCTTTCGAAAACATTACAGATGTTTTGTACACATCTGTAATTGGGAGAAATTTTCATAAATTGAGAATTCATTTGAATCGTGATATTTGGATCATATTTTGTACACTACTTTGATATAATTTTACAAACTAAACCCTAGGGAGAGAGAAAGCAGAACTGAACAGGTGTCATTTTTCAACCATGCATTTTTACATAGTCTTGCTAACACTGATTCGTCCATGAATCATGGGATACACACTTCAATATGGCGTAGATATTTTTATGGCTTCCTCATATTTTTCTCGGGTATTTTCACTCAGCCAACCATAGTGAAATCCTAGACATGCCATCAATACTGGGGCCCCAAAAGTACTGCCTAGCACCCTTGCCCTGTCTGCTTAAATGAGATCTGCTGGTTCAAAAATAGTGCGTTTGCCATTGGGCAAACACACCATTAATGACTCACCACCCAGGAAACTAAACCAGGACCATCTTGGATGAATGATCCGAAGCCTGTGCCTCACAGCCAGGTCCAGCTGGCATAAATGCAAACGGGGCAGTTACCCCGGACCCTGCATCTTTATGGGACCCTGAAGTTTAGAAAATGAAAAAATCCTTTTTGCTAGAATTCTTTTTTTTTTTTTTTTTAAAGCAGTAAATATAAAGTTTTGGGGTGCAGGGGACTTAAAAATATACCCTCCCCACTTTTTTAAACCTTAAACTTTTCCACATTCGTAAAATAGAAAATTAAATTTCATCACATTTTGTGTCTTCCTACAACATTCTCAACAATTTGTGTGTAACCAGATACTGAAATTTAAAAATAAAATAAAAAGAAGAATATCAAAGTTGTTTGGGGGCTATATATGGAGACCAATTGTTCAGTGATTAAAAAACAGTACTGAAGATTTTTTTTTTAAAAAGCAAATTTTCATACATGAGTGTGTATAAAAGGCAAAAAAACAAGTAACTCATTTTGTCAGTTTATTCCACCTTGCCTCAAAAACTCATCTCTAAAACATGTACCAGGAAAAAGATATATATAAACAAATTTGTTTAAGAGGGATCCTTATTATTCGCTACACAAAAACGTTTGCTACAGAAAAATATTCGCAATGCAGATTAAAGTTATGTTTTTATCATTTTGTGAGAAAGTTTTCATAAAAATAACAATCCAACCTAAACCCCCTTCTCCCCAGAGAAAAAATCGTAGATGTTAGCACTTTTTATTTCTCTGTCTGTCTGTCTATTGTCTGTCTATCTATCTCTATCTCTCCCTCTCTCTCTCTCTCTCTCTCTTCGATGTGCAACGTTCTTGGCAGTACCTCTCATTCGGTGGTGTAACGGGGCAGATGGGATTTCGCACGTCGGTGTGTTCGTTATCAGGTTCTTTCCTCCACTACCCACTGACGCCATATCCTCCTCCCCACCGTGAATGCCTGCCGTCCCACACGAGCACCGACGTCTTAGAGTAATTATCCGCAATCCCGATATGCCCCAATTTTCCCGCAATCGAAGTCTGAAACCTGCTGGTAGGACTGCCGTTATATTTGGTGGGATATGCTACAGCTGCGAGTGGCCAGGAACGGCGAGCATCAACACTTCGAGTGCTTAACACCAGCTCCTTGTTCACCAATCTTATACAACTTTCAGGGGGCATTACTGTCCTACATGATTTCGATATGTACTACCAGATTAATCATTTACATGTGTGTCCATGTTCTACCCTTCTGCAAGCTTTCGAGCCCTTGAGATGCGATCTTCCAGGCATTGCATTTTTCGAACAACAATAACAGCCTGTACACAGAGTGGCATTGAATGGAAGAAATGTTTGATATCGTCCTGGGGAATAGCCTGCCAGGCTGCTTCTATGCGAGATCAGAGATTATTTGTGGTGACTGGTGGAGGTGCTTGACGGGCCAGTTGCTTGGCTACCATGTCACTTATATGTTGAATAGATATCGTCCTGGGGAATAGCCTGCCAGGCTGCTTCTATGCAAGATCAGAGTTCATTTGTGGTGATTGGCAGAGGTGCTTAAAGGGCCAGTCGCTTAGTTACCATGTCCCTTATATGTTGAATAGATATCGTCCTGGGGAATAGCCTGCCAGGCTGCTTCTATGCGAGACCAGAGTTCATTTGTGGTGACTGGCAGAGGTGCTTGACGGGCCAGTCGCTTAGCTACCATGTCCCTTATAAACTGAATAGATATCATCCTGGGAATAGCCTGCCAGGCTGCAACTATGCGAGACCAGAGTTCATTTGTGGTGACTGGTGGAGGTGCTTGACGGGCCTGTCACTTAGCTACCATGTCCCTTATATGTTGAATAGATATCGTCCTGGGGAATAGCCTGCCAGGCTGCTTCTATGCGAGACCAGAGTTCATTTGTGGTGACTGGCGGAGGTGCTTGACGAGCCTGTCACTTAGCTACCATGTCCCTTATATATTGAATAGATATCTTTCTGCGGAATAGCCTGCCAGGCTGCGTCTATGCGAGAACAGAGTTCATTTGTGGTGACTGGTGGATGTGCTTGACGGGCCTGTCACTTAGCTACCATGTCCCTTCTATGTTGAATAGATATCGTCCTGGGAATAGCCTGCCAGGCTGCATCTATGTGAGAACAGAGTTCATTTGTGGTGACTGGCGGAGGTGCTTGACGGGCCTGTCACTTAGCTACCATGTCCCTTATATATTGAATAGATATCGTTCTGGGGAATAGCCTGCCAGGCTGCGTCTATGCGAGAACAGAGTTCATTTGTGGTGACTGGCGGAGGTGCTTGACGGGCCTGTCACTTAGCTACCATGTCCCTTATATGTTGAATAGATATCGTCCTGGGAATAGCCTGCCAGGCTGCTTCTATGTGAGAACAGAGTTCATTTGTGGTGACTGGCGTAGGTGCTTGACGGGCCTGTCACTTAGCTACCATGTCCCTTATATATTGAATAGATATCGTTCTGGGGAATAGCCTGCCAGGCTGCGTCTATGCGAGAACAGAGTTCATTTGTGGTGACTGGTGGATATGCTTGACGGGCCTGTCACTTAGCTACCATGTCCCTTATATGTTGAATAGATATCGTTCTGGGAATAGCCTGCCAGGCTGCTTCTATGTGAGAACAGAGTTCATTTGTGGTGACTGGCGGAGGTGCTTGACGGGCCAGTTGCTTAACTACCATGTCCCTTATACACTGAGTGGCCACTTTATTATGACCACCCCCTCAGTATTTCGTTGGACCACCTTTTGCCTTTAATACTGCGTCGATTCTTCATGGCATGGACTCCACGAGATGTTGATAGGTGGTTTGTGGAATCTAAGACCATGCTTGATGAATAGCACTTTCCAGGAGTGTGAGATTGCAGGGTTGTGGATCCAGCAGTCTGATGGCTCATTCAACTTCATCCCACAAATTATCACTGGGGTTGAGATCTGGAGATTGTGGGTGGCCACCTAAGCAAAGTAAACTCACCGGCATGTTCCTGAAACCAATCCTGTACAATACGAGCACTATGGCAGGACGCATTATCTTGTTGAAAGTAGCCGTCGCCATTGGGATAAACTATCCACATGACAGGATACACTTGGTCCGCAACAATGTTTAGATATGATGTGCCAGTCAGACGTTGATCAACACGAATTAAAGGGCTCAAAGCATGCCAGGAAAACATTCCCCAAACCATAACGTTGCCTCCACCAGCTTGAAGGGTTGTAGCAATGCATTTGGGGTCCATGCTTCCGTGCTGTTTCCGCCAAATTCTCACTCTGCCATCGGCATGGTGCAACTGAAAACGTGATTCATCGGACCACATAATTTGTTTCCAATTATTAATTATCCAATCCTTGTGCTCCTGTGTGAACTGGAGACGTTTTCTCTTGTTAACTGCAGACAGCAAAGGTGTTCGAACAGGCCTTCGGCTCCCGTATCCCATCCGATGCAGTGTACGGCGAACAGTGCATGCAGAGATCATTTGAGGAGACCCTTGATTAAGAGAGTCTGTAATTTGCTGCACTGTTGCCCTTCTGTTGTCTGTTACCAGTCTGGATACTCTCCGTTCCGCCCGAGCAGTCACTAGTCGATGACGACCACACGTTGCATGTAGAGACCCAGTTTTTTGGCTGACAGTCCAGTCTTTAAACACTTTAACAACAGCTGCTCTGAAACATTTCACGAATGAGGCGGTTTCGGTGATACTCACTCTATGGCTACAAGCTCCTACAATCATCCCATGTTGAAAGTCCGTCAAATCGCATTTTTTACCCATCTCGTCACCCAAAAACCACTTCTACTACTGTTGCAAGCGCTAAGCTTTCCTTTTTTATACTAGCCTCGCTTTCTGGTGGCAACAGCGTGCAGCCATAGCTCATTTGCTTAAAACTGACAGGTGGTCATAATAAAGTGGCCACTCAGTACATATTGAATAGATATCGTCCTGGGGAATAGCCTGCCAGGCTGCTTCTATGCGAGACCAGAGTTCATTTGTGGTGACTGGTGGAGATGCTTGAGGGGCCAGTCGCTTAGCTACCATGTCCCTTATATGTTGAATAGATATTGCTCTGGGGAATAGCCTGCCAGGCTGCTTCTATGCGAGATCAGGGTTCATTTGTGGTGACTGGCGGAGACGCTTGACGGGCCAGTCGCTTATCTTCCATGTCCCAGACATGTTCCATCGCGGACATATCTGGCAAACGTGCAGGCCAGATATGTTCGCGAAAAGCGAGATCTTACGTGCATAAAAGATATCTTGGGCATTCCGGGGCACATGTGGCCAAGCATTGTCTTATTGGAACATAGTGCCAGGACAACTCTGAAGGAAGGGTATCAAATGTACCTCTGAAACATCCCTGAAGTATCACTGGCTGTTGTTCGTTCCTCCATTCGTATCAGGCAAAATCACTAATTGAACCCAATGGCACCCCAAACCATAACGCTTGGCGTTGGGCCGGTAAGACGCTGCAAGGTGCCATTTCATCACACCACGATGTCTTCGAACTCGTAACAATCATGGTGCATCAAGTTGAATCGTGACTAGTCTAAAAACACAACCTGTTGCCAATCAGCGCGTCAATGTGTTTGAGACCTCACTGCAGCATGAGACGTCTGTGGTTGAGGGTCAAAGGAATGAGCAGCTGAGCAGCAATGGGCTGCTAGCGACCAATCCTTTGCTAAGCAGATGACGTCAAACTGCTGGAGGACAAAGCCTGACCTGTGACAATGCTCCACTAACACCATGGATGTCGCTTTGCGATCAGTCAATGCCATGCGGTAGAGGTACCTGTCATCCCGTACAGTCATGAGATTTTACGGTCCATTTCCCGGATTTCTGTGCGTCCGAGCCTCATCTGTCCAGTGACGTCTCGTTCGTATCACTGCACTGGCGTTTGGTCCCATACGAGTGGCGATTTCAGGGTAGAAAAATCCAGCTTCTCTCATCTCAACAATCCATCCTCACGCAAAATCCGTCAGGCATTTATAATGCGACCTTCTTGGGCGAGGGGGCATAGTAAGACACAAGAAACGCCCTTTCGGTTCAATATCGGATCTTCATATTTATACAGGGTGCCTAGGAAAGTCCCTTTAACCTGTAATAACTTGCGAACGGAGAAAGGTACAGTTATGCAAGTGAGATAACTGTATAGTAAAGTGACTACGCCCGATCGAATGCAAACGACAGCAGCGCCCCTAGTGGCGAAATGCGGAAGTTAGCCATTGCAAATCGAAAACGAAAAGAGATAGAGCAAAATTTCCAATTACAAAGTTGTACAGCATCAATTAATTAGTACAAAACGACATTTGTTTCACACGGATAAGATAAATTGTCGCCTGAATACCCTAAAATGTCCGAAATCGATGAACGACGATTCGAATCTGCATATTCACATTTCGCAGATGTAGCCGTATGCAAATGCAGATTGTGACGTTGTACCGTACCTACGATATAAAAACCAATAACAGGATGTACCCTGATCAGAAGTTTAGGCCTACGTACGCCGTGTGAGAATGGCGAGCTTGGATTTCTGGGGTTACGAAAAAATTAGGTGTATGCAACAGCGCCTACAAGTCTACTGGATCTACGTCGTCGTGTTACAGATGCTTGCAATAGTGTGACACCTTCCATGCTGAGGAATGTGCATGCAGAGTTACTTTCACGAATACAAATGTGTATCGTGGGTAATGGCGAACTCTCGAACATACTCGACATTAACTTTTTACCACTGAGCGCCAGTTTGCCTTTTTTGTTTCTGTTTTGTCTGAAGTCATCAAACTGTATTGACATAAGTACGCATTTATGCAATAAAGTGTGTGTATTTGCTCATCCCTTTAAACATTCGCACAAAAGGTCGCGCATCGATTTCGGACATTTTTGGGTATTCAGGCAACAATTTATCTTATCCGTGTGAAACAAATGTCGTTTTTTACTAATTAATTGATGCTCTACAATTTTGTAATTGGAAATTTTGCTCTATCTCTTTTCGTTTTCGATTTGCAATGGCTAACTTCCGCATTTCGCCACTAGAGGCGCTGCTATCGGTTGCATTCGATCGCTCGTAGTCGCTTTACTGTACCGTTATATCCCTTAGATAACTTTACCTCTCACCGTTCGCATGTTATTCCAGGCTAAAGGGACTTTCCTATGCACCCTGTGTGTGTGTTCATATATATATATGGGATGTAAGGTCAGGTGATGCGTAACATCACAGCCTCTCCTTGACAAATGTCAACCCCGCCTTCTCGTGGTGCATCCTGTTCCCACTAAAGGGGCTCTGACGACCGCCAATAGCGGTATAACTATACCATCGGGATTAGAGGAAATTCTATCATACACTCACCAACCCGCTTGGCCAGCGTGGTGAGTTATGGCCAAACCCCTCCAAAATGATTCCACAACTTAAATCTTGGCCCTCAGTCTCCGGCAGCTGGAATGTACCTGGCCAAGGCAGCGGCCAGTGCGACATGAAGGCAGAGGGTGCTAAGAATCCCCGGAGGACCGGACTAGGCTGCCATCTGATGCTGACCTTGGCTACGTACAATGGACGCTCCCTATCTTCTGATTCAAGGCTTCTTGAATTGGAAGAGGAACTACAAAGGATCAAGTGGGACATCGTGGGGCTAAGTGAGGTAAGGAGAAAAGGAGAAGATCTCATCGAACTGAAAAGTGGACATCTCTTCTACTATCGTGGGACAGATACTGGCAGAACTAGTGGTGTTGGATTTATAATAAACAAGAAACTGAAGGATAAAGTTGTAGAAGTTGAAAGTTCCTCTGACAGAGCTGCACGACTTGTTATCCAACTCTCGAAAAGATACCAGGCTCAGATTATTCATACTTATGCACCCACCACAAGTCATCCTGAAGAAGAAATTGAAGAATTTTATGAGGAAATTTGTCATCTAAATAATAAAGGTAAGCAGCACTTGAAAATAATTATGGGAGATTTCAATGCAAAAATAGGGCAACGGCAACAGAATGAAACTTCAGTAGGTAAATTCGGTCACGGCAACAGAAACCAGCGTGGAAATACTCTCGTTGAGTTTGCAGAGGCAGAAGGGTTTTTCATCTTGAACTCCTTCTTCAAGAAAAAGCCACACAGGAAATGGACATGGAGACATCCAAATGGGACAAGTGAAATTGATTTTATTATGTGTAACAAAAAATTCGTCATAGAAGACTGCAGTGTGCTAAACAAGTTCAACACAGGTAGTGACCATAGATTGGTGAGATGTAAGATGCACCTCAACACTAAACTTGAACGTGGCAAGCTCATAAGACAAACAAAATCTATTGACATAACCAACCTTAAAAAACACCATAATACCTTCAAGTTGGAACTGAAGAACAGGTTCTCTGCTTTAGAAGGCCTAACATCGGAAGAAGTGGATATTTCTGAAGTTAACAGAAAAGTAACCAAAGCTCTTATGGAAACAGCAACAAAATTAGCTGGGTCTAAGAACAAATTGCATGTGAACAAATTATCAGGAAAAACGAAAATGTTGATGCAAAAAAGAAGAGTGATGAGGACAACTAAAGAAGATGTGACTTCCAAAGTGGAATATATAGAGCTATGCAAGACAGTAAAAAAAAGTATCACTGAAGACGTAAGAAAATTCAACTGTGAACTAGTGAGGAAAGCAATTGAAAACAACCAAAGCCTAAAGATAGCAAAGGGACATCTCAGTAAGGGAAGAAAACAGATTATGGCACTGAGAAAAGATGATTCTGTAACAAGAAATAGAGGCGAAATTTTGACAAGAGTGAAAGATTTCTACTCCAAATTATATGAAAGGGATGATATATGCACTCCAGACATCACGAAAGATACCAGTACCAGAGTTCCTCCAGTCCTTCCAGCAGAAGTTGCACATGCAATCAAGAACATGAAGCGGGGAAAAGCTCCAGGAGAACTGTAGACATCATACAAGAAGCAAGTGGAGAAATCGAAACAGTACTCGCCCAAATTTTCACTCGATGCCTTAATGAAGGAAAGATTCCTGAGGATTGGAACACCGCTACAATGATCCTGCTACATAAGAAAGGTGACATTGAGGATCTCGGAAACTACAGACCTATCAGCCTCCTATCAGTAGTTTATAAAATCTTCACTAAAGTTCTTTCACACCGCTTGAAGGTAACACTGGACATGGCTCAACCGAGAGAACAAGCTGGATTCAGGAGTGGCTACAGCACAATAGATCATATCCACGTGCTGAGAGAACTAATTGAAAGAGCGAGGGAATATGAACTTCCATTGTGCATGGCTTTTATCGATTATGAAAAAGCCTTTGATTCGGTGAAACCATCAGCCGTTACAATGGCTCTGAAAACCTGCGGTATTGAAGAGGCATACATTAATATTATTAATAACATCTATGAAAATGCAAGTGCAAAGATTAGGCTGTTTGAAAATACAACACACGTAAAAAAATTGGAAAGGGAGTGAGACAAGGTGACACCATATCTCCGAAACTCTTTAATGCCACATTGGAGGGTGTTTTTCAGTCGCTGAGCTGGGAAAACAAAGGGATAAAGATTAATGGAGATTATCTAACCCACCTTCGTTTTGCTGATGACGTAGTCATTTTTGCAACTACCCCATCAGAGCTGCAGAGTATGATCCAGGAACTTGCTGACAAGAGTAAAGAAGTGGGATTAAAAATGAACTTTCAGAAGACAAAAGTGATGTTCAATGCTTTTACAAGAAATGAAGATTTATCGATTGATGGAGAAAAGCTGGAGATAACAGACACGTACGTCTATCTTGGACAGCAGATATCAAGCGAGGGTCACATTGATGAAGAAATTAATCGGCGTACAAAACTTGCCTGGAGAGCTTTTGGAAGAAACAGCATAATTTTCAAGAGCAATATGCCATTATGTCTTAAAAGAAAAGTGTTTGATCAATGCATCCTTCCAGTGCTTACGTATGGTGCAGAGACGTGGACCTTAACTAAAAGAGACATACAAAGGCTGCAGACAACTCAAAGCAGCATGGAGAGGTGCATGCTTGGTATAACCAGGAGAGATAAGAAGAGGAACTCGTGGATCCGAAAAATGACGAGAGTGGAAGACATCATGATCAGAGTTAAATCCCTGAAATGGCAATGGGCTGGACATATTGCCAGAAGGACAGATCATCGATGGACAGCCGAAATTTTAGATTGGATTCCAAGGGACAGGAAAAGACCCTGAAGAAGACCACATGGGAGATGGGTGGATGAAATTCGAAAGTATACAGGGGTGACATGGAGGAGACTGGCACAAGACAGACCGTTGTGGAGGAAACTTGGGGAGACCTTCGTCCAGCAGTGGATTGATAATGGTTGACAATGATGATGATGATGATGATATATATATATATATATATATATATATATATTCTATAAAGAAGATACCTAAGCAAAAAAATACATATATAATTTTGACTCACACCTAGTACAACATAGAAAAGGTTATGTATCTACCTGTGTGATCAAAAGGAAAAAAGGTAAAAAATAAAATAAAACAACTGAATGTAGAAGGTGTCGAGAATACTGAGCCTTGGCTTTATCAAGGACCAGCAAAAACTCTGCATTTTCTCACTTCCACAAAGACCTAGTTGGAAATGGGTTTCTGCAAGGCCATAGATGCAAGTAACATTCCCACCTAAAATAGTTTAAAAAATATATATATAAGTCATGTCCTCCTTAGAGTTGCATGACCTAGCACTAGTTAACATTTTCGCTTGCATCCATTAACCTTCCTGGCCCGACCCATACTCTTCATCTGTTACTATTAAACAGAGAGAAGAAGATTAAAGAGAACTCAAGCTGTGAGAGTGACATAATAATTAGAAATGATTTTCAGCCATAACGAAATTCCAAGTTCGTTTGAGAGAGAATTTAAACCTGAAAAACAATGCAAAAGAAATCCAAATTTTACATTGCAATTAAAAAAGGAAATGTTAATTTATAACGAACAGATTTTTGAAAGAAAACTTGAGTCTAAAACCCCCTACTCTACAACTTATGACAACACAAAAACGAGAATAAGTTAAAGATAATAATTAACTAAAGAAAACTTTGTGAAAGTTATATACCTTAAACAGTTAGTTGCAATATGTACAAAGTATTTCAGCAGTGCTTTAAGTGCATAATTAATTAGTATTAAGAACTTAACTACTTTGAAAAAACAGCGCATAGACAGCGCATAGAAAAGGAACAAGCTAAGCCATCTTCTGTTCCTAGGTACCCCAAAAGACGCTCAAAGTTACAAAGAAAAGAAAGAGTTAAAACCCGCAAAAATGTTAACAGACAAATCAATGCCTAAAAGTTGAAAAGCTAAAAAACGACAGAGAAAAGGTACATGAAGTACAAACATTGAACTTATAAAACCTAGAACCCAAAAACAAGGAAGAGAGCTTACCTCTTGTGTTACAAAAACTTTTCTCCTCACAAGAGAAGAACATGGCTGACCTCTTCTGCCACTCCCTAGACGCTGGGGGGCAGTGAGGGTGGGGCTGATGGCCTCCTCATACAGCAAGAAAACAACGCGCGGAGATTTTAACCAGAGAAAAAAAAAATATATAAACATAAGACTGTGGATCTGTATGATCAGAAAGAGCAGAATTAACTCTCCAGAATACATGAGAAATATTATAAAATACACGAGCAGTTTATTTAATAATCTTTGCATGTATTAAATCACCTTAGTGAGCTTCTATAGATTAATCAGAATCTTATTAATTTTAATGTTGGTTTTACTATTTTTAGTATAGCTATCCTAGTGATGAATAACTAGTTTTCTTTTTATTTGTTTTTATTTTCTTTTATAAACGGATTTTTAAGCTTTTTTTTTGTGATTTTGTTTATATTATTTAATTTTTTGTTTTAATAGGACCGTCATATCCATAGCACTAAGGTTCCTTTAGGTAGTTAATAGGCATCCTCTAGCCAACTTCCTTACGGCTTTGATTGGTCAGAATCATATTATTAACTGTGTAGAAAATTAAAGCAGATCTGCCAACCTTACTCTATTATTCAGAATAATTTTTCTTAAAGTTCTTTTGATGAAAGAAGAAGGAATTTCGTTCTCTAGAAAACTTTCTAATAGTATATTAATGTTGTAATTGAAGTCCAAATTGTTGCTGCAAATTCTTGAAATTCTTAGGACCTGAGAAATTAGTACATTCTCAATTACTTTGGTTGAAATGTTATTATTCCAGTGTAGATATTTAATTACTTTGAAAGGAAAATTAACTCTTTTATCATAGAGGCTAATAGATGGGTTACCTCTGTTGAGCTTAATGCTTAAGTCTAGGAACTCAAGTTCCTGATTACTGTGGTTGGTTTTACATAAGTTAAGAGAGCTAGGATAGATATTATCAAAATCACTCTCTATAACTTCTGAATTATTGATACACAGCAGATCATCAATATATCTAAAAGTGTAAAGGTAGTTATCTGAGCAGGTGGGGTGATTTTTAATGAATTTATATTCCTTAAAGAACAGGAATAGATTAGCGATATGCGTGGACGTTGATGTTCCCATTGGAATACCGTTCACTTGCTTATAGAGAGTATTATTATATAAGATATGGTTATTTATTATGCAGCAATTGAGATAAGAGTTCCAAGTTCCTACATCAACTAATTGGTTAAGTTTAAATTCTGCATACAGCTCTTTAAAGGTAGTGATTATATCTGATAGAGGCAGATTAGTATACAGGTTTTCAAAATCATAACTATTAATATCTAGGGGACAAACTTTGAGTATAGTAGAAATTACTTCTGCATTATTATTAATTATCCAAAAATCTCTGTACATCAAGTTAGAACAGTTTCTAATGTGTTTCAAAACCTTCTTTAAGACATCTTCAAAAGCAAGATCTATTTTCTTTTTATGACTCCTTACTCCACTAGCTATGAACCTGAACTTCACAGGATCCTTATGAAACTTAACCGTTGCAAAAAGAAATGGAAATTCAGGCTCATATCTTCTAGTTTGTGGAATTTTAAGTTTCTTGAAGAATGCCTTAAACCGATTTTCTAACTGCTTGGTAGAATAACTTACGGGCTCGTATGTTACTCTATTATTGAGTTCCATAGTTAACAATTCAAAATAGAACTTCTTACAGATAATTGCAAAATTATTGCTAGCTTTATCCGTAGTGGTAAAAATAAATTGGTCTTGCAGTTTGGAGAGTGACCTTTTAGCTTCTCCAGAGAAAAAGAGATTTCTGTCGAAACAAAAGTCCAGACCTGCCAACTCACCGGTGAAGCTATTGATAATATTATATTTCCATTCTGCGAAGGCCTCAATAGGCTGATTGTACGTTAAACTGGTTTTTACGATGTATTTATTTACATCTTGAGTGAAGCTCTCAAGAATCCTTTCTTTGGAAATTGTGAAGGAAGGTCTGAATTTAGAGCCATACTCTAATAAATTCCTAAGCTTTTCATTTTCTACAAAACTCAAGTTTCCGGTGATAATATGGTTGTAATTCTTATCATAGTGAACTGTTTCTTTATGTTCATCACAAGAACAAGTAGTAATTACAGGAATGTAGCTCGAAGAGTTAAGTTTGTAGTTTTTAACTATTGACCCTAAGGTCTTAACATATTTAAAACTTACAATAGACTGGTGCCTGTGGATGGGAAAAAAATTGCATTATTGTAGAACAGCTTCCTTACATTGAGATTATCGTAGGCTTTATTTAGGAACCTGATGGTAACAAAATTACTGGAAAATTCTTTAAGAGAAATTTTATCTTTAAGAATATGTTTAAGAATGTCCAGAACCAAAGCAAAAACATGCTTATCAACATGGTCAGCAGTTTCATTCCAGAATTTGAAAAAACATTTAAGGACAGAGTGCTTGAAGGACTTGAGAATTTTGTAAGTATTTTTAACAAAATTAGTGCCAGTTTTAAAGCCTTCCAGAGTTTTTAGCAAGTTAGCAAAATCAACTTTGCTTGATGTGCGAAATAACCTCTGTCCTCTATTACCTCTAGAGCAGCTCTTATTATTAACAAGAAAGAAGAGTTCACGAATTGAAAATTTATGCTGATTATGCTTATTGTCAGATAGAGTGGAATTAAGGCCATAGGGATAAAGAGACTGATGCTGCAAAATTTCAAGGGATTCAGTTTCTAGCCGAGCATAGAGGTCAGGGATAATATGTAGTACCTCTATTTTCACTTTGTCAAAACCATGAGTATGGAAATGCTCTAATTCAAAGGTAGAGTACTGGTTGGCGTTTGTGGAGGGGTTCACTCCTGAATTAGAGAACTTGTTTACTAGAGACCTGTGACCATTAATCCTAAGATGAAGAGGATTTTTACTTTGGCCAATATAGCTAAGGTTGCAGACAGTACAGGTGAGCTTATAGATGGTATTGTAGGCTTTGCAAAACTTGTTGGAGCAATTATCCTCAACATAAGAATAGAGGTTAGGATCTGCAGATTTACATGTCAAACAACGTTTGTCATTTCATAACTTTAGATTACCTTTGCCAGCGAGTTCATACACTATGGGAAAGGGTGCTAGCCTAACCGAGCGGGAGGACTTAAAATATCTGAGCTGACCTCCAATCCTTTCATCGTCCTTAGAACTCCACTTGGGCCAAAACATACAAATTCTGAGCATACCAACTAGGAAAAACTTTTTAGAAATAAGCAGTCCAAGAAAAGACCAAACTCGAGTATAAACTACACTCCAAAAAGCTGCATCCAAAACATACTAAAAAAAAAAAAAAAAAAAAAAAAAAAAAACCCTAAGTAAAAAAATAGTAATAAAAAAATATAAAAAAAAAAAAGAAAAAAATATAATAAAACAATTCAACTAGAATTTGCGCATGAGCTGCTAAATAATAAATTGAAATTAGTTACTAAAGAGCAAAACTGAAGACTAAGGAAAAAATTTTAGAATTTAAAACGAAGGGTGCAAAATAACCTGAAAATCAAAACGCGCAACGCAGCAGTTTTGAAAATTCAGAATTCACATTCTATAAAGAAGATACCTAAGCAAAAAAATACATATATAATTTTGACTCACACCTAGTACAACATAGAAAAGGTTATGTATCTACCTGTGTGATCAAAAGGAAAAAAAGGTAAAAAATAAAATAAAACAACTGAATGTAGAAGGTGTCGAGAATACTGAGCCTTGGCTTTATCAAGGACCAGCAAAAACTCTGCATTTTCTCACTTCCACAAAGACCTAGTTGGAAATGGGTTTCTGCAAGGCCATAGATGCAAGTAACATTCCCACCTAAAATAGTTTAAAAAATATATATATAAGTCATGTCCTCCTTAGAGTTGCATGACCTAGCACTAGTTAACATTTTCGCTTGCATCCATTAACCTTCCTGGCCCGACCCATACTCTTCATCTGTTACTATTAAACAGAGAGAAGAAGATTAAAGAGAACTCAAGCTGTGAGAGTGACATAATAATTAGAAATGATTTTCAGCCATAACGAAATTCCAAGTTCGTTTGAGAGAGAATTTAAACCTGAAAAACAATGCAAAAGAAATCCAAATTTTACATTGCAATTAAAAAAGGAAATGTTAATTTATAACGAACAGATTTTTGAAAGAAAACTTGAGTCTAAAACCCCCTACTCTACAACTTATGACAACACAAAAACGAGAATAAGTTAAAGATAATAATTAACTAAAGAAAACTTTGTGAAAGTTATATACCTTAAACAGTTAGTTGCAATATGTACAAAGTATTTCAGCAGTGCTTTAAGTGCATAATTAATTAGTATTAAGAACTTAACTACTTTGAAAAACAGCGCATAGACAGCGCATAGAAAAGGAACAAGCTAAGCCATCTTCTGTTCCTAGGTACCCCAAAAGACGCTCAAAGTTACAAAGAAAAGAAAGAGTTAAAACCCGCAAAAATGTTAACAGACAAATCAATGCCTAAAAGTTGAAAAGCTAAAAAACGACAGAGAAAAGGTACATGAAGTACAAACATTGAACTTATAAAACCTAGAACCCAAAAACAAGGAAGAGAGCTTACCTCTTGTGTTACAAAAACTTTTCTCCTCACAAGAGAAGAACATGGCTGACCTCTTCTGCCACTCCCTAGACGCTGGGGGGCAGTGAGGGTGGGGCTGATGGCCTCCTCATACAGCAAGAAAACAACGCGCGGAGATTTTAACCAGAGAAAAAAAAATATATAAACATAAGACTGTGGATCTGTATGATCAGAAAGAGCAGAATTAACTCTCCAGAATACATGAGAAATATTATAAAATACACGAGCAGTTTATTTAATAATCTTTGCATGTATTAAATCACCTTAGTGAGCTTCTATAGATTAATCAGAATCTTATTAATTTTAATGTTGGTTTTACTATTTTTAGTATAGCTATCCTAGTGATGAATAACTAGTTTTCTTTTTTATTTGTTTTTATTTTCTTTTATAAACGGATTTTTAAGCTTTTTTTGTGATTTTGTTTATATTATTTAATTTTTTGTTTTAATAGGACCGTCATATCCATAGCACTAAGGTTCCTTTAGGTAGTTAATAGGCATCCTCTAGCCAACTTCCTTACGGCTTTGATTGGTCAGAATCATATTATTAACTGTGTAGAAAATTAAAGCAGATCTGCCAACCTTACTCTATTATTCAGAATAATTTTTCTTAAAGTTCTTTTGATGAAAGAAGAAGGAATTTCGTTCTCTAGAAAACTTTCTAATAGTATATTAATGTTGTAATTGAAGTCCAAATTGTTGCTGCAAATTCTTGAAATTCTTAGGACCTGAGAAATTAGTACATTCTCAATTACTTTGGTTGAAATGTTATTATTCCAGTGTAGATATTTAATTACTTTGAAAGGAAAATTAACTCTTTTATCATAGAGGCTAATAGATGGGTTACCTCTGTTGAGCTTAATGCTTAAGTCTAGGAACTCAAGTTCCTGATTACTGTGGTTGGTTTTACATAAGTTAAGAGAGCTAGGATAGATATTATCAAAATCACTCTCTATAACTTCTGAATTATTGATACACAGCAGATCATCAATATATCTAAAAGTATAAAGGTAGTTATCTGAGCAGGTGGGGTGATTTTTAATGAATTTATATTCCTTAAAGAACAGGAATAGATTAGCGATATGCGTGGACGTTGATGTTCCCATTGGAATACCGTTCACTTGCTTATAGAGAGTATTATTATATAAGATATGGTTATTTATTATGCAGCAATTGAGATAAGAGTTCCAAGTTCCTACATCAACTAATTGGTTAAGTTTAAATTCTGCATACAGCTCTTTAAAGGTAGTGATTATATCTGATAGAGGCAGATTAGTATACAGGTTTTCAAAATCATAACTATTAATATCTAGGGGACAAACTTTGAGTATAGTAGAAATTACTTCTGCATTATTATTAATTATCCAAAAATCTCTGTACATCAAGTTAGAACAGTTTCTAATGTGTTTCAAAACCTTCTTTAAGACATCTTCAAAATATATATATATATATGTGGGATGTAAGGTCAGGTGATGCGTAACATCACAGCCTCTCCTTGACAAATGTCAACCCCGCCTTCTCGTGGTGCATCCTGTTCCCACTAAAGGGGCTCTGACGACCGCCAATAGCGGTATAACTATACCATCGGGATCAGAGGAAATTCTATCCCACACTCACCAACCCGCTTGGCCAGCGTGGTGAGTTATGGCCAAACCCTCCAAAATGACTCCACAACTTAAATCTTGGCCCTCAGTCTCCGGCAGCTGGAATGTACCTGGCCAAGGCAGCGGCCAGTGCGACATGAAGGCAGAGGGTGCTAAGAATCCCCGGAGGACCGGACTAGGCTGCCATCTGATGCTGACCTTGGCAACGTACAATGGACGTTCCCTATCTTCTGATTCAAGGCTTCTTGAATTGGAAGAGGAACTACAAAGGATCAAGTGGGACATCGTCGGGCTAAGTGAGGTATAAGGAGAAAAGGAGAAGATCTCATTGAACTGAAAAGTGGACATCTCTTCTACTATCGTGGGACGGATACTGGCAGAACTAGTGGTGTTGGATTTATAATAAACAAGAAACTGAAGGATAAAGTGGTAGAAGTTGAAAGTTCCTCTGACAGAGCTGCACGACTCGTTATCCAACTATCGAGAAGATACCAGGCTCAGATTATTCAAACTTATGCACCCACCACAAGTCATCCTGAAGAAGAAATTGAAGAATTTTATGAGGAAATTTGTCATCTAAATAATAAAGGTAAGCAGCACTTGAAGATAATTATGGGAGATTTCAATGCAAAAATAGGGCACCGGCAACAGAATGAAACTTCAGTAGGTAAATTCGGTCACGGCAACAGAAACCAGCGTGGAAATACTCTCGTTGAGTTTGCTGAGGCAGAAGGGTTTTTCATCTTGAACTCCTTTTTCAAGAAAAAGCCACACAGGAAATGGACATGGAGACATCCAAATGGGACAACAAGTGAAATTGATTTTATTATGTGTAACAAAAAATTCGTCATCAAAGACTGCAGTGTGCTGAACAAGTTCAACACAGGTAGTGACCATAGATTGGTGAGATGTAAGATGCACCTCAACACTAAACTGGAACGTGGCAAGCTCATAAGACAAACAAAATCTATTGACATAACCAACCTTAAAAAACACCATAATACTTTCAAGTTGGAACTGAAGAACAGGTTCTCTGCTTTAGAAGGCCTAACATCGGAAGAAGTGGACATCTCTGAAGTTAACAGAAAAGTAACCAAAGCTCTTATGGAAACAACAACAAAATTAGCTGGGTCTAAGAACAAGTTGCATGTAAATAAATTATCAGGAAAAACGAAAATGTTGATGCAAAAAAGAAGAGAGATGAGGACAACTTAAGAAGATGTGACTTCCAAAGTGGAATATATAGAGCTATGCAAGACAGCACGAAAAAGTATCACTGAAGACGTAAGAAAATTCAACTGTGAACTAGTGAGGAAAGCAATTGAAAACAACCAAAGCCTAAAGATAGCAAAGGGACATCTCAGTAAGGGAAGAAAACAGATTATGGCTCTGAGAAAAGAAGATGGTTCTATAACAAGAAATAGAGGCGAAATTTTGACAAGAGTGAAAGATTTCTACTCCAAATTATATGAAAGGAATGATACATGCACTCCAGACATCGTGAAAGATACCAGTACCAGAGTTCCTCCAGTCCTTCCAGCAGAAGTTGCACATGCAATCAAGAACATGAAGCGGGGAAAAGCTCCAGGAGAAGATGGAATTACTGTAGACATCATACAAGAAGCAAGTGGAGAAATTGAAACAGTACTCGCCCAAATTTTCACTCAATGCCTTAATGAAGGAAAGATTCCTGAGGATTGGAACACTGCTACAATGATCCTGCTACATAAGAAAGGTGACATTGAGGATCTCGGAAACTACAGACCTATCAGCCTCCTATCAGTAGTTTATAAAATCTTCACTAAAGTTCTTTCACACCGCTTGAAGGTAACACTGGACATGGCTCAACCGAGAGAACAAGCTGGATTCAGGAGTGGCTACAGCACAATAGATCATATCCATGTGCTGAGAGAACTAATTGAAAGAGCGAGGGAATATGAACTTCCATTGTGCATGGCTTTTATCGATTATGAAAAAGCCTTTGATTCGGTGAAACCATCAGCAGTTACAATGGCTCTGAAATCCTGCGGTATTGAAGATGCATACATTAATATTATTAATAATATCTATGAAAATGCAAGTGCAAAGATTAGGCTGTTTGAAAATACAACACACATAAAAATTGGAAAGGGAGTGAGACAAGGTGACACCATATCTCCGAAGCTCTTTAATGCCACATTGGAGGGTGTTTTTCAGTCACTGAGCTGGGAAAACAAGGGGATAAAGATTAATGGAGATTATCTAACCCACCTTCGTTTTGCTGATGACGTAGTCATTTTTGCAACTAACCCATCAGAGCTGCAGAGTATGATCCAGGAACTTGCTGACAAGAGTAAAGAAGTGGGATTAAAAATGAACTTTCAGAAGACAAAAGTGATGTTCAATGCTTTTACAAGAAATGAAGATTTATCGATTGATGGAGAAAAGCTGGAGATAACAGACACGTATGTTTATCTTGGACAGCAGATATCAAGTGAGGGTCACATTGATGAAGAAATTAATCGGCGTACAAAACTTGCCTGGAGAGCTTTTGGAAGAAACAGCATAATTTTCAAGAGCAATATGCCATTATGTCTTAAAAGAAAAGTGTTTGATCAATGCGTCCTTCCAGTGCTTACGTATGGTGCAGAGACGTGGACCTTAACTAAAAGAGACATACAAAGGCTGCAGACAACTCAAAGCAGCATGGAGAGGTGCATACTTGGTGTAACCAGGAGAGATAAGAAGAGAAACTCGTGGATCCGAAAAATGACAAGAGTGGAAGACATCATGATCAGAGTTAAATCCCTGAAATGGCAATGGGCTGGACATACTGCCAGAAGGACAGATCATCGATGGACAGCCGAAATTTTAGATTGGATTCCAAGGGACAGGAAAAGACCCAGAAGAAGACCACATGGGAGATGGGTGGATGAAATTCGAAAGTATGCAGGGGTGACATGGAGGAGACTGGCACAAGACAGACCGTTGTGGAGGAAACTTGGAGAGACCTTCGTCCAGCAGTGGATTGATAATGGTTGACAATGATGATGATATATATATATATATATATGTATGCCCAACTTAGGCATACACAGCTGATACGAAGTGGAGCTTGTGCAGCATGTACAGTCAGAAAAAAATGAGACTGAAATATGCATTCAGATAACTAAAAATTTGCACAAAAAAACCAAATACAGAAATACTGTTTAGTATTTTCTAAACAAGAATCAAACAAAATTATTCTTCGTAGAGCGGAAGTGTATATTGCGCATCAGCCAATCACGGCTTTGCTAAAGCTGTGGGAGCTTGTTGACCTCCAGGGACTGCTGCAGAGAGTAAAAAACGGCCGCTATCAACCTGTGCTCCAGCACAGGTCTTCAGGAAGTGACGTCACTGAACCCTCCCCACCCGGAGAGCTCAAGAAATCAGATGATCACATTGGCGGCTAATGCCAACTCCTCTCTCTGCTAACCTCCTTGGTCCCCGACTGTCCGAAGATAGGGTGGGTCAACTGACTGTACAACATATTGCCGCCTTTATCACTATGACCTAGAATAGGTTCTCGTGCCCGTATGCAGAGCTAAACTTTTATATTTTGTGGGAACCCAGACAAACCGAAAAATTTTCCTTTATAAAGGAGGAAGTTTTAAATGCTGTTAAAACAACAGTACTTGAGGTATTTGTCTGTCGCGTCAAATTTGATGACCGCGAACAAACACTAATTCTTTTCTGAAGTTTGAGGGATAAATTTCTATAAACACATTCTATATAAATATACATAGGTAGTAAACGGGGAATGAACAATAAAAAATACTTGAAGAATTGATAACGAAAAACAAAATTTATGCGTATATGCGTACGAGTATTTCCCCCACGAAATACGCGCAAAAGTATGAAGGGTTCAAGGAACCCACAATAAAATCATTGGGGGTTCAAAAAGTGTCTCGAACCCACAAAGTCGGTGCCTATGCTTGTGATAATTAAGACGTAGTGCATTCTTTAAACTAATAAAACATCTGTAGTTTTCATAAGTCACTGTAGTTTCCATTGTTCTCAGAAGAACATGAGTTAAAAGATTAAGATACCTAGATTTTGTCTTGATTTCCTCATGATTTAGATTGCATAACAAAAAAGATGAACTAAGAAAAGTATACAATGTGAAGCCACTGGGGACTTCGACCTTTAACGGTTCCAAGTGCAAATTGGGAGGTGTGGATGGATGGTAGTGAGGAAAAAGGTGAAACTGTATTGCCGACCCCGCTGTACGCAATAACATCAAACCTTTCGCTCTTAATGAGCCACTGCTTTGAAATATCTTCGTTGTCAAATCCCTGTTTCTGACCAAGTGAAAAGCATACGAGACAATAGTACAACTATTTTATAAACCTCTCTATCTACTATTCGCCCAGGCTTTTCCTTCTGGGCCCTTGGTAATGGTGGGAACCAATGCTATAGCCCCTGTAGAGAACCCCCCCCCCCCCGCCCTCCTAGTCCGGCCCTGGGTACTAATTCTGATACATACATACATACATACATACATACATACATACATACATACATACATTTTTCCTTAGATAGTTTAGATAATACTTTTGTTGGAGAATTTTGAAGTCTCTTTAGCAGCGAATGCCCGGTGCATTGCACTTTCTCAGCAACCCACTCATCAATCAGTTCGCACATAAAGAGAGCTTTAGCGATTTTTGAATATCTCTGACGATTTTGTTTGTATATTTAATTTCCTTTCCCAAAATTGGACTGAGAGCTCGAAACACTATCTCCTAACGGTATGTATCTTTATGAGGAGATGCTCGTACTCTCCCTGCTGGGTGTGCCCTTGCGTATGTATGTGTTCAATCTTTCACCAGACGACAAAGCAATAATTGATACAACCAATCCCACGCTAAGCCGTATCTCCTAGAAAGCATCAAGTATACTGCATTACTTCCATAGTAAAGTTTTCCTTTAATTTTTTTTTTTTATTATTATTGGTTGCGACTCACATACCCCGGGGATTAAATTAGTACCTAAATGTTTGGTTGGGTAATGTTTGCGCCAATTACAGAACGCGATCCACGCGGCCTTGAAAACGATAACAACAACCAATTTCGATGAGTCAGTCCATCCAGTTTGAAAGGAAAACTTCAGAAACGAAAATGAAGAGGATAAACCAGTGAAAAACCAGACCACGATAAATAACTCAGCGAGATAGGTAGGAGGAAGGATTTCCCTCCTGACTGACGTCTGTGGTAGTCTAGGTACCGCAACCGACCTTGAATTGCCCTTGACCCCCGTGGTTCAGTAGCCTTCCGAACCGTAACAACGAAAATAAAAAGCTCTAAAGAACAGCGCAGTTCTCCGACAAAACTTTTCCGACACACGCCTTCGAAAAGCACTTTTCTTTTTTCTTTCCCCGAAGAAAGCGAGCTTGAATTAACAATGAATCCCACGACCTTTCTTAATGGCCGCAAGTAAAGAGCTTCCCTATTCGAAACTAACGATACAGCTAATTATCTCTCTTCATTTCATCCTTGTCAATTCATGACTTTCTTGCAATTATAAACGAAATAAAGACGGCGATCACTGTTAAAATAAATATCAGGTACACCATTAAATGAAAAACAAAAACCACAAAAAGGATCTCAATTCTATTTTGCCAATGGACCGATCTCATCAGTAAGGAACGGCAGAGAACAATACACAATGATGCCGAAACAAGACGAACTCCTCCGATGAACAAAGCTCAGACATATCCAAATCACATAAAACTTACTATGCTTTATAGCCCTTCAGAAATATTTACTAGAACTTGCCATTGTGGCATCCCTTTCTTTAGTAGAACGGATTAAAGATCACAGAAAAAGAAAACAAAATGCCGCTGCTTTTGCTCAAGTTCACGGACTGATCTGACCAAAGCGATAAATTTTGTTGCAGAAGAGGTAATGGGAAAGGCTCAGAGAACAATATCACTCAAAGGTGACGAACCGCAGGTATGTCTATCTGCTTTGGCAGCTGATGATATTGTCTGTTTTTGTTTTTCTGATGATCACGGATTTGGGTACAATATCAGAAGTACTCGTACTAAGGTACACGTTTGTAGGGGTACTGCCATGAGCACTATTTTCCCGCGCTGTCTTGATAACACACGAAGGTAAGGTCTAAGACTAGGAATGAATGCTGATGCGAATAATTTAAGAAGAAAGATTTGTAAGCAGAACCACAACAGCTGCTGCAGTGAAGAACGGGAGAATCATTGTTGGTATTAACATCCAATACGTAATAAAAGTCAGAAGGTAACAATCAGTGGCGTAGCACAGGGTACAGAGCCGTAGGAGAGCGCCTTTACATTCTAGGTGCCCTTGTTGAACTCTCGACAAAAAAATAAAAATTCAGTCAAAAAAAATGTTAACACCCCCACTCCCCTCTAGCAGTTGTCAAAAAAAATACCTTTTAAACTTCACTAGCTACACCGTTAGGTAATATGCAGGTAGCTAGTTAACTTGAGACTGCAGTGAATGAAACAGCATGGTTAGGTACTTTAGATCGGTGGCGGATTGGCCCACCGGGACATTTCCCGGTGGGCCCCTTCCGTATATTTTGTATTTTGTCTCTTTCTTTCTTACTTTCTTAAAAATGTTTTCAGTTCAATTGTTTTAAACACCCAACTCAACCACAACACTTTTTTTATAAACAAAATACACATAATGTAATTATAACAAGCGGGGGGGGGGGCTTCTATTTTAAATTAGGGAAAAAAATCCCCTCACCAGGCAACAGCTAGAATCCCAACTACAATAGATGGGCCATGTGTGTTTGCGAACTTCTGGGTTCACTTAGTAGCTGAGGAACGAGAATGTATGTACAGTATGGGGCGGGTGTACAAGATGTTCTATATATTCCTCAACTCAAGGAATCGGGGGGTTAGTTGATTTTACTCCCGTTGGTTGTACGAGGCATTAGTGCTGTGCTCATAAGAGCTGAGTTCGGGCTCAATTTTAAAAGCCCGAGCCCGAAGTATGTCAGCCCTAGCCGAATTTTATATTGCAAGACACAGCCCAGGCCCGAACGAGCCCGAAAGCTATGATTAATCTGTTTAGGCATTAAAAAAAAATCTCCTCTTCCAAACTTCCACTCCTTTCTCTCCGTGCAATTAACCGATGTCTTGTCTCAACTGCGGAGTGGGGAAGGGATATCTATCTATTTCTATAGTTTCCTTGACCATTCATTTCATCCTGAAATGTTTCGAGAGGCCCGGCATCAGGAAAAATCGGGAGGCACACCAAGAGCGGTTCTAGAGTTGCAGCCTGGGGGGGGGGGGGTAATAATATTTGATAAGCTTATGGCTATTTAAATTAAAATTGGTTAATATATATTCTAATTGAATTATATTAATTAAATTAATATTCATTAATTCAATTAATTATTAAAAACATTACTGTTTATTCACACAAATAAAACCAAATGACGAACTCCAGTCTTCGGTTCTTCATATTTGCAAATCTGTTAATAACATTGTCCACTGATATGAAGATATCTCGATGAACATGAAGAAAGGAAAGGCCTACCAATCTCTCTAGCTTCATTGTTGTTCTTAGCCACGTTTTCAACCTTTTTAATGCTGAAAAACTGCTTTCACTTGAAGTCTGGGGAGGGGTAATTACCCCTATTAGCCCCCCCCCCCCGTAAAACCGCCATTGGGCACAACAATCTACGTATATTAACAGCATTGGGGTCTGAACAGAGCTAAAAAAATTCACTACTTTAGTTAAAGTAGTGAAAATACTCACCCATGTTTGATAAAGTTGCAGAACAATGCTAGATAATGGTCATTATGGGAGGTACTATCCACTACAGGACAACACAGAATTCAGAGTGAAAGCTAATAATATCAAGAACTTATTTTGAAATAACTAAGATTATTTGCGGGGGTGTTCATATACGATCCCTTTCCCCCGAAATGTTCTACCTACGCTTTTTGTGATAACTGACAAATGCTGACAAATGCTGCAGATGAAGGCATTTACGGAGATATCATTTCATTTTGCTTACGTTATTTAGTAAGGTGTCTTTATAATAATACATAACCGCAGCATAAAAGCACGTTTTGTAATTGAAACACATACGAATATATGACTACTAATACGAATATATGACCACTAAATAAAGAATCTGTTTGCCACGATATTTAAAAATCTTTAAATTTCTAACTATAATTGTCCACAATAGAAAAATTACAAAAATTGCAGTACAAATAGAAAATTTTACAATGCAAAAGTTCTGTATTTTTTTTCATTTAAATTTAAAAATTATATCTTATACGAAAAGATTTTTGGTACAACTCCAACATAATTTTGATAGTAGCAGTTCTCTCTCTCTCTCTCTCAAATATTTGCTGGAATTCAGCCCACTTCGTTGAAAATTTAAGAACTGGAAGCTCAAAGGTAAAAAAAATCATTATTTTACGATCTGTCAAACATGAAAAGGCCATATAAGCAATTTAAAAAAAAATTAATATTCTTACTTCAGCGTTCTTAAATGAAAATTTTAAACAAATATAAATATTGAGTGTGTCCAAAATTAGAAGCTTCTCCAGCGCAATTACATACATAACTAAACTAGTGATTTAAACCTGGTTATTCGCTTTTTTCACGTCGATTAAGTGAGTTTGCCACGATGTGTAAATATCTTGAAATTTCTAATGATTGTTCAGAACAGAAAAATTGCAGTACAATTTTTCTGCAGTAAAATCTTGGCATAGGCCGATGAAAAATTTTCCGCAACACCCACTTCAATTTAAGGATGATGGGTGTACTTTTACCCCCCCCCCCGTACTATTCTTGCCACTGTTTCCAGAGCAACTGTACTTTTTGTTTTGTTTCTTAAGTAAAAAAAGTGATTTTCAGTTGTGATACAATAGTACCGCAGAACTACAACTGAACAGGCCCATTTGCAAAAAAATTGCGGGCCCTCTTGTGACCGCCAATCCGCCCCTGCTTTAGATCAAAACCGTTTGTTGAATTTTTACTACTGTTGGGGGAGGGGAGAAAGAAAGAAAACAATGTGACCACTACAAGATTCATACGTCTCCGACACCACCAAAATTTCAATAATAGTCTGGCGACGGCTTATGCCTTCAGGTATCCTCCTCTCCAGAGATTAAATTACAGGAATTTTCGTTGGGGTGAGAGGGGCGTTGGCGGCAGAGCCGTAGCTTGGGGGCCGTCAGGCGATGCTCAGCCTCCCTGAAAAGTTTTTAGTTTCCCCTACAAAAGACTCAACGAAAGTAAAAATAATCAGCACGTGCCATATCTGTGAAAAAAATAATCAAAAATGTTCAGTACACACTTAAGAACTATACAGGGTATCCCAAAAAAGATCGAAACAAGCTTTTATCTCTTCAACGGTTGATCACAAATACATACTTTCAATTAGAAAAATCCTCAAAATGACGTAAAGATTTACGGCATGGCAGTTGCACCCCTGTGGGTGATGTTTGCATAAAAAAAAAATTCATACAGCCTTCGCAGAAAAAAATAGTACAATTTAAAAAAGTTGTGCACTGTTCTGATTAGTCTACAAAAAACAAACCCGTTATTCTATTTGCAAAACTCGCGGAGATATTCGCGATGAGCATTGCAAAAAATGTATTGTCTGCAGCCCATTTACGGGCGAACGGTATCTTGCTTCGTTGCATACAGCTTTGTAGAACTCAAAGCGAGTAAGGGAAGAAAAAGTTTTGCGCATACAGGAAATTATGGCTCCAGACGATACCTTTTTTACAAATTTCATCGCGAATATTTCGGCGCGTTTTGCAAACAGAATGACAGATGGTGGGGTCTTTTCGACTAATTAGGACATTACGCAACTTTTTTCAATTAAAATGTTTTTTCTTCGACGGCTGCATAAAAAATAATTTTCATTTTTATGCAAATACCACCCACAAGGGTGCAACTGCATTGTGTAAGTCTTTGCGTCATTTTGAGTATTTTTCTAATTGAAAGTATGTATTTGTGATCAACCGTTGAAGAGATAAAAGCTTGTTTCAATCATTTTCGAGACACAAAGTAAATCGACCTGACTGAAACGAAAAGCCCGAAATCAATTATTCTCAATCTGTGCGGTGCGGTCCCCTAAGGGGGCGCTAAGAAAAGTGGAAATCGAAGGGAAAACTATTTATTGAAAAAACAACAGCCAAAAAAAAAAAAAAATGAAATATTAGGTGTACGATTAAGTTTTAAAACGTTTTAAGACAACGCAACATGTAATTTGAGAGAAAACAACAATACCTTTACGAATCAAAATATGCGCCGTCATTATCTATCACCTTCCGCCATCGGTCGGGCAGCTGACGGATTCCAGCCATAAAGAAAACGTGTGACGTGATGAAATCGTCAACCCATTTTTGCACTTCGTCACATACATGTCCAGAACAGTACAGCAGACAAACCATGTTACATCGATCGGAACAAATGATAGTCTGAAGGGGCTACATCGGGACTATACGCCGGGTGCTCCAAAACTTCCCAGCCAAGCGTCAATAAAGTTTCCTTGACCGATTTCGCAACATGCGGCCTAACGTTGTCATGCAGTAATTTCACGGGACGCAATCCTTTGCCTGTGAATGGACGTTTCCGACAGCTTTCCTCGTTCAATCACAGCAATCGTTGCTTGTAGCGATCAGCAGTAACAGAGTGACCCTGTTCCAATAGTTCATAATAGAGATTACCCTTCATATCCTACTAGATGCACAGCAGAACTTTCTTGGAGTGAATATTGCGTTTCGTTGTCGAAGTCGTTGCTTCACCGGGGTCTACCCCAGTGTTTTTTACGTTTGGGATTGTCGTACTATATCCACTTTTCATTACCCGTAACGATTTTCCACAGGAAAAACTTTCTGTGTTGTTTATTCAACAGATTCAAACACTTCAAGACACGCTCATCCTTGTTCCTCTGGCTCAGGTCATGTGCACCCATTTTCCTTCGTTCTGAATCCTTACCATTGCGCGTAAACGATTGGAAATGGTTTGTTGAGTTACCACCAGTTGTTCAGCTAGTTCTTTTTTGAGTTTGAGACTAATCTTTATCCAGCAATGCTTGCAGTTCCTGATGCGCAACTTTCTGCGGGGCGCCGCTACGTTTTCGGTAGCTAACATCAAAACTTTAAACAGTCTAAACAAACATCAAGCTTTAAACAGTCTAAACCGAAACTCACACGTGCTTTTCGATACAATATTCTCCTCCAGAACAGAACAGATCGATGCACATGCTTTTGCAGCAATTTTTCCTAGATAAAATTCGTAACGAATGCAGTATCGAATAAATGCAGTACCGCTTGCCATCTTCCACATACCGATGTGCAAGTGCGTTTGACTGTTGGGCAAACTTCTGTGCCATATTTTATACTCTGGACCAGTTACGGTCACATGACAACAACGCGAAGGAGTGTCGGATATGTAAATTAGCCGTATACGTCACACAAAAAACGCTTTAAAACTTATTTGTACACCTAATAAATTCTGAAAATAAAATTACACCTTCCCCGTGGCAATAAATGTACGCGCACCCCAAGCGTGGTTGTTATAAACGGTAAGAAAAGCAAACTCGTTTGCGTTTGTAAGGGAACCTGTTTAATAAACAAAGTACTCAGCTTGAGCTACGGTTTACAACAAAAAAACGGTACAAAAACCGTAACAGTCATCTCGAGATATGCCTGAAGCATACTCGGAGGCAATAAATTTATGCGCACCCAGCTCTCGTCAGACGTTGCTTGGTTGGACTTGCAAGAATTCACCATACGGTAGGCGGGTGATGACGATCAGAAATTTGAAACGATGCATATTTTACGACGCGGACGACAATTTATGCATATAATAGATTTCAATAGATATTTTAAACAGCTCAATACTAAAGAAGTTGTGCACTGTAAAAATTAAATACAATTACGCAATCACAGTGTTCAAGCAATAGCTTGCTAACCCAAGTAACAAGTGTGGTGTTTTGGCAGCATCCCCGTAAAAGGATTGGAAGGGGGGCGCAATGAAAATTGATATGGAAACGGGGCCACAAATACAAAAAGTTTTTAAACACTGCCGTAAATCAACTATTGAAGAGCATGTCCGTCGAGCCATCAATATAAAAATTGGAAGTTTTAAAACATTGAAGTATTTTTACAGAAGATTACTTAAGACACGGCAATACAGTTCGTAGATCAATTTGTCGCTCTTACTTCCATGATAAACTATTGCAATCATACACCGTATGTCCGTCCATTTCCCAGTAGTCATCACGATTACTCATTTTTGAAATGCTTTGCATTCAGAGAGGTCTGTCGCAAAAGTTTTGGCACAAAGAAGTTTCGTCGATAAAACGTAAAAATACTAAGCAAGGAAGTTTCGAGTTTGTGTTCTGTAGCTTCGTAAAAATAAGAAGCAAAGGAACACAAACACTGAAAAGCAGGTGGAAACACTACATACATGATAGTATGCAATGGGAAACCAATACATGCAACGGATATATTTAATAATCATGCATGTTATTCCGTGAAACGAGAAGAATCTACATGTCTCAAAAGTTTAGACACAACAGAAAAAAAAAAAACATACCGTTATTAGATCTGAATTGTATTTGCAGACACCTGTATCAGTTTAAAAACACATTTCTTAGTGGAATAAACTGTAGAGTTCCCGTTTAATACAATTTTAATTAATAGTTTATTAACTATTCATCACGTAAAAAATAATTAGCATATTGCCCTCAGTCTGCCTTGAATGATTTTCTTTTGGAGTTCTCAAAATCATTTCGTCCATATTTTTTTTTTCTGGTCATCCCGCCTAACGTAGAGGAAACAAACAACCATATCGTTTTATATAAAGAATATGTTTGTCCAATTTCAACCAAACAGACTATAAAAATTTTTTTAAACAAAACTTGGAAATATAAAATTTCTCATCTTGATCGGTTAAACAGTTTTTGAGTCATTTCATTCTAAAAAAATCCCCACGGTATCTCTTTTATCTTTTGGTGCCTTTCACACCAAACGAGGTCCTACCGGGATATACACCTAAATTTTTTCTAGCCTCCCCAAGAATATACCACGGGCTACGGCCCTGGTTGAAGGGTTACACTTGTTTTTTTTTTTTTTTTTTTTTTGACGCAGAACTACGTCTTTCTCCGCGCTGGATAGAGGGTAACATCGGGAGCACCGATGCAACGAAACATGTCACACTTCGAACTCTTATATTTTCGAAACTAATAATCGTAGAGTAATACGTAATAATACATCATTAGATTAAATAATAACACAAGGAACTGTACACCAATTATATATAAGATAGTACAACTGTACTAGTTATCCGAATTTATTGGCGTATATAAAATCAAGGTTTCCAAGCTTTCGCACATCAACCAGATGGCTTTCTCAAGGAAGGTAGACAGCAAACTGCGAACTGGATAATAGAACGTTTCAAGAATTTGAACGCGGTGAGTTGACTTGACAATAAACGAAGAGATGCGAACGTAATTATTCAATAAAAACACGAGACATCATGTTCGTATTGCACGTGGAATCCTTGGAGGAAAACAAAAGGCATTCATTATTTGAAGAATTGGTTCCAAATTCGTGGTAATTCTAGCGAGACGCTATCATTGCAGTCCTCATCGTTTGTAATGATCTCCAATGTTTCCCGAATGGCAGTGGATTTTGGAGTAGAGTAAGCAGCTAATTTCTTTATGTTATCCCACATAGGATCGGCGGACTTGAACTGGACTTCTCTGGACAGGGCCGTGGTTAATTTTCCGTTCTTTATGTCCCTCTTATGCTCATTGACTCTAATTCTAAATGAACGTTTAGTCATCCCAATGTAGAATCGCTTGGAGCCATCCGGATATTGTAGAGGGACGGCATAAACACCTGCTTCGTTGGAAAATGGGAGCTCGTCAGTATTTCGCTTAAGCATAGCATATAAAGGTGTCGGAGATCTTATGCCGACACCGAGGTTCATCTTTCTGAGCGCGTTCTTCAGCTTATAGGAAAGATTTGGTACGTACGGAATAGAGCCCAGATAGCGTAACCGCGACATAGAAAGATCGATATGCCTCTTTTTGTTTCTTTCGATATATCTATGTACCATGTTCGGATCGTATCCTGCCTCGGTTGCCAAATTCATAACGCTTTTTAATTCGCTTAGTCTAGAAGGAACATCGGAGGAGATGTCGAATGCTCTTCTGATTCGATAACGGAATAAAGCTGTCTTGTAATCAGCCGGGCAGAATGAGCTACGGAGCATCAGGTTGGGAACGGAAGTGGGTTTGTAGTAGACTTGTGTACGGAAGCGATTCTCAGGCGATTTACTCAGTAAAACATCCAGATAAGGCAATGCATTATTGTGTTCTAACTCCATAGTGAAATTGATCGTAGGGTGTATATCATTGATTTTATCCAAAAAGAGCGGGAGAGTCTCCTTTCCATGAGGCCATATGAAAAATACGTCGTCAGCATATCGGAGCCAAGTGGTAGGTCTTGGGGTAATGCTGGTGAATATGTGCTGCTCGATTGGGCGAAGGATGGCTTCCGCGAGAACTGCTGAACGTGAAGATCCCATCGGAGCGCCATTTGTTTGTTTATAGATTTTTCCTCGGAAACTATAGTAACTAGAATTTGAGACTAAATCCATTAATTTGAAGATGCTGTGGCAAGATTCTTGCGAATAAAGTGCTGAATTATGTATAGCTTCTTTTAACGTTCTGATGGCTTCCTGCACGGGGACCGAAGGATAAAGAGAAACCACGTCGAAACTACCGATAATGTCATGCTGTTGGACAGAGAGTTGCTTGATTTTCGTGATAAAATCTCGAGTGGAAGTTATTATAAAGTCCGATTCAGGGAGGTGATTGGCCAGAAATTTGCAGAGTGCCTTCTCTAAATGGTACGTCGGTGCAGATCTCCTTTTCCAACGAAGCAGGTGTTTATGCCGTCCCTCTACAATATCCGGATGGCTCCAAGCGATTCTACATTGGGATGACTAAACGTTCATTTAGAATTAGAGTCAACGAGCATAAGAGGGACATAAAGAACGGAAAATTAACCACGGCCCTGTCCAGAGAAGTCCAGTTCAAGTCCGCCGATCCTATGTGGGATAACAAAGAAATTAGCTGCCTACTCTACTCCAAAATCCACTGCCATTCGGGAAACATTGGAGATCATTACAAACGATGAGGCCTGCAATGATAGCGTCTCGCTAGAATTACCACGAATTTGGAACCAATTCTTCAAATAATGAATGCCTTTTGTTTTCCTCCAAGGATTCCACGTGCAATACGAACATGATGTCTCGTGTTTTTATTGAATAATTACGTTCGCATCTCTTCGTTTATTGTCAAGTCAACTCACCGCGTTCAAATTCTTGAAACGTTCTATTATCCAGTTTGCAGTTTGCTGTCTACCTTCCTTGAGAAAGCCATCTGGTTGATGTGCGAAAGCTTGGAAACCTTGATTTTATATACGCCAATAAATTCGGATAACTAGTACAGTTGTACTATCTTATACATCATTAGATTGTTTATACAGTCCCATTTATAACAAAACAAGTTTCAACCCTCCACCCCTCAACCCTTCCATACAGTAGCGTGAGAAAGTTAAGCTAAATTTCGCGTGATTTTGTTTCGCCGCACGCCGTTTTAAGGTTGATAACTAGTGAATAGGTAATTATAGCGATAACCTCAGCTCTGCATTCCGTAGCTGACGATCAGAGCTAACGAGCGTATGTGATAAACTGAAATAAAGTGGATTTAATATTTATCTATTTTTTAAATAAAAAAAATTTGGTGACGAAAATTTATAAATGCCAGGAAAAATTACTATAAGAACCGACGAAAGTTGAAGAAACAGCTGGAGGAGAACGAGAGGATTCCGAAATGGCCAGCAGAGTCATCAACCGAAAGGTCACGGGAATGTCGGGCGCGTTAAAAGTCCGTGCGCTAGGATACGTTTCACCCGAGTTTGACTCTAGCGCCACAACTTCCACTTCAACTGCACGAATTGAGCCTGAACAGCAAGAACAGATGGAGATTGATGTCATCGATCCAAATTTTCAAATTTTCACACCGAGCATGGAATACCAATGTACATCGCCTCACATGTCTTGCAGAAACGATATTTCCACTTCTAAAAGTCCAATTAAACAAATTATTTCTGCTCCCGAAAGATTTAGAAACAGAAGAACAGATATCTCAAATTTTGTGAACACGCTCTTTGATACACAATGTTTTCAGTCTGACTTTTAGAAGGAGAGATGTCGTTTTGGAAACACACAAACTGACTGACTGACGGACAGACAGACATCAAAACCCTCATGCGTACGCTCCTCTATCAAGCGCAAAGAATTTATTCAGTCTATTTATAGAAGAGAAGATATGACATCTACAGACCACAGCCTGACTGAAAGATGAACGCATGAGCAGGCCTTAAATATTTTTTACCCGTCTGATGGAGAAATGATTCTGGTACGTCCGATGTTTTGAAACGGACGCCTCGTTTTTGTAGACAAACAGAAGGGGATAGACAGACTTTCCCAAAAAATCACATAGTTTTAATCACATCGGATAGTGAAAAGTAAGATCTCAAAATGCAACAAACTCACGTGCGAGAGGTACTAAAGTGGGTGACGAAAGAATAAGTGTCGAACTGACGCAGACAACGAATTTATCTGCGACAAGTTAACGCGACACCATTACTTACTGGGCACGCACCGATGGCTCTCACACACACAAAAAAAAAAACTAATGTTGTAAAGAGCACGTGGGAATAAAAATTTATTACGATTCTTTTTTGCACACTGCATTATAATGAGGTTCCAGTTAATCAGGTGCACCTGCTTTCAGCACATACTGTATATGGCTCACTCCAACAACTGAGACGGCAGCTGAGGGTGATATAAATAAGGCAGATCAGAGTGTCTGGCATCAGCGTCCGATTGAAAATCAGAATCTGCAAAAAGAGTGACTTGAGCGGCTTTGAACGTGACATGGAAGTTGGCTCCAGGCGAGTCAATTCAAGCATCACGAAAACGGCCATTCTCCTGGGCTTTTCATGCACAACCGTATCAAGGGCTTACTGTAAACGGTAAGACACGAAAACTCAATCCAGTATTCGGCGATCCTAGGGACGAAAACGGCTAGTGGATCTGAGGGGTCAAAGACTGGGCAGAATCGTTCAAGGAAATAGACGGGCCACAACCCGGCAAGTCACTGCAAAATTCAACATTAGGGTGCGAAGAGTTATCTTCGAATGCACCACCTACCTATCGAGCCATGTCGTGAATTGGCCACAACAGTCGATGATCTTTTCGCCATTCTCCTTTGACCAGTTTGATCCACCAGCTGCTTTTGTCCACGGGATCATCTGTTGCTGGAAGACTGTTTTTTTTTTTTTTCAAGTTGCACCATTCACGGTAAAATCTTGTTACAAACAGTTGCGCCTGAAAAGTCCACGAGGGTGGCCGTTTGGGAAATGCTGGAACTAGCACGTCAGGCGCCAATTATTTTATCATAACACATTTAGTCTCTCAAATCACGCATTTTGCGCCCATTCCGACCCTCAATCGAACGCTAACGGATGCTCGACGCGCTGGTCAGCCTCATTTATACCGTAAATCACGCTGGTCTGCCTCATTTGTAACGCAACCACAATGGTCTGCCTCATTTATAACGCAAACCACGCTGGTCTGCCTCATTATAACGCAAACCACAATGGTCTGCCTCATTTATATCGCAAACCACGCTGGTCTGGTTCACTTATATCGCACGCCACGCTGGTCTGTCTCATTTATACTGCATGCCACGCTGGTTCGTCTCATTTATACTGCATGCCAAGCTGGTCTGCCTCATTTATACCGCTCACAACGCTGGTCTGCCTTATTTATGTTGTACATTGTTTTGTAATTCTCAATCTTTTTACATATAATTTTGATTAACAGATAGCGCCAGATACGCACCGCACGGCAGACTCTCTGTGCAGGACGTAACAGCGTCACTCTGGGATTTGCCTCCGTACAGAGGTTGTGAATTGCGAGGCGAAGAGATCACCATGTTTCATGTTATGTCATTAATAACATTTTTGTGTTTTTCTTATGTGACTGTAATAAAGGTGGAGTATTGCTTTCGTTACATCACAGCAAAAATATGAAACAATACAATTTAATCAGCCGAACCATCCCTCTAACAAACCACTGCGCAACCAAAACAATCCATCAATTTATAACGCACACCACGCTGGTCTGCCTCATTTATAACGCACACCGCGCTTGTATGCTGTCTTGCGGTTGAAGTGCGTCATTTATGCGACGAGAGGCGGTGTGCCTATTAAACTGGCATCTCGGTGTACATATGTATTTTTTTTTTTTTCGCGGTTTAACGACCACCATGAACAACTCAATGGGCTATATAAGTAGTAAACCGTCCCTAATTTAGGGTCACTGGTTCCAATGAAGGGGTGAGATAGTGCCGTAAGACAAATATAACACCTATGTCTCACCGCGATTCGAACATCGACCGTTCTCGGACGTATGGTCAGAAGTAAATCACATTAGCATAACACACACGGAAACACACAACTGCTCAGAGGTGCAAGAAAGTTGCTTCAGACTAGGCGAAAAGTGGAGTGTGTGTCCCACACTGCCAAACGCTCATACCGACAAATAATTTCACTAGAATCTGGAAGTTTCAAAATAAAAGCCAAGAAGAAAACTGCCTCAGGACTCCCTTCCCAATGCTTATGAAGTTCGGTGAAATCTTTTCAAGGGGGCAAACCAAGAACGCAGAAGTGCATGAAAATTCCGTTCGACTATGTCGATGCAGTAATACACTGAATTTGACACTATCGCTTAAAGGAAAACAGTGAATTGTCTTTCAAATCATAACGTGTGGAAAACAAGACATGGTTCATTACATTCTTGCTGCTTATACGACAATAAAGTTTGAGGGTTTCCTCACCATCTCCTGCTGCACACTTGAGTGATATTCGCTTTTCTATCCCTCTGTTGCTCATACATTTGAAGATTTCTATATTTTGGGGATATAAGTTTACAACTTTTCAGTTGGGGTGTATTTAAATATTTGTACTACGAAATTTTACTTCCGATTCCAATCTTAAAAGAAGCTACTTCCGTTTTTACGTGAGGCTTGTCCAACACTTTTGGCAGCTACATATGTCTCATATAAATATAATATTTGAAAACCAAAATAATGCGGACACACGCATTTCGGCACCAAGTAAATTTTACATCCACAGGTAAAAAGTTTAAACGAAACTACCTATGGGTCCCGCGAAACTTTTGTCCTGCATATCAGAAACGAAGGTACAATAGATTGAACCTAGAGGCAGGAATTCACAAGAAGAACTAGAGTGTGGATTTTTGAAGTCGATAAAATGCGATATCCTTCCGAGCCCTGGGACTACCTTCAGAGGCTGACTTCCATTGAAAAGCATTGAAAATCTGCACTTTTAGGGCTGATATTTCTTCTTTAACTTGTTTTCCAGTGTATTTTTCTTCCCGTGCTTCCGTACGTGTTAAAACATTGTTTTTAGCACCCACGTAAACTTATTTTTCATTTATTTTCAATTTAAATTTATATTTTACACTTTCCATATAAATTTCACTTTACGTTTGCCGGGTTAAATTTCATAAACTGATGGAGAGAATTCCTAACCACTGTCCAGCATTTCTAATATTCTTTCCTCACAAAAGGTTTACTTTCAGCAGGAACTACTTTCACAGCGGAAGAATAAAAACCCGACGAATCTGGCTTCATGGCGTTATATGGGTGAAATAGGGGGCAGCGTCTCCTCTAAAATCCTACCTCCATGATCAGATACAACAGAGGGAAGACAGGTCAGATTACTAGGAGTAACAGATTGAAAGCACAAGCCCACATTAGACGAAGTTACATTAGATTGGACCTAGAGGCTCAGATACGACAGAAGGTAGACAGATCAAAGAAGTGCGAGTCGATATAGTTGGGAGGGCCAGACTATGACGTCAAAAGAAACACTTCCAAAGATGGAGAACAACGACGCGGAGAAGGAATAAATGGCCTTACTTTCAACGGGGGTCCAATGCCCAGAGGCCGGCAACTTAACCAACGCAAGACGAGTATTCAGTGGTTCAGAGCAACTCAACCTACCTGAGATAGATCCCTAGGGCATCTAGTCAGAAGGCGGTTGCTCTAACCAATAGACCACTCACTGGCACTCGCAAGGATTATGCACACCAGTAATATTTTTACAGAACGATATAGTAGCCCTTTTCACAGTAACACTGAAGAAAAAATCAATTATGAATCTGCAACGAATTAACTCCAGTTCAGATAATTTATCAATATCCTATTTAGGTTAGTTAACCACAGCTCCTTACATAATGCAGGTTTTACTACAAACTATCTGCTCAATTTACATCACCCCATCCGCAGCGCTCTTAAACAAGATCTATTTACCCCCCCCCCACCCTAGCTGGACATGCACACACTCAACTTAATTTTTAACCGGATGGTACAACTTGAATCTTACATAGATATCTTGATTCCTGGAACTTCACCAAAAAAACATGCCTATTCTCTACGTAGTTTGACAAATTATAAAAGCAAGAACGCTAAAGATTAAACACCAAATGCTACTATATATCAAATACGTGGAGATAACGTTAATGGACGATGTCATCGCTCTTTCCACGCTATTTTTTAAACAACGCATAGCGACTGAAAAATTGCATTCCGGCACCGCTGGGATCGAACCCCAAAACTCTCGATAACTAGTCGAGTGCGTTCGAATTTACGCTACGGCGCCAACAATTCTCAGCGCCATGCGTGGTTTATCAGTCAGCATCTGACTACACGAATACGTATTTGATGGTCTCAGCAACTGAGAGTCGTCATCTGGTGGCATTTAACGCAACAGCTATTTAATTGTAGCTGATAAATTCAAAGGGCGATAGAAATGGTTAATATATATCACATACGTGGAGATAATGTAAATGGACGATGTCATCGCTCTTTCCACGTTATTTTTTAAACAACGCATAGCGACTGAAAAATTGTATTACTCGACTAGTTATCGAGAGTTCTGGGGTTCGATCCCAGCGGTGCCGGAATACAATTTTTCAGTTGCTATGCGTTGTTTAAAAAATAACGTGGAAAGAGCGATGACATCGTCCATTTACCAAATGCTACTACAGAGGTAAATCTTTAAGTAAAGGCAATGCGTGGATTAAACTCATACTGCAAGCGATCAGCAGCCGACCTACATTAACACGTCATAACGGCAACTGCGTCGTTCAACGCTACACGTCAGTCTGGCTGCGGGGGTGAGTGTCTAAACATGGAAGCTCAGCTTTCCGATTGCATCGCAGTTCAGCAGAGCGTCGTAATAAGGTTTCTTTTGGCAGGAAAGATCAAGCCTGCTGAAATTGATAGAAGAACAGTAGCACATAAATGCATGGGTAAGAGAAAAGTTTACAGATGGATAGAAAGGTCTAAATCTGGCAGAATTAGTATGATTGGCGAATTTTAATCAGGGCGGCCGTCAACCCGACACTACATCGATCGTGTAAACTCTCTTCATTTGTGAAAGCAGGCGGATTACTGTGTGTGATATGTTAGACATAAGTTGTGGTTTTGCCTATGCAACGGCGCATGACGACTTAAGATGACGACCGGAAAGTGTGGCCAAGATGTGTCCCGAAAGAGATCTGACAAGTTCCTCAAAGATCTCTACCCAGTTAGTGCAGTGTTACGAAGAAAATTCGGTTTTTACCGTAAATTACTGGCACCAGGAGGAGAGATCTAGGTACGCCGTTTTTCCCCTGAAAGCAAGAGACATAAAGATGGAGTGGAAACACCCTTCGTTCCCAGCAGAAAAGCAAGTTCAAAAGTGTCCTCTCTGTCCAAAAAAATAAAAAATATTGCTAACCATGTTTTAAGATACGCATCAGCCTATTTTTTTAACGTTAGGAATAACAAAATCTTAACTATGCAATACATTCAGCAGTGCTAAAAGACAAACTGGAACCCGCAAATCGCAACAAAAGAAAACGATTCTTCCCAAAAACTGTTTTTTACACCACGACAATGCTCACAACCAGAGCGACGATCCAAAAAGTGAAGGTCTGAGATTATTCCACATCCACCTTACAGCTTGGATCTCGCACAAAGCAATTTTCATCTCTCTTTGGTCCGCTAAAAGAAGCATTACGTGGTCGGAGATTTGGTAGAGGTGAAAATAGTGGCGTCAGAAACATGATTTCACAGACAGCCGAAAATCTCCGATTGCATCACGAAGCTTATGGACCGTTACAAAAAGCGTGTGGAACTTCAGGAAGATTACACTGAAAAGTAATGCTACAATCACGTCAGCTTTACTTCATTATGGAAAACAAAGCGAAAGTTTATTTATTTTTTGATTTATCGTCATATATAATCTTGATGATATATAACTCGGTGTTGAAGCATATGAGCAGAAACGTCAAGGTGTTGAAGACAAAGCTGCATAACAATGTATCAGCTCAACTACGGCCACCGAGAATTGATGCATTTAAACTGTTTTATGTAAAATTAAGCACAAAATCTTCTAGACGTATGGGTGTACTTAAATCAGTATTCTTCCTGAAAACGTAAAGCCAACACCACACGAAGTTTAAAATGCTTCAGCCGAGATCGAGTGCCGAGCATCCTCTCAACAGCAACTACTCCCAGTGGCCTAGAGGTGTAGGGCGCAGGCTTCTGATTTCTCATACTGTTGGGTCTGAATATTAAAATATTAGGCCAAGACGTGGATGTGTGGTTATCCTTAAAGCTGTTTCTCTGCCTTCACTGGAAACGTCATTCTACATCAAGGGGATGGGGAAACTTCTTATCGTCCTAGAAATTCATGGGTTCGTTAAACCCAGGAACAAAAAGGGTTTTTTGCTACATCTCTGCAGAGATGCCATGGCAACGTACAAATACTTATCACTACCGCCTAGTAGGAAAGTTCTGCACTAGAATATGCTAAAAACTGTATGTGCATTTTTACCTCTAATGCAAAAAAATTCCCTAGTCTATCGCCATAAATAAAAAAAACCGTGACAAAGGCATACGCATGTATAAACGTACGCCGTCACGTATCCATAAAAACGGGAGGCCAAAAAAAAAAAAAATACCGAAAATGCAAAAGAAATGTAAGGGATCCATGGGCGCCGGTAGCTTAGTTTTCAGGAGGGGGCAAACAGAAATTGTAACTAAAAACATATACAAACACCATATATGCAAATTTCCACTGTGCCGTCTTGTTATTTAATCACTCTCTCCTGTTTGTTACCTAACCACATTCATTCCACATTTCCGAAGTGCTTTTTTCAGAATTTCCGAAGTGCTTTGAAGAAAGTTTTTTTGTGAAACTTTTATAATTTTTTCCCCCTGCTAACAAATTGACAATCCCCTTTGATCGGCAGAATAATTTTACAGCCAGTACCGCCCCGCTATAGCTGCTGTGATATGGATCAATTTAAACACGGATTATGCAATTTAAGACTTTTTAAGAAAAAGTAATTTCCCCAATACAAGATAACTTGTGTGTCATAAAAGAAAGATGTGGAACCGCGCAAAAATTTCAGATTAAAAATGTTTTTCAAATGAAGTGTAACATTCTTTTATAATAGTGGCAAAATCATCTATGAGTTCGTAATATCAGTTCTTCACCGACTTCTCACGTTGCAATTTACACTGAGTTAGCTTTACATTAGGAAAACCTACCTACGTTGGTCTACCTTTCTGTGAAATCACGGCTGGCAAACGTCTGCGAACATATTCCACAAGGTGTCGGAAATCCTCATGAGTAACTTGACTCATGTCCGCTGCAACAGCTCCGTCAGTTCACACCCATACCGTGGAGGATCCGCAGTTCTCACACCCCGTTATAGCATATCTCACAAATGTTCAATTGGCTTACAGTCAGGGAAGTTTGAGGGGCCAAAGTAATGTGGCGAATTCGTTGTCCTGTTCCTACAACCACTCAGTAGTCATACCAGCCCGAAGGCACGGTGTGTTGTCCTGTTGAAAGACGGCATTGTGGTCCTGGTAAACCTCCTGCAGATACGGATGGAGATGGTCGGCTAACAGGTCCTTGTAGCGTCCACCATTCAGTGTTTCTGGGATTATAACCAAAGGACCATACAAGGAGAAAGCTCCCTGGACCAGAACACCGCCTCCACCGGCATGTTGAACCCCAACTGTGCAAAAAAGGGGTTCAACATGCCGGTGGAGGTGGTTTACGCCATATGCGAACCCAGCCATGAGCGTGGTGCAGCAGGAAACGGGACCCATCTCTCCAGTCGACCTTCTTCCATCTATCGGGGGTCCATTGTCGACGTTCCTTGGCCCATGCGAGGCACTGTTTGCGATGACTGCACGTCATCGGTGTCTCCGGCTGTGCAACCCCAGGCGAAGCAAAGTACGGCGCATGGTGCATGTGGAAATTGGTCGAATTGCACAGCTGTTGGGTGAGCTGGGTGACTGTTGCACGTCGTCGTTGCTGAGGTACTAGTAGTGACACCCAACGCTCACCTCTTGGATCAACCGCGCGTGGCTGACCAATGTGTGAGCCCTTCTACTGGATATCTGTGCATGGTTAATAGAGTCCTGGTACACCCTTGATACAGGAGTACGGGAGCAGCCAACAAGTGTGGCTGACCAATGTGAGCCCTTTTGCTGGATGTCTGTGCATGATTAATCGAGTCCTGGTACACCCTTGATACAGTAGTACGGAAGCAGCCAACAAGTATGGCTGACCGATGTCAGCCCTTCTGCTGAATGTGTGTGCATGGTTAATCCAGTCCTAGTACACCCTTGATACAGTAGCACGGGAGCAGCCAACAAGTGTGGCTGACCAATGTGAGTCCTTCTGCTGGATGTCTGTGCATGGTTAATCGAGTCCTGGTACACCCTTGATACAGTAGTACGGGAGAAGAGAAAAAGTGCGGCTGTTTCCTAAATACTGGCACCTGTCCTCCCGGCCCTAGTTATCTATCAAATTGGCTTAAATTGCCACGTTTCCCCATTACTGCCAAACGTTTACAGATTCCGTACTGATCGGGTCGTATGTAGAGGATTTTAAGAAGGAAGCGTCTGACCCCATGTCTTAAACAACCCGTAGAAACAGGAAGCCATGAGATTTGGGCTAGAGTACCCGACAGGAAAATGACACGGAAGCAAGGTAGAAAGGGGAGGAAGACGCCCTTGTTTATAACAGGGGGGGCAGTACCCGAGGTCCGATGGCTTAACATGCCTATCCGACGCACAGTGGATATTTAGTGCTTCGAGCGTTCGTACCTACCTGAAATCGAACCTGAGGTTTCTCCGTGGCAGTCACGAACGTTGACCACTAGGCCATCCGCGGCCTGATTCCGCACAGCGGACGGGTGTGCACAATTTGCAGTAGCCGCACGTGACGTTGATATCACATGGTACTTCGTTATCGCCCCGAATATGTAAAACGGGTGGTGTTCCTAATGGAAAGCTAACTCATTGTACTGTATGTACTGCTAAAAGCGTGGGGCCTCTGGAACTGCCTTCGCGACATCCCTGTTCCAATCATCACAGACAGATGAGTGCAACGTCAGCAAAAACAGATTGCCAGTAAAGGGTTTACTTTAAGGGAAAATGATGAACTTAGCAGAATGCGGTTGCAATTTGCTTACGGTTTTGCTTGCCTTGCTATAAAAAACAGAAAACTTCCGGACAAATGCATTTTTAATTCAGTTTCAGTTTTGGCACTCAAGTAGAAATCTAAAAATTGTTTTTGGCTACATGTCCTTTTAACCTTCCTCCAAAATTGCAACATCGCATACTTCTTGCTGCCCGTTAGGATATCTGATGTCCGCCAAATATACAAAGGCAGTTCCATAAAAACTGAGAGTATTTTTTTCTGAGTTGGCAACAGTGCGAAGGGGGGAAAATAACCACGCAGACGACTAACTGGATTAAGGAAGTATCTATGGCAACAGTTATTAGCCGTGCCAGAAGATTCTGATTTTGGTATTACGCAGTTGTTTAAGGTACGTCTGCATTCCGCCATACATCTATGGAGGTGAGTGATTCAGAGTTAAGAAGTGAAATGCGTTGTGCGATAAAATTTTGCTATCGTTTGGGTAAAACCGGCTCCAGAAACAGTTGATTTAATGAAAAAAGCTTACAATGATAAATGTTTGATTTTTCGATGGCACCATGATTTCAAAAAAAGGACGTTTGTCGGCAGAACTCGCTCCTAGACCAGGTCGTCCTGAAAGTGTTGTTACGGAGCGTATTGTTAACACTATTTGGGCAATCCTACAAGATGATCGACGAATGGCGTGTGAAGACATAGCGGCGTCAACTAATATTTCAAAAACGTCGGCATTCGAATTCTACGCGACAAATTACTGCTTCATCGTATGTGTTAAAGACGGGTACCTCATCACGTGACGATACAACAATTGTTAGCCAAAGTTCAGGTGTGACATGAGTGAAAACAAATGATTGCGAAGGATCCAAACTTTCTACACACAGTAATAACTGCCGATGAAACATGGGTCCACTATTTCGACCTCCTCACGAAGCGCGCAGCGAGTGACTGGAAAACACACAGGCTCGCCTCCTCCGAAAAAGTTCGCCAAACCAAATCAGCTGGGAAGGTGATGATAATTTTCTTTGATCATAAAGTTGTGTAGTCTACCAGAATGCTGTTCCACCACAAATCAATGTCAATGCTGAGTATTACATTTCAGTCTTGAAACGTCTGCGGCGACACATAACGATTAAGCGATCGGAACTGGTGGGCAAGTGAACCCTACACCATGATAACGCCCGCTCACATATAGCTGCTTGTGTTCAAGTTTCTTACAAAATGCAGTATTGAAATCGTGCCACAGCATTCCTACAGTCCTGACCTCACCCCGTGCGATTTCTGGTTGTTTCCAACAATGAAGGAGAAGTTCCGTGGCGCAACATTCAACATAAATGCTGACGCTATTCAAGCTGTACAGGGGTCTCTAAAGCAGCTTCCACAAAATCCATTCGCCACATGCTTTGAAAAGTGGACTGAACTATGGGACTGTTGCACATCATCCAAGGGAAGATACTTTGAGAAGGAATAACATACTTTGCTGTACCTATATTTCTTAATTTTGTATGTACTCTCAGTTTTTATAGAACGGCCGTTGTACATTGGTTTCGCTAATCAGCGTTTGAGCCATTGTTATAAACGATAATTATCTTAGTCGGCTATGGCGTCACCATAAACACTGCTGAATACATAAAAAGTGATACACAATCAACCTATGGTAATAACAAAACTTCAAAGGCAGTAAAATCCCCATAATCGAGGGAGAAGAAATGAAGAAAAAATAAAAAACTAATCAAGCATAAGAGCATCAACATAACACGAAGGACGCTGGATGAAGGAGGAGAAACAAGTGAGCTGCAAATTATTAATGACAACAAAACAAAGCTGCATTTTTTTTTTCATCGTATTATTTTCCCCTCTAGTTTTCAGGTTGCTCACTCCTCTGAGAAATGACGCAACAGTGCGAGGAAATAATGCACGACCCAAGATTTTTTTCTTTTTCCCCCCAAGAGATAAATGGATATCGCCAAGTGGAAGCAGAATTACGTCAGCGAGGCCGTAGAAATCCATGAACTGCATTTGCACGAAGCTTCTAGCAGAACAGACACGCTGAAATGAAAATGCATTGCGTCATCAGAAGCGAACAGCGACGAACCCCCACCTCAGATGTCACTTAAGAGGGTAAAAGGTGAAATAAGGAATGGGGAAACACACATACCTGAAAAAAAGACACACTTACACAGTCAGGGTTGCCGTACGAGCTTTTTTGACGCTAAATTCCCAAAATCTGGCTTTTTTTTTTTTTTTCTTTCCAGTTTAGTTGGCGTCGGAGAATTGATTTGACTTGTTTGGCTTTTTCCTGGATTTTTACATTAATGGCACGAAAATTAGATACCATCTTCTTCTGAAATAATTTTCCTTAATCTACACGCAGTTTAAACTTTTGACAGTTGACTCGCAGTTTAATATTTTGATGAACTGGGAAGAGCTGAACTGCTTATTTCATTAGTACTGAATAAGCCCAATCAAAGTTTGACACAAAATTCAAAGCACGACTGCTTTGTGCTTGCAACATCTGTTGTACAGGAATTTGAAAGACTGAACAGCCTTTTACCAAGAATTATTCTTACACCAGAAAATTCTTCAGAGCAGACTGATGTCAATGGGCAGAAAAAGAAAATATATTCAAGTTGATTTTGTTATTAAATTTTTAACGGCCTTGAGAAAAGTGAAAGCATGGCGATTTGTATATACTGTATTCTGCCACAAAAACTTATTTATACCAAGCTACAAGTGTACTAATTTGCACAGTTTGGTGTACTCTTGACTAAGAAATCATCCCACCGTTTCGCTAATTCAAATACCACATTTAGTCAAAAGAAAGATACATTTTTTTACAAATTTCTGTATTCGGAAAAATTGGGAATCGACTTGGATTCGAATACTAACAAGGGAAGCCTTTCGACTGTCACTCTCCAAAATTGAAGAAACGTGGCCAGGAGATAGTAACTAAGGGCAAAAACCAATGGGCGTATTTCCGCTTTGGCCGAAATGAACTGACAAATGTGAACGAGTGGTCTGAAAATGGCCTTAGAGCACAAGTGGAGAAAATCGTCAAACGTATCAATGAACAATCAATGGCAGTCAGAAAAATTCAACAACATGGTGTTATATATCCGTGGATAAAACTTGGATACTGTAAAAGTGATGACGCTTCTTTTGATAATGTTCAACGTACATATTTGTTTTTCAGATATCAATGACAATTTTCAATTATAACTTTGGGATCTTGCTTTCTTCTCATTGTTCCAAATTCCTTTGCTTCGGTCATGTGTTCAATGCCACAAATGTTCATTTACACCTCTAATAAAGGTTTTTGTTGCTTTTTGTATGGCATGAGTTTATTTTGAGTCATGGGAACATAGCTGATATTTGGGGTTACATATCACGAATCACAACACATCTTAGATGATTTTTCCCACTTGTGCTCTAAGGTCATCTTCAGACTAATCGTTCACCTTTGTCAGTTCATTTGGGCCAAAACGGAAATGCACCCATTGATTTTTGCCCTTATTACTATCTCCTGGCCACATTTCTTCAATTTTGGAGAGTGACAGTTGAAAGGCTTCCCTTGTAAGAAAAATCGGCTTTACTAGGTCAAACTTTTTAAGTCGTATTTGTCTATATTTGTATGCACTGCAGCAACGCAACAATAACGTATGAGGTTCTATTTACTAAAGAGGCCGCAAATGAGAATTCTGACTAATTATCTTTTCAAGCAATGCAGGAAATAGCTTTAACGTATTTTTGTACCAGTATAACATAGTTGGGAATTTTCAACCCAGAAAAAAATATGCAAACTACAGAACATTTCATACTAGCACTGCCATACAAAGCTATGCTTCAATAATTCCTACCGAACACTGAAAATAAGGTTTACAAATACACAGTATAAGAGCAAAACATGACCAGCCCCCTCCTTACCTTAGGTTCAGATAGGTTCTGGACCGGAGGCACAGGAGCGAGACATACTCCCCCTCCTTATCTTATACAGTATATAGAATGCTTCTGGACAAGAGTACAGGAGCGAAACATGTCCCGCCCTGTTGCCGCGGAACTACTTCGTATTTCGGGCCACATTGGGTTTGGCGGTTTAATTAATTACAAAGACCAGGCGTAATTTACTTTTATTTTTTTTATTTAATCTAAATAATTTTTTCCTTCGCTCCCTTTCCTGCCTCAAAACCCCCTTTTCCCCATTGGAGAATAAAGCCCAGGTGGTCAAGGCGGTTTATGGCGTTTCCCTCGGACACCCGTGGGAATGACCAAGGAATTTCTCTTCTTTTCACTCTTGTGAGAAGAAGCACGGCATTCACGAAATTTATGAAATAGCCCCAGTGCTAGCGTTGCTAGTAGGACAAAACCTCCCAGTATTTCAGAAACGCACATGCAAGGTCCTAACCACGGTCAGATGAATAGGCAAGTTTACACGTGTTACGACCATCTCCTATAGAAGTAGGCACCAGCAAAAGTCGTAAAATACTCTGTGGTGCCACAAGAAAGTCGCAACTATGTCAGTGGTAAGTCACTGCAATCTTTCGCTATTCACCAGGCCAAGAAAATATGTCACACTTAAAAAGTGCGGAAACATCACCTGCCCAATACGCCAGGTTGCTAAAGGGTAGCTGAGTGGTTCAAGGGCCAACCAATAACCACTAAGGTCAAGCACTGGTCAACTCAGCTGACCAATCCAGGCCCCAGGCGGAAAACTCTTAGAGGGCTGAGGGCACGCCCCTACCACGTGGGAAATTAAAGGGACTCAAATATATACACAGAAATAGCGTACGCACGAGGATATATATATATATAGGGATGTAAGGTCAGGTGATGCGTAACATCACAGCCTCTCCTTGATAAATGTCAACCCCGCCTTCTCGTGGTGCATCCTGTTTCCACTAAAGGGGCTCTGACGACCGCCAATAGCGGTATAACTATACCATCGGGATCAGAGGAAATTCTATCCCACACTCACCAACCCGCTTGGCCAGCGTGGTGAGTTATGGCCAAACCCCTCCAAAATGACTCCACAACTTAAATCTTGGCCCTCAGTCTCCGGCAGCTGGAATGTACCTGGCCAAGGCAGCGGCCAGTGCGACATGAAGGCAGAGGGTGCTAAGAATCCCCGGAGGACCGGACTAGGCTGCCATCCGATGCTGACCTTGGCAACGTACAATGGACGCTAACTATCTTCTGATTCAAGGCTTCTTGAATTGGAAGAGGAACTACAAAGGATCAAGTGGGACATCGTGGGGCTAAGTGAGGTAAGGAGAAAAGGAGAAGATCTCATCGAACTGAAAAGTGGACATCTCTTCTACTATCGTGGGACAGATACTGGCAGAACTAGTGGTGTTGGATTTATAATAAACAAGAAACTGAAGGATAAAGTGGTAGAAGTTGAAAGTTCCTCTGACAGAGCTGCACGACTCGTTATCCAACTATCGAGAAGATACCAGGCTCAGATTATTCAAACTTATGCAACCACCACAAGTCATCCTGCAGAAGAAATTGAAGAATTTTATGAGGAAATTTGTCATCTAAATAATAAAGGTAAGCAGCACTTGAAAATAATTATGGGAGATTTCAATGCAAAAAATAGGGCAACGGCAACAGAATGAAACTTCAGTAGGTAAATTCGGTCACGGCAACAGAAACCAGCGTGGAAATACTCTCGTTGAGTTTGCAGAGGCAGAAGGGTTTTTCATCTTGAACTCCTTCTTCAAGAAAAAGCCACACAGGAAATGGACATGGAGACATCCAAATGGGACGACAAGTGAAATTGATTTTATTATGTGTAACAAAAAATTCGTCATAGAAGACTGCAGTGTGCTAAACAAGTTCAACACAGGTAGTGACCATAGATTGGTGAGATGTAAGATGCACCTCAACACTAAACTTGAACGTGGCAAGCTCATAAGACAAACAAAATCTATTGACATAACCAACCTTAAAAAACACCATAATACCTTCAAGTTGGAACTGAAGAACAGGTTCTCTGCTTTAGAAGGCCTAACATCGGAAGAAGTGGACATCTCTGAAGTTAACAGAAAAGTAACCAAAGCTCTTATGGAAACAGCAACAAAATTAGCTGGGTCTAAGAACAAGTTGCATGTAAATAAATTATCAGGAAAAACGAAAATGTTGATGCAAAAAAGAAGAGAGATGAGGACAACTAAAGAAGATGTGACTTCCAAAGTGGAATATATAGAGCTATGCAAGACAGTACGAAAAAGTATCACTGAAGACGTAAGAAAATTCAACTGTGAACTAGTGAGGAAAGCAATTGAAAACAACCAAAGCCTAAAGATAGCAAAGGGACATCTCAGTAAGGGAAGAAAACAGATTATGGCACTGAGAAAAGAAGATGGTTCTGTAACAAGAAATAGAGGCGAAATTTTGACAAGAGTGAAAGATTTCTACTCCAAATTATATGAAAGGGATGATACATGCACTCCAGACATCATGAAAGATACCAGTACCAGAGTTCCTCCAGTCCTTCCAGCAGAAGTTGCACATGCAATCAAGAACATGAAGCGGGGAAAAGCTCCAGGAGAAGATGGAATTACTGTAGACATCATACAAGAAGCAAGTGGAGAAACCGAAACAGTACTCGCCCAAATTTTCACTCGATGCCTTAATGAAGGAAAGATTCCTGAGGATTGGAACACCGCTAAAATGATCCTGCTACATAAGAAAGGTGACATTGAGGATCTCGGAAACTACAGACCTATCAGCCTCCTATCAGTAGTTTATAAAATCTTCACTAAAATTCTTTCACACCGCTTGAAGGTAACACTGGACATGGCTCAACCGAGAGAACAAGCTGGATTCAGGAGTGGCTACAGCACAATAGATCATATCCATGTGCTGAGAGAACTAATTGAAAGAGCGAGGGAATATGAACTTCCATTGTGCATGGCTTTTATCGATTATGAAAAAGCCTTTGATTCGGTGAAACCATCAGCAGTTACAATGGCTCTGAAAACCTGCGGTATTGAAGATGCATACATTAATATTACTAATAACATCTATGAAAATGCAAGTGCAAAGATTAGGCTGTTTGAAAATACAACACACATAAAAATTGGAAAGGGAGTGAGACAAGGTGACACCATATATCCGAAGCTCTTTAATGCCACATTGGAGGGTGTTTTTCAGTTACTGAGCTGGGAAAACAAGGGGATAAAGATTAATGGAGATTATCTAACCCACCTTCGTTTTGCTGATGACGTAGTCATTTTTGCAACTACCCCATCAGAGCTGTAGAGTATGATCCAGGAACTTGCTGACAAGAGTAAAGAAGTGGGATTAAAAATGAACTTTCAGAAGACAAAAGTGATATTCAATGCTTTTACAAGAAATGAAGATTTATCGATTGATGGAGAAAAGCTGGAGATAACAGATACGTACGTTTATCTTGGACAGCAGATATCAAGTGAGGGTCACATTGATGAAGAAATTAATCGGCGTACAAAACTTGCCTGGAGAGCTTTTGGAAGAAACAGCATAATTTTCAAGAGCAATATGCCATTATGTCTTAAAAGAAAAGTGTTTGATCAATGCATCTTTCCAGTGCTTACGTATGGTGCAGAGACGTGGACCTTAACTAAAAGAGACATACAAAGGCTGCAGACAACTCAAAGTAGCCTGGAGAGGTGCATACTTGGTGTAACCAGGAGAGATAAGAAGAGGAACTCGTGGATCCGAAAAATGACAAGAGTGGAAGACATCATGATCAGAGTTAAATCCCTGAAATGGCAATGGGCTGGACATACTGCCAGAAGGACAGATCATCGATGGACAGCCGAAATTTTAGATTGGATTCCAAGGGACAGGAAAAGACCCAGAAGAAGACCACATGGGAGATGGGTGGATGAAATTCGAAAGTATGCAGGGGTGACATGGAGGAGACTGGCACAAGACAGACCGTTGTGGATGAAACTTGGGGAGACCTTCGTCCAGCAGTGGATTGATAATGGTTGACAATGATGATGATATATATATATACACACACACACACACACACACACACCGAGAGAGAAAGAAATATATAAGGAGAGAAACATGGAGAGTCAGATAAAGAAGATCAGATCAGATCATATGTAGAGGATTTTAGGAAGGGAGTGTCTGACCCCAGGTCTTAAACAACCCTTAGAAATTGGAAGCTAGGAAATTTGGGCTAGAGTGCCCGATAGGAAAGTGACACAGAAGCGAGGTAGAAAGGGGGAGGAAGACGCCCTTATTTATTACCAAGGGGCCAGTACCCGGGATCCGACGGCTTAACGTGCCCATCCGACGCACGGCACGTATTTAGTGGTTCGAGCATTCGTACCTGCCCAGGATCGAACCTGAGTTTATCTCCATGGCAGTCACGAACGCTGACCTAGGTCACCCGCGGCCCGTCAGATAGAAAAGTATAGGATGTAACTTTATAAAGTAGTCGGGGTCAGACATAGATATCCGGAGTCTAGAGAGGGAAAGGAAAGTCCAGCGTGATAGTACGCGGTTCCAGCCATGGCAGCAAAGTTTTAGATAGACAGAGACACCGAAGAAACCTACCCTGTCACGTGAGGGATCGAGACGAGCACCAGCCCACCAGACGTAAGGTAAGATTATGTGTTCTTCTCTAATTCCACTGTTATGTATATATATATATATACATATGCAGGGTCGCTATGCCTCCTCGTAAACAGATTAAGGGACCTGTTCTAAATTTAAGCTCAGGGGTGCAACAGGATATAATTAGCCATGTTGGCTGGCTACATGAACCAGCCAACATGGCTAATTATATCCTTTTAATTTAACGTAACTTTTATTTGGCCTCTACCTGAAGGCTGTAATTGCTTAATTCAACATACTTTTCTTATAATAAACATATTAATTACTTAACCTGGTGTAGAGAACTTTTCTAGGCTGTGTATATTTTTCTAACTCATAATTTGCGGCATATGGGTTTTTAACGAATACCTCGTAACGAACCTATATGAAACACAACGCGACGTCCGTAACCTTTGAGATTTGGTTCCTTAAATTTAGGGGGACGCAACCTTACTGTTTATCCAGTTAGACGATGAAATAAGTATTCCGCGACCATCGCACTACGGAGGGCGTGGTAATAGCTCCCTTCTTATCTTAGGTTTAGACAGCTTCTGGACAGGCGGTACAGGAGCGAAAAATGGCGCTCCTTCCTTATCTTAGGTTCAGATAGCTTTTGGACAGGTGGCACAGGAGTGAGACACGCTTCCCTCTTTATCTTAGGTTCAGATAGATCCAGGGCAGGCGGTACAGGAGCGAAACATTACCTCCCTTCTTATCTTAGGTTTAGATAGCCTCTGAATGAACAGACGGTACAGGAGCAAAAATGCCCACCCCCTTCCTTATCTTAAGTTCAGATAGCTTTCGGACAAGCGGTACAGAAGCGAGACATGCCCCCCCCCCCTCCTTATCTTACGTTCAGATAGCTTTCGGACAGGCGTTACAGGAGCGAGACAAGTCTCCCTCCTAATCATTAGTTCAGACAGATCCTGGACAGGCGGTAAATGGCCCTCCCCTTTCATTACCTTAAGTTCAGATAGCTTCTGGTAATGCGGTACAGAAGCGAAACGTGACGCCTTCCTTATCTTAGGTCCTGATAACTTCTGGAGTGGCAGTGAACACGTGTGAAGACAAAGGGCGTATGCCGTGTGACAAAGGGCGTATGCTGTGTCACACGCAGCATCAGTCGGAGCTGATACGGTGTTTCTAATGGGTAAGGGACGAGATCTGATCCCCTTGGAAAAGGGGATCATCATCGGATACAGAAGAGCAAAGGGTGGCAGTATCTGGAAGCTGATTTTGAGCGGCACTTGTGAGAAAAATTATCAAAGCGCAGCGGTTAAGGACCTCTCCACGTACGCTAAGGGACCTAATGTGTCCCATGAGAAGGCTCCCCAAACCATTACAGAGCCGACCTGGCGCACGACGGGGCCTTGACCACATGCTGTCGACGCCACACCCGCATGCCAGCTCGGTGCAGCTGAAAACGGGATTCATCTGACCACACGACGTGGCGCTGCAGAGCTCCAGTTTTTATGCCAATGGCACCAGGCGGGGCGTACTTTTCGATGACGAGCAGTCAGCAGTGGCACATTAGTAGGATGTTGGCTCCCGTAGTTCAGCGCATGCGCGTGTGACGTACCGTTCGCTCACTGACGCTGCTTGGGCCTCCCGACATTTACTCAAAACAGTATAAAACTACACTAGTGGTCCGAATTTCTTGGTGTAGAATAGAAAATCAAAGTTTCCAAGCTTTCGCACACATCAATTTTTCTTTCTGAAGGAAGAGTGTAGTTGGTGTACAGTTCTTGTTTATTAATTAATACGACATTTAACCTAGATGTGATTTGCGCTGCCGTTGCCGAACGGTCGGTCTGTACGAGTCTGGAGTGTCTAACGTCGATCCCGGCCATTAATGGCGTGTGGTAGGCCACCGCTTGCTCTACGCTCTGGTAAGTCCGTCGATGGTATACTCGCTGTACGCCCTTGATACAGTTGCCCTCGGGAGCCCTACCACTTGGGCGATAGAACGACCTATCTCGCTTGCACGAACAATGTGTTCACGATCAAAGTCGCTCAGATCATCACGTTCACCCATGTTCGTCGATTGCGATACAGTGTTGAAAAGTTCTGTTGTTAGCCTATTTATGGCCTGAGTTCATTTTTCGTCTGTTCCACTCTACGCGGAGGGATGCCAATGTGAACTGCCATCACCCCTATCTCTAATGTATTGTCTACTGAGTGTGTATGCTGTTGTACTACGCATCAAAAAGAACTAAGTTTACAAATGCAGATAGCTCTAAACGTGAGGCCACTTTGCACCAAAAATTTCCTCACATAGTTTCGATACGGTAAATTACAATGTTAGAATGACGATGTATTAGAAACGGGGATGAACAGAAAATATATATACAGTCAAACCTCGATTTAACGAACTTCAAGGGACCAACAGTCTTGTACGTAAAATCACGGAATTCGTTAAATCGAAGAAACCTTTAGAATGAAACATTCAAATTAAGCTAGTGTTCATAATAGAATACGTAAGCAGCTATGTTCTCTTTCTTTCAGTGACTAACATTTCTAGTGCTACCTGTGTGCATCAAAACTTTGTCCGTAAACGAGCTGTGTTGTTTAATTGAGCTGTAGATTTAACACTGAGAAGAAAAGATAAAAAAGGGCGATTTGGCGAGGAATTCCAGAGGTTCAGGAATGGGTACGTACCATGCGTGTCCCTGACTTCACAGAGTGCTATTGTTCTGTCTGTAGCTGAAAACAAGAATCCCCAGGGTACTCTAGGTTTCCTTCCCCACACTGCCTTTCTTTTTCCTGCTACCCACCCATGCAAGAAAACGCTGTGGTCCTTTGAAATTTATTGGTTATTTGCTTCTCCCTGTAAGAAGCTTACGTTTGATTGTCGGAGGAAAGGCGAACTGATTTATGATTCCATCAAGCTGTGTCGCAGATGGTGTTCTTTGAAACGCTGGTTAACTGCATGCGTAAAATTTTCCTGTTACGCGAAGCTCTCTTTCTAATAGTTGACTTTTAACGTGAAAATGCCGGTTATCAGTTTGGTGGTTTAAAAAAAAAGTTCGTTAAATTGAGGAAATGTGTTCGTTAAATCGGGAAACGCCAAGCCTTAATTTCAATGTGGTTCCGTCCGGACCACAAAAAATGTACGTAAAATCGGAGAATTCGTTAAATCGCAGTCCGTTAAATAGGGGTTTGGCTGTATTTGTCAAAAGAGCCATCAAAAGTAAAAGGAACAGAATTTTTAATCATTGTGAAGAAAGCGCATCCAAGTCGAACAAAACGATCTTGCTCAACACAAACTATGTCCCAATTACTTGTTTTCACCAAAAGCTGAGAAAAAAGCCATGTTTCTAAACGGTCACCGCCTCGATGGTATTCCAAGAAATGCATCTTTTGTTAGCGCCACTTCCTACTTTCTTCAATTATTAGTATTCATAAGCTATTTACGGAAAATGCATTACATTTCAGAACAAATTTTAAATGAATACCCTAACAGCGCTGGCACGGAACACAGTGACAACATTCAGTGTCGTGATGAATAAACAAACAGCAGGAGGCATTGTGTGAAAATGGAGCGGATGATATCCTGGCATGCGTGTCTTTTAACTGCGATTTTTTTTTTTTTTTTTTGGATTTTTTTTCTCTACAACAAAAACAACTTTGCTGCTAGTACGCTAAAAAAAAACACACCAGGAAATAAAAACGAAAAACCTTTAAAATAACATCTGCCTTATTTGTTAAAAACTCTCTTTTTAACTTTATTTGATGAATATACTGCAACTAACATGAAGTTAATTTGTGGAACTTCACTCGAGCGAAACAAATACGGAACACACGTACGCCGCAGATTGATCTAAACAACTGATCTAGACAGCAGAGCGAATTTACACTCAGGATAGCATACAGAGCCAATAGCAAAGTCATCTGCGTAGACAAATCGAACATCACTACGGATATACTGATTATTTTTCCAAATTCCCATAAGCGCAACCGAAAGCTCTTTATTAATGTGCGTTTTAATTCTCCAAGTCAGCGGCGGATTATGACGTGGGCTTGACTAACCAAAGCGACTGCGGAAAAAATACATGCACGCGAAAAAAAAAAAAAAAATCCCTGCTCTGCAGTGCACAGAATTCTAAGTCAATAATCAATATGACTATCAATGCCCCTATGAAGTCACACAAAATTTCAGCACAGTCAATTCACATTTTTTTTATTTACATATGTAAAAGCTCTCACATCTGTTCTGCACACGTTTCAAATTAAAGAAATACTTCAGGATTAGCGATTTTTGTTTGCTAGTTTAATTTCTGAAACTCAGGAACTTGCAATAAACAAGCACGTTTCGAATTTCAGAAATTAAACAAAAAAAAATCGCTAATCTTGAAATATTTTTTTTTTAATTCGAAACGTGTGCTTTTACAGAATTGAGAGCTTTTGCAAATGGAGAAAAGGTGAAATGAATCACATGTCGAGAAATTTTGAGCGTGACTACACACATAGGTGCATAAAACTCACAATTAAAGACATGTTTTTTTCTAGGACTAGCAGTTATGCCCGTTCTCCGAACGGTGAATCTATAATTTTTGGAACATAGAATTAAAAAAAGGAAAAGTAATTAAGGGAAAGAAAAGTAATTTAAGATTCGTAACTGTTTCACGATTTAGAACAGAGTCGTGACGTCAATGCATACGGTTTGACGTGAAACGGATCAGGATTTGGCGTCCCTTCATTTTAAATCAAAAGAAAATTTCGTGGAATTTCTACGGCATTTCAACGTTTCTGGCATAATTATCTTTAAACCTATCAGCATTTTGAACAGTAAAGCTAAGCCTCCCTTTTGAACTGTTTGGTTTTTAGACTTTTTGGGGGTATCTGGACCTTAAAAAGACTATCAGCATGCCAATTTTCTGATCTCAAGGTTATCGAGATGTGGTCGAACAATTCGCGAAAAATTCAAGCAGCATTCCAAAGCCGCTATTTTGACTGTTTTTTTTTTTTTTGTTTTTGTTTTTTTTTTCTTTTTTTCGGACTTTTCTAGGCATTTGGACCTTAAGGCGTATGTTTCACGATTTAGAACAAAGTCGTGAATTTCACCCAATGAGAAGAGAGTGCTAAAAACAACTGTGTCACCATGGCAGCAAGTCACTTGACCAGAACTTTCCTGTGTGGAACCGCTCAAGACAGAGGAAGCCTTTCGTTCGTTTCCTTTGTCTTTAAAAAATGCTTAAAAACCAGAAAATGATTTTTTTTTTTTACATAACGGTGATAGTTGTGAGTTTATGCTGTAAAAATTACAATGCTGTGTATGATTTATAATTTGCCATATATCCGTTTTTTAAAATGGATCCCATCACAAAATTAAGAATTTTGTGAAGTTTAAAAATTTAATTTCTTGTAAAGTAAATCGAAATTAAAAAAAAAAAAAAAAAAAAAGAGCGACGAGGTGGCACTACATGTCTATAAAGTTTCATGGTTCTGTTGCTGTTAGTGTGTCCGGAAAGCGACCTGATAGCACTTTTTTGCTTAGCTTAACTTTGAAATACAATAGCTCTTGAAGTATCGTCAGAATCGAAAAACGGTTTATTTCAGCGTGTTCTCCAAACAATTCTCTACAAACGATATAAATTTCACATTTTTGGTTTCAATACTTTTTGCGCTGCAAGCTAGGAAAGCGCATGTGTTGCGAATTTCTGAAACAGCGGCAGTTACTTTTTTCTAGAATAGAGAGATTAGTGAGTAGTATACATCGATATTTTTCTGTCTGGCAATCAGGGTGGAAAATAAGAAAAATTTGGCATGAGAAAAATAGCGCCTGCGGTTGAAATTCTAGGCGCAAATCTTACTGTGCCATGCACAGAATCTGTTTTTTGAATGAAAAGCATATAACAGATAAGCTCACATGCATTTTAAAAGAAATTGTATATTAAATAATTAAATATAGGATATCAAATAGAAGTCATCGCTATTTCCACGTTTATAAAAGGGAGTCACGGAAAAAATTCTCATCGGCCGCCACCGAGAATCGAACCCAGGGTCTTCCAGGGTGGCGGCCGATGAGAATTTTTCTGTGATTCACTTATAAACGTGGAAAGAGCGATAACTTCTATTTGATGTTCCTGGTCCACGTCAACAATGTATTTATCATTCATTCACCTTCTAGTTATTTGTTGAGTTGCTGCTGTTCATCTGTGGTGAATCCCCAGCATTGTGCGGGGCTCCAAAGAAGCAACCCTGCCATGTGGTTTGGCAGTTTGTCGTTTGTGAGTCTGGAGAATTTCGAGGCCACTGTGCTGCAGTGGAAGCATATCCGGCGTCTAACTGGAAGACCCTGGGTTCGATACCCGGTGGCGGCCGATGAGAATTTTTCGTTACTCACTTATAAACGTGGAAAGAGCGATAACTTCTATTTGATGTTCCTGGCCCACGTCAACTGTGTATTTATCATTCATTCGCATTCTAGTTATTTGTTCAGTTGCTGCTGTTCATCTGTGGTGAATCCCCAGCATTGTGCGGGGCTCCAAAGAAGCAACCATGCCATGTGGTTTGGCAGTTTGTCCTTTGTGAGTCTGGAGAATTTCGAGGCCGCTGTGGTGCAGTGGAAGCATATCCGGAGCGTTACTGGAAGACCCTGGGTTCGATTTCCGGTGGCGGCCGATGAAAATTTCTCCGTGACTCACTTATAAACGTGGAAAGAGCGATAACTTCTATTTGATGTTCCTGGCCCACGTCAACTGTGTATTTATCATTCATTCGCCTTCTAGTTATTTGTTCAGTTGCTGCTGTACATCTGTGGTGAATCCCCCAGCATTGTGCGGGGCTCCAAAGAAGCAACCCTGCCATGTGGTTTGGCAGTTTGTCGTTTGTGAGTCTGGAGAATTTCGAGGCCGCTGTGGTGCAGTGGAAGCATATCCGGAGCGTCACTGGAAGACCCTGGGTTCGATTCCCAGTGGCGGCCGATGAGAATTTCTCCGTGACTCACTTATAAACGTGGAAAGAGCGCGATGACTTCTATTTGATGTTTCTGGTCCACGTCAACTGTGTATTTATAAATATGGGGTATTTGGTGAATCCTCTAATAAGTTTGAAATTTAACCTATGTGAATGAAAAAATTTATGCGTGGGGTGGGAGATTATTTTTTGTAGATTTTTAAATCACAATTTATCAAAACTCACTGTAAACTGCAGTTTAAAAATTTTATTTTACCAGTAAAATGTGCTTTCCCACATCAGATGTATAATAAATACCCATAAACACCTAAACTAAATTGAAATTTGCTGTATTTTCATAATTTGGGAATTGAGGTCCACCATATTCAGCTTCTTGTACGTAAATCAAACTACATGCATGAATTCACATATTTCTCAAATTTCACAGATTTGTAAACAAGGAAGCGGAGCCGAAAATCTTCAGCCATTTACCGAGTTTTCATCAGCTACACTACACGAGTCACAGAAATTAACATATTAGTCCGTACATCAAAAATTACAACTGAGCTATAATTACCAAAAGTTACCTAAGTTTTCCAGACACCTTTCTACACATATACTGTACGTCGAAAGCAAAGATTCTACTTCCTATGGCCTTTGGTGTCCTTAAGATCCCAGCAGATCTTTGATAACTCTATTGATTGTTGTATTTTTTTAACGCAGTTTCATGACATTTGCGTCTGTGCTCAAAATATTTGTCGCAGAACGTAAAATTACGGTCGTATTTTGCGCCTTGTGCCCAATAATTTCCCACCCTGCCGGCAATGGTCTTTTTAAGAGCAGACTCTACAGTACAAACCATCTAGGCTGACCGGAACATTTTCGCGGGGTCGGGAGAAGGGGATGGAAATTTCCGCGAATCACCGCTAATTGTTAATAGCATATGTATTCCTAGTGGCGTGTACCTTCCCATCTTGCACTCTCGAAAATTTTCCCGTATCCTCATATGACACACACACACACACACACACACACACACACATTGCCATTTTCCCAAATTCTATAATAATAAACCGACAGAAGAATCGTAAATTCCAGTTTCATCCATACATTTTTAAATGAGCAAAAAGCTTTATAACTAAAACCATGATTAATAACATCAAAAATATTATTAATCGAATTTTTAATCGATTAAAAAAGATGAACACCCCTCCAGAAAAAATAACTTCTGCAAATAAATTAAGCTCGCAACTACCGTTTTACCACATGGGAAATGCGACTGCAAGGTTCTGTCTTCGCGGAATTCAAACAGACCCTCTACGCGTGAAGGGGGAGCCGCCTTGACCGCCGCGGCTACGTAGTGAAATGACACTGTTAATTTGTACGTATTACACCAGCAAGGGCAACTGCAGACAGAAGAATGTGCACCCCCCCCCCCCCCCCGACAAATTTTTTTATGCTGGTTAAAAATACACACAAGTTTGTTTTTTTTTTACTGTCAAGTTTATGAAATAATCCAAACTCAAACTCTGGACGTCACTTTTTTTCACTCGATTGAATTTATAGTGGTTGGTGACGGAATGCCTCCTTTTCAAATTTCTGCAACCCCACTGTATATCACTATACTGATATTACATTTCTGTAAAGCAACGACATCATAGCACTGTATTATCATTTCGGAAACTTTAAATCTGCATTTTATACTGATAAATTGAGGATATTTGAGCGCGGTGTTTTAAAGAACAGATTTCTTTCTTTCCTCGGAGTTGAACGACATCCCAAGATCAGTAAATTACTACGGAAGGTCGCCAAACGCTCATGCAACCGAAAACAACACCCATTGTCTTACTTGAACTCGAACCCAGAATGATTCACTGAGTACATAATGTCACTCGCGTGTGACTCAGTTATTTCACGGTCCACTCGCAGCGACACCGAATGTTTTTATTTTCCTGTTGTTTGTCACACACCCCTTAAACTCTTTACAGCTCAAAAAAAAAAAAAAAAAAAAAAACGGCAAAACTGTACGAAATTTGATTTAATTTTTTTTTTTACACAGTAATTTAGTTTTTGAAAATACACTCACGGACAATGAAATTTGCGCACCAAGAAGGGAGAGTTGCATTGAACTGAAATTTTATGGACGTAATGATACAGATGAATGATACACATGATGATAAAAACAGAGCTGCAGGGCAATTACAGAGGGATATGTGCCACGCAGTCCGGTCATCTTCAATAGCGCGTCGTACCGCCTCGTGCAGACGCCTGATGTTGTCCTGCGGCAGACTGGCCCACACGTGTTGGACGGTGTGCTCCAAATCCCGGATAGTGTGGCACGGCGGCAGCCGGCGTTTCAACTGGTCCCACACATGCTCGATAGGAGGCATGTCCGGGGAGCGGGCAGGCCATGGGCAACCCGAGCCGTGTGCGGGCTGGGCATTATCCTGCTGTTACAGCGCACCTGGAATCCCAACCAGGAATGGGAGCACATGGGGCCGTAGGATTTCACCCACATACCGCTGACCCGTCAGTGATCCACGTACCACTACTAGAGCTGATGCTATCGTAGGCAATGGCTCCCCAGACCATAATGCTTGCAATGGGGAGGTGTGGCGCGAGGTTGGCGTTGTGTAGTTGACCCGGGTACCTCCCAATAATATGTAACATTTTGAAATTTCGTTTATGTGTTTTTTAAGGGCATACCCTAGAAAAACGTGTAACCGAGGTTTCACTTCATATGTATTTTTCTTCCCAGTGAGTTTCTTATAATCATAACTGAGGACAGACACAGTTCCCGGTTCCAGGTATATTTCAGGAAAATATCGAAAATGAAGTTATCGAATGGAGAATTCATCACAGTGCTAGTTCTTTGAAAATTAGGGCTCTACGTGAAATCATTGAATGCAAAATCGAAAGAAAGATTAATTCATCGTTAAGGCATATTTTTTCGGAAATTGCCAAATTAATAGAATCCTCTCCGAGGAATAATAGGAGGTAATTCAGAGATACATATCGGGCGTTTCCGTTTGTTGATTAAGTGTATAAATTGAAGAAACTTTTCCAATATAGTTAATTTATCCCTCATTTTAAGAATAATAATCATTTTATTTGTAGTGCACTGTTTAATAAAAGAAATAAAAAGGTCAGTGACTTATATAGAAGCTGAAGTCATGATTAAACGCTATTTGCGTAAGTTCTAAGGGATTTACACTCAGTAGACAAAATAGAGATATGAGTGATATAGGCAGTTAACATGAGCATCCCCCGCGCAGAACGGAACAGGCCCAAGCTGAACGCAAGCGATAAACAGGCAGATAGCAGGGCTTCCCAACAGTGTATTGCAATATACGAACATGGGTAAACATGGTTATCTGAGCGACTTTGATTGCGGATGCATCATCGTCGCAAGATAGATTCATCATTCTATCGCCCAAGTGGTAAGAACCCTAGGGTTCCCGAGGGTAACCGTATCAATGGTATACCGCAAGTATACCTTCGACGGACGTACCAGCGCCCGGTGAGCAAGCGATGGCCGACCACACGCCATTGATAACCAGGATCGACATAGACTATCCAGGCCCGTACAGACCGACCGTTTGGCAACGGCGGAGCAAATCACATCCAAGTTAAATATCGGGGGCCCAAGCAGCGTCAGCGAGTGAACGGAACGATACACGTTGTATACCCTGGGCTACAGGAGCCGACGCTCCACCTAACGGTCACTGTTGACTGCTCGTCATCGGACATTATGCCTCGCCTGGTGCCGGGAACATCAAAACTGGACCTCAGTAGAGTGGCACCACGTCGTGTGGTCAGATGAATCCCGTTTTCAGCCTGGCGTCGACAGCATGAGGCCATGGCCCCGTCGTGCTAGGTCGGCTCTGTAATGGTTTCGGAAGCTTTTTTATTATTATTATTGGGGGTTTAATTACCACCGTGATCAACTCAATAGGCTATAAACAATCACCAGTCCCTAATTTAGGTCCATTGGTTCCAGGGAAAGGAGATAGCCTGTGCCGCACCGTTATTCGAACCCGGACCCAACTCGGATGAATGATGATAAGCCAACACTTAGACCACTGCGCTACCAGGACGGCCGGGAGCCTTCCCGTGGGACACATTAAGTCCCTTAACTGATGCGCGCTATCAGCATGTGATGGCTGATCATCTCCACGCTTTCATGGCCTTCGCGCATCCTTTAGCCCGATCGTCTGTTCCAGTAAGACAATGAACCACCCAGGCATGGCTCGAGGAACGCTGGCCTGAGTTTGGAACCATCCAGTGTCCCCCAAAGTCCCCAGATTTCAATTCAATCCCGTGGAAGCTCTGTGGGATGCCTCGGAACATCAGATCCATTTATCTTGGACCGACGTCTCTGGCGGAGTTGTGGACAATGCTGCAAAAGGCACGGCTGGCATGCTAGCGTCTGGGCACAGGGACAGAACAAACGCAGGAACATCCACTCCGTTATCTCTTTGGCCAGGATGAAAAACGCAAGCAACCAATTGGCGTGCGTGATGATGAAAACACAGTAGACAGCCAGAACAATAGCCCAGTTTTGGTGTTGTCCTAGCAAATTCTCAGGTGTACGTTCGATGGATATAAAAAGGTTTGTATTGACCTACTAGGTACTACTATGAGTTTAATACATATTCATTTTTAGTGCTGTTCGTCCTAGTAAGGTGTGCAAATATTCCCTTCATATGCACGTTTGAAATGCGTGCGTGACTGTTCACACACATCGCGGATATCTTTAGCCGCTATATAGTGCTTCTATTTTCAATCAGACTTGTTAATCACAGTGTTTGTTCCCGTTTGAGATTGTGGCTTTGCACGTGTCATTATCCTATGTATGCATTACCACCAGTAGCGTAACTAGCACAACGTGCCCCCCCCCCCGCAAGATTTACTTCAGCGCCTCTAAGCACATAAATTTTCCCAGGATTTGGAACAAGATTGAGGGAGGATGTGTTTTTTACGGTGTGTGTGTGGTTCCGAGGGGGTCAGGAAGATAGGGACAGGATGATATTTTTTAACATGCTTTCTTTAAGTTACATTTCAGCCTCGATCGTGTTCCAAATCCTGGGGAAATTTCTGTGCTATGGGGCGCTGAAGTAAATCTTGTGGAGAGGGGGGCACGTTGTGCTAGTTACGCTACTGGCGGTAATGTATACATATGATAATGACACGTGCAAAGTCACAATCTCAAACGTGAACAAACACTGCGATTAACAAGTCTGATTGAAAATAAAAGCACTATATAGCGGCTAAAGATATCCGCGGTGTGTGTAAAAAGTCACGCATGCATTTCAAACGTGCATATGAAGGGAATATTTGCAAACGTTGCTAGGACGAACAGCACTAAAAATTAATATGTATTAAACTCATAGTAGTACTTGGTACTTCAATACAAACCTTTTGATATCTATCGAACGTACACATGAGAATTTCATAGGACTAACATCAAAACTGGGCTACTGCTCTGGCTGTCTGTTGTGTTTCTATCATCACGCACGCCAATTGGTTGCTTGCGTTTTTCATCCTGGCCAATGAGATAACGGAGTGGATGTTGCGTTTGTTCTGTCCCTGTGCCCAGACGCTAGTCGGCTGGCAAACCCTCCGGCATCTGGTGGAGTCGATGCCTGGGCGTGTACAGGCTGTTATTCGCGCTAGACGACTAACACGACACTAGGTAGGTATCTCTAATGAAAATGTTGTCCATTGTGTATATATTGATAAACCAGAAAAGGTAACAGGTACAGGTGCCCATATTGATAAACCAGCAAAGGTAAACCGTGCATACCGAATTGAATTACTAAGGTTTAAGTAAATATATATATATATATATATAGATGGGATGTAAGGTCAGGTGATGCGTAACATCACAGCCTCTCCTTGACAAATGTCAACCCCGCCTTCTCGTGGTGCATCCTGTTCCCACTAAAGGGGCTCTGACGACCGCCAATAGCGGTATAACTACACCATCGGGATCAGAGGAAATGCTATCCCACACTCACCAACCCGCTTGGCCAGCGTGGTGAGTTATGGCCAAACCCCTCCAAAATGACTCCACAACTTAAATCTTGGCCCTCAGTCTCCGGCAGCTGGAATGTACCTGGCCAAGGCAGCGGCCAGTGCGACATGAAGGCAGAGGGTGCTAAGAATCCCCGGAGGACCGGACTAGGCTGCCATCCGATGCTGACCTTGGCAACGTACAATGGACGCTAACTATCTTCTGATTCAAGGCTTCTTGAATTGGAAGAGGAACTACAAAGGATCAAGTGGGACATCGTGGGGCTAAGTGAGGTAAGGAGAAAAGGAGAAGATCTCATCGAACTGAAAAGTGGACATCTCTTCTACTATCGTGGGACAGATACTGGCAGAACAAGTGGTGTTGGATTTATAATAAACAAGAAACTGAAGGATAAAGTGGTAGAAGTTGAAAGTTCCTCTGACAGAGCTGCACGACTCGTTATCCAACTATCGAGAAGATACCAGGCTCAGATTATTCAAACTTATGCAACCACCACAAGTCATCCTGCAGAAGAAATTGAAGAATTTTATGAGGAAATTTGTCATCTAAATAATAAAGGTAAGCAGCACTTGAAAATAATTATGGGAGATTTCAATGCAAAAATAGGGCAACGGCAACAGAATGAAACTTCAGTAGGTAAATTCGGTCACGGCAACAGAAACCAGCGTGGAAATACTCTCGTTGAGTTTGCAGAGGCAGAAGGATTTTTCATCTTGTACTCCTTTTTCAAGAAAAAGCCACACAGGAAATGGACATGGATACATCCAATTGGGACGACAAGTGAAATTGATTTTATTATGTGTAACAAAAAATTCGTCATAGAAGACTGCAGTGTGCTAAACAAGTTCAACACAGGTAGTGACCATAGATTGGTGAGATGTAAAATGCACCTCGACACTAAACTGGAACGTGGCAAGCTCATAAGACAAACAAAATGTATTGACATAACCAACCTTAAAAAACACCATAATACTTTCAAGTTGGAACTGAAGAACAGATTCTCTGCTTTAGAAGGCCTAACATCGGAAGAAGTGGATATTTCTGAAGTTAACAGAAAAGTAACCAAAGCTCTTATGGAAACAGCAACAAAATTAGCTGGGTCTAAGAACAAGTTGCATGTGAACAAATTATCAGGAAAAACCAAAATGTTGATGCAAAAAAGAAGAGAGATGAGGACAACTAAAGAAGATGTGACTTCCAAAGTGGAATATATAGAGCTATGCAAGACAGCACGAAAAAGTATCACTGAAGACGTAAGAAAATTCAACTGTGAGCTAGTGAGGAAAGCAATTGAAAACAACCAAAGCCTTAAGATAGCAAAGGGACATCTCAGTAAGAGAAGAAAACAGATTATGGCTCTGAGAAAAGAAGATGGTTCTATAACAAGAAATAGAGGCGAAATTTAGACAAGAGTGAAAGATTTCTACTCCAAATTATATGAAAGGGATGATACATGTACTCCAGACATCATGAAAGGTACCAGAGTTCTTCCAGTCCTCCCAGCAGAAGTTGCTCATGCAATCAAGAACATGAAGCGGGGGAAAGCTCCAGGAGAAGATGGAATTACTGTAGACATCATACAAGAAGCAAGTGAAGAAATTGAAACAGTACTCGCCCAAATTTTCACTCGATGCCTTAATGAAGGGAAGATTCCTGAGGATTGGAACAATGCTACAATGATCCTGCTACATAAAAAAGGTGACATTGAGGATCTCAGGAACTACAGACCTATCAGCCTCCTATCAGTGGTTTATAAAATCTTCACCAAAGTTCTTTCACACCGCTTGAAGGTAACACTGGACATGGCTCAACCGAGAGAACAAGCTGGATTCAGGAGTGGCTACAGCACAATAGATCATATCCACGTACTGAGAGAACTAATTGAAAGAGCGAGGAAATATGAACTTCCATTGTGCATGGCTTTTATCGATTATGTAAAAGCCTTTGATTCGGTGAAACCATCAGCAGTTACCACGGCTCTGAAATCCTGCGGTATTGAAGATGCATACATTAATATTATTAATATTATCTATGAAAATGCAAGTGCAAAGATTCTGCTGTTTGAAAATACAACACACATAAAAATTGGAAAGGGAGTGAGACAAGGTGACACCATATCTCCGAAGCTCTTTAATGCCACATTGGAAAATGTCTTTCAATCACTGAACTGGGAAAACAAAGGGATAAAGATTAATGGAGATTATCTAACCCACCTTCGTTTTGCTGATGACGTAGTCATTTTTGCAACTACCCCATCAGAGCTGCAGAGTATGATCCAGGAACTTGCTGACAAGAGTAAAGAAGTGGGATTAAAAATGAACTTTCAGAAGACAAAAGTGATGTTCAATGCTTTTACAAGAAATGAAGATTTATCGATTGATGGAGAAAAACTGGAGATAACAGATACGTATGTTTATCTTGGACAGCAGATATCAAGTGAGGGTCACATTGATGAAGAAATTAATCGGCGTACAAAACTTGCCTGTAGAGCTTTTGGAAGAAATAGCATAATTTTCAAGAGCAATATGCCATTATGTCTTAAAAGAAAAGTGTTTGATCAATGCATCCTTCCAGTGCTTACGTATGGTGCAGAGACGTGGACCTTAACTAAAAGAGACATACAAAGGCTGCAGACAACTCAAAGTAGCATGGAGAGGTGCATGCTTGGTATAACCAGGAGAGTTAAGAAGAGGAACTCGTGGATCCGAAAAATGACGAGAGTGGAAGACATCATGATCAGAGTTAAATCCCTGAAATGGCAATGGGCTGGACATACTGCCAGAAGGACAGACCATAGATGGACAGCCGAAATTTTAGATTGGATTCCAAGGGACAGGAAAAGACCCAGAAAAAGACCACATGGGAGATGGGTGGATGAAATTCGAAAATATGCGGGAGTGACATGGAGGAGACTAGCACAAGACAGACCGTTGTGGAGGAAACTTGAGGAGACCTTCGTCCAGCAGTGGATTGATAATGGTTGCCAATGATGATGATGATGATGATGATGATGATATAGATATTTTTTTTCCGAATTTCCCGGGTTTAGCAAAAAATAATACATCAGCTTCTCAGACAGCGTTTTCCTGAAACTATGATTGGGATATATTGCATGGAAACATTTTATTGAAATACGTTGCACTAATGAAATGACAGGAATTTAAAAAATTGAATAAAACTTGTGTTTGTGCAGTGATTCGGCACAATATGCATATATATATATATATATTGGAAAATGTCTTTCAATCACTGAACTGGGAAAACAAAGGGATAAAGATTAATGGAGATTACCTAACTCACCTTCGTTTTGCTGATGACGTAGTCATTTGTGCAACTACCTCATCAGAGCTGCAGAGTATGATCCAAGAACTTGCTGACAAGAGTAAAGAAGTGGGATTAAAAATGAACTTTCAGAAGACAAAACTGATGTACAATGCTTTTACAAGAAATGAAGATTTATCGATTGATGGGAAAAAGCTGGAGATAACCAATACCTACATTTATCTTGGACAGCAGATATCAAGTGAAGGTCACATTGATGGGGCAATTGGTCGGCGAATAAAACTTGCCTGGAGAGCGTTTCGGGGAGACTATAGTTTTCAAGAGCACTGTGTCTTGGGGGAAGGTGTTTGATCAATGCATCCTTCCAGTGCTTGCATATAGTGCGAAGACGTGCACCTTGACTAAAAGAGACATGCAGGGACTGCAGACAACCCAGAGAAGCATGGAGGGATGCATGCTTGGTGTGACCGGGAGAGTAGGGGGGGGGATCGTGGATCGGAAGAGTGACGGGAGTGCAGGTCATCATGGTCAGAGTGGAGTTCCTGGGGTGGCGATGGGCTGGACATATTATTGCCAAAAGGGCAGATCATCGATGGTCGGCTGAAATTTTGGACTGGATTCCAGGGGACGGGAGAGGACTCAGAAGACCACATGGGAGATGGGCGGATGAGGTTCGAAGGTATGCGGGAGTGTCATGGAAGAGGCTGGCACAAGACAGACCGTTGTGGAAGAAACTTGGGGAGACCTTCGTCCAGCAATGGATTGATAATGGTTGACAATGATGATGATGATATATAACACAAAAACGTGCTTTTAAATGTTTTTTTATACCTTTTTGACTTCAAATGAGAGATTACATTAAAAAATTAGAAGGTGCTAAAAAGTTTTTTAGGAGCGAACACGTGCTTTTAAATGTTGAAAACTCCATTATTTATAATTACAATAGTAAATATGGATCAAAGGCGTTCATGGAACACATTTCAACTAAGTTACATCATTAAAATTATTTTAGACTCACACACATAAACGACTTTTAAATTCACTAAAAAAATCAAAATGAGTTTGTAGCATTTCAAAATGATTCAACGAAATTATTTTCAACGTTAAAATAAGACGTATTCTAATACAAAAATTAGACCAATCACAAATAAAAAGCTTCACTAAACATTATTCCAACAAAAATTTTCTTTATCGTGATATAGGAAATAGTTCATGCAAACACTATTTATCACACCACACCAAGCATGAGACTTTTAAGCTATGTTTTACGATTACTACCAGGCATGTTCAATAAGTAATGCCTCAGCGCAAGTGTCTTGCGTATGGCATGTTACTTAGCAGCCAGCCAGACGGCAAGCAATTCTTTGAGCCATTAGCTTCATTTTACTGTGTAATAGAACTTCGTACATGTATTTGTTCGTATTTAATTGTGTTTAAAATGGATTATTTTTTTCCACTGCTGTGTCGACGGGTGTCAAACAATGATCAGTTACAGAGTTTTTAACTCATAGAAATTTATCTCGCAAGGAAATTCACGCTAGATTAGAAGCAGTTTATGGTTCTAGAACTTCAGACATAAGCACTGTTCGTCGTTGGGTAAGAAAATCAAAGGACAGTGGCCGTAAAGAATCAGCCGCGGAGTGGGAGGCCAGTAATTGAAACTTACGATTTCAAAAGACAAAAAACCGATGAGCTCATCAGGGAAAATCGAAGAATAACTCCAGAGGACCTTAGCAGGTCAGCTGTACATTAGTTCAGGTAGTGTCAATGACACTTAACGTTTTAGGATACAACAAAGTGTGTGCCCGTTATGTACCGCGTCTCCTAACGACTGAAGTGAAGAAAGCAAGGCTTAGCATGCCAAAGGATGCTTGATTGTATGAAAAATATGGGTGTTTTTTTCCAAAGCATTGTGACTGGTGATGAGAGTTGGGTTCACCATTACGAATCAGAAATGAAAAATCAATCGCTGGAATACCGCCTCTCCCATCTTCTCCTCGAGCGAAAAAAATTCAGAACTCAAATTTCTGCCAGTAAATGCATGCTGTGTTCTGGAACTACAGGGGCATTATTCATCAAGAGTGCATACATGATCAGAGGTACGACTATCAACTCTGAAAGCTACGTGCACGCTGATTCTACAACACTACAAAGCCAAACCTCACGCCAGTGCTTTCAGTTCAGAAGCCATACAGAAAATGGAGTTTGAAGTTCTTGAACACCCTCCCCTACAACACAGATTTGGCGTCGTCCGACTTCTGGTTGTTTTGGGCTCTCAAGAGACATCTGAAAGGAATTCATTTCACTTGTAACGAAGATGTCAAGTCCGTCCGACTCTGGTTGCTTTCTGCTTTCAAGAGACATCTGAAAGGAATTCACTTCACTTCTGACGAAAATGTCAAGTCCGTCCGACTTCTGGTTGCTTTCTGCTCTCAAGAGACATCTGAAAGGAATTCAGTTTCCTTGTGACGAAGATGTCCAGTCCGCCCCACTTCTGGTTGCTTTCTACTTTCAAGAGACATCTGGAAGGAATTCAGTTTACTTGTGACGAAGATGTCCAGTCCGCCCCACTTCTGGTTGCTTTCTGCTCTCAAGAGACATCTGAAAGGAATTCAGTTTACTTGTGACGAAGATGTCCAGTCCGCCCCACTTCTGGTTGCTTTCTACTTTCAAGAGACATCTGAAAGGAATTCAGTTCCCTTGTGACGAAGATGTCCGTCCGTCCGACTTCTGGTTGCTTTCTGCTCTCAAGAGACATCTGAAAGGAATTCAGTTCCCTTGTTACGAAGTTGTCCAGCCCGTCTGACTTCTGGTTGTTTTCTGCCCTCAAGAGACATCTAAAAGAAATTCAGTTCACCTGTGACGAAGATGTCCACGGCGCTACGAAGAAATGGTTCCAAGAACAATCTGAAGATTTTTACAGAGACGGGTTAAAAAAAATCGTTAAACGTTGGCATATCTGTATCGAGCGTGAGGTGAACAATGTAGGAAAACAAAATATGAGAATTAAAGTATAAATTCTGTGCTTTGTTCTTGTTTTGTTTCAATTTAATGCCTTGCCACTGGACTTCTATATAAATATGGAGGTATTATTTTCTGAAAACCCTCTGTATTAAGAAAGGTGATAATACTGAATATCTAAGTAATTAAATTAATTCACTGCAAAAAAATATTTTAATAAATCCGTTTCATAATTTTCAAAAATATAATCTTTCGGTAGTGCTCGTTCGATGATTTAGTATTCAGCGATTTCGTTTTCGATGATTTCACCTTCGATACACTCCACATTTATCAGCCTTTCAAAATTTTCTCGCCGAGCCGAGCCAGACTTAAAAATGGTGTGAGACCACTGTCTCACACTATGCTGAGCAATATTGAAAACAAAACAAGAGCAAAGCTCAGAACTAGGGAAATTCTGAGCTTTGTTCTTGTTTTGTTTTCAATTTAACACAAAGTTCAACACATCATTGCCTCAGACCACTCTGGGTCAGCAGTGGTCTGAGGCAATGGTTTCTGACTAGTCGTCCGAGCTGAGTCCGGGTTCGAGTCGTAGATAAAGCCTGGCCGGTGTGTTTGTCCTATTTCCCAGTGGGGTTAACATCCGTACAGGCGACAGCTTATAGTTTTAAGAGTTGTTCATGGTGGACGTTAAACCCTAAGAATAAAATACTGAAAATTCACTTTTTTTGCGGTTATCTTCTCTTCATTATATTTCCAATAATAAAAACGCACAAAAAGTGAATGCAGTTCTAGTTTTTTATCAGCAAGCACTTACCAGTTCGTTTTTGTCTAAAGAAAGATTCCAATGCCCGATGTCTTTTTCTTTCACAAAACAAAGGAAAGTTGAAAGACTAATCAACTGGTTGAAGAACGAAACAAACATTTTTTGGAGTTTGGTGAAGCCATTCAACTGTCTTCCGAATAAGGATTTATCGGCGAAAGATTTTAAAAGGTTTCTTCGAATGCCGTCCAAAAGACACACTCTTACGCTTATTAGGTAAGGATCGAAAAATATCGATTGTAATTGGAAGTAGGAAACGTGAGAGCACAAACATTTCAACAAATCTTTCCAGCAGCTTCCTACTTTCGATACTGCAGGCAGCGACTGTGAAGGTCGCACATGCTCATCAGTAAAACATCAGATGACTTCCCACTACCCCCCCCTCCGCTTCCCCCATAATACATACACGCATGCGAGGGTTCTTTCGAATTCCACAATAACGCTTACACACAGTCGCCGCCGTTCCCAACAGCACAACATCCAAAAAGTTGTGATTCGAAATACACTGCCCAGCCAAAACATTAGAACTACTTACTGCTGCGATATCAGTGCGCCAGCAGCGTCACGTGCCAAGGTCGCGAAAGCTATAATATATACAACACCTGGGTCGGAACTATGTCAGTATTTCGTTTCGTCCATGGAGGTAGGAATAAGGGGAGAACGTATAACGTCACAAACTTGAAGCTTTCTTAGCAGACGACGCTGACGGTGTGGCAACCATCTTAAGACCCTGATAGTCGTTTTGAGCCATTGGGTTACGTGCATGATAAATTTGATTTTCGAAATTTTTACCAGCTTAATTTCCCATTTTGATTAACAGAATGGCACTAAACAGTATGACATTTTGTTGTGCTAACAGAGGAAAACATTCTAATGGAAACGCGACAAAGTCACCTTTCATCTTTAGATTATTTTTCACCTGTGTGAATAAAGCATATGCTCTGAAAGTCATCTTTCAAAGCATATGCTTATGCACACAGGTGAAAAGCCTTACCAATATGATATACAGTATGTTCCAAGTAATTTAAAGTCATGTTTCAAAGCATATGATTGTTCATAGGCGAAAAGGCATTTTCCCATTTAGATTGTATAGTCAAGGTGTATTATAAAGCTGGGAGATATGTAACTGAACCCTGCATGCACTTTTTAAGTTTTATTTAGTGGTGTTGAAATGTAAGGATTTTGTATTGCTTTTCCAAATACTGTAGAAATGTAAGGATTTTTGTACTGCTTTTGAAATTGTGTCCTTCCTTCGTGAAAGATATATTTTCATCATAATATATCTAATATAAAGTAATATTGGGGTATTACAGCTTAACATTAGTTTGCGTACACTATGATATTCTCTTCATTTTAACAGAGCAGATATCTGTAAAACGTCACTAAACTTAAATTAAAACCCGTCACTAAACTTAGATTATCATGCGTGCAACTTTAAAAATTATGAAATTACACGGCGGTTTTACCTACAGAATGAGAAAAACTCTTGTACCTACGCTGATCCCCAGAAGCCAGTCGAAATGCTTCCTAAATTCTAAATACCTAGAAATACCCGTAACGCCCTAAACATTGATAAATCAACTAATAATATCATTAAGAACAGTATATCAACGATTAATATAATAAAAACGGGCAAATTTATTAATATTAAAAGCAAATTGCCAACTTCATACCTCGCACAGCTTATTGCATAGTCTGCTCATGTCAGTCTCAAGATGGCTGCCGTGATGTCACAGGCGTGACGTTTGGTTGGCTTCACTTGGATTGCATTGAGCCAATGGAGAGTGCTTTCTTCCCTTATTCCTACCTCCATGGTTTCGTCGCAACATGGGAAAAGCAAAGGATTTATCTGATTTCGACAAAGGCCAGATTGTTATTGCAATACGTCTTGGTAAGATGCATCTCCGAAATAGTGACGCTGGTAGGCAGAAGCGTAGCCAAAGGGAAGGGTCCTCGGGTCATGACCCCCCACACACACCCCCCCCCCCACACACACACACACACTTGAGGTTGGACTGAGTACGAATTTAAAGCGATATATATGTATATGTGAGGCTTTCACCAATGAACCAAATCCATGGAACCTCACCACCTTAAGAAATTTCTGACTACGCCACTGCTGGTAAGCTGCTCATGTTATGCAGTAGTTAGTATCCATCGAAGATGGTCCGAAACAGAGTGACACTTCGAGCCGTCGAGAAGGCCACACCTCATTTATGCCAGAGGTCAGCACAGGCTATCTTGTCTTGTTCGCAGCAACAGGAGAGCTACTGGGGCTGACATTTCCCATAATTTCAATTGTGGTGAAGGGCCCAGTGTGTCCGAACACAGTTCGCGGTACGCTCTTGGATAAGGGTCAAAGCAGCCACAGACCCATTCGTGTGCCTATGCTCACAGCCGTTCACCGTCGTCAACGCTTGCAATGGGCACGTAATCGTCGGCATTGGACCACAGAAGACTGGAAGAGGGTCTCATGGTCAGACGAATCCCGTTACATCATGTCGAAGGACAAGCTCGTGTGAGACTTTACCCAAAGAAGCCTTCTCACCTGGATGCACTTTGGGACGGATCCAGGCTGTTGGAGGAAGTGTGATGGTTTGGGCAATCTTTTCTTGGAGAACACTTGGACCTATATCCCTGTGGAGCGAACTCTGACAGCTGTCACGTACCTGAACATCATGGCTGATCAAGCACACGGCTTTATTAGCTACTGTATTCCCTGGCGGAAATGGCGTCTTTCAACAAGACACTGCTCCATTCCACACAGCGAAGATGATTCAGGAATGGCTCCAAGTACATGAGGAGGAATTCCATTTATTACCATGGCCGCCAAATTCGGTGGACATGAACATGAATCCTATCGAGCATTTGTGGTTTGAGTTGGAGAAACGGGTGCGAGCCAGGGAGGGGTGGGATGGGGGGGTGGGTAAACCATCCCCAAAATGCCGCACTTAAATAAAGAGAGGGTAGATAGCTCCACATTCTTGTGTAAATAGCAGCGTTCGAATTAACCAGTGGTCCGCTGGCCATTGGCCAGTAAAACTTCCGTCGGACCACTGAACTATTGATTTTACTGGCCCGGATGGCCAGTAAGTTTTTTCCTTTCTTTTTTTTTTTTTTTTTTTTTTACTAATTTGTCACAAGTTAAAAAATGAATTTCTGTTTCTTTTACCTTGCTGCATGGTTTTCGCTTTGGCTGCAAATTAATGATAATTTTAAAAACAAACATTGGGGATAATTTCCATTGAAATGATATGTTGTTTTCTACATAGTAAATGTCTTTAATTTATTATTATTATTTTTTTTTACGGACCAGTGGGCATTTTGGTGGACCACTTGTTTTCCAAATTCTAGTGGTCCGCTGGGCCAGTAGAAGATTTATTTCTAATTCTAACACTGAATAGTATAGAATGTAAGTAAGAATTCGAAAAATGGGGATTATTAAATTGAAGAATTTCATGTGCAAATAAACTGTGACACAGAAAAAAATGTAAAATGTATAACATACAGTGAAATTAATTTTCAAATTCAGAAACTATCCCCGAAAAGTCTTTCTAGTTACGGCCCTGCCCGACCTTAATTTAAGATCATTACTTCCAGGAAATGGAAAGAACCTGCACCGCAAGACAAACACGCCACTCATGCCTCATCCGGAACTCGAACCCGGGCCCAGCTCAGACAAGCCAGAGGCCTGCGCGCCTCTGACCACTCGGACTGAGGAGCTTTAGGCTTATTAAGTCTCCTGCAACTGACACATGATATTTTTTAAATGAAGGTTTAACGACCACCGTGAGCAACTCAGTGGGCTATAAGCAGTCGCCCGTCCCTAATTTAGGGTCACTGACTCCAGGATAGGGAGAGAGCCAGTGCCGTAAGACTAACAACATCCATGCTTCACGGGATTCGAACCCGGACCCTTCTCGGACGAGTGGTCAGAACGAGCCAGCGCTTAGACCACTGCGCCACCAGGGCGGCCACAGGAATTTGTTACACGCCCTGCAATGCAAGCTGCCTTTCATGGTGATCATGAGAATGGTTATGGTGATCATGAGAATGGTTATGGTGATTTCAATATTGCTACAACTAAAGCTGAATTTGATCAGAAAACATTGCAGCTGTTGCAAACGATAAAAATGAAAAATCGGAATGTTGTGTGCATCCAATTAAGAGAGTAAGAGAATTACGTATTTTAAATCAATTATCAACAAATAAAGAAAGAAGAAAAGAGTTAATGATAAATTTGATCATTATATGCTACTGAAGTACGCGTAAGGAATAGCCTTTCGCTTAAGGACAGGCACTGAAGATAATCGGGCCGCCCCGGTGGCGCAGTGGTCTAAGCGATGGCCTCTGATCATTCGTCCGAACGGGGTCCGGATTCGAATCCCGGTGAGGCATGGATGTTGTGTTTGTCTTACGGCACTGGCTCTCTCCCTTCCCTGGAACCAGTGACCCTAAATTAGGGACGGGCGACTGCTTATAGCCCGCTGAGTTGCTCACGGTGGTCGTTAAACCTTCAATCAAAAAAAAAAAAAAAAAAAAAGATAATCGGCTGGGTAATGCGGTTTGTGATTTTTATTTTTCAGTCATCGGTTCTTTTCAAACATTGGCAACACTGTATGCGTATGGTGAACGGTGGAAATGGCTACCATCCCAACGGGGGTACTGGAGAACAAACAGCAGCTTCGTATCCCATCTTGGCAGAACCTCATACCCCCAGTGCAGGAGCGCACTAAGGATTTCTTTATGGGGGTGGCCCGAAATATGGAAGATGCATATAAAAATATCCGGGAGAAAATACCTAAAATATTAGGAAGAGATAAAAACATCGTCGCCGTATTAAAATGCGTTTTAAATCATTCGTAAAATATGTATTTTAAAACATACAAATATATTTTAAAAATACATTGAGGTTCCCCGAAAAAAAAAACCGCGAAGGGCGCTACCATTTCCATTACATGCCCCCACACCCATGCAGTAAATGGTATCGTCCGCAAACGACGTATATATAGAGGCAGATATCTCTGGAAGCTCAAATAGTAGAATTCGCAGTTCAAGTAGTAGCATTCGCAGTTCAGATGGTAGCTTATCAGGATTTAAGAAATTTCGAACATGGTATGACAGTCGGTTAGGGGCCGCGGATGGCCTAGTGGTCAACTTTCGTGACTGCTACGGAGAAATCTCAGGTTCGATCGCAGGAAAGTCCGAACGATCGAACCACTAAATATCCGCCGTGCGTCGGATGGGCACGTTAAGCTGTCGGACCCCGGGTACTGCCGCCCCCGGGTCCAAAATAAGGGCGTCTTCCTCCCCTTTTACCTCGCTTACGTGTCACTTTCCTATGGGGCACTTAAGACCTGGGGTCAGACACTCACTACCAAAAATCCTCTACATATGATCAGATTAATCACGGTCGGCACCCTGGAGACGGGTCACCCATCTCGGAAATTACCAAGAAATTTGGATTTACACGGTCAACAATTTCAAGAGCGTACCTGGCCTACACAAACTCAGAGCAAACATCTAGAGTGCAAGAAAAGTCCTGGACAATCCTGGGCAGCAGCATCTGGCACGTATCGTAACATCCGCCCGGTGTGCAACATTGCCGCAAATCGCAGAGCAATTCAACCCTGGTGCCAGAAGTAGCATCAGCGTTTCGCCAGTGCAACGTTCTCTGTGTTCTATGGGGCTCCGGAACCAACGGCCCACCCCGGTGCCATTGCTGACCCGACTACACAAGGCTGTGCGCCTCACCTGGCCTCGAGAACACCGCCATTGGACGCAAGATGACTGGAAACGTGTAGCGTGGTCCGACGACACAAGGCTGTGTGCCTCGCCTGGCCTCGAGAACACCGCCATTGGACGCAAGATGACTGGAAACGTGTAGCGTGGTCCGACGACACAAGGCTGTGCGCCTCGCCTTAGCTCGGGAACACCACCATTGGACGCAAGATGACTGGAAACGTGTAGCCTGGTCCGACGACACAAGGCTGGGCGCCTCGCCTGGGCTTGAGAACACCACCATGGAAGCAAGATGACTGGAAACGTGTAGCTTGGTCCGACGACACAAGGCTGTGAGTCTCGCCTGAGCTTCAGAACACCGCCATTGGACGCAAGATGACTGGAAACGTGTAGCCTGGTCCGACGACACAAGGCTGTGCTCCTCGCTTGAGCTCAGGAACACCGCCATTGGTCGCCAGATGACTGGAAATGTGTAGCCTGGTCCGACGACACAAAGCTGTGCTCCTCGCTTGAGCTCAGGAACACCGCCATTGGACGCAAGATGACTGGAAACGTGTAGCCTGGTCCGACGACACAAGTCTGTGCCCCTCGCCTGAGCTCGGGAACACCGCCATTGGACGCAAGATGACTGGAAACGTGTAGCCTGGTCCGACGACACAAAGCTGTGCTCCTCGCTTGAGCTCGGGAACACCGCCATTGGACGCAAGATGACTGGAAACGTGTAGCCTGGTCCGACGACACAAAGCTGTGCTCCTCGCTTGAGCTCAGGAACACCGCCATTGGACGCAAGATGACTGGTAACGTGTAGCTTGGTCCGACGACACAAGGCTGTGCGTCTCGCCTGAGCTTCAGAACACCGCCATTACACGCAAGATGACTGGAAACGTGTAGCCTGGTCCGACAACACAAGGCTGTGCGCCTCGGCTGAGCTCAGGAGCACCGCCATTGGTCGCCAGATGACTGGAAATGTGTAGCCTGGTCCGACGACACAAAGCTGTGCTCTCGCTTGAGCTCAGGAACACCGCCATTGGACGCAAGATGACTGGAAACGTGTAGCCTGGTCCGACGACACAAGTCTGTTGGACGCAAGATGACTGGAAACCTGGTCCGATCACGAACACCGCCATTGGACGCAAGATGACTGGAAACGTGTAGCCTGGTCCGACGACACAAGGCTGTGTGCCTCGCCTGAGCCTCGAGAACACCGCCATTGGACGCAAGATGACTGGAAACGTGTAGCCTGGTCCGACGACACAAGCCTGTGCGGCCTGGTCTCGGGAACACCGCCATTGGACGCAAGATGACTGGAAACGTGTAGCCTGGTCCGACGACACAAGGCTGTGCGCCTCGCCTGGCTCGAGAACACCGCCATTGGACGCAAGATGACTGGAAACGTGTAACTTGGTCCGACGACACAAAGCCTGTGCGGCCTTGAGCTCGGGAACACCGCCATTGGACGCAAGATGACTGGAAACGTGTAGCCTGGTCCGACGACACAAGTCTGTGACCCTCGCCTGAGCTCGGGAACACCGCCATTGGACGCAAGATGACTGGAAACGTGTAGCCTGGTCCGACGACACAAGGCTGTGTGCCTCGCCTGGCCTCGAGAACACCGCCATTGGACGCAAGATGACTGGAAACGTGTAACTTGGTCCAACGACACAAGCCTGTGCGGCCTGGTCTCGGGAATACCGCCATTGGCCGCAAGATGACTGGAAACGTGTAGCCTGGTCCGACGACACAAGGCTGTGCGCCTCGCTTGAGCTCAGGAACACCGCCATTGGTCGCCAGATGACTGGAAATGTGTAGCCTGGTCCGACGACACAAAGCTGTGCTCCTCGCTTGAGCTCAGGAACACCGCCATTGGACGCAAGATGACTGGAAACGTGTAGCCTGGTCCGACGACACAAGTCTGTGCCCCTCGCCTGAGCTCGGGAACACCGCCATTGGACGCAAGATGACTGGAAACGTGTAGCCTGGTCCGACGACACAAGGCTGGGCGCCTCGCCTGAGCTTGAGAACACCACCATGGACGCAAGATGACTGGAAACGTGTAGCTTGGTCCGACGACACAAGGCTGTGCGTCTCGCCTGAGCTTGAGAACACCGCCATTGGACGCAAGATGACTGGAAACGTGTAGCCTGGTCCGACGACACAAGGCTGTGTGCCTCGCCTGGCCTCGAGAACACCGCCATTGGACGCAAGATGACTGGAAACGTGTAGCCTGGTCCGACGACACAAGGCTGTGCGCCTCGCCTTAGCTCGGGAACACCGCCATTGGACGCAAGATGGCTGGAAACGTGTAGCCTGGTCCGACGACACAAGGCTGTGCGCCTCGCCTTAGCTCGGGAACACCGCCATTGGACGCAAGATGGCTGCAAACGTGTAGCCTGGTCAGACGACACAAGGCTGGGCGCCTCGCCTGAGCTTGAGAACACCGCCATTGGACGCAAGATGATTGGAAACGTGTAGCCTGGTCCGACGACACAAGGCTGTGCGCCTCGCCTGAGCTCAGGAACACCGCCATTGGTCACCAGATGACTGGAAACGTGTAGCCTGGTCCTACGACACAAGTCTGTGCCCCTCGCCTGAGCTCGGGAACACCGCCATTTTTTTTTTTTTTTTGATTGATGGTTTAACGACCACCGTGAGCAACTCAATGGGCTATAAGCAGTCGCCCGTCCCTAATTTAGGGTCACTGGTTCCAGGGAAGGGAGAGAGCCAGTGCCGTAAGACAAACACAACATCCATGCCTGACCGGGATTCGAACCCGGACCCCTTACGGACGAATGATCAGAGGCCAGCGCCTTAGACCACTGCGCCACCGGGACAGCACACCGCCATTGGACGCAAGATGACTGGAAACGTGTAGCCTGGTCCGACGACACAAGGCTGGGCGCCTCGCCTGGGCTTGAGAACACCACCATTGGACGCAAGATGACTGGAAACGTGTAGCCTGGTCCGACGACACAAGGCTGTGCGCCTCGCCTGGCCTCGAGAACACCGCCATTGGACGCAAGATGACTGGAAACGTGTAACTTGGTCCAACGACACAAGCCTGTGCGTCTCGCCTGGGCTCGGGAATACCGCCATTGGCCGCAAGATGACTGGAAACGTGTAGCCTGGTCCGACGACACAAGGCTGTGCTCCTCGCCTGAGCTCAGGAACACCGCCATTGGTCGCCAGATGACTGGAAACGTGTAGCCTGGTCCGACGACACAAAGCTGTGCTCCTCGCTTGAGCTCAGGAACACCGCCATTGGACGCAAGATGACTGGAAACGTGTAGCCTGGTCCGACGACACAAAGCTGTGCCCCTCGCCTGAGCTCGGGAACACCGCCATTGGACGCAAGATGACTGGAAACGTGTAGCCTGGTCCGACGACACAAGGCTGTGTGCCTCGCCTGGCCTCGAGAACACCGCCATTGGACGCAAGATGACTGGAAACGTGTAACTTGGTCCAACGACACAAGCCTGTGCGGCCTGGGCTCGGGAACACCGCCATTGGCCGCAAGATGACTGGAAACGTGTGGCCTAGTCCGACGACACAAGGCTGTGCGCCTCGCCTTAGCTCGGGAACACCGCCATTGGACGCAAGATGGCTGGAAACGTGTAGCCTGGTCCGACGACACAAGGCTGTGCGCCTCGCCTTAGCTCGGGAACACCGCCATTGGACGCAAGATGGCTGGAAACGTGTAGCCTGGTCCGACGACACAAGGCTGGGCGCCTCGCCTGAGCTTGAGAACACCACCATGGACGCAAGATGACTGGAAACGTGTAGCCTTGGTCCGACGACACAAGGCTGTGCGCCTCGCCTTAGCTCGAGAACACCGCCATTGGACGCAAGATGATTGGAAACGTGTAGCCTGGTCCGACGACACAAGGCTGGGCGCCTCGCCTGAGCTTGAGGACACCGCCATTGGTCGCAAGATGACTGGAAACGTGTAGCTTGGTCCGACGACACAAGTCTGTGCGTCTCGCCTGAGCTTGAGAACACCGCCATTGGACGCAAGATGACTGGAAACGTGTAGCCTGGTCCGACGACAAAAGGATGTGCGCCTCGCCTGAGCTCAGGAACACCGCCATTGGTCACCAGATGACTGGAAACGTGTAGCCTGGTCCGACGACACAAGTCTGTGCCCCTCGCCTGAGCTCGGGAACACCGCCATTGGACGCAAGATGACTGGAAACGTGTGACCTGGTCCGACGACACAAGGCTGTGCGCCTCACCTGAGCTTGAGAACACCGCCATTGGACGCAAGATGACTGGAAACGTGTGGCGTGTTCCGACGACAAAAGGCCGTCCGCCTCGCCTGAGAACACCGCCATTGGGCGCAAGATGACTGGAAACGTGTAGCCTGGGTCCGACGACACAAGGCTGTGCACCTCGCCTGAGCGCGGAAACATCGCCATTCGAGCAAGATGACTGGAAATGTGTTGCCTGCTCCGATGAATCGCGTACTAACTGTTTCGAGCAAATGGCCGACAACCCCACGAGGCAATGGATCCCGCATGCCTGCAAGGGATAGTGCAGAAGGATGGTGGCCCTGTTATGATGTGGGGTGTTTGTAGCTCGCACCCATTAGGATCTGTCATACGTCTGCAGACCGCATTGACCGGTGGAGGCTACATAACCACCCTTGGAGATCATTTGCACCCGTTCATGTCATGCAACCACTCCGACGGGTGCGACCTCTTTCAGACAATGCGCCACCGCACATGTCCACAGTTGCTCGTGGCAGGAAAAACATTCCACGGAGTTTTGCATTCTGACTTAGCCCCCTCGTTCGCCGGAATTTAAACGCCATCGAATACATTTGGCATGCTGTTCAACGTGGCGATGGTGTGCACTGTTTCTGCAATACTACGGACAGTTCGTGGAGTCCATGTCCCATCACATTGCTGCCGTTTTCGGATCGCGAGGAAAACCAAAGCGATATTAGAGAGGTATCCCAGTTTTGTTTTTGTTGGGTTGGCACTTCAGTGTAAGTAATCAATAATAAAGAACGAAGGACCAAGTGAACCTCATGGGAAGGAACTAGGCCCCTCGGCCAACCCACTGAGTGTGCAACAATCCCGGTATATGTACGTAATCTTTGCTGGGTTACGTTCTACCAAAAAAAAAATATTCCCTTCTACCTATGTTGCTTCACGACACAAATCCCAGACTTCAAGAATGAAAACTGGCACAGAGATAATCTCCCACACGATCGGCCGCACAATGCTGCCACAGGCCCACAAAAGCCCTGTAAACAACGGAATAATCTACTTCCACACGCACAACTTTAATTTTAAATATCCCATTTCTGGAAAGAGCTTCAATACCAGATCAGGAATCGATGGAAAGACCAAAAAATCAGCCAGCTGCAATCGTTTGACAAACGTGTCATGCACGAAGGTACCATCAAAGTCATTACGATTTTCGTGCTGTGCTGAATACGAAGTCCATACAACATTTCGGCAACAGCTTTCAACACTGCCTAGGCTGGCCATACGCACCGTTTTGAACGGGACAGTACCGGGGTTTTTTTCATATTTCCCGGTCGTCCCGTCGTTTTAATAAAAATGTCGATTTTGTCTCGTTTTTAATAAAAAACTATATAAATATACTTGTATATTGGTTTAACAATTTTTTTCTGAAATGATCAAAAACGCCTAGAAAACATTACTGTATCTGATAAATGGGTACAAATTTTTTCTGAAATGTGCGAAAAAACGCCTAGACTTTCAAGACTTTTGTAATATTGTAGAGTTTATTCTTTGTCTTCCAGGAAGTACAGCACCTGTAAAGGGAATGTTTTCAGTTATGAACAGTATGTGGTCAAAGGAGAAATCTAGGTTAAGTGTTGAGACAATGAGAGCTATGTTAGTTGTAAGACAAAATTGTGTCATGGAGTGTGAGAAGTTTTATGATAAAGTGTTGAAAGACCGAAGTTTGCTGCGTAAGATTACTTCATCGGAGGAACGATCGTGGTGAAATACAGGCCCCCGCTAAGTGTACCTAAATGTTTGTATGGGTTCTGTCACTGTTAACTGAATAATAATGGTAAGCTCAATATGTTTAAGTAATAAAACTTTTTTTATCGTCTTACTTTTTTTGTCTCGTTTGTTTTTGTCATCCCAATGTCCCGTTTTTGTCTCAAGGAAATATGGTCACCCTAACACTGCCTCATGTCATTTTGAGACGATTTTTCTATACACATTTCCTGTTTTTTTCTTGCTTCACAACTGAGTGTAATCTTGTTCCGCAACATTCACTGTACTATATTATTTGTACTCTCTATTTTATCAGAATCTTTTTGTTTTTCTCACTATTGTACATCACTTTTAGTAGATCAATTATTGTATAGAATCCTATGAATTGTTCGAAGCATGAGCTACTTATAATTGTCAATTTCTTTTCACGCTTTCTTTAAGACTCAGTTCTCATCCTCTTCACATGTTTTATTTCGTGTATAACTCATGTGTAATTTTTTTTTCATTGCTCATCTTGCTGAATTGTGTATTCTCTCTGCGATGTCAGAGACTATTTCTTTTTTACCACCTCTGACAAACCAATATATATAAATTGTAACTTCTCATTGTACAGAATCATGTAAATAGGTCGTATCACGAACCACAGACATCTGTAAACTTTCTCTTCTTTGTCGTTTTTACAGTATATTCTTATCTTCAATTCCTGTATCAACTGTGTAATTTTGCTTATCAACTGTGTAAATTTGTGTTCTCCAATACTCACTGTGATGAGTTGTGTCTTCTCTCTGTATTTTCAGAGATTATTTTTTCTTTTGTATTCTCAGGAAAATTATTGTATATAACTATTTTTTATATCCCCGTCGTATGTAACATGTAGTACCGCGAGCCACATTCATCTATAAATTTTTCATCATCTGTCTTTCGAACTTTTGATTTCATGTTTGTCTTCTTGATCACTTGCAACCTCCTGGTTTTCCAGGTCACCCACAACGTATCACCTTTCGGTCAGAACTTTTTTGTTCATCAACATTGTGTAAAATTTATACTCTATAGTGCTCATCATGCTGGATTGATTCTACTCTCTGTATTACCAGAGATTCATATTGCCTCGCCAGATTTCTACTGTACTTAACTGTTGTCATGCAAACGTTGCACAGAATCCTGTAATTAACGTAGCGCAAGCTGCACACATCTGTTAATTTCTCATCACCTGTCTTTTGAATCTATGTCTGCAAGCTCGAATTCTGTATTATTCCTTGCATCAATACTGTGCAAAATTAATATTGTATAACGCTCTTCAAGCTGAATTGTTCCTATTCTCTGCTTTGTCAGAGACTTTTGTTGCCTCACCAGACACTCGAGTGTAACTAACTGTTTTTTACTATCATCAATGTACAGAACCGTGTAAATAAGCAGTAGCGTAAGCTACAAGCATCTGTAAATAGTTTTTTTTTTTTTTTTTTTGTCGTACACCATTTGAGATGATATTATTCAAGCACATCTCCTGTATCTTTCTTCTAATAAATACTGTGTGAAAACTCATACTGTTCGCACGCCAGACACGAACCACAGCAACTTCAACTCTGTTAGGACTTAGGCAAGAGAGAAAAAGCATTAAAACCTAACATATGACCACTGTCTGTCTACCCACGTCGCTTACGCAGACTCTCCCCACCCCTCATAAACACAGGAAACTCCCCGGATAACATGGAGTTCTAACCCAATATCTGAAACGTAAGCAGACGGCGCCAAAGGGGGAAGAGGGACAGGGGATGATGTGCGACACAAGTGATTTAGTCTGGGGACTGACTCCCCGTACAAACTCGGGAAACCCATTGTACGAGATAGCCAAACCACAATGGGGTCGAAGCCACGCGAGAAGCAGGCTTTCCATTGAACGGCAAGAGACAAAATCAATTCATCAACTAGACCACGCATGTATGGCGTTATGATATAGTAATTTAACTGAAAGCGCATTTTGTGATGCACATCACACTTGGTTACGATACATTTTGTGATATGAGTAATAGCATTCGGAGATTTAAGATTTAGTGCCACGCTTAAAGGACGAAAAAATAAGATGTTAGGAAAAGCTGCAATATGACTCATGCAAACTTGTTTCTAATCGTCAATATTCTTAGAATATTTTCGAAATCATACATGAAAAAAGTGGAAAGAGCTTTCTCAGCAATGAATTGTGTGAAAAACTGATTCCGGAAGTCACTCCAATATTTTAGATAAACAAATTCTTCCAATTGTTGTGGTGATCCCTGAACACAAAAAATTCAATTCAGTCAGCATGTGATTTATTTGTATTTATTTATTTATTTATTTATTTTTGGCGGCATAGACGAAGACATTTCAATGAAAAACAAAAAGGTCCAAGTGAACCAGACAATGATTTCTGAATTATTTCACTTATCACCGTTCGTATTGCCAATGTCAGCTCATTCCAGCAGTTTAAATTTATTTTTTCAGCAAAGAAACAAGCGCCCACGCGAATCACAAACTCATTGTGAATGATGCCACCAGTAGTGATTTGAGCATTTCGAGGTCCCAAGCGCAATCTGATATTTTGAAGCCCCCCCCCCCTTCTAAAAATTTAAAATCTCTTTTAAGGATGTGAAACTAACATCAATGAATTGAAAAATGCATTTATTATTTTTTGATTAAACAAAAACGCATACATACAAGAAAACACATTCATGTAACAAAAGAAAATAACATTGTGCATTAAAAATAGTAAGTAATGCACACGTAGATAAACATGCTCGGTTTTCGTAACCTTATTTTTTTTGTTTTTTGATTGGAGGTTCAACGACCACCGTGAGCAACTCAATGGGCTATAAGCAGTCGCCCGTCCCTAATTTAGGGTCACTGGTTCCAGGGAAGGGAGAGAGCCAGTGCCGTAAGACAAACAACATCCATGACTTACCGGGATTCGAACCCGGACAAATCTGGACGAATGATCAGAAGTCATCGCTTAGACCACTGCGCCACCGGGGCGGCCAGAGAAAAGTAACAGAGATTATTGCGAAAATTGAAACTATTTCTTTAGTGAAAGCCTTGGAAATTGACTGATGAGAGGGTGCAACAAAATTTCACATAAAATATTACTTACATAGGAATAATAATAACGATGTTAATAACAATGAAAAGATGTTCAGTAATTATCAGGTCATTTCCAGAAGCAATTGTTAAACAGGGGCCCCAAGGCCCGGCAAGGTCTCTGCTGGCCCGTGCGATAATCAGGCCCTAACTATGAAAATAACATCATAGAACACAGGAGAATTTGCTTTTACTATCTTTATTATTATTTTATATTTTTTCTTTCAATTAACAAAACGTTGAAAACAAAAAAAATCCTGTTCTCAGTTGTTTTTTTGAGACCCTAATCGTACGTACGCTTCTTGGGTATGGGCTGAGATAAACCAACTGGATGCCACATATCCTTACAGCACTAAAAAGTGAATTCCTTACTGCAGTTTTATCTGCGCGTCTCCGATCAATAATATTTTTCAAAATATATATATATTTTTTATTATTCTTATATTTTTGCGTAGGTATAAAGCTTTTGAACATTTTTTAATGTTTCTAGAGAGCGATGAAATGCAATGGGGCAACGAAGAAACTGATGTTGAATTTGGGTATAATCTCAGAAAATACCCAAGGGCAGAGTTGTAAAAAAATAAAATGTATCTGCGTTCACAACCATTGAAACAGAAACTTTGCTGCAAACCCGCGAATCACGAATAACAAAACAATCAGATAATTTAAAGAAAAATTAATAAAACAATAAATAATTATTAGAACATTACATATTCCAATCCGGACAAAATAAGTACATTACAATCAGTGGCGCCCATATGAGTACTTTTTGGGAGGGGGGCTAAGAAAAACCCTTACCTCCTCTAAGGCTGTCAAACATTTTAGTAAATGTACAAGATACTGAAATACAACAAATATAATTGATACAATCAATCATTAATATCTTATAATTTTTTAAATGCTTTAAAAAAAGGTTGTGTTTTAAATTTATCAGAAATTTGGATATACCAACTGCTAGGGGGGCTCGAGTCCCCCCCCCTTATGGGCGCCCTTGATTACAATTGAATGTGCAGCAATGTGTGTAAAATGGACCTTTATGGTAAAATATAGGACCATGAACCTCATAAAAACAAGAGACTAAAGCAAAAACAAAAAAATTATATCCAGAAAAACAGTTCCACTAATGAAGTTCAAAAATTGTAAGTAGCATTTCAACAATTTAATTAAAAATAGTAAACTTACAAAATACATAAGCAACAGATTTTAATTTAATAAGTAGAAACTACAAGAGGAACCTGGCAATTAAATTTAAATTCTTTCTGTGCAAACGAAAATTTTGACTTTTTCTATACATTAAGAATAGACCTTGATAAAATCTATAGAGGCCAGAAATGTCTGTAAATACAAAAGAACTCAGAAGATGTGGAAAATAATTGAAAGTTCAAGTTAAAATAGAATTAAGCCTTGAGTAAGTGTTTTAATTGCTGTAAATAACATTTAATTTTTTGTTTAATCTACAAGCAAAAACTATCTGCAAAATCTGCTAATGATATGGAAACTATACGCGTACGGCGTACGTCTACATTCTGCTACTCTTCCCAAGGGTTAACGAACATCTGTTGGCACATTGTTTGAAAAAAAAAACGAAGCACCATGAGAAAATCGTTCGATCGTGATGAAACTCCGCGTGCAAGTACCTCAGAGCCGAATATGCAAATGATTAAAAAATAACGACCAATGACGAAATAGTGGCCCGCCACAGCGCATGGTAACCGCGCATCGAGGAGGGTATATCAAGAGCAAAGCTCGCGCGCAGGGACAATTGTGACAGCGGATTGCGGTTGCATTAACCTCCTCGGATGCCTCGACGACGGATCCACGCACAATACGAGTAGTTGAACGAGTTTGATAGAGGACGTATAATTGGGCTGAGAGAGGCCCGTTCGTCAAGTTGCCGTATTGCAATAGGCGCCGATGACCAGCTCATGCGTGTCTCGTGACAAGCCGGCCAGAGCACAGATTCCGCATCCACAGTGGAACGGCACACGGCTCGAACATCGAAAGTGACTGGTCTGGGGAGCCATTTCCTATGACAGCCGGACACCCTTTGTAGTCCTCCGTACCACCCTCACGGCTCAGCGGAACGTCAACGACATTCTGCGCCCTGCTGTGTTGCCATTCCTGTAGCAGCATCACCGAGCAATTTTTCAACAAGATAATGCCCGGTCACACATGGCATGGTTCTCTGCCTCCGTAATGTCGACACCCTTCCACGGCCAGCCCGATCGCTCATCTCTCACCGATTGAACATGATGGGACACCACCTACGCCCATCTCGGCGAACTGACCCGCAATTTGAAACCATCTGGCATGCTCTGCTATGCCACGCTGGTATCGGAGCCAGAGGCGGCGCTACACCATACCGACTTGTTCCACTCGTGTAGCTGTTTTAACCGAAGAAATGGCCCAACTACTCTGGAACTGCAGTCTCTCATTTCCTTTCCTATACATATTCATTGCACATACCAATTTTCATCTTGATTGGATGTCTCACACGGCTCTCTGCCTCCGTAATGTTGACACCCTTCCACTGCCAGCCCGATCGCCCGATCTCTCACCGATCGAACATGTTTAGGACATGGTGGGACGCCACCTACGCCCATCCCGAAATGTCGGCGAACTGACCCGCAATTTGGAACCGTCTGGCGTGCTCTGCTATGCCACGCCTGTATCGGAGCCAGAAGTGGCACTACACCATACAGCCTTGTTCCATTCGCGTAGCTGTTTTAACCGAATCTGGCACAACTACTCTGGAATTGTAGTCTCTCATTTCCTTTCCTATACATATTCATTGCACATACCAATTTTCATCTTCATTGGGTGTTTTCTTCTGAGTGCTACGTTTTTTTTTTTTTTTTTTGCTTTTTGCAAAGAGTGAATATTTATATTACCAATAAGGAAATCTCAGTGTCATTGTTTCAAAATACTTTTTTTTTAATTTATGACCAGCAATGTAAACGCGAAATTAAAAACATGTACGAGTATATACAGGGTGATTGTAAACTCCTTCAACACAACAAGAGGGGTGATAGTACACATCAAGACGAACAATATTCGCAATGGAACCTTGAGCCGCATTCCAGTCCTAATGCCAGAAAAGAGTAAAGTTACATATCCACGTTGAGCCTTCAAAAGTGAAAACAAAGAGACATACCTAGTTCATGAGTTGCACAATTCCAATCGCATCAGAGACAGACTCAAGGGAGCTGCTCAAATTGGCGTCCAAGGGCTTCGTTACACAGCCCACACCGGCGAATGAAGGACTGTCGCACTCTCTCGTAGACTCCCTGTGTGGTATTGATCTTGTCCGCAGCAACAGCTATTCGCGCGACGAGATCTTCCAGGGAGTCCACAGGTGCCTCGTACACCAATGTTTTTATGTGACCCCCAGAAGAAGAAGTCCAGTGGATTAAGGTAGGTCCGGGGAGCGTGGAGGCCAAGCCACATGTCCACCACGTCCAATCCACCGCCCGGGATATGTCGTATGTGTAGTCTTCCATGCCCTTCACGAATACGTCAATTCTCATGTGATGTTCGCACGGTAATATCGCTGAACGGGTTTGGCTGAGTTTTAAAATGTTTGCTCCTCATCTTCGGACGTGCTCTTTTCTGGCACTAGGAATGGAATGCAGCCCTAGGTTCCATTGCAAATATTGTTCGTCTTGATGTGTACTATCAACCCGCTTGTTTTGTTGAAGGAGTTTAATATCGTCCTGTATGTGATAACCAAAAGTAAGAAATCACTATAAAAACATTACTGCAGAATAGATATGCTACACAAAAAGCTTCTGTACGAACCTACCTGTTACGATCTTATTTTAAAACATCATGACGACATTTTCATTGGAAAAGGGTTAAATACGTTGTTTTAGCCGAATTGCCTCCCACAGAACCTAAAACTACTACTCTAATTGACACAAAATCTGTTCTATATTTACACATTAGTTTCTACAGCTACAAAAAAGAGTACTGGTAATTTCTTTCTGTTCCCCAGTTGTTTTTTACTTTATCAAAAAGAAAATTAGGAATCATTAGCTCTATCCTTTGGGGATGAAAAACATATTTAAAAGGAAACAATGGCAACGATCTTCTACGCAGATTTCCTTCCACTTTCAATTTTTATTCCCGTTATACGAAGGGTTAACGACCCTGAACTTTCAGACGATTTCATCGATCACAAAGCGGCTCTCTCCCTTTTAACGATAATTTAACGAAAAGCGTCCAGTTGTTACCGTGCCTTTGGGAAACTGTGTTCCCTCGCTCTGCGGTTCCCAGACCTAAATTCCTGCAACGTTTCTGTTAACCTGACAAAATTGGGTACGAAGCCGCGCGACATTTCCACTTTCCTTAAAGTTAGGAAACGTTACCGCTTAGGTGTTTGCGAAATATCACATTACCCTACGCCATTTACCGAAACAAATGATCGATGTAGCCCAAAAGCAAGGAAATGAATTCCACGAGAGGAATTCCACATATACGCTGAAGTGACAAATTATTAGGAACACCCAATAGCAATCACACACGTGTCATCCTCACTTATACGTACGCAGTTATGTAATTCAGATGGCTTTATAAACAGCTCACTGCAAAGGATTCAGACATCAGGGTGTCTACTGATTTCCAGTGAACCAAATTCATGACCTCTTCCATTAAATTCATGACCTCGACAATGCGCCACAACCATTTTCTTTGCTTATCTGGAGAGTTTTTAACTATTATTTTGCACATTACTGTTTTCTGATTGTAGCTGTTTTAGCAGCAGATTTAGGAAAAATAAAGAAAAGCACTATCATTGCATCAACATTACCATACCAAAAGAAATTTCTGAGAATGGCTTTTACAAGTCCTTCAAAGTAAGCAAGTGAAAAGGAATGTTTCACACTTTTACACACTTCTAGTCAATGACTTTATTGAAATAATCAGTCTAAAGTAAAACCATCTTTGGAATTATTGTTTTTATGGGCAGAGTATATGAAGTAGAGAGACAAGAAGATCCAGCATTAAAAATATGCACCCAATGAAACTCAATATAAAGAATAACTGTGTGCCAAAACTAAATACAGAATTTTATTTTATTAAAATAAAGAAATAAAATTTCAGTTAATCATGTAAATGATATCAACCTCACAAACTAAAACCATTTTGTTAATGCAATGATTTACAGAAATACTAAAAAAATTATGGTGTTAAGTGCATCTTAATATTTCAGATCAGACAAGATAGTACTTATGAAAATACTATTTTATGACAGCTTAATATCTTTTAATCCAAATGCAACATTTTTTTCTTTCCGGTAGTGAATAATCGTGATGCTATGAATATGGACAACTAGTCATAAGTTTTATATAACGAGATCATATACAAATTTATCATACTTGGAAAGACAATTATGACAACTATACACATTCACAGTGACAAGGAGAATCCCTAAATCAAGAAAAAAAAACAGAAAAAAAAATAAAATGTACAATTTTCGTGAAATAAGACTTATTTTGATTGTTTTAAAAATATTGGGCAATTATACTTCAAATGTGTTTGGCACAAGGGCTTAAGAAAATGTTTCATCGCCAAAAGAGAAATTCAGATATCTTTCAAGTTACATCGACCGGTAACCAAACTAAGTGAAACAAAGATAATGATCAAAAGTGAAATGACATGATATATTTAAATTCAGCTAAATTCAGGTGACGACACACACACACAAAAAAAAAAAAAAAAACATGACCACCCACTCAATTTCATTACTTTCATGACCACCTGCTCAATTTCCTGACTTTTTCATGACCAGTAGACACACATGCAGTGGCGTAGGGTGACCTAAAATTTATCCGGGACTAAATATTTTTAAAACTTTTCAACCTTCTTCCGTGCTGTGAAATATAATTTCGGTGGGAATAGTGAGGTTTCCAAACGCCACCTGCTGAAATCAGAAATCATACTTAACCACATACAATGAGATACAAGTTTTATTTACATACTAGCGTATATATAGTCCTTCTTAGGACGGTTGTTTTTAGGCTTTAAATAAATATTAATACATAGGGAATGTTGCCCGTCCTGTGACGAAGTGAAATTTTTAGTTGAAGCAGACTGAAAACAAATAAAATAGACGCCGGATTTCTGTAAGGAAACATAGTAAGAACTCATTCATGTTAGAACTAAAAATTATATGCTATTTATTTCCGTTTTTTAAAAGACCTCGAAGGTAAATAACATTCCGTGTAAAATATTTGTTGTTTAACAATTGTAGGTTAGAACGTTTAGATAGGTCGAAATTTTGCAAAATGTGTAATATCTGTAATCAGCACTAAACTAGGAAAGTTGTTTTCGTGTAAACTTACCTTAACAGCTTTTACTTTAATTTTTCGCGTTAAATTACTTTTTCTCCGGCACACTGGTCATTCCATCCACGGCTTGTTTTACACTGCCCTATTCGACGGTTAGTTTGAAACTTCATAGCGAAGCACTTTCTACAAAATAATGCGATATCTGGTATCACAAATCGGAACTATCTAAATTCTCGACAATGTGCTATTGGGGCGACATCTGCTTTTAATTTCATATATATATATATATATATACATATATAGTGTATATATATCTGAGAGAACTAATTGAAAGAGCGAGGGAATATGAACTTCCATTGTGCATGGCTTTTATCGATTATGAAAAAGCCTTTGATTCGGTGAAACCATCAGCAGTTACAATGGCTCTGAAAACCTGCGGTATTGAAGATGCATACATTAATATTATTAATAACATCTATGAAAATGCAAGTGCAAAGATTAGGCTGTTTGAAAATACAACACACATAAATATTGGAAAGGGAGTGAGACAAGGTGACACCATATCTCCGAAGCTCTTTAATGCCACATTGGAAAATGTCTTTCAATCACTGAACTGGGAAAACAAAGGGATAAAGATTAATGGAGATTATCTAACCCACGTTCGTTTTGCTGATGACATAGTCATTTTTGCAACTACCCCATCAAAGCTGCAGAGTATGATCCAGGAACTTGCTGACAAGAGTAAAGAAGTGGGATTAAAAATGAACTTTCAGAAGACAAAAGTGATGTTCAATGCTTTTACAAGAAATGAAGATTTATCGATTGATGGAGAAAAGCTGGAGATAACAGACACGTACGTTTATCTTGGACAGCAGATATCAAGTGAGGGTCACATTGATGAAGAAATTAATCGGCGTACAAAACTTGCCTGGAGAGCTTTTGGAAGAAACAGTATAATTTTCAAGAGCAATATGCCATTATGTCTTAAAAGAAAAGTGTTTGATCAATGCATCCTTCCAGTGCTTACGTATGGTGCAGAGACGTGGACCTTAGCTAAAAGAGACATACAAAGACTGCAGGCAACTCAGAGAAGCATGGAGAGGTGCATGCTTGGTGTAACCAGGAGAGATAAGAAGAGGAACACGTCGATCCGAAAAATGACACAAAGGCTGCAGACAACTCAAAGCAGCATGGAGAGGTGCATGCTTGGTGTAACCAGGAGAGATAAGAAGAGGAACACGTGGATCCGAAAAATGACACAAAGGCTGCAGACAACTCAAAGCAGCATGGAGAGGTGCATGCTTGGTGTAACCAGGAGAGATAAGAAGAGGAACACGTGGATCCGAAAAATGACACAAAGGCTGCAGACAACTCAAAGCAGCATGGAGAGGTGCATGCTTGGTGTAACCAGGAGAGATAAGAAGAGGAACACGTGGATCCGAAAAATGACACAAAGGCTGCAGACAACTCAAAGCAGCATGGAGAGGTGCATGCTTGGTGTAACCAGGAGAGATAAGAAGAGGAACACGTGGATCCGAAAAATGACAAGAGTGGAAGACATCATGATCAGAGTTAAATCCCTGAAATGGCAATGGGCTGGACATACTGCCAGAAGAACAGACCATCGATGGACAGCCGAAATTTTAGATTGGATTCCAAGGGACAGGAAAAGACCCAGAAGAAGACCACATGGAAGATGGGTGGATGAAATTCGAAAGTATGCGGGAGTGACATGGAGGAGACTGGCACAAGACAGACCGTTGTGGAGGAAGCGTGGGGAGACCTATATATATATATATATATAAACTAAAAATGGCAATGTGACACATTGCCCTGATCACAACTGTTGCAGCTGCGGGTGATTTGTCGCACTGTGGCCCTGAGGTCGCTGTGAACATGCGCGACAGTTCCGCTCCCCCTCTGGCATAAATGAGCTGCGGACGACACAGGGCTGCACGACGCTTCTTCCACCACTTTTGATACGTGCTCACTACAGCGGCACATGAACAACCCACAAGCCGCGCAGTTTCCGAGCTCGTAGTTCCGAGGCGCCGTGTCATCACAATTTGTCTTTTATCAAACTCCGATAAATCGGCAGCTTTTCCCATTCTGACTCCGAACACAATACAAACCGAAAGCCGGTCCTCGAGTTGTATATATACTGCTCTGTGAACTTCACCTGCGCCACCGTTCGGTCTCCAGGCGCGCTCATTTCTCTAGGCTGGGTTTGGACATAATGGAATGGGTCATCGGTGTATAAGAAAATAAAAAGGGGAGGTGGAATGGGGGAGGGGCTAAGGAAGACGTAAAGGCACCGTCAGTTCTTGTACTTTTTCAATTAGCACTACACCACTGCTTAATACCTCTGGATCTTTGGATGTGGCGCTGTGGGTGGTCTAAGCGCTAGCTTCTGATCATTCGTCCGAGATGGGGTTCGGGTTCGAATCTCGGTGAAGCATGGATGTTGTGTTTGTCTTACGGCACTGGCACTCTCCTTTCCCTGGAACCATTGGCCCTAAATTAGGCACGAGTGACTGCTTATAGCCCATGGAGCTGCCCATGGTGGTCGTTAAAACCTTAAGCCCCCCCCCCCTTCCAAGAAACACACTGGCTCCACTATTTGAAAGTGCACCCAACTAATGCAATTAGTTTCACTGACATCGGTCAGTATTCTAGTCATCTGTTCAATGAGTTTTCTTCCACTCAAATAGTATAACTATATACTAAAATTCCGAAAATTTATTGGCGTAGAATAAATAATCAAAATTTCCAAGCTTTCGCACATCAACCAGATGGCTTTCTCAAGGAAGGTAGACAGCTAACTGCAAACAGGATAATAGAAAGTTTCAACACTTTAAACGCGGTGACTTGACATTCTGCCCTGATGATTACAAGACCGCCTTATTCCGTTCACGAATTAGAAGAGATTTCGCTGTCTCATCCGATGCCCGTTCTAGACAATCCGAACTAAGAGACATCGTCGAATTGGCCACTGAGGCAGGATATACTTCGAACCAGATGCATAACTTTATCGAGAAAGCCAGAACCAGCAGTGTTAATAATATTTCTATGCCGCAACTTCGCTACCTGGGCTCTATTCCCTACATACCAAATATTTCCTATCAACTCAAAAACGCGCTCAGAAGGATGAACTTCGGTGTCGGCATAAGGTCTCCGGCATCTTTATACACGATGCTTAAGAGAAATATTGACAAGCCCGCTCTTCTCAATGAGGCAGGCATTTATGCCATCCCACTAAATTATCGGGACGGCTCCAGGCGATACTACATCGGAATGACCAAACGTTCGTTTGGAATTAGAATCAGCGAACATAAAAGGGATACAAGAGACGGAAAAATAACCACTGCACTATCAAGAGAAGTCAAGTTCAAGTCCGCCGATCCTACATGGAGTGATGTAAAGAAATTAGCTTCATACTCCACACCCAAATCTACTGCCATTCGCGAAACCTTGGAAATCTTGACCTGCTACGAGGCTTGCAACGATAGCGTCTCTCTGGAGTTACCACGTATTTGGAATCAATTCTTCAAATAATGCTGAATTTCTACCATAGTACCGCGTGCCCAACCAACGTGACCTCGTTTCTTCCAAATATCACGTTTGCTCCTAATCATTTATTGTCTTGTCAAGTCACCGCGTTTAAAGTGTTGAAACGTTCTATTATTCTGTTTGCAGTTAGCTGTCTACCTTCCTTGAGAAAGCCATCTGGTTGATGTGCGAAAGCTTGGAAATTTTGATTATTTATTCTACGCCAATAAATTTTCGGATTTTTAGTATATAGTTATACTATTTGAGTTTAATTTGGTGTACAGTTCCTACTTTCTGAGTTTTCTTCCAAATGAAAAAAGGTCAATGCTAACGAGAATATTTCGCAACTGCATTTCACATGAAAATTAATATCCAAATTAAAACTTAACTGGTTGTCACTGTTCACTTTGCCTCATATAGCGAAAGCATGGGGCATTAAATTAAGGTCACAAATGGACAATTTCTGAAAATAACGTGCGGCAAAGTTGCCGGTAGGTATCCGTGTTTTACAGAAATTTCCGTTTGTAAAAGTGCCCGTTCGTTTTAACTTCCGTATTTTCACAGGTATGTCCGTAGACAGAAATTCCGTTCATTTCAGAAAAATCCATTTCTGGTTTTTCCGTACTGAAATTGAAATTCCGCAAAATCAACAATCCTGCACAGCACTTACCCGCAGAGGTCAGGATCAAACACCCGACTCATAGCTCGCCGGACAAGCAACTTGTGCCTTTACCAACTGGTCCAGAAACGCTCGGCAACTTGACTCACGTATGTCATAAAACGAATCGCACGACAAAGAAATTTTGTTTTTTGTCATTAATGTGAGTGGATTTAGTCATTTTATTTTCTGTTGGAGCTTATTATTTTTCTGAATAGATTTGTATTTTTTTTTCCCTATGGGAGGACTTATCAAATATTAAGCATTTTTCATCGTAGTTTTTCGAAGCAACAAATTGCTTTGCAACATGATTTTTTTAAACTGACAATGACTCATTTTTCTTTTAAAAAAGGTGAAATGAACTTTTTATAATATTATTTCACACAAAAAAAAACTAAATATGAAATTTATTTTCGATAGCTGTAATAGCTTTTGTCTTAAGTTGTCCAAAGACTGATACACAAACATCGGATAATCATCTTTACAATAAGTACTCGGTTTCTTACAGTAACACAATATATAATAAGTAGCTGGTGCACCAAATAGGGGAAAGGATAAATATGCTGGGCCACAAAAGAAAAACAAAATCTATGTGATATGCTATTCACAATATCCGATCTCGCTATATACGGAAACTTCAAAATTCGCCAGACGATTGAAATTTGAAAGTTAATCAAACCTCAAGTATTTCCACGAATCGCTACTATTAGAGGAAATTTCTCGTCATACGGATACGGAAAAAGTGAGAACTGGGATTTTCCGTTAATATACAAAAGAAATTGCGGAAAGGTTTCTGAAAATTCAGAATTTTCCGTTAACAGATCTCTAAAACGGTAATTCACCGTTAATATAAGAAAAACTGCGGAAAGGTTTCTGAAAATTCAAAATTTTCCCGTGGCAGGAAAAGTCCGTTAAATTCAGGGGGGGGGGGGGGGGTTCCGTCATTTCATGGAAAGGTAGTATCAAAAACATGCTTCGTTAATTCACGAAAGAAATGACGGACACTTGTCCGTGAATTTCAGAATTTTTTTTACAGTGTAGGTTTATTGTAATTCTTGATTCAATATAACATTTCTTAACACTTTACATATTGCAAAGTTAAAGAAGAAGAAAAAACTTTCTGGATGGACCCAATATTTTTTTCTTTTTTAAATTTTCGGTCACGCTGTAACACATTGTGCAACTTTCGTTCTAAACACACGCGCAACTTCCGTAATTGAATTCCTATCGCGTAAACCGGGAACTTATCAAACGCATATCGTTTGCTCTTGATTTACATACCGAAGGGGGATATATGTTCGGGAAGAAATACAAAATTGTAATTTTGTTAAGAAACGTACGAATTAGACTCAAACCCGCTATTGGATGACAGCATAACATAGCGTGATCCCTCTGTTCAATTCCGACAAGACAGTCCATCACACTGATACAGCTGTATATTACTTTCAAGCCAACTGGAAAACAAAAATATAGTGAATGAATGGTGATGTTGTTCATGACTAATGAGTGACATCAAGTGTAATGAGCGATGGACGTTATTAAAAACCATGCACACACATGCAAAGAAATAAAGTATCAGAAATTGGATGTAATCAAAAGGTCTACCGGCTGCAGCCACTTCACGGTTCATGGTTTTCAATACCGTCTATCGTTCGCTGTAATGACGTAGCCCTTAATGACTTTCAAAATATACATCCTCTTTGCTGCTGTTGCACCCCCCGCCCCCCTCGCCGACACTTACGAGCATTGAGTCGACCGTTCTAGAATAAAAAATGTTGATCCCACAGAAAAAGATGACAGAGCAAATACACAATTACGAGGATCCACATTTATGTCCGTTAGCATGCGGTAAGCCACTTAACGAAGAACAGCTTAGACCCTCAAAGAAAAAATCTTAAGCCCCTTAAGGTGTTTCCACCTTAAGGGGCTATGTTTCCAATGGTAAATAAAACTTCTTTACACATTTTCTTCGCAATTGATGTATCCCCAAGGATGAAAATTTGCACATCGATAAAACTAACTTTAAGTTATAGAACGGGATACTTAATCCTTGCTAAAACATAACCACATAACCATAATTATATTAAAAATCAATCATTTTTATTTGAGTAATGTTCAGACCTATTAATAGATGGCGCGACCTGTACACTGATGACGTCAGTAGGCAAACAAATGTTGGATTGCTTAATTATGGTTATGTTTTCGCAAGTATTAAATATCCCATGCTATAATTTAAAGTTAGTTTTATCAATGTGCACATTTTTATCCCTGGGAATACATTAACTGCGAAGAAAATATGTACAGAAGTTTTACCATTGGAAACATAAGGCAGAGATTTCAGGTGGAACCACCTTAATGGACAAGAGTAAGGCGACAAATCCCTTCAAGGAGAACACGAGTTCGGACATTCCGAATGAGGGAACGGACACCGCCTACATTCTTGAAATGAGGAGTAAGTCCCTTGATGGACAGGGTATCAGGCCCTTGGTGCGAAGCCGTTCACGGAGAACACATGCTTAGATTTTCCGAGCAAGGGAGGGTAAGCCCGTTAACGGACACTGTCTCAGACCCTCTGAGCGAGAGGTACTCCTTTTCGTGCTGAACACGAGCTCAGACGTGACCTCTGACGAAGGTCACGGCTCAGATCGTCGGAGGAAGAAAAAGTCCCTCAACGGACGCCAGTTCACAGTCGGAGTGAGAAGGTATGCCCCTCACCAAACGCCAGCTCACAGTGGGGTCGAGGGCGTAAGTCCCACAACAGACACCAGCTTACACAGTCGGAACAAAAGGGGCAAGCCCCTTCACAGAAAACACCAGGTCAAACCTTCGAGCAGGGCCGGATTAAGGTGGGGGGACCCACCATGACCAAGGGCCCAGGAGACATGCCTGGGCAACTCAGAGAGAGGTTTGTTAAATTAGTTTTACTTTTGTCTCGCATGATTTCCACTTGGTCAGAAACGGGCTGGTAAGCAAACAGATTTCAAGGCAATGACTTACAAAGGGTAAAGTTTTCTTGTCGGCATGTATAGCGGGGTTAGCGAAACAATTTCAGCTTTTTCCCTACCATCTACCCACAATTTCAGCTTTTTCCCTACCATCTACCGACAATTCCAGATTTGCTCTCGGAACTGTTAATGGTCGACGTCCGCTGTGGCTTCATATTGCATAACAAAAAAGATGCACTAAGAAAAGTATACGGTGGTAAACCATTAAAAATATTGAAGATAAAAAGGATGGTTTAGGACAACTAGCTCCGGGAAGTGGGACGACTCCTGTGACGGCCACACTATCCATGCCATCTCGGGGCTCGGGCACAGCTCCAGAGATTGGCCAGAAGACAGAGCCTCTGACAACTCGATCACAGGAGCACCTTTTTATGTTACCCATAAGGAATCAAAGAATTGTATTAGGGGATTACTTTTGTTGAAGCCGGTGGAAAATTTCTTAGAAATGCCCTAAGCAACAATAAAGGGCTTGCAGACTTATTTGCCTGTTCTAATTTGTTTGAGTTAATTTACATTCTAGCGCTGCAGTAAAGCAGAACTATAACTTTATTTTAAGGACTGTCGTCTTGACAAAGGTGTAGTCATTCTCTTTACAATAAAACCTGCGTGTTCGTGAGACGCCAAATTGCGCAATCCAACTTCTTAGTTTCCGTCTTGGAATACATACATTGGGTTAAGATATGAATACGCTCTCACATAAAACACACTATGCCTTATTATTTGCATATAAAAACATTTCTTTGTCTAGTTTTTTCCAAGTCCTACGAAAAGGACTTCAGCTCCGCTAAGCCTAGAAAAAAATGCCTTAACGCCACCAAGCCGCGCTAAGGCTCTTCTACACCACTGCCTTGCAGAGGGGTGAGCCCCCAGCTAGCTACGGGCCTGGGAAGATATACATTTTTTTAGTACCAGTGGGGTATATTCGAGGCTAGCTAGGCTAGCTGCGAAGCCCAGAGAATGCACAAATAAAAGTCAATTAAATATACACAAATAAAAGACAATTATCAACGGTATTAAGATATGTCGATGCGAAACAGACACGTGCGGATTCGCTTCTTTTGATTAAGAAAATCAGTCTGGTGAGCGAAGACCAACGGGGCTCCTCCTAGTGAAGGGATGGTGTCATCGTAACACAAACAGCACTACAAGTCTTCGCTGTGTGATTCGAAGACTTTTGATTCGATCGCCGGCTAGCGTTTCCATGACAAAATGAAGGAGCGGGTAAAGGGTGAGTGGGCCATTGCTTTGGGCAAACGATTCGCTCAGGAAAGATAAGACTTAGGACTAAATTAGTCACTCGCATGCTCCCGGCCATAACAGCACGTGTTTTGTGACAGTTGTTTCAGTTTGTGTGAAGTGTCAATGAATTAAAATGAGTGATATTATATCTTTAAATCCGTGGCTTTGTTGGATTCGAAATGCTCTGATAAATTTTGTGAAAGCTTTCCTGAACATCTACAGTCAGAACTTAAAGAACTCTATGCTTCACATTTTGATACAGCTCGACTAAAAAATGAACTGAAGGTGTTTTATTCCCTTGATGAACACAAAAAGAAATCAGTAAGAGACATTACGTGTTGCATAAATTGGGCATTGTGTTTAGTGAGGTGTACAAATTAGCAGACCTAATATTAATTCAAGTTTCCATGAACAACTGCCAAAAGAAGTTTTCCTGCATTAAAAAGAATCAATATACATTATATCTTAGAGCCACACGATGACATGTACATTAGAGCAACTTGGCTGTTTTCTCAATACAGAATAACTTTATTTGTAAATATGAAAAAGCACTCGGAAGAAACTTTATGAAAACGTAACACTCAAGTTTACACAAAAGGAAAGAAGAATGGAGTTCATGTACAAATAAGTGCTGACATCCTAATTCTCATAATTATTTGGTATCAAGTTAGCAATAGCATGTACGATGTACCTAAAATTCAGAAAAAAAGGTAAAATAAATTTCGCAATTTGAAAAAAAAAAAGTACTGGGGCTGGTTAGATAGCCCAGTTCTCGTACTCAAGATAAGCCACTGTTGAGTATACTTGTCTGTATATTATTTTAATCCTCGCCGGTGGGGGACAACTGTACGCTTCCGGGATTCTCTTCTGCCCCCTCTGTTCTGGAGGTATGGCCTGAAAGAAAGCCTGATCTGTCTCTAGTAAAACAAAATACGTGTTTCAACTTCTTCGGAGCATGAGTGTGCTTCTTAAAAACGTGTCATTTCCCTTCTCCTTTGATTTATTGTGTCCCTGACCTGTGTCACTTCGTATTTTTCAATAAATGGAAAAAATACGATTATTTTGATCAAGGAATAGCACAGTTTCACACGACAGCTTAACACAGCTCAGCACTACTCTGGCGCAACTCCGAAGACGGATTTCCCTTGCTTGTCACTGGATCAAACCCCCCCCTCCCCTTTCCTCCCGGAAAGAAATTCTATCTCCAATTACCGCTCTATGAATGGATTTTTGATTCCAGGAAACGAAAGTTTAACTCAACAACTTGGCAATAATCCAAGACTCGTGTCGCTATCATGATCACACAACTAAAGGGATAATTTTTCTTTTACACAATAAAAACGTCTTTCTCTTGAAGAGCACACTGAGTCACGGGATATGGCAGATTGCATCAGGATCCCAGCCCATCGGAATCCTTCGCAAGTGCGCCTCTGAAAAACCGAAATTCAAGAACAAAAAAAAAAAAAAGCCACTACACGTCTACACATTGTCTCGGTAAACAACAATATCATCTCTCCCAGACTGGATGTTTTAAAGGTTAAAAACTACCATGTTCTTTTGTCGCTCGTGAACTTTTTTTTTCTGTTATTAGACAACCAATTGTAAACAGTCGTACTAGAACAGCTGCTTGTTTTTTACTCCCTCCCGAGTTAGGACTCGTAACGCAACAAATTTCGTCTAAATGTTAAGTATTCCAAGAAGCAACAACAACAATAACCCCACGCGTGTAAGGAAAGCTACTCGCGGTGGACACAATGGTGTAAGGAATTTTTAACCTTGGTCTTAGCAGAACATGCCTGCTGAGCAATTGTAATATAGCGAACTACTTTGTTTTGTTCGTTTTCCTCCTCAAAAAAGCTGGTTGTCGTCTGAAGGTTAACAACTGCATGGAATACATCAATGATCAACACCGTTCACAAGATTGCCTTTAAATTTTCAGAGCCTCTCTCACAATACGTCTGCTACACTTAATGTAAACAGCACAGAAGAGTATGGTAAAAGAAGGGCGGAGGTGGTTTGGGGAGGGGGGGGGAGAGGGAGGTTAGGACAAAAGCGGCTTCTCTTAGCCAGCGAGAGAAGATCTTTCACGGACAGCCAGATTCCAGACGTCTTATTTACTCGAAACTTGGCTTGAAGAAACTTAAACATCCTCAGACGGTAACTTTTCAACCTCGTTAACAGTAAAAGCGACAGGAAGACAGTTTTGAGCAGAACACTAGCATTCCTACAAGTACAGACGTTGCAAGCTACTTGGGAGTTCAAGAAAAACATCAATTCATGCAGGGGCGTGCCCAAGGGATGGGGGTGAAGGTGTCACCCCCTCCCCCGAAAATTTGGACCTTTCCATATTTCAAAAACGCGATTTTAAAAGAAATTTTTGTTAGTAATTGAAATTGTTTTTATGTCGTATCAGTGACATAGGGTGACCTGAAATTTATGGGCTGAATATTTTTAAAATTGCTCTCAACCTTCTTCCGTACTGTGAAATTATGTCAGTGGTTTTTTCGGTTTCCAAACGCCGCTTTTTTGCCGCCCCGGTGGCGCAGTGGTCTAAGGCGCTGGCCTCTGATCATTCGTCCGCAAGGGGTCCGGGTTCGAATCCCGGTCAGGCATGGATGTTGTGTTTGTCTTACGGCACTGGCTCTCTCCCTTCCCTGGAACCAGTGACCCTAAATTAGGGACGGGCGACTGCTTATAGCCCATTGAGTTGCTCACGGTGGTCGTTAAACCTCAAATCAAAAAAAAAAAAAAAAAACGCCGCTTGCTGAAATTCCACTTAACCACATAGCATGAAGTAAAAATTTTGTGTTTATATACACTGAAAATCCAGAAAAACTGGTGCAGACGAGCTTATGCAAAATACATAGTAACGTCACCTATGCGCGTACTCGGTTGCGTCCGCCAGTGCGTATATAAAGCGATAGACATTCTTGCCAGCTATCAGAGCTGTTTTCGGCATGATAATGACAAGTAATAACGATTTAAGCGATTTTCAACGCGGTGTCATAGTTGGCGCTCGTGAGATGGGCCACAGTATTTCGGAGGTAGAAACGAAGTTCGGATTCTCACGGACGACCATTGCAAGAAACTACAAGAATTCCGGCAAAACCTCCAACCTACCAGTGGTGTAGTCGTAAAATCAGCAGAAAAATCGGAGGTTATACTACAGTACATGCATAAAAAAAAAGGCACGGTATCCTCGTGGGGGTACCGTGCCTTTTTAACAATTGTGACTATGAGCTCACTTACCGATATGAATAAAGTATCTTCTCCTCATAGGAACGCGCCAAGCGAGGGTTCAACGGGTGCTAAGCCATCACCCCCTAATAGCTTAGCTAAGCTATTAGGGGGTGATGGCTAAGCACCCGGGCGGCAGATTCCGGGGGCGGAAGGACCCACAATAATTTTTTTCGGTTGATAAATTAATATCAGTGACGTGGGAGAATATATGAAAACGTTATACTGTGAGAAATCGTAATGCTAAGTGGAACGTTTACTTTTTTTAGTAAAAATAACTAATTTATAATTCAACAGAAAATGTCTTGAAATCAGAGAATAATTTTTACTGTTTTGTTCAGTAACAGATACCGTGGACAAAGGATTGAAAATTATTTTTCTATTTTTTTTTTTTTTAAACTTGAAGATTTCAGCATTCATGAATGCGTGGCGTTATGACAAATGGGGCCAATATGTAGGAAAAACACAATGGACTTCAAAAAGCATAATTTGTCGACTTAAGACCCTTGCGCATTTTATGTACTTCGAGCGGCTCAAAATTTAAATCTGGTCATAAATGCCGACGAAAAAATTTCCCTACAGATTGGGAACATTTTCAGCATTGTTCAAGAAATATATGCTTACTTTTCTAAATTACCTTATCGTTGGCAAATTTTCAAGAAAGAGCTTCCAGCGTTGACCGTAAAACAGGGTGGGAAAATATTATAGGATCGATGCAATACGGGTAACGAGCACTGGGGTACAATTCCGATGTATTCCACGATATTAAATATTTTGGTTAGAATAGTTAAAGAGACGCCCGTCATGTTTAATATTACATGTATATATATCATCATCATCATCCTCAACCATTATCTGCTGGATAAAGGTCTCCCCAAGTTTCTTTCACAACGATCTGTCTTGGACTAGTCTCCTCCATCTCACTCCCGCATGCTTTCGAATTTCATCTATCCATCTCCCACGTGGTCTTCTTTTGGGTCTTTTCCTGTCCCTTGGAATCCAGTCTAAAATTTCGGTTGTCCATCGATGGTCCGTTCTCTTGTCAATATGTCCAGCTCATTACCATTTCAGGGATTTTACTCTGATCATAATAATGTCTTCCGCTCTTATCATTTTCCTTATTCACGGGTTCCTAATTTTATTTTGCTTAGTTATATATACTGTATGTGTGTGTCCATCAAGAAGCTGTAACATGTTTATCATCGTACATGGCGAAACTTTTTTTTTTTTTTTACCGGTAATGCAGACTTTTGTGTAAATTGACAGAGAGGAAGCTGACTTCTTGAATTATTCGTAACGTCATCTGAACTAGAGTTTTACAGATTTTTTTTTTCTTCAGTTTTATATGAGACAGTAGTGTATTATGGAAAATCTCAATTTACCGGAAATAGAAAATAATGTTGCTAAAGATATTTATTTCATGTACAAATGAATAAAAATTGAAAAATATTCTCGTACAAGGGGCTTGCAGCCGGGCGGCAAATGCCATTGGCGCGCCCCTGCTTCTCCTCTCTCCTGTTAATTATGGCATGTTGAAGAGCATGCACAAGATTATTTTAATTTTTATTGAAATACATCCCATAAAGCCTTAGCTGCCCCAGTGGCGCAGTGGTCTAAGCTATGGCCTATGATCATTCGCCCGTAAGGGGTCCGGGTTCGAATTCCGGTGAGGCATGGATGTTGTGTTTGTCTTACGGCACTAGCTCTCTCTCTCTTCCCTGGAACCAGTGACCCTAAATTAGGCATGAGCGACTGCTTATAGCTCATTGAGTTGCTCACGGCGGTCGTTAAACCTACAATAAAAAAAAAAAAAGCCTGACGAGATAAATCCTTACAGCACTGTTCTTCTCTAGAAGAAACTCATGATTTACTATCAGTTGCTGAACGATGATTCATATACCAAGATCTTACATATTTTTTTGGATTAAATCGTTCAATGGGCGGTCCATTTGAATTTATGAACATCAGGTTAGATACATCGGAGATTAACAAAGATGTTCTGAGATCGGAACGATGTTGTTCACTAAACTGAATCCCCGTTCGCATTCAGCTGTCGAACAAGGCAGAGTTGAAATCATTCTTGAGAGGGGTTTTAAGTTTTCTGGTACAACTTGGACGTTTTCAGTATATTCTCTCAGTCTCTGAGAGAGTACAACTTGAGACGTTTTCAGTATATTCTCTCATTAATGACATTTCATCAACATTAAAACGTCACGGATTCGCCTTGTTTCTAGTTCTCCATAGCGCACGTCGTCTGTTTTAATAATTATTCGCTCTAATGAAGAAATATCTTTAAGAAGTTGTACATTTTCACTGTTTGAATATGAACACAGTCTTGATTTCATCCTGTCAACCGTGCTTTGAATAAACTGGTTTGGTTAATAGGTACAATTTTGTTGTTAGGAATCAATGGGATATTTTAAAATAATAATTCCTCGTTCGCTGCTAATGCTAAATGAGTTTTTTTTCCGCAGGATTTTCTCCGAAGCTCTCTATAATTCTTATGGTTCTTTTTATTAGACGTTCAGCTCTTGGCAGCGATGTTGTTCGAGATTGAAGTTCTGTTGATAATATGGACATTGAAGGTATACGCTATTCTGTCAAAAAAAAGTAGAGGGTATACGACGTATACCGCCGTATACCCTCCACTACAGCCCAGCAACCTACGATACCAGTGTGGCCGTAAAAAGACATTGGGTGAACGTGACCATCGTCGGCTGTTAAGAATTGTTTCACGCGATAGGCGTGCAACACTCTCACAGGTATCATCGGAATTAAATGCTGGAGCCTCAACAAGCATCAACGTCCGAACTGTGCAACGTACCCTGCACGATATGGAGCCGACGCCCAACTCGAGTCCCCTTGATGGGTGCACGACACAGAGCTATGCGCCTCGCTTGGGCACGGCAACACCGCCCGCCACTGGACACTTGATGACTGGAAACAAGTAGCCTGGTCTGACGAGTCACGTTTATAACTGTAACGGGCAGATGAGAGGATTCGTGTGTGGCGCAAACCACATGAAGCCATGGATCCCGCTTGTCAACAGGGAACTGTACCGGCTGGGGGGAGGGTCCGTAATGGTATGGGGTGTGTTTAGCTGGACTTCACTGGGACCCCTGGTACGTCTACAAACGTCTGTGACCGGCCAACGCTATGTGCGCATCCTTTCTGACGAGGTGCAGCCGTTCATGTCCTGCATTCATGCTGATGGGTTGGGCCTGTTCCAACAGGACAATGCACCACCACACAAGTGTCAGGACTCCACATTATGGTTAGAGGAGCATTCATCTGAGTTTGGGGTGTTGCCATTTCCACCCAAGTCCCCAGATCTGAACGTGATAGAACACATTTGGGATGCCATGCAACGCGTTATCGAACACAGGAATCCGAGACCTCGAAATACACCCAAATTGTGGAACGTTCTACTGGAAGTATGGTGTGCATTGCCTACAGCATATTTCCAGAAGCTAGTGGAGTCCATGCCCCGTCGTATTTTTACAGTCCTGCGCTCCCATGGGGGACCTACCAAGTATTAGACTGGTGTACCAGTTTTTCTGGCACTTTAGTGTATGTGCAGTGCTGTATAACACAGGAAAAAGTAGAAACAAAACTGTAATAAATAAAACAGTATGAACAAAAAGTATATTTGTTTTTGCTTCCAGTTAACCAGGATATTTTGCTATAACTCTACATTAAAAGTTCTTGACTGATTCTTATGCTTTTGCACTAAGCACATATTTGGTCGATGTAGGCCCAAGTCTTTAACGAGGTTTTTTTCTTCATCCTTTAATAAACTAAAAGGAGGTTCCAATAAAAAGTTCCTTTGTTCATTTAACTTACACGAACGAACTTTACAGCTTAACTCCACAAACGAAAATAAGCCGCTCACCGTCCGACGATGCGGAAGCAAAATTGCTACTGTTAAACAAAAAGCCACCAGCCCCAAATGACAATTTTAGGCATGCGCAGTTCAGCATACATCTGCTCATTCATTACTGTTCTCTGAAGCTTCGTCAAGGCAGCCAAGGCGACGAGTTGATGGGTGTCGCTTCTACCATTACGCGGTATTCACTACGCTCTAGTGAACGGATATGGAAGGCTGTAATGTGCTACCCAGTTACTCAACTATTGTAGTGGCTCACATTTGCATTCAGAAAATCTGGAAACTCGTTACTAATATGGATTTTCTTTCAGAATTTTTCCAGTTGAAAGAAAAAAACAGTTTTTTCTTCATTTTCATGTGGGGCTTAGCCTTGGATGCCCAAAATGACCCACACCACTGTGTCTCGTGACAACAATTGAATGTGTTTTATCCATGAAGACAAGGAAGTGGCAAGGAGCCAAGGACCCGAATGTCCCATTGCAATGAAAAGCCAATACACGGGTATACAACAATTGAACGTGTTTTCTCCATGAAGACAAGGAAGTGGCAAGGAGCCAAGGACCCGAATGTCCCATTGCAATGAAAAGCCAATACACGGGTATACAACACTTGAACGTGTTTTCTCCATGAAGACAAGGAAGTGGCAAGGAGCCAAGGACCTGAATGTCCCATCGCAATGAAAAGCCAATACATGGGTATACAATTGAACGTGTTTTCTCCATGAAGAAGGAAGTGGCAACAAGATAAGGACCCGAATGTCTCATTGCAATGAAAAGCCAATACATGGGTATACAGCAATTGAACGTGTTTTCTCCATGAAGACAAGGAAGTGGCAAGGAGTCAAGGACCCAAATATCCCATTGCAATGAAAAGCCAATAAATGTGTATGCTGAAAGTTTCTGTGGCAACGAAGCAATGCCAAATTTGAGTTCCATGACTTATTTCAGATTACTCTAAAGCACGCTGAAAAACAAGTTTTGATTAAAATACCATGAACCACATCAAAACAAAACCAACGCTGTAACATGAACACAGAAAACCCATAAGACTATTACAGGATTTCAATTTATGTACCATTTTTAGACATGTTAATTATTAGTGCTTTAGAAAATAGATTTCTCGCACACAAATCAGTCGTAGGATTCCAGTCACTTTTTCCAACAAATCCCAAAGTACCACCATCTTCTTAAGATATTAATGGTTTTAAAACTTTTAACTGAATTTTATACAGGTGACTAGGTGCAAGAACTAATCGCAGAATTGAAACTCTGGAACCGTAGGATCACCTCAAAAGAAAAGGAGCACTGGCCAAAAGATGCATTAAAAGTGCTTTAAAACTGTGCTATAGTGAAGTGTTACCCAATATAAAAACATTGTTTTGCATCAATGTCATAGCCAGGGGAGGGCCAGGCCGGGCTGAGCCCGACCTGTGTTTCCTTTTGCCCGACCTAGCGACTCACACAACAGTACAGGGCCCAACCTCTTGCACATCTTTTGCCCGACCACTTTATATCCTTCGCCCGATCTCAACTGTCAGCCACCCCTCCCAACTTGCTTGTCTGGCTACGGGCTTGTTTTGCATCCTAAGTACTCTACCAGTGGAAAATTCAGAAAGTGAGCATTCGTTTTTAAGACTGCATCTATTAATATCATATCTACATAATACCATATGAGCAAGGGCGCCCATAAACCCCGCCATTGGTATAGCCAAATTTTTGATAAATTTAAAACACTAAAATAGACAAAACCTTTTTTTAAAGCATTTTTAAAAATAATAAGACATTAATGAATGATTGCAAGTATCAAACTTCTTTATTTTTGTTGTATTTTAGTATTTTGTACATTTACTAAAATGTTTGACAGCCTTGAAGGGGGTAAGGAATTTTCTTACCCCCCCCTAAAAGTACTCATATGGGCACCACTGCATATCAGTACTGAGACTTAATGGGTTAGCATTACTTCACATCGAGAATACACATCGAAAGCTGAAGAAGTTTTAGATGAACTAGCAAAAAAAAAAAACCAGAAGGCTGGAAATACGACTTAAGTAATAATAAGTAAAAGTAACATAAGATAATCAAATCAAAAAATGTTTGTTGAAATGAGTATCGTCAGCATCAGGGGTTGTTAGATTTACTGTATAATGAATAAAGCGCCATTATACAAATGAAGAATGTTTCACTAGAAGGTAAATTTTTATTTCATTCTAGAATTACTTGTACCTTTTAACCATTTAACCATAAGTAATGTAATAATCTTGTTTTCTGCACAGATTAATAGCAAAATATAAGTGGTCAACCATTATGTGGTGATAAGAATATAGGTAATAAGAACATTAATAATTTCCAGGAATATTTATTTTAATATTTTTGCACAAATATTTAAAAAATGCACTCATAACCCATTTAGTTGTATATAAAAAAACATTTCGTATCCCCCCTCCAACCGAAAAAGATTGGGGGCACGCCACTGTGCAGGGTGATCGTCGAAACCACACCAATCGAATCTCAAGTCCCCCTACATAATCTGAAGAGTAATCTTGAAATAAGTTTTTCGTTTAATTTAAAAAATAAATTAATAAATCTTTTACCAAGTTTGTAATATTATTTCTTTTAAATCGATGAACAATCATAAAAAAAAATAAAGAAGACAGAAAAGTTAGTGGCTAATTTACATTTGACCATTATATGTTGCCAAAGGACGCACAAAGAGCCTAACCTCTTTCTTGCTTAAGGACAAGCCCCCAAGAATCATCGGATATATAATGAGTTTCTTTTTTTTATTTGTTTGTTTATTTACTTTTTAGCCATAGTTTCTTTTCAAGAGTTGGCAGCACTGTATGCACCTAGCGAACGTGGACATCAACTGGTCGCACAGAGAGTTTGGGTCTTGTACTCTGAATTTGGTACTACGAGCAAGTTCTCTTGCCCTGGAGTAAGTTTCTCTCTTTATTGCTCATGGCTACCCTTAACTTAGGATGGCAACTCCATGGCCTCCCCATTCCAATAAAGCAGACCCACCCAGCAACATGCAGAGGACATATAGGATCCCCTATACATTCAGTCTCTTATTTTAATTTAATTGTAGGGGCTAAAATCTACATAAGTTTGGCTTCCTTCTTATTTTAATTGTAGGGGCTAAAATCTACATAAGTTTGGCTTCCTTGCTGTCTCCATAGGGAATATACTGCTCATCCTAACAAAGGCCACAAATAAAAAATTATCTTACAAAGAAGAAAGGCAAGCTCACTACAGCAAAGCAACTGGAGCCATGCCCATATTACCAAAACCTTACTGAAGATATCAACATTTTTCCAAATAACATTATTGCTGAACTAAAATCATTATACTAAAACTGAAGATCTCGGGGTTACACTGGCTGAAAGTGATATTAATTTAATCATTTACGCTTTCCAACCGTAGGTTGAAGAAGCGTATATGCTCCAGCTTTGTCCGTCCGTCTGTCTGCCTGTCCGCACGATAACTCACGTGAAAATGGTTCGATTTCGACGAAATTTTAGTATGTGGTAGGGGACCACCTGGGGACGAACCCTATTGAAAGTGGGCGAAACAGGGTCAAAGGTCAGGACATAGGAGCGGAATCCATTCCATTGCCTTTATGCATCATAACTTGCATAAAAATGGTTCGATTTCAATGAAATTTTAGTATGTGGTAAGGAACCACCTGGGAACGAAACCTATTGAAAATGGGCGGAATGGGGTCAAAGGTCAGGACATAGGAGCGGGATCCGTTCCATTGCCTTTATGCATCATAACTTGTGTAAAAATGGTTCGATTTCAATGAAATTTTAGTATGTGGTAAGGAACCACCTGGAAACGAAACCTATTGAAAATGGGCGGACATAAAAGCGGGATCCATTTCATTGCCTTTATGCGTCATAACATGCGTAAATATGGTTCGATTTCGATGAAATTTTAGTATGTGGTAGGGAACCACTGGGCACGAACCCTGTTGAAAATTGGCGAAATGGGGTCAAAGGTCAGGCAGGGCATAAGAGCGGGATTTATTCCATTGCCCTTATGCGTCATAACTTGCGTAAGAATGGTTCGATTTCGATGAAATTTTAGTATTTGGTAAGGAACCACCTGGGGACGAACCATATTGAAAATGGGCGAAATGGAGTCAAAGGTCAGGGCATAAAAGCGGGATCCATTTCATTGCCTTTATGCGTCATAACATGCGTAAATATGGTTCGATTTCGATGAAATTGTAGTATGTGGTAGGGAACCACCTGGGCACGAACCCTATTTAAAATGGGCGAAATGGGGTCAAAGGTCAGGACACTGGAGTGGGATCCATTCCATTGCCCTTGTGCATCATAACTTACCTAAAAATGTTTCGATTGCGACAAAACGTTATGTTGTTCCGGAGGTATAGTGAACCGATTCTGTTGAATATCAACGAAATGGGGTCAAAGGTCATTGCACAAAAGCAAGTATTATTCCACAGCCATTATTCTCATAACTTCCGTAAAACTGCTTCTATTGCGACAAAACTTTAGTATGTTATTCTTGAGGTATACTGAACCGGTTCTGTTGAATATCATCGAAATGGGGTCAAAGGTCAGAACACAGGAGCGAGATTTATTCCACAGCCATTCTCCTCATAACTTGAGTAATAATTTCTGGTATGTTGGAAAGCATATCATAATCAATGCATCGCATGATTTTACTAACTCATAATCAATGCATTGCATGATTTTACTAACTTGTTTTAAATTTATAATGTAATTAAAAGCAATAATTATCAATTTTAGAATTCTGCAGTTGTTTTTTTTTGTTTTATTATTATGGAAGAGGAAGGATGGGATGAGTATAAGGTAGTGAAAACAATTAAGCCCAGTCCAGTCCCCCCCTTGTCAAATGTCCCTGCCTACATCATCACTCACCCTCAAATTGGGAGAAGGCAGTTATGATATCTAACTGAAAGCATGTCACATTCTGCAAACACATTTATACCATAGCTAAAAAAACAGCTTAGACAGTTCTCTTATGGACAGGGCCGGATTAAGGCCTTAGTGGGACCCTAGGCTAAGGCATTTGAATGGGCCACAAGGCTAAGACATCTGGATGGGCCCCCAAAGAACTTATGATGGGGAATTATAAAGTTCATTAAAACATGAAACTGTAACTACTAAATTATCTGCAGAGTTTTCATAATAAGTCACTGTATTTTCCATTGTTCTCATAAGAACATGAGTTAAAAGCTTAAGATTCCTAGATTTTGTCTTAGATTTTCTAATGATTTAGTATTGTATACTTCTCTTATTGCTTTTTTTTTTCGTTATGCAATGTGAAGCCACAGGAAACTTCGACCATTAATGGTTCCAAGTACAAATTGGGAGGTGTGGGTGGATGGTAGTGAAAAAGCTGAAATTGTCTCGCCGACCCCTCTGTATACAGACATGAAATCTTTACACTTGTACGCTTGGTGTGTCACTGTCTTGAAATCTGTTCCTTTTGGGGGGGGGGGGGTTAGCGACAACCGTGAGCAACTCAAAGGGCCATATGAGGAGTCGCCCATCTCTAATTTAGGGCTCAACGCAATATCCATGCCTCATCGGGATTTGAACCTGGACCCATCTCGCGTGAATGGCCATAAGCCATCACATTAGACCACTGCGCCACTGGGGTGGCTCTGTTCGTCTTCCAGCCTCTGTTTCTAACGAAGTGGAAATCGGATGAGACAAATGTAAAACTATTTTATAAACCTCTCTCTCTCTCTCTCTATTATTTGCACAAGCATGTCTCCTGGGCCCTTGGTCATGGTGGACTCCAAGGCTATAACCCTTACAGACTCCCCTTAATCTGGCCCTGCTTACGGAAGTAAGAAATGAATCCTCTTCAAAGTACACCCTCTCAAGTTAAAAGACTTCATTCCCCCTTTCTTAGAGACACCTTTGAAGCCCTGGATTTGCACGCTGACTGTTTTTGCCTTCAAGGTCACCTTTAAAGCAGAGATATAAATTCTCAATTACGCAGCTTGTGGATCTTTCTCTAGCTCGATTGCCTGGTGACTCTCTCAATCACAGGCTGGGATGTTATAGACACTGGCCTGTGCCTAACCTCACTGGGAGGAAAGTGTCTACTGGTGTCTGTCCAGCCATGTAAATCATTGCTTCATTAAACTGTCTATGAGCTGCTTCATTGCTCTGGTTGCTACTGTCCATCCAGACATTCTGCTCATTTCCTTATGGGTTTATCTACTGTTGTCCATTTTGATGTGCTGCTTCATCGAACTGGTTGCTGCTTTCCATCCAGACGTTCTGCTCAAAAATCAGAATGTGCGGCTGCAATGCAAGCTAGCTGCATTGCAGCTGAAACCGGTCGGTTGTGCAGACATCGTTCGTCAACGTATTTCACCTGAGTATTTTTTGAGCTTCGTATATTTCATCTGACTTACAACTACTCATACTTCTGTGATTTTTCTTATCTTTTTATCGTTTTTAATTGGTTTTACCTTCTTTTATTATATCCAAGTAGTATTTTGTCGAACGACCTAAGGCATTCACTCTTGGTGAATATTGACTACTACCCATCGATACGGAATTTCTTCATCTGTTACCATAATGACTTCACAAATAGTTAACTACAAGACATGTAATTATATTGCAATGATGACCCAGATTAACTGTCATAAAGAAAATAAGAGGCAATGCAGCAAGCTTACATTGCAGCCACACATTCCAAAGCAGCCATCCAAGAAACGTAAGTTACCCTTTTAAAAATAGTGCGAGTCTTTAACCCTAGGTCAGCAAAATGTTGACCTGATGTCTGAAAGACTACTAACATGTGAAACAGTATTTAATTGAGCTGATACGTATCATATATAGCTATTAAGTTTAAATTTAGGAGGTTTGTTCGAAGGACTATAGATCCAGAATCAGAGGTAAAATCTTCAAGTTTCTTATTTATGAGCAGCATATATTTTCCAGCCTTACCTCAGAACCTACCTCCTGACTACATTACATGGACGACATTTTTCATATGGCCTCACGAAAAGGAGACCCAATTTTTCCAAAATAAAACCAATGATATACATCTATGATCAGTTTTACTATGGAGCTTGAGCACTACAGTGCCTTACCATATCTGGATATTTTACTGACCAATCACCTGACAACCACCTGTGTACACAAGTCTACTATAGACCCACATCTATTCCCAATCTGATGATGCTCTGCAACTCATTCTGTCCCACAGAATACAAAACAGCTATCCTCCATTCTCAAATTAGAAAAGCATTCACCTCCAATCCCCATTCTGGACAGTGCAAAATTAAAAAAGTTATTGAATTGTCCACTGATGCAGGATAAACCTTGAACCAGATACAACTTTATCCAAAAAGCCAAAATCAAACGTTCTAATCTTTCAATGCCACAACTACATCTACCTGGGCTCAATTCCCTACATACCAAATGCTTCTTATAAACTCAAGAAGATGAACTATAGTGTCATCTTATAAGGTCTCCTGCATCTTTACAAACTGTGTAACACAAATCTCTTGACGACGGAGATCGAACCTGCATCCTTCTGCTCTGGAGCCGAATGCTTTCTGATTAAGCTACCCCAACAGAATTTATCACTGCAACTTTGCTGTCTTGACATGTGCTTCATATTTGTAGTAGAGTATGTCACATATATAACCCCCCCCTCCCTCTATGAGAAAGGCAGGGGCATGAGATCGCATGTTACAGGTCTGCTGCAAAGAAGCAGGCTTGGAACAACTTTTTGTAGAAGGAATTCTCACGAACTCCAGATCATGTGTGTGGAAGAATCATCACACATTTTTCAAAGCAAAGATGGCATTTTCATTAATTTCAGATGATGTGTGGAACAAACATCACACATTTTTTGAAGAACCCAATGGCCAGCAGATCTATTTCCACAATTGGGTGCCAACGTGAAAGGCAAATTTGCCGGTGATGGAGATCAAACCTACATCCTTCTGCTGTGGAGTCAAGAGAGAATGCTTTATCAATTGAATGATTTATCAATTATTACACCAACGAAATTTATCGCTGCAACTCTGCCATCTTGACATGTGCCTCATCTTTGTAGTATGTCACAATACCATGCTGAAGAGAAATACCGACAAAAAAAACAAAAACAAAACTGTTTCCAACAAGGCTCCAGAAGATACTGCCTGGAATGAACAAGCATACTTTTAGAATCAGAATCAGTGAGCATAAAAGAGACACAAAGAATGGTAAAGTAACCACAACCCTATCCACAATCTCATGTGGGATGACATAAAAATTAACTTCCTACTCCTGCCTCAAATCTACAGCCATTCAAGAAACTTTGGAAATCATTACCAACAGTAAGACTTACAATGACAATCTCTCTCTAGAGTTGCCATGAATTTAGAACCAGTTCTTTAAATAATGCCATTTTCCTTCCAAGACACCATATGCCCAATCATTATGACACCTCGTGCCTTTGAATGAAAATTACCCCTCATATCCATTTGTTTATTGTCAAGTAAAATCACCAAGTTCAAATTGTAAGGCATTCTAAAAACCATCATATGGTTGATGTGTGCAAGCTTGGAAATGTTTATTTATATGGAACAGTTAAAGTTAAACCTAACACTGCACAAGTAGCTCATTTCTTTGTACTAGATTTGACTCCATTGGACTATTTCTCATTTTCAAATCTTAAAAAAGGTCTTCAAAAGGCAGAAATTTGACAATCACAATGCCGTAGTAGATGCAGTGAACAAATAGTTAAATCAAAATCTGAATTTTATCTCTTCAGGTTGCAAATTTCATGGGACTGGGCCAGAAAGTGTTTTAACTTAAGGAGAGATTGTGTTTTAACTTAAGGAGAGATTTTGTTAAAAAGTGAATGGATTTTTACAATGTTCTAGCATTTCGTCTATGAAAGCAGAGGCGATTTTAGATCTTTTGGGGCCCTAGGCGCTAAACGATTTACCCCCCCCCTTCTCCTCCACCCCTTCTTATCGCCTCAGAAATTTTGAGTCAGATTAAAAAAAATAAAGTCAAGAAAAAAATTTTTGTTTTTACCTTTTTAAAATGCTATTCTCTGTTTCTATTATTAGAACATTTTATAAGAAACAGTGCTAATGTAATCACTGTCTGCCTGCGCACATCAATGTTTTTGTTTTTAGAGATATTTCGAAAATTATTTTTACAGCTAATAAGAAATCAAAGGACATCAGGTTTGTCACTTTAAATATCCCATTATACTTCATGAATTTACCCCAAAGGCCTGTCAAAGTCGAAAATTCAAAAAATTGAAGTTCTTTTGTGAATAAACTATTCAACTAAAAGGAAGGCTAAATTATTTTAACTGTTCCTTTCAAAACAAGTACATCAATAAAAACTCAAAAACTTGCAACAACAGCAAGAGAAAAAAACAGAATATGTTATTATTTGAGAAAGCAAAATATCAATTTGATAATACAAATAAAATGGTCGCTTTAAGGATTGATTTGTTTCGGTTTGTGAAAACCAAAACAAAACTGGCAATCCAATCATACGTTTTCGGGGCCCCTCATGCTTTGGGGCCCTAGACGCGCACCTAGTATGCCTAGTTGAAAACCCGCCCCTGTATGAAAGGAAGGAAAATTTTCACCCCCACCACACCACACCACACCACACCACACCACCCCACCCCACCCCATTCAATTGTTAGGCACAAGGAGTTTAACTGCCTGATGCAGCTAAGCCCTGTATAAGTGTACTGCACAATTACCTTCACTGTTTTACCAAAGAGCAGGGTGTTATCTACCTGGACAGGCTACCATCAGAGGAAGACTAAGATAAACAAAACACATGATATATGATGGCAGTAACATATACCGCAAAGCAGGCTTGGAAAACTTTGCTAGAAAAAATATATACAATTACGGGAGAAATCATTGCTCCAGCCTGCTTCCATATTTTTGGAAAATTCTTTTTTTTATCTTAAATACATAGTTTTACACACATCTATGTAATTAAATGATGTTCAAACAAAAATACAGTGCAGGGAAAACACTGCTGGGGAAAAAAAAGGCCTTTATAGAAGGAATCTTTGCTGCCTTTAGCTTCTGTTGTCGAAAATTTTTGCCTCTATTTCACAATTATGAGAGAAATTTTAGCTCTGTCCACAAGTTTTGTTGTTTTCGAAAAAAATTTCTTTCATTTTGAAACTTAAATACAAACATTTATGCAATAAAACATTAAATAACAATACCGGACATCACACAAAAAAAAAAGAAATAACATTATGGGAGAAATCTTCACTTTGTCTACCTTCTGTTATCGGAAATTTCTGAAAAACAAAAAAACTTGCATCCATGATCAGGAGACTACAAAAGATTATTTAATAAGGTTCTAGGGATATTGTTTTAATCTGCAGAACCAAAACAAAATCTGCAACATACATTGCACATCGCCGTGATTCTGCTACAGGGGTGAAATTGTTTCAAAGAGGAAACAAAAACTTATGCGGGTTTTTAGTGGGATTCATGATGACTTGGTTGTTACAGTAACAGATTTAAAAATTAAAAACTACACTGGAAAGACCATACAAATTTAAATTTTGATTAATTTCATCTACTTTTTGTAAAGAATATTGATAAAATGAAGAAACAAAACAGTCAGTGGGTATGTTTTTAAATATCAATTTTGGCATTTTCTGCATTTTGCCAGCATTGAAAACCTGACATTTCTTTTGCAATTTATCAGCTCACCATTGAGAATCAGAGTTTCAAAATGTACATACAATTCTTTAAATTTTAACTTGAGTTATATATAATGCAATAAGTGAAAGTTCAGTGAACACCTTTAAAAAGAGCCAAAAATTATTTAGAACTATTAGTAGATCAAATAGGACGTATGATTCTAACAGAACATGAGGTATTTGACATGCAATAATGTTGTTATCTTTTGTTCTATAGGTTTTTAATAGGTTTAAATAATGGTCACTAATAACCTTATTTAGTAAATTCTGTTCAACACATTTTTAAATTTATGCTGAAGGAGGAGTTGCATACCTTGTTGGAGTAATCTTCTACGTAAAATTCTGGTGAAGATGACCAAGTTAAAACTCATGAAACAAATTAAAACATATGAAGAGGGTAAAAGAATGTAGTCAACTACTGTAAAAACCCAAAAAAGCTAAAAGACTTAGAATGCAGAAGATAGTTAAAATCTAATGAAGTTAAAATACGTAGTAAACTGCAGCCAAATTCGCCATTTGGTAAAGTAGTGGAATAACAATAATAAAGCTAAAAACTAAAAGATTTGATGAGAATAAAAACAGGTGATTCCTCAATTCGCACAATACATGCAACAGGTTGACGTTAAAAAATCCTGTGATGCGACACATTTCGCCTGCCTTACGCAGGCATTTTCAAACATGAAATGATCTGGATATCTGGTCTAGGTGAATTCGCGGTCGAGCCAAGTACATGTCATGAAAGCATGCCAAATCAAAGTACACGTCATGCTAACATGTTGTATCTTGACAAGTGTGTGTCAAACTTTATACCCACACACACCTACTGATGCTGCTATAGACTTAATAGAGATAAAACTGTCACAACATGATACCTAAGACTGAAACTGAGGACATTACATCAAGTCTAAAAGTCATCATGAATAACAACTATTTCAAATTTCAAGGAAAAATCTACAAACAACTCCAAGGAGCACCTATGGGCTTACTGATTTCTGGAATTCTGGCAGAAGTTATACTACAGGGCATAGAAAATAAAATAATGTTGGACAAAAATATAAAAACTCCAGCCATCTTTGTTAGGTATGTAGATGAATACTAATCTTTTGGCAACATGACATAAAGGAATTGCAATATTTTATTGAGGCATATGCAAACTAATATCCTTCAATAAACTTAACAGTGGAAATGGAAAAAGATGGGGAAATACTGTACCTTGACATATTATTTACAAAAGACAAAAATGGTATTCAATATCAGGTCTGCCAAAAACCAACTTACTTACCATCAATTATCCCAGCAGATTCATGTAATTCGACAACATAAACTTGTAGCTTTTACAGCCTTCATACAACGAACATATACACATTCATCAAATACAGCATTTTATAATGAAATTCAATGGATAAAGGACATCACAGCCCAAAATTGATATCAGGATCATCATATGATTAATAATTTAATAAAAAAATTGGAACAAAAAAGATCAAATAATGCAGTAATGAAGACCACTGAAGAGATCACCTACTCTGGTTCTCTAATATACATGAGACATATTTTCAGAAAACTGAATATGAATATTGGTATTAAAACAAAAGACATAAAAAGAATTTGAATGCAAAGTCAAGAAAAACTCATTACAATGGATCTGGCATGTACCGCATTCCAATTATTGATAATAACCATAGTAGTCCCAAATCATACATCGGAAATACCAAACAATCTTCGGTTTTTGATTAAATGAGCAAATCAGTCAAACTGGATTAAACTTTAAAATAAAAGCACACTGATTTATTATTGCATGCAGTACAATTCTAACCCTAATTGGGCTGATATAACAATTTTGGTGCAACATAAAACATGGATAGAAAATTTGGTTGCTGAATCTACACTGAAGTGCCAGAAAAACTGGTACACCAGTCTAATACTTGGTAGGTCCCACACGGGAGTGCAGGACTGCAGAAATACAAAGGGGCATGGACTCCACTAGATTCTAGAAATATACTGTAGGCAATGCACACCATACTTCCTGCAGAGCGTTCCACAATTCGGGTGTATTCTGAGGTCTCGGATTCCTGTGTTCGATAGCGCGTTGCATGGCATCCCAAATGTGTTCTATCACGTTCAGATCTGGGGACTTGGGTGGAAATGGCAACACCCCAAACTCAGATGAATGCTCTTCTAACCATAATGTGGCATCCCGACACTTATGTGGAGGTGCATTGTCCTGTTGGAACAAGCCCAACCCATCAGCATGAATGCCGGACATGAACGGGTGTACCTCGTCAGGAAGGATGCACACATAGCGTTGCCCGGTCACAGACTTTGTAGACATACCAGGGGTCCCAGTGAAGTCCAGCTAAACACACCCATACCATTACGGACCTCCCCACCATCCATCACAGTTCCCTGTTGACAGGCGGGATCCACTGCTACATGGGGTTTGCACTACACACGAATCCTTCCATCTGCCTGATACAGTTGGAAACGTGACTCATCAGACCAGGCTACTTGTTTCCAGTCATCAAGTGTCCAGTGGCGGTGTTGCCGTGCCCAAGCGAGGCACATAGCTCTGTGTCGTGCACCCATCAAGGGGACTCGAGTTGGGCGTCGGCTCCCAAAGCCCATATCGTGCAGGGTACGTTGCACAATCTGGATGCTGATGCTTGTTGAGGCTCCAGCATTGCATTCCGATGATACCTGCAAGAGTGTTGCACGCCTATCGCGTGAAACGATTCTTGACAGCCAACGATGGTCACGTTCACTCTTTTTGGTAGGTTGGAGGTTTTGCCAGAATTCTTGTAGTCACAGTACACCCTTGCAATGGTCATCCGTGAAAATCCGAACTTCGTTTCTTCCTCCGAAATACTATGGCCCATCTCACGAGCGTCAACTATAACACCGCGTTGAAAATCGCTTAAATCGTTATTACTTGTCATTCTCATGCCGAAAACAGCTCTGACAGCTGGCAAGGATGTCTATTACTTTATATACACACTGGTGGATGTAACCGAGTACACGCATAAGTGACATTGCTATGTATTTTGCATAAGCTCGTCTGTACCAGTTTTTCTGGCACTTCAGTGTATATGTATAAATATCCAGATTTTTTTTTTTTTTTTTTTTTTTTTTTTTTTGTAAAACCAACAGCCCCATAATTCTACAACATGCTTAGAAACACCTAACAGGCAAGGGGAAAATTATTGGAAAAAGGAAAAAAGCTAAACGAAGAAATGCAAGGTCTTCACTGCTGGGTCAACCGATAGATGGCATTTAACGCACTTGTCAAGATACACGTTATGATGTGTACTTTCATACAGCGTGCTTTCGTGATGTGTACTTGGCTCAACTGTGAATTCACCTTGACCAGAAACCCAGATCCTTCCATGCTTGAAGATACTTGCGTAAGGCAGGCGAAACACATCACATCACAGGATTTCTGAACATTGGCCTGTTATGTGTATTGTGCAAATTGAGAAGTCACCTGTTTTTATTCTCATCAAATCTTCTAGTTTTTAGCCTTATCATTGTTATTCCACTACTTTACCAAATGGCAAATTTGGTTGCAGTTTACTACATATTTTAACTTAGTTAGATTTTAACTATCTTCTGCATTCTAAGTCTTTTAGCTTCTTCAAGTTTCTACTGACTATGTTCTTTTACCTCCTTCATATGTTTTAATTTGTTTCATGAGTTTAAACTTGGTCTTCTTCACCAGAATTCTACATAGAAGGTTACTCCAACAAGGTATGCGACTCCAAATTCAGCATAAATTTAAAAACTTGAACAGAATTTACTAAATAAGGTTATTAGCAGCCATTATTTAAACCTATTAACTATATACCACATACATTTGAGTACACTATACCTCAGAGTGAAATGTATCACATTTAATCTATCTTATGCATTGATAAAAACTAATCAGGTCTTACTGTGAGGTTGCTATAAAGCATCTCATTCTGTAAAGAAAGTTCATTTCAAAGTACTGGCTTCCTATTCCTAGTTCATTAAATTAAAAACTAAATAAATATTTTATGGGGTTTTTTTCTAGGAAAAAGATTTATACTGCAATTTTTTGGAGAAAAATCCAGGCAGTTGATTGTTGTCACTCTTTCATTTTTTTTTCTGTTTTAGATTTATATTGCAAATTTTTGGAGAAAACTCCAGGCAGTTGCTTGTTGTCACTCTTTTCTCCATTTTTTCCTATTGCAGTTATGGTTAACCATGACAGTTATTTTTCATAAGATCTTTCCAGATGTTAGATAATGACAAACCTCTGCAGCCATTAATGGAGTGCTTTTTCTTTTCAAATCTTCTTAATTTTCTTTTAAGAAAATTTTCAAAGCTGATGGACCTTTAAGGAATCTGAGTCCATGTTGTGACCAATTTCTCTAACATTCCTATCTAAACCTGTTTTGTTGGAGCAATTTTTTTTTTATTTTTTGGCTTTTTGCACATTTTGATGGCTGAGTTCATCGTTCAGTTGCTGTTATAGAAAGCTAACTTGCTCTTGTCTTTTGCCTAGGTTCAGTTTTGTTTGATTGCATGCCTTAAATGCGAGTTCTTTCTAAGATACAAAAGCATCCTTTCATGGTTACAACTTGATTGTTTTGGATGTTATACATTTGGACTAGTTTTGACTTCGAGATGGGAAGGCATCACAGCTAAGCTTCTCCTATGGAACTTATGAATTTGAAAATGCCAAATGTGATGTTGCCACCAGCTACTGGCTACTAAGTTTTATGTTCTCTCTAAAAAGATCATTCATTGAGTTTAGCCATTTTAAAGAGCAAAATTTGAGCATTGTAAGATGTAACTTATGGGACATTGACATATTCATGTACCCAAAATTGTTGAGGGACAAAAATGATGCACATCCATGAACATTTAAAGAAAATCTCTGAATTTTCTTTCATTTTGTTCCTTTAAATAAAGTCAGTTTCATATGAAAAAAGAATTTTCTCATTTACCTCCATAGTTTATATGAATTATTAATCAGAAAGAAAACTGGTAGCTTAATACCATAGTAAAAAGAACACACATCAACTAATTTTTATGCACATTTAGGTGCCTCATTTTTCTACAGTCACAATCATTTCAGTGAACAAATACATTTTCTTAAGAGGGATGCAAATAGGCCTCTACAAGTCAAATTTGTTTCTCCTTGTGGTTATTGAATGAATACAAAAAATCTTAAAATGTCACATCAGAAAACTTTGCACTTATAAGAAACCTTGACTGTTTCACACTCAAATTCACCTTGCAATGTTCACATTTACTCAGCAATAGTATCTTCAGATGTTACTATCAACAATGATAAATACAGTGGAAGTCAGATATAACGTGGTTGGTTATACCGTGGAATCTGATATGATGTGCTGCAGGGCTAGAAAAATATTCTGAAATCTAGTGGCCAGCTAAAATTTTTAGTGGCCAGACACTGGAACAGTGGGAAGTGTATATATATATTTATAACATCAAAGTCATGTACACTTCTGTCCAAGAAATAATGCTTTACCCTTAGCTTTTAGCTTATCTCCGACCCGAAAAAAGAACGGTACTCACTCATTTTTTTGTTTTCAGGGCTTGCAAATTCTTGAATTGCCGTAATTTTTGTTGTATCATTCGCATCATTTTTTTTTTTTTTTTTTTTACCTTCACATAAATCCGCAGACCATGACATTCAGAGGAAAAAAAAAAACCCAAGATCTGAAGTAAGAAAAAAATGATATTATAATATAAAAAAATTGATTTTTAAAGTTAACTTTTTTTAATAAATTTTTTATCTCCGGACACAAATAAACCTTAATGAATTCATAGAAATACCGGGTATACTTGCACGTAAGTCGAACGTTTTTGGAAGAAACACTGCTTTCAAAGTTGGAGAGTCAGCTTACACACGAATCAGTAAAGAAGTGGGCTGGTCTTCCGTGAATTCTCCCGCAGAGTTTACTGACTGGTTTGTTTATGTTTTAGACCATGGTTTTTTGCGTGCCATTGTGAGCTAGTTTTTTGACCTTTTGAAAACCATTGCATAGTGACACGATCATATCCTCAGCTGTGCCCCCCACTTTAAGTTAAAAAATTTGGCAGAGTAACTTAGATGTTTCCTTTTTGAAGACATAAAATATCAGAGAAAGAAAATATCAGCAGCAAAGATGCTGGTCAAAACGTTGAAGGACAAACTAAACACAAGGCACAGTGCATACGAGATCCAGAACAAGGAACTGTGAAAGGAGGCATGCATGTATGTATGTTCATGTAGAAAACACTGTATATACATTTTTATTGACTGGTTGACAAAGAGAGGGCACAACCAGTCAGTGTTTTGTCTTTCTCAATGATACAAGAAAGGCAAAATTACTCTCCCATCCATTCCTCCCTACAACTTTCCTGATCTTTCATTATGGCACCCTTTCTTCCTCCTCTCTGCTTCTGTACAAACTCCTGAACTGAGAAAAAATGTTCTGAGGGATTTCTTTCTCCAATTATACTCCTTCTCCTGCACAATTATCCTGTGGATTTTTGAACTTTTTTAGCAGCTAATCCACAGATAATATGACAAAAATTACGGTACATGTTTTACAGTGATGTTTTGCGTGGTGGCCCAGACAATTTTTTTGGTCACCCTGGGTGACCACATTTTTCGATCCCTGATGATGCAGGTCCAAATTGTATCCCCCAAACCAAATACATACATACTCAGATTTGGATAATACAGCAGGTATCTTCATAACGCTTTTATCACCTTGTCCCTGTATACCCGCATTATAACAGCCTTCCACTCAAGTTAAAATATTCTCTAATTTTGATCTTAAATTTTGCTGAAGGCACACCAAAATATTTTGCCACACTTTGCATCCATCCAACAAAACACAAGTAGCTAATTTCTGAATGAACAGCATATTCAAACTGAGTCTTGAGATATCCACCCTAGTGTGCAACCATTAGTGTACCCAGATCAAACCCTATTTTTATTTAATAACATATTTAAAATCAAATTATTACCTTGTAAACCTGTCCATATGTTCCATTACCAACAACTTCAATCAGCTCAAAAATCCCAGCAGGATCCTGAAAAAATAAATAAATATAATCTTGAAAGCTTAGTGGGAAAGAGGAACTAAAGTGAAAGCAAAAATTTGTCACCACTTCCTCTGCCTTTTGGTAAAGAGGATACGCAAAAGTAAAAACAAAGAAAGTCTTAACATACATTGCATTTATAAAAATGATTCTGTTGAATGGGTATATATATTTACACTGAGTACCATGAATTAATAATTTTATTTCTTTTCATGAGGTAAATGGAGACCTGTCCTACAGCTGGTTTTTTGACTTAAGGGCATGTATGTAGTTTGTGTGTATTAATTTACATATCTAATTTGCAGAATAGTAATTCATAAATCACATAGGTAAACATATATTGTCAAAACATACACATCAAAATTGAATTAAAAAATATGAAAGTGAGAATGTATTAGATTGCTTGTTAATATTTTAACACTCTAATAACCAAAACCTTTATTTTACTATCCTTTACACATTGTGCTATGTTGTATAATAATCTAGATATGATTGTTCCACAAAAAAAAAAAAAGCCTATTTTGCATAATCTGCCCTTTTTCCATGTGTGTGTGATAGTGTTCTGTTTTCTTTTTGTTTTATATCTTGCACATTAAATTTGTTTTTCTAATCATACAACCATTGACACAGGAGATTCTGTATTATAGCAAATCAGCATCATCACTTCTCCACATGAATAGATCATTAAGAGTCTAATCCGCATCAGTTTTTGGCTTATTTGATGTAGGCCACTATTAATTACAGTGAGCATTTTGGTAATTCGGACGTGCAAGAAGCCCATACTAAAAAATATATGGATGCACTTAAATATATGGATGCACTTTTAGTATCCTGGACAAGTTGAGGCATCTTCATGACTACTTAAGCATAACAGCAATAGTAAGTAATGGAATCTGATCATCATTACCACATGGCACAGCATACAATGGGCATTTTATTTAAGTAATTCAGAAGATTGGGAAATCAATGTGTTGCATGTTTTCTATCATGATAAAGTTGAGGTTAATATAAGTGTAATATGGAAACAGAAGATCTCTCAATCACTGCTACTGCGTAACAGAGTAATGCAGGACTGCCTGTTGCTGTAACAATTCTATATGAGGAGGGGGAGGAAGTTAAGTATTATATGTACACACTAAGATAAAAATATTGGGTTGAGGAATAAGTAATGTCGGTTTTTTCCACAGTTCCATTTGTGTGCCAAAATAAAATATTGTGGCAACATGTGATATACTATGCGACAGATACGTGTTCACTCTACATGCCAGTGTGTGTGATTTGATTTAATTTTATTTGGTTTTCAGGTCATTAAAATGGAATGTCAAGTGGACAAAGAGGAGCATTACTGACACCTGTTTCTTTGCGTTTAATCGAGGGACCAAAGCCACGAAAGCTGCTCATGAGATTTGTGCTGTCTACGGTGAAGATGCTGTGACTGAAAAGATGGCTCAACAGTGGTTTTCGTACTTTAAATCCGGCAATTTCAACCTTAAGGACATGGATCGCCCCGCTCGCCTGGTTGACTTCGATGAAGAGCAATTGAACCAGATGCTGCACGAAAACCCGCATCAATCAACCAGAGAACTGGCTGAGCAAATGAACTGTGATCAAAAGACAGTCGTGAATCACCTTGATGCGATGGGAAAAGTTCAAAAAGCTCGGTGCTTGGGTTTCGCACATTTTGAACGACAACAACAGAAATCAATGTTCCACAATTGCTGCCAGTTTGCTTGCTCGTCACAGGGCTACTTGTGGTCACAAGGAAAGATTTCTGTACCACATTGTTACCGGCAATGAAAAATGGAGTCCGTACGTCAACATGAAGCAGTGAAAAGAATGGCTCAGTCTCATGAAACACAGAACGCCGCGAGCAAAACAAGAGTCGCATTCTCGGAAGACGATGTTGTGTGTCTGGTGGGATTGGCAGGGCATAATCCACTATGAACTTCTTCAGAACAATGAGACGGTCAACACAGACCTCTATGTTCAAACAACTGCATTGACTCCACGACGCGACGCGACGCAACAAAAGCGACCCAACTGGCGATACGGTGTTCTACTGCAACAAAACAATGCTAGGCCCCACATCGCCAATATGACCAAAAACCACCATTCAAGTACTCAATTGGGAAGTTCTGCCGCACCTGCCCTATTCTCCGGACTTGGATCCATCCGATTTCCATCTGTTTCGATCGCTTTCCAACAATTTGTGCGGCGTCATTCTATAATGATGTGGAATTGCGGATGTGGTTGGACGACTTCTTCGGGTCATGACTGGCAGATTTCTATCGCCGAGGAATGGAACAACTTGTTGAATAATAGGAAGCAGTTGTAAAATACTAGTGTCAAACACATTATTGATTAAATTGTTATTTTTTGTTGTTGTGAAATAAAGTTTTCCAACATTTGAAAAAAACGACATTACTTATTCCTCAACCCAATATATCATCATCATGAGAAAGTTTTGAAGAAAAAATAATAAAAACAGTGTATCCAGATATCCCCTTTTATTCTTGTCATAACTGAATTTTATGGAAGTTCGTGGTTTTGTATTTTTTCACCTTTAAGCATAAGTTTACACTATATTGGTCTGCAACCATGTTATTTTTACTATTGTTATTAGGACAGAAATTGCATTTTCCTAAAGAAATCAAACCACCTTCCAGTTTTTCCTTGTATGCTAATTACTACCCATTATTCTTTAATCCATTAAATTCACTCACTGTGTTCTTCACTAATCCTTTTCAGCTGTTGCTCTGGCTTTTTTGCAGTTTTTACCAACCAATTAGCCAAATTCAAGTTGTTTTTTTGGCCAAATATAATCCAAAATCGCCATTTTTTTTTATTGGGGGTATAACGACCACCATAAAAAGCCATGTATGCTGGCAGTACAGCTGGTGTACAAGTAAATGGTGTTTTATCAAAATGGTTCTCTGTTGGTGCAGGAGTCAGACAAGGTTGTGTAATGTCATCATGGCTGTTTAATATATAGTATTTATGGATGCGTGTATGCACGATGCCAAAATAGATAATACTGGTTTATGTCTTGGTGATATCCGTGTGTGCAGATTGCTGTAAGCTGATGACACTGTTCTGTTGGCAGAGAGCGAAACTGAGTTGCAGGGTATGTTGTCCCAGATGTACAAAGTTTGCATTAAATTCAAACTGGGTATAAATAAGGGAAAACCAAAGTTATGGTTTTTGAGAGGGAACTGGTAGCACTGAATGTAATGTAAATCTAAATGGCACAGCGATTGACCAGGTAAGCGATTTTGTGTATTAGGAAGCATGTTTGACCGAGAGAACAAATTGGATGGTGAAATTAGGTGGTGAGTGAATTCTTCATTGAAAGTCATGGCTGCTTTGGGAGGTTTTCACAGGAATGATGAGTTCTCAAGAGAGACCCGCATGGCTGTGTATGAAAGTGTAATTATTCCTACTCTGATGTATGGTAGTGAAACCTGGGTTCGATTCTACCATAGGCGTAACCACTGGGGAGGTCAGAGCTCTCCCATATTTTCAGAGTCGGGGATCCCCAATGTAAAGGACCCCCCCCCCAAAAAAATTTTTCAGGAATATAATGATAAAATGCACACTTTATGATCTGAACCAACAAAATTTAATAATATAAGATTGTAATTTTTCATAGAATGCAAACATGTGTATAATGTGTACTTAGTAAAACAGCAATATTGATTCCTAATAAGCAAAGTTAGTTCAACAACTTTGTAATTGTAATTTACATTTCTTCCCTATCAATCATAGTTTTACAGTTGTGTTCGCTAAGTTCCACAATTTGCCAACAAAGGCACCTATGTCGTGCCCGTTAGATCGTGCCTCAGCAACTGCCTTGCTCCTACGTGAGTGCGCGCGCTTGTGTGTGTGTGTGTGTGTAGGGAGGAGGTCCCAAACTTTTTTTTTTTTTAGATTGGAGGTTTAACGCCCACCGTGAGCAACTCAATGGGCTATAAGCAGTCACCCGTCCCTAATTTATGGCCACTGGTTCCAGGAAATGGAGAGAGCCAGTGCCATAAAACAAACACAACATCCATGCCTCACCAGGATTCGAACCCGGACCCCTTTCGGACGAATGATCAGAAGCCATCGCTTAGACTACTGTGCAACCGGGGCAGCCCAAACTATCTTATATAGTAATGTATATATGACGATTATGGGCAAAACACGTAACAATATTAACAAAGAAAGGTAACTTGATCACGCTAGTTACGTTAACTAAAACTTTTACAAAAGTTCGTAAGTTGGAAGCTTTCGACCTTATCTTAGGTCTTCATCACGCCAATGGAGGACTAAAATTGTTGCCAGATTCTACATTTGAATTTTTCCTATTTTTGTTGCCAAAACTTAGAATTGATCTCCAGATCAACGGAATGTAGAGAGGAGATTCGGAGTTGCAAGTCATTGAGTTGAAAATAATTTCTATGCTTTCACGGTAACGGAGGGCAAAACGATTGTCAAACGAAGCAATTCGTTTTGCTTCGTTCCAGTGGGGAACTGCAGATGTGTCTTCCATTGTCAAAATAGACAAGGCAGTGTTGGGATTGCCTTTCGAAACATCTTTCCTGTGTTCTAAAATTCTATGGCTAATGCTCCTGTATGTGCTTCCAATGTATAAGTTATCCCCAGTAGAAGAAGAGATAGGAATGCAGTAAACTCCTGGGAGGTTCAGGCTTTCAACTTTGTCCCTATCCCTTTGTAGAAGTTTCAAGATGTTTGGGGTAGATTTAATGGCAAGATGGTAACCAAAACTTCTAAAAAGGATCTGTAACTTATAAGCATAGGAAGGATGGTAAGGAACAGAACCACAGAATTTCAGGTCTTCTTTCTTGTGAGGAAGGAGGCATTCGATTTTCGAATGGTTTTCATATTTCTTTATGAGGGAGTTAACTGTAACAGCAGGGAAACCATGAGAGAGGGCTATTGTAGAAATTTTGGAGAGTTCTTCTTGAAGAGAGAGTTGGTTGTTGCAAATGATCTGTGCCAATCAAGTACTCTTCCTCTTGTTTAAAAGAATTCAGGTCATTTATTCAAGAAAATGACCTAGCCGTATGCAAAGCAGATAAAGTTGGTTGCCCAGTCATCATTGGTAAAGAAACTCTAAACCAAAAAGTGCTTTCTTTTCTTACATCTGCTAACTGCATCCCTTTACAGTCAGACACCACCAACTCACTCAAAAACTCAGTTGACAGATTAGCTAAGAAAGAAACTCTTCAATCCTTCCTTGGTGATATATCACCCCTCCTTACTTTAGAACTCCCAGGCTCTTCCTGCAAGTGAAACTGCATAAAGCTGGTAACCCCATCAGACCTTTAGTGGAATATTCGTTTTCTCCAGCTGTAAACCTTGAAAAGAGATTGGTCCACAAATGCAAATCCCTGGCAGCCAACCATCCTCATACAGTTGTCTCTACTTCAAACTTCATCCACAACCTTCCTAATTCCTTTCGCCCTTGTGATAATCTGTATACTCTTGATGTAGAATCTTTGTTTCCCTCTGTACCATATTTTGATTCCTACATGCTCCTCATGAAGAAATTGATTCTTCATTTTGAACCCCCCGGTCCTCTTATCAAAGATCTTTATGATTGTTTCCACACTATTCATCAACACAGTTGTTTTGTTTTCAACAAAATTGTGTATAGGCAACAATCTGGTCTCCCCATGGGCTCACCTCTTTCCCCTCTGCTTGCTGAAATCTACATGCAACATATTGAAGTTTCCATAATTCCTCTACACCCTTTTCAACCTTCCCTATGGTTAAGATATGTAGACGACATTTTCATTAGCTGGCCACATTCCGAGTCTGAGCTACAGATACTGATCAACTCCATTACAGAAAAATTTCCTTCCATCAAGCTCACTATATCTAAGGAAGTAAATCACAAAATTGATTTCCTGGATGTATCTATCTGCAGAAACGCTGATCTCTCCATTACTCGTTCCGTCTATCGAAAACCTTCTGCAGCCACTAACATCATTCCCTACAAATCTTGCACCCTGCATCTCTACAAGCTTGCAGCATTGAAGTCCTACATCCACAGAGCTCATATCATTTGCAACAACCAACTCTCTCTTCAAGAAGAACTCTCCAAAATTTCTACAATAGCCCTCTCTCATGGTTTCCCTGCTGTTACAGTTAACTCCCTCATAAAGAAATATGAAAACCATTCGAAAATCGAATGCCTCCTTCCTCACAAGAAAGAAGACCTGAAATTCTGTGGTTCTGTTCCTTACCATCCTTCCTATGCTTATAAGTTACAGATCCTTTTTAGAAGTTTTGGTTACCATCTTGCCATTAAATCTACCCCAAACATCTTGAAACTTCTACAAAGGGATAGGGACAAAGTTGAAAGCCTGAACCTCCCAGGAGTTTACTGCATTCCTATCTCTTCTTCTACTGGGGATAACTTATACATTGGAAGCACATACAGGAGCATTAGCCATAGAATTTTAGAACACAGGAAAGATGTTTCGAAAGGCAATCCCAACACTGCCTTGTCTATTTTGACAATGGAAGACACATCTGCAGTTCCCCACTGGAACGAAGCAAAAACGAATTGCTTCGTTTGACAATCGTTTTGCCCTCCGTTACCGTGAAAGCATAGAAATTATTTTCAACTCAATGACTTGCAACTCCGAATCTCCTCTCTACATTCCGTTGATCTGGGAGATCAATTCTAAGTTTTGGCAACAAAAATAGGAAAAATTCAAATGTAGAATCTGGCAACAATTTTAGTCCTCCATTGGCGTGATGAAGACCTAAGATAAGGTCGAAAGCTTCCAACTTACGAACTTTTTGTAAAAGTTTTAGTTAACGTAACTAGCGTGATCAAGTTACCTTTCTTTGTTAGTAATGTATATAATATTGTATATATATGTATACATATAGTGTATGCATGGGTGATCGGACCCCCCCCAGATTTTTAAACATGGTTATGCCACTGGGTACTACAGTTTAGAAGTCATTTGTGTGCTGAAGAAACGCGTTACTTACAGGGGGGGGGGCAAGACACATTCTGATTCTGTGAGGAATGAAGATGTGATGTAGTTAGTTGTGTGATGTGAAGCAAAATGTTGTTGGCAAGGTGGAGACTAATATGCTTTAGTGGTTTGGCCATGTTGAAAGAATGAGTGATGAGATGCTTACTAAAAAATCTTGTTAGCCCAAGTGGCAGGAAGGAAAGGCAGAGGAAGGCCAAGGAAGACATGGGCAGATCAGATTCAGAAGTGTCTGCATGAGAAAAAGATTATGAGTATGAAGTATAGAAGATCTTGTGTACGGTGTGTGATGGATGTCAGTGAAGCACGAGTTGTATGTCAAGATAGCTGTAAATGGAGATATGGCAACATTAGGCAAAAATTATCTGGTAGTTTGTATTTCTTTTTGGGGCTAACCTCTGAATCTCAGAGAACAGCTTAGTGATAAGTATGAATGTATGAGCAACTCAATGGGCTATAAGCAGTCGTCCATCCCTAATTTAGGGCCACTGACTCCAGGGAAGGGAAAGAGCAAGTGCCATAAGACAAACAACACCTACGTCTCACCGGGATTCAAACCTGGACCCATCTTGGATGAATGATCAGAAGCCATCGCTTAGACCACTGCACCACCAGGCAGTCAATTTTTTTTTTTTTTTCACTCTTCATTGGAAATTGGAAATATAAAAACCATTAAAACATGAAGTGTTATAACAGTACAAAAGCAATAGGTTGCATGTTTTTTGCAATTACACATTACACAGCAAAATATTATGTTTTAAATCCTTACTCCTAATGGAAAGAAATATACACACTTATTTTCAATTTTGAATATATTTCTACCTACATTTCAAAGAAAAAAATTATTATTGACAGGATAAATTTCAAATTAAAAAAATGGGTATTACATTTATTCTGTGGCTTCATTCTAAAAGGGCCAGTGTTGAAAAAAAATAATAAAAAAAAAAAAATAACACACACTGCCGAAAATTTGCACTTTATTACTTATAGAACTTTCATCTAATAACTATTTTCATATAAGTTGTGCAATATTGGTTAATGGTTCACATCGAAAGATAACAAATTCACAAATATGATCGCATTTATGAGATTCTATATTAATTTCAAAGTATCCTTGGCCGCCCCAGTGGCACAGTGGTCTAAGGCGTTGGCCTCTGATCATTCGTCCGTAGGGGTCCGGGTTCGAATCCCGGTGAGGCATGGATGTTGTGTTTGTCTTACGGCACTGGCTCTCTCCCTTCCCTGGAACCAGTGACCCTAAATTAGGGACGGGCGACTGCTTATAGCCCATTTGAGTTGCTCACGGTGGTCGTTAAACCTCCAATCCAAAAAAAAAAAAAAAAAAAAAAAAAAAAAAAGGATCCTTGACACTGCTGAAGCAAAATTTGACATGACGTCTGAGCAAAAACGATCTTTAAAGATTCATTTTGCTCAGACATCATTTTGAAAAAGATAATAGCCATTATTTTCGCCAAAACGATTTTATTTTATTTTTTCGCAAATTGTGCAGAATGTGATCAGCAGCGTGACCCACATTTTCTATTAGTTTTCAATATAAGTGGCTTCCAATGTGAGAGTGTTTCACTTCATGGCCATTATGAAAATGTTTTAAATTTATAGGAATTCAGCTAACTGCACTAAGTAAACTGAATTTTTAGTTCCTATAGAGAATCGTATATGTTTACAAGCTCTGCTCACTTGTTTCACATAATTGTTTGCATAACAATGTTTTTTCATGACAATTGAGATGCTTGCTTTTTTTCCCCATTTTGGATGATGGAAATAAAGTTTCATGTATGTGTGTGTGTGTTTTCATTCATATAGATTTGTTATGCATGTGTCGACAAGTCTGTGACATGCTTAGCAGGAAAGTTAACATGCAGTTTATTTACATTTGTATGACTATCATACATGACACAGTTATCATCCATAGCTCTGCTCCTTGTAATGCCGGGAGACAAAGCTGATATGATGTAACTGGCTAAAGGTCACATAACTATCAAGGTAGTTTGCAGAATAAAACCTGGGTACTGACTACTTTTTCTACAAAAATATTATGATTAGCTAAGCCTTCCTTGACATGGCTACCAATGCAATAATACTTGTTAGAAGTCCAAATCAGGCAAAAATTAAATTATATGATAGTTTCATGACTTTTCACCAATTATATATATTTATTTATTTATTTATTTATTTATTTGAGGTTTAATGTCCACCATGAGTAACTCAATGGGCTATAAGTAGTCACCCATTCCTAATTTAGGGCCACTGGCTCCAGGGAAGGGAGAGAGAGCCACGGCCATAAGACAAACATGGCATCCATGCCTCACCAGGATTCAAATACAGGCTCATCTCAGACAAATGATCACAAGCTAGCCCTTAGACCACTGCACCAACATGATGGCACCAGTTATATCCCACCTGCAAGAATGACAACTGTCACCTATGATGGTTAATGTCTTTGATAGTTAAACAAATGTAAATTAACTGAATGTAGGCTTTCCCACTGAGCATGCCACGGATTGCTTGACACATTTATAATGAAGCCATATGAAGACTATAAAAAAAGTACTGAGTTTGACACTTTCAAGCCATATGAATAAAAAAGAAACATGAAAATTTACACCTTATAAGAAATAAAAAGAAAAGCACTGACCACCATAATAAAACGCATGCTTTTGCAAAAACATTGCGTAAGACAAGTGTGTCTGACTTGTACACAATAGCCAAAAAAGTTTTACACTTTAAACATAGCATGATCACAGGTTTTCAAAATATTCAAAAGTAGTTTAACTTTGTCAGAGCTGCCCCAATGATGGAGTGGTTAGAGACACAGGTCTCTAGCTCTATTAGTTGTCAATGACCCTAAAGTAGGGATGGGTGACTTGTTATAGCCTTAGATACACATACAGGAGTTGTTAAACCCTGAAACAAGAGGAACAAGAGGAAAACACTTTGTTTACGCAGTAGAAGATTGTGATTTTCAAGGAAAAGCTTGTGTGGTAAGGAATTCAAATTTTGATGCAGTGAGAAAATGATGGTAATTACTGTGACTGACACTTCAAAGAACTGATTAGTACTAGCTTAACTAATCTGTGTGTGTCAGTTAGATATCCAGCTTAATGCAGTATGCATAGAAGTACAATGGGAAATTCTATTGCGGCACAAGTGGAGATGATTTTGTTGAGTAGTGTCAGTAAATGTGTGCAAAAGATGGTTGTTACTACTCACCTATGGGACTGACACTTGAAAGAACTGATGACTTAAGAATTGCTAATAAGATTTATTTATTTTTTCTCCACAGTTGTGATTGAATACAAAAAAAAAAGTTCTCTGTTTTGCTCCAAATTCACAAAAATTTGGTTCAAAGTACATTTCAGAAACAAACAATCCTCACTCTTTTATTTGGATTATTTTATCACAAAATAGATATTTTTACTGGCCTTATGGTGTTTTTCAATTTCCATCTTAAGGGTTTCACAAAAACAATTCAGAAATTGGTTTTGAAAACATTGCCATCGGACACAGCTTTTTACTGATGTGTTCCAGAACATATTACTCTTAACACCTTATAAAAGAATTCGTCACAAGACAAGAAGAGTTCGTGGAAGTATTAGAAGAAAAATGACAGGGAGAGGAAAATGACTCAGGCCCAGAGTCATCACAGCAGCACCAACCCAGTACTACAGATTTTGTATCATACTCATTTATCTCAGTGTAATTACCATCATTTTCTCAGTTCAATCTCTGTAAAAGATCTCATGGAAATAAAGGACTCATTCCCGTGAAACATGAGAACCTTAGTTTGTTTAATGTACAGGTATCACCTTATTAATATACTAGACACAAGTAAAGGACGAGTAATCCACGTAGTTTTCGCATTGGCGAGTGAATCTCCCAGCCAGACGGATATCAGAATCCCCACCCATCAGAAGATCGCACGTATGGGCTATGGAAAGTGGTGGTCTTGAAGGGGCAGCAAAGGTCAGCCGGTCCCCTGACCGATTCTGTCTGGGTTACTAATCTGCAGTACAGAGATTTTTGGATTATAAATAACAATTCATAAGTGATTTCCACTATTCTGAGCTTAAAACCCATAGATATTAATAGTTATGATTTCGATAACCTATATACTAATCTGCCTCTTTCAAATATTATTTCCACCTTTAAGGAACTGTATGTAGAATTTAAACTCAACCAATTTGTTAATGCAAATGCTTGGAACACTTATCTGAACTGTTGCATCAATAATAACCATATTTTATATAATAAAACTCTCTATAAGCAAATTAATGGTATTCCAATGGGATGTTCCCACTCAACTAGCGTATGTAACCTTTCCTTGTTCTTTAAAGAATATAAGTTTATTAAATGTAGGTCCTTGAGCTCAGATAACTATTTATACACTTATAGGTATATTGACGATTTGCTTTGTATTAATAATTCTGAAATTATCGAAAGTGATTTTTTCAGATATCTACCCTAGCTGTCTTAAATTGAGTAAAATAAACCAAAATAACCAAGAGCTTGATTTCATAGACTTGAGCATTAAGCTTAACAGAGGTAACCCTTCCATTAGCCTTTTTGATAAAAGAGTAAATTTTCCTTTCAAAGTAATTAAATATTTGCACTGGTACAATAACGTCTCAACCAAAGTAATAGAAAATGTACTTATTTCACAGGTACTTAGAATTTCCAGAATTTTCAGCAATAATTTAAATTTTAATGACCACATAAGTATCCTATTAAATAGTTTTCTAGATAACAAGATCCCAGCTCTTTCTATTAAAAGATTATTAAGAAAAATCATTCTGAAAAATAGAGTTAGGTTAGCAGATCTGTTTTAGTTTCTTCACAGTTAATAAAATGATTCTGGCCAATGAAAGCCTTCTTGGAAGTTGGTCTGGAGGATGTATATTAACTAACAACTGGAACCTTTAGTGCTATGGACAGGACAGTCTTATTAAAAATAAAAATAATAAAATTAAAAATCACAAAAAAGTTTATAATTTGATTAAAAAAATTAGATAAAAAATATAAAATATAAAAAGTAAACTAGATATTCTATCTCAAGAATAGCTAACATAAAAATGGTAAAACTTACATTAAACTAAATAACTTACTGGTTGTGTCTGTAGATGTACACTAAGGTATTTTAATACAGGTAAAAATTATTAAATACACATCAGGTATATTTGATAATAATTTTCGTGTATTCTGGAGAGTTATTCTTCTCTTACTGGACAAACAGGTCTTCATTCTTGGTTTTGTATTTTTAATTGGAGTAATTTCGTGTGCAGCATATTTTTGTGCGGGGCAGTCATCAGGCTTTCTCCTCCTCCCTGGCTGCTGTTTTACGGTTGGCCATTGTGCGTATGTGGAGTTCAGAGGTTGCAGCATTGTGAGTGAGCTCTTTGATTTGTTCATATGCAGGTTCTTTCTCTTATTCTTGTCGTTTTCATTAAATGCTTAAAAATTATTATTTTCTTGTTTGGCATTGGCGAAGCTTGTATTCTAATTATTTAAAAAAAATTTCTTTCATTTATTTTGGCCATGACTTCATTTTCGTGCTTCTCTTTAGGGGTTAGTTAGCTGGTCTCTCGACCTCGCGGAGTTCGTTAACTTACGGAATTGAACGGAATAATTTTCAGTTGTTGTAATCTTAAAGCATTCCTAGAATACTATGTAAATATTGCAACTTTTATTTTTAACTGTAAGTACTTTTTCCAATGCATTATATATTACGTGTTTTTGTCTTCTGGCATTCCGTTTTTTCGTGGGAACTGTATGTAAAACGCTCCTATTTGCTCCCGTGGTCTCTGTTTTTATTTTATTTTTCTTTAATTTTTTTGGAAGTTCTTTTTTCCCAGGGAATAACACTTTTTAAGTGCTTTTTATTATTTTTTGGTTCCCATTTGGAACTTCACTTGGACAGTAAGTTTGCTTACCACGTGTCAAACCTGTCGTTTTCTGGGTGTTGCTCAGTTCATATATTTTTCTTTGTAGTAGGTTTTGCCTAGTTTTTTGGGTCTAAAGTTCTAAGCCTTCTCACAATTTTTGTGAGCTCTTTGCCAATGTTTTTCTGGTTTTTGTGGGAGATGATGAGTATGGGTTGGGCCACGAAAGTGATAGATGTATGCAAAAACTTTTGCTTAATTATTTAATTTCTGCACCTCTGAGGGTGGTTATGTAATTTTAAAAAAATGGGGAGGGGAGGACTTATACTTGCATCTATGACTTTGCAGAAACCCATTTTCAACTAGGTCTTCGTGGTAGTGAGAAAATGCAGATTTTTGCTGGTCCTTGATAAAGCCAAGGCTTGGCATTTTTGCCACTTTCTTATTATTATTTGTTATTTATTTATTTTTTTCTCTTTACCTGTTGGTTTTTGAGTTCTTTATTTTTTATTTTTTGTCATTGTTTAAAAAAATTTTGTTACAGTTTCTGCTTTGTAGGTTATATATATATATATATATATATATATATATATATATATTCTATAAAGAAGATACCTAAGCAAAAAAATACATATATAATTTTGACTCACACCTAATACAACATAGAAAAGGTTATGTATCTTCTGAATTTTCAAAACTGCTGCGTTGCGCGTTTTGATTTTCAGGTTATTTTGCACCCTTCGTTTTAAATTCTAAAATTGTTTCCTTAGTCTTCAGTTTTGCTCTTAAGTATATATATATATATATATATATCATCATTGTCAACCATTATCAATCCACTGCTAGACGAAGGTCTCCCCAAGTTTCATCCACAACAGTCTGTCTTGTGCCAGTCTCCTCCATGTCACCCCTGCATACTTTCGAATTTCATCCACCCATCTTCCATGTGGTCTTCTTCTGGGTCTTTTCCTGTCCCTTGGAATCCAATCTAAAATTTCGGCTGTCCATCGTTGATCTGTCCTTCTGGCAGTATGTCCAGCCCATTGCCATTTCAGGGATTTAACTCTTATCATGATGTCTTCCACTCTTGTCATTTTTTGGATCCATGAATTCCTCTTCTTATCTCTTCTGGTTACACCAAGCATGCATCTCTCCATGCTACTTTGAGTTGTCTGCAGCCTTGGTATGTCTCTTTTCAGTTAAGGTCCACGTCTCTGCACCATACGTAAGCACTGGAAGGATGCGTTGATCAAACACTTTTCTTTTAAGACATAATGGCATATTGCTCTTGAAAATTATGCTGTTTCTTCCAAAAGCTCTCCGGGCAAGTTTTGTACGCCGATTAATTTCTTCCTCAATGTGACCCTCACTTGATATCTGCTGTCCAAGATAAACGTACGTGCCTGTTATCTCCAGCTTTTCTCCATCAATCGATAAATTTTCCTTTCTTGTAAAAGCATTGAACATCACTTTTGTCTTCTGAAAGTTCATTTTGAATCCCACTTCTTTACTCTTGTCAGCAAGTTCCTGGATCATACTCTGCAGCTCTGATGGGGTAGTTGCAAAAATGACTATGTCATCAGCAAAACGAAGGTGGGTTAGATAGTCTCCATTAATCTTTATCCCTTTGTTTTCCCAGTTCAGTGATTGAAAGACATTTTCCAATGTTGCATTAAAGAGCTTCGGAGATATGGTGTCACCTTGTCTCACTCCCTTTCCAATTTTTATGTGTGTTGTATTTTCAAACAGCCGAATCTTTGCACTTGCATTTTCATAGATGTTATTAATAATATTAATGAATGCATCTTCAATACCGCAGGATTTCAGAGCCATTGTAACTGCTGATGGTTTCACCGAATCAAAGGCTTTTTCATAATCGATAAAAGCCATGCACAATGGAAGTTCATATTCCCTCGCTCTTTCAATTAGTTCTCTCAGTACGTGGATATGATCTATTGTGCTGTAGCCACTCCTGAATCCAGCTTGTTCTCTCGGTTGAGCCATGTCCAGTGTTACCTTCAAGCGGTGTGAAAGAACTTTAGTGAAGATTTTATAAACCACTGATAGGAGGCTGATAGGTCCGTAGTTCCCGAGATCCTCAATGTCACCTTTTTTATGTAGCAGGATCATTGCAGCAGTGTTCCAATCCTCAGGAATCTTCCCTTCATTAAGGCATCGAGTGAAAATTTGGGCGAGTACTGTTTCGATTTCTCCACTTGCTTCTTGTATGATGTCTACAGTAATTCCATCTTCTCCTGGAGCTTTCCCCTGCTTCATGTTCTTGATTGCATGTGCAACTTCTGCTGGAAGGACTGGAGGAACTCTGGTACTGGTACCTTTCATGATGTCTGGAGTGCATGTATCATCCCTTTCATATAATTTGGAGTAGAAATCTTTCACTCTTGTCAAAATTTCGCCTCTATTTCTTGTTACAGAACCATCTTCTTTTCTCAGTGCAATAATCTGTTTTCTTCCCTTACTGAGATGTCCCTTTGCTATCTTTAGGCTTTGGTTGTTTTCAATTGCTTTCCTCACTAGTTCACAGTTGAATTTTCTTATGTCTTCAGTGATACTTTTTCTTACTGTCTTGCATAGCTCTATATATTCCACTTTGGAAGTCACATCTTCTTTAGTTGTCCTCATCTCTCTTCTTTTTGGCATCAACATTTTGGTTTTTCCTGATAATTTGTTCACATGCAACTTGTTCTTAGATCCAGCTAATTTTGTTGCTGTTTCCATAAGAGCTTTAGTTACTTTTCTGTTAACTTCAGAAATATCCACTTCTTCCAATGTTAGGCCTTCTAAAGCAGAGAACCTGTTCTTCAGTTCGAACTTGAAGGTATTATGGTGTTTTTTAAGGTTAGTTATGTCAATAGATTTTGTTTGTCTTATGAGCTTGCCACGTTCAAGTTTAGTGTTGAGGTGCATCTTACATCTCACCAATCTATGGTCACTACCTGTGTTGAACTTGTTTAGCACACTGCAGTCTTCTATGACGAATTTTTTGTTACACATAATAAAATCAATTTCACTTGTCGTCCCATTTGGATGTCTCCATGTCCATTTCCTGTGTGGCTTTTTCTTGAAGAAGGAGTTCAAGATGAAAAACCCTTCTGCCTCTGCAAACTTAATGAGAGTATTTCCACGCTGGTTTCTGTTGCCGTGACCAAATTTACCTACTGAAGTTTCATTCTGTTGCCGTTGCCCTATTTTTGCATTGAAATCTCCCATAATTATTTTCAAGTGCTGCTTACCTTTATTAATTAGATGAATTTCCTCATAAAATTCTTCAATTTCTTCTTCAGGATGACTTGTGGTGGGTGCATAAGTTTGAATAATCTGAGCCTGGTATCTTTTCGAGAGTTGGATAACAAGTCGTGCAGCTCTGTCAGAGGAACTTTCAACTTCTACAACTTTATCCTTCGGTTTCTTGTTTATTATAAATCCAACACCACTAGTTCTGCCAGTATCTGTCCCACGATAGTAGAAGAGATGTCCACTTTTCAGTTCAATGAGATCTTCTCCTTTTTTCCTTACCTCACTTAGCCCAACGATGTCCCACTTGATCCTTTGTAGTTCCTCTTCCAATTCCAGAAGCCTTGAGTCAGAAGATGGGGAGCGTCCATTATACGTAGCCAAGGTCAGCATCAGATGACAGCCTAGTCCGGTCCTCCGGGGATTCTTAGCAATGATCGGTCCTCCGGGGATCCCGCCTTCATGTCGCACTGGCCGCTGCCTTGGCCAGGTACATTCCAGCTGCCAGAGACTGTGGGCCAAGATTTAAGTTGTGGAATCATTTTGGACGGGTTTGGCCATAACTCACCACGCTGGCCAAGCGGGTTGGTGAGTGTGGGATAGCATTTCCTCTAATCCCGATGGTATAGTTATACCGCTATTGGCGGTCGTCAGAGCCCCTTTAGTGGGAACAGGATGCACCACGAGAAGGCGGGGTTGACATTTGTCAAGAAGAGGCTGTGATGTTACGCATCACCTGACCTTACATCCCATATATATATATATATATATCCGAAAAATGACAAGAGTGGAAGACATCATGATCAGAGTTAAATCCCTGAAATGGCAATGGGCTGGACATACTGCCAGAAGAACAGACCATCGATGGACAGCCGAAATTTTAGATTGGATTCCAAGGGACAGGAAAAGACCCAGAAGAAGACCACATGGAAGATGGGTGGATGAAATTCGAAAGTATGCGGGAGTGACATGGAGGAGACTGGCACAAGACAGACCGTTGTGGAGGAAACTTGGGGAGACCTTCGTCCAGCAGTGGATTGATAATGGTTGACAATGATGATGATGATGATATATATATTATATTATATTATATTGATATAATTATAACCTCTAGATTCACTATATACGAATACTGGTTGCTTTGACTAGTGAATCCTGTGATGGTTATATTCAAATTAATTGGAAACTTGGTCATTCTGGGTAGTGTAGTAGTTAGCATACTCGGGCACTATCCAGGAGATGCGAGTTCGATTTCCGCTCCAGGACGACGAAATTTTAAAGTTTTCGGATATTATCTGAAATTCATGTCATATTTACACCAATAAACAGATTCACATTTTCCAAATTTGTGTTGTACAATGGTGTAATCCCGTATTTCATTCATTAACAGATATTAAGTTAGGTTCACATCAAAGAAAAAATAGGCATATAAAACTTGGGGTAAACCTTCCAAATGTGGCCCGGAAATAGTTTTCTGAAGTGACGATAGATGGTGACACGTTATCGCTACATCGTTAAGCGTTGCGCTACGTTGTGAAACTGGCAAACGAAGTGAATAATATGGATTAAAGATGGCCCTTAAAAGGACATTTATGAATGTACATTGTGGCATATGTGTGAAATATTTATTATGACGGAAGAATAAGTTTTCCTCATGAATATGAAACTCTACCTAGCAGAATAAAAGCAAGAAAAGTTTTATCCACCAGGGAAGAACTTCCTGATCGCACGAAGCAGGACTTCAAAGCAATGTTCTGAAGAAAGACTGCAATTCTGTCGGAATAAATATTCCATAATATGCCCACTGGTCCGTTGTAATGGTTGTTCCTGGCTCGACGTGATTTCAAAGATGCCAAGAATCCAGGTGCCCTTGACAAGACGACCAAAGTTTTACTTGAGTTTTCCCACTTTGGCTTCGTCCACTTTGACGATGATTCCATTACCATCAAGCCTTCCTACTATATCCATAGGAATGTGAGCATAAAAAAACATGTACCAAGAGAACAAAGTGACGTAAGTACTACTGTGGTGCCATCTATCGGAGCGGGCCACTTTTGGAAAGTTAGCCAAACTTGGTTGGTTAGAGCATTTGGAAGAAAGAGCACAACTTTCAAAGTGCAATTTACCATTATGTCTTAAGAGAAAAGTGTTTAATGCACCCTTCCAGTTATTACTTATGGATAAGAGATATACACCTTAACTAAAACAGATATACAGAGGCTGTTGACAACTTAAAGAAGAATGGAGAAATAAATGATTTTTGAAACCACTGGACATAATGCTAGAACTGACCACTATTGGATAACTGAAGTACTAGCCTAGATACCATGTGACAGGAAAAGCACCAGAAGGTCATGCAGGAGAAGACGGGGTTGAATTTGAAAGCATGCTGGAATGACACAAGACAGCATTGCTCAAGACAGAAGAAGAAACTTAGGGAAGACTTTCGACAAGCAGTAGATTTATTTATTTTTTTTATTGGAGGTTTAACAACCACCATGAGCAACTTAATGGGCTATAAGCAGTCGCCCGTCCCTAATTTAGGGTCACTTGTTCCAGGGAAGGGAAAGAGCCAATGCCGTACAACAAACACAACATCCATGCCTCACCAGGATTCGAACCCAAACCCCTTTCCGGACGAATGACCAGAAGCCATTGCTTAGACCACTGTGCCACCGGAATGGCCAAGCAGTAAATTAATATGGGTTGATACCATATTTGCGATTATTTACAGTTGGGATTCCAGTACTTAATATATTCATACTATATATTAAATACTTGAAATCATAACCAAAAAATTACCAGAAATGTGTCTATGTTGTAGACCAAACATGACCTTTAGAGCAAGGTGGTCACGTTTTGGTACACGACATAGGCTTCTAACTTCACATAGTGTTAAGTATGGGTTGGAATTCCGGAAGAAGACAATGCTTTCGCGTTTGTCCTTCAAGCACTAGTACTCCCTTGACAGGGGAAGATTTACAGGGAAGCCCTTGATGTCTAAGTATAGGGCCCTGTAATGCTGGAGGGCCTGAAAAGTGACGATATTTTCTTCTACCCCCCTCCCCCACACACACACACACACACACACTTTGTATCTAAAAAAGGATAAATTCACTGTTCTGGGCATAAAAAGCAAAGGATAAATTCGCTGTTCTGGGAGTACAATTCCACCAAACTCGAAGTATAAATACAGGCTCAATAAGAATCATTTTGAGAGTAATATTACTTAATGTTACACTACAACTGAGCTCAAAAACTGGGTATTATTTCTGGTTAATCTGCTTAAAATGCAACATAAATTTTTCACTTTAATTTTGTATTTAATACAACTGCCACACACACACAATCTTTCTCTTAAAATTTCTTTTACCACATTTAGCCCAGTTTAAGAAGTTATCATAAAACTGTTATACAAATTCATAATGGCATTAGAAAAGCTGGTTTCATGAGATACGCTGATCGATTTAATTCATGTTCAAGCTTTTTTGTTGTTGTTTGGTTTGTTTGTTTGGGGATTAAACAACCACCGGGATCAACGTGATGGGCTATAAGCATTTGCTCATCCCTAATTTAGGACCACTGGTTACAGGGAAGGTAGAGAGCTACTGCGCTAAGACAAAAACGACATCCATGCCTCATCAGGATTCGAATCCAGATCCATCTCAGATGAAAGGTCAGAAGCCAGTGCTTAGACCACTGCACTGCTGGTGGCTTCAGGTTGTTTAGGAGAACTGTCAGTGGGGTGAAATCTGATAATTACGACAGTAGATCCCACACTGCATATAGCATATACATAAATTAAAGCAGTACCACAAACTAACATGTTAAATGCTAGTAACTAAGCTTTAGAGATAATCCTTCTAAAAGTTCTTACTTTCCATCCTAAATAAATGCTCTCCAGCTATATATTCTGCTATTTCTTCCAATCAGGGTATCACAGTATTAAATTTTTGTCTTGATAGCTAGAACAGGTTTTGAGTTATGGCGGCAGAAAACCACACACACACTACCATAAAGATAGTCAAATCCTGTTTGTGGGAACCGAAACATGTGAATTTCTGTTGAAGTCTGGAAGTGGAATTTTTTTGCGATTACCATACTTTCTCGTACATTAGTGTAAGAAAGAAGGGGGTGGGGGAGAAGTGATTTTTTCAACGACACATTAAAATGAGCCCTGCTCCTCGAAAAAAATAAAAAATAAACAAATATTGTGAACAGTGACCCGCATTTCTAAATCCATTACTGGAACCAGTGGCATTAAACTAGGGATGGATAATACATCTTATGCCCGTGGGAGTCTCTAAATACAAAAGTCTGAAAGATTTATAGAAAATGTTAGTGATGCATAAAATCCACAATCACACAGACATTTCATGTGTTTGATGAAATTACCTTTTCTTTCTTTCCAAGTTTTAACACTAGCCAGCAAGTTCTTCTATAGATAGATGATAACCACAGAATGAAGAAATGCCTACACTCAACAAACTTCATATTATTTTTTTCCATCAACCTGTAAAATACAGATCTGTTTTTGACATTAATGCCGATGTCTCACCCAGAAGCACATGAAAAACCTGGAGGTCGATAAATACGATTGGATTTTGTAGGGAAATTCTTAAGAAATTTTAGGAGCTATTTGTACCTAGTAATGTCCCTTCTAATGTTCTATTCTGGAATCAATTCCTCATCATCGTAAATTTCTCCTGCATAAAAAAAATTCTGTTTTTGAGAACAAACACAAATGCAAATCCTTAAAAAGGGACCGACTTTTTTTAACACAGGAATGTAGAAGCTAGAGAGTTTCTCAAAGTGGGGATGAAGAGAGGAGAGCCACAAATCTCACCCAAAACTTCATTAATTTTTGTATCTACTATTATTACAATATTAAGAAATTATAATAATTTGGCAGGCACTTCTAACATCCACGCCTGAAAAACGCACAAAAATCTCTGAATCTGTTTCAAAAATTATATTTCATAATAAACCACAAACATATGTCATACGATGTTGTATCAGCCAAACCTTTCAATTTCTAGCGATTCTATACGAAAGCATACGCCTATAACATATTTTTGGAAGAAAAAGAAAATTGATTTCAAGGTTATGCCGGAAACACTTTTAAACTTGTTTAAATATCGTGACACTAATTCTAACATTAGCCTTTTTGTGAATATCAGTATCAAAAACCATTATTTCGCATGTTATCACGAGTTGTGTCCACAGCACTAAATAACATTCAGGAATAGTTTGTTTTCGGACAGCCGGTAATGATTTAAAATTAAAAAAATTCAATACAGCTAATTTATTCACAAAATTTTCGGTATTAAACAGAGATAATTTTCACAACACAAAAACGGAATTTCATTTCTTCAAATCAGTCACCAAGTAAAAATCTACAGCAAAAATTTAAAAGGCGAGAAACCGCCAACAATTAAAAAAAAAAAAAGATGGATCATTAAAAAAGGCATAAACAAACAAGCCTTGTGAGGGGCGGGGATGCTACAACTAGTAAAATATTGTTACTAGTGGACAGCTCACATAACAAAGAAAATGAATCAAGTTCTGTGCTTACCTTTAAACTGTTTAAATCAATATCATCCAAGCTGCAATTTACACTCTGTTGGGTGAGCGCCATTATGCAAGGCGCTAGGCACTAGGCACAGCGTGTCTCTTTAATTTCTTGTCAACAGGGTTTGACAGATTCCGTACACACACCCAGACGGTTTCCAGGAATTACCTGCTATTCTTTTCGCACATTGTAGATTGTAAAGAACATTTAGCGGTTCCGAAACTGAATATCAGACTGGAAACAATCATTGCCGATTTTGTTGAAATCGACAAATTAAAACATACTGTACTTTCCCGTCCTTATCAGCGTGGAACATACAAAATACACGGTGTTACCACGGGAGGACTGGCAGACTATCGTCAAGGAGTCAATTACCCTTCGCACGGCTTCGCGACCAGCTGAGGAGGAAAAGCATCACCAGCGTCTCCGCTTCTTCCAATCGCTGCAACCTTGGGCATTTCGCTTTCAAACAGAATTTAGCCGTGGCCTATACTACTTTTCCTTTCTTTCTTTACTTTTTTTTTCTAAAGCTCTGTAAAATACCGTTAATATTCCCTTATAGATGATGAAGAAAAACTACATGGAAACATGCTATCCAATTCGTTAAGAATGCCTTATCCTTATTTTTTTTCAGTTTAATAAACTCATTAATTATGCACGACAAACGAATATATATAAATATATATATATATTGTATAGTAATGGGTTCAACAACCACCGTGAACAACTCGGTGAGAGCTATAAGAAACCACTCATTCTTAATTTAGGTTCACTGGTTTTAGGGAAGGGAGAGGGACAGTGCCATAACGCAAACACAACATCCATGTCTCACCCAAGGAGGTTAGAATAAGATATCTGGAAATGCCCTTGTTACTGTACCACTGTGCGTGAAGCCATGGAGGTTATTGCGTGAAGCCTATAGAGCCTTTGCACGTGACGTCACAAAGGTGTCTGCTAGACTTCCGGGTGGTTAAAAAGTACCCGAGCTGGTCTCTCTCCATGCTTTTCAACTCTATTTACATGGCTGCTGCTCATGTAAATAGAGTTAGAAAAGATATTCTTTCTGACAAAGTTTGCCATCTTAATGTGGTGGAAAAGCAACGTTACGAAGAAAAGGCTTTTTTTTTTTTTTTTTTTTTGATTGGAGGTTTAACGACCACCGTGAGCAACTCAATGGGCTATAAGCAGTCGCCCGTCCCTAATTTAGGGTCACTGGTTCCAGGGAAGGGAGAGAGCCAGTGCCGTAAGACAAACACAACATCCATGCCTCACCGGGATTCGAACCCGGACCCCTTACGGACGAATGATCAGAGGCCAACGCCTTAGACCACTGCGCCACCGGGGCGGCGAAAAGGCTTAGAAATAATGGCATAGATGATCCATATGACATACCTGAAAGATATTTTTATCGTCTGGAAGTTTGTGTTGCTACGGACCTTTCTGATCTGAACTGTCAGATTTGTATTACTATTTAATTATTAAATAGTAGTTTTTTGTGATATACCGGAAAAGCTCTAAAAGCTTATAAAGGCATTGATGCATATAAATATTTTACCAATGGGTGGGTTAGAAATGTATTAATTCTGAAGATTAAAAACGAAAAATTTCTTATCCGGTCTAAGGTAAGTTGATACCAGTGGCGTAGGAACGCTTTTGATTTAGGGGGTACAAGCTCATGAACCTTACATCTCAAGGATTAAGCCATCTATGGATGATCCCCTCCAAATTTTTTTGGGGGGAGTTAGTATATTAGATTTTTTATGAAATACGTATACTGATCAGGAATTCATCCGAATGAACATTGTTATCATCATATTATTATTAATACTACCATTATTATTTTTATTGCTGACAAAAAGTTCACATTATTAATTTCTTATCAGAAAATGAATGGAGAAGTTTTTTCTTTTTTTTTTTTTTTTGTGTGTTCTCTCTTGTTAATTTTTGTACTTTTTTTTCCATTAAAATATTGAGCAGGGACAAGTCAACATTAGGATGAATTTCTGTCAGCAGGGTTTAGAAAAGAGGGATTTCTCAGGAAATGTTATACAACTCTTTACAAGAACGAATTAAATTTTTTATCATTTTTGTTTACGTTAATAAAGTAAAACCGCAGTAAAATAAAACTGCTCTACCCGCGAAGATAGTACCATTGAAGCATTATGAAGTCTATATTAAAAACTTTGAACGGCACATAGGCTGACAATTGATGTAAAAATCACACCACTGGTCTGGTGCAAAGCTAAATGATGGTGGAGATATCGAGGAATTGGAGTTCTATGAGTGGTATGTGAAATCCGTAATGCACTTGCTGTATTGCTACAGATCTAAAGACAGAAAACAATATTAGTGCCGGGACTGCGGTCGCTGAAATGTCCATTTGTGCATTAAATTTTTCTTTAAAAGTGCAGAAAGGACGACCTGATCAAGACGCATGGAATTTTAAGAGAAAAGAAACACTGATCACAAGTATGTTATCAAGCCCTAGCCCTACCATATGCTGTTTGAAGTTATTAACAAAAACCTCACACTCGTCGTTTCCCTGCAGAACTAATTTGCTGGAGTTTCCCAGATGGTTGGCCAGTTTTTGGTGGATGAAAAGCCTCGCACTACAAGCTTCGGATATAAAAAAAAACAGATGACCCGTGGTATTTCTTTGAAAAAAAAAGAGAATAAAAAAAATAAGTAGCATATAAATTCTACAGTTCACTCTTTATGAATGATTGGTTTGTGTTTGCTCATATCTGGGGGGTACAGTAGATATTAATGTGCCCCTCTCCAAAACTTGGGGGTACCTTGTACCCCTGTACCCCCCCCCCCCACCCGTTCTTACGCCACTGGTTGTTACATTTCTGACTGGTTCCAGTGTGTATTGCAATTAAAAAAAAAATACCGACTTATCATATCCCGAAAAGCGGACTATTTTTTCACAAAAAAAAAAAAAAAAAAGAACGAAAGAAAGGAAAAGAAAAGAAAAAAAGAAAACATATCTGGCAAAACGGACGACACAATGCTGTATGACAGCGCCCTCTAATTCTACGTGGGCCAGTGGTCTAAGCGATCGCCTCTGATCATTCGTCCCAAAGGGGTCCGGGTTTGAATCCCGGTGAGGCATGGATATTGTGTTTGTCTTTCGGCACTGGCTCTCTCCCTTCCCTGGAACCAGTGGCCCTAAATTAGGGACGGGCGACTGCTTATAGCCCGTTGAGTTGCTGACGGTGGTCGTTGAATCTCCAATCGATAAAAAAAATTCTACGTGGACGTATGTCCTTAAATTTCGGTTCGGTAAAAAAGGCATCTGTTTCAGCATTTAGAAATCAGTAACAGTAAAAAATCTTGAAACTTAACCAGCCGCCCCGGTGGCGCAGTGGTCTAAGCGATGGCCTCTGATCATTCGTTCGAACGGGGTCCGGGTTCGAATCCCGTGAGGCATAGATGTTGTGTTTGTCTTACGGCACTGGCTCTCTCCCTTCCCTGGAACCAGTTACCCTAAATTAGGGACGGGCGACTGCTTATAGCCCATTGAGTTGCTCACGGTGGTCGTTAAACTTCCAATGAAAAAAAAAAAAGTTAACCAAAGCTTAGCAATTTTCGATTCGACAGCAAAGTTAATCCGCTATGCATTCAGGGCATTTTAAACAGAATGACAAGGATTTACATAAAATCTTGAAAATAATACATCAGAGTGAGCAAGAAAATGTACCGATATAAATTCGACTATTAACGTATTAACTAGTAACATATGTAGATTTGCGATACCTGAAATGAAGTGTGTACTGCAGATCCTGCCGTACGGCCTGGGCGACTATGCCTTTCGATTTACGGCTATTTTCAACATGATCAGGCGTTTTTCTGCCATTCGAAAGCGATAAAAGGAAATTCCACTATACGCCACACAACTTTTTACTATTTCTGAAAGTTCAAACAATCGAGTGACAGAGGGTCTAGAAATCGCTTCACCATGTTAATCCTATGGAAACCTCAGCGCCGTCCCGGTGGCGCAGTGATCTAAGCGACGGCCTCTGATCATTCGTTCGAAAGGGGTCCTGGTTCGAAACCCGTGAGGCATGGATGTTGTGTTTGTCTATGCATCTCCAGAAGCATAATTCTAACCTCCTTGGCCTCATCGGGATTCGAACCCAGACCCATCTCGGAAGAATGGTTATGTTGTTGTTGTTGTTGATCGGGGGTTTATCGACCACCGTGAGCAACTCAATGGGCTATAAGCAGTCGCCCGTCCCTAATTTAGGGTCACTGGTTCCAGGGAAGGGAGAGAGCCAGTGCCGTAAGACAAACACAACATTCATGCCTGACCGGGATTCGAACCCGGACCCCTTACGGACGATTGATCATAGGCCAGTGCCTTAGACCACTGCGCCACCGGGGCGGCCGAAGAATGGTTATAAGGTAGCGCTTAAACAACTACGCTTCCTGGTCTACCAATGAATATTGGCAACGTATCTAATTAAGGGTTGCTCACTCCTGGAAGGGGACAGTGGCAGAGGCGGATCATCGCACAGGCGCAGGAAGCACGCGCTTGGCGCCTCAAAAGAAACAAAAAGGATATGTAAATTTTATTATTTTTATTTCCAATGTTTTATTAATTGGTAAAAATATATAATAATGATAATATAGGCACATTATCTCGCGTTCTGTGACGCTATTTTCAAGGAAGGTAACAGTTTCATTCTACGACAGGAACCGCGTCCAGCGCCTTATTCTTACTGGCCGTTGCTGTCCCTGGTTTTGTAAGTGAAATATCTGTTAGTAGAATCTAAGAACATTCAAAACATCGGAGGAAGCCATAACTCGAATGTCCACTATTCTCAGGAGCAATGTTACAAGGTCGCACAGGTTGTCCCCTGTGTTTAAACCACGGTTGCGTCCCCTGATAATTTTAGCTCTAAGGAGAAGGAATGGGGTTGACCAACAACGAATCATTGAACTGTTCCTGTCTGCTCTAACCAATCCTACAGCAAAGCCGTAAATTTGAGCAACAGTACAGAGCATGGCCGGCTGGACAATAAAAGAAACCGAGGCGCTCTCCCCGCGCTCCACGCCTTCAAGAGGCCCCGCAGTTTAGGAAAAAAGTTCTTTTCAGTAGAATTTTTAACAATGGTTATTTTTGTGTGTAAGTTTTGAGGTGCGAAATTCTTAAAAAGATGTTTTTTTTAAGTTTTTCTTTGTTTACAATCCGTCCATTTTCGAATAGTTTATCGCCCTTCGTTTTACAAATATTAAAATTTGTAGATTTCAAGTGATTATTGAAACTACGTTACTATTTTCCGCAATCACCAAATAGCAAATTAAATTTCATCATTTTGTGGCCCTTACATTTACATATTTAATAATTTGCGTGCAAACCAAATACACTGACGAAAAAAATCCCAACACCACGAAAAAATAGTCGTAGAGGAATGAAATGGCGGTAATACATTTGTACAGGTAACATATTTAATCGATTAAGGTTTCAAGATCACAGCTCATTGTAAGCGCGAGAAGAGCCATTTTAAATATAAAATGCTGGTACATTAATAACCGGTGTAACCGCCAGAATGTTGAATGCAAGCACGCAAACGTTCATGCATTGTGTCGTACAGGTGCTGGATGTCACTTTGTCTGATAGAGTTTCATGCCTGTTGCATTTGGTCGGTCAATACAGGGACGGTTAATGCTGGTTGGGGGTGACACTGGAGTTGGCGTCCAATGATGTCCCATACGTGCTCGATTGGTGAAAGATCTGGTGATCTAGCAGGCCACGGCAACATGTCGACACTATAGAGCATGTTGGGTTACAACAGCGGTATGCGGACGAGTGTTATCCTGTTGGAAAACACCCCCTGGAATGCTGTTCATGAATGGCAGCACAACAGGTTGAATCACCATACCGACGTACAACTGTGCCGTCAGGGTGCGTGGGATAACCACGAGAGTGCTCCTGCTGTCATAGGAAATTGCTCCCCAGACCATAACTCCAGGTGTAGGTCCAGTGTGTCTCGGCCGCAGACAGGTTGGCTGCAGGCGTTCACCTGGCCTCCTTCTAACCAACACACGGCCATCACTGGCACCCAGACAGAACCGGCTTTCATCAGAAAACACAACAGATCTCCACTCCGTCCTCCAATGAGCTCTAGTTTGACACCACTGACGTCGCAAACGGTAGTGGTTTGGAGTAAGTGGAATGCACGCTACAGGGCGTCTGGCCCGGAGCTGTCCTTCAAGTAACCGATTTGTAACAGTTCGTTGTGTCACTGTGGTGGCAACTGCAGCTCGAATTGCTGCCGCAGATGCGGTACTATGCGCCACGGCCATACGCCTTACACGGTGGTCTTCCCTCTCAGTAGTGCCACGTGGCCGGCCGGAACCCGGTCTTCTTGAAGCAGTACCTTCCCTTGACTACCGCTGCCAACAATCATGCACAGTGGCTACATTCCTGCCAAGTCGTTCTGCAATATTGCGGAAAGAAAATCCACCTTCTCGTAGCCCTATTACACGACCTCGTTCAAACTCCGTGAGCTGTTGATAATGGCTTCTTCGTCTTCTTAAAGGCATTCTTGACTAACATCAACACCCTACGTTGAATCTCAACGATAACTAACGCTCACGAACGTTACAGCGCGTATTTACAGCAAACCTGCTTTGCATGTTCCGAGGGGCGCTACTAGCGCCACACGTATGCGCCGAGCGCGAAATTTGCATAGACGTCATCTTACAGATGTACTCTCACCGCCTACCAACTGTCATTTATCTAACACAACCCCTTCTTGGTGATGGGATTTTTTTTCCGTCAGTGTACTTAAATTTAAAGAAATAAAGAGAACAACATCAAAGTTAGCTCCGGGTTACATATAGAGGCCATTTATATAGTGACTTTAAAAACCTTACTACAAATTAAAAAATATACATAAAAAAATCATATATATGAGCGCGTCGGCGTGGTTGTGCAGTGGTCTAAGGGTGGTCATAATAATGTGGCCACTCAGTGTGCACTATCTACCAACAAGTAATTGGACACCTGTGAGAGCAAAGAAAAACGAAGTTTATTCATCTTCAATAGTTGGTGGAGCCTCCACGAGCGGCGATTACAGCTGCGACCCTCCGGGGCATACTTTCAACCAGGCGTTGTAGGACGGCTAGCGGTATTTTCTTCCACTCGGCTTGGAGTAGACAGGTCAGTTCTTTCATCGATTTCGAACGGTGGGGACACCCCTTAAGTCGACGCTCCAACTCGTCCCAGAAGTGCTCGATAGGGTTAAGGTCCTGGCTCTGCGCAGGCCAGTCCATTCAATTAACCCCATTGTCACCATACCAAGCCATGGTGGACCTCGCAACATGACAGGTGCATTGTCATCCTGAAAGTAACATGGGTCCACCTCGTAAAACTTTCACGACGTAGGAAGCGCATGGTCATCCAAAATGGTGCAATAGGTCTCGGCGTTGAGTCTACCAGGAATTGCGACTAAAGGTTCCATGCCATACCAGGAGAAACATTCCCATAGGATATTTCCACCGCCGCCGAACTTCACAGTTAGCACAATACATTCCGGCAGGAGGCGTTCTCCAGGCAGACGCCAAACCCAGACCCTGCCATCCGAACGGTAGAGGGTGAACCTTGATTCGTCGCTCCAGAGAACCTGTTTCCACCGTTAAACGGTCCACTGTCGACGTTCTTTGCACCACGTTAGCCGAGCAGCGCTATTGGACTTGGTGATCAAAGGCTTGTGGGGGCAACACGTCCATGATAACCAAGCAGATGGGCTTCCTTACGGATGGTATTCATCGAAAGAACACTCCCGGATGTCTGTTGAAACTCCTCGCGGATGTGGCCCATCGATTTGGTGCGGTTCTTCCGAATATCTCTGGCCAGCACCCGTCGGTCTCTAACTCCCAGTTTGATGGGTCTGCCGGGTCGGAGCACATTCCGACAGTCATCTCTCATCTTCCACTTGCCAATCACGTAGGCCACTGTCGATTTTGGGTACTTCAACTAGCTGGATATGTCACGTATGGATCGGCCATTTCTGTGATACCCGACGATTACACCTTTCTCGAAATTAGAAGGCTCCGAACTGCGCGGCATCTTGCATGCGACTGGTTGCATTGTTGTTTCCCACACGATATTTAACGGCGGCGGCCGTGACGTGTATCAGGACCGCAGATATCGTCAATTGCAGGGATATCCAATTATTTGTTGGTAGATAGTGTATATATATATATATATATATATATATATATATATATATATGAGCGCGCATATAAGTTTTAAAGTCACTAATTTGTCACTTACTCTACTTTGCATTAAAAAATCAATCACTAAAACATGTCTCAGAGGGAAAAAACTATTTTTACGAATTTATTTTAGAAGGATCCTTATTGTTTCTTAAATTAAAATATTCACAATCCAAAAATTTTCGCTACGCAGGTACCTTTTTATCAATTTGTAAAGAAGTTTTTTTTATAAGGGTCATAATACAACCTCAACCCCATCTCCCCGGAAAGAAAATCGTATATTTTAACAGTTTTTTCTTTCTCTCTCTCTCGGAACTTTCAATCCATGTGTTCTCATTGCTATATCTGCCTTAATCTCATGACGTGCCTGCGCCGCAGGACTCGCATGAGATAAAGGCAGATAGCAGTGAGAGCACATGTCCACGTAGCTCAGTTGGGAGAGCGATTTACTCCGGAGTGCAGGGACCCGGGTTCGATGCTCGGCGTGGACAGACCTGTTTTTTCACACCATATTATGGTCTTTTCCTTAAGCTTGACTTAGATATTTCTTTGAGATAATCATTTCGTCTTTATAATAGTTTTCGTTATGACCTACTACAGAGGTAAAGCATATGTCAAAACGGGAAAGTTGCAGCTATAAATTCCGTCGGTGTACCTTAATTGGTAAAGCATTCGGCTCCAGAATAGAGGGATGAGGTTTCGTCGTCACCGTCCAAATTTGCGAATTTCACATCGTGTGTGTTCTTTACGAACATTTTTCACGTAACGACTTCATTAAAATATGAGATTTATTTCTTAGTGCCAGCAACGAAATTTTGCTCCTGGCCCCAGCAGCAAAATTTCTCCCATGGCCCCGCAAAAGCTCCATCCGGCTCTGGTACAGAGAGAAGAGGTCGTGTGTATAATATATTTCATCGGATCAAATATTGGATATATTGCAGCTAGAATCAAATATTGATTATACCTGTGACCGGCAAAGTAGGTCTGTTTTTCTTGAATGGAGTTTTATATGTTTTAACAAACTTGATACAAACTTTTCCTATCAGTCACAGCGGGCCTTGTAAACGTTTTGTTCCGACATATAAGAGTACTGTACCCGGGGCAATCACATGATACCAAGAGCTTAGTGGCGCATTCCTGATTTCTTTATGGGGTGTCCCAAAATATTGAAGATGCAAATAAAAATACCTCAAAGAAAATATCTCCCAAACTAATGCGAACCGTTAAAAATATCTTCAATATATTTAAGTCCATTTCCAATTATGGTAAAATCATATTTAAAAATTTTAACAAATATATTAAAAATAAGCACACCTATAATAAAGTTATACCTCATGTGGGTTGCCCCGGGATTCTGGGCCACCCGTCTGAGTGCACCATTGCAAGAGTTCATCCAAAGCGAGTTGAGTACAAATCTGCGTCTAATTCCTGATCATAGGAGTCTCGTAGACGTTCTAGAATCTCTATACGTATATGAAATAAAATAGGAAAATGTGAGTGTTCCTGTAAGCTAATTGTTCGACCACTTCTAAATGGATCTAGAGATCTGCACTGGTCCCACCTTTCTATACACTTCCGGTAGGTGTGTTCGGAGCACTTCCTAGACATGTAGTTAAGCATACACATTACAGCATTATTCAGCTCAGTATTTGATGCAAACCGACCCCCACGAAGTTGTTTCTTTATTTCAGGGAATAGGTGGGAGTCACACGGCGCCAAGTCCGGTGAATACGGAGAGTGCGTTATCATTTCGGTGCCCAGATCTTGGATAGCTTGCTGGATAAGCAAAGTACGATATGCAGGGGCATTATCTTGATGCAAATTTTAACCATTTTGTCTATTCTCGGCGTTTGGAGGATTTTTTTTTCTTCAGAGGACCTTTAAAAATTTCAGAATAGCAGGCACCAGTAACAGTTTTTCCTTGTGGAACAGCAGGGTCATACACAATTCCCTTTATATCGAAGAAAACTAGGTGCATGCCCTTCTCTGCACTTGCTTGAAACTTTGCTTTCCGGGATCGGGGACTGCGGGTGTTTCCATTGAGTACTCTGTTGTTTTGTTTCTGGATCGAAATGGTGAAAAACGTTTTCACCATATGTGACGACTCGATCCAAAAAGTGTGGCTCACGTCGTAGCTGTCACTTCCATTGGCAACAAGTGATAACAAGATTTGCCTTGTGTTCATCCGTCAGCAAGTAGGGAATCCACTTTGCACGACTTTTCAGTACCCCAACCGGTTTCTCACAATGTTATCAACGGACATCTGCCTGACATTAACAACCTCCTCAAAGGTCATTCAGTGGTCTTCGCGCAGGAGTTTCTAAATGGTATTGATATTCATATTAACCTCCGTAGTCGATATCGAAGGCCTCCTGGTGCGTGGCGCATCTTTCAGACCCTCTTCACAATTCACAAATTTCTTGTGCCACTCAAAAACTCTTACACGGGACAAAATATCTTTCTTATCGGCTGTTTTACTCATTTCGTGCGTCTCTGTGGCGGTTTTACTCAAGCGCACGCAAATTTTTATAGCTGCTCTTTGCTACAATTTTAAATCCATACTGGGTTACAGAAACACGTCTGAACTCTACGCCGTCTATACTACAAGAATGAAGAAGCGAAGCGCTGTGACGACGTGTCGTCAAATGACTGATCTTGTAGGTGTTCCGACACAGGCAGCTGCATTTTTCTGCGGGGATTTGTTTTGCCGATATTTTTAACAATAGGTATTTTTTCGAGCAAGCCAAAGAAATTTATCCTGTTGAACTAACAATAGAAAAACGAACCTTGACAACGAAAATCTACACGTTTTGGATATCAAGATTAATGAAATAGTTGGCGAAAGGTTTGTGACTGAGATCTACGACAAAAGGAGAGACTACGGGTTTAACATCATTTGTTATACTCACTGGAACTCAAACATCTCAAATAATGTACATAGCAATATAATAATTTCCCAGTTTTGTCGTATCTGTAGAATCTGCAGTGAATTGTCTTCCATTAATAAGAACCTCAGGTGGTTATTTAAACAACCGTTGGCAAATTGTTTTTCTTTTTATTTCGTATACAAATACTTCAAACGCTGATTTTGAAATTTAATTCCGCCAAGACTTACGGTTTACTTATTAAGGGCATTACTAGTCATTGACCCTACAAATTTAAACGGTTAAATAACTCTAAGTGCCGTTTGATGGGTCACTAAATGCTGAAGTCTTTGACTGACACCAACATACTAGTTTGCGCGTAGCAATCCTATGACATTCCTTCTAGGTCTTGCTCTCTATATTTGGCTGTTTGTGTTAACCGTAACCGTTTGCTTTACCTTTCACATATGGAGCACGGGTACGTGTATGTTGGGTTTGTTCACCAAGTCCGTCTTTGGGATGTCGTTTTTACATTTCCTATGGTCTCGTGGCTTCGAGAACGCATTCAGCGAGGCTTTTGGCTTCGGCCAGCTTATTTTGCTGACACATAAAATCCACTTCACCCATCCAGCTTTCTCCTGAAAACAATGGTTGGGATTTGTTGCATATTATTCAGGCCTCGTGTCGACTACTTTCAAAGGTTTAGATACATTTGTTTATAATAAGTTAGGGCACGTTTCATTTTCCTGGCATATTTTACTGCTTGTGTAGTATGAGTTTGAAGCTTGATGGTATATTACCTATGTGGATTTCAGGGTTGTTCATGCCATTTTTTGGTATACAACTCATATGGGTTACACACACGCACACACCCACACAAACACACATCGAGTGAAAACTGAATTATGATCTCCCCAATCAAAAATGAATGCGGCCTGTTGACCATGTGATTTCCGAGAGGGAGTGATTATTATACCGACGAAGCCTATATAAGGTGTGAGTAATGGGTAAGAAAATAAAAAGAAGCGTGATGGGTAAACGCAAGGATTTATTGGATTTTGAGAAAGGGCAGATTGAGAGAGCTCGGATAGCGGGTGCCTCGATTTTCCAAATGGCTGAATTGGTAAGTTGTTCGTGATTCGCCGCAGTTAAAGTGCTTCAGGACTGGCGTGAGATTGGTCAAACAACGACTCAGAGGCAAAATTGCACCGGGCAGCGAAAAAGTCGATGTGAGAGATGAGCGCCGCGTCCGTCGGCTCGTACAGTCCAACAGACGCAACACTATTCAACAGATGACTGCCCAATACAATAGGGGTCAACCCGGAACAGTATCTGTCATGTCCATGCGTCGCACACTTGCACATATGGGCTGTAAAGGCAGACGACCCCGACGACATCCTTTTCTAACCACGGTGCATCGGCGCAAAAGACTCGTCTGGTACAAAGATCTTGCAAGTTGGACGACGGATGACTGAAAAAACGTGTGCTGGTCTCACGAATCTCGTTTTCTAGGATTATCGTTTGTGTATTTGGCGCAAACAACATGACGCACTCGAACCATCCTGCTTCGCTTCCACAGTTCAAGCCGGTGGGAGCGGTTGTATGGTCTGTGGCATGTCTACCTGGCAGGAACTTGGACCCCTGGTGCATGTGGAACGTACGACTGGTGCCTACTATTGTGAATTGCTTGCTGATTTTGTACACCCAGCTTTGTTGCATTTTTTTCCTGAATGGAAATGGTGACTTCCTAGATGACAATGCGCCGAACCACCCGGACGATATTAGGCAGGAATATAAAAAACATTTGGAAAGATTCAGTAACCTGATTGAATTCCAATACAATGCAAATTATTATCGCACACTGTGTGTGACGATTTTATAAGTAATAGTAACTTTAATGGAGGTGAAGAAATTTTTAATATCTGAAGTTCAAGAAGCTTTGTATTATTCAATAATTGTAGATTCGACTCCCGATATCCCCCACAGTCCCATTCACTTTAATCTTAAGGTTTTTTGAAAAAAAGAAGATATAAAAGAAATGGTTTTTGGTTTTCTTCAAATCGAGAATCATGATGCCGCACATTTAGAAAAGATTGTATTGGAATAATTAAAAGATATATCTATAGACATCAAGAACTGTAGAGACCAAACATATGATAATGCTGCAAACTTGTCGGATAAATACAGTGGTTTACAAGCGACAACGTATTGAAAAAGCAACCTATGTACCATGTGTTAGTTGTTGTTTTTTTAACAGGCGTTGCATTGTTTTAACTTTATTCAGAATTTAAAAGTACATTTCTCTTTGTCTTCTTGACGATGGAATATTCTCATAAATAGTTTGCCCGACTCTCAATCCAAACATATAAGGACAATAGACGACACCAAATGCGCAGCAAGGACTGACAGCAGCTTCAGCTTTAAGATGGAATTACAAGAACATCAAGGAAGCATTAATTCAAATTAGTATGAATGACAATGAAAAACGAATGGGAAAATTGAGGCAGAAAAATTATCACAATATTTTAATGAATATGAAATAGCTTTTTTCATGAAAGAAATACGGGATTACGCCATATAATACAAATTTTGAAGATGACAATCCGATTTTTGGCGTAAATGGGATAAGGATGGTAAGTCAGATAATATTCGAAAACTTTTTTTTTATATTATCTGGCTTACCATCCTTGTCCCATTTACGCCAAAAATCGGATTGTCATCTTCAAAATTTGTATTATATGGCGTAATCCCGTATTTCTTTCATGATTTATCTGCTTCTCCGGGCAAACACGGGATAAGATTCTTAACCTCCAGATTCGCTAAACACGAATGCCGGTTGCTTCAACTAGCGAATCCTGTGATGGTTATATTCAAATTGATCGGAAACTTGAAACTTGGTCGTTCTAGGTGGTTTAGTGGTTAGCATACCCGGGCGTTTTCTGGGAGATGCGAGTTCCAGGACGGTGAAAATTTTAAAGTTTTCGAATATTATTTGATTTACCATCCTTGTCCCATTTACGCCAAAAATTGTATTGTCATCTTCAAAATGTGTATGAAATAGCTTTATTAACAGTTTTATGGGCAAACTGTTACAACGCATAAACAGTCAGAGCAAGTCGTTACAAGATGTACAATCCAATTTAATACAAGGGACAACTCTTCTCAAATATTTTTCTGAATTCATTATGGATATCAGAAGCATCTTCTAAGATATTGAGAACGATGCAAATTTACTTACAGAAAATCGGAACTGCAAGGACAGCAGAATGAAGACAAGGGAATTTTTTTTTAAACTATACTTTTTTGTAATGCTAACGGTGAACCCTCATTTTTTGTACTTAAACGGGTTAATTATTATTTAAGTAATTCAGTATATCAGTTCCACTTATACCATTTGACACTTATATTTATTGAAAACGATGCTCTTCAATCATCAGATTATGAATCAGTTATTGCCAAATTTGCTAAATTAAAATCGAGAAAAGATTGACTTTAATATGACTGTTATGAATAAATGTATACAAAATAACTAAGATATTTCATTTCTTTTTGTTCAAAACAAGAACCGATTCTGTTTATATATACATGCTCATTACTTATTATTTAATATTATGTGTAGTGTGATTTTTTTCTATTGCACGAACGTACGATTTTTCATGTATGCGTTTTTGTTTAATGGCAGACAATAAATGCTGTATTTTTCAATTCATGCATTTTGGTATAACATTCTTAAAAATAAATTTTTTGAGGGGAACCTCAAAATCAGGTTGCGCTTGGAGCCTTCAAAACTCTTAATCCGCCACCGGACAGTGGAACAAAAATCGTAATAACTATTCCTCACGCAGGACTTTTGCCAGTCCTTCAGAGCAGAATTTTATTTCCATATTTGGTTGTTTTTTAAAGTAAAAATCGATTAGAATCGACAACAATGTGGTTTAGGATAATTAACTCTCGGTCCAGAAAATGACTGCCCGGTGGCGCAGTGGTCTAAGGCGCTGGCCTCTGATCATTCGTCCGTAAGGGGTCCGGGTTCGAATCCCGGTCAGGCATGGATGTTGTGTTTGTCTTACGGTGCTGGCTCTCTCCCTTCCCTGGAACCAGTGACCCTAAATTAGGGACGGGCGACTGCTTATAGCCCATTGAGTTGCTCACGGTGGTCATTAAACCTCCAATCAAAAAAAAATGACCACAATTACAATATCGGTACTGTCAAACACTCACAAACAGTACTTGGAGCTTGTAATCTTGAAGCAACCAATCGGTGATCCAATGGTTCAAGAAACGATTTTTTTCTGTTTCTGGCATGTGTTCGTATTCCAGCGAATTTTCGGTGAGAAGCAGATGTATTTGTTCTCACAAAACTGACCATTCCTTTATTTTCTGTTCTTTTTTTTTTTTTTTTTTTTTTTTTGGAATCGGTGCCTTTAAATTAGTAACGGAACGTTGCCCCCAATATCTGCTCCTGAAATTTGTTGAGCACAAAAAGGAAAGGAAGAATCCTTGCGTCACTGGGGAAAGGAGTGTTAAGGGTCCATTTTTTTTTCTGTCTCCTGGTGGACGAATGGTTAGAATTACTGTTATGTGTCGTCGTTCAAATCAATTCAGGTCCGCACAGTATTGAAGAAAAAAGACTTCTTACCTGCCATCCATTTTTGAACTACGACCCGTGTATATCCCGAGGGTCGAGGACGATGTAATCAGCGGACAACAGCACCTTAATCCAGTGAGTAAATCCGAAATCGACACACTGAATCACTCACCGAACAATAAGAACATCTAACTTATAATTCATACACTCAAATGACCACACACACACACTAAAAATATCCGTATATACACGATCGAGTCACATTATTGTGACTACCAGCTAATATCTAGAATCACCGACGTGTGCAGAGCGGACAGCAGCTTGACGGGCTGGAACTGAAACAATAAGGTGCTGGAAGATGTTCACAGGTATGTGACTATAGTGCCATGCTGACTATAGTGCATCTGACAGCTGCTGGAGGGTGCGTGGTGGAGGATCCATAGAGCGAACAACACGATCGACGTGGTCCCACAGATGCTCATTTGGGTTTAAGTCTGGGGAATAAGGGGACCAGGGAAGTAATTTGAAGTCCTCATCATGCTCTTCCAACCACTCTCAAACATTTCTAGCTGTGTGACACGTCGCATTGTCATACTGGAAGATACAATCCGCCCCAGAGAAGACAATCAACATGTATGGGTGTACGTGGTGTGCAAGAATGGATTTATAACGAATTCGGTCCATAGTGCCTTCCACAGATATGAGTGGACTCAGAGATTGCCACGAAAACTTTCCCCAGACCATAATGCTGCCCCCAACAGCTTGTGTCCTCCAGCAGTGGGTGAAGACTGTTTGTTCTCCGATGTTTCTCTCCTTATGCGCCAACGTCCATCCGTTCGATGAAGTAGAAAACGCGACTCACCGGAGAAGGCAATCCTTTGCCAATCAGCGGAGATCGAGTTCCAGTACAGCCGTGCAAATGTAAGCCTTTTCTGCCGATGCACCTTCGTTAGCATAAGTGAAGTGACCATCCGTTTGCATCAGAGCCCGATACGCAGCAGGGTTCGCTTAAATGTCGTATTAGAAGCACTTCCGGCACCCCCTGGTACATTCGGCCAGTGATTGCTCCACTGTAGCGTGTCGATCGGCTCTCACTCACCTTCGAAGACGACGTTCACCTCTGACATCAATGGTACGTGGTGCTACGCAGTTTCCACGTCGCTTATTCGCAATGGTACCATTTCTCCAATCACGATGCGCTTTAACTACAGTAGCACGCGAACAGTTAACAAACTGCTCTGTTTCAGAAAAACTGCCACCCTTAGCCTGAAATCGATAATCATCCCTTTTTGCAAATCTGATAAATCGCTCCTTTTATCTATGACAGCAACAGAATGCCTACAGCACACCTTATATACCCTGCAACCCAGCTCACGACATGTGCCTTCTTTCATTGGCTATGCGCTGTTGTTGTCAAAAGTAGGAGGTGGTCACAATAACGTGACTCTACCGTGTATAAAAACACCAGCGTTGGTTACAAGTGATGTTCCATCTTTTTTCTCCGAGTTCACCTCGCACGACTTTTGTCTCTCTTCACACACTGAATGACAGCGCTCTTTATCAGAACGCTCCGCAGCTGCTCGGATTTTCTTCTTTTTCGGGAGTTGTTCCTCTTTCGACAATTACAGTGCTGTCAAAAAACTATAAAGCCTTTTGTGACTACTAGGTGGGATGTTGGCGCAGTGGTCTAAGTGATGGCTTCCGATCATTCGCCCGAAAGGGATCCGGGTTCGAGTCCCGGCGAGGCATGGATGTTGTGTTTGTCTTACGGCACTGACTCTCTCCCTTCCCTGGAAAATTGTGTATCCACATTATATTCATGTATTGAATATGCTACAAAAGTTTACGGATATTAATTCAACCCTTGGGATTTATTATGCACCAAATAAATAGCATTGTATTTTAAACTGCATCATTCAAAATCACATTGAAAAAGAGTCACCATCATACACTGGTGTGCAAAAATTACGGACGAAGAGGAGAAATTAGCATAACAGTGAACACTCATGAGATAGACTAGGGTCCGGTACGGTAGGGCATGCACATACACTGTATATGCAGCATGACGGGGGTGTCGGAAGGGTACAAAGCACACGGGCGGTGTACGCTCAGCAATTCGGTGAAAGCCATTGCACGGTGTACATAGGTTTGAACGACGTCGAGTTGCTGCCACCGTGTGATATGGCCAATAGGTAATCCAGTAGACGACATATGGATGACTTTACCCGAGGTCGCGTCATTGGGAAGTTGGAAGAAGGTCGAAATGTGACTAGTGTGGCCGAGGAGTTCGGAATCGCTGAGAGAATCGTTTCACGAGCTTGGAGAGCATTTCAAACGACAGGAACAGCTGTCTGAGAGTTTAGCAGTGGTCGTCCACGAGCAACTATGTCGGCGGACGACCGGTATATTTTCCTACAGGTGGGAAGAGACAGACGGCAGACAGCGGGAGAAATGGCAAGACACATGCAACAGACAACTGGACGTCCGTTATCACGTTTTACCGTGGCCAGGAGGCTGCACAAAGGTGGTCTATTTGCATGACGACCAGTACGGTGTGTGCCATTAACACCTTCTCACCGGAGACGGCGGCTTCTGTGGTGCCAGGAACACAAGAACTGAACACATCAGCAATTGGGTCGAGTTCTCTTTACGGATGAGAGCCGATTTAGTCTGACGAACGATTCTGGACGCACACACATCTGGAGAGAGCAGGGAACACGCAATCACACCTCCAACATCATGGAAAAGGACCGGTTTGGAGGTGGCGGAGTTCTCGTTTGGGGCGGTATCATGTTTGGTAGCCGTACTGACTTCCATATCTTCCAAGGAGGTTCAGTCACTGGTGTCCGCTATTGTACCTAGGTTCTCCTGCCTCACGTGCGTCTGTTTAGAGGTGCTGTGAGTCCTGAGTTCCCCTTCATGGACGACAATGCTACACCTAATCGTACAGTGGCTGTCGCAGAGCTGTTGGTGAGTGAAGATATTCAACGCATGGATTGGCCAGCAAGGTACCCGGACCTAAATCCAATCGAACACGTGTGAGACCTTCTCGGGAGACGCTTGGCAGCACATGACCAGCCACCAGCAACGATTCCGCAGCTGCGATTGGCGCTACAAGAGGAATGGGCCGCGATGCCTCAACAGCTCCTTGACAACCTCGTCCTCATCATGGACAGACGTTGTAAATCCTGCAACGCAGTCAAGGGTGATCATATCCCCTACTGAAGACTGAATTTTTCTTGGCAGCCGCCTGTCACATGGACGTTTCTGTCTTCTGTCCAGTTGTGCTCGAAGCTACCTTTTCAATAAAGTGCCTTTGTATCCTATGGATTCCTTGTTTGGACGGTTTTGCTCACTTGTCCCATATTCTTACATCTTGGGTGTTTTATAGTATGATTTGAGTCGATGTGGAACACTTCTGCACGACGTTACATTCGAAAAACCGTCTCGTCCTTAATTTTTGCACGCCAGTGTATTTTATAAATAGCATTTTATTCTGAGAGTTCCAGCTGCGAGTAATCGAAATCGGCGGTTAAATTGTTAGTCTGAGCCAAATGACTTGGTGGGATCGTAAACATGGGCTAATTGCAACTCTGATACTTGATTGAACTACGACCGTGTATTTTGAAAGTAAACTGCTAGAGAGGGAGACAAACACACGTTAAAAAATGGCATGTGGAACTATATGGTTATTACCGTACTATAAAGGCGGCAAAAAAAGTATATATTTGTCTGGTAATTACATTAAAAGCACTTGACCGATCAAACGATGCATCAGTACAGTTTCGTGGTGCCATCTACCATCAGAAACCTTGGTAAGCAAAACGCGGCGTCAGTAGCGGATTCAGTGAAGGCAGACTGAGGCGACCCCCCCCTCTTTAAGATGGCCAAGATCGTAAATAATTGATGTATTTAATGTTATAAAATTATGACAATAAATGCACAGAATTATCTAAAAGTTTTTATGACAATTAAAATTTGTTGAGAATTTGGAGGTTATATTTTAGCTTCAGAGAGGGAGAGAGAGAACAGAAAGTGAGAAAAAACTAGTTTCAGAAAGAGAGGAAGCAGAGAGCGGAAGGGAAAGGAGATTTTGCCTGCTCATGAAAAGCATTGGGTGGGGTTTGTTTAACTTAATATTTCCACAAACTTCAGAGAGAAAATCTCGGCCGCCCCGGTGGCGCAGTGGTGTAAGGCGCTGGCCTCTGATCATTCGTCCGTAAGGGGTCCGGGTTCGAATCCCGGTCAGGCATGGATGTTGTGTTTGTCTTACGGCACTGGCTCTCTCCCTTCCCTGGAACCAGTGACCCTAAATTAGGGACGGGCGACTGCTTATAGCCCATTGAGTTGCTCACGGTGGTCGTTAAATCTCCAATAAAAAACAATCTCCAGTAATACACTGAATGGCGTATGGATGACTTGATGAAGAAAAGTAAATAGAAGTTCATTTCAACAGAAGTGGGACACATGCCCTGCGAAAAAATAAACTAATACTTTTATGAAGAAATACCGGTATAGGCGTTGCGTCGGGGCACGTGCCCCCTTCCCCCTTGAAAAATTACAATGCAAAGCCAATTAAAATGATGAGGTAGCTAATGAGTGAGAGATTTAACAGAGTTACGCTAAGTTCACTGTGTATGATAGTCAAGTGGTACAACTCTAGAAAAAAAATTGGCTGTTAATGTCACTTGTCACTTGATGGCGCGACCAACATGTGGGCCGGTGAATCTATACAACCTATGCTTTCCTATGGGAGGAAGGGGTCGAAGTATTCCCTTTTTAACAATGATATTTCACTTGGCATTGAAATAAAACCTGAAACGCTTCATAAACACGCACTTTTGTACCTACTAGGTGGGATGATAATTATACCGATATATAAGCATATTTTTGTTTGATATTTGCATAGATTAGTAGGCATGCATTTTATTTCATGTTTCAACACCTTTATGTATAACTTCATTTTTTAGCACGTCTTTTGTAAAAAAAGGTATCGTGCTTATGTTACCGGTTTGTCCGTCCGTCCGTCCGTCCGTCTGTAGACACGATATCTCTGCAACTATTAGTCCGATTTGAAAAATTCGGAAGCTTCAAATATACGAATGATGATCCTTCATTTCATTTTGTTTTTACGATATACAATTTCGCCGCTAGAGGGCGTAAATGCAGATGATGTCGAATTCAAAAATACATTTTATTCCACATATTTGCATCTAAACATCCGATTGAAAAAAAATATTTTGTCTTTCGATTCCATTTATGTCGAAGAGTATAATTACTTTTCCAAATTATGCATAGATGCTCCGCTAGGGGGCGTTAAAATAAATTACCTTTTCCTCGATATCTCTTCTTCTAAAACTCCGATTTGAAAAATGTTTTCTTTAGCGGATACAGCTCCTAATGGAAATTCTTTTGCATATAGTTCTATTTTTTGGTAAAGGGTACTTTTGACACCAGGGGGCGTAAGTGTTAATTTTTGCTTCTTATGTATTTGCCATAAAATCTAAGCTTCTAAAATCTCGATTGAAAAAAATTCTTTCGATGCCACTCACGTCGATAAACGTTTTCGGAATATTTCTTTTTATAATATTTCATGGTTTCTCCTCCAGGAGGCGTAGATGTATATCTTATTTTGGTCAATATCTCTACTTCTAGGATTCCCATTTGAAAATTTTCTTTGTTGGATAGTGTTTCCGATGCAAAATGTTTTTCATATAAATTCAAAAGTTTCAAGTAAATGATAGACTTCCCGCTAGGGGGCGCAAAGGTAAATAGCGTTTTCTGCGTTATTTCTGCTTCTAAAACTCCGATTTGAAAAATTTTTCCTGTATCGCATACAACACCTGATGGAAAATATTTTTCATATAATTTCTGTTTGGTAAAGAACGGTTTGGCCACCAAGGGCATAAGTGTTAATTTCTGTTTCAGATGTATTTGCAGCAAAATCTGGGCTCCTGAAAACTCGACTAATTTTTTTTCTCTTGGAACGATACCGCTCATATCGAAAACCATTTGAGAATACTTTCTTCCTAAAATATTGCATGGTTTCCCCACCAGTGGGCGTAAAGTCACGTCTAATTTTTGTCGATATCTCTGTTTCTAAGAGTCCGATTTGAAAAATTATTTCTGTGTTGGAGAGCGTTTCCGGTACGAAATGTTTCTCATATAAATTCATGTTTTTCTTAACGCACAAGTCTGAAACCAGAGGGCGTAAGCTCACGATTCCGTTTACAGCAATATCTGAGGGATTAAAAACCGGATTTAAAAACTTCTTTCTTCCGTCAGATACTATTGTTCTCCATATCGGTTCCATTGACTTTGAATAGCTTTGTTTAATTTGCGAAAGAACGGATTCAAAAGACGTGCTAATTATTACACCCGAAAATTCGGTGTCATCTTTCTTGTTTATATGTAGAACAGCAAGTGTAAAGCAGCCGTCAATAGTTTTTCCATCGTTCAATAGCTTTTCTTTTTTCTTTGTTAGAAAAAAGAAAGCTATTGAATGCATGATTGCTATTGTTCACATTATATGCCCGCGCCGCCATTTTTAAGTGGCGGCGAGCTTATATGATTTAAACTACTTGCACTGTCTGAGTTATGTTGATATCAAAGGATAAATCAGTGATCATTTTTCATCTTCTGTGACTTTAAAGGTTGATACACGTTCTATGCATGTCAAATAACCTGTCCTACAATTTGGTAAAAAATACTTTCGACGCATACCAGAAACGTAAGAATTTTACTGATCGTAGTTCCACCAATACCTTTGAGTCCCGCTCACAGCTACGCTATAAATTTTAGTCTCCTATATTAGAAAGAGTTGAGGCGTTTTAACTCCTGTGGAGAAATTTCAGCGTTTCTGGAACATCAATACGACCCAACTACACAAAGTAGTTAATAAAAAATACTTGTGGTAAATAGACATTTAGCATTGAGGTGATCATAAACACCATGTATTCCTATGAAGTTTAGGGTAAGCGATCGGCCCACAATTCCTGCACGCCCCTTGGCGAGCTGTGACATTAACGATCCAATAATTAATACAGACATTTGACGTGGACCAGGAACATCAAACAGAGGTCATCGCTCTTTCCACGTTTATAAATTGGTGGAATTCGAGGCCCCTGTGGTGCAGTGGAAGCATATCCGGCGCGTAACTGGAAGACCCTGGGCTCAATTCCCGGTGGCGGTCAATGAGAATTCTTCCGTGACTCACTTATAAACGCGGGAAGAGCGATGGCCTCTGTTTAATGTTCCTGGTCCACGTCAAATTCTGTATTAATTATTCATTCGCCTTCTAATTAGTTGTTCAGTTGTTGCTTACTATCTTTGGGGAATCCCCCCGCATTGTGCGGGGCTCCAAGAAGCAACCTGCCAAATTGGCTTGGCAGTTAGTGTGTGGGAGTCTGGAAAAATTCGAGGCCGCTGTGGTGCATAGGAAGCATACCCGGAGGGTAACTGGAAGATCCTGGGTTCGATTCCCGGTGGCGGCCAATGATAATTTTTCCGTGACTCACTTATAAACGTGGAAAGAGCGATGACCTCTGTTTGATATTAACAATCCATTTTTTTAACTATTAATTGTACGAGTTGTATCACCTGACTATCGTACACCGTGTCTAAAATCAAAGACGAAGAACTGAGAGCTTTATACACACACTCTCATGCCACTGCTATTTAGATAGCCCCAGGCCTGAACCTATCTATCTTTCAAAAAAAATATTATACCAAGGTAGGGACTATAGGAGAAAATAGGGCTGCCTATAACAGTATGAACAACTTTTCTTTTAATTTTTTTTTATTTTGCGTCCCATTACATTATTCCAACAGCATTACAAAAAAATTTCTTTTATGACCTTTTTTAAGAGGGCGACGTTAACATGCAAATAATTTTTAGTTATATACCAATAAAAATGAAATGCATGATGTTTTTAAAACCTAAGAAAAATCGAGTAGTGTTGTGCAATAAACCAGCAATGTAATAAAAGTATTTTATCTTTAACGTGCATTCAAACTAAAAATGCAAAGGCCTTTCGCGCTTTTTTTGGTATAGCAAGATGCAAAGTCATGAAATGTGTTGCAATTCTTTGTAAATCTTAGTTTGGTTTAAGACCGCATTGTTTTTTCTGTACTAACCACTTCAATTGACAAGCATATCACACATCAATTTATTGTAACTGTTTTATTGTTGCTATGCAAAGCTGCAAAAGGTTTTTATTCGTAATAGTCTACAATAGCAGTTGTAAGTAGTGAATGTGACCCCGGTGTCCTTGTGATCTGAGGCGCTAGCATCTGACCATTCGTCCCGAGACGGTCCCGGATGAAGAATAGATGGTGTATTTGTCTAATGTCTCTGACTCTGTCCTTTTCCCGGGGCTGTAAATTAGGAACGCACGACTGCTTACAGCCCTCAAAGATCCCCATGGTGGTCATTAAATGCCGAAACAAAAACAAAACAAAACAAAAATACAAGAAAAAACAAGTGCAGTATATTATTCACACGCAAGTAAATCTTACATGATTTAGTTCCAATGATGTTATTCATCATCAAATGAACGGATGAGGTACTTTGAAAAGCACTATTTTTTTTAAATCTTCATTAAGGTATATCAGCGCTAGCCTGGTACACCTCGTAGTTTCGCTTATGTTATGCATGTAAAAGATCCAAAATTTATTACATTATTGGAAAATTGTTTCCAAGAATGGCTAACCTCCTCCCAAAAAAATCCCTCAACACTTTTCACTTATTCGTGCTCCCCATCCAAACTGTGGTCATCCTACGCTTCAGGGCCATAGCTAATAGGGGGCTAGAGGGGTGCTCAGCCTTCCTGTAAAATGGATGTTGTAAACTCTGAATTTTTTCGGTGGTTTATGAAAACAAATTTTGCATTTCATTATTAGCAAAAATACTTTACTTGATTTATTCGTATATTGCACGTTTTTTCAAAAGCAAAATTGAAACAATACAGCACGAACGATGGATAACTAGAAAGAAATCACTTCTGGAAGTTATATAGGAAAAGCTGCGCCAAAGATTCTCTGTCACATAGGCACAGGATTTGTTGTGGCTAAGGATCGGGAAAGAGAGAAATCTTTTTTTCTTTTTTTTTTCGGAGAAACGTAAAATATAAAAGAATGTTGCAAAAAAAAAAAAAAAAAAATAAGAAGAAAAGCGGAGAGAGAGAGAGAGAGGGGTGGAAGGACCTTTTTAAGTGACTATGAAATGCTAAGCTGCTGCTTAAAAATTTCAGGTGGTTGATTGCAGGGATGTAGCTAGACTTCGAAATCAGGATGGGCGACAGGTGGGTGAGCAAGTTAGATAACAGCTTTATTTACGAAACACTGAAAGGAATAATTTGCTTTCTTTTTTCTACAGGCTGCAAAGGTGTTCGTGCACCCCCCCCCCCCCATCTTGGATACATACTCATTAACTTTGGAACTGTCTTGAAGTTATTTGAAGTCCGGAGCCATTTTTTGCCAATGTTCCGACCGTCAATTTTAATAAAAATTAGTAATACCTAAAGAATTACTTACCCCTATATATAAACATGACACATTCCCTCCAGCATCAGTAACACGCCTTGAATAAAAGAAAATTGCATGCCTAGCAGACGCTCTTAACAGCAAAATTTTTCGTGGATTAGGGTTAACGGGAAATAAGGACACACAGACAATGCCTTTCCCACCTCATTAACTCCTTTCCTTCAAGCCATCAATCTTGTTCTGCACTCACCTCTTCCAAAGCAATTGTTAGCCACGTCCTACTCCCTCATTGCGCTAGAGCCAGCTTAAGAGTGCTGGTATAGCTTTAGACTCTCCTTTCCGGGTTGGAACCCTCTATTTAGTAGTACAAACAAACAGCAGAGCAATTACTATTCATCCCCTTCATTCACCCCTGATCATACTAACTTGAAAAACGGATTAAATTTAGAATTTGGAAGAGTGGAGAATAACTGAATCTTTTCATGGTCCTGCGGACGCTGTTTAGATAACCTTTCTACGGAGAAGGAAAATCGCACTTCCTAGGGGAAATACGTAAGACTACACGACGAAAAACACGAGTCATTATTCCTTGGAAAACTCCAGATTATATTTTAAAGTTAACAAAAATAAAATATGGTACTTCTTGAACTGGGTGGGCGACAAGATGGCAAGAAAATCGCACCACCTTGGCAAAGTCCCTGGTTAATTGCCTTCAAAGAAATGTTCTCGTGGGAACTTTTCAGCAAAACGTATCATTCTAAGCAATGTAAAACAGCGCTAAAGAGAAATCTTTGTGTGACAGCGAGAGCTTTCAACTTCTTCTGGTTCAGTGTGTTCTGGGAAGTAGGTGTGACTTTGCCATGCATATGTGGGAGAACAAGTGCTGATTTGCATATTGGCAGGAATCTGAAGTCCTTTGGTATCTGTGTCAGGAAGGGAGGTTTAGCTGTTTACCACGGTAAGGAAAACTACCTCCGAAGACCAGCGAAGGAGAACGTGCAGTTAGGGATGGAAAAAAGAGCCGAAATTCGACATAAAAACAACCCTCGATACCATTGCATTGGTTCATGGAAAGGAACCGGAACACTAAACTAAAAATTAAATAAATAGTTTTATCATGCTAGTTGGAAGTTTCTTTCCTCTAGCGATATTGACCCTGCAACTCAACAACCGTCAAAAACTCTGATAATGCAATTTATTTTTAGATTTAAAGTTTTCTTTCCTCCCCTTTCACATTTTTAATTTCATTTTCTTTTCTTTTTGGCATAGAGAAATTGTTCGATACTGAAGAAAAGCAACAAAAGGAACGAAAATACAAAGCAAAACTTGCATATGTATTCGTGGATGAATATGGTTTGTAGTTGAATACACCCCCCCCAAGATGAGTCTTCATCTCCCTAGTTCTGAGACCTATCTACGCTTATAGCCAAAGCAGTTGTTTTTCTTCATACAGTGGTCGCAGCACCGAAGTCTTTTGAAACCAATTCACGTAGGAATCTCAGCCTATTTCCACATCAATTGACTGCGTAGTTTAGTTTCCACAGTGTGAATGATACACACCTAAAACTGTGTTAGTCACCGCCCTTGTAAGGCAGCTCTTAATAAGAGTTGGCTCATATTGTGGATCTGAGTTGTCCCAAAGTTCCCAGCGAAGTACCTGGAAAATACATCGCTGATTTACTCCGTGCTGTGAACTTTTGAGAAATACAACTGCTGTGCTGCCGAATTTGAAATGAAAATTTAAGATCGATTTAAAAACATGAGGAGTGATGCCAAAAGGGTTATTTGATAGTTTCGCCCTGTTTTTTTTTTTTGTTTTTTTTTCAATTTTTGGTCTGGTCTTGCTTTTATTGAACATAATATTTCTAACAGCAATGTGACTCCCATCCAACTGGCGAAAATTACCCGTGTTTGCTGATAAAATCTCAGATGCCTTGATTTCAGGCATCTAAATAAATTTAGCTTAAAAATAAAGTTCGGTAACAAATAAATTGCAAACAAAACCAAATGTAACTAATTTTGTTAGAAAAATATTCGTATAAAATTGATTTTTCTTTTCACTTAACCAGCGGGACGAAAGTTTTACTTTCTGACTCATATAAATATTTATTCATCAAAAATCCCCGAAGTTATTCCATTCTCCATTTGGTATATTTTCATTTAAACATTACTTAATTTCTTAAAGTGTTCCACTCGCTTTGGTTCCAACTAAAATCTCTGCCTTATGTTTCCAATGGTAAAATTTCTTTGCATATTTTCTTCGAAATGAATGTACTCCCAAGGATGAAAATTTGCTCATCGGTAAAACTAACTTTAAGTTATAACATGGGATACTTAATACTTGCTAAAACATAACCATAATTACATTAAAAATCAACCAGTTTTCTTTGAGTAATGTTCAGACCTGTTAATACTACAAAAGTTAAAGACAACACCGTCAATATGCGCTAAAAACTTATGAAAAGGTTAAAACCCCTTTACAAGTCAAGTAAAACTTTACTAAAAGTAAAAATATTTACAGATTAAAAGTGAGATCTTTCGGGAGCACTATGTCCCATCCTCAGACTACAATAGTATGTCCATGCTATTATCGTGTATTGACGGTGTTGTCTTTAACTTTTGAATTTTAGCTGCACGAATGTTAACCCAAAGACCTTGGAGAGAATAGACTGGCAATTACCTAGCTACTTCCGTGAGTTTTTGAAAACCGGATGTTTCGTCATTAGCGAGGGGTGAAAGCTGTTCCTGAGCATACTCTGGTTGCGTGCGTGTTGCAAATCGTCAGTGTCGGCTCGTAGCTAAAATTAGTGGGGTGATGCTTCAGAAAATGTTTATCCATTGTTTTAATATTGTGTAAAACGAAACAAACACATATAAAAAGAAAATTTGTACATAAAAAATATTTTTTTACTTACTAATAGCCTAAATTGTTACAGTTCAAGATTGATCCATTCATTTAAAAACCAAATCAATTCTTCTTGTTTTAATTTGCGCGGAAAGATTAATATTTTTCTCCTTCATCTCTGGATGACTGTTGAGGAAATTTTTCTCCATTGAAAGCACTGCAAGTACGTTTAGTCTTTCATGATTCATAGTGCTCCTTAGAAAAGTTTTATTCTTTTCAGTGTTGAAAAGCAGCGTTCTGGTTCTGCCGTTGTCATGAGAATTGTCAAGAGGATTTTTATCAGTTTCGTAATTTCACTAAGAACATCATCTAGATTATTTTCCAAGAAAAATTTCAGAAGGTCAATTAATTTGCAATATTCATGCATATAGGATTTACAATGGAATACTTTCAGTTCAGTTTGGTCAATCATGGGATATGCTTCAGTGGTCAGTACTACCTCTTCTGTAGGCAGTTCATTCTTAAAACTAGTGAAGCTTTTCTTGTTGAACAATTTAGCAGCTACTAAGTGTTTAGTGGAAGAATATCTGTCCGTTATATCAATACATATACAGTCACACACTTCCTTGGCTTCGGCTCAATATTCAATAAATGATTATGTTTGCCGGCAGCCCAAGTACCCTCTTTGAGAATGTGGCTAACAAATAATAATAATAAACTACTCAGAATCAACCAGCTGTGCTCTGGGAGTGAAACAAATGTATTGCAGATTTTGAGACGCCCTTCTTTGTAGTGAGAAGGAAACTATGTTTGTTTATGCACTGATGATTATTTATTTATTGTTTACTTTAGGATTTCCAAATTTAGGGTTACTGGCTCCAGGTAAGAGAGAACTGCAGCGCAGGCCGTAGGACACAGAGCCGCCCATGCGTCATTCTGGACTAGAAGTCTCGAACCCGGACCCATTTCAGACAACTGCTCAGAAACCTATGCAGGAAGCTAGAGAGGGCTCAGCCCACTGCAAGGCAAGTAAGCCCCTACTGAAAAATCGACGATGTAAATTCTCTGAACTTTTATTTTTGGTGGCTTGTGAAAAACTTCTTTTGTATTTCATCATAAGCATAAATACTTCACTGTATTTATTCGCGTAATGCACGTTTATTAAAAAAAAGCAAAATTGAAATGAAACAGCACGAACGATGGATAACTCAAAAGATATTACTTCTGGATGTGAATCAGTGCGCCAGTGGTTCTCTGCTGCACGGGGTCCGCACTTGTTCATGCTAAGGCTTTAAGCATAAATATAGAACATTGTTGACATGGGAACGATTTAACTAAATGTGTCGATCTAGGCGATGTAAAACAGTACTGAAGAGAAATCTTAGGGCGCACGCGCGAGAGCGAAAACTTACAACTTTTTGTTCATTGTTTTGCAGTCAGTAGGAGAGGTTTTGCAGTCAGTAGGAGCGGTTTTGCGATGCATGTGTTGGAGAAGAAGCGTTCATAGGCGGAAGTCTGAGGGCTTTTGAGTGGGGAAGGGACGTTTTTGCTGTTGACTACGGTAAGTTGAAGCCGTCTCCGAGCACCAGCGAAGGAGAACACGCAATTAAAGATTGAGAAGAAAGAGCTAAAATGCGGCATCAATAACTCCTCGATGACTCTACGTTGATCCACGGAAAGGAACCAGAGGAGTGAACTAAAAACTAAGTTTTTTCATGCTAGTTGGACGTTATCTTTCCTCCAGCGATGATGACCCTGCAACTCAGCCACCATCAAACAAATTCTGACAATGCGATTTATTTTTTATATTTCAAGAGAGTTCAATTTTTTCTCCCTCTCCCCGTTTTTATATTTTGAATTGGATTTTTTTTACTTTTCAAGATGAAGAAATTGCTCATTTGTGAAGTATTGGATTGGAAATAAAGTAATACCCCATGACGATGTACCCGAAGTGGAAGCACCGGCCACAGCGTACATTGGCCGCTGAAATTGTGCAGCACACCGGAATGACATCAGCAGGTAAGTGGCTTAAATCATTGCAGTTAGCCGTCAGAAGGCGAAGAGTGTAGGCGCCAGCCAACATGAAAGTGGACAAGGAGCACGTCTGCCATTGTATGCTGTATGAGTGTCGTCGCGGCAGCACCCCGTAAGTGCTGTAAGGAACATTACCAGTGGCTGAGGACTACATACACGAGCATTATGACGCACCTGCACCAACTTGGGTAGGTGCACAAGAGGGGAATTCGGATAGCTTATCAACTTATAGTTGAGCAAAATGCAAATCGCACGAATGCATGTGTTTTCCTGTTTGCACGTGACCAAGTAGAACCGTTCTTGGACGGCATTGTGACACTTAAAGAGAAATTAGTCCTGTATGACAGTGTCAGTGCCAGAAACAGAGGTTGGATCCAAAACAGGAGCTCATGCTTACCCCCAAAGCTGGCTTACACCCATGTAAGGTCCTGATGTCGGTTTGGTGGGATATGCGGGGTGTGGTGTGTTTTGAACTGCTGCCGGACAATACCACTATCGCCGTCGATTGCCTCCAGCTCGACAACTTTCATGCATTGCTCACGTCGAAAAGACCAATACTGCTGGACCGCACTGGCGTACTCCTACAGCAGGATGGAGCAAGCCGTCAAACTGCCCGAATGACCTGTCACAAGATCAGGAACCTTGGCTGGGAGCTGCTGCCACACTCAACCTATTCCCCAGACATTGCTCCAGGCGACTACCACCTTTTCCGGTTTTTTTAGCACTTCCTGGACGGACAGCGGTTCATCAACCGGAACGATGTCGAATGTGCACTTATTCACTTCTTTGCGTCCAAGCCCCTACAGTTCTACAGGGACGGTAAACAGTTACCCAGACGATGTGAGCAGGTCGCGGGAAACGATAGCGACTACATTTTAGATTGATTTGCACTTGTATATACGGTAATTAGCACAATTCTGTTGCCTCATATTTGCAGACATTACTTTTTTCTAACCCAAAAAATTAACAACAGGAACGGAAATAGAAAGCAAAACTTATATCTGTATTCGTGGATCAATGTATGTAGCTTGACGTTTAACACAGAACCCCTCCCAGATGAGATTTCAGTCCCCCCGGCTCTGAGATCTAGTTACGGTCCTGAACCTACGGCTCTGACCACTCGAACACCAGTGCGGAGTATGTGCACTGTAAACTTTAAGCAGTAGAAACACAGATAAACACACTTAATAGCAGGTTTTGGCATTTTAAAATCGTTTTCGTACTTAGGAACTTTTAAAATAGCCGTATCGCATTGGTAGTCAACAGTTTCACTATCTTACTAATGCGGTAGAGATTTTTTATGTCAAGAACAGATTTGCTTTCCATTATTAGTGCTCGTTCTTAAAAAGAGATTTTGCCCAAGCAGGGGTGAACTTTCTCCTCAAAATAGCCATACAGTCTTCTAAAAGTTATCTTCTTTTGTTGAAAAAATCGCCATCCTTCCTCCCTGTAAATTCGGTTTCAGTCTACGCACTGGGGTAGCTAATAAAGTAGTATGGCAAAGAAGCCGACTGTGATTAGGCAATGTACAAAATGTATCTAGACTTTGTGCTTTATCACTTCTAGACGGTTTTGATCACTTGTATCACTTGTACAGTGCCGGGTTGCCGGAGAACGGCTGCCGACTATGAATCCGATTTCTTTCTGTCATGATTTTATGTTACTGCTTGGGTTAGTTCCTCTACTATCCTGCGTCTTTACGAATTTTTCAATCGGTCTCTCACTTCGTCCCCCTCCCCTTCTTTTCTCATAGGGCATCTTACCTATCTTCTTTTCTCAAAGGGCATCCCTATCTTCTTATTTCCGAAGACTCTTTCAAACCTAGAGATTTGCTACTTCTCACTTCCTTATATCGTTTCTATGTCTATCCATAGTGTTAGTAGCCACCTGTTGAAATAAACACGACTAGCGGCACACGAACATTTCCGAATGAGTTTTTTTCTTTTCGGGGTACAACGACCACCCCGAGCATTCAAGACCATAATCGCCCTGGTACAAGTTAGGGCCACTGGTTCAAGGAAAGAGCCGCCATTACGATAAGCTGCACATCAGTCATCCGGTATTAAAATTTTGTACCAACACTGCTGCTTAGACAGAGTCTCCCGCTTCTGGTAACTCAGGCACGGAAGCGGCGTGCTGAATTTCGGACTTTTATCAGGTGAGTAAAAGTATGCCGCCATGTGGCGCAATGGCGTGAGGGTTGGCTTCTGACCATTCGTCCGAAATGGGTGCGGGTTCGAATCCCGGTGAGGCATAGATATTGTGTTTGCCTACAACACTGGCTGTCTCCCTTCCGTGGAACCAGTGGTCCTAATTTCTTTTGTTGATTTGGGTTTAATGATCACTGTAAGCAACTCAGTGGGCTATAAGCACTCGCCCGTCCCTGATTTAGAGCCACTGGTTCCTGGGAAGCGAGCGACAGCCAGTTCTGTAAGACAAACACAACATCCATTCCTCACCGGGATTCGAACCAGGCAGATCTCGGACGAATGGTCGCGAGCTAGCACTTAGTCCACTGTGCCACAGGGGTGGCACCCTGAATTAGGGACGACGATTGCTTATAGGCCTTAGAGTTGCCCATGGCAATCGTTAAACCGCCGCCCAATCGCTGCCCCGGTGACGCAGAGGTGTAAGCGCTGGTTTGTGACCATTCGTCCGATATGGGCCCGGTTCGAATCCCGATGAGGGATGGGTGTTGTGTTTGTCTTACGGCACTGGCTCTAAATTTGGGAAGGACAACTGCTTATAGCCCATTGAGTTACTCATGGTGGCCGTTAAACTTCTAACAACCTCCCCGGTGGCGCAATGATCTAAGCAACGGCCTCTGATCATTCTTCAGAAAGGGGTCCAGGTTCGAATACCCGGTGAGACATGGATGTTGTGTTTGTCTTATGGCACTGTCTCTATACCTTCCCTGGAACAAGTGACCCTAAATTAGGGACGGGCGACTGCTTATAACCAGTTAAGTTGTTCACGGTGGTCGTTAAACCTCCAATAAAAAACAAACTTCTAACAAAAAAAATGTACATATACAGCAGGCTCTGGAATAACATTGTAACTTCACAAAACGGGTGCCAGCCACAATTAGGCCAAGTAGTCAGCTAAATAGTGTGCAGACCTCAGAAAGGGACACTACGGGCAGTACTGGCCTTTGAAGGGCTAAGTGTTATACAATTTAGTTTTTTAACCCATGTAAATTATAATTCACATTTTATACATATTTTTAGATAAATACCACAGAAGTGCTATGGAATTTATGTAATATATTTTTTTTGATTGAAGGTTAACGAGCACTGAGCAACTCAGTGGGCTATGATGATCATCATCATATGTAAAGGATTTTAGGAAGGGAGTGTCTGACCCCAGGTCTTAAACAACCCTTAGAAATAGGAAGCTAGGAGATTTGGGCTAGAGTGCCCGATAGGACAGTGAAACGGAAGCGAAGTATAAAGGAGGAGGAAGACGCCCTTATTTATTACCGGGGGGCCAGTACCCGGGGTCCAACGGCTTAACGTGCCCATCCGACGCAGGGCGGATATTTAGTGGATCGAGCGTTCGTACCTGCCTGGGATCGAACCTGATGTCCTTTCCGTGGCAGTCACGAACGTTGCCCACTAGGCTACCCGCGGCCCACACTGGGCTATAAGCAGTCTCCCGTCCCTAATTTTAAGGTCACTGGTTCCAGGGAAGGGAAAGAGCGTGTGCTGTAAGACAAAAACAATATCCATGTCACACCGGGATTCGAACCCGGACCCCTTCACGTGCGAATGCTCATAAGACAGCGCTTAGACCACTGCGCCACAGCGGCTGTGTTTAATTAATTAGAAGATCTTATTTAAAAATTCTATACACTGTTTTTGTTATTAATATTTTTTATAATTGTTTTTTTTTAATTTTTAAAACTTAGTGATAAATTGAAGTGTGCAATTTTGGAGGAGGGCGAAGGGGTTTGCACACAGCTAGGCTTGCCTAAGGGACAAAATCGGCATTGCTTAGACACGATTCTGATCTCTGTATTTAGAAAATTTCAACTCGGGAGAAGTTCGTAAAACAATAGAATGAGCTAGTATGCTGGTAACGTGAATTTAAAAAAAATACCCAGAAGAATTTTGCCAGTTATTTTGGTGTCGCGAAGTCTGTCCAGACACATAGTACAAATATATTGCTTTTTTTTTTTTTTTTTTTTTAGTTGGAGGTTTAACGACCACCGTGAGCAACTCAGTGGGCTATAAGCAGTCGCCCGTCCCTAATTTAGGGTCACGGGTTCCAGGGAAGGGAAAGAGCCAGTGCCGTAAGACAAACACAACATCCATGCCTCACCGGGATTCGAACCCGGACCCCGTTCGGACGAATGATCAGAAGCCATCGCTTAGACCACTACGCCACCGGGGCGGCAATATTGCTTTTCCCAAGGAGGTAATATTACTGGAAACTCCACTCCTATCCACGCAGCATTGGCCGCCATAAGTCACTGACTGTGCTGCAAATGACGTCATGAGCAGGCATGACGCACCGCAGAAGAGAAGCTGCTTGGAAACCAATGAAACAAAAGCTTCTAAGCGTATTAACAGATAAAATTAGTAATTCAATAATATTTATCAATGATAAACAAGCTTACTGTTTCATCAACGGTATAATTTAGTTCATTTTTGCCTGCTTGTGACGTCACACCACAGATTAGCTGTCCCCTATGGCGGCAGAGCCAGTGGTGTCTCCAGTAATATAACCTCCTTGGCTTTTCCCTTCGATCTCATGCTGGATCGAAAGAGCGCATGTCCCTTTACATTAGTGAATGTCGATGATAATCAGCTAGATTTCCCCAAATAGTTGGATAGTTCTCATCCACATTCCCAAAAAGTTAGAGATAACCGGTGATTGCCGTCCCGGTGGCGTATTTCACAAGTGAATGTATGGAATTGCGATTAAGGCCATTTCTGCCACGCGATTGGTTCAGAGCTACGTTGGAGATTGCGAGTAGGCGTGGCCTACGAGGAGAGTCATGTGAGTGTGACATGTAAGCTTTGCTGCACACGCCACAAGCAATTTTAATGTTCGTGTGTTTTCATTGCGAAAATGGTTACCCCAGTTGTTTTACACGTACAGTCGGAATGCGACAGGAGGTAAATAGAGAGTGTACTTTATTGGTAGGGGAAGTTTTTAGTTTTTATATCAACATGATATGAGTTTTATATAAAAATGACTCCATTACGCTGTAAATGGGATGGTGACTTATCTTTCGAAGTACCTTCAATCAAGGCTGCTTCAATCTGTGTGGTTCTCAAGAGCCGAAAGATGTCAGCGCTCACTGCTGTAGAACAGGAATAGTACTGAGGTGTTTTGTATGGAGAACCATGAGCTGTTTAACGTTTTTTTTTTCTTCGGGAGAAGGCGGGTTGAAATGTGGAATTGAAGGCACTTTTGTTGAAGTTTAGAGGGACAAAATATGCGGAATTTTCTAAATATTAGAAATATATATGACAGATCACTTATTATTTTATCAGACATAATATATGGCAAACAACATTCTGGAGAAATTATTCCAACGGAAGTGTCTTATTTCAACAGAACACTGTTTTGAGTTCGAACTTCGTGTCATTAGGTAGTTCTTTGCTAATACAAAATCACTCTATTTGATTTTTTTCTAGCTTGACCTCCTCATATTCATGAGAATAAAAACTTGATCGTCAGAATATTTCGTTGTGGGGACATACTTTTTATTGTTAAAGGACCTATTAAGGGTAATAAGAAAGGACCTTTAAAAGGTCAGCACGAATGATGATGGGTAGTTGACGTGCTGCCATCTATTGGCCGATACGGAGTATGGTATTCAACTAGTTAGCTATTAAAGTCGTCCTCAATTAAGAATACAAATTACTTTATAATACAAATTACTTTAACACATGCATTAGTTCACAAAAGACTTGCACTGCCTTTGCTGTTTAAATACCTATGTAAAATTTGGATAACATGAAACTGCTAAATGGGCAAGAGTAGAATATTGGCAATCTCAGCGGTCCGCTCTCTCTCTAGCGGCAAAAGGAAGAATTACTGTAGTACGGGTAACGTTTTCGGCTCAATGCTTGGCTGTTGGTAGATCGCTCATTACGTTCAGTTGTCGTAGTTTGGTGTATTTTTGCATTCATTCTGGAATTAGTGTTGTATAATGGAGAATTCCGTGAAGAAAAACAAATCATATTGTTGTGTCCCGCAATGTCGTTCCCAAGGTTTCACCTATGTTTTTCACAAGTTAGTATAAACGTTTGTGATTTGCGTTTGAAATCCTTCCAGTGAAATGCTACTAACCTAGTAACGTCTTTGAATGAATAATAAGCAAGGCAGCGTGTTGTTATTGCATAGTAGTAATTAAAAAATCCGCATTTCTACATAATCTTGAAAACAAATAATTGCTGTTATCCGTATAAATTTAAACTTCATTATGGAACAAGATTTGCAATGTTCTGTCAACAGTCATCGGTTCAAAAACGCAGAACCCAATGATGATCAACAACTACCAACTCACAAACACTTTTAGGAACAGAATGTTCAAAAATTACAAATGTTATTGTTGACAGTATTGAAAATGGGTCCTGGGAAACGTCAAGTGAAACGAAATGTCAGCTTTTAATAGTAATCCGGATTAGAACATCCCTGTCGGTATTACTATATCACTTGCCTGAAAATGTAAAAATAAAAATTACCTGTTACAGTAAAGCATTACTGCTACACAGTGCTTACACGTTCCACTTCTGCCCGCTTTACAAGAGCACTCAAATGACTTTACAGAAATTTCACTGTTACTTGTATCTAAAACACCGTTGATGGAGTGAGGCGACGACGTTATTGTCGTGGACTGAATGCAGTGCGAAACTATGAGAATTTCTCTTCCATCTTCCTTCTTAATTCTACAAGAAAATATATGGCCTACATTAACAATCACTTCCCCTTCTTTAACGCATCTTGAATTTTTGGAAGCGTTAACAAATTTCATTATTTCAAGGATTGAAAGCGACAAACCAGCCATTCTAACATTCGACTTTATGGAAACACGTGCGACGTTACCCGTACTATAGAAGTTTGTTTACGTTTGCGCAGCGCCCCCTATAGTTCGTTGAGGTTTTTTTTTTTTTTTTTTTTTTAATTGGATGTTTAACGATTACCGTGAGCAACTCAATGGGCTATAAGCAGTCGCCCGTCCCTAATTTAGGGTCACTGGTTCCAGGGAAGGGAGAGAGCCAGTGCCGTAAGACAAACACAACATCCATGCCTGACCGGGATTCGAACCCGGACCCCTTACGGACGAATGATCAGAGGCCAACGCCTGAGACCACTGCGCCACCGGGGCGGCGTTGAGGTTTCCAATAACATAAATCAACAGTACTTCTAATCTTTTTTTTTTTTTTTTGATTGGAGGTTTAACGATTACCGTGAGCAACTCAATGGGCTATAAGCAGTCGCCCGTCCCTAATTTAGGGTCACTGGTTCCAGGGAAGGGAGAGAGCCAGTGCCGTAAGACAAACACAACATCCATGCCTGACCGGGATTCGAACCCGGACCCCTTACGGACGAATGATCATAGGCCAACGCCTTAGACCACTGCGCCACCGGGGCGGCGTTGAGGTTTCCAATAACATAAATCAACAGTACCTCTAATCTGGATTACTATTAAAAGCTGACATTTCGTTTCACTTGACGTTTCTCAGGACCCATTTTTAACACTGTCAACAATAACATTTGTAATTTTTGAACATTCTGTTCCTAAAAGTTTGTGAATTGGAATTGTTGATCATCATTGGGTTCTGCGTTTTTGAACACAGAACCCAATGATGATCAACAATTACCAATGTTCTGTCAACGATGACAGTTGACAGAACATTGCAAATCTTGTTCCATAATGGAGTTTAAATTTATAAGGATAACAGCAATTATTTGTTTTCAAGATTATGTAGAAATGCGGATTTTTTAATTACTACTATGCAATAAAAACATACTGCCTTGTTTATTATTCATTCGAAGACGTTACTAGGTTAGTAGCATTTCACTGGAAGGATTTCAAACGCAAGGCACAAACGTTTATACTAACTTGTGAAAAACATAGCCGAAACCTTGGGAACGACATTGCGGGACACAACAATATGAGCAGCCCCGGTGGCGCAATGGTCTAAGGCGTTGGCCTCTGATCATTCGTCCGTAAGGGGTCCGGGTTCGAATCCCGGTGAGGCATGGATGTTGTGTTTGTCTTACGGCACTAGCTCTCTCCCTTCCCTGGAACCAGTGACCCTAAATTAGGGACGGGCGACTGCTTATAGCCCATTGAGTTGCTCACGGTGGTCGTTAAACCTCCAATCAAAAAAAAAAAAAAAAAAAAAAACTACAATATGATTTGTTCTTCTTCACGGAATTCTCCATTATACTACTCTAATTTCATAATGAATGCAAAAATACACCAAACCAAAACAATTGAACGTAATGAGCGATCTAACGACAGCCAAGCATTGAGCCAAGAACGTTACCCGTACTACCGTAATTCTTCCTTTTGCCGCTAATGGGAGAGCGGACCGCTGAGATTGCCAATAGATTTCGACTTGTATTCATCTGAAAAACTGCAGATATTCCTTATGATATCGTGCACAAAATTACTTTACCGTATTATTCAATATGATCATTTGTCACATATGTTAAGTAACCTCACTGAATTTCTTAGGAAGCAGAACTTCCCACGATAAAACTTTTCACGATATAATTTAATATGATCATTTCTCACATATGTTAAGTATCCTCACAGTGAATTTATTAGGAAACAGAACTTCCCACGATATAATTCAGTATGAAATATTTGCCACATATGTTAAGTAACCTCACAATGAATTTCTTAGCAAGCAGAACTTCCCCAGATAAAAGACAGTGTTCCTGTCACATGACTCTCCTGATAGACCCCGCCCACTCGCAATCTCCAAAGTAGCTCTGAACCAATCACGTGGCGGAAATGGCTCTAATCGCAATTTCGTGCGTCACTTGTGAAATACGCGTCCCGGTGTCGCTGTAATCTAAGCGCTGGCTTGTGACCATTAGTCCGAGTTCAAATCCCGGTAAGTCATAGATATTGTATTTGTCTTCAGGCGCTGGCTCTCTTCTTTCCCTGGAACCAATGGCTCTATATTAGGGATGGGCGACTGCCTATAGCCCATTGAGATGCTCATGGTGGTCGCTAACAGTTGTATGCTGTATAAGAAGCTGACATGTGGTCATTTTTTGGGAAAAATTGCAATACTCCCATTGAAATCAATGGTAAAAATCTACAATAATGCCCGTCATAGCGATCACGCGCCGCTCCGGTGGCGAAGTAGTCTAAGCGAGGGCTTCTAATCATTCGTCCGAGTTCGAATCCCGCGAGGAATGGATGCTGTGTTTGTCTTACGGCGCTCGCTTTTTCCCTTTACTGGAACCAGTGGCCCAATTAGGGACGGCTGATTGCTTATATGCCATTGAGTTGGTTACGATGCCGCTAAATCTTCAATCAAAAAAAAAAAAAAAAAAAAAAAAGCAATCGTGCGCAGACGTTCAAAATCCTTCACACCCGGTGAAACTCAGCCAATAGGGTGAGCAGTATGTTACTTTCCATCTGGTTGGGCCAGCGTTTTGATTTTATGGTTGCACTTATTTCAACGTGGCAACAACACTGATATTTTAAGGAAGTAAAGAAGTCAACTCAATTCAACCTCTTTCGTGTAATGTGAGGTTCTATGAGAATTGAGTAAGAAAATTGCACTTTTGTTTCAGCATGACGACTCCTGTTTCAAAAAAGCGAAAGGTATGTGAAATAATAAAATTAGCTAGTATTATGGAAGTGTACAATATGCTTGCATGTATAATGGTTATCGCATGTAAGGTTTCTTAAGCGATGTAATTAGATTGCGTGTAGTAGAATTTTGTACTGAATGTTGCATTTTATCGTCATTTTGGAACTACCATGTTGCATTTTATCGTCATTTTGGAACTACCATGTTGCATTTTACCGTCATTTTGGATCGTTTATGTTTATTTTTCATACAAGACTTCCCTATTCTTTCGGTTATAAAAGTACTATAAATTTTGAAGCTACGTAGCGTGACAGTTTGCCAGATGAAAATTGCTTTGTGTATGAGAAGGGGATCGTTATAACTAATTTATGTTTCGGGAACAGAAACATGATTCGAAAGCTATAACATAAATCTGAAGTAGGTGCGTGCATTTACATGTGCGTACGCATTATGAAGTGAAAGTTTCTTTTGTCATTACTGTTACTGAATGCGTTGTGGAAAATGGCAGCTCAGCACGTTGTTTCCAGGTATATTAACTCGAATTCCATGCTTAATCCCTTAAAAGAACGTAGTTTTTTTTTTTCGCATAATGGCGTAATCGCAGTCGAAACTAGTAATCTTCGTTAGAATATGAATTAAGTCAAAATGTTTTACTCAGTTGACTCGTCGAAGTAAATACAAGAGGTGCCAGGTTTCAAAAATTGCTGGGGTTTCATGAATAACAGGATTATATTACAAGGTTAACCTTACTATGCTTTTCCACTGTAAGCAAACATTCTGGGTGACTAGTAAGGCCCAATGATGGTAGTATAATAATTGAACCATCGTATCGAAATGGCCAACTGAAAGCGATGTCTGAGATCTGATAATTCCTCCGAAATACACCGGACTTGGAATTCCAGTTCAGGCTTGGGTGGTGTGTTTTTCTGATGCTGGCTGCCGACTACTGGAACCACTTGCCCATTAAAAACTGTGTATCCCCATTAAGAGTTGCCCGTGGCAGTCATAGAACCACGAAGAAAAAGTAATGACTGCCCCGGTGGTGCAGTCATCTAAGCAATGGCTTCTGATGATTTATCCGAGAGGGGTCCGGGCTCAAATCCCAGTGTAACATGAAGGTTGTTTGGCTTATGCCGCTAGCTCTCTCCCTTTTCTGGAACCAGTGGCACTATATTAAGGGCGGACAACTACTTATAGCCCACTGACTTGCTCCTGCTGGCTGTTAAACCTCTATTAAAAAAGATTCCATAACAAAATAGATAAAACTTTATTCTGAATCTTCGTTTAGTCTGAGATTGGAGTGGTTGTATGCTGTTACAGCTGACAAATGTTTTTGAGTTGCAATCTTTGACCAAAAGTACATAAAACTTTTAGTGTTCTAAGGGAAATAAAAGCTATATATTTTAGGTAAAAAAGTTTGGAAGAGTTTCAGCAAATGGCTATAAATCTATTTCACTTTATATGTACTGTTTGATATTTTAGTGCCTTCCAAAGTTAGTTGCGCCATCTCGGTTGCGCAGTGTTCTAAGCGATGGCGTCTGATCATTGGTTCGAATCCCGGTGAGGTATGGATGTTGTGTTTGTCTTACGGCACTGGCTCTCTCTTCTCTGGAATCAGTGACCCTAAATTAGAGACGGGCGACTGCTTATTGAGTTGCTCACAATGGTCGTTAAACCTCCAATAAAAAAAAAAAAAAGTTGGTTGCCAATCTGTTAGTTGCTGTAACCATGAAAGTAAGGGATTAACAAAACTTGTGATTTGTTTGAGAACTGCTGTTTTATTATTATTTTATGGTTACATTGGAAGATAGAACATGCTTCTATGCTTTTTTCTACATTAATTTCTCAACTTGTTTTAGTACATTTGCCATTCTTCAAGCAGATAAACTTTTAATGCTGCCCCCAGTGGCGCAGTGGTCGGAGCAGTAGCTTCTGATCACTTGTCCGAGTCCCCCCCCCCCCCCCAGCAGTTGGTATAGCCAAATTTTTGATAAATTTAAAGCACTAAAATAGACAAAACTTTTTTTTAAAGCATTTTTAAAAATTAGATGCTACTGATTGATTGTATCAATTATTTTTGTTGTATTTTAGTATCTTGTACGTTTACTAAAATGTTTGACAACCTTGAAGGAGGTAAGGATTTTTCTTAGCCCCCCCCCCAATCCCAAAGTACTCATATGGACGTCACTGCTGTCAATTACTCCCAATTACGACCTTTTCTTACATTCAATCCCAGACCTAAAAAAAAAGTCGTTTGGCCTTTACGTGAAGCTCATAATTGCTTCAACTAGTGCAAATCTGAAATGTTCTCAGATTTCCGAGTTACATCTGCTTAGCTTCAGTTGCTTGGAACTTTCTTGTCCAGGGTGGTGTAGTGGATAACATGATAGACTGGTAATCAGGAGGTGCGAGTTCGATTCTGCTCCAGGGCAATGTAATTTTCAAGTTTTCTGAATGAGTGGCTACTGTTTACATGTTACGTAATATTTCCACCGTGCTGTGGGGTTTCTTATCAGCAACATGTTGGCCTGAAGTAGCTTAATTTTGCAATAAGGATTTTCCATAACCATTTCATAGATTATGCAATTTTCATTCCACTGACTTTAGCGAGAATAGTAATTTGTTTTCTATCAGCAGTAAAAGTAAAATTAATCTTTTTGAAAAGAAATGCTTCAGATTTTGTGTAGCCTTCTGATTATCAGCACATCGGGTAGTTTTCATTAATGCTGCACTGGTGGTGCAGTGGTCGAAGCGATGGCTTCTGATCATTCGTCTAGAGGGGTCTGGGTTTGAATTTTGGTGAGGCATGGAATGATGTTGTGTTTGTCTTATGGCACTTGCTGTCTCTCTTCCATGAAACCAGTGACCCTAAATCAGAGATGAGTGACAGCTTATAGCCCATTGAGTTGCTCTTGGTAGTCGTTAAACCTCCAATCAAAAAAGAATTCCATTAATCGGGCAAACAAACTAGTGATAAACAATTATTTATTATTCAACATTTCCCTTCTATAGAACAAATCTCATTTTCTCTATACAGTTGTTTCTTAATTTGCAATCTAATTCAAATATTTATAATCCAACATTTCTTTCCAATAAAACAAATTTTTAAAAATATTACCACTCCAATTTAAAAAAAAATGTACGAAATGTAAGGAACTACTTAATGCTCTGATAATCGGAAGATTAGCCCAGATTTTTCTGAAAAAATTACTGGTCCATTGGACCAGCAACTTTTTGATTTTGATGGCCTGACCAGTGAACTGCTAAAGACTTCAAGCACTGGTTAATTTGGAACAAAGTATCAGATTCTTCTATTTACAGTTTATCATTGCACTGAATTGTGTTAGATCTGAATTTTTTAACATGAGTTGGCTAGTCTTCCGATAATCAGCACATCAAGTAGTTAAAAAGGAAGTAAACTAGAAATGTTTATTTTTTATTCAACATTTCACTTCTGCAAAACAAATCTTATTCTTTACTTCTTTACATAATTCTTATTATTCCCATTCAAACAAAATTTCTAACTAAATGTACAGAATTTTCTAATGCGCTGACAATTGGGCCCCCAAGTATTGTAGGTCAGTTAATCTGAAGTTTTACAAAGCTACTAGCATAATTTTACACTATTTATGGCATTCTATGATATGTGCACTCGTAAGATGCTGTGAAATTCCCATTAAAAAATTAGGAAGTTTTACAGCCTTCTTCCGATTAAGGGCCATTTGGCAGAAAGTGACGAATGCTATACCTAAGTAGCTGTTATGAACATCCTGTTTTGCTAGATAATGGGGTATATAAAATTGTGAGCACTGTGTAAAGACTTCTATAGCACATGCACTCATGAGGTACTGTGAAACTCTCATTGTTAGGAAATTTTAGAGCCTTCTTCCAATCAAGGGCTGTTGGGTGGAAAGGGAAGAATGCTATATGTGGTGCTACGAATGCCCTTTGGGAGGGGATGAGATATATTACTTTATAAAGGAATTTGATATTTACAGAATTTATTATGTGCACTCATGAAGGACTAATGCTCCATTATTAGGATTTCAAATCTTTTCTCCAATTACCTGCAGTCGGTCTGAAAGTGAAGGAATGTGATTTTGAAATTGGTGTTGGAAACGTCCTTTTGGGAAGATATGGTGGAGTATATAATTATAAAACTATGGAGCGGTGTCACTTTAAAATGCATTTATTTGGTTAATGTTCCAGAATGCCATGGGGGAAGGAGTGTAAATTGTTATTAAAGTAATGCTAGGAGTTATGTAAAATATGTGTGCGGATTGCCAATGAGCAAAATCCATCAGGGCACACAGTGATATCAATTGGATTTGAAATGAACAAAAGGTCATTCACCCACTAGATGGCATTATGTGCACTGTAGCGAAATGACCCTTAATCGGAAGAAGTCGTATCACTTTACAGTGTGACTAATTTCTCAAACATGTTAAATCCAGTTTTATTAGACCATTTTCAATTGCAAATTAAAGTTCTGCTGGACTCATTTTCAATTAAGTCTTTATGTATGAATGCCCACATCAGCAATCATAGTCACATAACCCCATGTGTAAAAATAATCGATTTTGACAAAATATTTTTTTATACGTGTGCAAAAATGTTTTAAATCAGGTGCAAGTTTAAAAAAAAATTTTTTTTTTGGTGATTCAGGTAAGCCTATTTCAAACAAATTTTGTTTTTTTCTATGGGCTGTTTTCCTTAAGTAGTTTTTACATTATAGCTGATAATTATTTTTGTAATTTTACATTATAGCTGATAAATATTGTAATTTTACATTATAGCTGGTAATTATTTTCTGAAAGTATTTCATATTTCTTCAGTTGAATCAAATTGATTTCTTCATTAAATTAATATGCTTCTGTAATTTTTATAAAATGTGAATTCCATAACCGTGTATAAGAGTTTTTTCTTACATTAGTTGTGCCTGAAATTTTTTTCCAGACGTGGCACAGTGCTTTGTGTACTAACTAGTAATTAGTCCTGAATGATTCATGTGTGGTGGTTATCTTGCAGTACTGGCTCCATCCCTCTGTGGAGACAGTGGCCCTAATTTAATGTGCAACCATTTTATACCCCGAAGAGTTGCTCACAATCATTGAATTTTAATATAACCTTCAAATTCAGTTTTCTAAAGCTGATGCAAATTTGTAAACCATGTGGTTCATAAAATCAAATTTTTTCAAGAAAGTAAACTAAGCAAGCATAATACTAAAAATTGTAGTTTCTTGTGAATGGTTTTATCAAATTGCTGGTTCAAGAATTTTGGTGATTAAGTAATCCTTTAATAATCCATTCTTTAAATTCTATTATTGTGTTTAGTTTGTTGCTGATGGAGTATTTAAGGCAGAACTAAACGAGTTCCTGCGCAGGGAATTGGCAGAAGATGGATACAGTGGTGTGGAAGTAAGAGTGACACCAACTCGCACAGAAATCATTATCCTTGCCACAAGAACACAAAATGTGTTGGGTGAGAAAGGTCGTCGCATTAGAGAATTGACATCTGTTGTTCAGAAGCGTTTCAATTTCCCTGAAGGTAGTGTAGAGGTAAGTTTGTTCAGGCTTTCAGTAAAGAAAATACTTTTGTTTCTTTTTTGAACTCAAATTAAATTCTTGTATAGTACTAAGTTAATAAAGTATGTCTTTTATGAACAGTTTTGTTAGAAGACAACTATACTTAATACAAGTACTTATTATTGAAGTGTCAGATTCAAACTGATTCTAGTGCAAAACAAGCTTTGTTACCAGAAAATAAAATAAAAAATAAGAGCCCTTGAGTCTTTTTAACAATTTAAGTGGTTAGTGTAAAATGTCACTTCAGAGGTATTCCTTTTTCTAGGGCTTGGAAGTGTGTGATTCTTGACACAGCATCAGGATTAAGCAACGGATTACACAGATGTGTAATCCGTTACTTCTCAGTGAAAGGACTGCAAAAGTTAACTTTCAATAAAAACAAACCTGTACAATCAACTTATTTCCTTAGCTTTTCATAGCAGAAAGTGTCTTACACAGACTACTTGCTTGCTTACTCTTTCAACTGACGTCTCTATGCTTGAGCAGCACTAAGAAAAACAGGATGTTAGTAAGGACTGTCAAATTTTTAATCTGTTCCAAGTTTGTGTGTCATATCTTAGGTAACCCAGATCTAATTAAGACAAAATAAATATCTACCAGGAAAAAAAAAACATTTGCTAAAAAATTTACATATTGTGTTTAATAATAGTATATTTTGCAAAGTTCCTAACTGCTAGCGCTGGATCAGGACGAAAGGACACCTAGAGGCAAGAGAAAAACTAGTGCAGACATGCCATCTTTCAAAATCTAAAAATCTGGAGATTTTTACAGGTCATAAAATTACAAGAGAGATGTTTATTATCTACATTTTCCAGTTGTAGAAACAATTTTCTAGAAGTAGTGTTATTGCGCCACGAAAAGTTTTGGAGGGAAAAAAACCAGCACAAAAGGCAACACCCCCTACTGAAATTCGTTTTCAGGTACGTCAATTCTGCAAGACAATAGAAACAACGTAAAATGGCCCACATGTTTTTTACAAATAAAATAGCAAAAACTGTTTTTTGCTTCTGCTTTATGTTGTGCGTGGAGACAAAGCATTTTACTAGGATGCTCTTTCGTTACAAAGCGAACCAACTGTACCTACTCCTTTTTGTTGTTAAGTGAATTCACTGCAACTCACCTGTTTATTATCACTTAGAATGTGTGCAGCAGCTCTGTTAAGGCGAGGTGTTTAAAAACTGAACTGCAAAGAGAAGGCAGGGCAGCTCCCATTTGTTAATGAATTACTGACCCTCTTCGGCATTCTTGTGCCAGAGTGTGTGAGCTCTTTGCTGAAGGTGTCTTATGACAATCGGTCTGGGAGAAAGGGGAAGAAATTTTTCTTACCCATCTCGGACGATTGGTCAAAAGACCACTGTGCCACCAGGCGGCTTTCTTTTTGTAAATAGGAGAGAAAAAGTACGAAACTGACAACTGTAATGCCACTTTGCATTGACGCAGGAAGAAAAAGATTTCACAGGCAGTTCGAAATCATGGTTTTTGATGGAATTTTGACCATCCTAACTGTTAATTCTCAAGGTAAATCAGGAGAATTTGACATTTATCTGGAAGGCTGAAGGAAGGGCTGAAAATTCGGAGTCTCCCGCCAAAATCCGGAGAGTTGGCATGCCTGCTAGTCTAAAGTGCTGTTTTACTACCTTGTCGAGGAAGAGTTGTGCAGTTAAAAAAGAGTGCCTGGAAGAGTGGCCTGCCAGTGTTTATAGCTATAATCTTTTCTCTTAAAGCAATTTGGCTTTTTGTCAGCAGAAGTTGTAGCAAAATGTTATGCAGATTAGCCAAATTTACATTTCTATTTTTTACTATATATGTGTGAAAATAAAAGCACAAATGCATTGGCCAAATAAAATTTTGTATCTTGAATATAATTTAATAAAAACGAAAAATGTTTTACACTTCTAATTTCAATAAAAAAAATACTTTCATTTGTTGATGCATGCATTTTGTGAAAGTATATACTAAGACCTGGACTTTGTAAATCCACAACCGATGACTCTGGTTGACCTGAACCAAGACACTGCGTGCTGCTGCGGCGGAGAACTGGCAAAGAAACAAAATGCCTCTTTCCTTATCCATTGCAGAAAAGTCCTTGCAAAAGGTGCTCTTGAGGCTCACCCTTGCTTTTCTGCAATAGGAGAAAAGACAACAGGGATGGAAAAACAACAGGTATCAAAGTGCAAAGAAAAAATGACTTGGAAGAACACCAGGTCGGTGAGGCAAAACAGTGATGACAGAAGGAAAGAATAATGGGGGTACAAAAATGCCCAACACAAGGGTTAGCAAGGATGGGCCTGATGATATAAAAAGCATGAGGGGGGGGGACACAACATAAATGTGAAAGCAGGAGTGGCTGGGTGAGGGGGGAAAATGACTGGGAAAAAATCAGGTTGGCAGGGGTAGGCGTGATTATGGAGAAAAGTATGAAGGGGATGAAGAATAATGCCAGGGCTAAGCAGGGGTGGGGGCAGTGTGATGAAAGAAAAAATGATGGCAAACATTAGCTTTTTTGGCAATTTAGTGGAAACTTTGTCGCAAAATTAGTTTTGGAATTTGGTGAAAATGCGAGCAACAGCTTAAACATTGCAGCCACACATTGCACACAAGGATGAGGCGAGTAATGTGAGCACCCGTTCGCTGAAAGAAAGAGAACATAATGTAGTATGCACATACTCTATGTGGTAATATGATATATATGTAGGTAGTGTGTGATAGACTATGCACATCAATCAAAATGTGATACAGGTAGAGAATGACAAAAACTGGCCATGGAAACATCAAGTTACTCCACATCGTGAAACTGTAATGTCTGAATACAGTGTGTGAAACAAAGATGTGTGTTGCATCACAAACAGACCACAAATGCACTGCCCTCACAGCTTGCAGAGCCACAGGCCATGCTTGTTGCAAAATTCAGAGCAAGGCGATTTTGTAATGCTGCGTTCACTTGTGGTAAATAACCAGATGCTGTTCAGGCATATCAGAGCATGGGCTGGTATTTTGGAGAACTCAGCTGGTTGTAAATAAAGCTGTGCATCTTAGGAATGAACAGTTGATTGTGCAGATTAGGGCGTGCTCCCTGGCTTACTATATGTATTCCTCCAGATGTAGTGCAAAGAGCTTGTACTGTTGGAAAAAGTACACTTCCAGTGGCTGACAATGTCGTGTTGTTTTAAGTGGAATGATTCGGAAATGTAGTCGACATTGTCCTCGGGAGGAAGCTCTTAGACGCCAAAGAGGGCCATGTCTGTCTTTTCAGACCACGAATCTGGAACTTGGGGACTGCTGCAGCCAAGAAATGAGATTAGTAGACATCTTACCACTAGAACTCCAGTCACAGATAGCATTGGATGACATGTTTCACAATATCTGGCTGGCAACACATTTTCCAGATTTACCTGCTGGTTCTTGAAAACAAAATAGTTTCCTTCCCAGTTTTCCACACATTGATATGAGCACCTGTATTGTATACGAGTGGCTAGTGCATGTTACTGATTGTGCTACAACTTCCGTTGTCTTCTCCCCTGTGTGCAAGAGTGTTCTGTTGGCAGTCATTTTATACTCAAACTGACATTGATCAGTATTTAACACGGATGATTCCTAATCATCAACGTGAGCAGTGAAGCACTGCTGGATAGTCTCTCCCTTAGTAATGTCACGTGTAGATACATATTTGGTGATTTTCTATGATGAAATTTTATGCCGGTTTGAATGATTCAATGAAATGGTGACTGGCTTTGAAATCCTGCAGGTCAACACATATTGCAGCCCCTCTCTCCCATTGCTATAAATGACAATAATGTAGTGACATCTGAATCCTGCGCCTCTTTAAATTGCTGTAATGTGTGCTCACATCTGATTGTATTTTTCGGACCTACTGCCTATTTTGTCAACGAATTCAATGATCTCTTGCATTTTGTCTCAAGTTGTTTTGTACTTATGTGCAGCTATCGTCTTGTGCTTCTCCTTGACCATTCTGTAGATATGTTGCATTGTTGTCCAGGTAAACTGCTTGCTGATGCATTTTTTCTGTATGTCAGGTGAACATGGTTCATAAGAACTTGTGGTTCTCCCTTCATTCTTGGCTGGAGTGCTTGTAGCACACACGAGATTCTTCCGTGGATTCGCGGAATTCCGTTGTTTTTTTTTTTGTCATCATTTGGGTTAGTCTTGATCGATGCAAAACTGAAGAGAAATTTTGGAGGAATAGTTTGTATTTTGTTTCTCAAAACGTTCGAAAACGGAAGGTAAACAGAGTGAAATTTTTCCCCCGTAATCGTTATTTCTTCTCGCGATGTTTCTTCTGCACAGTAGTATTGTTAAATATAATTTTATTTCATAAGCATTTGCATTTCAGCTTTAAAATGGAAGAAAAATTCCGAAAACGAAAGTTGGCAAGAAAATTTCCCCGTGATCTCCAGGCACGAGATTTTGCCATGGATTCGACGAGTTCTGCAGTTTTGCCATTTCGATGGTCCCGAGATCGATGCAGAACTGAACAGAAATTTGGGAGAGATTGGTGGTGGGGTCGTTTTCCGTCGGTGGGCGGAATTGTGACTTTCAAAACTTTCGGAAACAGAAGTTAGACGGAGTGAAGGTCTCTCCTGGAATTGTAATCCTTTTTTATCGCAGTGTTTATTCTACAAGGTAGTGCTAAATATAATTTTATTCCATAAATATTTGTTTTGCAGCTTCAAAATAGAGGAAAACTTTCCTAAAACTGAAGTTGTACAGAGCGTAGATTTCGCCGGTAGTCATAATTTTATTTCTCCACAATGTTTCATTTACCCTGTGTTGCTGTTAAACATAAAAAATAAAATAAAAATTATATTTTGAATACAGTAATGTGCTCCACCTTAATATTTACATAACAAATTTCAGTGAACAATTTTGTCTGGCTCACAGCGTGTTATATGCACACTGTTTTGCAGCACATTCTTATTTTTCACCCACGCAGTTAAAAAGTTCAGCTTTTTTTCCCCTTCGTCAGTCTCATGTATGTTGTAGCTGTGGAATCAGCAATCTTGCTGTGATGAAGTACAGCTGTCATACCATAATGTCTTATCTCCTGTAATTGTGTAGCACTATCAGTCACATGGGCCATCAACGTGTTAAACATAAACTTCAACGATCTGTTTGTCATTAACAGTGGACGCCCAATATTACATTCGATTGTCTGCGTCGTTTGCTCCTTCAATAGCTCTATGATGGCATGCGGATTACATCTCATGTTTTTACGACTGTGTTGCTCTCACATGTGACTGTCACACCGAAGGTGACCTAGAAAGTTGAACATAAATGCATGGGCACATTTCTCCCAGGCATGTCTTGTGATCGCCTTGCACTGCTCTTAATATAGAAATCAAATGATTCCCCACAATGTCTCTCGAATAGTGGCCAGTTCAGACTTCTGGATAAGATCTCGCAGCCATCCCAACAACTATACTTGCAGGATTTGCACGACCCCCTGTGCGCTCACGTTGATCTTCAAAATCGCATTACTCACGGTTCACATAGTCGCGCTTCACACGGGTTCTTATCTTTGCTCTGTCGATCAATTGTGGAAGGTTCGTCATGTTCCAGCGAAGAGGGATGAGTACTTTCCTTGTATGTGAGAACTAAAAAAAGTATAGTTAAAGGGAAAATGATTAATTCCTTTTTATAATACACAGTGAAAGTTGAGCATAAAATGCATGGGCAAGTTTTTGAAATTAAAGCTTATTTGTAAGGCTTTTTGTGTGTGTTGTCATGACGAGTGTGAAGAATTTTGTGTTACAGAGGTGGCAAGTTTTTTCTGTAACTGTAACCCTTTGGTTTCCCAGTTTTCTGTATGATTTCCAAGGCATTTGTATGAAGTCACTTGGCTCACTCTGTATGGTTTTGTGTTTGATAAATCTTGTTTTGCATTGGACATAAATATTATTTTCACAATGTATGCAATTATGTTTTCACATATTTATAGAAATCCTTGTTGACCAAAAAGTTCATGTTGCCTATGATGAAAGCATAGACACCTCTTGTCTGACAAAACGATGAATATCTGCTTCTGAGGCATGGTGTTGCTTTGTTCATAAATCAGTTCATATTGTATGTGCACGAATCATGAATAAAATGTGCTTGACGTCCTAAATTATTTACTACCGGGTGATTCAAACGATGACAAAAGTTTTTTCCCCAGGGTCAGTACACCTCCACATGGGCTCTATTTGTGGCCTGGATGACATCTAAGTGATATTCAATTTCATGCCATGTTTTGTTTAACATGTCAGCAAAGACAGGGCCAGTGACGTCTGTTATTCTGCTCTTCAGTGTCTCGGGACACTGTTAGAGTAAACTTGATCTTTCACACCCCACAGCAAAAAGTCTAAAGGGGTTGTGTAGGGCGATCAAGGTAGCCATGTCATGGGATGGTCGCCGCCAATTCATCTGTCCGGAAATGTGGCATTCAGGGACTCACAAACCATTATTGACCAATGTGGTGGGGCACTGTCTTTTTGGAAAATAACCGAAGGTTGGAGTGCATGCAACTGAGATGCTACAAAAAGTTCCAGCATGTCCAGGTACACATTACATGTTACCGTGGGCTCTATAAAAAAAGAAGGGTCCGATCTGTCAGGCATCAGTCCATACCATACGTTCAGTTTTGGGCTTAGCCCCCTGATGTTCGATGATATAATGGGGATTTTCTGATCCCCAGATTCGCACATTGTTCCTATTTACTGTACCAGAGACATGGAATGTGGCTTCATCTGAGAAACACAGTGCAGATAATCACTATTGTGAGCTTTGCGCTGCAACATCTCCGTTGCAAATGCAGTATGGTGAGGTCAGTCATCAGGCTGAAGAACTTAAACAATCTGTACCTTATAAGCATACAGATAAAGACGTTTGTGTAAAATTTTTTGAACTGTGGCACGGAGAATACCAGTTTCCAGTGAAGCATGATGAGTGGATTTCCTGGGGCTTCGCAGAAATGTCTCCTGAACAGCTGCAGATGTCTTTTGTGTAACCGGTGGCCGGCCCGCTCTGGGGAGAACGCCAATACTGCATGTCACTTTAACCTTTTCATACCAAGCTATTATGTTGTTTTTTCCCCCATTTGTTGATGGGCTTTACTCTTTTCTGAAATGACCCCGGAAACTGTCCGCCCTGGTGGTGCAGTAGTCTAAGCGATGGCTTCTGACCATTCGTACGGGATCAGTCTGTGTTCGAATCCCGGTGAAGCATGGATGTTGTTTTTCTTACGGCATGGCTCCCTCCCTCCCTTTCCTGGAAGTGACCCTAAATTAGGGACGAGTGATTGTCTATAGCCCACTGAGTTGCTCACAATAGTCGTTAATCCCCCAATCAAAAAAAAAGAAAAGACCCTGGAAATTGATCGCTGATTTGGTCTCGTGGAACCACAACATGTACGTCACTTTTTATTGCATTTCAGCCATTATCAGCGAAATGCTCCTCTTATTCAGCAGTAGCGCTCACCTAAAGAACAGAAAAACAAAACAAAAACAAGCTAAGTGCTGCTATATTATGTTGCCAACCAGTTTATTTTAACTTGCATTGATTTTTTTATATTAATTTTTGTAATGTGGGAGAGACTTTATAAACACTATCTCGGTGAGGCTGGGAGTAAATAAATAAATATATATATATTATAACCAAGGGTGGAATGATTAATGTTTATAGTACATAGCAAAAAATTTCAAATGTAATTCTTAGGTGAGTTTTTGAAATTAAAGCTTACTTTTGTTGTAATTGGGTGTGTGTTAAAATATAGAGCAGATATGAGTCTGAAGAGTTGTGTACAGAGGTTGTAGTAGCAAATATTTTGTGTAGATATTACCTTTTGGTTACCTTTTTTCTGTATGATTTCTGAGGCTTTTGTTGGAAATCTTTTAGCTCACTCTGTCACTGTGTTTTGTGAATCTTGTTTCCAATTGGACATCTAGATTATTTTTGCAATGTGTGTGCAATGTTTTTGCATATTTGCTGAAATCTTTGGTGTCCAGAAATTTAATGTAGCCTGTGATGAATATAAAAAGACTCTTTGTCTGACAGAACTTGATGAATTTCTGCTACTGAGGGAAGTTGCTTTATTCATAAATCATGTTCGAATTATGTGCATAAATCATATCTTGAATAGTGTTTTAGTAAGTATTAAAACTTTAAAAATATTTAAGTTACATAACTTTAAAACGAGGAAGCTTTTAGTTGATCACTTTTTCAGTCCAAGAAAGGATAGCCTGTGAAGAATGCACGAAGACACCTCTTGTCTGACAGAACTTGATGAATTTCTGCTTTTGAGGCATTGGTTTGTTCATAAATCGTGTTCAAATTGTATGTGCATAAATCATATCTTGAATAATCATCAGCTTTCACATTTTTGTTAATATCTGGGTTGAAGATTCTTTCACATTCTCAATGTGTGACTACATTCCATGTGACATTTGCAGCTACCTTTTTAACCCTGTACTTCAGGGAAAAAACAACAAAATTACAGGAGGTGCAATAGGCATGACTTGCTGATTGTTTAGATTTTTTTAGAATAAGACAATGTTTTTTTATAATGTTTTTTAAATACCTTATTTTTATTTTGCCAGCAACATAATATAAAATGGATATCCTCCACAAAGCTCCCCTTGTTATTCTGAGCCTGCATCTGCTGCTCCGGTATGCCCTCTGTCCTAATAAAAAAAATAATATGCATTTTTAATTTGAAGTTTCCACATTATCAAGGGTAAAATGTTAGTGTCTTTTTGGGGCAATTAATGATTGTAACTGTAAAAAGTTCTGTTTGTTCAACTGAACATTTTCAGGAGAGCAGATAATGCATATTTTAGTTCCCAGTGATTTTTTAAGCCTTATGGCACTAGGTTATACTGCTTCCCTCTCAATAATCATCTTGGAGAATTATCCACATTTAGACTGAGTTACAATGCTGTTTTGCTGTAGCTGAAAATCAGTTAACAGGAGTCACTCCCTCTCTTTCTGTGTATCTATAATCATGTTCAATTAAAGTTTGCTTTTTTTTTAATTTTTTTCTGCCAGATTTCTACAGACAATACTTTGCAAAGTGCCATCAAACTGAAGCCTGTGTCAAGTACTTGCATTCCAACTAGTGAATTTGGAATCGATATTGCTGACCCTGGTATTAATCTGCTTCTGGTGTATTTGTAGTTTTACAGTAATGAAATTTGGCTCGAGTCCTGATTGATTGATGATGACTCGTGTACTTCTGAGCTGATAATATGCATTAAAATGGGGATATTTTACGTATGCTGTTTCATGCAACGTTACACAATTTTCATGGAAACTGGACTCGCAAGTTTTATGGTAGTTTTTAAAAAAAAAATTATATACTGATCTAATAAGACTTTTTGGTGCACCAATAGTTTTAAGTTTATATCAATTTTGTGAAATCTAAAAATCAATGTACTAGGTAGCTGTTGGGTTTTAAGCACTAGTAGATATCTAGAACTTTTTTTACATTTTTAAGTATTCTAATGTATGATTAATGTAGAAGATGAACACACACATTCTAACATAAGTCCTATTTATGTTTTAAGAAAGGTGATGCATTTTTGCCATCATAAGTCCATGTTTACAACCAGAGGACTAACAAGTTGCTACCTTTTTTTTTGTTATTTAGGATAACAAAACTTACTGTTCTGGTGTCTGTACGGTTATGATTGTTTTAATTAACTGTCAAGTGTCTGAGATGTTTGTATATTTCATGATGAGTTAATTGCTCAGTGTTTTAGTGACTCGTGATGATCAGATGACGAGTCTGAAGATTTCTGTGTTAAATAAATACTTAGCTAGTGAAACAAGTTCTTTGCGTAGCTAGTGATGGTTTTGTAACACAGTTGCCTGCATGATGGCTGAGGCATTTGTCTGAAGTCACTTGGCTGACATTGTATCAGTATTAGCATAGCATTTTTGATTCACAGGACTCTTTAAATTAATTTCAAAGTACTATTCAGTTGAAGAATTCACTTGATTATTTTTGAGGTTTCCTTGCAGCAGTTTGGGGCTTGTTCTTAGTGTTAAGACTCCACTTAAAGTTTATTGACATTGAACACTCCAAGAAAATAGACTGAGGAGAGAATTAAGTGAATTACAATGAATGATACATTGTATCAATTTGTTGCTAGACTCTTATATTTGCATCACACATTTGCTTTATATTTTGAGTTTTTGATAGTTTACTGAGAGGTGCAGTAATAAGTTTGTTGCCCATGATGAATGTATGAAGACACCTCTTGCCTGACAAAAGCTTGAAGAATTTCTTCTTCTGAGGCATTAAATGTTTGAAACTTCATGTGCATTTTTTATCTAGTGATTCATATCAGTGCAGTGGTTTTCATCAAAATGTATGAGGCTTTTTCATGTATGAGGATTTCTGAGGCTTTTGTTGGAAGTTTTTGGCTCACTCTATGTGACTGTTTTGTGAATCTTGTTTCCAATTGGTCATCTAGATTATTTTCGCAATGTGTGTGCAATGTTTTTGCATATTTGCTGAAATCTTTGGTGTCCAGAAAGTTCATGTAGCCTGTGATGAATATACAAAGACTTCTTGTCTGACAGAACTTGATGAATTTCTGCTTCTGAGGGAAGTTGCTTTATTCATAAATCATGTTCGAATTGTATGTGCATAAATCATATCTTGAATAGTGTTTTAGCAAGTATTAAAACTTAAACATTAGGTTACCAAAAAACTTTAAAACGAGGAAGCTTTCAGTTAACTTTTTCAGTCCAAGAAAGGATAGCCTGTGATGAATGCACGAAGACACCTCTTGTCTGACAGAACTTGATGAATTTTTGCTTCTGAGGCGTTGGTTTGTTCATAAATCGTGTTCAAATTGTATGTGCATAAATCATATCTTGAATAATCAGCTTTAACATTTTTGTTAATATCTGGGTTGAAGATTTTTTCACATGATGTGTGACAACATTCCATGTGACATTTGCAGCTACCTTTTTAACCCTGTACTTCAGGGGAAAAAAAAACAACAAAATTACAGGAGGTGAAATAGGCATGACTTGCTGATTTTTTAGATTTTTTTTAGAAGACAATGTTTTCTTATGTTTTTTAAATACCTTATTTTTATTTTGCCAGCAACATGATATAAAATGGATATCCTCCACAGAGCTCCCCTTGTTATTCTGAGCCTGCATCTTGCTGCTCCGGTATGCCCTCTGTCCTTATAAAAAAAATATGCATTTTTAATTTGAAGTTTCCACATTATCAAGGGTAAAATGTTAGTGTCTTTTTGAGGCAATTAATTATGGTAACTGTAAAAAGTTCTGTTTGTTACACTGAACATGTTCAGGAAAGCAGATGATGCATATTTTAGTTCCCAGTGTTTTTAAGCCTAATGGCACTAGGCTATAGGCTTCCCTCTCAATAATCATCTTGGAGAATTATCCACATTTAGAGTTTCAATGCTGTTTTGCTGTAGCTGAATATTAGTTAACAGGAGTCACTCCCTCTCTTTCTGTGTATCTATAATCATATTCAATTAAAGTTATTTTTTTTTTAGCCAGATTTCTACAGACAATACTTTGCAAAATGCAAAGCAATTACCACCAAACTGAAGCCTGTGTCAAGTACTTGCATCCCAACTAGTGAATTTGGGATCGATATTGCTGACTCTGGTATTAACCTGCTTCTGGTGTATTTGTAGTTTTACAGCAGTGATGAAATTTGGCTAGAGTCCTGATTGATAGATGACTCGTGTATTTCTGGGCTGATAATATGTATTAAAATGGGGATATTTTACGTGGGCTGTTTCATGCAACATTACACAATTTTCATGGTAACTGTGGACTCGCAAGTTTTATGGTAGTTTAAAAAAAAAATTATATACTGATCTAATAAGACTTTTTGGTGCACTAATAGTTTTAAGTTTATATCAATTTTGTGAAATCTGAGAATCAAATGTACTAGGTAGCTGTTGGGTTTTAAGCACTAGTAGATATCTAGAACTTTTTTTTACAAGTCATATTTAAGTATTCTAATGTATGATTAATGTAGAAGATGAACACGCACATTCTAACATAAGTCCTATTTATGTTTTAAGAAAGGTGATGCATTTTTGCCGTCATAAGTCCATGTTTACAACCAGAGGACTAACAAGTTGCTACCTTTTTTTTTTTTGTTATTTAGGATAACAAAACTTACTGTTCTGGTGTCTGTACGGTTATGATTGTTTTAATTAACTGTCAAGTGTCTGAGATGTTTGTATATTTCATGATGAGTTAATTGCTCAGTGTTTTAGTGACTCGTGATGATCAGATGACGAGTCTGAAGATTTCTGTGTTAAATAAATACTTAGCTAGTGAAACAAGTTCTTTGCGTAGCTAGTGATGGTTTTGTAACACAGTTGCCTGCATGATGGCTGAGGCATTTGTCTGAAGTCACTTGGCTGACATTGTATGAGTATTAGCATAGCATTTTTTGATTCACATAACTCATTAAATTAATTTCAAAGTACTATTCAGTTGAAAAATTCACTTGATTATTTTTGAGGTTTCCTTGCAGCAGTTTGGGGCTTGTTCTTAGTGTTTAAGACTCCTTAAAGTTTATTGACATTGAACACTCCAAGAAAATAGACTGAGGAAAGAATTAAGTGAATTACAATGAATGATACATTGTATCAATTTGTTGCTAGACTCTTATATTTGCATCACACATTTGCTTTATATTTTGAGTTTTTGATAGTTTACTGAGAGGTGCAGTAATATGTTTGTTGCCCATGATGAATGTATGAAGACACCTCTTGCCTGACAAAAGCTTGAAGAATTTCTTCTTCTGAGGCATTAAATGTTTGAAACTTCATGTGCATTTTTCATTCAGTGATTCATATCAGTGCAGTGGTTTTCATCAAAATGTATGGTACTGACTGCTTTAGAAACATTTGCTTGTGGTTTTGTCAGCGGCATTTTTCTTTTCATATTTATGACCAAATATCATCATCAGCGTTTGAATTACCCAGTGGTCCACCAGCCATTGGCCAGTAAAACTTCTGTCGGACCACTGAACTATTTATTTTACTGGTCTAGATGGCCAGTAAGTTTTTTTCTTCTAATTTATCAAGTTAAAAAATGAATTTCTGCTTCTTTTACCTTGCTGTATGGTTTTCTTTTTAGGCTGCAAGCTAATGATAGGTTTAAAAACAAATATTGGAGATAATTCCATTGAAATGTTATTTTCTACATAATATTGTAAATGTCTTTAAATTTTTTTTTTACGGACCAGTGGTCATTTTGGTGGAATTGGTTTGCCAATTCTAGTAGTCCGCTGTGCCAGCAGAAGATCTATTTCTAACACTGTCATGATGACTGGAGCTATTGGTGTATTTTAAGAGATACTATATTCTGCCCAAAGTTTGCATGTGTAGCTGTGTCAGCAGAAAAAGTAGTTTGTAACTTTGACTTTGCATGTAATAAGTGGTGCACAGAGACTGTTCAGTTAAAGCTTTAGACCATATTTTTTTTTTTTTTTTTTATAAAGGTAAGCACAGTTTGTGAAGTAGATAATGTTTTATAGCAACAAGAGTCTATCTCTAAATAGTTAACTATGTAGGCAAAATTGTGTGAAGTTAGGTATAGATTTAGTTACTTTCAACACCATTTTGCTGACACATCGCCAGGATCTTTGGAAAGACTACCTCCTTTCATACTGTATTGTATGCTGTCTGTTAAGCTGTGGGTATTGTAACTTTTTTGACAAGAATGGTGAGTACTGTTTTTTTTTTTTGCTAGCATAGCACTAGTAGGGATTCAAGAACTGTGTGGAACATTTTCCACTTTCACCACACCTTGCATTGCCAGCAATGATGATACATATCAGATGTGATACTGATTTTTCGATAACTTGTGTGAAAATGTGTTGACAGTATACACTCAATTTTTCTACTTTTGCTCGACACCTACAGCGTTCGAATTACCTGGTGGTTTGCTGGCCATTTTCTAGTAAAAATTCCATCGGACACCTGAAAAATTTGTTACTGGCTTTTATGTTTTCCAACATGAGGTTGAAGAACCTTTTATGCTCTGGCTCTGCAAACTATCTTTCTGTCCACATGAAAAATATCCCTGCCTTTCTCAATGAAGCAACATATTCCTTGAAGGTGACTTTTTTATGTTGCAAAGTGCTTTATATGAGGGGGTATCAAAAAGTTTGTGCAATTGCCAAGAAATAAACAAGCTAGAAAAACTTTTTTATTCAGCTACTTGGGCCTTCTCTACATAGGCACCAACCACCTAGTGCCACACATTTTTTCCACCTTCGCTTGATCCTCTTTATTTCCTTTGTGTTAGAACACCTCAGATTGTGCCTGAAACCACTGTTCTACCTCAAAAATGACGTCATCAAATCACCTCCCACATTGTGGACGTTTCATCTCTGGGAACAAAAAGAAGTCACTTGGTGCAATATCAGGAGAATATGGAGGATGGGGCAATATATTATATTTAAGACTACTCACAGTGACGATGCTGTTGGCTGCTGAATGAACTGGTGCGTTGTCATGCAACAAATAGACTACTTTTTTGATCATTCAGTGTCTTTTGCTTTTAATTTTCTTTCTTAATTTGGTTAGTAGGTTGCAATAGTAGTTAGAGGTAACAGTTTGACCCTTCTGAAGGTAGTCTGTTAAAATAATATCTCTTTTATGCCAAAAAACAGAGAGCATCACTTTGGTGGCAGACTTTTGCCTTTTTTGGGGTGGTGAAGAGGTATGTTTCCATTGCTTGCTCATTTCTTTGGTTTTTGGATCATAAAGGTATAACCAACACTCATCCATAGTAATCAAAGGGTCAAAAAAATCTTCGGAATTTGCATTACAAAGATCCAACATTTTATGTGCGAGTTGTGCCACCTGTAGCTTCCTTTTGGAATGGGGTGAGAAGTCTAGGTACTCATCGCGCTGAGACCTTGGATGTGTTCAATTGATCATGTATGATTGTCCACACTGACCCATAGCATAGATGAACTTCTTGACAAAGCATTTCAATGGTTGTATGCCTATCTTCAAGGATTAACTTCTCCACTTTGGTCACAACTGTCTGGTCATCTGTCAAAGATGGCTGTCCGGGCCTTGGATCTTCAAAAATGGTCATATGACCACTTTAAAAAATTCTTTTCCTCTTTGCTACAGTCTCGTATGCTGAACACTTATTTCCATATACATTTTGATTTAACATTTCTGATGTATTTTTTTAGCTTACTTTCCTTGGAGATGAAGGAACTTGATCAGATTGCAAAATTACACTTTCTCCATGATCATGGACTTTTAAATTCCTGAAAAAAAATGGTGGTTGCTAAATCCATGATCATGGACTTTTAAATTCCTGAAAAAAAATGGTGGTTGCTAAATATTATTAATGTTGTACAGTATACTGAATGTATATATAACAAAATTATATAAAAATGGTTTCTGTAGCTTTAATAATTTAGGGTGATTGCATGAACTTTTTGATACCCCCTCTTAACCAGTGCATTGTATGAAGTGCACTGACAGTGGATAGTGCTTCATGTCAGTGCCTTTATAAAACCAGTGTACTGTCCTGGGTACTGGCACGATGTGCATACGAAATGTATTAATATTTGGGCCATTTCTGAACCAATAAAAATAAAAAATGAGTGAACTACCAACGTTTGGTATACATTGGTCCTGCAGACCAGTGAAGTTTTTTCTCCAGATATCTACCACTGCACAGCATGTTTTGTTTTTTTAATTTTTTGTAGTATTTGCATAAATACAGGCTAACACTTAAGTTCTAAATTTGCGATATACAGCTCCAGTGAAATGATACATTATTTTCTGCATATGCTGTCATTTTTTTTTTTTGGAGGCTGATTAATGATTTGGAAATTTGAGTGGTCCGCTGGGCGTGTAGATTTATTTCTAATTCTAACACTGACCTATGTTGTGTGCCCTTTCATATGGCTCTTATAACATTTCATTTCATGCAGTAATAACGCTTATTTTGAGTTCAGATTTTGTGTGTGTGTGTGTGTGTGTGTGTGTGTGTGTGTGTGCGCGCGCTCGATCAAAGCGTAAATTTGGGCTGGTAGTAAAACTCTACTAGAAGCAAGTTCTGTTTTTCAGAGAAACCATTTTATGACATGTTTTATTTATCTTCCAGTTTTACTATAATTTTTTTCTGGAGTTTGACAAAGAACTTTAAGCGATACCATATTCTGCCCAACGTTTGCATTTGCATCTGTGCCAGCAGAAAAAAGTAGCATGTAATTTTGACTTTGCATGTGATAAGTGGTGCATAATGACTTCTGTTTAAAGAACTAGTGTTAAATGTATAAAGGCATTTTAATTGATTTGGTACTTTTAAAATTTGGCATTTTCACTAAAAGCAATGTTTTGCAAGTACTTGAAAAAAACAACCTGAATTTTTAGCTATTTCAGTTGGAAAATGTAATTTTTAGGTAGATCATGGAATTTTTGATGCTGCTTGCCAAATGTGTTTTAATTGGGTACCTTTTTTGTTTCTTTAAATGAAAATATTGCTTGTTAGAGGCACCTTTTTTAAGTTTATCATTGATTGCAATCCTTTGTGATCTAATGCTACTGACTTTCTTAAAGAATGCGTTTCAATGCATATAAACACTAAATATGTTCAAGCGACCAGTGATGAACAGATGACGAGTCTGAAGGAATATTATGTCAAGGAAGTAGTCACTAGTGAAGCAAGTTTTTTGTGTAACTAGTGATCTTTCTGGACATAAATGCTTGTATGATGGCTGAGGCATTTGTCTGAGGTCATCAGTAGGTTTCAGTTTTTCTAAGCTTGTTTATTAGCACACAAGAAAAATAAAAATCTTTACAAAAATGTGAAGATATTCAGTTTCTCTCTTTGCCTTTTAAACACAGCTGCACTTCAAGCAGTTGGATTGAAAATTTCCTTTTGTTTTAGGTAAATTGCATGACATTTTCCATATGCAGAATTTTATTTTCCTGTACTGTAACATACTACTAAACAGCCCTTGCGCATGCCGGTAGCCAGTGGCTATAAATGGCTACCAGATATTTTGTAATGGCTAGTAAATTTTTAGCACGTCTTTTGTAAAAAACAGATAGTGTTTATGTTACCGTTTTGTCCGTCCGTATCCACGATATCTCTGCAACTATTAGTCAGATTTGAAAAATTATTTTTGCATTGGGAAGCTTGAAATATGCGAATGACGATCCTTCATTTAGTTTGTTTTTTACGATGTACAATTTCGCCGCTAGAGGGTGTAAATGCAGATGATGTCGAATTCAAAAAGGTTTGATTCCACATATTTGCTTCTAAACATCTGATTGAAAAAATTCTTTTATCTTTCGATTCCATTTATGTTGAAGAGTATTTTAGATATACTTACTTTTTCAAATTACGCATAGATTTTCCGCCTGGGGGTGTAAGAGTAAGTTACATTTTTCACGATAACTCTCTCTTCTTCTTAAACTTTGATTTGAAAATTTTTTTCTTCAGCGGATACACCTCCTGATGATAAATCTTTTGTATATAATTTCAAATTTTTGGTAAAGAATATTTTGGCTACCAAGGGGCAAAAGTGTTAATTTTTGCTTCTGATGTATTTGCCATAAAATATGAGCTTCTAAAATATCGATTAAAAAAATTCTTTCGTGGACTGATGCCACTCACATCGATAAACCTTTTCGGAATATTTTCTTAAAATATTTCAGTTTTTCCACCAGGGGGCATATAGATGTATATCTTATTTTTGTCAGGATCTCTACTTCTAGGAGTCAGATTTGAAAAAAATACTTCTTTGTTGGATAGTGTTTCCAGTGTGACATGCTTTTCATATAATTTCAAAATTTTCAAGTAATTCATACTTTCCGCTTGGACGTAAAGGTAAATTACTTTCCCCCTATATCTGTGCTTCTAAATCTCACGATTTGAAAAATTCTTTCTGCACCTGATACAGCTCCTGATGGGAAATTCTTTGTACATAATTTCTAATTTTTGTAAAAAATGGTTTGGCCACCAGGTGGCGTAAGTCTTAATTTCCGCTTCTGATGTATTTGCAGCAAAATATGAGCTTCTAAAATCTCGATTAAAAAAAAAAAAAAAAAGTCTTATGTTGACCGATACTACTCCTGTCGACAAACCTTTCAGGAACATTTTCTTCTTGAAATAATGCATGGTTTCTATTTGTAAATATCTACTTCTAGGAGACACATTTGAAAAATTCCTTCTTTGTTGGATAGTGTTTTTGATGCGAACTGTTTTCCCTATAAATTCAAAATTTTCAAGTAAATCATACTTTCCGCTAGGGGTCACAAAGGTAGATTGCGTTTTCTGCATTATTTCTGCTTCTAAAACTCCGATTTTAAAAATTCTTCCTGTATTGCATACAGCTCCTGATGGAAAATGTTTTTCATATAATTTATAATATTTGGTAAAGAATGGTTTGGCCACCAGGGGGCATAAGTGTTCGTTTCTGCTTCTGATGTATTTGCAGCAAAATCTAAGCTCATAAAAACTCTTAACAGTTTTTTTTTTCTTGGACCGATACCGCCCACATCAAAAAACCTTTTGAGAATACTTTCTTACTAAAATAATGTATGGTTTTCTCATAAGGGACGTAAAGTCACATCTTATTTTTGTCGATATCTCTGTTTCTAAGAGTCCGATTTGAAAAATTCATTATGTTGGAGAGCGTTTCCGGTGCGAAATGTTTCTCATATAAAATCAAGTTTTTCTTAACGCACAAGTCTGCAACCAGAGGGCATAAGCTCACGATTCCGTTTACAGCAATATCCGAGGGATTAAAAACCTGATCAAAAAACTTTTTCTTCCGTCAGATACTATTGTTTTCCATACCGGTTCCATTGACTTTGAATAGCTTTGATAAATTTAATTTGCGTCAGAACGGATTCAAAAAACGTGCTTATTACACCTGGAAATTCGGTGTCATCTTTCTTGTTTAATATGGTAGCCAACGATGGCCAGTACATTTTTTCCCAAAGTGAGCAACTATTTTGTCTAACTTTTCCCCCCACTTGTGAATGAATATCAAGTTCAGTTTTTTCGCCCATGTTCCTGCAGCTGCTTCGAAAATGAATGGAAGTGAAGGTAGGATTTGAGAGAAACTTAATCTGCTGACAGATCAGCCTGGAACGACCAAAGGTCAATCAAGGTTAATCAACCTTTGCTATAGTTTAATGTGTCTTTGCCATGGTATATTTGATTTTTGCCATGTTATATGTATATTTGCAATGCCAACCTATGCCATGGTATACCTTGCACAAAGTATGTCATCTACAGGTAAAAGAATTATCTTTGAATCTCTGTTTAGCGGCATATATGCTGAACAAAAAGAAACTGTTACAGCAATTTTTTTAAGATGATGCAGCTGCTACATCTAATGCCATGTACTATGGCTCCTTGTGAGCATGGCTTTTCAGAAATGAACCTCATAAAAATAAGTAATTCAGCATTTCTAAATAGTGGCACTTTAATGACTTAATGATGATTAGAGATGTAATGGCCCTTCAATTGAAGATTTTGATCCTCAAAATGCTATTCAATTGGGGTGGGCAGATACCTCTGATGGGAAGATCAGGCAGAGTACATATCAGCGGTAAACTGTATCAACATTATTAGTGCCATTTTATGCATATATATCCTCGTTTTTATCCTTTTGTTTTAAATATAATTCAAGAAATTAGACATCTAACTTCAGTGGCCTCTCAAAAATGAATTGTGTATGTAAAAATTAAGATAGTAAGAGTAATGATATTACAGCACTGAAAATAAATTGCCAAAAAATCAATCATTTTGGAACAAAAGCATATGCAATATTTGCAGTCAATTTAATGATCCTATGCAGTAACTGCTCTAGATCTGTTTTCATGAAGTTAATGGGGGGGGGGGGTCTCATTAGAAAGAAAAAAAAACGTTCACCCATTTCATTTTATAGAAACATAAAGTTACTGAATTATTTTTTTAAACTTTGCAAGGCCAGTAGATTTTGTCACTTGGCAGGTAAAATTTTTATTCCACTAGCCACATTGGCTAGTAGAAATTTCAGCAGTTTCACAAGAGCTGCTGCTAAACATAAAATTCTGTCCTGGAATTATAGGGTCAGTATACATCGATGAGCCATTACATTTTGACCACCGACCTAATAAGCTGTAGGACCCCCTTTAGCTCGCAAAACAGTGGCCACTCGATGAGGTGCCGATGGGTATCTGGCACCATAATGTCAACAGCAGATCCTCCAGTTTCCGTACATTTCTGGGTGGTGGTGATTTAGTGCGAACAAGCTTTTCCAAGTCGAACCACAAATGTTTGATTGGCTTCATGTCAGATGGATTTTGGAGGCCATGGCATTAACTGAAAGTCACCAGCATGTTCCTTGTATCACTGCTTGATGATATAGGCAGTGTGGCTTGGTGCGTTATCCTGTTGGTAATGGTAGACGTACACGCGTATGCTGTATGCTGATAGTTTCCAAATTATTAGCAGATTTTGCAGATAGTTTTCGCTTGTAGATTAAAAAAATGTTATTTACAGCAATTAAAAAAAGTCTTTACTCAGATGAATATATTTAATTCTATTTTAACTTTAAGAACAATTATTTTTCACATCATCTGAGCTCCTTTGTTTTTACAGGCGTTTTTGACCTAGATTTTATCAAGGCCTATTCTCAATGTATAGGAACTGTATCAAAAGTTTCGTTTACACAGAAAGAATTTAAATTTTATTGCCGGGTTCCGCTAGCAGTTGCCAGGTATTAAATTAAAATAGTTTCCTTATATATTTTGTAAGTCTACTATTTTTGAATTAAGTTGTTAAAAATGCTATTTATAGTTTTTGAAGGTTCATTAAATGGAACTATTTTTTCCAGGTATAAAAACTTTAGTTTCTTGTTTTTTTATGAAGTTCATAATCCAATATTTTACCTTAAAGTTTCATTTCACACACAAAGCTGCACATTCAGTTGTAATGTACATATTTTGTCCTCACTGAAATCTGTAATGTTCTAATAATTTTTGTGTTATGGTGATTCACGGGGTTGCAGCAAGTTTTCTGTTTCCATGGTTGTGTACGCAGGTACATTTTATTTTTGTACAACGCTGGCCATCACCAGCAGGGAACACAGTTGCCATGAAGGGTGAACTTGGTGCGTAGTAATGTTCAGATACCCGACAGCTGCCAGGGATTGTGCTATTGGGATAATGGCCTAAAGTGTCGCAAGAAAACATCTCCCACAGCATAAACTGCCGCCGCTGGCTTGTTTCCACCCAACACTGCATCCAGGTGTCATAGCCTTCATTCGTCGGCAATTGGCATATCCGCGCTCGCCCATCTATGTGATACACTAGGAATCTTGATTCACCAGACCAGGCCACTTTCTTCCAATCATCCACTGTCCAATCTTGATCTTGGGCCCATTTCATGCGTTGTTGGCGATGACGTGCACTGAGCATGGGGACCTGGCTGGGCTTTCGACTACGCAGGCCTATGTGCAGAAGGCTGCGGTAAACTGTGAGTGTGCTTGTTTCTCAAACTTAAGTTGTGCTTCTTCTAAAAATCACAGAATACTTTTTGACAATCATGTGTGAAGTATTATTTTTACTCCCCGTCTGAAAACTTACTGTGACCACTGATGACATCACTATGACTGTTTGATGTTGGAGTACCTACAGAGAATTTTGACTCATTTGATTTGTGGCCAGTTTTCATGTGCTGTTTTATGTTATTGGGTTGTTGCATAAGTTTATGCCATTTTATTTCAAGTGTGTTCCCACATCAGTAGTGATGGTGCAGATGGCCAGTTGTATATCAAAATGTAGCCAGTCATATCGTGTATCTAAATCATATTGCGTTGTGTGATTGTGGCTAATGGTTTTTGGTTTTCTATTCTGGAAGTATGGAGTGTGAAGTAGAGAGGAATGAACATCTCCAATATCTGCTCCTGTACGAATTTGACAAAAGGATCCACAGCCGCCGAGGCTACTTGACAAATTTGTGCTGTGTATGGGGAGGCTGCTATTTCTCAGAGGACAGCCCACAAATGGTTTGAGCAGTTCCGAGGTGGCAACTTTGACATTAACGACTCCACGCTCAGGTCGTCCATCTCACTTTGATGAGGATTGTTTGGACCGCCTCATCCACCTGGATCTGCATCAAACCACACTCAAATTGGTCACTGAGATGCACTGTGGTCAGGCCACAGTGGTGCAATACTTGGAACATATGGGGAAAGGTCCAGAAATTGGGGTCTTTGTTCCTCACACTCTCACCGAGGACAGCAAGAATCAGCGTGTTGTCATATGTGGTTCCTTGCTCTCCTGTTATCGCGAATGTTCTCAGCAACCCAAACCCTTTCTGTTACGTATTGTTACTGGACATGAAAGGTGGTGCCTGCACATGAATTTCAGGTGTCGAGGGAATGGTTAAGCTCAAACAAGACTCCCACACTACGTCCAAAACATGACTATCCTGCAAAGATCATGTTGTGTGTCTGGTGGGACATGGAAAGCATTATTCACTGGGAAATGCTGCCGAAGAATCTGAATCACCAGAATTTCCTTGATGATTTCTTTGCAGCAAAACCTTCACATTTTTTAAGAACAGCATTGCTGACATATCCAAACGTTGGGACACCATATTAAGCAAGGGGGGGTATAGTTGATTGTTGATTCTGTTTTCCCTTCTGATGTAATACATAGTGCGGTGGAGGGGGGGGGGCATGAATTTATGCATCAACCCAATACAATTGGAGCAAAATGATGAATTGCACATTTTCAGACTAGAGTCTTTGAAAATACCATGTAATGTGAATGCACTTCTGACTGCTTCATATTTTAACCGTTTATTGTTTGGTTTGATTTTTTACCCTTGTGGTATTGTGTGTTATTACTAGAAACTGAAACATATCAACAGTTAGTAAACTCAACATATCAACTTTTTATATTGTACTATAAAAATCTCAAAGTTCTTGAAAATTATGTGAGAAGTATTATTTTTACTCCCCATCTGAAAATTTACTGTGACCATTGATGGAGTCACTAAAACTGTGTTTGATGCTCGAGTACGTACAGTGATCTTTTACGCATTTGATGTGTGGCCAGTTTTAGTTTGCTGTTTTATGTTACAATTGGAGCAAAATGATGAATTGCACATTTTCAGACTAGAGTCTTTGAAACTACCATGTAATGTGAATGCACTTCTGACTGCTTCATATCTTAACAGTTTATTTGTTTGGTTTGATTTATTGTTACTCTTGTGGTATTGTGTTATTACTAGGAACATATCAACATTTAGTAACCTCAAAGATGCAACTTTCCACATTACACACTCATTGTCATAAAAATTCATACACCAAGAAAAAAAAAACCGTGCGATTAACGTGAAACTTGGCAAATAGTTACTGGGAAAGCAGACATGCAAATGATTAGTTTTATGCGATTCTGTATGCCCGCATGTCCAAGGCTGGCCCTGCAGTCTCAATCCCTGAGGCTTACAAAGTGCCAAGCAGAGGACTCCACGTTCGTGCTGAAGTGCACGGCAAGAGCAGGTAAGATCCCCGAGCAAAAGACATGCAGAGGAGCTGACGTAGTTTGAGAGAGGCAGGGTGGCTGGCTAGCCGAGTTGGTCGCCATTTTTGCCAGCCGGACAGTACGGTGCGCTCGTCTTGGAAGCAATGGACACGGGAAGGCACCCAAACACGGTGGACTGGCTGTGGACATCCTAGACACACCACCAGCAGCAAGGACCTTAGGATTGTGAGAGTGGCACGCACAGTTGCAACAACGTCCTTTATTCAATATCCAGAGACGTGGTTGTACAAGGAACTCCTGTGTCCGCCAGAACCATTTCCAGAAGCCGGGCAGAGGCGAATCTGCACTCTCGACGGCTCTTACGGTTTCTGCCATTAACACCTGATAGTCGTCGGCATCGATTGCATTGGTGTCACCAGCGAGCAACATGGAATGCTACAGACTGGTGACGTATAGTGTTCAACGGAGAATCCTGCTTCTGTATGGGGATGGACGACCACTGTGTCAGTCTGGATGACCGCAGGTGAGTGGTACAATCCCAGCCTCACTGTACAGTGGCACACATCCTAAACTACAGGCGTATGGGAAGTCATCGCATATGACAGCCGTACTTCCCTCGCAGTGATCCGAGGGTCATTGTCAGCCCAGAGCTACACACAGGAGATCCTGTGGCCCCATGTGCTGCCTTTCCTCGTGGGGTGCCCTGAAGCCATTTTCCAAGAACACGCGTATGCCGTATGTGGATAGTTTCCAAATTATTAGCTGCTAATAACAGGGTGCGCACGCGTGCTTGAAAACCTGGAAAGTCCTGGAAAATCATGATTACGTTTTCAAGGCCTGGAATATCCTGGAAAAACGGTATTTTTTTAATGCTGTCTTGAAAAGCCTTGAAATTTGAAATTAGTGCTTAAAAAAATGCCCTTTTAGGAAATCGTGTTACTGACTGTTACCCCTTAATTTTTTTAAGTTCCTCTCCTCTGTTCTCAAAGAAACCGCCGGCTACAGTGGTGTTTCGGATGTGCCCAAATCCTAATTTGGCTGGGGGGGGGAGCACTACTTCCAGTGCAATAAAATTGGATGATTACTAGCAGGTCTGTTAGGGAAGGGGAGCTTGATGCATTCTCTAGCCCTGAGCTTGATGTCCGTCCGACAACTACTGAGAACAACAGAAGGGGAAAGAAGAGACATTTAGCATTTGCAAGGGATTCGCGTGTTTACCAAGTCAGCTGGCATCCACCAGTGAAGAGTATGCCTGAACAACACATTCATCTGCTCCTTGTTTATTGCATTAAGACGCTTGCTTCCGGCCCACCCCTCAAGAGACTTCGGCTACTTATGATAAAAAATAAGAAAACTATCTTTGCGAATTTTTCACAAAAGTGGCTGAAATTTTTACATTTACTATAATTGGATTACAGAAGCTCACTCCCAAAATTCCATTTGAATCGGTTTAAAACTTAAAAAGTTAGCATTGGAAATTTTTATTATGTGTGCCTCTTTAGACAGTGAGCCTTGAGCAGAAAGGGTGTTACCATAGCAACGGTTGATTGACAGCTGGGAGCGCTGATCCGAATCCCTTGGTTGGGAAGAAAGCAAACACCTGTTTATCACTTCCACGGCTCAAAAGGACTAAGAGATATTTTCAGAAATCCATTTTCCGGAATTTTGAAAATAACACAGTAAAATTTTTACAGTGGTTAAAATACATCACAATAAAGTTCTAGTGCAAATTTCGCCGAATTCCGTTTGAAACTTTAGCAGATGCAAAAAAAAAAAAAAAAAAAAAAAAATCTTCCGTTGCAAAATCGGATTCAAAAAAGAAACGGCAATTATAAATTACGGGAAAAGCAAGCAAATTATTCTTTTTTAGATGCCATGGTTTATTTAAACAGAGTGATCCTTAAATTTTGTTTCTGTGATGATATGGACTCTATTTTAATTACAAACATACATTTTTATTCAGATGTCTGAGTTACTGTTTTAATAAAAAAATCTAATTAAAAAGTTTTCAATATATTTAGGCGAAATTCAGCAGATAAACGTATTTTAGTAAATTGCAACGTTATGACGTAAATTTGGTCATTTTGTCGAAAATTGGGCAGCATTTTTTTTTTTTTTGCGTTTTCTCCTATAGTTAGGGTGAAGGAGGAAGACACTTCAGTGAGCTGCAGGTGGTGATTTATGGCGATGTGCCAAATGAAAAGAAGCCGTTCCATCAGGACATTCCAGAGGTTGAGTGTGCGTGGACGCGTGCTCCTGCTGTTTGAACTTAATCGGAATGTTTTCGGGAGGGGGAGAAATATCCGTTTCAGCTTTACAGCTTTCAGGCTCCTTTTTTTTTTTCTTGGTAATAAATAAAAACCATAGTTGCTGCATTCACCATTGATCCATATTCGCATTTCTTGAATATAAACAGCAGACAATCGGAAACATGGTGTTGGGTGGGTCTTGATGTTCTTCATTTGTATCTGCTGAATTTTGTTCTGTGGGAATACGGAATTAGTTATACTGTGAATACATACAAAACTACATATTTTTGAGCTGAAAAAATATGTCTACTTGTACACAGTAGCTAACGTGTGAACTCAGACGAAGACAATTGGACATATGGACGTCTGATTCCATAAAAAAATCAACCCATTTTATTATACACGACAGGTAAAAAAGAAAAAACATTACATGTTTTTAAACATTATAAAGGAAAGCGGATTTTTGAAACACCATGACTTGATGATATTAATTTTTGAAAGTTTTTTTTTTTCGATTTTAATTTCTGAAATCTTTTTTTTTTCAATTACAATACACTGTAACATGATACCTGTGTGTTGTATCCCTTAGTTGTATGGCAGATTTTCAGTTGGCCGATATCCGCGATCGTAAGTGGTAGTTACATTGCTATTGTTGATGATGACAAGATAAATACTGGAGTAATGTAGAATGTTGCATAACGTAAAAAAGAAATCGCCCCCCTTCGAACTTTTATGCGGTTATCATAGCTGATCAACCATTTCATTCCATGAACATCAGCACATTTCAATCATTTGACCATTGGGGGTCTGACTGAATTCAGCAGTGCTTAAGCGCCTAGCGCAACGAGAACATGCTAATTATGGACAGTTCTATTCCCTTCCCCCTATCATCCCTAATCCATTTGCATCTTTCATCATTTTTATTACTTAAAACTGAAATTGCTTTTAAAAACTAATTTGAGCATGATACTGTAAAGCGTAGTAATCATCCTGGAATTTTTTGTATATGGCCTGGAAAAGGCCTGGAAAGTCCTTGAATTTTTTCCCCCAAAAAGAGTACGAACCCTGTAATAAGTATTCTAATGTATTTTATTATAAAATGATGAATTGCACATTTTCAGACTAGAGTCTTTGAAAATACCATGTAATGTGAATGCACTTCTGACTGCTTCATATCTTAACAGTTTAATTCTTTGGTTTGATTTGTTACCCTTGTGGTATTGTGTTATTACTAGAAACATACGAGGGGCGGTCAAAAAGTTAGTTGCACTCCCCCGTAAAACATTTCGGTAAAAGGATATTTTGTTGACACTTTGTGGCAACACTGCTGGCATTTATCTGCAGCAGTTGCTTCTACACAGTAGTTTTAGTTCGCTCGCTAACGAGTTGTGAACATGCCTCGGCAGCTGCTGGTGGCGCCCAAATTGGAACTTGTGTGCAGTGATTTGTTTTTTGTAGGCAAAAGGGTGTAACTGCACTGAAATTTTTCGGCAGTTGAACGAAGTGTGCTGTAAGAATGCAATATCGCAAAGTGGTGCATTTTGTTCGAGAACAGTACTGATATCGAGGAAGATTACCGCAAGGGAAGACCGTCAACTTTGACTGCGGCTGAGAACGTTGCGCTCGTGAATGAACTCATTTTTGCAAACAGACTAGTAACAGAAGACGAAATCGCAAAAAAATAGATATTTCACATGGAAGTGTGCATACGATTATTGTGCAGCATTTTGAATTCCGTAAAGTTTGTGCTCGATGGGTGCCTCGTCTATTGACTGAACACAAAGGGAATCATTTTGAAAGTGCCTTTGTATTCTTGAAGCATTATCAGCAGGAAGGGAATGAGTTTTTGGACAAAATTATGACTGGAGACGAAACGTTGGTGCATCATTTCTCACCCGAAATGAAACGCAGATCTCTTGAGTGAAAACATTCCACTTCCCCAACTCGAAAAAAGTGCCAAACAGTTCCATCTGCGGGGAAGGTGATGCTGACGCTGTTTTTCGACAGAGAAGGTGTGGTGCATACCGAATTCATGACGAAGGGTGCCACGATTGCAGCATAGTCTTATTTTGAAACCCTGAAAAGATTGCACAATTTACTTAAAAATCGATGGCCAGGTAAACTTTCAAAAGGCATTGGGCTCCTGCATGACGATGCGAGGCCGCATGCGACAAACCTAACGAGGGACCTTCTGAAAAAGTTTAAATGGGAGGTGTGGAACCCACCCCCCTTATAGCCCAGATCTTGCGCCATGTGACTTCCACGTCTTCGGTACCATGAAACAAGAACTTTCAAAGTGACGATATCACTCGGATGATGAGGTGAAAGCTGCAACCCAGCAGTGGTTATGGGACGTTGGACGGAATTTCTTCGCAGAAGGCAGAAAAACTTGTGCACGCCTCGACAAATGTTTCAATAAACTAGATGATTTGTCGAAGTAACTTTTGTATGGAACTTTCAGGTACATATAACATTTTTCTGTAATTTCGATCCTGTGGTCTTTTATCAAGCAGTGCAACTTACTTTTTGACTCACCTACGTATCAACAGTTAGTAACCTCAACAATTCAACTTTCTATATTATACTATAAAAATCTCCAAGTTCTTGAAAATTATGTTAGAAGTATTTTTTTATCGTGACCATTGATGGCGTCACTATAACTGTGTTCGATGCTGGAGTATGTACAGAGATCTTTTATGTATTTGACATGTGGCCAGTTTTAGTTTCCTGTTTTATGTTACAATTGGGGCAAAATGATGAATTGCACATTTTCAGACTAGAGTCTATGAAAATACCATGTAATGTGAATGCACTTCTGACTGCTTCACATCTTAACAGTTTATTGTTTGGTTTGACTTGTTACCCTTGTGGTATTGTGTTATTACTAGAAGCATATCAGCAGTTAGTAAACTCAACAATTCAATTTTTTATATTGTACTATAAAAATCTCAAAGTTCTTGAAAATTATGTGAGAAGTATTATTTTTACTCCCCATCTGAAAATTTACTGTGACCATTGATTGCGTCACTAAAACTGTGTTTGATGCTGGAGTACGTACAGTGATCTTTTACGCATTTGATGTGTGACCAGTTTTAGTTTGCTGTTTTGTTACAATTGGAGCAAAATGATGAATTGCACATTTTCAGACTAGAGTCTTTGAAAATACCATGTAATGTGAATGCACTTCTGACTGCTTCACATCTTAACAGTTTATTGTTTGGTTTGATTTGTTACCCTTGTGGTATTGTGTTATTACTAGAAGCATATCAGCAGTTAGTAAACTCAACAATTCAATTTTTTATATTGTACTATAAAAATCTCAAAGTTCTTGAAAATTATGTGAGAAGTATTATTTTTACTCCCCATCTGAAAATTTGATGGCGTCACTAAAACTGTGTTTGATGCTGGAGTACGTACAGTGATCTTTTACGCATTTGATGTGTGACCAGTTTTAGTTTGCTGTTTTATGTTACAATTGGAGCAAAATGATGAATTGCACATTTTCAGACTAGAGTCTTTGAAAATACCATGTAATGTGAATGCACTTCTGACTGCTTCACATCTTAACAGTTTATTGTTTGGTTTGATTTGTTACCCTTGTGGTATTGTGTTATTACTAGAAGCATATCAGCAGTTAGTAAACTCAACAATTCAATTTTTTATATTGTACTATAAAAATCTCAAAGTTCTTGAAAATTATGTGAGAAGTATTATTTTTACTCCCATCTGAAAATTTACCGTGACCAGTGATGGCGTCACTAAAACTGTGTTTGATGCTGGAGTACGTACAGTGATCTTTTACGCATTTGATGTGTGACCAGTTTTAGTTTGCTGTTTTATGTTACAATTGGAGCAAAATGATGAATTGCACATTTTCAGACTAGAGTCTTTGAAAATACCATGTAATGTGAATGCACTTCTGACTGCTTCATATCTTAACAGTTTATTTGTTTGGTTTGATTTATTGTTACCTTTGTGGTATTTTGTTATTACTAGAAACATCAGCAGTTAGTAACTTCAACAATGCAACATTCCATATTCAAAAAGTATGAACTGTACACCAGATTATACTCAAAATAGTAGAACTATACTAAAAAACCGAAAATTATTGGCATAGAATAAAGATAACAATTTTCAAGCTTTTGCACATCAACCAGATGGCTTTCTCAAGGAAGCTAGACTGCAAACTGGATAATAGAACGGTTCAACACTTTGAATGTGGTGACTTGACTAGACAAATGATTAGGAGCAAACATGATATTTCGAAGAAACGAGGTCACGTTGGTTGGTTCCAAATACGTCGCAATTCCAGAGAAACGCTATCATTGCAAGCCTCGCAGCTGGTAAAGATTTCCACTTAGAGAAAGCGTTGAAAATTGCAGTACACAATGGGAGTCATTGAGGGTTTTTTTTAGCAATCGTAGGTTGTAAAGTTGCCATGTGGAGAAGGCTTGCTTAACAGTTCAAAAGAAGGAAGTTTTAGGGCTAGTGCTTCTTTGTTTAATGTACTGATAACATACCCAGGATATGAACATATAGTGTATCATTCATGGATCTGGAGGTATGCCATTTCACAGCAGACTACATGAACTTGCATGCTTGCTGGAACAACTGTGACCCCTCATATAATTGCCAATTCTTGTTTTCCCTTGGGTACTCCTAATTTATATGCACATTATCTTGATGTTGCAGATATTTTTGCCCTAGTGTCTGACCTACAGCAAGGTGTGCAATGTGCATGGAGTGTGATTGTTTCTCAGACTTAATTATTTGCAAAGTCCATGCACTTCTAGCATGCACCTTCAGTATTGAAAAGTATTTATCTTTTGGGAAGTTTTATATTCCATGAAAAGTAAGAAGGGGGGGGGCATTTGGTTAAGTTATCATTTAAGTAAACCACATTACATAATTTTAATTTTTTTATATAGTAAATAGGGATCATTTTCTTGCGACCATCAGCGTGTGGTGGCATGGGCTGGAATAACGATACCCACTAAAATGAAATCTTGGTTAACTTATTGTAGTTTTTGTGTAAAACTAGTTACGCAAAACTAATCTCTTAGGTTTGGGAAATATTTATGCATTCATTGATTTAGCAGTGTTTGTGACAAGAACAACCAAGATTGTATGTCAAATTATATGAGGAAATATCAAGATTTTGAAACTTTAAAAAAAAAAAAAAAGTTTCCACGTCATAATGTGACTCTCTGAGAGTACATTTTACATATTGTGGATGTCTGGGCTAAACTAAGCTCAATTTTTTTAATGATACATGATGATTTCATAGAAACCTTGTGTTTAAAAATAGAGGAATTAGTTCCATACTCTTCCATAGCAAAATCACGACGTTATGATTTTACAAAAAAAATCGGGCTTTAGTGCACGTTTTGAAATTTTGTTATATTGCTTTAAAAAAAGCTGAAAGTGTTTTAAATGTCTTTCAGAATCATTAAATCAAATTTATACTACCATGCAGATGATTCGAACCCCATCAGAGTGATGTAAAATGTTGTATATTTTCTGAGAAATTTGTTTAAACTTATTCCATTGCATCATGCAAATGAATCATTTTCAGACAATTTGAGACCACCATTGTATGGGTTGTAATAAATCTTGCTTAAAAAGTTGTTCAATTTTTCCAGATTTTTTTCATATACAGAGTGCTGTGATAAATTCCCATTGAAGTCTGCATTGATTTGCCCCTGCAGTGCAGCAGGCAGACAATATCACTCTTAGCAATAATTTCACCCAACATTTTTACCTGTGATGATGTTATACAGACCTGAATGATTTTGAGGAATGATACATCTGAGGTATAAATGTTTGGTATTTGACATACAAAATTAACTCATAATGCACCTCACCCCAGCCTTGCTATCATTTGCATTTTCAGCCAATGTTTTTACCTGTGATGATGTTATACAGATCTGAATAATTTTTTTTGAGGAATAAATACATCTGAGGTATAAATATTTGGTATTTGACATACAAAGTGTGAACTGTATATTGTGCACCCAGATAGAATGTGCTGCCATGATTTACAACCATTTTTAACCAATGGTTTTACCTGTGATGATGTTATACAGATCCAAATATTTTGTTTTGAGGAATAATACATCTGAGGTGTAAATGTTTGGTATTGACGAGCAACATTCTTTGCAGTGTGTTTTAGTGTACTTCAAATTCTGATTTGAAGATAGATGAATTGTAAATATAGGCAATGTGTGTGGAAAATATGACATGGTTCATAATAAATACATTTTTCTTCACTGGTAAGAAGTTCATAGAATGCACTCCTTGTAAAACATATTCTTCATCAGTTAGACTTTCTGTCAGAAAAGAAAGTTCAGATACCAGTTATCCTATATTTTTATAACACGTCCTATGCACAGATGGTTGTCAGTAAGTTATTTTCACGGTGTGTTGTGTGTTAAATATGTTATACACATGTGTTATAACAATGCCAGACAAATTAGTATGTTTTTTTTTTCCTGATAGTAAGTTGAACTGGCCAAAAACAATTCAAATTATTTTTGTCAATAGAGAAAAGTTCATTATCATTAAAAATGCCAAGAAGCACTTCCCTGGCCTCCCATTATAATGAATGTCATTGTGTTTATATATTTAGTAAAGTCATCATGAACTACATAGTGGGCAAAGGGGTGCTATTAAGTTATGTAATACCTTAAAGCAATAGCCAGGCAGTAGAATTTTTAGCTGTATGAACCTAATTGTCATTAGTTAAAAAATATTGATGCACTGTTTTCATTCTGTTATTTTAAACTCGTTGATTTGTTTTCCTTTTTATCCCCAGTTGTATGCTGAAAAAGTAGCAGCACGTGGTCTTTGTGCAATTGCACAGTGCGAGTCTCTCAGGTACAAACTCATCGGTGGTCTAGCCGTGCGACGGTAAGGAAAATGTTTTAAATCCTTGAATTTAGCACTTGAGAAAGTGTTGTTTGGTATTCATCTTGTGTTTTTGTATTAACATAATTCCAGATTTCTAAATTCCCAAGAGTTCATTTTTAATGAAAAACTGAACAGTAAATCTTGTACAATAGTTTGAAATTGCAGAAGTAATTGAGAAATGAATCGTTTTGAAGCAATTATTCCCGATATCTTCAGTACTGTACTTGGTGGGTATGAGTTTCATTTTTGGTGCAGAAATGCCATGTATGTTTTTACCGTTTGCTTAGAAATTAATTGCTTTGGATGGTGTGATGGTAGTATACTCAAACAGAAGTTGGGAGATGCTGGTTTATTCACACCTTGGACAATGCAAGTTTCAAGTGTCAGAGGTGGTGACTACGTGGGGAACAATAAAAATTTGGTGCTTTTGTGCCAAAAATGACATTTGTAGATCCGATCCTCTGTGCCAGTATAAGTTTGATAAATTTAGGCACATGCAGATTATATGTTGCTTTAAAACGTTTTTTTTTTGACACTGTTGCATAAACTGAGGTTTTTTTAATAGATTCCTTGAACTTTGTAATATTCTTATTTTAACCGCATATTATGAAAAAATTTTTTTAGACACCTCGTATATTGAAGTTCAACAGCGTTGTCAGCAAACAAAATAAATGGCATTTACCCAGTTTTTAAACCTGTCTTTCACTGGAAAACAAGGAATTACCTGCTGTTGACAACAACACCCCATGGTCCCTCTTACATGGTAGGTTAGTTCGCATGAAAACAAGAATGTTTCATTGCCATTTTTACTACTCGCACATTTGCAAACATACATCTCCTGGGTAAATGCTATCTTTTATCCCTTACCTCACCACCTTTCAATTATTTAATCTCTGTAGAAAATCTTATGGTTTATTTTGCATCTAGAACATTTTAACCACCACATCAGAGAAAGCTACAAAATGTTTAAAGCAGCAATCAAAATAAGCATAAAACAAGAAAGAACTGGATCGTATATCCAGTGTAACAGACTGAAATCTCAAATTTTTGGCTTTTACTTTAACTTTTTTTTTGTTAAATGTTTTGCTTATTGCAGATCCCACTTACAGAGATGCCAAGTACTACGGATTGTCCGTAGTTTCTACGGATATCATGTTCAAACTACGGACTGTCCGTAGTTTCTATGGATATCATGTTCAAACTACGGGCTACGGAAAAGGTGTGAAAAACTATGGATTTTTCCAGAAATCTCTGATATTTCCGGAATTTTTTTTTTAATTTCAAAAAAAAAAAAATCAAGCATAGTCAAATGTAGTGTTTTTTGCGGTAAAGTCACAAAGCCGTTAACAGCAAGCATGATTGGCTGGCCGACAAGCAAGCGAAAATGTTGCAGCGGAGATCGTTCTGTATGATCACGTGACTTTGTACCTGGCTTGCCGTGAAAAGGTGTTCTTAATGCACGACGTCTGTTAACTTCGGGAAAACCTTAAACGCCTCCTGAACTAACGTAAGTTGTCGGAGGATGGAGGTAGACTAGAGTCGATTCCACGTTTTCTGTTCTTGTTGTTAAGTTGATTAGTTGTGGTGTGACTTGAATTGCTGTAGTTATGAAGCGTGCTTCATTGGCCTCCAGTTCCAGTGGTGTGAAAAAAAAAAAAAAAATTGCAGCAGTACAAGGAATGTTATTCGTTGGAATTTTTATTGCCTGTTTTTATGTTACCTCCCCGGGAGTTTGTTCTTCCCAGAGCAAGAGAAAGTCTCCATGTGTCTTTGGCAACCCGAACTTCTAGCAGCAGTTGCGATGAGACGTTTCTTAGCTTCTGGGTGTGTGCGCTCAGTCGTGACCTATTTTCCCACGCTCCTCGCTGTTGGTAGAGAGCTTAATTGTTTGTTACTTTGACAGAGTTGCGAAGTGCAGTTTTTTTTTCTCTTGTAAAAAGTTCTGCTAAACAAAGGGATGATTGATTTATGCAATTTAAAATACCATTTTGATTAGTTGTTTCGTATCATAAGCATTTAATGCTAATTTTCTATTTATCCGCATAATAAAGCTATGAAATCTTTCAAAGTTAATTGTTCTTTCTTTGCTCCCATTGTGTTTGCCGTGTACGAATTTACTTGCAATAGCGTCGGGTAAAGGGCCACCTGTCTCTACTAATATTCTTGGATCTAAAACGCAAAAAAGTTGTCAAAAATTCAAGGAGAGTTAGTTGCAAAAATTTCCGTGTCTAAAATCGTCTCTGATATCCGAAAACCATGGGTTTTGTTCCCCGTGTGCTGTTGATTTTTTCAATCGCACACGGCGGAAAAGACTATTGCGGTCGGCATTTTCACTGTAAAAAACTGGAGGAATAACCATAAGTGTGTGGCATCACACACTTATGACATAACATTTATTAAAAGGTGGAGTTGAAATGGTATGTATTTTGTGTATTTACTCAAGTTTTTTTCCCCCATTTTAAGGGGACTTAAATATGTTGCAAAATTTATCCAAGTATTGTCCCCGATCGAGATTAATATATTGCTAAAAATGTAGCAGTATATTCTGGGAAATCCACATGCTACCCTGCAAATTTTAATGTGGGAACTTGACTTGACGTCACTACGGAAGAACTATGGACGCCGCGCATATGGACTACTGATGTCTTCCTTCAGATGTTGGCATCTCTGCTTATATTTTTTGTTAGATGTAGTTTTCAATTAGCAAGTATTATTTACCTTCAATCAATTGATAAATAGTTCAAGAGTGACTAGTTTTACCTTACATATTATAATGTTAATACGGCAAATATGCCCAAAATAGCCCCCCTCTGATGTCCAGTTTAACATAGTTCACCCATCAACTTCATTATATATGCATTTGACTGTTTTTAAGTTTGCAGAAAAGCAGGGTGTATAGTAGTGAATTATTTATTCTGAAAACTGGTTATTAATCTTAAGTTTTAATGTAAAATCAAGTTTTTTCAGGCATGTTCTTAATTTTAGCCATAATTTCTTTATCAATGATCGTCACATAATTATGATGCAAGTTGACGGCATTCTCTAACCATATGCTGTTTGTCTAATATAATTGTTATTCAAAAATAATGCATCTGCTACTTTGTGTGTGTCTTCTAAGGATTCCACATCTTTAAAACATTTGATTTGAGCTTTTCCTTTTCCCTGTTACCAAGAGTTTCTCTTCTGTAGTTATGCCAGTTGGTATGAATTTCAATGCCCCCACCCTCCATCAGTGTTGCATTACTAACATTGAAATAGTGGAAAATTCTGATTTTTCTGGTTATTATGGAAATTTCTTCTTGACCCTTCAGTGATGGTTTTCTGTTGAAATACAACCATTAGAGTAACCATTCATATTTTTGTCAGTGCTTTTTCTTCTTGGAAAAAAAGTTAATAAGTTATGTAACTTATTTAGATTTCATCCTTGTGCAATGCCAGATGGCTTACAATTGGGTGCCATGTACAATGTACAGCTTACCCTGGTTATGGTTGTGCTGACTAATAAGTTTATGCTGACATTTTATTCCAATTTTGCTTGTGACCTTAGTTTTTCATATCCCAAATAGCTGTTAAGGTTGTGTCTGTACAATAATGATTATACCTGGTCTTTGTGCAATGGAAAAGTAACCCACATTGCATGTCTGAGTCAAAACTGTGGTACTACGATTAGTCTGAGAAAGCTTGTGTGAAGAAACAGGACATCCTGTCTTCAGCAATTAACCAAAGCATTTAAGGAAAGCTGTTCCCAACCCACATGTCAGCAACTATGCACAGGGAATTGAAGAGGATCAGTATTGGCAATTTCAGGCCTATATGGAAACCACTGGTTTCTGTGAAGAAGTGGTGAGTTCGTCTGCAGTGGTGTCAGGAACATCATGTGACTGGGTTGGGTCCGGGTTTGAATCCCGGTGAGGCATGGATATTGTGTTTGTCTTGTGGCGCTGGCTCTCTGTTACCTGGAACCAGTAGTCCTAAATTAAGGACAGAAGGGACGGTAGACTGCTTATAGCCCATTGAGGTACTCATTGTGGCCGTTAAACCTTCAGTTAAAAAAAAAAAGACCATGACTGGAGAAGTTATGTAGTCAGACGAGTCACAAGTACACCTTGTTTTGTACCCATGGCAGGCAGAGTTTGGCTGGAGCCCCATGAAACCCAGGAGCAGAATTATGTTCAGTGTTCCGCAACATTACTTTTCCAAAAATTGTAAATTTCTTCAGGCAAAACACTTTGACCAAATTTCATAATTTTTTTTTAGGTGAATAAATCACAGTAAAACAAACAGTAAAAAATTACTTACCATCAGTTGAAACCTCTTGTTAAATATAACAATACATAAAAACTTTATTTACATCAAATTGATTTATTTAGAACCAGGGTATTTAGAATTCAATATTTTGTCAATAACTTTTAAAGTTAAATAGTGTGCCACTGATGCAGATGGATTATTTACAAAGTGACTGTGGTAATTTGGTCCATACATTAAAACTAGAGCAGCTTTCAGTATTTTTTGGACTGATGTCCAAACTGTGCTCTGTTTGACATTATAAACATTAATTTATCATTTGTTCCAACTATAACATCATCTGTCATTAAATTAGTATTGGGTCTTTTACTTATACAATATGCCAATTGTTGAACCCCAGGATTCATAAAATTGCCCCTGAAACAGGCAGAGAAAGAATAAAAACAGCAAACTCAATAAATTTTGGAATCTGCTTTTATTTCATTTAGAGCTTGTTTTAAACAGAGAGCTTTAATCTGGAAAAAATGTTCGACTTGTCCTACTTTTTTGCATATATTTCTATAGGCCCAAGTGACAAAAACAGTACTCAAAGAATAAATCTTTTTTTATTTTTTTCTTCAGAGTGTGGAACACATGGAAAAACCTTTTAAAAGTTCAATGGAATTGGAAAGATCTTCCAATTCTTTCTTCTGCTTAGAACTGACACTAGTTTTTGGAAATATTGAAATACAATTTGTATTAATTATTCAACATTCAATAAAGTAGAGCGCAGTTTTTTCAAACTCTTTGCTTAATCCGATTTCCATTTTCGGAAATTTTTCCTCTATTTTAAAGACTAAACAATTATTTATTGAACAAAATCATATTTTACATTAATACTGAACAGAAAGGATCGCGAGGGGCAGGGGATATTACGATTACAGGAGAAATCTTCGCTCCGTATAGCTTCCATTTTCGAATGTTTTGAAAGGTGGAATTCCGTTTACAGCCGGAAAATTGGCATATCTCGCCCCCCACCTTGCAATTCTCTTCACTCTCGAGAATGGCACAAATGATGACAATAAAGGCAAAATTTCCCGAATCCGTGGGAGACACCTCGTGCCTTGAGTAAAGATTACAGGGAAATTTTTGCTTTGTCGAATTTACGTTTTTTAAAAATTTATGCAATAGACTGATATTTAGCAACAATACTGGGCCGAGGCAACTTCGCAAGAAGAAATAACGATTATGGGGAAATTTTTAAGTTTTGAAGAGCTGAATACTATTTCCTGATGGGGAAACTACCCCCGCACACATTCTCCCCACCAATTTTCTTCAGTTTTTGTGTCGATCCCAAATAATGAAAAACGCGAAATTCTGTGAAAGAATTTTGTGTTTGATTTGTAACAGTTGGCGACATACAAAATGAATTGTCCAGGCCGATTAATATGTCCATAAAATTAATTATTCCCGATGTATCAGACTGGAATACAAATTATTCATGATGTAGCCGACTGCAGTATTCGTAACTGAGAGACGAATTCGTTTTTAAAGCTCGAATTGTGTGAGTGGTCAAAATACAGACCCAGATGATATATATATATATATATATATATATATATATTCCTTAACATTTTCTAAAGAGGGAGACTTCTTCCTAGCAACTTTACTTCAGCGAGAGTTTAAAACTTTGGGCGAGAATCCCGCATGTTCTGCTGTTATTGACTTGAGGTGATTTTTTTCTCCAAGGTAGACTCCTAACACCTCCCCAGCAATATGTGGTTTAACATGGCTTGACACCTCCCACTTTCACAACATACTAGTGGGGAGGGGGAAAAAGGTCCTTCAAAAAGTGCAGGGAGAAACAATCGGCTACCATCCCAAATGGTGTGTTTGGGTGGGTGGGTGGGTGGGTGGGTGGGTGGATGGATGGAGGGAGGGATGAGGGATTGTTTGGTGCTCCGAGGAGAAGAGCGGGGAGTGTAGACAAGGATATACCGGCAGATCAGACCTGCAAGCGCTGCGATATACCGGGAGATTGGACACGCCAGTTCAAGGAGTGTCTTTTAAACAACTGGTATGCTGTGGATGTACACTGAAGAGCAATTGAATTAGAGACAGCTGACGTTATGCGGTGCTGTGGGCGGCCCTGTAAACGAAAACGACATGATGTATGCAGCGATCCGACAATATAAGGAGTGATGCGATGGGAATCAGTAAGAGTCTGACGCAGTATGGGTAAGATGAAAGATCTAAGCACATTTGATCGTGGGCAAATTGTCGGGGCCCGACGAATGGGTCACTCCATCTCAGAAGTGTGCAGGCACTGCCTGTGCCACGGGTGCACCGTGAGTATTTCGAATCCGGTAAAACCATCCCTGCAAGGTCCAACTGCCGTGGACAAAACAGCATGTGGATGAACGGGGTCATCATTGGCTAGCTCGCATTGTAACAGCGGATAGATGGGCCACAGTGCAAGAAATCACTTGGCAATTTAATGCTGGTGCACAAAAACGTGAAAGCAGCCACACCATCCAGAACCATCTCCTCGCTATGGGGTACAGAAGCCATCGTCCCACGAGGGCACCGCTTCTGACCGCACATCACAGAGTGCAAAGATTAGCATGGGCGCGGGAACATCGCCACTGGACCCTAGACATGTGGGAAAATGTTGCCTGGACTGATGAGTCGAGATTCACGTTGGTACATGCGGATGGCAGGATACGAGTACGGCGCAAACCACATGAAGCGATGGATCCTTCTTGCCAGCAGGGTACTCTTCAAGCTGGTGGGTGTGGCATACTCGTCTGGGGACTATTTACGTGGACTGAAATGGGACCCCTGGTACGTGTGACATCGTCCTTCACAGGTCAACGTTACCGTGATATCCTGGACGACCATTTGCTCCTGTTTGTGCGTCTTCAACATCCCACTGGGGACCTCATCCTGCAATCTATCACAGATTCTAAACGTATCTATTCCTTATCCTTTTTTATGCTCTTCAACCGTAGGTTGTAGAAGCGTATATGCCCCAGCTTTGTTCGTCGGTCTGTCTGCACAATAACTCGTGAAAAAGTGGTTCAATTTCGATGAAATTTTAGTGTGTGGTAGGGGACAACCTGGGGATGTACCCTGTTGAAAATGGGCGAAATGGGGTCAACGGTCAGGACATAGGAGCGGGATTCATGCCATCGCCCTTATGCGTCATAACTTTACGTAAAAATGCTTCAATTGAGACAAAACTTTGTGTTGTTCCGGATGTAAACTGAACTGGTTCTGTTGAACATCGTCGAAATAGGGTCAAAGATCAGGCCACTGAAGCAAGATTTTATTCCACAGCCATTATCCTCATAAATCGACTAAAAATGCTTCTATTGCGACAAAAATGCAGTATGTTTCCGGAGGTATACTGAACCAACTCTGTTTAATATCATCAAAATGGGGTCAAAGCAGCTAGAGTAATTATTTCTGGTATGTTGGAAAGCATGTAATCAATGCATTGCATGATTTCACTAACTTGTTATTATCATCAGCACTCACATCTATGTAATCATCTACAACTTCTGTATTTGACTTACTTGTTTTTGTGCTCATACGTGTGCAAGGTCTGTTTCCTTTTGTGCGATGCTACATAGAAAATTCTGACATTACCTGATGTTTTGTGAGGTACTCTTCAACAGTGAAATATTTCTCATCTTCAGAGCTCTCCATTTTCTTCCACTTTTCTCCAGTCATAAAAGCGTCTTATATATATATATTTCTTTTGTTTCCGGGACAGATCGTGCTGCTTTTTCCTTTTCTTTAAAGCCTCACCCTTGAAATTATATTGGGTTGCTGGTAAAGTCATGACTTATTTTGGCACCCAATGGAGGTTGGGCAGTTTTGGAAGTACTAGAGGCATGCACAGCTCTGTTATCACTATGACATTCGACAGGTGCCCATTCTAGCTGCAATCTTACAGGAATAATGAGCGATTTGGTTCATTTGTGGAGATTTGACATCAAGTTGAAGATGGAAGACCAAACTGCATTTTCGCCATATTTTACTGTTTTACTTCCGTAAAGGGAAAAACGCGCGTCAAGCTTGTGAAAAATTGTGTAAAGTGTACGGTAATAATGCTCTACAAGAACATCAGTGCCAGTGGTGGTTCACAAAATTCTGTGCTGGTGATTTTGACCTTAACGATGCTCCTCGGTCACGGAGACCCACCGAGGCTGATGACTACTAAATCAAGGCATTGATCGAGTCAAACCCACATTACATGACACCAGAGATTGCAGGCACATTGCACATCCATCATTCAAGCGTTCACGACCACCTGAAGAAGCTGGGATATGTAAGCAAGCTTGATGTGTGGGTTCCTAATGAACTCTAAGAAGTTTAATTGACGGCGCATATAAACATCTGTGAATGCTCATTAAACGTGAGGAAAATGATCCTTTTTTGAAGCTACTGATAACTGGTGACGAAAAGTGGATTGTGTACAACAATGTGCGGCACAAACTGTCTTGGTCCCGACGTGCTGCTTCGCCTCAAACGGCATTCAAAGCAGACATTCATCAGCAGAAGGTTCTAGTCTCAGTGTGGTGGGATTTTAAAGGTGTCGTGTTTTTCGAGCTCCAATCATGGAACCAAACAATCAATTCGAATGTGTACTGTCGGCAATTGGACAGTTTGAACGAATCCATCATCCAGAAACGTCCAGAGCTTGTTCATCGTAAAGGTGTGGTGTTCCATCACGACAACGCGAGACCACACACAAGTTTGATCACCCACCAAAAATTATTGGAGCTTGGGTGGGATGTGTTGCCACACCCAGCATATTCTCCTGGCCTTGCGCCGTCAGACTTCCACCTTTTTCGCTCTCTTCAACAGTCCTTGTGTGGTATAACGTTCAATTCAGATGAGGCTATAAATCAGCACCTTGTGCAGTTTTTCGCCATGAAAGACAGGTCCTTCTATGAACGAGGCATTCTGCAGCTCAATGAAAAATGGCAAAAGGTTATCGAACAAAACGAGCAGTATATCATTGATTGATCTTTGTTCTTTCTATCAATAAATGACATTTGCAAAATATGGCTAAAATACGTCATGACTTTTCCGACAACCCAATAGATTGTGCCCTTCGTATGAGCTGTAGATGGTGCTGCACCTCCTTACAGAGATGTTCATGGAAATGTTAGATTTTTATCTCCAATATTCATTTTCTTGACACATGATCTTTACCCATGCTGCTGCAGAAAGTGCTTGATGTCATCTTGCAGCATACTAATGCAATGCAGAAGGTGCCTGTACAAGATACAAGGGTAAAGATGTATGTCAAGAAAATGAAGACTGAAGCTAAAAATCCCAACATTTGCATCAACATTGCAGGAAAAGAGGTACTGCACTGTCTACAGCTTGTACGAAGAAATGAATCTATGATTTCATGGATTGGGCTTTAAAGAAAAGAAAAAAGGAGCACAAACTGTTCCAGAAACAAACGAAATAGATTACGATGCTTTATGAATGGTGAAAAATGTGGAAGAAAAGTTAGTACTGCAGTCTAGTGAAGAAAATGAAGAGCTGTGTTAAAAAAAATCTTGTAATCGAATTTTTGTAAAGATTTTGTAATCGATTATTTATTTTTGAAAATGGAATGCAAAACTGAAATTAAAAAAAAAAAGTAAAGACTTCTGAATTTTCAATATATTTTTAAAATACAGCAAAGAATTTGCCATTTTCGAGTATTTTGATGTACCAACAAGCTCCTAAAAAAACAAAAACAGACTGAGATGGGTGCCAAAGAACTGATAATGGGATGATGTTATATGACAATTATACTGTCTTCTGACACTAATATTATATTTTTTATGACTGAAGTTTTGAGATGTAGCTTTCTAAAATGGCTAAATTTGCACAAAATTGGTTTCAAAAATGAATTTCTGGAAAACTTCTTAGTTACCATAATTGTTTTGGTGTAATAATGACCTGGTTATGATGCTAAAATATAATTCACATCAAAAAGTTTGGCACCTGTTTGAAGTTTGCTGAATTTTAGCTTTGAATTTCTGAAAATTGCTCATAAAACCCCAGTTCTGCAGGTCTATTTCCTGCTAACTTCAGCAATTTGCCAAGAAATTATTGCATCTAGATCTTAGTACTAGTACCATATAAGCCAATAATGAAAGAAAAATCATGGCACATCTGAAGTTTTTAATAAATGTACATTTTGCCATTTTTTGGTTATGGAACAAGAAAACGCCCTTTACCCCCTACAAAAATAGCCACAACTCTGCAGTGGGAAATTTTTTTCAAAAATGCTTCTTCCCTTTTTATTATGACATTACTTACAGAAAACAATCTGGTGTAAAATTTCAGCAAAATCAAAAATGTCTATCACAAGTGTACCTCGCTTACAAAAAATCACTCTTAAACAACTTTTCTGTTCCATGAACATTTCATGTAAGTGTATATGCAATTTGCTCAGTCTTCGATAGGTATTTTTTTCTTTTTAGAGCATGCTATGGCGTTTTACGGTTTATCATGGAAAGTGGAGCAAAGGGCTGTGAAGTGGTGGTTTCTGGAAAACTAAGGGGTCAGAGAGCAAAGTCTATGAAATTTGTTGATGGACTGATGATTCATAGTGGTGATCCAACTAATGATTATGTAGAAACTGCTGTACGTCACGTCTTACTAAGACAAGGTAATGCATTTTTTTTATGTGGTTTTTGCTCTTAGCTTTTTAGTAGTTTCTGTGTATGTTTAGTATTGGCTGTCATGTTCAGAATAAGATGTTTACAATTGTGTTAAAATGTGTGTAACTGTTGTATTGTAAGGTTTTTAATGATCAAAGTTCCATGTCCAAAAAAAAAAAATGCCAAATGTACAACTGTGCAGTGTACACATGTGCATACTATATAATATTATGTATACAGTAGAAAGAAATATCAAAACAGAATGTAGACTTTCTGTCTTTGAACCAAGTGATGCATTTCTGTTTTCTAATTCCATGGAAGAATTCCAAAATAACTCAGTATTACACAGAGATATAGGTATACTTACATTAAAATTTATTAACCAGTCTTTGACTGATCATCAGAAATTGACTGTCTTCATTGAATAGAACCTGAAAAGTTGTCTTCGTTGAAATTTTGAATACATTTTTTTGTCAGTACTCATCATAAATAAAAAAGTTATATAGAATAGGGCTATAAACTCCCAAAGCCCCTTAATAATACTCTAAATTTTAGTTAAATTTGCAACTATGTAGAAATTGATCAGGATTTTATTTTCCAATGCTCATTAACAAAAATTGAAACATTGTGTAAGCACACTTCAAATCATAATTATTCTAAGAAACAATGATCTTGTGAGTTTTCATAAATTTAAAACACACACTGCTGTTAGATCTTTATAATTTCAAAAAGGAATTTGCATTGAGTGGTCACTTACATAGTAGTGTAAGTTTTTCTTATTACTGTTGAATAAGGAAGACTTGCACTGCTTTTTATAGGTTCATGGAAGCTGGAAAAATGTGGCTGAGCTGACATGTAGGAAATATTCAGGATCAAGAAGAGACAGAATTGCACCTTATTGAAAAACTACTTGGTGTGGAAAATTTCTTTTCTGCTCTTACAATACACAGGAGACTGGGTTTGCAATAACTTGTTGGCTCAGCATTTCTACTGAAAAGGCTACATTGCATAATGCAAAGTACTTATTCCTCCTTAAATGGGCTTTAGCACTGTCTTGTACAGTATATTATAAGCCTAATACAAGGTTAATTTGCTAGGTATATTTTATGTTACCTGTTATATTTATTTCTGTACTACACATTAAGTCCAGTTAATATATCTAAGAGTATTTATTTGTTCAATGATATTTACATACCTTAATTTGAAATCAGTTCTAGAAGCTTCCAATCTACATACACATACAACCACTAAAAACGCCGAAGACGTTGGGTCATTCCATACTATTTCAACAAATTTCCTTTAAATTGGTTGCTGACCCTTTTTATTTTTTGCACAGTTGTTTATACATCTTTAGAGTTCAAAACTAATGTTATAAAAAAAAAAAAAAGTCCTGACCCTTCGGCGCGGAGTTCCTAGGATAGCGCTTGGAAACACCTCCATTTTTGGAGTTGCAAGCATTTATGCAAAATACTGTAACTTTTCCCCTAATTTAGCTAATTCAAAAGCTATATTATTCAGAATAAAGTGCTGATTATTTTGATAAATTCTTTATTATCTGAGCTGTTTTAGAAATTTTATTGGTAGTCAAAGTTGACTATTGGAATTTGCATTTTTCTGAGCCAAATTTTCACCAAGAAGGGGTCAAAACACTCAAACCAAATGTTATTGTGCAATAGCCATGGTAACAGTAGATTGTATCTAGGGTGAAAAAACTGGAGTGTTTTGAGCCCTTCCAAGATTTTTTTCACTGATTAAAATGGGAAATTTTGAAATCTTTAGTTTTTTCAGTAGCTATATCTCCCATGGGGAAACAGTAAAAATCTGAACTATGTGGTAACAACATCATACCAAGATTTGATCACTTTGTTTTGCCTAACAACGAAAATATTTGAGCTTAAAGTTGTAAAAAAATCATGTTTTTCCATTTGTTTTGAAGGACAATTTATTAAATAACCATAGATCTAATTGAATATTGTAGACTGTAAATTGAAAGAAAAATATATTCCAGTGGTAAAATTATGGTGTAAAAGGTTTAACTGGTTTGAGGAGTGTGTGTGTATTGGTAGGGGGAGGGAGTATTGTTTCTTTTAGACTTGTTCTAATTAAAACCATTTGAAAATGCTGAAGATGGAGAAAGCATATTAAATACACTACAATTTATAACTGCTAAAGCTGCTGAGTTGTTGGAATGAAAGTCTTGTCACAACCTTCACAATCTTGAATGTCAATGCAAGAACGAACATGTTCCAACTTGCTGTTACAGGCAAATGTGAGCCCTCACTGCATTCTCTGTCAGTTTGCTCCAGACTTCGGTATAGTGTATACATAAAGTGAATGAGGATTGTCATAAGATTTCTTATGGGCCTATGTCACATATATTAAAGGATTTCAGTGAATTTAGCAATGAGGAAAAAACTGTTTTGAGCTTTAGATTAGGATACTTTGCAACTATTTGCCACTATCATGAGAAGTATCTAGTCAAATACCATCACCTGTATGGAAAGAGCTGTTCAGATCCTTTCAGGTGTCATAAAGTTATAACAAAAGGTCTTCTGAAATATCTTTAGATGTTGCTCAAAGCCATTCAAACTTAGGATTAGTTCCAGATAAAAGTTTATGTATTTCTTGTTTTAAAATAATCTACAGTTTTAATGAAAGAGAAATCAATGATGAGACATTTTGCCCAGTGTGTGAGGCAGTAAATAACAATGTTGCATCTGAAGCTTTAGGGCTTTCACCTGTTAAGATTAAAAAGCTCAGCAGTAAAAAAAGACCCTTAGCTATAGAAAAAAAGTAGGAAAAGTTACATCAGCAATGAAAAAAAACAAAAACTAAGTGCTAATTTCAATGTCAATTTGGATGAGTCCTTTGGAAATAGACTGATCTGAAGGAAGATTATTTCACTATTTTCTTAAATAAACTGAAAGAAAAAATTAAGGAAAGTACAACTGCTCCAGAGAAAGTAAAAATATTAAGTTTAGCACCTGGGTCATGATCTGTAGCAAAAACATGTCATGAATTTGGTGCTAGTCAGTACTTAGTGAGAAACACACAGAGTTTAGTTGAGAGGTATGGTATCCTTCCTAATGTAGAGCAGAGGAAGTCCAGAAAACTTTCAGAGAAAGTGGTTGATAAGGTTGTAGCTTTTTATGAAAGTGATAAGAACAGTAGGATGTGCCCTGGTGCAAAAGACTGTTTCTATTAGGAATAGGGATGAGCAAAAGGAATCAAAACAAAAAGGACTAATATTATGCAACCTTAAAGAACTGTATCAGAACTTCTGTGCTGAAAACCCTAAAGGAAAAAAATTAGGGTTTACCAAGTTTGCAGAACTGCAACCAAAATGGTGTGATTTAGCAGGCAGTTGTGAGACCTATTCTGTGTGCCTGTATGTGCTGAACATTAAACTTAAGCTATATGGTGCAAAACTTAACATTGACTATAAAGACTTACTGGATTCTATGGTGTGTGACTTAGAGTGAAAAATATATGTTAGGGAGTTGTAATGATTGCCCTGGAACAGATTTATAAGAGATTTGATTACAAATGGTTTGGATAAGGAAGGGGATATTTTTTAGACACTGATGTACATACAGATAGTGGGTAATGACTGATAGGATGGCTCTCATAACCATTACAAAGTCTACTGATGAATTAATTGAAGATTTTCTGCATTGACTAGTTTCTCTGAAGAAACACCATTTCATTTTTAGAGCAGTCTTGTTACATGAAACAAAAAGGATAGTTTAGAAAGTAATCCAAAGTTCTCATTGAATAAATGACCAAGCAACTTTACATCCCTTTGTAATGTAATACAAAAACCCAGTCGATCAATCTCTGATTTCAAAGAGTTTTTGTGTAATCAATGACTGCACGAAATATACCACCAACCCAGTATATGCTCTTCGAAAACCTCTGCTGGTGGAGATCAAAAGCATGGCATTTTTTGTACAGAAAATCATATACTTTTCAGATGGAGCTGCTGGATAGTATAAGAACAGAAAAAATTTGCAAAACTTGTGTTATCATAAGAAAGCCTTTGATCTTGATGCAGAGTGGAAATTTTTTTGGACATCTCATGGAAAAGGGCCATGTGACAGAATAGGTGGGACAGTCAAACCGCTAGTGTCCAAGGTAAGCCTGCAAAGAGTAGCAGGGAATCGCATCCTGACACCTCGTGAGATGTTTACTTTTTGTGCAGAAAACATAAAGGGTATTGTCTTCATGTATGTCAGTGGAAGTGATGTTGCATCAAACGCCAAACATTTGGAAGAGCGATTTGCTAATGCTGAGATGATACAAAACACAAGACGGAAGCATCAATTTGTACCTGTAGACTGCAACTGGATAAAGTGCTTTATCACGTCAGCTTCAGAGGACTTTTGAGGAACTGAATATCACCAAACTTTCAACAGAACTTTTTTCTCTTGAGCTTAAAGAAAGGGATTGCATCACATGCATTTACGATTCATGTAGGTGGCTGGCACAAGTGATTGATGTCCAACGTCAGAGAAGAAATGCAAAGTCCACTTCTATCCAGTGTGACCATCGACATCATTTGAAAAGTCTAAAGAAGACACTGGATGTCATATGAAAATATTTTGCGTGTTCTTACTCCTGGTGAGTTGTCAACTCCCTCTGGAACAACATTGAACCGGGGTTGAGCAACGAACTTAATGAACTGTTACATACAAACATATCACTAAGCTGTTCTCTGAGATTCAGAGGTTAGCTCCAAAAAGAAATACAAACCACCAGATATTTTTACTTACTGTTGTCGTATCAAACTTCTCCATTTACAGTGATCTGGATTTTTTTTTCACACCTTTAATCTCAAATATACTCCCAGACAATGAAATTTGCACACCAAGAAGGAAACATCGGATTGAACTGAAATTTTATGGATGTAATGATACAGATGAATGATAACAAATGATGGCCAAAACAGAGCTGCAAGACAATTACAGAGGGATCTGTGGCACACAGTCCAGTCATCTTCAATAGTGTGTCGTACCGCCTCGTGCGGTGATACATGTTGTAATACGGTCTGGCTTGGAGGTGAACAGACTCCTGATGTTGTCTTGCGGCAGACTGGCTCTCACGTGTTGGACGGTATGCTCTAAATCCCAGATAGTGTTGCAGCCGGCATTTCAACCAGTCCCACACATGCTCAATAGGGGACATGTCCGAGGAGCGGGCAGGCCAGGGAAGTGTCTGGACACATGAAGTAGGCAGTCCTGTGCAACTCGAGCTGGGTGCAGGTGGTCATTATCCTGCTGGTATAGTGCACCTGGAATCCCAACCAGGAATAGGAGCAGATGGGGCCCGTAGGATCTTGTCCAAATACTGCTGACCCGTTATGATCCACGTACCACTACTAGAAATGATCTGCTATCGTAGCCAATGGCTCTTCAGACCATAATTCCTGCAGTGGGGCGTGGTTTAGCAGTTGATAGCGAGGTTGGGATTGTTTCGTTGACCCCGAGGACCTCCACATCTGAACGCGATGATCATCTGTCCCCAAAATGAAGCGCCACTCATCGCTAAACACCACACGTCGCCAGTCTGTGGCGTTCCGTGTCACTCTGACTTTGCACCACTGCCCACAGATCCGGCGATGTTCCGGTGTTAATGGCAGCACACATAAAGGGCACTGGGATCACAGATTCGCTTCTGCAAGGCATCGTGAAATGGTTTGCGAGCACAAAGGAGCCATTACATTTGCTGTATAGTGGACCAGATCCCTGTGGGATCTGTTCGTGCCTGGCACACAATCCATCTATCCTATCTGACGTCTGGCAGTGCCGTCATGTGTCCACTGCTCCCAACACGGTCTGACTTGTATGGTCAGAACGATCCACATGGCATGCTATACGGTGCACTGACCATCCTGCGGTTTTCAGCCCGATGATCAGGCCTCTTTCAAAGTCCATAAGTTGAGTAAATCGACGTCTCTGGCATCTACCCGACATTCTTGTCACTATTTTCGCTTTCATGGGGCATAGACTACACACCGGTTTATAAAGCTGCCGGTTCGTGTTTGCAGCACCACCACACGGTGTGTGGTCATGCACACTCGCACCAAATGTGGATCATTTGCATATCAGCACACACCCTAGCTTTGGAAAGTTTCACAGTTGTAGCATGTTTTCTTCTAGGTGCTCAAATTTCATTGTCTGTAAGTGTATTTTCATTATTAGGTAAAACAAAGTGATCAAATTTTGGTATGATGTTACCAAATAAAGGTCATACATACATATCACTAAGCTGTTCTCTGAGATTGAGGTTAGCTCCAAAAGAAATACAAACTTCCAGATATTTTTACTTATTGTTGTCGTATCAAACTTCGCCATTTACAGCGATCTTGACATACAACTCGTGCTTCACTGATATCCATTACACACCGTACACAAGATCTTTTATACTTCATACTCATAATCTTTTTCTCATGCAGACACTCCTGAATCTGATCCACCCATGTCTTCCTTGGCCTTCCTCTGCCTTTCCTTCCTGCCACTTGGGCTGAAAAGATTTTCTTAGTAAGTAAGCATTTCATCACTCATTCTTTCAACATGGCCAAACCACCGAAGCATATTGGTCTCCACCTTGCTAACAACATTTTGCTTTACATCACACAACTGCAATACATCTTCATTCCTCACACAATCAGATCGTGTCTTGCCACAAACGACTTCTATGTTTCTTCTGCAGTACCCAAGTTTCACTGCCATACATCAGAGTAGGAACAATTACTGTTTCATACACAGCCATGCGGGACTCTCTAGAGAACCCATCATTCCTGTGAAAACCTCCCAGAGCAGCTATGACTTTCAGAGAAGAATTCACTCGCCTACTGATTTGACCATCCAACTTGTTCCCTCTGTCAAACATGCTTCCTAAATACACAAACTCACTCACCTGGTCAATCACAGTGCCATTTATACTTACATTACATTCAGTGCTACCCATTCCTCTCTTCCTCTCTCAAACACCATAACTTTGGTTTTTCCCTTATTTATACTTTCATGAAAACTTCGTGCATCCGAGTCAACATACTCTGCAACTCACTTTTGCTCTCTGCCAACAGGACAGTGTCATCAGCATACAGCAATCTGCACACACAGATATCACCAAGACATAAACCACTATTATCTATTTTGGCCTCACGCATGCACGCGTCCATAAATATATTAAACAGCCATGGTGACATTACACAACCTTGTCTAACTCCTGCACCAATGGAAAACCATTTTGATAAAACACCATTCACTCGTACACAAGCTCTACTACCAGCATACATGGCTTTTACACTATTAAGTAGATTCCCAGTAACACCATATTCATTCAATACCTTCCACAAAAGTGTCCTATTGACTCGGTCGTAAGCTTTCTCTAAATCTATGATGGCAGTAAAAACTTTCTTCCCAACAGCCAGATACTTTTCAATCATCATGCGTAATGCAAAAATCTGGTTAATGCAGTCTTTACCAGGCATAAAACCACAGTGAACATCCCACACTTTCTCTGATGTAAGACCCCGTACTATTTCAATAACAACTTTACCAAACACTTTCCCTGGCACACTCAGTAGGCTAATACCATGATAGTCCTTGCATTCAGTCTGATCACCTTTTCCCTTATACAAGGGAACAATGATAGCATCCTTCCAATCCCGAGGGACCATTCCTAACTCCCAGCACAACTGGCAAATTTCAGTCAATTATAGTCACCACCATACTTCAACATCTCTGCAGTTATGCCATCAACTCCTGGAGCCTTACCATTCTGAAGATATTTTAGAGCTTTACACACTTCTTCTCTTGAGATCCCTCCTGTGCTTTCATCCCTCATTGTGACATCATCTGCATCTGTCTCAGAATCATTTTTGCTCTTCTGATCTAATAACTCACAGAAGTATTCGCCCCATCTGTCACTTAACTCATTGGGCTCCCATATCATTTCCCTAATCTTATTCTTCACACAACTTACAACTTTGTTTCCCCTATTTTTCCTGAGTCTCGTGTACTTCCAGGACTTTCTATCTTTCCAAAAAGCCAGTTCATGCCTTTCCACTTTCTCTTTCCTATCTTTTGCATTACTGTGGCGAACCAGCTTAGCAGCTTCACGCTTCTTACAGCGATATTCATCTACAGAGACTCTACCTTGCAACATCCCCAAATAAGCTTCCTTCTTTTTCTTTACTGCCTCATCAATCTCACTATTCCACCAAGCATCACCTCTATTGTTACCCACTATTGTGGTGCCACAGACCTCTTTAGCAGCAGTAACAACACAGTTCTTAAAACATTCCCATTTCTTTTCTACATCCCTCTCACAAGATTTCAGATCCTTCAGTGGTTCTCTGAGTAAGTCAGAATACCACTGATGATCTTCAAGGAACCTATCAACCTTTATTCTTTCTATCCTGGGTCTCTTCCTATTCCTTTTCCTCCAACCAACATTAAGTTTCACTCGTGACACTACCAAGTAATGATCAGAACCAACATCCACACCTCTCATCACACGGGTGTCAACAACTAAGTGTTTCAAACGCTGATCGTAAACAACAAAATCTATCACACTCTTTTGACCAAGAGTACAATTTTCCCAAGTATATGTGTGTATATACTTGTGGTTGAAAAATGTATTAGATACACATAAACCATTCTCAATGCAGAGTTCAATTAATCTTTCACCATTATCATTCACACAAGGATCATTAAACTTACCCAGAACATTGTTGGAAATTGCATTCTGCACACCTACTCTAGCATTGAAATCCCCTGCTATTATAACTTTTTCTTTAGCACCAAACTGGCTCAAAACAGCTTTTAGCTAATTCCAGAAATCTCCTTTCTTATCAGAAGGTTCAGAGTCACAAGGAGCATACACTACAACAATTACAATTCTCTGAAGTTTCACTTTCAAACGAATCCAGAGAATTCTCTCACTTATGCAACTATAGTGAATCAAGTTGTTCATCTTTTCACTTAAAAACACACCTACACCAGCCTGTCCTCTCATATTATCCAATACTCCAGACCACACACTCACCGTGCCATTCACTTTTTCTACCCCAATTTCCTTCTTTTTGGTTTCACTTACACACAGCACATCCAGTCTATACTTATTCATCTCCTCAATCACCTCACTGATCTTGCCATTTATACCTCTAGTATTCCATACACCAATCTTACATTCACTCAGCCGAGATCGCTTTCTCATACGCCGTTTAGGAAGTCCAGGTCGATTCCATGGTGGACCGTCCTTCTCAAGTGTGGTAGGTCCACCATATCCCACACTTGAGTCATTCTTAATATTTCTTTTTGTCTTTTTAATCAGGTAAGTACATCAGTGTGGGGGATTAGCCCACAGCTGAGGGTTCCAGTTGGTCATTCAACTTAAGGATTCTGGAACAAAACCCAGTGAGTTGGAGTCTTTTCGCCAATATCACACAGAACTAGCTTGCACCTCTCAGAGATTCACAGAAGCCCTAGTTGCTGTTGTGTGTGCCATTGTTACCACGGAGCGCCCCGAGGAGGCAAACCCATCGCTCACTACGACCGCCCGCCCAAATAGAAGTCACTGGTATAAAATTCAGATTTTTTACTGTGTACCCCACTGGAGATATAGTTACTCAGGGTGTCTACTGGTCATGAAAATCATGAAATTGAGTGGGTGGGCATGATTTTTTTTTTTGTATCAGCACCTGAATTTAAATATATCACGTCATTTCACTTTTGCACATTATCTTTGTTTCACTTAGTTTGGTTACCGTTCGATGTAACTTGAAAGATATCTGAATTTCTCTTTTGGCGATGAAACATTTTCTTAAGCCCTTGTGCCAAACACATTTGAAGTATAATTGCCCAATATTTTTAAAACAATCAAAATAAGTCTTATTTCACGAAAGTTGTACATTTTATAAGCCCTTGTGCCAAACACATTTGAAGTATAATTGCCCAATATTTTTAAAACAATCAAAATAAGTCTTATTTCACGAAAGTTGTACATTTTTATAAGCCCTTGTGCCAAACACATTTGAAGTATAATTGCCTAATATTTTTAAAACAATCAAAATAAGTCTTATTTCACGAAAGTTGTACATTTTATAAGCCCTTGTGCCAAACACATTTGAAGTATAATTGCCTAATATTTTTAAAACAATCAAAATAAGTCTTATTTCACGAAAGTTGTACATTTTTTTTTCTTGATTTAGGGATTCTCCTTGTCATTGAATGTGTATAGTTGTCATAATTGTCTTTCCAAGTATGATAAATTTGTATATGATCTCGTTATGTAAAACTTATGACTATACTTATCCATATTCATAGCATCACGATTATTCACTACCGGAAAGACCAAAAAAATGTTACATTTGGATTAAAAGATATATATATATATCATAAAATAGTATTTTCATAAGTACTATCTTGTCTGATCTGAAATATTAAGATGCACTTAACACCATAATTTTTTTAGTATTTCTGTAAATCATTGCATTAACAAAATGGTTTTAGTTTGTCAGGTTGATATCATTTACATGATTAACTGAAATTTTATTTCTTTATTTTAATAAAATAAAATTCTGTTTTTAGTTTTGGCACACAGTTATTCTTTATATTGAGTTTCATTGAGTGCATATTTTTAATGCTGGATCTTCTTGTCTCTCTACTTCATATACTCTGCCCATAAAAACAATAATTCCAAAGATGGTTTTACTTTAGACTGATTATTTCAATAAAGTCATTGACTAGAAGTATGTAAAAGTGTGAAACATTCCTTTTCACTTGCTTACTTTGAAGGACTTGTAAAAGCCATTCTCAGAAATTTCTTTTGGTATGGTAATGTTGATGCAATGATAGTGCTTTTCTTTATTTTTCCTAAATCTGCTGCTAAAACAGCTACAATCAGAAAACAGTAATGTGCAAAATAATAGTTAAAAACTCTCCAGATAAGCAAAGAAAATGGTTGTGGCGCATTGTCGAGGTCATGAATTTAATGGAAGAGGTCATGAATTTGGTTCACTGGAAATCAGTAGACACCCTGTTACTAAAAAAACTAAAGATTTCCCATTCTCATCAGTGAAAAAATCTTGGAAGGGCTCAAAACACTCCTGTTTTCTCACCCTAGATAGAATCTATTGTTACTGTGGTTTTTGCACAATAAAATTGGTTTGAATGTTTTGACCCCTTCCCGGTGAAAATTTGGCTCGGAAATTGAAAAAAATGCAAATTTCAATGGTCAATGTTAACCACCAATAAAATTTCCAAAACACCTCAGATAATAAAAAAGGGTATATCAAAATAATCAGCACTTTAGTCTGAATAATATGGCTTTTGAATTAGCTAAATTAGGGGAAAAGTTATAGCATTTTGCATAAATACTTGCAACTCCAAAAATGGAGATGTTCCAAGCACCATCTTAGGAACCTTATCGCCGAATGGTCCGGAACTTTTTTTTTTTTTTTTATATAACATTAGTTTTAAAAACAACTGTGCAAAAAAAAAAAAAAAAAAAAAATGTGCAGCAACCAACCACCCCTTGTTGAAATGGCATGGGATGACCCCTCAGTCACGAATGATGTACGAGAGCTGTAAAGTCAACATAAAGTTGACACACGAGATTGCTGTCTACGACACCATTGAGGATACCAGCGAAATAGCCGTGCAAAATGCAGCTGATAAAGACAGGGGAATTGTTTCATGATTGAAGGTTTTATTATATAGTCTCATTTTTTAATCTATTCATTTTAATTATACAGGATAATTCAAAATGAATAATCTGATTTCAAAAGAGCATAATTCCATACTTATCAACTGTGTATGACCTGGGAATACACCAAATGAAAGGAAATATCTGAGTTTTAGTAGTTCACCATGAGAGGGCTCCACTGTCGCTGTGGGACAGCCTCATTGGCATTGCTCTGTTCATTATTTCCTCAATAAAGTTCTCCCTTGCCATTAAATTAGTTGCAATAGATCCAATGACTAGGTGCTCTACAGCTGGCCACTTAGGTCACCGGAACTTACAACGTGCAACTTCTTCTGGGGATATGTTAAAGATACTGTGTACATGCCACAGTTACCTACAGCCCTGGGTGAGCTCAAAAAATGCACTGTTACTGTGGTGGAATCAGTGACAGCAGACATGCTGGAGCAAGTATTGGAGGTAATAGACTATAGTCTCAATGTTGCTCATGTGACTAAAGTAAGTTGCATAGAGCACTTCGCGAGAAACAAATCTTGGACAGTTTTTCTTTTAGTTGATGTATCATTACTCACTCTGTATTTGTAAACTTCAAAAATATAGTAATTTAAAATCGGATGAATCACTTTGAATTACCCTGTATTTTTAAACTTTCATAGGATTTTTAAGCCTTGTTCAACATCTTTAACACGTTGACTGCCAGGTCGCCCGAATACGGGTGACACGTTAATTTCCTCGTGGGCCGCGTCACACACAAACGTGTGACGGTTGTATGGCCTAATCACGAATGATCGAAGTAGTTATTGGGAAGAGCTGTAAATAGGATATAATAGGACGCATACATTGTTATGACATAATGTTGAACAATAAACAGTTTATTGTACAAATTACTGTGAATGCACAGTTGTGAAACATTGTATACACAATTGAGGTTGGTTAGGGCAATTTGGACAAGACGTTTTTTAATATTTTGTCTTGCCTTTGACCGGCACACTGAGCGTTTTTTATTTGCAGAACACAATATGCATGCAAGTCTGCTTTGTCCTGACAGGTTGTTTTTAGTACTAAGTTTTCATAGATTTTAAAATCCCTGATCGTTTCACAAAATCAGGCAGTAGTTACTGGAGGATTAAAATTCTATATCATTTATTATCCAATACATCCAAACAAAGTAGAAATATAGTACATAATAAGATAAAGAAATATAATAAATGTCAATTACAGTACTGACGAAAGTTGCGAGTGCAAATGTGCTAGGTTAAGCTTATGAGAAAGGACTGTGTTAGTCCTAAAGAACTGAAGAATTAAAATGGAAAGATTGTGGTAGCCTCCAGAACTGATTTCAAATTAAGCTATGCAAAAATCATTGAATAAGTACTCTTATAAATATATCAAGGCTTATGGATCTGAAATGTGTGATACAGAAATAAATTTAAAATATACCTTAAATGAGCATTTTTTTTATTCCCCCCTATTTAGCAGCCAACAAGTGAACTTTTCCTTCTCCCTCTCCCATTCATAATTTTCTTTATTCAGTTGGAAACTATTAAGTTCACCTTTTCATGATGACATGCACATATTCATCTCATCATTGGACAAACTTCTAGCAGTTAGATTGAAGAACATGAAACTTTTGAAACAATATCAAATAAAAGCATTTTTGATTTTGTATTAAATTCAGTGGAACCCTGTTTATACATTTTTCAAGGGACTCAGCAAATTAACATGTAAAGTGAAATAGAAATTTTAGCATTGAGGGCAATTCAAATTTTTTGGATACGCGACATTTTACATATAAATGAGAAAAAATATGCAAGTGAGAAATGTATAAACAACGTTCTACTGTGTGTTCAAAGTGACTGGTGATGAACAGATGATGAGTCTGAAGGATGGTATGTCAAGGAAGTAGTTACTAGTGAAGCAAGTTTTTTTGTGTGACTAGTGATCTTTCTAGGCATAAAATGCCTGTATGATGGCCGAGGCATTTGTCTGAGGTCATTTTGCAGATCCCACTTCTAAAACCTTTCTAATGCTGTTGCATTGTCTTATTTGACACGAGGTTCTCTTAAAACAGTTATATTGGTGGGAAGATTATATTAGATAGAGGCAGATGTGGAATGCATTTTTTTCTTTAATTCCAGTCCATACAGGCTAGATTTATTGGTGAGAAGACAAGTGCTCTTTTGAGCTTGATGGGTTGTGGGAAATTTCATTGTGCATGCATGAAATTGAGTACGAAGAAAATTCATTAAAATGAAATAAAATATTAATTTTAGTTGGCAAAAATGGAAATTTTAACGTTGTGCAATTGAAATTTTTTAGATTCATTCTCTTTGCAGTAAATCCTTTCAGTGCTTTTTTTACTTTAATTGTCTAACAGAATGGCAAGCATAATTTTTTTATCACCAGCCATTCAGAAGTACCGTAAAGTTAGATAACTGGCACTGCTAATCTGATTTTTAAGATAACACAGGCTTTTTTAAAAATCATTTGCGACAGAAAATGGTTCACTTATATCGCATGATTAAAAAAATGTTCGAGAAGTGAATGGCACAACCCTGCTCATGAACTGCAATTTTATGCCCTAGGTAGTGTCGCATTAATATCTTCAAATCACCAAGAAACGTTTTGTTGTGTAACATATCTTCTGCATTAATGATATCAAGTACAATCCTTTAGAATTCATGTGCTGCTGATTTTCTGTGAAACCATGGCTGATCTTTTTTGTGTAAACATCATAAATGTGTTCCAAGTTACCAGTGATGAGCAGATGACGAGTCTGAAGGGTGTTATGTCGAGAAAGTAGTTACTAGTGAAGCAAGTTTTTTTGTGTGACTAGTGATCTTTCTAGGCATATAATGCCTGTATGATGGCTGAGGCATTTGTCTGAGGTCATTTTGCAGGTCCCACTTTTAAAACCTTTCTTAATGCTATTGTGTTGTCTTATTTGACACGAGGTTCTCTTAAAACAGTTATATTGGTGGGAGGATTATATTAAATAGAGGCAGATGTGGAATGCATTTTTTTCTTTAATTCCAGTCTATACAGGCTAGATTTATTGGTGAGAAGACAAGTGCTCTTCTGAGCTTCATGGGTTGTGTGAAATTTCATTGTGCATGCATGAAATTGAGTATGAAGAAAATTCATTGAAATGAAATAAAATATTAATTTTAGTTGGCAAAAATGGAAATTTTAACATTAAGTGCAATTCAAAATTTTTGGATTCATTCTCTTTGTAGTAAACCCTTTCAGTGTTTTTTTTTTTTTTACTTTTATTGTCTAACAGAATGGCAAGCATAATTTTTTTTGTCACCAGCCATTCAGAATTACCGTAAAGTTAAATAACTGGCACTGCTAATCTGATTTATAACATAACACAGGCTTTTTTAAAAATCAGTTGCTACAGAAAATGGTCCACTTATATTGCATGATTTAAAAAAAAATTGTTTGAGAAGTGAAAGGCAACCCTGATCATGCATGAACTGTAATTGTGTGGCATTAATATCTTCAAATCACCAAGAAACGTTTTCCATGTGTTAAACTATTTTTGTTGTGTAACATATCTTCTGCATTAATGATATCAAGTACAATACTTTAGAATTCATGCGCTGCTGCTTTTCTGTGCAACCATGGCTGACCTTTTATGTGTAAACATCATAAATGTGTTCCAAGTTACCAGTGATGAGCAGATGACGAGTCTGAAGGGCGTTATGCCAAGGAAGTAGTTACTAGTGAAGCAAGTTTTTTGCGTAACTAGTGGACTTTCTAGACAGAAATGCCTGTATGATGGCTGAGGCATTTGTCTGAGGTCATGTTTTTAATGCTAATGTTCTGCATGTTACTTGTATACACATTTTTACATCTTTAAAAATAGCTACACTTCAAGCAATTGGATTTTGCGTGTATTATTAGGTAGAGCGTAGGACATTTTCCTGTACAGTAACATTTCTGAACATCCAAAATACATTTGTCCTGGAATTTTTAATTTTGCATCATTTTAAGACTGGGTTTGTCTCCTGGAATTTTAAGACTTCCTTAAATCTAATTTTGACTACTGGAAATTATCGTACTTTTTTCAGCGTCTTCCACTGTTCATTTAGTGGGTGGGTGCCAACTACTACAGAATGCCCATAGTTCTATGGATTTAGTTCTCAGACTATGGAACTCACTGACAAAACTACAGATTCTATGAATTTCACTTTGTGAAAAGTTTTCTTTATTTTGCTGTTATTATAGTACTGTTGGTTGGTGGACTTGTTATGTATGGCACAAGCACCATGTTTGGCCAAAGAGCGCCAGAAAAAACTGTTAGCAACAATTTACGAAAACAGAAGTTAGATGCAGCGAAAATTTCCCTGTAATCGTCGGGCATAAAATTCTTCTGCAAATTCAGTAAATCCCACATTTTTTTTATTATTATAGTCTTTCACGAGATCAATGCACAAGTGAACAGCATATGGGGGGGGTGTAATTCCATTTTTACAAAACTTTCTAAAACTAAAGGTCAACAAAGTTCAGATTTTTCCCGTATTTGTAATTTCTTTTTTCTCTAGATGTTGCCTCTGTCCAGTATTATTGTTAAATAACATTGTATAAATATTTGTATTTCAGCTTGAAAATAGGGGGGGGGGATTTCCAAAACCAGAATTCAGATGGAACAAAGATTTCTCCCATAACCGCAACACGCCCTTCGCCCGCGATGCGAATTCCATTTTTACAAAACTTTCTAAAACTGAAGGTCAACAAAGTTCAGATTTTCCCCGTATTCGTAATTTCTTTTTTCTCATGATGTTGCCTCCGTCCAGTATTATTGTTAAATAACATTGTATAAATATTTGTATTTCAGCTTGAAAATAGGGGGAAATTTCCAAAACCGGAATTCAGATAGAGCAAAGATTTCTCCCATAACCGCAACACGCCCTTCGCCCCGCGATGCGATGCTCCCGCTCTCTTGCGTTGTTAAATACTGTCTGGTAAGTTCTTGCTTTTAAAGCTTGACTTTTCCAGCTGACATGCACTTGGTCCTCTCCCAATGGGATGAGTAACAGGTGTGATAGGATAAATTACATCAGGTGCCTCGGCATTTGCTTTGGAGAATACCCAGACACTCCAGATTTTCTGTAGTCACTATGAAATTCTTAGTGAAACAATGTTATTCAACACGTGCTTGGGGCATTTATTTATTAAACACTTTGGGATTGTTTATTGGATGTTTTTAATATTGTAACATACATTTTTTTCTCAGTGTTTTCTACCATTCGTTGGTTGGAAATTATTGTTCTAGCAGGGGGGGGATGTTCTGCAGATGTTTTCCTTTATAAAGCAACATTGAATTTCAAAATCTGTTAATATTGAAGACTGAGCCATTTCCATGACCTCTAAAATAATTTTCAGAGTGAGCAATGCAGTACCTATTTAATTCACTTAAAATTTGTTTTTTCACTGTGTAGGGAATGAAAGACTGGTACTGAGATTTGACGTTCTGATTTTGAGCTTTTTTTTTATCTATTTATTATTTTTTTGTGAACTGAAGGGGAAAATGGTTGCTCCTTTTTGTCTGTAGCAAATTATAAACCATACATTTTCAGAGAATTTAAACTTTAAAAAGTTGTCATTTTCGACTCTTTAAATGGACTTCCGGGAATAAGTACAAACCATGTATGTTCATAGCTGCCAATCCTTCAGATTTACAAAGCTTCCGATTTTGGAAAGTGATTTCTTCCGATTTTTCATTCTCATACCAAAAATCCCTTTTCCCCCTCCCCATTTCAAGAGCAGACCCCCCCCCCCCAATCTTTATTCCATTTCAAAAAATCCTTAACACCAGATGATTAAAAAGAAAAAATTCTTATTTCCGCTGTGAAGAAAAAGTGCGAGATTTCTGCCCACACGTGGACTTTAGGATGGATCCGAGTACCTTCCCCTGCGTAAGCGGCCAGCTGCATAACGTAAGGTTACAATCACATTCTCTCCCTCCCTCCCCCGTTCTCCTTTTCAGATAACGCATTGTTTGTCTCCGTGGTCGTAGCTTCTCAGAGGCCAGCGTGGGTGTGTCTTGCATTCCAGCACTCCCAGTTCGAAATGCCATTTCAGAACGTAGTTATCTTAGAAAAAATATTCAAACGGATTTAAAGTCTGGAATTTTTAAGCCCAGATCGATACCCAACATGACGAAATTAAGCAAAAACTGCCAGTTTTGTGAAATTAAGAATGCATTGGGCATGGTTTCGTAACTTCTTCTATGGCAATAAATTTGACCTAACAAAAAAATGCTACTGTAAGAGGAAGTTGGGGGGGGGGGGAGGTCCAATGTTCATTCGAGCCTTTGCTTCTCCAGCAATGATTTAGTTTGCTGGTCCATTAGTCAGTAAGTTTTCAACCTTGCTTTTTTTGTTCGTCGCTTGATAATGTGCATACAAATGTCTTTGCTTGATTCAATGAAATAATATGTTGGGGCACTATTTTTTTCCTCTGCAAATTGCATCTCTTTAAGCTGTTACTGTTTTACTACAGCAGTTTTACTCTCATTTTTTTCAAGTGTCAATAAATTTAGTATTAGGGATTCGCTATGAGCAGCAATATGAAAGGGGGGGGTACTATTAAACATTCCGTGGTGCGTATTCTGCGGAATTCCTGTGTATTGCAAAATCTTCAAAAAATGAAAAATATGCATTTTGCACTGTGTGTCATGTAATTTCAGCGTTTTGCGTGGCGGAAGGAATGATATTACTAATCATATTTCTAGTGCCCAGCACAAATCTAATGTTGATTGCGTGGAAAAAAAATACGAAATTAACTTCCTTTGTTAAAAGTTTAAATGAACTGGATGCGATTCGTGCAAAATGTTTGTTCACTTCGTCTTTAGTTGAGCATAATTTACCAATTAGTGTCACTAATTTTTTTTTTTTTTTCATTTGACTGTCTCATCGTCCGTCTCTCCGTAAGATAATCCCAGCATGAAAATGGTTTGTTTTTGAAAACATTTTAGTTTGTTCCATGACGGCGTGGGATACGATCCTATTGGATTTGGGGGTCAAAGGGTGTGAAACATTCTTCCCTTTAGATGCAAGCTTCCATAAAACTAATTTTTTATCTCTTTATAGATCATAATAGTAATGAAAAATTCTGTATGGATAATCGAAATAAACTTGCCGATGAATTCAAACATCTGTAGTCATATCAAATTAAAAGTTGATACTTGAGTTAGGTAACATCGTTTTTAATCGATATGTTCAGCACATTTAACAATATGCGTGACAAGTAATTTCATTGGATATATTGATTAAAAAAGTAATCAAATATATCGATTACTTTTTTTTACGGTTTTCGGTTTCTGAAAGTTGGCAGGTATGTATGTTATTAGCTCCAGGTGGACCTTAATGTATTAGATAGATGTACACAGAATACCGATCCATCGTGGAAAAGTTATTGATACGCTAAAGAGTAGGTGACAGTTAGCCCTTTGCTGAAAAAAAAAACTTTTAACGCGTGTGCATGCTTATGAATGAAACCGAACAGTGACTAGAGAATCTAAAAAGCCAGCAATAAATTACAAGGGTCCTATGACTGAGATTTGATTTTTGTGCTGAAATTTTGAAGTATTAAGTGCCAAAACATGAACTTTGTGTAGTAGTTTTGGGGGTAGTAGTTAAATTATAGACATGTACGTACTGTGTCAGTTCATAAGAATTGCACCGCTAGCCATTGATGAACTCAGATTGGTTACTCATTAAATGGACATTCCCTTATGACAGATTAAGTCTGAGCTTTTATTGGGTGACAGCCAGAGTAACAGAATGCAGACGTTTGCAGATAGTTTTTGCTTGTAGATTAAAAAACTTAAAATGTTATTTACAGCAGTTAAAACATTTACCGATGGCTTAACGCAGATTTATATACTTAATTTAACTTGAACTTTCACTCCCCCCCCCCCCAATCATCTGAGTTCTTTTGTTTTTGCAGACATTTCTGGCCTCTAGATTTTACCAAGGCCTGTTCTCAATGTATAGGAATTCTATCAAAAGTTTTGTTTACACAGAAAGCATTTAAATTTTCTTGCCAGGTTCCTCTTGCAGTTTGCCAGTTAAATTAATTTTCCCTATGTATTTTGTCACTTTACTACTATTTTTGAATTAAGTTGTTGAAAATGCTATTTATAATTTGTATTTGAAGGTTCATTAATAGAACTGGTTTTTGGATATAAAAACTTTCTTTAGTTTCTTGTTTTTACACAAGGTTCATAGCCCAATATTTTAATATTTTGCCATAAAGGTCCATTTCACACACACACTGCACATTTTAATGTAATATATTTATTTTGTCCTCATTGGAATCAGTAATGTTCTATTAATTACTTATTGTTTTTTCTTTAAATTATATTATCCTATTGTTATCGTGGTTCGCAGCAAGTTTTCTGTTTCAATCGTTGTGTACGCAGATACATTTTATTTTTGTACAACTCTGGTGACAGCCTGAAAAGATGGACTGTGTCAAAAATAAGATGTACACTTAAGCAAGTTTCCTGTGACATATGACAAATAAGAAGGTTGTTTATATACACAAGGTGATTCAAGGAAGTCTGTGATCCAGACCAAGAGTTTAAAATCTTTTTTTTTTACACAGTTGTGGAAACTCCTTCCTTTCTGTGAAATTCCAGGCATTAAACTAAAAAAAACAGGAATAAATCTTGCTGCCATTATAATGCACAACTGTTTCCTATTTTGTTTTGAAATATTAAAAAAATGCTTTGCTGCTTATTTTTAAAATGTGCATTGTGTTTTTCAGGTGTGCTTGGCATTAAAGTGAAAATCATGTTGCCATGGGATCCAAATGGGAAAATTGGACCCAAGAAGCCTCTTCCTGATAATGTTAGCATCGTTGAACCAAAAGATGAAGAGCTTCCTCAAGCACCCTACAGTGAACCAAAAGGTGGTGATGCAAAACCAATACAAGCATAATATAAAATGACTGGTTAAAAAAAAAAAAAAAAAAAAAGCAAATAAAATAATTTGCAGAAAATAACTTGTAGTTTTGTATTCTCTCCTGTTATGCTGCTCCACGCTTTCATTAAAAGAAAATGTGTCTGGGAAAGAACACAGCACTGGTGTGCCCAAGGGGGGGGGGGGTGTTACCCCCCATTTTTGTTTTGGAACCTTACAGTATTTTAAAAGGCAAAGTTTTGTAGTACTTTAAAATTGTTCCTGGCAACAATTGAACATGTTTTCTCCGTGAGAAAGTGGAAAGGGGCCAAGAACTAGAATGTCCCATTGTGCAATGAGTATATTGTGGGTATATTGAAAGTTTCTGTAGCAACGGCATAATGACGAATTTAAGTTCCATGACTTATTTCAGATTATTCTGGAGCAAGGAGTTTTGATTAAAATACCAACGTTGTAACAAATGCAGAAAACCCAAAACTATTACGGGTCACTCCATGTAAAATCACTCAGCATATTAATGAGATGTAGCCCACCCATCTCAGATTTTTGTAAAAATTGGAACAAAGTATTGTAGTGGTGAGATGAAACCTGTCAAAATTTTTAGGTCAGTCGGTCAGGTAGATCTTGAGTAATGCCACTTAAAAAATTGGGTAGCTCTCTGCCTTTAAAGATTTTGCTCTGAGTTTTCACAACTACACTGTAGGACCAATAAATAAATAAATAATTTCATAACTTCACAACTAACTGTTGTAGCCACATAATTTTTTTCTTAAATGATTTGCATGATCCATACATTTGGAAACAACTTGTTTTTGCACATTTTTTAAAATAACTTTTGTTAATTTAATGGCAAAAAAGACATGGAAGAATTAGGTCGCATTTATTAAATTAAACAAAACAATTTTTTCCAAAATGCACCCTCTCGTCAAATTTGTTAAAATATTCTCATGTAACCTATCAGCAGGAGAAAAAAATACATTGGTTTGGCGAGGGGGTGCGTGGAATCCAACGTGGCGTTTAATATATGAAACATTCTGACACGATATTACCCAATTTTTTAATTAAGTGGTTGTTTGACCATTTTATACACCTTTCGCCCCCGCAGTTTAACCCTATCAGTGAGTAACTCAAAACATTTTTTTTAATTTTTATTTTCGTGTGCCACCATCTTGGATATAGGTTCATTTTTCTTTTCTACGGAAGGCCAAAATAGGGCCTCACAATGGTTTTGAAAAAAAAGCAATTGCTTTCAAAGCTGCTCAAATCTTAGCGCGAGCGACTGGTACTCGATGATTGTGGCCTTGCGCTGAGTCTTTCTAAGTGAAAACCCTCCCTCCCCAGCACGCAACATTCTGGGAACGTTGAGTGTAGCTCGCTTTGGTGGACGTGGGCGGAGTTCGGCCTGAAGCTCTTTCGCGGTGCAGTGACAAGCTCTGGAAAATTGTTTGCAGAACGGGTCATTGCCTGGCATCGGAGTTTTTTGTTTTTTTTTGAACATGCGTCAGCTGTTCACGTCAGTATTTAATGTTTTGAAGTTTTTTTTCTTGCGTTGCAGAAAAGTATGCTTGGATTTTGTTCTTCTGTGCAGTTTGCCAAAATGCGTTATTACGAGTCTAGTACTGTATGCATCGAAATTTTACCAATGCGTAAAAATAAGCATCATGAATTTTTCGTGGCGCGTAGAAACACGCGGCGAGAGGCACGCACAATACGCATTGAGAAACGCATAAAATACACGTCAACACTTAAAAACATGCATCGAGAAACGCATAAAACTTCACGTCGAAGAATTTTACCAACGTGTAAAAATACGCATCAGGACAGCATTTCGCCTTTCAAAAACGGAAGTGAACGAGATATATTTTTTCTGTAATCGTAATTTCGTTTTCCTACGAAGTTGCCTCTGTCCAGTATTGTTGTTATACATAATTTTATTCCATAAATCTTTGTATTTCACTTTGAAAATGGAGGGGAAATTTCCGTAAAAGGAAATTCGACTGCGCAGAATTTCCTGTGTAATCTTCAGGCAAGAGTGCCATGACTTCGAGGAATTTCTGCTTTTTTATTGGAATTTGGGTTATCCTCAAGATCGATGCATAACTGAACAGAAATTTTGGGGCAATTGGTAGTGGCAAAGGATGCTTTTCGCTTGAAACTTTCGAAAACAGAAATTTCGTCTTTCTAAACTTTCGGAAACATTGAAGATTTCTCCTGTAATCGTAATTTTATTTTTCACGCGATGTTTCCTCTGCTTAGTATTGTTGTTAAATTTAATTTTATTTCATAAATATTTGTATTTCACCTTGAAAAGAAGGGAAACTGTAATCGGATGTAGGCAAAGGTTTCTCCCGTAACTGTAATTTTTTTCCCACCAACGATGTTCCGAACGTGTATTCTTAAATATTCCCCCAAAAAAGGTTTGCATTTCAGCTTGAATAGGGGGAGAGGACGAAGCTAAAAAGTTTGTAAGAATTGATGCATGATATTCAAAAGCATTCATATTCTCCAAGTTACGCTATCTTTTATCTAAATAGTGAAAGCTATCATGCATTCATGGTCCTCAAACTGAAAATTCTTTCAGTATGATGGATAAAATTGTTATCCAAGGGATTTGTAAAGCCTACTGTCGTAGCAAGCTTAATTTTTCAAATAAATCATTTTAAACGAAAATGAACTTTCTAAGTTCTATACATCTGTTGGAAAATTTTACATTGAAGAAATGTTCTTATATTCAAGAAAAGGCACTGATCTATGATGAATTCTTAAAACATGCAGAAGTAGTAGATCCTTCACTTAGAGCCAGAGCATCATTTACTTCTGTATTATACATAGTCAAGCACTTTCCATTTATAATAACTGAAAATGAACTTGATCAGGAAGCGGAATCACTTGTTTTCGAGCTGACAAATTAGAGACTACAGCAGAAACAGGGAATAGATGTCACTTGGTCAGAAATCTCAAAATTACGAGGCTGTTAAGTATACTATTCTCTCAAAAGTAATGTTTGCAAAACTTGTAGTTCCACATTCGAATGCTGCGAGGTTTTAGTTTAGTGTGAAAAAATCCAGCCTGTTTCCAACCTAATTTAGGTTCAGAAACTGTAGAAGCACTTCTTATTGCAAAAATGAATGTTCTCTAGGCAAGTGTGTAATGAAAAAATATTATCTGCAAAACAATGTACAGCCCAATCACTAAAGAAAGCTGTTTAATCAATTTTTTGTTGTGTAAAAAAATGTATCAGTCATAGTGTACACAGTGTGGCAAAGAATTTTTAAGACTGGGTCTGTAAAATGAAATAGAAACAAGAAATTATAATTTGTTTTGGTTTGTTATTCAAAATAAGTCCCTCCGGCTTCAATACACTTGTTATAGCAATTTAATAATGATTCAAATGCCTGTTCCAGTTCACTTTACGGAATTGCCTCCAAAGCGCGCGTCAAAGCTGTTTGTATGGTCAAAATATCGTCAAATAACACCCTTTTAAGTTTTGGGAATGAAGAAAAGTCGCAGGGTGCTAAATCAGGTGAAAACGGTGGATGATTCAACACTCAGACATTATTTTTCGCCAAAAATCTACGAACAAGAAGTGAGGTGTGACTGGGTGCATTATCGTGCAACAAACACCCAACTGTTTTCATCCAGATATTCTGCACGAATGCGACTAACATACCCTTACTATTGGAGAATGTAATGAGCATTGTTTTGATTTTCGATGGAACTTTTCTTGTTTTTTTGGCTTGTGGTGAGTTTTTTTACTTTCATTCCGCACTTTGTCGCTTTGTTTTAGAATCGTATTGAAAATACCATGTTTCATCACCTGTAACAATCGATTTTAAGAAGTTTGGATCATTTTCAGCGGCTGAAAGGATGTCTCTGCAATGTGCACTTCTCCTTGATTTTTGTTCATTGGTTAACGTGTGTGGAACAAATTTAGCACAGACTTTTGTTTTGCCCAAATCTTCATGCAGGATGGTTCGAATCGTTTCTTTGTTGATGTTTAAAGACTTTCCATCATTCTTAGTGACGCACATCGATTGTTTGCCGCGAAATCGCACACTTTTTCAATAGTCTCAGGTGTCCTAGATGAACTTGGTCTTCCGGTATGCTTATCGTCTCCTAGTGTATCTCTTCAGTCCAAAAAACGTTTGTGCCACAGGAAAACATTTGATGTACTTAAACAAAACTCACCGTAAACTTGTTTCATCATTTGGTGCGTTTCCGAGGCACTTTTACCAAGTTTTGCGTTAAATTTAATAACAAACAGCCCTTTGTTCCATTTTAATAATTCACCATGAAAAAAATTTTACTTCTCTAATGAACGCCCGTTTCGTTTCAGTTACTTTAACAACTGTGCAGAACTTTTGGCAGAAAGCAAGCAGATGGTCACGGTTTATAATGCATTCGCGATTACACTGGTGGTGCCACCGTAGGCTGAAATCTATTATTTTTCATGTGAAAAATTTGGAATATTTTGATACAGATTTTCGTGTTTACAAATGATTTTTATGTATATAAAAGTAAGTAAAAATACTAATTAAAGTAAATAAGTAATACCATGTTTTCCTCGGTTAAAATTTTTTTCTTTTGACTACTGAAAATTTGTACGAGTACTACTGAAAATATCTGAAACAGGTTGTGGCATTTCTGTAAAAAGGTTAACAAAAGCCAGTTTGCAGCAACCTTTAGCGCAACAAATAGCATCTGCTGCAACAATATAGAACTGATGCAAAGTTAATATAAAAGAAATTACATTTTTCTTTGTGTATGCAGAAGAGATGAATGAAGTGCATAATCAGCTTAGTCCCTGTTTTGAGGAAGCAAAAGCTCTTCGTGGTACACGCACAATGCATCACTTTACCCCACTTTCGGAATTGGTGCTAAGAGATTAAGTTCTGATAAATATTAGTGTTTCCAAAATCAGTGTAACTAATTTTCAAGATAAGTTACAGTTACATGTTAACTGCTGCGTAGCATGCGTATATATGATTCCTGTTGGTATGTGGGATTTGTTGAAAAGATTAACTATGATGATGATGTGACTATTTAATTCATGCACCCACATGGGCTTTCTCCACCTTTTTATTGGCCTAATAATGACTGTGAAGTACCTCTGACACATATATTATGTTTGGTTGAGGTAAACACCATGGGTGCAAGTTTTCCGTCCAGATGACGGAATTCCGTCTTTTGAAAATATCCGAAGACGGAAGAAAATATCAGTAAAAATAAAATTTCCAAATACGTATTTTTCTCTCCCCCCCCTTCTATCCATACGCTCTACTCCGGAAAGTAAGTACGCCATCAGCAACCACGCTCGTAACGTAGTACCTTGTTTATCGTAAACTCGGAGTAGCAGCGGCGCCTGATGCATTCTGGGTAAGAGGGGCATTCTGGTTGAAGAGGAATCGAGGAGCAGTCCCTTGGAGGTTCTACGCCGATCCTCGCCTACGTCATAACCCCCAACCCAACCTCGCCACGGCTGCCCTCGCCCGTCCCTGGCTTTCTCTTCACTACGGGTACGTCACGCACCATAACTGGTTCATCTATCGAGCTTGTATTAGGTGGAGACACCACTGGCTCTGCCGCCATAGGTCACAGCTAATCTTTGGAGTGAGTCGTAGCAGTCGATCTTGCCGTATTTTACGCGTGTATGCGTTCGCATTTCTATGTTAATTTACGTATGCGAAATTAACCAAGTACTGGTAAATTTGCGATTCCTTTTTTTCAACATGCAGTCAGCTATCGAATTTATAAATTCGAAAAATATGTTGGCGTTGAACGATAGCAGTGTAAAAATAAGTGGCGAAGGGAATGGTTAGATGAGACTGATTCCCATGACCAGAGATCGCGATAACGCCGAATACGCTTTAAAATATAAAAATGCGTATTTTTACGCATTGTTTTTCCATATGAAATTTCCTTTTATAATCTGTGATTACACCGCGATTTTGTCATAAAAATGACTTTTTTTTTATCAAGAAATTATATCTTAACTTTTATGTCGCAGTTTATGAAAAAATAATGATTTGGTTCCCATTGCCGAGCTGTTCAGCTAGGGATCGGCTTTCGGCAATCATTCGTAAGAACCTTCAGACAGTGTGGGAAAGAGCAGCTCAACCGATGGGCATGCGCATTTCAGCCGCGTCTGAATTGAGACTAGTGTATCAATTCCGACTTTCGGCAATCATTCGGAAGAACCTTCAGACAGTGGGAAAGAGCAGCTCAACCGGGGCATGCGCATTTCAGCCGCGTCGGAATTGCGACGTATTTTGAAGTTCGTTTAATTGCCATTTCAGGGCGGGATTCTCCTGCCTTACGAAATTTTAAGAAAATATATATATAAATATAAAATCTTGGGTCCGAAAATATATATAATTATATGAACTTTCGAAAAACGGAAGTTAGAAGAACTGCAGATTTATTCTGTAATTGCAATATAGACCCGTATGAGCAGTTCATTTTGCATATCGCAGACTTACAAATCAGGCATGAGATTGTTCTTCGGATTCACGGAATTTCACATTTCGGTTATACCCGAGCGAAGAAAAAAAAAATGTTTTATTTTCGGAGGATTAGTGTGGGAGGGGACTCGTTTTCCGCCTGGGGAACGGTATTCCGTTTTTCAGAACTAACGAAAGCTAAACGGAGTGAAATTCTTTCCCACGAACATAATTTCTTTTTCTCGCGAAGTTTCCTCTGTCCAGTATTGTTATTAAATATCAATTTATTGCATAAATGTTTGCAATTCAGTTTGAAAGTGTGTAGACAATAGTTTCCGATCACGGAAGTTCGACGGAGCAAAAATTTCCTTGTAAACTTAGGCACGAGTTTCTTTCGCGGATTCGAAGAGTAACTCTTTGTTGTCATCAAAACTGAAGATAATTTGTGTATGTGCGTGCGTGGTGGCGGTGGAAGGAGGGGGGGGGGGTTTCCGGCTTGGGACTGAATTTCGTTTTTCAAAACTTTTGAAAAACGAAAGTTAGACGAACTGCAGTTTTATTCTGTAATCGCAATATTTCCTCTGCTCATTTTTCTTGTAAAATATAACTTTGTTTGATAACTGATTGTGTTTCAGCTTGAAAACAGAGGGAACATTTCTGAAAACGGAAGTCGGACAAAGCGAAGATTTTTTCGTAATTTTTTTTTTTTCGCGATGTTCCACTGTCCTGAATTATTGTTAAATGTTATTTTCCCTCTATAAATAGTTGCAAAGGGAGAAACTGGACATTCCTCATATCAGAAGAATGGTTAAATCAACCAACTCTCAATTATGTTAACTGTAAACATCTCATACATAGTATTCAAGAAGATATTTTTTTCAGAGCTGAAGGAAAACATGTTCAAAAATAATAAATTAGTTGACCTTTGCAATACTAAACTTGCACATCACAGTGTCCAATGAAGGTTTATTTTATCTTTTGTGATTGAGATAGACTGTAGATTTCCTTCCTCCACAATAGAACTCTTTTTGAAGTTTGAGTGTGTAGAATCTGAATCTGTGAAGCAACACACACACAAGTTTATTTTCAGTTTTGGCCACATCTCAGAACTGCACCCATGGTAAACACTGCAACAGGAAGGACATACAGACTATCCAAACAGGCTGAAGACCTGGTTCAGTCAAAAGAAAATAATTTCATATGAAAATTGGCAATTGTGTTTAGTTTTAATTCAAACTGACAGAGAAAATAATTCATTTATCTCTTATGTAACCAAGGAAAAGTACATTTATAAATCATACACAAATGTATCATTCAATGTCAAAATAATTCATAAAATGGTTTGTTCCATTAGTTTATATTTTTATTAAAATTAGTAAGAAATTTTAGGGAGACCTAATCTTTGCAGTTGCTTGTATTCTTAACAAAAAGAAAAATAAACAGCTTGGGATAACATAGGTGGCCCTGTCAGTTGCATTTTTCACAATTGACAATTATTTTTAAGCACAGCAACTATAAAAAAAACTTTGGCGATTGTGAGCACGGCTTTGCAGGCTAGCGTTTTGATCAGTTACTATTTGAAATTGGTCAAAATATTAAATTCAACGGTAACAAATATAGTGAATTGCAAGCACACTCACAGAAGTAAGGCTATACATCTAGACAAGTGTTGCTGCAAAAGTTTGTAAATTGCAAACTGTACGTTATGCTCTGGTAAGTTTTTTAAATTTACTTTATGTATAAATTGTACATATAGTATTTGGTAGTAAAGGTGTTTAATAAAATATAATTCCATAAACTGCAAAAATATTTTGGAAACAGAAACAAACATAAATATTCATTAGTTTCTGTGCATTTGAGTGCTGAAATGTTACCATTTATTCACAAATATTTCAGAGCCTGTAACTTTTGAACCACAAAATGAAACACAAGTTTTGTTGAGTTACCAGTAGGGGTATCCTTGGTGGAAAAAAGAAAAATTATCTGGTCCCTCTTTTGAGATATGTAACCCTGAAAATTTTGCAAAAGAAAAAGTGGGAAGGGGACCAAACCCAGATTTAAGTTCTCCATAGCTGAAAACTCTACTAGCCATAGTGTTATTACACAAAAAATCCCCATATACCAGTCACCTTAACAGTTCATCAAAAATAGTGATTAATGCTTGCAGGTATTGAAGATTTCAACACATTTTCTATCATTTCTATAAAGTTTCTGTAAGCCTAAAAATGTCCTCTTTAAGGTAGTAAAAACCAAAAGTTTCGATCTACAATAAGAGGAAAGCAATTGCCTTTTTTCGAAACCATCGTGAGGACCTATTGTGGCCTGCCGCAGAAAGGAAAATGAACCTGTATCCAAGATGGTGACACATAAAAATAAAATAAAAATTGTTTTGAGTTACTCACTGATAAAGTTGAACTGTGGGGGCAAAAGGTGTGTAAAATGGTCAAGCAACCACTTAATTAAAAAAATTCGATAATATCGTGTCAGAATGTCCCATATATAAAACACGCCATTTTTTTCCTAGCCAAAATTGCGAATTGCTCAAAGTATTTTTTACTCCTGCTGAAAGCTTGCATTATAATACACACATGAAAATATTTTTAGCAAATTTGAAGTGGGGGTTTATTTTGAAAAAAAAATGTTTTGTTTAATAAAAGTGTGGCCTAATTTTTCCATGTCTTTTGTCATTAAACATTAAAAAAAGTGTTCTTTTTAATTTGAAAAATGTGCAGAAACAAATTTTTCCCAAATGTATGGATCATGATCATTTAAGAAAAAAATTGTGACTGCAAACGGTTAGTTGTGAATTTTTTTGTCCTACAGTGTAGTTGTGAAAACTCATAGTGCAAAAACTTTAAAGGCAGAGCTACCCAATTTTTAAAGTGGTATTACTCAAGATCTACTGGACTGACTGACCTAAAATTTTAACATGTTTCATATCTCACCAGTACAATACTGCCGTCCTAAGCAAGAAAGCAGCAACTCCAATTTTAGCCATTTGGAGTTAACGCATGCAGCAGGTTCTATATCATTAAATCTAACATCCTACAATGCTAGAATGAAGTACAAGACCTTGTTCCTATCGAAACCGTCTACGACATTTGCAGTATGTGTCATTGAAACAGCTGAGAATGTAGCTAGAAAGCAGTTAGCAACATTCACTGAGCTTGGACATAGTGCGTCCAATGAATATGGGATTCACTGCTTGGTAGTGTAGGATAAGACTGTTTGCTCCCTGCACAAGCAGGCAATACTAAGCTTGAATGCAGTATGTCCCACATTTGTGGGAGATACTGAATTCTAGTTAGGATAAGCCCCATGATGACCTTGGAACGCTAAGGATATTTTATTACAACACAGTAGTTTGATTACGCAGTTGTTCGTAGTTATCACAGTGAGTTTTATAGAACAGTGATTAATAATAAAGTTTCCATTCTTTCTGGTAGTTGTGTGCGACAGTCGTTTTAGGCTACGAAAGCTGGTGATTGTGTGACTCAAGAAACTGCCGTAAAGAGGTATGAACTATCCCTCATTCAAACTGTTATTAGCTGCACGAGACCATATGTTTTTGCAGAACCTGCATTTTTTACCCTTTGCTCCATCTGCGCCATTTTAGATTTTGCCTATTAATTCCTGTCGAGGTTTGTTAATTGCTGAGGGCAGCTCAACGAATTGGAAGTGAAGGATTCTGCGTTTTGTTTGAGTAGATACATGCTACATAAAAATAATATATGTAGAAATATGTCCTCTTACGCCAACTTGATTTTTCCATTTGTCGTATGTTCGGTCCCTGCGCTGAGGTGTGAAAGAGTTTACTACGTGTCACAGTGGCAAAGAAATGGTCGAACTCGTGCAGCTAGAATTAAATCAGAGTGTTGGTAGTGAACTACAACAGCTGCAGTGTCTGACGTGATAAACATGTCGATCAACGCAAATTATACATGCGCTACTGGCGAGGAGCATCAGCAATTATCTGAGCGAGAAGATGCTGAAGTTGAACTTTTGGACATATCGTTTAGTAGATTTGACGACAAAGAATATCAAACTTTGCTGATAATGATTTTCCAGTCGCACGATTCATTTAATGACCCAGATTTGTTACGAAGCGAAATTTCGGAGGAATGTAATGTTGCTCCTGACATCCAAAGCCAGCACCCAAAAAGGTGAAAACAAAGTTAGACAGGTCACAAAATTTGTGAACTCGGCCAGAAAATAAAAGACGTGAAGCAGAAATAACCACCAATTCTTGCAGAATCACAACAAATGAAAAATGTACCAAAAAGAGGGATTCGAAAAAAAGAAAATATGAGAAAAGTTTGGAAGAAAGAAAACAAGATAAATTAATGCAAGAAAGAAGAAATCGTGGTGTTCGGGCTTGTGAAAATTGCAGATTCACGTGCAATGAAAAAATATCCGATGACCGTCGCAATGTTATTAATAATCAGTACTGGTCCTTGAATTGGCAGGAAAGGCGGATTTTTGTCTCTTCCGGCATATCTGCTGAAGACATTAAAAGAAGGCATACGAAAAGTAAAAACGGTAAGCGTACAAGGTCACTGAGATATTTCCTAAAAAATGAAAATGGGAAAATATGCCAAACATTTTATCTCACTACGCTGGGACATGAAGGAAAGAATGACCGGATTATCACCAATGTTTTTTGCAATGACGGTGGGTCAGCAATTTCTCCTGCAAGTGATGGGAGAGGTAGTCATCAGAAAACACCAAGGACTGATCTGGAGCTGATTAAAAATCATGTTAAATTGTTCTCACTGACTGTATCCCATTACAGGAGGGAACATGCTCTGAATAAAAGGTATTTGCCGAGTAACTATAAAAAGGATGCACGGGGATTTCACTAAAACACATCTTGACGTGAAGTTTTCCTATGAACTCTACAGAAAAGTTGTGTCAAAAGACTTCATTTCTTTTACGTCCCTCGGCCATGAAGAGTGCGAGCAATGTGAGAGTTTCAAGCTGCATAATCCAGCACACGACGCAAATTCCTTATCCCCTGATTACACTATTTGCAGTGCTTGGAGAGTACATAAAACTAAAGCTGAAGAGGCTCCTGAGAAGTACAGGTGTGATACTGATGATATAGGGCCAAATACTGTGCACTTCTCAGCTGATCTTGAAAAGATGATTGTGCTACCACAGATTGAAATGTTCAAAAGGGTAATTTTTTTTTGCCAAAGAATTATTGCTTTTAACGAGAGTTTTGTACCAGTGGGGAAAAAAAGAAGCTGAAAACTTTTGCATGCCTGTGGCATGAATGTATTTTTGGATGGAAAAAGAGTACCTTGTAAGTACGTTTCACGCTTTTCTGCTACACATGCGCTATTCTCAAAACATCATTCTCTGGCTGGACTACTGCCCTGGTCAAAATAAAATCTGGACTCTGTTTTCTTACTTGGTTTATATTATTAACTCGGATGAAATAGCAGCACAGTCGATAATTCGACGATACTTCAAGGCTGGTCATACCTTTATGTCAGCTGACAGTTTCCACCACCAAGTTGAGCTTTCTCTTCAAAGAAAGTATACGATTTCGCCGATTTCATTAGTTGTGTGCAAACGTTGAATTCTGGAAAAGTCTATGTTAAGGAGATGAAGCAAGAAGACTTTTTTGTTTGGCTGGATAATTCATCTTCATATAAAATTAATCGCATCAGTCCCAGGCTGTATTTAAAGGACATGGTTGAAGTTGTTGCCGAGCGAGGAAAGCGCACATTGACCTACAGAACCAGCTTTACTGCAGAGGCTTTCTATGTTTTTAATTTTTTGCAACTTAAGGCCATCAGTAGGAACTTTGGAAAACTACTAACCATCGCAACTCCAAGCACCCCGGAACAAAGAAAAAACATGATCTTGCAGCACTTGATATCATTAATTTCGGAAAATAGGTGTCACTTTTGTGGAGAGTCTTTTACTCAATGATGCTGCAAACTTGCGAGTGGAATTGGATGAGTGATTCCGTTTCTTGCACCCTCACACTATTTTGCCTCAACTGTTTAGAAACATTTAACGGAGGATTTTGTTTTACTTTTTTCTCTTAGATTTTTCTTTACCATCGCTGTATATTAAAAAGGGTTTTATAGCATTTCCGACAGGTTTGTTGCATAAAAACACTCGTTCAAGGTTAGTGATAATTCGATTATTTATCTTCCACATTATTCGGATTTGGCATTAATAAAATAACTTCTGACATTTGTTCACTGTTTTAATTTCATCTTCATTTGACCACTTTTTTTAAGTCATGAACATTATTTAATACAATGACTTATTTCAATTTTATTCCAAGTTTTATAGTTAAATGTCTCTTTTCATCTTAACATGCCATGCCAGTGTTGATTAGATGTTATTGCACAACAGTGGGTTTCACCTTGGCAATGCATAGCTAAATTGCAGTACAGGCCTTAACTGCTATTTAGCTTAGTATTTACCACTACTATGCTGAAAGTGTACTACACTGAAAAGCAATAACTGCCATTTTTTTATCTAAATAGTTTAAAAAAATACTTTTTTATGCAATAACATTGAAATGTGTGTCATACTGCATCAAACGTGTCGTTATCACGATGAAAATCAGATTTCAATTGGTGGCCCAGCTGCAGAAACATTAAAGCGGTTTTTCTCAAATCTTCGAAATTGGAGTTACTGCTTTCTTTCTTAGGACGGCAGAATACTTTGTGCTAATTTTCACAAAAATCTGAGATGGGAGGGTGACATGCCCTGGGTGATCTGACATGGAATGACCCTTACAGGATTTCAATTTGTCCCATTTTTAGACATGTTTATTAGTGCTTTTAGGAAAATAAGATTTCTTGCACACAAATTGGCCTCATCAGGATTCCAGTCACTTTTCCCTTTAAATCCCAGTGTGCCACCACCATCTAGAGATATTGATGGTTTTAAAACCTGATACAGATGACTAGAATGGCTAGCAAGAACTGATAGCAGAATTGAAACTGGTACCGTACAATCACCTGCAAAGAAAAGCACTGCCCAAAAGATGCATTAGGTGCTTTAAAACTGCTACAGCGAGGTATTACCCAATATAAAAACATCATTTCACATACTAGGTACTGTACCAGTGACCACCCCAGACAGTGAGCATTCAGTTTTGGCAATGCGTCTCTTAAAATCTTATCTACGTAATACCATATTAGAATTGAGACTCGGTGGGTTAAATTACTTCACATTCATCAAGAATACAACAAAAGCTTAAGAAGTTTTAGATGGAACTAGCAAAAAAAGAAAAAAAAAAAATTCCGGAAGGCTGGAAACACAACTAAGAGTTAAATCAAATAATAATAAAAAAAATTTGTTACGTGTGTCATCAGGGTAAAATGAAAAAAGAGCTATTATACAAATGAAGAATGTTTCACTAGAAGGTTAATTTTTTTTATTTCACTCTAGAAATTTATCTTTCTACCATTTCACAGGAAGTAGTGTAGTATTCTTGTTTCCTGCACAGATAAACAACAGACTATAAGTGGGGTTCAACCATTATATGGTGATAATTTCCAGCAGATGTTGCATATGTTTTAAAAATGCACTTGTAACACAGTTCTATAAAAAAAATTCTGGGAACACAGTATATCACATGCTATGCTCAGTACCCATTTTATGTTTGTACTGAAGGAGTTGACAACAATATCAGAACTTAGTTTGGTGTCGCTTCTAAAAAAGCTTGAATTTGGAGATTGTCGTTTCCTATAAAGTCTATTTCTCTGCACGGTGTGCACTCAGTAGTGTTCCTCAACATTAATTTTGCTCAAAAATTCAAAAAGTAGGAACTGTACACCAAATTAAATTCAAAATAGTATAACTATATACTAAAAATCCGAAAATTTATTGGCGTAGAATAAATAATCAAAATTTCCAAGCTTTCGCACATTAACCAGATGGCTTTCTCAAGGAAGGTAGACAGCCAACTGCAAACAGGATAATAGAACGTTTCAACACTTTAAACGCGGTGACTTGACTAGACAATAAATGATTAGGAGCAAACGTGATATTTCGAAGAAACGAGGTCACGTTGGTTGGGCACGCGGTACTATGGTAGAAATCTCAGCATTATTTGAAGAATCGATTCCAAATACGTGGTAACTCCAGAGAGACGCTATCGTTACAAGCCTCGCAGCTGGTCAAGATTTCCAAGGTTTCGCGAATGGCAGTAGATTTGGGTGTGGAGTATGAAGCTAATTTCTTTACATCACTCCATATAGGATCGGCGGACTTGAACTTGACTTCTCTTGATAGGGCAGTGGTTATTTTTCCGTCTCTTGTATCCCTTTTATGTTCACTGATTCTAATTCCAAACGAACGTTTGGTCATTCCGATGTAGTATCGCCTGGAGCCGTCCGGATATTTTAGTGGGATGGCATAAATGCCTGCCTCATTGTGAAGAGGGGCTTGTCAATATTTCTCTTAAGCATCGTGTATAAAGATGCCGGAGACCTTATGCCGACACCGAAGTTCATCCTTCTGAGCGCGTTTTTGAGTTGATAGGAAATATTTGGTATGTACGGAATAGAGCCCAGGTAGTGAAGTTGCGGCATAGAAATATTATTAGCACTCCTGGTTCTGGCTTTCTCGATAAAGTTATGCATCTGGTTCGAAGTATATCCTGCCTCAGTGGCCAATTCGACGATGTTTCTTAGTTCAGATTGTCTAGAACGGGCTTCGGATGAGACAGCGAAGGCTCTTCTAATTCGTGAACGGAATAAGGCGGTCTTGTAATCATCACGGCAGAATGAACTGCGGAGCATCAGGTTGGGAACGGAAATGGGTTTATAATAGACTTCCGTATGAAGGCGGTTGTCATGCGATTTGCTCACTGGGACGTCGAGATAAGGTAAGGTACCATTGTGTTCAAGCTCCATGGTGAAATTGATTCTAGGGTGTATACAATTTATTTTATCGAGGAAAAACGGGAGAGTCTCCTTTCCGTGTGGCCATATGAAAAATACGTCGTCTGCGTATCGTAGCCAGGTGGTAGGTCTTGGGGGTGATGTTGGTGAATATATGTTGCTCAATGGGGCGAAGTATTGCTTCCGCAAGGACGGTTGAGAGCGAAGATCCCATCGGAGCGCCATTTACTTGCTTATAAATTTGCCCTCGGAAACTGAAGTAGCTGGAATTTGAGACCAAGTCCATTAATTTGAAGATGCTGAGGCAAGACTCCTGAGAATAAACCGATGAATTAGATATAGCCTCTTTCAATGTTCTGATGGCTTCCGGTACGGGGATCGATGGATAAAGAGAAACTACGTCGAAACTGCCGATAATTTCGCGTTGTTCAATGGTGAGCTGCTTGATTTTCGTGATAAAATCTAAAGTGGAGGTTATTATAAAGTCCGACTCCGGTAGATGATTAGTTAAGAATTTGGTTAACACTTTTTCTAAGTGGTACGTCGGTGCGAATGTTCTGGACACAATCGGTCTCAATGGATTGCCGGGTTTGTGGTGTTTAAGTCTGCCGAAGAGTTTTGGGATCTGAGGGCCAGGCGGTAATTTGGCGGATTTCTTGAGATCATCTGGAATATCAGTTGACCTTGCAGTTCTTTTTACCTGTGCAATCCAAGAATTTAGAGGATTCCTTCGTAAGATTATAGATCCAGAATCGGATATAAATTCTTCTAGTTTTTTATTATAGTCCGCTGCGTCCATTATCGCTATCTGGCCGGATTTGTCCGTTAGCGTCAATATTATGGAGTGGTCATTTCTAAGGTTGGAAATCGTCCTTGGAATTTTGAAATTATTAAACGATTGCTTCTTATTGTACCACGATTTTAACCTAGAGCAACACAGTCGACGTAGCTCATCTTTGTTGTCTTCTGGAATTCGCGATATTATGGTCTCAAACTCAGAAACGACGCTTTTTGGGTTCGGTCTCGATCGGAAGCAGAACTTTGGTCCAAGTTCCAAAACTTTAGTTTCCTCTGCGGTGAGCGTTCGGTTAGAAATATTGACGAAAGGAATGGTGAAATCTTTAGGTTTAGGAGTCTGGGAAGACTTCAGATAATCCAGTTTCTTGCTGTGTCTGGATGAAAAGGAAGACTGGATGGGGTCTTTCGACTAACATATCCACCCGGAGGGTAAGGTTGTTGAAGGTAATAGGGTCGCAAAGACTATGCAAGTTCATATATAGATTATAGCACCGGTTTTCTAATGACATGACGTCCTTTCTTTTCAGGTTCACTATCCTTGACAAGGTCTGGCGTAGAAATTTTTCTTTTTTCTTCTCGAACCATGATCCTTTTACTGACGTCTTGAAATTAATCCGATTGGCTTGAAATTCGCAGCTTGCAATCCCGCGAGAGGACATGCAAACGATTAGCATTGCAGGGCATATGCAAATCATGTGCACCCGGCACGCCACCGAGAAGCACTATAAGAAGGGTGCACAGAAGGCGGGGTGTAAGTAGTAGAAGTGTTTTGTGCTGCCGGACCTGTGCGTGAGAAGCTTCCTGATGTCTCATTGCAGAATACGGCAGTCATTCCAGCACATTTCAGAGTTCGACAGAGGACGAATAGTGGCTTATTGCGACAGCAGTTTATCGTACGGAGAGATCGGCGCCCGTGTGGGACGACATCCAGCCACAGTGAGGAGAGTATGGATTCGGTGGGTGATTGCCGCTGTCGCGGCACACCACTGAACGAGAGGACCAGCATGTTGTGCGGCGGGCATTGACGACACGCACCACCACATCACGAATGTTAGCACAGGAATTAGGGTGTGTTGCGCAACAACCTGTGTCAGCACGTACCGTTCGGCGGCGTCTGCAGGAGCGGGGACTTGTCGCACGGCGCCCATTGTTCCGATTACCATTGACGATACACCACCGGCGAGTGCGGCGGCAGTGGGCCGTGAACTATTGATGTCTGCGTGTTCCGCAAGTCGCACGGGCTTGTAGGCTCAATCGTTTCATCTTTGTATCTGTTATGTGTCCAGTAAATCTGGCTTTGCTATCTCGTGTCCTTCTTGGTGTTGCATTTTGGGTGGCCAGCAGTGTATATATATCATCATCATCATCATTGTCAACCATTATCAATCCACTGCTGGACGAAGGTCTCCCCAAGTTTCCTCCACAACGGTCTGTCTTGTGCCAGTCTCCTCCATGTCACCCCTGCATACTTTCGAATTTCATCCACCCATCTCCCATGTGGTCTTCTTCTGGGTCTTTTCCTGTCCCTTGGAATCCAATCTAAAATTTCGGCTGTCCATCGAGGATCTGTCCTTCTGGCAGTATGTCCAGCCCATTGCCATTTCAGGGATTTAACTCTGATCATGATGTCTTCCACTCTTGTCATTTTTCGGATCCACGAGTTCCTCTTCTTATCTCTCCTGGTTACACCAAGTATGCACCTCTCCATGCTGCTTTGAGTTGTCTGCAGCCTTTGTATGTCTCTTTTAGTTAAGGTCCACGTCTCTGCACCATACGTAAGCACTGGAAGGATGCATTGATCAAACACTTTTCTTTTAAGACATAATGGCATATTGCTCTTGAAAATTATGCTGTTTCTTCCAAAAGCTCTCCAGGCAAGTTTTGTACGCCGATTAATTTCTTCATCAATGTGACCCTCACTTGATATCTGCTGTCCAAGATAAACGTACGTGTCTGTTATCTCCAGCTTTTCTCCATCAATCGATAAATCTTCATTTCTTGTAAAAGCATTGAACATAACTTTTGTCTTCTGAAAGTTCATTTTTAATCCCACTTCTTTACTCTTGTCAGCAAGTTCCTGGATCATACTCTGCAGCTCTGATGGGCTAGTTGCAAAAATGACTACGTCATCAGCAAAACGAAGGTGGGTTAGATAATCTCCATTAATCTTCATCCCCTTGTTTTCCCAGCTCAGTGACTGAAAAACACCCTCCAATGTGGCATTAAAGAGCTTCGGAGATATGGTGTCACCTTGTCTCACTCCCTTTCCAATTTTTATGTGTGTTGTATTTTCAAACAGCCTAATCTTTGCACTTGCATTTTCATAGATGTTATTAATAATATTAATGTATGCATCTTCAATACCGCAGGTTTTCAGAGCCATTGTAACTGCTGATGATTTCACTGAATCAAAGGCTTTTTCATAATCGATAAAAGCCATGCACAATGGATGTTCATATTCCCTCACTCTTTCAATTAGTTCTCTCAGCACATGGATATGATCTACTGTGCTGTAGCCACTCCTGAATCCAGCTTGTTCTCTCGGTTGAGCCATGTCCAGTGTTACCTTCAAGCGGTGTGAAAGAACTTTAGTGAAGATTTTATAAACTACTGATAGGAGGCTGATAGGTCTGTAGTTTCCGAGATCCTCAATGTCACCTTTTTTATGTAGCAGGATCATTGTAGCGGTGTTCCAATCCTCAGGAATCTTTCCTTCATTAAGGCATCGAGTGAAAATTTGGGCGAGTACTGTTTCGATTTCTCCACTTGCTTCTTGTATGATGTCTACAGTAATTCCATCTTCTCCTGGAGCTTTTCCCCGCTTCATGTTCTTGATTGCATGTGCAACTTCTGCTGGAAGGACTGGAGGAACTCTGGTACTGGTATCTTTCATGATGTCTGGAGTGCATGTATCATCCCTTTCATATAATTTGGAGTAGAAATCTTTCACTCTCGTCAAAATTTCGCCTCTATTTCTTGTTACAGAACCATCTTCTTTTCTCAGTGCCATAATTTGTTTTCTTCCCTTACTGAGATGTCCCTTTGCTATCTTTAGGCTTTGGTTGTTTTCAATTGCTTTCCTCACTAGTTCACAGTTGAATTTCCTTACGTCTTCAGTGATACTTTTTCGTACTGTCTTGCATAGCTCTATATATTCCACTTTGGAAGTCACATCTTCTTTAGTTGTCCTCATCTCTCTTCTTTTTTGCATCAACATTTTCGTTTTTCCTGATAATTTATTTACATGCAACTTGTTCTTAGACCCAGCTAATTTTGTTGCTGTTTCCATAAGAGCTTTGGTTACTTTTCTGTTAACTTCAGAGATGTCCACTTCTTCCGATGTTAGGCCTTCTAAAGCAGAGAACCTGTTCTTCAGTTCCAACTTGAAGGTATTATGGTGTTTTTTAAGGTTGGTTATGTCAATAGATTTTGTTTGTCTTATGAGCTTGCCACGTTCAAGTTTAGTGTTGAGGTGCATCTTACATCTCACCAATCTATGGTCACTACCTGTGTTGAACTTGTTTAGCACACTGCAGTCTTCTATGACGAATTTTTTGTTACACATAATAAAATCAATTTCACTTGTCGTCCCATTTGGATGTCTCCATGTCCATTTCCTGTGTGGCTTTTTCTTGAAGAAGGAGTTCAAGATGAAAAACCCTTCTGCCTCTGCAAACTCAACGAGAGTATTTCCACGCTGGTTTCTGTTGCCGTGACCGAATTTACCTACTGAAGTTTCATTCTGTTGCCGTTGCCCTATTTTTGCATTGAAATCTCCCATAATTATTTTCAAGTGCTGCTTACCTTTATTATTTAGATGACAAATTTCCTCATAAAATTCTTCAATTTCTTCTTCAGGATGACTTGTGGTGGGTGCATAAGTTTGAATAATCTGAGCCTGGTATCTTCTCGAGAGTTGGATAACGAGTCGTGCAGCTCTGTCAGAGGAACTTTCAACTTCTACCACTTTATCCTTCAGTTTTTTGTTTATTATAAATCCAACACCACTAGTTCTGCCAGTATCTGTCCCACGATAGTAGAAGAGATGTCCACTTTTCAGTTCGATGAGATCTTCTCCTTTTCTCCTTACCTCACTTAGCCCCACGATGTCCCACTTGATCCTTTGTAGTTCCTCTTCCAATTCAAGAAGCCTTGAATCAGAAGATAGGGAGCGTCCATTGTACGTTGCCAAGGTCAGCATCAGATGGCAGCCTAGTCCGGTCCTCCGGGGATTCTTAGCACCCTCTGCCTTCATGTCGCACTGGCCGCTGCTTTGGCCAGGTACATTCCAGCTGCCGGAGACTGAGGGCCAAGATTTAAGTTGTGGAGTCATTTTGGAGGGGTTTGGCCATTACTCACCACGCTGGCCAAGCGGGTTTGTGAGTGTGGGATAGAATTTCCTCTAATCCTGATGGTATAGTTATACCGCTATGGGCGGTCGTCAGAGCCCCTTTAGTGGGAACAGGATGCACCACGAGAAGGCGGGGTTGACATTTGTCAAGGAGAGGCTGTGATGTTACGCATCACCTGACCTTACATCCCTGTATATATATATATATCAGTGGCGTCACGTGCCCATTAAGGTTGGGTGTGTGCTGTTGATGGGAAAAAAAACACGCAAAAATTTTATGTATCCCGAGCTGAAAAATTCGTGCATTGATTTTGAACATACGAAAAGCATTTCTTTTATTTAGCTGTCGTCTAATAACTTACGTTAATAAAGATCTTTACGTACATTTCATCGTAAGAAAAAACTGAATTTCCTGTGCAAATACTAGAGTGATGAACGGACTTTCGGTATCTTTTTCTTTATATATACATTGAGTGGCCACTTTATTATGACCACCTGACAGTTTTAAGCAAAGGATCTATGGCTGCACGCTGTTGCCACCAGAGGGCGATGCAAGTATAAAAAGGGAAAGTTTCGTTCTTGCGACAGTAGTAGAAGTGATTTTTGGGTGATGGATTTTCAACGCGGGATGATTGTAGGAGCTCAGAGCTATGATCGCCGAAACCGCCGCATTCATGAAATGTTCCAGAGCAGCTGTTGTTAAAGTGTTTAAAGACTGGACTGTCAGCCAAAAAACTGGGTCCTTACGTGCATTATGTGGTCGACTAGTGCCTGCTCGGGCGGAACAGTATCCAGACTGGTAACAGACAACAAAAGGGCAACAGTGCAGCAAATTACAGACCATCTTAATCAAGGATCCCCTCAAATGATCTCTGTTCGCCGTAGACTGCATCGGATGGGATCTGGTAGCCGAAGGCCTGTTCAAACACCTTTGCTGTCTGCAGTTAACAAGAGAAAACGTTTCCAGTTCGTACAGGAGCACAAGGATTGGACAGTCGATAATTGGAAACAAATTATGTGGTCCGATGTGTCGTGTTTAGTTGCACCATGCCAATAGCAGTGAGAATTTGGCAGAAACAGCACGAAAGCATGGACCCCAAATGCATTGCTACAACCCTTCAAGCTGGTGGAGGCAACGTTATGGTTTGGAGAATGTTTTTCTGGCATGCTTTCGGCCCTTTAATCATATCTAAACATTGTTGCAGACCAAGTGCATCCTGTCATGTGCATGGTTTATCCCAATGGCGATGGCTACTTTCAACAAGATAATGCGTCCTGCCAGAGTGCTCGTATTGTACAGGATTGGTTTCAGGAACATGCCGGTGAGTTTACTTTGTTTAGGTGGCCCCCACAATCTCCAGATCTCAACCCCATTGAGAATTTGTGGGATGAAGTTGAACTAGCCTTTAGACAGCTGGATCCACAACCCTGCAATCTCACATTCCTGGAAAGTGCTATTCATCAAGCAGGGTCTCAGATTCCACAAACCACCTATCAACATCTCGTGGAGTCCATGCCACGAAGAATCGACGCAGTATTAAAGGCAAAAGGTGGCCCAACAAAGTACTGAGGGGGTGGTCATAATAAAGTGGCCACTTAGTGTATAAGTTTTAAATACAGCACAAGGCTTACTTTCTTTAACCTGCTTTACACAATCTGCAAAATCTCTGGCAAAAATGAGACACTTAGTACATCGTCAACCTAAATGGATGTCAAAATTCAATTGTATCTGTGCTCATAAACACAACCATTCACACAGCGATGAATAGATAGAAAACTTGTAGCAGAACGATGAAGTGTGTTTATGACTCCATGCTATTCCAAACGCAAACAAGTGTGACCAGTGGTGCTTTTTTAAGCGTGCACACCCTGGGAATTTAAACCTCTGCACTGGATCCACGAAGAAATAAAAACATGACCTGGAGTGCCATTTGGAAACCTTTGAATTATAGTTGCCTTAATGACTTAGGGTGTCTGCTGTTTAAATAGCACCCCTGCAGCTGCAAGTATTATTTACAACTTTTTTTTTACTGCATAAGCAACGAATCTTCTCCTCTTCATGAAAATATTGAACAAGGGAATTAAGTTTAGAGGACAAACTTCAGCAAGTCTTACTGGTAATACATATAAAGAAAAACAAAAAATTATTGCAGCAACTGGCTGCTCCGTGAGACTCAAGCGGTGCTGATTTTGGGTAGCACACCTTAAGAGTTCCGCTGGTACATTTGAGACCACAGCGAAATAAGAATGTGACCTGCAACGCCGTCTGGGAGCACTTGTACCACAGCTGCTTTAAGGTCGTAGGATGTGCGCATGCAAAACAACACAACCCAGGATTCCAGCGCTAATGCGATATGCTTACTGAACGAGCCTTCTCTTATTAATGAAGACAATATGTGGGGAAATTAATTTTAACCACCACTAAAAGCCTTAAGACTAACTCTGGCGAGTTTTATTAGAAACAAATCCGGAAAAATAATATAGGTTGAATTGTGATATCTGTGTGGGTGGGTGTCGCACACCCAGAATATTCACCCCTGATATATATACAGGGTGAGTCAAAAGTCCTTAGACAAACTTTAAGGGTAAGTCAGGCATACAAACAAAAGTCATTTTGACATAGGAACGTGTGGTCGCAAACGCAATGGACGACCGCTACAGGAGACTCTTTGACAGTGAATTAACCAAAAGAAAAGGATAAAGTGTACAACACAGGCTTAATGCAACACTACAACACAGGGTGATCGACCAGGGCCGCCCCGGATCCCCGGCCGACCATCTCGCTGGGTAAGTTGCATCGAGATAGTGCTGCACAATCTGACTGAAATGTGTGGGTGCCCCTTCGTGCTGAAACCACATGTTATGGTGAATGCCTGCTGGGACGTCATGGAGTAACTCTGCTAACACATCCTCCAAAAATTTCCGATACACTCTCCCGTCGATCCATGGTGGCAGAAGGTATGGGTCTAGCAAACAATCTACCACAATGCCTGCCCAAACATTTATGGTGAATCGTTGTTGTGCACCTGTGGCCTTGTTGCTCGTGGGTTTTCATACATCCACACATGCTAGTTATGCACATTCACAACACTGTCCCTTGAAAATGTAGCTTCGTCCGTGAAACAAAGCCAGGCTGGAAAATCTGTGATGCAGCTTCTTGCAAAAACCAAACTGCAAATGTGAGTTGCCGCTGGTAATCTGCAGCTCAAAGTGTTGGGACACGTTGAATGTGGTAAGGGTGTAAACACTCATCGTACATTACACTAGATTGCAAAACGCCAAGGTTACAAAAACTAGTTTGCATACTTGGGTCGCGTTCCGCTTCATGTATGATCACTTCTTCCATGACAGATGAATGCGTCGTTCGGTCTCAACCACAATGTCTGTTTACTTTGAATGACCCTGTCGCACACAATCATTGGTGCAAACGCCCAAACGTCTTGATGATCAGGCACCCGCCGATTTGGGCAGCGTTGATATAAATGCTGTGCTGCACGGCAGTTTCCTTTCACTTCCCCATAAATTAAATGCATCTCTGTATGAGTGTACTCCTGCATCCTACTCTGGCAATGTCCGTGCCTCGAATGTTCCTGCCACGCACGTCCCAACTCGCTCGCTTGCAAAGAGCCCCCTCTAGCGGTCGTCCATTGCGTTTGCAACCAAAAGTTTCTATGTAAAAAAGACTTGTTTGTATGCCTGACCTACCCTTAAAGTTTGTCTAAGGACTTTTGACTCTCCCTGTATATATATGTTTTAATTCGTGGCGTTGAACTCTTTGTTCTGCCGGTAAGCCTTCTTTTATCATTGTTTACATTATTGCATTATCTGTTTTGTGTTTGGTCTGGTGGCATTGGAAGCATGACCAACCGACATTTTTGGTTCTCCTTGTCTTTTGTTGGTACTAGAAAGACCACTTCCGCAGGTTGATGCTCTCCTGACAATGGCAACCTGTTTCTTGTTTATATATTTTTTTGGTTTTCAATTATGAATTCAATTTTGTTTTAAAATTTATTTTTTTATAAATTTTATTATATTTCTTTAAAATTCACACTGTATATATTCTATTACATGAGGTACAGCTGCCTTTGGCGCTTCTCATGGTACTAGCTTTATTTCTTTCGTTTTTTTTTTTTTTAATTAAGATGTTTCAATTTAGATATTTTTTTTTCTAAATTTGATAATATATATGGAGGAGACTGGCACAAGACAGACCGTTGTGGAGGAAACTTGGGGAGACCTTCGTCCAGCAGTGGATTGATAATGGTTGAAAATGATGATCACAGCCTCTCCTTGACAAATGTCAACCCCGCCTTCTCGTGGTGCATCCTGTTCCCACTAAAGGGGCTCTGACGACCGCCAATAGCGGTATAACTATACCATCGGGATTAGAGGAAATGCTATCCCACACTCACCAACCCGCTTGGCCAGCGTGGTGAGTTATGGCCAAACCCCTCCAAAATGACTCCACAACTTAAATCTTGGCCCTCAGTCTCCGGCAGCTGGAATGTACCTGGCCAAGGCAGCGGCCAGTGCGACATGAAGGCAGAGGGTGCTAAGAATCCCCGGAGGACCGGACTAGGCTGCCATCTGATGCTGACCTTGGCTATGTATAATGGGCGCTCCCTATCTTCTGATTCAAGGCTTCTTGAATTGGAAGAGGAACTACAAAGGATCAAGTGGGACATCGTCGGGCTAAGTGAGGTAAGGAGAAAAGGAGAAGATCTCATTGAACTGAAAAGTGGACATCTCTTCTACTATCGTGGGACAGATACGGGCAGAACTAGTGGTGTTGGATTTATAATAAACAAGAAACTGAAGGATAAAGTTGTAGAAGTTGAAAGTTCCTCTGACAGAGCTGCACGACTCGTTATCCAACTCTCGAGAAGATACCAGGCTCAGATTATTCAAACTTATGCACCCACCACAAGTCATCCTGAAGAAGAAATTGAAGAATTTTATGAGGAAATTCATCATCTAAATAATAAAGGTAAGCAGCACTTGAAGATAATTATGGGAGATTTCAATGCAAAAATAGGGCAATGGCTACAGAATGAAACTTCAGTAGGTAAATTCGGTCACGGCAACAGAAACCAGCGTGGAAATACTCTCGTTGAGTTTGCAGAGGCAGAAGGGTTTTTCATCTTGAACTCTTTTTTCAAGAAAAAGCCACACAGAACATGGAGACATCCAAATGGGATGACAAGTGAAATTGATTTTATTATGTGTAACAAAAAATTCGTCATAGAAGACTGCAGTGTGCTAAACAAGTTCAACACAGGTAGTGACCATAGATTGGTGAGATGTAAGATGAACCTGAACACTAAACTCGAACGTGGCAAGCTCATAAGACAAACAAGATGTATTGACATAACCAACCTTAAAAACACCATAATACCTTCAAGTTGGAACTGAAGAACAGATTCTCTGCTTTAGAAGGCCTAACATCGGAAGAAGTGGATATTTCTGAAGTTAACAGAAAAGTAACCAAAGCTCTTATGGAAACGGCAACAAAATTAGCTGGGTCTAAGAACAAGTTGCATGTGAACAAATTATCAGGAAAAACTAAAATGTTGATGCAAAAAGAAGAGAGATGAGGACAAATAAAGAAGATGTGACTTCCAAAGTGGAATATATAGAGCTATGCAAGACAGTACGAAAAAGTAGCACTGAAGACGTAAAGAAATTCAACTGTGAACTAGTGAGGAAAGCAATTGAAAACAACCAAAGCCTAAAGATAGCAAAGGGACATCTCAGTAAGGGAAGAAAACAAATTATGGCACTGAGAAAAGAAGATGGTTCTGTAACAAGAAATAGAGGCGAAATTTTGACAAGAGTGAAAGATTTCTACTCCAAATTATATGAAAGGGATGATACATGCACTCCAGACATCATGAAAGATACCAGTACCAGAGTTCCTCCAGTCCTTCCAGCAGAAGTTGCACATGCAATCAAGAACATGAAGCGGGGAAAAGCTCCAGGAGAAGATGGAATTACTGTAGACATCATACAAGAAGCAAGTGGGAAAATCGAAACAGCACTCTCCCAAATTTTCACTCGATGCCTTATTCCTGAGGATTGGAACAACGCTACAATGATCCTGCTACATAAAAAAGGTGACATTGAGGATCTCAGGTACTACAGACCTATCAGCCTCCTATCAGTGGTTTATAAAATCTTCTCTAAAGTTCTTTCACACCGCTTGAAGGTAACATTGGACATGGCTCAACCAAGAGAACAAGCTGGATTCAGGAGTGGCTATAGCACAATAGATCATATCCACGTACTGAGAGAACTAATTGAAAGAGCAAGGGAATATGAACTTCCATTGTGCATGGCTTTTATCGATTATGAAAAAGCCTTTGATTCAGTGAAATCATCAGCAGTTACAATGGCTCTGAAATCCTGCGGTATTGAAGATGCATACATTAATATTATTAATAACATCTATGAAAATGCAAGTGCAAAGATTCGGCTGTTTGAAAATACAACACACATAAAAATTGGTAAGGGAGTGAGACAAGGTGACACCATATCTTCGAAGCTCTTTAATGCCACATTGGAAAATGTCTTTCAATCACTGAACTGGGAAAACAAAGGGATAAAGATTAATGGAGATTATCTAACCCACCTTCATTTTGCTGATGACGTAGTCATTTTTGCAACTACCCCATCAGAGCTGCAGAGTATGATCCAGAAACTTGCTGACAAGAGTAAAGAAGTGGGATTAAAAATGAACTTTCAGAAGACAAAAGTGATGTTCAATGCTTTTACAAGAAATGAAGATTTATCGATTGATGGAGAAAAGCTGGAGATAACAGACACGTACGTTTATCTTGGACAGCAGATATCAAGTGAGGGTCACATTGATGAAGAAATTAATCGGCGTACAAAACTTGCCTGGAGAGCTTTTGTAAGAAACAGCATAATTTTCAAGAGCAATATGCCATTATGTCTTAAAAGAAAAGTGTTTGATCAATGCATCCTTCCAGTGCTTATGTATGGTGCAGAGACGTGGACCTTAACTAAAAGAGACATACAAAGGCTGCAGACAACTCAGAAAAGCATGGAGAGGTGCATGCTTGGTGTAACCAGGAGAGATAAGAAGAGTAACTCGTGGATCAGAAAAATGACAAGAGTGGAAGACATCATGGTCAGAAATAAATCTCTGAAATGGCAATGGGCTGGACATACTGCCAGGAGGACAGACCATCGATGGACAGCTGAAATTTTAGATTGGATTTCAAGGGGCAGGAAAAGACACAGAAGAAGACCACATGGGCGATGGGTGGATGAAATTCGAAAGTATGCGGGAGTGACATGGAGGAGACTGGCACAAGACAGACTGTTGTGGAGGAAACTTGGGGAGACCTTCTTCCAGCAGTGGATCGATAATGGTTGACAATGATGATGATGATGATATGTAAAAAAACTTTTTTTACATTCACTTTTTTTTTTTCATTTTAGAAATCAGCTGATATAACTAAGAACATTACACTACTGTATCACCTTACCATAGATTCCATGTAATAATAATTCATATTGGTATAATAAATTTAGGGCTAACAAACGAAATGTAAACCGTACCGCGTTTAAATGGATACGTTTATCAATTTCATCATTTTGTGCTAAGCGACCAACTGGCGATCGCTCCTGCTCTTGCAGTATGCAATTTAAACTCTGTTCGACACGAAATGTAAATGTACAAACCACAGGCATCAATCGCCATCTCTTGGTAGACAAGGAAAACACTTTCAAGAAACGACCCACCGGCGTGTCGTAATGCACTACAAAAAAGTCACCGAAAAACGCTGCCGCAGCGAACGTGTTAAATTGTCTCTACATCAATAATTCATTTAGGCCATTTGTTTTCTTAAATCTGTTCTGAAAAATTCATGTTTGGATTCACATAAATCCATAGTGACCTTTTTGCAAAACAAATTTTAATCTGCACATAAAGGGCAATTTTGTTGTACCAGCCCATCTTTTGTCATGGACTCTACCACATGTTCGAAACATTATGGTGGTATTGTGGCTCATAATTCCAAGACAGCTGTTCCTAAAGCAGAGTTTTCAAGTGGTGGATTTTGGGTTTGACTGCATCACACCACTTCAGCTCACAGATGTTCAGTGGGGTTCAAATCCAAATAATGAAAGGGCCATTTGGATGGTTGCAAACTCAGTGAAATGCTTCCCCTAAATTGAATATTGCACCACCTCCAGCAATCTGCAACACCCCTACTTGTACAGTTGGGATCTCGATTCATTGGTACAAACTACCAGTTTCCATTGTTACAGGGTCTGGTAGTAACATTTCTTTGTCAACTGCAGCTTTGTGATGTGCTGTTGACAAGGATACTCAGTATCGGCTGCCATAGTACAAGAATCAATCGGGGGGGGGAAGGTTACACGTTCGAGTAGGATAAATCAAGATGATTTAGACATTTGTCGGACCGCAAGACCAGCTTGTTCATCCTGGAATGAAAAAAATTCATGTCCCTGCTGGTGTAGCCAGTTTGTTGAAGCTGCTTTCACGTCATCGTCACACACAATGCAAGTACCAGATAGGTGCTGTTTCAGGGAAAGAAAGACGTGAAAGTCACTAGGAGCCAAGTCCAGCAGGCTGTAGCCTGGGTTCTTCCACACCTCCCACAGGAATTTGTGGAGCAAGTGCTGCAGGGTGTCGGCGGTGTGCAGCCTCACGTTATCATGAAGGAGTATGACACAATCGCTCAGCAGACCTGGTCGCTTTTGTCGAATGCTCTCTTTGTAGCATGGCACAGTACCAATCAGCGTTGATGGTGCATACATGCCCTAAGAAGCTCACCAAAAGCACACCCGAGGAATCCCAAAAAACTGATCCCATGATTTTCCAACAGACAGTGTGATTTGAAACTTCCTCCTCGGGAGTCAAGTGGTGGATCCATGTCCCGCCCCCAGTTGTAATATGATCAAGAAAGCTCTGTCCGTCTTCAGCATAGCACTGTAGGAATGCCAAACATGCTATCATTTGTGCTGCTTTATGATTGACATAACGAACATGGCACAAACCTTGGAGTACTGCAAAACATCCACCACAAGAAGTTGGACAACACAATAGCTGAATCCCAGCTCAGACATAACATGGCAGAAAGATTCAAATATTACGTGGAAATTCATCTGAATTATTAACACAGCAATCGGACATCTGAATTGCGTATATTTTTACTGTTTCGCACACAACAGTCACATCAGAAATCTTGAAAATTACATCATTCTAAAACGGGAATCAAACCCGTATCTCACGATTTCCGTTTGAGCATGCTGTCGGTTACACTACTGGAGATTTAATTAACTACGCCACGATGGAGCGAGATTTGCTTTGACTGTATATATACACAGTAAAATTTTATTTAACAATAATATTGGGCAGAGGCAACATCGCGAGAAAAAGAAATTACGATTACGTGAAAAATCTGAACTCCGACAAACTGATTTAGAAAGTTCCGAACTCCGACAAACTGATTTAGAAAGTTCCGTAAAGATGGAATTCCATCTTCCATCAAACGTCTTCGAAACCCCCGTAACTCCCACCAATTTCTGTTCACTTGTGCATCGATGTCGTTAATGACCAAAATAAATACGAAAATGGAAGAATTCCTCAAATTCGTTGAAGAATCTTATGCCTGAAGATTACCGGATAACTTTCGCGAAATCTAACATCCGTTTTCGCAAAGTGATACAGTTTCAAGCTGAAATACAAACATTTATGCAATAAAACGATATTTAACAAGAATACTGGACACAAGGACAGCAATGTCGGGGAAAAAATTATGATTACGGCAAATTTTTTCCCTCCGTTCAACTACCGTTCTCCAAAGTTTTGAAACACGAGATACGTTCACCGAACGAAAATTGATGCCTCTCCCTCAATTTCTCTTCAGTTTTGCGTTGATCTTGAGAATGATCTAAATAATGGCGGAAGAAAAAGCGTGCAATTCCAAGTCCGCTTAAGAATTTCATGTACATCATAAAATAATAGCAAAATAAAAAACACATACATATGTGTTTTTTATTATATCACTAAGGTGTTCTCTAAGATTCAGAGGTTAGCTCCAAAAAGAAATACAAACTACCAGATAGTTTTTACTTACTGTTGCCGTATCAAACTTCTCCATTTACAGCGATCATGACAACAGGACAGTGTCATCAGCATACAGCAACTTGGGCTTCACTGACATTCATTACACGCCATACACAAGATCTTCTATAACTTCATACTCATAATTTGTTTCTGATGCAGACACTCCTGAATCTGATCCTCCCATGACTTCCTTCCTGCCACTTGGGATAAAAAGATTTTCTTAGAAAGCATCTCATCACTCATTCTTTCAACATGGCCAAACCACCAAAGCATATTAGTCTCCACCTTGCTAACAACATTTTGCTTCACATCACACAACTGCAACACATCTTCATTCCTCACACAATCAGAACGTGTCTTGCCACAAACCCCCGTAAGTAACGCATTTTTCCAGCACACAAACGACTCCTATGTTTTTTCTGCAGTACCCATGCTTCACTGCCATACATCAGAGTAAGAACAATTACACTCTCATACACAGCCATGCAAGACTCTCTTGAGAACCCATCATTCCTGTGAAAACCTCCCAGAGCAGCCATGACTTTCAATGAAGAATTCACTTGCCTACTAATTTCACCATCCAATTTGTTCTCCTGTCAAACATGCTTCCTAAATACACAAACTCACTCACCTGGTCAATCACAGTGCCATTTAGACTTACATTACATTCAGTGCTACCAGTTCCTCTCTCAAAAACCATAACTTTGGCTTTTCTCTTATTTATACTCAGTTTGAATTTCATGCAAATTTCGTACATCCGAGACAACATACTCTGCAAATCACTTTTGCTCTCTGCCAACAGGACAGTGTCATCAGCATACAGCAATCTGCACACATGGATATCACCAAGACATAAACCAGTATTATCTATTTTGGCATCACGCATGCATGCATCCATAAATATATTAAACAGCCATGGTGACATTACACAACCTTGTCTAACTCCTGCACCAATGGAAAACCATTTTAATAAAACACCATTCACTCGTACACAAGCTTTACTACCAGCATACATGGCTTTTACACTATTAAGTAGATTCCCAGTAACACCATATTCATTCAATACTTTCCACAAAAGTGTCCTATTTACTCGGTCGTAAGCTTTCTCTAAATCTATGAAGGCAACAAAAACTTTCTTACCAACAGCCAGATACTTTTCAATCATCATGCGTAATGCAAAAATTTGGTTAGTGCAGCCTTTACCAGACATAAAACCACTGTGAACATCCCACGCTTTCTCTGTTGTAAGACCCCATACTTTTTAAATAATGACCTTACCAAACACTTTCCCTGGCACACTTAATAGGCTAATACTATGATAGTTCTCGCATTCAGTCTGATCCCCTTTTCCCTTATACAAGGGAAGAATGATAGCATCCCTCCAATCCCAAGGGACCATTCCTAACTCCCAGCACAACTGGCAAAGTCTTTCTGGAAGTACAAGAGACTTCATCCACAGAAAACCAATCAGTTAACCAATCAATTACAGAGTCACCACCATATTTCAACATTTCGGCAGTTATGCCATCAACTCCCGGAGTCTTACCATTTTGACAAGATTTTAGAGCTTTACACACTTCTTCTTTTGAGATCCCTCCTGTGCTTTCATCCTTCACTGTGCCATCATCTGCATTTGTCTCCGAATCATCTTTGCTTTCCTGATCTAATAACTCACAGAAATATTCACTCTATCTTTCACTTAACTTATTGGGCTACCATATCATTTCCCCTATCTCATTCTTCACACAACTTACAACTTTGTTTCACCTATTTTTCCTGAGTCTCATGTACTTCCAGAAAGACTTCCTATCTTTCCAAAAAGCCAGTTCATGCCTTTCCACCTTCTCCTTCCTATCTTTTGCCTTACTGTGGTGAAGCAGCTTCACACTTCTTACAGCGATATTCATCCACAGAAACTCTACCTTGCAACATCCCCAAATAGGCTTCCTTCTTTCTCTTTACTGCCTCTTCAATCTCACTATTCCACCAAGCATCACCTCTATTGTTACCCACTATTGTGGTGCCACAGACCTCTTCAGCAGCAGTGACAACACAGTTCTTAAAACATTCCCACTTTTTTCTACATTCCACTCCCAAGACTTCAGCTCCTTCAGTTGTTTTCTGCGTATGTCAGAATAACGCTGATGATTTTCAGGTAGCTTTTCAACCTTTATTCTTTTCATCCTGGGCCTATTCCTTTTCCCCCAACCAAATATTCAGTTTCACTCGTGACACTATCAAGTAATGATCAGAGCCAACATCTGCACCTCTCATCACACAAGTGTCAACAACTAAGAAACACAGTTGAACAAAATGAAAATTCATAGAATCCGTAGTTTTGACAGTAAGTTCCGCAGTCAGACAACAAAATCCGTAGTAGTTGGCAGGTATGTGCATGGTGTTCAAAAATATTCATATTCTCAAAGCTACACCATTTATTTAAAATAGCATGAGCTTTTTTTTTTTTTTAAGTCGTGCATTGATGATCCTATTGCTGAAAGTTTTCAGCAATAGGACCATCAATATAATTTTTCATCTGTTATGCTGAAAGTTCTTTCAGCATAACAGATGAAAAATTATAGCCATCAAGAAGAATGCAGATTAAAACCCATTTTGCTATACAAACTGTGAACTAACTGCCAACTTAAAACACACAGCAAGTCTGTAGTTCAGTTCTCTAACAAAATGGGTTATACAGGAGAAGCTATTGATTCCAAATGATCAAAATCTGAGGGCATAAATGAGAGAGAGAGAGAGAAAGAAAAGAAAAAAAAAAGAAAAATTTAAAAGATTACTGAAAGCAATATTTTAGATTTTTCTGTAGCCAGCATTTTTAATTCTACCATGATTCTTGTATTTATTCCTTTTTTTTTTTTTTTTTCTGTAATAATAGTTGTGACAGACTGGATGGAATTTGTTGCATTGCCAGGTAGCTAAATTTCCTGTTATGTGCTGAATTACTGGAAAAAACAAAACAAAAAAACATGCTGATTACTGTAAACTACTTCCAGAGGTTGGTATCCCTGCTTCTACAAATAGCTATACCACCGTTTTATTACAATGATGAGGTCGTCATTCAAGAAGATCATGAACTTGGGGATGCTGATAAGTTCACGGCCTCACCAAGAAGGAAATGGGCTAGAGCCATGAAACTTACAGACTATTTCACATATTCACCCCGAAGTTCAACACACTTGGCACAGTGTTTCTGGAGTTTCTTTAACCCTTTCAAAAAAATTCTAAAATCTGATCACTCAAATACTACTCTGCTGCTGATATCACCTCCGAATCATTCAAAAATGCTTCCCTTTCAAACTTTTTTTAAGGTTTGGGAACAGAAAATAACCGATGGAGCAAGGGTCTGGTGAGTAGGGTGGATAGTTTATGCACTATCCCTCAAAACATCGATTGTCTTGCCAGCCTTGTGAGCTGGTGCATTGTCTGCAGAAAGAGAACACCTTTCTGCAGTTCTCATCTTTTTTCCTTCAATGCCTCCTTTAATTGGCATAGCAAGTTGGAATAGTATTCAGTATTTAATTGTTTGGCCCTTTGGGAGATAGTCAGTCAGTAAAATAAATGCCTTTCAAATCCCCAAAAACGTTGCCATGACCTTTCTTGCAGACCTTTGAGTCTTGAATTTCTTTGACCAAGGAGAACCTGAGTGCTGCCACTGCAGTGACTGTTGTTTTATCTCTGTATCGTAGTGATGTAACCATTGTTTATTCAACAGTGACAAGGCGCCACAAAAAATTATCACCAAATCGCCCAAAATGCTGCAAAACCAATTTGGAAGTGTCCACTCATTTTCGTTTCTTATCGGCGTTCAAACATTTGGGCACCCACTTCGCTGACATCTTCTGCACATCCAAGTGCTCATGAATTATGAAGTCAACACGTTCCCTGGATTTCTCCAGTGTCTCAGCTATTGTTTTAGGCGAGATTCACTGACCCGACAAAATCAAGTCATGAACACGATCAGCAATTTCTGGTGGTGTTACTATGTTGAAGGCCTTGCAGCATCTTTGGTTTCCAATTCTCCACACTGAAAGTTGGCACACCATTTCTTTACAGTGGAATATGACTGACATTTGTCACTTAATGTTTGCATCATACACTCGTAGATTTCCTTTGCAGTTTTCTTCTGCAGGAACAGAAATTTCATGACAGCCTGGAGTTCCACATTTGAACATTCAGCACTTTGCATTGACCTGATTCAGTTCAAGATGTTAACCATCTGGAAAAAAAAAAGGGCTAGTAGTCCGAAAACTGGCACTTTACAATATAAAAGGACACTTTCGAGCCACAGTGACAAAATAGTGCTACAATTACAGGAAGTGCGTAAGGTCAAGAAATTTTCAGCATCTCCTTGTATATTCTATCTACAACAAAACATAGAAAGGCAGATAAAAAACTAGTTTGTAATCAAAAGGACACTTATGATGTTAAAAGTCACAGATGTCAAGAGAGAGAGAGAGAGATAGAGGCTAGTAAGTACACGAGCATTCACATTTTAAAAATACAACAGACAACAAACACACACTGATAAGTTTATAATTAAAAAGGGTAACTTTAATAATTTAATTTTACAAAGCAAGACAAAAGTCATGATTTGTAGTCATTCTCTACCTGGTAGGAACATATGCTGACTGCCGTTGGTAATACTGCACATTCATTTACCATCCAGGTAAATCTTAATCATTATTAGGTGTATTCTTGACATCATCTGGTATACTAGTATCTGCATTCTCAACATCTGGTGTACTAGTATCTGCATTCTCGACATCATCTGGTACACTAGTATCTGCATTATTGACATCATCTGATATACTAGTACCTGCCACAAGTAAATTCTCATATTTTTTTGCATCCTCTATGGAAAGGCCTGATAATTTGTGTGCTATTGAAGGCTTAATTTTCTTCTTTTTCTGAAAATGGAAAAGTAAAATAAGTGTTTACATTTTTTTTTTATTTAAACAGGAAAATTCCTCATAGCTGTTTGGAACCACATATAAAATATTGCCCTTTTACTAAAGAGATTGGTTTCATCCAGAAATCCTCATTCTTTTCACTTATGTGACAGAAAGTTTTGTTTACAAATACTGAGATATAACACAATGTAGATTTTGTTAATAATTTTTATTATATGAGTATTATTGGGTTGATGCATAAGTTCATGCTGTTTTTTTCACCGCACTATAGGAATGCATTACATCAGAAGGGAAAACGGAATCAATCAACTATGTATTCTCCCCATTTTTTACGATGGTGTCCCAACGTCTGGATAGGTCTGCAATTCCATTCTTGAAAAAATGTGCTGGTTTTACTGTGAAGAAATCAACAAGGAAATTCTGGAGATCAACATCATTGTTGAGCGTTCTGCCATGGAGCATTCGACAGAGATTGGAACAGGTGATATTATGAAGGGACGGCATCTGGGGAATAGGCCGGATGTGGAAGAATCTCCCATTTCATGTCCTGAATGACCATCTTGGTCATGTTTGCACTATGAGGGAATGTGTTATGTTGGAGGCCACCATGGCACCGATGTGGCCGTTTCTGCTGAATTGCTCCCTCCACACGACGGAGTTGCTCACAATAGAGTGCAGCGTTGATGGTCCAATTCCCCGACAGCATTTTTCCAGTGAATGTCTTCCGTGTCCCACCCGACACACATGATCTTCACAGGATGAAGGTCATGTTTTGGACGTGTTGTTTGGCATCTTATTTGAGCTTAACCATTTCCTCCGATGCCCGAAATTCACACACAGGCACCACTTTTCATCTCCAGTAACAACATATGACAGAAAGGGTTTGTGATGCTGAGAACATTCGCAATAACGAGAGCAAGGAACCACATATGGCAACACGCTGATTCTTGTTGCCCTCGGTGAGAGTGTGAGGCACCCAAGACCCCAATTCCTGGACCTTTCCCATACGTCCCAGGTGCTGCACCATTGTGGCCTGATCACAGTCTATCTCAGTGGCCAATTCGCGTGTGGTTTGATGTGGATTCAAGTGGATGAGATGATTCAAACGATCTTCATCAAAGTAGCAGCAAAGACAGTCAAAATGGCAAAGGGCAAACTAAACACAAGGTGCACACGAGATCCAGAACAAGGAACTTTGAAAAAAGGCATGTATAGGTTCATCCAGCAAGCGCTGTGCACATGTTTTCATTGGCTGATTGAAAAAAACCAACAGATAGGGCTTAAGCAGTCAACTTTGTCCTTCTCAACGATACAAAATGACCGCCGCCATCCCACCCCACCACTTTGCCAATCTTTAATTATATACACCATGACACCCTTTCCTCCTCCTCTTTCCGCTCCGTACAAACTCCTGAATTGAGAATTTTTTTCAGAGAGAGTTCCTTTTTCAATTATACCCTTTCTCCTTCACAATCACCCTGCAGATTTAAAAAAAAATAAGGGCCGCAAAAACGATTTTTTTTAAAAAGCAGTATAATCCACGGAACCTAAATTTGTAACTTTTTTAGCAGATACTTTGCAGATTATATGACAAAAATTACAGTATTATTTTACTGACAAACTAAAAACAGAGAATTAAAGATCACGATAAAAAAAAAACAAGTCTTGCAGTACTGTGATGTCACTTTAAAGAAAAAAAAATTTTGCCTGGGGTTTAATTATTTTGTTTTATAAATGTTTGTTACTCGAGGAATATCAGACTAATATTAAAAAGAGATTTTTTTATTTTTTTGAGGCACAGCACAAACTTGAGTAACTAGTCTTGCTGTATTTCTGTATGTGTGGAAGGCCTCTGTACACCTCTTCCTCTCTTCCAAAAAGTATGTGTGTGTGTATGTGACTATACTGTTGGATCTCAGACTTGGTGGTGTGCAAAGTGGCTCAGTGTGAGACTGTATGTTATGAAATAAAGCAGAAACAAAATGGGATTGTGCACTGAAGAAGAGCAACTAGAATGTGAAGAACAGAATAATCATGCCTGGTGACTATGGTTCGATTGGGGGGGGGCTTTTTGTTTATATGTGATACATGTTATTTGTGGTATTACACAACAAAAGAATAAAAAGACTCCTGGAATGTTTATTCTTCTGAATACATTAAAATGAAATCTTCCATTTTGTTTCCCGTCAACCTAAAGAGGAGGATGGTGTTGGTAAACATAAGATTTTAACACCTATGTTCTACATCAGGTTGTAGAAACTGCTCTAATAAAAAGAACAGTTTGCACAGAAAGCTTATTGCGAAAAGCTTTTCAGTTACTGATGTGGGTACTAGGCGTTTCATATGATAATATATACGGTATGATCATAATTAAAGTACCCCAATTCAACGCTGTCTAGACAGATATTTATCGGACCAAATGCAATCAAATTTGGTATGGTGACATTTCAGCTGGCATGCAGAAGACATTTCCATTAAAAAAAAAAAAAGTACCAAAACTCACCACAATGGCACTTGTGGCGCTACAAGCAACGAAAAAAAGTTTCATTTGCATAAACACACATGTTCGCGACTGCTATGGAGAAGTCTTGGGCATGAATGCTCAAACCACTAAATACCCACCATGCGTCAGGTGGGAATATTAAGTCACTGGCTCCTCGTTTAAAAATAAGGGTGTCTTCTTCCCCCTTTCTATCTTATTTCCATGTGATTTTCCTGTCGGGCACTCTAGCTCAAATCTCTTAGCTTCCTACTTCTAAGGGTTGTGTAAGACCTGGGGTCAGACACTACCTAAAATCCTCTACACATGATCTGATCTGAATGTCATTCTTATCAGCTACAATGATTCACCATGCTGAAATGCACATTTCTTGTGAAGCTGTTTTATGAAAACAACAGCAATACACTGGCTGCACTTCGGGGAAATTTGCCATTGTAAGAAATTATGACGAGGACCACTGACTCCACAAGCTCTCAGGAAAATGATCTCTTGTTTCGAGGAAACCGGACATCTAGTAGTTAAACCCAGTCAAGGGTGCAAACCTATCACTTCACAAGTCATTGAAGATGTTGCCACAGCTGTTGCTGAACAGTCAATGAACAATGTTGCAGGCTCCAGTAGTGCATGTGAAGTGTCATGGCAGTCGAATTTATCTTGTGGCACAGTGTGGACACTTCGTTTTCCTGAGTTTAATACTTGTGATTCTTCATTGTGGGGACTCATAAAAGGTGTAGTTTATCAAGGACACGGTACAAATTTGGCAGCCTTGAAAGACAGTATCACTTGTGAGAAGCAGTTATGGTTGGCCGTTGAACACAGTGTCCATCGCCTTCAGGTTTTACAACTTCAGAATGGGGACCACACTGAGCAGTATCACTTGCACCGCAAAGGTCAGCATCTCTGTATAGCATGACTCTCTTGTGCGAATAAAATATTTTTTGCTTGTAAGGCCACAAGTGCCATAGTGGTGAGTTTTGATACTATTTTTCTTTTCTTTTATGGAAACGTCTTCCGCATGTTCTGAAATGCCATTGTACCAAATTTGGTTGCATTTGGACTTCTAAATATCTCTCTACACAGCGTTCAATAGGGGTACATTAATTATGATCACCCTGCATATATACACCCCGCAGCACTTCAGAGATTTGTAAAGGCGACCTGGGAAAGGCGTTTCATGAGACTCCTCCTCTTCTAAAACTTCATCCGATTTCCGCTCCAGGGAAACTCAAAGGAGATCTCATAAGAGATCTCTTTATTCATCTGACGAAGAGCTGGACCCGGGAACTATCCAAAAACTCAGGAAAATTCTTAATTCTACCTCAATTACAGTACATTTTTTTTACTGACTGCCATTCATTAAAAAAAAAAAAAAAAATAGCTGTAAAAATGCGCGTACACCTGTCCAAAAATCTGGGACCAGCGATGCAAAGACCTGCATCTGCTGCTAGAGTTAAATTATGGATAGCAATATCCATGGCAAGAAATTATTCAGAGTTGCAAAGGAAAAGGAAATTAGAAAAATACGCTTTTAGAAAATTTTGTTGTAAAAATTATCTGTGACCCTGATGGATTTGCATCTCAAGTTCTCTTGATCCATGAGGATGTGGTGAATATCATTATCCTTGTGAGTTAGATTCCAGGATGTTTTAGGGAGTATTTAATGCATGCAAAAGTCTTGGAGAAAGGGTTACTGTTCACTGTTTAAATTACTGATGGACCATTAGTAAACGATTCGTTCACAACAAATGACTCTTCACCATGAATGGTTTGCTCTCACCACTGTGAACAATCATTCAATCTGCCGTTATTACAACACACACCAAAGTCACAGTGTTTTTAACTTTCTTCCACTCCAATGCGTTTGGAAACAAATTCGCAATAAGAAAAGTAATGCCAAGAATTAATAAGTGCCAATTATTGTGGGAGTGAGCAGTCAGTTAAGAAATAATGAGGAAACTTAAGAATGTGAATGACACATGAAATGCCATTGATTTCATGTGCCTGAATCATTCATGTCATTGTGCCTGAATCATTCACAAGTCAAGCTGTTGAGGGAAGTTTGCCAAAGCCCTTTGGTCATAAACACGAGATCCCTGATTTGAATCATCTACTTGGTAAGTTGTAGTGACAACCTGCAAATTGAATTATCATGCACGAATGACTCTTTTTGCATGAATGAACTCCCAAGAAGGAATGATTTATGCTATCACTAGTTTAGACGGATCATATCAGAAACTATAAAACAAGTGCACAACTTTAACCCTGCATTGCTCAGGTCAAGAATACTTACGTTATTACTAAGGTGGGGTTCTACACACCCCAAATTATCTTCTAAAATTTTACTGGCATTTTCAAGGACTGCGTGAAATGCATAAAACAAACACTTCTTTTAACCTTTATTAACTAATGTAACCTTAATTTTTTCCAAAATTATAGTCCACCTGTCTAAAATAGATCGATAATAAGGAAAATGGATATTTATTAACATTTTCCTCACATAATTTGCAACTTGAATGAAACAAACACCTTTATATGATTAAAAACTTGTCAATATTGTATTAAATGGTTATATAGATTCATAAAGGATGAGTATTTAATAAAAAACAAACATATTGTACATTGTAGAATGCTCAGAATATTGATTTACGCAAATAATCAAACTGTGTTCTATTCTGAGTCACTTTCAAAGAAGCAGTCTTTGCACAATGGGGAAATGTGTTCTAAACAAATGTTTTCTACATTTTTGACACCGAATCTACGAGCAGTTCAATGAAATAAATCTACAGGGGTTTACCACATCCCACATGAGCAATGCAGGGTTAAAAGATAATAATACAGTTTTTGTAGGTGTAAACGGGATCATGCAGGACCTGCCGAGCTTTTACTTACCAACAGGCAGCTTTTTTAAGGCACTAGAACAACATACAGGCTAAAACTGTAAAGCATTTTATGTAGAACAGAGGTTTAAATCAAATAAACAATGGTCATGTGAAACAGCATTGGCTTAATATCTTGTGGCATACATTTGATATAGTTATAACAGAGCAGTCCATGCATGAGGTGAATCTATCGAGACAAAACTGTTGCACGTCTCTCTGTGAGAGAGAATCCCTATGGTCTCACTTAGTAAGGTTCTTTTTGCAGTGGTATACAGGGGTAATATCCTTGATGTTTCTCAAGAGCAGGGTTGTTTCAATATTTGATGTTTCCCTTGACAATGCAGTCATAAGTTTGCCATACTTGACATCCCTTTTAACGGTCAATAAATAAATTAATGTTGAAAAAATGATCTCATAGAATTTCCAAAACTAGGATACAGATTGCTAGAAATGCTCTGCTGGCCAAGACAGCAGTGAAAGGTGATGCTGCTATGTTTTCTAAGGAAAGGTCGTTTGGGACATTTGGATGACAAAAATGCTTGAAGAACATATTATTACTCAAATTTTCTTTTGCAATAAATTCACATTCAAAAATATCTGAGTCATAGGCACTGAGTTTTGTAAATCTCAGGGCATGCTAGAAAAAAGAAAAATTAAAACAACAACAACACAAGGCCATTTTTGCACTAATATTCTTTAAAGTGAATAAGCAAATAAATAAAAATGTGTTATTTTCAGTCACTATAAACTTCTGAATTAATGCCCGTTTTTGACTCTCTCTCACACTTGTGTGTAAATTTAATATATTAATAGCAAAAAAATGTTCTCGTTTTCCTTCACATTTTTCTTAATGGTTGTTTCATTTCTCAGTAGACTCAAAAACTGTTTTGTTATACTGAATTCAGAATATAATTAGAACTGTTTCTGTACAGGGTAAGTCAAAATGATGTTCCTGATTTAAATGATTTGGTACTCATGTTTAATGTAAAGCAGATATACCCACAACTAGTACTGTTGAAAAGTACATTTCATAAAGTTTTGTTCAACTTACTTATAAATGTTCAATGTGCACTCCATGCATAACATGACAACACACATCAAGTCGGTAATAAATTTCCTACCAAACTCTTTGTAGCATGTCAGTGTCAATTTCTGTGATGGCTGCTGTGATATGAGCTTTCAAGTCAACCAGCGTCGTTGCAAGTGGTGGTACATAGACACAATCCTTTATGAAGCACGACAAGAGAAAAATCGTACATTGGTGAGATCTGGGGATCGTGGTGGCCAATGCAACAGCTCTTAACCCCCTCAGCTGAACAGCCACTCTATTGTTTTGGCAGTCTGTCATTGAGGTGGCCCCAAACCTCATTACAGAAATGTGATGGAGCACCATCGAGTTGAAAAATGAAGTCATCAATGTCTTCTTTCAGCTGTGGGAGAAGCCATTGTTCGAGTATGTTGATATAGGCAATTCCTGTCACAGTGGCTTCAGCGAAGAAGGGCCCATACATTTTTTGACAAGTAATTGCACAGATGACATTGACTTTTGAGGAAGCACGCTAGTGCTGCAAGATTGCATGGGGATTTTCAGTGTCCCAAATTCTCACATTATGCCTGTTCATCTTTCCTGAAATGTGGAATGTTGCTTCGTCACTAAAAACTAACTTTTCAGAGAAACGGTCAACCTCCATTAGAGTGAGAAATCTTTCACAGAAACACGCTCGCAGGTGGCAGTCTTCCCTCTTCAGCTTTTGAATCAACTGCAGACAATATGGTTGCATGTGTAAACGTTTCCTCAGAACTTGCCATACAGTTTTTTTGCGGGGACACCCAAGTTCTCGACCTGCTCGATAAGTGGATTTCTGAGGGCTCCTTACGTAACTTACCTGAACATGCTCCACTACGTTGTTTCCCATCGATGGATGTCCAGTAGATTTTCCCTTGCAAATGCAGCCCGTGTCTTGAAATCGTGAATACCAATTACGAACTGACTTACCACTGGGTGGCCCTATCCCAAATTTTGTCTGAAAATGCTGTTGAACAGTCACAACTGGCTTGTTTGCATGAAAATTGAGAACACAAAATGCCTTCCGTTATCCGCTTGCCACAATTGTACGACTTGTCCTTCAGCCGGACTTATCGCTCCGTCTACTTACTGACCACTTGTGGAATTGGTAGCAAGCCATTGAGAGATTACCTTCTAAAGTACACACTTCACAACTAAAAATACTTGTTACATGTCATGTGGTAAAGCATTGAAATAGAGAACATCATTTTGACTTACCCTGTATAACATATTAGAAAATGTATTTATACTAAAATAATATACTCAACACACACCTTTCAAAAGTATGCGTTGAATAAATTAATTGATTTTTAATAATCTTTGCTGATGTTAACCAACAGAAATATCTTATTCCATGAGTTCTGATTACAATAAACAAATAGTCGCCGAAAGATTCAAACAGTTGCCCTCGAAGAAATAGTTGCCAAAAGATACAAATAATTGGCATCGCAATTATTTGAAATCAGGGCATGCTAAGCATGTCCTGATTTCTGAGGGGGCATGCTTAAAAAACCAAGCATGCCCATAGTTGGCACCTATGATCCAAGTAATTTAGCACAACGGATTTTGGTTCCATAGCTCACAACACCCAAACCAAGGATTACAAGAAACAGCATTACTTGGCACTTATTTAAAATTTATTTGTTCTGGAATGTCAACAGTTTTCAGAGCATTCCAAACACCAGGACTCTGGATAAAAGGTCCCATACTGTAATACTAATTTGCTTTACAGATTCATTCATACCTGCTGTGTGCAATTCTACATAAAAGATGTGAGCAATTCTACATAAAAGAAATGCTAGGCTAGGAATACGACTGCCTAAATTACTGTGTAGTAACTGTTTTCAAGCATATTTGCATAATAAATGAGTAATAACAATACTTAATATCTTGCAGTTTATTAAAAACTTTAATACTCAAAATGCTCTAAAACATTTTACCAGCAAAATCTCGGGAATGTACGTAAAATTTCTGGACATAGTTCTTCATCCTCCTAAGGAGCATCACCTTGTTCCTTCTGATCTGTGGTTGTATATCTCTCTGTCTCTCTTTTCAACTCTTTGAATATAATACAGTTGGTACTGTATCATATTACTACTCACCCTTCATACAGAAGGAGCGTTTTTCAGAATATTATTAATCCACAGGCTGCCAAGCTCCTGGTCTTAAACAGATGACCACTGCACATCTCAAAGAAGCAGTACTTGGTTACACCTACCCTGGGGGATCAGGCCCAAGGAGTGCTTTGCCTGTGGTTTGCTTCTAAAAATAAATAAATGCACTTTAGTTTCATGAAAAAGTGCAATTACTAATTAAACATGCATTGAGCACATACATTTTTAACATTTTCATTTACTCATTTATTACTACTGCCGTAAAAAGAAAACTAGAAAATCTTCAGATGTTGGAATGTTATTTCTAAAAATAACCAAATCCAAACACACTTTCTTAAAATACGGCATAATAAGTGCCTTTGGAGACATTTGAACTGCCATAGACAGAATAAATCTGCAATCAGATTAGAACCTTACTCAAGAGAAATATCATTCTTAAAATTTTTCTAAGACAGAAATACAATGATTCCATTTCAACAAACAATGGATAAATCTGCAAATGCACTCATAATGAATATAAGAAGCTCAGGGTATAGTGGGCAAATGATAACTGTACAAGTCTGGCATAAAGGGCATCCAGAGAGTAATGCTTCGTCCCTCATAAGATTTTTATTTGTATCAGCAAAAATGTGAAACTTAGTTGCAAAATACTTGGACATATTGATAATAATGCTAGTCTATTCAAAGCATTGTCCATTGCTTTCTATACATTTCCACCATCTTTAAATTAAAATCCATTTTGGAAAAAATTCCTGAGGCTGTCATTTCACACAGCCAGTTTAACGTCTGTCACATCATCGAAACGTTCCCCACAAAGAGTGTTTTTCAAAGGGGCAAACATGAAAAAGTCTGAGGGAGCCAAATCAGGACTGTGGGAGAGTTGGGGCATCACCGCCCACCCCATTTTATCAATAGCCTGTGAGTGAAGTCTCCAATTGAGGTGTGGGGACATGCGTTATCATGGTGTAAAACAACACTGTGAAGTGGAATGTCATGTCTTTTCCTTCTGATAGCTTTCTTTAGTTTCTTCAATGTCTGCACATAGTGAGCACTGTTTATTGTTGCAACTCCTGGATGGTGACACGACGATCAGCTGTGGTGAGGTCTTACACTTGTTGCCTGTTGGCATCTGTCACTGCAGTTGCAGGTCTTCCACTCCGTTGTTTGTCCGACACTGAAATTTCTCCCTCTCGAAACCTCTTCATCCATCTTCGGGCATAACTGATATCGATTGTGGTAGCTTTATACACCACCAGGAGTCTTCTGTGGATTTCTGGAGCCTCACACCCCTCTTTTTCCAGGAATTCAATTACGGTTCGTTGCTTTTCTCTGTCATTCATGATCTTTATTTCCGATTCTGAAAAAAAAAATTGTTCCTGCATTGGTAACATATATTTATTGCAATTTCATTAAAATCACTTCAAAATTTCAAAAGTTAAGGAGGAGGCATTACTTTCAGGATGCCCCTTGTAGGTAATAAAATATTACATACATTAATGAGTAGACTTTACAACCATACCAAGCAAGATGTGGATTTGATCAAAGGAAAATATCAAGAGCGATTTGTCAGCACTAGGCCCAGATCTTTAAAATGGACAGTATATGTGTTGGGCCTTCAAATGTAGACTAGAAACTTGACAGAAATGATTTGAAATATGGCAAGAGGATGCTGCTATGTTATAATGAATTATAGGCTGTTAGGAGAAAAAAATAGCAAAGGAATTCGACAATATATTAAAAGGAATAGAGAATTTTTTTTTTTTTGAAACCATACTTTTTCTAACATTGCTTACACTCAGTCATGTTCAGTTAGTTATTTTTTTATTTTTACTCCCCCCTCTAACTGTGCATGCACAACTTTAAAATAATCCAAAAGCCATTTACTCTCTGTAGTTTTAAATTCTGTCCTTTCTTTGCTATCATTTTGAAATAAATATCTAATTTCAAACTTTGATCATGAGCAATTTCTTTCATTTTTACAATTTCTTCAACATTTTTTTTAATTTGATTATATGTGTATTTTATCTAAGCTGTCAATAAAAGTTTATCAATAATGAAAGTATAAAGGTTACTGAGAGACATGACAGCAGTGGACTGGGAAAACACACAGCTTAGGTTATGAGGGAAAGTAAGAACGTGAGGTTCCCCATTTTATTCCAGCCAAACAGAACCTCGCTGTGTAATGATGACTCTGCTATTAGTTAGTACATGATCTCTCCACTAGATGGCAAGCATGGTTTGTATCACATATGGAGCAGACATGTGGAAGTCAGTGTAGTTGTTGCGACTGTACTGAATGAACTGATACACGAATAAGTGTAATCAGCCATCTATTCTTCATTGGTAAGAGCATACAACTTGCGGAAATCCATTACGAGTGGGTTGCAGTCTATGATGTCAATAAAATGACAATGTAACATGTGCAGAAGCATTGGTGTGTGCTTGGAGTTAAGCTTAGTGGATGAACAAACAAGTGACCATCCACATCAGCTATGAGCATGTTGATGGTGTTGAAATTCAATTCCCCTGCCCAGCACCTTCCCTGCCTAGCGCAGAAAAGGTGCTACAAATGGTGTTTTGTGGCATGTGAGGCATTCTGTTCACAGACATCATTCGATGCAGTGTGATGATCAATGCAGCTGCTTCTCAGGCCACACCAACCACAACGAAGGAGGCTGTTCGATACAAAAGACCTGGATTCTTATCAAAGGATGTATTGCTGGTGCACAAGATAATGCTTGGCTGCACATCACCAAACCCCACGGTGGATCTCTTGAACTCTTAGTACTGAGAATCCCCTCCACCCCTCACCCCTAATTTAGCACCACTAAACTTCCAACTTTTTCCAAAATTGAAGAAGCTTCCAACTGATAATGATGGTCAATGCTTCCAACTGATAATCATGTTTAGGCTGAGGCCAAACAATGGCTATGTATGCAACATACATCTTTTTATCGCAAAGGCTTTGACTCCTTGGTTTCCAGCTATGATATGTCTTAACAGACTTGGTGACTAATTCAAAAATTAAAATGTATATATGTGACCCATATGTTTTGTATTGTACCTTGTTTATTTCCAAAATAAAAACATATGGAACCATACTTTTTGATTTTCTCTCAAGTTACCAATTTCAACAAATAGTGATCTAGGGCTGATGTCCTACATCCTAAAAAGAATGAGTTCAGAGGTGACCTTCCTCTTTTTTACGCTTTCCAACCGTAGATTGAAGAAGCGTATATGTTCCAGTTTTGTCTGTCTGCATGATAACTCGTGTAAAAATGGTTCAATTTCAATGAAATTTTAGTGTGTGGTAGGGGACAATCTGGACACAAACCCCAGTGAAAATGGAAGAAATGGGGTCAAAGGTCAGGACATAGCAGCGGGATCCATTCCATCGGCCTTATGCATCATAACTTGTGTAAAAATGCTTTGATTGCTACAAAAACTTTTTGTTTCGGAGGTGTACTGAACCAGTTCTGTTGAATATCATTGAAATGGGGTCAAAGGTCAGGGCACAAGAGCGAGATTTATTCCAAAGCCATTATCCTCATAACTTGACTAAAAATGCTTCTATTGCGACAAAACTTTAGTATGTTCTTCTGGAGGTACACTGAACCAATTATGTTTAATATCACTGAAATGGGGTCAAAGGTCAGGGCACAGGAGTGATATTTATTCCAAAGCCATTATCTTCATAACTTGAGTAATGATTTCTGGTATATGTTGGAAAGCGTGTCATAATCAATGCATTGCATGATTACGCTAACTTGTTCTGTGTACATACAGATCACTAAGCTGTTCTCCAAGATTCAGAGTTTAATTTCTCAATGAAAGATCATCTGCAAAATCAAAGTTACTAATGCTGTTAGACTTGACTTACTGTTGATGTATCAAATGTCTCCATTTAGAATTATTTTGGCAGACAACTTGAGCTTCATTGATATCTATCACATATCTCTCACATAACATCATTTGTACTTGATACTCTTTACTTTTTGCTCTTGCAGGCTTTTTTGCATCTGGCCCTCCCATGATTTCTTCAACTGTCCTCTATCTTTCTTTCCAGCCACTTAGGAAGAATAAATTCTCTTAGCACCCATTACTCATGATTTCAACATGACCAAACCAAATCAAAATATTTATCTCCATCTAACTAAAAACATTTTGCTCTACATTACACATCTGAAAAACATCTTAATTTCTGGCATGATCTGAACATTCCATGCCACAAACTCCCAGAATAAGTACATCAATCCAGTACATACACAATTCCTGTGTTTTCGGTAGTACCCAGGTTTCACTAATGTACATTAGAGTAAGAATAATTACACTTTCATACACAGTCATTCGGGACCCTTCCAAGAACCTACCAGCCTTGGGAAATCCTAAAACAGCTGCAACATTCAAAGCTCAATTCACTTGCTTAATTTTCACAATCTAATGTTTTTTCTTTCAAACAAACTTCCCCAATAAAATCATATGGTCCAACTACATACCATTTAAACTGACCTCGCATTCGATACTGAAAGTTCCTAGCTTAAAAAACATAATTTTGGATTTTTGCTTATTTATTACTATGTTTGAATTTCATACAAACTTTGTGCATTGGAGCCAACATACCCTGCAAATCAGAGTTTAAGCTGGCTCAAAAAATGCTGTAGCAAAAATGCTAAAATGAAGGAAAAAGTTGTAGCAAAATGCTAAAGAAATTTAGCCTCTTTTCTTGACAAACTGACACGCTACAAATCGCCGTAGTGGATGAACAGGCACGCGATGAATTGCCGTAGTGGATGAACTGGCACACGATGAATTGCCGTAGTGGATGAACTGATACGCGACAAATCGCCACTGTCGCCGCTAAACTGACGCACTACAAATCGTCGTAGTGGACGAATTGACGCGACACTGTCAGACCAAACGATGGATGATGGAATACTTTTACCCATGAATTAGCAGCGGAATTTTAATTTTCCCCCTGGACTATGGGAGTTCAAATTTTTGGAAATTTCGGAACACAATCACCTCTGTGATATTTAAATGTCTGGCGCCATTTTGTGACAGGACGCTAATTTTCTCGCACGTTTTAGATTAATTCATCGCATTTTGCGAAAATAGCGATCGTAGCTTAACCTCTGCTGCAAATCTCTTTTGCTTTTTGCCAAGAGTGTGGGAGATGGGTTTGCCTCTTCCTTTTTAGTGGTTTAACAATCTCCATGAGCACTGAAACTTAAGAGGAGTTCCAAATCCCTAATACACATTTAAAGGTTCTATGGACAGGAAAGAACTAGAACTTAAAACACACACACACACACACACACACACACACACACACACACAAAAGACATGTCTTTCACCCAGGCTCTTGATACAGAGTACAGAGTTATCTGCAAAATTATTTACCAACCAACTGACAAAGACATTACCAGCTGTGTATCAACTCAACAATCTAACACTGCTCAATGGGCACCTAAATCACTTCAAATCCCCACCCTACTACCAGCACAGCACATGACCAATTGGCTGGAAAGGTACTACTACTCAGCAATGGATTTTTCTATTTCTGTTTCATCATGTGTGACATTTATGAATGCATGTATTACATGAATCACTAATATATCCGATGCAATTCAACAGAGTAGAATCATGTCCAGTGTACATTCACATTTTTTTGTGCACATTTTAGACACAGGAATTCTCATAGGAAATAGCACAGCTCATGCACTTACCACTCCTCCAAATACATACCAGAGAATGCTGCAGCAAAACAATGACTACACACAAACTGCTATCTTCACTATTCACATCAAGAATGCTATTAGACATACCCTTACAGCATACCTGATGGATGCCTCACAGCATTGATTAACATTTTATAGTCATTAAACGTAGGCTTCTATTTCACCATTTTTGTTTTTAATAACTTTCCCTTCTATGTCCTTTGTATATGTATCTAACTTGATAGGATTCGATCATTGATTTTGCAATGTAGCAATTTCAGTGCATTTTTTGGAAAGATAGGAAGACTTTCTGGAAGTACATGAGTGAGACTCAGGAAAAATAGGGGAAACAAAGTTGTAAGTTGTGTGAAGAATAGGATTGGGAAAATGATATGGGAGCCCAATGAGTTAAGTGAAAGATGGGTTGAATACTTCTGTGAATTATTATTTATTAGATCAGGAAAGCAAAGGCGATTCTGAGGCAGAAGCAGATGATGTCACAGTGAAAGATGGAAGCACAGGAGGGATCTCAAGATAAGAACTGTGTAAAGCTCTAAAATATCTTCAGAATGATAAGGCTCCAGGAGTTGATGGCATAACTGCCGAGATGCTGAAATATGGTGGTGACTCTGTAATTGACTGGTTAACTGAAATTTGCCAGTTCTGCTGGGAGATAGGAATGGTTTCATGGGATTGGAAGAATGCTATTATTGTTCCCTTGTATAAGGGAAAAGGTGATCAGACTGACTGCAAGAACTATCGTGGTATTAGCCTACTGAGTGTGACAGGGAAAGTGTTTGGTAGGGCCGTTATTCAAAAAGGTCTTACATCAGAGAAAGTGTGGGATGTTCAGAGTGGTTTTATGCCTGGTAAAGGCTGCACTAACCAAATTTTTGCCTTACACATGATGATTGAAAAGTATTTGGCTGTTGGTAAGAAAGTCTTTGTTGCCTTCATAGATTTAGAGAAAGCTTGCGACAGGGTAAAGAGGATACTTTTGTTGAAGGTATTGAATAAATATCGTGTTACTGGGAATCTAATTAATAGTGTAAAAGCCATGTATGCTGGTAGTAAAGCTTGTGTACGAGTGAATGGTGTTTTATTAAAATGGTTTTCCATTGGTGCAGGAGTTAGACAAGGTTGTGTAATGTCACCATGGCTGTTTAATATATTTATGGATGCGTGCATGCGTGATGCCAAAATAGATAATACTGGTTTATGTCTTGGTGATATCCATGTGTGCAGATTGCTGTATGCTGATGACACTGTCCTGCTTGCAGAGAGCAAGAGTGAGTTGCAGAGTATGTTGCCCCAGATGTACGAAGTTTGCATGAAATTCAAACTAGTATAAATAAGGGAAAACCCAAAGTTATGGTTTTTGAGAGAGGAACTGGTAGTACTGAATGTAATACAAGTCTAAATGGCACACTGATTGACCAGGTGAATGCGTTTGTGTATTTAGGAAGCATGTTTGACAGAGAGAACAAATTGGATGTTGAAATTAGTAGGCAAGTGAATTCTTCATTGAAAGTCATGGCTGCTTTGGGAGGTTTTCACAGTAATGATGGGTTCTCAAGAGAGTCACGCATGGCTGTGTTTGGAAAGTGTAATTGTTCCTACTCTGATGTATGGCAATGAAACCTGGGTGGTACTTGATTCGGGGTTTGATTCCTCGACGGCAGCCGAATAACAATTTTTCGGCTGCTGTGCATTGCTTAACATGGAAAGAGTGATGGATTTATTTATTCAACTGATGCCACGTATTTAGATGATTTTCACTTTGGATTATTGCTATAATTATATATAGTCAGTGCCGTTAATGGTCACCAGATGGAGATGTCTCAGTAGCTGAGCCCATCTTATGGATTTATGATGTCAGATGCTCACTGAAAAAGAAAAACATGCATAGCGCCGTGAATTGTTGGCCGCTGTGGTGTAAGGCTAACGCGCTCAGCTAGATATCGAGAGATTTGGGGTTCGATTCCTGGACGGCGGCCGAATGACAATTTTTTGGCTGCTGTATGTTGCTTAACATGGAAAAAGTGATGGATTTATTTATTCAACTGATGCCATGTATTTAGATGATTTTCACTTTGGATTATTGCTATAATTATATATAGTCAGTGCTGTTAATGGTCACCAAATGGAGATGTCTCAGTAGCTGAGCCCATCTTACGGATTTATGATGTCAGATGCTCACTGAAAAAGAAAAACATGCATAGCGCCGTGAATTGTTGGATGCTGTGGTGTAAGGCTAACGCGCTCGGCTAGATGTCGAGAGATTTGGGGTTTGATTCCTGGACGGCGGCCGAATAACAATTTTTTGGCTGCTGTATGTTGCTTAACGTGGAAAGAGCGATGGATTTATTTATTCAACTGACGCCACGTATTTAGATGATTTCTACCGTGGATCTCGCCCTGTGGATTATTGCTATAATTATATATAGCTAGTGCCGTTAATGCCCACCAGATGGAGATGTCTGTAGCTGAGCCCATCTTACGGATTTATGATGTCAGATGCTGACTGAAAAAGAAAAACACGCATAGTGCCGTGAATTGTTGGCCGCTGTGATGTAAGGCTAATGTGCTCAGCTAGATATCGAGAGATTCGGGATTCAATTTCCCGACGGCAGCTGAATAACAATTTTTCAGCTGCTGTGCATTGTTTAGCGTGGAAAGAGTGATAGATTTATTTTTTCAACAGACGCCACATATTTAGATGATTTTCACCAGAAGAGACTAAAGATCCAGACTCACGGTCGCCAGGTCGCCACTGGCGATAAACTTCGTCGTGGCGACTAAAAATGTTTGATTAAATCGCCAATTCTGGCGACCTGTACGGGAAAAACATTTATTTCATTTAACTTGTATTGTACAGAATTTTTTTTTAACTTGTACGGAAGTCGCACGTTTTTGAAAATTTTTACTCCAAATGTATGGAAATCACACGAAATGGCACAAAATTTGAGTTGTACGGAAGTCGGCCATCACCTTTTTCATTCTGCTATTCTGCTTGAACAGCAGAAAAGAAAAGAAAAAAAAGTTTATAAAAAAGGCAAGGGCGTCCGTTTTTGATCACAAAGAATGCACAAAGGTTGATTGATGGGTCATCATAGCGGTAGAGATGAAAGCCGGTGGTGGACAGCTCAACTGTCTGTGTCTGAAAAGTCCAACTGGGAGAAGTTTTTGTTTAAAAAAATTCTCCAATTTTTTAAATAGCTGAATTCAAATTTTACAGTAACCAGGACACATCAAATTGAACTCCCATGTGAAATTTCGTCAAAATCCAATGAAAACTTTAGAAGTTAGGCAATTTTTTTAAAATTATTTTTAATGAATGTTTGCTGAAAGCCTGCATAGTCCATAGGAAAATTCTAAAATCCGGAATCAGCATTGTCCGGATGATTCTGGATTTTCGAGGTTGTACTGTAATAATATTTCCATATCTGCGAACTCCTATGGAATGTCCATAGTTTCTACGGATTTAGTTGGCTGACTGCGGACTTCACTGTCAAAACTACAGATTTTTTTTTTTTTTTTTAATTTTATTGTTTTATGATATGCATGAGATTCTTAAAGCGGACTTGCGGAATTCCGCGTTTTTTTGCAATCATTTAGATCGTTCTCAGGATCATTGTAAAACTGAAGACAATTTGCGGGTGGGTGGGGGGAGGGGGAGTTCCGTCTGGAGACGGTATTTCGTGTCTCAAAACTTTCGAAAACTGTAGTTGAATGGAGTGAAAAAGTTACAGTAATCGTAATTTTTTTCTCCCGATGTTGCCTTAATGTAAAGTTTTATTCTTAAATATAATTTTATGGCATAAAAGTATTTCAGCTTGAAACTAGGCAAAAATGTGCGAAAACGGAGGTTAGACGCCGCAAAAATTTCCCCGTAATCTCAGGCATCAGATTCTTCCGTGAAATCGAGGAATTCCGCCTTTTTCGTTATTATTTTGGTCATTCGCAAGATCAATGAACCAGTGAACACAATGGGGGGGGATGACAGGGAATGTTCGTCAGAGGATAGAATTCCATCTTTATGAAAATTTTGAAAACGGAAGATCGACGGAGTTTGGATTTTTTTCTGCAATCATAATCCCTTTTTTTTCGTGATGTTGCCTCTGCCCAGTGTTATTGTTAAGTAATATTTAACTACATAAATATTTGTATTTCAGCTTGAAAATAGCGGGAAAATTTTCCAAAACCGGAAGTCGGACGGTGCAAAGATTTCTCCCATAAGCGCACTCCCTGCCCCGTGCGATATTCCCACTCTCCTGCACTGTTTTATTACTTCAGTTTCAACTTTTAAGAATACTATAACTGAAATACGCAAAATAAAACATACTGATATTATACATACTAAGCAATTTTATAAAAATAATTTAGTATGAAATATACAATTTGATTTGTTTTCAAAGTTTGGCCACTGAGTTGTTGTTTTTTATGGCCACTAACAATTTTGGTCTTGGTGGCCAATGTCTACTAGCAAAATTTGTAAGTCTGGATCTTTAGAAGAAACATATTATGAAAATCATCAAAAAAGTAACTATTTTTTATTCAAGAAATTTAACAGTTATTGAGTTTCTAAATGAAATATACAATGATTTTTAATTTTTGGGTAAAATTTAAGCTGTTATAAAAGATACTAACTTTCACAGGAAAGCCAACGTGCAGGGAGAGATCGATCAATGCATAATTCACAAAATGTTCAAAATATTGCATAATACCCAAACTTGGGTCAAAACTTACATTTACTTTAGGTGTTTCAAGAAATCTAAAATGTGGGGGAGCTTGATCTAACACAGCAGGCAAAATTCCATGCCATTCACGTCCAGGTAACAATATGGCTTCACCACTGCTGTCATTAGATTCATTATCTGTACTATCATAAAATTCACTTCAGTATCACTTCTGGATTCACTAATACTGAAATTATCCATCCGATTCCATAACATACAGAAACAGCAAACCTTTTTCACAAACCAACAAATCACATGCCTTTCGCAAATAAAATACAAAAATCTGCTGATAATCACAGAGATATTCTCTATAATAAAATGCATACAAGCTAGTGCTGCTACCTAGTGTTATGGGCACGATAAATCAGTTGTGTTTGCTCTATTCAGTATGTAACTTCTTTTATGCTTCAGCCTGGCAATATCACAGGCACAGGAAATAGGGATCAATACCTCAGCCTGTCATATCAACAGGAGCGGCACTTAAGGGGTTAAAATAAGGTTCCCTCATAAAAAGTATAAAATGCATGATTATTTGCAGTGAATAGTGCCTTTTCTTTTAATGCATGTTTCCACAGCATATTATACATCAATCAAGTTCCAGAAACTTACTGAAAGAAAAATCTGAAAAAATATACTGTACTGAAAGAAAAATCTGAAAAAATATACTGAAGTCTATGGAAATCTCTCACAACTTCAAAGCAGTGTTATTTTTAAGATCAATAAATTTCGTCTTTTTAAACTTGTTTTCTGCAATACATAAGGATTTCTTGTGCTGAGGTCAAAAATCCTCATTTTTATGCTTACACATAACCTGAGTTTGAACACATCTAATGTATCATTAATATGATCTGTTAATTTAGCAAAGTTCAACTTAAAGAATAATTTTGATAAACCAACTAAATGTGAAACAGAAGAAAATCTCACCTTTGATGGAAGTGGCAAATTTGGGTTGTGAAATCTCAGGTGCTTTCTTAAATGAGCCTACAAAGAAAACACTAAATGTCATATAGAACAAAAACCAGCAGATAACTAGGTGGTATGTTAATATTTTTTTTACATAACAAAAAATCATATGGAAACAATGCACCATAATGTTAGAAAGATAAGATAATCATGGAGTTACAAAATTTCTTATTAAAGTCAAGGCAATACTAGTGTTAATGAAACACTAAAAAGCAACATTCTAAGTTCCCAATGAAAGACAGCTAAGTTTGCTTCTTTTGGGGATAGTAATTATTAGGAAATGGATTTTTTAGGTAAATAAATATTTTCAAATAAAAACGTATTTCAAAAATTTTGTATGTAAATGCATATATTTTCTGAAGTTCCATAATAAATACATAAATTTGCATGTTTCCTCCATTTTTAGTTTAAAAAAAACCCAAAGTAAAAATTTGGTGCAAAACAACAACAACAACAACAAAAAGTATTGTAATGAGTGTGTGAAATTCACCCCTCTTCAACCCCACAAGAAACTCGTTTCATTGGTGCCAGCACACTAGCGAATGGTGTCTTCTCTTCCTACCTGGAGAAACAAAACCGGAAGTTCTACCATACCCACGAAGGCTTTGGTAACTGTTATTGATAATAAGAATATTTTAATTAGAGAATGGCAAATGCTAATGGACACCTTCCTTTTAGAAATAAAATAGAATGATTTTATTATAAACTGCAAAGAAAGAAACATGAATGTAGTTGAAAAGTATATGAGCTATGACTATTAAATGATAAAAAGTACATTTATAACCTTCGAATGTTGTCATTCTGTTTCAAAGTCATATGCAGACATGAAGTAAGAAGTGAATGTGATTATCCGGCACTTTGCACCAAAAACCTTTCCTAAGAGAACATTGCACATGAATGTCACTTCATCTAGGATACATGCTAATGTTCTTACATCCAAAAACATTGTATTCATCTAAACATGGACTCATTACAGCAAACACCAGGGGAAAAGAACGCTTACTCTAGGAGCACAAGAAAAACACACACCAACCGCTTGTGAAAAGCACAAAGACAACCACTTAAATATATTTGTTGTTCTCTTAATTTAAAGGTTGCTAAGGTAACACACAGTTCACAATTGACCTTATGATGTACATCAAGTCAGTTACTTGGCTTGACTTTTCCTTCTCAGTAGTGAGAAAAAAGTAGGCATCACATAAAAACACTTAGGCAGGTTTCAAAGCTCAACACAGAGAGTATATATACACCACTTGTGTTACTGTTGTTGTTTTTGTCAACATGGTTTAGTTGAATTGCAGCAGTCCGCATGTTTTTTCTACAATATCATTCTGCGCCTATATTACGTGCTAAAGTGCAGATGTAATAAAGTGCACTGAGTTCATTATTTCTAGAAGCTGTATAACAGTGCTGAATAAATTTCCATATTGAGTTTTAATGAACGCTCTGCCTCTTCATTGCAAGTTTATGAGTGAAAAAGGATCCTTCGAATCCGAAGCCCAAGAAAAGTAACAAAAACATAACGGCATCATATAAAAAAACTAGGGTGATGTGATATCATGTAGCATTACCATCCACAAGGAAAATAAGTCAAGACCAAACACAAAACAAAATTTTTTGCTGAGTTAGCAGTTTCAGTTTCATACCTATGAGCAGTGTCTGTGTATGGCATAGTTTCCAAGTAAAGAATTTCACTGGTTGCAAGTTTTGATTTGGTCTGGCTATATCATTCCTTTAATTTCAATACTCAGTAGTCTCATTCATTTGTGATGTGGTCAATTACTTAAAAAAATATGAAGAGAATACACTGAAAGGACAAATTATTATGTACACCCTGGTAAAAATACACAAAGCAACAGGACAGCAGCAAATCGTGGTGTGCAGGAAAACTGGTAGGGGCTATAAATAGAGTGGGTCGGTATGCACAGGAATGCAGTCCGTCAAGTGCCAGCATGGGTTGAGGACGAGACTTAAGTGAGTTTGATCGAGATCAAGTCATGAGAGCCAGGAAGGTTGGATGTTCAATCAGTGCAACGGTGAAACAGTTAGGAATTCTGTGACAAACCATAGCAAATGTGTACCAGGAGTACCTGAAATCTGGCAAAACCACTAACAGTTGGATGAAATGTGGACGTAAAAGTGCATTGGATGATCAAGAGCGCCGACGATTGGCTTGCATCGTACAGACGAATCGGAAGGCTTGTTTACAGCAAATCACATCACAATTTAATGAAGAAGCATCCACAAGCCTATGCTCAAAGACAATCCATTGACACATGGCACAACTCGGCTCGGACAGCCGATGACCACATTGTGTCCCGATGTTAACAGCATAGCATTGCATGATTTGGCTGCAGTTTGGGAAGGCCCATCGAAACTGGAGCATGGATGATTGGAAATGTGTCATATGATCTGACAAATCCCATTTCACACTGTTTTGCGCTGATGGCAGGCAGCATGTGCGGCATAAACCACATGAAGCTATGGACCCTGCATGCCAAGTTGTGGTCTACAGGCTGGTGGAAGTGGTGTAACTGTTTGGGCAGCTTTCATGTGGTCCAGCCTGGGTCCCTTGGTACCTCTGGAGTCTTCCGTCACTGGTTCTAGCTATGTACAGCTCCCAGCCAATCATCTACACCCTTTCATTACATGCCTCTGTCCGAAGCAAGTTCCAATCTTTCAACAAGACAACGCTCCATCCCATCGGTCCCGAATGGCTCCAGGAGCATAGCAATGAGCTTATCACACTCGCATGACCCCCTAGCTCACCAGACATCAACCCCATAGAGAATTTAAGGGACATATTGGAACAAGCTGTTCATGATCAACCATCCCCATTACATCTCTGCCTGCTCTACACCAAGCACTCTAAGATTGTTAATCAATAATACCAGAGTTTGTGTTTCTGAACCTCATTGTGTCCGTACCATAATGTTTGGATGCTGACCTGTGTGCAAAATCTGGTGCCACACGCTATTAGGGTGGGTCTATGTAATAATTTGTCCTTTCAGTGTATAATGTCATAAGTCAAATCAAGTGTAAGTTTTGGTCTGCAGCAATATGTCATGGAATTTAAAAACACATTTACCATTAACTGAAAAGTACTATTTTGCCAGCCACATGGGAAATCTATACAAGTAGATCAGCACTCCCAAGTAGCACAGCATTTGTCTAGCAATAAGCATATCATCACTACTTCATATGTGACATCTAGACAAACCCTTCTAGGAGAACCAGTTCCATCTTTGTATTCCAACCCTTTTAAAGTGTTCTGTGTATTACTCAGATTTATGTAAAGCATTTGTTTCAGCTGATATTCCTCTATATAAAGTAAACAATCTGGAGTTTAGAAAGTTTCTTATCAAACATACGAACATTGATCGTCCTGATGAATTGACCCTAAGGAAAACTTATCATGCAAAGTGTTATGAAGAAACATTACGATATATTATATCCATGTGTGAAAATGAAAAATTTGGGTGTGCATTAATGAGAAGTCACCGATTCCAGTGGAAGAAAAATGGGAAATGTTATAGTTAATCTTTTGAAAAAATGACCCCCCCCCCCCCATCATGCAAAGACATTTGAATAGCAAATTGTGTCACAGTTGCTAGATTACTTAATGAATCTATGCACTTGTGGGGGCTGAATGGTGTGAGGTATGACAACATATTACTCTTGTTTACAGATGAGTGGCACATATGAAGAAAGGCACTGACAGTCTTTCTGTAAGCTTTCCAAAAATGACACACATAATGCTAGTCATGCATGCTTTGCACAATTTGTGTGAAAATATCTGAACCTTTTATTCTAATTGCTAAATCACCACCGAGGATTGATCTTTTCAAAAATAAGAATCCCGATCTCCCACTGCCATCTACACCCATAGTCACTTGCTGGGGTACCTGGTTCAATGCTGTGGTGTTAATGGCTTTAGACCTGTTGTCACCAAAACAGATGCTTCTTCAATTGAGACTGTTCAGCATTTAATCAACAATACTAGTTTTAAAAGAGAATTGACACACATATCTGCTAATTTAAGTTTCTTGTGCCATTCAATAACAAAATTAAAAACAACAACAAACCGACTATCGGCAATAGTTAAAAAAGTACAGAATGTTGAAAGGAAACTTAACAACTTTTGGGTTCAAAAATAGAAGCCCTATGAAACAAATCCATATGTGTGTTAGAAAAAAACGAAACAAATTCTGAACTATTTGTAGAGTTGGTCAAGTTTTAGAAAGCCAACTTGTATGCAAAATTGTTTGTTTAGGTGTTAACAACATCCACTCTCAAAATATGAACGGTTGACTTCCTGTGATGTGGAACAATCTTTTCTCGATGTTGGTCACTGTTTAGTGACAATAGACACAGATTTGTGTTGAAAAATCGAGAGATTACATTGTTGTCCTCTGCAACTCCAAAGTACTTTTTCCATCAAATGTATAGCAGTGATTAAATTAGTAAGTTGAGCACCAACATTATCTTTTGATCATAGATACAGACGTGCCAACCTTTCAAAATCTAAAAATCAGGAGATTTTTTACAGCTCATAAAATCACATGAGCGCTATTTTTTATTGATATTTTTCAGATGCAGGAGCAATTTTCAAGAAGTAGTATATTGGTACATAGCATTTTTAATGTTTAAAAAGTTATTCTAAATGCAGACTATGCTTATATGCAAAATAAAAAGCACAGTGAAAATAGTTGTCAACCAGATACAATTAACAGCATTATTTTTTTCTCCCTTGAATTTCTGTTTTCGGAAATTTTTCTTCCATTTTCAGACTGAAATACAAATATTTACGGAATAAAATGATATATAACAACAATACTGGACAGAGGCAACATCACAGGAAAAAGAAATTACGATTACGGAAAAAATCTTTATTTCGTTTACTTCCGTCTTTGAAAAACGAAATACCGTCCCGATGCGTATTTTTACGAATTGGTAAAATTCTTCGATGAGTTGTTTTACGCCCTGAGAAAAATTCCTGACGCGTACTTTTATGCTGGGAGAAAAATTCCAGATGCTTATTTTTACGCGTCGAGAAAAATTCCTGATGCGTAGTTTTACGCGTTGATAAAATTTCGATGGGTACTAGATGCGTACATTACGCATTTTGGAGAACTCTGGTCGGCACGTCACTTAAGCACTCCCGTGGAGAGAGAGAGAGAGCGCTACCGCACGACGCGGAGTCATCGTTATACCTGATGGCTCCACACGTAGCCAGCAAGTCAAAGACATCATTGCGTAACCCGGCCCTCCTAAGGTCTGGTAGAAAATCTAAATGGATGGTTGCAGCCTGCAGGGGATCAAAATATTTCGATTGAGCAATCGAAATATTAAAAAATCCGTAAAAAAAAAAAAGACTTCTAACCGTAAATCAGTAAAATTAAGCAGAAATCAGTAAATTTTACAGATAATCCGTAAAAGTTAGCAAGTATGCAACATCCATGCCCCGCTGCGATTCGAACCCGGACCTATCTCGGACAATTTGTCGAAAGCCGGCGCTCAGTTTCACAACTTTATTATGCAGCAAAGACAATAACAGCTAATATGTAAAGAAGAAACAAATTGCCAAAGATATGCCATAAAATAAAACATTAAAACCCGGGAAAGTGGCGTAATGTAAAAGGAAAAATCGCCCGCAAAAAGAAAGCGAAAGGAATGAGAAAACAGAAAAAAATTCACAAACTAAGTGTACACAAAATGCTACAATAGAAGATAAAACAAAGCTGACAATAACAGATTTGCAATTAGAGATGAACAAAGGAGCACATTAATCTTCTACAAAATGCGACGAAGAAGGGAAAAGAGACAAACATGGTGTAAAACAAGAAATAAAAATCTCCACAGTAAAGCAAAACCGAAAAGCACTCCTCAAAACTCTGAAGAAAACATAAACAGAGCTCACAGCGAAAGAGCAGGGAGACGTGAAATGATAAGTAGGTCACAGCTGGCGTGCGAGTGTGTTTGTAACCGACATAAAATAGACCACCGCGCCATGCAGATATGAGGAGAGGAAAAGTACGATACTGATGACTGTAAATGCCATCTTGCATCGACGCAGAAAGAAAAAGATTTCACAAGCGGTTCGAAATCTTTTCTTCTGCTTTGATCCAAGGCAGTGATTGATGGAATTTTGTTATTTCAACCATCGTAACGGCTAATTATCAGCAAAAATCGGGAGAATTTGACATTAATCCGGAGGGCAGGAAGATGTCTGAAAATCGGAAGTCTCCCGCCTAAATCCGGAGAGTTGACACGTCTGTAGATAATAACTAGTTATATCATCATTATAAATATCTATCATAATCATTGTCAACCATTATCAATCCACTACTGGATGAAGGTCCCCCCCCCAAGTTTCTTCCACAATGGTCTATATTGTGCCAATCCACTCCATGTTACTCCCGCATGCTTTCGAATTTCATCCATCCATCTCCCATGTGGTATTCTGGGTCTTTTCCTGGTCCCGTGGAATCCAATCTAAAATTTCGGTTGTCCATTGGTGGTCTGTCCTTCTAGCAATATGTCCAGCCCATTGCCATTTCATAGATTTTACTCAGATCACGATGTCTTTCACTCTTGTCATTTTCCTGATCCACGAGTTCCTCTTCTTATCTCTCCTGGTTACACCAAGCATGGACCTGCAGACAACTGAAAGAAGCATTGTCTGCAGTCTTTGTATGTCTTATTTAGTTAAGATCTATGTCTCTGCACCATATGCAAGTACTAAAAGGATGCATTGATCAAACACTTTCCTTTTAAGACATAATGGCATATTGACATATTGCTCTTAAAAATTGTACTGTTTCTTTCAAAAGCTTTCCAACCAAGTTTTATATGTCAATTAATTTCTTCATCAATGTGACCCTCGCTTGATATCTGCTGTCCAAGGTAAATGTAGGTATCGGTTATCTCATGCTTTCTCCCCTTCAATCGCAAAATCTTCATTTCTTGAAAAAAGCATTGTACATCAGTTTTGCTTTCTGAAAGTCCATTTTTAATCTCACTTCCTTACTCTTGTCAGCAAGTTCCTGGATCATACTCTGCAGCTTTGAAGAGGTAGTTGCAAAATTGACTACATCATCAGCAAAATGAAGGTGAGTTAAATAATCTCCATTAATCTATTCCTTTGTTTTCCCAGTTCAGTGATTAAAAGACATTTTGCAATGAGGCATTAAACAGTTTGGGAGATATGGTGTCACCTTATCTTGCTCCCTTTCAAATTTTAATTGGTGCTGTATCGTCAAATAGCCGAACCTTTGCACTTGCATTTTCATAGATGTTATTAATAATACTAATGTATGCATCTTCAATACCACAGGATTTCAAAGCCATTGTAACAGGTGATGGTATCACGAAATCAACAGGGTTCGTACACATCTGAGGGAGAAAATTTCAAGGCTTCTTAAGGCCCTTGAAAGCATTTGTACACAGTTGGGGGGGGGTCTCACAGCATTCCCATTTTTAATTTTTGTGAAAAAATTAAAGTGAAACAATCAACAAACACCCTTGATCATAAAGCCCAGAAAAGAAATTTTCATAACAACTTGCCATATATTGTTCCTTTTTTCAGTACTTTTATACTCAAGGTTGTTAAACAAGGTGTGGAACATGTTCGATTAAAAGAATGAGACATTTAGCAAAATATCTGCCCTTCAAAATGTTTCCAGCTTTTGTTTTCATTTTTACTATATTTTTTTATTGGTTTCATAATACGGCAAATGACAATACAACTGTATTGACCAAAGGGAAGAAAAAGTAGTTGCTAGGATGATTACCCCTTACAAATAAATCACAAGTTTAAATAATTTATGACATTATTAATAGTCATAGTACATACTAATGCTTAAATATGAATTCTGTTTGGGAGGATGACCCTGAATAAAATGAGATTTTACAACTTTCAATACTCACAAAATTTCTGCTTTAATAGTCCCATTATTCTCAGCAATCCTTAAAGTTGGTGATAACACAGATGAAAATTTATTATCTATTCCAAGTGGCATAATTTCAGTTATAGTCATATTTCTAGAAGTTTGTGAGAGTGAAACATGCTTTTTACTCTTCATATGACTTCTCAAAGCAGATTCTCACATGCTAGAAATAACCACATTTTTACAAAAAAAAAAAAAAAAAAAAAAAACACTTTGCAACATAATTATTATTATTTTCCTTTGCAATCCATGTGGTATTGATGGGTTTTTCAACCACAGTTCTTAAAAGGAAAGACTTACCCATTTCGACAACGTAAATGACTTGCGAAGCTTAATGAAGATACAAAAGTCTTTCTTTTTACAATAACAAAAGGCAAGAAAGAACAAGTTTTGATAAATCACACGACAGAAATTAGAAGCTTGGTAATCGCAGTGAATCCACAATGCATGTAAATAGCCTACAAAAGTTTCCAGTATCAACAGATAAACAAACGGCCAGCATGCCTGCCAACTGTCAGAAACCGAAATCCGTAAAAAAATTAATCGATATATTCAATGAAGATTTCATTTGATATATTCAATGACATTACTTGTCGCGCATATTGATTAAATGTACGGAACATATCGATTAAAAAACGATGTTACATAAATCAAGTAGGCCTATAAACTTTTAATTGATAATGACTACTGATGTTTGAATTTATTGGCACGTTTATTTCGATTAAAATAGAATCTATACATAATTTCTCATTACTATAACCTAAAAGAGATAAAAATTTATTTTTATGGAAGTTTGCATCTAAAGGGAAGGATGTTCCACCCTTTGACCCCCAAATCCAATACGACCGTAACCCACGTCGTCACGGAGCAAACTAAAATGTTTTCAAAAACGACCCATTTTCATGCTAGGATTATCTTACAGGAGATGGATGATGAGACAGTCAAATAAAAAAATATGAAATAAATGAGTGACTGAGGGACACTAATTGATAAATTATGCTCAACCAAAAATGAAGTGAACAAACATTTTGCCCAAATTGCATCCAGTTCATTATAACTTTTAACAAAGGAAGTTAATTTCGTATTTTTTCCCCCACGCAGTCAATGTTAGATTTATGCTTGGAACTAGAAATATGATTAATAATATCATTCCTTCCACCACGCGAAACGCTGAAATTACATCGGCATGTAGTGCAAAATGCGTATTTTTCATTTTTTGAAGATTTTGCAATGCACAGGAACTCCGCAGAATATACATCAAAGAATGTTTGATAGCACTGTTTTTATCCTATTATATTGCTGTTCATAGCAAATCACTAACACTAAATTTATTGACACTTGAAAAAAAAATGCAAGAAAAACTGCTATAGTAAAACAGTAACAGCTTAAAGAGATGCAGTTTGCAGAGGAAAAAATAGTACCCAACATATTAATTTCGTTGAATCAAGCAAAGACATTTTTATGCACGTTTTTGAGCGACAAATAAAAAGCACGGTTGGAAAGTGTTTTTGAGCGACAAATAAAAAAGCACGGTTGGAAAGCGTTGAAAACTTACTGACTAATGGACCAGCAAAATAAATCATTGCTGGAGAAGAACTGGCTCAAATGAACATTGGACTTACTTTTTTTTTTTTTAACTTCCTTTTAATTGCAGTAGCATTTTTTTGTTAGGTCAAAGTTATTGCCAGAGAAGAAGTTATGAAATCATGCCCCAATGCATTTTTAATTTCACAAAACTGGCAGCTTTTGTTTATTTTCGTTATGTCGGGTATTCATCTGGGCTTAAAAATTCCACACATTTAAAATCTGTTTGAATTTTTTTCTACTATAATTACGTTCTGAGATAGCAGTTTGAACTGGTAGTAATAAAGACATGTGCTCTAATGCAAGACACACTGCATGCTGGCCTATTCAGAAGTTGCGGTTGCGACCTAGGGAATGAACAGTGCATTATCTGAACAAAGAGAGAGAGAGAGAGAGAGAGAGAGAGAGAGAGAGAGAGAGAGAGAGAGAGAGAGAGAGAGAGAGAGAGAGAGAGAGAGAGAGAGAGAGAAGTTTTAGTGTTGAAACAATGCAAAACAACATCTAAAATATGGGAAAACTACGGCAAATGTTCACACATAAACACATGTAACTGAAAAGTTATTCGTAACTTACATCGGCACTTTACTTTTAATGTATTCAGTTAAATAAAGTTTTAATAGTGGGTGCAAAATCATCAGAAAAAGAAAAAAATAATCTCGGAGAATCACAAAATCCGTAAAATTAACATTTTGCCAGTAAAACCGTAAAACAAGTCATATTTCTGTAAATTTTACGGGTAAATCGTAAAACCTGGCAGGTATGGGCCTGGTTACTTAAAAATTCCCCAAATTCTTTAAATCAAAGACACTTTTCTTAGGACTGGTAGCTGCACGCTCACCACTCTCTTCCTTCCCGCAAAACACATGACAAGCTGAAAACATGTTATCGTATTCTCGCTGTGCCAACAGGACCATGGGTGTGCATGCAACCATTTTGCGTGATTCAGTGGCCACTGACTGTGATGAGCAAAATCTGATAACAGACTCTCCACAAAGTGACCTTTACTGTAAGAAATGTTTTTTCAGACACTAATTTTTTTTAAAGCATTTTTTATTGTTATAAAATTAAACAATTTAAAATTTGCCAATAGCAATTTTCCAGGTTTTTCCTGACCTTCATAAAAAAAAAAAAAAAAAAGCAACAATTCCCATACATTCAAGGCCTTGAAACAAAAATTCATTTTTCAAGGCTGCAAAGGAACCCTGAATCAAAGGCCTTTTCATAATTAATAAATGTAATTCATAATGGGAGTTCATATTCCCTCGCTCTTTCAATTAGTTCTCTCAGTACACAGATATGATCAATAGTGCTATAACCACTCCTGAATCAAGCTTGTTCTCTTGGTTGAGCCATGTCCAGTGTTACCTTCAAGCGATGTGAAGGAACTTTAGTGAAGATTTTAAAAATCTTTGATAGGAGGCTGATGGGCTTGTAGTTCTTGAGATCCTCAATGTCACCTTTCTTATGTAGCAGGATCATTGTAGCATTGTTCCAATCCTCAGGAATCTTCCCTTCATTGAGACATCTAGTGAAAACTTGGGGGAGTGTAGTTTCAATTTCTCCACTTGCTTCTTATATGATGTCTTCGGTAATTCCATCTTCTCCTGGAGCTCTTCCCCATTTCATGTTCTTGATTGCTTGTTAACTTCTGCTGGGAGGACTGGAAGAACTCTGGTACCTTTCATAATGTCTGGAGTACACGTATCATCTCTTTTATACAGTTTTAAGTAGATATCTTTCACTCATGTCAAAATTTTTCTTCTATTTCTTGTTACAGTGCCATCGTTTTTTTTCAGTGTCATCTTTTTTTCTCAGTGCCATAATCTGTTTTCTTCCCTTACTGAGATGTCCCTTTGCTCTCTTCAGGCTTTGGCTGTTTTCGATTGCTTTCCTCACAAATTCAGAACTGAATCTTCTTACGTCTTCAGTGATACTTTTTCGTATTGTGTTGCATAGCTCTATATACTTTTCACTTTGGAAGCCACATTTCCTTTATTTGTCCTCATCTCTCTTCTCTTTTGCATCAGAATTTTTGTTTTTCCTGATATTTTGTTCATATGCAATTTATTCTTAGTACCACCTATTTTTGTTGCTGTTTTCACAAGAGCCTTGGTTAGTTTTCTGGTAACTTCAGAGATGTCCATTTCTTCCGATGTTAGACCTTCTAGAGCAGAGAATCTGTTCCTCATTTCCAATTGGAAGGTATTATGAATGAAATACAGGATTACACCAAATAATAAAAATTTTGAAGATGGCAATCCATTTTTTGGTGTAAATATGACAAGGATGGTAAGTCAGATAACATCCGAAAACTTGAAAATTCCGTCGTCCTGGAGCGAGAATTGAACCCGCGCCTCCCAGAAAATACATAGTTGAAGAACCTTCTGAACAAATAACACCAGTAAAGCATTGATAACGTGCCCTGGAAGACAACAAAAGACACAAAAATATCTGTACATATCCGGGCGCTATCTGGGAGAGGCAGGTTCGATTCCTGCTCCAGGATGACGAAATTTTAAAGTTTTTGAATATTTTCTGACTTACCATCCTTGTCATATTTACACCAAAAAAGGATTGACATCTTTAAAATTTGGAAGGTATTATGCTGCTTTTTATGGTTGGTCATGTCAATACATTTTGTTTGTTTTTATGAGCTTGCCACAGTTGAGTTTAGTGTTGAGGTGCATCTTACATCGCACCTTTCTATGGTCACTACCTGTGTTAAACTTGTTCATCATGACAAGTTTCTTGTTATACATACAAGGAGTGTTCAAATGAAAAGGTACGAAACGACACTGTGGGTATAAATGAAGACTTTATTCAAAGTATACACCATAGGCCGTAGCACAACGATCCCATTGATTAACGAGCCGAAGGATTCCTTGTTTCCAGAATTCCTGTGGCCGTGACGAGACCCAGTCCTGCACATCATCCTTGAGTTCGTCGTCCGAGTGGAAGCGCTTCCCTTTCAGATGTTTTTTCAGGGGACCAAACACATGAAAATCGCAGGGCGACATGTCCGGGCTGTAGGGCGGATGGTCAAGCTGCTCCCACTGGAACTTGGCCAGTTCCGCGTGTGTGAGTGACCCTGGAGACGTGTAGACGCGCGTTATCATGGAGCAGAACCACACCCTCCGCGATAAATAGTGGCCGGTTTAACATCTTCCGCTGTAAGAAATCGGATAACGCCTCGCTTCCCCTCAATCGTCGAATTTTGCAATGTGAACGCCATCCTGTCCTCACACGCACTGCCGCGTCAATTGGACGGCGCTCTTTATAAGAGCCTCTGCTATCTCCTGCGCATGCGGGCGCCCGCACATGCTCCGATCCACGCCGACGACTCCAATCGCATCCCTAAATGTGTCGCTACGTTCTCCCATAGCGGCATAGGCAAATATGTTAACGATTACGTTCTTATGACGTTTCGTACCTTTTCATTTGAACACCCCTAGTATAAAATCAATCTCACTTGTCATCTCATTGGAGTGCCTCCATGTCCATTTCGTTTGTGGCTTTTTACAAAAAGTTTTTTTTTTATAGAAAACTGGCAACAGAAATGACACAGTTCAAGAACCTTCTGAACAAATAACACCAGTAAAGCATTAATAACATGCCCTGGAAGATAACAAAAGACACAAAAGATCTGTACATAAAAGAAAATAGCCCCAAAAATAAAGAATAATTTATAGTATATTATTTCTGAATGAATTATTTATATATACTGTTAAAATATATATAAATAATTCATTTCCATATAATGTTAAAATAACTCTATGATAACCCTCTCACTATAAATATTTTTTATCCCAACATTAATTTCTAAAAAATAGTATTAGGATTGCTATGAGCAGATGACCTTAGCATATCTTCATTTCATGTGCTGCTCACATATATTTTCAACATACTATTACTTGTATGTTTGTGCCCATGAGCTTTCAAAATTGCTCAACATGCACCTGCATGTGAAAGTGCATATGTACCAAAGCATCTATCTACACTTACGATTTTTGGAGCCAATTTGGATTGTGCTATTCAACTTTTACATCTATGTGTCACTGAAGATATCCTGTTCATAAGAATTTTACAAGCAAAGTTAAGTTTAACAACACAAATAGAACAATTCACTTACCTCTTCCTTGAAACATAGATAACATCCCTCACTAGTGCATTTAAAAGGGCGCATGTCATGGTAATGCTTAATGTGGTGGGTAAGGTTACGAGAGGCAAAATACGATCGTGGGCAGTTTTCCTTGGGACACTTGAATAAAATACGCTTTGCTGGAACAACATGAGTAGCTTCATGTTCCTGCAAATTCCATGCTGTGCTGAAGACTTCTCCACAAGATTTGCATTTTAAAGCTGAAAATGAGGATTACAGTATAATACCAAACTGATGCATACATAACAAAGAATGGTATTCACAAATTATGAAAGATCTCTCTCCTTCTCTTACACACATACACAGTACAGTATTTGAAGACTGAAACAGGTAGAAACTGGTGTAACTGTATGTCTTTCTGTTACATAATCTTTGATTCACCACAATGTATATAGATACAAGTTTGTTATTGTTGTCTTTGACTTGATGATACAAAGTCAAACACACCTAAAAACAGTTTCTAAGGCAATTAATGTGCTGAAAGGAATTTAACATTAGCAAGTAAATTAATGTGTGAAATACACATATACTCACACTACAATCATTGTAGGACTAACACTATTTTTATAGCATGTTTTTTGTTTCGCAAATGTGCAATAAGAACCACGTGTACTTTGTCTTTGTTCGATATTAAAAAATAAATATTTAGAAGGATCAAATGGTGATGATACTTTATTATATCATAATCAAAATAATATTTAGTTTATAGGAAACACTGTAACTGTTGATAAAAATTTTAATTTAACTTACCTGAAAACCACGTGGTTTTAGGATACTTACTTGGTTAGTTGTGTTATTGTTGCTCAAAGGCATTTTTTTTTACATGCACATACTTTTTTATATATATATTAGTCATCTTTTTTAATAAATTTTAATCTAAAATACAGGTAGATGAGGTAGACAGTAAGTTCAATGGCAAATGCAGCTTATAATCTTGTAACCCGGGTTTTTGGTGCTTCTCTTGACACCATCTTCAGCATTGTTCTTATGTGCTCACACACACGTCAAGGAAATGCGAATGGCGAGTATTTGTTCTCATCTCAATTTTACTGGCAATATTGATACGCAGGTGCACTAGAGATGAGAAGGGCTAGGCCAAAAAAAAAAAAAAAAAAGATTGTTGGCTACGAATAGCATCATCAATTTCATCTTGGGCGAGTTTGGACAAGCTATGAATAATATACTCAAGAGATGCAAATAGAGTATTAAATCCATTTATTTTTGCGGCATATTAAGTACAAAGATTTGCCAAGCTTTCGCACTCCACTGGGAGGCTTTCTCAAGGCAATGGTAGACATAAAAATGTAGGGAATTGGAACACGTAAGGAAAAAAGATGATTTTTGAAATAACGCGGGTGACATCATGAGCGCATTACACGAATTTTCATCACACAATTATATGGTGTGTCGTGATGTGTTTCCATCTTTTAATAATGCATGCCAAGCTCTTGGTAGTTCAGTGGAAACTATATAATTGCACCCTAGTTTGCTGGATGGGATTTTGACTGTTTCCCTGATGGCAGTCTCTTTAAAATTCATGTATGGGGCAATTCTTCTAATGTTATTCCATTGAGGAGCAGCCGAGGAATGCATGACTTCTCTGGCGAGGGCTGTATTCTGCATGTCCTGGTTGACACTTCGCACGTGCTCTTTATACCTAGTGTCCAAGGATCGCTTTGTCATTCCGATATATACCTTTTCCGTGTTGTCAGGGTATACTAACAGTATAGCGTACACACCTGCCTTTTCTTTCTCACACTGTATATCCTTGCAACTTGATATCATATGTAATAACTGAGTCGGGGACTTCAGTGCTATCAGTACGTTGTATTTACGTAATAAATTCTTTAACCAATATGTAAAACCTGGAACATATGTGATGGTTCCTGTGAATCTCACCGTCTTACTAGGGGATTTTGTTATTGCTGACATTACACGATTTCTTACAGTTCTATTCATTCTGTCTATGTCATCTTTCTTATATCCAGCCTTTAGACCTTTGCTGTAAATATTACCAATTTCCTTATTATTTAGGTAGTCGGGTTTGCATACGCACTGCACAAAAGAGTACAAACTTAATGTGTTTAGAGCATGGCTCTATAGAGCATATAACGTATGCAAACAATAAGGAATATAACTACCTAAATAATAAGGAAATTGGTAATATTTATAGCAAAGGTCTAAAGGCTGGATATAAGAAAGATGACATAGACAGAATGAATAGAACTGTAAGAAATCGTGTAATGTCAGCAATAACAAAATCCCCTAGTAAGACGGTGAGATTCACAGGAACCATCACATATGTTCCAGGTTTTACATATTGTTTAAAGAATTTATTACGTAAATACAACGTACTGATAGCACTGAAGTCCCCGACTCAGTTATTACATATGATATCAAGTTGCAAGGATATACAGTGTGAGAAAGAAAAGGCAGGTGTGTACGCTTAATACTGTTAGTATACCCTGACAACACGGAAAAGGTATATATCGGAATGACAAAGTGATCCTTGGACACTAGGTGTAAAGAGCATGTGCGAAGTGTCAACCAGGACATGCAGAATACAGTCCTCGCCAGAGAAGTCATGCATTCCTCGGCTGCTCCTCAATAGAATAACATTAGAAGAATTGCCCCATACACGAATTTTAAAGAGGCTGCCATCAGGGAAACAGTCGAAATCCTATCCAGCAAACTAGCGTGCAATGATATAGTTTCTACTGAACTACCAAGAGCTTGGCATGCATTATTAAAAGATGGAAACACATCGCATCACACTGTATAATTGTGTGATGAAAATTCGTGTAATGTACTCGTGATGTCACCCGCGTTATTTCAAAAAATCGTCTTTGTTCCTTACGTGTTTGAATTCCCTGCATTTTTATGTCTACCATTGCCTTGAGAAAGCCTCCCAGTGAAGTGCGAAAGCTTGGCGAATCTTTGTACTTACTACGCCGCAAAAATAAATGGATTTAATACGCTATTTGCGTCACTTGAGTATTCACAGCATGGTGTATTTATAATTACGTCTATGAATAATATGTTAATTACATCTTGGGATTGGACAAGCTACAAATAGCATATTAATTACATCTCGGGCGAGCTTCTTTTTATGTTAAAATACTGAGAGTCTTTCTTTTCTAGTTTTTTTTTCTTCTGAGTTTTAGGAAGAGGAATTGGTTTCTTTTTCCTGCAGTGTATCCGTGAATCCTGATTCAGGGTTCATACCCTTTTCTGTGGAAAAAAAAATAAGGACTTTCTGAGGACCTACACTGCAAATGATATTTTGCATCACTGGAATATCACCTGGTGTGTGTGTACAGTATGTATATATACATATGTAAGGGATTAAACAGTGCTAGTGGCCATTTACCAGGCATTTTGCCCCAAATATAAACTACTTTGCCCACAAAGAACAAAATTAAATACACGCCAAAAAAAAAAAAAAAAGGACAAGCAGGAGACACAGCGACAATGTAGCAAGGTGAATTGAGTAGACACTAGATAGATCAGACCACACAAGACAACGGACACCATAAATTGGGAAGAAGTCAACCCCCCCCTCCACCTTTGCTTTGACCCTCTGACCCCTGAAAAGACACACAACACAGATGTTAATCCCACTGGTAAGGTCAGGCAAGGTAAGTCATGCAGGCAATGGGAAAATTGGGGGTGGGAGAATTGAAGGGAGATCATTTCTAAGAACATTTCACGGGATTATCTTTGTTCAATGAGCTAGAAGAACACTTCCCTGGTGAACAGGTTAGCATATTTACTGACACACAAACAAAAATGGGGGAAGGGTTGCGATGCCTATTACTGCAACACAAATACAAGACAGGAAAAAAATAAGCACTTGTTTTAAAAAATAAGGACTTTTTAAGGACCTTAGAAATGGAAATCAAAAATAAGGAGTACTTAAGGACTTTTAAGGACTGTACGGACCCTGCTGATTGCATGGGAAGGGAATTGATGTGTCATTATGTGATAGCTTAAGTGCTTTTTAAGAGAGCAATTAGCCTACGAAAGTAGGGGGTTGAGGCAGGGGAAATAGAGATTAGGGAACTCCACCTTTGCACAGACGCAGTAGGATGGTCCATTCTGTGGCCAGCTAAAACTGCCCTTGGACACATCAAAGACAACCTCAATTCTCAAAACAACCATTTGTAATAAAACAGATGGGGAGGGGAAAAGGAAAAGCCGCTAGTGTCACAAATTTGTTGTTGAAACGTAATGCACAGGAGAAGAAAAAAATCTGTTATAAATTAAGACATAGAGGGTGGATAAAAATATGCAGTTCAACTATGTTGTGAAGAATAGCTCTGTGGTAGGATGGGAATTGAAGTGCAAATCAAAGTAAATTCCCCAGAGGAAATAGTCCGCTTGGAAATCAGCGGTAGGACAGCTGGGAGATTTATTGCTTTGACAGATTTGTTCCGCCTGTGTGAAACTGGTCTTAGGATCTCAGCTCTGAGGATGGAAGTTCATCCCCAGTATTTCAGAAGGCCTCGTTAAATCAAACATCATGTATTAGGTGCTTGAATTAATTCCCGCTGTTTTTTGCCACACAAACACCTGTGTGTTGCCACAGAACGGTACAGGATAGTCTATTCAAAGTAGTATCCGTTGGCAGCTATGACCCTTTCCCACTGTTGGGGTAACAAAATGGATTCTGCGGTAGAAAAATGCAAGTTCTTTCGAGGCGAATGATTCATTGAGCCATTTTTGGATATCCGCGACAGAAAGGAAATGCTGCTCTGACAGGCCATGTTGTAGCGACCAGAACAAAATGGAAGTCCGAGGGAGCAATGTCCAGGGAATAAGGCAGGTGGGGTAAGAGGTCCCAGCCAAGTGCCTCCAAGAGTTCCTTCACGGATTTGGCGACATGAGGTCTAGCGTTGTCGTGGAGAAATTTTCTCGAAATCTGTTTGGAGTTCCCAATTCAGTTCTCAATATAGGCCAAGAAACGGCAATCTTTATAGCCCCACTAACCCTTGAACTTTTGTGGCCAGTTGCCCTAAACTTGTATGAACTGGCATGAAAATTCTGACAAACAAAAAAGAGCTCCTTCCCGTCATTAGGAACCTTGGAAAACTGCCACACATTCAATGTGTTCCTTGGAGGAACAGAAATTTGTGCCCGGCCCCTTAATGAAAAACATATGGCAATTTTCCTGTGTGGTAATTTTCTGAGTTGCTGAATTTTGTGTGGCAGTGTTCCTGTGTGGCAATTTACTGGCAACCATATTTTAGCTATTGTTTAGATTTAAATCATTTTTGTGAATAAATGAAATCCACTGTATGGATATTATTTAAGTACATATAAAGTATAGTCTGAGTAATTTTTTTAAACTATTCATTGTATTGCTGGAATTAAAGTTTGAAAAATGAGCAAAATGTTATTTTAGACTTACATTTTTATGTACATGTTTCCTCTTCTTGGTATTGAATTCTTCAAGCATAATTCACTCACACTAACTGTACTCACACCTTCCCCGCCGGTTTCTCGGAAGAAGGCAAAGGTTCAATCCCATCGACGTAATTATCTGAAAAAACTGTAGTGTCGGATTCTCCAACAGTAAATTCAAGGCGTTCAACACAGCTGTCTACCATCTCGTCTAAAGAGTCCACATCTTATCCTCCTCTTTGATTACATGATTGACATAATTACTCCAATTTAAAGCCGTCACTCGATTAAAGCCTTCATAAGTCAGTTTTTCAACTTCTTCGGCTTTGAATGTGCGATTTTCAGTTGCCACAAATCCTTTGACCTGACTCCATACATGCTCGATTGGATTCAACTCGCAGTGATATGGAGGCAAATGAAGAATTTTATGTCCATGTATTTGAGCAATGCTGTCGATGCGATATCCTTCGTAGTACTAAGCAACATAGAAAGTCCTTTGTAGTGACTACGGACATTCGAAACAAGCTTCATGAGCTCAGCTTTTAACATGTCCGAATCCCACGGAATCTATTTTGCAGTCAACCACTCCTGGATGTTGGATTTCTTCGTTGATTTTGTCGATATACTTTCAATGTGGACGCTGTGATAAGGGGCATTATCCAAAACAACAATGCTGTTTGGTTTGATATTTGGTAATAATTTGTTGATGAACCAGTTTTCATAATGTTTGCCATTCATTTCACTGTGGTAGTCTCCTGTCGCTTTTTTAGCAAAGGAAAATTTCACATGTATTGCCCACAAATCCTTTTTCATTACCAGCATGAATAATTCTTAGCCTCTGGCTTTTTCAAGAAGGAGCTTTTAAGCCAGGTGAAAGGCCGTGGAGAAATGCCTCTTCACTGGATTTAACAGTTGTGTCTTGCCAAACTGTGTTTTTCGTGTGCCCAAAATTTACCCATGTTTCATCGATGTAATATATGGGCCTACCCTGAGAACGATGATACATAATTTCTCTTATATATCTCCAATGCCATTCCTGGATATCGTCACACGCGATCAACATTGATATCCGTTCCCGCTTGCTGTACTTGAATCCCAAGTCTTTTATAATGTTCCTCACTATTCTAACACAAACTGTAGACAGCTCATCATCTTCATTAACAGCCGACATAACTTTGATTGCTGTTGGAATTTCATTCCGGAAGAAGAAACTGTGTACTTTTTGACGAACTGCGGTTAAAGTAAATTCGTCGTACCATTCCAACCGTGTTTGGGTTTTAGCCCTTAGCGGACGTTTTTTTCCTGGTTTTTTTTTTCAAACGCACTGTTGAGTCTAAATTCAACCTTCATTCTCGCAATGGTGCGACTTGAAACACCATGGAGTTCTGTAGTAAGAACTGTTATTTCATTTTCCGATTTATTCGGCGAATGTTTTTCCATCAATTTACTGAAAACATTCATAACGATCACCTTAGCAGAGCTTCGTATTGGTTTCCCAGCTTTATGCGGCTGAAATACACTCAAGTAACTGGCAGATGCCATTGGAAAAAACCGAAAAGACAGAAGAGTGTTTTAAAACAACAATCAAGAAGGAGAAACCAGGGGGAGAAACGCGAAATGCCCTCGGAAACACTTTTCTCCCCCTCATCCTTCCGCTAATGACCCCCACCTCACACAGCAATAAATATCCCCTGGGTTGACAGCTTAACTCTGACCCAAACAAGAATGCTGTGACAGAGAACCATCAGTGATGTCACCAAAACACGAATATCTATATTTTTTAGAAATGCCGCTGAAACTGAGATCTGAATTTTTTAAATGCACACACACACACACACACACACACACACACACACACACACACACACACACACACACACACACCCAACGTATTGAACATCTGTGTCCTTTTTAAGTGCCAGTTGAAGCTGGAGTACGAGGTTTCACACCAGAACTATTTTATGCAGTGGAAGTATACACTCTGTAGCCTTCCTTCCAATGACAGGTTAAGTTTGCCCCAAGTATAGTTTCATCAGTTAAACATTCACTTTGCAGACAGTCTTTCTTTGAGGAGCTAACTTCTGAATATCAGAGAATAGCTTACTGGTTATCAGTTATGATGTGTATGTATAAACAACACGGAACAGTCACTGGTTATCAGTTATGATGTGTATGTATAAACAACATGGAACAGTCACTGGTTATCAGTTATTAGCATTTACCAAGTTGATTTGCAGTATCTGTTGACAGTGGAAGGGGAAAGTTAAACTATGGAGCATCACAAGTAATTGAATACTAGTCAATTTTCATAAGTGAATGCCTCTTCACTGGATTTAACAATTGTGTCTTGCCAAACTTTTTTTTTTTTTTTTCGTGTGCAGGATTTTGCACTAACCATTGCCATCGAGGTGCTCATTATCTTTTAAACTGTGGGACAGGTTACAGGTCAATGAAAACTCCAAAAAAACCCACAGAGATTTGCTTTGTGGGACATGATAAAGCCAGATGTCAAGGATTAGCACAGCAAAATATTAACAGGCATGTGATTGTCTAAGCATCCAATTAACTGAAAACACCAAAAGCTTTTCCATGATACACATACAAAATAAAAAATAAAATAAAAAAAGAGAGAGAAAGGAAAAGAATGTGACAAACGCAAAAATAAAAAATTATTATCTCTAATTTTATACATACAGCTCAGTAACATAACTTCGGAACAAGAGCAGCCCACAAGAGTGCAGCCATTCTCTAACCACAACCCTGCTTGTTAATCTTATTTGCTAGTTGCTAAGTGCTTAGGCAAGTAAAATTAAATGCAAAAATAGCAACACTGAACTGTCAAAGTGTTTTACTTTCTTGTCTATATTTTTAATTGCAAATTTCCTTGCTAACATTAAGATTTAATAAAAGTACACATGATTTCCTATTTTTCCCTACACAGTATCCCATTTATTAAATCAACTTTTAAATTAATTGGCAATATTTAGTAGCGACAAATGTACTTACTCTTTCAAGAATGTGGATGGGTTTGGGTGGGTGGGGGTTGCTTCATCTTGTGATGTGCCTAGGGCCAGATTCTGTGTAAATCGGGCACTGATCACGGCCTGGCGCTGTGTATTTTTTCCACTTAGCTTTCGAACAAACAAAACAAATTCCTCCTCGGAAAAAAAAGAATGAGCTGCGTCACAAACTTTGTTTAAAGGCTTCGGGCCAATGTAATCAGGCACGGTGAAAAAAGCACGGTGCTGGGCTGAAGTAATCCTGGCCCGACGCCGTGCATTTTTTCCACTTAGCTTTCAAACAAACAAAACAAATTCCTCCTCGGAAAACAAAAAAGAAAAAGAAAAAAGAATGAGCTGCATCACGAACTTTGTTCAGAGGCTTTGGGCCGATGTAATCAGGCACGGTGAAAGAAGCACGGTGCTGGTCTGACGTAATCCCGGCCCGGCACTGTTCATTCTTTCTACTTAGCTTTCAAACAAACAAAACAAATTCCTCCTCGGAAAACAAAAAAGAAAAAGAAACAAAGAGCTATGTCACGAACCTTGTTCAGATGCGTTTACATTGATTAATTACAAAACCAGTAAAACATTCTTAATAACAGCGAAAATATAAATTTCTGTAAATTTTTGTTAGTCACCCGTAATTTCGTAAATCTGGGGGAAGGGGGGGGATATATCACAATGGCTGGCATCTCTCTCTGGACGCAAATGACACTTTTGCCCACCAGTGAGAGAGAAGGTTCGCAATGTAAATGTCCAATCACATGTGAACAGAACTTTTCTTTCTTGTTGATCTCTTGGCAGCTGCGTACCATGGCTCAGGGCTCCGCCCAGTCTCTCAACTAAACAGCGGAGTGTTCCCCTAAAAAAACCGGTTTCGGGCAAATAGAGACGCTTGAAGTGAGGTCACCCAAAGCTACTTCGTTGGCTGCTGAACCGCAGCAGCGTCAGCCTGGAGCTGCTGGTCAGCCACGGCGAAAGAGTACGCCTTACAACTGAAATATCGCCATCTGCCCAACGAATATTTCTCTCTCTCGCCCCGTTTTTTCCCCCAACGTATCAACAACACACTCTTTTGTCAAAAGCCTCAGATCGCAAATGACAAGTTTAGCAAACTTCCGTTTTTTCTGAAAAGTGAATTCACGGAATTCCGCTAATTAGCGGAAGAATCACATGCCTAAATTAAGATATGTTAATTGTATCAGAGTTGGAAAGGCTTATGTTGAAAAGCAATGATACAATAACAAGTTGATTTAGTCAAGAACAAAAAAGTACAAAAAATAGCATGTTTCAGAATGCATGATAAAATGGTTAAAAAATTACATCAATTACTCAAAAATGAAAACAAAATGCATACCATGAGAATGTGCTAACTTGACATGCTTCCGAAACAAACCCCATGTAGGAAGAACCTTTTTACATGATTTTCGGTCACATTTATACCCTGCAAAGGTGAAAAGATAGGAAAACTACAGTTCGGTAAATAATAATTTATTAATATTATTCAATTTAATATCACTAGAAGCATAAATTAGGCCCACGGCCAAATTCTGCATTATTTTACGCAGTACATATACAACATTCTAAGCATTAAACAAATCAACTCATTGCAACAAATGTCTCATTATTAACGTACATTCAGTAAACATATTCCCTATCATATAATTATATGCACCTAATTTACCTAATTTCTGTACAATAGTCTTTTACCAAACATGAATTTGGACAGGGCTGTAACTTCGAGGGTGGGCCAAGTCTTGCCTCCCCCAAAAACGTTTTATTTCTTTTTGTTAAATTGTGACTTACATTAGAAATAATACTTTATTTTTTTCAGCTATTTTTATTAACTTTCATTTTGTTCTGATGGATTTCAAAAACGTTTATTTTATGACACCCCCCCCCCAAAAAAAAATTCTATATATGTCTCTGAATTTGGAAAGAAATACACGAAAATTTTTTTATATACCCTGTTACTTGAAAGGACCTTGATTATAGTGGACTGATAGCCATATTCAAATCCCAGACTTCACTTTTGAATTCCATTCAAGAAGTTCTGGCTACTGGATCTGTTTTGGTATGTTTAAACTTATTATGCTTTCCAACATAAAATATCTTGTGCTTCTTGAATTATTCAACAGAAATTGTTCTACAAAAAAAAAAAAAAAGCATTTTATACCCATTCTCTGGTAAAATAATAGAAGCATTCCCAAATTATTCAAAATAAATTCTACAGAAAAGGATTTTATACTTATTCTCTGGGAGAATAATAATAGCAGCATGCCATATAAAATAATAAAATATGTATGTATGGAGTAAATCTACATTTTAATAAATGATATCCAGCTAATAAGTTTTTGTTAGTATTCTTCAAACCTATTTCTTATTGTAACTTGAAAATCCATTCTAAAAACTATGCATACAGATTTAGTTGTGTGCAACATTGCTTGAAGCACAAAGCCCTGAATGTTTACAGAAACTAATATAAAAATTATGACACACACACACACACACACACACACACACACACACACACACACACACACACACACACAATCACTATTATCAATCCATTGCTGGATGAAGCCAAAGTCTCTTCCATAACTTTAAGCAATTTTCTTCCACGTCGCTCAGGCATGCTTTAAAAAAATTCATGCACCCATATATGGTCTTCTGTGTGTATTCCTACATCCAGGCAAACATTTCAGTTGTCCAATGACATTCAGTTCTTCTAGCAAAATGTCCAACCCATTGGCACTTGAGGGCCTTTACCTTGATCATCATGTCATCAACTCTTGCCATTTTCTTGATCTATGAGTTCCTTTTTCTATTTTTCTTGGTTACACCAAGCATCCATCTCTCCCTGCTTCTTTGAGTTGTCTGCAATCTAAAAGAAACTACAGTGGCATTCCAGCCAATATTTATTCTTTAATTCTTTGAATTATTTTTATATATTTTAGGTATTTGAAACTAATACCTATATATATATATATAAACTGAAGTGCCAAAAAAACTGGGATACCTCTCTAATACCACGTTGGCCCTCCTTGCAATCAGATAATGGCAGCAGAGTGATGAGGTATGGACTCCACGAGCTCTCTGTAGTATGGTGGAGACAGTGCACACCATGCTTCCTGAAAAACATTCCACAATTCCGTAATATTTTCCAGTGGAGGATTCCTGGCATTGACGGCATGTTGAACAGCATCCCAAATGTGTTCGATGGCATTTAAATTCGGCAAATGAGGGGGTCCAAGTCAAGATGTCAAACTCCGTGGAATGTTTCTTCAGCCATAATTGGATGACTGTGGATGTGTGCGGTGGCGCATTGTTATGTTGAAAGAGGTTGTACCTGTCGGAGTGGTTGCATGACATGAATGGGTGCAAATGATTACCAAGGATGGTTATGTAGCCTCCACTGGTCAGAACGTATGACGGGTCCTAATGCATGCCAGCTACAAACACCCAACCCTATAACAGAGCCATCGCCAGCTTGCACTGTCCCTTGTAGGCATGCGAGATCCATTTCATCATGGTGGTGTTGCCACACCCAGAGTCAGCCATCTGTCCTAAACAGTTAGAACCACGATTCATCAGACCAGGCAACACGTTTCCAGTAATCTTGCATCCAATGGTGGTGTGTTTCCAAGCTCAGGCAAAGTGCACAACCTTGTATCGTCGGGTCAGCAAATGCACTGGCTGGGCTGTCGGCTCTGGAACCCCATAGGACACAGGGAACATTGCACTGTCTAAGCTCTGATACTACTACTGGCCCCAGCATCGAATTGCAGTATGATTTGCAGCAATGTTGCACGCTAGGTGGATGTTATGATGTGTGCCAGATACTACTGTCCAAGATCGTCAAGGGCTTTTCTATTGGCACACCAGTCTTGCACTCTTGATTTCCACCTTAAGTGTGTGTAGTCCAGGTACACCCTTGAAAAATTTCACAATGTAAATCCAAACTTCGTGGTAATTTCTGAGATGGACCCATCTCCCAGACATCGACTATCGTACCATGTTAGAAATTGCTTAAATACTGATAAGCTGCAACCTGAACTGAGAATGCTACTACTTGAGCTTGCGGAGATATCTGCCTCTCTATATAAGATGTTTACGGATGACACTGTTTACCGCATGGGTGTGGTGGTACGTAAACGAAAATGGTAGTGCCTTCCCAGTCATTTTGGAACTTCAGTGTAGTATTGCCATTATAACAAAGAATAAATTTTAACGAAAGACAAAGATATCTCAATAATTTGTATTGAGAAACTTACATTTTAAAACATATATAGTTATTCAAAAATACCCGGCCATATTTCCCATTAAGCACAATAGGCGCTAGCTAGGGGCCTCCAGCTGAAGTTCAAATATGTGATTCACGATTTCCCTTTTCAGAAGAATGTCGGCAGTAGGCTCCATTCACTTAATGGATGACAAATTGAAACATCAAATTGCTGAAGAAGTGAAAGATTCCACATGCTTTTCGATTGTAAAAAGATTCGACATCAGACATATCGCACATTGATCAGCTGTTTTTTTATTAAAATATGTTGCGGCAAATGGAGAAATAAAAGAAAGATGTCTTGGATTTGTTTCAATCGGCGAGCATAAGGGTGCATACTTAGAAGAAGTTGTAGTAAAGGAATCAGACAATTTATCTCTTGACATTATTAAGTGTAGGGAACAAGCATACGAGAATGCAGCAAACATGTAAGGCAAATATACAGGGCAACAGACCAGAATAAGTGCCATAGTCCTACTGCATTTCACATTTCTTGTGCAAGACACTCACTAAACTTAATTAGAAGTTCAGCAGCCAATTCCTGCCCAAATGCTGCGAGATATTTTTACTTTGTGGACACCTTGTGTACCTTTCTTTTCAAAGTCGACAAGATGCTGGAACAATCTGAATGCTTGTTTGACATCTGACTCCTTATCACTGAAAAAGTTGAATAACACAATGTGGTCAGCTAGAGCTGATGCTAGATTTACTTAAAGAACAGTTTTCTGAGTATACAAAATGTGCTGACGGAAATTGAATCATGCGAAAATGAAAAATCAGAATGCCGATTATAAGCGAAAGGACTGGTAAAACAATTCCAGGAGTATGAAACAGCTCTATCAACCACATTTTGGAATACAGTATCACAAAGATTAAATGCAACGAGCAAATATTTGCAGGATCCTAAAATGAATCTTTTGAAAGCTGTGAATTCACTAAAATCATTAAAAGCATTCATCATAAGTTTGAGAACTAATTTTCAATTCATAGAAGCCAACGCCAAAACTTGAAGTGACAACCATAAATTCCAAGATGAAAAATGTCGATAGAAGGAAAGGAAAACAGTTTTTTTTTATGAGACTACAGAAAACGAAGTTGTTCTGCAAGGCAGAGAACATTTCATCACAGAAACCATTTATATTATATCTGACACGTTAACCTCTGAAATTCATCATAGAGTAGAAGTCTATGAAAACTTATTAGGTATGTTTGCTGTTTTTTTAAACATTCAGATGACAAGTGATGAAGCTTGGGTATCTGCTTTAAAACTGATGAAGACATACTAAGAGAACATTGATGCAGACCAGTTTTAAGACAAAAATTTTCAGTTTTTAAAATTTGTTAAGGAAGAAGGTGTCAGCCATCTGACTGATATGTATCAATGCCTTAATGAAGAACTGCGATCAACATTTCTAAACGTCGAAACAATATTTAAATTTTTTTTTTGACAAAGCCAGTAACGAATGCCAGCGGCAAAAGGTCCTTTTCTGTTTTGAAGAAGGTAAAAATTTACTTAAGAAATTTATTAGGGCAAGAAAAGTTGTCTCATCTATCTATGACATTTACAGAATCAGAGTTAAATTCTCTCAGTTATAATGACATAATCAACACTTTTTCCAAAACGAAAGCGCGAAATAAAGTAGTTGAAAATTGCAACCTTACTATTAAGATGCTTAGTTTATGACACCTCAACATGCATTGCAGGCAATTTGATATCGCTAATAAAAGGGGCCTCTACTTCAAACTGCACTTAGGGCCACAGAATGTCCAAATCTGGCTCTGTATACAATACTTTGTAGCCATACTCTTAGAAGCAATTATAGTAGTACAACGATGTGACAAAGATTCAATAAGTTGTTTAATATCGTTGAAAGTAAATTTATTCATTCCTCCTTCAATTTTTGAAAAAAATTGGTTGAATTAGAGTATTTATGCACATGCACAAGTTTATCAAGTTCATTCTAAAGGTTTCCTATCGAGTTTTCATCACACAATTTTTTTTCTTTTTTTGGTAGACATCCATGTCTTTACCATACTACAAGTGTGCTTAGGGTGATCATTGTGCTGAAATACCCAGTTTCTACTCAAATTTCTTTGCACACATATGGTAGTAAATTATTTCATAAAATATCACTGTACATAGCTCCATTCATCTTACCGTAGATTTGTACTAAAGGGGACCCACACCTTTTGCAGAAAATGCTCCCAAAACCATCACAGGTCATCTGCTGTGCTTTATTGTAGGAATTTGGTATTTCAAATCGTATCTTTCTGCCTGGAGGTTTTTATGCATACTGTCTTCCAGCACTTTCGAAGAGATTAAATTCTGATTCGTCGGAAAAAATACTTTACTCCAATCTTTATCTGACCAGTCTTTATGCATCTTGGCAAACTCTTGCCGGGCCTTCTAATTTTTTCACTAATAAAATGTTTTCTTATGCCAGCTCTACTAAAAAATTTCACATCATGTAGATGCCTGGAAACTGTGACATGGCTAATGTCAGCAAGATTTTCCTCGCGCAATTCCTGCACAATTTGAACAGCACTTTTACGTGTGTCAGAAGTTGACTTTTGTTTCATTGTTCTGTTGACTTCAATGGTCGTTTTCCATGGTCTCCCACCGCATAAAATTTCTTGAATTCCACATTCAGCTTGATATTTTTTAAAAATATTGTTTACTGTGGATTTCCCTGTTGACAGAAGTTCAGCTACCTCATGGAATGATTTTCCATTTTGCAATAAACTAACCACTCTTTTACGAAATTGAATTTTCGACCTATACTTCATTTTCAGGCAAACAAGATACATTTTTTAAATGCAAAATGTTGAAAACAGCATTTATTGAAACCAGTAGCTGAAAAACCGTAAACTGGACTTAGTGGCCAGGAACTTTTGAACACAGGCAAGTTGAATGTCTCCCTTCGAAACCACTGTATTAAGAAGCCAATGTAAGACGACTGTGTCACAGGCATATTTGCACATTCCTTGCTTTTGAGAGTTCGTTAGAAGTCTTCTTTAACATATTTTTCTGGCAAAAGTAACGAAAAGTTTATCTGGTCAGAAATTTATGAATACATCTCAAGTATTATTTCTGACATATGTTACATCAGTGCAAACGAATCCCCTGGAAAAGAGTACTTTTTCACAATTACATTGGAAGCCAAAACTAAATATAATCGGCAAAAAGGCCATTGTTTCCCATGTAGCCATTCATTCAGAAAACTGTGTTGTCCTTGAGCAGGAATCGAACTCACATCTCCCAATTTCCATTCCAGCATGCTACTATTACACCATCCCAGAACAAGGAAGTTCCAAGCAGCTATTGCTTAGGAATCTGAATCCATTCAATTTTGTGCTAGTCAAAGCAATTCATTGCCTCTTCATAGCATCAACGACACATTCCTCAAACAAATTTCGATGCATCAGTGAACATCATATGAGGGTTGTACCGAAAGTAATGCAAAAGTGGGCATAACTTTTTTAACTGACAGAGGTCGTTCAAATTGCACATGTTGGTAGAGTAACTCTTTCTCTATACAAAGCTACAACTCAATATAGTCTCCATCACAAGCAATGCATTTGCATCGTCATTTAACCCAACTCTCGAATTCTCCTTGAAAAAATTTAGGTATGGACTCTTGTACCCACTTCTTTCCAGCCACTTTCACCTCATCTGTGTCATCAAATCGTTGTCCCCGGAGACTGTCCTTCATTGGACCGAACAGGTGGAAGTCGGAGGGTGCCATATCTGAGCTGTACGGTGGATAGGGGACCACCGACCAGCCTAATTTGCTGATCGCCTGATTTGTTACCAAAGATGTGTGTGTGGTCTTGTATTGTCACAGTGAATGTGGATTCTTTTCAGATTCTTGTTTAGTCTCTTCCTCCTTATGGCTTCTCTAAGCTTCTTGAGTGTCTCAATGTATTACTTGCTGGTCATGGTACGCTCACGTTCCGGAAAATCTAGCAGAATGACACACCTGTCACCCCAAAACACCACATAAAAAAAAAAAAAAAACAGTCACCATGACTTTCTGTGCTGATTGCTGGCTCTTGAACTTCTTAGGACCTGGTGAAGAGGTGTGATGCCATTCCATGGATTATTTCTTCATTCCCAGATTGTATAGATATGCCCAAGTTTCATCCCGTCACTAGATAAAAAAAAAATGTCTTCATTGGCTTCAAACACTTCCAGCAGATCACAACATACTTATGCCCTTCTCTCCTCCAAATCAGGTGTCAATTGCTGAGGTACCCACTTTGCACATACTTTCCGATACCCTAAGTCTTCCACCATCTTCTGTACAGCATTGTGACCACAGTCCAGCTGTGCAACAAGCTCTTGGATTGCGGCTCCTCTCTCAGCGCAAATCAATTCATCCACTTGCTGACAATTCAAGTCAGTGGTCACAGATTATGGTCTCCCACTGTGTGGTTTGTCTTCAATGCTGGTTCTTCCCTCTTTAAACTTCTTCATCCATCTGTGCACATTGATTGCTTTTATCAATGGTTTCATCTCCGTAAACATTCTGTAGCCTTCTGCAAATGTCAGGCAGCCTGCACCCTTCCTTCAACAAGAACTCAATGATGGCACATTGCTTCTGCTTGGAATCCATTACTTATTTAGAAGTGTCTGCACGAGAAAAAGATTACGAGTATGAAGTATAAAAGATCTTGTGTATGTCGTGTGATGAATGTCAGTGAAGCCCGAATTGTATGTCAAGATCGCTGTAAATGGAGAAGTTTGATACAGCAACAGTAAGTAAATAAACAGTTAAAAATTATCTGGTAGTTTGTATTTCTTTGTGGAGCTAACCTCTGAATCTCAAAGAATGGTTTAGTGATATGTATGTATATATGTATGAAGAAGACAGGTTACTATCGAGGAAGAGTTACTCTATCAACATGTGCAATTTGAAAGACCTCTGTAAGTTAGTAAAAAACTTATGCCCACTTTTGCATTATTTTTGGTAATGCAAAAGTGAGCATAAGTAGATATGAATGGGAAAAGAATATATCTAAAGAAATAATTATTCAAAATTACATGGAAGAAAAAAAAATGTTATCAGCATGGAGGCAACATATTTCCACTGTTTTCTATGTAAGGCCCAACCCAAGAAATAGGTTGTTCACGTTATGAGAAGGAAATGGATTGCTTCAACACAAATCTGAATGGATTCAGATTCCTAACCTATATCTTCTTTCTTCTTAATTTCAGCTGCTTGGAAATTCTGTGTCCTGGATGGTGTAACAGTACCAAGCTCAAACAAAAATTTGGAGTTGTTGTTTCGATTCCTTTACCAGGACTAAGCGATTTTTAAGTTGGAATCATTATATGGAAAACACACCTCTGTGATAATAGTGATATTTGTCTGATGTTATTGCTACACTTCGTTATAGGAAGGAAAAAGAGAAAAGAAAAGGGACTTTTGAATCATCCTTGTAACTCAGCAAAGAAAAAAATTCTTGTGCTCTTTTTATTCTTATAAGATCGAGGCATGAAGTACATGGCAGCACCAGATCCTGTATTAAGAAGAAAAATCCAACTGTTGTGGAGAAACAGGCCCACAAGTATCTACACAACAGCCTGAACTATGCTATGGTATGGACTAATAGGTCTAAAAGGTTAAACATTAATATCAGAATTTGTAGGCAATTAGTAAGTGCCTAGCTAATGTTACACGGAATGGAATTCAATGACATACCTATTGTACTGCAAAACAATAGAACTCAACAGAGCATTAAGCATCAATATAAGAACAAAAAAATACATGATTCAAAATGTGGGACAAGGCTTTAATTGTGCTAATCAAGGCTTCATATGAAACAGTGCCTCACTGAGTTATTATGGTGTATACATTACATAAAGGGCATGTTATGGGATAAACATTTGGTCAACACAACAGTACACTAAACAAGATAAACTTATTGTGCAGGAAAAGCCCAAAACTTGCTTTCAGGTTGCAAATTATAGGCATTTTAGAATTCTAAAAGGCATGCATACATTTAATACATTTGATTCAGAGATAAACAAAACCAATAGCAATCACTTCTATATTAAGAAACCATTACACAGAAACTAACCTTTGTGGACTTTTGAATGCCTCTTTAATTTGGAAGGTACGAGAAACTGTTTACCACAACCTTTTTCTGGGCACCTGTGCAGTCAAAAGAAACAATTCAATGGGTAAACAATAAATAATATGTGCCACAATCACTGTGTTTAGTACAACACAAAATTAAATATGTGCACCTTATATATGTGGACTAACCTATCCATGCACTACGTATTCAGCTGCTTCATATTGCTAGAGAAATAAAACTGTCATGATGAAGCTTAAAGGAACGTCTGTCAATGCTAACTGAATATAGCTGTGGGGAGGAGCAAGGAATAACTTGCTATGCATTAAATTTTGCAAGGAAATAATTAAGTTGGCAATCAAATCTTACTTTCAATGCAAATAACAATTGGAGATGGTGCAACGAGCAATTCATGACATCTAAAGTTTTTTCATAATTTAAAGAGGGATAAGGATTTACCAAAAGCAACATAGGATAGATGGTCAGGTAACAGCAGTAAAGAATCATTAGCACAGATGAGCAATTCAATTAAAAATAAAAAAAAAACTGTTCATTTGTGAAATGGAAAAAAAGGATGTCAATTTTTAAAAGCATTAGCTGAGTTTGATTCACAACTGCTGACTAAGGAGTTAAAAAAAAACAAGAAAGAACTCTTTAAAAACATCAGTTAACAACTGGCTTTGTATGACTTCTGCTTATCCACTGAAGCAAAATATAAGATTAAAAAAAAAAAAAAAATAGAAAGATTTGATCACCTGAACATAATTAAATTAAATGCAATAAGTCAACTGTGGATTACTCTAAGAATTTAGTTTGGGGCTGATTTCGCTAAATGTTGGAAGGAGGACCAGAATAAATGCTTGTTGTATGAAAGTCTATCTCCACCTTACTAACAACATTTTGCTTCACATTACACAATTGCAACACATCTTCATTCCCCACATGATCAGAGCGAGTCTTAACATGGGGTGGGGGGTGGGGGGTGTTAAGGAAAGACTAGCTCTGATCATGTGAAGAATGAAGATGTGTTGCAATTGTGTAATGTGAGCCAAAATGTTGCTAGTAAGGTGGAGACTAATATTCATAGGCGGTTTGGCCATGTTGAAAGAGTGGGTGATGAGATGCTTACTAAGAAAATTTTTTCATCCCAAGTGGCAGAAACGAAAGGTAGAGGAAGGCCCAGAGAATCTTGGAATGACCACTTTCAGGAATGTCAGCATGAGAAAAAGATTATGAGTATGAAGTACAAAAGGTCTTGTGTGCGATGTGTGATGGATGTCAGGGAAGCTTGAGCAGACGGTCTCTTTTGAGGAGTGTTTACTTGGCAGATGGTCTTTCTTTGAGGAGCAAACTTCTGAATTTCAGAGAGCAGCTGAGTGATATGCATGTATGGAAGTCTACACCAAAGACGTTCAACTAATGTAATAACAACAAAAATAAAATAATAATAAAAACAAGAAATTATTATTTCTACTGATTTAGTCCAAATGATTTTTATTAAGCCCATATACGCCAAAGAGCCAAAGCGTTACGACAAGCATGTCTTTATGCAGATTGAAGCATCTACAGGAAAATGACAGCATGTGAGAAGGTCATGAAACAGTATAAATGACATGTGATACTGAAGTCTGTTAATGGTGTTATTCTTGTTCTTTAGATTGGAAAGACAGCAGACTTAAGCGAGTTTGACAAAGGCCAAATGGTAACGGACGGAGCATTTCCGAGACAACAAGGCTTGGGGGTTGCTCACGATCAGCTGCGGTTAGCACCTTTAAAAGGTGGCTCAACGAGGGAAAAATCACGAACCACTAGCAAGGTGTGAGCTGAACACGACTCATTGACTCCACATGGTATGAGCCAATGGAAAAGATACTGTGTCACAACTCGCCAGTAATCTGAATGCTGGTGATGAGAGTAACATGTTGCTACACACAGTACATTGAACCCTGCTGGAAATGGGGCCGTGTAGCCACAGTCCAGGCAGAGTGCCAAATGCTAACCTTGGTTTATTGATGAAAACGCCTACAATGGGCATGCAAGCATCAAAACTGGAGTTTGAATGATTGGAAAAAGGTTGTCTGGTCTGGCAAATCTCAACTCCTGTTGCACCATGTGGACAGCAGGGTACATGTGCATCATTTATCCGGGGAAGTGTTGGCACCCGCAGTGGTGAAAACGGGCCAGAACACAGTGGAGCCCCGTAGGGGCGAAACCCCACATTCCGAGAGTGATGCGACACCAAAGGGAAGGGAGCGTTTAATTTGAATGAAATATTTTGCAATGTATTATACATTTAAATTAATAATGACATCTTGAATGAAATGTCCGTTGCTTCAAAAATAAAAAAAAAAAAAATCCTTTTGCTCTAATAAAGCTCTAATAAGGTGCTTGGTGAGAGCGAAGTTAACGACAGGAGCTGATCGCCGACTGTCTAGAGGACCTTCTCTGTGATTCACCAGACAGCCGGAAGACTTTGGAAATTATTTTAGGAGATAATTTTTGTGTTCAAATCAAAGTTATAATAGATATTTCAGTTCAAGGTTCATACTCTTCCAAGCAAAATAAATTCAAGCACTTTTCAAGGACTTTTGAAACCCTAATTTTCATATGTGTGTACTGTCATTCGGCCAGTAGGTAAGTATTTTAGTAAGTTCAGACCATTAACCTTAGCTAGGGAGTGGACACACCTTCCTTCAATGACCTGCCTGTTACCTCCTGACACTCCCTGTTGGTTTATTTTATTAATTAACTTAGAATTGCCCCTCTGTTTTGGTGTTTTTCAAAATCATTTTATTTTGTGGAATGTTTTGAAAGGAAAGGGTACATTATTTTCGTATTCATCTGCTGGTATGACATTTATTGTTTGCTTTAATTTTTTATTTTTGATGCATGACTTGATGCTTTGATGCATTTTTTGATGCAGCCAGGAGACAAAGGGTCCACGCATGAAGCACAAACAATTCCTCGAAGTTCCACCCTCCGGCAAGAATGTGTCCATAACCCCAGAAAACAGAAACCCATCACAATTTGCGAATACATCATTCCACTTATTTTACTCTCGTGGCTGACACTTTACTCTGTAGTGATATCATAGCCAAGACACCAGCTGTCCACTCACTTCCCTGGATTGAACACAAGTTCTGCGCTATTTGATCAGCTTGGTGTTTTTATCAGAACTACATAGAAATATCCTATGCATCTTTTTAGCACAATCAATTATTTATTATTTAACACATGCTCTTTTATATCATTACTTAAAAAACAAAACAAAACAAAATTTCAAGTATTATTTACAGTCTTAAACTTTTTCAAGGACTTGAACATTAACTTTTTTTATTCAAGGACTTTTCAAGGTTTTCAAGGAGTGTACGAACCATGCAGTTAAAATAAATGGATATTCTAGACAGAGCTGAGTTTCTTTCATTTTGTCGCCCAAGACAATTGCACATCTGCACCTCAAATACGAGCTGACTTTTTTTCTCTAATGTTTATTAACAACAGACACTTTTAATTGCACCATAATTCAAATGGTCTTTTTAATAAGAAACATACCTCTGAATAAAGAAAACAGCTCTGACTTTGGCAAAATGTGAGTATTTCATTTTAAAGTTTAATAACGAAATTTCCTTATATGGTTTTATATCTACTGTGAATGGGTTTGGGCATATTAAATTTTTATGGCATTCACTTGTACGTTGGGTTCTGGCAGCAAATAATTCCCATTTCCACTACTGGGCACCAGGATGTACTGTGGGACAAAAACAAGCCAGTGGAGGAAGTGCAATGCTTAGCCAATGTTCTAGGAAACCCTGGGTTCAATCATTCATGTGCAGGAAACTACAACATTTACTAGCTACCTAAACATCATTGCATACCAGGTACATACTTTCATAGAAATCCCTTTTATTACTGCCTTCTTTCAGCATGATAATGTGTCATGACACACTGTCCAGATTATTCAAGAATGGTTTGTGGAACATGAGGAAGACTTCCAAGTATTGCCCTGGCCACCGGATTCCCCAGACACAAATCCAATCAAGCATTTATGGTTTGTGTTGAAACTTTTAGAAAATTTGATCTGATGCAGCTCAAACATATAATTTACAATAGTTTAAGGATGTGGTGGCACTGTGTTGGTACCAGATACCATAAGAAACTATTTAGAAATATTGTAGCATCCATGCCTCACTGGGTGAGAGCTGTTTTGGTGGTGGGTGGAGGACCAACATGATATAATGATGCAGTGGTGGTCACAATGTTTAGGATCTTCATTGTACACCTATGTTTTAGATCTATACTGAATATATCATGTAGCATACATTCCTACATGCCTTTGTTAAGCCTGTCATTTCTGCAATGAAGCGTTTACCGTCAATTTTTCTCTTTCAGCCTTTCCAACTGTTGGCAGTATAGGTCAGCATTTATCATTTGGTTGTGTGCAAGTAGCTCCTAGTCTATTACCTCCTCCCCCTTGACATCTCACCTAACACTTAACAACATTTTTCTTACACGCAGTCCTCCTCTTGATGTTGATGGAGCAGTCTCACCAACTGGGTAGAGTCCTTTGACACTTTACATGTCTGCAAAGTATCCACTTTTCATCCCATGTAACTAATTGTTCCAAGAAAGGTTAATTTTTTTGAAGCACAAGCAAAGAAAGACAGATTGTCATTTTGTCTGATCAATTTATTGTGGATAAGTCGTGTGGTACCCACTGGTCCCACTTTGTAATAAACCCAGCCTATGCATCTTTCATTCTACTGTGTTCTGAGTACAGAAAACCTTTCTGATAATTCTTCAATAGCTAAATGTTGGTCATTTTATATGGCTTGGTTGAGATACTCTTTAGAAACCTCTGATGGATGTCCAGAATGTGGTTGATCTCTGCAGCTTCTGTCTCCTTCACAGAATTACCAGAACCAATGGCAGCATGTGCTTTTGTCTATAGCATTCTTGCCATACACCCCATAAATGTTTCTGCAGGTGGCTTCAATTGCCTCTGTCAAACTTATAAAGCAAACAATACCTAATGTAATCCTTATTGCTTGACATGTTAACCCTTGTGCGACTTGTTTACAAATGAGATGCACTCGCATAATTGGTGCCATTTTACAGCCTGCTCCTTGAAGCATTTTGGCCATCACATGCGCCATCTGTTGTAGAACTCATTACTTAAATATTTTACTAGGAATTTGTATCACAAAAAATGGGTAGAACTTCTGCATATACCTAATACCTTGCTTGTTAATCTGGTGGACTTCAGACTTCAAATACCTCATTAATGAACTTCTACTCTAGTATGGGTACACACAACACACCCCCAGCCAAATGACCATAATACACCATGACAGCTAACAATGTTTTTCTCGCTTTCGGAGAATGATTCTGGCATAGATTCAAATCCATAAGCCACCTTCACCTAACTTGAAGTCTTTGATACACTTATGACTGATGATTAATCAGTGGATGCTATTTAACAGAAAAGTAGGTAAATCAGAAACAGGGCATTTCAGGTAGCCAGGTTTTAACACTGCAATGGCTACACACCTAAAAAGAAATTGAATTAGTCTGTGTGTTCCCTTTAACCTATATTAAGGTTCATGGGTTTTTCCTTTTCAAGAGATGATGAGGAGCAGTTGTGGTTCTTCTATAGGAACGCTCTACCCACAACTTTTTAGGAAATTTTATTACATTAACAAAATTTTTTTTAAATGCTCTGCAAGTGTGAAGATTAGATTGAAAACATGTTGAATTAATAAGTTATTATGTGTTCTGAAAAGCAATATTATGACAGTGAAAAACATTTAACGTTTTCTTGCCATTAAACATTCGAAATTTTCCATCTATAGTTCATATACAAATTTGAATTCTGCCCGCAGCTCCAGTTCAGGGGTATTTGAGCATGTACAGTTAAGCACTCAGCTGGAAGCTTCATTCTCATTCTCTCAGCTTCTCATTTTATTACTGAGGGAAAATGCAACTGCCCACTTCTGTGTCTTGCTTTACTTGCTGAATTATTTTGGTGCCATTCTTCTGTTTCATTAAATGAACAATGTCAGGGATATTTTAATATATCCATATATAAAAAATGAAATATGAGAAGATAAATGTTTTGTCTTTTTAATCATGAATACTGTTGATTATTTGCTGAAACATCTGTTCTCCTTGCATTCATTGGAACAGAAATGGGAAATTAAAAGACTGGGTAGAACTACATACTGACTGTGACATAAAAAGACACTGTACTTCACTTCCCATGTTTATTTAATGGCAAAATTTCATGGTACACAACTGATGGGAAAGATTTTTGACATTTTACTCACAAAATTCAGAAGCATGACGTGCCCTCTGCACACAAGGATAATGTACTGATTTTGGTTGTACATGGTAGGGCAAATATAACATAGAAACTGGTTAGTTACAGGTGGCAAATTCAACAGTAAAATGGAAAAGTAAATAAGCAATCAGCATATTCTGTCACATCTGAACTTGCTCTGCATGGACATAATGAATCAGACTTGTTGTTTGATTCGGTATATATATATATACCGAAACATAATAAACATAAAATTGCAAAAATAGAATGCCATGACCTCGTGCTCTGCTGCAGGGGGTCAATGTCACCTGAAATAAAATACATAAATAATGCAGACACTACAAGCACAGTAGAACTCAATTAAATATGTGACAACCATAAATAATACAAGGTCAGCCACCGGCTGCCAATCTTCAGGGGAGGATACATTTGACGGCTGAACTTCTGACAGGTTTCATGTGGACGTCCTGATTTAGCAACCCCGACCGAATAAAAATAACTGGACATCCCATCCTTCCTACCTGTCAGGAAATATACTTTAAAATCAACTTAAGTAACAAATTTAAACATTCAAAATAGACCTACCTTAACCCTGACTGGTGCCCATGACCGGTAAACACAATTTACTATGGCCATCCACCTATAGAGTTCATCATTAGGTTAATGCGTACGTAAAGGGTACGTTCAGAATTATATAGAATAATGTAGTTGTCCTTCCCCACTGTAAAATATACCATGTATGCTGGGAAAGAATGGTTAAATGCTCCGGAGCAACTCAGAAGAAAATACAGTTCTTTATGTAGCCCTGAAAGTTAGTAAGGATGGGCTTCTGGTTTATTGATCTTACAAAATCTTAATCGTAATGAGGTAAGCAGTTCATGTGTTTCTAATAGTTTACTGAAATGATAGTTACAGAAGGCCTCTGGATATTCATTACTTGGTTGGTTGGTTGGTTAATATATTTTAATGGCGCAAGGGCCATGGTTGGCCAAAGAGCGCCAAAACAAAAGACATCAAAACAAAACTAAAGCAATAAAAACGTACACAAGGTTAAAAACAGGCTGATGTAGTAAAAATGAAATATGATAGTGAACAAGTTAAAATCTAGATAAGTTTAAAAAAAGTCAATATCCTGTAAAAACGAAAACACTGCTTTCATGTCGCAGGCTTCGCCAATAATTGTCTGCAGCGTAGCTGCTCCTTCGTCCAACAGATGAGAGTGAAAATGACGAAAACGATGATCACGAAACCGAACACAAGTACACAAAACATGAAGGACAGTGAGACGACAGTCGCACGCCTCACACACTGGGACACTCTCGCCACACAGCAAAAAGCGGTGAGTAAAACGACAGTGCCCAATGCGGAGACGTGCAAGAACAACTTCCTCACGACGGTTCTTCCGCAAACTAGACATCCAAAGTCCGATCTGTGGTTTGATGGCATAGAGTTTATTGCTGCCCTGCTGAGACCACAGGGACTGCCACTCATCCAGAACAAATTTCCGGATAAACGGCCGATAATCTCGGAAGAGACAGTGGCAGCCGAGCTGGCGACATGGAGGAAACAGACCTGGCAGAGAGATCTGCCAGCTCGTTACCCCGGATCCCAACATGGCCAGGAACACAACAGAATCGGACCAGGAAGCCATCACCCTCCAAAGTTCCAAGAAGACGACGGACATCACGGATGACAGGTGAGTCCGTGTCCTCTGGAGAAGATAAAACATGGATGACGGACTGGGAATCAGAGCAAACCATAGCGCGACGAAGTGATCGAGACTGTATGTGGCACAAAGCGAGGTGCACCGCACGCATCTCCGCCGAAAAGACGGTGGATTCAGGCGGAAGCCGCTCAGCATGTGAGGCGTCGCCACACACAAAAGCGGATCCAACGACATCCCCGGACTTCGAGCCATCGGTGAATACAGGCACGAAATCCGGGTAGACCGACAGTTTTTCAGCAAAGAGCTGCTGGTACACCAGAGCAGGAGTGGAAGACTTTGGCCACACACAAAGAGAAAGGTCAGCCGTTGCTTGAACCGGCAGCCAAGGCGGTTCATTGTAGAACCGGGTCAAACCAATCCTTGACAAGTCTAGACCAGCATCGCGCACTATGGCAGACATCCGAATCCCGAACGTCGGAACACAGGAGGGGCGGTTGGAAAACAAACGGACACAGTCCGGTTGGAAGATGGAACCATACAGTGGATGATCAGGAAAAGACTTCAGTTTTGTATAAAACTGAAGAGACAGCTGCTTACGACGGATGCATAATGGCGGCTCATGAGCCTCCGCATACAGGCTATGCACGGGAGAGGTAAGGAAAGCACCAGTGCATAGCCGCAGAGCCTGGTGATGGACGGGGTCCAAAGGCTTTAAAACTGATGGACGCGCTGAATCGTACCTAATGCATCCGAAGTCTAACTTTGACCGAATCAGAGAATGGTAAATGCGAAGCATTGAGCACCTGTCGGCCCCAAGATGTTCGAGAGAGGACCTTCAGGATACCCAATGACTTCGTGCACTTCACCTTCAAAGACTGGATGTGAGGCCGGAAGGTGAGCGCTCGGTCAAAAGTTAACCCAAGGAACTTGACTTCTGACACCACGGGGATGGTAGAGCACCCCAGACGGAGGCTGGGGTCTGGAGTGAAGACCCCGTTTGCGGCAAAAATGCACGCAAACGGTCTTCTGCGTCGAGAAGCCAAATCCATTTTGGGAAGCCCAGTGAGAGATCTTGGTAATGGCAGACTGGAGCTGTCTCTCGATGGTACGCATGTTAACAGAGGCGCAAGAGATCTGCAGATCATCCACGTACATGGTTCCACGAGACCGTGGGAGGAAGCAGGTGGAAAATATGGTTAACACAAAGGATGAACAACGTAACGGAAAGAATGGAGCCCTGAGGTACACCCTGTTCTTGCGGGTACACCGCAGAGAGGGTCGACCCGACGCGCACACGGAAACTCCGGTCCTGGAGAAATCCGGCGATGAAAGATGGTAAGTTTCCCCGCAATCCGCACTCGTGCAGATCACGGAGAATGCCGTATCTCCAGGTACGATCATAGGCTTTCTCCATGTCGAAGAAGACGGAGACCATGTGCTGACGCCGGACAAACGCCTCCCTGACAGAAGCCTCAAGGCGAAGATGATGATCGGTGGTGGATCAAGATTTACGAAATCCACTCTGATGAGGCGAAAAAATGTGATGAAATTCTAAATAAAAAATGAGACGAAGGTTAATGATGCGCTCGAGTACTTTGCAAAGGCAGCTCGTCATAGCAATTGGCCGGTAGTTCAACGGGTTGGTGGGATCTTTACCAGGTTTGGGAACAGGAACGACAATGGCCGTACGCCAAGACTCGGGAAAGGCATTCTCTAGCCAAATCCTGTTAAACAGGATTAGCAGACATTCAAGAGAGGACGGAGAAAGGTGCTTCAGCATGTCGTAATGGATGTTATCCGGTCCGACAGATGTCCGGCCGGACCGATTCAGAGCGGTCTTCAGCTCCACGGCAGTCAGCGGGCTGTTATAATCTGCAGAAGAAAACGGTCCAAAAGAAATCTTGGACCGTTCAAGCCGCGGCTGTAACTGCCGGAACGAAGCAGGGTAATTGCTGCTGCTGGACATCGAAGAAAAAGCGGCGCCCAGACAGGCAGCAATACCCTGAGCGTCAGCAACCGTTCCTCCATCACTCTCAAGAATGGAGATTTTCCCAGATGGGTACTGTCCTCGAATCTTACGGATCCTGTCCCAAACAATCTTAGGGCTGGTAGCGGAGTTAATCCCGGACACGTAACGTATCCAGGACTCCCGTTGACTACGCCTACGAACCAATCGCGCGTAGGACTTGGCCTTCTTGAAAGCAAGTAGGTTCGTGTCGGTGGGGTACCGACGAAACCTACCCCAAGCCCGATGTTGGGCCTGACGAGCTGCCATGCATGTGGAATTCCACCAAGGTCTTGGGCAACGTGGAAGTTTAGTCGACGTCCTGGGGATGGTAAGTTCTGCCGCATGCACAACACAATCCGTTACCGCGCAACAGCGACATTGACCGTTCCTTAGGTCACCATAGCTGGAGTAATAATCGCTGAAGCCGTGAATGCGTCCCACTTGGCACGATCAATATTCCATCTAGCAGGGCGAGTAGGGTAACGGTACCCGCCACCCGCTAGACGGAGAAAGATGGGAAAGTGATCGCTGCCAAGGGGATCACCAGACACGCTCCAGGACCAGTCAGGATATAAGGATGGTGAACTCAAAGACAGATCAATGGCTGAGGACGAACGGGTGGGTTCATGAAAATAAGTAGCAACTCCGGTGTTGTGGAGACAGAGGACGTGCTGGAGAGAAGGGACTCAACAACACGGCCCCTGGAGTCTCGAGTTGTAGAACCCCACAACGGATTGTGAGCATTAAAATCTCCAAAGATGAAGAAAGGAGGTGGCAGCTGGTCAACTAAATCTTCCAGATCCGAAAGGCTTACAGCTTCAGTTGGTGGTATGTAGATGGAACACACCGTGAGCAGAGTGTTCACAGACAGTCTCACTGCCACTGCCTGCAAAGGCGTCCGAAGGGCAACCGCAGTGACAGGGACACCATGAGGAACAACGACGGCCACTCCTCCGCAGGCAATTACGCCGTCCTGGTGATCTTTGCGGAAAAAAGAATGTCTCCGCAGCGAAGGAGTGTCCGTCATGCGAGAAGCTTTGTCTCCTGGAGACACACGCACACAGGTGTGTGCGAAGACAGTAAGCCTTTTAAATCGTCAATGCGTGAACGCAGACCTCGGCAATTCCACTGAATGAGCGTGGCCATAATGAAAAATGTAATGAAAGAATGAAAAAGACAGACGACTAGAACGTCTCACTGTCGTCCATCACCTCCAATCCATCCGCAGTGTCGGGAGGTAACACAGGGCTGTGTTTACCCCCTGTGTTGAGAGATGGTTTTTGCTTGCTCTGTTTCGGGGAGGATGAACCCGGTTTTACCTTTTCCGGCTTCTTCTTTCCAGTGCCCTGGACCTGGGTCCCTGTGATGGCCGTAGATGGTTTCGGCATAGAGGTAGGTTTAGGCGACGATGTTGATGTCGCCTTGGATGCAATACGGCGAGACTTCAGTGCTTCCATACCAGCAGTGACGATGTCCCCCAAATCATAAGGACACCCCGCTGGGATGGACACCTCAGTCTGGACCGCCACTGAAGCCTTCTGCACCACAACTGAAGCATAGGACAGCCGGCCTGGTTGTAAAGGGGCGATCCGCCGTCTAGCCTCGGGATATGAGAGATGCTCAGTGGTCTTCAGGCGTTGGATTGCCTGTTCCTCTATCCACTTTGGACACTGCTTAGAAGAAGCAGGATGAGTCCCTTCGCAGTTGACACAATGATCAGACTCTGCAGAGCAATCCGCCAAAGAGTGTTCTGTGGAACCACAGCGGCCACACTTCGCAACATTACGGCAAGACTGCTGGGAGTGACCGCAATGCTGGCACCTGAAACATCGCAAGGGGTTCGGGATGTATGGGCGAACATCAAGCCGTAAATAACCTGCCTTGATGGAAGTAGGCAGGTTTGGAGAGTCAAACGTTAGGATGATGTTACGGGAGGGAATAGATTTCCCATCCCGCCTAAAAAGAATCCGCCGAACCCCAATGACAAGCTGTTCACCAAGTTCCTCCAGCAATTCCTCATCGCTGCATTCAAGCAGGTCGCGGGAGTTGACTACACCGCGAGAGGAATTTAGATAACCGTGTGGAGAAACCTGAACAGGAACGCCAAGCAAAACGGTCGTTTCTAGCAAGGTGGCACTGTGGCGTGGAGTAGAAGTTTCCACGAGAAGATCCCGGAAGGGAGCTTCTTCACACTCTTTGGAGAGCCAGCAACGGCTTGCAGAGCCTTGTTGATCCGGAAAGGACTCTTGGTACTGAGTGACTGTGAAGAGTCACCAGATTTAATCAACAGAAACAGAGCATTGCAATTAGATGTGACAAGTTTCTTTGTGGAGGAAGGAGCACTTTCCTCCACAGGGCGCTTTAAAGTATTATTAGCATGGGAAACACTTGGGGTTTCCATGAATGAAGGAAAAAATTCGTCCGCTGACCTCCCCACCCACTACCGAGCCCAACGAGGGAGAGCCGGAGGTCCGCAAGCCCAAGAGGACGCAGGACACGGCTCTAGGGATAGTCAGCGGATATAGCAAGTTGGTAGGGCAGACACACGCTCAGCGTGCACCCAGACTTTCCCGTGCCCGGAGAACACCCCTTTGGCATGCCCACCCTACCCCCCAACTCACCCAACCGAACAGAACGACAAGCCGCTAGAAGTCTGGACGCCACTCGGCCACAGACTACCTGACCAGGAGTGGGTTAGCTCCCAGCCTCCTGTTTAGGGCGAAGTAGAGGGCAAAGAGGAGTGTTGGCATCTGGAGACACTACAACCCGGCCCCCAAATACCTCAGCCTCCAGCATCCTCATTTCCACCTGTACGGGTCACCGCATACGGCAAACATGCAGGTAGAGTCTAAGCTAACCAGCTCCGGAAAAACAGAAAATGTAACAGAAAAAGAGAAAAGACAGGGAAAAGAACGAGGAACAAAACCCGGAGCTGGCTCCTCATCACAACCTCAGCAGTCTACAACTGAGGCGGGTACATGTCAAGATATGAACTTAAGACAAAAAAGCAAAACAATAAGAGAAAATCAGCTCGGGCCGTGGGTACGCCATCCCCCATCAGCTGGATGAACAGCTGTCCCTTCGGTGATGTAATCGTCAAAGCCGCAGAGGCAATAGAAACCGTCACAAGGTTAGCTCGGGCCGTGGGGCGCCACTCCCCAAATAACTGGTAAACCAGTTATCCCCGTGCGGGGATATTCATTATTTAAACATCTCCAATATAATCTTCTTAGTTGCTTAATAATATTATGCTTTTTTTGTGACGATGATGGGCAAAACACGTAACAATATTAACAAATAAAGGTAACTTGATCACGCTAGTTACGTTAAATGAAAACTAACTTTTACAAAAAGTTCGTAAGTTGGAAGCTTTCGACCTTATCTTAGGTCTTCATCACGCCAATGGAGGACTAAGATTGTTGCCAGATTCTACATTTGAATTTTCCTATTTTTGTTGCCAAAACTTATAATTGATCTCCAGATCATCGGAATGTAGAGAGGAGATTCGGAATTGCAAGTCATTAAGTTGAAAATAATTTCTAGGTTTTCACGGTAACGGAGGGCAAAACGATTGTCAAAAGAAGCAATTTGTTTTGCTTCGTTCCAGTGGGGAACTGCAGATGTGTCTTCCATTGTTAAAATAGACAAGGCAGTATTAGGATTGGCTTTCGAAACATCTTTTTTATGTTCTAAAATTCTATGGTTAATGCTCCTGTATGTGCTTCCAATGTATAAGTTATCCCCAGTAGAAGAAGAGATAGGAATGCAGTAAACTCCTGGGAGGTTCAGGCTTTCAACTTTGTCCCTATCCCTTTGTAGAAGTTTCAAGATGTTTGGGGTAGATTTAATGGCAAGAGGGTAACCAAAACTTCTAAAAAGAATCTGTAACTTATAAGCATAGGAAAGATGGTAAGGAACAGAACCACAGAATTTCAAGTTTTCTTTCTTTTGAGGAAGGAGGCATTCAATTTTCGAATGGTTTTCATATTTCTTTATGAAGGAGTTGACTGTAAGAGCAGGGAAACCATGAGAGAGGGCTATTGTAGAAATTTTGGAGAGTTCTTCTTGAAGAGAGAGTTGGTTGTTGCAAATGATATGAGCCCTGTGGATATAGGACTTCAATGCTGCAAGCTTGTAGAGATGCAGGGTGAAAGATTTGTAGGGAATGATGTTAGTGACCGCAGAAGGTTTACGATAGACGGAACGAGTAATGGAGAGATCAGCGTTTCTGCAGATAGATACATCCAGGAAATCAATTTTGTGGTTTACTTCCTTAGATATAGTGAGATTAATGGAAGGAAATTTTTCCGTAATGTAGTTGATCAGTGTCTGTAGTTCAGACTCGGTATGTGGCCAGCTAATGAAAATGTCGTCTACATATCTTAACCATAGGGAAGGTTGAAAAGGGTGTTGAGGAATGATGGAAACTTCAATATGTTGCATGTAGATTTCTGCAAGCAGAGGGGAAAGAGGTGAGCCCATGGGGAGACCAGATTGTTGCCTATACACAATTTTGTTGAAAACAAAACAACTGTGTTGATGAATAGTGTGGAAACAATGAATAGTCAAAGATCTTTATGATTGTTTCCACACTATTCATCAACACAGTTGTTTTGTTTCCAACAAAATTGTGTATAGGCAACAATCTGGTCTCCCCATGGGCTCACTTCTTTCCCCTCTGCTTGCAGAAATCTACATGCAACATATCGAAGTTTCCATCATTCCTCAACACCCTTTTCAACCTTCCCTATGGTTAAGATATGTAGACGACATTTTCATTAGCTGGCCACATACGGAGTCTGAACTACAGACACTGATCAACTCCATTACGGAAAATTTTCCTTCCATTAATCTCACTATATCTAAGGAAGTAAACCACAAAATTGATTTCCTGGATGTATCTATCTGCAGAAACGCTGATCTCTCCATTACTCGTTCCGTCTATCGTAAACCTTCTGCGGCCACTAACATCATTCCCTACAAATCTTTCACCCTGCATCTCTACAAGCTTGCAGCATTGAAGTCCTATATCCACAGGGCTCATATCATTTGCAACAACCAACTCTCTCTTCAAGAAGAACTCTCCAAAATTTCTACAATAGCCCTCTCTCATGGTTTCCCTGCTCTTACAGTCAACTCCTTCATAAAGAAATATGAAAACCATTCGAAAATTGAATGCCTCCTTCCTCAAAAGAAAGAAAACCTGAAATTCTGTGGTTCTGTTCCTTACCATCCTTCCTATGCTTATAAGTTACAGATTCTTTTAGAAGTTTTGGTTACCATCTTGCCATTAAATCTATCCCAAACATCTTGAAACTTCTACAAAGGGATAGGGACAAAGTTGAAAATCCTGAACCTCCCAGGAGTTTACTGCATTCCTATCTCTTCTTCTACTGGGGATAACTTATACATTGGAAGCACATACAGGAGCATTAACCATAGAATTTTAGAACATAAAAAAGATGTTTCGAAAGCCAATCCTAATACTGCCTTGTCTATTTTAACAACGGAAGACACATCTGCAGTTCCCCACTGGAACAAAGCAAAACGAATTGCTTCTTTTGACAATCGTTTTGCCCTCCGTTACCGTGAAAGCCTAGAAATTATTTTCAACTCAATGACTTGCAATTCCGAATCTCCTCTTTACATTCCGATGATCTGGAGATCAATTCTAAGTTTTGGCAACAAAAATAGGAAAAATTCAAATGTAGAATCTGGCAACATCCTCCATTGGCATGATGAAGACCTAAGATAAGGTCGAAAGCTTCTAACTTACGAACTTTTTGTAAAAGTTTTCATTTAACGTAACTAGCGTGATCAAGTTACCTTTATTTGTTATTTATTATGCTTTTTATTACATACTCGCGTAATTCGCAAATTACAGAAAAAACTTCTTCAGAAGTTGGAGGTCCAATTGCTGTATATTTTTGCTTTAAAATTAAACAGCTCTTTTTTATCATAAATATCTAGTTCTGGTTTACCTCCCTTGAACTCCATCTGCAAATCAAGAAAATTAATCTTGTTTATATCTGTATTTGTCTTAAGTACACTTAGACCCCTGGGATAGATATCTTCAGGTCTAAAGTCTGCAATATTGGTTTTAAAATAGATCAAATCATCAACATAGCGAAAACATCTGACTTCTAAATGGTGGTATTTTTCTTCATAAGCGTATAGGTACAAGTTGGCCAATAAACTTGAAAAATTAGTGCCCACAGGGACACCCATAATTTGTACTAGAATATTCTTCTGATCATATATATAGTTGTTAAATATACACAGTCTACAAAAAACATCCCAATAATTTTTATCATAATTAATAGATTCGTCAAAACGCATATAATAATGGTCGAGAACAGTACGGAGATCTTCCAAATCAGTTGTAGTAAATAAATTAGTAAAATCAAAAGTTTTAACATTTCTCAAAGTGTCATTGACTTTAATAACTTTCAGGGACATGTCCTTGAAAGATCTGGTTCTTGATTACAGCAACTACAGACTTATGGGGGGGGGATGCCTCTTTAACAAAAACATATTGTATTCTTTCTTTCCAGGCAAAGTTTTTTGATAAAATTCCATTTGGAGCTGTCTCAAAGGAGAAAAAGCAGCAATTCCTACTTGGGAATAATCTTCAAGTTATTCCTGCATACAAATATGTTGACACTCTGGTAAGAAGAACTTATAATTATAATAAGTTCTGCAGAGAATTGAGAAATTTGAACCCTCAAGACTTACCTTGTTACTGTCAAGAAGAGCAATACCAGCCTTATGTTGACAATGAACAGGGACACATTATTACAGGGAACACAGGTATTATTGAAAGCTTAGAATTGAGAAGCCTTTTAAATAAATGCTCTAATTTTCACCCAAATGTGTTTGTCTATGTGAAAATTATTAAGAGGTGTCTGTCCAAAGATCTACACTGCTTTGCAATGAGGGACGTAGGGGTGCGGTAAATCTTTATGATAAAAGATGTGCTTTTGATTTCGATATCATTTACTACACTCATTGGTCCTCCAGTATTTCTAAAGAAGTACATCGTAATCTACTCCTTTCTCAATTTCATAGAACAGCAAAAATATGCTCCACACAGTTTTAACTTGTAAAAAATCTTAAAACACTTCTATCTAGACTGCATTCTAACAACTTTCCCAGTAATTTTTTAAAGCATTATTTAAAACACTTAATTTCGAATTTTAATTCGGTTTCAAAGAGTTTCAAATTGCACATTGGCACGCTTTACTAATCTAGGACCTTACAATATTAAGTGAGTCAGGCAATATAAAGTACCACTTGGTGGGTCCCTAAAGGTTGAAGTCTTCTCTTTACATACACAGTTTTGCATCTCGTCATTTTACATATTCTTTTGGCTTGCTAGGATGTTATCTAACTGTGACCACTTTAACATTAGCATATATATTTGGGTTCTTGTGGGTCGTTGGTCCGGTCTGCCGGTAAGTTTTTTTTATCATTTTTTCAGTGTTTATATTCTTTTTTGAATTTCAATGTCTGTTTTGGCGTTTGGTCTGGTGGCCTAGGGAACATGACCAACCGACATATTTGGTTCTCTTTGTCGTTTGTTGGTACTAGAAAGGCTACTCCCACAGGTTGATGCTCTCTGATAATGGCAACCTGTTTGTTCATTTTTTTTTTTTTTTTTTCAATTTTGAATTTTCATTATTGAGTTTTTATTCAGTATTCTTTATGGAATTTAATTTTTGCAATTCTTATTTTCTACAATTCACTCTCTCTCTCTATATATATATTTTGCTATTTTGTTTTTTGAGGTTACTTTTAATTCCATTGTAAATCACATAAAAGCATTAATGTAACAGTACTCATTATGCGTATCCTACCTGTTTGTTAAACCATGAGCCACTACTCTAATAAAGACAGGACATTAGTGAAAATCCTCCAAATATTGATAGGACATTAAACATCATAAGACAGTTCAGAAGACATACATAAGGACATTCAAAGCATAAAGATAGGACACACAACCAAAGTGTGCTCATAAAACTTAACTCCATCTAAAAAGAAAAATGGTGAGGCTTTTATCAATTTAGGTATAATGAACAATTATAACGGCATGAGCATCTATACAAAAGTGCCTCAACAAAAACAGAAATAGAAGATGAAACACACCATCAATGAAAAAAGAAAACTATATATGTGAAAAATCATACATACACATATGGTTTAATTTTAGTGTGCTTGAATTCATGGACCCTGAGCCAACTGTGCTTATTGAATTCTTTATCACAATGTGAACACTGAAAGAAGATACACATAAATTCTAATGAACACATTTTTCATGGACAGAAACATGAATGCAAAGTTAGCATAGCACTTGGTAACTCAATCTTAACTCATCAACTCCAAATGCTAGTGACATGGACTAATAAATTTAAATTGTTGACTTGACAGTTTTCTTAAGAAATTAATACATGGCACATTATTTTACACTCTCAAACATACACCTGAAAAATCTTGGAATTTAAAGCAGATCATAAATGGCTGAAGCAATGGAAAGAACTGCCAACATGCTAGGATATCACAAAAATTAAGGAAGAAATATTCATCACACATACATGGAAAATACACAAGTAATTTCAGCAAGGACAGTGCAGTATCGAATTGTTCACTGCTCACCATGTAACAACTCAGAAAACTTGGATAATATGCATCACCCTGCTTCCTTGTAGTATTGGTGACCCTTTCTAATCCAGGAATGGATATATATACACTGGTATCCAAAATTAAAGTCCAGAAGGCAACAGCAGGCAAATAATCCACAGCGCTCAATGAAATGTTACGATGTTCACAGGACATATGCAAATGGACACAGGAAACAAATACCCGCAGTGAAATTTCCATATCAGTGAGCAAAATGCTGTCCAATGAGTAAATTGAGTTACATACTTAAAAAGCCAACAGGGAATGGCAAGGGCATTTCTAGTTGACAGTGTGTGTAAGAAATGTTCCAGTGACTGCAAACGATTTCCTTATGTCTCATACATGTGTATCTGATACAGTACAGTGGCGAGCTATAGGATAACTAGAAGCATGAGTCTCAGAACCAGGCCTATAGTTTGTGTCTTGCTATGTGCATATCACAGGAGAGCTCTTATGAACTGGTACATGCAACATCGTTCCTGAAGCTCAAACGAGTGAGTTGGTGTTCTATTTGTTTGTTTCTTTTGTTTTATAGTGGGTTTAATGACCACCAATAAAACAAAACAAACAATAAATTCCCTGGTTCCATAGAAGGGAGAGAGCCAGTGCCATAAGACAAACACAACATCCTTGCCTCTCTGGGATTCGAACCCAGACCCATCTTGGACAAATGGTCAGAAGCCAACAGTATTCTTTTTACAGACGAGTCGAGATCCAGTCTACAAATGGATTCCCATTGGCATTTCATCTGGAGACAATGGAGACCCACAATGATCTTGGAAGCATCTACGAATGCGATTCTTCAGAGACAGTGGTCTGTTTATGTGGGATGGCAATAAGTTTGACGGTTGTACATCCCTCTGTGTGCTTGCCTATGACAATGTGAATGCTGAGCGCTATACAGACGAGATCTTAGAGATCTATATCAAACTTTCTTGGGGAGCTGTTGGCTCTCACTTCCTTTTAATGGATGATATTGCTCACCTACACAGGACTCAGCTTGCAATAATTTTCTGCAGAGCGTACTAGTATATTCAGCATATAAACTGGCTAGCAAGTTCTCTGGACCCAAACCTTAAACAGCATACCTGGGATGACTCACAGCAGCTTGCTAGCCCCCCCCAACCCTTCCTGAGCTAAGCTAAGCACCGCCCTCATGGAGGAATGAAATTCTTTGGCTCCACAGTTCATCAGCAATCTGGTGATGAGCATACATCATCATTGTAAGAGTTGTCTGTCAGTATGAGGTGATTACATTCCTTATTAAGACACTTTTAGGTTACAGTCTTACATCTCATCTTGCTGGCATTTGCAGATGTGATCTTGTATACACAAAATGTTTCATTACCCTTATGATTGTTTCTCATTACGTGCCAAATGTCTCTACATGCAGTTGCATGTTTTCCTTTTTATCCATGTGAATGTCTTCCAGACTTTAATTTTGGACACTAGAGTATATAGGTCACAAGTCACTAGTGTATCAGATGTTGTAACAGAAATGAAGGAAGAAATAAACCACAAGTTTATCTAGTTCTTTCACATTTACTCCTAAGGAAATATTTCACATATACATTGCAGATCCCAGGAATTCCTTAGCCATGACTGATTAGTTTTGGTTACTTGGAAATTCACTGTTCTGGTTGGTGTAATGGTAGCATGCTCGGGTTTAAATTGGGAGATACAGGTTCAATTCCTCTTTTACCACGATGCATTTTTCACGTTTTCTAAAATTTTTCATGGTGAACAGTGAACTAAAAGCAATTCAATACTCTAATGTGACTGCTGAAAATAATTTGGGGACATGTAAATGTTTCATTAGCTCACTCTTAATCAAAGATATTTCACACAAATATTTACAAATGAAACAAAATCAGTCACAATATTTTTTGATTGGTCTTGATATGACTAACAACTCAGAACTACACAGAAGTACAAAGACACATTCTTAGCAGGAACCAAGTTGAAGTGTGAAGTCAGTAATTAACTGAAATAATATGAGGGGTGACTAAAATGTTTCCAGCCTTACTAAACAGACAAGAAACATACATATTCTTTTTTCTACTCGACTGCATTGGGGGTTGACAAATTTTGCTTCTGCACAATTTTTTAAGCCAAATGTTCTTGCACAATCCTTTCAGAAAGTCACAAGTCATCTTCATAAGCCATCACAAGCTAAATGTTTTTCAAAATTTGGGGAACTGGTGGTAGTCTAATGATGCCATATCAAAAAAGTAATTCTCAAAGTACAAATCTGTAGCCATGAACATGACTGATATGTGATCTAGGGCATTGTTCTGGGGAACATGAATCACTTGCAAAGCTTCTCACAAAATTTCCTATAGTTATTTTCATATAGTTGCTAAGGAAATCCTGAATAATATTTTCCAGCAGATTCTTTCTCTTTTCCATGTAGTGTATGAATAGAACTTATCCTCTGATTCCAAAATGTGGAGGCCCCACTTTGTGCCAGTTGAAGGGACACTTTCTTTTCCCCTTATCCTTTCTAAGTGAGCAATGATGGGTACTTTGGCTATATGGATTGATTCTTCTTCTCAGCACTCAGAAATGAGGTGTAGCCACAGTTTCTGAATACTCAGAAACTCTCTGTAAAATCTCTCATATTAATCATATTCCTGATTCTGATATCTGTCAATGTCTACTCTGAATTCTTGATGCTGTGATGACATTACTTTAAAAAAGTTAAAAAAATTAATTATTGATATCTTCAAATTCATTTATTAAAATCTATAATAAAACCATCAGTTGTTCTTTCCTGAGAATTTATGCTTTCATCTTTGCGCAGAAGCATTGGTTCTTTCTTAAGTTATGAGGTCTGAAAAATCATTCAACTTGTGAACTCTAATGGGTAACATTTTCCAGAAATTCAGAAATTTCCATTATATTGAACATCTTGACAAATTTCAATTCACATACACCTTCAGACGACGTCATTGGTGGTACAGTAAAAAATGTGGAAAGTGGGAGATTTTGCAGTTTGTAAGTTTTTGGTTTCAGAATACTGTTTGGAAACTTGCAGATAGTATGAAACATCATTCTGACACAGACAGAATTCAGTATGCATGGTAAATGTTGAGAGATTTTGCAAAGAGTTATAGAATTTTTAGTTTCAGAATATGGCTTTTGAAACTTTAACTAACTGTTTGATATAGCACTCACAGAATTCACTCTACAGTGAAAATGAAATAAAGTGGTGGGTCTAATAACATTCATCATGACCTTTTCTGATCTGAAGTCAACATTTTGGATACCCAAAGTGCTGAGATTATGCTCATTCTCCAAATTTAGGTGATAATATGCTGAACACTTTCTTGCAAGATTGAAAACAGATGGATAACATACCTGGCAGTCAGTCTTCATAACTATCACCCCTGTAGCAGTGGGGGGGCGTAGGTAACGAAGGGGCGTACTGCAGCTACTATGTTATACTTTTGTGAAGAAATTCAAACATGCACAAAAATAAAGCAATTTAACACAAAGATTCACATTTGTGTTAATTAATTTTTTATCCTTTAAGATATATTTAGCTTTGCCAAAACAAATGTCAAGTTTTGCTTTTAAAACACTAGATGACCTTTAGATTGAAGCTACTTGGCCCTTCGGCTCCGGGTTGTAATACGATCGCTCTCCAACCGTCTTCTATCTGCACTGCTGGGGAAAATGGAAGACCACATGGGGATTCCACGTGGAGAATGTGAGAAAACAGTTAGTCACCTAGGATTATGCACACGACAGGTGTCAACATTTATTCACAGCAGCTGAAGATCTGTGATGTATAAGACGGTGATTTCTTCCAATTCTGGACAAAACAATTACTTGTATTGTTAAATCTATTTAACAATGCGGTCATAGTGAGCGATGGGTTTGCCTCCCAGGGGCGCTCCGTGGCAACAATGGCACACACAACAACTAGGGCCTCTGTGAATCTTGGAGAGGTGCCAGCTAGTTATGTAGACATTGTAGAAAAGACCCCAACTCACTGGGTTTTGTTCCAGAATCCTTAGGTTGAATGACCAACTGAAACCCTCAGCTGTGGGCTAATCTCCCACACTGACGTACTTACCTGATTAAAAAGACAAAAAGAAATCAATATCCGGACTCAAGTGTGGGATATGGTGGACCTACCACACTTGAGAAGGATGGTCCACCATGGAATCGACCTGGACTTTCTAAACGGCGTATGAGAAAGAGATCTCGGCTCAGTGAATGTAAGATTGGTGTATGGAATACTAGAAGTATAAATGGCAAGATGAGTGAGGTGATTGAGGAGATGAAGAAATATAGACTGGGTGTGCTGTGTGTAAGTGAAACCAAAAAGAAGGAAATTGGGGTAGAAGAAGTGAACGACACAGTGAGTATGTGGTCTGGAGTATTGGATAATGTGAGAGGACAGGCTGGTGTAGGTGTGATTTTAAGTGAAAAGATGAAGAACAACTTAATTCACTATAGCTGTGTAAGTGAGAGGATTCTCTGGATTCGTTTGAAAGTGAAACTACAGAGAATCACAATTGTTGTAGTGTATGCTCCTTGCGACTCTGAACCTTCTGATAAGAAGGAAGATTTTTGAAATGAGCTAAAAGTTGTTTTGAGCCAGTTTGGTGCTAAAGAAAAAGTTATAATAGCAGGGGATTTCAATGCTGGAGTAGGTGTGCAGAATGCAATTTCTGACAATGCTCTGGGTAAGTTTAATGATCCTTGTGTGAATGATAATGGTGAAAGATTAATTGAACTCTGAATTGAGAATGGTTTGTGTGTATCTAATACATTTTTCAACCACAAGTATATGCACACATATACTTGGGAAAATCGTACTCTTGGTCAAAAGAGTGTGATAGATTTTGTTGTCTACGATCAGCGTCTGAAGCACTTAGTTGTTGACACCCGTGTGATGAGAGGTGCGGATGTTGGTTCTGATCATTACTTGGTAGTGTCACGAGTGAAACTTAATGTTAGTTGGAGGAAAAGGAATAGGAAGAGACTCAGGATAGAAAGAATAAAGGTTGATAGGTTCCTTGAAGACCATCAGCATTATTCTGACTTATTCAGAAAACAACTGAAGGAGCTGAAGTCTGGTGAGAGGGATGTAGAAAAGAATTGGGAATGTTTTTAGAACTGTGTTGTCTCTGCTGCTAAAGAGGTCTGTGGCACCACAATAGTGGGTAACAATAGAGGTGATGCTTGGTGGAATAGTGAGATTGAAGAGGCAATAAAGAGAAAGAAGGAAGCCTATTTGGGGATGTTGCAAGGTAGAGTCTCTGTGGAAGAATATCACTCAAAAAAGCGTGAAGCTGCTAAGCTGGTTCACCAGAGTAAAGCAAAAGATAGGAAAGAGAAAGTGGAAAGGCATGAACTGGCTTTTTGGAAAGATAGGAAGTCTTTCTAGAAGTACATGAGACTCAGGAGAAATAGGGGAAACAAAGTTGTAAGTTGTGTGAAGAATGAGATCGGGGAAATGATATGGGAGCCCAATGAATTAAGTGAAAGATGGGGTGAATAATTCTGTGAGTTATTAGATCAGGAAAGCAAAGATGATACAGATGCAGATGATGTCACAGTGAGGGATGGAAGCACAGGAGAGATCTCAAGAGAAGAAGTGTGTAAAGCTCTAAAATCTCTTCAGAATGGTAAGGCAACGGGAGTTGATGGCATAACTGCTGAGATGTTGAAATATGGTGGTGACTCTGTAATTGACTGGTTAACTGCAATTTGGCAGTTGTGCTGTGAGTTAGGAATGGTCCCTCACAATTGGAAGGATGCTATTATTGTTCCCTTGTATAAGGGAACAGGTGATCAGACTGAATGCAAGAACTATTGTGGTATTAGCCTACTAAGTGTGCCAGGGAAAGTGTTTGGTAAGGTTGTTATTGAAAAAGTACAGGGTCTTACATCAGAGAAAGTGTGGGATGTTCAGAGTCGTTTTATGCCTGGTAAAGACTACACTAACCAGATTTTTGCATTATGCACAATGATTGAAAAGTATCTGGCTGTTAGTAAGAAAGTTTTTGCTGCCTTTATAGATTTAGAGAAAGCTTATGACCGAGTAAATAGGACACTTTTGTGGAAGGTATTGAATGAATATGGTGTTACTGGGAATCTACTTAATAGTGTAAAATCCATGTATGCTGGGAGTAGAGCTTGTGTACCAGTGAATGGTATTTTATCAAAATGGTTTTCTATTGGTGCAGGAGTTAGACAAAGTTGTGTAATGTCACCCTGGCTGTTTAATATATTTATAGACGCGTGTATGTGTGATGCCAAAATAGATGATAGTGGTTTATGTCTTGGTGATATCTGTGTGTGCAGATTGCTGTATGCTGATGACACTGTCCTGTTGGCAGAGAGCAAAAATGATTTGCAATGTATGTTGTCTCAGATGTTTGAAGTTTGCATGAAATTCAAACTGAGCATAAATAAGGGAAAAACCTAAGTTATGGTTTTGAGAGAGGAACTGGTAGCACTGAAAGTCTAAATGTAAGTCTAAATGGCACTATGATTGACCAGGTGAGTGAGTTTGTGTATTTAGGAAGCATGTTTGATAGAGAGAACAAATTGGATGGTGAAATTAGTAGGCGAGTGAATTCTTCTTTGAAAGTCATAGCTGCTCTGGGAGGTTTTCACAGGAATGATGGGTTCGCTAGAGTGTCCCGCATGGCTGTGTATGAAAGTGTAATTGTTCCTACTCTGATGTGTGGCAGTGAAACCTGGGTACTGCAGAAGAAACATAGGAGTCGTTTGTGTGCTGGAGAAATGTGTTACTTACGTGGGGTTTGTGGCAAGACACGGTCTGATTGTGTGAGGAATGAAGATGTGTTGCAGTTGTGTGATGTGAAGCAAAATGTTGTTAGCAAGGTGGAGACCAATATGCTTTGGTGGTTTGGCTATGTTGAAAGAATGAGTGATGAGATGCTTACTAAGAAAATGTTTTTAGCCCAAGTGGCAGGAAGGAAATGCAGAGGAAGGCCAAGGAAGACATGTGTGGATCAGATTCAGGAGTGTCTGCATGAGAAAAAGATTATGAGTATGAAGTATTAAAGATCGTGTGTACGGCGTGTAATGGATATCAGTGAAGCCCGAGTTATATGTGAAGATCGCTGTAAATGGAGAAATTTGATACGACAATAGTAAGTAAAAATATCTGGTAGTTGGTATTTCTTTTTGGAGCTAACCTCTGAATCTCAGAGAACAGCTTAGTGATATGTATGTATGTATGTTAAATCTATTACTTAAAAAGTTAGAACTACAGGGCTGTAGGTACCATCCTACTTTTCTAGACACTCTCCCCTTCCTGACGCTCACTCCTTCTCTCACCATCGCAAACTGCAAAAAACAGGAATGCTCCCTCGTGATTGAAATCCTGGGAAAATTGGTGTGCTTAGGGGTGTTAAAGTAAATCTTGCAGGGGGTGTACATTGTGCTAGTTATGCCACAGAAGAATGTGTTTGCCAAAATGAAGGCTGATGGCTAGAAAGAAATACTAGGACTAAAAGCATGAAAATTTCCCCTTATCGAATGAAATATTATTTTTCCTTCTTGTATTGTAATCATGCAATTATAATTTATTATATCATATCTATAGTTAGTAGTTATAATCATCATTACAATCCACTGCTGGATGAAGGTCTCCTCAAGTTTCTTCCATAACGCTCAGTCTTCCACCAGTTTCCTCCACGTCACTCCCGCATGCTTTCAAATTTCATACACCTATCTCTCATGTGGTCTTCTTCTTGGTCTTTTCCTGTCTTTTGGAATCCAGTCTAAAATTTCTGTTGTCCACTGGTGGCCAGTCTTTCTGTCAAATGTCCAGGTCATTACCATTTCAGGGATTTTACTCTGATCACGATGTCTTGCATTTACCTTATTCACTAGTTCCTTCTGTTATCTTTCCTGGTGACATAAAGCATGCACCTCTCCAAGCTCCTTTCAGTTGTCTGCAGTCTTTGTATGTCTCTTTTAGTTAAGGTCCACATCTCTGCTCAATACGTAAGCACTGGAAGGATGCACTGATTAAACACTTTTCTTTTAAAGCATAATGGCATATTGCTCTTAAACATTGTACAGTTCTTCCAAAAGCTATCCAACCAAGTTTTATATGTTGATTAATTTCTTCATCAATGCGACCTTTGCTTGCTATCTTATGTCCAAGGCAAATGTAGGCACTGGTTATCCCCCCCACCCCCCATCAATCGATAAATCTTCATTTCTTGTAAAAGCATTGTACATCAGTTTTGCCTTCTGAAAGTTCATTTTTAATCCCAGTTCTTTACTCTTGTCAGCAAGTTCCTGGATCATACTCTGCAGTTTTGAAGGGGAAGTCACAAAAATGATTATATCATCAGCAAAACGAAGGTGAGTTAAATAATCTCCATTAGTCTTCATCCCTTTGTTTTCCCAATTCAATGACTGAAAGACATTTTGCAATTGGCATTAAAGAGTTTGGGAGATATGGTGTCACCTTGTCTCACACCCTTTCCAATTTTTATTTGTGCTGTATCCTCAAATAACCAAACCTCTGCGCTTTTATTTTCATAAATGTTACTAATAACACTAATGTATGCATCTTCAATACCGCAGGATTTTAAAGCCATTGTTACTGCTGATGGTTTCGTGGAATCAAAGGCCTTTTTGTAATTGATAAAAGTCATACATAATGGGAGTTCATATTCCCTCATTTTTTCAATTAGTTCTCTCAGCACACGAATATGCTGTATATAGTGTTGTAGCCACTCTTGGATCCAGCTTGTTCTCTCAGTTGAGACATGTCCAATGTTATCTTCAAGCTATGTGAAAGAACCTTAGTGAAGATTTTATAAACCACTGATAGGAGACTGATGGGCCTGTAGTTGAGATCTTTGATGTCACCTTTTTTTATGTAGCAGGATCACTGTAGCATTGCTCCAATTCTCAGGAACCTTCCCTTCATTGAGACATCTAGTGAAAACTTGGGAAAGTCTAGTTTCAGTTTCTCCATTTGCTTCTTGTATAATGTGCACAGCAATTCCATCTTAGTAATTCCAGTCAGTAGTTATATTGTATAGTATATTTGTTGTACACATCACATACATACACACTGTATTTCCACACCCACCATTTTTTTTTTGGCCTGCACTGTTGAAGTTTTGTCGTACATGTAAATAAATACCTGTAGTTACGTAAGTCCCCATACTGCATTCTTATGATGTAGAACACTGAACTATCTATTTGTATGCAACCATTTCTAGTAATGATCACTAAAGTCATAGTTATTAATCTACACCATTTAAACATATTTTACTGAATTTGTTTCTTGTGATAAAATGTATATTTATGTTCATGCATTTGTCCACGCACTGCGTTAATCCTGATTGACTGATTGATAACCTTGTATTATGCACTTCTGCTTCATAAATTACTTAAAAAGTTACAACTACAGGGCTCTAGGCACATCCCTTACTTTTCCAGACCATCATCCTGACTTCTTGTCATTGTTTCTCCATCACCAGTGATGGAGAAAGAGTGAAAACAAAAGACTGCATAAAGAAGAGCTTTTTCCAAAAATTTGTGTTTTTAATTAAAATATTTCTTAGAAGAAAACCCATATTAGATGTCTGAATTAAGCATGTTGATCTGAGTAAAGCCGTAAGTGTTTTAATACCTATTAAGCAATTCTAGCTTACAAATTAGATTAACTTCAGATTTGTGCTTGTCGAAACAATCCAGTACTTCTTTATAGTGTTAATGATCCTTTCTAACTCAAAGCAGATATAGGTCACAAATCACCAAAGCATCAAATAGCAAAGCAAACAATCCAATGCTTCTTTATAATTGTAATCAGAATTTAAGCTACAGTCACTATTTTCATGAAATGCGATGAGTTAATTCAAAATGCAAGATAAAAATTAGTGTCCATTGCAAAACGGTGCCCGCCGCGCCGTTTACATATTAACTATTAGCAGAACCTGCACCAGCTTTTCTATTTCTCTTAAAACTAAAGTTTCTGAAATTCTGGCAGCGATTCACATACGGCTAATGTTATTTTCTTAATCCTTAAGGTATGTTCCTACAGCACCTGTTGAGTCAATCCTTCCTCCCCATGATATAGAGCACTCCATAAAGGGTGCTCTGAATTTAGGCTTCAGCACTCTAAATTTAGTGAAAGCCAGGGTTAGAAACAGGCTTTTGCACTCCAACAAAAATACCATATTATTGATCTACATTGAAAGGCCAGAAAGAGGACAGTTTGATTTAAAACAGGCATTTCAGGGGTGGACAAATAAGAAAAGTAGAAGAATTTCTGGGGAAATTCCATTCTAGAAATTATAGAAAGATTAAAAACTTGTAACCTCTAAATGGCAATAAATGGTAAAAAAATGTTGTTTTTATTATTTTGTGATTACAATTTTCTTACAGATTCAATTTCTACTGGTCGTTAATTGAATCATTCATGCAAATAACATTGTAACCTACAAAATCAAATTTCAGAAGATTTGGATTTTATGCTTATTTAATCATGATTTAACAATTGAATTAGAGATATCTGTCTAATAACATGTAGCACCACCTTTCGCCCTGATGACGGCGGCGATTTGTCTCGGCATGGACTCGACAAAACACCGGAAGCGTTGGAAAGCCATGCGGATCTACGACCCCTGAACAAGCTCCCACAGTTCACGAAGATTTGATGGAGGGGGGTCAGAGCCTTGAGCATCTCTCTCGATGGCATCCCAGATGTGCTCGATGGGATTGAGGTTAGGTGACCTAGCTGGCCAAGGAAGCGAGGTCACGTCGGTGGAGTGTTCATCCAACCATTCGGATACAATTCGGGAGCGATGGCACGGTGCATTGTCTTATTGCAGGATGAGGTCCCCAGTGGGATGTTGAAGACACACAAATGGGAGCAAATGGTCGTCCAGGATATCCCGTAACGTTGACCTGTGAGGGACGATATCACACGTACCAGGGGTCCCATTTCAGTCCACGTAAACAGTCCCCAGACGAGAATGCCACCTCCACCAGCATGAAGAGTACCCTGCTGGCAAAAAGGATCCATCGCTTCATGTGGTCTGCGCAGTACTCGTATCCTGCCATCCGGATGTACCAACGTGAATCTCGACCCATCAGTCCAGGCAACATGTTTTCCCACATTTCTAGGGTCCAGTGGCGACGTTCCCATGCCCATGCTAATCTTTGCACCCTGTGATGTGCGGTCAGCAGCGGTACCCTCGTGGGACGATGGCTTCTGTTCCCCATAGTGAGGAGATGGTTCTGGATGGTGTGGCTACTTACACATTTTCGTGCACCAGCGTTAAATTGCCAAGTGATTTTTTGCACTGTGGCCCGCATGCTGTTACAATGCGAGCCAGCTGACGATGACCCCGCTAATCCACAAGCTATTGTCCACGGCAGTTGGCCCTTGCAGGGATGGTTTTACCAGATTCGATGTACTCACGGTGCACCCGTGACACAGTGGCTCGTGAAAATCCCAGTGCCTGCACGACTTCTGAGATGGAGTGACCCATTCGTCGGCCCCCGACAATTTGCCCATGATCAAATGCGCTTAGATCCTTCGTCTTACCCATACTGCGTCCGACTCTTGCTGATTCCCGTCGCATCACTCCTTATATTGTCGGATTGCTGCATACGTCATGTCGTTTCCATTTAAAGGATAACGCCAGCTGTCTCTAATTCAATTGCTCTTCAGTGTATATCAACTTATACTGCCCAATACAGTTTTCTTTTAAATGTTTTGGTATCTTCCAAAATACAAGTAATTAGTTTTCCACTGATTTCCAAAGCATTGTTGGTGTGAATAATTCAACTGATGTTACAATTTCTCAAACAACAAAAGTAGCTAACTTTTTTAGCACTTTGCTACAGCATTTTATGAGCCAGCTTAAACTCTGGTTGTAATGATCCTTTCTACCCAAAACAGATATAGGTCACAAATCACCAATGCACCAAATAGCAAACAATCCAATGCTTCTTTATAGTATTAGTGACCCTTTCTAACCCAAAGCAGATATAGGTTACAAATCACCAATGCATCAAAGAGCAAACAAAAACTGGGAGATATTGGTTCAATCCCCATCCCAGGACAGTGTAATCTTTAAGTTTTCTAGGATGTAAAATAGGGAACAGTGAACTGAAAACAATTCACTTTCAAAATCTGAATGCTGAGAATGATGTGTTTGTGAAAATTATTTCACTCTTAATTTCCATCAGTCAAGTTATCATTCTGCCAACTTTTTTAGTTATTTACAATTTGCTTGTAAATTCAAAGAAGATAAGATATTAAAAAAAGGATGCAAAACTACAACAAACCTTGAATGTTTTAGGCTTCTTATGTTTGTGCATATAGTCAGTATGTTTTTTCAGAGTAGCTACAGTCTTCAGCTCAAGTCCACAACCTTCATAATTGCACCTGTAATGCAAACGGGAATGTTAGTCAGATTACAAGTTAACTTTATGCAATTTTATCAGTAAAATAACCTTCAACATTCTGTAAGTAACATTTATGCTCAACAGAAGTGGAACAAAATGTTTAATATATATATATTTTATGGAAGCACAATCACTGCATTAATTAAAGAAATATCTTAACAGTAATGAAAACTACAGTAGAGCTCACATATAACGAGCCCGTATTTAGCAAGATGGTGGATTTAATGAGCAAAAACGAAACTTTTGTTTAGTATAATGTTAATTCCAAGCTAATTTGATCATTTTTAATGAAACAAATTAAATAAAATTCAGAGATTTAATGAGTTAGAGAAAAGCTAAGATGATCACTTAACAAGAAAAGTAACAAAACTTTATGAAATTCAATATTAAATGAGGGTACAGAAAATCTGTTGTGCAGTGTCCTGGAATGGAGGAATAGAAATGGTGGCATACAGGAGGAAATTACAACAGCGCAGGTGAATTTTGGTGTGCTAGTGGAACGATGTAGGTACAAAAGCAATGGGGAAGGAGTACACATCAAATGCTCAACAAGCGAATTATACAAGACACTCTCTCAACCACCCAATCCAAAGGAAGTATTATGTCAGCAGAGCAGAAAACAGATGATCACTTCCTGGCAAAAAAAGAATGGGTGGGGGTTCACATACATGTAATTGAATTTCTGGGCATTGATTGCAAAGAGGGATAGGGGAGTAATGGAATGGAAATGTTTCCTGTGTGAGATAAAAACAGGAGATGACAATTCATGGAATTGTATCCACTGCCCTCCCTTTGCCCTCCAAGTGAGCATTATCACTGGGAGGATCGGTGACACTTTCACTTCATGTGTGTGTAGTTAAACAGTGGTCAGTGTCACGTAGCTATCGAGCAAGAAATACTAAATAAATAGTGATAAAATAAAATATTCAAAGCATAAGTGATAAAATAAAGTATTCAAATCAAACAGAAAATAAATTCTGAATTTACTAGTAACACTTATTTGGTCATCCAAGTAACACCACTCAGAAAACTTGATAATTTCATTGCCAGAGTTGCCAACTTTTCAAGAACAGCTAGAGGAGCATCCATATAAATTTTGAGGAGCATTTTGCCTTACTTGAGGAGCAGTTATAAAAATATGTGCAAGAAATATTCGAAATGTTTGGAATTAACAATCACTTCTATTAAGTCAGTGTAATTTATTTTTCACTTACCTGTACATCATTTTAGAGATAAATATGTGGCTTTTTTGCCTTCTGCAGTACTTCATTGGTGAACACAGTCTGATAGCAGACACTTCCTTTGGCTTTAGCAGAACATTTTTCAATTAGAAATGCCTCCAAAGTTTCATGGCCTAAATTGCTTCTGTAATCAGTTAGATTTTGATTTATGTTACTAAAAACTCTTTCACATGAAGCATTGCTGTGTGGTATTAAGAGCACAGACATCATTCCATCTGGCAAGTATTTGTACTTAGGGGACTCATTATGGTCTTTTAACTGTTTAATTAACGACCATGCTACATCTGGTCTGTTACAAGAAGTAATCTCATCACTAAGAGAATCAATTTGATAGTTTATAAATTCTGATTCTACAACATCCTTCACCTCATCTGAATACGCTAATAAATCTAAGAAAAAAAACAGGGAAGAAATTTTGTGCTTCTCTTTCAGTTTTACATCTGCAATTATGCATGCTCATATAGCTCATTTTGCAGTGGAAATTTTTTCAAATTATATGTACATCCTTTATGGAAATATTTCCATACACAGCTATGGAATTTTCTTTTACAGAATTTAAAATAGTGAGACTATTAAAAATTGATGGGTTTTAGCTCCTATTACCAGTTCATCATCTGACTTTTGATTCTTTTTGTCACCAGACTCTATATTATGCACAGAGTCTGCTGCTACAGATACTGCTGGCTTAATGTATCTAGCTAATAATTCAGTTAAAAGTGATGTAATTTCTCGATGATACACATGTGTCATGGGTGCATCACTCTGTATCAATAACTTGACTATATTAAAATGGGGATAGTTACTTGAAGAAACAATAAATACAGCTTTGTTGCAGGAGTTTCAAAACGTTTTTTCACTTTAAAGAATGTGGGAGATTTCCCTTTTTTTCACAAAAAGTTTGTGGACAGCATCCCACTGTTCCAAAAATCTATCAATGACACATCTCAATGAAAGCCACCCAGTAGAGCCATATTTTAGAATTTTGAGCTGTTCTAGACCACAAACACTTTGACAAAACTGCAGAAGATGAAGGCATTTACAACTTTTTTGAGATAATAATAAACGTCCACTAAAAACTCTTCAATATTATAGTAATCCAATTCTTTGGCTGCATGCTGTGCTGCCAAATGAATTAAGTGACAGGCACAGCCATGAATAATTACATTTGGGCTAGCTTTCTTTATATATGAGCTAATCCCTTTGAACTGCCCCATCATCGCATATGCATTATCTGCACAAAAGGAGACACAGTTACCCCATGGTATAATTTTCTTTTCCAATTCATCGTTCAACAGATTGAAAATATTTTCCCCAGTGGAATTGCCTACTAAACAAGACAATGGTAATAACGATGTCCCTATTTTTCCAATATCATCATCATAGTACGTGACAACAATTGGAAATAACTTGTATTTGGAAGAGTTGCTCCCATCAGTTGCCAAACTGAATTTTTTTCTTTTAGTTTTTCAATTAAACTCTCTTGTGTCATAGCAGAGAAACTTTTTACAATTGATGTCGTATTCGTGTGTGCACAGGCATATTCCTTCGCGATTTTTGAATCTGGAAACATTTTTTTTAATAGAGGTCCTGCATGGTCTGATATTGCTAAAGGGCAACTATGTTCTATTAAGAACTTGGTGAAAAAAGCTTCAGCTCTCAACACATTGAAGCTTGATTCCGACATCAGTATCACAGAATCCAGAGTCTGTTTAGTGTTTCATTTTAGCATTCATAAGATGCTTTTGATTCTCCACATGGCGCCGGCAATCCGTTTTTCCACCATGTGCAATTGAAAAATCCATACAGCATGCAGTGCAAAACACATGATTAGCGGACTTTTTGACCGTTTTAATACTGGCCATGCTGTTTCATAATCGTTCCTGAAACACTGGGAATGTTTTCTTTTCACAGCAGACATTCTCCCTATTTAAATTTAGGAAACAAATAACGAACTTGAAATAAATCGCAACAAATGCTAGCACCATACAACACACCTTCCAAGCTACTTCTTAAATACAGGGAAACTGGTTTTTGTCCCATTCCTTACCAGTGTAAAATGCATATGCGTCAAAGGAGGAGGAAATTTCGCCTGGCGGGAACTTATCAGTGGGTCGCTTTTTCTTTTGGGTTATCATAACGCTGCCGATTGGAGAACCTTACAGAGTTACTGCATTTACCGGCGTATAATCGAATCATAAAATGAGAAAAGTATTAAAAAAAAAAAAATGAGGTCGACTTCTATGGCAAGGATAAAATACCACTTGAAAATTCTGGGCAAAAATTTTGATACATCAATTTTTCATATTATTAACACTCATTTTTATATAACATTAATAGTGTTCTCCCCAGAATTTTTAGCTGGGTAATGTCCCCCTTTCCACCTGAAAAAAAAAAAAAAAAAAAACGAATGCTAAGTAAGCTTGAAGTGATGAACACAATTGCACATTAAAAGTGGCGATCGCTTGTTAAATCCAGCAGACGGCACATTTCTTTGAAGCTGAATTAATTTTATCATTGTTTTGGGTACAGTAATTGCATCGCGGTAAATATCCTACATACATATATAACCCCCCCCCCTTTTTTTAATTTCACAAGCATGCAGCACTGGGGTTTGTAGTGCAGGAGTTGTTTGACATTCATCACCCAGCACCCCGTCCCTGCGTAAGACATTCTATCCATTGTTCACACCCAATATCACACTCCCCTTTTCTGCCATCCATCCAGTTCACTAAAACACTTGAAAGCCTCCCCCCCCCACCTCATGTCAAACTTCTAGCAGGTAACAGAACTAAGTCATCATGGATCCTGAGTATGAAAACTGCGTGGGAGATGTAAGATTAAATGTCTGATTTTTATCCACATAAAAATAAGGGCGGTGCACACGTGATTTTAATGAAGAGATATGTTTGGCGAAACGTGGAAGGAGGGGTTGACTTATACTACAAATATAGCTGAAATCCAACAGTTTTGCTCTAAAAGTCCACATCGACTGATACGGCGGTAAATATGGTAATAAGACCGGGGAAAATCTCCAATTTCTTTTTCTTTTTTTTTTTTTTTTTTGTTTAATGCTCAATTAAGTGGATTTTACATATTTAATGGATTATGACTCGATTTCCAGAGCAAAAGAACAACTTTGTAGAGCTGTGGAGTTTTAGTGTTTTTCTGGAGAAACTCCATAAAATTCAGAGCAGTTGGCAACCCTGCATCACCCTAGAATGGGAATCGAACTTGCATCTCCCGATTTCTGTTCGAGAATGCTAACTGTTACAACACCCAAGACAGTGAAGTTTCAAGCAACTGAGACTAAGCGAACTTAGCTTAGGAATCTGAACACCCTTAGATTTTCGCTAATCAAAGCATCATTGCTTCCTCATAGCGTTTTGACCCAAACTACCATCCGGAAATGGATGTAGGTCGGAAATCACCAGTACTACATATTATGTACTAATATGTGCTCTATTAGTACTATGTACACCATGATTCATAAAGAAGTATACAGATTCCAGATTCTGTAAAACAGTAACAGTTGAAGACACGTACCACAACTGTGAACCGTTAGGCAGATGTACTAATAAAGTTTGTGTCCCACTACTGAGGGAAGTGACGTAGGCGATAGCGTGTGTGTCACGTGGCTAGTCAGTCAAAATGGCAGCATCTGCAGTGGAGAAGGCATTTTGTGTTTTTGAATTGAGCAAAACGGAATCTGTAACTGTTGTGCAACGACATTTTTGATCACGATTCGGAAAATAACCTAAAACTAGAAAATCTATCTACGATTGGCATAAAAAAATTGAAACTATGGTAAATGTGTTCTGTGCTGTGTCCAAAAGAAAGTGTACAGCCCTTTCTTTTTTCACGAGAAAACTATCACAGGAGGCTCTTTTCTGGATAAGTTAAGTCTTTGGTTGATGCCACAGTCGCAGGACGACAGTGACAACTTTATTCTCCAATTGGATGGTGCACTACTGCACTGGTTAGGTGACGTGCGAGATTATCTCAATGAACATCTTCCTCACCGATGGATGGGATGAGCCGCAGATTACAACATGCCACTAACCCAATGCCCATCCAGAAGTCCTGACTTAACACCTTGTGACTTTTTCCTGTGGCTGTGGGGGTACGTAAAGGACAAGGTATTTGCCCCTTCCCTTCCTGTTGATCTAGCGGGGCTGAAACAGCGTACAGCGTATCACAGCCACTATCACTGCACACTTGATTCACATATTTTACCTCGCGTTTAGGCGGAAATGGATTAGTGGCTCGATGTGTGTTGTGTGACTAAGGGTGCACACATAGACTATCTCTAAAAAAACTTGAAACATTCTCCTACAATTCCGTTAAATGAAGAATATTTCTTTCTTCATTGATTTATCTGTGGTACTGGTGATTTCTGACCTACATCCGTTTCCTGATGAGAGTTTGGATCAAAATGCTATGAGGATGCAACGATGCTTTGACTAGCAAAAATTTGAGGGTGTTCAGATTCCTAAGCTAAGTTTGCTTAGTCACAGTTGCATGGAACTTCACTGTCCTGGGTGGTGCAATAGTTAGCATACTTGAACAGAAATCAGGAGTGTGGGTTCGATTCTCACTCTAGGGCCATGAAAATTTTAAGTTTTCTGAGAGGTGCTACATGGATGACCAGTAAGTGATACAAGCAAATTCAGAATTTATATTCTGTTTGCTTTGAATATTCTATCAATTTCCCATGTATTATGTGGAATATTTCTTCCTTCATTGATTTATCTGTGGATGACCAGTAAGTGTTAAAAGCAAATTCAGACTTTATATTCTGTTTGCTTTGAATATTCTATCGATTTCCCATGTATAATGAGGAATATTTCTTCCTTCATTGATTTATCTGTGGATGACCAGTAAGTGGTACAAGCAAATTCAGAATTTATATTCTGTTTGCTTTGAATATTCTATCAATTTCCCATGTATTATGTGGAATATTTCTTCCTTCATTGATTTATCTGTGGATGACCAGTAAGTGATACAAGCAAATTCAGAATTTATATTCTGTTTGCTTTGAGTATTCTGTCGATTTTCCATGTGTTATGAGGAATATTTCTTCCTTCATTGATTTATCTGTGGATGACCAGTAAGTGGTACAAGCGAATTCAGAATTTGTATTCTGTTTGCTTTGAATATTCTATTGATTTTCCATGTATTATGAGGAATATTTCTTCCTTCATTGATTTAAGTGATAAAATGTTAAAGAGGAAAATGTTATCTATTCATCATTACAGAGCAAAGAAATGGTGAAAAAGATGTTGCAATATGCCAAAAATATGGACTCTCATCTTTGCTTTGATTGTTTCCACATTGTATAAAAATAAGATGTGGGATTATTTCAATAATGTTCCTGCTACTGATAGCTTCATTAAAAGTAGATGACACAGTCGCCACACCTGGCATCCTTTTCTGCAGAAGATGTCATAGAGGCAGCTAAGTTATCAGAAACTGTTGAGACAAGTGAAGAGAAGAACACTCTGTCACTGTTATACACAACAGCCACTAATTTTGAGGAAATTATTCAGCGTTCTTTTTAAGCAACAGACTATGGCGATGGTGATGTATTTAATGTACCAACTACTACGTGTTATTTAGTAGAAACTAAAGGAACATAAATGTAAAACAAATCAAACATTAGATTTGCGTTTTAAAAATGTTTCCACATATCTGCTTCAGGATTTGATGCTACTACATATGGATTCATGAAGGGCTTGAAAAATATCTGAAAAGCTACATACCCAGCTGGACATGTGCAGAAATTATTTACCTGCTCAGGTAGTAAAAGCTGGTTACCCAGGAAAATTTATCTTTTAAGATAACAAATCAGAACCCTCGGTTTTTTTTTTTTTTTTAGTTTAACCCCCCCCCTTTTTTTACATGTTCTGCATTTCCATTTCAATGTACAAAAGTGTGTAAGTTTTAAGATGCTGATGCTGAAATTGGTATGAAATGGTATGATGATGAAATTAGTATTTGAGAAATTTAGCGATTCTGCCATGTTCCTTTCATTAAAAGTTCCATCCTTTGTCACTAAACACTGGAGGCTAATTCCATCAGAGACATGCATCCCATCGCCGGCTATAAACAACATTTGGAGCAAAAGTACATACGGTTCAAATTTCCGGACCTACTGTAGAAGCTTGATACACTGGTTTCCATAAATTAAGCAACAAACCAAAAAATTGTGATAATTGAGTGAAATATAGTTCAAATTGCACATGTTACGGGCTAAGGCATACAGCATCGATGTACGAAAGGCAAATGTGTGGTGCTGGCAGCGCTTTATGTAAATGTGCAAGAGCTTAAAACCAGCTGTTTTGAAGAGAGTCACCGATTCATGTGCGGCGGTGAATGACAAAATTTCGAGATAGTGATTTTGTTAACATGGTTTCGAGATATCATTTACCAGCAGAGTTATGCTACAGAGCAATAGGCTGACTTGAAGCAGGGCAACTGCTGGCGGACATCACAAGGTGGCTCAATGTCGATGATTCTGTGGTCACCAGGATGTGGCAGCAGTTCCAAGACACGGGTGCAGCTTCACGAAGGTACAGCGAAGCTAGGCCAAGGGTGACAACCTCCGCGGATGACTGGTATTTGCGGCTTTTTGCATGGCGGAATAGGACAGCTACACCGACTCATCTTAGATCTGTGCTTGTGGCAGCCACCGGACAGACAGTATCAGCTTTAATGGTACGCAGAAGGTTACATGCAGGAGAACTGTATGCTTGGCGACCGGTATTATGCATGCTTCTCACCCCCTGTAACTGGAGGGAACATTTCACTTGGGCATGAATGCATGTGAACTCGACTTAAAATCAGTGGAGATCTGTTCTGTTCACTGATGACTGGCAATACTGTTTACAGAGTGATTCTCGCCGAGTTTACATTTGGAGAGAGGCCAGTACTCGCTATCTTCGCTGTAATATCCAGGAAAGGGACACCCATGGTGGTGTTAGTGTTCTGGTGTGGGCAGGCATATTGTTAGGTGGCCGTACACCGACCCGTATGTGTTGCCACATGGAAGCCTCAATGCTCAGAGGTATATATAGAGACTACATCCTGGACCCTATTGTTTGTCTGTATGCAGCCGCAATTTGGCGATACATTAGTACTGCAGGCGGATAACACCCACTCTCACCCAGCTCGCCTCATGCACCAGTACCTGGAACAAGAGACTATAGTCCATATGCAGTGGCCAGCATGCTCTCCCAATCTGAATCCCATTGAGCATGTCTGGGATTCTCTCGGGAGGCGTGTTGCTGGCCTTCAGCCCACTCCCCAAACCCTGCAGGGGCTCCGCCCTGCTTTGCTCAAGCAATGGACACAGCTACCCCCAGAACTGCTCGACACCATAATTAAGAGCATGGAACATCACTGTTGGGCCTGTACTGCTATTTGGGGTAACCACACTCCACATTGAAGTACCTTTTCCTATTTTATTTTGATACCTATATTTCTGTATTATTTTCTGTAGCTCATACAAAATATAAATGCTTTGTATCGCATGTTCTAACGTTTTTTTTTTTTTTTTGTTGTTGTTGCATTTGGTGTGATAAAACTTACCACTAAATTTCATTCGAATCAGTTGCATACTTTTTTGAGTTATCACGATTTTTCCATTTGTTGCTTAATTTATGGAAACCAGTGTATAATTAAAGAAGTGATATCCTTCTGTCCTTGGCACTCCGTAACAATAATAAAACTTCTGGGGATCAGTAGTGGAATGAAACACCACATGCAACGACTGTCTGTTTTCCTGCAGCAGAAAATTCTATTCTAAACTTTTTTATTTTTAAATTTAGTTGCCGGACCGGGCAACTAGATTTTTTATTTACCTGCCCAAGCAAATATTTTACATGTGCCAAGTATCTGGGTCATAATATTTTTCAAGCCCTGATTCATTATTATTTTATTTTAATTTGCACTGCTGCACAGTTAATTATAATTGTTATGAATATAACAAAAATGCATATGTATGTTATCACGCATTCATATTTTTACATGGTGCGATTTTTCACCACAAAACCGATTTAGTGAGCATTTGTTAGTCCCAAGCTCCTTGTTAAAAGTAGTTTCTGGTGTGGTAAATGAATAAAATTGTCCAGTATGTATTACATACATAATTTTTTTATGTTAAGCAATTACCAGGTATTCAAACATTTGCCAAGTTCAGAGATCTTTTAAGATGCCAAGTCTGTTAACCCTAGAATGCTAATGTGGGTAAATTTTACACATGTGGTGCAAGAAAAAGAATAAAGAATGCAATCCTCCATTGTTTAAGCAGATATCCAACCAGGCCGAGCTATGCTCTCCTCGGGCTGTCGACCCCATGATTCCATAGCAGTGTCAGCTTAATCCTTGTGGCATAGTTCTTTTGCACGGTGACATCATCTGAAGGCTACTGTGAAAATTTAACTCATCGTTACCAATACAAGTAAATTGTTGTATGGAAATTTTACGCATGTTTACCAGTGCACAATAATTCAGATGCATAAATATTTTGCATAGTTACTAATAAGCACTAAATTATTTTTTGTGAAGATTTTTATATCTGATCTTTGATGTCTGTGGTGCTCCGTTTCAAGTGTTTTAAAAGTCAGTAATGGAATCAAATGAAACTGATAATGCAAATATTCCTATTTTGCAAGAATTACCAGATGTCTCTGAAAGTGAAGAAGAAAGTGGTTTACAAAAGGAAAGGGAATCAGAAGAAAAGGAGTTAGATGACAGTGATGCAGATCTGGATTTTGTTTCTTCTGAAGAAGACTTAGATCCTGAAGAATTGATTTGTGGTGAGATAAGAAAAATGGAAGTACTTCAGAAGCAAGGTAAGAAGAGAAAGAGATCATATACTAAATGTTCGGTAGATCCAACTGTCTATGAAGAGCAATGATGTGAAGAGGAATCTGTTGATGCAGAAAATATAAAAATTTCTGATACTGTCTTAGTTGGGAATAATGGCTTTATGTTTCGTAGACAGCAATTTCCAAAACAGAAAACCCAGAACAATGGCCTTTCTATTTCATGAAGATTTGACTGCTGTGTCACACAAACCAAACCAAACTTGTAACATTGTTATCTTCCATTCACCAGGATTCAGCAATCAATGAGGATACAAAGAAACCCAAAATAATGATGAATTGCAACTGTACAAAAGGTGGAGTTGACTCATTTGATCAAATGTGGCACAACATGAACTGCAGTTGCAAGACTAAATGATGGCCTTTGTTATTTTTATAATATGCTGAATATAGCTAATCTAAATGCATTTATGATTTATGTTCACAAAATATATATATAAAAAAAATAAGGAAGGGGGTAAACCACTAAACAGATTGCAATTCATGCAGTCTTTACACATACCTGCCAACTAAATTTAATGAATATGCAGAAGATTGCTTTGAAAAATTCAGAAGATTGTATAAAAATTCAGAAGATTTTTTTTACGTCAATTTTTCACATGATAAAGTGATTTAGAACTCATACTGCTTAAACAAAAAAGGAATACAGGACACTTACCTTTATTTTTGTGTGTTTTTATTGAAGGGAAACTTTTATTTATAGTAATTTAACAGTTAGCTAAACTTTTTACAGTGGCCTTTTTGGCTTTTTTTAAGAATTCTTTGGAGTACTCCTTTTGAAAACAAAGTAAATTTTCTTTGCATTTAATTAACAGAAGACTCTCAAGCGATTCACCTGACATTAATGATCGAAACATTGTGCGATTGTTTTTAACCAAAGAAAAATTCTTTTGCATTAATTAAATTCTTTTGCATTATTAATTAAATGGCAAATACACCCTACAATTATTATTTCACTTTGGTGTTCTTTCAAATGACGAGCCACACCATTTTTCTCTCCTATCATTACTGGAGCATTGTCTGCTCCAAAAGCAATGCAATTTTTGAAAGGTGTCTAGTGCTTACTAAAAACATCAACTGTAGCTGAGAACCATGGATTCTGATATCAGAGCTTTCACTATTTTAGATAAATGGTGTAATTTTCAGAGAATGAATACTTTTTTTTTTAACACCATGCATCAATTCTTACAAATTTCGAAACTTTGTCACTTCCGTTTTTGGAAATTTCCCCCACCCTTATCAAGCTAAAATGCACACACATTTATGAGGGTGATGATATTTAACAACTACATAGGAGTGGGGATCACATCGCTGGGGAAAAAATACAATTACTGAAGAATCTTCGCTTCGTCTGACTTCCGTTTTCGGAAATTTATTCAACATTTTTAAGCTGAAATACAAATATTTATGGAATAAAATGATATCTAATAGTACTGGGTAGAGGAAACATCGTGAGAAAAAAAATTATGATTACGAGAAAAATCTTACCTCCATCTACTTTCCATTTTCGAAGGATAAAATTCCGTCCTCCGACGGAGAAAAAGAGCCCCCCTCCCTCCCACCATTCCCCCCGAAATTTCAGTTGAGTTGTGCCTCGATTTCGTGAATGGTCCAAATGATAACAAAAAGACGTAATTCCTAGAATCAGCGTAAGAATCTCGTGGCCGAAGATTACGGGGAAATTTTCGGGTGGCCTAACTTCCGTTTTCGGAAATCGTTGCCTACAATTTCAAGCTGAAATTATGCAATGAAATTATATTTAACAACAATACTGAACAGAAGCAACATCGCGAGAGAAAAAAAATATGATTACGGGAAAAATCTTAACTTCGTTTAGCTTCCGTTTCCGAACGTTTAAAAAGACAAAACAACGTCCCCAGACGGAATACGACCCCCGCCCTAACTAATACCCCAAAAATTTCTTCATTTTTGAATCGATCTCGAAAAAAATGACAAAAAAAAAGGGGGGGGGGAAAGAGCGCGAATCCACAGAAGAATCTCACGTACGAATTAACCGCTGAATCGCGTACGAATTAACCCCAGACGGAATACGACCACCCCACCCTGACTAATACCCCAAAAATTTCTTCAATTTTGAATCGATCTCCAAAATGACAAAAGGGGGGGGGGGTTCCACAGAAGAATCTCACGTACGAATTAACCGCTGAATCGATTTCGAATGGCGTAATTAAGACTAGTTGTGTGACATGTCACATTGTCATGCTGGAAGATTCCATCTGCCCCAGGGAAGGCAATCATTATGTATGGGCGTACATGGTCTTCAAGGGTGGATTCATAACGAATTTGGTCCATAGTTCCTTCCACAGGTATGAGTGGACCCAGAGAATGCCACGAAAACATTCCCCAGACCATAACCCTGCTCCCACCAGTTTGTGTTCTTCCATCAATGGTTGAAGAGTATTTGTTCTCTGATGTTTCTTGTCTTATACACCAACGTCCATCTGTTCGATGAAGCAGAAAAATGTGACTCATCGGAGAAAGTAATCCTCTGCCAATTAGCGGAGGTCCAATTCCGATACTGCCGTGCAAATGTAAGCCTTTTCTGCCAATGTACCTCCATTAGCATAGGTGCAGTGACTATCTGTCTGCATCGGAGCCCCATACTCAGCAGGGTTCACTGAATTGTCATTTTAGACACACTTCCGGTAGCCCCCTGGTTCATTTGGGCAGTGAGGTGCTCCGCTGTAGCATGTCGATCAGCCCTCACACACCTTTTGCAGCCCACATTCACCTCTCGCATCAATTGCATGTGGTACTCCATAGTTTCCACATCGCTTATACAATAATGAAGTAATGTAAAGTCAGAAAACAAGGAGTTTCTCGCGTTGCGAAGACACCAGGAGGAAACAGGTAGAAATACTGTATGAGGGCAAATGTATAATATGTGTGGGTGAGTATTCACATTTAACCTTGATTCTAAACATCTCGCAAACTGGCAAAGTCAAGTTGATTAAAAAGGATCTTATGCACTTTAGTCATAACTAAAAATAAGAATTCTGACTGGCAAATACTAAGCCAATAGTTGCTAATACCTTAGTACAGATTTTAGGAACTTTTTTCAAATAAAGAGCCAAAACCTCAAAAAGTCCATAAAAAGTCAAAACTATATTTTTGTATAAAACTTTAACAACATAATTTATAAGCATTCTTTTTAGTAAGCATATTCAGGTCAACACAATGAAACTGTACTGTAAAAATAAAATTTTGTTTATTTTTTCAATTTAATTAGTTCATCAAATTTTAAATATATGATATACCGGGTTTTTTCCCACCTCAATAAAGTGTTCAACAGAATGAGCCAACATCTCAATGGGAAAACATTGGCAATAAGCTGCTAGTAAGGTAAATGCATGCCAGTCATATTTCTTTGTTCCAAATCTTTCTTAAAATGCTCATACCTAAAAAAAAAAATCTTGAATCTTTCAAACTCATTTCCGTCTTCCAATTGCATTCATATAATTTTTGTGGTTTGGAAAGCAAGCAAGTATAAAAAATTATTATTTCATTCAATGGACAACACATTCACCAAATGCACTTTAATGAGATAGCAGGAACTGAAAGCTGATAAGACTGAAATTAGATTTGTCTGACATCCCTGTCCTTCACGGACAAAAGATGTCAACTGTCGAGGGTATCATGGAAAAATCGACAAACATGTAAACACTGGTTGGAATGCATACAATTTAATTTCGAAGGACAAATTACCATAATGAACCTACACAGAAGTATTTCATCTGCACTAATGGGTTCAAGACACTGATCATAGCTAAGAAATATACATGCACAATGCTAGCAATTTACAAGACCCTACAGTGATGAATGAATGGACAATTCAGGAAGGCATGTAAAGAGAAATACACATACCTACATACATATCACTAAGCTGTTCTCTGAGATTTAGAGGTTAGCTCCTCAAAGAAAGACAAACCACCAGATAAATGCTTAACTGATGGAACTAGTACTGTTGGTGTATCAAACGCCTCCATTTACAGCGATTTTGGCACATAGTTCAACCTTCATTGACCTCGATCACATGCCGCACACAAGACCTTTTGTATTTCATAAAGTGCACAAGGTCTTGAATTATTCACACCAGCAAAAATACAAGAAAGAAAAACATCATTACTAGCTTAAGAACTGTCAGGCAACAATGGGCTGGAAATGTCACCAAAATTGCTACACCATACAGAATAAATCGAAGGTGATCCATTCAATTCTATATTATGTTTATTGAAAATGTAGCACAAATACCTGAGATGGCGATCTGAGATTTATGTGGTCGATGTGTTATAATACAAGAAGTAAATTATTACGCTTCCAGATATGTCAGTGAAGAGGTTCACACAATAACCAGTAGGGAGTGTGAATTCCACGAGCAGTGATGACAGCTCTTACACGGTTTGCCATAGGATGGAACAGCTCCTGGATAATTGCCAGAGTAATGTCATGCCAGACTGCCTCTATCACAGGCCAGAAACCATCTTTGGTCCCTAGTGGCTGGATCTAACAAGCCAGTTGCCATGCAACCCTGTCCCATACATGCTCAATGAGCAAAAGATCTGGTGAGTGTGCAGGCCAGGGCAGAAATGAAATGCCATACATAATACAGTACTGTTGCACAATGCTACCCACATGTTGCCGGACACTGTCTTCCTGAAAGGTGTCACCAGGACCCATTTGCAGGAAATGCAGGGCTTCAGCCTGCAAAATGTTATCACTGTATTGTTGGATGTTCAATGTCCCAGCAAATGCATATTAGGGGGATCATGAACAGAATCCAATACACCCCATACCATAACACTCTGTATTGGGGCCATATGTCCCTCCAAAAATCATGCTGCCTGTAACTGTTCACCGCACCACTGCCATATAAGGATTGCATATATGATGCATCTGGATAAATCTAGACTTATTTTGAAAACACTATGCATTGTCGGTAATCATTCCAGAGTCAATTTTCTTGGCCACAAAGGCATTGGTACTACAACATACAGGAAGCCTCAGCAACAGAAGGCATGCTACAATTCCACCCTCCAACAAACTACATCTGATAGAGCTTGAGGTCAACAGACGACCGAGTGCTATATAGAGTTTCAGACAAAAAGCCAATGAAAATATGAGTACTACGTATAATAATACATTTCACAACAGAAATTGGTATCTGGGATCATATAAGTTCTGGGGAAATCTAGGTAGCTGATTTAATTTCATTGGCAGAGCATTCATGAATATCACAATTATTCAATTTCTTTTCCAAAATAATTCTAAAAAAATATTGAAAGTCTACTCACTTTATTTTTCAGCAGTAAAAATCAACAGGTTAGTCAAATAGTAATCAAATAACATAAAAATAGCTGTCTGTTTAGTTAACTGGAAAATTTACATTTTCTTAGTTTTAACCTGTTGATGCTTAGAAGGTTAATTGTTTTTTATTTTGGTAACCTTCTTGGCACAAAGATATACCCTGCATTGCATAGAGGTTTATTTACTCAATATAAATTATAATTTATACCACTAACAGATAAATTTTATATAATTATTTCAATGAAAAAAAAAACATACTTATATTTTTTTTCAAGGTGAATGGCTTCATGCCTCTTCAGATGACTGGCTCTGGCATAACTCTTGATACAATCCTCATGAGGACATACAAATGGTCGCTACAAAGAGATTAAATTACACAATTTAATAACAGACAAAAAAATTATTTTAAGAAATTGTACAAAATTAATATAACAAAACTATTTTTTATAAAAATTCAAAAACCATAACATACCACTTCAAATATCCAAATACAAACACAACATTTAAAAAATATTAAATGGACAAAACGTGAACAAAACATGCCCTGTAAAAACGTGAACAAAACATGCCCTTTCTTCAGTGGTTAATAGAATGTTTGAATTAACCATTCCATTAGCCCCTTCATTCGGGCAACATATGAACTATTTTCAAATTAGTAAAATGGGCCCTGAAATGTTTCATGCGTGAGCGCATTGAGCACTAAACAAACAACGAAGATCTTCCGGGATAGAACGGTGCGGGCAGTAGAGCTAGCCCAGGAATTTTCCGGGCATACCACTTAAGAGGTCAAAGCTCCAATCATGGTAGTTCAATTTCATTGTGCTATCATGTCCAGGGGTAGATTTCTTAGTTGCCAGACACTGGACCAGGAAGGGGGGGGGGTATATAATATCAAAGTCATGTACACCTCTGTCCAAAAAAATGTTCTATCCTCAGTTTATCTATCACTCTCTGGCAAAAAACAAAACAAAAAAAACGGTGCACACACTTTTTTTTTTGTCTGGGGCTCGCAAATTTTTGAATAACTATAATTTTCATCGTTTATCTCCAGACCCTGGAATTCGCAGAATTTTTTTTTCACCTTCGTATAATCTGCGCCAGCGTATAATTAGCAGATTGTGACATTCAGAAAAAAAAAATCGCCATATAATCCGCACATCACAAATGCTGATCTAGAAGCGGAATTTTCGACAGAAAAGTCTGTCACATAAAGACCAAGGAGTCCGAGAAATTAAAAAAAAAAAACGATCTAATTACATGAAATTCATTTTTAAAGGAAACTTTTTTTAATATGTTTTTATCTTTGGACACAAAAGATTCGTGGCATCCATAGAGCACAAAACTTAATCATGCTGATGCAGCAGCTCTAATTGCATTACACATTGCCAATGATGAAACGCTGATACGAAACACTTCATAGAACTACCATATATACTCGCGTGTAAGTTGAAAGTTTTTAGAAGAAATCCTGCTTCCATAGTAGGGTAGTCGGCTTATGCACAGGTAAAAAAAAAAAAAAGGTCTTGACTTCCGTGAATTATCCCATGGAATTTACCGAAGGGTTTGTTTACGTTTCACACAGCGGCTTCTCACGTGTCGCTGCGCCCTAGTTTTCTGACCTTTTGAAAACTATCGCGTAGTGACACGATCATATCCTCAGCTGTGCCCTCACTTTAAATTTAAATTCGGCAGTGTAACTGAAATGTTTCCTTTTCGAAGAGATCATAAGTAGCAATGAAGGAAAATATCATCACCAAATGCTTTGGTCAAAATGGCGAAGGACGAACTAAAATACAAGGCACAGCGCACACGAGATCCAGAACATGGAACATTAAAATGAGGCATGCATGTGTAGGTTCGTGCATTCATGCAGCGAGCACTGTGCGTACAATTTTATTGTTTTATTGGCTGATTGACGAAGAGAGGGCACAAGCACAGTCAGCGTTTTGTCTTTCCTAACAACACAAAGACAAAATAACTCCAGCCGTCCCTCCCTACAACTACAAACTCCTGAACTGAGGAAATTTTTTCCGAGGGAGTTCCTTTTCCTATTATTATACTCCCTGTCCTGCACAATTACCCAGCGGATTATTTTTTTAAATCAAATAGCCGCAAAAACTTTTTTTTTTTTTTTAAATCAGCGTTTATCTGCAGATTACGGTACACGTTTTTCAATTATCTTTTCCGTGGTGGCCCCGACAATTTTTTGGTTGCCCTGGGCGACCAGGCTACCATATTTTTTTACCCCTGATCATGGCCATTCTCTAACTACAGTACAGAATAGTTTTTACATGTGAGACAGAAAGCCCATGACAATAGCAAATAGGATACACAGATCCCAATAACAACAATTAAAATCCCTGATAAGAATGCCATAAAACAAATATCAGTCTATTTGACTGAAGTTCTCAAATATGGGATTGCCATTTAGAGCAGTGAGCAGCCGCTGGATTTCAAGAACAGTACTTCTCCACTTCAATGATAATTCTCCAGGAAAGACCGATTACTCTGTCAACTTATTTATTGGTATTTTCAAAAGCCTTGCACTTGAACATGCTTTAAGTTCTTTACAAAATAACTGTCAAGGAAAAGAGGATGTAGCAGAGAAGGGATATGCCCAACCTTCAGGAAAAGAGGAAGGGTGGTGTCCAACCATGCCCTCCCCCGACTGCAGCCTTGATTTAGAGACTGGCGGATTTCAAGCTCAGATAAAGCCAAATCGCTGGCTGGTCTCAAATGGTGGTGTCTAACCTCTTGAGAAAATTTCAGGGTAAAGGTAGTGGTGCTTGCCCAGTACAAACGTTGTCCAGAAGTCACAACAGCTCCAGATTACAAAATTCTGGTTTTATCTGACAGCCATCACACAGCACAGTTACCTGCCTATCATGATTTGTCAACAGGAACACAAACTAGATTGGCAATTTGCAAAAGGCTTGAACAGGGTAGCTCTAGGCATGAAAACACTCAACTGCAATCAGATGTGATCATATCCTTCCTGAGATCAGTTTTCATTCATGTTCCATTGATCGTTTTTCGTTACGCTATCAGGAAAGTTTGGAAATTCTTCTCAGCTCCAAGAACTGCAATTCTAATTCCTCTTTCATCATACCATTAATATGGAAGTCAATATTAAAAAAGAAATAACGTATATGACTGTACGGATCTGGCAACCACTACCATTGCCATCATTTCCATCTATCAACAAGGCTGACAAAGACTGAAGTTATCAGTTGAAAGCTTCCTTAAATTAAAACACACTTAAGTAACGTAAAACATTTAAAAGTTTTTTATACTTATTACTAATGGTTATATGCTTATGTCCATTTTTATCATGATGTATGTTTTTTTATTAATGAAATGAATCAAAAATTGTTTAACTGATCAAGAAATTTGATATTTCCAAGTTTCGTTAAAAACAATTTTATGATCAATTTTATTGAGATTTGCCAAAAGTATTTCATAATACGATACCACTGTTTGTTTCCTCCAGGTAAATAAAAAAAAGATCCAGACAATTTTTTTTTTTTTTTTTTAAGAATTCTATAGGAAAATCATCTAGGAAGAACAAAGACAACATTTCAATCAACTCTTTACATGATGAATATTCAATTACTGGAAACTTAAACTTTGGAAGTATCCAAACTCTGAATGCTGACTACAAGAAGACAGGACAGACAAAAGCCCCTTTTTTTCCTTTTTTTTTTGCTGTTTTCAATATTTTGATAGGTGTCAGGTGCAGCTTGATACCTGTCAAAACACAACTTCAGACAAGGAGATGCCAGCAACTTTAAGTCTAGCTGCTCATGTGAGATTTTCAGTACTAGTCACAACCTGAAGGTGATAAAATTTTCCTCCTAAAGAAACAGACAGTGTTGTAGTTTCGGCTTAATTTATGTTAGCTTGACACTACACTGGGTAGGATTTTTGAAGCTTCATTGAATGCAAAAGCATTTAAAAAATGAGTAATTGAAGTGAATACAGGGAGATGGAAGAGCATACTGTGTACGACTGGAACAGTTCAGCATAAAAGTTAGATCAACAAATTGATCTACAAACTTTATTGCTGTGTCTAAAACGAGCTTCTATAAAAACACTAAACTTTCAATATCTCTATTGATGCTGATTTACAGGCTTTTCTTCTCAGTCAAATAGACATGTAGTAGTACTTTAAGTGTCGCATTGAATGTTTTTTTTTATTTAGCCTCCTTTTCAAATACTCCATGTGCTAATTATTACTACGTTAGTTGAGTATCTTACGGGGGAGGCTGAGCCTCCTGGTGGCCCTCTAGCTACGACCCTGTCAACTTGCCGGCTTCCAATTAGCAGATTTGGTAGTCCAAATAAGATCATGGGTTCATCTCTTGATGAAATTTACCCTTTTTGGTGATTATATTTCCTTCAATGGTGACTCTAAGAAATCAATGCTGTAATCAGTGAAAAAGGGTTTTATTTTGCATTCATGCTCAGGATATTGAACACTTGCACAAAGTTGCACAACGCTTTCCACAGCAAGTTAGAAGTACGCTATTGTGGGAGCACTCACTGCAGAGTCTGTTACATGCAGAAGAATCAGCAGCAATTCTAAAAATGTATGTTCAGGAGTTACTTATGCCCGACACTATTCTACATAAACTGATCCATTTCAATTTGTGATAGAAATGAAGACTATCAACAATGGGACAACCATTAGCCCAATACTGGCAGCATGTTAGCATTAATGCTAAATATAAACCCCTTTTCAAAAGCTACAAAATTAATTTCATATAATTACTAACGTAGTCAATAAATTTTTTGGCAAAACAGCAAAGTGAAAGAAATTCATCAGTAAATTTCATCAAAAGAGGGTGTGTCCATCTTCTAATAGATACCCAACCTCAAAAATATGTTTTTAGCTTAGTTTGCATCTGCAATCTTGATGAAAAAAAAAAAAAAAAAAATTCAGTGGGCCAAAAAACACCATGGATTACCTACATAGCTACTGAAAAGTCAATGAAAGGATGTGCTCAAAAGTCAAGTCATTTGGGGCTCACAGTGGCTGTGGTAGAGACAAAGTGCTTGCATTGAAAGTGATAACCTATTCCCTTGTCAAGAATGGCTGAAGCACTAATAGTTGAAGTTGAAGGTGGTGTGTCAACCAGCCCACCAAATGGTGAGCTGTTTGCCAAACAAGGGCAAGCTGAGTGGATGGTCATGCATGGGGGTGGAGGAGTGGTGCCAAAAATTGAAGTTTTGGTGCCTTTGACTGTCTGGTGTAAAAAGCAATTGGTCCAGAGCAAAAGGCATCAAATTCGTGCATTGTGTAGTGGATTGTGGGCAAGCAGCAAAATGATTTTCTGCAACTTTTTGGGTATTGTTTGTAATGTCATAAAAGTCAGCTCAAAATCTATAATAGTTGGCAGCTCTGTATTCAGTAAGGCTAATCAAATAAAAAATTTTACTTTGTCTTCTCACTTTTTTCCTTATAAAAAAAAAAAAGACAAAAAAAAATCATCACTTGTCATGAGGAACAGCATTTACATCCCAATACACATCTGATAAATTTTAGTTAAACAATCAATATTTCTGCCACTATTCTTCAACACCTCATTCTGCTTTTATGCTATTCTGCAGAGCTCAAGTTTTATCTCTAAACATCTCTACAAGGCTTACTTCTCTCTAAAATCACCATTGTTTTCTTCTTCTGATCCTAATGAAGGCCACAGCTCTATCGTTTGGAGGTAAGTAAGAGGTCTTGATGGTCTGTATTGCAACAAAACTGCAATATTTTCATCCTTCTTATAACTTACTATAAGCACTGAGATCATCTCCCCATCCTTATTATATTTTTTTCTGCCTTCCAAAAATTTAGTTCCATCCTACTTAACCAACAAGGTTACTCTAGTAAACCAGTTTTGGTGCTACATAATTTTTTGAGCAGTATACATCCCCGAGAAACTTTATTATGGAGCAAAACAAAGCATCAACTAGGCTTCTTTGTTTTGCTCTAGTTTTTCAATCATGTTATTTCATCTTTGCAGTGCCACATTCATTATGTCTTAAACTGAAGTGAGAACAGCACTTAAATACATACTCACTTGTTTTCAGATCTGCCTCATACACATTCAACAATCACTTTCATTGAGCAGCCAGGCTAGAGTAATGATTTTTATTAGAAATTATTTCAGCTTTTATTTTTCTTACAGCAAATGCATTCCTATTCCTCCATCTTACATTCAGTCTCATAGATACCAATTATGTGGGTGCTTCAAGGCTCAAGCTTTATTTCGCTTATTTGCCTGCCTATTTTTAGCATTTTTGCTGCAGAGTGTAAATAATTATATATCCATTCCAATTTTAAAAACTTACAATTGATTAAATTATTATTAACTGGTGCAGTGGTGCATTCAGAGGGGGTGGCCCAAGCCCCCCCCCATGAGGTATGGCTTGGTCCTTCATACTTTTTTTAAAAATATATTTGTATGTTTCAAATATATATTTTTTAAAATCTATTTTTACATTCACTCTTTGTTCTGCATTAGTGCTTGTTGTCCGAAGTGGTGATATAATTTGATCATCTTCACTCTTCTGTTCAGGATTTCAAAGCTTTATAAGCTGGATACAGAGAATGGTGAAACTGCACGGCAAACAGATAAGAGGGAAAAAAGATTTTGTACATCCAAAAAGTCTACCTTTGATGTCCCTTCTTTTCTGCATTACTCTTTTGCAGATGCTGCTGCTGTAAGGTCAAATGTCAGTTGTAAATAAAATTGTCATTGCAAAGCTTTCTACTTCTAATACTACAACAAAGCTCCACAATGTTGCCTAGAGCAATAAGGGTGGGAAGTGGGGATACCTGGTGTTAAGAAATACAGAAGGGCAGGGCATCTTTATTGCTTCCAGAAAAGCACAGTATATCTGGAGGGGGTGCCAGGCAAACATAATATCCCTTTTCTTATTTGTTGCTATGCTTCCTTTCATCTCAGTTAAGCTGATATATGTGTTGTGCTTTTAGGCATAATTAAGTAATATTAACAAGAGTAGTGTTACCAAGATAAAATGTAAAAAGTATGAAGCTACAAGCCATGACTTTTCCAGTCAAAAGAAAACAAAGATGAAAATCAGGACACTACAACTGGAAACGCTTTAATAGGGCAGATATATTTTTATCGCGTCCCGATATTTTGGGAGATGTCTCCTGAGTCTCCCTCTTTTTTTTTTTTTTTTTTTTTTATCTTCAATATTTTGTTATTTTGGGTCATTCTCATAAGGAAATTCTGGGTGTGCAACTGAACTGACGTATAACCATTGCTCCACTGTATATTTATGTATGTTAAAAGCTCAGGCACCCACTGGATTTCCCGTTCAGAACTTAAACACCCATTAGACTTCATATGTGCAAAGCCTGAGCACCCATTGGATTTCTGGAAAGTTGGCACCTCTGTTCAGCCACATTCACGTCACCAAAAGCCCATGATGAATTCCAACACACTGAGTGTTAAAAATTAAGAGTACAAGGCAAGGAGGACAAATGACAAACCTATTGTTAAACTTTTTTGCTACAGAGTATGGAGAATTAAAATTAATAAGTGCAGATAATGGTATTGTGACAAAATTTTAGATAAGACATAGGTGGTGTGTTTGTCCCCATAACCCCTTCTACAGCCAGGGACTTTCCATCATTGTTGCATATAAACCCTTATAATGAAACCCCTTGTGAAATTCACATCACTCACAAAGGGTGGTGGTGACACTCATGGTCATATTCCAGAGTTGTCTACACCTGTTGTGGGCACTAGAAAAAAAAAAAAATAATAAATCAAATGCAGATGTACTTGGGGTTGAGAACTGGACAATCAAAAATAATCTTTCACACAATTTTCAATTACCTTTCTCAAAACATTCTGTGATATTCCATTCCTAAGCACCTACTCCAGCACCCAGATTCCCCACTAAAGTATCTCACATCCCAGCTCCAAACTGGTCTAAAACACCTATTAATTCATCTCAGGAATCATCATTCTTATCAGAAGGTTCAGAATCAAAAACAGAAAGCATATACTGCTACAATAATAGCTATGCTATGAAGTTTCACTTAACTGCAACCTCAAAATTCTCTCATTTGCACAATTGTGGTCAATTATTTTATTCATCATCTGTTCATTTAAAATCACACCAATACCAGAATGGCATCTTTCTCAAAAATCTCACATTTGCTCTGTCACAAGCTTTCTTATTTGCTGTTATTATCTCCATATGTGGATCTACCTACGATTCATTTTAGTATTATTAGTTCCATGCATAAGTTCTCAGCATTTTACGGTCAAATAGATGTCATATTTACACCAGCAGGTTGCATTTAATCATAATTGAAATAAGACCATGCTCTGCATGGCCAAAGGAGATGAAAATTTGTGTTTTGCACCTCCTTCGGCCATCCGCTTTATGGTTTGTCCTCCATGCTGTAATCACTGCTCCTGAACTTCACAAACCTCACACAACATGTACTTGTACCTACAACCAACTTTCTTGCTATTAGGAATAACAAATCCACTCTCGTGCCCCAGGAGCAGAATTATGTTGAATGTTCTGCAACATGCCTTCCAAGGGTTGTAAATGTTTTGCAGACAAAGCATGCAACACTTTTGACCAAATTTCATAATACATATACAGTATTTGAAGTTATTTGACTACCGTATTCGAAACAAGCAACCTTTTTTTAATAGAATCATTGAGTAAATTAGTTTACAGAGTGACTTGAATTTTGTAACAGTATGGGAAGTCTAAGAAAAGGCCTCTTTCAAGAGTCCTGACATAGCTCAGGCTTCCCAGAAATCATTTGATAATAGTCAAGTCAATTTTATATAATTATACAGTGTTAAATTCTCTGCATGCTTATATAACATTTTAAACTGAGAGTCAATTTTCTTATTGTTGAAGTATATATGATTTTAGTTTTTTCTTAAATAAATTGAAATTGTTAATATTGGTTAATTCGTTTGGGAATGCATTCCAGTACATTGGACCACTATATGTAATATTTTGCTGTGCCATTTGTGTTCTTGGTGTAGATATTTGTAAAGGAACTTTTGATCTTGTGTGATATAGATGTAATATTGGTGCTATTTTAATTATTTCAGTAAGATTGTAATTATCTGATTTTATACGTTTAAACATAATTTTTCCCAGGTTGAAGTTGTACAATTGTTTAATATTTAATATTTTATATTTTTGTGGGTATCATCATCATTGTCAACCATTATCAATCCACTGCTGGACGAAGGTCTCCCCAAGTTTCCTCCACAACGGTCTGTCTTGTGCCAGTCTCCTCCATGTCACTCCCGCATATTTACGAATTTCATCCACCCATCTCCCATGTGGTCTTTTTCTGGGTCTTTTCCTGTCCCTTGGAATCCAATCTAAAATTTCGGCTGTCCATCTATGGTCTGTCCTTCTGGCAGTATGTCCAGCCCATTGCCATTTCAGGGATTTAACTCTGATCATGATGTCTTCCACTCTCGTCATTTTTCGGATCCACGAGTTCCTCTTCTTATCTCTCCTGGTTATACCAAGCATGCACCTCTCCATGCTTCTTTCAGTTGTCTGCAGCTTTTGTATGTCTCTTTTAGTTAAGGTCCACGTCTCTGCACCATACGTAAGCACTGGAAGGATGCATTGATCAAACACTTTTCTTTTAAGACATAATGGCATATTGCTCTTGAAAATTATGCTGTTTCTTCCAAAAGCTCTCCAGGCAAGTTTTGTACGCCGATTAATTTCTTCATCAATGTGACCCTCACTTGATATCTGCTGTCCAAGATAAACATACGTATCAGTTATCTCCAGTTTTTCTCCATCAATCGATAAATCTTCATTTCTTGTAAAAGCATTGAACATCACTTTTGTCTTCTGAAAGTTCATTTTTAATCCCACTTCTTTACTCTTGTCAGCAAGTTCCTGGATCATACTCTGCAGCTCTGATGGGGTAGTTGCAAAAATGACTACGTCATCAGCAAAACGAAGGTGGGTTAGATAATCTCCATTAATCTTTATCCCTTTGTTTTCCCAGTTCAGTGATTGAAAGACATTTTCCAATGTGGCATTAAAGAGCTTCGGAGATATGGTGTCACCTTGTCTCACTCCCTTTCCAATTTTTATCTGTGTTGTATTTTCAAACAGCCGAATCTTTGCACTTGCATTTTCATAGATGTTATTAATAATATTAATGTATGCATCTTCAATACCGCAGGATTTCAGAGCCGTGGTAACTGCTGATGGTTTCACCGAATCAAAGGCTTTTTCATAATCGATAAAAGCCATGCACAATGGAAGTTCATATTCCTCGCTCTTTCAATCAGTTCTCTCAGTACGTGGATATGATCTATTGTGCTGTAGCCACTCCTGAATCCAGCTTGTTCTCTCGGTTGAGCCATGTCCAGTGTTACCTTCAAGCGGTGTGAAAGAACTTTAGTGAAGATTTTATAAACCACTGATAGGAGGCTGATAGGTCTGTAGTTCCTGAGATCCTCAATGTCACCTTTTTTATGTAGCAGGATCATTGTAGCATTGTTCCAATCCTCAGGAATCTTCCCTTCATTAAGGCATCGAGTGAAAATTTGGGCGAGTACTGTTTCAATTTCTCCACTTGCTTCTTGTATGATGTCTATAGTAATTCCATCTTCTCCTGGAGCTTTCCCTCGCTTCATGTTCTTGATTGCATGAGCAACTTCTGCTGGGAGGACTGGAAGAACTCTGGTACCTTTCATGATGTCTGGGTACATGTATCATCCCTTTCATATAATTTGGAGTAGAAATCTTTCACTCTTGTCAAAATTTCGCCTCTATTTCTTGTTATAGAACCATCTTCTTTTCTCAGAGCCATAATCTGTTTTCTTCCCTTACTGAGATGTCCCTTTGCTATCTTAAGGCTTTGGTTGTTTTCAATTGCTTTCCTCACTAGCTCACAGTTGAATTTCCTTACGTCTTCAGTGATACTTTTTCGTGTTGTCTTGCATAGCTCTATATATTCCACTTTGGAAGTCACATCTACTTTAGTTGTCCTCATCTCTCTTCTTTTTTGCATCAACATTTTGGTTTTTCCTGATAATTTGTTCACATGCAACTTGTTCTTAGACCCAGCTAATTTTGTTGCTGTTTCCATAAGAGCTTTGGTTACTTTTCTGTTAACTTCCGAAATATCCACTTCTTCCGATGTTAGGCCTTCTAAAGCAGAGAATCTGTTCTTCAGTTCCAACTTGAAAGTATTATGGTGTTTTTAAGGTTGGTTATGTCAATACATTTTTGTTTGTCTTATGAGCTTGCCACGTTCCAGTTTAGTGTTGAGGTGCATCTTACATCTCACCAATCTATGGTCACTACCTGTGTTGAACTTGTTCAGCACACTGCAGTCTTCGATGACGAATTTTTTGTTACACATAATAAAATCAATTTCACTTGTCGTCCCAATTGGATGTCTCCATGTCCATTTCCTGTGTGGCTTTTTCTTGAAAAAGGAGTTCAAGATGAAAAATCCTTCTGCCTCTGCAAACTCAACGAGAGTATTTCCACGCTGGTTTCTGTTGCCGTGACCGAATTTACCTACTGAAGTTTCATTCTGTTGCCGTTGCCCTATTTTAGCATTGAAATCTCCCATAATTATCTTCAAGTGCTGCTTACCTTTATTATTTAGATGACGAATTTCCTCATAAAATTCTTCAATTTCTTCTTCAGGATGACTTGTGGTGGGTGCATAAGTTTGAATAATCTGAGCCTGGTATCTTCTCGATAGTTGGATAACGAGTCGTGCAGCTCTGTCAGAGGAACTTTCAACTTCTACCACTTTATCCTTCAGTTTCTTGTTTATTATAAATCCAACACCACTAGTTCTGCCAGTATCTGTCCCACGATAATAGAAGAGATGTCCACTTTTCAGTTCAATGAGATCTTCTCCTTTTCTCCTTACCTCACTTAGCCCGACGATGTCCCACTTGATCCTTTGTAGTTCCTCTTCCAATTCAAGAAGCCTTGAATCAGAAGATAGGGAGCGTCCGTTATAGGTAGCCAAGGTCAGCATCAAATGGCAGCCTAGTCCGGTCCTCCGGGGATTCTTAGCACCCTCTGCCTTCATGTCGCACTGGCCGCTGCCTTGGCCAGGTACATTCCAGCTGCCGGAGACTGAGGGCCAAGATTTAAGTTGTAGAGTCATTTTGGTATACCTTAGAGTACTTAAAATTATTTATTTGTATAATATTATCCTTTTTATTATTAATTTTGAGATCAATTAGTCTAATGTACTTGTTTTGTACTATTTGAAGTTTTTTTAGGTTAGTATTCGTTGTCTGGCCCCAGACCAAAAAGCAATAGTTAAAGTATGGATGAATCAAGGCATAATATAATAACATTAAGGCTTTAATAGTTAGGTTGTTTATTACATTACTGACTATTCCTATATTTTTAGATATTTTTGTTAGTATTGTATCTATGTGTCTAGTCCATTTTAAATCTTTGTAAAGTGTAATTCTTAAGTAGGTAAATTTATCTATTATTTGAATTATTGTATTGTCAATTACCAATTTTTCAATTATTTGTAGAGGAGATAATTGCCGAGTAAATATTACTGCTTAAGTCTTTTCTAAGTTTATTAGCATTTTATTTACTGCCATCCAGTTAGAATATTTTTCGAGCAGTATATTTGCTTTAGTGATCATTTCATCGATATGATTGCCATGAATTAGAATAGTTGTATCATCTGCATATAAAATTATATTAGTTTCTTCATTTACATTGAAAATATCATTTATGTATATGTTAAATAACAAAGGCCCAAGTATAGAACCCTGAGGAACTCCAGAGTTTGTCTTTTTTTGTAGAGACGAGTATTTCTCAATTTGTGTAAATTGAGGTCTATCTGTTAGGTAGTTTTTAAGAAGTGTATATGAGGTATCTCTTATCCCTATTTGCAGCAGCTTATTTAATAGTATTTCGTGATTTAATGAATCAAATGCCTTTGTTATGTCTAAAAAAATAGCTAATGTTAAGCTATGATTTGCAAGATTCTGTTGTATGTTATTTTGAATTGTAAGTACTGCCATTTCTGTTGACTTATTTTGTTGAAATCCATATTGATACTGATTTAAAATTTTAAATTTGGTCAAATATGAAATTAATCTGGTATATATTAATTTTTCTAAGATCTTTGCAAAAGTAGATAAGTTTGCAATTGGTCTATAGTTATTTATTATGTTTTTAGATCCATACTTGTGTTTAGGAAAAATTTTAGTAATTTTTAATTTCTCTGGAAAAATTCCTGTTTTAATTATGAGATTAAATATAAGTAATAGGGGTTCAATAATAATTTCAGCTACATGTTTGATAACTTGTGGGTGAATGTCATCATAGCCTGGTCCATTGTTTGATTTTATATGGGTTAATTCAGTTAGTAGTTCAGTTTTCGTTATTTCCATAAGATATATAGAGTTAGTGTAAGTGTTATTTTGTAAATATGATTTAAAAGGAGTATTTGTTTTTTTTTATTTTTTCATTTATAATTTTTGGGATTGAAATAAAATGTTCATTAAATAATGTAGCAATTTTGTTTTTGTTTGCTGTTTGCTTATTATTTTGATTAATTAAAAAGTCTGGGCATGCCTTTTTGGAAGAGTTTCCCAGAAGAAAATTAAGGTGCTTCCAGGTTTTTCTGGGCTGATTTTGGGAAAAAATATTTATGTAATAGTTTTTTTTTTTTTGTTAATCTTATTGCAGAATTTAAAGAATTTCTATATGTTTTAAAATGTTTAAAGTCTACTTGTAGTTTAGTTTTTAGAAATTTTGCATACAGTTTATTTTTTTTTGTTTATACGATTTATTAAATTGTTTGTTATCCATGGTTTTCTAAATTTTTTATTTTTTGTATTAGACAATACAATAACTGGAAATGCCTTTTCATGAGTTTCTTAAATACTGAAATAAACAAGTCATATGCTATACTGGAGAGTCTATGGTATCCAACTCAACCCAATTTATCTGGCTAAGATTATTTTTAAAATATTCCAAGTTTGAAGTATTAATTTTCCTTATTTGGGAATTTTTGTTAGTTTTATTAATTTTAGGATGATGAAAAGTATGTTTATATATAATAAATATTGGAAGATGATCACTTAAATGATATTCAAGAACTCCAGAAGTTAATGTAGAAGTTTGTGAGTTTACTATACATAAATCCAATATGGTTTGAGAGGTTGCAGTAATACGTGTTGGGGATAGAATTGTATTTTTTAATCCAGCTGAGTGAAGAGTATGCATAAATTTATTTGTAATTGGATTAACTTGAGAAATGTCAATGTTTAGGTCTCCCAACATAAATATTTTTTTTTCCTGCAAAGTTAACATAGTTAGCGAGATCACTCAGTATCTTTAAAAATTCAGTTATTTCAGCATTTGGTGGTCGATAGCATACACTGATGAAGTAAAATTGATTTTGGATTGTCAGTATTTCAATATTTTTATTGCTAATAGTAAATTCAGGTACTAAGGAGAAGTATTCATTATCTTTGTGTATGTAAATTGCAACCCCTCCCCCTCTTAAAGAAGTTCCATTTAATTTAAAATTGTTATAATCATTAATTTGTAAATTATATTCCTCAGTTGGAAACCATGTTTCTGTTATACAGATAATATCTAATTTTACTCTAATCTGTTGTATTAAAGTTTCAAGTAATGTAATTTTGTTTATTAATGATCCTGCATTTATATGTATTAATTTTAGAGTTGAATGTGGTTCCTTTATTAGAATCTGATTAAATTTTTCTAAGGTATATGTTGGGGTTGAGTTAGTTGTTAGTGTATGGGTTAATCTGTTTAGAATGGGACAATCCTCTGTCATTAGTGTAAGTTAACACTTCCTCCCCAAATTCATTTCTAAATCCCCCTTTAAAGCCAACCCTGATCACCAAACCCACATTTTTATTCCAATCAACTCAAGCCAGTGAGGTCAATTCAAGGCCATATTGAACCAAATCATTCTCAGTATAAATTCTTTTTTTAGTTCATCTTCTGTCACCTTTATATACAAACTACCATTCCAGATGCAAGCATATTTAATTCTGCCCTAGTGAACAAGAGTTCTTGCCTGCCAGAAGAGCCGCTTATAGCATGGAATTAAATTTTTGTTTAAGAAAATTCTGGTAGCTGGCAAACTTGAATCCAAATCAGAGTTCAAGATAATTGTTTTTCTCTTTGACATCCATAGGTTCCTAACTGATCTAGACTTGAACTGAACAATAACAGTAGAGTCTTGTATTTTCCCATATCTCGACGGAAGTGGATGGGCCATGTCAATATCAGATTGTTGTTGATCTTCTATTTTAAGTTGTTTTGCCAAAATATTTATATGTGAAATCAGGTCTGAATCATTGGCAATTTTTGTAAGATCAAGCCCATTAATTTCAATATTTTTATTACGATGGTATTGATTAAGCTCATTCAGCTCAACTCTCAGTGAATCAATCTCCTGTTTGGTAACTTGATTAGTTCTGGTAGCAATTTTTAGATTTTTTTGTAAGTCATTATTAGATTCTTCCAATAAGTTACATTTAAGAATGAGACCATCATACCTATTAATTAATGAGTCAACTGTAGATTTTATGTCTCCAAGTTCTGCCTTAAGTTCAGGAACAGTGTCTAGTTTTGAATTAATTTCCGTTAAGACTAATTTAACAAAGTTCTCAAAATTATTATTCTCACCAGGGAGAGGTGTTCCAATTTGTTTTTTAGTAGTACTTTCAGAGGCCTGGTTCCTCCTTCCTGTCATTGTACAAAGAAAGGGAAAAAAATTATATTCACTTTATAATCAATATCTCTTAGACAGCAATATACCCATGAGGAAGGCCAGGCGTCGAGTGAATAGAAAATCGATAATATTCCCTACTGTCTATATTTGATAGTTAATCACCCTAGGCATCCTAATCTCAGAAATGAGACTCAAGACATCCAGAAACAATACAAATACCAAATAGTCAGCAAGTAACACCAAACGCAAAGATTTCTGTTACAGTTCATGAACCTGAAAAACAGGTGGCAGCACAAAACCAGTAACTGAAGGTAGCATTCAGGAAGAATATATGAGAGTAAATAGTAATTATTCAGCGGTAAATTATAAAGAACCAACTTCCTCGAGACATATTTTGATTTAAAACACTCAAAAGTACTCACGTTCCAGAAGTATGTGCCCTTTCCAGTACTATTATCAGACACAATTACTCAAGATCTCAAGGGCACAGAGCACTCAAGGACCCAGGTCTATGAGCTAAACGAAACCCACTATTTCAAGTTTAGAACAATTTCGATTATGGCGTGAAGCACAAGAAACTATCATTTGAAACCCTTTCGAATAATATTATCCTTTACGCTATGATAGAGTTTTGCCAAGAGCCCCATAAAACACAACTCACTGACCACATGCAAACTGCATACATGTTCTGCTGTTGTTGACTAGAGATCATATTTTGCAGGACAGATACCTAACAAACACCCTCCTTAGAAATATCATGTGGTTTAACATGGCTTGGCGCCTCCCTGCTTTGACAAAGTAGTAGCGGGGAAAGGGTCTTTCAAAAAAAGCACAGGGAGAAACAAAATCTCTTGCTATCCCAAATGGTAGGGGTGGATGGATATGTACATTTGTGTGGGTTAAGGGGGAGGAAGATTGGTCAGTCCTTCCAACAGACGGGCTGAGTTGCCATGATATAGACAAAAGGAGTGAAAATGTGAGGTGTGCAAGCACAGAGTGAGCTCTAGCGAATCTAAGATTAAAAAAATGTTTCACAAGATATTGAAATTTAAGGTTTCACAAAAAATATTTTATAAAAAAAACCTTTCTGCATGGGAATTGAAACTAAAATAAATAAATAAATAAATAAATAAATACTGCATTTTAGGGTGTTCCAAAAATAAAGTTGAATTCCTTTGTTCTTACCCTCCCATTTTTTAGAATATACATAAACATTATTTATGCAAAATTTCAGCCCAGTTGAATAATATTTAGTGGTTGCACAACACCATCAAATTTTTTTTGCAAATTAGCAGAATGGACAGATGAAGGATAATGTATAATGCCATTACCCTAAATAATAATACTGTCAAAAGGGTATAATATCAAAAGTTTAACATTTCTACAAGTTAAACAGTGTCCGGTCAGTTAAAGAACTAAGATCTTACTGCTTGTCCTGGCTTTCTCAGTACCCGCATATCGTAAGTGCAATCATGTGCACTGCGAGGTGGTACTCGCAGTGTAGTTGCGTGTGCCATGCACTGTAGGCAGGCAGGTTTTTCCTATCATTCCCACGTAGAAAGAGTAGTTGCAAAGTCATGTGCTGTGTGCTCTATTGCTTTTGTTATGTGAGTTTATCTGGCTAGCCTTATATGTTATTGCAGTTATTGAGATTGTGTTTAAAGATGGACAGCTCCTGCTCCCTGTGTACCGACAAGACATAATACGATAATTTTCTTGTTAGAAACACCAGAAGAGAGTGAAATTAAAGGGAGTAAACTCCAACCTAATCGGCAAGTTCTAAGTAATTTTTTTTTACCACCATAAAACACTGAACAAGACTACTAGCAAGAGTTCACGAGCTGTGATAAGAAAAGTTACATTATTTTGGTCAAAGGCCCGCATTCCCATTCGTGACGAACAACATTCAATTACCAAGCTGGAAAAACTTTTTGATAAATGCAGCCAACAAAAGAAAAGTAGCAAATGAATGAGTGAAACTCAGGGTTCTAATGAAACAGCATTCGTTGATAAATTGGATGATCTGTTCGATATTGCATATGCTGATGCCATGAGCATGATTGCAATCAATGTAAAGATTTGTTTGATATTGCATATGCTGATGCCATGAGCACGATTACAATAAATGTAAATAGAGAATTCCTTCTTGGACAATGAGAAAAAGGTTGATGGGGCTGTATGATGGAACTCGACACAACTCTTGCTAAAAAAGAACTCAGAGCTGAAAAAAGGAAGAAGGCAGAGATGCTCAGAATCAAAGGAGAAGAGCAGCGGACGTCCACCAGTGCTAATACGAGTGCGAGTATGTGCTGTTGAAAACTAATTCCGTAGACTATGTAACCAGTGACGAATCTGATGAAGATAGTAGTGATAGTGAAGATTATGTTCAGTATCAAGGCTCTTCTGAAATAGGCAACGCACAGAAAAGGGCAAAAAGGAGCACCAGTACAAGTATGCCTGTGGTTATCACACCAAAACTAGCTTCCACTCTAGATAGGGCTAATATACATGACAGGAAAGCAACCTTGATAGTAGCTGCTGCATTGGAAATTATGGGTCCAAAAAATGTGGAAGATTTTACACTTAAACATTCGTCCATAAGAAGGCAAAGGCAAACTATCTGCTCCAAGATAGCCACTAACATACAAAAAACCTTTCAATTTAAGGCTGAGGTCCCTTTCATAGTGCACTGGGATGGAAAACTGATGCAAGGTGTATCTGGAAAAGAAAAGGAATATCGTCTGCAAGTAATAGTATCAGGACCAAACATTAATGATCAACTATTGGGAGTTCCTAAATTATAGTCAGGGACAGGAATTGCCATGGCAACCGCCGTTGCAGAACTCTTAGATAAATGGCAACTTACTGAACACGTATGGGGACATTAAGTAATACTGGTATTAAAATTGGAGCATGTTTGACACTTGAACAAAGGCTAGGAAAACAACTTTTGTATTTTGCTTGCCGGCACCACATTCTGGAAGTTGTGTTTTCTGCCATATTCAATTAATGCAGGGACCATCAACATCCAGTGGACCTAGTATGCTGGTGTTTAAACAATTTCAACAGTCATGGTCAAAGATTGACCACTCTAATTTTAAATCCGGAGTGAGGAATGCTGAAGTGCTGGCAGCCATTCAGAGCGACAGGAGATCAATAATGGAATTTGCACAAAGCCAACTTCTGATGTCCCATGCAAGAGAGGATTACAGAGAGACCCTGGAGCTTGCTGTAATTTTTCTCGGAGGAACACCTCCTCGTGGTGTACGCATCATGCTAGAAGGATGACGAAGGTTCTTTACAGCTTTAAGCTGCAGAAGTTTCACAACCAGTTCAAACTTACAGCATGAGAAAGTAAAGGTCTTCGTGGCAACCGTATTTTCATTATGAAAGAATATCTGAGAGCTTGGTTCACAGCACCCCTTCCTTTGTAAGCACAGAGAAACGACCTGAAACTTCTTCAGTGTTTTGTAGCACACAAAAAAGAAAACCCAGATATATCAACTGTGGCTACTGACAAACTATCACAACATCTTTGGTATCTCAGCAAGCATCTCGTAGCATTGGCTTTCTTCGATTCGAATGTTCAGCGGAGGAAAGATCTTCATGAACGAGATGGTGAAGACGAACCACTGAAGCGCACAAGACTACAAAAGTAGGAAATTGACGAATTGATGACTAAGATGCTATCAGACTTTGTGACAAAAAACACAGACATGTTTTTTAGCCAATTATGTATTGACAGGGAGTTTCTGCAAATTGATCCTGAGCATTGGGAACTTCAAGATACCAGTGCGGCTTCAAAATAGCAAAGAAACAGTTGTGAATGACAATGAAGAGCATGGTGTGGCCCATATTAAAGCATTTGCTAAGGCTGTCACAAAGGATGAAGAGCAGAAACAGTGTCTTCTTCAAGTGGTTCAGGAGCATCAAAGAAAGTACCAAAATTGCAAGAAAAGTACCCTTAAAATTAAGAAATAATTTTAGAACTGAGGAGTGAGGTATTATATATTTTATGTACTTGATTTGTCTTTCATATTTTTTTCTGTAATATATATTTTGTTTTTATAGATATAAAAAAGATGTAAAGCAACTTTATAATTCATTATGCATCCTAGCACATTTTCATACATATTATGTCATTTCAATGCGGCTGTGCAGCCTCTAAACATAAACCTATTTTACCAAAATTTTACAAAAATTATCATTATACGTACATATTGCCATGAAACAAAAGGGTGAGATCAACAAAAATACAAAGTTTATTTTTTCCATACATTTCTGAACCACCCTAATATATACAGGGTGATTCGGAACTCATGCGACAAACTTTAAGGGGTGGTAGGGCACACTGCAAAAAACATTTTTTGTATAGGAATGTATGGGCGCAAGTGACACGTTGAGGCACAAACACAAGAAATAGACATGAAAGGAAACAAATTGTTTACTTACAGCATCGTTGACAAGTGCTTCTTTACAGCAATGCTTACAATAATTGCTTAAAATTTGTTCCACCAATAGTAATACATGCGTGGCAGCGTCGATGGAGTGACTGACGTACAGTTTCAAAGATGCCAGGTATTTCTCACACACGTGCAGCCGCAATGGATATTCGAGCGACAAGGTCATCAACACAGTGAACTGAGTCTCGTAAACGAGGGCCATCAGATGTCCCCATAAGAAGTAATCGAGGCTCAATAAATCGGGCGATCGGGGTGGCCAACGGACTGGTCCACACAGCCAATCCATTGCGCCCCAAAAGTGGCATCCAGGTAATTGCGCACATTAATGCTGAAATGGGCTGGCGCCCCATCATGCTGAAACCACAGTCCTTGTTGGATGGCCAGTGATACATCTTGAAGCAATTCTGGTAAAACCTCTTCCAGAAAAATACGATAACATCTAGCATCGAGTCGCGTTGGTAGTAGATGTGGGCCAAGCAGGAAGTGGTTCACAATACCCACCCACACATTCACAGAGAATCGTTCTTGGTACGTTGACGCTGCCACACATGTATTACTGTTGGTGGACGCAATTTTGAGCAATTATTGTAAACATTGCTGTAAAGCAGCACTTGTCAACGATGCTGTAAGTACACAATTTGTTTCCTTTAATGTCTATTTCTTGTGTTTGTGCCTCAACGCGTCACTTGCATCCGTACATTCCTATATAAAAAATGTTTGTTGCAGTGTGCTCTATCACCCTTTAAAGTTTGTTCCATGAGTTCTGAATCACCCTGTATATTCCACAAGGCATTGAAATCTAAGATAAAAAATGTTCTGCATGATGGACTTTGTTCTGTGACGTATATCGCAGTTTTAGGTACTTTCTGCTCCTGGGTCTTGTGCTTCACCAGCCCCCCTTCCCCCGAGATTAAGCTTGAACAAAAGAAAATAATGTATGTGCACCTTGTCAGCAGACATGTCCCAGCTCAAGTAACTACATATATGGGCTGTACACCGACGCATGTTGCTATACCTTACACAACATGAAATTCTGAAAAGAATTGAACCATTTAACTTTTACAGCCTGCAACATGAAAAGCTGAAACTTATGCACAGACTCAATTACAAAAGGTCAGCACACAGACTGAAAAAAAAAGACACACTTTTTAACTTAAAAAGGCACATTAGCTTTTGGGGGCGGGAGGGTGAAAATTTAACAACCACAGTGAGCAACTCAATGGGTTATAAGCAGATCAAATAGAACACACAGAGAGACATATGGCAGTCGCCCGCCTCTAATTTGGGGTCATTGGTTCCAGGTAAAGGAGCGAGGCAGTGCTGTAAGACAAACACAATATCCATGACTTATCGGGATTCGAACCCTGACAAATGATCAGAAGCCATCACTTAGACCACTGTGTCAATGGGCGGCCATTAGTTCTTAATTAGTTTATTTAATAATATACATAGAATATAATTACAGTACTGTGCAGGGATGCAATTTCAGGTGCGTCCCGGAGGTCAGGGTGCATTTAGAACGAACCCTGGAACCACCACAACTCATATTTGAGGGGTTTTTTTTATAATATATTTTTCTGCGAAAGCATTTCAATGTGGGAAATGTGTGCGAGTGGAACTGGCCCAACATATCACCTAGTGTTCTACTCTACGTCCTCAACAGATTATGAGACTGATAACAAGATTAGAAGACTGAAATCTCATTCATGGTAGAATAAGGAAAAATAAATTTGGATTTGCTAACAAAAAATAAGAACATTGTAAATAAAGAATTCTCAAACGAATTCGTTTTTGTCAATTGAAAAACTGAGTGATACAAATTATGACCTGTGGAAATGTAAAATGCAGATGTATTTTATTAAGGAAGATTTATGGCACTTAATTTCTCGTGAAGTTACTAACGAAGAAAGAACTGATGCATGGCGTAAACAAGACGCTCAGGCACAGGCTGTAATTTCTTTATCGGTACAAGATGATCAAATTATTCATATTAGAAATGAAACATCAGCTGTTGATATGTGGAATGCTTTGAAAAGTGTTCATGAGCGTACAAATTTAACAAGTAAATTGTATCTGCTTAGAAAGCTCTACAGCGTAAGGTACGACGGACATGAAACAATCCAGCAACACATAAACAAAGTACTAGAAATCAATAATAAACTCAGGGCAATAGGGGAAGAAATAAAAGATTCGCACATTACTGCTATTATATTGTGTAGTTTACCCAGTAGCTATGATACATTGGTAACTGCCCTTGAAGCAAGACCAGAAAATGAATTAACCCTTGAGCTTATTAAGAATAAATTAATTGATGAGTATAATTCAAGAATGGAAAGGTCGAATGACAACAACGCGTTATCAAGCAAAGTCCTTAAAGTCAAAAACCAAGCCAACAAAAATATAAAAATAAAGAGCACAAATTTTGCAGTTTTTGCAAGAAACCTAATCATTTGAAAAATTAGTGTTGGCATTGGAATAAGAATAAAAATAAGGAGCACAAAAATGCTAAGTCCCACAAGAGTGATATAGTAATTAAACAAGCCAAACATGAAGTACCTGGTAACAAGAAAAATAAAAATATCTCTAATGCACAACAAAATAAGAAATTCCTGTTAAAAACAGAAATAAATAAAACCGACACCTATGATGTATGGTCTATTGATTCTGGAGCCACAAGCCACATGACCAACGACCGAAATTTTTTCGCATCGTTAGACCCTAGTAAAGTAGATGTTATAACTACTGCAAATGGTTCAGAAATTAGATCTAAAGGTACAGGAACTGGTTTTCTTCACTATAAAATTGAAACAGGGAAGATGCATGATTTATAGCTTAGAGATGTCTTGTATGTGCCACAACTTGAGAGTAATTTACTTTCAGTAAAGAGCATCTGTAGTAAGGTTCATGAGGTTATTTTTAAAGGCAACAAATGCATTATACAGAATAATGGCCAAATCATTGCTACAGGCATACTAGAGAAAAATGGTTTGTATAAGTTGCAGACAATAACTCTAAATAAAGTGGCTAAGACAGCTACAGAATGCAGAAATAAAAACTGTATTAATTTATGGCACAGACGTTTAGGTCATAGTAATACAAATAGCATAAAACAAATGGAAAAATTTGGTCTGGTGAAAGGTATAAAACTATCTGGTTGTAAAGCTATTGATAGTTGTGAAGAATGTATTAAGAGCAAACAAGCAGAGAAACCATATCCAAAAATGAGTGAACATAGATCTACTGAAGTATTGAAACTGGTACACTCAGACATATGTGGTCCTATGCCATCAACCACACCAGGAGGAAAACGCTATTTCATTACTTTCATCGATGATTTTTCGCGTTTTACATATGTTTATTTGCTGCCCCACAAGAATGAAGCTCTAGCTAAATTTAAAGAATACATTTCTTCTGTAAGCAACAAATTTGACAAAAAGCCTACGACTATTCACACAGATAATGGAGGTGAATATGCCAGCTTAGAATTCGAAGAATTTCTAGCCAAGGAAGGCATCGATCACCAAACAAGCGTTCCATATTCAGCACCCCAAAACGGAGTTGCAGAACGCAAAAATCGCTATCTGCAGGAGATGTGCAAAGCCATGCTCTTAGATGCGGGACTGAATAACAGTTATTGGGGAGATGCCCTATGCACAGCTGTATATCTTCAAAACAGATTGCCAACCAGAGCAACAGCGAAAACTCCATTTGCATTATGGAATGGTCGTGAGCCATATATTGGGCACATTAAAGTGTTTGTATGTAAAGTGTACTGCTATGTACCCAAACAACTTGGAAGAAAGTTAGATGATCATTCACAGAGTGGAATTTTATTAGGCTATTCTGAAAGAATAAAAGGATACAGAGTCCTTCTAACTGGAACAAAAAGAGTAATCTCCACAAGAAGTGTAAAATTCTGTGAACAACAAATCACTGGATGTGATAACGATAGAGAGAAAGAACCAAATAATGATGTTCTTCTAAAGCTGGAAAATCCGCCTCAACAATCAGACTCGTCTGGTGAAATAGAAGAAAGTGAAAACGTTGTCACACAGCCAAGAAGATCCACGAGATCAACCAAAGGGAAACCACCAACTTGACTGGCATACATAGCCAAGACTGAGTTTAAAACTGAACCCAAAACCTGGAAAGAAATGCAGAAACTTCCAAATGTAGAAAAACAACACTGGATCAAGGCAACAGATGAAGAAATGAAATCACTTCATCAAAATAACACTTGGGAACTAGTGGACCTTCCAAAAACAAAGAAAGCCATAGGATCCAGATGGATTTTTAAGATAAAGTATCATGCAAATGGTACTATAAACAGATATAAAGCCTGTTTAGTAGCAAAAGGTTACAATCAGAAACCTGGTCAAGACCATGAAGCAACGTATTCTCCGGTGGTGAAACATAGCACCATTCGTACCCTTCTAACAGTTGCTGCTCATCGAAAGATGTATGTCAATCATATTGATATCAAAACTGCCTATCTTTATGGCAAGTTAGATGAAGAAATTTATATGATTCAGCCCGAAGGATATGAGGATCCTAAGCATAGAAACAAAGTTTGCAAATTAAATAAAAGTCTCTATGGTCTTAAACAATCGGCTAGAATATGGAACAAAACAATCTCAGAAGTATTATCGAATAATGGATATAGTCAAAGTAAAGCTGATCCATGCTGTTTTATTAGCAAGCATGAAGACAGCATTTCCTACATAATTGTTTATGTGGATGACATTCTAGTTGCATGTGATATTAAAGAAGACATGGAGAAAAATATAGAAATGTTTGCTAAGATCTTTGACATAAAAGACTTAGGACATGTCATTCATTACCTAGGAATACAAATAGATAGAAAAAAGTATGGAAGTTATTTAATAAATCAATCAGCCAAAATTGAAGAAATCATCAAAAGATTTGATGAATCTGAACAGAAAAAGAGTTACATACCTATGAGTACAGACTTCTATCGTAATAATAATAAAGAAGGAGATGAATTTGCTGACAATAGGAAGTATAGGGAAGCAGTGGGAGCTCCGCTGTATATATCTACAGTTACTAGACCTGACATAGCTACATCCGTTGGAATTTTAGGCAGAAGAGTAGAAAGCCCAACAGTTAACGACTGCAAAGCCCTACAAAAAGTACTGCAATATCTTAAAGCCACATCTAACATGAAGCTATTACTTAGTGCTAAGGAAGAGATAATTTTGACAGGCAATGCAGATGCAGATTGGGCAAGTGACACAAAAGATAGAAAATCAACAAGTGGGCATATATATAAACTAGGGAATAGTTGCATCTCATGGACAAGTAAGAAGCAAAATTGTATCGCATTGTCTTCAACAGAAGCCGAATACATCGCCCTTGCTTAAGCATCGCAAGAACTAATTTGGTTAAGACAACTGCTGGAAGACCTGCATTACCAGCAAGAAAGTCCAACCACCATGTTCGAGGACAACATGTCGTGCATCAAATTGGTGATGAATGAAGGAACGAGTGCTAGAACCAAGCACATTGATATTAAATATAATTTCATCAAAAACCTCCTATCATCTACCATGACATTAAAATATTGTCATACTAGTGAGATGTTAGCTGATCTCTGCACTAAACCATTGCCTAGAGCCAAAATTGAAAAACTGAGAGACAGCCTTCAGCTGACATGCCAATCCATTGAATCAAGTGAGAGTGTTGGAATCACAGCCTCTCAGCAAAAAAAAAAAAAAACGCAGATCGTCAGACGGGAATCTTAAAAACGCTCCAAAATGAATTGCCACGTGCCAGACGCAACTCTGTGACATAACTACACGTAGCCAACCTTGAAACGTCACGACGCGTGCATCTTACTCTCATGTGATCTGTGACATAGGTGAAGTCGAGACTTGAGCCTTCTTCTAAAAACAGTGTTGTTGTTGTTGCCTTCTTTGCTTGCGTGAGAAAGGGTGTCTGTGACGTTCTGTCTATGTTCTGTAAAATAGAACTACTCCTTTTTTATTGGAACGAGAACTATTTTGCAAGATGTTTTATATCTGTAAATTATAGAATGCTTTATGCTGTTTCTACATAGATTCTGTCTACTTACAAAGAGTTTTGTGCGTGATGAACTGAAGTGTTTTTATGGCGAGTAAACATGGCGTATGTTCGATTGATCTTCAGTTCCACTAATAGTGTATCAACTTGCAGATGTACTTTCATCAAATGAATAATCTTCTTGTCATCATTTCATATTATCATTAAATATAATTTTTTTTTTACTGCCACAACTCAGGTCTGTATAAAAGTTTATTATTGCTTGCATGAAGTCATCTGTTCTATTTTTACTGTTAAGCATACATTTCTTTACCACGAATGAAGAATAGCAGAGAAGTATTTTTTCTACTGCGTACTGAGCATTTGGGGAGTTGGTGTTCTATTTAATCTAATATTTCCACCTCTCTAAAAATCACAACAAAAATAACCAACTACAATAACACATAATTCAACTCCCGAAAAATGCCTATCTAATTAAAACCTCAATAAAAAACTTATATTACACATTTCTTAAAACATCAAAGTTAAAACTCCAACCCATAATTACTTACAAACTGCACACCGGTAATTAGTTGAAACAAACCAAACCTGACACAACCACTATTTTCATTAATCTCGGACCCCTCCCCAGGCCATTTTCAAGGAGAGGACGCAACAGATGAACCTCGGTTGCCACCCTCAAACGTAGCGAATGTTCTAGGTCTTGCTCGGCATCGTCTCATCATCGTTATTCACCACTCAGTGCAATGGCACCATCTATTAGCTGACCCATTAGTCTTTTTTTCTCTTCGTACTTGTAAATATCCGTTCGACAGCCAGCTGCATTTGATTCTTGAAAATTAATCTTCTTATATTCAATCATATTTTTTTAATCATTTATTTATTTTTCCTCCCCCCCCTCTGCTTTTCTCTATGGCTCTGATCAGAATGGAGAGCCATAGAAAAAAACAGGGGGAGGGGGAATGATGTAACGTAATATATTTAAAAAAATTATGATTGAATATAAAAAGATTAATTTTCAAGAATCAAATGCAGCTGGCTGTCGAACAGATATTTACAAGTACGAAGAGAAAAAGAAGACTAATGGGTAAGCTAATAGATGGCGCCACTGATGAGCGGTGAATAACGATGATGAGATGAAGCCGAGCAAGACCTACAACATTCACTACGTTTGAGGGCGGCGACAGAGGTTAATCTGTTGCGTACACTCCTTGAAAATGGCCTGGACAGAGGGTGAAAGTGCTAGGAAAGTACGCTTATTGCTGAGTGAGGAGAGGTCCGAGATTAATGAGGATAGTGGTTGTGTCAGGTTTGGTTTGTTTCAATTAATTACCGGTGTGCAGTTGTAAATAATTATGGGTGCAGTTTTAACTTAGGTGTTTAGGAAATGTGCAATATAAGTTTAAAAAAATTAACTCGTACACCAAAACCTATTGAATCGAAAACAAATGCTGTCTCCTGCACAATACACTTTAATGATAAAAAACTATGTACAATTAAAATAAGTATATGTTTAAGAACTTTCAACGCAACAACGGCATTATCTTCAGAAACAATGCAGCAGTGAGCACAGAAGTGAGTAGCCTATATACTTTACAAGACAAATAGCAGTTAATGCACATGTGCAATAAGCGGCAAAGTCCAAATCAAGTTCAGTGGGTACAAGCATAGTTGGTGGGCGTGACCTGGACCAAAAGTGTTCTCCAAGGAAGGGGGATAAACACGGGGGATTCATCATTAAAGCATCTTTCACCATTGACGAATATGTGAATACTTTCACAGGAAAGTGTTGATCTACGATTCCTGGGAGAATCCAGAATAATGGTGTCATTCCAACATGGTAAGTAAGAACCGTTTAAACAGAATCTCGACAAAGATGTAGCACCAGAATGCGTCCTGAGGTTATACTGATATTTGTAAATGCGGCGCCTCAAATTACGAGTAGTAGAGCCCACATAACATAAATCGAGCTCTGCAGAGTTAGTAGATTGAAGTGGAACCAAATATACACTGTGACGGTTCGCACATTCAACACAGTCTCTGTCCTTTTTAATAGTGCTAAATAAAGTATGAGACCTTACACCAAACTTGAGTTTGAACTTTTGACATATGTTCTTTAAGATGTTACATACAGGTGGTAAATATGGAATGGATCCCACAAATTGGTAGTCACATTTATCTGCAAGCAAAGCTGCCTGCGGTCGACCAATTGATTTCTTAACAATCAAGTGATCAATCATGTGACGAGGGTAACAAAGTCAAGGCAAACTGTTTAATCCTAGTTAACTCTTGGTCCCGGAGATCCTGTGTGGATGAGTGCGTGAATGCACGATTAATAAGAAAATGAAAAGCAGATAATTTTTGCGACATTGGATGAGAAGAAGTAAAAGGTATAAACGTGGCAGAAAAAGTTGGTTTACGGCAAACAGAAAATGATAAGGAGTTACTGGAAAGATTACGAAAAAGGCAAAAGTTGAGAAAAGGCAAAATGCCTAAATTCTCGAACTTGATAGAATGATGTCGTGAAGAAAGTAAAGTGGCAACGGAAAGAAGCTCATCGAAACCTGAAGGCCAAACAACCAAAATGTCATTGACATACCTGATATAAAGAAGTGGTTTTAAGGGGGAAACAGGAATGAGGGTATCCTCTAAGTCCTGCAACAAAACATCAGCAAGCAATGAGGACAGGGGGACCCATAGGGGCACCTGCCAACTGTCGATAAATAGAACCATTAAAACTAAAATAAGATCTCTTCAAAATAAATCTAAGATTACACATTATGGAAGAAATTTGATCAGAAGAATAAATGCACAAACCAACAAGTTTGGCTTCAATAAGATCACGAACATAAGAAACGGGGTGTTCGGAAAAAGAGCCACTACACCGAGTGAAGCCAAACAGTAAGTGGAAGTGTAGGTGGACATAAAAGAACGAATCCTAGAAAGTGCTTTGGTGGAACTGGAAACAGAGTAAGAAGAAGATCTAATGAGGGGAGTCAGAAATTTGGCTAAAACTCCCTCAAATGTGCAGGTGGGTGCAAACAAAGATGAAACCAAAGGGCGGATTGGGGTCCCCAATTGATGCAGTTTTAACTGGTCAAATAAAGGAGGAACCCAGTAACAAAGACATGGGCAAAGCTGGAAGAGACTTTGATTTTGATAAAGCTGTAACGATGTCATTAGTAGGATCCCGGCGACAAACTTCGGTATAAAGATCGGAGATAGCCTGCTGTACCTTGTCAACATATTCATTCCGATTCATGATGACGACCTGATGAGTTTTATCAGCTCGTGCAATAGCTAAACTCTGGTCTTTACGAAGAGTACGAAGACTTCTTTCGTCATTCATGGTCCTAGATACAGTTGAGTGTTTCTGCTTAGAATTATTGGATGACAATACACGTGCAACACGATGTCTAGTTGAGTCTTGTATGTCGACTGGTAAGGCACTAATGACATCCTCGAATTGCGGGATAATGTGCAATAAGTTAGGCCTTGTATCTTGATAGGCAAACTCCATACCCCTCGTCAATGCTTGTTTCTGAATAGCACTTAGTGGTTTATCACTAAGATTAATGAAAGGTTGACATACCTGATCTCGATTGAACATTGGAGCAAACTTTGATGGTTTCAGTTACTTGAGCAACAAGTAATTGAAGTTTACCAATATGAGTGGATTGAAGCTGCTGTTGTCTAGATAAAGTGGCAGAAAAACAACATGTCAAAGTACGGTCTAAAATAACAGGATGAAGGTTACCAGCAAGTTCCAAGTATTTACAGTACGAGTCGCGGTGTATAACTTGCAAGTTACGACAACACAATAAAAAGTTAAGATGGGATGTTTCGGAAGTCGTCTACCAAAGTTTCTGACCATTAGAATTTGTCTAATTTCGGGTTGCGACGCCCGTATTTTGCGTATTGCAGAAACCAAGAGATTATCCAATGTCATTTGACAAAATCGTGGTCTGTTAGCTTTTTTGCACCGCGACTCATACTGTAAATACTTGGAACTTGCTGGTAACTTTCATCCTGTTATTTCAGACCGTACTTTGATATGTTGTTTTGCTGCCCCCTTATCTAGACAACAGCAACTTCAATCCACTCATATTGGTAAACTTCAACCACTTGTTGCTCAAGCAACTGACGGAAAACCATCAAAGTTTGCCCCAATGTTCAATCGAGATCAGGTATGTCAACCTTTCATTAACCTTAGTGATAAACCACTAAGTGCTATTCAGAAACAAGCATTGGCGAGGGGTATGAAGTTTGCCTATCAAGATACGAGGCCTAACTTATTGCACATTATCTCGCAATTCGAGGATGTACAAGACTCAACTAGACATCGTGTTGCACGTGTATTGTCATCTAATAATTCTAAGCTGAAACACTCAACTGTATCTAGGACCATGAATGATGAACTCAGAAGTCTTCGTACTCTTTGTAAAGACCAGAGTTTAGCTATTACACGAGCTGATAAAACTCATCAGGTTGTCATCATGAATCGGAATGAATATGTTGACAAGGTACAGCAGGCTATCTCCGATCTTAGTACCGAAGTTTGTCGCCGGGATCCTACTAATGACATCGTTGCAGCTTTATCAAAATTAAAGTCTCTTCCAGCTTTGCCCATATCTTTGTTCAACAGTTTGTACCCTCCCCTGGTTACAGGGTTCCTCCTTTATTTGGCCAGTTAAAACTCCATAAATCTGGGACTCCAATCCGACCTTTGACTTCATCTTTGTTTGCATCCACCCGCAATCTTGAGGGAGCTTTAGCCAAATTTCTGGCTCCCCTCATTAGATCTTCTTCTTACTTCGTTTCCAGTTCCACTGCAGCACTTTCTAGGATTCATTCTTTTATGTCCACCTACACTTCCACTTACTGTTTGGCTTCACTCGATGTAGTGGCTCTTTTCCCGAACACCCCGTTTCTTATGTTCATGATCTTATTGAAGCCAAACTTGTTGGTTTGTGTATTTATTCTTCCGATGAAATTTCTTCCATAATGTGTAATCTTAGATTTATTTTAAAGAGATCTTATTTTCGTTTTAATAGTTCTATTTGTCGACAGTTGGCAGGTGCCCATATGGGGTCCCCCCGTCCTCATTGCTTGCTGAGGTTTTGTTGCAGGACTTAGAGGATACCCTCATTCCTGTTTCCCCCTTAAAGCCACTTCTTTATATCAGGTACGTCGACGACGTTTTGGTTGTTTGGCCTTCAGGTTTCAATGAGCTTCTTTCCTTTGCCACTTTACTTTCTTCACGACATTATTCTATCAAGTTCGAGAATTTAGGCCTTTTGCCTTTTCTCAACTTTTGCCTTTTTTGTAATCTTTCCGATAACTCCTTATCATTTTCTGTTTACCATAAACCAACTTTTTCTGCCACGTTTATACCTTTTACTTCTTCTCATCCAATGTCGCAAAAATTAGCTGCTTTTCATTTTCTTATTAATCGTGCATTCATGCACTCGTCCACACAGGATCTCTGGGGCCAAGAGTTAGCTAGGATTAAACAACTTGCCTTGACTTTCTGTTACCCTCGTCACACGATTGATCACTTAATTGTCAAGAAAATCAATTAGTCAACCGCAGACAACTTTGCTTGCAGATAAATGTGACTACCAATTTGTCTCATACTTTATTTAGCACTGTTAAAAAGGACAGAATGTGTTGAATGTGTGAACCGTCACGGTGTATATTTGGTTCCACTTAAATCAACTCACCCTGCAGAGCTCGATTTATGTTATGTGGGCTCTACCACTCGTAATTTGGGGCACAACATTTATGAACATCAGTATAATCTCAGGATGCATTCTGGTGCTACATCTTTGTCGAGATTCTGTTTAAACGGTTCTTACCTGCCATGTTGGAATGACACCATTATTCTGAATTCTCCCAGGAATCATTTGGAGAACACTTTTGGGCCAGGTCATGCCCACCAACTATTCTTATACCCACTGAACTTGATTTGGACTTGGCCGATTATTGCACATGCACATTAACTGCTATTTGTCTTGTAAAGTATATAGGCTTCTCACTTCTGTGCTTACTGCTGCATTGTTTCTGAGGATGAAGCCATTGTGGCGTTGAAAGTTCATAAACATATACTTATTTTAATTGTACATAGTTTTTTATCATTAAAGTGTATCGTGAGGAGACGGCATTTGATTTTGATTTAATAATAAAAGTTCTTTTATTGAGGTTTTAATAAGATAGGCATTTTTAGGGAGTTGAATTATGTGTCATTGTAGTTGATTATTTTGAATCGGCATCGAGTTATTGGGGGGGGGGGCAAAAAGGGAAAAACAAAACAAGAAAAAACGAAGTTTTGCGTGAGTGTGATGCGTGTTTTTTGGGCCCTGAACCACGATGTGATTATTGAAAATTATGTGTTGGAAATGTGTGCAAGAGATGAAAACCTCCTAAAGGATGTTTGGGATAAAGGTGAGTAACCTCAAAATGTAGAGTGTTTGATCAATGCATCCTTCCAGTGCTTACATATGGTGCAGAAATAAGGACCTTAAGTAAAAGAGATATACAAAGACTCAGACAACTCAAAGAAGCATGGAGAGGTGCACGATTGGTGTAACCAGGAGAGATAAGAAGAGGAACTCGTGGATCAGAAAAATGACAAGAGTGGAAGACATCATGATCAGAGTAAAATCCCTGAAATGGCAATGGGCTGGGCATATCGCTAGGAGGACAGATCATTGATGGACAGCCGAAATTTTAGACTGGATTCCAAGGGACAGGAAAAGACCCAGAAGATTGATTGATTTGAGGTTTAACGACCACCGTAAGCAACTCAATGGGCTAAAAAGACCCAGAAGAAGACCACATGGGAGATGGGTGGATGAAATTTGAAAGTATGCAGGAGTAACATGGAGGAGACTGGCACAAGACAGGCTATTGTGGAAGAAACTTGGGGAGACCTTCGTCCAGAAGTGGATTGACAATGGTTGTTGTTGATGATGATGATATATATATGTATGTATGTAGGTTTCTTGCTGTATGAGGAGGCCATCAGCCCCACCCTCACTGCCCCCCAGCAACTAGGGAGTGGCGGAAGAGGTCAGCCATGTTCTTCTCTTGTGAGGAGAAAAGTTTTTGTCACACAAGAGGTAAGCTCTCTTCCTTGTTTTGGGGTTCTAGGTTTTATAAGTTCAATGTTTGTACTTCATGTACTTTTTCTCTGTTGTTTTTTAGCTTTTCAGCTTTTAGGCATTGGTTTGTCTGTTAACATTTTTGCGGGTTTTAACTCTTTCTTTTCTTTGTAACTTTGAGCGTCTTTTGGGGTACCTAGGAACAGAAGATGGCTAAGCTTGTTCCTTTTCTATGCGCTGTTTTTTCAAAGTAGTTAAGTTCTTAATAACTAATTAATTATGCACTTAAAGCACTGCCGAAATACTTTGTACATATTGCAACTAACTGTTTAAGGTATATAACTTTCACAAAGTTTTCTTTAGTTAATTATTATCTTTAACTTACTCTCGTTTTCGTGCTGTCATAAGTTGTAGAGTAGGGGGTTTTAGACTCAAGTTTTCTTTCAAAAATCTGTTCGTTAAAAATTAATATTTCCTTTTTTAATTGCAATGTAAAAAATTTGGATTTCTTTTGCATTGATTTTCAGGTTTAAATTCTCTCTCAAACGAACTTGGCATTTCGTTATGGCTGAAAATCATTTCTAATTATTATGTCACTCTCACAGCTTGAGTTCTCTTTAATCTTCTTCTCTCTGTTTAATAGTAACAGATGAAGAGCATGGGTCGGGCCAGGAAGGTTAATGGATGCAAGCGAAATTGTTAACTAGTGCTAGGTCATGCAACTCTACGGAGGACATGACATATATATATATTTTAAACTATTTTAGGTGGGAATGTTACTTGCATCTATGGCCTTGCAGAAACCCATTTCCAACTAGGTCTTTGTGGAAGTGAGAAAATGCAGAGTTTTTGCTGGTCCTTGATAAAGCCAAGGCTCAGTATTCTCGACACCTTCTACATTCAGTAGTTTTATTTTATTTTTTTATCTTTTCTCCTTTTACTCACACAGGTAGATACATAACCTTTTCTATGTTGTACTAGGTGTGAGTCAAAATTATATATGTATTTTTTTGCTTAGGTATCTTCTTTATAGAATGTGAATTCTGAATTTTCAAAACTGCTGCGTTGCGCGTTTTGATCTTCAGGTTATTTTGCAACCTTCGTTTTAAATTCTAAAGTTTTTCCTTAGTCTTCAGTTTTGCTCTTATGTATGTATATATATATATATATATATAATTTCTTTAATAAATAAATAAAATGATCCAGTCTTGTTTATTACCTTGTCTGCAGTTGATACAGAGATTTTTAATGACTTAGCAATTGCTCTTTGGGTCGGTAGTTTTCTCTTAAGACCAGAGACGTTACTTTTGAAATAATCGTAAAAGTATGTGCATTCTTTTGCTATTCGTTTGGTGTTCTTTTTCCTGTTAAAAGCAATGCTTGGCGATTTCCCCCTCTATTGTTAATATTGCTTATTTTACATTTAGAAATGATAATTCCATGGTTTTCACAGCATTTTTTTCATTACAGAATATGAATATTTTTTTTTGTAAAAAGCAAAAAAACATAACCTATCCACAGCTGGTTTACTTGAGCCATTTTCTTAGCAGATGACATTTAACTGCAGCAGATGTTTCTTTTGCATTCACCAAACACGATGTTGCCAATTTCAGTTCTTTGAACTTCTTTTATTTCCTGCAATTTCTTATCAAAAATGTTCCAGAAATGCGTGAACATCCTCTGTAGAACATTTAAGAAGGAAATTGTTTTATTTTAAACATTAATTATAATGTTGAAGAATCATTCTAAACATGTGTGAACATTCTGTATATTAGCTTCATAACATTATTTTCCAACTTCAATTTGTTTAAAAAAAATTGATAGAGGACAACCTGCATATTTTAAAGGTGTTAATACTATTTCATAGTATAGATAAATGCAATCATGTCACATTTTGTTTTTTAATTTATTTTATTAATTTTCGAAATGGAATCAACACTTGAGTCTATCCATGTGATAGTCTGGAATTTTTAGAATGATTTGAGCCACTTAGATTAAATATTCTGGCAGTAATTAAGCAGAAAATGTTAACAGAACTGTAGGTACTGCTGATTTTTAATTAAAAAAAAAAACAAAAAAAATCAGCAAGCTCTGCGACATTTTCAGCTAAACAATATATTACCCCAAAATTTAATCTACATGACTCAAACAATTCTACGCATTTCAGAATATCACATGGAGTGTTAAGTAACAAATATTAATAAAATTATCGAAAAAAATGGGACACGATTGCATTTAGCAAGTAACATGTACATGTGGTGCCATCTATTTGCAGGTCTCAAAATCACAGAAGGAAACGTTATTGATTTTTAATATAATTGCGGTTAAATTTAAAAAAATATTAAGTGTACTAAGGCTACAACATTTATTTATTTTTTTTTTTTTTTTTTTTTTGTCAGCTTCCAAATGTTCATCCTTTGGAATACATTAAGTGTGAAGAAAATGTCTACAGAAGTTTTTACCATTGGAAATATAGGACAAACTTTTTAGGTGGATCCACCTTAAAGATTATGGCAGGAGTACAAACATGGTCAAATCCATGTACTGAGATTCACAATTGCTGACGAATTACTGTATTTCTCTTCTGATTCGCCAAAATAGACTTTTCAGCAAAGAAAGCTTTTGTTTTTTGGAGACATCACATTTCCCTTCCCACGTTGCCAAACTATGTAATAATCATTTTTAACTTTAAAAAAAAAAAAGAAGCTGTGTTTGACATTAAACATTAAAGGAACTGACCGTTTACCCAAATCAAAAGTAACTCAAAGAATGACTTTTCCCTTTTGCAAATTTCTATTTTTTTTTATTATTATATTATTATTCACTGGCACATTTTTTATTAAGTTGCGAGCTTTAATTAATTTCGATAAAAATGATGTACCGTAATTTTTGGTGAACAATCTGCAGATTATCTATTAAAGAAGTTGCAAACAGCAGATAAATACATTGCTTAAAAAAAAACAACTGACACTTGGATTTTTAAAAGCCCATATTGTAATGGTCAGGAAAGGTCATATACTTGAAGAAATTATAAAAATGCATTAAAAAGAAAAAAATGTCATGAAATACAAATACATAAGTCTACAAACAGCTGGGAAGAATTTTTGTTTTCTTACGATACATCTGGACACAAAACACTATGTAACAACGGTGGTCTCGTGGGCAATTGTGTGCTTCCGAAAGCTCAGCATTGTACATGCTTACGGGTGTGGCAGCTCTAACCACAGTAATGCTGGAAAAACTCATTACTTTTGCTCTTTATTCACTTGAATGTAATACAAAAACACTTAAAAAATGACAGTTATTTGTTTTCAATAAGAGGATCATTTCTTCCTATTTCTAATCTTTAATCTTTAGACTGCTGGGTCATGACTTTTCTGTAGGAAATTTCAGCTCAGGATCAACATCATAGGTGAGGATTATATTGCATATTTTTTCTGAATTTCATGGTCTGTGAATTATGTGATGCCCCAGAAATACAAAGAAAATTACAGTATTCCTAACTTGGCTATTACTTTTTTCAGAAAGTTACTTAAAGAGAGAGAGGAAATTTTATCCAAGAAAGAAATGTCACATGCAATTTTTCTGTTTACTGTATACTTTATTTACCAATATTTTAATAAAAACAGTTACATTTGATTTGACAATGTACTGAAATCTGCTTTCTTTTTCGGTAATAAAAACCAAGAACTGATGCATGACAATTAACATAAATGTAGTAAAGTAATTTAATAGTTATGAAAACAAAAGCTGCTAGTTAAAGTACATTTACACTGCTAACAATTACATGCATACAAAACAGGTAAAGCATTCCAAAAGCATGCTGATTGTTTCCCTTTTTTGCTTTCATACTGTGAATGGTGAAGAACTCAGAATCTGAATGCCTGACATTTGACAATGGTAAAGCAAGACTTCTGATTTATAAAACAGTAATACAATACAGAAAAAGAGCAATAACTATTGTCTTCAGCTATTCACCTACATACTGAGCTAGTTTAAATGTGAGAATTGGTGCAATACTGATTAGTATATCAGAAATTGTGATTACAATAAACAATGAAAATATGACAAATTTTAATTATTTTATGATTTCCCTGAAATTTTAATTATAAAACTTTTCATTTCTATGGTATCACATTCTGAAACAGACCAGAGTAAAACTAAAAGTTCCGATTGCTTTTTTTGCAAAAAAATAATAATAATAAAAGTATGACAAATTTTTACACCCTTTACACGATTTTGCTTCGAGACATTTTTAATATATCACACTTAGAAAATAACAATTGAATACTCATGATCCACAAAGATATGTTGTAACAAAACTGTTTATAAGACCACAGATATGTTGTTACAAACTGTTTATTACCATCTTATTGGTATTCAATAAAGTTAAGTTAAAGAAACGTTATCAATTTTTTCTTGGCCCAATTCAAGAATTGGCAACCTACAGCACATTATGCCATGCTTGGCACATGGCAAGTTCCAGGCATAAAGCATAGAAAAAAAAAAAAAAAATGGTAAATAATCATAATATTTTGTACATCACCTTTTTTTTTTTTTTTTTTTTTTTTGGTTAAGACAAATCCACTAACATAAAATAGGCCACTTTTACTATTTTGTTGCTGAACATGAGGTGGGGGGGGGCAACCTTGAAGGAGGTGAGAAAGAAAATTGTATTTGTGTTGCTTTCAACTTTCACATAAGCATATACCAGCAAGCAAATCTTTTCACACATGAAAACACTTGAATTCACATAAAAGCTACCCATGTGTAACTTAAAATTTAGAAATATGTTCTTGATATAGGGGAACTAGGCACAAACATCCACTAAGATTTGTTTTTTCTTTGTAAAAAGTTATTTTACCTTCATTTGAATATTGTTACTTATTATTATAAATATTTACATGAAGTGAGAATTTAATTGAAATACCCCAATCAATATGGATACTTCATTAGACTTTCATATACCACTTATCTTTAAAAACTGAATTTCCTTCAAAATACATAACCCTTAATATTTATTATTATTACACAAATTTCATTTCCTTAATTTTATTAAAACTAATTCATAAAAGTTATAGAACAAAAGCATAAAATTATGGGGGAAGACATACAAGTGTGTTGGTGCTTTTTTTGCAAGTGGTTAGTGAATGTTGACTAGATTATTTTATTTATTCTACATCTAAATATCCATTGACTTTGTCCCTTTCCTTGAATCTCAGAAACACTGGTCAACAATGAAAATGTTTCTTACTTGAAAATACTTATTTCGTATTGATTTCAGTATGTTAAAAACAAATATGACATTTAAAATGCTTGCTCTCATTTCCGAGATATAGCCCATTTATGATGTTTTAGAGATATAGTCCATTTATGATATTTTAGAGATATAGCCCATTTATGATGTTTTAGGATATGTATATGAAACGAAGCGTGCGGCACTCCGAGTGGCAAATAAAGCAAATATAGGGGTTGGCAAACCTGAGAGCGGGAATGAAGAGTCACTGTAGATCTTTTTTTTTTTTGTTCATTAATAACTTGTTTTAGTTCATTGTCTATTTACAGCTTGCTTGGAGTGAAAGTTATAGTGCCATTCCTTTCTTTGTTGCAGGTTGATTTTGTGGTCATACTTAACTTGAAAAGCCAGGATGCTATGTCAATGCTTAAACAAATCTGACAATTTTTGTTATGTTTGTGGTGATGTGACATTTGGCGCCCAGAAACGCCCAATTACCATAATTTCGGGTAGATAAACAGCGGTGTATACGAGTTCAAAATTAAAATTTCAGCCCGTACGGCTTATACAGCATGGCGGCGTATGCGCCTTTTTTTTTTTTTTTTTTTGGCGGAGTAGAATTATGTAACAAAAAACGTTTTGGCGTATTCCATTCTTTTTCCTGCAGGAAGATATCTCAATAGAGAGGGAATAGAATAACGATGTTACAGCCATGTATAATAAATTCCACCCACCTCCTCTTAAAACAAGATATGACAATAATAAGTTATAGGATTGAAGTGGGACAGGTAAAAGAGAGGAGACTCCGATAAAACTCGGAAAAAATCCGTAGCTGGGGGAAACTTCGTAGGGAATCGCCCTTGTTAGCAAAGATCGCCCTTGTTTCATGATCCAAGCAACTAACTCTCTTTGAACTCATGACGTCATCAGTTTCACTCCAAGGCTAACGCTCTCCCTCCCCTCTTGAAATGGGATATCCAACTACCATCCAAAATTGATTGCCATTGGTCAATGACTCAAAGACAGCACGTGCAAATTCTGTCAGTGAAGTGGGCGTTCGTTGCATTTAGTTCGCCAAATCGCATTTTCTCGAGTACTCTTAGTTCTACGTTATCATGGAAAGTAAAATGATGCAACGCAGAAGTTATACTTCTAGTTTTAAGCTAATGGTAAATGTTTTTCCGAATCCTGGAAAAACATCAAAACTTTGACGATTATTTCAAGCTTCACTGAAGCAAACATTATTTCTAAAAACTGCGGTGAAACGCCAGAAGACAGTGAAAGTGATGTGAATGACCCCGAAGTTTTTTTAGATGATGAGCTTTTTAAAACTTTTTAATTCGAACAGTGAAGTTTCAGATTTTAATTGAAAAAATATGTGTACCATATATTTTCAGAATGTTGTGCGTGTATTTTTTAAATTCTCGAGGTATAAATGTTTTATAATTGGTTTAAGCACCTTATGAATTCTTCGAGTAAATTTTTCTAAAATAGGTAGTAGGGTGAGGAGTTATCCTTAAGATTGAATCTTGTTTAATTGATATTTTTATTTATTATTTGAAAGATCAGGTACTACATTTTTATCTACATAATGTTTTCAAGATTCCGCGATGGTACCACCCCACCTTACTGTGAAGGTGTGGCGTATACAGAGGTGCAGCATTTCTGGTGATTCTTTTTTCACTAAGGCGCATGCACCAGTGCAGCTTATTTACCTAAAATTACGGTGCTTCACCGGTGAAGACAGCCTAACACCATTGTAAGGGCGAAAAGTAATAATGAGATGCATATCAATTAAGATATGATCTAGTGCTAATTTATGTACATAAAAACAAGGAAATAACTTTATTTCATTAACTGTGTGCATATACAATGCCCAAGGTTAGAAGGGCGCCAGCCTGTCTGGGAAGACTGAATACGTCCTTTATGTAAAAGAATGTCAGTATTGTTATATGCTTTGTTCTGTTTGTATAGAGTCTGGTTTCCACGTACAGAAGTCCGTTAGATGGAATGTGGGGTATGCTGTCGTCGGGCACGGACACAATAAGTGAGGGCGAGCGATTTCCCAGAAGCAGCTGGGGTGCGGATTCGAAAAAAGTGGGCCAGCGGACAAAGGTCAGGTTCGCTCCAGGACCTGACAAGGTCAGCGCCTCATGGTAGAGGAGGGGGGGGGCGAAAAAGAAGGGAGGGGTCTTCTGGAGCGAGGGGGATAAGAGATAGCTTCGGAGAGAGAAGGAGGATTGCGAGGTGCGCTTGGACGGCGGGTAGACGTGCGGCGTCTATGCTCCGAGGAACGCAGTTCCTGTTATTTGCGTGAAGCTGGAGGCTTCGGGAGAAAGCGTAAAAGATTGCAACGAGTGTCTGGAAGACGGATAGACGTGCAGCGTCTATGCACCAAGGAACGCAGTTCCTGTTATTTGCGTGAAGCTGGAGGCTTCGGGAGAAAGGGAAAAGGATTTGCAACGAGTGTCTGGAAGACGGATAGACGGTGGAGATTTTATGCTCCGAGGAACGCAGTTCCTGGTTTTTAGCGTGAAACAGAGTGTTTCTAGGGACAGCGTGGAGTCGGAACTACTCGGATATTAGAATGGCGTTAGGGCAACGGATTTGAGATTGAACAATTCGTGACGGACGACGCATGCCACAAATTCGTCGACGCGGACATTGGCACCGGAACCAGACTCTCACTAGTACTTTGATTCATTAAATTTATTATCTTCCTTATTCACGAAGTATTTATTGAAGTTGATGAAGTGCCTTACAGTAGCCATTCTCTCCCTTCCTTGATTCGCGGATAATTACACAAAAAGGCGGAGGAAGAGGGGCCTGGATGATAAATTTATTATTAATAAATTACGAGAGTGAGAACCTTAGATTATTTGCTGTAGGGGAAGTTGTTAAATTAACTCACGGACGTCTATCGGAAAGAAGGCGGGACTTAGTACGAAAGTCTATGTCTCACCCCTACAACCATTGTTTTGGTATGAAAGTAGGGGATCAAGACAAAACGTGGGTACCTCATGTTCGCTGCAATTCTTGTTCTGTGAATCTACGCGGATGGATCCGTAAAAACGGACATTCAATGCCCTTTGGCATCTCTACGATTTGGAGAGAAGCAAAAAAATCATGTTGATCACTGCTATTTCTGAATGGTACCTCCTATTAAGAAAAGTATATCAAGAATGAGGAAGTTCAGCATGAAATACCCCAACATCCTGTCAGCTATCTGACCAGTGCCACATGGGGACGATCTGCCTGTACCGAACCCACCAGAGGAGTACACTCTGAACTCAGATGGAGAACAAGATAGTACGGAGGCGACATCATACCCATGCCCTGAGGCTTCGACATCACAGGATCCTGATTTTGCACCAGAGTCACTGGGTGAGCCACACAAGGTGAACTAAGTGATTTAATTCGAGACCTGGATCTACCAAAAGACAAAGCCAAGCTTCTAGGTTCTAGGCTCAAACAGTGGAATCTTCTAGAACGTATTGTTAAATTGTCACTGTACAGGAGTCTGCAGAAAGACTTGCTTCCATATTTTAAAAAAGATAGGAACCTAGTTGTCTGCTGTGATGTGAATGGTTTGATGACAGCTTTGAATGTGGAGCACAAGCCACAGGACTGGAGGCTATTCATTACTCATCAGAGCTTAGTTGAAAAGATGTGTTGCTACACAATGGTAATTATCTTCATTCAGTTCCTGTAGGCCATGCTGTCCATATGAAGGAAACATATGCCAATATGAAATTACTTCTGGAAGCAATTAAATACACAGACCACCAATGGCAGATCTGTCGAGACCTGAAGGTGAATGCAATATTGCTGAGCATGCAGGTGGGATACACCAAGGGCTCCCATTCCCTGTGAGTGGGGACAGCTGGGCTAGATCCTCACACTACAACAGAAAAGACTGGTCTCCAAGGGAAACTGCAACACGGGGTAAAGAAAGTCCAGCACAATCCTCTGGTTGACCGAAGCAAAATTCTTCTGCCCCCTTTACATATCAAACTCGGCCTTATGAAGAATTTCAAAAAGGGGATGAACAAGGATGGAGAGACTTTCAAGTACCCGAGAGACAAAGTTCCACGGCTGAGTGAGGCTAGAGTAAAGAAAGAAATCTCAATTGGTCCTCAAATTCGTGAACTTCTTGTGGATGAAAACTTTGAGCTAGTCCTCCAGGACAATGAGCAATCAGTTTGGGAAGCCTTTAAAATTGTTGTGCATGGCTTCTTGGGTAACCAAAGAGCTGTAAATTATGTTGAGCTTGTAAACAACCTTATAGACAAGTATAATTGCTTAGGCTGCAACATGTCCCTCAAAATGCACTTTCTGCACTCTCATCTAGATTTCTTCCCAGAAAACTGCAGTGCAGTGAGTGATGAGCATGGTGAGCGGTTCCACCAAGACATTTCAACAATGGAACGAAGATATCAGGGTCGGTGGAACTGTTCCATGCTTGCAGACTACTGTTGGACATTGTTTTGGTTTAAAACTCAGGCTTCACGCACAGAGTCACGTATGGTAAAAGGTTCATTTAGCGGCAGCTTTCGGTCATCCAATGACCTTGATCACCCGCGATCGACATTGTAGGTGATCAAGGTCGTAGGATGACCGAAAGCTACTGCTAAACGAACCTTTTACCATACGTGACTCTGTGCGTTTTGCTCATTTTATATGTTTATGTTGGACATTGACAAGAGATGCCACAGAACAGGATTACAGGCAACAAGCAAAGAGAAGGTGCACTCATTTGTAGGCCCCTATGTCTGTATTTCATGTAGTAATTTCAATTCCTCTATGTTTTTGTCGTTTGGTTTATTGTATTTTTGTGTAATTTACGCTTGATTGAATAAAAATAACGTTCATTTAAGCCGATGAATTCGTACTTTTCCATCTGCAGCAGTAAATGGGCACACATCGGTGGGTAAAATCTCTGCTCAATATAATGGTGATTACTTACCAAATCAAATCCAGTAACCAATAATATCTTTTAAAATGGTCGATGTATCGATGGAAACCTCTATGTTTTTTTATATATCGTTTCCTGTAGCATCGAGGAAAAGAACTCTATTTCGTCAATGAAACATGAAACAAAACAGCCGATTCAGGACATAAAAATATGGTATTCCCTTCCTCTAATACAACAAAAAATACAACAAAAAATTCATTTACTATACGCAGAAAATATTCTTTACCAGTTTCAAACATTGGTAATGAAACCTCGATGTTTTTTCGATATATCGGCTTCTGAAACATCGAGGTTTAAGCCATTTCAGTGCTACATGAAATGTGTGTGAATATGCCGGAAATACTAAGCCATTTTCTTAGAAATTGCAAACTTCAAGAAAAAAGCTGTACTTTCAATAAATTTTAATATTTTGGGCCGAAATTTTCCCTGAACTTCATAAGATTTTTCTTAATATTTCCATAAATGTAATGTGTGTGTAATTATAACGCCCTTAATTTTGAATATACTCTTACAGATTGATGTTATTCTAAAGTAATTCAGAATCATCACTATCACTTGGAAAACTATCACTATCACTTGGAAAACTATCACTATCACACTTGGAAAACTATCACTATCACTTGGCAAACTATCACTATTCACTTGGCAAACTTTTACTCTCACTACAACTAATCATTTCAAGATTTCCTTGCAGGTTGATATTATTCTAAGGTGATTCAAAACACATGTCTGCAAATGCTGAGGAACAAGCTGTCAATAAAGTTCATCCTCAGCTAACACACGAATCTGGAAAAAGATGTGGGGGATTTGTAATTCGCTGAGTTTTGTGATTGTGTCGGTTTGTTTGGGGAAAAAAGGAAATGAATAATGTGAAGAATTTCTAGTAATAAAACACATTTTGTTCTCCTGCGCGGCAAAGTCCACAGGAAAAATAAACATGCCGCTGTCACTGGACCACGAGTTGAGCGTTAGTGCACTTTGAACCGGCTCGAAAAAGTGATTTCAAACAGTGCAACGTTCTATAATTCACCCACAATCCCATGTGAACAGACCTGCCTCAACTCTAGTAGGAAATTTTTTGGCTAAATTTTGCCTTTCTCCAGTCACGTGGCAAAAGTGTGTGGACTATACCGAACGCGAACTTACGATATGATTCTTACAGACTGTATATTCTCATGATTTTTCAATAATATTGCTGTTTGCCGGTATGATTCGTGGAGATTTCATTTCAAAACAATATGATTAATAAATGATATGATCATTCACACAGATATCTGCTGTTTGATTCTGAAAGTACTCGGGTCAAAATCGAGGGCTGATCATTCAGCCCATCACGCCTTTAGCACAACACACGCAGGTCGTGAATCGATCGCCGTCGCACTAGAAGGATTCTGAAATATCGAGGTTTAAACATTGATTATCGGTGGCAAAACTTCGATGTTCAAAAACATCAAGGATTTTTGCCATCCCTAGTTAGGACTGGTTTCACTTTCTTTTACCTTTACTTCTGAATTATTACACTTTTGTAAATCTGCGCTAAAAATAACAAATGGTCAAACTGGCGACCACTAAAATAAATTTTCGTCATCTGGTGAGTGGCGAGTGCTAATTTGAACCTGTATTTTGAACCTCTCGTGAGAAGCAGGCCTAAAGGTCTGAGCAGCTGGGGTTTTTTCGGATTTTTTTTTTTCCTCGCAATCCTGGATAACCGAATTCATGGTTAATTGAAGCCCGGATAATCAAGGTTCCACTGTATTTACTCTCATGACCTCGCTTGATTTTGCCGAGGAAGAACATTCATTTCCAGCACTTAAAACTGCAGTGATAATGTTCCACATAATGTGTCATCCTACTATCAGGATAAAATACAAGAAAAAACAAGTACCATGAACTGTGACCTCATGAAGACCATTTCCTGCATGAACTCACAATAAATATCCTTTCACTTCAGAGTCACGACAAGAATGGCAGCAGTTTGTCAATATACATGAAGACTAAAATATTAAGGGGACCAGTCCTGCAAAAACAAAAATTTTATGTATTTTTTTTTTTTTCTACAGAGTTTGCTGAATCGAATGGTATAGGGACACTTGAGCAAAGCAGAGGAAAAGGAGTGTGACGCGGGAGGCTTCTAGTCACAGGTCTTCGTATTTTGCCTCTTCTGAAAAGTTGTGGTTTTGTACATTTAGGAACATTTTTCTTATAAACCACTGAAGATAATGGCTTGAACTTTTTTTTTTGTACCTTACTGTATATATCAACATTCAACAACCACTTGAACTAGAATCATGACTAAATAATGTACTCAATTAAAATAATAAATACAATCACTAATGAAAACATCAGCAAAATCGACAGCAATTTTGATTAATTAATACAAAATTAATTAATTGACCGATTGCGATAATTCTAGTTCAGGTGTCTTATAATATCCTTAGGAAAATGCATGCCAAGTTTGCAATTGATAGGCCAAGTCTATCGTGAGAAACATGTACCTAAGTACATCAAGACCACCCATAAGGTTAACATGCAAAGCCTAAAAAGGGACTGGTTCCCTTAAGAAACTGATCTAATAAATAACCACAGCAGCTGAAGATGCTGGTATGACTGTGTGAATGTACTTAAATCAATCTAGTACACAATAAATCAAGTACACGTGTGAGTTGTGAAATAGTTACGAACTACTTTTATAATCAAGTTCTCTAATTAGTATTTAAGCATTTCAACATTTGTGGCACATACAATGCATTTCAATTTTGTGGCAAACCAAACTTAAATGTGGAACACTCACATTACAAACTAACTTCTAGAACACCTGGATTATACATGAAACAGCTTATGAGTAAAATATGATTTTAATGTAGGATGCAAATGAGAAAATTCAAGTAAATACCAGTGTACACAACTAAATCCATTGAAGATTAACATTGCAATTTCAGTTACATTATCACTAAATATATACCTATCTAGTAAGTAAATAATAAGCATTAAACTAATTGACTCCAGCCTTACAAGAGCATGAATCAACTGAAGTAATTCGAGTTTGCATACAAAAGTTATGCACAATAAGAAATGTTTTCACAGGAAAAACTTCCCGAAATACACTATTCAAATAGCACATTTTAATTTCACTGCACTTAACTTATATTGTGATACATTTTAAACATTCAAATGCTTCAATTTCTCATCCACAGAGAAACTATAATGTCACATTCTTAGTTCAGTGGTGTGAGCAAGAAGAGAAAGAAATCATGACTTATTGGAGAGCTGTCGACTGTACAACGGCTGACTTCGACTACCGGGTAACAAGTATTTAATGGAATGTCTAATGTCATTTAGAACTTTTGCTTCATCTAAACCCAACAGTTCACGTATACATTTTAACAGTTCATTTTTTTCAGGTTCAGTAGCCAGAAATATAAAATGCAGGGCACGTGCTGCCAACTCTGGAAAGTTGTAAATTTTTGAAGAATAGTAAATCTTTGATGCTTTATCCATTTCAATAGTATTTAGCAGCTGCCTTTCAACTACACGCCTAAAATCAAAAATAAGATACTTATCAATTACACAAAGCAGTTCTAACAGAGTATCAAACTCTATATTTCTAAGAACTTGGCAGGTCTCTTCAAGACAGTCATGCAAAAAATGGAATACCACAGATAGTGCAGCGTGTGAAACACCACCAAGGTTAACAACACTTTCATGTGCTTCAGAAAAATGTCCTTGTAACAGGGCCTGGAAGAAATTAGATTTATCACAAAGAGTGGAGCGTGACGCTGAAAGAACTTGTTTCGAGTCCAAAACAAACCTTACATCATGAGAACAACGCAGATATTGACAGCAATCCTGGTCAGAGGCTTTAGCGGCTTTCGCATCCTGCAACCAGGATGGTATTTGGTCATATCTAGGCTTTTCACAAAGCTCGTGGTATATTCGAGATAGTGAGACTGCAGCATCTTCAAAAATGGCATCATCTTCATGAGCCAGAAACTCAAGTAAAACAGACAGGCCATCTGCATCAATTAACAATTTCTGAAGATCAGTTTGGTCATGCAGAAGACTTGAAAAAGTATAAATGCTATTCAACTGGGCTTTTACATCTCCTGTTAATAAAATATGAGACAAAGTACCAACTCCATAACTGGACATGGCAACCACGCTTCCAGTTTTCTTCACGGAAACTATAACTTCATTGAGATTTGAACATCGAGGACAATGTCTGAAGTCTTCACACAGTTCTATTTTCTTCTCGATCATACCAAAGAAATTAAAATAAATAAACTTATCAAAGCAATTATAATTTCTCAGCAATCTTAGCAGTATTTTTTGGATTTTCATTTCAGGTTCAGGTAACAGAGTAAGGTAATCTATTAGTGTCTCAATACAAGCCCTTTCGGCAAGCTTAGAACTGAATTTCAGGACTTTAGACAGGTGAGACAATAAGCATAATATGTAACTAACAAGAGCATTTTTCTCATCTGTCTTTCTTTTTGGTAGGGTACAGACATTTTTTGAAGGTGACTCTAACTGGTGCTTTTGTCTGGAAAATCGAGGCTTCTTTCTGCTTTGGCTTTGAAGTGGGGAAGGTGGTTCCTTGAAAGCTGAATTTTCATCAGATTGCAAGTCCATTTTTATGGTATCATTTGCAAAGCTACTTGGTTCAGGTGACACAGAACATAAATCAAATTTTGCTGTGTTCTGGGTTTCTTCATTCTCGTCAAATATGCTGGAGCCTTTTTCATTATCAAAAAATACTAGATCACAAGGAACATCAGGACTCTCTCCACTATCAGAAGCAGGTGAACCCAGAGTAGGAGAAAAACATACAAAAGATTCTTCAGCAGATGAATATGTAGGAGAACCTTGCCCACTTGAGCATGAGGAAGGGGAATGCACATGAAAGTCCACAGAAAAGCGATCTGGAGAAGAGCGACTTGCACTTGGAGGGCTACAATAGTTAACATATAATGGGTCACAGTAACTTCTTGTTTCATTCATATAATTATCAGAAGCTCTTAACTCTTGGTAACTTGGGCTGTGAATACTGAAAGTACTGTCACGTTCAGTTTCTGTGGCAACATCTTTGCCCACGGTGGCATCCAGTGATACATCTTTTGCTTGTAACTCATGACATGAAGATTCTGCATTATCTGCACAACTGTTTTCAGCTAATGACTCCTGGCATTGTTCGCTGGTATGTGCAACACAGTCTTCAACATCACATGGAATGAATTCACACGTCTTAGACTTTTGATGAGATACCTTCAATCTTTTGTACTTAAACTGAATCCCTGAGCTTTCTACTGCAAACTCTGATTTACATTTCTGAATATAATTCTGAAGAAGATAGGTAGCTACCTGAATCAATTCCAACTCTAGCAGTGCTTCTAGGCTGGCTTCATCAAAGCGAAAATGTAGAAATGCCATGAATATATTTTCATGAATTTTACTGAATTTATCATCTTTAAGAAATTTTAACAGCAGCTCAAAACACTTAGCTTCTCTTATTCTAATCCTATTTCCAGCCTCTCTGCAGTAGTTGCATATGGACAGTACAGCACTCTCAACTTCCTTGTAATCTGAAGGAGAATTGGCAACTGTAACCAACACAGGAATAACGCCTGAATTTCCCAGTATTGGCCTAATAACATCCACACCTGATAAATTTAAAAGACACATTAAAGCATAGTCCTTAATGCATTTCTCAGAGTGACTAGATAGTTTAAGCAGTGCACTGGTCCCTTCAGTACTAACAAGTTGGGTGACACAGTCAACCTTGCACTGCCGTGTTAATGATGCGAAAGCTTTTACACAACACTGAACAATATCTACATCATCATCCTGCAAAAATCCACAAATGGCAGACACACCATTTTCAGTCACGACGTCATTGAATTGTGTGGGATTTGACCCCAATATCCTCAAAGTACGTACAGCTGTCAGGATGCAATTTTTGTCATTCGTATTTGACAATAAGCTTATAATGTGAGGGACTGCCTTATGATTGTGAACAGATGCTAAACCCTCAGGACATAAGGCAATATTTCCAAGGGCACGACACGCTCTATTTTGGATACCATCATTGGCTATGGTCTTCATGACCCGAACTAAACACTTCACTCCACCACACTTAATAATCTCAGTTCTCAAACATGCATGCAGACACGCATTAGCAATTATACTTAAAGAAACACTGGACAATTTTGGGTTTTCGGTAAACGGTACTAAAAGTTTCATGACACCAAGACTTTTTAATATAAGTGCATCGTCAGCTGTAAATCTCGTTCGAAGCTCTACAAGGGTAACATAAATGTCATCGATACAGCCACTTCTCAGAGTTTTCATAAACTCATGAATCCTTTTTCGAGACATGACTGGTCTTTAAATGCTCAGTCTTTAATTATCTTGAGGACAGGACATGAAGCCATCTTTGCAGGACGATTCCTGAAAGGAAGATAGTATAACTGAATTCTAACGGGAATTCTATTAAGAAAGATGCAGTTATACAAATATAAATGAACAGTAACAGTATGTACAAGCTGAATCTAAACATTAGATTGCTATACAAGCACATTATTTTCTGGTGTAGTAGTCCTGCACTTCAGTTACTTAGAAATTCTTTGACCTGAGTGTTGTATGCAATTGTTTGCTTTAACAGAAATCAATAGAACTATTACTATACAGCCATCTCCTCAGAAACCTTGGAAACAATCACTTTGAAACTGGAATCAAACAAGTATCTCTTGATTTCTGTTAAAGCAAGCAATTGCTATAATACTCAGGTCAAAGAATCTCCAAGCAAACTGAAATGCAGAAATCTGAATGAAAATAAAATTTATAATAATTGATGACATGGCTATTTCTAGACTTAATGAACAACAAATATCTCAAAATTATGGGTTTTTACTAAGGAAGAAAAGGATATACCTGAAATACTAAGGAATAAAGGGTAGGGGTACTACCTGAAATTTTGACAGGTAACTATCCTTTTATTCTATAGTAAAAACCCATAATTTAAAGAAATTTATAGTTCATTTAATCTGTGTTAGTTGAATTTTCAAACACTTCTTTGTAGGAAAATCTGGCTGCAATCCAGGGTAGGAATCAGCAGTTCTTCAGATAATATCACAAATGTTATTATCTGAGGAATTAACGATTCGTGACCATGTTCGGGGTAATCAAATGTTGTTAGTTGAATTCCCACTCAATACAAGTTTTCTGACGAAAGTCTGCATGGTAACAGTTAAACATGACACTTTAACATAAAAATATAACGTGCTTGTATGACTTCTGTGTATTTGAGATTTATTTCTGAAAACCATCTACATACATATAACTATTTCATGAAAACTGTTAACTATATGAATGTTTAAAATATCCCTATGGACATCAAAGAATAGAAATCATATTTTCACTACTGGTTAAGAAAAATGAGTTGGCCATAACCAAGTGTGACTAAACACCACTCTGGGATCCTAATCCAGGGTCTTAGCGTTAGAAGCCAACATGCTATCTGCTTGGCCACAGTAAAACTTCAGATTCTTGGCTGCAGAAACAAGTTTTCCACAACTTCCATGTCACTTGAACAACAAATTTAGTGAAATAATGTTACTCAGTAAGTCAAATATTGGAACACATCTAGCGCAAAAGAGTTATATTTATGACATTAAAACGTCTTTTTTTTTTTTTGTTGTTGTAAGAACAAGTTTAATGCTATTTTACGCATTTTGAACACCAAATTTTCCGAGGTATGTATTTACATGTTATAAGTATTCTGATGTTTTTGATTTTGTAAGACAGAAATTTATAGAAGAGAGATTCAGGGCTTGAAAATTGTATTGCCCCACATGCCTGAGGCATGTCACCCCTTCTCTCCCCTCCCCACCAGTGGTGTAACTAGCACTTGTGCCAACATGCAAAATTTACATCAGCAACCTGATGTAAATTGGGTCTTGCACAGTAATTTTCCTAGGATTTTGAACACAAGGAAGGATGTGTTTTCTGCGGTGTGTGTGCGATGGAAGAGCTCAACAAGTGCGTCTGGAAAAGTATGGGGGAAAGGGTACCCTAGAGTCTTTAAGTTTTAACTTTTTAAGTATTAGATTTAAAAATACATGTAATTGTTTGTCCCAAACTAAAATAAATCACTTGAAGAAATCACTCTCTTATACATAGAACATATGTGGCTGCTGTGAATAAATGTTGGCAAAGGTTGTGTACATAATCCTAGGTGACCGACTGTTTTCCCACATGATCCATGGGGAATACCCACATGGCCTCACACTTTCCCTCAACAGCACAGAGAGAGGGGCGATTGGGGAGCAATCATATTATTTACAACCCACTGCAGAGTGATTGTATTATCTCTAGCTAAAGGGCCGAATAGCATTAACCTGTATGACATCCAGTGTTTTAAAAGCAAAATTTGACATTTATTTAGGCAAAGAAAAATATTAGGTGTGTGCAAAAGTTGTGCATGTTCTTGTAGTAGACCACCAACAAAATTCCTTTCCTGTCCCAAAAGAGAAGAAAAACAGAAGCTTATATATATAGCTTCTGTAGAACACCTCTGTTTTTGAGTAAAAAACTTGTAATGCAGTTTTGACATCTTCAACTTCAGCGAAGATTTTCCCATCGAAGTTGTTTGAAAAGATCGGAAAAAAGGTGGTAATCCGTAGGAGCAAGGTTTGGGGAATACGGAGGCCGAGGCAACACTTCCCATCCAATGTCCAGTAATTTTCTGTGAGTGGCTAAAGCTGTATGGGGTCTTGCATTGTTATGTTGCAAGATAATGCCTTTGAGATTAACCAGTGCTGGATGCTTGGATTTCAATTTTTTTCTTTCAGTCTTTCCAACTGTTGGCTGTATAGGTCAGCATTTATTGTTTGGCTAGGTCCAAGCAGCTCCAAATGGATTACCCCCATGACATTCCACTATACACTTAAAAATACCTTTCTCAGATGCAGACCTCCTCTTGAAGTGGATCAAGCAGGCTCTCTAATTCGACATACAGTCCTTTGATACTTTACATAACTGTAAAAGGCACACATTTTATCACCCATAACTAATCGTTTCAAGGAAGGTGTATTTCTGTGATTCGCAAGCAAAGAACAATAAGTGGTCATTCCGTCTGATCGATTTCTTGTGGGCAGGTCACGTGGTACCAACTGGTCAAACTTTGTGATAAACCCAAGTGCATGCATCCGTCTTTCTAGTGTTGTTCTGTGTACAGAAGACCTTTCTGGCAATTCTTCAATGGTTAAATGTTGGTCATTTGATATGGCTTGGTTCAGGTCCTCTTCAAAAACCTCTGAGGTACGTCCAGAACGTGGTTCATCTCTGCAGCTTCTGTTTCCTTCCCGGCATTTTCAGAATTAACGTCCACGTGCTTTCATCAACAGCATCCTCGCCACACACCTCACAAATGTTGCCACATACTTCAGCTGCATTGTTGCCTTTGTCCAAGTCATAAAAAGCAAACAATGCCTAATGTGATCCTTATTGCTTGACATGTTAACCCCTGTGTGACTTGTTCACGAATGAGATATACCTGCATACTTGGTGCCATTTTATAGCCTACCCCACAAAGCATTTTGGCCATCAAAAGCACCATCTGTTGTAGCACTCATTACTTAAATTTTTACTTGGAATTTGCACCATGAAAAATGGGTAGAACTTTTGCACACACCTGATATATCTTAAAGGAAAATATGAATCTTTGGGTAAATTATTTGTTTGCTTTTGTGAGTGGTCAATGTGATTCATAAAACCATAACTGGAAGCTGCAGTACGCCCTTCGTTACCTACGCCCGGTCCCTGCAGCTGCAGGAGTGGTAGTTATGCTACTGCTCCCTCCCCCTACATGACAGACCAGGCATGCAAAACATCTAGCTCTTTACAGGATAAAAAGTTATAGAAAAAGTAATGTTTCTTTTCCAGTCATTTTTCTTTCTACTCAGATACTTCCTCCCTCTGCTTTATTTAATAAAATTAATGGGATGTGTTTTGAGCAATTAAAGGTCAAAATTAATGACCTTGAAAACTAAATTGTCCATAATATAATTGTGATATGTCAAAAGAAAGTTCACATAATAAGCTTTCAAATGGGCTCAATGTGAGCTCTGTTGACCAACCAGGTCCACAGTTATTCTTATTTATGAAAATTATGGTGAACAGAAAAATGCATTTTTGAAAATTTCAGTCATGTAATTATAGAAGCATTGTATGTAGGAAGCTGACATTTTGCACTGATTAGGCTCTCTATTTCTTCACCAATTTTTTATGAAAATCAAAAGGTTTCAGGTCAAAAATGTTACTCTTTTTGTGCCGATTGACATGGAAATGATCCACAGGTGAGTTCATATTTTATTGCTGGGTGACAATTATGAAATGCAGTATAAGTACTTTGTTTCTGAAACATTTAGAAAAAAATAGTACAATATGTGTGTATATTTAGGCATGTACAAGAGCCATTCACAAAGTAAGTACCGTTTGAAGATATATATATAAAAAAATAATAATGGGTTAATTTTTAATGTGCGATGAATTCTACATACTTTAATCTACTTTCAACATTTCCTTCGTGGGTTAGGCATTTATGTCATATTGTGGCACAAGTTTCTGCATATCATCCCTCATAGAAGTCTGCTCCTGGGCTTTGAGTCATCACTCAACTGTCACCTTCTGGACATCAAACAGCTGCCTGCTGGCAAGAAATCGTTTCAAGGGGAGAAACAAATGATAGTAACTGTGTGCCAAAAGTCTGGACTGAAAGCAGAATGAACCAGCTGCTTCCATTAAAGTTTGACTGGGTTTTGCATCACGTTCGTGGCACGAGGCCTGGCATTTTCACGAAGAACAACTCCCTTGCTCAACACGCTGCGCCTTTTGTTTTGAATTGCATGATGCAACTTTGTCAGTGTCTCGCAATAAATAGCTGCATTTACTGTTGTCCATTAGGCAGGAATTCCACCAACAAAATTCCTTTCCTGTCCCAAAAAATAGTGCACATGACTTTTCTCGCTGACATCGTCTGTTTGAATTTTTCGGCTGTAGGTGAGTCCATGTGTTTCCATTGCAGGGACTGCTGTTTTGATTCAAGTGTGATGTGAGAGATCCAAGCCTCATCTCCCATCACTATACAGCTTAAAAAATTCCCTTTCTCCATGTACAGCCCAGAAAATTCCAAAGCAGATCCCATGCGTTTTGTTTTGTGCTCTTCCATTCGCATCTTTGGCACCCACTGTGCACACAATTTGCTGTGCTGAAGCTTTTCTGTAATGATTTTGAAACTTGGGAGAAATGTACTGAAAGATTAGAAATTGTGAAGCATCAGTTCCCTCTTAATGTTTTCATTCACTCTCCACCAAATCTTCCATGATCATACAAGAAAGGCCTACCACTGCATAATTCGTCATGAGCGCTCTGTTGTTCTTCATTAAACATTCGAACACACTTCTGCACCATTCCTGCACACATTGCATTTTGTCTGTAAATTTCACAAATTTACCAATGAATCTCACTTGTAATGTTGTAACAAAATCTGTCACAAATTATTCTGCTCATCACATTTTTATGCTTTTGCTAGAGGAGCATTATACATTTGTTAGTTCTTATTGCTCTTATGTTGTTATTTGATTAATAAAGAAGTTTGTTTTTACCTTGAGGTCACCTAAGAGGACTTGAGAGACACGTCTACCACCTGTAAATGTTTAGCACATATAGAAGACACAACAGTGTAAAAAACTATGAACAGCAAAGACTCAAGTTAAAAAAACTTCTTTATTAATCAAATAACAACATAAGAGCAATAAGAACTAACAAATGTATCTTCTAGCAAAGGTATAAGACGTGATGAACAGAATAATTTGTGACAGATTTTGTTACAACATTACAACAAATATACCATGTAATTGAAACATCTGATGAGAATAACTTATGTATTTCTCACAGAAGTATATACCGAATCTCACTTGGTCTGACATTTCTTGCAATCTAAACCTTATAAAACCGGACTTCACAGTCGGCGGGCCATTCAATTAACTTTAACATTATTAATGCACAGCACAAACCTTTAACATAAGCACAACCTCAGAAAATAGTATCAGGGCATGGCTAAATGGATGCGGCAAAACAACTGTGTGCATGCGTGACTCTGAAGTGAATACTTGCGTTGGAGTGATGCATGAACAGGACTTCTTTTCTGGATGGCCCTAGTATCTTTTTAGACTGCAGGCCCTGAAAATGTGCTGGCCCTGGTAAGATTCATACAATAATATTTAGACTAGTATATGATTTTACCTTGTGAAATGAAGTCCATTTTGCTTTTTCCCTTCTATATAGTAGTTTTATCATAAAATTGCATTATTATTATTATCCCATCAAAGCTCACTCTGATGTCTGTTACAATGTTCTTCCGCAGCTGTTGTTATGCTTTCTCTTTACTGTGACATTCCAGCTTTGAATTCTGTAGACGTATGCCTTTTATACTATTATTTAATAAAATGCAAAATTTACTCTATACATTTTAACTCTAAATCTGGGTAGTCATCACAGAGATACTGAGTATCTAAAACAATTATTGGAATGGCAATTACATCTGACTGAATTGGGTCTTTGTGCGGCCACATTTTTTTCTGATTTAATATTCTGTTTTGAATATCCTTTTGAATGATATTTTTTTCATGTAAATTTAGGGTTCAGATGCACTGCAGAAAGTAATTCCATGCTGCATTCATTTGTACCCAAAATTCATCTAGGGTAACTGGCAGCGAAGCTTGATGGGCCAAGCATCGAGCGACCACATACTACACTTGTTCAATGAGCGACAAATTAGGCAAACACATTGGGCAAGGAAGACGCAAGACATTCCAAGCCACATGTGGTCGGGCACTGTCCTGTTGAAAGACGGCACCGGGGACAGTCTGCAGATATGGAAGCACTTCAGCCTCGACAACTTCTGTGATGTACCACTAGCTAGTCATTGCTCCTGCAATGTGTAGGAGGCTAGACCTTGAATGGAACCCAACAGCACCCCATACAACAATGCCCGGAATCAGGCCTATATGACACTCATCAATGCATGCCTCCAGCAGCCATTTATCACTGTGTCAACATTTAAAGATGACACCAGGGACCATCTACAGATATGGCAGAACTTCAGCCTTTGCAACTTCTGCGATGTACCGCTAGCTGGTCATGGCTTTTGCAATGTGCAGGAGGCGGGAATGTGAACGGAACCCAACAGCACCTCGCACAACAACGCTTGGTGTCAGGCCTATATGACACTCATTAATTACATGCCTGCAGCAGCCATTCACCAGTGTCACCTTTAAAGATACATCCATCATGGGTCATTAGGCTGAACCATGCACTATGAGCTGCCATTCATCATATCAGTGTCTCTATTCTTGGCCCCATTGCAGCTGCTGATGTATGTGATTTAAGGTTCAGGGAAGTCGAAGCAATAGAAGTCAAGTGACGAGGCCTCTCTGAAGCAGACAGCATTGGGCAGAGCTTGCAAACAAACCTTAATGGAATACAGAATTCCATTTTTGTGCTAACCCTTGGGATTCGTTTCACCAACGCTGTATAATGGAGATGCTGGTTTTCCAGTGCGTTCCTCCGTCCCTAGGCTCTAGAGCCTTCACATCAGTGTATCACACCTTTCTCTCGCATCACTGTGCTTGCATTTCATTCAACACGAGTGATGATGCCGTCAAAATCTACCTTTCCCACAGCCCATCACATCGGCCTTGCTCAGAGTCCATCACCTGTACATCCAGGTTTCATCTGTTGTAGTGGAACATACTCAGTTACTACCACTACCTTACAAGCCACAATTCCCGTGAATTGACTATGACAACTTGCCCTGTGTGTCCTGCTTTCATACTTCCTGCAGGAGAGCTACGAAGGCATGGCTGGCACAAAGCATTTACATGTGCTCTGCAGTTGTAATCATTCGCACCTTTTCACATGACCTACCCATCCTGCGAGTTTCGGTTCGACCACACACATTTTTATGGTGTAATTTTCAACAAACAGCAGTGTATAATAAACATAACTGGGGGGGGGGGGGGGGGTAGACTACCTTTAACAAGGCAAACTCACTTGCTGAAGAGAATCTTATTTCATAAACAATTTATGTATGAATTATATCCTTTGTACCACAAGATTTGACTAAACTTACATTTTAAATAGGCAAAGCCACTTATGCAACTCGGTGTTTCTGAGTTATCTTGTAGAGTGGGTAGAAGTATAATACATGCGTGTTCACAAACAAAATGACAACACAAACATAAAACATGTACAATACTTATGCCCTCTGGTTGCAGACTTGTGCATTAAGAGAAATATGAATTTATATGAGAAACATTTCACACTAGAAACGCTCTCCAACACAGAAAGAATTTTTCAAATCGGACTCTTAGAAACAGAGATATCGACAAAAATAAGATGTGACTTTACGCATATTGGTGGGAAAATCATGCATTATTTTAGGAAGAAAGTATTTTCAAAAGGTATTTCAATATGAGCGACATCGCACCCAGAAAAAAAAAAAAATTAGTCGAGTTTTCAGGAGCCCCGATTTTGTTACAAATACATCAGAAGCAGAAACTAAAACTTATGCCCCCTGGTGGCCAAACCATTCTTTACCAAACATTAGAAATTATATGAAAAATATTTTCCATCAGGTGTTGTATGTGATACAGGAAGAATTTTTCAAAGAGGAGTTTTAGAAGCAGAAATAACACAGAAAACATAATTTACCTTTGCGCCCCTAATGGAAAGTCTGTGATTTACTTGAAAATTTTGAATTTATATGAAAAACATCTTGCATCAGAAACACTATCCAACAAAGAAGGAATTTTTCAAATCGGACTCCTAGAAGTAGAGATATTGACAAAAATAAGATATACATCTATGCCCCTGGCATACAAACCATGCATTATTTTAAGAAGAAAATGTTCCTAAGAGGTTTGTCGACATGAGTACTATCGGTCTACAAACGACTTTTGTTTTTCAATCAAAGATTTAGAAGCTCATATTCTGCTGCAAATACAACCATTTTTTTACAAAATTTTGAAATTATGTGTGATTTTCCGTCAGGAGCTGTATCCGGTGCAAAAAGAATTTTTCAACTCGGAGATTTAGAAGCAGATATATATAGGAGGAAACACAATTTACCTTTACGTCCCCTAGCAGAAAGTTATGAATTACTTGAAAATTTTGAAATTATATGAAAAACATGTCACTGAAAACACTATCCAACAGAGATGAAATTTTTCATATCGGATTCCTAGAAGTAGAGATATTGACAAAAATAAGATGTACACATAGGCCCCCTGACGGAGAAACCATGCAATATTTTAAGAATAAAATATTCAAAAAGGTTTATCTACGTGAGTGGCATCGGTCCACGAAAGAATTTTTTTCAATCGAGATTTTAGAAACTCAGATTTTATGGCAAATACATCAGAAGCAAAAATTAACACTTATGTCCCCAGGTGGAGAAAATATTCTTTACAAAAAATTAGAAATTATACGCAAAAGATTTTCCAATCGGGAACTGTATCCGCTGAAGAAAAAAATTTCAAATAGGAGTTTTAGAAGAAGAGTAATTGGGGAAAACGTAATTTACTTTTACGACCCCTAGTGGAAAATCAATGACTAATTTGAAAAAGTAACTATACCTAAAGTAACTCTTCGACATAAATGGAATCGAAAGATAAAATAATTTTTTCAATTGGATGTTTAGAAGCAAATATGTGGAATAAAACGTATTTTTGAATTCGACATCTGCATTTACGCCCTTTAGCAACGAAATCGTATATTGTAAAAAAAAAAAAAAAAAAAAAAAAAACGAAATGAAGGACCATCATTCACATATTTCAAGCTTCCCAATGCAAGAAGAATTTTTCAAATCGGACTAATAGTTGCAGAGATATCGTGTCTACAGACGGACGGACGGACTGACAGACAAACTGATAACATAAGCACGATTTTTTTACAAAAGACATGCTAAAAATTGTGACCATTATCACCTGGAATACCGCATAATACAGCATTGGAAACAAAGCAGGGGAGAGTTAAAAATGCATAAAAATATGGTTTAGTAAAATAAAAACTCTGAGATAAAGCTATCTGGAAAGAAAATGATGAATAAAATAAATTGTGGCCGTCAACTTTCGAAATGCCGCATGGCTGTGGAAACTGAAAGGAATATTAAAAATGCTTAAAAAAATACGGATTTTGTACAAAAAAGAAAAACCCAGCATTAAATCTAACTGAAATGAAGCAATCTGGAAGCCAAAAAAGGTAAAATTGTGAACAACAGCTTCTGAAATGCCTCATAAATGTGACTGGAAAATGGAAGGATGATAAAAATGTGTAAAAATATGGTTTTCAAAAAAATAATAAAACGAAGAAAAAAAACCCACTGTATCAATCAAAACTGAAGTGGAGCTCTCTGGAAGAAAAACAAGAAAAGAAATGTTAATGGAATGTTGACGGCTACAGAAATGGAGAAAACGTTTAAAAAAATATAGCTCTTGTAAAAAAAATCATTTTAATCTAACCTTCAGTTAGATAAAAGTTTTGACCTCCATGCAAAAAAAAAAAAAAAAAAAAAAAAGAAGAAAAATTGTGACCATTAGCTTTTGAAATGCCACACCAAACGTGCATGGTGCATTCAAAGTGCACAAAAATATCACTTCCTAGATTTAAACTGAAAAAAAGCATTTATATCTCATCAAGTTGAAAATATGGAAGAATGAAATCTAAAATAAAATAAGGGGGAAAACAGTTGCTGTTTTACTGCAACTGTTTTTCCCTGCATGATCTATCAATTATAGCCTGGAACAGGTGTCAATGTTAAAAATGTGTGAACATTTCTCTTCCTTTGTTTTAAAATCTAAAGAAATGTTAAAAACAATTAATGTTAAGAAAATAGAAAATCAGTCTGCACACCTTTCAGAGAATCTGCGACAAGTGCCGCACTGTTTCTGCTCCAGGGGTCTGAGGTACTTTACAGGTCTCACAGTGGCAGTGTTGCCACACAAAAGACAACACTGAGAAATATGGAATGATGTCATACAGATTACAAAAGGCCCTGTTTGTATCTGCGATTCACCTGCTATCTATTTGCTGGTTTCTTCACCTTCAGATGAACAAGTAGGGACTAAGAAAGTTTGGGAACAAGCTTCTACAAATTGTTATTGGACTTGCAATGTCTTCACCAGTGGTTTCCAGTGAAATAACCTGGCTTTTTTTTTTTTTTTTTTTTTTGTTATTGTTTTGTTTACAAAAGCATTACCAATCAGAGAGACAAATGAATTTGAGAACAGAACAACAAAAAAAAAAGGTGTGCGAATTTAATTATTGTGAATCAACAATCCAGAGGGATAGAAACTTGTCATCATGACATTGAGAGGCAATTACAATGCTTAACCCAGTTCTTGGGAGCAGCAACCTCCTTCCTAGGACTAAGAAACTAACATTGGGAACAATTGTGCAAACTTGCATTTTAGTAGGCAGAAGTCACTTATACAACTCAGAAACCATGGGCCACCTAAGTGGCCAACAAAAATGCAAGTTTAGTCATGACGCAAAAACTTGGTCAACAGATAAACAGCACTGAAGTAAGCTCCTGTTCAATGAAATGAATGTTTGGAGACCCAGTGAAGAAACTACAAGAGAGAAAGCATGCAATTCAGTCATCTGTTAAATTATGGACATCAAAGAGGAACACAGTTGAACCTGGATAAACCACTCCCTCTTTAAACTGAAACCCCTGCCCACTGTTCCTGGGTTACAAATCTTATCCTATTCTACTAAATTGAAATTTCGCCCTTAAATTGCCACCTTGCTAATCGAAATGAGTCACGACATTCTAGTGAAATTTTAGCATCTCTCATTGGAGAATACCCAGTTAAACTGCCTCTAAAATATTCACTTGCAATGGAAACTCCTAATTGGCTAACTTATTTCCTTAAGTGTGTCCCAAAAGCATATTATACTGACCCTCTTCAAAGAAATTTTGTGGAATGGGTGAGATAAGTCAACAACCCCACACCCATTTTATTTTTTATTTGTTTACACTAAGCTGTTATCTGAGATTCAGAGGTTAGTTCCACATAGAAAGAAAATTCAACAGATAAATGTTTAACTGATATTTACTTACTGTTAACTGATATTTACTTACTGTTTGCTGTATCAAACACCTCCATTTACAGCTATCTTGGCACACAGTTCAAGCTTCACTGACATCCATAACACGATGTACACAAGACCTTCTGCACTTCATACTCATAATCTTTCCCCACAACCATATCCCTGAAAAAAATAATGCTACCGTTAGCAAAGTGTGGTCAGCTGTTGAAAATCAAGGGTAGACTCTTTTGTGATTTATTGCATCTGCCTGTTTACTGGTGTGTGTATCTGGTTAAATGTCAAAGTTCACAGAGGTAGGGACTAATTATCTTGCTCATATGGTTCCCTTTATGAGTTAACCAAACAATAATAGCTTAACTGCTACATCTTACATATTCATACTCCCTCAGAAAAAATTACATTTCCTGTCTCATATTTCACAATCTGGATTCTAAAACCTCTAGTTATTCAATGCCTTCCCTAGTCACTGTCTCTCACAGTGACACCTGTGTGAGGTTTTTTAAAGCATCCTGAAATGGATAAAACTGCTGGATGTTCATGAGAAAATTCTGATGTACGAATTCAAAGATCATAATCCTGGATTTAGCTACCAAGCATTAGCAAATCACATTTCCAACATTTTTAAAAATGTCAATCATCAGAACAGTAGGCAGAACATATTATGCAATAAACATAAATTGATGAGATCTAAAAAACAACTGCACTTAGTTAAAAATATTTTAAGTAGCAAGCATGAAATTTAGAGAAATCTTTTGTTTCTATAGATTGGCCATGTAAATGCCAAGCATGAAAGTATTACCAATGATGTTACTCTTGAAAAAGTGAGGCAGTTTGGGAAAGAATACCAAACTTCAAGAATTCAGCTACAGACTAGGTTGGCAAAAAGCTTTAAAAATTGGCATGGATAATAATTGAGAATATGGCATGATGAGACAGCCGAAACCTCTGAAAGTTGATGTACAATATGGATGAATCAGGTTTGTTTTATAGGATACCCAATAAATTAATTTCAAATAAAAATGAGAAAGGTTTCAAAAAGATGAAAGAATAACATCAGTTCACTGGGTAAATGGCAATGATATTGATAAAGTATTGATGCTATACGAAAATGTAAGAAACCACATCGTTTTCAAGAATTTTCATCATGAGTTTTACTTAGTCATCGTGTTTTCAATCCCTACGTTGTCAGAATTAGAGATGCGACACATAACGTCATATAGTCTTTATTTCTTCTTTATACTGTATTCAATTGTTTTTACCCATTTTTTCACAGAACCTTCTTAAACCACCACCCTCGCTATCCGCCAGTTTAGCATGATGTTGAACGAAGTTAGACTCATTAAACATCATGCTAAAAACTGTTGAGGTGAGCGGACAAATGGTTTTGCCATGCAAAAAGAGTGGCACCAGGATGACTGCCTAAAATATTGATGGACTGGGAGGCAGTGGGAAGAACAGCCGGACTATGGACTAGCTACACTGTTGGCCTTGGACTGGAGGGAATGGAAAATCCTGGCTTAAATATGAGTCAAGATAACTCACTTTTGAGTGGAATGTTCTGACAAAGAAAAGAGCATAAAAGACCAAATCACGAAACAGGACAAAATGTGTCCTAAAGCCACAAAACAAATGAACAATAAAAAAAATGCAAGAAACTCAATACATTAAATAAAACTATATAATTCATATTTAATGTGTTATAAGCCAATTCATAATATTTTCCATTGTTTTCTTTCTATGTCAGATACAGGAAATAATTCAAGTTTTCAACTGTCTTTTTTATTCATATGGCTTTCGTCACATCGAGCATTGCTCAGCAAGGAAGTCCATATCCAGTTTGTTTATGTTTGCACAATTATTGAGATTACTATCAGAAGACAATTATTACCTGTGACACAGTGGCAAAAGGTCATAAAATTTCATACATTTTTTTATGATTTATTCTATTATGCATTATCACATCAATAATCATGCTAGGCCTGTCAAAATGCATTTTTTTTTTAAAAGTACCCTTTTCTAAACTTTTTCCACTTATGTCAACCCCCACCCCCACCCCACACACACTGGTGCAGTTATGGATTATAACTGTTATGTATGACAATCGATTTCTATAGTCATGTATTTAAGCAAACTGGATGTTGTATATATTAAGGAAATACATTTCTCAAATGTTTTATATTTTAAGTCGACCAGGGTTCCCCTGGGCTCTGGCCTAGCTTCATCAGGATGAACGGCGATGTAAATGTTAAAATTGCATATGACATCTTCAACGGTGTTAACAGTCACAGGTTTTAGTTAAGTCATCTCCATGTACTTGACAGAAATGGTGCAAATTCTATTTGGTTAACAAGTTGTGAAAAATTCTGATATATACATGAAAAACTTCCAAAATATAAGCTTGGTGGTTGAATCTGGCCTGTTTCTGGATCGAAGATGTTAAAGACAAAAACTCTTGGAGAATTTATTAAATCCCATGTGAACGTGGCACTTTGTACAAAGGACAGACCCATAGAGCCTTATGTTTTTGATTGAAGCAGCACAAGACTTGCATTTCTCACTGTGACCTAAAGAAGTCATCAGTGGATAAATACTGTTACAAAAATGACCACCGAAGAAGTAAAACTAATTGACAAGCTAGATTCAATCACCAAACTTGATATTTTGGAAGCTTTCCATATATATATATATACATATGAACTAGCCTGCAGCCTGTTCTAGGACGGCTGCTTTTAAGCTTTAAATAAATATTCATATATGTATAGGGGATGTTGCCCGACCTAGTAAGACGGGGTAAAATTGTTAATTGAAGCGGATTGAAAACATTAAATTTATGCCAGATTTCTGTAAGGAGCTGAAAATGTTTTCAGATGTGATTTTGCTCACTTTCACATCTCAAAATTTCAGTTTTTATTGTAGGTTAGAGCGTTTTACAGAGATCTGGGTATTTATAATAATGCTGATTACTTTTTACAAAATTACTTTACAATTTCATTCCTTTTTATGAAATTACTCTGGAATGTGAAGAAAATGAAATAAAACACGACATAACACCTACGTAACAGAACAAACGTCACAGATAGTTCTTGATCTAAAAGACTACAGTCTTGTGATGATTACATATAAAGATAATACAACGTAGTTTGTCACAAATATTTATTTTTTCAAGTCGACCATGGTTTAGCTCGGTATTGATCCTAGCTTCATCAGGAACAAATGGCATGTAAATATTCAAATTGTATATGATATCATAAATGGTGTTTACAGTCATTGGTTTTGGTTAGTTGCTTCCACACGCTTGATAGAAATGGGGTGGATGCCATGTCATTCACAAGTTGCAAAGACTTCTGATATATATGGAAAGCTTCCAAAATATCAAGTTTGGTGGTTAAATCTGGCTTTTCAATTAATTTTGCTTCTTCAAAGAGAAATTTATGGCCCTTTTTCGTAACAGCGTTTAGCCATCGATTACTTTTTTAGGTCACAGTTACGAATGTAGGTCTTGTGCTCCTTTAATCGAAAACACAAGGCTCTACGGGTCTGTCCTATATACAAAGTGCCACATTCACATGGAATTTTGAAAAATTCACCATGAGTTTTTGCTTTCAACTTAGTCCTTTAATCCTAAAAAGCTCATTTTGTTTATCAGTTTAAAAACCACTTTAAAATGAAAGGTTTTGAGAATTTTTGAAATTTAAGGAAATGTCATAGGAAAATGGAATAATGGAAAAATTATCTCGCAATGGGCGCATCACAGGAGTTAACGTGGAGACAGGCTTCGGTTTCCGGAATTTTGTTAGAGCCTTGTCTATAATGGAAGGGTTGTATCCTCACTGTACTGCAACACGTTTAAGGAAATAAAGCTCTTTTTCCAAACTGTCTTTATCTGAACATATATGTACCATGCGATATACGTAACTGTAAAAGGCACTGAGTTTTTGTTGCCAAGGGTGATTGGACTTGGCATGTGGAGGTGAGAAAACAGCAAAAAGGCTTTTGATAAGTTGTGGTTGTGAGAGATCCATTTGAGCGAGTAACCAGGACGTCAAGGAAGGTAGGCATCCGTTATTTTCAGTCTCGTAGCTGAATTGAACGTGAGGATCAATGGAATTTATATAAGTTTGACTAATTCCGGAATTTCAGAATTTTTTTCCTTTCCATAGAACAAAGTGTCATATCTACATATCATATCCATAAGTCAAATTTCACGAGTTGGAAAAGTTTTCTTCAAATCGACACAAGTAGATTTCACATAATATACGTGACAGTGGGCTGCCCATGGCTAGATCTTCCGTCTGTTCGTAAAACATTCCACGGAAAGTAAATGGCATCCCACCCCATTTCTATTAAGCGTGTGGAAGCAACTAGCCAGATACGTGACTGTAAACACCATTTATGATATCATATACAATTTGATTATCTGCATGCCATTCGTCCTGATGAAGCTAGGTCAATACTCAGCGAAACCATGGTCGACTTGAAAAAACAAATATTTGTGACAAACTACGTTGTATTGTACAGATAGTTGTTCGAGCACGTGCGTGTTACCACAGATGAAGTCATGTCTTACTAACTTGATTTTATTTTCCAGTATTTTTCCTTGATTTTATGTGTCATGCAATAGTGGTGAGCTTAGTTCCAATTTTGGCCACACCGGATAAAAGTACTGAATGATGTCAGGGCGTTAGGGGCAGATGTAGCCTATTATACAGGATTTATTCTTTGCAACTTGTTAATGATATGGCATCCACACCATTTCTATTAAGTGCTTGGAAACAACTAACTAAAACTTGTGACTGTAAACACCGCTGATGATGTTTTATGTGCCATTCATCGTGATGAAGCTAGGTCATAGCCCAGCGAAACCTTTGTTGAATTGAAAACTAAAACATTTGTGAGAAATGTTGAGTTTTCCTTAATATACATAATCATAATAAAGATTGTAGTCTCCAACTTCTGATTGCAACTTATTGACATTCATAAGCCAAATCTCTATAATAAAAAAAAGACACCCCCCTCCCAAAAAATTATTATTTCCTGCATTTTATTTCCTATTTCCTGCATGTTATTTCCTGTTTCCTGCACTGTTGTCATAAAAGTGTTTTGATATGAAAGCATCATGTTAACACAAGTGCATATAAATTGTAAACACCTCCCACAAACTTTTGTGTGTTAGATTGCATGGTTTTGTCAGTCACACATGAAAGATGATATACAATGCAAATTAACAGTTGCACATTGATCCCAAGGTTCGCACCAAAAACAAATGCTCTTTTTTGCGCTTAATTGTAACAATATTCTACTGTGATGATTTGGATTGCTACAGTGACAACAAATCCTTTCATTGCCTCAAATCATTATTCATTGCCTCAAATTACAGTATTCACAGGATATTTTTTCCCTTTATATAAATACTCTACCATTTCACACACAAAGTTTAGCTTGGCCCCTCCTAGAACTTTGTGCCTGGTTCAAAGGCATCACTTACACTGCCCTTAAGTCAGCCCTGTCTACCCAATAAGAAACTTGCAGACTATCAAATTTGAAGTAATGGCAGCATTTTACATCTGTTTGTGTGCCTGCACCACAAAAGAAAAAAGGCATTCGTCATGGAAGCTGAAAACATTTTGCAGCGTTCGAATTACCCAGCGGACCGCCGTCCATTGGCCAGTAAAACTTTCGCCGGACCACTGAACTATTGATTTTACTGGCCCAGATGGCCAGTAAGTTTTTTTTTTTTTCTTCCTAAGTAGTCACAAGTTAAAAAAATGAATTTCTATTTCTTTTACCTTGCTGTACTATTTTCTTTTTATTTGGCAAACTAATGAAAGGTTCATGAAATGCTATTGGATAACAGCTTTTTTTTTTTTTAATTTCTGGAGTGGAAAAACAACAAATATAGAAAGGCAGTTTCCCAATCCTTGTCTTTTAATGGCAACTGGCACTTTTTGTTATCTCCATTCCCACTATTCATAATGAGCAGAAGTAAGCATAATAAATAACCTGATCTTCCATGGATTTGCCCACCCTAGTTAATGCAGCAGATACAGACACCATACTTTGTTTCTGCCCCAAGAAAACACAATAACGAAGGACGTCAATTGGATGCGTGAAGATATTTTTTTGTAAAACAGCAATTCACATATGAGACAGTGTTCAATGAAGGACTGAAACTGACTTCATAGGAAAGTAGGAGGCATAGGTTTTAAGACTAATAAAATAAGGAAAGAGAAGCTAAGTTCTAAAAGATAAAACAAGAAAGGTTGTGAATTTTTGTACATTTAAAGTATTCTCGTTACCTTCTTACTTAAAAACAGATTGAGAATGCACTCTTACCCTGCTATATCAATAGTCTATCGGAATCTTATTCTGGAAACATTTTTTGTGCCACCCCGGTGGCACAGTGGTCTAAGCGATAGCTTCTGACCATTTGTCCGAAAGGGGTTCTGGTTCGAATCCCGGTGAGGCATGGATGTTGTGTTTGTCTTACGGCACTGGCTCTCTCCTTCCCTGGAACCAGCTACCCTAAATTAGGGACGGATGACTGCTTATAGCCCATTGAGTTGCTCACTGTGGTCGTTAAACCTCCAATGGGGGTAGGGGACATTTTTTGTTCTGTGAGTTGCACTTTCAAATTAGATGTTTTAAAAATAAATACTGGAGATAATTTCATTGAAATGATACATTATTTTCTGCATATATTGTAAATGTAAGGTTTTTTGGGAGGGGTTTTTTAACGGACCAATAGACATTTTGGTGGACCAGTGGTTTGCAAATTCTAGTGGTCCGCTGGGCCAGTAAAAGATTTATTTCTAATTCTAACACCGACATTATGTAAATTCCTGACCAGACATGCTAAGATAAGGCAATTCGGCAACACCTCTGGAATTATTCTAAAACCAGCAATGTTCTAGAATTTAAAATATATACATATATATATATTAAAATTAGTTTCAAGTAACGCTGGGGTCAGTAATCCTCGGTTTTGATATCCTAGATAATGAAACCAAAATCCACAGTGCTGAATTATTCAGTCAGTTTCAAATGCAAATTTCCTGTAAAAGAAAAGAAAATTAGAGCAACATGAATTTTTAAAATTCATTTTTATTGTCATGTTAAAAACAATTTTGCCTTAGCTAAAGTAGATACACCAAGGAGTCTTGCCCCTTTTCTCTGCTGAGCATGACTACTTATTCGTATCCTAGTTTCGAAAATCCTGTTGGATTTTTTTTTTTTTTTGGTATTCATTTTCTTTGCCATAATTTTCTTCTTTGTATAATCTACATACTGTGAATTTCAAGAAAACAAAATTCTTTTTTATAATGCAAGGCAAAACATAATCTGCAAAACCGTGGCATCCAGAAATAAAAATAAATAGACAAATAATCTACACCTGTGTTGTTTAACCCCAAACCACGATTTCCTACAGAAAAGTTGCATTTATGGGATAACCCAGCAGTCCAAAGAAATAGAAAAGTAAACCGATCTTCTTAGTACAAAAAAATTACTGTCATTTTTTAAATGCGTCTGTGTTACTTTCAAGTGATTAGCAGTTCTGTAGTCTGAGCTGTGGCACCCACACACATATTTGATGCAAGACTTCTCACAGCATGCAATCATCTGTAAGAGAAAATAACACAACCTTCGCTGCATTGGATTTTCCATCAAAGTTCTTATAAGTAAAAATAAAATTATTTCCAACTGTTTGGGGACATTTTAGCTTTGTATCACATTACATTTTCCTGTTGCTAATGCATTTTTAGTAATTTCCCAAATACATGACCTCTTCAACAATTCTGAAGCAATTTTTTTTAAAAATGAGATGCTGCAAAACTTTTTATTTTTATTTTGACATACTATCTATCTGCACAGATAAAATTTATAACTTTTTAAACATATATCGTAAACAAATATTTTACTTGCTGCACAATCATACTTAAAACTCCACATTTATTAGGCGTAAATATATACAAGCATAACTGCATAAACTTGCAAGCTTTCACCACCATACGAATGGCTGCATCAGGCCAAACAGCTCAGTGTGTTTATGCTTGTATACAGGGTTCAAAGGGAAGTCCTTATTTGGCGCAATAACTGCAGAAGAAAGGGTCCGAGTGGTACACAAGTTAGGTCTATGTATAGGAAAGGGACAATGGCCGATCGAATGAAAGCGATTTGGAGCGCCCCTTGAGGCAAAGGTAAGAAGTTAGGAAACCTAACTCGCAAACAGCGCAAGATAGAAATAAAATTCCAATTACAAAGTTGTAGCGCATCGTCTAATTAGTAGAAAACGACATATGATGCGCACAAATTATGTACATGGACAGGTCAAAATGCTGATAAAGTGCATGCGGTCGCTAGATGGTTAGGCAATGCAAAATACCGGCCCACAATGGAGAACGATTCAAATGCGTATGTAAATATTGATAGTAACGTAGAAGCCAGTCGGCGAGATAAAATACCGAGGCTGGGCATTTGAACATCGGTCAACGTACACGTTGCAAACACTGATGGTGGGCTACTCGAACACTGAGTACTGTGAAATGGTCGTGCTTTATGGCGAATGTCATCACAATGCTTACAAAACTGCAAGGCGGTATGCCGAGCATTTTCCGACTGGTCAACATCCAAATGCAGCGACTATTAGCAACTGTGTTTGCCGCCTCCGAGAGACCGGAAGCATATAGGCACGTCCGCGATCGGGCAGACCTACGGGTTCGGGTGTCACAGTGCATCCTGAGGCTGTCCTGGGATGTCCTTGCCAATCCCAACATTAGTACCACAGCAGTTGCCGAAGCATGCGGATTAACAGCACAACGTTTTTGGCAAAATCCTGAACGAGCATGGAGCTCACCTATACCACGTTCAGCAAGTGCAAGGTTTGATCAATGGAGACCAGAGAAGGCATTTCGATTTCTGCAACGTTGTACATAACACGTTGGAGGTCAATCCAAACTTCTTGGCCGATATCTTGTGGACAGAAGAGTCCCATTTTACATGGGACGGAATAGTCAATCGGCATAACACCCATTACTGGGCTCTAAGCAACCCATCTATTGGACGAGCTGCTCGACATCAACGACGTTGCGCAACTAATGTTTGGTGTGGTATTTGGCGAAACACACTAGTTGGATTCATTTTCTATGATGGGACATTAACAGGTCAGCGGTACCTTCAGCTCTTATGGGCCCCGATATCTGACTTCTTTGAATGATCTTCCTCTCAGAGATCTGCTGCGCATGTGGTACCAACATGATGGTGCACCACCTCACCTAGTAGCCAACGTACAGAGTTTCCTGGCCGAAACATTAAGACACCAGATAATTGGTTATGGCAGTACAGTGGACTTCTTCCTGTGGAGTTACTTGAAGGAACAGGTGTATGCTACAGAACCTACTAGTCTGGAAGATTTACGACACTGCACTGTGTGCACCTGTAACACAGTGACACCTGCCATGCTAGATAGAGTATTGGTAAGCTATTCTTACACGCCTTGGAATGTGCATTCTAACCGACGGTGGCCACTTCAAACCGGCTGTACATTAACTTCGTGCAGATGTGCGTTGTGCCTGCAAATAGGCATATCTCCTGTAAACACTTTTCAGTATTATAAATAAGTCTGCATAGATTCTGTTTCATGTCATTATTTTTGTGTCTGTTTCAACCGTTTTACTGATTTCGAATTAACAGCATTTTGACCCATCTATGTACATAATTTGTGCACACCATATGTCATTTCCTACTAATTAGATGATGTGCTACAACTTTGTAATTGGAATTTTGTTTACCTAACTTCTTACCTTTGCCGCTAGGGGCGCCCCAATCACTTTCATTCGATCGGCCATCGTCCCTTTCTTACACATAGACCTAACTTGTGTATCACTCGGACCCTTCCTTCCGCAGTTATTGCCCTGAATAAGGACTTTCCTTTGAACCCTGTATATCTACAGAGCTGTTTCCCTGAAGAAGCCACCTATATGATGGTGAAAGCTCACAAGTTTATGCTTGTATATATCTACACCTAATAAACAAAGTTTTAAGTACGATTGCACATACTACTGTTGGTGTATTCTGCCCAATACTACTACTCTCTCTCTATATATATATTTGTTCACCGTACTTGCTGTTTGGTTGGATCTAATAACTAAGAGCAAAAAAAAAAGATGCATCTCAAAGGTGAACACTAACACTGCTTTCATGCATGTTTGGCATCTGCAACCTACAGCATCCACATGAAATGAATAGACGGTAACTCAAACACAGAAATGTTCACTGATTCCCCACGCAGTAGAAGTACTGAATTCTGTCATTAAGGAACGCCATCAGTGTTGTAGGCAATTTTGATGAAAATGATATTAAAAATACATACTGTTCTAATTTTCTTTCATGTAATAAATTCACCATTTGCAATTCTATGAATAATGCATTGCCATGGACATCGTCTTCCATAATCTCAGACTGCAACACAACAAGGACTGAAATCGATAAGAAGCTAGCAGTTTCGATCTGTTATTTATTGGTGTAGATAATCATATTTAGATAATGCCAATGATATGTTTATCTACATCAATAAATAATGAATTGAAATGACTAGTTTCTTATAGATTTCAATACATGGTGTATCTTCTCTTTTGAGCTATAAGGACTGCTCACACATAGGTGTTTTTGACCACCTAAGTTGTAGCAGTTCTTAATTTTAATGTTAGGCATTCGTTTTGCCAAATAAATGTTTACAATTCTATGAATAATTTATTACCATGGACATTGCCTTCCCTAATTTAGGATGGCAACATAAGGACTGCTGATAGTTAGGTGGGTTCAAGCACCTAAGCTTTAGTGTACCTTATTTTAATGTTAGGCATTAGTGATCGCATAAATCATTAGGCATTAAGATCACATAAATCAAGTCACTGTAACTCAAACACAGAAATGTTCAAAATGTTAGGCATTAGTGATCGCATAAATCAAGTCACATTCACTAATGCCATTTGTGATGGCAAAAAGAGTCGCACTCATGAATGACCATTCAAAACAAATGTACGTTCAAATTTCCAGGTTGTCACTAGGCTCACTAAGTAAATCATTTGTTGCAGGGATCTCGTGTTTACGAACAAAGCATCTTCAAAGGCCACAGTTTTTTTTGGCAAACTGCCCAAAAGAATGCAAGCCCTTCACCATGAATGACTCTCCATGAGCCGGCTCATGGTGAATGATTCGAGCACACCATTCAAATGAATGGCATTAAAGTATCATTCCCATTCTTAGGTTTCATCATTATTTTCTAGATGAGTGCTGATTGCTCACTCACATAATGTTTGGCACTTATTAATTCTCTGCATTACTTATCTTATCAGAAATTTATTTCAAAACTCACAGGGGTGCAATAATGTTAAACATGCTGTGACTTCACTGTATGTCACTATAATGGCAGATTGAATTATAATTCACAGTGGTGAGAGCAAACTCTTCAGTGAAGAGCCATTCATTGTAAACGAATTATTCAGGGATGACACATCACTATTAGACATGGTGGTGTAAAACTTTATCCAGAACCCTCGGAACTTGAGGTTTCCTGGATAAAGGGCAGAGAAGCCCTTTATCCAGGAAACCTCAAGTTCCAAGAATTCTGGATAAAAGACTATACCGTATTTAACATTTGTGATATGTATTACATTAAACTGAAATATTAAAAACAAATGAAGAGTACAGCTCCCATAAAAAAGACTTACAGCAAACAAAAAGCCTCATATAAATGTTAACATTTTAAAAAAATTTAATATCTCCTTTAACATATATATATAAAAAAAAGTTTCAATGGAAAAAAGACCAAACCAAAAAAAACAGTGAGAGAAAACGGACAAAAAAGTATGAGAGGTAAGAAGCTAATTGACAAAGAAACAAAAGAGGAGAAAAGACAAACTGCTAAAAAAAAGAAAAAAAAAGAAAGGAAAATTGTTTAAATCTGTGCATGAGAAGTTTCACGGAGAAAAATGCTAACCAATAATGCAAAATACAAAAATCAAGAAGCTAAAGAAAATGAAAAGTGAGAAAACAGCTGCAAACAATAATATGACAATATAACAGCAATATCAAATATCACATGGAAGCAGGTGGGATGAAGACTATTTACAATAAAGTAAGTCAAAGCATAGAAGATACAAAAGGAAAAATCTTCAGATCGCTGGAGTATGGAAGATTTAAAAAAAAAAAAGTATAGCAGCAAAGAATGTCTTACAGGAATAAAAAAATTTCAAAGAAAGTATGAAAAAATACATTTGGTGTAGCATTTCAGACTCAGCTAAATGTTACACCCAAGTTAATTAGACAAGATGGATGAATAAAACAAGCCTTTAATAAAAGCACCAATGGTTTAACTTTAAAGACTAACTGATTGCATGGGAACTGGGAATTCCATGAACATGATTTCATATGGAGTCATTCCATATCAAGTGACTCAATTTATGAAAAAATGTTTACCTCACATTTTATGATTTCTTTCAAATTTGGCTCATCTACTATTGTACTCTTTCAGATAATTAAAAATCCAAATTTTTGGATTTTTAACTCCTTTTGTTTTTCAGCTATAGGACTTTGAATTAAAAAAAAAACAATAAAAAAACAATACTGGGCAGAAGAAACATTGTCAAAAATAAAAAAATATATACATACGATTACGGAAGAAACCACTCCACCTAACTTACCATTTTTTCAAAGTTCTGAAAGACAATGTCTCCAGATAGAAAACAAGCTCCCCTTCCCCTAATTAATCCTAAAACATTTTTCTTCGGTTTCGCATCGATCGCGAAAATAAACCAAATGACGATGAAAAAATGCGGAATTCTACGAATTCATGGAAGAATCTTATTTACGTTATGTACAGCAAGCTCACAGCCACCATCAGCAAGCAAAGGAATGGCTCTGCATAAATTTCATGAGGAGCATTTTTATATAAAAAATTTTTTTTATAACAATACACTAACATGGATCTTTTATAAGCAAAAATGTGAATTTTTTTTTATAGAGGAGATACTGAATAACATCACAACAAACTTTCTTTTTGTTACCTGCTAGCTCCAACTGGTTGCATGTTTGACCTTACCTGCATTAGTCTGTGGCTATGAACTCATGCACACAATGCTAATTCCACAAAGAGCAGAACTTCTTCTGACAGAACAAAATACACATATTTAAAAAATATATAATTGCCCTAAGTAGAGAGTTCACACAATTTCGTATGTCAAGTATTACTAATCACACCTGCCAATTATTATTAAGCGATGTTATGACCTGTTATGCTCCTAGCTGTCCCCCAACCCGTGACACAGCTAAGAACATAACAGAAGGTCACAACGTCGATGTCTCGTGCAGCAAGTAAATATCTTTGACTTTTAGATCTCTGGAATGTGTAATAGAAAAGTAAATGGCAAAAAAAAAAAAAACTTGCTTCAAATATTAAGATTTCTTTTTTTGTCATACATTTTTAATTCTCCTTTTTAAGTGGTAGAACAAGTTCCTTTGCTCCTTCATGCTAAGCAAGCATGGAAGAACAATACATACAAACTATGTAAAAGTGACCATAATTCTTAAGTCCACCCAACATTTCACATTTGGAAAGGTTAGTAAAGACCAGTACAAATCAGTCTTATGGGAAAATTTCACATCTAGGCTGATCTACACAAAGGTTTGTACTCTTCCAAGCAAAATAAATTCAAGCACTTCTCAAGGACTTTTTAAACCCAAATTTATCATATGTATGTACTGTCGGTCTGTCAATAGGTAGGTGTTTTAGTAAGTTCAGACAATTAATCTTAGCTGGAACAGGAACATCCTCAATGACCTGCCTGTTACCCCTTGTCCTTTGGTTTATTTTAACTTTGAATTGACCCTCTGTTTTGGTATTTTTCGAAACCATTTTATTTCGTGGAATATTTTGAAAGGGTACATTATTTTCGTATTCATTTGCTGGTATGATACTTATTGTTTGCTTTAACTTTTTATTTTTGATGCATGACTTTAATGCAGCCAGGAGACAAAGGGTCCACATATGAAGCACAAGCAATTCCTGCAAGTTCCACCACCCGGCAAGAATGTGTCCCTAACCCCAGTAAATAGAAGCCCATCATAATTTGCAAATACATCATTCCACTTATTTTGCTCACATGGCTGACGCTTTACTCTGTAATGATATCATAGCCAAGGCACCAACTGTCCACACGCTCCCCTAGATTGAACACAAGTTCTGCGCTATTCGATCAGCTTGGTGTTTTTATCAGAACTACATAGAAATCTCCTATACATCTTTTTAGCACAATCATTTAACACATCCTGTTTCATATCATTAAGTACTTAAAAAAAATCAAGTACTATTTATAGTGCCTTAAACTTTTTCAAGGACTTGAAAATGAACTTGTTTTATTCAAGGACATTTCAAGGTTTTCAAGGAGAGTACAAACCTTGTACACAGGCCTTAATAACCCTTCCACAAGTCCTAATAAATCCAATACACTGTCCACTTGCAGGTTGGTTAACATTCACATTCAGTTTGTCATACTCACACAAAATTTGCAGTTTCTTTTTTTTTCCTTTTAATTTTCAACAGAAATGGAAATTAATGCCCTTACATTTTATACCTACAGTTTTCACACACCAAATGATTTCATCAGGCACTACAGGGTGATTATAAATTCATAGGACAAACTTTAAGGTGTGGTAGGGCACACTAAAACAAACATTTTTGGTCAAACAAAGTATTCCGCACCCGTCGCGTTTAAGCGCTAATAACACAGGAATTGCTCAGAAACTAAAACAAATTTCTTTATTTACCTCATTTTACGATAAATGCTCAAAGGAGCGACCACCAACAATGATACATGCCTGACAGCATCGACGCAGTGATTGGAGTATGTTTACGAAGATGCCAAGTATTTCTCGAACAGCTGCAACAGTCTGGCAATGAGGTCCTCAGTGGAAACAATGGGGGTCTTGTACGCAAGGCCCTTCAGATGTCCCCATAGGAAGAAATAGAGACTTGATAAATCAGGCAATCATGGTGGCCAAGCGACAGGTCCACCTCAGCCAATGCACCCCCCCCCCCCCCCCGAAAGTGGCATCCAGGTAATTACGCACATCAATGCTGAAATGTGCTGGTGCCCCATCATGTTGAAACCCCATTTGACTTCGAATGGCTAAGTACTGTAATATCCTAAAGCAATTCCGGCAAGACCTCTTCCAGAAAAATACGATAACTCCTCCCATCGAGTCAAGGTGGTAGCAGATATGGCCCAATCAGGAAGTTGTGGACGATGCCCGCCCAAGGATTAACAGAGAATCGTTGCTGGTAAGCATGTGGCCGTGTAGCATGTTGATTGGAGTTTGCCCAAACATGAGCATTGTGCACATTAAATGCTCCTTCACGTGTAAAACAGGCTTCATATGTGAAGAGCATACGTGCACAAATATCTAGCTACACTGCACTCTGCTGCCTAAACCAGCAGCAGAATTCTACATGCAGAGGATAATCCTTAGCTTGCAATGCTTGAATTCTCTGCAAATGGTAGGGGTGTAATTGCTCCTCATGCAAAACTTCCAATATGGTGATTTGGCTCATACCTACGCTGCGTGCAACAGCTCTCGTGCTTATGTCAGGACTCTCTTCAACCCCTTGTAGAATGTGTTCTTTCATTTCTGGAGTTCTTGAACTTCTCATCTAACCTGCATCATGCCTGCTGACATGGAATGATCCTGTTTCACAAAGTGCAGCAAGTAAATATCTTTGACTTTTAGATCTCTGGAATGTATCATTGAAAAGTAAATGGCAAACAAATAAAAAAAAAAAAAAAAACTTGCTTCAAATATTAAGATTTCTTTTGTCTTACATTTTTAATTCTCCTTAAGAGGTAGAACAAGTTCCTTTGTCTCTTCACGCTAGGCAAACATGGAAGAACAATATACGTGCAAACTATGTAAAAGTGACCATAATCGTAAGTAAACTCAACATTTCACATTTGGAAAGGTTAGTAAGGACCAGTACAAATTAGCCTTATGGGAAAATTTCACATAGGTTGATTGATCTACACAGGCTTTAATAACTTTCCACAGGTCCTAATAAATCCAATACACTGCCCACTTGCAGGTTGGTTAAAATTCACATTCAGTTTGTCATACTCACACAAAATTTGTAGTTTCCATATTTTTTTTTTTTTTTTTTTAATTTTCAACAGAAATGGAAAATAATGTACTCACATTTTGAACATACAGTTTTCACACACCAAAATAATTTCATCAGGCACTATACAAAGGCCATGAAATCTGACACCTTTTACACCCGAATTTTCAATGAAAAATGGTATTCACTGTCAGTTTAAGGCCATGAAAATGGAAATTTTTTTCGTACAAAAAAAATCTATTCACCGGGCACATGATTTAGATAATATAACAGCTGGGTCAATCCCTATCAAGTGGTCCAGAACTGGTTGCTTGACAATTTAAAAAAAAATATTTTTTTATAGGTGCCCCCTATATGTTGGTAGTTTAAAACCAATTTTATTTTAATTTTATATTAACTTGTTTAAAAATGACGGCCATTTTTTGTTTCACGCCGTGCACCATTTTTGGAGTTTCTGGTTTGCGGAAAACTACATATTTCAGTTATGGTTTGTCACAGAGCTCTGGAACAACTGTTATTTTTAACACATTCTAGACTACATTTTTGTTAGGTACATCATTTGGCTATCTTGTTTCCTTATGTCTCAAATTTCATGCCGAACTTGACATTTGCGGTTATAAAAAATTTTAATTTTAGAAGGGCAATTTTTTGGGAAAGGTTAAAATATTCAGCTTTGATTTTTTTTTTTTTTTTTTTTTTTTTTTTGCAAGTACCTATGCTAAGGCAGTTTATGTAAAAAAACAATTGAGCCCTGATACTTATCTTCTTTTTTTCTTATATGCACCACAAATATGCTATTTTTCAATTTATTTATTTTTAAATTTAGGGTTAAATATCCCGATAAAAATTTAAATTTTGCACATAGTAAAGTACTATATAGTAGTGAACTCCAATAGAAAACTTAAGTTTAATATTCCACTGGGAGCAGAGTTGTGCATGGTACAAAACTTAAAAAACATGACAAAAATTTGATGCGCCTGATCATTGGATAATATACACTAACTGAAAAAAAAATCCCAACACCACGAAAAAATAGTTGTAGAGGAATGAAATGGCGGCAATACATTTGTATAGGTAACATATTTAATCGATTAAGGTTTCAAGATCACAGCTTAATGTAAGCGCGAGAAGGGCCATTTTAAATGTGAAATGCTGCCAGAATGTTGAATGCAAGCACGCAAACGTTCATGCATTGTGTCGTACAGGTGCTGGATGTCAGTTTGTGGGATGGAGTTCCATGCCTGTTGCACTTGGTCGGTCAATACAGGGACGGTTAATGCTGGTTGGGGGTGACGCTGGAGTTGTCGTCCAATGATGTCCCGTACGTGCTCGATTGGTGAAAGATCTGGTGATCTAGCAGGCCACGGCAACATGTCGACACTCTGTAGAGCATGTTGGGTTACAACAGCGGTATGCGGGCGAGCGTTATCCTGTTGGAAAAACACCCCCTGGAATGCTGTTCATGAATGGCAGCACAACAGGTTGAATACCAGACCGACGTACAACTGTGCCGTCAGGGTGCGTGGGATAACCATGAGAGTGCTCCTGCTGTCATAGGAAATTGCTCCCCGGACCATAACTCCAGGTGTAGGTCCAGTGTGTCTCGGCCGCAGACAGGTTGGTTGCAGGCGCTCACCTGGCCTCCTTCTAACCAACACACGGCCATCACTGGCACCTAGGCAGAACCGGCTTTCATAACAAAACACAACAAATCTCCACTCCGTCCTCCAATGAGCTCTAGCTTGACACCACTAACGTCGCAAACGGCAGTGGTTTGGAGTAAGTGGAATGCACGCTTCAGGGCGTCTGGCTCGGAGCTGTCCTTCAAGTAACCGATTTGTAACAGTTCGTTGTGTCACTGTGGTGGCAACTGCAGCTCGAATTGCTGCCGCAGATGCGGTACGATGCGCCACGGCCATACGCTGTACACGGCGGTCTTCCCTCTCAGTAGTGCCACGTGGCCGGCCGGAATCCGGTCTTGTTGAGGCAGTACCTTCCCTTGACCACCGCTGCCAACAATCATGCACAGTGGCTACATTCCTGCCAAGTCATTCTGCAATATTGCGGAACAAAAATCCACCTTCTCGTAGCCCTATTACACAACCTCGTTCAAACTCGGTGAGCTGTTGATAATGGCTTCTTCGTCTTCTTAAAGGCATTCTTGACTAACATAAACACCCTACATTGAATCTCAACTATAACTAACGCTCACGAACGTTACAGCGCGTATTTACAGCAAACCTGCTTGGCATGTTCTGAGCGCGAAATTTGCATAGATGTCATCTTGCAGATGTACTCTCACCGCCTACCAACTGTCGTTTATCTAACACAACCCCTTCTTGGTGTTGGGATTTTTTTTCCGTCAGTGTATTAAATGCATTTTTTATATAAATTATTTGCTGAAAAAACAATCAAAGCCATACCCTAAACTGGTGAGGATAGAACTATGTAATATTATAAGGGTTTGTGGGTGTGGGCAGTCCCAGATGCTACATGTCTGGGCTTGTTCATACAAGCCCTAGTTAGTTTTCTGGCTGCTACTACAGAGGAAGGCGATTGTCAGGTGACATTGTTAAACATATCATGATTGCCTTTCACTGTTACATATCATGATTGCCTTTCACTGGTACATATCATGATTGACTTTCACTGGTACATATCATGATTGACTTTCACTGGTACATATCATGATTGACTTTCACTGGTACATATCATGATTGACTTTCACTGTTACATATCATGATTTACTTTCACCGTTACATATCATGATTGCCTTTCACTGTTATATAGTTGCCAATACTGAAGAACAGTGCCATAAAAGTGTTTATAGTGTTGCAGCCAAGGAAATAAAGGCTCTTAGTGACTGTGGAGAAGAGGATCAAAGATTATTTTCTTTAAGAGTGTGTTCTGAGGTTTCTACTGTCTGTAGGTAGCATGAAGCAAAACATTTGAATAAATATAATCATCTTTTTGGTCAGACATGTTGTGTAACCCTTTTCAAAGACACAAGAAACCTATTTCAAAAGGGTTGAAATTAAGCTGGAGCTTCTTTTCAAAGAGAAACACCTACTTGTTAACCTTGTAACAGGCAAATTGTTACGCCCCTTATAGTGTGTCAAGTTTATCGCCTGCTTCAAAAATAAGAAAATTTAGTTACGACAAAATGCTTTAAAAGCCAAAGTAGTTACAGTGTGTGAAAAACTGAGGGAAAATCTAGAAACAACTTTTTGATGTGATTATCCACAGATGCTACATGTCTGGGCTTGTTCATACAAACAAGCCCAGACATGAAAATCCCTAGACTTGAGTACAATGAACTAATAGACAAGCTGAAACAAAAATGTGCTGTGGCTCTCAAAGAAGATAAAGTAAAAATTCTCAGCTTACTTTCCAGTTTATGGTCTCTCAAAAAGATATCGGAATCCGATCAGTGTTAGAATTAGAAATAAATCTTCTACTGGCCCAGCGGACCACTAGAATTTGCAAACTACCGATCCACCAAAATGGCCACTGGTCCGTAAAATAACATAATAATAAAAAACCTTAAAGACATTTACAATATATGTAGAACATAACGTATCACTTCAATAGAATTATCTCCAATATTTGTTTTCAAACCTATCATTAGTTTGCAGCCTAAAAAGAAAACCATACTAACAAGCTACAAGAAATAGAAATTAATTTTTTGGCATTTGACAAATTATAAGACAAACTTACTAGCCATCCGGGCCGGTAAAATCAATAGTTCTGTGGTCCGGCAGAAGTTTTACTGGCCAATAGCAAACGGACCATTGGGTAATTCAAACACTGCCAATGTTTCTGATCGTCTCATTAAATTGACCAGACAACTTGTTAAAGAGCAAGGTATTCTCCCAGAGTTAGGAAAAAGAGGTGACCATAGAATTTCAGAGAGAAGTTTGTGAAAAAAGTGGTTCACTTTTATGAAGACAATGAGTACCTTTGACGAAATGATGACCACTTCTACATTTAATCAAATTAAAAACGGTATTTACAAGTTAAAACATATGATAGATTAAAACACTAGATCTTTCGATCACGTTAGTGATCTTCATCAGGTCACCCACCTAATGGCATCAGGGTACATCGACATGCAATATATAAAGATTTTTGATGACCCAAATAACGGGTTGAGCGCATGCTCACGAAAGTTGTTGTGAACACATACAGAGAGACGGGTAACAGGACTGCGAACGGGGAGAGTCAAAATGTTACACAAGTATTAATAATTCCGCTGTAATTATTATTTCCGAAATGTTCAAGTAGAGCAGTCCATGTTCGTGGGGGGAGAGAGGGTACATCGTCATTACAGCAAATACCTCTATAATGGTGAATATACAAGCTTTCTGCAAAGAGGGTCATGCTTTTGGTGCTGTGTGTGATGAGAATTTTACATTCATCCCATAATGGTCTATGTGTGCAGCTAGCTACCAATCGGGCTAGGGCTGTCGAATGTGAGCCTGTTCTGACCTTGTATGAGTCTTCTAGCAAACAGGTTTTTAAATTACGTAGGGTTGAGCCTATGTACACTTGATCTATTTCATTAGGGTTTAAAGCTCTCAGGGGGATAAGGTAGACGCCGTACCTGTGTTTGGTTTCAACGGGATCCTCGCCACGTTTAATAATTAGAGTGTACAAATTACGTGTTTGTAAACCAAAGTTTATATTAAACCTGGTACATGCATGTTTTAAACGCTGGTGCAGCTGGGGAAATAGCTCATGGATCCTACGTACTTGGCATGGGTTTGTTCTAATGCGGTAAACACAAGTCGTCGATGCATGCGGAGAATGGTGTGCAACAGGTCTTTCGGGTACCTGAATTCGCTGGCAATGACAAAGATTCGTTGAAGTTTGATGCGCCATAGGCGTACAGATGACGAATGCGTAAATGCCCGTCGTATCAGGTAGCGCAGGGAAGCCAGCTTAAGAGATAAAGGTTGCGGTGAGTTGTATGGGGCTATAATTGGGTGGGACGTGGGTTTATGGTACACTGAGTATTTTAAAGTGAAGTTTTGGGGGTCCTGTTCTATGAGCAAGTCTAAGAACGGGAGTTTTAAGTTATTTTCCAATTCCAAAGTGAGGTTTATGGAGCGATATTTGGAGTTTAGCATACTGAGAAAATGCAGCAGGTCGGAACGCGGATGTAGCCAAAAGACAAAATCATCATCCACATAGCGGGTGTAGAGGAGGGGTTTGAGCGTACATACGCCAAGTACTCTCATTCTCCAGGGTTTGCATGACAACCCTGGCGAGAATCGCTGAGAGGGGTGAGCCCATAGTGGCACCTTCTTTCTGCTGGAAAATAACATCGTTGAATTTAAAATATGACCTGGATGCAACAAGCTTTAAAGCTGAAAAGACTGCCTCTATTTCCAAAGGTGGAAGAGGTGGATTATGAGTATATAATTTTTGAAAATAGATCAAGTGTACATAGGCTCAACCCTACGTAATTTAAAAACCTGTTTGCTTGAACACTCACACGATTTCAGAACAGGCTCACATTCAACAGCCCTAGCCCGATTGGTAGCTAGCGGCACACATAGACCATTATGGGATGAATGTAAAATCCTCATCACACACAGCACCAAAAGCATGACCCTCTTTGCAGAAAGCTTGTATATTCACCATTATAGAGGTATTTGCTGTAATGACGATGTACCCTCTCTCCTCCCACGAACATGGACTGTTCTACTTGAACATTGCAGAAATAATAATTACAGCGGAATTATTAATACTTGTGTAACATCATTTTGACTCTCCCCATTCGCAGTCCTGTTACCTGTCTGTCTCTCTGTGTTCACAACAACTTTCGTGAGCATGCGCTCTACCCATTATTTGGGTCATCAAAAATCCCTATATGTTGCATGTCGACGTACCCTGATGCCATTGGGTGGGTGACCTGATGAAGATCACTAGTGTGATCGAAAGATCTAGTGTTTTTATCTATCATATGTTTTAACTTGTAAATACCGTTTTTAATTTGATGAAATGTAGAAGTGGTCTTCATCATTTCGTCAAAGGTGGTTAATGAACAAGTTGCATATCGTGTTATGTATGACGGATTTCTACTTCAATACGAATATCACTTGTAACACGAAGTTCATCTACAGTCTGTTGGATTTGTTAGTTAATTTAAATTAGTTGTATGTTGCGTTCAAAGAGATATCCCATCATATGAGGTATATTTCTCATTACCTCCAAACTCTGTGCACATTCTTACATGTGAGTAGCATGAGTAGTTTAGTTTCACTTCGATGTATGTACTACAGAAATGTAGTTATCTGAATGCTGCAGTAAAAATGCCAAAATCAAAAGGTTCCTGGAATCACCCTTAAACTCAAAAGACTAATAGTACCATTATTGATAACATTTCACTAAAAATATTTATTACAATTTGGTACACAAGTTTTCAAATGCTAGCTGACTTTTACATTTATAAAATTAAAATCTGAAAAACATCAAGAAATGATAAAATACTAAGTTAAAACATAGAACCTTAACTCAATCACAGTCCTCTTACTTCTGTATCATCTTCAGAATCAGCAATGCATTTTGACGTCCTATCATTTTCAAGCTGTTATGTAGAAGCTCCCAAAACTACTAGAGTATACATATATAGGAACTACCAATCATTGGTTGCCATGCCACTGTCTACATTCATCTGTGAACTATTACATAAAAGCTGATGAAGTAAATATCTGCATTCTCATTGATTACTAGGAGCACAACACAGTTGCTGTCTATGCTTTTCAAACTCACCTCATTAGAAATCTTAAGTTCTTCTACAAATTCAAGAATTTGTCTACAATTCGAATGGGGCAGCTATATATACAGTATGTATATAATATACATCCTCATAGTCAGTTATAATATACTTTAAAATTTTATATTTGCTGTATAATATAATAACATTATGATGTTACCTGATCTTGCGGATTTTTTAAGTTTTGTACCTGGCATCTCTGCTCCCAGAGGAATGTCAAATTTAAACTTTTTACTGGAGTTTACTACCATATAGTACTTTACCGTATGTGCAAAATTTAAAATTTTTATTAGGTCCCTCACCAGAGATATTTATCCCAAAATTTTACAAAAAAATTGCATATTTGTGTGGACCTGTAAAAAAGAGACAAGTATCATGGCTCAATTGTTTTTTTACTTAAACTACCTTACCATAGGTACTTGCAAAAAAAAAAATCAAAGCTGAATATTTTAACCCTTCCCAAAAAATTGACCTTCTGAAATTTGAATTTTTTATAACCGCAAGTTCGGCATGAAATTTGAAGCACAAAGAAACAAGATAGCCAAATGATGTACCTAACAAAAATGTAATCTAGAATGTGCTAAGAATAACAGTTTTGTTCCAGAGCTTTGTGACAAACCATAACTGAAATATGCAGTTTTCCGCAAACCTCCAGAAATGCAAAAAAAAAAAATGGCACACGGAATGAAACAAAAATGGCCAACAGTTTTAAACGAGTTAATATAAAATTAAAATATTATTGGTTTCAAACTACCAACATATAGGGGTCATCACAAACGAACAAAAAAAAATGGGGAAGCGACCAATTAATTTTTTTCTGGACCACTTAGATGGATTTAATTTTCCAGTTACCTAACACCAACATGGAAAGTTGAGCACCCATTTAGAACTTCCATTTACAAAAATCAGAAAAAAAGGATAAATGCTGCTGGCTGACACCATATGAAGAGTTTCAAAAGGAATAAACTTCAGAAAAATTTATTTTCTTGCAACACAGCTTAAAAATGCTACTTTTCATTGCCACAAAGTTATACTGAGTTAATTCTTTCAAAATATCAAAGGATGCCATCGTATTTTATTTTTATAAAGCCATTAACATGCTTCAGTTTAACATTTGCTAACAGAGAAGAATCTGTATAAAAAAATCCACAAATAAATTCAATTTTATACTGCACCCTGGAAGAAAAAAATCGAATGTCATACTCGTATGCTCAATACTTAATTACAGTACTTTTTTCACTCATAGCTCTTGCAGTTTTAACTTTATAAAAAAGTTAAACAGCAAGAGCTACGAGTGAAAAAAGAAATATTGGACAATCTCACATACCAAGAATTGCACAAGAAGTCTCAGACATATTACATCACCACAGACAAACACCCACACACGCATAAGTAGACAAGTGCACCCCTTTTAAACCTTCATTAATTATCGAATCAGTTAGTACCATATTTTAAATATAATAGCTTCTATTAATTTTCAAAATTTATATGGTTTTAAGGTATTGCTCACCTCTCCAGTATGGGTTCTTGCGTGACAGTCTAAACGATCCTGCCGTTTAAATACAGCTGAACAATTTTCGAAAGCACAAGCATATAACTGTTCACATGACTTCTTCATTTTTAAATATTGAATACCGCACGCAGATTAAAACGCATTGATTTAAACAGCACTGCAGTACCAACTAAAAACAAATCCACCCTCAAGTTGCCACTTTGCAAAAAATGCCATTCCATACAAATAGAACAGCCTTACCCTACGGGATTACGCTCGTGAGGGAAGCTTGCTATTTCGGCAAAACGAGGAATCATTTTCGCCGGAAAGCTCAGCAGATGGCGCTTTTACCGAGGATAACAACGTATAATGTATAATGTTGTATAATGTTTGTATAATGCTTATGTTTTGCTTGTAGTGTCCATTATCGCAAAACATGTATAATGTTATGGGACACTACTTGGTAATCGCATATACGGTCCCTTATGTGACGTCTCCCATTCGACCAATGAGAAGCGTTGTTAAAAAAGTTATCTCCTTCCACTGTGACTTTCTTGTACGCTTTACTTCTGAAGTTCTCTTTTTGTTGTCAGTAGTGCGTGAGTGGCTTGAGCTGATAATTAGCTCAATTTAGCTATTAAAAATAACAGTTAAAATGAATTTTGGTTTTCGTCATATTGTTAATGATTATTTTGGATACGTTTTTTCGTTAGAAGATGCTTTAAACGTTATCCAAAACTTCGAGATTTCTACCAATACACATTATATTAAAAAACGTGGTGCAGTTTACAATCTTGGGCAAGCCCATGCAGTTAAGTGATATTGAAGGTGTGAAGAAGGATGTTATGTTCTTCGAAGGGGAAAAAAAAATTTCCAATGTTGAAAATACAGGATACCATTTGATGGCATGCCCTTTATTTCCATTGACCACTGTACATTAGAGTGTCATCAAGGTAGTTCATTGAACAAAAGTAAGTTAACAGCAATCCAAGATCTTTTTTTTTTTTTTTTTTTTTGATTGGAGGTTTATTTAACGACCACCGTGAGCAACTCAATGGGCTATAAGCAGTCGCCCGTCCCTAATTTAGGGTCACTGGTTCCAGGGAAGGGAGAGAGCCAGTGCCGTTAGACAAACACAACATCCATGGCTCACCGGGATTCAAACCCAGACTCCTTTCGGACGAATGATCAGAGGCCATTGCCTTAGACCACTGCGCCACCGGGCGGCCAATCCAAGGTCATGACTACTCGTGTAGTAAAAGCAAAGTTCAAACAACAACAACAACAAATGAATTGTACAGCAGAAATCCAACTGAAAGAAATTTTAAACGGATTTTTCCGTAGCCGATTTGATGCTTGTCTTTCGTGAGAATTCCATTAATAACGATGTTCAAAATCACACACATTTTAGACACTCCTGATAAATTTTTATGAAGCTGTTTTCATTCACCAATGGTGATGTTCGGATATCTGCCTAAGTGCGAAAAGCTGATGACAAACCCGGTAAATAAAGCCCAATTAAATAAATATTTATGAATTATGCTGTAAGCCATGCAATAACAAGCATCTTTCTGGTATAAGCAACACTAAGAAAGTGTTGAATCAGAATTCCTAACAGTAATATTTGAAAATAAGAAGATATTCGGAGCTAAAACACTAAATAAAGCTGTAAAATTGTCAACAAACGATTACTTTTTCATAAGCGTACAAGAAATCACAGTGGAAGGAAATATCTTTTCTAACAACGCTTCTCATTGGTCGAATGGGAGACGTCACATAAGGAACCGTATATACGTTCCCAAGTATTTTTTTTTTTGATTGGAGGTTTAACGACCACCGTGAGCAACTCAATGGGCTATAAGCAGTCGCCCGTCCCTAATTTAGGGTCACTGGTTCCAGGGAAGGGAGAGAGCCAGTGCCATAAGACAAATACAACCATCCATGCCTCACGGGATTCGAACCCGGACCCCTTACGGACAAATGATCAGAGACCAGCGCCTTAGACCACTGCGCCACCGGGGCGGCTACCAAGTATTGTCCCACAATCGCAAAACATTATACATAACCAACGATTAGCTGCTGCTGGTGGTAGGTCAGTGTGCTGTCATACAGAATTAAATCGCATAAATTTTCTCCATAACCGACAGAATTGTTTTATTTTTTCTTGCGAAAGCGATTAATAATATTATGACACTGATGGTATAATTTATCAGTCCTCTACCGTAATCTAGCATTCCGATATGAACAACGAAGTTACACATTTCGGGATACATTAAATACATCGATGACCTGTTGTATAGAATTTTAATACATGTATATTTTTCCGTAATTCACTGTACCCAAATCATTTTGAAAGGTGAAATTGCATAACTACCTACTTTCTTCTTTATTTGAACGATTTCCACACTTAAAGGGTTCGTTATGGCCATTCTTTGCTGTTTGCGCAATTTCTCATGTGAAAATATTTATTTAGGAGGAGCGTAATTAAATCAAGGGAATTGTTTAATTTTGTTAAAAATTTTACATTACAAAATGAGGTAGAAGGGTAGTAATTCTTCATATTAGAATGAAAAATTACTACCCTTCTATCTCATTCTAACGTCTTTGGGCATAACTGACTGATACATACAATCATGAGTATCATTGTATGTGTCAGTCAGTTATACCCAAGGACGTGAGAATGAGATATCTGGATGCTGCCGCCGTGAAACGTTTGTGAAAGTTCAAATCAAATATAGCGTTAATTGGGTAGTCCTACTTCGCTTGTAGCCTACTACCGCGAGCGTCGAAGGTTATTGCAATGCATGTTGTTTTCGCTGAATCACATTTTTTCGTAGCAAATATTTCTAGTTTTTCATCGTAACTTTCCGCCGATGTGTGAGAAAACGCTGCTGAATTTTAAAAATTCATAATTATTTTGAGGTACCTGCACATTTCTATTTCAAACTCAAACTGATGAAACGTCCGTGCAAGTTCAAAACAAATATATAGCGTTAAAATTAAAGACTTCACTCTTTTATGAAGCATAATTCATTCCAGTTTGATATTAATACGATTACTGCTATCAAAAACCACGCAACTCAAAAAATGCACACAGCTGAAACTGCATCTGAATGAGTATCATGTAAACAAATCAAAATTTCCATAGTTACTTGCTCTAATTTTGTTTGTCAGAATTAAACAAAAGGCACACAGCGATACCACATTTCTTTTATATAAAAAAAATAAAAAAAAACGAGAAATATGCTGTTTCGTAACCTACGGCAGTGGCGTAGGAACGCCTTTGATTTAGGGGGTACAAGCTCATGAACCTTACATCTCAATGATTAATCCATCTATGGATGACCCCCTTCGAATTTTTTTTTTGGGGGGGGGGGGGTTAGTATTTTAGAGTTTTTATAAAGTACGTATACTGATCAGGAATTCATCCCAATGAACATTGTTATCATATTATTAATTACCATTATTATTTTTATTGCTGACAAAAAGTTCACATTATTTATTTCTTATCAGAAAATGAATGGAGAAGTTCTTTTTTTTTTTTGTGTTCTCTCTTGTTAATTTTTGTACTTTTTTTTCCATTAAAATATTAAGCAGGGACGAGTCAACATTAGGATGAATTTCTGTCAGCAGGGTTTGGAAAAGAGGGATTTCTCAGGAAATGTTATATAACTCTTTACAAGAACGAATTAAATTTCTTATCATTTTTGTTTACGTTAATAAAGTAAAACCGCAGTAAGATAAAAACTACTTTACCCGCGAAGATAGTACCATTGAAGCATTATGAAGTCTATATTAAAAACTTTGAACGATACACAGGCTGACAATTGATGCAAAAAGCACATTGGTCTGGTGCAAAGCTAAATAAATGATGCTGGAGATATCGAGGAATTGGAGTTCTATGAGTGGTATGTGAAATCCGTAATGCACTTGTTGTATTGCTACAGATCTTAAGACAGAAAACAATTTTAGTGCCGGGGCTGCGGGCGCTGAAATGGTACGACACTCCGTTTCCATCCATCGCAATGTCATTAGCTGTAGGTGACTGACAGGTGTCATAATATCGGCGCCTTTCTTCTGCTCAAGCTGGCAGTCGTTTGAACTCGGTTCCCTGCACAGAACTAATTTGCTGGAGTTTCCCAGATGGTTGGCCAGTTTTTGGTGGATGAAAAGCCTCCCACTGCAAGCTTCGGATATAAAAAAAACCTAGATGACCTGTGATATTTCTTTGAAAAAAAAAGAGAATAAAAAAAAAAAATAAGCAGCATATAAATTTTACAGTTCACTATTTATGAATGATTGGTTTGTCGTCAATCATAAGCTGCCTTTTTATTCTTCTTGATATTTTTAGCATGTAACTTTTATGATTGGCTGCCTTTTTATTCTTCTTGATTGGTTTGTGTTTGCTCATATCTGGAGGGAGGGGTGCAGTAGATATTAATGTGCCCCTCTCCAAAATTTGGGGGGTACATTGTACCCCTGTACACCCCCTACCCCTGCCGCCCGGCGTTCCTACGCCACTGGCTGACGTTAAGGCAAAATTGTCCTCGGTAAAAGCGACTTCTGGTGGCGATGGAGAATATCAAAAATGCTTCCTTTTTCTTTCAGGAAATTTGGCACAAAATAACAGGCTTCTTTAACGATCCTCGTAAGTTACGGAACAGCAATCAACAACTACTTCCATCTATGCAGAAATCAGTATAAGGTTCAAAGTATAAGGGTTGCCAACCCCATAACGAAAAATCAACTAACTCAAACAAAAAAACAACTAAAAATCCGCTAACTCAAAAAAGAAAATCAACTAAAAAAAGCAACTAAAAGCAAGGTGTGTAAGGAGGAAAAGTAATACATTCAAAGCAAACTCCTTTTTGATATAAATAAAAACAAAACTAAGTCAAACAAAATGCACATACCTTTGCAATTACAGCACCACAGCGTATTGCATATATTTATTTGTATTATTATTATTTTTCGATTGGAGGTTTAACCATGGAGGTTAGAATAAGATATCTGGAGATACCCTTGTTAATTAAGTAGTACCACTTTGCGTGAAACCTATAACCGTGAGCGACGGCCGTCAAAGTGTGGGAAAGCTGATGGTTTTCAAGGCTATTGCAATGCATTTTGTGTTGGCCGAATCACTTTTCGTAGCAAATCTTTCCAATTTCGCATGTTAACTTGTTGCCAATGTATGAGAAAATGTTAAATTTATAAAATTCTTAATTATTTTGAGGCTCCTTCCCATTTTTGATTTAAATTGAAATACACGAACATGAGTGCAAATTCTAAACAAAACATAACGTTAAAATTATAAACTTCACTCGTGTAAGAATTATAATTAATTCCGGTTTATATTAACACGGTTTCTGCAAACCAAAACCACACAATTCCAAAATACAAACAGTTGAAATTACATACGAAACCAATGGCAAATTCTCACACCTTGCGGCTACACGGTTAAGAGACCAGGGCATCTTTAGAAGTATTATTCTAACCTCCTTGGGTTTAACGACCACCGTGAGCAACTCAATGGGCTATAAGCAGTCGCCGGTCCCTAATTCAGGGTCACTGGTTTCAGAGAAGAGAGAGAGAGAGAATCTGTGCCGTAAGACAACACAACATCCATGCCTCACCGGCATTCGAACCCGGACCACTTTCGGACGAATGATCAGAGGCCATCGCTTAGACCACTGAGCCACCGGGCAGAGCCATAGCGAGGGGGTTGGCAGCAGGGGCGGTCGCCCTGGGCGCCGAGCTGGAGGGGGCGCCATCAAGACGTAGATTTTTTTATATAATTGTAAAAAATGTGAAATTAATTTATACGCGTAATTGAAAAAATGTATAAAATTTAAACTTCTTTATGCTTTAAGAATAAAATGGCGACCAGATGAAACCTAAATTAAAGGAGAACTCCAATCGTCCGAACGCCAAATATTCGAATCGATTTGGCTTGGGTGTGACAGTACATTTTAGTTGCTATGTTTATGAAACATTTGAAACACGCGCAGCAGCGGCTAGTTTAGGCCAGGACTTTAGAGGGAAAGGGCTGGTACGCCCCTTTGAAGTGCTGAACACCGACCCGTGTCTGAAAGGTTGGGTAAAAAATGGGTAGTGTACTTGTTTCTACGTCATCACGCTGGCCTTCTTGCTCAGCTCAGTTCCCTCCAGGACAGAACTTCCCTCTGTTATGACGGTGTTTTACGCCAGCACTTTTTCTTGGTGTATCATATTTGTTTCACGTTGTATTTTATTTAAGTTGTACACTGAAAACCCAAACTGATGCTCTTAGCGAAAAAAAAAAAACAGATTTTAAAATGGACACCAGAAGACATATCAAGATGCATTGTAATTCCAGCACTTTTCCTCAAATCATATGATTTTTGATTTTGAGATCAGAAAAGTATATTTGCTATATTAAGCAAAATACTTTTTAAAGAAAGAGCATGCATAACAGAAAATGTTGATTTAAAATTATCCAATTTATACTATAACATCAATGTTTTCCAATTTTTAGGCCCCCAAAAAATCATGAACTTTTGTTTTCCAAAAAGATAATTTTTGATATTTGAGTGCGCCTTGCAGTAGATGACACACTGTAATCGGGTAAATACGGTAGTAACTTTGACTGAAAGTGCCTTTCATGTGGTGCTCTGACAGAAAGCTCCCAGGCTTTTGGCCAGTGCAGGTACGTCATCGACCACGGCTGCATGTCTCAGGGGGTGAAATGTAGGCGACGGGTGCTGTGACCTTCACGGCCTCCTCTGTCCATGATCCATCACTCCTTACGTGTATTGAGAACGAATGACGGATGGCGACGATTCGTCGACAGGGAAGCCTACAGTGCGCATGCGCGGAACAAACATTACTCAGTTAAGGTTGCGACAGTTTAAATGCAATATTTGTCGTGACATTTTGACGACATTTGTTTGCTTAACGTTGTCTGTATAGCTTGATTGATTGAGCAGCGCGCTGAATTAGTGCACTGTGCCATGTGACGTGCGTGTGTCGAAATGGGACCTACAAAGTTGTCTGGAGCACAAGGCAGAAAACGAAAAAAACCAACAAGAGGCGGATAACGCAGTCCAAGCCAAGCAGTGGCAAAAACTGGGATGGTTAAAGAAGGTGGATCCCTCAACCGCTGCGTTCCCACTACAGCAAGTGATTGAAAGTAAGCCATCTACATCAACACTTTTAGAAAATGAAAACGTTACTGAAGTAACTGAGAATATAACTGGTAGTGCTAGTGTGCATTCAGATGATTCTACACCTTATTTTAACCCGTTATTTCCAACATGAGTCCTTATGAAGGCGTACAGGAACAGGATTTGGAAGATGAACAAACCATAATTCAACTTTATTTTAATGATTCCACATGGCCTGATTTGAGAAGCTTGTTAGTTGAACACGGTCCAGAACAAAATAAAAATGGTAATTTTCTTTTATCAATTAATGCAGGAAAAAGGCATTTTACGGGAAATTGGTTCCACAAAAAACTTTTGAATGGAGAAAATGTAGAGCGGGATTGGTTAATTTACAGAGAAGCAACAAAAGTTATTTATTGTTTCCCTTGCATGCTATTTGGAAAACATTTGAAATCACGTTTGGCAAATCCAAAAATGGGATTTTCTGAGTGGAAAAAGGTACACCGTCGAATTCCAGAGCGTGAAAATTCTGTAGAGCACCGTGAGTGCTATGTTTCCTGGAAGAGCTTTGAAAAAAGGATTAAAGAGGGCTGTGCAATTGATACTGAACTACAGCAAATGATTACAAAAGAAAAAGAGAAATGGTGGCACATTCTCAGAATCATTGTCAATTGCATTTTGTTTTCTTCAGTCAACAACTTGGCCTTTCGAGGTTCAAGTACAAAGATAGGTGAAGACAAACTTGGAATTTTTTTACAGAGTTTGCTAGAGTTTGTTTCTCATTATGATAAACAGCTAAAAGAGTATATTACCATAGCCAAAGAAAAACCAGGAATTCCAAATTACCTTTCCCCAACAATTCAAAACGAGTTCATCAATTTAATAGGGGACACTGTACGCCAAGAAATACTAAAAGACATAAGAGAGGCAAAATATTTCTCAATTTCATTTGATTGTACACCAGATGTAGCCCATCAGGAACAAATGTTCCAGATTATTAGGTACGTGAAAGTTTCAGAAGATGTTTGCTCTATTGAAGAAAGTTTCATCGATTTCATAAAAACTACTGAAACGACTGGGGCTGGTTTAACCGAAGAAATTCTTCAAAAAATAGAAGCCGATGGGCTTGACATTCGTAATTGCCGAGGGCAAGCATACGATAATGGTACAAACATGGCGGGGAAGTATTCAGGAGTCCAGGCCCGTGTACAAGCAATTTGCAGCCATGCACGTTTTATGCCATGTGCTGCTCATTCATTGAACTTGGTTGGTGTTCACGCTGCTGGAGTCTCTTCAGATATTATCACATTTTTTGGGACAGTGCAAGAACTGTACAAAATATTTGCTCACAATGTCAAAATGTGGGAAATATTATCCAGCAAACTTTCTACCACTCTCAAGCGTCACTGTGATACAAGATGGGCATCCAAATACTCTTGCTGTTCATGCACTTTATTCACAGCTTGATAAAGTCCTCGAAGACTTAGAGGAAATTTCTGACAACCCTCAATTCCATGATGACTGTTTATCAGTGTTTAAAAATCTTCTGAAACAAATTAATTATAAGTTTGTTTGTTACTCTGTTATGTGGGACAAAATACTAAATCAGATCTCCCGCGTGAACGAACAACTACAGCGCAAAGATGTGACCGTGGACTGTGCAGTTAGTCACTTGACAAGATTGAAAGCTGCTTTACAAGACATCCGGGATACAGGGATTGATGTTATACTGGGCGAAGCATCGGACATCTGTGCCGCAACATCTCTTGACGGCTTCTTCGAGGAGAAAAGGGCAATTAAGAGGAAACGACTGACATTGGAAGAAAGTGAGGACACTGTTTTGACAGGAAAACAGAGGTTCTGTATGGACTTTTATGCTGTTTTGGACAAAGTCTTAGAACAAATAGAATGGCGTTATAAATGTTTGATTAAAGTGTTAGATGACTTTAATTTCTTAACAGGCAAGTCTTTGCAATCTATGACCGTAGAAGAGTTAAAGGCTAGTGCAATGCGCTTAGCAAATAAATATGATAAGGATCTGGATGCTGCTGAAATAGAAGGGGTAATAGCTAGTTTTAAGTTTCAGGCCACTTCTTTATTTTTAAAAAATCAGGATTTTTCAAAAGCAACCTCTTTTGACCTATTAAATTTAATCCACCAAATATCTCTCGCTACATCTTATCCAAACTTAGTAATTGCTTTCAGATTATTCTTAACATTACCAATTACTAATGTGTCTAGTGAACGAGGTTTTAGTAAGCTGAAAATAATAAAAAATTACTTAAGGTCATCAATAGGACAAGAGAGGTTAACGCACCTGGCAATTCTGTCAATAGAAAAAGATATTGCTAAAACTATCAATTATGATGAAATAATAAATGATTTTGCTGCTGTTAAAGCTCGAAAGGTACATTTGTAAATACAAAATCATTCTGTTAAGGCTTAAGCATAATTTTAAACAAATGCTACTGTACTTATTTTTTCAGTTGTTCATAAGCACTTGAGGTAGCAATGAATAATAAAAAAAAGTATTCTTCATTTAAACTATCTTCAATGTTTTTTCTTTCTTCAACAATCCCTATTGAAGCTCACATAGTCACCACAGGCTATTGAATAGGATTACCAAATATAAGTTTTTTTTTAAATATTATATTATGAGCAATATTTTATACAAAAAAATTTACATTTTATTACTATTTCATACAATTAGCAAATTATATACGGGACAATAATTGCAAATAACAATAAAAATCGCAATATTTTTTTTATACAGGTATTGTACTATATCTGCAAACAGGTATATAATAAAATCTGACACCATCGCCTGTTCCAGTTGGACTGGAGCAGGGGGCGCCATTTTTACTGCTTGCCCCAGGCGCCAATACCTCTAGCTACGGCCCTGCACCGGGGCGGTAATGAACGAATGGTAATACGGTATATTCAAATTCGCATTGCTGTAGCTTCACGTACAGTATTAGGTGCTCCTGTTCGCTATATGTAATGGCGTATTTTCTATTTCATAGCTGATTTCAATCAAAATTGAGGACTGATTGATTAAATTTTGATCTAGAAATTTGTTGGATTGCACGCCAATATTCCTTTTGTGCTATTTATGCGATATATTATGTCTTGAATCAAATACTGTACCTTTCCAATAGTTATTTAATATCCACCAACTCATCCCGCAATCACAGATGGCGCTGCTATCTCAATTGATGCCGGTCGCCTCCTAAGCGGTAGCATTGACATGTCCCTTCCCTTATTCTATCCTCCTTGGAATGGGACCATACACGATCGATAGTTGCGCAGCAATTTTTGAAATTTTATTATGGGAATGAATATTTCTGCCTCAAAAAAATTGAGGCGGAAATATTCATTCCCATAATACAAAATTTCAAAAAAAACAGGAAAATATGTGTTGGTATTTCTTTAAAAAATTGAACAAAATAATGATTTTTGGAGCGGAAGTGCATAGTGCGCATGTTTACTTACTGCCCATGTGCAAGTAACCATTACTAAAATATAACCAAAAGCCTAATGTTAAGAAATAAGAAGTCCGAAATATTCCTTCTTTCCATCCTTGGCTTAAGCCACAGGAAGTGACGTCACGTTCCCGAATTCCCGCAGCGCAGACTCCCACCACCTCAGAGAGAGATGACAGAAATAGCTGATCTGTTTCGGCTTCACTCAAAACGGGTCCCTTCACCTCCTCTTCTTCTTCTAACCTCCTTTATAGGATATACTGGACTTTGAACGTCGCTGCGAACCATAATATAACGAGAATATGATTATAATTCGTGAAAGTGATTTACAGTGTAGTGGTAAATCTTGAAAAACTACTCACTTCTAAATCTTTTGTGATCGTTTTTGCATAACTGTAGTCTAACCATACGTACATGTTAATTTTGATTCACATCTTGTTTGTTTTTTTACCTTTATGTGAATAAAAAGACGCAAATTTGCCCGTTTCCCCGTTGGAAATAGGTACATTTCAATTCCTTGTTATAAAATTACTCGGGAATGCGCAGAAATTGAAATAAAACACGACATAACACCTACGTAACAGAAAAAACGTCGAAGACAGTTGTTCCAGGACGTGCGTGTTGCCACAGATGAAGTCGTTTGTCTTACTAACTTCATTTCATTTTCTGGCATTTCTTCCTTGATTTTACATATCGTGCGATAGCGGGGAGTTTAGTTCCGATTTCGGCCAACGGATAAAAGCAGATGGCGCTGTTAGTACTGATGACATCAGAGCGTTAGGACAGACGTAGTCTATTATATATAGGTTTTATATTAGAATTTCTGAAAACACATTCCCTAGGAACAGTTCGTGGCACAAAGGTCCTGGCTACATTATCAAGTGTCATTTCATCTGTTTGATCTTGGTCTGTATAAACAGGGCCGCGCCAAGGGCGTTTGCCGCCCGGGTGCAAGCCCCTTGTACGAGAATATTTTTCAATTTTTATTCATTTTTACATGAAATAAATATCTTTAGCAACATTATTTTTCTATTTCCAGTAAATTGAGGTTTTCCATAAAACACAACTGTTTCATATAAAACTGAAGAACAAAAATCTGTAAAACTCTGGTTCAGATCAAGGTTAATAGACTACTAGGTTTGCTCATACGTGAGTACCGGATGAGCTTTCCTGCCCAGCATTCCCTATGACGTCAGCTGCCTTACAAGAGAACCCAGCGAACACGAGAGTTGTCTGCTATGAGGATGTAGCACGCGACGTCATCGAGAAGTTTCAGTGAAGTGGCAACAGTCCCTGCAAGTTCCTGAAGGACAAGCATCGCTGGCTGTCCTGCACTTAGTGTGTAAAGTGCAATCATTAGCGGTCGATGTTTACAAAAATTTGAAGCCAAAATACCTAAATTTTTTGGCATTATGAATTGCGGTAATAGAGGAAATCGAGACCGTAAGTCTTTTTCAGGCTACTAGCTGCTGTCTCTAAAGGCAGTACCGAAAAAATTAGCTTATATGCCAAACGAAGGGAGATCGCTTCCCAGAGCTTAGAAAACTCTTTTTTTTTAAGAGTTAGATTCTTCAAAGGCAGAGAACCTCTTAAATGTTAGTTTTATCTAGAAATCAATGATCTCTGGTAAAGCAGAGAATCCATCCTTTACTTGTTCAAACGCTATTGGAGTGCAATGCTTGCACTTATTGGTCCAGGCGTTTCATTCGTTGATTCAAAGTTTTCAAGTTGAATTTAAAAGGTGTTAGCTTTTTTTTTGGCGCAGGTTTTATTACTATGTACTGACTATTTTCTTATAGAACATCTTTTAGAGTGTGTCTCTTAGTCAAAATATTTCTTAAATAAGCGTTTCGGTCCCCAATCGGAACTTCTGTGCACGTGTTTTTTTTTCTCCAGGCACTTCTTTTCAGAAGGTTCCTGGTTGATATAGGGAGTGTTGGCATATTTTATAGGGCTAAAAATTAATTTGTTAGCAAACTTGACTTTTAGTCAGATTCAAATCTCTGGCCCTTCTGTATTTTTTAGATCTCAATCACACCGTTAACCTGACTCACTTTTTTTAGTTTACTACTTTGCTCTATATGATAACCCCCCCCCTAAAACTACCGTTGATTTTTTTAGTACACCTGGATTTTTACCTGAAGCTGAAGCACACTTTTGCTGAAAAATGCAAAGCATGGCTAAAATTATTGTCCAAATAAAATCCTTTTTGGTGTCTAGGTCGGTGTTATGCTGCTAAATTTATTTACGGATAAATAGATTATAGGGCACAAATTCCAGCAAAATTATTTTATTCTTTCACCACAATTTTACGTAAAAAAAAAAAAAAAAAAAAAAAAAGATTTTGCTCATTTTTCTAAGGTTTGGAAATCACTTCCCAGAGCTTAGAAAGACACTTTTTGTTGAAGAGTTAAACTTTCAAAAAGGCATAGAACCTTTCAAGGGTGAGTTTTATCCAAAATCAGCGATTCCTAAAAAGAAAGAAAACCTATCTTTTTTTACTCAGATTTCCGCACTTGGGAGGGAAGAGAACCTTACTTATTAAGGCAGCGTACCTATTTTCTCAACAAGTTACTGATTACTCACGAATTTGTGATCGTTCTAAATTACCCTGTAAAACAATACCGACGAGGAGAAATTGTTATATGCTTCGAAACTTTTATATGCCTCGAACTGTTCTGTGGTAAAGGCACTTCGACCAAAGACGAAGTAATCGAAAATATTTACTATTTGCACTTTCGGAAAACTTTTCGCATCACCTTAGAGGAAAAGATCCTTATGTGCATTCAGCACATAATGATCTTTTCCTTCAATCTCTTTAAATTTTTCCAAATACCGCATTTTGTACTTGGAAGTTAAAGTTTCAAAGTAAAGAAGCCATCATTTCAACGAGGCTGGTTGTCCTTCAGTACGTTACTAAGGCTCGTTGCCATGCTGAGAGTCACGTATCTGCTAAATCCTCATTGACATACAAGCAGTTTGTAGATAAAAGCAATGCGTTCATGCGTAATCACTTCGTCTATTTAGTTCTGTAATAAATTAATTTCTAATTATTTGTCTCCGAATTTAATTATCACTAAGTATCAAAATGCTCTCAGAGTCTCAGAGAAAAATCTAAAGATTTCTTATGCAAAATTCTGTAAATGAACAAATCTCTGGCGTTTCTCAGTTGGGTTGGCCCAGGGATCCGGTATCGCTTGGTCCTTCGTTATTGGCTGCGTATTTATTAAATATATTTGTAGGTGATTTTAAACATATTTTATGAATAATTGGAAATACTTTTATATGGCGGAGATGTTTTTAACACTTACCAGTAGTTTCGAAGATGTTTTCTCCGGTGTATTTTCATTTGCATCTTCAATGTTTTTGGCCACCCATATAAATAAATCCTCGGGGCGCCATTGAACAAATGGGAGAAATAACAAATTTGAAAAAACATTCCTTTCTTCATGTAATTATCTTCAGAAGCTTGAGTTTTCTTTTTTTTTTCTTTCTCTTTCAGCTGCGAATTGATGTGTCTCATTCGATTCATATTACTTGTTTCCATGAAAAGTTTAATACCTCCGCTGAATTTTAGAGGAATTTGTTTCCATTGCCTCTGATACGTTTTTCGTAATACTTTTCCTTTTTTTAATTTCATGTTCGCCACGAATTGGGTGGAACATCCGCTCAATGCTTTTTCTGCGGCAATCCCACTAGTTCACTTTTACATATCCCTTTTACAGTCGCCTTCAGCAAAATGTTCGGAGCAAATAATAGCATTCTGTACAGTCGCGTACTGGAAAATCTCGGAGCCCCCCCCCCCCCCGCAAAAAATTCTTCTAGACCCTTTTGCGAAAATCTATTAGCACTCAATTAGTTATTTTTTTTAATTCCATGCTATTAATTAAGTTATAGGCATTTTAATAATTAAAATTATTTGGAACCTACAGGTATTTTGCGTATGACCAAAATTATTGCGCTTTACTGCGTGTAACACAAATATGCACGTTGTAATTGAAATAATTGCCCTAGTTTTATACCAGTAGAAAATACTACAAAACAGTTATGCAAAAGTTGAACATGTCATGCAAATTTAATTCTTTTAGCAACTAAGGCCAGCCTCCTTGAAACGCCTTTGCGATCAGGCCTACAAAACACGTAACTTCTGTGAGAGTGCCTAATAAAATTTTCCGATTTATATGAAAATACAGAACATAAGTAAGCAAATAAATAAGTAACAATTCAGAATCATGGCTGCTCGCGAGATGCTGTACTAAGGATGTACCAATAACGGACCGTTCGCACACCGAGTACCTGTTGACGCCATAATTGTGAAGCCCCAAAGGCTATCGACCTCTGCGGAGAACGTCGCCTCCGTGGATTGGTAAAGGGTAATCGACACGCAAATGAACGCTGAGGCACCCAGCTACGTGTCTCCGATAACAGTAGAGCGAACCCTGTTACGTATAGGTCTCTGGAGTCGACGCTGCGTCAAGGTGTCCATGCTAACCCAGGTCCATCGGCAACGACACCTGCAGTTCGCATGAGACTACCGTTATTGGACAGTGGGAAAGGGTTACCTTCTCCGACGAATCGAGGTTTCTACTCTACAGAAGTGACGGGCGGTGGCGGATACGGCGTCATGCAGACACACGAGGACCAACACCCGGTTACGCTTGTCGGTCAAGTACAGGCTGGCGGTAGCAGTGTGCATGTCTGGGGGATGTTTTTCTGGTATGACCTGGGATCGCTGGTACCACTCGATTGGTCTCTGAACGCCAATGGCTACCTGCCCATCCTCGCTGACCACATTTATCTCTTCATGTTGGACGTTTATCCTGGTGGTTATGGTGTCTATACCAATAGGACAATGGGTATCCTGCCATGTCGCTAACGGGGTACGTGATTGGTTCCAGAAACAAGACAGCGATGTCTTCGTTCTCCCTTAGCTAGCGAAATCGCCCGACCTCAATCCCATAGAGCACTTGTGGAACTATATATTTGGATCGACGGGCCGACTCACAATCACGCCATCTCCGCGACCTCCGTGCTCTGCTGCAGTCCGAATGGGCACGTGCGCCTCGGACAACCTTTCAGGGCCTCGTTGCGTCCATGCCACGCCGTCTGGACGCTGTCATCCTGACCATGGGTGGTTATTACCATTATTAGGTGGGTGGTCATATTATTCCGACACGACCGTGTATTTTACCTACGTTTCGTAAAAAGAATTTGCAGGGTGTGCTTGTTAAATTCAGTTTTCTTTACGTTCTTTTAGAAAGAAGAAACTCATGGCTGAAGCTGGAGCTATGGAAACAGAAGAAGAAAAAGGTCATAGAAAATGAATAAATCATCCCCTACGCGGTTTAGAGAGATGTGTTAAAAGTGGAATTATTTTTGTATTTATGTATTTCAGAGATATTATTACTCCATTGTTAACACCATTTGCCCACGTAGAATGCATACGAAGCGAATACTTTTCGTGGTTAGGGGACTCGCGGGGGGCGGAGGCAGGGATGGCGCCAGAAAATTTTCAACGGGGAGAGGGCTCTAGGGTGGGCGTTCCAAAATCTGGGCGGGGGAATTATGCTTGCTTCATATATCATGGTCATCATTGTCAATCCACTGCTGGACGAAGGTCTCCCCAAGTTTCTTTCCACAACGGCCTGTCTTGTGCCAGTCTCCTCCATGTTACTAACGCATACTTTCGAATTTCATCAGCCCATCTCTCGTGTGGTCTTCTTCTGGCCTTTTCCTGTCCCACGGAATCCAGTCTAAAATTTCAGCTGTCCATCGATGGCCTGTTCTTCTGGCAATATGTCCAGCCCATTGCCATTTCAGGAATTTTACTCTGATCATGATGTCTTCCACTCTTGTCATTTTTCTGATCCACGAGTTCCTCTTCGTATCTCTCCTGGTTACACCAAGCATGCACCTCTCCATGCTGCTCTGAGTTGTTTGCAGTCTTTGTATGTCTCTTTTAGTTAAGGTCCACGTCTCTGCACCATACGTAAGCACTGGAAGGATACATTGATCAAACACTTTTCTTTTAAGACATAATGGCATATTGCTGTTGAAAATCATACTGTTTCTTCCAAACGCTCTCCAGGCAAGTTTTATATCAATGTGACCCTCACTTGATATGTACCTCCAGGATGCACCACGAGAAGGCGGGATTGACATTTGTCAAGGAGAGGCTGTAGTATATTGCGCATTACCTGACCTTACATCCCTGCTTCATATATATATATTTTTAAAGTCAAGAATTAAAAAAAAACCCGCCGTCGCTTGCCCTAAACAAAGATTTTCCTTGACTCCCGCTGCACATGCAGCACTTGGAAGTGTGGCAACGGATCAATCAGCCCTACTTGATTTCATTTTCTTTCATTTTCGTGTACCAAGTAAGTCTTGATTTCAAAACTTACTTGGTACACGACACCAAGTAAGTTTTGTGGGTCAAGCTGTTTTGGTGTTTTTTAAAACTCGAATCCTTTTCAAGTGCTTTTTTCCAATTGTTGTAACCTCGCTGAGCGAAGGTGACCTCATGTTTTTCGTCGTCCAATGAAAACATTCTACACGGAAAACAAAAAGCGGAATCTCCCTTTATACTATGTATATGCAAGCCATGGAAACATGTTATACTAATAATATGTCTGGAAGCTTCTTTGTTCTTTACCGTATTTTTTTGTGGGAACTGATGCAATATAGGCTGTCTGGTTGACCCGAAAGTGAAGTTGTTATATCAAACTCTCCGAGTTCAACATTTTTTTGTCTTGCGACCACGTGGTCCTTCCAGTGTTTTATTTTCACAAGCATTGCGTTCATAAAAATTTTCTACTGAATCACTACAAGCACTTAAAGAATCCTCGTTGATTCCTAATGATTCACCACACGCTATTGATGAAGTTGAAGCCGTCTGATAATCATTATCCGCTTTGTAGGCACTATCGCATAATTTACTTTTCTTCTAATTAACACTTGTTCGAAAAAAATCATGCATTGATCGTTTTGTGGACATGTTATTTCAAACTTTGGTTTGGAAAGAAATATCTCACTTTCATGTATCACGCACAATACGTGCAAAAAACTATATCAAGCAGGAAAAATTAGATTTTCCACCAGAACGAGAAAGAAAACGAGTGTAACTACTAACTAGCCAAGAGAAATTTAGCTCACTGTCTGGTGGTGATTGACGCCGATCACTGTCTGCTGTTTTCGACGATCGTGATAACGCCCTCTATTGTCATAGACTGCGAGGGCACCAGGGCGGTGATGGGATTTGCAGAGTGATGCTTATTCAACTTTTCAACCCACTGGCATGAGCCGCGGCATCGGATTGACGATGTTCTTTGAACTTCCGGCCAGTCTTCGACATCTGTGCGCCAAAGCGGAAGCCCAAAATGCAAGTAAGGTTTTTCCGTCTGAGTCATGGATCGTGGTTGGAGGAACATAATTGCATAATGCTACCCTTCTCCCATTAACACAGAACATGCAGCTCCATTTTCTTCATTTATCAAAAAAAAATCGGGGGGGGGGGTTCCTCCCCCTCCTTCCTGGTGGCGCCTTCCCTGGGCGGGGGACTCACAACACAATGATTTACCGCAAGAAAAATAAAAACATATAAGCTGCATTTTAAACGGTATAACAGGGTATCTCCGAGTACTAATTCAGCTAGTTTAAAATAAGCGCCAAAAATTTATACTGTTGATTAAGAGGGAGAAAAAGAAAACAGTACGTCTACGGAATAAAGCAATACCGGTACTTTTTAAATAGCTTAAACTTTATATGTCACAATTTTGTTTACTGAACTCTCCTTACATCATAACTCTACTGGTACAGTTCATTGGACATTATTTCAGCAATAAAAAAAACCTTAGAGCACTTTCAGGATAACAATAATTTAGCTTTAGAAGTGACGTCTAAAGAACTAGAGAACTACAATACAGCCCCCCAATCTCAACTTACCACGAGCCGCTACTGCTTTGAACACTATTTCAAATGTACACTACAAATATAATACATTGAACGGACAATCTACAATAATGGGGTCAACCGAAATCCAGTTCCCAGAATACCGCCAGAGGTTCTCAGACAGATACTCTCAGTTCTAAGGTAAGAGGTAAAAGTTCAGGCGTCCAACAGTGCATTGTTGGAAATAAAATTATTTAAAATAAATTTTGTGCAACATGCACGTGCATAGCCCCAGCGGATTGCGGGAGGCAATCCCAAGCCTTGTGACCATACTTAGGCCCCCCAGGGGATATTGGAGGGTTGCAAGAGTCGATGCGGTCAGTTCCCAAGAAGGGAGCGAAGTGACCTTCACCTCGCGGATTAGATGAACCCTCAGAAGGACACATGACCTTGGCATCCGCGGATAAAGGTGAAACCCAAAGAGGTCAGAGTGGGGTTAGACTGGTCAAGACGACAGCTCGGGCAGTTGAGGGCGAGTAGCAGCGAGAGACAGACGGAGTTGAGTTCGAGTGACAGTGGGTGACTGGTGACAGTTGAGTACAGAGGTTTTTGAGTGCTGAAGCGGGTGAGCGATATATCCGGATATGAGCGGACACAGATGAGAGATTCCAGCCTCATCGAAATTCCAGATAAGCTATTTTTTTCCTTTTCCCTGTTATTGCATGTACTTGCTTAAATTTATTCATAACCCTACTTAGAGCACGTGGCGTGTGTAATGGTCATGATCAAACAATGAAAACCCAGTTAGCTAGGTAAAACGTTTAAGTAAGGCATAGTAGAAAAGGAACTAAAAGTAAAATAAATCACTAAGCATTGCACTTATATATATATATGTATGCAGAAATGATCGGAGACGTTGTAGAGCAAAATCACAATAATAATAACATAGCTGCAATGAACCCATTGTGTTTATAAAATTAACGCATTATATATATATCATTGGTGACGTTGATACGTGTTATATTGTGAATAACATTAACATATGTTCCATTGTTCATAACATTAACGCATGTTTCATATTGAATATGACATTGGTACCGATAAACGTTTGAAGATAACTATGGTGAATTGTTTATAACATGATTATAACATTAATACGATATAACATTGGTGCATTAATCCTTTGTTTATAACAGCATCCTGTTTCTGTCCTTGCACAGGAAATTCAAAGTGTTGCCCCCACCCCCCACCCAATCAGTGGTCGAAGCGGCACAGAGCGGACAGAGTTACTACCGGTATGGTGTCAACCATAGATCCACATAGTATAAATAAGATGTTTCGAAAGAAATACATACCATTCCACATATTTTTTTCGGTATTAAAATTATTGTATATAATATTTAAAATAATAATTAAAAAAAATCCCTTCATTGAAGGGTTTGTTGTCTCTTTCAGTGTCAGCTTAATTTCCAACATTAATTAAATTGCAGTTTCTGGACCACTGCACAAATAAATCAATAAATTAAATTCTGAACATGTTTCTACTTTTTTTTTTAAACAGCAAACGCCTTTTCAGCATCTTTACCTTCTTTTTATAACTTCCCATAGTTTAACCAAGATTTTAAATTGAAAGCCATTCTGCTTCAGTATGTTAAGCGCCCTGCTGCTACACTAAAACTGAAATGATAGATATGCGCACATGCAAAAGATGATCATCAACTTTGAATCCTGCAACTAATCTAGCAGCAGGTCAAACATAGTTCAAATTCCTTGCAAATGCCTTTTTCAGTCAGCAAATTCAACAACAGGGGGATTTGGCTGGGCCCATTTAAGGATTGACTAGGGGAGGAGGGAAGTGTTGTTAGGGAGAGAGAAAATCAGATTAGCAATTTAATCCTCTTATTGCACCCCACGCGACACTTCACCCATAACGGTGTGCAATCCACAAACTCCTGTCCTATGCTGAAAATTGGTTTTAACTGGGGATTACAAAATATCTGAAAAGTCAGGTTTCCGGGAAGTCCCTCTGTTAAGATACTCTCCTTGCCATACCTGAGGTTATCGTCACACCGAATAAGCTTTGTGTGTTTCCCTTCTCCACAAATGAAAAACTAAAAGAAGTGTTTTTCCTGAGAGATGCACTGTTTCACTTTTCACCCCCCCCCCTCCTTCGTATTAACAATAATTCTGACACCATGCTCTTTTCACTATCCTAGGTCTTTTCAGTCCCAGTTGCTAATCATTTATCAATTTTATCCGTTCAAAATGTCATTTGCCGATTTTTGCGTTAAAATTTGTGCTTTCATCCTAATTTCTTTACGTAGTTTGTGATAGGTTTATAATTTATTACATACCAGGATGGTAAATAATGTTCTTTTAACTGCCGATATGCTCACCTCCATTTTTGTAAACTACCGGTGTGCCATACCGGCCCACTTCGAACACTGGTCCTAACACACGGTTGGCCACAATCCCACGGGCTTTTTCATGCTCCATGACGAAGCCCCTGGGATTCCACAATTTTTTGAACTGCTCCAGGCATCCCGTGGCGGTTCAGAAATTTGTGAAAGTAGCCTGGGAAAGGCGCTTCACAAAGCCCCCCTCGTCTAAATCTACATCCAACTCCCGTTCTAGGGAAACTCAACATTCCCGAACCCGGGAATCTCAAAGAAGGCCGCGTAAGCGATCTACTTCTTACTCCTCCGATAAAGAGTTAGGCCCGGGAAGGATCAGGAAGCTCAAGAAAATTCTAAGCTCTAGGAGACATTAATGCCTTAGGTTATTTTTTTTGTTTTTTGTTTTTTTGTTTTGTTTTTCTGCATCGGCTACTGTTTTCTGTGCTTTATTGGGCTGGGTGGTCCTGTTAGTGTATTCTAAATTTTCGTTTCTTTTTTCTCTTGCCTCCTATTGGGTTGGTGCGAATGAAATGTCCGGCAAAGGACCAGCACACGTGGACGGGGAGAACGGAAAAGTAGAACAACTTACCTAGGCAAAATAATCCCCCTCGGCATCAACACATAACTGCCATCTGTCCGGCAAGGCTATGATCTCGGAACAAAGAAAGTCTTGTGGATGTAACCCGAAGAAGTCATCAACTGCACGTTGAACCTCGAACCTTCACTGCAGCGGCTCCTCAATGACCACTGCGATACTGTTGCTGTCTTTTAATTTTTTAAAGAAATTGACTATTTTAAACGTATCTAGATTTTAGCCCTATCATCATCCTCATTTCTTAGTTTTACTGAATCAGCTAGATTTTAATCATTGTATCATGTTTTTAATACTGTTTGTTTCATTATCTATTTTAGCCCTTCCATCGTTCTCATTTTTCAGTTTTACATGATCAGTCAGATTTTAAGCTTTTTACCACGTTTTTAATACTGTTTATTTGTCTTGTGTCTGGCGCTCTTTGGCCAAACATGGCCCTTGCGCCATAAAAATAAACAAACCAACCAACCAACCGAACCTCGTTTGTCTGTCGTAAACTGTTTCCCGGACAGGAAGTGATCCAGGCGACGAAACAGATGATAGTCTGTCGGAGACAAGTCCGGGTAATAGACAGGATGAGGCCGTGCTTCATAGCCCAAGACACTTAGTGTCAGCATCGTTCGTTGTGCGACATGAGAGCGAGCGTTGTCCTGGAGTAGAAAAACACCATGTCTGTTGTTTTTCGTTTCGGAATCATGGCCTTGCCGGACAGTTGTTTCTGCAGAAATTTCCGGTTCATCTGGAAATTTCTGCAGAAACTATATTCAATGGAATCATCGTACCGGAATAAACTCAAATCCAAAACATTTAGCTTGTTATCAATTTCTTCTTCTAATATGGTCCTAATAGTAGGATAAATGTTGTTAAATGCGTTTACGAACCCATCAAGTTTCTCTTTAGAATGTTGCCAGAGTGTTTTTAGAAAGCCAACTAGTGTTCCAGCATTGATCCCATGTGATTCATGGCATCCCTGGAAATATAAAACAGCTGCTTTTTCTTACTATATAAAAACAACAACAACAATTACACATTCTTCTTCTTTACAATCAGAACAGGCTGAATTGCAGTGGGTCAAGAATACTGCAGAAGCATTTGGTTATAGTGGTAGATTGATTACTTCCATTTACGACAATATCAAAAAATAACGCAATCCCTTTTTTAACCACCTATTACCAATTTGTTAAAGACAGAATGTGCAGAGCATCACATATTTTTGGCTGAAACTATCACCGATAATGGTGCTTTATTAACCTACAATGACAACAAGTCAATCTTCGATAAATCGGGCGTACATTGCATCCCGATAACGCCGAAGCCCAATCAAAAAGATTCTATGTATATAGGTAGTACTAAGAGAAGCCTTATTACTCGATTAAAAGAACATGTGTACGATTGGGAAAAGAAAAGGCCCAAAACATCACTTATTCAATATTGCATCGAACACAATGCTCTACCCGATTGGGAAAATGTCAAAATTCTAACATCACTTTGATCTCATAAACAAATTCTCACTTCAGAGACTCTAATTATTGAAAAATATAATGGGAAGTGTTGTAACAGTAATTCACCTATTGATATTCCACACGCATGAAGATACCTATTACGTTCTAAAAATCAACGTAATATTAAACGGAAGTCAGTTAAACTCTGCTTGCTTGGCTTGGTCGATCAGCAGGACGAATACGTCGGCGAAATCCCCACAGATGGTGCTATACAAGAACTGTGCGATAGGGTAGTGTTCATGGCTTATGCGATGAAGTTAACATACTCTCTTTCATTCAGGCATGTCATATTACATCTGAGTTAATTGCGGAGTACTAGGAACTTGTGAATTCTTCCACTGATGAAGGCATAATATTTGCTATGTAAATTTGGTGATAAAATGTTGTATTCTGCCTTCAGCAGAGCAAAAAAAGTAGATGTTCAGAAACAGTAAAATCTCTCATTTAAGGATACTAAATTGTGAAAATTAAAAATCCCGCAGTTTACTTTGCGTGAACAATGATACAGAAAGAAAAAAAAAGCTCTTCTTTGAAATGCTTCCAATTCTCAGTCTAAACACTAGTTAATTCATAAACTTTAAGTTTTAATAAGATTAAACGATTTAATTTTAAAACAAACTCTGTGTAAACGTATAAGGACATTAACATGCCTAAAATGGTACGAATAATCCGAATTTCTTCGCGTAGAATATAAATCAAAGTTTCCAAGCTTTCGCACATCAACCAGATGGCTTTTTCACGGAAGGTAGACAGCTAACTGCAAACTGGATAATGGAACACTTCAACAATTTTAACGTGGTGACTTGTCTAGACAATAAATGAATAGGCGCAAATGTGACCAGTCATTCAAAGAAACGAGTTCACGTTGGTTGGCGCGCGGAACTGTGGTAGAGAACACAGCATTATTTGAAGAATTGATTCAAATGCGTGACAATTACTCGAGAGAGACGCTATCATTGCAAGCCTCGCTTCTGGTCAAGATTTCCAAGGTTTCGCGAATGGCAGTAGATTTGGGTGTGGAGTATGAAGCCAATTTCTTGATATCATTCCTATTTTACCGTCTTTTGTACCACTTTTATGTTCGTTGATTCTAATTCCAAACGAACGTTTGGTCATTCCCATGCAGTATCGCGTGGAGCCGTCCATATATTGTAGTAGGATGGCATAAACACCTGCCTCATTGAGAAAAGGAGCTTGTCAATATTTCTCTTAAGCATCGTATATGAAGATGCCGGAGACTTTATGCCGACGCCGAAGCTCATCATTCTGAGAGTGTTTTTAAGTTAATAGGAAACTTTTAGTATATGGGAAACTTTAGTTCGTTTGGAATTAGAATCAAAGAACATAAAAGGGATACAAAAGACAGTAAAATAACCACTGCCCTATCAAAAGAGGTCGACTTCAAGTCCGCTAACCCTATGTGGAATGATATCAAGAAATTAGTTTCATACGCCACACGCAAATCTTCTGCCATTCGCGAAACCTTGGAAATATTGACCAGCAGCGGGGCTAGCAATGATAGCCTCTCTCTCGAGTTGCCACGCATTTGGAATCAATTCTTCAAATAATGCTGCGTTTTCAACAACAGTACCACGTGCCAACCAACGTGACCCCGTTTCTTCGAATGACTGGTCCCATTTGTGCCTATTCATTTATTGTCTAGTCAAGTCACCACGTTCAAATTGTTGAAGTGTTCCATTAGCCAGTTTGCAGTTAGCCGTCTACCTTCCTTGAAAAAGCCATCTGGTTGATGTGCGAAAGCTTGGAAACTTTGATTTATATTCTACGCCAAGAAATTCGGATTATTAGTACCATTTTAAGTGTAATTGGCGTACAGTTCCTCGTTATTAATTAACATGCCTGATGGCAGCAGGAAACATTTCTTCTTAGGCAGTGTATAAACAGAAAATTTGGAAGAGGAACTTGTAGCAGCAGAATGCATTTATGTCACTTAAGATGAGATGTTCCAGATTTTGAACTGTCCTAGCCAAAAAAAAAATGTTGCATTTAATGCACTGCACAAAGTTTTTCTGCTGAAGGATTTCGGCTTTGGCAAGCAGTTTAAAATGAGCCAAAATCTCGCTTTTCCCGCTTACATTCATTAACCATTAGGATGTATTCTCCTGTGAGAATTTTTCTCGCAATTCTTTTGATTTCTTAAATTCCATGGTAAAAGAAGTAACATTTGCTACTATGAGTAATTACATGAAGACACTGACAGGAGTCTACTGCCTGTAAGTTTTCCGAATGAAATGCATCAGGAGGGTAATAAAATGTCCCTTTCTGCGAACTAGCAGGCGGTGTCACTACAAAAGTCAAACCCTATAGGAATTATGGATAGGAGAAACAATCTATGCACATACAACACACCCACACACAGTCCCCCACGCCACACAACACATGCAATTGCTCAGGGTGGAATCTTTTTGCTGTCAGCAAACCCCAAAGTGTTTTTAGCATATTAATATCTACAGATGGTAAAAACACTGTGAGTGACTCTCCTCGCCCTTGTAATTACGCCCTGGGCTATGTCATGGTAGTAAGTAAAGCCAGCAAAGCAATTAAACAGACCAGGAAATCGGGAAACGTGACTTTTTTACTTTCTTTACCATCGGGATAAAAAAAATTGGGTCGACTTGGCCCGGCCTGGCCCGTCACTTTGTTTTCTTAACTAAAAAGTCCGACCCGGCTCGCTGGCCGGGCTCGGGTTTGGCGGGTTGGCTGCACCCGTGCAGACCTCTAGCAGAATTATAAAGACAAATAGGAATGGTAAAACTGAGTCAGTCTTACGTCCATTTGATCCGAAAGGAACTGTTCGAATAAAGCAGATATACGTATCAACATGTACTTGCGCCACCGAACAGGAAAACTCTCCTTCAGAAACAAAGATAACGTGATGAAAGGCAATTATACTTTTACGCCATCTAGCAGCAAAAAGTTTGCTCATGGGAAAGAGATAATATAACTTTCAAGGGTTCGTTTCTAAAATCTTATTTAATGACGGGACAAAATATAAATCATCGATATTTTGACTAAATAAATTATATACAAACCTCAGTTATACGTTTTTCATTTTTATATGGAATTCCGCGTTAGCCCCGATATTTATCTGTAGTTTGTACAGCTTTTTCAATTCGGTTATACGTATTCCACATATACGCTTTATGCGATATACACGGTCATATCAGAATAATTTGACCACCTACCTAATAATGGGAATAACCACCCTTGGCCCAGATGGCAGCTGCGAGACGGTGTGGCGTGGACGCAGTGAGACCCTGGAAGGTTGCCCAAGGCACACGCGCCCATTTAGACTGTAGCAGAGTTAGGAGGTCCCGGAGGTGTCGTGGTTGTGGGTCGGCACGTCGATACAAATAGTCCCACAAGTGCCCTATGGGACTGAGATCGGGCGATTTCGCCGGTTGGTTGGTTAATTTTTATGGCGCAAGGGCCATGTTTGGCCAAAGAGCGCCAGACACAAGACAAACAAACAGTATTAAAAATGTGGTAAAAAGCTTAAAATCTGGCTGATCAAGTAAAACTGAAAAATGAGAACGATGGAAGGGCTAAAATAGATAATGAAACAAGCAGTATTAAAAACATGATACAATGATTAAAATCTAGCTGATTCAGTAAAACTGAGAAATGAGGATGATGATAGGGCTAAAATCTAGATACGTTTAAAATAGTCAATTTCTTTAAATAGTGAAAAGACAGCAACAGTATCGCAGTGGTCATTGAGGAGCCGCTGCAGTGTAGCGGCGTCCTCGGTAAGCAAATGAGAATGAAAGAAATGAAAACGCACATCACGAAAACGAACACAACTACACAAAAGATGAGTGACAGTGAGTCGGCAACTGCACGTCTCACACATCGGTGCAGTGTCGCCACACAGCAAAAAGCGGTGAGTGAAACGACAATGCCCAACCCGGAGACGCGCAAGCACCACTTCCTCCTTACGGTTATGATGATATGAGGATTTCCAGATTTCAAGATTAGGTTTAATACGATGCAGCTTATTTTTCACCTCTTGGTCCCACAGACCTTGTCACGTTCGCTTGATATGGTCACGAACAAGAAAGCGGAAATCCCGGTGAAACAGTGGCAAGAGTGTGACGACCAAAGAGGAAGCAGATATAGCAGCCGCATCAGCACACTCGTTACCCGAGATTCCAACATGCTTGGGAATCCAACAAAATTGTATCTGGACACCGGCCTCGAGCAAAGAACGAAGAAGCCTTCGTACGTGAAAAAGAAAAGGGTGGTCACAACAGTCCAACGATGACAAGCACTGTACAACACTTAAAGAATCAGTGTACACCGCAGCCCGTTGATGAGAGCCCAACTGAACATGAAGTAGTGCAAGATACACAGCATGCATCTCCGCCGAAAACACAGTGGCCTCAGCTGGGATCCGCGCAACAGAGACGTCATCAACAAAAACCGCCGCGGATCCAACGATTCCATGCATCTTGGAGCCATCAGTGAAAATATGAGTGTAGTTAGAATTGAGGGTACGGCGCTCAGCGAAGAGCTGCTGATACACTGACGCAGGGGTTGAGGATTTATCGAAAGATGTAAAGGTGGTATCAACCATGACACCAAGTGGGTGCCATGGAGGATCCCAAAGCCCCTGGTCTCCTCAACAAGAGACAAGTCGAGCCCTACATCACGAGCTACGGCCGCCATACGAAGACACCAAAGGTTGGAATGCACGAGGGCCGGTTCCCAAATAAACGAGCATGCTGAGGTTGAAAATCTACATCGTATAAAGGATGGTTTAGAAAAGATCGAAGTTTCAAGTAGAATTGAACAGACAGGTGTAGACGGCGTAATTCAAGCGACGGTTCGTTCGCGTCAGCGTAAAGGCTGGGAATCGGAGATGTTCTAAATGCTCCCGTACAAAGACGCAGCGTTTAATGGTGAATAGTATACAAAGCCCGGAGAACGGAACGACGAGCAGAGCCATACACGATACAACCATAATCCAGTTTCGACCGAATTAAGGAATGGTAAATGCGAATTAAAGACACCCTGTTTGCACCCCACGAGACTCTCGAAAGGATCTTAAGAATAGAAAGAGCCCGCAGACAGGAAGTCTTTAGCCGCTGAACGTGCGCACGGAATGTAAGCGCACGGTCAACGGTCAATCCAAGGAACTTGGTCTCGGGCAAAACTGGTATGGCTGTACGGTTTAAATACAGCTTTGGGTCAGGATGGAGGCCGCGCCTCCGGTAGAAATGGACACACGCTGTCTTGTCGGGAGAAAGAACGAAACCGTTGCTATTCGCCGCTTTAAAGATCTGGTTAATCGCAGACTGCAACTGCCTTTCAATAAAATGCATGCTTGATGACGAGCAAAAAATGTGCAAGTCATCAACATAAACAGTAGCCGAAACCGCAGGAGGAAGATTTGTGAAAAGACAATTAGCACGAAGGATGAGCAATGTGACAGATAAAATGCAACCTTGAGGAACACCTTGTTCTTGATGGAACGGTGCCGAGAGCGTCGTACCTTGGCGCACCTGGAACACCCGATTGCGAAGAAAATTAACGATGAGTCGGAAGATTTCCTCGCAATCCGCATGCGTGGAGGTCACGGATAATACCGTGCCGCCACGCTCGATCATAGGCTTTCTCAATGTCAAAAATTACAGAAACCAGGTGCTGTCTACGCACGAACGCCTCCCGCACAGATGTCTCAAGGTGCAGGAGAGGATCGTTAGGTGAACGATGACGGCGAAAGCCGCTTTGTGATGGTGAAAGTACTTGATGATATTCTAAAAAATGAACTAACCGGGAATTACCCATGCGTTCAAGAACTTTACACAGACAGCTAGTGAGAACAATTGGACGATAACTAGAGGGAGACTTGTGATCCTTGCCAGGTTTAGGAAAAGGCAGAACAAAAGCTTTTCGCCAAGATTCCGGGAAACTGTGCTCCGACCAAATACGATTGTACAAGATTAAGAGATTCTCGAGAGACGACTGCGAGAGATGACGAAGCATGTCATAGTGGATGCCATCGGGACCGACAGATGTAGCGCCGGACCGATGCAGAGCCACCCTGAGTTCAACCATGCTGAAGGGGGAGTTATAACTAGTGTCGTTAAAAGGCGCAAAGGAGATTCTCTGGCATTCCGCAGTGGATTTAATCGTCAGAAAGGAGGAAGGATACGCCAGGTCACTCGACACGGAGGCAAACGCCTCCCCCAAACAATCAGCAATCTCCCCGACTTCAGCATATGTGCAGCCGTTACTCTCGAGAATGGAGATTTGGTGAGAACTGTAGTTACCCCAGATCTTACGAATCTTGTCCCACACACTTTTCGAACTGGCACGTGAAGTGAGAGATGAAACATACTGGATCCAAGACTCCCTCTTGCTACGTCGACGCACCAACCTAGCATAGGATTTTGCTCGTTTGAATGTAACGAGATTAGCATCGGTCGGATAACGCCGAAACGTTGACCAGGCCTTATGTTGAGCTCTCCTAGCTGCTGCGCATTCAGGGGTCCACCAAGGCTTCGGACTTCTGGAGAGTGTCGTAGATGTTTTTGGTATAGAAAGATCAGCTGCCTGAAGAATGCAATTTGTTACTTCAAGAACAGCTGCGTCGATGGACTCTTGGGTCACCATTGCAGAAGATATCCCTGTGGACGATGTGAAGACCTTCCATCTCGCACGCTCCATCCTCCACCGAGGAGGGCGGGAAGCAGAAGATGGCATGTTCGCATGGAACGAGAGGACAACTGGAAAGTGGTCGCTCTCGTGGAGGTCGTTACACACCATCCACGACCAATCAGCAATAATCGATGGTGATCCCAAGGTCAAATCGATCGCACTGAAGGATCTTGTCGGCTCATGGACGTACGTGTCAGCACCGGTGTTAAAAAGGCACAAAGAGGCCGAGGACAGAAGAGATTCTATGCGACGACCTCTCGTGCTGATGCTGACACTACCCCACAAATGATGATGGGCCTTGAAGTCACCCATTAGAAGAAAAGGTGAAGGCAGCTGATCAACCAATCTCTCCAGAACAGAGACGCTTACGTTCTCGTCCGGCGGCAGATAGACAATGCAGACAGTAAGAGGCCCAGGCACAGATATTCGCACCGCCACGGCCGGCAAAGTTGTGGATATCGCAACGGAAGACACCGGAACACTGTGAGGGACAAGATAGTGACTCCCCCACAGGCGATGTCTCCCGATGCATTATCTGTCCGATACGCACTGAAGCCTCGAACTGAAAGCAGGTCTGATGGTTTAAGTTTCGTCTCCTGTAGACAAAGGCACACCGGAGAGTACAACGAGAGCAGATGTTTCACGTCATCAAAACTCGTCCGAAAACCTCGACAGTTCCACTGAATGATTGAAGCCATGGTTAATAGTGAGATGAAAATGGAAATGATCAAACGGAGTCAGGCTCCATCACCTCTGATGAGGGCTCCCCCAGATCTGGAGGCGTGTGCCCAGGGGCCAAGATGGGAGCATGCTTTGTCCCTAGTGTATTAACGGGAGGCGCTTTCCGTTGAGTCGTTTGCTGAGATTTTAGAGGAGAAGAAATGCTTTTCTTATCCTGTGCTTTGGTCTTCTTGCCACAAGAAGTGGCCTGAGTTCCCTTGCTGGTGGTAGGGTGACTATGCTTCGGCGAAGTGGTGGGTGCCGCTTTCAGACCCCTAGCTCGAGACTGGAGTGCCTCCAGCCCAGCTGCGATGATATCGTCCAGCTTGTAGGGGCATTTAACAGGGATCTGAGGGTCGGTTTGAATAGCAACCGTAGATTTGGCAACCACCACTGATGTATATGATCGCCGATCAGAAGTAACAGGAACAACTCTCCTTCTGGCCACAGGATATGAAATATTTTCAACCGTTTTTAGCCTTTGGATCTCATTCTTCTCCTTCCACTTGGGACAATCTTTCACTGATGCTGCGTGTGAACCCTTGCAGTTCACACAAAACTCGGCCTGGGCCACACATTCTGGCAAAAGATGTTCTGTGGCACCACAGCGTCCACACCTAGGATTGCTCCTGCACGACTGCTGAGAATGGCCGTACGACTGACACCTAAAACATATCAGAGGGTTAGGGATGAACGAACGTATCTCAAGGTGAAGATACCCTGCCTTGATGGACGTAGGCAGGGAAGGGCTGTCAAATGTTAAAATGACTTTGCGGGATGGGACGGACTGCCCATTCCGCTTAAAGAGTATACGCCGCACACCCGTAACGTGTTGACTCGTCAGTTCTTCAAGTAGTTCCTCCTCAGAACACTCAACGAGGTCATGAGAGGAGACAACACCTCGAGATGAATTTAGGTATCCATGAGGTGTTATTTTGACCGGAGTCTCAAGCAGCGTGGTAGTGTTAAGAAGTGTAGAGCTGTAGGCCACAGTGGACATTTCAACCAGAAGATCTCCAGATTGGAGCTTCTTGACGCTCTTAGGAGAGCTTGCTATAGATTGAAGTGCTTTGTTTATCCAAAATGGACTTTTGGCACTCAAAGGCTTTGAAGGGTCCAGTAAGTGCACAAAAAAGAAACGAGCATTCGAGCAATCAGGAATATGTTTTTTTGCGGAAGGGGATGAACCTTCCTCATTACCTCGCTTGGTTGTTGGTTCGTGGGAAACAGAATTGAGAGCCATGAAAAATTTTTAGAATTCGTCCGCCGACTTCCCCACCCACAATCGAGCCCAACGAGGGAGAACCGAAGGTCCGCAAGCCCAAGTGGACGCAGGACACGGCTCTAGGGATAGGAAGCGGATATAGCAAGTTGATAGGGCAGACATGCGCTCGGCGTGCACCCAGACTTGCGGCTGCTAGACCCCTTTGGCATGCCCACCCTATCCCCAGACTCACCCTGTCGTGCTTAGAGATCTGGGCTCCACTCGGCCACAGACCTCATTGACTAGGAGTCTGTTAGTTCCTAGCCGCCCGTTTAGGGTGTAGCAGGGGGCAAAGAGGAGTGTTGGCAACTGGCGACAACAACACCCTGGCCTTCAGAATCCTCAGCCTCCCCTTTTCCACCTTACGGGTTACCGCACACGGCAAACGTGCAGGCTGGTCTAGCTAACCAGCTCGGAAAACCAAATAAGGGAACATAAAATGGAGAGGACAGGAAAGAAAAAGAGAAACTAAAATCCTGAACTGGCGCATAATCACAACCTCAGCAACCTACAACTGAGGCGGGTGCGTGTCAAGTGAAAAAACGAAAAACATCAAAATGTGAAAATCATCACATATAGTACATGTTGGCTCGGGCCGTGGGGACGCCATCCCCCAGCAGCTGGATGAACAGCTGTCCCTTCGGTTACATAATCGTACAAGACGAAATGACAAAATGATCAGTCACAAGGTCAGCTCGGGCCGTGGGGGCTCCGCTCCCCAAATAACTGGAAAAACAGTTATCCCCGTGCGGGGCGATTTCGCCGGCCAAGGGAGAACGGAGACATCGCTGTCGTGTTCCTGAAACCAGTCACGCACCCCGTTAGTAACATAGCAGGGCGCATTTTGCTGCTGGTAGTCACCATCACCACCAGGGTAAATGCCCAACATGTGGAGATGCATGTGGTCAGCGAGGATGGACAGGTAGCTATTGGCGTTCAGGGACCCATCGAGTGGTATCAGCGGACCCAGGTCATACCAGGAAGACATCCCCTAGACATGCAGACTGCCACCGCCGGCCTGTACTTGACCGGCAAGCGTGTCCGAGTGTTGGTTATCGTGTGTCTGACGCCGTATCCGCCACCGCCTGTCACTTCTGTGGAGTAGAAAACTCGGTTCGTCGGAGAAGGCAACCTTTTCCCACTCTTCCACTGTCCAATGACAGTAGTCTCATGCGAACTGCAGGCGTCGTTGCCGATGGACTTAGGTTAACATGGACGCCTTGACGCAGCGTCGACTCCGGAGACACATACGTAACAGGGTTCGTTCTACTGTTATCGGAGACACGTACCTGGGTTCATCAGCGTTCGTTTGCGTGGTCAATTGTCGCACTGTTGCGCGTCGATTGCCCTTTACCAGTCGACGGAGGCGACGTTCTCCTCTAAGGTCGATGGCCTTTGGGACTCTACAGTTATGACGTCAGGAGGCATTCGGTGTGCCAGTGGTTCATTCTTGGTACACCCTTATTACACCTCCTCGCGAACAGCCCACGAAGTAAGCTGTTTCTGAGATGCTTCCACCCTTGACGCGGTAGCCGATGATCATTCCTTTTTGAATGTCCATCAAATGCACATTGTGGCCATGTGACTCACTATGGCTGATCTGTCCAGGCCGGCCGCTTATGTCTCGGTATGTTCGACCTTGTCACGTGCACTCTGTGTCGTGTCTGAGCAGGTATATTGTGATTTCGGGGCGTTGGGATGTTATTCTGATGCGACTGAGTACGTTGAATTTTGAAATTCAGATAATCAAAAATGCATAGTTCTTTGATTCTTTTATACATTACAACTTCGAGAGAATCGAGAAAGGGTTGCTGTATTCCTTCTTGGTGCAGCCAAACCTTGATCCCATCAAATGGTATGTTGTTTACTTTCTGTTTGGATGAAAAACTGGTTTCGCATGTTAGGACTCACGCACATAAGCCCTATTTAAAAATTGATAAATCTCTGCGCTGTAACTTTGTGGCTCCATCATTTCGTGGCGTACTAGAATAGAATCCTCGATGTGTCATCAATATGCATCATTCCGGTTACAAATGGGTACATCCAGGATTCGCAGAAAAAAACATCTGTTAATTCATATGTTGCATATTGAAGCACCAGTCTCAGATTCTTAGTTGTGAGGATTTCACTTAAGCCAGAATCAGGACTTCGATAGACAGATAGAGCTGTCGAAAGAGAAGTTTGATTTCTATAGGTTATATGATTCTTCCAATGTGATAGCATATATTATAATTTGTAACGTTTTCTTCCCTTACGCCACCAATTCTACTTTAAATAAATCATTATTAAGAAATATCTCCCTCAAAGCAGAATTTTTACAATAGTATTTAACATTTTGAAATCTTTTTTACATTTATACGTTTTTTAAGGCCATCCCCTTGAAAAACGTATAAGCAGGGATCCACTGAATATATATTAAAATATTAATGATCGATGCAAATAAAATTTTTCTTAAATCTGACTTCCAAAGCCTGAAATACTATATCCACAGACGGATAGATAGATGGATTGACAAAATGGTATAGACATAACATTGCTCCGATATCCATACGTATGTTAAAAACCATATTGAAAAGAATGTTTTACAAATTACGAGCCACTTTATTTATTAAGTAAATATATAAATAAATAAAAGAACTCGAACAGACTGCGGCGGATCTACACTCTGCTTTAAATGGTTTTGCACACTTCTTCTTAGCCAGGGGCGGATCCAGAAGTTTACTCGGGGGGGGTACAAAAGGGGGAAGAAGCCATTATGAAACGTTTTTATATATATATCATAATTGGCAACCATTATCAATCCACTGCTGGATGAAGGTCTCCCCAAGTATTTTCCACAACTGTCTGTCTTGTGCCAGTCTCCTTCATGTTACTCCCGCATATATGTATACATATACGTATAACGTTAGCAGCAGGAGATGCCGAAAATTACCCCGTATTAGAAACGATGCCTCCCTCCCAGCCCACTCTGCCCCACCTATGCGGGATTGACTTCGGAGTGGGTGGAACAACGGCAACCGCCCGTGAGGCGTGAGGGAGCAGAAAAAATGAGAAAAAAGAAAGAAGTCTTAAAAAGACCATCTGGGAGGAAGCGATGGGGACATTTTTAACGAAATTTCTTTATGACCCAATTAAGATACGTACGTAGATGAGATTGTTATTCTCAGTTTCTTCTACCTTCCTTCTCTGATTTTAGTACCAAGCTCTGCCTTACCCTGTTTCGAGACGTTACAGATGCTAGACATATGATAATAGCAAAGATCTAACAAAGAATATCCCCATGTTTTTTGTCCCCGCTGTCCCTGTTTTCCCTTTATCTTTTGCGCGCTCTCTCTCTCTCTCTCTCTTTATTCTATTCCCTTCTCTTTCTTTCTTTAGTGAACCTAAATCAATATATTAAGTATTTTAAATCCTCCGTACTAAGTTTAATTGTTAATATTTTTTAGAGAAACTGAAAACAAAATATGCAAAATTAATCATTTACGATCTTTGCTACTTTAAACGTAAAAACTTATTAGGGTTAAGAGGGGGGGGGGAGATGGCCCCAGCCCCCCTCTCTGGATCCGCCATTGTCCTTAGCTTGTTGGCATCCACTGCAGGGTATAGGCCACCCCAATCTTTTCCAACCTCCTCGATCCTTAGCCTCAGTCCACCATTTAGCATCTCTAAATTTCTGAAGGTTATCTCTCCACCTTGTTCTCTGGCGTCTCTTTCCATCCCTCGGTTGCAATTCTTTTATTAATCGTGTCCATCTTTCGGTCTTCCAACATGTCCAACCCATCACCACTTTGATTCTTTTGTTATTTTTATAATATTTCTTATTCTTGTTCTTTCTGTTATAAGTTAACTCTGTCTCTCTTGTTATCCCCACCATTCTTCTCTCTAACTTTCTTACCGATACTCTTATTTTTTCACATTGTTGCTCTGTGGTACTCCACGTTTCACTTCCATAAGTAAATAAGGGTTAATGCAGGCATTGAAGATTTTCTTTTTAAACACAATGGAAGATCGTCGGTTAAATAGTCTTTAAGTCTCCAAAAGGCTCTATTACCTTGAACAATTCTTCTATTGATTTCTCTTTCTTTAAAACTGATTACTTGATCTAAATAAATGTATTCATCAACGTTTTTGATTTCTTTCCCTTCGATCAAAATATTTTCTGTATCCTTTTCTGTATTGTTCATATATTTTGTTTTTGCTGTGTTTATTGTCAGACCTATTTTAAGATTTTCCATCCATAAATCCTCTATCATACATGTATTTTGCATTTCACTATTGCTAGTTGTAATGATGACTGTCATATTGCAGTTGCAATGATGACACTGCACACTAAGGGGCGTATTTAGAGGGGTAAGGGACTGTATCCCTCCCCCCCGTCGTGTTTCTTTTTTTTTTTTTTTTTTATGTGTTTGTTTAAAATGCGATTTACATTAGAAAGAAATGCTCTAATTTGTTCTTCTATTTTTCATTAGCTTTTATTTTGCCTGGTGGATTTCAAAAACTTCCATTTTACGCCCCCCCCCCCCCGATTTTTTTTATATACTGTAATGTACCAGGAGATGTGACGTACCTGCCCGAAGGACGCACACGACATAAAGGCAGATAGGAATCAGAATAAAACGTCCGCGTAGCTCAATTGGTAGAGTGACTTATTCCGGAATGAGGGGATCCGGGTTCGAGCCCCGCGCGGATAAAAATGACGGAGTAATTTACTTCGTTATAATGGCGCCCGAACTATCCGGATGACCCGACCGTTCAAAATCTCGCATTGGTGTGATGTTATTTCCACACCGCGAGATAGGAAAAATAAGAAAATCCCTTCTCCAGCACTTCGAAAAAAAAAAAAAAAAAAAAAAAATAAGGGGGAGATGATGTAACGTACCAGGAGATGTGACGTACCTGCCCGAAGGACGCACACGACATAAAGGCAGATAGGAATCAGAATAAAACGTCCGCGTAGCTCAATTGGTAGAGTGACTTATTCCGGAATGAGGGGATCCGGGTTCGAGCCCCGGCGCGGATAAAAATGACGGAGAAATTTACTTCGTTATAATACGCCTCTGCTGCACACAAACTTTCCTACTGCATTTTTAAAGATCTATGCGAAAAAAAAATCCCATTGGTTTTGCACGTCGCATTTTTGACGAGGTTGTAGTATCATAAATTGGCTTTCTACTGCTTCAGTGTTCAAATCTTTTTTTTTCTTTTTTTATTGGAGGTTTAACGACCACCGTGAGCAACTCAGTGGGTTATAAGCAGGCACCCATCCCTAAAGTAGGGCCACTGGTTCCAGGGAAGGGAGGGAGCCAGTGCCCTAAGACAAACACAACACCCACGCCTCACCGGGATTCGAACCCGGATCCATCTTGGACGAGTGGGCAGTAGCCACCGCTTAGACCACTGCGCCACCGGGGTGGCTTCAAACCTTCGTTTTCTTATCATAAAAATATGAGGAAAATGTTAGTTTTCCCTAGCCGTTCCAAATTTATACAACTTACTGAGTGGCGCAAGTTTTATAAGGCAATTTCTTGAGAAAAATCAGCAATAACCTACGTAACGTTTTGCAATTGAAATAATTATAATGAAAAAAGCATAAACATGTCGGAGAGAGGAAGGCGGCCGGGGGGTGGGGGTGGGGGTGGGGGGATCGACCATGGTTGGCGAATGTATTAACGTGTACCTTTGTGAAAAAGCAGTTTGTGGTACTAGTAATTTTTTTTAGCGCTTAAGTTCGTTGGTTGACGCAATCATTGTGGAATGCTTCGAAAAGACATGTTTGTGGAATTAGTTTCCGACGCTTTTCCTTAGAATCCGGGTAAATGACGTCAGCAGTTTGTACTGCAAGACAGAAAGCGCCGCTGAATTGGCGAATTCTTTCGCTAGGTACAGAAGCAATGTGCAAATCTCCTTGATCAAACAGTTGAGGAGATAGATATAGGTGCCGAAAACTTGCGAGATTTGTATTAATAGCTTTCTTGTTTTAATGAACTTTTCGCTACTGAAGATCAAGATTCTATTTTGAGAAGTTGTTCTTTTTCTTAGCATTGAAAATGAGTGGACTGCTTTCGAAAATTAAGATCTGGCTCCAGAAAGGAAATCCTTCAGACGGTGACAGTAGCTCGAGCGATGTAAGTCCCTTTTACTAATTTCTTTAAAGTATGTATTGGAAGCATCTATACTAATAAAATTACCGCGTGTGTGTGTCTATAGGCTACAGAAGAAGCTACAAAACATAGAGGGCTGAAATTCGTCAGAAACCTGTCCAGAGACATGAGTGTGAGCAACTGAGAGGTCCCTTCCTCTTTTTAAAATTAAAATTTTTGAAATTTTAATTTTTAAAAAGGAATAGCTTTAAAATCTTTAAAGCTATTTCTACGGGAAAATTTTGACTTTTCTTTTTCACCATTGTTTCGAATTACGGAACTATACATCAACAGTACTTTTAGAATAGAACTATTCCAGGAATCCGAATTTCTTGGCGTAGAGTAGAAATCAGTTTCCAAGCTTTCGCACATCAACCACATGGCTTTTTCAAGGAAGGTAGACAGTTAGTTAGGTAGATAGTTGGTTAGGAAAATAGACAGTTAGTTAGGTAGACAGTCAGTTAGGTAGGTAGACAGTTAGACAGTCAGTTAGGTAGGTAGACAGTTAGACAGTCAGTTAGGTAGACAATTAGACAGTCAGTTAGGTAGACAGACAGTCAGTTAGGTAGACAGTTAGACAGTCAGTTAGGTAGACAGTTAGCTGTCTACCTTCCTTGAAAAAGGAAGGTAGACAGCTAACTGTCTACCTTCTTGAAAAAGGAAGGTAGGCAATTAGTTAGGTAGATAGTTAGTTAGAAAGGTAGACAGTTGGTTAACTGTCTACTTTCCTTGAAAAAGCCATCTGGTTGATGCGCGAAAGCTTGGAAACTTTTATTTCTACTCTACGCCAAGAAATTCGGATTCCTAGCATAGTTATGCTATTTTTAGCATTGTTTCCAATTTGACATAACGCGTGCGATTTACAATCTGAAATTCGATCTTGCTGTTGGGTAAAATTTCATCAAAGCAATTCCCAAACTTTCACGAGTTGCATTGTTTCTGATGCTGTTAAATTCTCTGAGAGGTTGTCACTCTGTATAATTGCTGTGTTCTAAGTTAAAGCAGCCAGCTTTCATTACACTTTTGCGCTATTTTGAGGGCATTTGAGGGAGACAAACTACGAGAAAGAACCTCATGATAAATGTGATAGAAGCCGCAATATTAATAAGTTGTGCCAAAATTTTGATGCTGGATTTCGAAAGTGTTACGAAAGGCGGGGGCACGAAATCTCAGGTTTCGGGTTCAGCTGCAAACCATGCTTGAAGTAACTCTCTACAGAAGAAGGAATTCTTACTAATTCCAGAACATGTGTGGAAGAATCATCACACGTTTTTTCGAAGCGGAGAAGGAATTCTAATTAATTCCAGATGATATGTGGAAAGAATATCGCGCATTTTTCGAAGAACCTGATAACCAGTAGATCCATTTTCACAATCGGGCGCCAATGTGAAAACACATATTTGCCGGTATCGGGGATCGAACCTTCTGCTTCAGAGGCAAATGTTTTCCCAATTAAGCAGCCCCGACAGAATTTATCGGTGCAACCTTGCCGTCTTGACACGTGCTTCACCTCTGTAGCACGTCACAGACGATCCAGCAGGGGACGACTGGGGGCGATCGTCCCTCCCCCTCAAAGACTTTTCCTTTTTAGATGGCCAAGATCGTAAATAATTAATGTATTTATTTTTGAAAAATATAGTAACAAATGGACAGATTTTCGTTAAAATTTTCATAGAAATTAAAAATTTACTGTGAATTTGGAGACTAAATGTCCTGTTCTAGCTTCAGAGAGAGAGAGAGAGAGAGAGAGAGAACAGAAAAAAACAACAACAACTAGAGTTTCAGAAACAGAGTAAGCTGAGAGCGGAAGGGAAAAGAGATTTTGACTGATCATGAAAAGCAATTGGTTTGCTTTATTTAATGTAAGATTTTCACAAATTTCCGAGGGAAAATCTCCAGGAAGACAATAAATAGCGCAAAAGTGATTTGATAAAGTGAAGTAAATGGAATTTCCTTTAAAAAAAAAGTGGATATCAATGCATTAAGAAATAATAAACGAATATTTTAAAGAGGAATTACAAGTCATACTGCTTAGGAATGAGTCGATAATTCATGGAGGAAATTTTTCTTTTAAAGTAAGCCACCCAAATAGAAGGGCTCGAATTTATTTTGAAGGATTTGATCCGTGATATTTAAAAAGCACGGAGCTCGTTTCCTCGCAAAGCAGTCAATCGAACGCCACGAAAAGATAGTGCTGATTTTTCAGTTGGTTTTTCTACTTTGTGATTTAAAACTTTAGCACAATTTATTTTTTTTTTTAATGGAAAAAGTTTTTAAAAGGCCGTGCAATTCCACTGAAGGAAAGCTATACCAGTTTGCGTGCGGGTGTGTATACTGATCATGAAAAGCAATGGTGAGCCTACCACAAAGACTGCACCAATCTTTTACTTATTTTTTTTTCTTTTTCAGACCACCGCAAGCAGCTTGCTAAGGATAGCCCCTGATATATGATGACCAGTGCCTGGGCTTTGATTACATTTGCATTCTTGGGCATTTTTTGAGGTTCGGGGGCATTTTTTTTTTAATATGTTCGATTCATTTTTCTTGTTTTAGGTAATTTTTTTCTTTGCATTTTCTGTTATTTCTTTAATAACAAAACAAATTCTCATAAGGATTATGCTTTCAAATTGCAACACTCAAAACCAGGATTTCCAGATGACCAAAGATAAAAACCTTCAAAAGTGGCTCATTCTGGCCACTCTGTTTAGTGCTATACATTTTTAGGAAAGGGAATCCCCATTGTCCACTTTTGAAAGGGACTATACTATGGGGGAGGGCAGTCAACAAAATAATTCAAATTCAGAGCTTCTTATCGTATGTTGTTGCTGACATTTCAGACCCTTTATAACGACCTGGCAGGTATTTACTTGCTTTTTTCTTTATTTCTGAGCTTTTATACTGCATTTTATGAAGAAAAGACAACATTCTAGTTTATGAATTGTCTAAAATTTAAGTTATTTATCATTTTGAAAAAATACACTGCTGGCCATTAAAAGTGCATCACCAGGAAGATCGCATTCCAGGGTCTCGAAAGTTGGCAGAAGGAAGAACACGAGAGCACATGAAATGATTAACCGGACAGCACATGTGAAAATCATGTGGGACAGTAAAGCCCCTGAAAGTCATTTAAGAGGCGTGAACAAGGAGGCGGTGTTTATCACTCCAAGTGTGTTTTCTCGACGTTGCTGGTTACGGACAGCTGCAGCATGCCCAGTCGAAGACAACGGCAGCCCTACCAGCAGGTTTCCCACTTCGATCGCGGGAGAATTGTGGCATATCGATATTGCGGATTATCACTCTGAGACATCGGTTACTCGTGTGAGACGACATGCATCCACGGCGGAGAGAATATGGCGTCAGTGGGTAGAGGAGGAACGAACACACCGTCGTGCGGGGTCCCAACGGCCCCGTCACACCACAAAACGAGAGGACCGACATCTGGTGCGCATGGCTTTGACGGATCGCATAGATACATCGACAACCGTAGCTCAAAAGTTCGGGTGTGTGGCACAACATCCAGTATCCGCACTGACGGTTCGACGTCGTCTGCAGCAGCGGGGCATTTTTGCACGGCGCCCATTGTTTCGACTACCTTTGACTGTACAACACCGGCGCCTGCGACTGGAATGATGCCAAGAACGCCTCGCGTAGAGGAGCGAATGGCAAGGCATTGTGTTTTCCGATGAATCCCGCTTCAGTTTGCAGCACCATAACGGACGAATCTGTGTCTGGCTGTATCGCTGCGACCGGCTGAGTGAGTGCTGCTTAATGCTGCACCACTCCGGCCCGGCACCCGGCGTTATGGTATGGGGTGCCATTGGATTCCACTCCCGCACATCCCTGAAGTATTGGAGTCTGTTGTTGTACCATATCTTTAGCGACTGTCTGGTGCCATTTACCAACAGGATAATGCGCGACCGCATGTGGCACGCAACGTCCAAGACTTCCTGGATCGCCATCATGTGCCACGTCTTCCTTGGCCACCTCGGTCCCCGGATATGTCTCGTATTAGACACGTGTGGTCCATGATCGCCGGACAACTGGCACGCCAGCAACCAGCTCCGGCTGCAACGGAGGGGCTGTGTCATCGTATCGAAGCTGCGTGGACGGACATTCCCCAAACACACATCCAACGTCTCTTCCTCTCGATGCCGGGCCACGTGTAGCAGGTGTACTTGCTACCAAGGGTGGCTACACCAGATACAGATCGTTATGTGTTCTGCTCGTCTCACCATGCTGTATTTCTAATCGATTCCCCCTTGTATCATTTGCCTTCTGTACAACAAATATGGCTTTAATATCTCTTGTCGTTCGCGGTGTTGCACTTTTAACGGGCAGCATGTGTGTAATACAAACTCTTTTAGAGGCGTTTTCATTCAATTTTTAGGGCAATTTTCATCTTTTTAAGGAATTTTTAGGTCATCAACATCAGGGCTGTACTGATGACTGAGAATCTGGACAGCTTCAGATTTTACGCTAGTCGATTTCATGCATCTTCGTAGCGCTTTTTTTTTATATATATAAATGGGAAGGGGATGGCCTAGTGGTCAACGTCCGTGACTACCTCAGGTTCAATTCCGGGCAGGTATGAAAACTCGAATTACTAAATATCCGCCGTGCGTCGGATGGGCACGCTAAGCCGCCGGACCCCGGGTACTGGCCCCCGGTAATACATAAGGGCGTCTTCCTCCCCCTTTCTATCTCGCTTCCGCGTGACTTTCTTATCAGGCACTCTAGCACAAATCTCCCAGCTTTCTATTTCTAAGGGTTGTTTAAGACTCTGGGTCAAACACTCCCTAAAATCCTCTACATATGATCTGATCTACGATCTTCTTTTACGCTTTCCAACCGTGGGTTGAAGAAACGTATATGCTCCAGCTTTGTTTGTCTGTCTGTCTGTATGCCAGCACGATAACTCGCGTAAGTATGGTTCGCTTTCGATGAAATTTTACTATGTGGTAGGGGACAACCTGCGGACAGTCCCTATTGAAAATGGGAGAAATGGGGTCAAAGATCAGGACATAGGAGCGGGATCCATTCCATCGCCCTTATGCTTCGTAACTTATGTAACAAGTTAGTAAAATCATGTAATGCATTGATTATGATACGCTTTCCAACATACCAGAAATCATTACTCAAGTTATGAGGATAATGACTGCGAAATGAATCTCGCTCCTCTATCCTGACCTTTGATCCCATTTCGATGATATTCAACAGAACCGGTTCAGTATACCTCCGGAACAACATGATAAAGTTATGTCGCAATCGAAGCATTTTTAGTCAAGTTATGAGCATTTTCAATAGGGTTCCTTCCCAGTTGTCCCCTGCCATATGCTAAAATTTCATCGAAATGGAACCATTTTTACGCTAGTTATCTTGCGGACGGACGGACAGACAGACAAAGCTGGAGCATATACGCTTCTTCAGCCTACGGTTGGAAAGCGTAAAAAATGCTTCGATGGCGACAAAACGTTATCATGTTGTTCCTGAGGTATTATGAACTGGTTCTGTTGAACATCACCAAAATTGGGTCAAAGGTCAGGACACAGGAGTGAGATTTATTCCACAGCCATTATTCTCATAACCTGAGTAAAAATGCTTCTATTCCGACAAAACTTCAGTATGTTGAGCAATAGGTATACTGAACCAATTCTGTTGAATATCATCGAAATGGGGTCAAAGGTCAGGGCACAGGAGCGAGATTTATTCCACAGCCATTATCCTCATAACTTGAGTAATAACTTGAGTAATGATTTCTGGTACGTTGGAAAGCTTATCATATCAATGCATTGCATGATTTTACTAACTTGTTTATAAATCACAAGTATTTGTAACATGGGGATTGTGGCAGGAATATTCTTCAAAAATATTTAGAACAACTACAGGATTTTTAAGGGGGCAGACACACACAGAAAATATGTTGTAATTGGAAACATCAGTCTCGTTTTCTAATTGCAGCAATGTGAAATTTTTCAGTTATTTGCTTTCATGCTTATTCGCACTATACACATGCACACTGTTTTTCCAATATGCATTAGGAGATTTTAGTATAAGGCGTGATAAAAAAAATACGGAGACTGCATTTATTAAAAAAAAAAAAAAAGATACAAGACTCGTAGATCTGAAACTTAATTAATTACCTGCAAAGTAGTCTCTTTCCGAAGCCACACACTTAGCCCAGAGCTGTTAATAATGCTCGAAGCCTTTTTTGAAGCCCTCTTCTGAAATAGCGAACAGCTGCTTCGTTGCATTCTGTTGTTTGTCTTTAATATCTTGAAATCTCTTTCCTTTCCAGTGGTATTTGATTTTGGGGAAGACAAAAAGTCACAGGGAGGGAGATCTGGCGAATAAGGTGGCTCTCGGACCTGTACAATGTGGTGCTTATGTTTTATATACACGGTCGAGTCACATTATTGTGACCACCAACTAATATCCAGGGCAACCGCCGTGTGCAGCGCGGACAGCAGCTAGACGGGCTGGGAGGGACTCAATAAGGTGCTGGAAGGTGTTAATAGGTATGTGGAGCCATGCTGACTGCAGTGCATCTGACAGCTGCTGGAGGCTGCGTGGTGGGGGATCTATAGAGCAAACAACACGATCCAGGTGGTCCCACAGATGCTCAATTGCGTTTAAGTTCGGTGAATTAGTGGGCTAGGGATGTACTTTGAAGACTTCATCGTGCTCTTCCAACAACTCTTGGACATTTCTAGTTGTGTGACATGTTGCATTGTCGTGCTGGAAGATCCCATCTGCCCCAGGGAAGACAATCAGCATGTATGGGTATACGTGGTCTGCAAGGATGGATTCATAACGAATTCGGTCCATGGTGCCTTCCACAGGTATGAGTGGACCCAGAGAATGCCACGAAAATATTCCCCAGACTATAACGCTGCCCCCACCAGCTTGTGTTCTTCCAGCAATGGTTGAAGAGTGTTTGTTCTCCGATGTTTCTCGCCTTATACGCCAACGTCCATCCGTTCGATGAAGCAGAAAACGTGACTCATCGGAGAAAGCAATTCTTTGCCAATCAGCGGAGGTCCAATTACGATACTGCCGTGCAAATGTAAATCTTTTCTTCCGATGTATCTTCGCTGGCATAGGAGCCCCATATCCAGCAGGGTTGCCGAACTCGTTTTAGACACGCTTCCGGTAGCCACCTAGTTCATTCCGCTAGTGAGTTACTCCACTGTAGGATGCCGATCGGCTCTCACGCACCTTCATAACCGACGTTCACCTCTCACATAATGGCATGTGGTACTCCGCCGTTCCCATGTCGCTTATTCGCAATGGTGCAATTTCTCCAATCACCATACACTTTAACCACAGCAGCGCGCTAACAGTACACGAACTGCGCTGTTTCAGAAATACTGCATAGGCCAGAAAGCTGATAATCACCATTTTTTCATATCTGATAAATTGCTCTTTTTATCCATTACAGCAATGAGTGATATGCTTTCCGAATGCCTACAGCACACCTTATACACTGAGTGGCCACTTTATTATGACCACCTGACAGTTTTAAGCAAATGAGCTATGGCTGCACGCTGTTGCCGCCAGAGGGCAAGGCTAGTATAAAACGGGAAAGATTAGTTCTTGCGACAGTAGTAGAAGTGATTTTGGGGTGACGAGATGGGTAAAAAATGCGATTTGACGGACTTTCAACGTGGGATGATTGTAGGAGCTCGGAGCCATGGAGCGAGTATCACCGAAACCGCCGCATTCGTGAAATGTTCCAGAGCAGCTGTTGTTAAAGTGTTTAAAGACTGGACTGTCAGCCAAAAAATTGGGTCTCTACGTGCAACGTGTGGTCGGTTGGTTGGTTGGTTGGTGGATTTTATTGGCGCAAGGGCCAGGTTTGGCCAAAGAGCGCCAGACAAAGAACTATCAGCCACAGATTTTTAAAAACGTGGAAAATGATTAAGAGCAGACAGGCTTGGTAAAAGTTGAAAAAGAGTATGATGAAAGCTGTGAAGACAAGGTAGTTAATTAGGTTTATATAAAAATTTATTAATTTACTATTAGAATTATATACATATATATATATATATATATTTTTTTTTTTTTTAAACACAACTACACAAAGGATGAGTCACTCTCCTCCCCCCACACTCCTCTGCAATGCTGGCAGAGGGCGGGGACGAACTGTCACTCTCCTCCCCCATGTTCCTCTGCAATGTTGTTTGAGGCTGGGGACGAACTGTCACTCTCCTCCCCCTATGTTCCTCTATAATGTTGGTTGAGGGTGGGGACCTCGCTGAGGCCGAGACAGTTGGATGGACACTGCACACCTTTGCGGATTGAGGGCCGGGTCTTCCGCACGTGCAGGCTTTCTGCTGGAAACTGGAAGAGATGGTCGGCAGCAAAAGAGAAGGCCCAGAATCAGGTATTCGAAAAATTTCGAGCTCCGGGAAAAACACCTGTGTCGCTTGGTCAGCTGTAGATCGCTTGGCAAGGGCGGCGAGAGCTACAGGGCGCGGAACAAAGGGCTGCACGGGTTGTGGCAGAGACTGAACTACTGCGGCAAAAGTACGCTGTCGGGTGGTGGGTATACCCAACTTGGCCTTGGCAGCAGGGTACGAGAGGCCTTCCAGGGTCTTGAGGCGCTGGATCGCCATCTCGTCCTTCCATTTCATACAGTTGCGGGAGTAAGCTGCATGGGCCTCACCACAGTTAACACAGCAGGCCGCAGAAGTGCAACCTTCCCCGTCATGTTCACTGGAGCCACAATTAGCGCAACGAGCGGAACTCTTACAGAAACGTTGTGAATGCCCGTACCTCTGGCATCTGAAACAGCGCAGAGGACTGGGAATGTACGGGCGAACTCCACAGACCAAGTAGCCAGCCTTGATTTCGGTTGGAACTTTCGGGGAGTTAAAAGTCAAGATCACATTTTTAGACTTAATCAAAGAACCATCGCGCCGAAACATCATACGGCGTGCAGCAATAACACCTTGATCTGCAAGTTCAGTCACCAATTCTTCTTCACTGCATGGCAAGAGATCAAACTCCGAAATAACACCCCGAGAGGTGTTAAGAAACGGGTGAGGTGTCACTTTGACAGGAATGCCTTGAAGACTAGTGAGGTGCAGAAAAGTGTTACTCTGACGTGTGGTCGTCATCGACTAGTGACTGCTCGGGCGGAACGGAGAGTGTCCAGAGTGGTAACAGATAACAGAAGGGCAACAGTGCAGCAAATTACAGACCATCCTTATCAAGGATCCCCTCAAATGATCTCTGCACGCACTGCTCGCCGTACACTGCATCGGATGGGATATGGCAGCCGAAGGCCTGTTCGAACACATTTGCTGTCTGCAGTTAACAAGAGAAAACGTCTCCAGTTCACACAGGAGTACAAGGATTGGACAGTCGATAATTGGAAACAAACCATGTGGTCCGATGAATCACATTTTCAGTTGCACCATGCCGATGGCAGAGTGAGAATTTGGCGGAAACAGCACGAAAGCATGGACCCCAAATGCATTGCTGCGAACCTTCAAGCTGGTGGAGGCAACGCTATGGTTTGGGGAATGTTTTCCTGGCAAGCTTTGGGCTCTTTAATTCGTATTGATCAACGTCTGACTGGCACATCATATCTAAACATCGTTGCGGATCAAGTGCATCCTGTCATGTGGATGGTTTATCCCAATGGCGATGGCTACTTTCAACAAGATAATGCGTCCTGCCATAGTGCTCATATTGTACAGGATTGGTTTCAGGAACATGCCGGTGAGTTAACTTTGCTTAGGTGGCCCCCACAATCTCCAGATCTCAACCCCGTTGAGAACTTGTGGGATAAAGTTGAATGAGCCATCAGACAGCTGGATCCACAACCCTGCAATCTCACACTCTTGGAAAGTGCTATTCATCAAGCATGGTCTCAGATTCCACAAACCACCTATACTCATCTCGTGGAGTCCATGCCACGAAGAATCGACGCAGTATTAAAGGCAAAAGATGGCCCAACGAAGTACTGAGGGCGTGGTCATAATAAAGTGGCCACTCAGTGTATAACCCTCCAAGCCAGCTCACGACACGTGCCTTCTTTCATTGGCTGTACGCGCTGCTGACGTCAAAAGTAGGAGGTGGTCACAATAATGTGTGCGCACAAGTTCGACATTGTTTCCACTTTTGCTGGTTGCGGGCCTCCCAGACCGTTCATCACTCTCAACACTTTCATGACCATTTTTAAAATGTTTATACCACTCATAACCTTGTGCACTACTCACACAGTCCTCTCCATAGACTTTCTATAACTTTAAGTATGTGTGTTTGCAAGTTCCGCTAAATTTGTGAGAAAATCTGATACAAATTCGTTGATCAAATTGTTTTCCCGACATGACAAATGCGACGAACAGCTTCGCATTCGTAAGAACAAAGCGCTACTGTAAAAACGAGCAGGGTATACGTGACTTATGGCACATGCGTAGTAGGTTTGGAGGTCAACCTGTGTCAAACTGCTTCCTGCTGTGTCGCGAGATTCCGGAACTTATGCAACCAGCCTGGATACTTTTTCATGACACTTCGTATTACTTTTAAAAATTCCATTCTTCCCTTTCTTTTTCCCAGTCGTTTTTACTGCACACAATAGAAAATAAAAAAATAAAAATGACAACGAATTTTCGGGGGTAATAAAGCACGTCTTTTGAATCCGTTCTGACTGAAATTAAATTTATCAAAGCTATTCAAAGTCAATGGAACCGGTATGGAAAACAATAGTATCTGACGGAAGAAAGAAGTTTTTCAATCGGGTTTTTAATCCCTCAGATATTGCTGTAAACGGAATCGTGAGATTACGCGTTCTGGCTGCAGACTTCTGCGTTAAGAAAAACATGAATTTATATGAGAAACATTTCGCACCGGAACCGCTCTCTAACACCGAAATAATTTTTCAAATCGGACTCTTAGAAACAGAGGTGTAGACAAAAATAATATGTGACTTTACGTCCCCTGGTGGTAAAACCATGCATTATTTTAGGAAGAAAGTACTCTCAAAAGGTTTAGCCATATGAGCGGTATCGCTCCAAGAAAAAACAATTTAGTCGAGTTTTCAGGAGCCCAGATTTTGCTACAAATACATCAGAAGCAGAAATTAACACTTATGTCCCCTGGTGGCCAAACCATTCTTTACCAAACATTAGAATTTATGTGAAAAATATTTTCCATCAGGTCTTGTGTGCGATACAGGAAGAATTTTTCAAATCGGTGTTTTAGAAGCAAAAATAACGCAGAAAACGCCATTTACCTTTGTGCCTCCAAGCGGAAAGTCTATGATTTACTTGAAAATTTTGAATTTATAGGAAAAACATTTCACATCAGAAACACTATCCAGCAAAGAAGGAAATTTTTCAAATCGGACTCCTAGAAGTAGAGATATTGACAAAAATAAGATGGAAACTGTGGAATATTTTAAGAAGAAAATATTCCGAAAAGGTTTATCGATGTGAGTGGCATCAGTCCACGAAATAATTTTTTCAATCGATATTTTAGAAGCCTAGATTTTATGGCAGATACATCAGAAGCAAAAATTAGCACTTACGCCCCCTGGTGGCCAAAGTATTATTTACCAAAAATTTGAAATTATTGGGTTGTCGGAAAAGTCATGACGTATTTTGGCACCCGATGGCGGTTGGACAGATTTGGAAGTACTAGAGGCATGCGCAGCTCTGTTATCGCTATGGCATTCGACAGGTGCCGGTTCTAGCTACAGTCTAAAAGGAATAGTGAGCGATTTGGTTGATTTGCGAAGATTTGACATCAAGTTGAAGATGGAAGACCAAACTGTGCATTTTCGCCATATTTTACTGTTTTACTTCCGTAAAGCGAAGAACGCGCGTCAATCTTGTGAAAAGTTGCGTAAAGTGTACGGTGATAATGCTCTACAAGAACGTCAGTGCCAGCGGTGGTTCGCAAAATTCCGTGCTAGTGATTTTGACCTCAACGATGCCCTCGGTTCGGGAGGCCAACCGAGTTGATGACGACCAAATCAAGGCATTGATCGAGTCAAACCCACGTTACACGACACGAGAGATTGCAGACACATTGCACATCCATCATTCAAGCGTTCACGACCACCTGAAGAAGCTGGGATACGTAAGCAAGCACGATGTGTGGGTTCCTCATGAACTCAAAGAAGCTCAATTGACGGCGGGTATAAATATCTGCGATATGCTCATTAAACGTGAGGAAAACAATCCTTTTTTGAAGCAACTGATAACTGGTGACGAAAAGTGGATTGTGTACAACAATGTGCTGCACAAACGGTCTTGGTCCCGACGTGCTGCTTCGCCTCAAACGACATCCAAAGCAGACATTCATCAGCGGAAGGTTCTGGTCTCAGTGTTGTGGGATTTTAAAGGTGTCGTGTTTTTCGAGCTCCTACCACGGAACCAAACAATCAATTCGAATGTGTTCTGTCGGCAATTGGACTGTTTGAACGAATCCATCATCTAGAAACGTCCAGAGCTCGTTCATCGTAAAGGTGTTGTGCTCCATCACGACAACGCGAGACCACACACAAGTTTGATCACCCGCCAAAAATTATTGGAGCTTGGGTGGAATGTGTTGCCACATCCAGCATACTCGCCTGACCTTTTGCCGCCAGACTTCCACTTGTTTCGCTCTCTTCAACAGTCCTTGCGCGGTATAACGTTCAATTCAGATAAGGCTGAAAATCAGCAGCTTGTACAGTTTTTCGCCACGAAAGACAGGTCCTTCTATGAACGAGGCATTCTGCAGCTCACTGAAAGATGGCAAAAGGTTATCGAACAAAACGGCCATTATATCATTGATTGATCTTTGTTCTTTCTATCAATAAATGACCTTTGTAAAACATGGCTAAAATACGTCATGACTTTTCCGACAACCCAATATATGCAAATTTTCCATCAGTAGGTGTATCCGCTGAAGAAAACAAAATTCAAATCGGAGTTTTAGAAGAAGAGTTATCGGGGAAAATATTTATTTTTACGCCCCTAGCGGAAAATCTATGCGTAATTTAAAAAAAGTAACTTTATTTAAAATACTCTTCGACATAAATGGAATCGAAAGATAAAATAATTTTTTCAATCGGATGTTTAGAAGCAAATATGTGGAATAAAACGTATTTTTGAATTCGCCATCATCTGCGTTTACGCCCACTAGCGGCGAAATTGTACATCGTAAAAAAAAAAAAAAAAAAAACGAAATGAAGGATCATCATTCGCATATTTCAAGCTTCCCAATGCAAAAAGAATTTTTCAAATAAAACTAATAGTAGCAGCGATATCGTGGGTACAGACGGACGGACGGACAAACCGGTAACATTAGCACGATCTTTTTTTACAAAAGACGTGCTAATTATTAAACAGAAAGTTTACTGTCGCGGAAAGCTATTCAATTATCCACAAGGAACGCAATAGTACACTCAGAATTTCAAGAGAGGGTAAAGTTTCTGTCTTGTCCCTCCGTCCGGAAGTCTGCGTTTGGAAAAGGAACCTTCCACCCTTCACAAAACGTCTGTATTTAGAGGATCAGGTCAGTCACTTTTTAATTACGAAGCAACGATGTCACGTGGGAGCGTTTGGCTCCTAATTCAGCTATACAAACATTTCCTGTCTATCGTTGAGTACTGACAGGAAGGGTGGAGCAAATGTCTATAATGATGATAAAGGAGTAAGTCAACCTAGCACAGAATTATAATCTCATATGTATGTTAGCAAAACAGCGTATTTCCTATTAATTCAGTCTTCATTTTTTTTATCATGTAGTTATAAAACATTGAGTTTGGGAGTTGTTTTCAATAATAGGTACTGGCAATGCTCGGAGAGGACAACTTTGAAAGATTAGTCTCACCTCTGAAAGCCAAAGAAAACTGTGCTTCACAGCCAGATCAATACTTTCTCATTGATCTGCTAGATACAAATAAACAGAAACGCTCTGCTCGACAGAGAATAGCAGCAAAATCCACAAACCTTTCGTATCTGACAGGAAAAGTGGAACCAAGAGAGTATTTAGAGGGGGGGGGGGGTCAGGGAACCTTGGGCCCCCAAAAGTGTTCCATTTTTTAAAGATTTTGGTTAAAATGTAACTTACATTAGAAAAAAATGCTTTAATCTTTTCTTCTATTTCCCATTAACTTTAATTTTGTTCTGGTGGATTTAAAAAACTTCCATTTTTCGTCGCCCTCCCTCTAGTAATGATGTTAGCAGAGTAAGTCAACTTTGCACAAAATTATAATCTCTCATGTATGTTAGCAAAACAGCGTATTTCCTATTAATTCAGCCTTAATTTTTATCAAGTAATAAGGAACTGAGGTGTTTCTTTTTTTAATTTTTTGGAGGTTTAACGACCACCGTGAGCAACTATATACTGTATATAAGCAGTCGTCCGTCTCTAATTTAGGGCCACTGGTTCCAGGGAAGGGAGAGAGCCAGCGCCGTAAGACAAACACGACATCCATGCCTTACCAAGATTCGAACCCGGACCCATCTCGGACGAATGATCAGAAACCATCGCTTAAACCACTGCGCCACCAGGGCGGTAAACCGAGTTAGGGAGTTGTTTACATTCATAAGTATTGGCAATTAGGATGTGACAACTTTGAAAGACATTAATGTCTCACCTCTGAAAGAAAACTATTTCACAGCCAAATCAGTACTTTCTCATTGATCTGCTAGATACAAATAAACATTATCTACGTCGAGCAGGGGAATGCTACAGCAGAAAGTATTTATCGGAACGTGATGCAAATTCGTGGGTATATGTCTCGACAGTTGGGTTATGTAAATGGCTATAGTTGCGAACTAATCACATGATAGGTGACGGGGATTAAAGGACAAAACGGCTTGGCGTCGCTAAGTTTGATACTCCTCACGTGGGCGTGTGTACTACCGTATCGAAGTGATCTCGTTGTCGAAAGCACGTGTAAGGAGTGAGAGTGGCTGATTGACGTCACCGGGAATCCTACCATCACACGGATACCTTTTTTTTTTTTTTTTTGATTGGAGGTTTAACGACCACCGTGAGCAACTCAATGGGCTATAAGCAGTCGCCCGTCCCTAATTTAGGGTCACTGGTTCCAGGGAAGGGAGAGAGCCAGTGCCGTAAGACAAACACAACATCCATGCCTCACCGGGATTCGAACCCGGACCCCTTACGGACGAATGATCAGAGGCCAGCGCCTTAGACCACTGCGCCACCGGGGCGGCACGGATACCTTTACCAGAGACTTCATCATAGGGATACGTGTGAACCACTGCATCGGAGTGATCTCGGTGGCGAAAGCACGTGTAAGGAGTGGGAATGGCTGAGTGACGTCATCGGGAATCCTACCATCACACGGACACCTTTACCAGAGACATCATCCTAAGAATACCTGTAGACCGCGGCATCGAAGAGTTCTCGTAGGCGAAAGCACGTGTAAGGAGTGAGAATAGCTGATTGACGTCATTAGGAATTTCACCATCGCACGGACACCTTTACCAGATACTTTTTTCTTTGATTGGAGCTAGGTTTAACGACCACCGTGAGCAACTCAATGGGCTATAAGCAGTCGCCCGTCCCTAATTTAGGGTCACTGGTCCCAGGTAAGGGAGAGAGCCAGTGCCGTAACACAAACAAAACATCCATGCCTCACGGGATTCGAACCCGGACCCCGTTCGGACGAATGATCAGAGGCCATCGCTTAGACCACTGCTCGAACAGGGGTGGCGCTACAAGTTTTCGCCCGTCCCTAATTTAGGGCCACTGGTTACACGGAAGAGAGAGACAGCCAGAACAATAAGGCAAACACAACATCCACGCCTCACCCGGATTCGAATTCAGACCCATCTCGGACGAATGGTCAGAAGCCATCGCTTAGACCACTGCGCCACCTAACGTCAGCATCTGTGTTGAATGTTGCGCTACAGAACTTCTCCCTCATTGTTGGAAACAACCAGAAATCGCACGGGGCGAGGTCAGGACTGTAGGCAAGCTGTGGGATGATTTCTTGTTGGTAATGGTCTGGACTTTTAACTTTACACAAACATCCTATTGTTCCAAATTTCTTGTGCCCGTCGTAGATGGGTTGTCTATTCGGTGATAATCTCTTGAAACGTGTTCTAAAATGCCGTTGCACAACAGCAACAGAATTAGTTTTGCTTAATTTAAGCACACTGAACGCCTTCCCCACAGCATTTGCGCTCATTTTGCCGGACCAGTCACGCGATAGTGAAAACTTACAATCTTTTAGTGACCCCATCTACACTGCTGGCCACCCAAAATGCAACACCAAGAAGGAAGCTTCCGATTGGCCTGAAATTCGCAGCATACGTCGCCCGCGATTGGACATGCAAACGATTAGCATTGCAGGGCATATGCAAATTACATGCGCCCGGCACGCCACCGAGAAGCACTATAAGAAGGGTGCACAGAAGGCGGAGGTGTAAGTAGTGGAAGTGTGTTGTGCTGCCGGACCTGAGCGTGGGAAGCTTCCTGATGCCTCGTCGCAGAATACGGCAGTCATTCCAGCACGTTTCGGAGTTCGACAGAGGACGAATAGTGGCTTATCGCGACAGCGGTTTATCGTACCGAGACATCTGCGCCCGTGTGGGACGACATCCAGCCACAGTGAGGCGAGTATGGATTCGGTGGGTGCAGGAGGGATGGACGGACCGACGTGAGTGATTGCCGCAGCCGCGCCACACCACACCACCGAACGAGAGGACCGGCATGTCGTGCGGCGGGCATTGACGGCTCGCACCGCCACATCACGAACGTTAGCGCATGAATTAGGGTGTGTTGCGCAACAACCTGTGTCAGCACGTACCGTTCGACGTCGTCTGCAGGAGAGGGGCTTTGTCGCACGGCGCCCATTGCTCCGATCACCATTGACGTTACACCACCGGCAAGTGCGGCGGCAGTGGGCCGTTGAATGCCGCACCTGGACTACGGAATGGCACGACATTGTCTTTTCCGACGAATCCCGCTTCTGCCTGCAACACCACGATGGTCGGATCCGCGTGTGGCGGCACCGCGACGAGAGACTGTATGACGCCTGCATTATGCATCGTCATACCGGTCCGTCGCTTGGCGTTATGGTTTGTAGCGCAATTGGATATGATACCCGCATCCCTCTGGTACGCATCGCCAGTACACTCAACAGCTACCGCTACATCTCCGATGTTTTGGAGCCTGTGGTCCTCCCTTACCTGCAGGACCTGCCAGCGGCCACGTTTCAATAGGACAATGCGCGCCCGCACGTGGCACGCATCGTGCAACAATTCTTCACGGCCCACCAGGTATCACTGCTGCTGTGGCCCGCCTGTTCTCCCGATATGTCGCCCATCGAACACGTCTGGTCGATGATCGGCAACCGAGTGGCCCGGCAAGCACCACCCGCAGCTACACCTGATGAACTGTGGCAACGTGTGGAAGCAGCCCGGACCGACATACCCCAAGCCTACATCCAAAGCCTCTTTCGTTCGATGCCGCGGCGCGTAGCAGCCGTTATTGCCAGCCATGGGGGCCACACGAACTATTGATGTCTGCGTGTTCCGCACGTCGCACGGGCCTGTAAGCTCAATCGTTTCATCTTTGTATTTGTTGTTATGTGTCCAGTAAATCTGGCTTTGCTATCTCGTGTCCTTCTTAGTGTTGCATTTTGGGTGGCCAGCAGTGTATATATTAAAATCGTTACTATTGATGATAGAACGGTGAATCGTGAGTGTTAATACCTTACGTAGTTTTTGGTTTTATAAAATGTTGAAACTGTCTATTTCATTAGTAATAACACTGTGTAAAGAAAACACATGACGAAGACAAATAAGTTAATATGGATTCCAGCCCCATTTTGATAAATAAACTCTATCAGAACTCAGCTCAGATGAACACACGTTCCCATGTTGCAAAGCGTTCGGGAATATTTTCTATACGCGTTCGATTGCATCAGTCATTCCTGATGCTCGTTCCCCAAATCACTTAAGAACACTGATTAAGGATTATCCTAGTCTACCGAAAACGGATATCAACTAGTCCAAATATCAGGTGTTTTTAACCTGGGGTATCTGGTACCATAATGTCAACAGCAGGTCCTCCAGTTCCCGTACATTTCGGGATGGTGGTGATTTAGCGCGAACTCGCTTTTCCAAGTCGAACTACAAATGTAATGTTAGATTGGGTTCATGTCAGGTAAATTTGGAGGCCAGGGCATTAACAGAAAGTCATCAGCATGTTCCTCGAACCACTCCTTGACGATTCTGGCAGTGTGGCATGGCGCATTATCCTCTTGGTAATGGACATCACAAGCAGGGAACACAGTTTCCATGAATGGGTGAACTTGGTCCGCAACAATGTACATCGTCGCCACCAGCCTGTTTCCGTCCAACAGTGCATCCAGGTGCCATAGCCTCAGTTGTTAATTGCAGTATCCGCGCTCGACCATCTGCGTGATGCACCAATAATCTTGATTCCTCAGACCAGGCCGCTTTCTTCTAATCATCCACTGTCTAATCTCGATCTTGGGCCCATTTCATGCGATGACGTGGCTGTGAGCATGGGGACACGGCTGGGTCTTCGGCTACACAGGCCAATGCGCAGAAGACTGCGCCGAACTGTGCCCTGTGATACACAGCCCTGATCACCACTCCTGTAGTTGCGGGTGATTTGTCGCACTGTGGTCCTGAGGTCGTTGTGAACAATGCGAGACCGTCTCCGCTCCCCTCTGGCATCAATGAGATGCAGACAACACACAGCTGGACGACGGTTCGTCGTTTGGTCATCCGTGCACCACTTTTGATACGTACTCACTACAGCGGCACGGGAACAACCCACAAGCCGCGTCGTTTCCGAGATCGTTGTTCCGAGGCGTTGTGAAATCAGAATTTGTCCTTTATCAAACATCGATAAATCGGCAGCTTTTCCCTTTCTGACTCCGAACACTCTACTAATCGAAAGCCGATCCTTAGGTTGTACATATGCTGTTTTTGAACTTCACTTTTGCCACCGTTCGGTCTCCAGGCGCACTCATTTCTCTAGGCTGGGATGGACATCATGGAATGGCTCATCAATGTAGATAAACATAAAATATCACTACGTTACAAAAATTCACCAGGCATCGTCTTGTAAGCCTATGCATTTATGTATCTTCCTTCTCAAAGTATCTTCCCTCGGATGATATGCAACTGCCCCATCGTTCAGTCCACTCTTCAAAGCATGTGGCGAAGGCATTTTGAGGAAGCTGTTTTATAGCTACCCCTGTACAGCTTGAATAACGTCAGTATCTGTGTTAAATATTGCGCCACCGAACTTCTCCTGCATTGTTGGAAACAACCAGAAATCGCACGGGGCGAGGTCAGGGCTATAGGTAGGCTGTGACTTGATTTTAATATGGCGTTTCGTAAGAAACTGTTGAACACAAGCAGCCACATGTCGGCGGACGTTATCTTAGTGTAGGGTTCATTTATCCACCAGTTCCGGTCGCTTAATCGATGTGTGTCGTCGTAGACGCTTCAAGACAAATGTATTACTCATCATTGACAGTAATTTATGAATAAACGGCATGCTGGTAGAATACACCTTCATGATCAAAGAAAATTATCATAATCAATTTCTCACCTCTGGTTGGCGGATATTTTTCGGAGGAGGCGAGCTTGTGTGTTTCCAGACAGCAATTTGTGGAGAAACGGCATGCTGGTAGACTACACCTTCATGATCAAAGAAAATTATCATCATCATCATCAACCAGACACTCGTTGCGCGCTTCGTGAGGGGTGGAAACAGTAGATCCATGTTTCATCGGCAGTTATTACTGCGATTAGAAAGTTTAGATCCTTTGGAATAATTTTTTCCACTCGTGGCACACCTGAATTCTGGCTAATAAATTGTTCTCTAGTCAGGTGATGAGGTATCCATCTGGAACACACTCTATGCAGCAGTAATTTTTCGCGTATAATGCTGAATGCCGAAGTTTTTAAAATATTAGTTGACGCCGCTATGTCTTAACACGTCATTCATCGATCTTCTTGCAGGATTGCCCAAACAGTGTTAACAATAAGCTGCGTAACAACACTTTCAGCTCGACCAGGCCTAAGAGCGAGATGTGCCGATAAACGCCCTTTTTTGAAATCATGGTGCCATCTAAAAATCGTTGACTCACCCAAACATTTATCTTTGTAAGCTTTTTTCATTAAATCAACTGTTTCTGGTGCCGTTTTACCCAAACGGCAGCAAAATTTTATCGCGCAATTCATTTCACTTCTTAAATCTGAATCATTCACTTCCATAGGTGTATGGCGAAATGCAGATGTACCTTAAACAACTGCGCACTAACGAAACCAGAATCGTCTGCCACGGCTAATAACTGTTGCCATAGAAATTTCCTTGATTCAGTTAGTCGTCTGTGTGGTTATTTTCCCCCTTCGTACTCTTGCCAACTCAAAAGAAATTACTCGCAGTTTTTATGGTATGGCCTTTATAGATCGTAGATCACTAAAACACGCAGTCACAGAGAACTGAGAATTATGGATTAAAAAACTGCTCTAGATTTCACAGTGTCCTCTTATGTGTGGGTAAGTGCTTCCAATGCTCGTAAAAATAAAAAAATAAATAAAAAATAAAAATGCACGGCCTTAGATTTCATGGTCCAACTTCGGCCCATAATCCATACCACACCATGGAACCGTAACCGCAGCATAGAATTGCGCGGTCCATGGTATCAGAGATCTGGAAGGGTAGAATTAAGTTCCAAAGAACAGCGCTTCGCACAGGATTTCATTGTAACTGTCAGGCGTAGTGCGGAGCATTCAAGAGGACACTACTTACTGTCTTTCATTGACCCAAAAAACGAAGTTTGGAGACGGCATAGTCTTGTTTATAGAACGGTTTTTGTGCCCTGAATTAAGTCCATCTGCCGTTGTGCTTGAAACTCCCTGTGCTTCTGTGTGTTTAAATTCATGGTCATTATGCATTGTCAACCCCATAGTTGTATTACGGAGAAAAGCTTTTGCATCTTCCAATGCGATAATGCTCTATACGATAAAGCACAATTTATGTACAGTATGTACGATTTGATAGAAAGAAATGTTTAATATTGACTAGTCAGCAAACAGTCCCAATCAGGGCCGGTTTTTGATGAAATTTGTCCCTGATGAAATTTGTCCTTTGAAATTTGCCGCCACCCCCACCCCTTTGATACTCATTATTTTTCTCTTTTATATATTAATATTTTGTTAGAAATTTTCTGATGATTTAAAAGTCAAATTTTTGTATTTTATTTTGATAAAATCTTTAAAAAGCGCCTTTATTTTTATTATTGCTTATTATTTACGAAATTTTAAAACGAACGTAATCGTGACGGAGGTGGCTTCTTAATATGTCCAAACTTGAACTTGTATCTTTGCCCCCCTCTCACTCCGCAGGAAAGATTCCTTCCTATGCTCCTGCTCTGTCCCCCCTCCATTCACAGTATTGGAATTTTGTTAGCAATGGAAAGGAAACGCACCATGGGTGTTCGGCTGAGGTGACAAGCTACAGCATTTCTCAAATAAAGAGCAGAAAATTGCAAACTGCATACCACAGGACTTCTCTCTCAATTTTTGGTTATAAATATAGTACTGCCAAATAATAATTGTCTAATTTTTACCAAATTTTGATGCAGTCCCCCCCTAAAAGATTCGCCCCTGGACTGTAACCCGGTCAGCCCCCCCCCCCTAAATACGGCACTGGTCTTAATGTTAACTATGTTAAATATTTTTAAAATGTGCGATCAAAGGAATATCACCACTATTTCCATTTGGCAACTATTTTCCGGACGACCATGATTTTAGAAGCTTGTTGAAAGAGATTGAACCAAAGGAACCTCTGGCCCACAGATGCATTTCCCATTGCATCTGTGGAATTATGAATATTATCAGCTCACAATATTGCACCGGTGACATTTGATTGGCTGCAGCTATAATGCTCTTATTCATGATTAGTAAAAAAATATTTCATTAGATGCTCATCTGCTGACGACAGCCAGTACAATGTACAGATATTTAATGTACTCTCTGAAGAATAAAAAAAAACGATTTTTTAATGGATGTAAATGTTAAACATTTTCTTAAATCTGTAACTTCTTGTTAAGAATAATTGGTGCTAAACCTTTGTTCAATACAAGCTTTTCTTTATTTTAGGTAAAGGAGAGCAACACAGAGAAAAATGGCCAACACAAAGAAAAAGTCTTGTCAAGGTACATCAGACAGGATACCAGAAGAAATGAATTTGGTTCAAAAGATGGACATATGGACACTGTAGACAACGCTTCATATTTTCACGATGGTAAGAAGGAGAATGTAAAGTGTTTGGAGAAAGAAGACGAATACGTCTACGAGCCAATCGGTGAGTTCCCAAATAATTCATCCATTAATAATTCGGGGCTGGTTGCTATTGAAACCCAGGAAACTAATGGAGTAGCATCTTCTGATGCTCTTCAAGACGAAAGAGTCATTAAAAAGCCGCCCTCGCTTTATGAAAGCGTTGCTACTTTGAAGAATCCTTCTGAGAATATCTATGAAGAGCTGTGGAACAGTGTATCCATGACTCATAATACAAGAAATGGAACAGAAGCCGCAGAAGGAGCTCAGGGTCTTTCCACGAGTTCCGATGCATTTTACTGGAAATCAAATGATGCATTTGATCTTAAAGAATTATATCATAATATAGAAGCATTGTTTTCTGATATCGAGGAAGGGGAAAGACCAGCTAAAATTAAACAAATTCTTCACGAATCTAGCTCATGTGCCGAAGAGATATCACAACCACAGAAGTTTTCCCATTGGAAGAATATTGATGAAAGCTCCGTTGCCACTAGCGAGAAAGAAAATAACCAAACGAAGTTATTTTCCAAAACTGGAGGGTCCACAAACCAGTGTGAACTCGAGATTTCAGAATTTGAATCAAGAAACCTGAATACTGAATCTCAAGAAGATTATGATAATGTAGCCTTGGAAACAAACTTCGATTTCTCATCTTCGTCTTTGGATTTCAGCGTAGACAAAGCTAAGACGTCCTGCTTCCAAGCAGAAAGAGAAAACGGAAAGGATACACATCCCTACGAAGAAGTTCGGGTTATGACAAACCAGCAAGATGAAGTTGGGGGCTTTAATCTCGGAGGAAAGAACCAGAGCATAAACGTTTACGAAGAATTAGACAAGGAGTCTTCCTCGGAGACAGATAACAGCCTTAGCCATTTTAACCAGGTGACTGATTTTTATCAGAGCCATAACTATGAGCCAATTATTTTGCCTCTTAACACTTCCGGACAAGAAACCAATAATGGTACGTCAGATTTTGTTAAGGAAGTAATGCCTATGACTCAACATGGATGCGTAGTTCCAGGTATTTCAGAATTTGATGAAATGCTCGGAGAATGCTACGTTCTCTACAGAAATAATGCTGATTTTGCAAATGGGCACAAATCAGAGAGTGGACTGCATGCTCCAGCAACTCAGGAGTACCAAGGCAGGATACATCTATCTACTAAAAACCCAAATGTCATCATGTACGTGTGGAGAGAACCGTCATGTGCTCACCCTTACTGTAATGAAGAGCGAATGCCGAACATGGCTAGATATGTGGGAAAAGATCCAGTGGAGATACTGAGAAGTATGTTTATTTTCACTTTAAAATATGTCTTTTTGATAAAAGTAATGAGGACGTACACTATCTGATCAAAAGTATCCGGATACTTTCTATCCCAAAACTTTCTGTAATAGGAGAGGAATTAATATAGAGTTAGTCCACTCTTTACTGCTATCCAGGAGCGAAGCTAGAATTTTTCTTTGAGCCCACTATTTAGCCCCCCTTCAAAAAAAAAAGTGTTGAAACAGGTAAAACACATGGTGAGTGCATCGACCTGATATTTTAGGGAACTTGGATACATGTATGTGAATTTTTGGAATTCACAGAAATTTTGTTATACAAAATGGATTTTTTGTTAAATTTTGTTTTATACTATTCTGTGAAATGAAGGGAATCCTCTGAGTGATGTCTAAGATAGTACTAAAAAGACGTCATTTCCGTAATTATAGTTTTAAAAGGAGAGAGAGAGAGAGAGAGAGAGAGAGAGAGAGATTTTCATTGTCAAGTTACCAACTAAAGTTCATAACCAGCCTTATGACAAGGAATATAAATAAAAGATAAAGATATAAACACACTAATGGCGTAAGTGAGCTAAAATATTGACTAGTAATTTCTTAAAGCCCATAGAGGTTCGTATCCATGGTTCCTAGTTTTACATGCACTGAATAAATACTACGTATAGTATGTACCTAAAACCTTTTTATTTTACTCGGAATAACATAATCGGCGTCGGGTAAATCTATAAATGAACGTACTTTTTTGTCCAAATTTCTGCCAAGCACTTTAAAATGTTTGTCACTACGGATGATGCATAGCTCCCAAATACCCGTACCCTCCACTTCTGAGCTGCTGGAGTCGCCACTGCTGCAATCACAGCTTCTACTCTGCCGGGAAGGATAGGTTTTGGTACGAGAATTGCGTTCCATTTTGCCACAACAGCATTAATCAGGTCAGTCTGAGATGTTGGGTGGTTCGGCATGGCTCACAGTCGGCGTTCTAATTCATCTCAAAGGTGTTCCATGGGGTTGAGATAAGGGCTCTGTGCAGTATAGTTAAGTTCTTCCATACCCATCTCATCGAAGCATTCTTGCACGGGCCCCGGTTTGTGGAAAGGAGCATTGTTCTTTTCGAAAAGGAAAGGGTTTTCACCTAACTGTTGCCACAATGGTGGGACCACAGAATTGTCGAGAATGTCATTATAGGTTGAAGCGTTAAGATGCGCAGGCACTGAAACTAGGGCAGCCTAGAGGGCCCCGCCCAAACCATGAAAAACAGTTTCAGAGCACAATGCCTCCTCCACCAAACTTCACAGTTGGTACAACACAAACGGGCAGGTAGTGTTCACCTGGCATCTTCCGCACCCAGACTCGCACGTCAGACTGCCAGATGGTGAAGCGTGATTCATCAGTCCATAGAATGAGTTTCCACTGCTCCAGAATCCGTCACCAAGCTTTACATCACTCCAACTGGCACTTGGCGTTGATCTTACAGATGTTAGGCTTCTGTGAGGATGCTCGACCGTGGAAACCCATTCCCCTCAGCTCTCGACGAATCATTATGGTACTAGCGTTGCTTCCAGAGATATTTTGGAACACTGTGGTAAGCGTCGCAACCGATGACGAGCGATTTTGTCACACCTCCAGCTTCCAGAGTTGGAAACGGGTCAAAAAGTTTGGACCCGGACCCGACAGTCACGTAATTGGACCGGGGCCTGACCCGGACAAATCTGCTTTGAGCTATAAATTCTAATATATCACCATCATCATTATGAATCCACTGCTGCATGAATGTCTCCCCCAAGTTTCTTCTACAACGGACTGTCTATGGCCAGTCTGCTCCATCCACCCATCTCTCACGTGGTCTTCTTCTGGGTCTTTTCCTGTCCCTTGAATTACAGTCTAAAATTTCGTTGTTCATCGGTGGTCCGTTCTCCTGGCAACATGTCCAATTCATTGCCATTTCAGGAATTTTACTGCGATCGTGATGTCTTCCACTCTTATTATTTTCCTTATCCACGAGTTCCTGTTTTTATCTTTCTTGGTTACATCAAGCATGCATCTCTCAATGCTTCTTTCAGCTGTCTACAGCCTTTGTATGTCTTTTATAGTTAAGGTCCATCTCCGCTCCATATGTAAGTACTGGAAGGATGCATTGATTAAATACTTTTCTTTTAAGACGTGATGGCATATTGCTTTTAAAAATTGTACTGTTTCTTCCAAAAGCCCAAAAGCTTTCCAACCAAGTTTTGTACGCCGATTAATTTCTTCCTCAATATGACCCTCGCTTGATATCTGCTGCCCAAGATAAATGTAGCAATTGGTTATCTCCAGCTTTTCCTCATCAATTGATAAATCGTCATTCCTTATAAACACAGCAGTTTTGTCTTCTGAAAGTTCTTTTTTAATCCCATTTCCTTTTTTCTTCTCAGCAAGTTCCTGGATCATACTCTGCAGCTGTAAAATATTATTTCAAAGACCACTGAAGGGGTTCCTTGAAATATTTTTTTCTATTGAAAAATAAAGCAGAAATAAAACTGGGTCGAAATTGATTCAGGAACACATTGACTCAAACCGTTTGACCCGCAAGAAATTGTCGACCCGTGACCCGTTGCCATCTCTGCTCGCTTCAGCATTTGACGGTCCCGCTCTGTCATTTAACGTGGCCTACAAGGTCGCGATTGCGCTGTTGTTGCTCCTAGTTATTTCCACTTCACAACAATATCACTTACAGTCAGTGGCGAACTTGGTCTAAAAATATTGGTTGCCAAGAGACAAACAGCCCCCCTCCATAAGTATAAGGCTATCATTGAATTTTTATAAGAAATAAATACAATTTTCAAAAACTACAAAAGTGAGAAAAAGGTACAATTAAAATTTTTGCGAAATAAATTTACATTTTTTAATAATTACAGTGTTCATAATTGCACATATTGCTGGCAGTAAAATGTACAATATGGCGAAGCTCCAATATTATTCCTGTATGCAATAATATTGTAACTTCTATTATATTTTCAAGCTACTGAAAGGTCATCAACATTTTGTGTATTTTGAATATATCAATTTTGAGTTTTAATAATCTATGGCTGACGTTAACTGATAGGAAGAATATGTTGTATATATTATTAAGAATATGTTCAACTCTTGAGATATTTCTACTGTTCTCGTCCGCTCTTGCTTTTCGTATGCACTACTCGAATGGTGAAAGCGAAGGAGCCACGATCAAGAAGAGTGTTTTGTAGGACCAAACTGTGTTAGAGAAGGCCCAACAATTATTAAGAATAATAATGAGGCTATTGAAACAGAAGACCTAATTGAAGTGATTCTGAAATTCGTCTGAGTACAACGTCTTATACATTCACTAGAAAATACGGCAATGATTTGCACATATTGTCTAATGTTTAAGAAGGCCTACTTCATCAGGGGCCCATTTGCTATCGGGCAAGCTCACACCCTGGCCAATCCGCCACTGCTTACAGTTGATTAAGGCAGCTGTAGCAGAATATAAATTTCCCGAATCGTTGCTAAGAGGGCACTATGATGGGGCCACGTTGAAAGTCACTGAGTTATGCGGCACGGCTGATTCTATTGCTCATGCTTATCAAAGATGTCTGCCAGGTCACTTGGGTCTTTTTTTATGATCAAATTCACCTCTCCAAACGGGTGTCCGGATACTTTTGATCATGTGATGTATGTATTTTATGTGCCGCAATGTTAAAATATGCCATGCTGTTTTTAAAGCTATGCTGAATTAAGTGGTCGAAGAAACTCGCCCGTATCTAATATACGAGGTCCGATCAAAAAGTTCCGAGACTAGGCCGATATACAACAAAGTACGTACGTTGCTGAAGTCAGGCCATAACCCCCCTCAAAGTAGTCTCCTGTTCCGTATGACACATTGACAGTGGTAGCAGTGTCTTGAATGGTTCTCAGACGATCCTCATGCACCAGTTCCCTAATTTTAGCCACATTTTCAGGGGTTTTGCTCGTAGACCATCGCCCTGACCTCTTGACGTCTTCCAGTGCCGTTCTGCCTCTCATGAAGCGCAAGTGCCACTCAAAACACCTCGCAGGACCCATTGCCATAAGCCTGCCGCAACATTTAATGCGTCTCCGTTCCCGATTTGCGGAGTTTGACGCAGAATTTGATGTTCGCTCGTTGCTATAGTTTGCAGTCCACACCGGAATCGCAGCTGTGTTCTGCACGTGGTCACCAAATATCGTGTAGCACAGCTCCCAATGTTCACAGAACGACGCCACTTGGCACAATGACTCGTGAAGGTCACTGCCCTCGACCGCTGCTCGCGCATCCGCGTACTGACATCTGTTGGCACGCTACGTATCTAGTCTCGGAACTTTTTGATCCAACTTCGTATAAAGTTGAATGTTTGTTTGTTTGTTTGTCCACTATGCAAATCTAGAGTTTTCAATTTAGAACTACCAAATTTGGTATACTATCTCATGGCACTCTAACGTAGACCGTAGTCATTTTTTTAAAGGGGTCGGAGCTCGGAGTCAAGAGACCTCCATACAAAATTTTCTTAAAACGTTCCATATTTTACTTTTTATTTTGAAGTGGTGAACTATCTCATGGTACTCTAACTTAGACCGTAGACGGTTTTTGGAAGGAGTCGGAGCCCGGGTTCAAGGGGCCTTCATACAAAATTTCCGTAAAAAGTTTATTTTTTTACTTTTTTATTTTGAATTCGAATTTAATACTTCTTTTGTGATTAAGTGCAAAAATTTATTTTTTGTGACAAGTGCTTTCCAGTGAAGAACTGCAACACAATTCAGCATCGGAACTGAAGGTAAGCACACACACACACACACACACACACACACACACACACACACACAAAAACCAAACGGAAAAACTAAAAATACTATGTGCCTAAAGACTCTACATAGAATGAAATTCAAATTCAATGAAGAAAGGAAATACAGTATTAGGTATGGTTCATGCTGTAAAAAATTAACCGTTTCGATTTGATTTGTACAAAATTTAGATAATGAATTATCACCAAATTCTCCCCAGCAACTCCCGGCAATTCAGCTAGTATCTGAATATGCCTTTTAGCTTCCTATTCTTTTGCCACAGCGGAAAAAGTCTCTCAGATCTTTAACATTTGAGAAAAAAACATGTCGATGGTTCAAGCCAATCCGTGAGTTTAAAAGATGTTCCAAAAATTTCAACATGATTTTCATTTCTTGTTAAAATATAATAATCACGAGTTACATTTAGCAGGATCAAATAAATTTACGTACTATTTATGGGGTCAACATTTCGTCAGAAAGTTCATCGATAACAGGTATTTAATTTTTTTAGAACAGGCGTACGTGTGTATGCTAGGAGTTCAGCGTTCTACAAAACACACAGAATAAATCGTTATTAATAGGAATTATCTAAAATCTGTTACGTATACATCAGGTTCATTGACATCGTAAGTGTTCGTTGCCGTTGCTTAAATGTGATATCACGACTGTCGTGAGTATTCAGATCCTCGTAGCTCTCTCCAAATAGAGTGTCGACATTCTTGTTGAATCAAATCTAATCTAAACAAGAAAATGATACTGAGTTCTCGGATGTAATAAGGACGTCTTTTGAATCCTTTTCAAAATGAAGAAAAAAAAAATATCAATGCAGGTTTTTTGAATAAAAATTCAGTGAAAAAGGAGAACACATTCACGCCTCCTACAGAAAATCTGCGCAGTGTAAGCAGTGTTCATGTATTGATTGAAAAGGTTCCAGAAAAAAGAAAGAAATTTCTACGCAGTGTGGTAAAACATCCAGAAATAGCTAAGTAGGTGAATTAAAAAGTAAGTTACACCTAGCGCCATCTGGAGTAGGATTGCAGTCAGACTGTGTGCGCTTGGGAGCGAAGTAGACACTACGTCTGACCTGCCGACGGGAGGTGTTTTAGTTCAGTAACTGCGTAAGGCGTGTGCAAGAGGCAGATCGTAATGGCGTGTCAATTGGATTCTTACTCCAAATTGGAAGTGCTAGGAACCATTCGATTTTTGTGGGCTAGGCGCCTAAATTGAACTGACATCCATCGTGAAATCTGTGCTGTATACGGGGAAAATGCCATGTCTCGCCCCGCCATTGTAAAGTGGTACCAACAATTTGAAAAGCGTCGCACAAATTTGACGGACGAATACCGCGAAGGCAGACCAATATCCAGCACTCCGGAGTATGTTGCCTCTGTTGACGGCATGATACGGGATAATAGGCGTATTAAAATCATGGAAATTGCCAGAACGTTTGACATTTCGTACGGGACAGTGCATTCCATCATTTACGAGCAACGGGAATTCAGGAAATTCTGTGCGAGATGGGTGCCACGTTTACTCACCGACCAGCACAGAAACCAACGTTGCCTGTCGTCTTTGGCTCTTCTGCAACGGTATTCTGCTGAGAGTCACAGTTTTTTGCATCGAATCATCACAGGTGACAAAACGTGGTTTCACCATTTCACCCCTGAAATCAAACGATCGTTCACGGAATGGAAGCATGTCACCTCTCCAACAAGGAAGAAGCGCAAAGTCCAACGATCCACGGGAAAGGTCATGGTGACTCTTTTCTTTGACTATGAGGTGTTGTTTACACAGAATTTCTGCCAATGCTAACTCTTATCACCAAACGTTATGAAATTTTGCGAAAGGCAATTAAGGACAGACGCCGGGGTAAGTCGAACGAAGGTGGTCTTTCTGCTGCACGACAGCGCCACACCCCACACAACACGGAAAACAAAGGAATCGCTGCAGTCATTCAAGTGGGAAGTGCGGCAACATCCAACGTATAGCCCCGACTTATTCCCGTGCGACTACCATTTGTTCGGTAAAATGAAACAGGACCTTAGTGGATAACGATTCCAAACCGACGAGGATGTGAAAACCGCGGTCCGGTCCTTAACTGGTTGCATCAAACTGGAGGAGACTTTTTCTGTACAGGTATGGAATAGTTAATTAAACGTTGCGATAAATGCTTACAGTCCTTAGGCGATTACGTCGAAAAAAGAATAAATGTTGTACCTTTAAACCAACATACATCTCCTGAGTATACGTTGTTGTTTTTTTATTCAACAGTGTAACTAACTTTTTGATCCGCTCTCGTACGTTCGGCTACTAGTAGCTGAAATGTGCGCTACAAAGAAATCCCAAATTGTGTGCAAAACATTTCTCATAACGGAAGGTATCCAAGGCAAAGGGAATTTTTCAAATCGGGTTCTTAAAATCAAAGATACGGTTCCAAGTATGATACAAATAGAAATGAACACTTACACACCCTAGTGGAAAAACTATGGGACACAAAAATGGGCAAAAACGTAGGCTGCCAGAAAAAGAATGTGACTGTACACTGTTCAAAAATTCGTAGGAGGTTGCACCAAAAAGTTGTGCTACACCACTTTCTGAGAAAAGATGCACCATTGTGTGGCGCACACAAAACCCAACAACATGGTGCAAACTTGCACAATAATACCTTGTACCACAATGTGGTGAAAAGTTGCACCATGTTGTTGGGTTTTGTTTGCACCACACAATGGTGCATCTCTTCTCAGAAAGTGGTGCATCTGGTGTAGCACAACTTTTTGGTGCAACCTATCAAGAAATTTTTAACAGTGTGGTTGTAACGTACCAACGGAGTTGGTCAGTATCAAGGTGACTGTGGTCCTTGTGGTCCTTTTCGAAATATGCAGCATTAGTAGAAATGCACTTATCCCTTTTCTGTCACTCTTGAAGTACGTGTGAGAGAGAAATCAGTTTTTGACAGTTCCTACAAAATCGCCTCCGTTTTTTTTTTTTTTTTTTTTTTTTTTTGGTAACGGCCTTTTCTGATGGAAAAGCGTTGAACCCGTACTGATTTTTTCAACGACGAAAAGTGAAAATGTCACAAGGGGCCAAGCCCGGGCTTTACGGTGGATGTGCAGGCAGAAGATGCTGATTTTGGCTAAGTATTCCATTAAAACATTGGCCACATGGGGTATGACATTTTCATGGTGAAGTGTCCACCCTCCTACGTGCAGAACAGGACTTTTTTTTCAGATATGCTTATGTAAATATCGTAGAACAGTGATATAATAAGCTCCTGTGACGGTCGTATGAGGTGGTACGGTATGTTGATAAATCATCTCGACACTATCAAACAATGGGATGATTTATAGGGCTAGGATTTTTATGACCTAAAAATTACTAGAGAATGCCTCATAAAAATGTATTCTTAACACAAAAAAAAAATGCCCTATAAAACAAAAACAAATAAACCTAGCAAACACACATTAATTTTTTTATGAACTTGCAAAACTAATTAATTAAAAAAGAAGAAGGGGTGCATGAAACAAACCAAAAAGAATCTAAAAAATATAATTTAATCTGTTGACTGTTGCTGTGTCAACAGAAATTCTTTATTTTACTAACCAGCATACGACCTATGAAACACAACAAGAGATGAGCAAGAAATACAACTTATTTCTTTTCCGTTTCTCTGCCAAACTAAAATTTATTGCCTAAAAAACATGCCCTATAAGACAAAAAAAAAAAAAAAAATCACCTTAAAAATATTGAACTTTTTACAGATTCTGTGCCAAACTGAGTCTTTTTTTTAATTTTGTTTTTTGTTAACGATGATCATCTTCATCCAAAAATGCTCCTTTATTCATTGAAAATACCAAAATATGCGAACCATTGACTCAAAAATAACAACAACAAAAAAAAATGACCTGTAAAAGAAAACAAGAGAAAGACAAAAATGCAACTTACATTTTCTGACAGTTCCTGAGATAAATTGAAAGTTTGAATTTTACCAACAACAAAATTTATTTGAAATTTTTCGTTTGCCGTGGCAAACTGAAAGTTTTTATTTTATCAGTCCAGAATTGCAATGCACAACAAAAATCATTTGCAGATTTTCAAAAGAGAATGATTTTCTATTGTCTGCCAACAAAGCTTTATACATTGAAAAGATCCTTTACACTTCTACTGACGCCACAGTAGTGTACCTGAAATAAATTACATCACTCTGTTCAGTCGCCTGAAATTTCACAAAGGGAAAGTTTTTCCCGGTTAGCACATCTGCAATTAAGCACAGCTTTTCATATCCTACATTTTTTTTTTTTAAAACTGGCTCAATTTTCTTTTGCACAGAGCCTTTCCCATTTTTCCAGTCACAATGTTTCAGGTCAGTCACAATGCTTAGGTCATTCACAACTTTCTTCATCAAATCTATTTGATGCACTAATAGTACTACAGACATCTCCAAGGAAGTAATAGCACCAGGCAGAAATCCAAAATTCAGTTTTATGTAGGAAAATTTACCTGCAACTTCAGGATCAGAAAGTAATCTGCACAACTTTAATTAAGGCTGCTTCACCGCTGTTAAATGAGTCGATGATCGTCTTCATCGAAAAATGCTCTTTTTGTTGAAGATACCAAAATATGCAAAACAAACGATGACTCAAAAAAAAAAAAAAAAAAAAAAAAAAAGGGGCCTTAAACATGATCGAAAACCCGAAAAAAAAATAATGCCATATTGCGCAAAAATCACGAAAAAATTGCCTTAAAAAAGGTACTTAAATCAGCTTAGTTTTGCATGAAATACATTTGTACATTTGTATACACTTGAACACAGTTTTAGAATGCAAAAATAAATAAATAAATAAAAATAAAATGGAAAAAATAAAAATCCCTGCCCTAGTGATAATCATTATCTTCCCAGCGGAAGGCAACTGTGAAAACACAAGTTTGTCAGTGACGGAGATCGAACCCGCGCGCCCCTCACTCCGGAGTCAGATCAGATCAGATCATATGCAGATAATTTTAGGAAGGGAGTGTCTGACCCCCAGGTCTTAAACAACCCTTGGAAATAGGAAGCTAGAAAGATTTGGGGTAGAGTGCCCGATAGGAAAGTGACATGGAAGCGAGGTAAAAAGGGGAGGAAGACGCCCTTATTTATTACACAGGGGGGAGCAGTACCCGAGGTCCGACGGCTTAACGTGCCCATCCGACGCACGGCGGATATTTAGTGGTTCGAGCATTCGTACCTGCCTGGGATCGACCCTGAGGTTTTCCCATGGCAGTCACGAACGTTGACCACTAGGCCATCCGCCGCCCATCTCACATCGGAGTAAGTTGCTCTCCCAACTAAGCTGCACGGACAAAATGTACTGTTGCAGATTTGACACCTTTCGCTACGTTCCAACTCAGCAAACAACGATTTTTTAAAGTACCACTACCCTTTTAACTAGTGCTCGAAATGAAAATTTTACTCATATTTAGCTAAAAATCCTCCGGAAAAAATACCTTCGCCACGAAATCTCCAAAACTGAAACAGCAAAAAAACTCCCTGGAAGAAAAACTCCTTTGTGTGAAAACGTAATTGACAATTCCGTGGATTACTATTGCACCATAAGTTAGAAATGGCGGCTGCCGATTTCAGTTGGTTCACTTGTATTAAGTCACTGTATGATGCAACAGTGCACCTCCTTGTAACACTTGTCTTAATCTCCTGTCACTAACCACCACCTACCGGAAAGGCCAGATCTTTATAGATCTATTTATCCAGGTGTAAAGTGGTCACATTCGGGAAACTTGAAATGGAAATGGAAAAATTTAGAGTGCAGGACTCCTTAAGGATATGAATGAAAATTTAAGATCACATACACATATACTGGGAACATATATCCTTAATTGCAAGTTGCTCTTTGTCTGATGTTACTTCCACCGCAATTGTGCAGTTTCTACAATTCTTCGACATTACGCACCAAAAGATGTAGTCAGAGGGGAGCTATATGACACACCCCTTTGGGAGTAACCGGTCCCCTCAGAGATCAGCCCCTCCCTCCAGGGTGCTATCATACAGATCTCCGGGACATCTTGTAGACAAACCAAATATAAGAAACCATATGAAAAGAAAGCCTAGGCTTTACTCACTCACACTTGCAAGACAGCGCGTAGGAATATCACATTTCACATCCAATCCGAAAGGAAAGGTTTTTTCCTTTAAAATTTTTACGGTTTTTTTAACTTTAAAAAATAAAGAATTTTGTTTCGTTTGTGGATTCAGCTGGCACTACTTCTCATACATCAAGGACTGGGGTTAAAAAACTTATTTATAACGAGGAGTCTATAACCCGGGACCAACAGATTAACGAGACTTCCAAACCTCGTCCAATTATTAGTGATTCAGCTGGACTGAGAACTTAAGGTCTTAGAACTTTAAGGTCCCGAGCCGAGAAGACAGACCCCTCCCCCATCAATAGGGACTTTCATGAAATAAGAACACCACTCCCCTATCCTTTACGGTTCCCACACAGCTATTTCTCAAGGGCACGAGGCACATAAGGTTTCTATGTTTAAGAATGCGCGCTCTGAAGGATTGAACTTATAAGTTCATGTGTATACCACTCCCCTACCCTTTACGTTTCTCACACAGCTATTACTCAAGGTTTAAACGAGACACATAAGGTTTCTTTTTTTAAGATTGCGCGCATTTAACGACCACAGCTATTACTCAATGGGCTATAAGACACAGTCGCCCGTTTCTATGTTTAGGGTCACTGGCTCGCAGTGAAGGAGAGAGCCAGTGCCGTAAGACATGTGAACACAACATCCATGCCTCACCGGGATTCGAACCCGGACCCCTTACGGACGAATGATCAGAGGCACAGCGCCTTAGACTCACTGCGCCACCGGGGAGGCATAAGGTTTCTATGTTTAAGAATGCGCGCTCTGAAGGATTGAACTTATAGGTCATGTGAATACCACTCCCCTACCCTTTACGTTTCGCACACAGCTATTTCTGAAGGGCACGAGGCACATAAGGTTCCTATGTTTAAGAATGCGCGCTCGCAAGTCAGAGACGCCAAAAAAAAGTTTCTGCACTTCCCACTACTAAAATTAGTGCCGGTATGTAAATTCCGGGTAAAAAAAGTGCTGATATTAAATACGAGGAAAAAAGAAGCACCGGTGTGAAATACTAGCAAAAAAGAAGTGCCGGTATTCCACACCGGCCCATTTCGAGCACTGATTTTAACGTACGTCACGTAGCTGCGTCGCTACAGCTGTAGTCTCATTCTTTCTGACAGCCTCCTCGTCACAAACGCTAGCAGGAGTAAGAAGAATTTTTTAAAATCGGACTGTTACAAGCGGAGATATCATCATTGCAGAGATTTACATTAGCGCTCCTCTGGTCGGAAAACTAAACATTATCTTGAGGGAGGGGAGTGTAAGTGCACATAAATGTTTTCCAAGGTGAGTGGCGTCTTACTGAAAAGAAATTTTTTCTGTTGTATTTTTAGAAGTAAAGATAGATTGGAAGCACGTTGAAAACAGAATTATGCACTTACTGCCCCTAGTTTCATAAAAAAATGTAAAATGCGTGCAAAATATTCATCGTCGGGGCCTCTATCTAACACAATATAGTTTTTAAAATAGGATTTTTAGAAGCGGAAGTTTTGTGAAAAAATACAGTGTGCACTTACGCTCCTCATCGATGACACCATGTATTATTTCAAATGGAAACTAAATGTAAACTAATTTTGAATAATAGCCTGTGTACTTAACGGAGAGGTTAGGCACGGCAAAAACCCAAAAACGTGAAACGTGTGGATCGTCGTAGTTTAGGCTTTGGAATGCAGAGACAATTTTTCCAATCAGACTAATAGTTGCAGAGATATGGTGTCCACAGACACACGAACGTCACAGTGATACTATCAACCGTACTGTTTGTTTCTGTTTTTTTCGAAAGACGTGCTGAAAACGTTATGGCGAAATGCCTTTTTTTATCAGTGGTGAGATTCGAACCACGTCTGCCCGCTCCAGAGCCTGTTTTTCTCCCGACTGAACTACATCGACATTGGCTTATCGCTGCAACTTGCCATTTTGTCTCATGCGTCACCTCAGTGGTACGTCATAACGTATCTTCCAAACAATAAAATGTATTTGTTTAAACGCAAATAAAAATTTTGAAATCTAGGTAAGCAAATTTTCATTTATACGAGGGTCATAACAAAAGTTCACTTTTCAGTTTTGTTTATCTAAATTTTGAAATCTAGATAAGGAAATTTTCCTTAATACGAGGGTCATAACAAAAGTTCATTTTTTTATTTTATCTAAACTTTGAAAATTTCATTAATACGAGGGTCATAACAAAAGTTCATTTTTTTATTTTATCTAACTTTGAAAATTTCATTAATACGAGGGTCATAACAAAAGTTCATTTTTTAGTTTTGTTTATCTAAATTTCGAAATCTAAGCAAATTTTCATTAATACGAGGGTCATAACAAAAGTTCTGCACACGTTAATCCTAAACGGAAGCAGTCGGGAAAATGATTGCGCCATGTCAGTCAGACTCTCAGCAACGCAGTGGTGTCAAAACGACGGGCTATCATTTGCTGTGTGGACTTGGGAGGGTTTAGAAATGGAAGCGTGCAGCTCCTCAGGTCGAGTCACTGCGTTTCACCAGCGGTCGCACGTGAAAGTAGAAAACTCGGGGGGGGGGGGGCTCCGACACAAATCCACACTGCCTTACAAGTTTGTGAGGAAGGGACTCTTGATCGAAGCACAATTTCTCTCTGAGGACAAATTTGAGACCGAAAATTCTTCAAAATCACCCGAATTTGTTAGAAGCGGAAGAGATCTTGCTGCATTTTTCATGGTGCATCGCATCGTGTCATGGTGCATCGGCGATATGGGGACTTTTGTCGAAATATGGCTGGGAAATTTTGTCCTACCCACCATATAGCCCTGATCTCAGTCCACCCGACTTTGATCTTTTCCCAAAGTTCAAAAATCGGCTCCGTGGCATCCTCTACGAATCGCTGGATGAATTGTCATTTGACGTGACCCGAGTAATACGAGGGCTGAACAAAAATGGCGTACCACGGGAGCATCCAGGACCTACCTCACCGCTGGCAAGCTGTCATCAGCAGCGGAGGGAGTACATTGAACGGCAATAAGGTAAGTTTTCTCCGTTACTTCACACTTTCATCAAAAATGGGCAGTATGCACAACTCTCGTTAGGACCTCCGTATTGTCGTTAATGACTCCGATTAATGCGGATTCGTATGATGCGTGACGCATTGTAATTTGTGGTATAAAAGTAGTGTAAACAAAAATTCTATGGTTTTCTTTAATGTACCTGCTAATTAATAAATTTCTGCATTTTCTAACTGGCAATGCTAAAGGTGATGATGTAAGAGCCCCTTCTTGGAAAACGAAACTGAAAATGGCAAGACGCCTAAAGCCTCTGTACGTATACTTGGCTCATGTTTTAAAACAATACTGGCTTATAAGTAAGTGGATTCTTCTTTTAAGAAACGTTCACGTAATTCTTGACTTTGATTTATCCATGAATGTAGAGTTCGTGAAACATAACATGTAACGCTGTTTGTCAGTAAAACGTGACTTGCTCGGAGAGCATGCGATTTGTGATGTTTATATACTTGAGGTTAGTATGCATGAAACTGATTTGCCTTTTTAAGTTTTTAACGTTCGCAGATCAGAATTCTCGCTGATTTCAAAGCTCCAGGTAATGTTTACATTTTCTCTTGAAAAAACTGAAAACGCCCAGAATTGCAAGAACTTCAGTGTAAATATATAAAGTGAGAAAAATTACACAACGCGAAAAATAGTTTTTTATTTCTTCTTCTTCTTCTTCTTAGACTGTTGACACCCACTGCCGAGTATAGGCCTACCCCCAGTCTTTTCCAACTTCCTCGATCCTTATCTTCAGTCCACCATTTAGCACCTCTAAGGTCATCTCTCCATCTTATTCTCTGGCACCGTCATCGTCTTTTTCCATCTCTCGGTTGCCATTGTGTTATTTTTCGTGTTCATATTTCAGTCTTCCAACATGTTCAGCCCATCTCCACTTTGATTCTTTTATTTACGCTTTCCAACCGTAGGTTGAAGAAGCGTATATGCTCCAGCTCTGTCCGTCCGTCTGCCCGCACGATAACTGGCGTAAAACTGGTTCGATTTCAATAACATTTTAGTATGTGGTACGGGACCACTTGGGGACGAATCCTATTGAAAATGGGACAAATGGGGTCAAAGGTCACGGCGTAGGAGCGGGATCCATTCCATTGCATTTATACGTCATAACTTGCGTAAATATGGTTCGATTTCAATGAAATTTTACTATGTGGTAGGGGACGGCCTAGAGACGAACCCTGTTCAAAGTGGGTGAATTGGGGTCAAAGGTCAGGACATAAGAGCGGGATGCATTCCATTGCCCTTATGCGTCATAACGTACGTAAAAATGGTTCGATTTCGATGAAATTTCAGTATGTGGTAGGGGACCATCTGGGGACGAACCGTATTGAAAATGGATGAAATGTGGTCAAAGGTCAGGACATAGGATTGCGATCCATTCCCTCGCCCTTATCCCATATTATTAAGGTGGACGTCAAGTAATTTTTCTTCCTATACTTCCAATGGAAAAACTTTTGTACACATTTCCTTCATAATTAATGTGTTCCCAAGGATGAAAATTTGAACACCGATTAAAATAACTTCTTATTATAGCTTGGAATACTTAATATTTTCTAAAACATAACCATAATTATATTAAAAATCAATAACTTTTCCTTTGGTAGTGTTGAAACCAGAAAAAGGATGGCGCGACCTGTACTTTGATGACGTCAGTAGACAAACAAATGTTGGATTGCATAATTATGGTTATGTTTTAGAAAATATTAGGTATTCCAAGTTATAAAATGAAGCTATTTTAATCGATGTTCAAAATTTCATCCTTGTAAACGCGTTAATTGTCCAGAAAAAAGATGGCGCGACCTGTATTTTCATGACGTCAGTAGACAAACAAATGTGCGGATCCTATTAAACTTTTATGACGTCACACTCCTGCCAGCAGATGGTCGCGATTCCCATCTGCCTCATTACGTCACGCGTTGTGTGCGTATGTTCGTCCGCACGATAACTCGCGTAACAATCGTTCGATTTCGATGAAATTTTAGTATGTGGTAGGGGAACACCTGGGTAGGAACTCTATTGCAAGTGAACGAAATGGTGTCAAAGGTTAGGACATAGGAGAGGGATCCATTCCACTGCTCTTATGCGTCATAACTAACGTAAAAAAGGTTCGATTTCGATTAAATTTTAGTATGTGGTAAGGGATCACCCGGGGACGAATCCTATTGAAAATGGGCGAAATGTGTCAAAGGTTAGGACACAGAAGCGGGATCTATTCCATAGCCCTTATGCATCATAACTAACGTAAAATTGCTTCGTTTGCGACAAAACTTTATCATGTTATTTCGGAGGTACACTGAACCAGTTCTGTTGAATATCATCGAAATGGAATCAAAGGTCAGGGCACAGGAGTGAGATTTATTCCACAGCCATTTTCCTCATAACTTGAGTAATGATTTCTAGTATGTTGAAAAGCGTATCATAATCAATGCATTGCATGATTTTACTAACTTGTTATTTGTATAATATCTATTATTTCTGTTCTTTCTGTTATAAGTTCATTTCTAACTCTGTCTCTTCTTGTTATTCCTGACCTCTCTAACTTTCGTACCGATACTCTTGCTTTTTTTCCTTGTCGCGCCCCCTTTTTTACGCTTTCCAACCGTAGGTTGAAGAAAGGTATAAGTTCCAGCTTTGTCCGTCCTTCTGTCTGTCTGTCTGTCTGTCTGTCCGCACGATAATTGGCGTAAAAATGGTTCGATTTCGATGACATTTTAGTATGTGGTAGGGGACCACCTGGGGATTAACCCTATTGAAAATGGGACAAATGGGGTCAAATGTCACGACGTAGCAGCAGGAATCTATTCCATTGCACTTATACGTCATGACTTGCGTAAATATGGTTCGATTTCAATGAAATTTTACTATGTGGTAGAGGACCGCCTGCGGACGAACCCTATTCAAAATGGATAAATTGGGGTCAAAGGTCAGGACATAAGAGCGGGATGCATTCCATTGCCCTTATGCGTCATAACGTGCGTAAAAATGGTTCGATTTCGATGAAATTTCAGTATGTGGTAGGGGACCACCTGGGGACGAACCGTATTGAAAATGGATGAAATGGGGTCAAAGGTCAGGACATAGGATTGCGATCCATTCCCTCGCCCTTATCGCATATTATTAAGGTGGACGTCAAGTAATTTTTCTTCCTATACTTCCAATGGAAAAACTTTTGTACACATTTCCTTCACAATTAATGTGTTCCCAAGGATGAAAATTTGAAAATTGATTGAAATAACTTCATATTATAACTTGGACTGCTTAATATTTCGTAAAACATAACCATAATTTTATTAAAAATCAATAACTTTTCCTCTGGTAATGTTGAAACCAGAAAAAGCATGGCGCGACCTGTACTTTGATGACGTCAGTAGACAAACAAATGTTGGATTGCATAGTTATGGTTATGTTTTAGAAAATATTAGGTATTCCAAGTTATAAAATGAAGCTATTTTAATCGATGTTCAAATTTTCATCCTTGTGAACGCATTAATTGTCCAGAAAAAAGATGGCGCGACCTGTATTTTCATGACGTCAGTAGACAAACAAATGTTGGATTGCATAATTATGGTTATGTTTTAGAAAATATTAAGTATTGCAAGTTATAAAATGATGATATTTTATTCGATGTTCAAATTTTCATCCTTGGGAACGTATTAATTGGGAAGAAAATGTGTACAGAAATTTTTCCATTCGAAGTAGAGGAAGCAAAATTACTTGACGTTCACCTTAAAGGAGCAATTCTTGTAGTATGTAAATTTTAGTTTGAAAACGGCTCTAAGGATTTTGATGAAAGTCGTTAACCTACCATTTTCTGGTACTTGAAATCGATTTAGCTTGATCTTGACTTTAAAAAAATTCGTTTTGTGGGTTAAATAACCACCCCGAATTACCGCGTTTTTAGTGTAGTGTCATGGCGTCGAGCCATTAGATGTTGGTGCGCGGTCACGCCATCTGTCTCATTACGTCACGCGTGGTGTGTGGATCCTATTAAAGTTTTATGACGTCACACTCTTGCGAGCAGATGGTCGCGATTCCCATGTGCCTCATTACGTCACGCGTTGTGTGCGTATGTTCGTCCGCACGATAACTTGCGTAACAATCGTTCGATTTCGATGAAATTTTAGTATGTGGTAGGGGAACACCTGGTAAGGAACCCTTTTGAAAGTGAACGAAATGGGGTCAAAGGTCAGGACATAGGAGCGAGATCCATTGCACTGCTCTTATGCGTCATAACTAACGTAAAAAAAGATTCGATTTCAATTAAATTTTAGTATGTGGTAGGGGACCACCTGGGGAAAACCCTATTGAAAATTGGCGAAATGGGGGTCAAAGGTCAGGACATAGGAGCGGAATCACTTCCATCGCCATTATGCATCATAATTTACGTAAACATGTTTCGATTTCGATGAAATATTAGTATGCTCTAGGGACCTGCCTGGGGACGAATCCTATTGAAAATGGGTGAAATGGGATCAAAGGTTAGGACACAGAAGCGGGATCTATTCCATAGCCCTTATGCATCATAACTTATGTAAAATTGCTTCGATTGCGACAAAACTTTATCATGTTATTTCGGAGGTATACTGAACCAGTTCTGTTGAATATTATCAAAATGGGATCAAAGTTCAGGGCACAAGAGTGAGATCTATTCCTTAGCCATTTTCCTCATAACTTGAGTAATAACTTGAGTAATGATTTCTAGTATGTTGGAAAGCGTATCATAATCAATGCATTGCATGATTTTACTAACTTGTTTTTTATTTCCTCGTGACAATGGAAGAGACGTGCCCCTCCCACGTCTGATCTCTTCCCGCCTGTCCCCCTGCCCCGAATAATTTGGTAAATCTGCGCTGCTGGGTAAACCCCAATGCATTAAGGTACACATTGAATTTCGAGTTTCTATTCCAGACTATTGATAGCATATTTGATTAAACTAAATTGGTTATTTAACTGTAAATGAAATTGACAAAAGTGGAGTGAGGTAGATAATATCAGCCCCAAAGGGACAGGGCTTAAATTTGAAAGTCGAGAAAGGGGAAGGGGGTGTACCAAAAACAGTATTTGGCCCAATATGTTACGTAGTTTTTTATTTTTTTTAAGCCGTCAAAGTGGTAAACAGATTTTGCCGTTTTAGTATAACTTTGTTTTCTTCTACAAGAATACTGAAGTACAAATAGGGGAAGCGGGTGTACAAAAAACAGTATTTGGCACAATTTGCTACGTAGTTTTTTTGTCTTTAAGCCGTCAAAGTGGTAAACAGACTTTGCCGTTTTAGTATAACTTGATGTTCTTCTACAAGAATATTGAAGTATAAATAGGGGAAGGGTGTGTGCCAAAAACAGTATTTGGCAGAATTTACTACGTAGATTTTTTTTTTGTATTTTGGTTTTTTTAGGCCGTCAAAGCGGTAAACAGACTTTGCCGTTTTAGTATAACTTGGTTTTCACCTACAAGAATATTGAAGTACAAATAGGGGAAGGGGGTGTACCAAAAACAGTATTTGGCACAATTTGCTACGTAGTTTTTTTTTTTAAGCCGTCAAAGTGGTAAACATACTTTCCCGTTTTAGTGTAACTTGGTTTTCTTCTACAAGAATACTGAAGTACAAATGTATACAAATAGCTTTAGTAGAAGTTCAGTCTATACATGCATATATTTTAACAATAAATTACGTGGGAGATAGGCAATGTATATTAGGACAAAGTCCACTATAATACTGTTACACACGTTGTAGTATATGAGCTTCGAAAAGACAAGTTGACTTCAATGATAATGGAATATTTATAGTTTAACTTAAGAATATTTCTTTATGTACAGCATATATACATTTAAATGTTGAAACCTCACATAGGTTATATCCAGTGAGACATAAAAAGCAGCAATGAAGCATATGGAGCAAAACATATTGCGCTCATCTTTCTCCGGTTTCAGTCCCTCTGGCTTGGAATCAATCATGCTTCTTGTCGAGTGTTGTACCACATCATTAAAGGTATTCCACGTTCAAAGTTCAACACAAACACGAACATCAGCACAATTCTACAAGAAGGGGGTGATGAGTTAAAATAAGACTATTGTCAAAACTAGATTACGTTGACGCAGCCAGAATTTTAGCAGCTGAAACATTCCGCTGTTCTGTGCCAAGTTATTATGAAGTATCAAGATTAAAAGATTTAAAAATCTTTTAATCTTGATACTTCATAATAGCTGTTGTCCGAAGTCGTACTACAGCACATGGAAAACAAACTACTTCAACAAGAACATTTACCGATGATATTCCTACGATATGTGGATGACATTCTTGTCATCTGGAAATATTCAGAAGATAGCTTAATGAGGTTTATTGAAAAATATAACGAATACTATCCAACAATACAGGTTACTGTCGAGGAAGAAAATAATGGAGAGTTGTCCTTCCTTGACATTCTGCTTTGTAAACATCATGGACGTATTAATTACTCAGTATACAGGAATAATTATACCAAATGATTCAATCCACCCTAAACATTATAAAGAAGCTGCATTTCATTCATTTATTAGAAGAGCTGTTTCCCATACGTCAAATAGAAGTTTAGAACTGGCAGAAATGAAATGGATCGTAGAAACAGCCACAGCATTTGGATATGATAAAAGATACATTTGGAAGATGTATAGAAATTATAAAACCAATATTAACAGACCTAAGAGTGAAAATAACGTTGAGAACATCCCACAGTTTTGCAGACGTTTACCTTACATACCACAGTTAAGCAGCATTTTGAAAAAGGAATGTAATAAAGTGAATATAAGATTCGCCGATATTGTAATCGATAACAACAAATTCCTTACCGCCGATTACAGTAATTACGCAATTATGCATAGAGCAGGTGTATACGGTATACCCACGAAGAATAACGACACCGGTAATATTAATAATATCTACATAGGTAGTACTAAAAGACGACTAAAAACAAGAATGGAAGAACACAAAAGAAATTGGAAAAAGGGTGAGCAACGAACATCTCTTATTACATATTGCATTAATAATAATTCTATCCCCGTGTGGGAAAATGCAAAAATATATACTACGCATAACACACATAAAGATATTGTATTCTGAGTTCGTTGTGATAGAAAAAAACAGAGGATTTAATTGCAATGAACGGGCACCATTTGAATTGCCGTTTGCCTGGCGATACATAATAACAAAAGAAAAAGAAACTGAAGAAAAGTACATAAAAGCTAAATTTGTTGAAAATGTCTCATCCAACAACGATTAATAATGAAATTACAAAAAAAGAACACCAGATGGCGCAACAATAGCAAACGTCGTAAATCACATGATTAACCTACTCACGGATACAGGACCAATGAGCGATGAGTCGACTGGTGAGAGGGAGGTAATCAGTACAATAAAAGCATATGGATGTCTCTCATCCACAAATCACCAGCCTAACTTAATTTCCAATGTAAAAAACCCTGCGTTTTCGCATTCCAAAAATAGCTCTCCCTGCAGTCCGCAACATTCAGTACATTTCAACAAAACCAACATGGGAAAGGTTCATCAGGCAAAAAGGGAAAGGATCATCATTTCAAATAAAATTTCACCTAATAAAAAAGAAAATAAAAGCTCCACACATGCACAACTCACTGTAGTTCCCACTCAGGATACAGCAGTCAAACTGCCAGCAAATACAATTGCAAACTTAGCAACTATTGATTTTCCTCATCAAACTAAACCTGAACCTTTCCCCCTTCTCCAAGAAATTCTCCACCCATGTCCAGGGGTAACTACCCCAACACCAATTTCACAGAAATTAGCCTCTGCTATTTTTACAAAAAATTTCACCCGAAACTCCCTGAACATTATTGTTTGGAACGCAAACAGTATCCGTAATAAAAAGCTCGAATTTATCGAACTTTTAAACGAAGAAAAAATTGACGTCGCACTTATCACAGAAACATCTCTCAAACCAAATATAAATTTCTCCGTTCCTAACTACAAAGTGTACAGAAATGACAGTTATCAAAAGAAAAGGCGGTGTTCTTATTTTAGTCAATGATAAAATAAAACACTACGAATTTCCCATAAAAAATAAATTAAATTTCCTTGAAGCAATCGCCGTGGTACTAGAACTCCAGGATGGCTCAAAAAGAAAATTGTTTGCACCTACAACCCACATTCCAAAAATAATATTTCCAACGACTTGAACGCAATACTATCAGACAAATTTCCCACCATTATTGGAGGCGATTTCAACGCCACCCATCCCACCTGGAATTGCAGACGCACTAATAAAACTGGTAAACTCCTAGCAGACTTTGCACTGCGACATGACATAGAAATAATTTCCCCTACTGAACCCACCAGATTCTCAACAATTGGTACGGCTAATGTACTAGACTTCGCTCTATTTAAAGATATAAATGCTCCGTACGAAATTAACGTCAAACATAAATTAAACTCTGATCATCTCCCAGTGCTACTAAAAATCTACGAAGGCATCAGGCTCCACCCCCTCAGTGGGTTATTAATTGGGAGCTCCTCGCCAAAAATTTCCTTGAATTTCCAACCCCTTCTATAAAGGAATGCAACGATACAGTACAACTAGATGCAGAAATTAATAAATTCCAAGAGCACATTAATGAAATCATCAAGCACTCACAATTTCCCAAAAAACCTTTCAAAAATCATTATGCGCTGCCAAAATGGATTAAAAATAAAATCACCGAAAGAAACCGTGCCTGCAGGAAGTGGCGGCGCACCAAATTAATTCCAGACAGAAACCATTATTACTTCCTAAACAGAAAAATCACCCACTATATTCGAAACCACTACAACTCCGTCTGGAATAAAGCTCTCAGTTCCCTGCCTGAAAATCCCAACGTTATTGACACCACCAATGTATGGGATTTTGCAAGAAGAGTCAAAGGTTCCAACAAATATATTCCCCCGATTCGTAAACCGGACAACTCAATTGCATACGACGACGAAGAAAAAGCTGAAATCTTCGCAGACTATCTTGCAAATCAATTCTCTGTTACTAATTTCCCAGGTACTAAAAATCACGATGAAATGATCGAAAAAACAATCCAAAAATATTTCCGTGAACAGGAGAGCTCTCCCTACAGTCCGCAAGTAGGCTCTCCCTGCAGTCCGCAAGTATCATGGCCGTTGGCTTCAGCCACGAATGAGAAAACCAAAAAATCTACGGAAGCCCCAGTGGTCACTACTGCTGAAATTCACGCTATTATCAGGAAACTTAAGCCAAAAAAAGCTCCTGGAAGAGATGGTATTACCAATAGAATTGTCAAAATGCTCCCAGCCGCATATATTGAAATCATCGCTAAAATTATCCAAGTGGCAATAGATCTCCGCTATTTTCCTGATACCTGGAAAATAGCAGATATTATCCTACTACCTAAACCAGGTAACGATCCAACCATACCAGCAAATCACAGACCAATTTCACTGCTCCCATCTCTCAGCAAAATAATGGAAAGGATCGTATTAAAACACCTACAAAAAATCTGCAAAGATCTCCAAATCATCCCAAATTTCCAGTTCGGTTTCAGACCGGAACATTCACCTAATCACCAAGTTTCCAGAGTAGCCGAAATAAGCTACAAAAATTTCAATCTCAAAAAATCCACAGGTGCAATTTTTCTGGATATTAGCAAAGCCTTCGACCGAGTCTGGATCGCAGGCTTAATCTACAAATTAATTAAGTTCAATTTCCCCCCTGGCTCATCCATCTCATCTCTTCATTTCTCACCAACAGAAAATTCTCTGTTAAACTAAATAGAGCCAATTCAAGCAGAAGAAACATTTGCGCAGGGGTACCTCAGGGTTCGGTACTTGGACCAACACTCTATCTCATTTTCACTGCAGATATTCCAGCGCAAATTGGCATCGAATTAGCCCTTTTTTGCTGACGACACAGCAATTATGTGCTCCTCTACGAATATTCATCTCATAGCCAAAAAACTCCAGAAATTTATTGATATGCTTGAAATCTACTATGCCAGATGGAAAATCTCCGTAAATGCAACAAAAACTCAAGGAATTATTTTCTCAAGAAGCAATTTCCGTCATCCCCAACAAATTAAGCTCTATGGCGAAACAGTTCCGTGGAATTCTAAAGCCAAATACCTCGGAATTATTTTTGATAAGCGACTCTTCTGGGGACCCCACGTCCAATATGCCATAAAAAAGGCCGTCATTCTAAAAAATTCCCTGAGATGCCTTATCTACAGAAGCTCAAAACTCTCCCTCAAGAACAAAATCATGTTATGGAAAATGTGTTTCATCCCACTGCTCCTCTACGGATCAAACAGCTGGGGTATTTGCAGCGAATCTCACCTGAAAAAATTACAACAATTTCAAAATAAAATGCTTCGTCAATTATCAAATGCTCACCCCAGGGAAAGAACTCTGAACATCAGAAATAAACTGCAAATACCTCTCATCAAAGAAATCATCGGCACTCACGCAGAGAAATTCTACGAAAAAATAAAAGCTCACCCGAACCCCACCCTACAAGTTGTAAATGAATATTCAACTGAAATTGTACAGCAATACAAGAGACCCAGACACATGCTCAATATGCTCCCAAAACTTCCACCCAAGCCCAGGAAACAGAGCAGAAAAAATCCCAAGAATCGGAAAAAATCTCCCACAAAAAATGATTTAAGGCCACCATGAGCGGAGAGAAATTTCACCGCCACCCACTCCCCCTGCGGTCCGCACTGAACTTGTCCTTTTGCTTCACGTAATTTCACCAAAACTAAAGGTGCATCAGCCGCGGAAATCTCCCAAGAACTGAATCTCTAAACTTTCTACTTTTCACTCTTTCCCGCAAATAGAACGGGAAGTATGAAAGGTACAGTAAAAGACGTGAAAGGTTCCAATTTTATTTAATTTCATTATCTCTTCAAATTTCCGGGACATTATCTCCACTATATACAAAATTTTTTATCTCCACTTCCAACGAAGTGTCCCTTGTTTGGCCCTTAAAAGGATTAACTCCTTAGCTCCTAATTTCCACTACTACTCAAGCAGTTCACCCCACTATCGCAATTTTCGTTAAAAAAAAAAAAAAAGAGAGAAGAACGAAATAGGTAAGTAAAATCTCGAAAACTACTGCCAAGAGTAAAAATCTCACTATTTCCCTTATGCTTTCTCCATTACAAATTCCTTGTACACCACCAATTCCTCACGCCAGCTCCCCTGGAATTACCAAATCATCAGGAATTACCAGAAAACGGAATTACCATGCACCAACAGAACCAGTATCCATCGTACTTCTACCGCTGCGAAGAGAATTCCTTGGATTATCCCTTGGCTCCGCCCCTTCTCACCAGCCAGACTAACCCCGCTTCCTTGTTAGTGCCAGGAGTTGTTATTTTTTCTCTCAACTGGTAAAAGTGCAATTCTCTCGCGCTCACTTTTAGCAGTATAAATCTACAACTCTATTTTCCTATTCCTCCTTAAACCTTTCCAATCAGGGGACCCTACCCCAAATCTATCTATTTCTTCTTCGCTCCATACAACTGAATGTGAATTGGACCTAAACCTTAAGTAATACTACTACTACTACTTACAACCGACCGCTGAAGATGGGCACAGTGTAGCCTGAAACATGTCCGGACCAGCGAGGAGGGACTTGTTGACTTTTTTAAATCTTTTAATCTTGATACTTCATAATAACTTGGCATAGAACAGCGGAATGTTTCAGCTGCTAAAATTCTGGCTGCGTCAACGTAATCTAGTCTTGACAATGGTCTCAAAATTGTTTTAACTCATCACCCCCTTCTTGTAGAATTGTGCTGATGTTCGTGTTTGTGTTGAACTTTGAACGTGGAATACCTTTAATGATGTGGTACAACACTGGACAAAGAAGCATGTTTGATTCCAAGCCAGAGGGACTGAAACCGGATTAAGGTGAGCGCAATATGCGTTGCTCCATATGCTTCATTGCTGCTTTTTATGTCTCACTGCGATGGATATAACCTATGTGAGGTTTCAACATTTAAATGTATATTCACTGTACATAAAGAAATATTCTTAAGTTCAACTATAAATATTCCATTATCATTGAAGTCAACTTGTCTTTTAGAAGCTCATATACTACAACGTGTGTAACAGTATTATAGAGGACTTTGTCCTAATATACATTGTATACAAATAGGGTGTTCCAAAATTATCTTTACAACTTTGACCCTCAATAAAACAGAAACGGAATAAGAGTACGAAAATCGGTTTATTGCGTATTGAACAGCACGTTCCAAAGTTTGTTGGGATGCTAGTAGAGCTGCACACGCTCACCGTTGGTTGCACGAATAGCATCGAGACGGTATTTGACCTCCTGCCATGTTCTCCTGAGCATGTCCTCAGCAATTGTTGTGATGGCAACACAGACATAAAACGTTGCTTCATCGCTGAATAAAACAAGTTTCAGGAAGTATTCCTCATTATCAATTCTGTGTAGCATATCAGCAGCACAATCGAAACGTTTCGGTTTATCCCTGGGGTGCAGTACCTGCGTCAAATGCACTTTGTATGCAGTCAGGTGCAAGAGCTTGTGCAGCACCTTGTGTATTGTTGTTGGTGGAAATCCCAACTGCCTGGAGGTCGTAAGAATGAACTTCTCTGGATTTTGTAGGAAACTCTGCCAAACACTTCCGTATCCTCTTTACATGTGCTTGACAGGCCAGCGCCCTTTTTATGAAGCACACTAAAAGTCTCTATGAACTTCTTGTTCTACTCTCACACCGAGGGTCTGGATGGTGGATTACGTCGGTTTTTGGTACGGAAATTCCTCTGCACATGTGTACCTGACTTCGTCTCTATGAACCATGCCACACACTGGGCCTTTTCCTGTGGAGTAGCATTCACAAGTTTAGGGTCGTACCTGAAAGGAAACAAAATCTTTTTGCGCACCAATAAAATTTTATGCGTTGCTGTTACATCTACAAAAAACAGAACTTTGCTATTTTATTCCGTTTAAGTTTTATTGAGGATCAAAGTTGTAAAGATAATTTCGGAACACCCTGTATTTTTCCCCTTTCTCGAGTTAGCAGCATAAGGTTTACCGGACCAGAATATGGCGTCCCGGTGGCACAGTTCGCCCTTAATTGAATACCTGTGGGATGAGATTGAGAAGACAATTTGTGACAGAGATTTATCTCCAGAGAACATTCTGCAATTAATGGTCGCCATCACATCTTCTTTGCTGAGCATACCGGTAGAACGATATCAAGCACCTCGCTGAATCGGTGAAACATAGAATCAATGCTGTTTTGAAGGCCCAGGGTGGCCCAACGCGTTGTTAGCTAGATGTTCCTATGGAAACAGCGTTCACATATACACTGTTGCAACGGAACCAGTTATGTTTGGAGTAACCAATACCCATCTAAGATTTCCCTTAAAAGAGTGACAAGACGGAGTATCTACTGTGTATCTCAAAACCCACGAAAGCGTTTCAAATGAAATTCTGAATACTTACTGAGGCCCAGCACTACATCTGGTACACAAAATTTAGAGTTGTTTCATCTTTCCAGACTTCTTAAGGTGGACACTTAGTGATTTTGATTCCTATACTTCCAATGGGCAAACTGCTGTACACATTTTCTTCACAATTAATAAGTTCCCAAGGATGAAAATTTTAACATCGATTAAAATAACTTCATATTATAACTTAGAATACTTATTTTTTCTAAAACATAACCATAATTATATTAAAAATCAATAACTTTTTCTTTGGTGGTGTTGAAACCAGAAAAAAGATGGCGCCACCTGTACATTGATGACGTCAGTACACAAACAAATGTTAGATTGCTTAATTATGGTTATGTTTAAAAAACTATTAAGTATACCAAGTTATAATATGAAGTTATTTTAATCGATGTTCACATTTTCATCCTTGGGAATGCATTAATTGTGATGAAACTGTGTACAGCAGTTTGCCCATTGGAAGCATAGGAAGCAAATTCACTAGACGTCCACCTTAAGGGCCAATTTTCAGTGTTTAAAATTGTCATAACGCAGAGAATTTAGGTTTCTAACCAAAGATTTTGAAAATTCATTGCCTGAAATGTCAACATCGATGAAGCTAAACTTGTTTTCAATCGGATAATTCATCTCTGGATAAACACATTAAAAAGGGGATGAAATGGATATTTTTTGGCTAAAGTATCACGAGTTTTAACTTTTGGCATCAAAGGTGCCAACAGTTCGACGGAAATTATTCCAATGAGCCATCAACAACATCGGTATCTCTTTTGTTTCTCGCCCTGCGTTTGTAGCAGAAGTCTTGTGCTCCCCCCCCAAAAAAAATATTCGGAAAACGGGTTCAAACCTCCAGGATTTCAGGATTTGAATTGGTAAGTATGAAACATTTTTTTCCATTGAAATGTTGCATACTTTCTAAGTCCTAGTAGGTCACTTCGTGTACAAAATTTGAAGTTGATTCAACTACATGTTCTACATTTATTAAATGTAGAATTGTGTTTAGCATTACGCGACCGGCTATAAACAATACCAAAAGGCGCGATAGCGTCCATTGATTTTGGTCTCATTTCATTTCTGCATTTTTCCACTGGTGCATGGAATCTATTAGCATAGGAATAAAGCGAAATGCAAATAAATAGCTGATCTACACTGAGAAAAACATTTTGTTAATTCAACAAAAATTTTGTTGAATTTGCAAAATTATTTTGTTGAAAATTATTGTTGATTTAACAAAATTTATTGTTATCACGACAAAACGTTTTGTTCATTTAACAAAATGATTAGGTCGATTTTTGGGAATTTGTTTGATCCAACAAAACATATTGTTATCATGAAAAAATGTTTTGTTGCTACACCAAAACATATTGTTATCGTGACACAATAAGTTTTGTTGCTATAACAATATATTTTGTTGCAGCAACAAAACATTTTGTCATGATGACAATATGTTTTGTTGGATCAAACAAATTCCCAAAAATCGACCTAATCATTTTGTTAAATGAACAAAACGTTTTGTCGTGATAACAAATTTTGTTAAATCAACAATAATTTTCAACAAAATAATTTTGCAAATTCAACAACATTTTTTGTTGACTGTATATCGACAAAAAATTTTGTTGAATTAACAAAACGTTTTTCTCAGTGTATTTTCTCTTTTCTTTTTTATATGATGTTTCTTATGATTTAATATTATCTATTTCATAGAATAATCTCATATTTTTGCAGTGGAAAAGTTGACCTTGAAAGATGCCATTGCTTTCTTATTTAACATCGCCATGCTCGTGATTGGTAAGCACATTCAAGTCAGTTCTATACATAACGAAAACGTTTAGCTGTGTAATCAGATTCTAAACTGTTATCTATTTGTACATAAACTTAAAATAAAACATACACTCAATGGACAAAACATTAGAGATACCTACATAACAGCGTGCTGGTCTTCCTCTAGCGACAATAACAGCATGTGCACGCTGAGGCATCGACTTCACCAGATGCTGGAGGGTTTCCGAAGGTAATGCCAGCCATATGCCTGTTGCTGCATTGCCCTCAACTCCGCCCGAGACGTCGGTCCATGATACATGGATCTGATGCTCCGCTCATGGCATTCCAGAAAGCTTGCACGGGGTTCAAATCCAGGGACCTTGTGAACCACTGGATGGCTTTAAATTCAGATGATTGTTCCTCGAGCCATGCCTGGGTGGTTGCAGTCCGGTGGGGCGGCACATTCACCAGCAGAAACAGATCAGCGGCAGCAGGATGTGCGAAGGTCATGAAAGCGTGTAGGTGATCACCCAGCAGATGCTTGTAGCGGGGAATGGTTAAGGGCCTCTCCGAACACACAAAGGGATCTAATATGACAAATGAGAAGGCTCTCCAAACCATCACAAATACAGCCGACCTGGCACGACGGGGCCGAGGCCTCATGCTGTCTACGCCACACCCGCCAGCTCGGTGCAGCTGAAAGCGGGACTCATCTGACCACACGACGCGGCGCCACGCTATAGAGGTCCAGTTTTGATGTTCCCTGCACCAGACGAGGTGTAATTTTCAGTGACGAGGAGTCAACAGTGGCACACGAGTAGGGCGTCGGCTCCCGTAGCCCATGGTATGAAGCGTGCGTCGTACCGTTCACTCGCTGACGCTGTTGGGCCTCCGACATTTAACCTGGATGTGATTTGCGCCGCCGTTGCCAAGTGGTCTGTCAGTACGAGCCTGGGTAGTCTACGTCGACACCAGTCATCAAGGACATGTGGTCGGCCACTGCTTACTCTTTGCTGCTACGTCCGTCAATGGCATACACGCGGAACACCCTTGATACGCGGTTGCCCTCAGGAACTCTAGGGGCTCCTAAGGGCAACACTTGGGCGGGAGAATGACCCATCTGTCTTGCGCCGACAATGCGTCTACTATCAAAGTCGCCCAGATCATCACGTTTACCCATGACCATCCATTGCGATGCTGTTGGGAAGCCTGCTGCCCGTTTATTTATCGCCTGCGTTCGGTTTGGGTCTGTCTGTTGCACTGTGCGCGGGAAATGCCATGTTAACTGCCCATCACCCCCTATCTCTTATGTTTTGTCTACACTGAGAAAAACATTTTGTTAATTCGACAAAATTTTTGGTCGATATACAGTCGACAAAAAATTTTGTTGAAAATTATTGTTGATTTAACAAAATTTATTGTTATCACGACAAAATGTTTTGTTCATCTAACAAAATGATTTGTCGATTTTTGGGAATTTGTTTAAGCCAAGAAAACATATTGTTATCATGATAAACTGTTTTGTTGCTGCAACAAAACATATTGTGTCACGATAACAATATGTTTTGTTGCAGCAAGAAAACATTTTGTCATGATAACAATATGTTTTGTTGGATCAAACAAATTCCCAAAATCGACCTAATTATTTTGTTAAATGAACAAAACGCTTTTGTCGTGATAACAATAATTTTTTTAAGTCAACAATAATTTTCAGCAAAATAATTTTGCAAATTCAACAAAAATGTTTGTTGACTGTATATCGACAAAATCTTTTGTTGAATTAACAAAACGTTTTTCTTAGTGTACTGAGTGTATATCTACATGTTCTTATAGCAAAAAGGGGAAAAAAAAGAAAGAAATGCGCATACACATATCAATTTTTATATGAGAAAAGAAGTATGTGTACGTGTCATGAAAAAAGACTAATTTTATGAGCGTACGGTTTTTTTTTCTAATTTTTTTTTTTTGATTGGAGGCTTAACGACCACCGTGAGCAACTCAATGGGCTATAAGCAGTCGCCCGTTCCTAATTTCAGGGTCACTGGCTCCAGGAAAGGGAGAGAGCCAGTGCCGTGAGACAAACACAACATCCATACCTCACCGAGATTCGAACCCGGACCCCTTTTGGACGAATGATCAGAGGCCCTCGCTTAGACCACTGCGCCACCGGGGGCGGCTTTTTCTAATTTAAAATTTCAGTCTGTATATATAATTTCAATGGTATCCCACGTACCAGTAACAATTTTTCGCAATATAAATCCATGATACTTTGCATTTTCACATACACATTGTGAAACAAAATGTTGATCTAGTTGGAGTCATACTGAGGAAAAACATAGAAGAAAAGTGCCACATGGGCATGTGGAAAAGAAACACCAATGCTGGATCAATACTATTTCCGGTCACCTCGCATGTGGTCAATATGTTCTAGAATCAAAAAGTGCACGTATTATAAATAGATGACTTAAAGTAATCAGTTCAGCAAACTTCAAATACCTTGAGAGGAAAGTACAGCAGCTACCAAACTTACAAAACATCACTATCTCGAAGAAATAATGTCGTCTTTCATGAAATTTGCAAAAATGAAACGTCACGAATTGAACATGTTACCGCTTGTGAAGTTTACAAAATCTTACTGTACCGAACGATAAATGTCAACCTCTATAAAGTTTGGAAAATCTCAGTATCTCGAATGGAATATGTTGCCCCTTTTTGAAGTTGGCAAACCCAAATGGAATAGTTGCATTTTTTGAAATGTAAATAACCTCACTGCCTCAGATGAAATATGCTGTTAACGCAAAATTCACAAAAAATATCCATATGTCAGGAGGAAATGATGCCACTAAGTTACAAAAGAATGCAATGAAGAGGGACGCCAGTTTCGAATGATCACTGAGGAACTGGGTGTTAATTATGAAACGGTTCCTAAGGTTTTAAAAGAAGATTTGGAGAAGCGCAAGATCTGTTCAAGATTTAGTTAAGTAAAATAAATGCCGTCTGTACACGATATGCAATCCTTTAATGTTAAAATAACAATATACAATTAAAATTATTAAAAGTATAATGGTTTAAGATCATTCGACACCACATCGGTGTCATCCTCAGAAACCGACTGAAAAAACACTGCATGTAAAAGCCCTATATACATGTAGCAAGTGGCATTAATAAGCATGCGTGTGATACAAAGATGTTTAAACCAGTCAATGTGTATGAACTGGAGGAGTGGGCGTAGCGCTTTTTAACAGCATTCTCCAAGGTTGGGGAACCAAAATTGGTGCATCCTCATTACAACACCATTCGCCGTAGACAAGTATGTGAATACTTTCTGAAACATGGGTGGAACGTCGATTCCTGGGTGAATCCAAAATAGTAGTGTCAATCCAACACACACGGTAAATAAGATCCATCCAAACATATTCCCAACAAGGTTGGTTTCAAGAACCTTGGAGAATGTTATTGCGACGGGCTACGCCCAGTCCTCCACTTCATACGCATTGACTCGTTTAAACATCTTTGTATCTCACGCATGCACGTTAATGTCCCTTCCATGTATTAGGTGGGCAACTTAATTGTTGGCCCCTAACCGCAAACGATCATAGAACGTCGGCAAATGCAAATACATGTAGCTGTGTGCGATAATGGCTGATTGCAGGGCCGTCCAACAGCTTTCCAGGCAACCGTAACCGCTCACAGCTGTAGTGACGGAAGGGACGAAAGTTGACTGTGAAAGCAATGTCGTTAGAGAAGCAACATTTGAGGCACTGCCTCCTGTTCGCGTTTCAGCTGAAAAAAGTGCCGCGGAAGCCCAGCAAATGATCTGTGCTGCTTTGTGTAAAGCTGCTGTATCCTACAGTACGTGTAAGAAGTGGTTCCAGCGGTTTAAGCAGGGAAATTTCGATCTCCGTGATGCAGAACGTCCTGGACAGCCACAGAAAGTTGACGATGAGGAACTGGAACAACTGTTGGACGCGGATCCCTGTCGCACACAGTCAGAGCTCGCCCACGAACTCGGAGTAACACGGCAAGCCATTGCAAAGCACCTGCACAAGCTTGGACGGATACACAAGGAAGGCCGTTGGGTGCCCCACCAACTCACAGCTGCGAACAAGTCTAGGCGCTACGATGTTGCCGTGTTCTTGCTCTCCAGATTCAAGAAGAAGGATTTCCTCCACAAGATTTTGACCTGTGATGAGAAGTGGATCCTCTACGATAATCCTAAGCGGCGGAAATCGTGGATTTATCCAGGTCAGACGACCATCAGTACAGCCAAACCGAATATCCATGCCAGGAAGTTGTTGCTGTGCATATGGTGGGATCAGCGCGGTGTCGTACACTATGAGTTGCTCAAACCTGGTGAAACGGTCAATGCTGAGCGATATTGTCAGCAACTTATTCGTGTGAGTGACGCAATGGAGGCGAAAAGGCCATACACCGGAAAGGGCAGAAGGTCGGTCCTGTTGCTTCAGGATAACGTGCGTCCTCACACCGCGAAAACGACTTTAAACACGATCACCGATCTGGGATGGGAGATTTTGTCCCACTCGGCGTATTCTCCAGACTTCGCCCCGTCGGTTTATCACCTCTTTCGATCCCTGCAACATACCCTGAGTGATACATACATCACTTCTGTCGAGGAGGTCCACACAAGTATTGATGGCTTTATCGACTCGAAACATCCCTCTTTTTCCGCAGTGGCATTCGGCAGCTCCCTGACCGATGGCTCAAATGTATCCAACACGACGAGGATTATTTCCCTGATTAGGTACGTATTCGATTTGTTGCTGTCAACGTGTCGTGCCTGTGGCCGAGAATTACATTGCACACCTAATATATGGGGCTTTTACATGCAGTGTTTTTTCATTCGGTTTCTAAGGATGACACCGATGTGGTGTCGAAAGGTCTTAAACTTTTATACTTTTAATAATTTTAATTGTATTCAGTTATTTTAACATTAAAGGATTGCCTATCGTGTACAGACAGCATTTGTTTTACTTAACTGACTTATGCATGAATTACTTCGTATTAATCTGTTCAAGATTTGTCCCACACTTTTTACCACGAAGTGTTGCTGCTTTGAATCACCCACCGTATTCACCTAGTCTGGCACCGGTCGACTATTTTTGTTTCCCCGACCAAAATTAGCTCTGCAAAGGAAGAAATTTAAGGACATTTCGGATATTTAAGTGAACGTAACGACCCAGTTAGAGATGATAACAAAGCACAACTTTTCTGATAGCCTCCAGCTGTTGTACGAACGATGCCAAACGTGTATTGTACCGAGGAAAGAGGGGGAGGTATTTTAAAGGCCAGTAAAGGAAGTTTTAATGAATATTACCTATTCATTACCGTGCTTTCACAAAACTTTACTGGAAAACCTTGTGTGTTGCTTTCTCGGCATGACTTTAAAGGGTAACTAAGTGGAATGAAATTTGAAATAAATTCCTAAAAACACTACTGCTAAATTTGTGCTAGTATTGATTTCCTTGTGATAAAATTTATTAAAAATTTGTTTTCAATTCGTACAAGTTTTGACAATTAATTCGCTTACTTTGATTTAATTCGTTTTAGGATCCATGTTTTTAACGGAGTGTCCTGTTCAGCGCATGATACCCATTTATCTGATCGAAGCAGCCATTTTTGGCATGTTGTCCAACGGTTTGGGCTTATGGGTCACATTCCAAAAAAAGTGAAGAAGAAGTGCTACCCTGTTTTGATGTCCATCATAAGACTCATCCGAGTGTTTCTTTGCATATGGCTCATTTTAGGTAATTTTTTAACTATGAAATACATAAACTTTTATGCTGTACGATTAATTTCTACTACTTACACTGAAGTGCCAGAAAAACTGGTACAGCCGAGCTTATGCAAAATACATAGCAACGTCACCTATGCGCGTACTCGGTTGCGTCCGCCAGTGCGTATATAAAGCGATAGACATCCTTGCCAGCTGTCAGAGCTGTTTTCCGCATGAGAATGACGAGTAATAACGATTTAAGCGATTTTCAAGTCATAGTTGGCGCTCGTGAGATGGGCCATAGTATTTCGGAGGTAGAAACGAAGTTCGGATTTTCACGTACGACCATTGCAAGGGTGTACCGTGACTACAAGAATTCCGGCAAAACCTCCAACCTACGATACCAGTGTGGCCGTAAAAAGACATTGGGTGAACGTGACCATCGTCGGCTGTCAAGAATCGTTTCACGCGACGCCCTTGCAGGTAGCATCGGAATTTCATGCTGGAGCCTCAACAAACATCAGCGTCCGGTCTGTGCAACGTACCCTGCACGATATGGGCTTTGGGAGCCGACGCCCAACTCGGGTCTCCTTGATGGTCAGTTTGTGAACTTATTACCATGGATACCGAGCTTTTAGGTGTGCGGAATGCTGGGACGACACCCGGATGATGTTTTTTATGGCGGCGGCGGAGAAACATTAAGTAGTTGTTGTTCAAAATAAATTATTTCGGAAATGTGTTCTTCTGTTTTTTTTTTTTTTTTTTTTTATGTTTGTGTAGTGAATTGCGCCGAAGTGTGTGAAAGCCAGAACACCACCTGTGCTCATACAGACAGATTTAAATCCCGGTAAGTTTAAGACGGTTTAAAGAACTGCAAAATCATCAATGCGTCATAAAAGGAGAGAGTAAGAACCCTTCCGTATTATGATTAAAACATTCTTTTTTTCGTTACTAATGAAATATCATTTAGCGTTTTTTATCATGGTATGAATATTGAGAATAAATAACCAGAGAAAAGTAATTCAAACGTAACAGTAATATTACGTCTAAAGTCTGGTGATTATGAATGCATATGTACAGTGGTAAAGCACCGATCGTTTTTTGTTTTGAATGTACGGTAGTTCTAATGCTGTGCGTATAGTGCTCATTATTGGAAATCTTAGCACTTCAGCATAACACTATCATTAATGAAATAATTACGAAAAAATATCTTGAAGAAACTGAAAATGTCCAGAATCGTAAGGCTTTCATCCAAATTTATAAAGTGGGAGAAAATGTGAAAATCAATTTTTATGTATTTACTTTCAAATTGAAAAAGTATTTTTGCTGTAGCTGAAACAAACTTTGCAGAACTGCAGTTCAAGAATTCGTGTAATCGTGAGGCGAAAAGAGCAGAAAATCAGATCCATATCTCCTTCAATATATCATCAGCATCAACTATTATCAATCCACTGCTAGATGAAGGTCGTCGCAAGTTTTTTCCACAATGGTCTGTCTTGCGCCAGTCTCCTCCATCTCACTTCCGCGTGCTTTTGAATTTCATCCACCCATCTACCATGTGATCTTCTGGGTCTTTTTCCTGTCCCTTGGAATCCAGTCCAGAATTTCGGTTGTCCATCAGAGGTCCGTCATTCTGGCAACATGTCCAGCCCATTGCCATTTTAGGGATTTTATTCTGATCACGATGTCTCCCCCCCCTTGTCATTTTCCTTATCCACGAGTTCCTCTTCTTATCTTTCCTGGTTACACCAAGCATGCATCTCTCCATGCTTTTTTCAGTTGTCTGCAGTCTTTGTATTATGTCTTTTGTTAGTTAAGGTCCACATCTCTGCACTATACTTAAGCACTGGAAGGATGCATTGATCCAACACTTTCATTTTAAGACATAATGGCATATTGCTCTTGAAAATTATGCTGTTTCTTCCAAAAGCTCTCCATCCAAGTTTTATACACCGATTAATTTCTTAGTCAGTGTGACCCTCACTTGATATCTGCTGTCCAAGATCAATTTAGGTATCAGTTATCTCCAGCTTTTCTCCATCAACCGATAAATCTTCATTTCTTGTAAATGCATTGCACATCACTTTTGTCTTCTGAAAGTCTAACTTCTTTACTCTTGTCAGCAAGTTCCTGGATCATTCTTTGCAGTTCTGAAGGGGCAGTTGCAAAAATGGCTACGTCATAAACAAAACGAAGGTGAGTTAAATAATCTCTATTAACGTGTATCTCTTTGTTTCCTCAGTTCAATGCTTGAAAGACATTTTGCAATGTAGCATCAAAGAGTTTGGAGATGTGGTGACACCTTGTCTCACTTCCTTTCCAATTTTTATTTGTGCTGTATCATCAGATAACCAAACCTTTGCACTTTCATTTTCATAGATGCTACTAATAATACTAATGTATGCATTTTCAGTACCGCAGGATTTCAAAGCAATTTTAATTGCTGATGGTTTCACGCAATCAAAGGCCTTTTCATAATCGATAAAATCCATACATAATGGAAGCCCATATTCTCTCGTTCTCTCAGCATATGGATATGATCTATTGTGCTGTAGCCACTCCTGAATCCAGTTTGTTCTCTCCGTTCAGCTATGTCCAGTGTTACCTTCAAGCGATGTGAAAAAACCTTAGTGAAGATTTTACAAACCACTGATAGGAGGCTGATGATGGGCCTGTAGTTCCTGGGATCCTGAATGTCACTTTTTTTATGTATCAGGATCACTGTAGCATTGTTCCAATCCCCAGGAAATCTTCCTCTCATTGAGACATCTAGTGAAAACTTGGGCGAGGGTAGTTTCAATTTCTCCACTTGCTTCTTGTATAATGTCCACGGTAATTCTATCTTCTCCTGGAACTTCCTCGTTTCATGTTCTTAACTGCATGTGTAACTTCTGCCGGGAGGACAGGTAGGACTTTGGTACTGTTACCTTTCGTAATGTTTAGAGTAGTTGTATCATCTTTTTCAAATAGTTTTGAGTAGAAATCTTTCACTCTTGTCAAAATTTAGCCTCTATTTCTCGTCCCAGTGCAATTTTCTTTTCTCAGCACCATAATCTGTTTTCTTACCTTACTGAGATGCCCCTTTGCTGTCTTCAGCCTTTGATTGTTTTCAATTGTTTTGCTCACTAATTCACAATTGAAATTCTTTAGGCCTTCAGTGGTACTTTTCGTGCAGTCTTGCATATATTCCACTTTTGAAATGACATCTTTATTTGCCCTCATCTCCCTTCTCTTTTGCATCAGAATTTTTGTTTCTCCTGATATTTCCTTTATATGCAACTTGTTCTTAGTACCACTTATTTTTGTCGCTGTTTGCATAAGAGCCTTTGTTAGTTTTCTGTTAACTTCATCTACTTCTTCTGATGTTAGATCTTCTAGAGCGGAGAATTTGTTCCTCAGTTCCAATTTGAAGGTAATATGATGCTTTTTAAGGTTAGTCATGTCAATACATTTTTCTAGTTTAATGAGCTTGCCATGTTCGAGTTTAGTGTTGAGGGGCATCTTACATCTCACCATTCTATGGTCACTGCCTGTGTTGAACTTGTTCAGCACACTGCAGTCTTCTATGACAAATTTCTTGTTACACATAATAAAATCAATTTCACTTGTCGTCCCATTTGGATGTCTCCATGTCCATTTCCTGTGTGGCTTTTTCTTGAAAAAGGAGTTTATGGTGAAAAACCTTTCTGCCTCTGCATCCGAAGCCATTGTTAGAATGCAGTTACATTTTCGTCAGCAGGAGGCTCAAGGGATTGTGAGATCTGTTTTTAATTTAATTTGCCATTCAAGCGCGTGAGGGCAGGCCTATCACTTTGCGACCAGCCTCTCATAAAGACGATGATATTCCTCTTATATTCGCTTTGATTCAGTCCAGCCATAAAACGATTTGTTCTGCTCTTATCTTTTTTATTTTTAGTATATTGTTGGTAATTCGTTAATTTTCAAATTGTTCTTTTTAGGGTGATTCCGATTTTTTAATAAATTGCTTTGAGAACACAATAAAATGTTCATGAGATATTTATTTATATATTTTTTCATTAGGTGGCATCTGGATATATTCGATTCCTGCAGCAAACATCACTGCAGACGAAGAAAGTCCGTTAAGCTGTAATCATATCCTATACTGTTTTGCATTTTGGATAATAACGCTGGACTTGATACCTACGCTCATGCCTCTCGTAATCTTAATACTGTGCTCTGCCGATTTTTACCATTACCACTGGAAGTTAAAGAAGAAATCGAGCTCTCGGGAATGTACAATGGAGTTGTAATAAGGAAGGACTAGTTTTGTGATATTCACTTGTTTTGCAATCTGTAGCAGATGTATTTCCTGTTGAACTAATAAAGTATTCGCTTAGGAAACGTTTCTTTGTATTCTTTTGTCTAGGGGGTTTAACAACCACTGTGACCAACTCAATCTGCAATTAGTAGTCGTCCGTCCCTTATAGGATCACTCGTTCTAGGGAAGGGAGAGAACCAATGCCTGAAGCAAACACGCCGCCCCGGTGGCGCAGTGGTCTAAGGCGCTGGCCTCTGATCATTCGTCCGTAAGGGGTCTGGGTTCGAATCCCGGTCAGGCATGGATGTTGTGTTTGTCTTACGGCACTGGCTCTCTCCCTTCCCTGGAACCAGTGACCCTAAATTAGGGACGGGCGACTGCTTATAGCCCATTGAGTTGCTCACGGTGGTCGTTAAACCTCCAATCAAAAAAAAAAAAAAAAAAAAAAAAAAAAAAAGAAGCAAACACACCACTATCCATGCCTGACACGGGATTAGGGGCCCGGACCTATCTCGGGCGAACGGTCGGAGGCTAGCGTTAAGACGACTGCGCAATCGGCACAGCTTGGTAAACGTCTTTAAAATATTGGGTTGATGCATAAGTTCATGCCGTTTTATTTAACGAGTGTTTCCCAGGTCAGTAGTGATGGTGCAGATGGTCAGTTGTATATCAAAATGTAGCCAGTAATATCGTGTATCTAAATCATATTGCGTTGTGTGATTGTGGCTAATGGTTTTTTGGTTTTCAGGTCCGGAAATATTGAGTGTCAAGTAGAGAGGAATAAACATTTCCGACATCTGCTCCTCTACGAGTTTAAAAAGGGAACCACAGCCGCCGAGGCTACTCTACAAATTTTTGCTGTATATGGGGAGTATGCTAATGCTCCGAGGACAGTACGCAAATGGTTTGAGCGGTTCCGAGGTGGCAATTTTGACCTCAACGATTTTCCACGCTCAGGTCGTCCATCTCACTTTGATGAGGATCGCTTGAACCAGCTCATCCACGTCAAATCACACGTGAATTGGCCACTGAGATAGACTGTGATCAGGCGACAGTGGTGCGATACCTGGAATGTATGAGAAATGTCCAGAAATTGGGGTCTTGAGTGCATTACACTCTCACCGAGGACAACAGCAATCAGCGTGTTTCCATATGTGGTTCCTACCTCGCCCGTTATCGCGAATGTTCTCAGCAACAACAACTCTTTCTGTCACGTATTGTTACTGGAGATGAAAAGTGGTGCCTGTACGTGAATTTTAGGCATCGGAGGGAATGGTTAAGCCCAAACAAGACGCCCACACGACGTCCAAAACATGACCTTCATCCCGCGAAGATCTTGTTTTGTGCCTCTTTTGGCATGGAAGACATTATCCACTGAGAAATGCTACTGAGGAATGGGACAATCAACGCTTCACTCTATTGTGAGAAACTCCGCCGAGTGGAGGGAGTAATTCAGCAGAAACGGCCACATCGGTGCCATGGGGTCCTCCAACATGATAACGCACGCCCTCACAGTGCAAACATGACCAAAATGTCCATTCAGGGCATGAAATGGGAGATCCTTCCACATCCGGCTTATTACCCAGACGTCGCCCCTTGAGACTATCACCTGTTCCAATCTCTGTCGAATGAGCTCCGTGGCAGAACGTTCAGCAATTACATTGATTTCCAGAATTTTCTTGATGATTTCTTCGCAGCAAAGCCTGCACGTTTTTTCAAGAATGGCATTGCAGACCTATTCAGACGTTGGGACACCATCGTAAACAATGGGAAAGGTGGAGAATACATAATTGATCGATTCTGTTTTCCCTTCTGATGTAATACATTCCTGTAATGCGGTGAAAAAACCCGGCATGAACTTATGCATCAACACAATATTACCAACAGTTTATGAAAAGACACGTGAATAATCAAGACCAACAGACGAAGAAACATGTATATTTTATGTGGTTAACTCTCAGAATGTCTCATGAGTGGCGTAGCTAACACGGGGCGAAGTGGCGCAGTTGCACAAGGGGCCCATTGCCGGATAACGACAAACTACGGAAAGGATGAAAAGTAGCAATGAAAAACTGAGGATAATAACCTCACAATTTCTATCTGGTTGCAAAACGATTTTTTTATGACATTCACAAAGGGGAAACATAAAATTCATTCCACAATAAGCCCACGTAAGAGAGTGGGAACAGAGGCGTAACTAGGCATTTCTGCGCCTGTGACAAACCACAAAGCATTTCGCCCCCAACTGTCTTTTGTTCTATCTTATTTCTATACGTATATAATTATTATATTGAATTAGCAATAATGTTGGGCAGTGTATACTTTACTTACGTATATACATATATTTAATATATTACTGTATACATATAATGCCCTGAAAGTAACACTTAGCATGTCGAACTGGTTCCTATAGGTGGTGTTGGAAATGGGCCCCACTGACGTCCAGACATGTCTTCTGCATGTTGGTGGAGATCTTTCTCAGGGTAAGAGGCGTGTTTTTTTGGATGTGGGTCGTTATTGCAGCCTGTAGCTCTTGAAATGTATGCGGATTACCTGCGTACACCTTCCCCTCTAGTGCTCTCCACAGAAAAAAGTCAAGTGGGTCAGATTCGGTGACCGGGCTAAGCCACAGTCCCCGGGAGATGATGTGATTTCCGAAGAATACCACCAGAAGCCGTATGGATGCTCCAGCGGTGTGAACAGTTGCACTGCTTTGATGGAACCATTCTTCGTTGATTTCCCACTTCGTGAGTTCGAATACAAATGGATAATCTGGGCGCGGTACCGTGCTGAGTTAATGCTTTCACTGAAGAAAATAGCCCCAATAATGCGTGAAAGAGTTATGGGGCTAGGAGGTAAGACCGCACCGCCTTAACATGTGAGTGGATGATATATGGGTGTGGAGTTGGCGTTATTGTTAAATAAGTATTTCGCTATGCTATCGCAGTACGCAGAAGTGATGTTACAGATGTTTCTTTTTTTTTTCTTTGAATCTAGCAATTATTTGTGGAAACTTTTCTCTTAATCCCTTGTCTTGTAAATTTTTCTTTTTATTTCGTTTGGGTAATTTTTAAATTTTGAATGGTTTTCCTAAGAAATTTGTTTTTCTTCCTGGATATTTAATGTTCTTTACAATTTCTCGATTCTCGATAAATAGTTACGTATGTTCTGATGTGTGGCATCATGTTTCCCGGACAGTCCCACTTTCCCATCGGAAAATTTTACTGTGTGTGTGTGTGTGTGTGTGTGTGTTTGACAGACGGTAGTCATTAGAGTAGTTTTGATTGAATGACACGAATAGTTTTTTAGACATCTATTTTACCGCAGTTTGTTTAATTCACACGATCTGCAATGGAATCGCTCTTCAAGTTATTTGGCAAGTATCGTAGCAGATTGGCTATTGAACAGTCACATCTGTTCTTTTTAATTAACTGCCGGCAACTTAACATCTTACCAAAATACCTCACCATTGGCAGTCCATCGTGGTTGATGAAGGACTATAACATAATGAGGAATGCTGAATCCAAACGACTATCAATGGAAATTCGTCTTAAAAGAGGACTCTTGGATTATCTGCACAGGAAATCTTACAGCTCTTGGCTTTGGACTGCTACTGTAGTAAATCCTTTACTTCTTCATAGATCTTTTGCTGTGTTCCTGTCATCCATAGATTATGAAGTTTTAAGGTACAATGCCAGACATACTCACAAACTTAGGAACTTGGTGGCTCAGGAACTTCTAACCAGGAAAGGTGTTCGACGCCATAGCCCAGGTCATCCTGCTAGAAACGGTAAGACTTGTTTCATGAATCTTAGTGACATAACTTTGAATGAGGACCAGATAAGAGCCCTCAACAGGGGTAGCAAATTCGCTTATCCGGCATCTAAGCTTAACAAGTTCAATCTCATACCGCAAGTAGAATATATTGTAAAAATCTTTCCCTAGACAAACAGGAACAATCTAGGTACGAAATGAGTAACATAATAAAAGCAACCCAATCTTCTAAAAAGCACCGGGTTAAAACGAACTTTGAGATTGAGCAAGAACAACTACAATTATTGCGCAAGAACATTGCCATAATATCTGTCGATAAATCTTCCAGCTTAATTATTTTGAATCGTAAAGAGTATGTCAACAAAATGCTACTTGCGATTCAAGAGATACCACACCAGGTTATTTGCAAGGATCCCACTGCGGCAACTATAACAGCAGTTAGCCATATTAAAAATCATTCAGCCATTCCCACCAGTATAAAATCAAGCCTAACTTCGGTTTCTGGGCCAAGAGTCCCTGAACTATTTGGACAATTGAAATTACACAAAGAGGGCCATCCAATCCGCCCCTTGGTATCGATCAGAACAAGTTCAACTAGGCCTCTAGAAAGTGTCATAGCTAAAAACTTAAAACCATTAACAGCGGCCTTAAGACATTCAGTGTCCGGTACTCAACACGTAATCGACAGAATCAAATCTATTAATAACATGAACCTACATTACATATTAGTATCATTGGACGTCACTTCTCTCTTTCCCAGTGTTTGTTCATGGTATTATAAGAGACAAGCTAACCTCTATGGGGATAGCGTCCGATTCGGAGGTTAAAGCTGTAATAGAGGGTCTTAAGTTAATATACAGGAGGACCTATTTCAAGCTCAATCAGGTTCTTTACAGGCAAACAGGAGGGACCCTGATGGGATTACCCCTGTCCCCAATTCTAGCAGAAGTTATTATGCAGAATTTAGAAGAAAAGGTCCTAAGAGAATCTGACTACAGATCATTACTATATACGAGGTACATAGACGATGTGCTAATGTTTTGGCCCCATTCAAGGGAGGACCTTGACGTATTCGTTTCTCAAATGTTCAGTCAATTTGAGTCAATTGATTTTACAGTTGAAATTGAGGACAACAACTCTTTAGCCTCTTTTACGCTTTCCAACCGTAGGCTGAAGAAGCGTATATGCTCCAGCTTTTTTCCGTTCGTCTGTCGGCACGATAACTCACACGTAAAAATGGTTCAATTTTAATGAAATTTTAGTATGTGGTAGGGGACCACCAGGGGACGAACTCTATTGAAAATAGGTGAAGTGGGGTCAAAGATCACGCCATAAGAGCAGGATCCATTTCATTGCCTTTATGCGTCATAACATGCGTAAATATGGTTCGATTTCGATGAAATTTTAGTATGTAGTAGGGAACCACTGGGCACGAACCCTATTGAAAATGGACGAATGGGGTCAAAGGTCAGGCAGGGCATAAAAGCGGTATTTATTCCATTGCCCTTATGCGTCATAACTTGCGTAAAAATGGTTCGATTTCGATGAAATTTTATTATTTGGTAAGGAACCACCTGGGGACGAACCCTATTGAAAATGAGCGAAATGGGGTCAAAGGTCAGGGCATAAAAGTGGAATCCATTCCATTGCCTTTATGCGTCATAACATGCGTAAATATGGTTCGATTTCGATGAAATTTTAGTATGTGGTAGGGAACCACCTGAGCACGAACCCTATTGAAAATGGGCGAAATGGGGTCAAAGGTCAGGACACTGGAGTGGGATCTATTCCATTGCCCTTGTGCATCATAACTTACCGAAAAATGTTTCGATTGCGACAAAAAGTTATGTTGTTCCGGAGGTATAGTGAACCGGTTCTGTTGAATATCAACGAAATGGGGTCAAAGGTCATTGCACAAAAGCAAGATTTATTCCACAGCCATTATTCTCATAACTTGCGTAAAACTGCTTCTATTGCGACAAAACTTTAGTATGTTATTCTTGAGGTGTACTGAACCGGTTCTGTTGAATATCATCGAAATAGGGTCAAAGGTCAGGACACAGGAGCGAGATTTATTCCACAGCCATTAATCCTCATAACTTGAGTAATAATTTCTGGTATGTTGGAAAGCGTATCATAATCAATGCATTGCATGATTTTACTAATTTGTTAGATTTATGGTTGGTCCGTAACCCTCATTCTAATCATGTGACTTATTCAGTATTCAGGAAACCGGATTCTTGTACGTCAATTTTTCCATATTCATCGGCCCATCCCTGGTGTCAAAAAACATTGGCCATCACCTATCTTTTGAGACGCGCCAGTACCCACTCGGCAAATTTGCTTCTACGCCGTCAAGAAATCGGCAAGATAGTTGGTATTGCTGAGGAACATGGATATACTGCACAGATCGTGTATGAACTGCTTAGTAGACTACATAGGAATAACTTATCTACATTACAACCAGTCAATAAGCGACCAAAGACATTTGTAGGATCAGTCATGTATGATCCTAGGATAACGTTTGTCCTAAAAAGGATCTGTAAAAGACATCTCATTAATTTTGGGGAAAGAACTATTAACTTGCTCTCTTCCTTCAAGAGCGATAGTGATTCAGTGGACTTAACACATAAGCATGGAGTATACAATATACCTTTGGAGCCTGTGCTGCCCACGGAAACAGAAAAAGTATACATAGGATGTACTTTTCGGACTCTCAGGACTAGGTTGGCAGAACATAAGTTTGACATAAAAATGAAAGCAAATTAGACCGCGATGTCACGTTTAGTCAACTAGGGCTCCCACGTTCCAGTTTGGGATCGTGTTTCTGTACTGAACGTTCCAATGTCCAGATCACACCTCAGGTTTACAGAGAGCATTTTCATTCATTCTTTCGGGGATACGGTGTGTAACGATAACACACCGGAACTCATACCGCTTCCTCGGAAATCGGCACTTCCCGATTCTACCCACCATTTTCCCCGGGGAATTCCTGTACAAACAACTACAATATCCAATCAAATTTCGGATTATGTTGAATCCTCCCAGCGATCACGCCAATTATGTTGAGGGCTGTTCCTGTTGTGTGTGTATATATATATATATATATATAGTGTATTGCCAGCACTTGTAACATCTGATGATGGATCGTATTTTACGATCCGAAAGGTCTTATGTAAAGTTTTATCTATATCCATTAAAGGTCTTATAGGTTTTTACTCTGATTTTAATCGTGCACAGACGGTAGTCATTAGAGTAGTTTTGACTTTCTGAGACTTTTGTTTGGTTTAATGTATGCCAGCGAAGGAATATTCGAAGCTGATTGTATTCGTAATTCGATCGGATTTTATTTCTTAGCCTACGATCTATTTTTGAACGTAATTTTCACTTGTGATTCATACATTTCTCTTATACCTCCATCCTCTACTAGGAAATTTTCTTGATTTATTTGTACTGAAACAGTTCTTTTTCACTTCTTAAATTACTTTCCTTACTTAGCGAAATTTTTCACACCGGGGACTTTTGTTTTCAGGCTGCGTGTTTGTTACTCTCACTGCGACAACAAGATGTATACGTAGACTGTATGCTATAACATTACTTCCGTCACCTTTCTGTTGGTTCGCACCATATGGGGTAGCCTTCACTCACATCTATCATGGATGTGCTGTGGTTAGCACACATTTTGCCTGTGCTTCGTAGCTTTAATCTCCTTGTACCACTATTTGAAGGTACTAACCGTGAGCATTCTACAAAGCTTGCCTTCCTGGGAATGCTCTGACCCAGTCTTGTGACCATTACAGTTTGGTGTTTGCCAAAGTAGGATGGCATTCCCATCTGAAGAACAAGAATAACCCAACAGAACTCAGTATCAGGTGTTATTTATACCGTTTAATGACCTTCACACGCGCCGCCATTTACCTGTATTTGCTTTGATTTGCATAAGGAAGAGCTGGTTATAATGTTTTGGCTGTCCGGCTGTATATCACGATTTCTTCCATGTCACTTTTAATTGTTTGATTTGAAAAAATTCCTCCAGCCTCTGATAAGTTTCGCTATAAGGAACATTTTGTATACAATTTGTAATTTTCTTTAACACGCAATTCTGTCACTAGAGGATGTTTTCAGCTATTTCTATTTGTGAAGATTTCACCCACTGTAGAAATCTGGTTGATTTTTTGTTTTTTATTTTAACCGATTTAATTGAATTTGAAGAGCACTATGCCGCCTCAGAGGTAGTGGTCTAAGCGTTGACTTCTGACACTTCGTCAAAGTGGGACCGGGGAAGGTTACACTCACTACGATAATGGCAATTTAAAAAGTCAAAAGCCAGTGGTAGACGATGGCTTATGACTCAGTGGTCTAAGCGATAGCTTATGGCCATTCGTCTGAGAGGTGTCTGGGTTCAAATCCCGATGAGGCATGGATGTTGTGTTTGTCTTACGACGCTGGCTCTCTTCCTTCCATGGAACCGTGGCCCTAAATTAGGGATGGGCGACAACTTATAGCTTATTGAGTTTCTGACGGTGGTCGTTAAACCTTCAATAAAAAAAAAGCGAAAAGCCAAAAGCTGCTTGGGGAAGGGAGGAATCGCCTCATTCGTTCCCAGCTGGATCTGCTACTGAATGATAGTATAGCAAATTTTATATATTTTAGTTTAATATGTAACGTATATTCTATCTTAAATTTCCTTTTGAGTTTCTTTTTCTATGTAAATTTGAGTTCGTTCTCTTTGACATTTTCGAACCTTAACGTTATGTCTTTTCCCTCAAACAAGAATGACGTTGGCAACAATGCGAGGTCGGAACGAGAGTTACGTATGTGTGCACTGATAAGAACGTTAGTTAAAAATGCGATGCAGCAGTTGCTTTGGGGGATTGATGTTATTGATAATAGACATGCTGTTGATTGCTGTTACATTGTGGTTTGATGTTAAATCACTGCTATTGTATTGAGTGCTCTAGAGAACTGGATTACGATACAGTTGGCAAGTGCCAAACTATGAGTGTGGCGTAAACGACATGCAATTACAGTAAACTTATTTGTAAGTACAAATATTGACCTCTTTCTCGAATGCCTATGGGTACCTTCTTGTATTACACTGACTTTAGTACACATAACATAATCATCGACATTAAGGACTAAGTTCTACAGGTACAGCAGAAAGACAATTACGTTATAAATATTATTATTATTATGTCTAGGTAGGTGGTAGACGTCATAGTTCCCTGCACATGAATCAAGGTTAGTAGATGACAAGGTTATGCTCATCCAGCACTTCCGGTGATTGCTTTGTGACGTCACTGTTCAAATCGCCATCGTAAGACTATCTAATCGCCATGTTTCTTTGTATCTGCACCACAGCAGCGTGTCGAAATTATTATTCGTAAACCAACTAGAATAATCTTCATAAATTACACCAGATTTTTTAATGCATAATGTTTCTAACTTTTTATTTAAAAAAATTTGGGAATGATGCCGAAATGCCTTTCCTATTCCTCAAAGAAATTATTTATTATATGAAATAAGATTTCCTTCGGTGCGTTTTCCCTTCTAAATTTATTTAAAAACAGCTAAACTTCCCCTTGTAACTGAATTAACATTTAAAGGTACAACCGTTTTCCCGCCCTATACGTAACAAAAATGTGCGGGAGGTATTTTTGAAATCTCCTTACTAAAAAATATTCACATGACTGAACTTCTTCTGTATTTAATGTAAATGTGCTTTTGCATCACATTAAGTACAGAAGAAATTCACAGTCATGTGAATATTTGTTCTATGTTCAGAGACGACTTTAGATTGTTTGAGGCCCTAGGCGCTTAAAGTTCAGCCCCCTCCCCTCCACATATTCTTATCGCCTCGAGATTTTCATCCGTCAGATTAAAAAGTAATAATAAAGTAAAGAAAAACATTTTACTTTTTTTTAAATGCCATTCTATCTTTCTATTATTAGAACGTTTTGTAAGAAACAGTGCAAATCGCTTTGTTTGCCAGTGCACATTAAACTTTTTTGTTTTTAGAGATATTTCAGAAATTATTTTTGGAGTTAATAGGAAATCAAAGGATATTAAGTTTGGTACTTTAAAGATCCCTTATACTTCATGAATTTACCCCTAAGGGCTATCAAAGTCGAAAATCCAAAAAATAGAGGTTCCGAATGATTTTAACGGTTCCAAAAAATTCAGGTTGGCTAAATGATTTTAACGGTTCCTTTCAAAACAAGTGCATCGATAGGAACTGGACAATTTTGATTATCAACAATTCAGGAAAAAAATAAAATAAAAATACGGAATATGTTACTAATATGAGAAAACAAAATATCAATTTGATAATACAAATAAAGTGGCCGCTTTAAGGATTGATTTGTTTCGGTCCGTGAAAACCAAAAGAAAACTGTATCCAATTATAGGCTTTCGGGGACCCTCACGCTCTGGGCCCCTAGGCGCGCGCCTAATGCGCCTGGTTGGAAATCTGCCCCTGTCTATGTGTGAATTATAAAAATTATTGACAAGACATCTTCTCCATAGCTACAGGATGGTGATGTCACTCAGTGTCGTCACGATTATTCTTCTGCGAGGAAGGCAGGATGAGCGAACCTTACTTTCTAATAACCTTGCACATGAATGATTGGACAGAGGGTTTCCCAGCAGAGTAATGCCCAGAGCATCGAAAAGTAACGCACAGCAATTTTTTTCTCTTTGTAGGTTACAAGCAGCAGGTTCCAGTTTGGCAGACAACGAGTTTGAATATCACGCTACAGACCAGCTTGGCTGGTTCAAGTGTCACCGTGGTGGAAGACAGAGTGAATGGCGGTACAAAGATGTCGCCTTTGTTAGCGTCGTCCACGAATGAAGAGCAACGCGGTGTAGTCCGATTTTTATGGGCTAAACGGAGAACTCCGACGGAAATTCATAAGGAAATGGTTGAAGTGTATGGTGGCGATTGCTTGGTCCGCAGCAACATCTCCAGACAGTTCAGTTTTTTTGCGGAGGGCCATGGCAACCTTACCGATTCGTCACGTTCCAGTTGACCTGTTACCGCGACGTTACCTGCTACTGTGAGAGGCATTGAACAGGCAATTCTGAGTGACCGGCGGATCGATCTGCGCACATTGGCACAGAAGTTCAACATTTCGTACGGTATAGCGTGCAATATTGTGCATGAGAAATGGCAATTTCGCAAGGTCAGTGCGCGGTGGGTGCCCTAGAACTTGACAGACGTGCAGAAGGGACAGAGAATGATGTCATCCTGATGCGTTACGCAGAAGAAGGACATGAATTTCTGGCAGGTGTAGTTGACGGGCAATGAGTCCTTGGCGTACTATTACACTCCCGAAACAGAGAAGGCCAGTACGGTGTAGAAACATTCCGACTGCCCGCCACCAAAAATATTCAGAATAACCTAATCTGCATAAAAAGTCCTACGGTATTCTGTGACATGCATGGGCGTTCTCCTGGAGGAGTCTCTTCCAACGGGGACTACTGTGAACGCCAAAACCTACGCTAACACATTGACAAAGTGGGGTCGTCCCCTTCGTGACAAAAGATCCAACAGAGATGCTGCAAATGTCAGACTACTTCATGACAACGAGGAGGTGCTCCAGCACGCACCGTACAATACGGACCTGGCTCCTTCGGACTTTCATCTGTTTGGTCCCTTGAAAAGATTCTGAATGGCCAACGCATCGATTCGGCTGATGAAGTCAAATCGGTTGTCCGCAAGTGGCTACACACCCAGAAAACGGACTTTTATGAACAAGGTATACTAACACTGGTAGCATGCTGGGATAAATGTCTCGAGCGTCTCGGTTTTTATGTTGAAAAATAGCTAAGAAATATCTATACGCCCAGAAAACGGACTTTTATGAACACGATATAAATATCTCGAGCGTCTCGGTTTTTATGTTGAAAAATAGCTAAGAAATATCTATACGCCCAGAAAACGGACTTTTATGAACAAGGTATACTAAAACTGGTACCACGCTGGGATAAATGTCTCGAGCGTCTCGGTTCTTATGTTGAAAACTAGCTAAGAAATGTCTATACGCCCAGAAAACGGACTTTTATGAACAAGGTATGCTAAAACTGGTACCACGCTGGGATAAATGTCTCGAGCGTCTCGGTTCTTATGTTGAAAACTAGCTAAGAAATGTCTATACGCCCAGAAAACGGACTTTTATGAACAAGGTATACTAAAACTGGTACCACGCTGGGATAAATGTCTCGAGCGTCTCGGTTCTTATGTTGAAAACTAGCTAAGAAATGTCTATACACCCAGAAAACGGACTTTTATGAACAAGGTATGCTAAAACTGGTACCACGCTGGGATAAATGTCTCGAGCGTCTCGGTTCTTATGTTGAAAACTAGCTAAGAAATGTCTATACGCCCAGAAAACGGACTTTTATGAACAAGGTATGCTAAAACTGGTACCACGCTGGGATAAATGTCTCGAGCGTCTCGGTTCTTATGTTGAAAACTAGCTAAGAAATGTCTATACGCCCAGAAAACGGACTTTTATGAACAAGGTATGCTAAAACTGGTACCACGCTGGGATAAATGTCTCGAGCGTCTCGGTTCTTATGTTGAAAACTAGCGAAGAAATGTCTATACGCCCAGAAAACGGACTTTTATGAACAAGGTATGCTAAAACTGGTACCACGCTGGGATAAATGTCTCGAGCGTCTCGGTTCTTATGTTGAAAACTAGCTAAGAAATGTCTATACGCCCAGAAAACGGACTTTTATGAACAAGGTATGCTAAAACTGGTACCACGCTGGGATAAATGTCTTGAGCGTCTCGGTTCTTATGTTGAAAACTAGCGAAGAAATGTCTATACGCCCAGAAAACGGACTTTTATGAACAAGGTATACTAAAACTGGTACCACGCTGGGATAAATGTCTCGAGCGTCTCGGTTCTTATGTTGAAAACTAGCTAAGAAATGTCTATACGCCCAGAAAACGGACTTTTATGAACAAGGTATACTAAAACTGGTACCACGCTGGGATAAATGTCTTGAGCGTCTCGGTTCTTATGTTGAAAACTAGCTAAGAAATGTCTATACGCCCAGAAAACGGACTTTTATGAACAAGGTATACTAAAACTGGTACCACGCTGGGATAAATGTCTCGAGCGTCTCGGTTCTTATGTTGAAAACTAGCTAAGAAATGTCTATACACCCAGAAAACGGACTTTTATGAACAAGGTATACTAAAACTGGTACCACGCTGGGATAAATGTCTCGAGCGTCTCGGTTCTTATGTTGAAAACTAGCTAAGAAATGTCTATACGCCCAGAAAACGGACTTTTATGAACAAGGTATGCTAAAACTGGTACCACGCTGGGATAAATGTCTCGAGCGTCTCGGTTCTTATGTTGAAAACTAGCTAAGAAATGTCTATACGCCCAGAAAACGGACTTTTATGAACAAGGTATGCTAAAACTGGTACCACGCTGGGATAAATGTCTCGAGCGTCTCGGTTCTTATGTTGAAAACTAGCTAAGAAATGTCTATACGCCCTGAAAACGGACTTTTATGAACAAGGTATACTAAAACTGGTACCACGCTGGGATAAATGTCTCGAGCGTCTCGGTTCTTATGTTGAAAAAAAGCTAAGAAATGTCTATACGCCCCAAAACGGACTTTTATGAACAAGGTATACTAAAACTGGCACCACGCTGGGATAAATGTCTCGAGCGTCTCGGTTCTTATGTTAAAAAACAGATAAGAAATGTAGTTTCACTGTGTTTATGTTTTGTTTTGCCTATCTATTAAACTGCTGCCAAAAAAAAAAAAACTATAATGTGCGTTACTTTTCGATCCACCCTTGTAAATTTTAGGATTTGCGTTGTATTAATAAAACTGGCTACTCACGAGTTTCAGAACTTCTGCAGCTTTTCTTTAAATAAAATAAAACTTAACAAAATAGCCCACTTATCCTGGAAAGTGCTATCTTACTAGGAACTTTCTTAGGTATGAGTTAGTGAAATTTTGAAAATAACCAAATGCTGTTCCTTATTACATTTTACGGAAATTAATGCTCCTTTATGACATGTTCATTACTCACGCTTGAGGAATGAATTAGGATCGTATATCTGGATGTGAGTTTTTGTTAGTTTAGCAGAGTTGTTTTTTTTCTTAAATGATATGAAACAAATTCCTACATGACGATTTATTTTTCAGGGTCCTCTTGGTGTATATGACACACGCGCCAGATTACTTTAATCAAGCTAGCAGCAAGTACTGCCACAAAGCTGTTTATCTCTTCTGTTTTTGGTTGTGCAATTTTTTTCATCATCCTCGTGGCTACCGTAATCGTGGGTGGTCTCATCTGCGTCGTTGGGTGGCATGTTAACTTGGCTAAGGAAAGAAATGGCCCCGCCGGGTGGTACAGATCATATCCACTATGCATTACATTTTTTTCTTCTCTGGAATGTTTTCTCGTGATGGTTATCGCTGATACGTACATGTCAGACTTTTTTAAAACGCAATTTCTGAAGTTTATTTATAAACAGATTCTCAAATAAGTTGAAAACGAGTTAGTATAAAGCATGGAACAGTTATTCATGATCACTGTATGATTGTAAACGCAATTTATCTTTCTGGTGGAACGTGCCGGAACAGTTTTAATACAAAAATTTTGGTTTAGAGTTTTGGAATTATTATTTAATTAAAATAACATAATCATAACATAAAACAGCATAAATTACCTAAAGAATAGGTCCTTTATATCATGCAATTGTTTTGGTTATTTTTTAACTACCTTCCCGTCCTCAACACATGCTTGCCAAACACATCTCCAGGGCACGAATGCTGTCTTTTATCCCTCCCCCGTCACCACTGAACCACTGAATCTCTGTTTAGAAAATCTCAGTTTATTTTACATCTAGAAACATCTTAACCACCGCGTCAGACGAAGTTGAAAAACATTTAAAACAACGATCATGAATAAGCACAAAACAACAAAAAAAAAAAAAAAAAACCCGCATACCCGACGTAATATATAACAGGGGAAATTTCAAATTTTAGTCTTTAATTTTTACATTCTTTAATTTTTTTGCTTACCGCAGATCTCAATCATATTATTTTCCTCACTATATTTTCAACTAACAAGTATTATTTACCTTCGATTAATTGGTAAACAGTTTACGATTGACTAGTTTTAGGCTGGCATAATGTATGTAATATGACAAAAATAGCCCTCCCCACCTTTTTTGTTATCTGTCCGGTTATAACGAAATTCGCATATATCGAATGTTTTGAACTCTCCCTTCAACTTCGTTATATACGGGCTAGACAGAATCAGCACTAAAACCGCGAAACCCACATAGAATTTTACAAAACAATGTCCAAACTTGTCTTTGCCGTCCTGGTGGCGCAGTGGTCTAAGCGCTGATTTCTGATCAGTCGTCCGAGTTGGGACAACGGGTTAAAATCCCGTTGGAGCATGGATGTGTTTATCTTACGGCACTGGCTCTCTCCTTTCCCTGGAACCAGTGACCCTATATTAAGAACGGCTGACTGCTTGTAGCCCATTGAGTTGCTCACGGTGGTCGTTAACCCCCAATAAAAAAAAATCCGACTTGTCTTGCATTTTTGCAAAACATTCAGTGCATCATCTTCATAAGTTAACAAAGATTACTGCTTTCTCTTGCTGCTTTAAATTATACTGCAATCGAGGATGTTATTAGAAAAAAAAAAAAAAAAAAAAAACGCAGCGCAAACAATCCCGTGAAGATCTCAAACAATCCCGTGAAGATCGAACTATAATTTATTATTTTATTCGACTTTATTCGAATTCCACGATCGAGGAACAATCGGCTTTGACGGACACTTCATGTCGAGGTTGGAGTTTAATCGTTCGTTTTCCATGCCCCTTTCTCTCCGCTACGTAAAGGTAAAGCGATACCCTTTCCCTTTCTCATCCTTCAAACTGCCACGCCACTACCTTCAAATAAACTTTCTCCCTGAGAAATGCGTCTCTTTCTATCCACAAAGACACCTCTCCCGAGCATACGCGTATAGATAGCACTATCGTAAAATAGCAAAACATTTTTTTCAGTAATAACAGAAAAAAAAAAAAAAGCTGCAGCGCAGCAAATTTCGCTAGTGAAAATAGGCACAGCAAAAGCCATGCTATGCGTACTAACTTGATTAGTCGAATACATTTTGCACCTGAAGCAAGATTTCTGGTTACTGTCGCAAGCAGTTCTTGCTGCTCTAGCAAACAGTTTTGTTGGGTCTACGAGGAGTTGGCGTTGTAAAACAGACCTTGAAAGTAGTTCTTGGCAGCTGACTCAAGTATTGCAAAGTATTGCATCATCCTTCAATTATATAACAGCCACGCCACGTCGCTGTGCCAGCATTTGAGACGGCGCCACAGTGCATTGAAGTCTATAAGGAGACACTGGATGAGCGACACATGACATTGCGGAACTGAGAGGTGAATGAATTTTTGAAAGAAGGTGAAATAGCATGTAGTACTCATGAATCGATGGTCCGTATGTATGTCGGTAGTGCACCTGCATATGCCGCAATCAAAAGATATCGGGAACAGGCTCGTTGGAAGGCTACTCTCGTGAGGGACTCTCAGTGGAGGTGACCACAGATGAAATGTGCCAGAAAGTGAAGGACCTGGTGATGTCAAACCGGCGAATCCATGTCGTACAAATTTCTGAGGCACTGAAGATCCGTAACGTCTCATGAAAATGTTTGAACCATTTTGCATGAGAGGTTGGGATGTCAAAGGTCTGTGCCAGAAGGTCTCGAATGTTGACACCTGAGAAATCGTGTTGAAGCAAGTCGGGTTCGATTCATTAACCGGATCCAGATAACTTCAATTCCTGCATTGTGACTGGAGATGAGACGTGGCTTCCCCACTGGGACCCTGATACTAAACAAGACAGTATGCACTGGAAATATCATGGACCATCACCAAAAATGTTCAAACCACACCATCTGCAGGGAAGATTATGGCCACTATTTTTGGGACTCAGATGGGTTACTGTTAATTGATTACTTTCCTGATGAAAGGACAATGAATGCTACCTACTATGCCTCGCTGTTGCGACAATTGCGTGAAGCTGTCAAGAGCAAACGGGGAGAAAAATTGCTACGGGGTGTTCTGCTTCTGGAGAACAATGCCCCAGTCCACACTACCGGTGTTTCCATGCAAGCTGTGACAGAATGTAACTTCCAACGGCTTCCCCATCCACCGTACTCATCTGAGCTCGCCCTTAACAATTTCTCAAAAATCTGAAAACAGATCTGCGAGGTGTGCGAATGATTCTGAACAACAAAGTTTTGGTTTCAGGAGAAAGAAAAAGTTATTCGCAGCCGGGATTTGTCAAACCTATGATCGGTACAACAAGTGTATCCACGTCAGAGGAGAATATGTAATAATATAAAGTTGCGTTTTTGAAAAAAAATTGGGTTTGTATAGAACTTATTTAAGGCCCTACGTACCTCAGCAAATTTTCTGCTTCAGACAATTTTCCAGCAAATGAACGTTGCTACTTCAGCAAAGATTATTAGTTGTTTTATAGTCCATTGGTAAAAAAGTTGGGAGGGAAGGGGGTATTTATTTAGGTCAACCCTAATACCATGTAGTACGATAATAAGCTTTCCTGCTCTTTCCTGCTCTTGCCAAAGACATCGCCAAGAGGATGCGAGGGTAGGCTTGTGCACACCCGGAAATTTGTCTCACCCACCCCGTTCAAAATTGACCATTTTTCAGTATATTTAAATTTAAAATATTATCTGGACTTTTCTGAGTAATAAGTCTTGTGTTTTGTACCATGCAGCCCTACGTATGTGTTTCCCCCTACGAAGTGCCTTATGTACGTCTCCAAAAAGGTTATCAAAATAGCAACCGCAGCGCTATGAACATTTAATTGTTCTCCACTATTTCAATTCCTTAGTTTAAGCCTTTTTTCATGTTTATATGGCCAGGTGGCTAATGAGAAAGGTGGATAGGAATTTACTGAGAGTGTCGGTACTAATTGCTCTGCTGTTTGGCTTCTTTACGAAATAGGAGATTCCAACACGGAAAGGGGTCTAAAGCTATTCTTGGGCTCTTAGGACCATCCCGGGATAGTGAAAGTGCAGGAAGCGGCTGACGACTAATTTGTAGGAGAGGAGTGCAGCGCAAAGTCGCTGGCTTGAAAGAAGAGAGTTATGGAGGGAGGTGGTAGATATATTGTGTGTATATCTACGACGACGACAATTTGATTTCGATAAACAAAGATGACATGTTCCTTTAAATAAATCGTTGAAGTAAAATACTATTATTCGTAAGCAAAAATGCAAAGTTTGAAAAGCAATTTAAGACAATGCATTCAAAGCAAGCAAAAAAGTTAAAGGCGACATTCTGGTAACTAGACTAGTGGCGTAACAAGTCAGATCCATGTACGTATGTGTAGAGGCGTAGCCAAGGGAAGGATCCTCGTGTCCAACTCCCCCCCCCCTTGAGGGAAAAAATGAACAAAATCCACGAATCTCTTCCTCTTAGGAAATTTCTGGCTACACCACTCTGTGTGTGTGTGTGTGTGTGTGTGTGTGTGTGTGTGTGTGTGTGTGTGTGTGTCTAGGTGGAGAGGTGGGAATTGCACGAATTTCTTTGTAGCCGGTAGTGAAGAACGTTAAGCATTCGTTCTTTCAGTGCTTCGTAAAAAAAAAAAAAGTTGTTATCAAGCTTGTCCCACCAATAATAATGATTCCCCCTCCCCCACGCGTCACCCATCCTGATTTCGAAGTCTAGCGACGTCCTTGGCTGTGGCAATTCTTATTAATGCGGTTAGTTTCCAGCTGAAAGTTATCAAAATCACGTGAAGTACTTCATTTCAGTGAAACTTGAAATATGTACAGACATAGGTAGGCTCAATAACTTTCAGCATCTTTCAATACGATATTGCAACATATATTAAAATGTGTTCGAAAAACTCCTTTTGGCGAAACGTGAAATATGTATAGACATAGACTTAATCATTTTCAACAACTCCGAACATGATATTGAAGCAAATATTCGTATCTGCTTTGAAAAATCCCCACAAAATGCATTTGGATTTTACCATACCTTTAAATCTCTAAATAATCTCTGTTGCTGTTAAATTTTAACTGTTGTATTTGAAATCCCCATCATTTCCAAAATTATTCGAACATACAGAACAAACAATCCAACTCCAATATGGATGCCGCAATGACCTGGTGTTGCACGTGGGAAATGAGATGGTACTGAGTGCAGGAAAGATAAAGTCATACGATCATGGATAGTATGCATAGCAAAAAGTGTTTCCTGGCAGGACTTTGCAGTGTCACCGTGTCTGTTGCACCCAACTTAAGCTAAATGTTTAGCTACAAAAGTTTGCTGCAGTTGTAAAATTGTTAATGGCAGTCAACATGGCACACATCAATTATACCTTCATTTAACTAAAGTGGGAGACAACTGTTTAAGAAAACGAAGTCTGTGTATTTCTTTGCATTCGAATAACCTTTACATATGTGAGAGGATGAATTTTTCATTCAATATTAAAAGCATAAGATTCAATTGCTGCAATGGAAACCCTATTAAAACAGATTTATTACAACCCACAGCAAGAAGGCAGTCTAGGTGGGGTATACCAAACTGTTTCAAGAAAAATAAAGAAAAAAGATGTTGTAGAATGGTTAGAAAATTAAATGCTTACACTCTTCACAAACCCACTAAACGAAAATTCCAGAGAAACAGAGTTTTTGTTTCGAAATTGGACGACCAGTGGCAAGCAGACCACGTGGACATATCAAGTCTGCAACAATATAACAACGGATTTAGATATTTATTAACATGTATTGATGTTCTCTCAAAATTTGCATGGGTTGTTCCGTTATAAGGAAAGACCGGTTCTAATATGGTGAAAGCATTTTCTGAAATATTTAGTCATAGAAAACCTCAAAAGTTACAAACCGAAAAAGGAACTGAATTAAAAAACAGTGTGTTCCAAAAATTCTTGAAGAAACATGACGTTCATTTTTTCACAACAAACTACGAAACAAAAGCTTGCACAGCAGAAAGGTTTAATCGAACGTTAAAAACTCGCATGTGGAGATTTTTTACATACATTTAAATACACTGCTGGCTGCCCAAAATGCAACACCAAGAAGGAAGCATCCGATTGTCCGGAAATTCGTAGCATGCGTCGCCCGCGAGTGAACATGCAAACGATTAGCATTGCAGGGCATAAGCAAATCATGTGCGCCCGGCACGCCACAGAGAAACACTATAAGAAGGGTGCACGGTAAGTAGTGGAAGTGTGTTGTGCTGCCGGACCTGTACGTGGGATGCTTCCTGATGCCTCGTCGCAGAATACGGCAGTCATTCCAGCACGTTTCGGAGTTCGACAGAGGACGAATTGTGGCTTATCGCGAAAGCGGTTTATCGTACCTAGACATCGGCGCCCGTGTGGGACGACATCCAGCCACAGTGAGGCGAGTATGGATTCGGTGGGTGCAGGAGGGATGGACGGACCGACGTGAGCGATTGCCGTAGCCGCGTCACACCACCGAACAAGAGGACCGGCATGTTGTGCGGTGGGCATTGACGGCTCGCACCGCCACATCACGAACGTTAGCGCACGAATTAGTGTGTGTTGCGCAACAACCTGTGTCAGCACGTACCGTTCAACGTCGTCTGCAGGAGAGGGGCTTTGTCGCACGGCGCCCATTGCTCCGATCACTATTGACATTACACCACCGGTGAGTGCAGCGGCAGTGGGCCGTTGAACGCCGCACCTGGACTACGGAATGACACGACATTGTCTTCTCCGACGAATCCCGCTTCTGCCTGCAACACCACTATGGTCGGATCAGCGTGTGGCGGCACCGCGGCGAGAGACTGTATGACGCCTGCATTATGCATCGCCATACCGGTCCGTCGCCTGGCGCTATGGTTTGGGGCGCAATTTGATATGGCACTCTCACCCCTCTGGTACGCATCGCCGGTACACTCAACAGCCACCGCTACATCTCCCACGTTTTGGAGCCTCTAGTCCTCACTTACCTGCAGGACCAGGCAGCGGCGACGTTTCAACAGGGCAATGCGCGCCCGCACGTGGCACGCATCGTGCAACAATTCTTTACGGCCCACCAGGTGTCACTGCTGCCGTGGGCCGCCTGTTCTCCCGATATGTCGCCCATCGAACACGTCTGGTCGCTGATCGACAACCGAGTGGCCCGGCAAGCACCACCCGCGGCTACGCCTGATGAACTGTGGCAACGTGTGGAACGCAGCCTGGACTGACATACCCCAAGCCCACATCCAAAGCCTCTTTCGTTCGATGCCGCGGCGTGTAGTAGCCGTTATTGCCAGCCATGGGGACCACGCGAACTATTGATGTCTGAGTGTTCCGCAAGTCGCACGGGCCTGTAAGCTCAATCGTTTCTTCTTTGTATCTGTTGTTATGAGTCCAGTAAATCTGGCTTTGCTATCTCGTGTCGTTCTTGGTGTTGCATTTTGGGTGGCCAGCAGTGTAAATTTCAAGTGGATGATCATGTCCGCATTGTTAAAAGTAAATTGATGTTTGAAAAGGGCTATGAATCAAACTGGACAGATGAAATATTTGTCGTTTCTCAGTGTTTACCTCGATCTCCTCCTGTTTATAAATTGAAAGATTTGTTGGATGAAGAAATTGAGGGAACCTTTTATGGGGAGGAATTGCAGAAAGTAAAATTAAATGATTCCTTCATAATTGAAAAAATATTAAAAAAACGGAAGCGGAGAGGAAAAGTTGAATATTTTGTGAAATTTAAAGGCTATCCCAATAAATTCAACGCATGTGTCCCCACTGAGCACTTATTCTCACTATAAAATGGTGTGAGTACGACCTTTAACTCTCACTTTCAAGATGAGTTTTTACCTAATGCTTCCGAGCGACAGCTCTCTCAGCTATTTTTTGGAATATAAAATATAAATGTTGCCTTTGGTGTATTATTGCTGCTACATTACATCCTGTGGATAGAGTTAACCATCCATGCCGTGTGTTACAATACAGTCCATTTGAGTCTAAATTAAATCTGCAAGGGATTCAGTTTCCGATGACTGTAACACAGTTAAAAAAAATTTGAAAATTATAATCCTTCTATTTCTGTGAATGTGTTTGGTTACGAAGACTCAACGACCTTCCCCTTACGCATTACGGAAAAACAAGCAGAAAACCATGTTAATTTGCTTCTCCTTGTGGAAGGAGATAAAACTCATTATTGTTTAATCAGAAATTTAAATCGTTTGTTGTCAGATCTGACCAAACATAACGGAAGGGCGTTTTATTGTGACTATTGTTTACACAGATTCACAACACAAAATCTTTTAACAGACCATGTGTCATACTGTTCCATACATGGACCCCAGCGTGTGAAAATGCCTACAGAATCCAGCAAATATCTTGAATTCAAATATTTTGAATATCAGATGCGAGTACCGTATGTTATTTACGCCGACTTTGAGAGTATTTTAGAAAAAACCCACACCAGTTAAAAGAATCCTCACACTTCCCACACTGATGTACTTTCACATCATATTGCGTGTGGGTTCAGCTATATTGTAATAGGACCCGATGGAACTCCCATCAAACCCATCCAAACGTATTGGGGTGAAAACGCAGTAGAACAGTTTTTGACCTTTCTACATGAAGAAGGGATCTCAAAAATTGTTAGCAAAATAATTTCTATGTCAATAACAGCAGAAGAGGAGGCATCATTTCAAAAACAGCATTGTGGCATTTGTGATTTACCTTTAGGGAGGGATAGAGTAAGGGATCATTGCCATATCACTGGTCGATTTATGACGGGAGCTCATTCGGCTTGCAATTTAAATTTTAAGGTACCAAATTTTATTCCAGTCATCTTACATAATTCCATATCATATGATACTCACTTAATTTTTCAGAAACTCGGCAAAATTAAAAACAGTCACGTGAATTGTATAGCTTAAAATATGGAGAAATATATATCTTTCTCAGTAGGACGACTTCGCTTCCTTGATTCATTTCAATTCATGAACGTCTCGTTAGAAAAATTAGTGGCAGTTCTACCCCTGAAAAATTCAAAATTTTGCCAACCCACATTTCTGATGAAAAAATTCACCTTCTGTTGAGGAAAGGCGTGTAACTCATATGGATGCGTTTGAAAAATTTGAAGAAAAAACATTACCACCACGCGAAGCTTTTTTCAGCGCATTAAATGGTGAGAACATTTCGGAAGAAGATTATGCACATGCACAGAAAGTTTGGCAAGCTTTTGAGGTTCAGAATACGGGAGATTATCAGAATATATATCTCGAGAGTGATGTCCTCCTTCTTGCAGACGTGTTTGAAAATTTTTGAGATTTGCGCATGCGCTTATATTCAGTTGATGCTTGCCATTTTTATTCAGTCGCATCACTTTCTTGGGGTGCAATGATGAAATTTACAAAGGTAAAACTAGAATTACTTACCGATTTAACAATGCACAATTTCATCGAGACAGGAATACGAGGGGGAATATCTATGATCTCTAATCGACACTCAACAGAAAATAATAAATATTTGCCCAACTATGATACATCAAAGCCTAGCTCCTATATCATGTACTTAGATTTTAATAACATTTATGGGAATTGTATGACAAATTATCTCTGAGTGTCTGACTTCGAGTGGATGGATGCCAATTCTTTCACTGCTGAGAAAATCTTAGAATTGGAGGATGATGATGAATATGGTTACATCTTGGAAGTGGATTTGATGTACCCCAGTGAGTTACATGAAACTCACAATGACTACTTGCCCCTGAGAACATAACAACAACACGTATTTGGAATTAGGGTTGAAGTTGCATCGGATTCATAAAGTTTTAAAATTTAAACAAAAACCTTGGATGAGTGAATACATTTTCTTTAACACTGAATGTAGGAAAAATGCCACAACCAATTTCGAATTTGCTTTTTAAATTAATGAATGATGCCATTTTCGGGAAAAGAATTGAAAATTTGAGAAACAGGGTGGACATTCAAACTGTGCAAGATGAAAAGAAAGCTAAAAAATTAGTTTCTTCGCCATCCTTTCACGCTTTTAAAATTTTTGATGAGGGTTTAACTGTTGAGCAAAGGAATAAAAAACACAGCTTCTTCTTAATCGACCAATTTACATTGGCTTCTCCATTTTAGACATAAACAAGAACTGTTCTACGGACAACACTTGGTCTCCTCGTGATGCCTGCATCACGACTTCCAAACCAAATTTTACTTAAAAATTAAAAAAAAAATACGTTCCATACATCACTGAACGCTGAAAATGTATTTTTCCGTGATGTATGAACTACCTCTACATCTTCCAGGCATGCATCCCTGGCGCAGAACTCTCATTTAACCACTACTCACATCATAAAGTGGTATCAGAAAAACTTAACCCACCTGCTCCATAACAAAAATACCTTCGAGGCTCTTTTGTGAAAATTTGATTACGAATGAACTTTCAGAAAACAAAATTATGTACGATGCTTTTACAAGAACTGAAGATTTAGTGATTGATGGAGAAAATCTAGAGGTAACGGATGCCTACATTTTCCTTGGGCAACAGATATCAAGCGAGGTGCTACATTCATGAAGAAATTAATCGGCGTATCAAGCTTGGTTGGACAGCATTTGGAGGAAACAGTACAATTTTCAAGAGCAATTTACCGTTGTGTTTTGAAAGAAAAGTGTTTAATCAATGCATCCTTCCAGTTCTTACTTATGAATCAGAGATATGGACCTCAACTAAAAAATAAAAAAAATACAGGTAGGCTCAGTTCTGACTGAGCCGTCAGTTTGGAACGTAGGATTGAAGCTTTCAGATCGGAAAGATGAAATGAGCTAGTAGAGTATGGTTTCAAAGCGTTTATTTAATTTTTTACAGCCAACACAGGTCTATGATATGAAAAGTAGCTTACACAATTTTTACAAATAATGCAGGATACATTGCGAACACAAAGAAGATCGATACATGAATAATCCAACGTGGTGCTCTGTCGTCTTGGGCTTCTTACATTCCTCATCACTTGCTTTTGCCTCGATTTTCTCCACTTTTGCTTGCGATCATTCTACGAATTTTGCGCATTGTCGAAAATGTTAGCCCATTCACACGAGAACATTTTTTTAATTTAACGTTAAACCACTGCGATATGTTCTTTATATATATGAATAGATCTCGTCGAAAGCTTTAAAACGTTACCACGCACAGTCGTTTTGCGCTCACGGTTGTCCAAATGAACAGCGATATTGTCAAACAGGTTCACAAGAAAACAATTTTTACAATGTTCAGTTCAAACCACTGAGAAATGTTCTTCATCTATTTGAATAGATCTCGTCGAGAGCTTTAAAACGATACCACGCACCGTCGTGTTGCGCTCACGGTTGCCGAGACAGACTGAGTCAAACACGGCGGCACACCCAGAAATATTGCATCATCTCCCCCACGTACAAGGAGTGTCGTGCGCACGATGTACTGCGCAGTACGCGAATTGCACTCCATGCTGCTTACGAATATGTCAACACGATTAGTGTGCGCGCGCGTCACGTATTTTTAACGCTATAATGATTTCAATTGGGACTTATTTTTGTCACAGGCGGTCGGCCGTACGTCGCCCCATACTATCCGCGGAGTTAGACGTAGTCCAACGTCAAAAGGCATACAGAGACTGAACACAATTGATAAAAGCACGGAGAGTTGCATGCTTGGTGTAACCAGGTCAGATAAGCGGAACTCGCTGATCAGGAAAATGACAAGAGCAGAAGAAATCATGATCAAAGTAAAATCCCAATGGTAATGCCCAGAACATATTGCCAGAAGAACTGACCACGGATGGACACAAGTGAAATACTAGATTCGATACAAAGGGACAGAAAAAGAGCACATGCGAGTACCCGGTAACACCGCCTCTGTTCTTGAGACCCACGAGACATTCTTGGCAATGACATTATTGATGAGCGTCTGGGGCAGCTCGTCCCATATTACAGGTAACACGTTACGGAGGTCTACCAGTGTACTGGGGTATGGAACGTGGTTATCTAGACGTCACTGTACTGCTTCCCAAATGTTCTCAATAGGATTAAGATGAGGAGACGTTGGTGGCAGCTGTAACGATTCAATCCCATGACTTTCCAGCTCCTGAAGCTCGCTCCAGTCACGGTAACTGGTTGAATTGTCACCGAGAAAATGGTATGGGTATGCAATAGCAGCATGAAACAGTGTCACAAAGGGTACAATGATCTCATTTCGGTATACTGAGGCATTCTTGTTGCCTTGTCAAACATACAAGGTAGCAGGGCCATTAAAACACACTCCTGCCCAAACCAGAACTGATTGCCGCTGGTAAGGGTGGACAGACTGCACATAGTGTGGTTGCATTTGTCTGCCGGATCTCCTCCACACGTGTTCTCGTCGAGTATCAGGATAAGGAGCGAAACGAGATTCGTCTGTGTAAAGTACATGGTGCCACTCTGTATTCCATGACATGTACTGTTGGACCTAAGTACATCTTTGACGACGATGAACTCATATCAATTCTATTCATCTCAGCAGCCTCCTTGTTCTGAGTTCGTATTCGTGAAGACGGTTTCGTACAGTTTGAGTACATACTGTGACACCGGAAGCATCTCGAAGTGATCCCTGGTGTTGGCTATACTGGTAATACTAGGCCTTCTCTGAGCGCTTACTGTCAGGTGGCGATCTTTCCTCCTGGTGGTTATCCTCGGGTGATCACTCCTGAGTCTATCTGCAACATTTCCATGCCATAGAAATCTTGTGGGTAACCGGATTACTACACTTCGAAACTCCTAAAGCAACAGCCACATCGGTTGCACCTGTCTGTAACATGCCAGCAGCCCTATTTCTGTTGTCAATGCTTAAACGTCGTCTGGACATCATTTCAGGTGAATCCCACACTGACGGCAATGCATTCAGCAAACTTCTAGACCAAGCGTTGAAACGATCCGCTTTCCACATCTCACAGGGTACTTTTATCGGACCACACACACAACGTGCTATGTTATCATGATGCTAATTTACATATGACGCAGCTACCCACGCTGTAGCCGATGTCCAGTAGTCGCTAAATTTGCATATCACCACATATTATTTCTTCGAAACCGCAATATGCCTAACTTTTTATGACCAGTGTTCTTATTTCTTTTTTTTTATTTTTGGATGGAGGTTTTAGAGGTTTTCACGATTGCATGAAAGAATGCCCACGGAAAAAACGCCCACGGAAAAATCGCCCACGGAAAAAACGCCCACGGAAAAAACGCCCACTTTTCGAAAGTAGGAAAAAACGCCCACGGAAAAATTGCCCACAGACAAAATGCTCACGGGAAAAATATGTGATCGACTGATAAGTTTATATGTCTGTTATAAACGGTGTTCGGACAACTGGTCACAGACTGCTGGCCAAAAAACCGTTAGGGGTCATATAAAAATTGCGGTTTCTTGGCCACCTCACCTACATAACGCGAATATGGGAATGACGGAATGAAAACTTTTAGAAGGGCTTAAACGTTAGCTCTAATATTATTTTCTGCCTGAGTAATACCGCAATATTAATAATTTGATGCGTAAAATATTTTCTGCAAACCTTACAAATACGAGAGGAAAGTTCAGATTGCACTGATGAACTGTAGAGGTTGTATGGTGTTGGCCTGAAAGCAGTGGTAGTCTTATGCAACATTTATTTAAAAACATACTAATGATTTACCGTTGTCTTCAAGCCAACTGCTATACATCAATACCTCTGTAGTTCTGACATCTGTTTGTTATATTTGCAAACAACATGCACTTTGGATCAACAACTCCTCACGACTTAAACACCTAAAATGAACTGCGATTCTCACAGCAGAAGTTGTGTATGTATTTTGTAGGGACCAAAAAATTAAAAATGTGGTGCCATTTTGTGTTGTCATGTGGCGGGTACGTAGAACTGGACACATTGCAATTTCAGTGCCATAAAATTGTTCTGCATAAACAAATTTCGTGTGGCTATATTCCCCACTACTTCAGCAACTATTGTTCATAATTTTTTTTTTTAATATTTCATTTTCAGTAAGAAATTTAGACATTTCCATGATTTTCGGAGCTAAGACTAGGTGGAGAATTGGCCACAAAAATTTTAAGGGGCCGTATAAAAATTGCGTTCTATGCTGCTCCGTGGCTACGTCTCCCCGAGATTGGTTATATGACATACATAAAATGTCCGTAATTTCGTATTTTCTTATTTACGGTATTTTTCTAGAAACTACAACTAAACAAATTCTCTGAGAGTATGTGCAAACCCAGGAAACTTGTCGGGGGAGAGGGGGGGGGTGCTTAAAACCTAAAATATAAAGAATTTCTGGTCCGATCGGGAGATTTCCAGCGTTTACAAGCTACAACTCGTCGAATTATCTGAGGGTATCTGCTGCCTCAGGAAACTAGTCGGGGGTGGGGGGGATACCAAAATCGTAAAATATCAAGAATTCGACAAATTTTCTTAGCGCATGTCCACTCTCTGGAAACCTGTCGGTGAGGCGGGGTTGGGGGGGAGTGTAATACCAAAAGTGTAAAATATGAACGATTTCTCGTCCGATCGGGAGATTCTCAGAAATTAGCAGCTACAGCTCGACACATTATCTGAAGGTATGTGAATGATGAAAATCTCCGGGTCGGAAGAGAAAGGAACCAAAAAATTAGGCACCAAAAAATTAGGGACAAAATTCTTCATATTCTACACTTTTGGAATTAACCCCTCCCCCGACAGGTTTGCTCAGTATGTTCATGCCGGGAGATAATGTCTCCAGTTGTAGTTTGTAAATGCTGAAAATCTCCCGATCGGACAAGAAATTCTATATATTTCACAAATATCATATACCCCCCCCCTCCGGGTTTGCTGAGTAGGCACGTGCGCTCAGATAATTTGCCGACTTGTAGTTTGAAAACCCTTAAATCTTTTGCTGAGTTGTAGATCATAAACATTTGTTATAAAGAATTACATTAATTATCGCAATTAAGAAAAGACGAAATCACGGAAACTTTATATGACTCAGATTACCAACCTCTGGGAGGAGGGGGGGCAAATTCTGGTTCTGGGCGCAAGAAGTAACTTGATACTGCCGCAAGTTTCGAAGCAACCGATAAATTTAGATGACATATATGGTTTGTTTCTTGGGGTGGGTGGGGTCTTGTCGCTTTGTGAGCTCCGTTGAATTATCTATCTCGCACCTGCGGAGCGCTGGACAGCAAACGACTGTGACGAAAAGCAGATGGCTCTCCCTACCCGCTGTAGAAAAGAGAGAGAGAGAGAAGGAGCGGCCTTGTTCGGTGACTGATTTCATACAATCAGTTCGGTGGTCAGCAAGAAGGATCTGTACACCCATACATATAGAATATATATTTTTCAATAGTTGCTACATTTTTAATTTGACTGATAAACAGTCACTCGTGGATAATGCGGAGTTGCGGTCAGTATATGCTTGTTCACCAGCTGCTGTATTCTGATTTTTTCCAATTAATGTAATTCTTTATAACAAATGTTTATGATCTACATCTCAGCAAAAGATTTAAGGGTTTTCAGACTACAAGTCTGCAAATTATCTGAGCGCATGTGCTGCCTCAGGAAACCTGTCGGACGGAGGGGGGTTAATACTAAAAGTGAAAAATATGAAGAGTTTCTAATCCGATCGGGAGATTATCAGCATTTACAAGCTACAACTCGACAGATTATTTGAGGACACGTGCCTACTCAGCAAACCTGTCGGAGGGGAGGGGGGGTTAATACCAAAAGTGTAAAATATGAAGTATTTCTCTTCCGACCCGGAGAGAGAGTTTCATCATTCACATGCCTTCAGATAATGTGTCGAGTTGTAGCTGCTAATTGCTGAGAATCTCCCGATCGGACGAAATTGTTCATATTCTACACTTTTGGTATTACACCCTCGCGGTATGAGGAAAGAATGCCCACGGAAAAAACGCCCACGGAAAAATCGCCCACGGAAAAAACGCCCACGGAAAAAAAGCCCACGGAAAAAACGCCCACTTCTCGAAAGTAGGAAAAAACGCCCACGGAAAAATCGCCCACAGACAAAATGTTCACGGGAAAAATATGTGATCGACTGATAAGTTTATATGTCTGTTATAAACGGTGACAGGACAACTGGTCACAGACTGCTGGCCAAAAAATCGTTAGGGGTCATATAAAAATTGCGGTTTCTTGGCCACCTCACCTACATAACGAAAATGGGCGTAGGAGAATTGGCCACAAAAGTTCAAGGGTGTGTGTGCGGGGGGGGGGGTAAGTATTATCGATTTTTGGCCTACATTGAGAATTGAATTAGGAACTCCAAACAAATTTCGAGAAAACGTTCTATGTAAGCCAAGCGAGAATTACAGCATAATTCATGTATGTTCGGAAAAGGACCCTAAGGGGTGGGATTTTTTAATAACGCTGCACTTTTACGTAGGTACTAAATATTTACATAACATGTCAAGTTTGCAATATTTTTCTTTTACTTAATTAATTCTTTTTTTTTTTTTTTTTTTGATTGGAGGTTTAACGACCACCGTGAGCAACTCAATGGGCTATAAGCAGTCGCCCGTCCCTAATTTAGGGTCACAGGTTCCAGGGAAGGGAGAGAGCCAGTGCCGTAAGACAAACACAACATCCATGCCTCACCGGGATTCGAACCCTGACCCTTACGGACGAATGATCAGAGGCCAGCGCCACCGGGGCGGCACTTAATTAATTCACAGGCGAAGAAAAAAGTGTTGAATTGGCTTAGGCCTACGGCCTATTAATTAATGTATGGATTGAATGTATGGTGCATAAGTAGAAGCGCAATATTATTGACAATTAATACAGGCATTTGACGTGGAATAGGAATAGCTGTGGTGCCGTGGAAGCATATCCGGCGCGTAACTGGAAGACCCTGAGTTCGATTCCTGGAGGCGGCCACTGAGAATTTTTCAGTGACTCACTTATAAACGTGGAAAGAGCGATGACTTGCCGCCCCGGTGGCGCAGTGGTCTAAGGCGTTGGCCTCTGATCATTCGTCCGTAAGGGGTCCGGGTTCGAATCCCGGTCAGGCATGGATGTTGTGTTTGTCTTACGGCACTGGCTCTCTCCCTTCCCTGGAACCAGTGACACTAAATTAGGGACGGGCGACTGCTTATAGCCCATTGAGTTGCTCACGGTGGTCGTTAAACCTCCAATCAAAAAAAAAAAAAAGAGCGATGACTTTTGTTTGATTATTGACAATACTTGTATACTTGTTATGTAAATTTTACGAATATGGGAATGACGGAACGAAAACTTTTAGAAGGGCCTAAACGTTAGTCCTAATATTATTTTGTGCCTGAGTAATACCGCAATATTAATAATTTGATGTGTTACGTAAACGTTATGAATATAACATCGTTAGAATAAAAACTGTTAAATAGGCCAAGGCCTAGGACTTATGACTTAAGGGCCGCGGGTGGCCTAGTGAAGAACCAAATAAGATTGTTAACTTTCAACTTCCTACTGTAGAGTAGCTACTTTCTTAAAAAATTCCAGTTCGGCTGTACTATAATAAATTTGTGACTATTCTTATTTTTTAAAGTAAGGTCTTAATTTTTATAAAACTATGCATGTTTATTATTTAACTATATCAATTAAAAAAGAAATCATTAAAAGTCAGATTATTTTATTTATAAATACTTTTAAAGTTTAATGCATTTAATGGTAAAAGCGATTTTCGTAAAAGCCGCAGTGTACTGATATAACTTTGTGTAATGTGCTTTCTTTCCACTGTTGTCTGTTGAGTACGGCGAGCGGAAGGGGGGGGGGACATCTGTCTTTCGTCAAAGTGGTACTTTGCAGCTGCAGCTTGAACGTTTGCTAGCGACCGCACCTCAAATAACAAGCGATATATTTCATTTAAATTTATCGGTTGGCCACCGGTCGGGGTGTGTCTTCCCCGTGAGTAGTATAATCTCAAGTTACAGGCATACTTCTTTTCTTCCCAGTGTAAAGAAAAAATACGCACTCATAGCTTCCTGGGAGTTTTCCAAAGGACAACTAAAACAGTTAATTTCTACATGACGGGTGTAGGAGAACTGGCCACAAAAATTTTAAGGGGCCGTATAAAAATAACGTTTTTGACCGCTTCATGCCCACAACCGCCAGAGGTTGGTAATCAGAGTCATATATAGTTTCCGTAATTTCGTCTTTTAATTGCGATAATTAATGTAATTCTTTATAAGAAATGTTTATGATCTACATCTGAGCAAAAGATTTAAGGGTTTTCAAACTACAAGTCTGCAAATTATCTGAGCGCATGTGCTGACTCAGGAAACCTGTCGGGGGGGGGGATATATCAAAACTTGATTTGAAAAATGTATCGTCCCATCGGGAGATTTTCAGCATTTACAAGCTACAGTTGGACAGATTATTTGAGGGTACGTGCCTACTCAGCAAACCTGGGGGTGGGGGTGGGGGGGTTATATGATAATTGTGAATTATATAGAATTTCTTGTCCGATCGGGCGATTTTCAGCATTTACAAACTACAACTGGAGACATTATCTCCGGGCATGAACCTACTGAGCAAACCTGTCGGGGGGGGGGGGTAATACCAAAAGTGTAGAATATGAAGAATTTCTCTTCCGACCCGGAGATTTTCATCATTCACATGTCTTCAGATAATGTGTCGAGTTGTAGCTGCTAATTGCCGAGAATCTCCCGATCGGACGAGAAATTGTTCATATCTTACACTTTTGGTATTACCCCCCCCCCCCCCCCCCTCTTCGCCGACAGGTTTCCAGAGAGTGACATGCGCTAAGAAAATTTGTCGAGTTGCAGTTTCTAAATGCTGAAGATCTCCAGATCGGAAGAGATATTCTTGATATTCACGATTTTGGTATACCCCCCCCCCGACTAGTTTCCTGAGGCAGCAGATACCCTCAGATAATTCGACGTGTTGTAGCTTGTAAACGCTGGAAATCTCCCGATCTTACCAGAAATTCTTTATATTTCATATTTTAGATTTTAAGCACCCCCCTCCCCAGACAAATTCCCTGGGTTTGCACATACTCGCAGAGAATTTTTTATTTGTAGTTTCTAGAAAAATATCGTATAGCAGTTGGCTTGAAGACAACGGTGAATCATTAGTGTGTTTTTAAATAAATGTTGCATAAAACTACCACGGCTTTCAGGCCAAGACCATACAACCTCTACAGTCAATCAGTGCAATCCGAACTTTCCTCTCATATTTGTAAGGTTTGCAGAAAATATTTTACACATCAAATTATTAATATTGCGGTATTACTTAGGCAGAAAATAATGTTAGTACTAACGTTTAGGCCCTTCTAAAAGTTTTCATTCCGTCATTCCCATATTCGCGTTATGTAGGTGAGGTGGCGAAGAAACCGCAATTTTTATATGACCCCTAACGATTTTTTGGCCAGCAGTCTGTGACCAGTTGTCCTGTCACCGTTTATAACAGACATAAAAACTTATCAATCGATCACGTATTTTTCCCGTGAGCATTTTGTCTGTGGGCGATTTTTCCGTGGGCGTTTTTTCCTACTTTCGAAAAGTGGGCGTTTTTTCCGTGGGCGTTTTTTCCGTGGGCGTTTTTTCCGTGGGCGATTTTTCCGTGGGCGTTTTTTCCGTGGGCATTCTTTCATACAATCACCCTCGCCGACAGATTTCCAGAGAGTGGACATGCGCTAAGAAAATTTGTCGAGTTGCAGTTTGTAAATGCTGAAGATCTCCCGATCGGAAGAGAAATTCTTGATATTTTACGATTTTGGTATTACCCCCTTCCCTCCCCGACTAGTTTCCTGAGGCAGAAGATACCCTCAGATAATTCGACGAGTTGTAGCTTGTAAACGCTGGAAATCTCCCGATCGGACCAGAAATTCTTTATATTTTAGGTTTTAAGCACCCACCCCCCTCTGCCGATAAGTTTCTGGGTTTGCACATACTCGCAGAGAATTTGTTTAGTTGTAGTTTCTAGAAAAATATCGTAAATAAGAAAATACGAAATTACGGACATTTTATGTGTGTCAGATAACCAATCTCGGGGAAACGTAGCCACGGAGCAGCCCAGAACGCAATTTTTATACGGCCCCTTAAAACAGTTCATCAGGGCAATCCGAACTTTCCTCTCGTATTTGTAAGGTTTGCAGAAAATATTTTACACATCAAATTATTAATATTGCGGTATTACTCAGGCAGAAAATAATATTAGAACTAACGTTTAGGCCCTTCTAAAAGTTTTCATTCCGTCATTCCCATATTCGCGTTATGTAGGTGAGGTGGCCAAGAAACCGCAATTTTTATATGACCCCTAACGCTTTTTTGGCCAGCAGTCTGTGACCAGTTGTCCGAACACCGTTTATAACAGACATATAAACTTATCAGTCGATCACATATTTTTCCCGTGAGCATTTTGTCTGTGGGCGATTTTTCCGTGGGCGTTTTTTCCGTGGGCGTTTTTTCCTATTTTCGAAAAGTGGGCGTTTTTTCCGCGATTTTTCCGTGGGCAATTTTTCTGTGGGCGTTTTTTCCGTGGGCATTCTTTCCTCATACCGTTTTCACGGGCCGGGTCAGGCCCTTTTTTTTTAATTTAGAGAACAAAGCAACGGGCCGGGCCGGGCCGGGCCAAGTCTACCCATTTTTTTTTTTTTTTTTTTTTTATCGGGATGGTATAAAGAAAGAAAAACGTCGTGTTTCCCGATTTCCTGTTGTGGTTAACTGTTTCGCTGGTTATACTTACTTCCATGACATAGCCCAGGTCATAATCAGAAAAGCAAGGAGAGGCATTCACAGTGTATTTACCAATCTGTAGGTATTAAGATGGTCAAACCATTTGGGGGCTTGTTGACAGCAAAAAGATTCGACCCGGAGCGAGTGTGTGTGTGTGTTGTGCAGAGTGCGGGGGGAAGGAGGGTGTCTGCTCTGCAGTGTGTGTGTGTTGGGAGGAGGGGGGGGTTGAGAGAGTGGGACGAAATGCATTTTTTTCTCCTATCCCTAATCCATATAGGGATTGACTTTTGTAGTTTTACCGCTTACTAGTTCAGAGAAAGGGAGATTCTGAACACGCTTAGTCTTCCATTTTCTCTCTTTTTAAAGGTTATATTTTTCGATAATTGTCAAAGTTCAGTTAATATTTTTAGGCTTACATTCAACTAAATATTTTCAATAATATCTCATTTCGTTATTTAATTTTAACATTTTAATAAAATAATAATAGAAAGACAAAATAATACAAAATGTCACATCACGGACCGGGCCAGACCTAAATAAGAGCTGCAATTGACTGGCCCGGGCCGGGCAGAGTGCCTGATATTTGAAACGGGCCGGGCTCACCAAATTAGGCCCGTGCACTCTTCTAGGAGGTTTAACAACCACCGTGAGCAATTCAATGGGCTATAAGCAGTCGCTTGTCTCTATTTTAGGGCCAGTGGTTCCAGGGAAGGGAGAGATCCAGTGCCGTAAGACAAATCAACATGCACCGGAAAGAGAAGTGCTGATAATTTGTTTTATGGGTATCTGAGGAAAACATCCATAGCCGAGGTGATTTGAGGGTGTTGGAGGTGTAGCATTTAATTGGAAACATATCTCGATGTTATGAAACGCCCGTGAAAACGTTTTTTTTTTTTTTTATCAATTGAATGGTAATCTTAATGAGAAATTTTTGGCAGGCATTTTCTGCTTCCAGAACGCTCAGTTTTCCACTAGGGAGCAAATGTATATCATTAAAAAAATCTGTTTTGCATTAAATCTTATCTATTTCCCAGTTAAATTATTTTTTCATCCGATGACTTTGTGTGTGTGTGACCACGACCATACTTTTTCAGTTATTCTTCAGCTTTTCGAGGGCAAAATTTTCCCGCATTGTGTAATTAAAATCAGTAATCCCCCCCCCTCCCACTTTCTACTTTTTAGGCGTAATATGTGTCTACATGGAAACAAAATACTATCAACGCGCAGATGGCAAGGGTATAGCGTCTAAAAGGGGAAGTGTGCCGTGCGAACTCAAAATCTGCGTTCGAAATATGTCCCACGCCGCATCGCGGCGCTGCAGACGGCGTCTGTGTCAAAGATTGTGTGTACTGTTGTGCAATGTGAACCAAACAACAGGGGTTGGATTAGGATATGTACGATTTTCTTAAGTGTGTGATTATGGAAACACATTTTATGGTTCAGTGAAATGTCTACGTCTGGCGCAGAGTGCAGCGTCGGCAAATGTAATTGAAAGTATAATTATGCGTGATTTAAATTGATATGCTACCTCCTCGAAGAATGCCTACCAAAAGGCTAACAAATGGCTTGTATGTGCCAAGTAAAGAAGTGCTGTTTGGAAAATTTAAATGTATGTCACTTAGTAGCGGCTAGTGGTAAGCTGAGTCGAATCTGACGAAAAAGACAGGCTACGGTGCGAAATAGTCACGTGCACAACTTAGTGCTGTCGCCAAGTCAATCGGTTGAACAGCCATTGCGTTTCATTGTTGGTTCACATTTGTTTGTATTGAGTGAGTGTTCCGTTTATTGCCATTTGGATACACGTATAGTTTTGTAAGGTAGGTATTATTATATTTCTAAGGTAAGGTTAATTCTTAGTAAACGTTTTATTTAGTTTTAGTAATAATTATAGGTTTAATGAGTAGATCTTAGTTTCACACGTGTTGAAATCTGTTCATGTCTCGTGAATAGTGAAGTATAAAGAAGTGAGTTATTCTGTAGTGTTGAATTCTTATTTCAAATAGAATAATTAATATATTTTGCCAATGCCGATTCACATAGAGCTTGAATATTACCAGAAATCAGGGCAACTTTTCAGGAAATTAGCCTTCGTAATTTGTATAACATTTGCATCTCCAACAATCGTTAGCCCTTTCTTTACGAAATTAATGCTTGAACTGTTGTTGCATTGTAATGTGTCTCTGAATTAAAGAGTACATTTTTTAATTTCGTAACTTAATGCAACTGTGATATAGCATTTGTCTGATTGAATTTACTAAAGCTGTCTGAACAGTGTGGACAGATTATGTTGAAAAACTTGCATGATCAACTTTATTCTAACTGTACAAAACATAGGGAACTACTTTCGATTAAAAATTTCATATCTAGTTCTTCACTTGTATTAAAAGGTGTAATTCTTTTTACAGGAATTGCCAAAATTTGCCATGCCACAGTGTTGCAGTGTTAGTGGCTGCTAGTTAAATTATAGAAGTCAAAAGGAGACTTACAACTTTTGCCATACCAATTGTCTTATACAAAATCTGCTGCATACATTTAAACAGACAAAGTTCTGATTTTAGATTTCCTTGTTCATTTTCCGTGGAATGTTTGTGTATGAGTAGCTTGAAAACTAAATAGGAAAACATAACTCTCCTCAGCTGGAAAATACTCTTGAACAACTTAGTGAAAGCCAAACATGACAACTGAAATTATTTGAAATCACGTGAAAGGAAAATTAAGAAGTTGAAAGTCTGAACGCTTAGTTTTGTGTGCCTCTCCTTAGTGCATAGTGTGCACAGAGTAAGTCCTGAGATAGGAAAAAGAGTTCAAACTTATCAAATATTTTATATGCAAAAGTGTATAGCCAGGTTGGTTAAAGTATTGAAATGTATTTTTCTTCTGTAATAAATGAAGATAACATTTCTGAAAAGTTATCTTTGAAACTGGAAAGTAAAGATCCGTCATATTTGGTTTAATTTTATTTGAAACTTGTATACCAGGAAGCAGTACTTCAGTTAGCTTCTCGTAACATATTTCCAATCTTTTTTCTGCTTCATCACATATTCACACAGTGATGCGGAGTGGTTGGTGGCATTCTGTACTGAAGATTTGTATTTAATATTTGGTGGTGTCTTTTTTTTTTTTCAAATTGGAACTAATACTGTTTGTGCAGTGGTTGCCCGTCTTCAAAATGGACCAGAGGTCCTCATTTACTAGCAGGTTTGATTTCATCTGTCAAAATTCATTTGAAAATCTATGGACTATTTTCTTTCCGTGGAAGATGATGCTGTACTCCTTCGCGTCATGGGGTCCGGCTAGTCCCTCAACGACACCATACCCGTACGAGTTCCATGTCACTTATTTTCAGATTAATAAATGTTAGCAGTAATATTGTAGCATTTTTGTTTGTTTCAATACTGTACCAAAAAATTCCAGGAAATTTCTCTTATTTTTCATACTTACCACTATGACTTCATTGCCATAAAATTTTTGATAAAAACACCTGTGAGAAATTAACTGAAGTGTTACTGTGTGTGTGTGTGTGTCAGAGCTGAGTTCGGGCTGAATTTCAAGATCCTGAGCCTGAAGTATGTCAGCTCGAACGAGCCCGAAAACTATGATTAACCTGTTAAGCATTGAAAAAAGTCTTCCAGACTTCCACTCTTTCCTACCCATGCAATTAACTGATGTCTTTCTCAACTGCGGAGTGGAGAAGGGATGTCTATCTATTTCTATAGTTACCTTTAACCATTCATTTATTCCCGAAATGTTTTTTGGGGGAGGGGGACATCTGGAGGCACAACAAACTATGTCGTATGTTGCTCAATAGAATTAGCAGGGAGCTGCCCCTTTGAGGTAGGGAGCAAAATTCCGTCAGCTTGCTATCTACTATCTATGCTTCTTAAAACTTATCCTTGGCAGAAATCCTGTAATTCATGGCCTATGGTATTTTGTTATCCAAGCCCGGAATGGATAGCCCTGCAGAATTCCTACTCCCCATTTGACCCAGTTGCTGAAGAATTCTCTTTCACAACTAGAAAGTGTAAAAAAAGTCTCGTGTGCTAAATTATATAAAATCACATTAAAAGAAAAAGGAAGAAAATTCTTCCCCTCTCTCCAAGCCCGAACTCCAGTAAGTATTACACAGCCAGCGCCCGGTTCGGGCTCGGCCCGTCTCAGCACTGGTGTGTGTGTGTACTAGTGCTTAGCTTGACATTTATAGTAGGTATATTGAAAGTAAAAATTTAATTTTACTATAATGAGCAAATTTGGCTTCTAGTAAAGAATGTTAGTAAAATGTATAAATTCCCTAGTGTTATGAAAAACTACTAACCAATTCTGCTTAATTCCTTTAGAAATGTGTGGGAAATATTTATTTATACTGTTAAAATGTTGTCTAATCTAAAAAGTGATATCAAATATGTTTTATAAAAAAGTAGATCACAGGTATGAACATTACAAGAGTAGATTTTAGGTAAAGAAAATAATTGACATAACTCATACATAAAATATTCAGATGGTAACACACACTGGAGGATCTAAAGCTGAGATAATTTTGATGTAACTTGTGATGATTCAAACTATTTGAAACAGATGTCTTAATTTCTGCCATTGGTTAGCAAGAATTCTTTTTTTATTTTGTTGTGTGTATCTATAACTTTGTTGCAGATGCTATCACATAAAGGAAGTTTGGGTAACAATCTGAAGCTGAATACTGTTTAGCTTGTGATGACTTCCTTCTTTCAAACTATTTGAAACAGACATTTGAGGTACATTTATGTAAAAGAATGGACCCATTTGTTTATTTTTAATAGTATTTTTTACTTTGTTCCGCTTGAAGATACAAGACAAATTCATAGTCAATAGGTAAGTTGATACTTTATCCAAATGTAGTATTTATGCTAATTTTTAAAACAAACTAAAAAATTAATTTCTGAATTGTAGCAAAGTGCTTTAATAATATGAGGGTGGATCAAAAAGTTAGTTACACTGTTGAATAAAAAAATCAAGGATATACTCAGGGGATGTATGTTGGTTTACAACATTAATTCATTTTTCGACATAGTCGCCTAAGGACTGTAAACATTTATCGGAACGTGCGATTAACTTTCCCATACCTGTACAAGAAAAGTCCAGTTTGGTGCAACTAGTTAAGGACCGCACTTTTCACAGCCTCATCCGTTGGGAATCATTGTCCACTAAGCTCCTGTTTCATTTTACCGAACAAATGGTAGCCGCATGGGGATAAGTTGGGGCTGTAAGGTGGATGCTGCCACAATTCCGACTTGAATTAATGCAGCAATTCCCTTAGTTTTCCGTGCTGTGTAATGTTCTTGGACATCAGTGTGACACCTTCGCTCAACTTACCCCGGCATCTGTCCTTAATTGAATTTCGCAAATTTAATGGTGTTTGGCAATATGAGTCACTTGATGGTTGTCTCTTTTGACAGAAATTCTGTGTAAACAACAGATTCACAGTCATCATGACCACTCCCGCAGACAGAGACAGTTGGACTTTTCACGTCTTCCTTGTTGGGGAGGTGACATGTTTCCATTCCATGGACGATCGTTTGATTTCAGTTACGTAACAGTAAATATGTGATTTCAGATTGCTTATAGAGATATATTTCCCACGTATAATAAGAAGAAATATTTCTTCCCCAGTGTTTACCTGTATAACTGGGAATTTGCTAAGCATCGACCTGACTCTAAATAGCTGAGCTACGATGAAGCAAGGCTCGCTTTGACTGGCGAAAATCTGATATGAAATGTAAACTAGAACAATCTGTAGGATGCATAATGCTGTATTTAGTTCCAGAACAGTCTGCTGATATACCAAATGTCTTCCACATATTCCTGGTCCAAGAAGCCCCATCACACGTAATGAAATTAACAAACAGACCTGCATTTTCAGTGAGAATAACAGCTTTAATAATTAATTTTGCTAGCAAAGTTCCACTTATATTGTTACTTGTGGCAAAAACACCAATTATTTGGGTCCAATCTCCATTTAATGGCTGAAACACCATTACCAGTCCGTGATTACATGGGGTATACTTAACAGTTTTTGAAGTGTATGGCCCAATATGAACAAACCCTAATATTTCACCAGATGATTTTGCATGCAGTTTTTCTGTAAGCTTCACTTCATCTATTAATATACCACCATGTCTTGCAAAAGGCTCCATTTCACTTGTTTTCTTTGAAATAGTTTCAAACGTCAGTGCATTGAATCCAAAACTGCTGTTGTAATTTGAAATATACTTTCTAATAGTTGTTCTATTAGGTAGGATCATGATTTTGTGTTTCCGTATGTGCTCGTACAATTTTGGACTTTTTATGTGCATTAGTAAGCATTCAAGTAACCATTCTTTGGTATATGACATACCTCTTGCAGATTTCTTTTTTTGCTGCCTTATAACAATGAATAACCATTTGCTGCTGCTTAATGCGTAATTCTGCTATTTTTTCATTAATGGAAAGTTCTGTAAAATTCCTTTTTTTTTTTTTTTTTTTTTTTTTTTTTTTAAGTTTAATTAGAGAGCGAAATAACTAGTTTCTTCAGCCTGTTGATTTTCCGAACTGTATTTTGATACTTATTTTTAAATGTAGCCTTTCTTCTATGATAAGCTATTTTGTGCAAAAGTAAGCCCTGCAGATACTTACATCTGAGGCAAGTCTTTGTTGTTCCTTTCGTTACACAATTTTTGCTGTACAAATTATTCTAAAAAATAACTCCACTTTCAAGGTACTTCATGTTATTTTCAAATTCTGAAATGGAGCCTGTGCCATGACATACTGTTAGCCTATCAGTGTCTCGAATAATGGATTTTGATTCATCTTTAGAAGTAATATTAGAAACTGAGTTAATTTTTATTCCACGTAAATACACTTTACAGGTAACCTCTGGTTAACTTTTGGTAACAACAACCAGTTTTTCTGTTGTCAATGAATTTGACAATTCACATTTGAATGAATGAACATGGAAAATTATGCACTTTGAATTATTTGCAGGAATTTGCTTACCCCAAAATACTGAAGGCTGTGATATTCAGAAGGCAGTTCCGTGTAACTCTTTGGGAAGTGAATTCCAAGCTATTTAAATTACCATCAGGCTTATCATCGGTTTCCCTAACTTTCCTGTATTTTGCCAGAGTTTTTGACAAATAATGGGGAAGGTTTGGAAATATTGTTGGAATTGCATCTGGTGTCAAGATGGGCCGATCTCTGGGTATTAACACAGTCTCCTCATTTATTTTATGCACAAAATTTCGAACCACAAATCTCTCAAAGTGCAGTTCACATACAGCACTAAATTTGTCGTAAGTTTTTATCTGCACATCTGCACCGGGAATCAATCTTTGCCACTGCTGTAAAAGTTTATCATTTTTGGGTATTCCAAAGAGTGACGGCTTACTGTTTTTGTACTGAGTATTGCAACCTGGCACAAAACTATGGTTATTTCTCTTCCGCATAATGAGCTAAGTATAACTTATATACAATATTTAGGTAATCCACATTCCTTCTAAAACCTAAAACATAACACGTTTTCGTCTAAATTACCGTTCTTTTCACAGTAAGCAACACGAATTTAGTTTCCCGCTCCCATCACAGTAAGAAAGAGGGAAGGGAAGGCGATCGAAGCGCCATCTACGAAGGGGACAAATTTCGGTATCCACGCCAATCATTACGTACGCTAGGCGCTCGGCACACTTTCCCTTCTAGACGCTATAGCAAGGGGAAATCTGTTTTTACTCTTTCGACCGAATTTAACGAATGAGGCGCAATCAGCTGCAACAGTTTTAACGATAGCCAGACCAATCCTGACGAACTCCCTCGCGCTATTTCCGACAACAGCCGACGAAGACACTGGGCATGTGTGTGCCTACACTAACATTCTTTGCCAGATGGTTTTGCTCCTTGCCTGTGAAGTTGCTGCTAGCTAGCGTTGCTTAGGGCGTTTACCAATCAGGGGAGTCCCTTCTTGTGCTAGTTCCAAAACACTACTTCTGTTAATCTAGGATGTTACTAACGTCAGCGGAATAGACCGTTCGCAGTAAGTTTGCCAATTTTTATTTTATGCGGATCGCACTAAGAATTTTCGCCCCACTCAAGATCGGGGGAAATCTTTCCGTTGCATGCAGCAAAGGGAGTACTTAATCTTTTTTTTTTTCAAGGTTTAAAAAAACAACAACCTTATAATGAATTTTGAATACATATTTGGACACAAATCATGTTATTAACGGTTAAGTGCATAATAGCATTTAGAAAGGGGAAAAGAAAAAAAAATAGATAAGAATCTGGAAGACAAAATTTTAGAGTAAATAAAAAAATCAACACTGACCTGCACGACTTTCTGCTTAAATATTTAATGATAATTTTAAGGAGGCGCGCAAAAATACGATACTAAATTTATTCTAACTCTAACATCGGTCAGCCTACATTGAGTTTGCTATTATTTCACAGGAAAAAAACCCAGTGTTTCGTTACTATTGCGACATTTATTTCATCATATTTTTTTTATATCTCAACGTTTTGAAATATCAGGGTATATCTGCAAAATGTTTGAATAAATTTACTTTTGTACACCCTTCCACAACACACGAACACTATTTCTTTTTTTTTTTTTTTTTGTTAAAAATTTGTTAATGACTTTCGAATATATGTAAAAAAATATCACAATCACATATAAGTTATGATAATTTTTTATGCTAAAATTCCCTTTCAACTGCGGAAGCACATTTTTATAACGTCAGTTGATGTCTGCCAAACTCTTGTATCACTTAAGAATAAAAGGAAACAAACTCGCAAATGAATATTATTGCTAACGCACTTCAGAAAAAAAAGCAAACTCGCAAATGAATATTATTGCATCACTTTAGAATAATAAATATATTATTGCATCACTTCAGAATAATAAATATATTATTGCTGATGCACTTCAGAATAAAAACAAACAAACTCGCAAACGAATATTATTGCTGATGCACTTCAGAATAAAAACAACTAAACTCACAAATGAATGTTATTGCATCACTTCAGAACAAAAGGAAACAAACTCGCAAATGCATATCATCTGCATAAATATGGATTATGTTATTCAGTTATGCGTTGGCAGACAGACGACCTGTTCTTCCCAATCCCTGTACTCTTTAAAAAAATTTTAATCGAGCATTAAAATATACCGTAATTTCTATGATCCATATAGTACTATTTTTTTTTTTTCCCTGGGCTATCTACCGTGAGCGTAGTGTGACCCTTCCAGAAAGTCTATGATTTTATTTAGACCAGCGCAACCAGCCCCCGCTTTCCCCTCAGACAGGAACGTTGCTAGACTTTGAAATCATTGTGGGCGACGGGTGGGCGAGTATTATTTTTGCTGGGGCAAGTTCAATAGCAACTTAATATAGGAAACACTCAAAGGTAGAATTTTTAATGCTTTTTACTACCGGCTACAAAGGAATTTGGCACCCCCCCCCATACATACACACTCGGATTCTCTCTCTCTCTCACTCACTCACTCACTCACTCACACACACACACACACACACACACACACCTGGATATGACAAGTTACGCCACTAACGATATGCCAACAAGATGACATGACTAGTTGGTTAGTGGTGTAACATATAAGAGTTGGTAGAATGTCGCCTTCAACTTTTTCTTGCTGTGAACGTATCGCGTTAATTGCTTTTCAAAATTTGGCATTTTTTTTTATGAAAAAAAAAGTACTTATTTGAACATTTTTTTAAAGAAATATGTTCCATTTCTTTATCTAAATCAAATTTTAACGTCATAACCAGAGATGGAAACGGGGCACGGGTTCAACGGGACGACCATTTCTTGCGGGTCAAACGGGTCGGGTCTAGGTGTTCCTGACCCGATTTCAACCCGGTTTTATTTCAGTTTTATTTTTGAAAAAAAAAAGAAAAAAAAGTATTTCAAAGAAAAATGCGTACTGCGGAATTTTGTGCTCGATACTGGTGCCAGCGGAGCAAAAAATGATTTGCCATGCAAAAATATTGTCGTCTCTTTCTTAAAGCAACGAAGATTTCCACCGACCGACGATATGGTGCATACGCTAGTCTAACAAGTTAGTAAAATCATGCAATGCAGTGATTATGATACGCTTTCCAACTTACCAGAAATCATTACTCAAGTTATGAGAATAATGGCTGTGGAATAAATCTCGCTCCTCTGCCCTGACCTTTGACCCCATTTCAATTATATATAACAGAACCTGTTCACTATTTCTCCGGAACAACGTGATAAAGTTTTGTCGCAATCGAAGCCTTTTTAATCAAGTTATGACGCATAAAGGCGATGGAATGGATCCCGCTCCTATGTCCTGACCTTTGACACCATTTCATCCATTTTCAATAGGGTTCGTCCCTAGGTTGGCACCTACCACATACTAAAATTTCATCGAAATCGAACTATTTTTACGCGACTTATCATGCGGACAGACAGACAGACAAAGCTGGAGCCTATATACGCTTCTTCAACCTCCCTTTGCGTTCGTTTTTAGTGCGATTGTCCGAAGCAAGATATAGGCAAACGCCTGACACCAGCTTCTCTGATGATTCAGTCACTCACACCCCGTTTGTCACATTATAAGACTGAGAGTTACTTTCAATATCCCCCCCCAACCCCCCACTTTTTTTTTTTTTTTTTTTTGTGTTTAGCATTTAGAGGTTTTCGTTTGACGTGCTAACATCCCGTTGCATCGCATGTCGCGCCTTATTTGTTAATATGGATGAATTTAATATTGAAGACATCGAAAAAGGCTGGGAAAAGTGGAAATTATTTCGTCTCATTAATAAATCAGAATATGTTTCTCAAAAATACCAATTTTCACAAGTTTCTGATGAGTTGAAAGACATGTTGCCAGAAAAACGGACCGCCGATGGACAACCAAAATTCTAGACTGGATTCCAAGGGACAGGAAAATACCCAGAAAGAGACCACATAGGAGATGGGTGGATGGAATTCGAAAGTATCCACGACTGTCCATCTTGCACCAGGAGACTGGTGCAAGATGAACAGTCGTGGAAGACACTTGGGGAGACCTTCATCCAGCAGTGGATTGATAACGTTTGACAACGATGATGATGATGTACAATTATAAATTGAGTTTCGAATTTATAGTTCAAAGCAGATTTTTCCGGGTCGGATCAAATTACGTGGCGACCCGTTTCCAACTCTGGTCGTGACACGCAGACACACCTCCCTCCTCCTTAACTCCCTTCCTTCAAGTCAGAGACTTTGCTTTGCACTCCTCACTGTCAAAGCAGTCGACATCGACGTCCCGCTCCCTCATTGTCCTGCTAGATTGGTTTAGCTTTAGACTCCACTTACAATGTTGAAATCCCCTATCTATACTTCGATTCACCATAAGATGACACTGCAGTTTAAGGTACAAGAGCCTACGCACTCATTGAGCCTTAGGGGACGGCCGAGAGTTATTTTCATCGGCGTCACTCCCCACTGTTTCCTGCTGTTAGCAGCTGTCAATCACTTCTCCCATCAACTCATTGGCATCCTTGTCTCCCAAACACTGCATATCCACCACGCATGCGTCTGTTGGTCTAATTTTAAAACTTAATTTCTGAAAATAGATCATTTTTAGATTTGTCTGAAATAACTATATGTACTTTTAAGTAAACAGCTAGGACAATATAAAGTAAGATTCTGGGCAACAAATGCATTGGTTTTCACGGAAAACGTTGGGAAGCACTTTTAGTCGCGGCGATAGGTTTCACGTACCCTTCCTTTTCAGTGTCATTTTAGGGTGAATCTTAGTCAAACAAACAGCAGAGTAATTAGTCATAAACCCTCTCAGTGAACTCCTATTCACCCTCCTCAGTCGCCCCTGGCCATACTTACATGAAAAAAAAAAAAAATGCTTAAACTAAGGATTAAGGATTTCGGAGAGTGAAGAACCCTGCTGTACGGAAAAGTAAACAATGCACTTCCTAGGGTAAAATAAGTAGGGCTATCCGACGAAAAATACACTGCTGTGCAAAAATTAAGGACGAAAAGGAGAAATTAGCGTAACAGCGGAACGAGCAGGCAGAACGGACCGAAAGACCACTCAGGAGATAGACTAGGGTCCGATACGGTAGGGCATGCGCATATATGCAGCATAACGTAGGGGGGAGTGTCGGAAGGGTATAAAGCACACGGGCGGTGTACGCTCAGCAATTCGGGGCCCCGGGTGGCAGAGTGGGCAACGTTCGTGACTGCCACGGGCAGGGCCTCAGGTCCGATCCCAGGCGGGTACAAACGCTCGATCCACTAAATACCCGCCGTGCGTCGGATGGGCACGTTAAGCCGTCCGACCCCGGGTGCTCCCCCCCAGGGAATAAATAAGGGCGTCTTCCTCCCCCTTCCTACTTCGCTTCCGTGTCACTTTCCTATCTGGCGCTCTAGCCCAAATCTCCTAGTTTCCTATTTCTAAGGGTTGTTTAAGACCTGCGGTCAGACACTCCCTTCCTAAAATCCTCTACATATATGATCATGATCATGCTCAGCAATTCGGTGAAAGCTATTGCACGGTGTACATCGGTTTGAACGACGTCAAGTTGCTGCCACCGTGTGATATGGCCAACAGGCAATCCAGTAGACGACATCTGGATTACTTTATCCGAGGTCGCGTCATTGGGAAGTTGGAAGAAGGTCGAAGTGTGACTAGTATGGCCGAGGAGTACGGGATCGCTCACAGCATCGTTTCACGAGCTTGGAGAGCATTTCAAACGACAGGAACAGCTGTCCGAGAGTTTAGCAGTGGTCGTCCACGAGCAACCACGGCGGCGGACCACCGGTATATTTTCCTACAGGCGAGGAGAGACAGACAGCAGACAGCGCGAGAAATTGCAAGGCACATGCAACAAACATCTGGACTTCCGTTATCGCGTTTTACCGTGGCCAGGAGGCTGCACAAAGGCGGTCTATTTGCACAACGACCAGTACGGTGTGTGCCATTAACGCCTGCTCATCGGAGACGGCGGTTTCTGTGGTGCCAGGAACACAAGAACTGGGCACATCAGCAATGGGGTAGAGTTCTCTTTACGGATGAGATCCGATTTTGTCTGACGAGCGATTCTGGACGTATACACATCTGGAGAGAGCAGGGAACACGCAATCACACCTCCAACATCATCGAAAGGGGCCGGTTTGGAGGTGGCAGAGTTCTCGCTTGGGGCGGTATCATGCTTGGTAGCCGTACTGACCTCCACATCTTCCAAGGAGGTTCAGTCACTGGTGTCCGCTGTTGAAACGAGGTTCTCCTGCCTCACGTGCGTCTGTTTTGAGGTGCTGTGGGTCCTGAGTTCCTCTTCATTGACGACAACGCTACACCTCATCGTACAGTGGCTGTTGGAGAGTGAAAATATTCAACGCATGGATTGGCCCGCAAGGTCCCCGGAGCTAAATCCAATCGAACACGTGTGGGACCTTCTCGGGAGACGCTTGGCAGCACGTCACCAGCAGCCAGCAACGATTCCGCAGCTGCGATTGGCGCTACAAGAGGAATGGGCCGCAATGCCTCAACAGCTCCTTGACAACCTCGTCCTCAGCATGGACAGACGTTGTAAATCCTGCAACGCAGTCAGGGGTGATCGTATCCCTTACTAAAGACTGGATTTTTCTTGGCAGCCGCCTGTCACATGGACGTTCTGTCTGTCCAGTTGTGCTCGCAGCTACCTTTTCAATAAAGTGCCTTTGTATCCTTTAGAATCCTTCTTTGGACGGTTTTGCTCACTTGTCCCATATTCTTACATCTTGGGGATCTTATATTATGATTTGAGTCGATGTGGAGCACTTCTGCACGACGTTACATTCGAAAAACCGTCTCGTCCTTAATTTTTGCACGCCAATGCACGAGACTCATAACTTGGCAAAGTCCAGATTATATTTTAAAGTTAAGAGCATTGAAAAACTGTGATTTTTTTTTTTTTTTTTTGATTGGAGGTTTAACGACCACCGTGAGCAACTCAATGGGCTATAAGCAGTCACCCGTCCCTAATTTAGGGTCACTGGTTCCAGGGAAGGGAAAGAGCCAGTGCCGTAAGACAAACACAACATCCATGCCTCACCGGGATTCGAACCCGGACCCCGTTCGGACGAATGATCAGAGGCCATCGCTTAGACCACGGCGCCACCGGGGCGGCATGGCGATTTTGAACTGGGTGGGCCAGTGACGTGCCCAGAAATTTTTTCCGGGGGAAGGGGGGGGGGTCGAAATTAATTTTTTATACAACTAAATGTGGTATGAGAGCACTTTTTAAAATTTATGCAACATCCGGCCAAAAATATTCAAATAAATATTGCTGGAAATTATTAATAATTTTAGTTACCTATATTCTTATCACCGCTAAATTATTGACCACTTATGGTTTTTTTTATTTATCTGTGCAGAAAACTAGTTCGGAAAAGTGACTGAAATCCTGAGGTGACCGATTTGTGTGAGAGAATTTTTTTTTCCAAAGCACTGACAAACATGTCTAGCCGGTGGCGCAGTGGTCTAAGCGATGGCCTCTGATCATTCGTCCGAACGGGGTCCGGGTTCGAATCCCGGTGAGGCATGGATGTTGTGTTTGTCTTACGGCACTGGATCTCTCCCTTCCCTGGAACCAGTGACCCTAAATTAGGGACAGGTGACTGCTTTATAGCCCATTGAGTTGCTCACGGTGGTCGTTAAACCTCCAATCAAAAAAAAAAAAAAAAAAAAATGTCTAAAAATGGTATATAAATTGAAATCCTGTAAAGGCCGCCACGGTGGCGCAGTGGTCTAAGGCGCTGGCCTCTGATCATTCGTCCGTAAGGGGTCCGGGTTCGAATCCCGGTGAGGCATGGATGTTGTGTTTGTCTTACGGCACTGGCTCTCTCCCTTCCCTGGAACCAGTGACCCTAAATTAGGGACGGGCGACTGCTTATAGCCCATTGAGTTGCTCACGGTGGTCGTTAAACCTCCAAACAAACAAACAAACTCCTGTAATAGTCTTCTGTGTTTCCTGTGTTTATGTTACAGCGTTGGTTTGTGCTTTGATGTGGTTCTTGGTATTTTAATCGAAACCCTTGTTTTTTAGCGTGCTTTAGAGTAATCTGAAATGAGTTATGGAACTTAAATTTGGCATTGCTTGGTCGCCACAGAAACTTTCAGTGTACCCATGCATTGGCTCTTTGGTTCCTTGCCGTTTCCTCGTCTTCATAAGGAAAACGCGTTCAATTGTTGCCATGAGACAAAACAATTTCAAATACTTTAATCTTTACGCCCCGGTGGCGCAGTGGTATAAGCGCTGGCTTATGACCATTCGTACGAGAAAGGGTCCGGGTTCGAATCCCGGTTGCGGCATGGATGTTGTGTTTGTCTTACGGTATTGGCTCTCTCCCTTCCCTGGAATCAGTAGCCCTAAATTAGGGACGGGCGACTGCTTATAGCCCATTGAGTAGCTCACGATGGTCGTTAAACCTTGAATCAAAAGGGAAAAAAATACTTTAATCGCGTTTTTTACACTTTCAAACCGTAGGTCGAAGAAGCGTATATTCTCCAGTTTTCTCCGTCGGTCTGTCTGTCTGTCTGCCCGCATGATAACTCACGTAAAAATGGTTCGAATTCGATGAAATTTTAGTGTGTGGTAGGAGACAACATGGGGAGAAATCCTATTGAAAATGGGCGAGATGGGGTCAAAGGTCAGGGCAGAGGAGAGTGATCCATTTCATGGTCCTTATGCGTCATAACTTACGTAAAAAAATGCTTCGATTGCGACAAAACTTTGTTGTTTCGGAGGTATACTGAACCGGTTCTGTTGAATAACATCACAATGGGGTCAAAGGTCAGGCACAGAAGCAAGATTTATTCCACATCCATTTTCCTCATAACTTGATTAAAAATACTTCTACTGCGGCAAAACGTTAGTATGTTATTCCAGAGGTGTACTGAACCAATTATGTTTAATATCATCGAAATGGGGGTCAAAGGTCAGGGCACAGAGGCGAGATTTATTCCACAGCCATTAACCTCATAACTTGAGTAATTATTTCTGGTATGTTGGAAAGCGTATACCTAATCAATGCATTGCATGATTTTACTAAATTTTTGAAATATCGAAAGGTTCCAAATTTTTATGGGGTAACATCCCCCCGGGCATGCCACTGGTGTGGGGGTAGGAAGGGCAAGAAGAATTTCAGGTTGGGCTCCCGCCCACCTTTGCACCTTCTTGGCGACGTCCCGGCCCTCCGAAGGTAAGCTTCTGAATCCGCTCCTGATTACAGACAACTCAAGTCGAGGAAAGTTGTCATTTCTAGGGAAAAATTCGATGGCAGAATTTTTTATTCCGTTGAGGAAATCCGCATGAAACATAATTTCTGGAACATTGTCACGCTTCCTTCCTCAAGAGAATTCAGAAAACATTGTATTTGGACTAAGCATCAAAGAAGCGTCGTCGTTACACGCTTACTGTTTTTAAGCAAAGTCTGTACCACTATACTCACGAAGAAAATTTAAATCGATACTTCTCAAACACATACGTGTTGATCGAAAGATCTAAAGACCATTTCGCCGACCAGGTAATCGAGTGGTAAGAGGTGCTACATTGTAAAAAAAAATTCTGAAATTCACGAGCCACTTTCAGTCATTCCTTTCGTGAATTAAGGAAGCATATTTCTGATACAACTTTTTCCGTGAAATGAGAGGAAGAAACTCTGAACTTCACAGAATTTTTGTACGCCAGAAAAGTTCTGAATTTTCAGAGATCTTTCCGCAGATCCTTTCTTACACTTTCCAACCGTAGGTTGAAGAAGCGTTTTATGCTCCCGCTTTGTCCATCTGTCCGTCCGTCCGCACAATAACTCACGTAAAAATGTTTCTATTTCGATGAAATTTTAGTATGTGGTAGGGAACCACCTGGGGACGAACCCCATTGAAAATGGGCGAGATGGGGCCAAAGGTCAGGACATAGGAGCGGGATCCATTCCATTGCTCTTATGCGTCATAACTTGACTAAAAATGGTTTGATTTCGATGAAAATTTAATACGTGGTAGGGGACCATCTGGGGACAAACCCTATTGAAAATGGGAGAAATGAGGTCATTGCCCTTATGCGTCATAACTTAATTCACGAAAGGAATGATCCATTTCATTGCCCTTATGAGTCATAACTTGAGTAAAATGGTTTGATTTCAATGAAATTTTAGTATATGGTAGGGGGACCATCTCGGCACGAATCCTATTGAAAATAGGCGAAATGGGGTCAAAGGGTCAGGACATAGGAATGGGGTCCATTCCATCGCCCTTATGCGTCATAACTTACGTAATAAAATGCTGGAAATGCGACGAAACTTTATCATGTTACTTCGGAGGTATACTGAACCGCTTCTGTTGAATATCATCGAAATGGGGTCAAAGGTCAGGACACAGGAACCAGATTTATTCCACATCCATTATCCACATAACTTGACTAAAAATGCCTCTATTGTGACAAAACTTTAGTATGTTGTTCCGGATGTATACTGAACCAAATCTATTTAATATAATCGGAATGGGGTCAAAGGTCAGGAGCCAGATTTATTCCACAGCCATTATCCTCATAACTTGAGTAATGATCATCAGGGCGAACAGTGGTGCTACACGTTACTAGACAGGTATCTCTAATTCAATTGCTCTTCAGTGTACATTTGAGCAACTTGGCTGGTTTGTTAATAGAGAAAAACATTCTTTTTAAATATGAAAAAGTACTCGGAAGAAACTTTTTGTGAAAACGTAACACTCAAGTTCCCACAAAAGGAAAGAAGAATGGAGTTCATGTACAAATAAAGTATTGAGAAGAAGAATGCAGTTCATGTACAAATAAGTGTTCAAATCCTAATCCTCATAATTATTTGGTATCATGTTAGCAATAGCATATACCTAAAATTTAGGAAAAAAAGTTTCTTCTATTAAGTACTTAACAATTAAAAATTGAACTTCGCAATTAAAAAAAAACAATACTGGGAGGGAGAGGAGGGGGGGGGGGTGAGATAGCCCAGGTCTCGGACCCAAGATACGCCACTGGTAGGTGCGTACGGTGTTCTCCAACATGCAGTGGAAAATTTCATTATTACTTCATACTGTAGATTTCCGTTTTTTCTACTGGAAATTCCCAAACTTTTTCCTGTTTTTACTGCATACACACGCATACAGAAAAAGTAGCAAACAGAATTAATATTATCGCGAAAATTTCTGAAGTATCTTCCAAGAACAGAAAAGGCATAGTATGATTTCCAGGGGAGGGCAACAGCCCCTTCTGTCCCCCCTATATGGGTGCCCATGGGAACCTAAAAACAGAAATTCCATTAAAAAACGGACACTTACCGACAGTTTTGTTGCACGTCACATATTTTCAGAAACTTTCCGTGAATTCACACCACTTATTTTTTACAGTGTAGCTTCTAAACATTCTTGCGAGATGGACCTGGTTCGAATTCCGGATGAGGCATGGATGGAGTCTTTTTCTTACGGCACACACTAGCTCTGTGCCTTCCCTGGAACCAGTGAATCTAATTTAGGGACGGCAATGGCTTATGATGACGGTGAGTTGATGACTGTGGTCGTTAAGTCCTCAAACACGAAAAAAAAAAAAAAAAAAAAAAGACCATTTGTATGCGAGTGTCCATGAACGCGAATTTCACGAGAACGTGTTCATACATTACCACTTTTGCAGGCATATTTATAGTTGTTTTCACCGCTCAAAATATTTTTGTTACTCCGCCGATTTAACACATCAACTGCCACGTGAGTTGTATTTAACTCACGCGAGTTTTTAGCTCTGGGCCTCGTGAAGCATGTATGTATAACTCATACGCCTCTTTACCTTGGGAACCGAGTGGTGCGCAGGCAAGTCATGCTGTAACATACATGTCACATGATGGGTGGCCCCCTGGGCAAAACCCTGCAGTTGGTTCGTGGAAATCTTACTCGTTGGTGTTCGTGTTGGTACAATTAATATGGACAATTGAATTCTACAAAAGTGGATCGAATGAAGAGAAGTCAATAAATTTCGTTATTCTATTTATTCTTACCTTGAAATTGCACTTAAGCCTAACAAGTCAAGAAAAACACTTTACCCATATGAACTATTTTTCAAGTTTTCACATAATGTTTTGCATTACTAATTTTTCAAGTTTCCATATTACTTTTTCATCGATGTATGTTTTAGGAAAAGCATTCTACGCAAAAGTACACATTACGTTTGATACATTTCCATGCTGTCTGTTTACATCTTTTCATGGCATATTCACGAGCTTTCTTAGCTTGTGTTATTTCGTAGCACATAGTACATCTTTGTCTGTCAGAGCCCATGTTCATGAGAGAACAAGTCACAGATGGCGACAGGAGGGACGGCACTGCAGTAGATGTTTCATCTGTCTGGAGCAGTTTTAGGCAAACTTGTTCTTTGAATTTAGTGATAGAGATCTTCTGTTTGTTCACTTCTCTGTCGAGAACAAGCGAATTCATCAAAGCTGATCCTGTGATTAGCTCTATTGCAAATTTTCGGAACCACTTTATGCCACGTCTGAAAGAGCATGAATATGACTTCAGTTGATCGGACAGGTCAATGAACGCCTTCGAATTATTATAATCTACAATCATATATGTGGTTTTTCTACAACACCTTTTCTTGTATCAACTGCTGTAGTGTCTTTACCATGCATAGTACTGAGCGTCAGTAAATCTCTCTTATCCTTCCATTTGAGGACGACGACTCCCATGTCACTTTCTCGAGCAATTACTTCGTCTTGTTCAGCTTCGCCTTTACTACATCTGGTGGGTTTAGTTTCCTGTTACTTCTTAGTGTGCCCACCAGATACGAAAAGCGCTCAAGGAGTTGATGAGCTAGGTGGATGCTAGTGTAGTAGTTGTCCGTGTATAAAACACACCCACTATACCTTCTATGAGCTCCATGACAACTGAGGACGAAACAGGAATGCCAGGTCTGGCTTCCTTCCGACAATATATTTTCACATTCCAGGTGTAACAGTCTTTTAGACAAAGTTTGAAAAGTTTTATTCCCAATTTATGGCTTTTTTTTTTTTTTTTTTTTTTTATGTACTGTAAGAAACTCAAACGGGGGTTGACCCCACTTTGAGGGAAGACTGAGCACGAATTTAAAGCGATATATTTGTGTATACGAGGCTTTCACCAATGAAAACCCTTTAAAAATTTCTGGCTACGCCACTGGTGGGTATACACATATATATCGCAAAGAAATTTCTGGCTACGCCACTGGCGGGTGTACACATATATATCGCTTTAAATTCGCGCTCAGTTACCCCCCTCCCTCCCCCTTGAGGAGGAGAGACTGAGCACGAATTTAAAGTGATATATATGTGTATACGAGGCTTTCACCAATGAACCAAACCCATGGACACCCCCCCCTTAAGAAATTTCTGGCTACGCCACTGGTGGGTATGATTCAGAGGTCGTCATCCAAGACCACCTTAGGTCCACTCCGAACATTACTACGTACTTGTGGAATGACTGCAGACTCAATTCTCAGTAATATGCAACTAATTCACGCGGTGTGCAGTGTAAATATTGATTCTAGCGTCGCGGAGTTGCACATAACTCACGCACAGAAAACAATAAAAAATATCATATTGTTCATTAAATTTGAGAGGATCGTTTTGTTTTCGAAGTTTTTATTCTATTTTTGTAATAAAAGACCGTGGCCCCGAAGAATTTTTTTTTTTTTTTACCTAATGTGGCAGTCAATGTTCTAAAACCGAATATTTTGGAAAAAAAGGGGGAAAAAATCGGGAAGGCGAAGACTGCTTATCAGCAAAATCAAATAATGTTTGAAGCCGAATTGGGAAATGTAGGAGTTTTTCAATGATTCTGTCTCTTTAAAGATATACTAATGCCTCATTCATTAGAGGTTTATCGATTAGTACAAATGGCTGATCAGTTGTACGACTGTGTTTCGTTTGCTGTTTGATGAACACTATGAGCAATTCAATGGGCAATAAACAGTCGCCTGTCCCTGATTTGTTGCGTGGAATTCCAGGGAAGGGAGAAAGCCAGTGCCTTAAGACAAATACAACTTCCATGTCTTACCGAGATTCGAACCCGGATCAATCTCGAAACAGTAGTCAGAATCCAGCGCTTAGACCACTGCGCCACTGGAGCAGATAGATGACATCATGATCAAACTGAAGACTCAAGAAGCAACATTACTAGAACTAATCACTCGTTGGACAGATGGAATACCCAACTGGACACCAAACAGAAATCATCGCTCTTTCCACGTTAATAAGTGAATCTCGGAAAAATGATCATCGGCCGCCACCGGGAATCGAACCCAGGGTCTTCCAGTTACGCATTGGACATGCTACCACTGCACCAATTCTCCAGACTCACATGTGATAAACTGCCAAACTACATGGCAGGTTGCTTCGTGAAGCCCCGCACAATGCTGGGGATTCACCAAAGTTGGAAAGAAGCAACTGAACAAATAACTAGGAGGCGAATGGATAATTAATTCAAACACTCGACGTGGATCATGAACACCAAACAGAAATCATCGCTCTTTCCACGTTAATAAACGAGTCTCGGAAAAATTATGCCGCCCCGGTGGCGCAGTGGTCTAAGCGATGGCCTCTGATCATTCGTCCGAACGGGGTCCGGGTTCGAATCCCGGTGAGGCATGGATGTTGTGTTTGTCTTACGGCACTGGCTCTCTCCCTTCCCTGGAACCAGTGACCCTAAATTAGGGACGGGCGACTGCTTATAGCCCATTGAGTTGCTCACGGTGGTCGTTAAACCTCCAATAAAAAAAAAAAATATCACCGGTCGCCAACGAGAATCTAACCCAGGGTCTTCCAGTTACGCGCTGGACATGCTACCACTGCACCACAGCGGAAAGAGCGATGGTTTCTGTTTGGTGTTCCTGATCCACGTCGAGTGTTTGAATTAATTACCCAACTGGACTGTCCAAAACAAGACGATGTGGGAGATGGGTGGATGAAATCGGAAAGCATGCCGGGGTGATATTGGAAGAGAATGACTCCAGACAGTTGTTGGAGAGACTTGAAGAAACCATCACCCAGCAGTAGATTGAGAATGCTTGAAGCTGTTCAGTTCGAAATAATGCGTGTTATTTTGAACTCAGCTCGTTTTTTCGCGGGGGTTTACCACCGTGAGCAGCTTAGTAGGCTATAAACAGTCACGCGTCCCTAATTTAAAACCATTAGCTCCAGGGAAAGGAAAGAGCCATTTCCGTAAGATAAACACACCACCTATACGTCAACTGGATACGATCCCGGACCTACCTCGCGCGAATGACTAGAAGTCAACGCTTCGCACAACTCGGACAACAGGGCGGTGGCTCGGTTTCAAAACAATTACTGTGTGAACATTTTTCGTATAAGAATGTTAAATGAAAAATGTGTATGCCTTTCCTCGGTGAATGTAAATTCAGCGTGTAGACGGGAGACCGTTAATTTGCCATTCTTTAGTAAGTGTGCACTTCAGTCGTATGGAACCTATGTATCTCCAACAAATCTTAGTACTAAGATAAATGTTCCTAACCTGGACTTTAGAAACGGCATGCTGCTCACTGATACAGGAAAGGCAGAGAGTGCCCCACTTGTCCATTTAAACGTCTTATCTGACAACTGAAGTCACGGAGCCGACCTATCGGGAGATAAGGACAGAAGACTTTAAACGTTTGATGAAAGTCTCTCTTGTCTGGAGTGCGATTGATTGTTCCTTCTCAATCATTGCGCTCCTTTAGTGCTTCTCTGCTAACAGTATTGAATTTCATTAGACATAAGGATTCCGGGCTTTTAGATTTCAGGTAAGATTACACATACTAAGTATGCATATGTTTTATGCTATAAAGTACTTATTATGAATCTGCTATCTTTTACGGAGGAAAGATTTCTGGGAATTGTACTTCATGTTTGAAGTATCTTCCGCCAAACTGACGTAAAAAAAAAAAAAAAAAAACTATCCAGGCATAGCTCCTAATTTGGGACAAGTACAGAGGTCCGTATCGCTCCGGTGGCCCGATACGGACCTCTGTACTTGTCCCAAATTAGGCATGGGTGGTACATTTATCCTATATTCCAAGTCAACCCAAGAGTGTACCACTGAAGTTGGAATGACCGTTTAACAGTGTCTTCGGGGGAACACACGAATGGTATCAAAACGCGTCACATTCACACTGACCCACTTCCCCATTTTTTATCACCCCTCTCTCTCCCCCTTACGGCTACTTAAGTACACCCGCTTGCATTTCCCCGATTGCAAATTTTTTAACACGGGACTACACCATTTTTGTATCTGTGTTGCGAACGTTTGGAGAAGTCTTCTGTCCCTTCCACCCCCACCCCCCAACTCTCCAAGTTACATACATTTCCCAGCTGAGCCCCAAGTGCGAGGGTCTTGATTAACTTCTCGAAACAAATCTATTTCTAAAACGCTTTCCCATTTTGAAAATTTTTCTATAATAAACTCCTGAGAAATCAAAAATGGATTCTGAGCAACAATTCTGTTGCTTTCCGCTTTAAACGTTAGGGACTATTTTTCGTAGCGGAGGTAGCTGTTGTGCACCTTTCACAATATCATAACCTGGAGTCTAGAGCATGGGCATCTATATAGGGAGGAGGGGCAATAGGGGGCATTTGCCGCCCCCGGAAATCGGACCGTGCCGTATATCTTCTTGGAAGATATTGCATAGATTCTTGCGATAATACTAATTCTGATTGCTAATTTTTACGTACAATTTTTGGGTGTGTGTGATGCAGTTAAAATGAGAAAAGATTAGGTAGAAATTTCAGTAGAAAAAGCGAAAATTTACAGTTATAAGTAATAGTGAAATTCTCTACTGTATGCTGGAGAACATCTTGCATGCGCACAGAATAAAAGTTAATGAAAGGTGAGAAATGTGAAATATATTATCCTCTACAGCAGCTATTCACTGCTGGACAAAAATCTCTCAAAATTTTCCTCAGAAATTTGTCCTAAGGGTATTTTTCAAGCTTTCCAACCGTGGGTTGAAGAAGCGTATACGCTCCAGCTTTATCCTTCTGTCTGTCTGTCCGCTCGATAACTCGCCTAAAAATGGTACGATTTCGATGAAATTTTAGTATGTGGAAGAAGACAACCGTAAAAATGGTCCGATTTCGACAAAATTTCAATATCTGGGGACGAACCCTACTGAAAATGGACAAAATAGGGTCAAAAGTCAGGACATAGGAGCGGGATCCATTCCATCGCCCTTATGCGTCTTAACTTGACTAAAAATGCTTCGATTGCGACATAACTTTATCATGTTGTTCCGGAGGTATACTGAACCAGTTCTGTTGAATGTCATTGAAATGGGGTCAAAGGTCAGGAGCGAGATTTATTCCACAGCCATTATCCTCATAACTCGAGTAATAACTTGAGTAACGATTTCTGGAATGTTGGAAAGCGTATCATAATCAATGCATTGCATAATTTTACTAACTTGTTACGATATGGTATCGGTTAGACTAGCGTCTGCGCCATATCGTCGGTCGGTGGAAATCTTCGTTGCTTTAAGAAAGAGACGACAATAATTTTGCATGGCAAATAATTTGACTTTTTTTTTACTATCCTCGTAACTTGACTAAAAATGCTACTATTGCGGCAAAACTTTAGTATGTTGTTTCGGAGGTATACTGAACCGATTCTGTTGAATATCGTCGAAATGGGGTCAAAGATCAGGGCATAGGAGCGAGATTTATTCCACAGCCGCATTGTCCTCATAACTTGAGTAATGATTTCTGGTATGTTGGAAAGCGTATCATAATCATCGCATTGCATGATTTTACTAACTTGTTTCTTTCTTGTTGAATATGTTTCAAATATGTGGAGGTACGACGTCATCGCTCTGTCCACGTTATTTTAGAAACAACGCATAGCAACTGAAAAATTGTTCTACGGACAACACTGGGATCGAACCCCATACCTGTTGTTAACTAGCCGAGTACGTTCGCTTTACGCTACGGTGCCAACAATTAACAGCGCTATGTGTGGTTTATCAGTCAGCATCAGTTGCTATCAGTAAATTTTTCAGTTGCTATGCGTTGTTTGCGAAATAAAGTGTACGGAGCGATGACATAGTCTATTTGCTTCTTTCTTGATGCCCACTTTAGTAATCCATGTAGTTTCGTGGCGCATACGACACAAGTTGCCAAAATGATCAAAAGAACGACAAAGAAATGTCCTTCTTGCCCTAAGATGCTGTCTAATTTCATTTATATCCATCTTTTCTATGTAGATTTTGGGTCTTCTGGTTTCTAATTAACTTTGTGTTGAGTGGGTGGTAAAAACGGTTAGTTAACAAGGAGCCACAGGGAAATTTACATATGGTGTTTGTACATGTTATTTGTGGTCACAATTCTGTTTGCCCCTCCAGAAAACAAAGCTGTGGGCGCTCATTGTCTAGAGTGAATATTCTATCTCTCTGATGGCACGAGTAGCCCTCAATAAGGCAAGGTCTACTCTTCACAGCCATAGATGCCCACACGAGAAGGACACTCCTAAAAAGTTTTTGAGGTTGCCCAGCGATCTCCGCAAGCATCGAAACCTAGGAAAAGTTTTTCGTTCCTAATACAGAGCTTCTGGCTGCAGAGATGGAAAAAAGACGAACACTCACGTCTCACCCGGAACTTTAAATCAAACTAGCCGAGCAAGTGGCGAAATTACATAGCCATCGAACTATGACTGTGCTAGGAAAACGTAATTAAACTCCGAAACTTCAAAGGGGGTTTAATATTTCAAATGAATGATCCTCATTTGTCACTCTACACAGGTGATCGCTATGTGAAACAAACAAGAACTGGAGTGTAGCATTTTGAAACTTAAACGGTCGATATACCGAAGCAAGTGGTGCCCTAATTTTTTGTTGTTGAGGGTTTAACGACCACCGTGAGCAACTCAATGGGCTGTAAGCAGTCGCCCGTCCCTAATTTAAAGCCACTGGTTCCAGGGAACGGAGAGAGCCAGTATCGTAAGTCAAACACGACATCCATGCCTTATCGGGATTCGAACCCGGACCCACTCGGACAAACAGTCATAAGCTCCAGCTTAGACCACTACGCCACTGGGGCGGCCAAAAATGTTCTGAGCTTTCCAAACAGAAATGTTCCCATAGAGGCCTGGTTTGACAGAAGTTACGGCGGAACAATTTGTTTCCAGCCATAAATCTGTCAATGATGACAAGAGTTCACTTCTAGTACTTTATTCTTTGCTCCATGACCTAAGGCATGATTGGGTGGGGCAAGTTCCCCTCGCAGGGACATCATGCCGCTTGGTAGAAACAAATGACTCAAACATCTCTTTTTTCTTAGGTTCTTCGCCACTGTTATAGATAGCCCTTCCAGCAGGTAATCAGTCAGAAAGGGTTATAGTTTAAGTCATTCTCCTAAATAATCACTTTCAATAAGGGAAAAACAACGTTTTCTGATGCGAAGGCACACTCGTTTCAGCCTCGTGCGGCCCACTTTTTAAACAGCTAATGTGTTCAGATTTCAACCTATGTTTCTCAGCCCCAGTTAATTCGTTTCAGCCGTTAGAAAGGTTAAGTAAAGTGGTGCCTTTCAAAAATACACGCGAGAAAGTTAAACTACCAGAATTTCGGATTTGCTTTATATTAGTCAGAGATGGAACTATTTCTAAAGGTACATTATGCATGATGTAGTTCATTTTTTATACACCAGTGTGTCACTCTGAAGCTTTGTTGGCTGATTTTTATGGATATTCTGTGTATCTGTGCATTAAACACACACACACACACACACACACACACACACACACACAGATGTCAGTTTATTAGGTACACCTGCCCTCAACACATAAATGGCTCACTCCAACACGTAAGACGTCATGGGAGGTCGGCATGCAATATAAACCAGGCTGACGAGCTCGTACAGCATTGGGCCGCGGGTGGCCTAGTGGGCAATGTTCGTGACTGCCACGGAAAGGGCCTCAGGTTCGATCCCAGGCAGGTACGAACGCTCGATCCACTAAATATCCGCCGTGCGTCGGATGGGCACGTTAAGCCGTTGGACCCCGGGTACTGCCCCCCGGTAATAAATAAGGGCGCCTTCCTCCCCCTTTCTACTTCGCTTCCGTGTTACTTTCCTATCGGGCGTTCTAGCCCAAATTTCCTAGTTTCCTATTTCTAAGGGGTGTTTAAGACCTGGGGTCAGACACTCCCTTCCTAAAATCCTCTACATTTGATCATTTGATCGTACGGCATTGTTGAACTGAAGGGACGGAATGGGAAGAACGAGAGATCCGACCGACTTTGAACATGGCATGGCAGTTGGTGCCGCACTCGACCCTGTTTGAGCATCTATACCAAACGGGCTTTTTTCCAGGCTTTTTTTTTTTTTTGTTCGGGGATTTTAACGACCACGGTGAGCAAGTCAAGCTATAAGCAGTAGGCATCTGTTACTTCTAAATTTGTTGCATCAATCTTTACATCTTCAGTTCTTGTAAAAACATTGTAGATCAATTTTGTTTACTGAAGTTTAGAAAGTTCTTGGATCATACATGTTTTGTCTGTCAGAAGTAATTCAACAAAACGTATAGGCCTGCTGTGATTATGTTTGCGTTAAATACCCGTGCATTAATAAGCCTTTCTTCTTTTCTCCTTCTAAAATAATTTAGATGCTATTAAACTAGCATTATTTTCATTTTATGTGTCTTGTAGAATTTTTTCACTTGTACAATGATCCCACCTTTTTCATACACCCAGGCTTTGTTTTTTTTTAAATATTATGCATAAACATTTCGCTTACGCGAATGCTTTAATGGTAATCTATCGCTGACTGTCGCTTTCACAAATTGATACCACAATTTCGGTAACATTCTTTACATGGCTTTAAAAATTACTGAAAATTTGATTTAAAAATAAATAAATAAATAAAAGCTTTCTAAGCGTAAAAATCGAAAAGAGGTTTTCCACAGCATTGGACACAGTAACTAGAATTAATATTGATAATTTCAGTGTACACGTCAGCCATAAGTTGTCAAACCAGCATGGCTACATCCGATGCCTTTCGAATCGGAAATATGTCAAACTCTCCCCTGGTGACGACAAAGTCAGGTGGTGGTGGCGGGGGGAAGGGGGGACATATATCTGAGGATGTTAACCTCTCTTTTCTGCTGCACCTGTGTTGATTCATTCATCAACTGTTCCCAAGAATTTGCCCTCATGTATGCGTTATCTCTTTTGGGCGTCCTGTAGCAACGGTTCACATACTCTGACAGGAAACAGCTTGGTTGAAGAATTTCATTTGAACGGATTTTGTGTTAGAAAAAGAACAGTGAGAAACTTACAGCAGGCACAACAGAAACTTTCTGTTCTATATAACCTAGGGTATCAGTTGTATAGGCCTCCAACTTTGCATATGTTCAGTTTTTACAGCCAGTCTTCTTACTAATGAAAACGCACTAGGTGCAGGTGGCAACGATACACAAAAACATGCTTCATTGCACCTCACTCAACTATATCATGACATCTCGCATTGGTCGACTAGTGGTGGGTACTGACTACTTCTAACACTGCTGGGTCAGGGTTCAAATCCCAGACCAAAACGCGGATGTTATATTTGCCCTTTCGGCACTGGCTTTCTCTCTTCTCACAAACCAGTGGCTCTAAATAAGGATGGGCGACTATCTATGTAAACCTTAGATGCTTAGGGAGGGCACTAAGCCCCCCTGAAAATATGCTATTACTCAAGAAAGTTATTGCTCTACAATATATCATCATCAACCATTCTCAGTCCATTACTACACTGTAAAAAAATTTTCTGAAATTCACGAGCCGTTTTCCGTGATTCCTTGCATGAATTAACGAAGCATATTTCCAGGAGCGCGCCAATGGCATTTACCGCCCGGGTTCAAGCCCAGATTTGCTCCGCTTGTACGAGAATATTTTTCAATTTTTATTCATTTTTACATGACCCTTGCATGAATTAACGAAGCATATTTCCAGGGGCGCGCCAATGGCATTTGCCGCCCGGGTGCAAGCATAGATTTGCTCCCCTTGTAAGAGAGTATTTTTAAATTTTTATTCATTTTTACATGAAATAAATTTACCTTCAGCAGCATCATTTTCTATTTCCCGTAAATTAAAAGTTTTCATAAAAAGCAATTGTCTCATATAAAACAGTAGGAAATAAAATATTTTAAATTCTAGTTCAGATGACGCTGCGAATAATCCAAGAAGTCAGCTTGCTCTCTGTCAATTTACACAAATTTGTACTTTGCCCGCTGTATCCGTTACTGAACAAAACAATAAAATTTATTCTGTGATTTGAAGTCATTGAATTATATAATGAATTATTTTTACTAAAACAATAACGTGACACATAGCATTACGATTTCTCACAGTAAAACGTTTTCTTAACTTCTCCCACGTTACTGATATTAATTTATCAACCGTAGAATTTGATTGAGGCGACCTGCCTCCCGCCAAATTCCGTTGAACCCCGCTTAGCGCGTCCCTGCATATTTCTGACAACCTTTTTCGTGAAATGACGGGAAAACCCCTGAAATTCACGGACTTTTATGCCAGGAAATTCCGAATTTTCAGAAAGCTTTCCGTAATTCGTTTGGTATATTAACGGTAAATTGCCGCTTTTAAGAGGTGTTAACGGAACATTATGAATTTTCAGAAACTTGTCCGCGATTGCTCTCGTATATTAACGGGAAAATTCTGTTCTCACTTTTTCCGTATCCATATGACGGAAAATTTTCGGCAATAGTTGCGATTTGCGGGAATAGTTGAGCTTTGGTTAACTATTAAATTTCGATTATCAGAGTTGGATTTTGAAGTTCTGTATAGCGACATAGGATATTACGGATGTATATCGCATGACATTTCGGTTATTGTGGCACCTGTTATTCCTTTCCCTATCCCAGCTATAGAATATTCCGTTACCGTAAGAATCCTGGTACTTATATTATGGTACAGGTGATTTTGCAATATCTTGGTATCAGTCTCTGGACAAAATTTATGATAGCTATTAAGAGTAAATTTTATATTTAGGAGTTTTGTGAAATAATACTACATAGCTTGTCCCAAAACAACTGATAAGGGAACGGTCCGGACCGTTGTCGCTAGATGCACTGTGCTTGTTATATCATTCGACAGTACTAAAGGGGTAATGAATAATGACAAACTTTTAGGTGCTATGGAATATAAATGATGTTATAGGACATCATAGAACACTGGCAGAGACAATATTCAAGGAATCCCCCATTACTCATGCGGCCCGTATCGGAATTGTTTTTGTTGTTTTGAGCAATTACTATACATTACAAAGCGTTCATGAATGGATATACAATATAGCGTGTTCAGTAATGGATATACACTGAATTCCCTTACCTTTCATGTACGACAAAAAAATATGAAGATCTTTAATTATGGAATGATCCAAACAAAAGTATTTTTCACAATGAGCACATTTCATGAATGCTGTTTCCTCGCAATCTTCTCTACCACATTCTTCAAGTAGGCACGATTAAAAACAATACTGGAGAGATGTTTGAAAGTATGAGTAGTGACATAACGACACTTATAAAATGCAAAACGGATTAGGTTTTGAAATCAAGGCGTTGAAAACTGATAGTGAACAAAAGACTGCAGACGGAGAAAGTGGTCTCTGTGCCAAAAGTTCATGTCTGATGTTACCAACACAGTGTCCGTTATGATTTTCACCATATTTTTATAGGGACCTCTTGCACTTATTTTTATAGAAAATAATTGTAAGAAGTTCTAATATAACACTCATACATACATTACATAATATAATGCTCATGAACAAAGCTCTAGTGCCTCCCCCTGTTGTCCATAGCAGCTCAAAGTTTGGATATAAACATATCTTATGCTCCTCTATCTAAACAATATACTTTGGTTTTGCAATCAGTGACAACCACATGTCCGTTTCCTCGTGAGAAAGTTTTTACAAAAAAAAAAAAATGTGCAATACTGCGTTCGACCATGGCACGAGTTTTGAAAAAACGGTAAGCGTTGTAGTAGCCACTGTAACCTGCCACACCTGCTCATCACACATTTTTTTTTTTTTTTCTGATTGGAGGTTTAACGACCACCGTGAGCAACTCAATGGGCTATAAGCAGTTGTCCCTAATTTAGGGTAACTGGTTCCAGGGAAGGAGAGAGCCAGTGCCGTAAGACAAACACAACACCCATGCCTCACCGGGATTAAACCCGGACCCTTCTCGGACGAATGGTCATAAGCCAGCGCTTAAAACACTGCACTACCGGGGCGGCTTATCACTCATGCATCGTCGGTCGTGAGCCAGTTTAATAAGCGTCGTTTCGTGAAACCCTAACAAGTCTTTTCGCGCTATTTTTTAAAAAAAGAAAATGGATGCGAGAGAGGAATAAAGGCGCGCCATTAAATTTTGCTGTCGACTGAAGAAGTCTGAGATACTTTCCGTCTTAGGCAAGAAGCTTATAAAGACTAAAATCAACAATTTACAGATGGCATAAAGAATTTATGGATGGTCGTGAGTCGGTGGCTTTAATTGCGCATGGAGGAAGACCTTCAACGATGGTTACAGATGCAAACATCAATATAATAGGTGTTGTTATATGGCAAGACAGACACCTATCAATTAGGGATATCGAAGACATGCTTCACATTTCAAAATCATCAATTCACAGAATTTTAACCGAGTATTTGGGCATGAAACGAGTTTGTACAACTTGGGGTTCCCCATTTCTTGACAAAGGAACAAATGGATCGTCGAGTTGAGGTTTGTCAACAATTGAAGCAAATGGTAAACGGAGATCCAGAAGTCGTGCAACGAGTTATTACAGGCGACGAAACCTAGTAACACTACTTTCATCCACACAGCAAAAGCAGAAAGTTTTGTTTGGAAATCGCCGTCGTAGCCTGAAGCGAAAAAAGTTCGTCACTCAAAATCAGCGGGAAATGTCACGCTGTTGGTATCATTCTTTGATTTTCAAGGTATGATCTATCAACACATTGTTCCTCCAAAAACTACGATAAATGCCGACTACTACAAAACAGTGCTACAAAATCGACACAAATACGTGACAACAAAACGACCAAACCTGAAAAAGAATTGGGTGTTACACCACGATAATGCAAGGCTGTATATGGCCCGTTCTAACTTTTCTTATTTGGAAAAAATGAATATTAAGTTGATGCCCTATAAGCTGCACATAATCTCGACTTGTCATTATGTGACTTCCGGTTGTTCCCAGTTTTAAAAAAGACATTATGAGAACGACAATTTGCGTCTGATCAACAACTTATTGCAAATACGCAGGGGTGCTTCAACAGCATTTCAGAAGGCATTCAAAAAGTGTGAGGAACGTTAGGACACCTGTATCCGATATAATGGACAGTATTTCGAAAAAGATAACTTTCTTGATAATTAAGGTACGCCTTTTTGTTTCATAAAAACATTCTCGGTTGTTTCTTAAACATAATTGAAAAGCATTGTCAGTTTAAACAGATCTCGATTTCCAAAGCATTCTACGATATGTAATTTGCAGTAAATCCTCTTACACAAAAAATAAAATTATTACAAATGTATTCAGGACAATAAGCTCCAACAAAAAAAAAACAAGCTAGTTAAATCATGCAATGCGTTGATTATGATACGCTTTCCAACATACCAGAAATCATTACTCAAGTTATGAGGATAATGGCCGTGGAATAAATCTCGCTCCTGTGCCTCGATCTTTGACCCCATTTCGTTAATTAAACAGAATTGTTTCAGTATAGCTCCGGAACAACGTGAGAAAGTTTTGTCGCAATCGGAGCATTTTTACGTAAGTTATGACACATAAGGGCTGTTGGAAATAAAATTATTTAAAATAAATTTAGTCCAACATGCACGTGTATAGATGGCCCCAGGGGATAGCGGGAGGCAATCCCAAGCCTTGTGACGATACTTAGGCCCCAGGGGATATCGGGGGATAGCAAGGGTCGATGCGGTCGGTTCCCAAGAAGGGAGCGATGTGACATTCACCTTGGGGATTAGATGAACCCCTCAGAAGGTCAAGTGACCTTGGAATCAGTGGGCAAGGTCTGAGTCAGTTGAGTTCGAGTAGCAGCAAGGGACAGACGTATATAGAGGATCGTAGAGCGATGTGACGAGAGATAGATAAAGTACTGCCAGCGCTGACAATTGGATAACGATTAGGATTGGAAACCTGAGAGACATATGGAGATACCAGATAAGCTATTTTTCGTTTCCCAGTTATTGCATGTACTTGCTTAAATTTATTCATAACCCTATTTAGAGCACGTGGCGTGTGTGATGGTCATGATCAAACAATGAAAACCCAGTTAGCTAGTTAAAACCTTTAAGTAAAGCATAGGAGAAAATGAACTAAAAGTAAAATAAATCACTCAGCATTGCACTTATATATATATATATATATATATCGGCGTACAAAACTTGCCTGGAGAGCTTTTGGAAGAAACAGCATAATTTTCAAGAGCAATATGCCATTATGTCTTAAAAGAAAAGTGTTTGATCAATGCATCCTTCCAGTGCTTACGTATGGTGCAGAGACGTGGACCTTAACTAAAAGAGACATACAAAGGCTGCAGACAACTCAAAGCAGCATGGAGAGGTGCATGCTTGGTGTAACCAGGAGAGATAAGAAGAGGAACTCGTGGATCCGAAAAATGACAAGAGTGGAAGACATCATGATCAGAGTTAAATCCCTGAAATGGCAATGGGCTGGACATACTGCCAGAAGGACAGATCATCGATGGACAGCTGAAATTTTAGATTGGATTCCAAGGGACAGGAAAAGACCCAGAAGAAGACCACATAGGAGATGGGTGGATGAAATTCGAAAGTATGCAGGGGTGACATGGAGGAGACTGGCACAAGACAGACCGTTGTGGAGGAAACTTGGGGAGACCTTCGTCCAGCAGTGGACTGATAATGGTTGACGATGATGATGATATATATATATATATATATTCTATAAAGAAGATACCTAAGCTAAAAAAATACATATATAATTTTGACTCACACCTAGTACAACATAGAAAAGGTTATGTATCTACCTGTGTGAGTAATAGGAGAAAAGATAAAAAAATAAAATAAAACAACTGAATGTAGAAGGTGTCGAGAATACTGAGCCTTGGCTTTATCAAGGACCAGCAAAAACTCTGCATTTTCTCACTTCCACAAAGACCTAGTTGGAAATGGGTTTCTGCAAGGCCATAGATGCAAGTAACATTCCCACCTAAAATAGTTTAAAAAATATATATATAAGTCATGTCCTCCGTAGAGTAGCATGACCTAGCACTAGTTAACAATTTCGCTTGCATCCATAAACCTTCCTGGCCCGACCCATGCTCTTCATCTGTTACTATTAAACAGAGAGAAGAAGATAAAAGAGAACTCAAGCTGTGAGAGTGACATAATAATTAGAAATGATTTTCAGCTATAACGAAATTCCAAGTTCGTTTGAGAGAGAATTTAAACCTGAAAAACAATGCAAAGAAATCCAAATTTTACATTGCAATTAAAAAAGGAAATGTTAAATTATAACGAACAGATTTTTGAAAGAAAACTTGAGTCTAAAACCCCCTACTCTACAACTTATGACAGCACGAAAACGAGAAAAAGTTAAAGATAATAATTAACTAAAGAAAACTTTGTGAAAGTTATATACCTTAAACAGTTAGTTGCAATATGTACAAAGTATTTCAGCAGTGCTTTAAGTGCATAATTAATTAGTTATTAAGAACTTAACTACATTGAAAATACAGCGCATAGACAGCGCATAGAAAAGGAACAAGCTTAGCCATCTTCTGTTCCTAGGTACCCCAAAAGACGCTCAAAGTTACAAAGAAAAGTAAGAGTTAAAACCCGCAAAAATGTTAACAGACAAACCAATGCTTAAAAGCTGAAAAGCTAAAAAACGACAGAGAAAAGGTACATGAAGTACAAACATTGAACTTATAAAACCTAGCACCCAAAAACAAGGAAGAGAGCTTACCTCTTGTGTGACAAAAACTTTTCTCCTCACAAGAGAAGAACATGGCTGACCTCTTCCGCCACTCCCTAGACGCTGGGGGGCAGTGAGGGTGGGGCTGATGGCCTCCTCATACAGCAAGAAACCAACGCGCGGAGATTTTAACCAGAGAAAAAAATATATAAACTTAAGACTGTGGATCTGTATGATCAGAAAGAGCAGAATTAACTCTCCAGAATACATGAGAAATATTATAAAATACACGAGCAGTTTATTTAATAATCTTTGCATGTATTAAATCACCTTAGTGAGCTTCTATAGATTAATCAGAATCTTATTAATTTTAATGTTGGTTTTACTATTTTTAGTATAGCTATCCTAGTGATGATTAACTAGTTTTCTTTTTTATTTGTTTTTATTTTCTTTTATAAACAGATTTTTAAGCTTTTTTTGTGATTTTGTTTATATTATTTAATTTTTTGTTTTAATAGGACCGTCATATCCATAGCACTAAGGTTCCTTTAGGTAGTTAATAGGCATCCTCTAGCCAACTTCCTTACGGCTTTGATTGGTCAGAATCATATTATTAACTGTGTAGAAAATTAAAGCAGATCTGCCAACCTTACTCTATTATTCAGAATAATTTTTCTTAAAGTTCTTTTGATGAAAGAAGAAGGAATTTCGTTCTCTAGAAAGAATGTGAATTCTGAATTTTCAAAACTGCTGCGTTGCGCGTTTTGATTTTCAGGTTATTTTGCACCCTTCGTTTTAAATTCTAAAATTTTTTCCTTAGTCTTCAGTTTTGCTCTTAAGTATATATATATATATATATATATATATATATATCATAGGATGATGTAAGGTCAGGTGATGCGTAACATCACAGCCTCTCCTTGACAAATGTCAACCCCGCCTTCTCGTGGTACATCCTGTTCCCACTAAAGGGGCTCTGACGACCGCCAATAGCGGTATAACTATACCATCGGGATTAGAGGAAATGCTATCCCACACTCACCAACCCGCTTGGCCAGCGTGGTGAGTTATGGCCAAACCCCTCCAAAATGACTCCACAACTTAAATCTTGGCCCTCAGTCTCCGGCAGCTGGAATGTACCTGGCCAAGGCAGCGGCCAGTGCGACATGAAGGCAGAGGGTGCTAAGAATCCCCGGAGGACCGGACTAGGCTGCCATCTGATGCTGACCTTGGCTACGTATAACGGACGCTCCCTATCTTCTGATTCAAGGCTTCTTGAATTGGAAGAGGAACTACAAAGGATCAAGTGGGACATCGTCGGGCTAAGTGAGGTAAGGAGAAAAGGAGAAGATCTCATTGAACTGAAAAGTGGACATCTCTTCTACTATCGTGGGACAGATACTGGCAGAACTAGTGGTGTTGGATTTATAATAAACAAGAAACTGAAGGATAAAGTTGTAGAAGTTGAAAGTTCCTCTGACAGAGCTGCACGACTCGTTATCCAACTCTCGAGAAGATACCAGGCTCAGATTATTCAAACTTATGCACCCACCACAAGTCATGCTGAAGAAGAAATTGAAGAATTTTATGAGGAAATTCGTGATCTAAATAATAAAGGTAAGCAGCACTTGAAGATAATTATGGGAGATTTCAATGCAAAAATAGGGCAACGGCAACAGAATGAAACTTCAGTAGGTAAATTCGGTCACGGCAACAGAAACCAGCGTGGAAATACTCTCGTAGAGTTTGCAGAGGCAGAAGGGTTTTTCATCTTGAACTCCTTTTTCAAGAAAAAGCCACACAGGAAATGGACATGGAGACATCCAAATTGGACGACAAGTGAAATTGATTTTATTATGTGTAACAAAAAATTCGTCATAGAAGACTGCAGTGTGCTAAACAAGTTCAACACAGGCAGTGACCATAGATTGGTGAGATGTAAGATGCACCTCAACACTAAACTCGAACGTAGCAAGCTCATAAGACAAACAAAATGTATTGACATAACCAACCTTAAAAAACACCATAATACCTTCAAATTGGAACTGAAGAACAGATTCTCTGCTTTAGAATACCTAACATCGGAAGAAGTGGATATTTCTGAAGTTAACAGAAAAGTAACCAAAGCTCTTATGGAAACAGCAACAAAATTAGCTGGGTCTAAGAACAAATTGCATGTGAACAAATTATCAGGAAAAACCAAAATGTTGATGCAAAAAAGAAGAGTGATGAGGACAACTAAAGAAGATGTGACTTCCAAAGTGGAATATATAGAGCTATGCAAGACAGTAAGAAAAAGTATCACTGAAGACGTAAGAAAATTCAACTGTGAACTAGTGAGGAAAGCAATTGAAAACAACCAAAGCCTAAAGATAGCAAAGGGACATCTCAGTAAGGGGAAAACACAGGTTATGGCACTGAGAAAAGAAGATGGTTCTGTAACAAGAAATAGAGGCGAAATTTTGACAAGAGTGAAAGATTTCTACTCCAAATTATATGAAAGGGATGATACATGTACTCCAGACATCATGAAAGGTACCAGTACCAGAGTTCTTCCAGTCCTTTCAGCAGAAGTTGCACATGCAATCAAGAACATGAAGCGGGGGAAAGCTCCAGGAGAAGATGGAATTACTGTAGACATCATACAAGAAGCAAGTGGAGAAATCGAAATAGTACTCGCCCAAATTTTCACTCGATGCCTTAATGAAGGGAAAATTCCTGAGGATTGGAACAACGCTACAATGATCTTGCTACATAAAAAAGGTGACATTGAGGATCTCAGGAACTACAGACCTATTAGCCTCCTATCAGTGGTTTATAAAATCTTCACTAAAGTTCTTTCACACCGCTTGAAGGTGACACTGGACATGGCTCAACCGAGCGAACAAGCTGGATTCAGGAGTGGCTACAGCACAATAGATCATATCCACGTACTGAGAGAACTAATTGAAAGAGCGAGGGAATATGAACTTCCATTGTGCATGGCTTTTATCGATTATGAAAAAGCCTTTGATTCGGTGAAACCATCAGCAGTTGCAAGGGCTCTGAAATCCTGCGGTATTGAAGATGCATACATTAATATTATTAATAACATCTATGAAAATGCAAGTGCAAAGATTCGGCTGTTTGAAAATACAACACACATAAAAATTGGAAAAGGAGTGAGACAAGGTGACACCATATCTCCGAAGCTCTTTAATGCAACATTGGAAAATGTCTTTCAATCACTGAACTGGGAAAACAAAGGGATAAAGATTAATGGAGATTATCTAACCCACCTTCGTTTTGCTGATGACATAGTCATTTTTGCAGCTACCCCATCAGAGCTACAGAGTATGATCCAGGAACTTGCTGACAAGAGTAAAGAAGTGGGATTAAAAATGAACTTTCAGAAGACAAAAGTGATGTACAATGCTTTTACAAGAAATGAAGATTTATCGATTGATGGAGAAAAGCTGGAGATAACAGACACGTACGTTTATCTTGGACAGCAGATATCAAGTGAGGGTCACATTGGTAAAGAAATTAATCGACGTACAAAACTTGCCTGGAGAGCTTTTGGAAGAAACAGCATAATTTTCAAGAGCAATATGCCATTATGTCTTAAAAGAAAAGTGTTTGATCAATGCATCCTTCCAGTGCTTACGTATGGTGCAGAGACGTGGACCTTAGCTAAAAGAGACATACAAAGGCTGCAGACAACTCAAAGAAGCATGGAGAGGTGCATGCTTGGTGTAACCAGGAGAGATAAGAAGAGGAACACGTGGATCCGAAAAATGACAAGAGTGGAAGACATCATGATCAGAGTTAAATCCCTGAAATGGCAATGGGCTGGACATACTGCCAGAAGAACAGACCATCGATGGACAGCCGAAATTTTAGATTGGATTCCAAGGGACAGGAAAAGACCCAGAAGAAGACCACATGGAAGATGGGTGGATGAAATTCGAAAGTATGCGGGAGTGACATGGAGGAGACTGGCACAAGACAGACCGTTGTGGAGGAAACTTGGGGAGACCTTCGTCCAGCAGTGGATTGATAATGGTTGACAATGATGATGATGATATATATATATATATATATATATATATATATATATATATACATACTATAAAGATACCTAAGCAAAAAAATACATATATAATTTTGACTCACACCTAGTACAACATAGAAAAGGTTATGTATCTACCTGCGTGAGTAAAAGGAGAAAAGAAAAAAAAGAAAATAAAACAACTGAATGTAGAAGGTGTCGAGAATACTGAGCCTTGGCTTTATCAAGGACCAGCAAAAACTCTGCATTTTCTCACTTCCACAAAGACCTAGTTGGAAATGGGTTTCTGCAAGGCCATAGATGCAAGTAACATTCCCACCTAAAATAGTTTAAAAAATATATATATAAGTCATGTCCTCCGTAGAGTAGCATGACCTAGCACTAGTTAACAATTTCGCTTGCATCCATTAACCTTCATGGCCCGACCCATGCTCTTCATCTGTTACTATTAAACAGAGAGAAGAAGATTAAAGAGAACTCAAGCTGTGAGAGTGACATAATAAATAGAAATGATTTTCAGCTATAACGAAATTCCAAGTTCGTTTGAGAGAGAATTTAAACCTGAAAAACAAATTTTACATTGCAATTAAAAAAGGAAATGTTAATTTATAACGAACAGATTTTTGAAAGAAAACTTGAGTCTAAAACCCCCTACTCTACAACTTATGACAGCACGAAAACGAGAATAAGTTAAAGATAATTAACTAAAGAAAACTTTGTGAAAGTTATATACCTTAAACAGTTAGTTGCAATATGTACAAAGTATTTCAGCAGTGCTTTAAGTGCATAATTAATTAGTTATTAAGAACTTAACTACTTTGAAAAAACAGCGCATAGACAGCGCATAGAAAAGGAACAAGCTTAGCCATCTTCTGTTCCTAGGTACCACAAAAGACGCTCAAAGTTACAAAGAAAAGTAAGAGTTAAAACCCGCATAAATGTTAACAGACAAACCAATGCTTAAAAGCTGAAAAGCTAAAAAACGACAGAGAAAGGTACATGAAGTACAAACATTGAACTTATAAAACCTAGAACCCAAAAACAAGGAAGAGAGCTTACCTCTTGAGTTACAAAAACTTTTCTCCTCACAAGAGGAGAACATGGCTGACCTCTTCCGCCACTCCCTAGACGCTGGGGGGCAGTGAGGGTGGGGCTGATGGCCTCCTCATACAGCAAGAAACCAACGCGCGGAGATTTTAACCAGAGAAAAAAATATATAAACTTAAGACTGTGGATCTGTATGATCAGAATGAGCAGAATTAACTCTCCAGAATACATGAGAAATATTATAAAATACACGAGCAGTTTATTTAATAATCTTTGCATGTATTAAATCACCTTAGTGAGCTTCTATAGATTAATCAGAATCTTATTAATTTTAATGTTGGTTTTACTATTTTTAGTATAGCTATCCTAGTGATGAATAACTGGTTTTCTTTTTTATTTGTTTTTATTTTCTTTTATAAACAGATTTTTAAGCTTTTTTGTGATTTTGTTTATATTATTTAATTTTTTTTGTTTTAATAGGACCGTCATATCCATAGCACTAAGGTTCCTTTAGGTAGTTAATAGGCATCCTCTAGCCAACTTCCTTACGGCTTTGATTGGTCAGAATCATATTATTAACTGTGTAGAAAATTAAAGCAGATCTGCCAACCTTACTCTATTATTCAGAATAATTTTTCTTAAAGTTCTTTTGATGAAAGAAGAAGGAATTTCGTTCTCTAGAAAACTTTCTAATAGTATATTAATGTGGTAATTGAAGTCCAAATTGTTGCTGCAAATTCTTGAAATTCTTAGGACCTGAGAAATTAGTACATTCTCAATTACTTTGGTTGAAATGTTATTATTCCAGTGTAGATATTTAATTACTTTGAAAGGAAAATTAACTCTTTTATCAAAGAGGCTAATAGATGGGTTACCTCTGTTGAGCTTAATGCTTAAGTCTAGGAACTCAAGTTCCTGATTACTGTGGTTGGTTTTACATAAGTTAAGAGAGCTAGGATAGATATTATCAAAATCACTCTCTATAACTTCGGAATTATTGATACACAGCAGATCATCAATATATCTAAAAGTGTAAAGGTAGTTATCTGAGCAGGTGGGGTGATTTTTAATGAATTTATATTCCTTAAAGAACAGGAATAGATTAGCGATATTCGTGGACGTTGATGTTCCCATTGGAATACCGTTCACTTGCTTATAGAGAGTATTATTATATAAGATATGGTTATTTTTTATGCAGCAATTGAGATAAGAGTTCCAAGTTCCTACATCAACAAATTGGTTAAGTTTAAATTCTGCGTACAGCTCTTTAAAGGTAGTGATTATATCTGATAGAGGCAGATTAGTATATAGGTTTTCAAAATCATAACTATTAATATCTAGGGGACACACTTTGAGTATAGTAGAAATTACTTCTGCATTATTATTAATTATCCAAAAATCTCTGTACATCAAGTTAGAACAGTTTCTAATGTGTTTCAAAACCTTCTTTAAGACATCTTCAAAAGCAAGATCTATTTTCTTTTTATGACTCCTTACTCCACTAGCTATGAACCTGAACTTCACAGGATCCTTATGAAACTTAACCGTTGCAAAAAGAAATGGAAATTCAGGCCCATATCTTCTAGTTTGCGGAATTTTAAGTTTCTTGAAGAATGCCTTAAACCGATTTTCTAACTGCTTGGTAGAATAACTTACGGGCTCGTATGTTACTCTATTATTGAGTTCCATAGTTAACAATTCAAAATAGAACTTCTTACAGATAATTGCAAAATTATTGCTAGCTTTATCCGTAGTGGTAAAAATAAATTGGTCTTGTAGTTTGGAGAGTGACCTTTTAGCTTCTCCAGAGAAAAAGAGATTTCTGTCGAAACAAAAGTCCAGACCTGCCAACTCACCGGTGAAGCTATTGATTATATTATATTTCCATTCTGCGAAGGCCTCAATAGGCTGATTGTAAGTTAAACTGGTTTTTACGATGTACTTATTTACATCTTGAGTGAAGCTCTCAAGAATCCTTTCTTTGGAAATTGTGAAGGAAGGTCTGAAATTAGAGCCATACTCTAATAAATTCCTAAGCTTTTCATTTTCAACAAAACTCAAGTTTCCGGTGATAATATGGTTGTAATTCTTATCATAGTGAACTGTTTCTTTATGTTCATCACAAGAACAAGTAGTAATTACAGGAATGTAGCTCGAAGAGTTAAGTTTTGTAGTTTTTAACTATTGACCCTAAGGTCTTAACATATTTAAAACTTACAATAGACTGGTGCCTGTGGATGGGAAAAAAAATTGCATTATTGTAGAACAGCTTCCTTACATTGAGATTATCGTAGGCTTTATTTAGGAACCTGATGGTAACAAAATTACTGGAAAATTCTTTAAGAGAAATTTTATCTTTAAGAATATGTTTAAGAATGTCCAGAACCAAAGCAAAAACATGCTTATCAACATGGTCAGCAGTTTCATTCCAGAATTTGAAAAAACATTTAAGGACAGAGTGCTTGAAGGACTTGAGAATTTTGTAAGTATTTTTAACAAAATTAGTGCCAGTTTTAAAGCTTTCCAGAGTTTTTAGCAAGTTAGCAAAATCAACTTTGCTTGATGTGCGAAATAACCTCTGTCCTCTATTACCTCTAGAGCAGCTCTTATTATTAACAAGAAAGAAGAGTTCACGAATTGAAAATTTATGCTGATTATGCTTATTGTCAGATAGAGTGGAATTAAGGCCATAGGGATAAAGAGACTGATGCTGCAAAATTTCAAGGGATTCAGTTTCTAGCCGAGCATAGAGGTCAGGGATAATATGTAGTACCTCTATTTTCACTTTGTCAAAACCATGAGTATGGAAATGCTCTAATTCAAAGGTAGAGTACTGGTTGGCGTTTGTGGAGGGGTTCACTCCTGAATTAGAGAACTTGTTTACTAGAGACCTGTGACCATTAATCCTAAGATGAAGAGGATTTTTACTTTGGCCAATATTGCTAAGGTTGCAGACAGTACAGGTGAGCTTATAGATGGTATTGTAGGCTTTGCAAAACTTGTTGGAGCAATTATCCTCAACAGAAGAATACAGGTTAGGATCTGCAGATTTACATGTCAAACAACGTTTGTCATTTCATAACTTTAGATTACCTTTGCCAGCGAGTTCATACACTATGGGAAAGGGTGCTAGCCTAACCGAGCGGGAGGACTTAAAATATCTGAGCTGACCTCCAATCCTTTCATCGTCCTTAGAACTCCACTTGGGCCAAAACATACAAATTCTGAGCAAACCAACTAGGAAAAACTTTTTAGAAATAAGCAGTCCAAGAAAAGACCAAACTCGAGTATAAACTACACTCCAAAAAGCTGCATCCAAAACATACTAAAAAGAAAAAATTAGAAAATGAAAAAAACCTCAAGTAAAAAAATAGTAATAAAAAAATAATAATAATAAAAAATAATAAAACATTTCAACTAGAATTTGCGCATGAGCTGCTAAATAATAAATTGAAATTAGTTACTTAAGAGCAAAACTGAAGACTAAGGAAAAAATTTTAGAATTTAAAACGAAGGGTGCAAAATAACCTGAAAATCAAAACGCGCAACGCAGCAGTTTTGAAAATTCAGAATTCACATACTATAAAGATACCTAAGCAAAAAAATACATATATAATTTTGACTCACACCTAGTACAACATAGAAAAGGTTATGTATCTACCTGCGTGAGTAAAAGGAGAAAAGAAAAAAAAGAAAATAAAACAACTGAATGTAGAAGGTGTCGAGAATACTGAGCCTTGGCTTTATCAAGGACCAGCAAAAACTCTGCATTTTCTCACTTCCACAAAGACCTAGTTGGAAATGGGTTTCTGCAAGGCCATAGATGCAAGTAACATTCCCACCTAAAATAGTTTAAAAAATATATATATAAGTCATGTCCTCCGTAGAGTAGCATGACCTAGCACTAGTTAACAATTTCGCTTGCATCCATTAACCTTCATGGCCCGACCCATGCTCTTCATCTGTTACTATTAAACAGAGAGAAGAAGATTAAAGAGAACTCAAGCTGTGAGAGTGACATAATAAATAGAAATGATTTTCAGCTATAACGAAATTCCAAGTTCGTTTGAGAGAGAATTTAAACCTGAAAAACAAATTTTACATTGCAATTAAAAAAGGAAATGTTAATTTATAACGAACAGATTTTTGAAAGAAAACTTGAGTCTAAAACCCCCTACTCTACAACTTATGACAGCACGAAAACGAGAATAAGTTAAAGATAATTAACTAAAGAAAACTTTGTGAAAGTTATATACCTTAAACAGTTAGTTGCAATATGTACAAAGTATTTCAGCAGTGCTTTAAGTGCATAATTAATTAGTTATTAAGAACTTAACTACTTTGAAAAAACAGCGCATAGACAGCGCATAGAAAAGGAACAAGCTTAGCCATCTTCTGTTCCTAGGTACCACAAAAGACGCTCAAAGTTACAAAGAAAAGTAAGAGTTAAAACCCGCATAAATGTTAACAGACAAACCAATGCTTAAAAGCTGAAAAGCTAAAAAACGACAGAGAAAGGTACATGAAGTACAAACATTGAACTTATAAAACCTAGAACCCAAAAACAAGGAAGAGAGCTTACCTCTTGAGTTACAAAAACTTTTCTCCTCACAAGAGGAGAACATGGCTGACCTCTTCCGCCACTCCCTAGACGCTGGGGGGCAGTGAGGGTGGGGCTGATGGCCTCCTCATACAGCAAGAAACCAACGCGCGGAGATTTTAACCAGAGAAAAAAATATATAAACTTAAGACTGTGGATCTGTATGATCAGAATGAGCAGAATTAACTCTCCAGAATACATGAGAAATATTATAAAATACACGAGCAGTTTATTTAATAATCTTTGCATGTATTAAATCACCTTAGTGAGCTTCTATAGATTAATCAGAATCTTATTAATTTTAATGTTGGTTTTACTATTTTTAGTATAGCTATCCTAGTGATGAATAACTGGTTTTCTTTTTTATTTGTTTTTATTTTCTTTTATAAACAGATTTTTAAGCTTTTTTTGTGATTTTGTTTATATTATTTAATTTTTTTTGTTTTAATAGGACCGTCATATCCATAGCACTAAGGTTCCTTTAGGTAGTTAATAGGCATCCTCTAGCCAACTTCCTTACGGCTTTGATTGGTCAGAATCATATTATTAACTGTGTAGAAAATTAAAGCAGATCTGCCAACCTTACTCTATTATTCAGAATAATTTTTCTTAAAGTTCTTTTGATGAAAGAAGAAGGAATTTCGTTCTCTAGAAAACTTTCTAATAGTATATTAATGTGGTAATTGAAGTCCAAATTGTTGCTGCAAATTCTTGAAATTCTTAGGACCTGAGAAATTAGTACATTCTCAATTACTTTGGTTGAAATGTTATTATTCCAGTGTAGATATTTAATTACTTTGAAAGGAAAATTAACTCTTTTATCAAAGAGGCTAATAGATGGGTTACCTCTGTTGAGCTTAATGCTTAAGTCTAGGAACTCAAGTTCCTGATTACTGTGGTTGGTTTTACATAAGTTAAGAGAGCTAGGATAGATATTATCAAAATCACTCTCTATAACTTCGGAATTATTGATACACAGCAGATCATCAATATATCTAAAAGTGTAAAGGTAGTTATCTGAGCAGGTGGGGTGATTTTTAATGAATTTATATTCCTTAAAGAACAGGAATAGATTAGCGATATTCGTGGACGTTGATGTTCCCATTGGAATACCGTTCACTTGCTTATAGAGAGTATTATTATATAAGATATGGTTATTTTTTATGCAGCAATTGAGATAAGAGTTCCAAGTTCCTACATCAACAAATTGGTTAAGTTTAAATTCTGCGTACAGCTCTTTAAAGGTAGTGATTATATCTGATAGAGGCAGATTAGTATATAGGTTTTCAAAATCATAACTATTAATATCTAGGGGACACACTTTGAGTATAGTAGAAATTACTTCTGCATTATTATTAATTATCCAAAAATCTCTGTACATCAAGTTAGAACAGTTTCTAATGTGTTTCAAAACCTTCTTTAAGACATCTTCAAAAGCAAGATCTATTTTCTTTTTATGACTCCTTACTCCACTAGCTATGAACCTGAACTTCACAGGATCCTTATGAAACTTAACCGTTGCAAAAAGAAATGGAAATTCAGGCCCATATCTTCTAGTTTGCGGAATTTTAAGTTTCTTGAAGAATGCCTTAAACCGATTTTCTAACTGCTTGGTAGAATAACTTACGGGCTCGTATGTTACTCTATTATTGAGTTCCATAGTTAACAATTCAAAATAGAACTTCTTACAGATAATTGCAAAATTATTGCTAGCTTTATCCGTAGTGGTAAAAATAAATTGGTCTTGTAGTTTGGAGAGTGACCTTTTAGCTTCTCCAGAGAAAAAGAGATTTCTGTCGAAACAAAAGTCCAGACCTGCCAACTCACCGGTGAAGCTATTGATTATATTATATTTCCATTCTGCGAAGGCCTCAATAGGCTGATTGTAAGTTAAACTGGTTTTTACGATGTACTTATTTACATCTTGAGTGAAGCTCTCAAGAATCCTTTCTTTGGAAATTGTGAAGGAAGGTCTGAAATTAGAGCCATACTCTAATAAATTCCTAAGCTTTTCATTTTCAACAAAACTCAAGTTTCCGGTGATAATATGGTTGTAATTCTTATCATAGTGAACTGTTTCTTTATGTTCATCACAAGAACAAGTAGTAATTACAGGAATGTAGCTCGAAGAGTTAAGTTTGTAGTTTTTAACTATTGACCCTAAGGTCTTAACATATTTAAAACTTACAATAGACTGGTGCCTGTGGATGGGAAAAAAAATTGCATTATTGTAGAACAGCTTCCTTACATTGAGATTATCGTAGGCTTTATTTAGGAACCTGATGGTAACAAAATTACTGGAAAATTCTTTAAGAGAAATTTTATCTTTAAGAATATGTTTAAGAATGTCCAGAACCAAAGCAAAAACATGCTTATCAACATGGTCAGCAGTTTCATTCCAGAATTTGAAAAAACATTTAAGGACAGAGTGCTTGAAGGACTTGAGAATTTTGTAAGTATTTTTAACAAAATTAGTGCCAGTTTTAAAGCTTTCCAGAGTTTTTAGCAAGTTAGCAAAATCAACTTTGCTTGATGTGCGAAATAACCTCTGTCCTCTATTACCTCTAGAGCAGCTCTTATTATTAACAAGAAAGAAGAGTTCACGAATTGAAAATTTATGCTGATTATGCTTATTGTCAGATAGAGTGGAATTAAGGCCATAGGGATAAAGAGACTGATGCTGCAAAATTTCAAGGGATTCAGTTTCTAGCCGAGCATAGAGGTCAGGGATAATATGTAGTACCTCTATTTTCACTTTGTCAAAACCATGAGTATGGAAATGCTCTAATTCAAAGGTAGAGTACTGGTTGGCGTTTGTGGAGGGGTTCACTCCTGAATTAGAGAACTTGTTTACTAGAGACCTGTGACCATTAATCCTAAGATGAAGAGGATTTTTACTTTGGCCAATATAGCTAAGGTTGCAGACAGTACAGGTGAGCTTATAGATGGTATTGTAGGCTTTGCAAAACTTGTTGGAGCAATTATCCTCAACAGAAGAATACAGGTTAGGATCTGCAGATTTACATGTCAAACAACGTTTGTCATTTCATAACTTTAGATTACCTTTGCCAGCGAGTTCATACACTATGGGAAAGGGTGCTAGCCTAACCGAGCGGGAGGACTTAAAATATCTGAGCTGACCTCCAATCCTTTCATCGTCCTTAGAACTCCACTTGGGCCAAAACATACAAATTCTGAGCAAACCAACTAGGAAAAACTTTTTAGAAATAAGCAGTCCAAGAAAAGACCAAACTCGAGTATAAACTACACTCCAAAAAGCTGCATCCAAAACATACTAAAAAGAAAAATTAGAAAATGAAAAAAACCTCAAGTAAAAAAATAGTAATAAAAAAATAATAATAATAAAAAATAATAAAACATTTCAACTAGAATTTGCGCATGAGCTGCTAAATAATAAATTGAAATTAGTTACTTAAGAGCAAAACTGAAGACTAAGGAAAAAATTTTAGAATTTAAAACGAAGGGTGCAAAATAACCTGAAAATCAAAACGCGCAACGCAGCAGTTTTGAAAATTCAGAATTCACATACTATAAAGATACCTAAGCAAAAAAATACATATATAATTTTGACTCACACCTAGTACAACATAGAAAAGGTTATGTATCTACCTGCGTGAGTAAAAGGAGAAAAGAAAAAAGAAAATAAAACAACTGAATGTAGAAGGTGTCGAGAATACTGAGCCTTGGCTTTATCAAGGACCAGCAAAAACTCTGCATTTTCTCACTTCCACAAAGACCTAGTTGGAAATGGGTTTCTGCAAGGCCATAGATGCAAGTAACATTCCCACCTAAAATAGTTTAAAAAATATATATATAAGTCATGTCCTCCGTAGAGTAGCATGACCTAGCACTAGTTAACAATTTCGCTTGCATCCATTAACCTTCATGGCCCGACCCATGCTCTTCATCTGTTACTATTAAACAGAGAGAAGAAGATTAAAGAGAACTCAAGCTGTGAGAGTGACATAATAAATAGAAATGATTTTCAGCTATAACGAAATTCCAAGTTCGTTTGAGAGAGAATTTAAACCTGAAAAACAAATTTTACATTGCAATTAAAAAAGGAAATGTTAATTTATAACGAACAGATTTTTGAAAGAAAACTTGAGTCTAAAACCCCCTACTCTACAACTTATGACAGCACGAAAACGAGAATAAGTTAAAGATAATTAACTAAAGAAAACTTTGTGAAAGTTATATACCTTAAACAGTTAGTTGCAATATGTACAAAGTATTTCAGCAGTGCTTTAAGTGCATAATTAATTAGTTATTAAGAACTTAACTACTTTGAAAAAACAGCGCATAGACAGCGCATAGAAAAGGAACAAGCTTAGCCATCTTCTGTTCCTAGGTACCACAAAAGACGCTCAAAGTTACAAAGAAAAGTAAGAGTTAAAACCCGCATAAATGTTAACAGACAAACCAATGCTTAAAAGCTGAAAAGCTAAAAAACGACAGAGAAAGGTACATGAAGTACAAACATTGAACTTATAAAACCTAGAACCCAAAAACAAGGAAGAGAGCTTACCTCTTGAGTTACAAAAACTTTTCTCCTCACAAGAGGAGAACATGGCTGACCTCTTCCGCCACTCCCTAGACGCTGGGGGGCAGTGAGGGTGGGGCTGATGGCCTCCTCATACAGCAAGAAACCAACGCGCGGAGATTTTAACCAGAGAAAAAAATATATAAACTTAAGACTGTGGATCTGTATGATCAGAATGAGCAGAATTAACTCTCCAGAATACATGAGAAATATTATAAAATACACGAGCAGTTTATTTAATAATCTTTGCATGTATTAAATCACCTTAGTGAGCTTCTATAGATTAATCAGAATCTTATTAATTTTAATGTTGGTTTTACTATTTTTAGTATAGCTATCCTAGTGATGAATAACTGGTTTTCTTTTTTATTTGTTTTTATTTTCTTTTATAAACAGATTTTTAAGCTTTTTTTGTGATTTTGTTTATATTATTTAATTTTTTGTTTTAATAGGACCGTCATATCCATAGCACTAAGGTTCCTTTAGGTAGTTAATAGGCATCCTCTAGCCAACTTCCTTACGGCTTTGATTGGTCAGAATCATATTATTAACTGTGTAGAAAATTAAAGCAGATCTGCCAACCTTACTCTATTATTCAGAATAATTTTTCTTAAAGTTCTTTTGATGAAAGAAGAAGGAATTTCGTTCTCTAGAAAACTTTCTAATAGTATATTAATGTGGTAATTGAAGTCCAAATTGTTGCTGCAAATTCTTGAAATTCTTAGGACCTGAGAAATTAGTACATTCTCAATTACTTTGGTTGAAATGTTATTATTCCAGTGTAGATATTTAATTACTTTGAAAGGAAAATTAACTCTTTTATCAAAGAGGCTAATAGATGGGTTACCTCTGTTGAGCTTAATGCTTAAGTCTAGGAACTCAAGTTCCTGATTACTGTGGTTGGTTTTACATAAGTTAAGAGAGCTAGGATAGATATTATCAAAATCACTCTCTATAACTTCGGAATTATTGATACACAGCAGATCATCAATATATCTAAAAGTGTAAAGGTAGTTATCTGAGCAGGTGGGGTGATTTTTAATGAATTTATATTCCTTAAAGAACAGGAATAGATTAGCGATATTCGTGGACGTTGATGTTCCCATTGGAATACCGTTCACTTGCTTATAGAGAGTATTATTATATAAGATATGGTTATTTTTTATGCAGCAATTGAGATAAGAGTTCCAAGTTCCTACATCAACAAATTGGTTAAGTTTAAATTCTGCGTACAGCTCTTTAAAGGTAGTGATTATATCTGATAGAGGCAGATTAGTATATAGGTTTTCAAAATCATAACTATTAATATCTAGGGGACACACTTTGAGTATAGTAGAAATTACTTCTGCATTATTATTAATTATCCAAAAATCTCTGTACATCAAGTTAGAACAGTTTCTAATGTGTTTCAAAACCTTCTTTAAGACATCTTCAAAAGCAAGATCTATTTTCTTTTTATGACTCCTTACTCCACTAGCTATGAACCTGAACTTCACAGGATCCTTATGAAACTTAACCGTTGCAAAAAGAAATGGAAATTCAGGCCCATATCTTCTAGTTTGCGGAATTTTAAGTTTCTTGAAGAATGCCTTAAACCGATTTTCTAACTGCTTGGTAGAATAACTTACGGGCTCGTATGTTACTCTATTATTGAGTTCCATAGTTAACAATTCAAAATAGAACTTCTTACAGATAATTGCAAAATTATTGCTAGCTTTATCCGTAGTGGTAAAAATAAATTGGTCTTGTAGTTTGGAGAGTGACCTTTTAGCTTCTCCAGAGAAAAAGAGATTTCTGTCGAAACAAAAGTCCAGACCTGCCAACTCACCGGTGAAGCTATTGATTATATTATATTTCCATTCTGCGAAGGCCTCAATAGGCTGATTGTAAGTTAAACTGGTTTTTACGATGTACTTATTTACATCTTGAGTGAAGCTCTCAAGAATCCTTTCTTTGGAAATTGTGAAGGAAGGTCTGAAATTAGAGCCATACTCTAATAAATTCCTAAGCTTTTCATTTTCAACAAAACTCAAGTTTCCGGTGATAATATGGTTGTAATTCTTATCATAGTGAACTGTTTCTTTATGTTCATCACAAGAACAAGTAGTAATTACAGGAATGTAGCTCGAAGAGTTAAGTTTGTAGTTTTTAACTATTGACCCTAAGGTCTTAACATATTTAAAACTTACAATAGACTGGTGCCTGTGGATGGGAAAAAAAAATTGCATTATTGTAGAACAGCTTCCTTACATTGAGATTATCGTAGGCTTTATTTAGGAACCTGATGGTAACAAAATTACTGGAAAATTCTTTAAGAGAAATTTTATCTTTAAGAATATGTTTAAGAATGTCCAGAACCAAAGCAAAAACATGCTTATCAACATGGTCAGCAGTTTCATTCCAGAATTTGAAAAAACATTTAAGGACAGAGTGCTTGAAGGACTTGAGAATTTTGTAAGTATTTTTAACAAAATTAGTGCCAGTTTTAAAGCTTTCCAGAGTTTTTAGCAAGTTAGCAAAATCAACTTTGCTTGATGTGCGAAATAACCTCTGTCCTCTATTACCTCTAGAGCAGCTCTTATTATTAACAAGAAAGAAGAGTTCACGAATTGAAAATTTATGCTGATTATGCTTATTGTCAGATAGAGTGGAATTAAGGCCATAGGGATAAAGAGACTGATGCTGCAAAATTTCAAGGGATTCAGTTTCTAGCCGAGCATAGAGGTCAGGGATAATATGTAGTACCTCTATTTTCACTTTGTCAAAACCATGAGTATGGAAATGCTCTAATTCAAAGGTAGAGTACTGGTTGGCGTTTGTGGAGGGGTTCACTCCTGAATTAGAGAACTTGTTTACTAGAGACCTGTGACCATTAATCCTAAGATGAAGAGGATTTTTACTTTGGCCAATATAGCTAAGGTTGCAGACAGTACAGGTGAGCTTATAGATGGTATTGTAGGCTTTGCAAAACTTGTTGGAGCAATTATCCTCAACAGAAGAATACAGGTTAGGATCTGCAGATTTACATGTCAAACAACGTTTGTCATTTCATAACTTTAGATTACCTTTGCCAGCGAGTTCATACACTATGGGAAAGGGTGCTAGCCTAACCGAGCGGGAGGACTTAAAATATCTGAGCTGACCTCCAATCCTTTCATCGTCCTTAGAACTCCACTTGGGCCAAAACATACAAATTCTGAGCAAACCAACTAGGAAAAACTTTTTAGAAATAAGCAGTCCAAGAAAAGACCAAACTCGAGTATAAACTACACTCCAAAAAGCTGCATCCAAAACATACTAAAAAGAAAAATTAGAAAATGAAAAAAACCTCAAGTAAAAAAATAGTAATAAAAAAATAATAATAATAAAAAATAATAAAACATTTCAACTAGAATTTGCGCATGAGCTGCTAAATAATAAATTGAAATTAGTTACTTAAGAGCAAAACTGAAGACTAAGGAAAAAATTTTAGAATTTAAAACGAAGGGTGCAAAATAACCTGAAAATCAAAACGCGCAACGCAGCAGTTTTGAAAATTCAGAATTCACATACTATAAAGATACCTAAGCAAAAAAATACATATATAATTTTGACTCACACCTAGTACAACATAGAAAAGGTTATGTATCTACCTGCGTGAGTAAAAGGAGAAAAGAAAAAAAGAAAATAAAACAACTGAATGTAGAAGGTGTCGAGAATACTGAGCCTTGGCTTTATCAAGGACCAGCAAAAACTCTGCATTTTCTCACTTCCACAAAGACCTAGTTGGAAATGGGTTTCTGCAAGGCCATAGATGCAAGTAACATTCCCACCTAAAATAGTTTAAAAAATATATATATAAGTCATGTCCTCCGTAGAGTAGCATGACCTAGCACTAGTTAACAATTTCGCTTGCATCCATTAACCTTCATGGCCCGACCCATGCTCTTCATCTGTTACTATTAAACAGAGAGAAGAAGATTAAAGAGAACTCAAGCTGTGAGAGTGACATAATAAATAGAAATGATTTTCAGCTATAACGAAATTCCAAGTTCGTTTGAGAGAGAATTTAAACCTGAAAAACAAATTTTACATTGCAATTAAAAAAGGAAATGTTAATTTATAACGAACAGATTTTTTGAAAGAAAACTTGAGTCTAAAACCCCCTACTCTACAACTTATGACAGCACGAAAACGAGAATAAGTTAAAGATAATTAACTAAAGAAAACTTTGTGAAAGTTATATACCTTAAACAGTTAGTTGCAATATGTACAAAGTATTTCAGCAGTGCTTTAAGTGCATAATTAATTAGTTATTAAGAACTTAACTACTTTGAAAAAACAGCGCATAGACAGCGCATAGAAAAGGAACAAGCTTAGCCATCTTCTGTTCCTAGGTACCACAAAAGACGCTCAAAGTTACAAAGAAAAGTAAGAGTTAAAACCCGCATAAATGTTAACAGACAAACCAATGCTTAAAAGCTGAAAAGCTAAAAAACGACAGAGAAAGGTACATGAAGTACAAACATTGAACTTATAAAACCTAGAACCCAAAAACAAGGAAGAGAGCTTACCTCTTGAGTTACAAAAACTTTTCTCCTCACAAGAGGAGAACATGGCTGACCTCTTCCGCCACTCCCTAGACGCTGGGGGGCAGTGAGGGTGGGGCTGATGGCCTCCTCATACAGCAAGAAACCAACGCGCGGAGATTTTAACCAGAGAAAAAAATATATAAACTTAAGACTGTGGATCTGTATGATCAGAATGAGCAGAATTAACTCTCCAGAATACATGAGAAATATTATAAAATACACGAGCAGTTTATTTAATAATCTTTGCATGTATTAAATCACCTTAGTGAGCTTCTATAGATTAATCAGAATCTTATTAATTTTAATGTTGGTTTTACTATTTTTAGTATAGCTATCCTAGTGATGAATAACTGGTTTTCTTTTTTATTTGTTTTTATTTTCTTTTATAAACAGATTTTTAAGCTTTTTTTGTGATTTTGTTTATATTATTTAATTTTTTTTGTTTTAATAGGACCGTCATATCCATAGCACTAAGGTTCCTTTAGGTAGTTAATAGGCATCCTCTAGCCAACTTCCTTACGGCTTTGATTGGTCAGAATCATATTATTAACTGTGTAGAAAATTAAAGCAGATCTGCCAACCTTACTCTATTATTCAGAATAATTTTTCTTAAAGTTCTTTTGATGAAAGAAGAAGGAATTTCGTTCTCTAGAAAACTTTCTAATAGTATATTAATGTGGTAATTGAAGTCCAAATTGTTGCTGCAAATTCTTGAAATTCTTAGGACCTGAGAAATTAGTACATTCTCAATTACTTTGGTTGAAATGTTATTATTCCAGTGTAGATATTTAATTACTTTGAAAGGAAAATTAACTCTTTTATCAAAGAGGCTAATAGATGGGTTACCTCTGTTGAGCTTAATGCTTAAGTCTAGGAACTCAAGTTCCTGATTACTGTGGTTGGTTTTACATAAGTTAAGAGAGCTAGGATAGATATTATCAAAATCACTCTCTATAACTTCGGAATTATTGATACACAGCAGATCATCAATATATCTAAAAGTGTAAAGGTAGTTATCTGAGCAGGTGGGGTGATTTTTAATGAATTTATATTCCTTAAAGAACAGGAATAGATTAGCGATATTCGTGGACGTTGATGTTCCCATTGGAATACCGTTCACTTGCTTATAGAGAGTATTATTATATAAGATATGGTTATTTTTTATGCAGCAATTGAGATAAGAGTTCCAAGTTCCTACATCAACAAATTGGTTAAGTTTAAATTCTGCGTACAGCTCTTTAAAGGTAGTGATTATATCTGATAGAGGCAGATTAGTATATAGGTTTTCAAAATCATAACTATTAATATCTAGGGGACACACTTTGAGTATAGTAGAAATTACTTCTGCATTATTATTAATTATCCAAAAATCTCTGTACATCAAGTTAGAACAGTTTCTAATGTGTTTCAAAACCTTCTTTAAGACATCTTCAAAAGCAAGATCTATTTTCTTTTTATGACTCCTTACTCCACTAGCTATGAACCTGAACTTCACAGGATCCTTATGAAACTTAACCGTTGCAAAAAGAAATGGAAATTCAGGCCCATATCTTCTAGTTTGCGGAATTTTAAGTTTCTTGAAGAATGCCTTAAACCGATTTTCTAACTGCTTGGTAGAATAACTTACGGGCTCGTATGTTACTCTATTATTGAGTTCCATAGTTAACAATTCAAAATAGAACTTCTTACAGATAATTGCAAAATTATTGCTAGCTTTATCCGTAGTGGTAAAAATAAATTGGTCTTGTAGTTTGGAGAGTGACCTTTTAGCTTCTCCAGAGAAAAAGAGATTTCTGTCGAAACAAAAGTCCAGACCTGCCAACTCACCGGTGAAGCTATTGATTATATTATATTTCCATTCTGCGAAGGCCTCAATAGGCTGATTGTAAGTTAAACTGGTTTTTACGATGTACTTATTTACATCTTGAGTGAAGCTCTCAAGAATCCTTTCTTTGGAAATTGTGAAGGAAGGTCTGAAATTAGAGCCATACTCTAATAAATTCCTAAGCTTTTCATTTTCAACAAAACTCAAGTTTCCGGTGATAATATGGTTGTAATTCCTATCATAGTGAACTGTTTCTTTAAGTTCATCACAAGAACAAGAAGTAATTACAGGAATGTAGCTCGAAAAGTTAAGTTTGTAGTTTTTAACTATTGACCCTAAGGTCTTAACATATTTAAAACTTACAATAGACTGGTGCCTGTGGATGGGAAAAAAAATTGCATTATTGTAGAACAGCTTCCTTACATTGAGATTATCGTAGGCTTTATTTAGGAACCTGATGGTAACAAAATTACTGGAAAATTCTTTAAGAGAAATTTTATCTTTAAGAATATGTTTAAGAATGTCCAGAACCAAAGCAAAAACATGCTTATCAACATGGTCAGCAGTTTCATTCCAGAATTTGAAAAAACATTTAAGGACAGAGTGCTTGAAGGACTTGAGAATTTTGTAAGTATTTTTAACAAAATTAGTGCCAGTTTTAAAGCTTTCCAGAGTTTTTAGCAAGTTAGCAAAATCAACTTTGCTTGATGTGCGAAATAACCTCTGTCCTCTATTACCTCTAGAGCAGCTCTTATTATTAACAAGAAAGAAGAGTTCACGAATTGAAAATTTATGCTGATTATGCTTATTGTCAGATAGAGTGGAATTAAGGCCATAGGGATAAAGAGACTGATGCTGCAAAATTTCAAGGGATTCAGTTTCTAGCCGAGCATAGAGGTCAGGGATAATATGTAGTACCTCTATTTTCACTTTGTCAAAACCATGAGTATGGAAATGCTCTAATTCAAAGGTAGAGTACTGGTTGGCGTTTGTGGAGGGGTTCACTCCTGAATTAGAGAACTTGTTTACTAGAGACCTGTGACCATTAATCCTAAGATGAAGAGGATTTTTACTTTGGCCAATATAGCTAAGGTTGCAGACAGTACAGGTGAGCTTATAGATGGTATTGTAGGCTTTGCAAAACTTGTTGGAGCAATTATCCTCAACAGAAGAATACAGGTTAGGATCTGCAGATTTACATGTCAAACAACGTTTGTCATTTCATAACTTTAGATTACCTTTGCCAGCGAGTTCATACACTATGGGAAAGGGTGCTAGCCTAACCGAGCGGGAGGACTTAAAATATCTGAGCTGACCTCCAATCCTTTCATCGTCCTTAGAACTCCACTTGGGCCAAAACATACAAATTCTGAGCAAACCAACTAGGAAAAACTTTTTAGAAATAAGCAGTCCAAGAAAAGACCAAACTCGAGTATAAACTACACTCCAAAAAGCTGCATCCAAAACATACTAAAAAGAAAAATTAGAAAATGAAAAAAACCTCAAGTAAAAAAATAGTAATAAAAAAATAATAATAATAAAAAATAATAAAACATTTCAACTAGAATTTGCGCATGAGCTGCTAAATAATAAATTGAAATTAGTTACTTAAGAGCAAAACTGAAGACTAAGGAAAAAATTTTAGAATTTAAAACGAAGGGTGCAAAATAACCTGAAAATCAAAACGCGCAACGCAGCAGTTTTGAAAATTCAGAATTCACATACTATAAAGATACCTAAGCAAAAAAATACATATATAATTTTGACTCACACCTAGTACAACATAGAAAAGGTTATGTATCTACCTGCGTGAGTAAAAGGAGAAAAGAAAAAAAGGAAATAAAACAACTGAATGTAGAAGGTGTCGAGAATACTGAGCCTTGGCTTTATCAAGGACCAGCAAAAACTCTGCATTTTCTCACTTCCACAAAGACCTAGTTGGAAATGGGTTTCTGCAAGGCCATAGATGCAAGTAACATTCCCACCTAAAATAGTTTAAAAAATATATATATAAGTCATGTCCTCCGTAGAGTAGCATGACCTAGCACTAGTTAACAATTTCGCTTGCATCCATTAACCTTCATGGCCCGACCCATGCTCTTCATCTGTTACTATTAAACAGAGAGAAGAAGATTAAAGAGAACTCAAGCTGTGAGAGTGACATAATAAATGGAAATGATTTTCAGCTATAACGAAATTCCAAGTTCGTTTGAGAGAGAATTTAAACCTGAAAAATAATGCAAAAGAAATCCAAATTTTACATTGCAATTAAAAAAAAAAAAAGGAAATGTTAATTTATAACGAACAGATTTTTGAAAGAAAACTTGAGTCTAAAACCCCCTACTCTACAACTTATGACAGCACGAAAACGAGAATAAGTTAAAGATAAATATTAACTAAAGAAAACTTTGTGAAAGTTATATACCTTAAACAGTTAGTTGCAATATGTACAAAGTATTTCAGCAGTGCTTTAAGTGCATAATTAATTAGTTATTAAGAACTTAACTACTTTGAAAAAACAGCGCATAGACAGCGCATAGAAAAGGAACAGGCTTAGCCTTCTTCTGTTCCTAGGTACTTCAAAAGACGCTCAAAGTTACAAAGAAAAGTAAGAGTTAAAACCCGCAAAAATGTTAACAGACAAACCAATGCTTAAAAGCTGAAAAGCTAAAAAACGACAGAGAAAAGGTACATAAAGTACAAACATTGAACTTATAAAACCTAGAACCCAAAAACAAGGAAGAGAGCTTACCTCTTGTGTAACAAAAACTTTTCTCCACACAAGAGGAGAACATGGCTGACCCCTTCCGCCACTCCCTAGACGCTGGGGGGCAGTGAGGGTGGGGCTGATGGCCTCCTCATAAAGCAAGAAAACAACGCGCGGAGATTTTAACCAGAGAAAAAAATATATAAACTTAAGACTGTGGATCTGTATGATCAGAATGAGCAGAATTAACTCTCCAGAATACATGAGAAATATTATAAAATACACGAGCAGTTTATTTAATAATCTTTGCATGTATTAAATCACCTTAGTGAGCTTCTATAGATTAATCAGAATCTTATTAATTTTAATGTTGGTTTTACTATTTTTAGTATAGCTATCCTAGTGATGAATAACTAGTTTTCTTTTTTATTTGTTTTTATTTTCTTTTATAAACAGATTTTTAAGCTTTTTTTGTGATTTTGTTTATATTATTTAATTTTTTGTTTTAATAGGACCGTCATATCCATAGCACTAAGGTTCCTTTAGGTAGTTAATAGGCATCCTCTAGCCAACTTCCTTACGGCTTTGATTGGTCAGAATCATATTATTAACTGTAGAAAATTAAAGCAGATCTGCCAACCTTACTCTATTATTCAGAATAATTTTTCTTAAAGTTCTTTTGATGAAAGAAGAAGGAATTTCGTTCTCTAGAAAACTTTCTAATAGTATATTAATGTGGTAATTGAAATCCAAATTGTTGCTGCAAATTCTTGAAATTCTTAGGACCTGAGAAATTAGTACATTCTCAATTACTTTGGTTGAAATGTTATTATTCCAGTGTAGATATTTAATTACTTTGAAAGGAAAATTAACTCTTTTATCAAAGAGGCTAATAGATGGGTTACCTCTGTTGAGCTTAATGCTTAAGTCTAGGAACTCAAGTTCCTGATTACTGTGGTTGGTTTTACATAAGTTAAGAGAGCTAGGATAGATATTATCAAAATCACTCTCTATAACTTCTGAATTATTGATACACAGCAGATCATCAATATATCTAAAAGTGTAAAGGTAGTTATCTGAGCAGGTGGGGTGATTTTTAATGAATTTATATTCCTTAAAGAACAGGAATAGATTAGCGATATTTGTGGACGTTGATGTTCCCATTGGAATACCGTTCACTTGCTTATAGAGAGTATTATTATATAAGATATGGTTATTTTTTATGCAGCAATTGAGATAAGAGTTCCAAGTTCCTACATCAACAAATTGGTTAAGTTTAAATTCTGCATACAGCTCTTTAAAGGTAGTGATTATATCTGATAGAGGCAGATTAGTATATAGGTTTTCAAAATCATAACTATTAATATCTAGGGGACAAACTTTGAGTATAGTAGAAATTACTTCTGCATTATTATTAATTATCCAAAAATCTCTGTACATCAAGTTAGAACAGTTTCTAATGTGTTTCAAAACCTTCTTTAAGACATCTTCAAAAGCAAGATCTATTTTCTTTTTATGACTCCTTACTCCACTAGCTATGAACCTGAACTTCACAGGATCCTTATGAAACTTAACCGTTGCAAAAAGAAATGGAAATTCAGGCCCATATCTTCTAGTTTGTGGAATTTTAAGTTTCTTGAAGAATGCCTTAAACCGATTTTCTAACTGCTTGGTAGAATAACTTACGGGCTCGTATGTTACTCTATTATTGAGTTCCATAGTTAACAATTCAAAATAGAACTTCTTACAGATAATTGCAAAATTATTGCTAGCTTTATCCGTAGTGGTAAAAATAAATTGGTCTTGTAGTTTGGAGAGTGACCTTTTAGCTTCTCCAGAGAAAAAGAGATTTCTGTCGAAACAAAAGTCCAGACCTGCCAACTCACCGGTGAAGCTATTGATTATATTATATTTCCATTCTGCGAAGGCCTCAATAGGCTGATTGTACGTTAAACTGGTTTTTACGATGTACTTATTTACATCTTGAGTGAAGCTCTCAAGAATCCTTTCTTTGGAAATTATGAAGGAAGGTCTGAATTTAGAGCCATACTCTAATAAATTCCTAAGCTTTTCATTTTCAACATAACTCAAGTTTCCGGTGATAATATGGTTGTAATTCTTATCATAGTGAACTGTATCTTTATGTTCATCACAAGAACAAGTAGTAATTACAGGAATGTAGCTCGAAGAGTTAAGTTTGTAGTTTTTAACTATTGACCCTAAGGTCTTAACATATTTAAAACTTACAATAGACTGGTGCCTGTGGATGGGAAAAAAAATTGCATTATTGTAGAACAGCTTCCTTACATTGAGATTATCGTAGGCTTCTCATAAAAGAAAATAGATCTTGCTTTTGAAGATGTCTTAAAGAAGGTTTTGAAACACATTAGAAACTGTTCTAACTTGATGTACAGAGATTTTTGGATAATTAATAATAATGCAGAAGTAATTTCTACTATACTCAAAGTTTGTCCCCTAGATATTAATAGTTATGATTTTGAAAACCTATATACTAATCTGCCTCTATCAGATATAATCACTACCTTTAAAGAGCTGTATGCAGAATTTAAACTTAACCAATTTGTTGATGTAGGAACTTGGAACTCTTATCTCAATTGCTGCATAAAAAATAACCATATCTTATATAATAATACTCTCTATAAGCAAGTGAACGGTATTCCAATGGGAACATCAACGTCCACAAATATCGCTAATCTATTCCTGTTCTTTAAGGAATATAAATTCATTAAAAATCACCCCACCTGCTCAGATAACTACCTTTACACTTTTAGATATATTGATGATCTGCTGTGTATCAATAATTCAGAAGTTATAGAGAGTGATTTTGATAATATCTATCCTAGCTCTCTTAACTTATGTAAAACCAACCACAGTAATCAGGAACTTGAGTTCCTAGACTTAAGCATTAAGCTCAACAGAGGTAACCCATCTATTAGCCTCTTTGATAAAAGAGTTAATTTTCCTTTCAAAGTAATTAAATATCTACACTGGAATAATAACATTTCAACCAAAGTAATTGAGAATGTACTAATTTCTCAGGTCCTAAGAATTTCAAGAATTTGCAGCAACAATTTGGATTTCAATTACCACATTAATATACTATTAGAAAGTTTTCTAGAGAACGAAATTCCTTCTTCTTTCATCAAAAGAACTTTAAGAAAAATTATTCTGAATAATAGAGTAAGGTTGGCAGATCTGCTTTAATTTTCTACAGTTAATAATATGATTCTGACCAATCAAAGCCGTAAGGAAGTTGGCTAGAGGATGCCTATTAACTACCTAAAGGAACCTTAGTGCTATGGATATGACGGTCCTATTAAAACAAAAAATTAAATAATATAAACAAAATCACAAAAAAAAGCTTAAAAATCTGTTTATAAAAGAAAATAAAAACAAATAAAAAAGAAAACTAGTTATTCATCACTAGGATAGCTATACTAAAAATAGTAAAACCAACATTAAAATTAATAAGATTCTGATTAATCTATAGAAGCTCACTAAGGTGATTTAATACATGCAAAGATTATTAAATAAACTGCTCGTGTATTTTATAATATTTCTCATGTATTCTGGAGAGTTAATTCTGCTCATTCTGATCATACAGATCCACAGTCTTAAGTTTATATATTTTTTCTCTGGTTAAATCTCCGCGCGTTGGTTTCTTGCTGTATGAGGAGGCCATCAGCCCCACCCTCACTGCCCCCCAGCGTCTAGGGAGTGGCGGAAGAGGTCAGCCATGTTCTCCTCTTGTGAGGAGAAAAGTTTTTGTCACACAAGAGGTAAGCTCTCTTCCTTGTTTTTGGGTTCTAGGTTTTATAAGTTCAATGTTTGTACTTTATGTACCTTTTTCTGTCGTTTTTTAGCTTTTCAGCTTTTAAGCATTGGTTTGTCTGTTAACATTTATGCGGGTTTTAACTCTTACTTTTCTTTGTAACTTTGAGCGTCTTTTGGGGTACCTAGGAACAGAAGATGGCTAAGCTTGTTCCTTTTCTATGCGCTGTCTATGCGCTGTTTTTTCAAAGTAGTAAAGTTTTTAAATACTTTGTACATATTGCAACTAACTGTTTAAGGTATATAACTTTTACAAAGTTTTCTTTAGTTAATTATTATCTTTAACTTATTCTCGTTTTCGTGCTGTCATAAGTTGTAGAGTAGGGGGTTTTAGACTCAAGTTTTCTTTCAAAAATCTGTTCGTTATAAATTAACATTTCCTTTTTTAATTGCAATGTAAAATTTGGATTTCTTTTGCATTGTTTTTCAGGTTTAAATTCTCTCTCAAACGAACTTGGAATTTCGTTATAGCTGAAAATCATTTCTATTTATTATGTCACTCTCACAGCTTGAGTTCTCTTTAATCTTCTTCTCTCTGTTTAATAGTAACAGATGAAGAGCATGGGTCGGGCCATGAAGGTTAATGGATGCAAGCGAAATTGTTAACTAGTGCTAGGTCATGCTACTCTACGGAGGACATGACTTATATATATATTTTTTAAACTATTTTAGGTGGGAATGTTACTTGCATCTATGGCCTTGCAGAAACCCATTTCCAACTAGGTCTTTGTAGAAGTGAGAAAATGCAGAGTTTTTGCTGGTCCTTGATAAAGCCAAGGCTCAGTATTCTCGACACCTTCTACATTCAGTTGTTTTATTTTATTTTTTTATCTTTTCTCCTTTTACTCACACAGGTAGATACATAACCTTTTCTATGTTGTACTAGGTGTGAGTCAAAATTATATATGTATTTTTTTGCTTAGGTATCTTCTTTATAGAATATATATATATATATATATATATATATATATATATGTATGCAGAAATGATCGAAGACGTTATAGAGCAAAATCGTAATAATAATAAATGTTATGTGTAAGGTATTGTTAACGGCTGCACCCTCACGTGGTGGCTGAATGTTCCTAGTTCTCACGTATTAGACCATTTTGATTGCTTCCACATAAGATTCCTGTTTGTTTTCCTTATGACCGCACAAGACATGGGTTGGGGTATGTGTAAACTGGGATATGTGTTTATGTTTCTAATTTCTTTCACGAGCGGCACCTTTATTCCCCCACCATTCCAGTGACGGGATAAAGGTGAATCACAACGCCGTGCTTTATTATAAGCCAGTACATATAAGGAGCACGTTTTTGTCCATATACGATCACTGTAGAACAAAATTCCCATAGTTGTGGCATTGGCGATAAAGTAAATTTAATCGGTAAATAATCTGTAATTGATACACTTATAATTTGTTCGTAATAATAAATATAACAATAAAATTAACACCTTGTATTTAACATTGATGACAGTAACACGTGTTCCAGTGAATAGCATCAACACGTGTTCCATTGTTCATAACTTTAACACGTGTTTCGTATTAGAATGTAACGTTGGTACCGATTAACGTTTGAAGATAACTATGGTGAATTGATTAAACAGATTAATATTTGTTAATAACAGGGCGATGGGATGGATCCCGCCCCTATGTCCTGACCTTTGACCCCATTTCTTCCATTTTCAATATGGTTCGTCCCCAGGTTGTTTCCTACCCCATGCTAAAATTTCATCGAAATCGAGCCATTTTTACGTGAGGTATCGTGCGGACAGGCAGGCAGACAAACGGACAAAGCTGGAGCATATACGCTTCTTCAACCTACGGTTGGAAAGTGTAAATAACTAATTAGTCTGCATGAATAGCAAAAAAAAAAAAAAAAAAAAAAATCATCATTGCGAGATTAGAGTTCTACCTGTAACGTGACTGCGCTTTACGTGGCTTTCTGGCTCAACGGTAGCACGCGCGTCTTCAGTTGAAAACGAAGCGGAACGAGGATGGTTCGATCCATGCCAGATGAAAACGGAGAGGATGTAAAAAATGTTAAAAATTGAAGATTTTGAGAAATTTCTGTATAAGTAGAGAAAAATCCGAAAAGGACTTTTCTGAAATAAACAGAACTACTGACTGCGGAAAATCTGTCAAAATACAGAAGTTAGATGGAAATGAAATTTTTAAAAGCGGAAATTTTGTTATAAAACGGACTCTTACCGGTAATTTTGCTGCAAGTTATTTTCGGGAATTTCCCATGAATTCACACCACTTATTTTTTACAGGGTAGTTGAAGGTCTCATCAAGTCTCACCCACAAATTCGTCTTGCGCGATTCGCCTCCATGTCACTTCAAATTTCATCCACCCATCTCCCACAGGGCCTTTTTTTATTTTGGTCTTTTCCTGTCCTTTGGTATCCAGTTTAACATTTCAGTTGTACAATGGTGGTCAGTTTTTTTAGTAATATGTCCAGCCCATTGTCACTAGAGTGCCTTTACTTTGATTACGATGGTCTTCACTCAGGAATGTTGCCAAGGAGGTGAAATTTGTCTTGCCCATCCTGTCGCCCACCCAGTTCACAATGTGCCTTCAAAATATAATCTGGATTTTGCCAAGTAATAAATAAGTCTTCTGTTTAATTTCATGTAGCCCTATTACGTCTCTCAAAGAAAGGTTATCAGCATAGCATCCGCAGGGGCCATGAAAATTCAGTTATTCTCCACTCTTCCAATTCCTTGGTTTAAGCCTTTTTTTCACGTTTGTTTGGCTGGTAGGCTAATGGGGAGCATGCATAGGAATTTATTGAGGGGGCTAATATTTACTAATTGCTCTGCTGTTTGTTTTCTTTACAAAATAGGGGACTCCAACACGGAAAGTGGAGTATAAAGCAACATTAGCGCGTTTAAGACTGCTCCTAGACAGCGAAAGGTGCAAGAAGTAGCTGACGTCTGCTTTGTAGGAGAGGAGTGCAAGACAAAGTCGCTGGCTTGAAGGAAGGGAGTTAAGCAGGTGGAGGTATTGTGTCTGCGTGGCACGACGTTAAAATAATTTGATTTAAGTAAACAAAAACGACATTTTTTTTAAATAAATTGTTCAAGTACAGTACTATTTTCGTAAGAAAAAATGCAAAATTTCGAAAAGCAATGCAAGACAATGCATTCAGAACAAGCAAAAAATTGAAGGCGACATTTTAGTTACACTTGTATCTCGTCTGAACTCATTGAGAAAGTTCGCTAAAGGATAAAAAGTGATCGTTGTGTGACCTTGAGAATTTTTGAATGTTAGCTAGGTGTTAATAAGGAGACGATTCGCCACATTTTAGTGCAAGACTTTGTAGGGGGTAAGTTTGTGCTCGTTTTGTTCCGCATGCTTGTCAGACGACCAGGCACATGCACGAGTGAAGTATGCAAAAGACATTCTGGACACTGCAGAAACAATGCACAATTTTCTCCGAAGCATTGTGCCAGGTGACGAGACATAGGGTTTCCGTGGTGATTATGAAACTAAGCGTCCGAGTACTTAGTGGAAGTTTCCAGAGTCCCCAAAAGTAAAGAAAATCAGGTTACAAAAGTCCAAAATCAAGACAATGATTGTGTGTTTTTACGACAGCAAGTGAATTCTGCTACAAGAGTTCATTCCTGAAGGTACAACTGTCACTAGAAATGTTTACACATCAATTTTGGAACGATTGTGGTGATTGTTCGTGTCACGCCTGAGTACAAAAACGGGTGATGGTTTTTTCTTCACGACAATGCACCCGCACACAGAGCAATCAGTGTACAGCCATTTCTGGCACCAAAACAAGTGCGTGTGTGTACTCCACCATTCCCCTATTCTCCAGATTTGTCGCCATATAACTACTTTCTATTTTCTAAATTAAAGTTGCCTTTAAAATGAAAAGTTTCTCAAGACATTGAAGACATAGAAAGAATTGTGACACGAGCTCTTCACTCCATACCAAAAGATGACCTCTGCGATTCCTTCCTTTCATTGGCTGATAGCGCCACTTTTTGTATTAACGCAAGAGGAATGTATTTCGAATAACGTAAGTTATACGAAGTACATGCAAGTTTTCCTGATTTTTCATTTTATTTAAACTTCAGTCTCATTACTTAATTGCCACTCTGTGTAGACTGAATTGACAACAAAATTGTATACACCCACTGGCGGAGGAAGGTAGGGTACACTGGGGTCCGGACTCCCTTGCAATGTCATGGTCCCCCCTCACTGGGGATCTTCCTACGCAATATCTTAAAACTTTGTGGTTCACAAATAAAAAAAAAAAAAAAAAAAAAAAAAAACCACGTTTACAGAAGATTTCTTGGACACCTTCACCATGATTCGCAATTTTCTGGAAAACACTTCAAGTACAACTTTTAAAATTAATTTTTCACAAATAACTTGAAAAGTTAAGCCAACGTTATATTTTTCACTTTGAGAAAGATCGTTAAAGAATTCTCAAATGGCGATTGGCTGGATATATTGCTAGAAGAACTAACCACCGTTGAACAATTGAAATATTAGATTGGATATCAAGAGGCAGAAGAACAGCCAGAAGAAGACAACCTGGGAGACGATTTTTTTTTTTATTGGAGGTTTAACGGCCAACGTGAGTTATTCAATGGGCTATAAGCAGTCGCCCGTCCCTAGTTTAGGGCCACTGGTTCCAGGAAAGGGAGAGAGCTAGGGCCGTGAGACAATCCATGCCTCACCGGGATTCGAACCCGGACACCTTTCGGACGAATGATCAGAAGCCGTTGCTAGACCACTGCGTCACCATGGCGGCAAAGAGACGAATGGATGAAATTCGAAAGAATATGGAAGAGATATGCTCAGCACAAAAAGCACGCACGTAAAGGGAAAAATACAACGGATTAATAATTAATGGTTGATGCATATGTCTACGCCGCCCCGGTGGCGCAGTAGTCTAAGCGATGGCCTCTGATCATTCGTCCGAACGGGGTCCGGGTCCGAATTCCGTGAGGCATGGATGTTGTGTTTGTCTTACGGCACTGGCTCTCTCCCTTCCCTAGAACCAGTGACCCTAAATTAGGGACGGGCGACTGCTTATAGCCCATTGAGTTGCTCACGGTGGTCGTCAAACCTCCAATAAAAAAATAAAATAAAAAAAGCAATTGTATTAGATATATATATATATATATATGACTACGATCCTAGCGAATTCCTTAGACATCCCAGAACTAAGGCGACGATCATTGATTCCCAGACAGGGACATGCGGGAGGGCATCACTGTTCTCTGAGCTGAAAGCCTTGGATCAGACGGAGCACTGGATCTGATAGAGTGCAAATGTGTGAACATTGGTGGGTGTTAGACAAACCACCACCCCTTTCTTTTTCAGGTTGGCGTAAGACAGTGAGTATTGATTGCTACTCCAGCTCTGGATGTGGTTTTCACGAGTTTCAATCCTCCCCGGTGGCTGGTTGGTTGTGGTATATGCTGCGAGTGGTCGACCTGTGGCGGTTGCTCCCGCGGACTGGTGCTGCAGTTTGCTTCAAAGATCAGCACTCTCCCCTATCACTAAATTTTTCTGTTTCTCTTTCCTATCGAGTTCACTTACTCAAATCTCCTAATTTCTAAGGGCAGTTTTAGACCTGGGGTCAGACACTCCCTTCCTGAAACTACTTCCAACAAGTGCAAGTGCATTGGAAACCATTCATTAGAAGTACTGTAAGTGTGAATAAATGCAGCGACGAAGTGAGTTTGATCGTAGCCAGATAGTAGCTCAGATAAAGGCCGTTTCAATCAGTGCAATGGCTTAATTGTTGAGATTTGTACGTAAGACCGTCATCCGTGTCTACCAAGACTACGTGATATATGGCAAAACTTCAAACCAACGAGAGAAATATGGCCGTTCAACAGAAAAGTCAGAATATCTTATGTAGTGTGAGAAACGGTAGCAGACACTATAACGAAGTAAATTTCTCCGTCATTTTATCCGTGCCGGGGTTCGAACCCGGATCTCCTCATTCCGGAATAAGTTGCTCTACCAATTAAGCTACGCGGACATTGATTCTAATTGCTATCTGCCTTTATGTCATGTGCGTCCTGCTGGCAGGTACGTCACATCTCCTGGTACGTTACATCATCTCCCCCTTATTTTTCTTTTTTTCTTTCGAAGTGCTGCTCATATTTTGCCTATCTCGCGGTGTGGAAATAACATCACACCAATGCGAGATTTTGAACGGTCGGGTCATCCGGATAGTTCGGGCGCCATTATAACGAAGTAAATTTCTCCGTCATTTTATCCGCGCGGGGTTCGAACCCGGATCCCCTCATTCCGGAATAAGTTGCTCTACCAATTAAGCTACGCGGACATTGATTCTAATTGCTATCTGCCTTTATGTCATGTGCGTCCTGCTGGCAGGTACGTCACATCTCCTGGTACGTTACAACACCACAAAAATTAATATTCTCCAGAATCGCAGCGCCCCACTCTTTGGCTTCACCCTTGACCAACCTTGACCAGCATGCTGTTTTTTTGTTTTGTACGTTTAACGCCCACCGTGAGCAACTCCATGGGCTATTTGTCCGTAATTTAGGGTCACTGGTTCCAGCGAAGGGACAGAGCCAGTGCCTTTAGACAAACGCAACACACATGCGTCCCCGGGATTCGAACCCGGACCCTCTAGGACGAATGGCCGGAAGCCAGCGCTTAGACCATTGCGCCACCCGGGCGGCATGCGACAAAAAATTATGGTGCGATTTTACACCAGCATCCAACGTAACTGGTGCAAAGTGGCACTATGTTGTTTTGCGTTTCACGCAACTCTCTGCTGTTTAGTTGTCCCAAAAAGGTGGTGTAGTATCACCAACTGCGCCATAATATGGTAGCTACGGATTGATGAAAACCTAGTTCAGTAGTTTGCACGATCTGAGTTTTTTTATTTATACCCAACATTGGAAATTCTCCGATAACCTGGCGAAACGCAACACAGCTATACTAACCATAAAAGACAAATAACGCGAAACTTTCTACCCCGATGCCTTCACGGAACCCCAAGATTACAAATGAAAAATATTCGTTCTTAATTACTAATATATGCAAATAAAATGTCTGGGTAGAAAGGCGAGAAGTGTAAACCACAGAAATACGCATGAACGCGAAAATAATTACCTACAAGTTAGAAACACATCATAGAATTAAAAAAAGAAAATATTTTAATAACTTACCTTTATCTTGATTGAACATCGAAACTTCGGATTGTTATATTATAACTCTTCCTGTTACTGAAATACAGAAGTCTTGATAGTTCCTTCTATCACGAGGAGTGCAGAACGCATGCGCGGTTTTCTTGAATGTCTATAAACGTAGCGTAAGAGAACTTTTTTTTTTTTTTTGCATTCTGTCATTTGCACAAATAAAAGCTATGACATTCCTATGATTTTAGCTCTAGTACCAAAAATTGCACGACATTATGCATACGTGTCGATATTGTACGATATTATGGCGTAGCATTGAACCGAAAAGTGTTTAACGTTCAAAAAATTTCTTCGGTTTTAATTATCAAACCATGTACATATCTCAAAATTTTTGCTCTCTCTAGGGGACTATCATTAATCCAGAAACAGAAAAAAGTGACTATCAGCTGTGCACGTCAAACTTATACAATTTAATGTTGATAATATCGTGGAAACAATTCATTAGCTTAATTTCCTATTAGGTTATTTCACTTATCCTTTAATGTAGTCATTTTAGAATGTCAACGGCCATTAGAGCAAAATGTCTTTATTGAAACAAAGAATTACCTTGTCGTGCCACCTTTGTTCCCGATGGCTTTTGTGTGGACGTTTTCAGTTAATTCTTTTGGTCTTCCGCTTTTAAAGTTGTCTTGAACTCTATCATCGAAAAGGGCACTAATTTTACGTTTCAATAAATCGCGCAAATGCTCTATAGAGTTGATATCACTTTTTAAACATCCTATTCACAATGCGTGTTGTATGAAATGGTGCTTTATTATCTTGGAAGGAGTGAGTAAAACAGCAGTAATGCGATACAAAAATTGCACAAAATATCAAAAGTAGATCTATCATTTATTGCTCCATGTGTTGTTGAATTGGTTTTAGTTCATGCTACGTGACAAACTCTCCTACACTAGACGTCTGCAGCCTACAAATTTTATGTTCGGGACACACAATAAGAATTTCCAGGTATTTTCCATAAACAAATATATACGTCCTATTGCACCGCACAGTTAGTCGCATGACCTGTCTCTCTATGAGCTAGGCTTGATTTACTGCATATGCTTTGATCGTGCCAATGAACTGCGCTCGTTATTAAAGCTTTGTAAAGCGCAACTCTCCGTGATAATTCGTGGTATGCAAATCTTCATTTGCTGTGAGAACGCTTATTGACTTGCAGGCCGCCCCGGTGGCGCAGTGGTCTAAGCGATGGCCTCTGATTATTCGTCCGAAAGGGGTGGGTTCGAATCCCGGTGAGGCACGGATGTTGTGTTTGTCTTACGGCACTGGATCTCTCCCTTCCCTGGAACCAGTGACACTAAATTAGGGACGGGCGACTGCTTATAGCCCATCGAGTTGCTTACGGTGGTCGTTAAACTTCCAATCAAAAAAAAAAAACAAAAAAAAAACTGGTTTGCAGGTGCGCCGCAAGGGTGGGCTAGGGTGGAATTCAGCCCACCCAACTTTTCTTTGATCCCACCCTTTTGCCCCTTTCCCCAAAAAAGTATTTAAGCGATAGGAACATATGGCGGGGGCAGCATGACCGCGGGTGGCCTAGTGGGCAACGTTCGTGACTGCCACGAAAAGGGCCTCAGGTTCGATCCCAGGCAGGTACGAGCGCTCGATTCACTAAATATCCGCCGTGCGTCGGATGGGCACGTTAAGCCGTCGGACCCCGGGTCCTGGCCCCCGGTAATAAATAAGGGCGTCTTCCTCCCCCTTTCTAATTCGCTTCCGTGTTACTTTCCTATCGGGCACTCTAGCCCAAATCTCCTAGTTTCCTATTTCTAAGGGTTGTTTAAGACCTGGGGTCAGACACTTCCTTCCTAAAATCCTCTACATATGACCATGACCATGGCGGGGGCAGCCACTATGATTTTATGGAACTTGGATAAACAAACGTACGTGAATTTCTCGAATTCAGTGAAATTTTGTTATATAAAATGAATTTTTTTGTTAAATTTAGTATTTATACTCCTGGAAAATGGAGGGAGTACTCTGAACAAATTTCTAAGAGAGCAGTAAAAACACACCATTTCTATTTTTTTTTTTTTTTTTGATTGGAGGTTTATATGATTTATTGGACCTGGTGGTGCAAAGACATACAGGCAGACAGTAACTACACAGCAACAAGCACAAATCATACATGGTTGACAGCATGCAAAATGATCAGTTTACACAGTGTTGATCATCTAACACATTGTGAACAAGTCATCTAACACATTGTGAACAAGCATGCAAAATGATCAGTTTACACAGTGTTGATCATCTAACACATTGTGAACAAGTCATCTAACACATTGTGAACAAGCATGCAAAATGATCAGTTTACACAGTGTTGATCATCTAACACATTGTGAACAAGTCATCTAACACATTGTGAACAAGCATGCAAAATGATCAGTTTACACAGTGTTGATCATCTAACACATTGTGAACAAGTATACATCAAACATGGATTTTTACAGTATGTTAAATGACCAATGACAACCAGTGTTGCACAAGTAACACATTGAGAGCCAGTGCCGAAAGACAAACATCCATGGCTCACCGGGATTCGAACCCGAACCCAACTAGGGCGAATGATCATAAGCCATCGCTTAGACCACTGCGCCACCAGAGCGGCTGCACCATTTTGCCGCGGATACGTCTTTAAAATCAGTAATATGGGGGTACCTTCTAAGAAAACTTGCCGACATAATTTCTTACGATTGATCAAATGCTTATAATTTATAAATTATAACAAATGGCTAAAATATAATAACTGAAATAAAAAGAGTAATAACCAATGATTCTAAAAATATCAACTTCGAGGTCATGCGCATGCGCGAGGAGAGATCCCGCAGAGGTAGGATCGTGATATTGGTCTCAAACGATTCGTCTGGATGAGATCTTTCAAAAAACCAATAATCCATAAACCTTTAATATCTACTTTATAAGTTATAAGTGATAAACAAAAAATATTTGCAAGAAAATGAAAATGTCTAAATATTTGAAGCAAAAGTCCGACTCAAAATACTACAAACGTATATTAGAAGAAAGAAGAACTCAAAAGGAATCGAATAAGCCCAAAACGACTAGTGCAGAACGATGTAGGTCTTATATAGACAGAAGAAGAAAGCCGAATTGGCTCAACGCGTGGGGCCACAACCAAGCACTTCTACAGATGGTACATGTGAACCAATGGACTACTTGGCCGCGAGTGAAACTTGAATGGATGATTCTAGTCTCATATATTTGCCCGGTTTTTGAACTGCGGTGGTGTTGCCATTTGCAGAAACATCAATAGTATAACAGATTGCCAACCCGTGAATGTTTCCGTCAACAACAGATGAAAATTGAAGATGACTATGTGGGTGACATGTTCCGCTGTTATGCTAATTTCTCCTCTTCGTCCTTAATTTATACACTGGTGTGCATAAATTAAGGACGAAGAGGAGAAATTAACATAACAGCGGAACGAGCAGGCGGAACAGACCGAAACACCACTCAGGGGATAAACTAGGGTCCGGTACGGTAGGGCATGTGCATATATTGACGTAGGTGATGGGAGTGTCGGAAGGGTATAAAGCACACGGGCGGTATACGCTCAGCAATTCGATGAAAGCTACTGCACGGTGTACATCGGTTTGAACGACGTCGAGTTGCTGCCACCGTGTGATATGGCCAACAGGCAATCCAGTAGACGACATCTGGTGGACTTTACCCGAGGTCGCGTCATTGGGAAGTTGAACGAAGGTCGAAGTGTGACTAGTACGGCCGAGGAGTTCGGGATCGCTCACAGCATCATTTTACGAGCTTGGAGAGCATTTCAAACGACAGAAACAGTTGTCTGAGAGTTTAACAGTGGTCGTCCACGAGCAACCACGGCGGCGGACGACCGGTATATTGTCCTACAGGTGAGAAGAGACAGACGGCAGACAGCGGGAGAAATCTCAAGGCACATGCAACAGACAACTGGACGTCCGTTATCACGTTTTACCGTAGCCAGGAGGCTGCACAAAGGTGGTCTATTTGTACGACGATCAGTACGGTGTGTGCCGGCCTACTCATCGGAGACGACGGTTTCTGTGGTGCCAGGAACACAAGAACTGGACACATCAGCAATGGGGCCGAGTTCTCTTTACGGATGTGAGCCGATTTAGTCTGACGAGCGATTCTGGACGCATACACATCTGGAGAGAGCAGGGAACATGCAATCACACCTCCAACATCATCGAAAGGGACCGGTGTGGAGGTGGCGGAGTTCTTGTTTGGGGCGGTATCATGCTTGGTAGCCGTACTGACCTCTACATCTTCCAAGAAGGTTCAGTCACTGGTGCCCGCTATTGTACCGAGGTTCTCCTGCCTCACGTGCGTCTGTCTGGAGGAGCTGTGGGTCCTGAGTTCCTCTTCATGGACGACAACGCTACACCTCATCGTACAGTGATTGTCGCAGAACTGTTGGAGAGTGAAGATATTCAACGCATGGATTGGCCCGCAAGGTCCCCGGACCTAAATCCAATCGAACACGTGTGGAACCTTCTCGGGAGACGCTCGGGCAGCACGTCACCAGCCGCCGGCAACGATCCCGCCGCTACGATTGGCGCTACAAGAGGAATGGGCCGCGATGGTTCAACAGCTCCTTGACAACCTCGTCCTCAGCATGGACAGACGTTGTAAATCCTGCAACGCAATTGGATGTGATCGTATCCCCTACTAAAGACTGGATTTTTCTTGGCAGCCACCTGTCACATGGACGTTTCTGTCTTCTGCCCAGTTGTGCTCGCAGCTATACCTTTTCAATAAAGTGCCTTTGTATCCTTTAGAATCCTTGTTTGGACGGTTTTGCTCACTTGTCCCATATTCTTACATCTTGGGGATCTTATGGTATGATTTGAGTCGATGTGGAGAACTTCTGCATGACGTTACATTCGAAAAACCGTCTTGTCCTTAATTTTTGCACGCCACTGTAGTTGATGTGACAGTGTCTGCTCAAACACGCTCCATACTTGGTTCGGTTTACATTCATCGCAACGTTTCCCAAACATCATCACATAGAGGTATTCATGTTCCGGATGCAATGCGATTACTCTGAAAACATAAAAAAAATCATACCAAGTATGGTACCGGATACCCAAGGGCTTATCATTCTTACTGGTGACTTTAACATTCATGTGCAACAAAACACCAACTTACTTCATAAAAATTATCCACCAACTACCTTAAGCAATACTTGTATATCGACTTAACCTTTGTACGAAACATAGATATGGATTGTATGCTTACTTCTCATATTATCGCCCTTTAATAAATGAAATTATAATCTAACTGCATTCCTCTTTCATTTATAATTTCATTTATCAACCGACTTCTACCTCAAACCCGTTACTGTCGAACACGTATCCACGTAAACAAAACCTGCGGTTGTGTCCCGGACACAGTCAATCCCCATTTTTTGTAATTATAGTTTTAAAAGGAGAGAGAGAGAGAGAGAGAGAGAGATTTCTTATCAGGTTACACAAACTAAAATTCATTAACAGCCTTACGAAAGAAGAAAAAACCGACCTAAGTAACATTGCGAAAAAATAGTAATTTGCCATATACAGATCTGTTTCGATGGTTCCCATACTACATTAATTGAATAAATACTACGTACAGTATTCACTTGAATACTTTTTTTTACTATGGATAACATTATCAGGTCGCCCTGGTGGCGTAGTGGTCTAAGCGATGGCTTCTGATCATTCGTCCGGAAGAGGTCCGGGTTCGAATCCCGGTGAGGCATGGATGTTTGTGTTTGTCTTTCAGCACTGGCTCTCAATGTGTTACTTGTCCAACACTGGCTCTCTGTGTAAATTGATCAATTGTCATACTGTAAAATACATATGTTGCTGCGAAAAATCTATATCCTGTGTTTGTCATGTCTCTGTACCACCAGTTCCAATAAATCATTTAAACCTCCAATCAAAAAAAAAAAAAAAACGAAAAAAAAAAAAAAAACATTATCAGTGTCGGATACAATGCGTATAAACGGAGTTTTTTTTTTTTTGGCAAAATTTCTGCCAAACACTTCAAAATTTGAGCCTTCCCCATCATGCTTAGCTCCCCTAATAGCCCACCCAGTTTTGAGCGGCTGGAGTCACCACTGTTGCCTTGAAAAAATGCCGCTGGTATTTCCAAACTGATGTTGTGCAGAGTTTACTGTGAGCTGAACCCTAGTCTTCTCGGCACACGTCGGTTCTTGCCGATTTCCTATCTACATGGTCGTTTCTTGGTTTTCAAAAATAAAACGGAAGTAAAACCGGGTCGAAATCTTGTCAGGAAAACCTTGATCCGACCCGTTTGACCCGCAAGAAATTGTCGACCCGTATACATTTCTGATCAGTTCGTTTCGTCCATGCGTCTCTCAGATATATGGAAAACAAACACTATATCATTAATTTCACGCCTCCCTCCTCCTCCACAAAAAGTCCATGTTTATTACCTTGATATTTTACCTGTGTTGCAGTCGCTTTTTTTAGCGATCTCGTGTTTTTGTGAAACACAAAACCCGACAATTTATTATTCACTCACTACAGAGATGCTGTTCATGCTGGTTGACTTAAATTAATGCATACATACATGCATATCACTAAGCGATTCTCTGAGATTCAGAGGTTAACTCTGAAAAGAAATACAAATTACCCGATAAATCTCTAACTGATTATTTACTTACTGATGCCGCATCAAAATTTTCCATTTACAGCGATCTTGACACATTATTCGGGCTTCACTGACATTCATCACACGGCGTACACAATACCTTCTATACTTCATACTCATAATCTTTTTCTTATGCAGACACTCCTGAATCTGATCCTCCCATGACTTCCTTGGCCTTCTTCTGGCTTTCCTTCCTGCCACTTGGGCTAAAAAATATAATTTCTTAGTAAGCATCTCATCACTCATTCTTTCAGCATGGTCAAACCACCGTATAGCATATTAGTCTCCACCTAGTTAACAACATTTTGCTTCACATTACACAGCTGCAACACATCTTCATTCCTCACACAATCAGAACGCGTCTTGCCCCCCCCCGTAAGTAATGCATTTCTCCAGCAGAGAAACGACTCCTAGTTTCTTCTGCAGTACCCAGGTTTCACTGCCATACATCAGAGTAGGAACAAATGCACTTTCACACACCGCCACGCGGGCCTTTCTTGAGAACCCATCATTCCTGTGAAAACCTCCTAAAGCAGCTTTGACTTTCAATGAAGAATTTACTCGCCTGCTAATTTTACCACGTAATTTTTATTTTTTATTTATTTTTTTGATTGGAGGTTTAACGACCACCGTGAGTAACTCAATGAGCCATAAGCAGTCGCCCGTCCCTAATTTAGGGTCACTGGTTCCAGGGAAGGGAGAGAGCCAGTGCCGTAAGACAAACACAACATCCATGCCTCGCCGGGATTCGAACCCGGACACCTTTCGGACGAATGATCAGATGACATCGCCTAGATCACTGCGCTACCGGGGCGGCTCATCTAATTTGTTCTCTCTGTCGAACATGCTTCCTAAATACACAAACTCTTCCCCTGATCAATCAATGTGCCATTTAGACTTATATTACATTCAGCGCTAATAGTTCCTCGCTCAAAAACAAATAAAAGTTTGGGTATTTAAATTTTGGTAAATGCAGTCACAGTACGACATATAATTTCAGTAGTAAAATATAAATCCCGCCTTTCACTTTCACAATCTTGCAAAATCCCCCCCACAAGGGGAGGGGGGGTTGAAATTTTGTAAAAGCCGCAAAGAAACTGATCTGAATATGTTTTATTCAGCCGAAGTAAGCAAAAATTGTTGCATTCAACTGCCAGCAATGGACTTCCATATAAAATATTTAAATACTACACAGTATTAAAAGTGTTTATTACAAATAATATGAAATGATTTTCTGTTTTTCGTATCACTTTGTCAAACGTTTGAACTTCCAGGAGGACAGTCATTATGGCGACGTGAATTCCAGCAAAGGTCATCTCTGAGCCGACCGGGAAACAGCGAATCATCAGAAAATCATTTGTGGGAAGGAAAACCTACTTCACAGATAAGGTGAAAGAAGATAAGCTCCTGAAGCAGTGGTAACTATGTGACTGATCTTTCTCCCTCTCCAATCCTCCCCCCCCCGTCCCCAACTTCTTGTAAGTGCATTTTTATCTTCAACACTGATATAACCTAAGTTGCAATGCAGACTATATGAGCACCTACACAAAGCTAGAGTTTTCGATCGAATATCCAGTTTAAAATTTTGTGAAGGCATCTTGGATGTGTATTTTTAGAAAAACGGCTGATTGTGTCCAGACTTGATACCTTTGATAAATAGAATTTTCTGGTAGATGCGGATTGCCACACGTCAGGGCTTATTTGATCAATTCTTGTTATCAGTTATTCGAGATACATTTCAGAATACAAAATGGCGGCCCTGAATTAGAGACGGGTCGCGGGTGGCCTAGTGGTCAAACTTCGTGACTGCTACGGATAAAACCTCAGGTTCGATCCCAGGCAGGTACGAACGCTCGAACCACTAAATATCCGCCGTGCGTCGAATGGACACGTTAAGCCGTCGGACGCCGGGTACTGGCCCCAGGGTAATAAATAAGGGCGTCTCCCCCCCCTTTCTACGTCGCTTCCGTGTCACTTTCCTATCGGGCACTCTAGCTCAAATCTCCTATAGTTTCCTATTTCTAAGGGCTGTTTAAGACCTGGGGTCAGACACTCCCTTCCTAAAATCCTCTACATATGAACTGATCTGATCTAAACTGAATTAAGGACAGCTTATAGCTGTCAGAGTTGTTCATGGCTGTCATTAACTACCTCCACTTCCAAAGAAAAGGATGGGCACGTTAAGCCGTCGGACCCCGGGTACTGGCCCCAGGGTAATAAATGAGGGCGTCTTCCTCCCCCTTTCTACGTCGCTTCCGTGTCACTTTCCTATCGGGCACTCTAGCTCAAATCTCCTAGTTTCCTATTTCTAAGGGTTGTTTAAGACCTGGGGTCAGACACTCCCTTCCTAAAATCCTCTACATATGAACTGATCTGATCTAAACTGAATTAAGGACAGCTTATAGCTGTCAGAGTTGTTCATGGTGGTCATTAACCACCTCCACTTCCAAAGAAAAAGCTTCTGTTACGTTTTACGCATTGTTGGCTGAGATGAGACGGATGGCGGTTTCCCAGTTTTGTAGATGATAATCATCATTAAGGTTCTGTCTTTTGACAGGTCCAACGATAACTCAACAAGTTCTCTTCCTCCAGTTTTCTCTGTCCCTTGTTTCCTCCTTCAATACTTGATAGCTTCCTGTGCCCATGATATCAATCAATCATCATTAGTCGTCTAGATACCACTCTTAAATTTAAATAATTGTGTATGTATGAATCTCGTTTGATACGACGGAGCATATTCAGTAGATATTTTACAGCCATAATTCCCTCGAATCGACTATGGACCTGTACGTCTTGCTTTTACCTGCGATACAGCTACAACGGCATGCGCTGGCAGAAACAACTTGCATGTGCGCTGCTGCGGTTGTGAGCATTTGCACCTCATCACGTGACCTACACACATCCAGCTAGTTTAAGATCGATCGCACATGTCTTTTCTCGTGCTACATACAGTGTTTCCTTCAGAACTTTTTGCCCGGGGAGGGGGGGCAATGGAACCTTAGAGGGAGCAAGTTTTCCATTTGCCATATAGTGTATATAATTTTTAAGTACTATCTATACATATCTAAACTTGAATGTTTGTTTGTATGCCTGTTATACAAATCTACAGTTTTCAATTTAGAACCACTAAATTTGGTATACTATCTAATGCTACTCTAACTTAGACCGTAGACGGTTTTGATCTTTTACAAAAAAAATTGTATAGGGGCCCCTTGAGCCCGGGATCAAGCCCCCCCCCCTCCCCATACGAAATTTTTGTAAAAAGATCCATTTTTTACTTTTTAGAACTGCAACACAATTCATCCCTCCTATACCCGATTTACAGTTTAAGTTAGAGACTGTAGATAACAATAAAGTAGTGAAAGCTAATGAATAAACATTAGCTTTCACCACCAACGGGCGACTTCATCAGGCAGAAATACAGTACAATGTAATGTAAATAGAGAGTTCCAGATATTCAAAATTGAAAACGGTAAACAAAAGGATGATCAATGCCAATGTCAAGTCGCACGCACGCGGCATGACATAAGTACATTGCATTTCAGTGTCGCTGGATTCTCAGAAACGCACGCCAGATGTACGGCAGTTCAATAGATGTCTCCTGGAAGGTATTTCCATTCCTCTTCCTAAAAAGTAAAAGTAAATTAACTAAATCAAAATTTTGTTTTTATTTTTCACATTTGCAGCCATCCCGGCTCCTTTTTTTTTTTTTTTTTTTTTTTTTTTTGGCAGAAATATTACTGCAGCATCCAGTCATTGGCAGTTGCTGGTATTAATTTGGAGGAACCCTGCTTTTCACACGGACAACTACGTCGCCTGCTCAAGGTTTGGCAATCCTAAAAACCTCTACATTTTTACTCCCAATGGAAAAACCAAACATATTGTTTACCAGAAAGCAATAACCTAAATGAATTAAAATAAATTTACTGGAAAATTACAGGAATATCTTTTTCATTCATTACCTTTCACCCGCTGAAATTGGTGATTCCACGAATAGTAATATTTACCCGGGAAATACCGGGTACCTATGCTAGTATTTACATATATAGAAGAAATTAATATACATATCGTAATTACTTCTTCAAACGTTTCAAGAACAAACTTTCTCCAGCTAAACGAGGGAGCGGGGGAATTTCAAAAGATTGCAAATTCCACTACAGCCACACAATCTCATTCTGAAAATAGTCAATCGCGAAATAAATTATAGAATCATCTACATGTTGCCACATAAGTAGAAACTAGGTTAAAATGTAAAGATCAACTACTTCCCAATTTTCTATAAAAAAAAATATTTTCACTAACAGAACTTTCAGAATAGAGCAGCACTGGGAAATAGCTTTTTTTATGTGATCTAATAATTACAGTTTAAAATGCACATGTGAAATTAAAATTGTAGAATGAAAACCTCAGTTGAGATGAGTAGTTTACATATGGTTTAGTACTTACATAAAATAATGCAGCATAGGAAATAACCCATGAAGTTGATAATGCACTGTTCATTTCATCACTTCCACTCAGTTACACCATTGTTTTTTCGTTTTGTTTTTACACCTCCGTTACGCTGCATGGCTTGAAATTTTCATCTATTAAAATGCATTCAACACATTCCTGATCCTGAATCGCGACTTCCCGATTATGAAGTATGACTAGCCTACTTATTATATTTTGAAGAACGGCATGTGTCTTAATACACTTTTTAAGCAAAATAAACTACAATACTTGAACAAATATTAAAAACATATATAATTGGAGAAATATTTCTAGCATCGAAAGAAACAAAACTTTCTTTATGATTATAGGCTGAATTTATTAAGATTTGGCTCGGTAATACGGTAATAAAAAATTTCTCGGGGGGGGGGGGGGGTGATTTCCGGGAAAGGCTTCGCTCTCCCGGCTGTATGCTTGACAGAAACACTGGCTATATATAAAAATAAAACAAAAACTCCACCTATGTTTCATCAGTCCGGAACTCGAGCCCGTATTCACCCGGACGAACGTGGAAAATGACGAAAATAACATATACACTATATTGACAAAAGCCACCGGATACCTAGAAGAGAAACACAACATAGCATTTATTGACATACATTAGTACGGTGTCTGTCCACCTTTGGCCTTAACGCATGCACTGACCCTTCGAGACATGCTTTTGACAAGGTTTTGGAACACAGCGGTAGGTATGTGCCTTCTATTCAGTGCATAATTCTGCAGCTAACTGTTTTTTATAGTAGTAGGCCTTGGTTCCAAACTTCTTATGCAGTGCTCTAATTCATCCCATAGGTGTTCTATGGGATTAAGAATATGGATCTGTGCTGGCCAGCCCACACACGATACGGAATTATGGTCAAACCACGCCGTAACAGTCCTTGCTTTATGGCTCGGTGCATTATCCTGCTGGTACCAACAAGGCTCGGTTCCATAGTATTGCCACAGAGTTGGTAGGGCATAATTGTCCAGAATATCGAGGTAAACGTGCTGGTTAACAGGTTTGTCCACGATAACCAATGGACCGGGACCATACCACGAAAAACACTCTCGCACGACTACACTGCCAGCTCCAAACTTGACTTTAGAAACAGTACACTATGGTAAACAGCGCGCCCCCCTGCTGCCATTCCCCCACACTGCCATCAGACTGATGGATCGTGTATCTGGATTCATCGGTCCATACGATCCGTTTTAGTTGATCTACGGTCCACGTTAAATGTTCTTTACACCATGCTAAACGACGAGTAGCATTCCGAGTGGAGATGAAAGTCTTATGAGCAGCCGCACGACCACAGCAACCCATGGAATGAAGTTCTCTGCGAATGGTACGTGTACATACCGAGGTTGCAGTATTTTTACTCACCTGTACACTGAGGTCTTGTGCAGTACTCCGCCGATTAGCTGTAACGACTCTCCTGAGGCTTCGACGTCCTCTATCACTGATTTTCTTTGGTCTGCCGGTACGTTTTGCTGCTTCAGGCACGCCATGTGTCTTCCACTTATTCAGTACATCCAAAACAGTTGACTTGGGTGTGTTTAAATGCCTCTTGGTTTCTCTTATGGACAACCCAATAATATAACGCCCAACAATCTTTCCTTTCTCAAAGTCAGTTCTCTCCCGCCGGGACATTTTCACTCAAATTCACAGTACGATATGATCGCGGTCAGATCCTGTTTTGTTTTTGTACCGTTTACAGCTGTGCCGCCCATCTTAACAACGCAGCGGATCTGTTTATTTGCTTTTGAAGGGGTGTCCGGTGACTTTTGTCAATATAGTGTATATCGTCCGAAAATGACGTTAATATAGAGGCAGATATCTTAGCAAGCTCAAGTAGTGTAGCATTCGCAGTTCAGATAGCAGCTGATCAGGGTTTTATCAGGATTTAAGCGATTTCGAACGTGGTATCGTAGTCGGCCCCCTGGTGATGGGTCATTCCGTCTCGGAAATTACCACGCAATTTGGATTTACAGGGTCAACAATTTTAAAGGCGTACCTGGACTACACAGACTCAGGGGGGGGATCCAGAGTGCGAGACCGGTGTGGCCGTAGAAAAGCCCTGGACGATCGTAGTCAGCGGCGTTTGGCACGCATCGTAACATCCGCCCGGCGTGCAACATTGTCGCAAATCACAGCGCAATTCAATGCTGGGGCCAGAAATCGCATCAGCTTTCGGACAGTGCAACGTTCCCTGTGTTCTATGAGGTTCCGGAGCCGACGGCCCACCCGGGTGTTATAACTGACCCGAAGACACAAGGTTGTGTGCCTTGAATGGGCTCGGGGACACCGCCATTGGACCAAGAGGACTGGAAACGTGTAGCCTGTTTCGGGAAGATGGCCAACTTCGATTTAGCGACTACCCTTTGAGGCAACGGATCCCGCATGCCTACAAAGGACAGTGCACGACGGCGGTGGATCTGTAATGGTGTGGGGTCTTTTCAGCTGGCACGCATTAGGACCTCTCATACGTCTGAAAACCGCTGTGACCGTTGGAGGCCACGTAACCATGCTTGGGGATCATTTGCACCCGTTCATGTCATGCAACCACTCCGACGGGTGCGACCTCTTTCAACATGACAATGCACCACCGCACACAGCCACAGTCTCCCGATTGTGGCTGGCGGAAAATTCCACGGAGTTGGTATCCTGACTTGTCCACCTTGTTCGCCGGATTAAAACCCCATCGAACATATTTGGGACGCTGTTCACCATGCCGTCAATTCCAGGAATCCTCAACTGGGCGAATATTCCGGAATTGGGGGACGCTCTTCAGGAATCATGGTGTGCACTGTCTCCACAGTACTACAGAGAACTTGTGGAGTCTATGCCCCGTCGCGTCCCTGTCGTTATCCGATTGCGAAGAGGACCAACCGGTAGTAGAGAGGCATTCCAGTTTTTATTGGCATCTCAGTGTATAGAACCGCATATACTTCGAGACTAGGATCAAAAAACTGTCTGCTACATGGAAGTGTCCGCTATGTATGTTATAACGAAGTAAATTTATCCGTCATTTTTGGTCTACACCTGGAATCGAACCCGAGTCCGCTTATTCCGGAACAAGTCGCTCTACCAACTGAGCTACGCAGACGTTCGAAATCGCTGCTATCTGCCTTTATATCGTGTGCGTCCTGCTGGGCAGGCACGTCACATCTCCCCCTCGAAAGAGGGCCGGGGGCATGGCCCTCGGGTCAGCAGTAACCATGAATCGTTGCAGGCAGCCATCCACTGTAGAACGTGCACTTGAGAACTCCCAGTCAATCTGGTGTGTGGAATGCAACGTCACACACATTTATTTTTCGAAGCGCTGGAGAAGGGATTCTCTGATTTTTCCTATCTCGCGGTGTGAAAATAACATCACACCATTGCGAGATTTTGAACGGTCGGGTCATCCGAATAGTTCGAGTGCCATTATAACGAAGTAAATTTCTCCGTCATTTTTGGTCTACGCGGGGAATCGAACCCGAGTCCGCTTATTCCGGAACAAGTCGCTCTACCAACTGAGCTACGTAGATGTTCGTTATCGCTGCTATCTGCCTTTATATCGTGTGCGTCCTGCTGGGCAGGCACGTCACAATGTATTTAGATATATTATACACACAGAGAGTAAGTCCTCGATTTGTGAAAGCTCCGTATGTGCGATTTCGCTAATATGCAAGACAGAAATTCTCTCAGCTGCTCGTTATATGCGAGGAATGTTCGCTGTTTCACGTTTCTGTGCGGATGAGCACAAATTAGTTGGATGGTCGGTACCTGTTGCTTTTACGTAACAATGTGTGTGGCCTTGATTGGTCACGTGGAAGGTGTCGTAGTTTAGAAGAATCATTTAGTCTCGCAGTAGGAATTGTGCTAAACAGATCTGTGCTGTCGTGCGCTACCTATCACTTACCATTCTGTTTATTGCACCTCGCTTTCATCTTATGGGTTAATATGAATTCCAAACGTCCTGCTTCTACTACTGGTGGAACAGTAAATAAATGGGAGAGAACCTCTCTAATTTGAGCAATGAAGTTAGATGATGGTGAATGACCATTTGCACTTGAGTGTGCATTCAACCTAGGCAGTGGTGTAGAAGGGGCTTAGCGCGCCTTACAGACGCTAAGGCACTATTTTTTAGGCTTAGCGCCTCTAAGTCACTTTTGGGGGTTAGCTGGAAAGAAAAGCAGGAATTTCTTTAGATGATCATGTCTGCAAAGACAGAGAGCCGCACAGGTGGCGTAGTGGTCTAAGCGATGGCTTCTGATCATTCGTCCGAAAGGGGGCTGGGTTCGAATCCCGGTGACGCATGGATGTTGTGTTTGCCTTACGGCACTGGCTCTCTCCCTTCCCTGGAACCAGTGGCCCTAAATTAGGGACGGGCGACTGCCTATAAGCCCACTTAGTTGCTCACGGTGGTCGTTAAACCTCCAAACAAACAAAAAAAAGAACCTGAGAAAACTGTATTCTGCATAAAAACCATACTAGTATCTTAACCGAATGTTCACACTGCTTCTAGTATCTCAACCAAATGTTTGTACTATATGGACGAGTGGTCTGAGGCGCTGTCCTCTGATCTTTTGTCCGAACTGGCCCCCGGCTCAAGGTATGAGTGGTGTGTTTGTCTGATGGCACAGGATCTGCCCATTCCCTGGAAGCAATGTCCTTAAACTAGGGTTGCTTATAGTCTTACAAGTTACTGATGGTGATCGTTAAACCCAATTGCAAAATTTATATATATCACACTCAGCAGAGCTTCTCACGCGAATCATATTGGTTCTAATGCAAAGGTCATGTGAACTTCTTTGTCTTGACGCCAGTCAAAATAAAATTATAGGCGGTGGATACTCCGTGGGATTAAGAGAAAAAGCAACCAGGAAAAATTAAAAAGTCGTGAGGCTGAGTGATAAACGCTTGCAGTAGTGAAGGGCATTTCTACTAAACTACCCTCCACCTGCTATGGGATAGTAAAAGTAATACCCTGAGCTCACACTCTGATTCCTTCTGGGTATAACACAAAAAAATCTCCTAAATCCACCTCATAATTTTAGGAAAAACTGCGTATAAGTCACTAGACTGCTGTGACTATGCTAGTTGCCACTGTTCAAGGTAACTCATGTATTATTCTTGCTAGAGGAATCGTGGAGAACAACAGAGCGGTGTTTAAATAAAAAAATATCATACAGCATTTAACTCTCACCTAACGTTCTTGCCTTTATTTAAAATTGAAGAAATTCAATAATTTTAATATAAATTGATAAAAGTAGTTAGTAATGAAAATTTAATAAAAATGCCAAAAAAAAAAAAAAAAAATGGAAACTTTTAAACTACAGGACTTTTGAAAAGATTGAGAGATTTCTTCCCGTGTTGTGTTTTCCTAATTCTTTCACCGCTAAGGCACTTTATTTATTTAGAATTACATCACTGAACCTAGGTAAGTCAACAATGTGGAACATAAAGATGATAAAATTTGTACTGCTGCTGAACTAATTTCGTAGTTTTAACTAACTACTGTTGGAAAGAAGTTTTCCCCAAAATGGTAATTAAGAACTTTACGTTATGGCAAAATGCGTGTTTTTCTACGTCATTTAAATCTAAAACTCATTCATTCATTTTGACAGAGTTGACGTATTAGCAATGGGTGTAAAAGTGTAAATATCGCCTAAAAACAGAAAAGAATTGCGAAAATGAAACGCTTAGCTCAGGGGTAATATACTAAATTGAAAACAATCGGTTCGTGTCGAAAGCATTGTCGCTGTGGAGGAGGGAGGAGCACATTGTTTAAGTAAAAATTTCGCTGCTCCATATCATATATTACGCAGTATATCGAATGTTAAAAATAACAAGGAAAGATAATCAGGCGGTGTCAGATGTGTGTATTTGTTTGCCAATTTTGACGCGAGCACCTAAAGGATATTTTAATTTACCTACTGACCTACAGTAAGTTCTGACAAATGATCATGCAAACTGCAGATTGCCGACCTCATGGCGCAGTGGTATACGCGCTGGCTTCTGACCATTCCTCCGAGATGAGCTCGGGTTCGACTCCCGGTGACACATGGATGTGGTGTTTGTCTTGCGGTACTGACTCCCTCACTTCTCTGAAACCAGTAACTCTACATTAATGACGGGCGACATTTTATAGCCCATCGAGTTGCTCACTGTGGGTGTTAACCCCCCCTCCTAAAAAAACCCTACCCGTCTTATCCATTTTCAACAAATTTGACCCTCTGACAACAGCTGCTAACAAAATACAGTAGGACCTTATAACGAGAACCTCGGACTTACGAAATACCTGGCAACTCTTGTCTTATAGTGTGTCGTCCCGAACATAAAATTTGTAGGCTGCGGACGTCTAGTGTAGGAGAGTTTGTTGCGTAGCATGAACTAGACCAATTCAGCAACACGTGGAGCAATAAATGATAGGTCTACTGTTGATATTTTGGGCAATTTTCGTGTCGTATTATGGCCGTTAGACTCTACACCTTCCAATATAATAACGTACAACTTCATACAACACGAATAGTGAATAGGGTGTTTAAAGAGAATAATACTGGAACTTTGCAGGGATATCAACTCTATAGAGCATTTGTGCGATTAATTGAAACGTAAGATTAGCGCCCTCTTCGATGGTAGAGTTCAAGACAACTTTAAAAGCGGAAGACCAAAAAAATTAACTGAAAATGTCCACGGAGTATTATAAAGGCCATCTGGGAGAAAGGTGGCATGACGCCGTCCCAGTGGCGCAGTGGTCTAAGCGGTGGCTTCTGATCATTCGTCCGAGATGGGTCCGGTTTGGAATCTCGGTGAGGCATGGATGTTGTGTTTGTCTTACGACACTGGCTCTCTCCCCTTCCCTGGAGTCAGTGGCCCTAAATTAGGGAGGGGCTTATAGCCCATCGAGTTGCTCACAATGGTCGTTATCCCCCTCCCCCTACCGATCTTACCCATTTTCAACAAGTTTGACTCTCTGACAAGAACTGCTAACAAAATACAGTAAAACCTTATAACGAGGAGCTCGGGCCCTTGTTAAATCCGTTTTTGGAGGAAATTCCGATCATGTAAAAATATGCATATACGTTTATATTGTGCATATCCACAACAATTGGATGTATTTGAAAGATTTAGTTAACTGCGTTAATACTATAGGTAATTTATTAAATCTTTCAAATATATTCAAAACTTGACGGCCACGTGAAACTGACCGCTCTTCAGCTACACAACACACATGAAACAAAAGTAGCATCGATCCTCCCAATGCAACGCTTACTTGGAGGATGAAAGGAGCAATGAGCATAACACAACGGATAGTTACCTCCTGCTTCTCCTCCAGCCACATCCCCGTTCCATTACTCCCCTATCCCTCTATGCAACGTGTCGGGCAGAAATCCACCTGCATGTGCGTGAGTCATACCGATCTTCTTTTCGTATATGAGTAGACAGCCTATTTTCAACTCGATCGAGGCCATACGCCCAAGGCAGGTCGGTGGCGGAGAATCTCTCTTGTGCAAATCTCTTGTTGATCATTTGATGTACTCCCTCCCCATCGCTTTTCTATCAGCATGCTTCCACTAGCACACAAGGATTTCCCTGCGGTGTTGTAGGGAAATCTTCGTCCTATGCCACCATTTCTGTTCCCTCATTCCAGGACAGTGCGTAGATTTTTTTCTGCCTCGTTAAACATGGAATATCATTTAATTTTGTAACTTTGGTTGTTAAAAAGTGGTCATATTAGCTTTTCTCTTCCTCGTTAAAACCGGATGCTGATGGCCATTCACTAGCATCAGTGAATCGTTTTAAAAACGATCAAATTATAGCTTTGAATTAACATTACCGTTCCTGTTTTCCTCGTTAAAATCTGGGATCTGGCTAAATACGGACTCGTTGCAAGCTGGCACGGCTCTACTGTACTCAAATTTCATTGAAATCGAAAATTTAAAATATATAAAAATTAGTATGCTAGCTTCTTTGAAGAACTGTAAGAGAACAGATCTCTCCTAGGTTCGAAATATTGATTCAATTTCAATTGCTTTGAGCTAAGTTCCAAGGCTTCAGAATAGTAATATTCATTTTTTTTTTTTTAGAATAGTAATTTTTTTTGTCGTCTCAATGAAACAATGTAAAAAGAGAGAAAATAATAATAATAGTAATAATACAGACACAATCAAGTCGTCAAGATTGTCCATCAGAAATTGACAAGAAAGCACCACCTCATTACAACTGAGCCTGCCCCCTACTACAAGTATGAGCCAACAACGCTTCTAGAGAACAAACACCCAAAAGATGTACTAGGACAGATCGATCAGAACAGATAAGACCATCCCCCACAATCGGCCCGACATCGTCCTGGTCGGCAAGGAGAAGAAGTCAATATACCTCATTGACATAGCCGTGCCCAACATGTGCAACATCCAAAAGACGCACGGAGAGAAGCTGTCAAAGTATAACGACCTACTATACGAAGTCAAGGAAATGTGGCATATGGAGAACGTCACCACCGTCCCCATAGTAATATCAGGCACAGGAGTTGTACCTAAGACCATTCACAGCTCTATACAGACACTAGAGCTTCAATCTAACACCTACATGGAACTACAGAAGGCATCTATTCTGAACACTTGTAGGATAGTAAGGAAGCTGCTGGACAACTGAGAGAAAGAAATGCCACTTACCAGACTTGATACGTAGTACACGTCCCGGAAGGAAGAGAAGAAAATCTTAGGAAGAGGTGGAATCATCTCTATAAAAATAATAATAACCATCTCGTAAATCCAAGAAGTAGGAATTCTTGATACGTGCCACATCGTACGACGATTTTTAAGCCATGAGTGACTATGTATTTACTTGACTTTTATGTCCGTACTGACAAGTGGACCGTGCTACAGATGCCATTGCTGTAGATGAGAAAATTAAATAAAATATAATAATGATCAGGCTGAGAAAGTCTTAGAAAATGATCAGGTTAAGATTTTGTGGGATTTTCGAATTCAAACCGATTGGCACCTGGAACATAATACACCAGACATAAATCATAGGAAATTGGAAAGTCTTGATAATTGATATAGCAATTCCTAGAGATGCCAGAGTTGATGAAAAAAAAACTAAAAAAAATGACTAAATATGGAAACCAGGACATAGAAGTTACCCGATTATGGACTAAACACACAACAGTAGTCCCCATTGACATCTGAGCTCTTGGAACAATATCAAAACATTTTACGAATCTTTTCAAAAAATTGCAGCTTTCTGACACAACCTACAGAACTGCAGAAGACAGCTTTACTTGGGACATCGTCTATTTTACGCTGATTCTTAACTGATACTTAGGTCTCCGGTGGAAATTCGTATCAGCTCAACAGCACTATAGTCAAAGATAATTTTGTTGTTTATGTTTGTTTGTCATAGGCTATGTTTCGCATATTTCGAATAAAGAAGATAATAAGCACTGAACTGTCGTATGTCTGCAATGTTGCTTTTTATCCGAACGTCGAATTCGACAAACTGTTCCACGGAAACGTTCTAATTTTAAACAAACAGTCGGCGCGAAACATACCGGCTTCACGTACCCCTTCCAAGTTAGATTTCAAGTTTTACCACATCTTATACTGTATATAAAACACAAAACGTCTGTTTGTCTAAAGCAACAAAAACTCTCGAACGCCGAACTGTGGCATCGTGAAATTTGCATAGCTTATTAATACTGGAATTTCTATGTCAACGCAACTATTTTAAGATGTCTACGTTGTTCCGTTCGCAAGTTATGAATTAATTAATAAGCTAATCAATAAAGTCAGCGTCGTTTGCTACGTCATCCTGTTCCAAATCTGGAAGCACGTGATTGCATTCATCGCCCCGGCACATCCACAGGTGTTTCTATTCTTTGAGAACTGCGCATAAAAAAACGAAACAGGCTGAAATTTTTATCAACACCATGAATTGGTAATAAGAAGAGTCCCTCAAAATTTCACCGGAATCCGGTCAAAACTTTTTAAAATAGGCATGGAATTTTTAATTCATCGGTAAACAGAAATATGTACGCAGAAACGGCTAATAAAATTTTGACGGCTAATTAAAAAGTTTTTAACCGATTCAGGCGAAATTTGGAGATCATGTTCCTATTAACGATTTATGGTGTTCATTAAAATTTCAGCCAGTTTCACAAAATATTCGCAAAGATAAGTTTTTAACTTTTTTATCCCAGAGATTCGCCCTTCAAAGACGTCTGAAACTAAATGCACGTGATGCATTTAATCGTCGATAACAAATTGTAACGAATTTTGTTCAGTCAGTGTTCTAATGCTGTGTCTGCTGGGTGCGTGTTAAATAATTCGTAACGCTTTTGGTCCGTTTGATACTACAGATTCCATACATTCTGTACCGGGCAAAGCCCGTAAAGCAAGTTCTATATAAATGTTCGGCAAAGGAAGCAGTTATCCAGGACCTTTGTTCAAAATTTAAAGCATACTGATCCCGTCTTTGAATTATTATCACGTTTAACCAACTCTAAATGGAATATTTGCGTGATAATATTTTGACAATGATCGACATTTTTAGTCTGTTTTTAACCATCAGAACTGGGAAAAATTTTTTTTGCTATTATTGTTCATGATATTATTTAAAACTTTGCTTTTTTAAGTCAGTTTTCTTTCACGGTTATGCCGTGCAACTAATTTGAGCTTTGTTTTTTGAAATCCCGCTGCAAACATTAAATAAAAATTCTTTCCCATTATTAATAAACACGGTAAGCTTTGAATGATCTAGCTCGTTAACAGTTATTAGTTCGTCGAGTTTTTCTTGTAACTCTTCTCACACTCGTGCTGTTTACCACGTGCCCCTGGTGCAAGGAATGTGGTCTTGATAACAAAATGGTCCATTTAACGACAATTCTCTTAAGAGGAAGAAAACGAGCGTTAATACATTTCTTCTTTTTTGCCCGTGTCGGCCGTACGCACGCGCGCGCACACACACACACACACACACACTACACGTAGAGTTTACACTGTCAGTAAATAGAGTTCGAGGACAATGAATATCCCAACGTTCATGTCATCCTAAGCCACAAAGCTTCTGGACGCTAAATAGGAGGACCTCTTTACAGCTATGTCAGCTCAGGCAGAGTAAGTTAAAGGATTATTTGCTTTTAGTTTCGCACGGGTAAATCTCGGTCGAACGGACTGAAGCGGATTTAATTCGAAGAAGTTTAGAGTATTAGTAAGGGAAAAACCAAACTATGTGTGAGCTGTGTTTCTTTCAGGACTTTTTGACCGGGGGGACGAATGGAACCTTAGAGGGGAAGTTTTCTGTTATATATATATATATATATATATATACTTAAGAGCAAACCTGAAGACTAAGGAAAAACTTTAGAATTTAGAACGAAGGTTGCAAAATAACCTGAAAATCAAAACGCGCAACGCAGCAGTTTTGAAAATTCAGAATTCACATTCTATAAAGAAGATACCTAAGCAAAAAAATACATATATAATTTTGACTCACACCTAGTACAACATAGAAAAGGTGTGAGTCAAAATTATATATGTATTTTTTTGCTTAGGTATCTTCTTTATAGAATATATATATATATATATATATATATATATATAATTTTTAACTACTATATCTACATATATAGAAGTAATTACTACATATATAGTACAGGGGAGTATTTAGAAAGACCTTACCCACCCCCCGAAAGTGTTCCTTTTTTTTTTTTTTTTTTTTTTTGGTTAAAATGCGACTTATATTAGAAAAAAAATGCCTTAATTTAATAAAAATGCATCAACTTACATTAGAAAAAATACTGTAATATTTCTTCTATTTTTCGTTAACTTTAATTTTGTTCTGGTGCAGAAAAAAATCCTATATACGCTCCTGATATAGTAATTACTTCTTCAAACATTTCAAGAACAAACTTTCTTCAGCTAAACGAGAGGGGAGGGGGTCGATTCAAGGTGTGGGTGTTTGTTTCGGCAGGCTTGAGATTTTTATCTATTAAAATGTATACAACACACTTCTGATCCTGAATCGCGCTTCCCTGACTACGAGGTATGATTAGTTTACTTATTACATTTTGTAGAATGGCATGCGTCTTAATACTCTTTTTAGCAAAATAAACTATAATACTTGAACAAATATTGAAAAAAATTATAATTGGAGAAAAATTTGCAGCATCAAAAGAAACGAAACTTCCTATTTCATTATACCCCGAATTTATTAACATTTGGCTTGGTAAGATAAAATGTCTCGGGCGGGGGTCGCTTCCGGGAGGGCTTCCCCCTCCCAGATGTATGCCTGAAAGAAACACTGTGTGTGAGTGTAGGGGGAGGGGCAGAATCCACTTAAGAAGGGGGCTGCAGCCCCTGCCCCTGCATTTACAAGGGGCCTCAGATGTTTCTTCTTTGCAGATAGGATAGCGAAAACTATACGAAACTGCCTTGGGAAAAAAAGTTTTTCTATTTCTTTCCGCTTTTTCAGGAGTTGTCCGCAAAAAGTATAGTCGCCCCCAGTCTCCATACTTAAATTTTTTTAAAGCATTACAGATGTTTTTTTGTACACATCTGTAATTGGGGAAAATTTTCATACATTAAGAGATCGTTTGAATCATGATATTGTCCCATCGCTTAGACCACTGCGCCACCGGGTGGCGCAGTGGTCTAAGCGATGGCCTCTGATTGTTCGTCCGAAAGGAGTCCGGGTTCGAATACCGGTAAGGCATGGATGCTGTGTTTGTCTTACGGCACTGGCTCTCTCCCTTCCCTAGAGCCAGTGACCCTAAATTAGGGACGAGCGACTGCTTATGGCCCATTGAGTTGCTCACGGTGGTCGTTAAACCTCCAATCAAAAAAAAAAAAAAAAAAATCATTACATTTGGATCACATTATTTCGTCCACTACTTCTATATAATTGAGGAGCTTGCAGCAAAAGTGGGGCAGTTCCATTTTTGGTCGATTTTTACTTAACATGTTTATTAATCTAAGAAAAATATGCCGGATCGACTGGTGCAAGAAAGAGGCAGATCCGATTATAAATGGGCGAGATATTAATATTTTGGGAGCTGCCCCCATCACCGTTTGGTGCAAATACGATGCAGGCTGATGAATAAAATTGTAATATAATTTTTTTATTAACAAAGAGATATGTAATGTTGTTTAGTGGCCATTAAATACATTTTATTAATATTTAGTTTGTCTATCAATTACTAAATGCAAAATTTAACGAAATTTATGACATTTTGGTGCAAAAAGGAGGCAGCTCCAATTTATTTATATTTATCCTACATTCATTTTAGGGACAAAACATTCAGAAAATACATGTATTTATTAGAGATAATGTTATCTTTACAGTGGGGAATTTTTCGCCAACCTCAGTTAAACCGTATTTTTTATAAACAGTTTTTTCTTATTTCCCACAAAATGTCGAAAACGGAGCTGCACACCCCCCCCCACACACACACACACCACCACCACCGCCTTTGCTGCAAGCTCCTCAATTTCAACAAGCTGAATCGCGGGTTACAGCAGAACTGAACTGGTATCAATTTTTCAATCATGAATTTTTGCATTTTCTCGCTAACACTGATTCGTCCATGAATCCTGGGCTACACACTTCAATATGGCAGGGGCTATTTTTATGGCTTCCTTGCCATATTTCGGGAATGTTTTCTCCGGGGTATTTTTTATTCTGCCATCCATAATGAAATCTTGGATGTTACTAACACTGGGGGGCCCAGGGGTGCAGTTGAGACCTGGCGCCGCCATGCCACTTTTCTTTCAAGGCCTGGTGGCGACGGGTTACTTTTTTGCCTCATTGAATCGAAGATTTTTAAATTTAATTTATTCAATCGTCGCCCATCGAAATAAACATTTTTTTTTAACACAAATAATCTTAACTGATTTTTTCTTTTTCTTCTTCACACACACACTCACTCTATAACGAAGTAAATTTCTCCGTCATTTTTGGTCTACGCCGGCGGGATTCGAACCCGAGGCTGCTTATTCCGGAACAAGTCGCTCTACCAACTGAGCTACGCAGACGTTTTATTCTGATTCCTATCTGCCTTTATGTCGTGTGCGTCCTGCTGGCAGGTACGTCACAACTCTCTCCTGCCCCCTTCCCCCATCCGCGCATAAATGCAGGTCTATACGCCTGGGCCAATCTTCGGATCGCCAGGCCTCTACTTTTTTCAGGACTGCATCATTGCTAGGGCCCCAAAAACACTGTACAGCCCCAGGCTCCATGTCTGCTTAAATGGGCTCTGGGGAGGGGGTCAAAGGAGGAAGTGCCGCGGATGACCTAGTGGTCAGCGTTCGTGACTGCCCCGGAGCAAAAAGAAAAATAATCTAAATCGCTACTTCTACTGAAATTTTTCTTAGTACCTCCTTGATACTAGGTTGCAATGAACACTACAAAACGAATTTGAAAAATGCGTCATACCAGATTCAACATTTTTCCGCAAAGCCTTGGCTAGCAGGTAAACATGAAGGGACCCCATCTTACGGATTTAATTATGTCAGAAGCTGACAGAAAAACATACATACCGGCGTGTATTGTTGGCCACCGTGGTGTAAGGTTAACGCGCTCGGCTAGATATCGAGAGATTCGGGATTCAATTCCCCGGCGGTGACCAAATAACAATTTTTCGGTTGCTGTGTGTTGCTAAAACGTGCAAATAAATAAAGTTTCGTGAGATTGCGCATGCCCGCGCGTGCAAGGCACGCTGTAGGATTTTGCTAATCTAGCGGAACGAAGGTCAAAAAAATAACATGCAATATATTCACGTACAATCGGCTAAAATTCAAGCCGATGAATCGTATAAGCCAATGACAAACGAATGTTTTGTGACATCACAAGTAAACAACTGACCCCTGCAACGAATGGTTTGATCAGTGAGTGTAGTAAACTGAAAAATTGAATGGTCATTCGTTGGAATGAACATTCGTGAATGACTCTTTTTGCTTGAATGAGCAAATCATTCGTTGCAAGGAACCTCAGGTTCGATCCCAGCAGGTACGAACGCTCGAACCACTAAATATCCGCCGTGCGTCGGATGGGCACGTTAAGCCGTAGGACCCCGGGCACTTCCCCCTCCCCCTCCGGTAAAAAAATAAGGGCGTCTTCATCTGCCTTGCTTCCGTGTCACTTTCCTATCGAGCACTCTAGCCCAAATCTCCTAGCTTACGATTTCTAGGGTTGTTTAAGACCTGGGGTCAGACATTCCCTTCCTTAAATTCTCTACATATGATCTGATGGGTCGAAGGAGGAACTGATGGTACTGAATGCAAGATCAGTCTAAACAGTAGAGCTAGGGCGCCGAAGCAAGCTTTCCTCATTGGGGGAGGGGGGCTTGAAAGTAAGCCCTTTCGAGTTCAAAGCTCCCCACATCCACTCAAACAGTACGCAATTGTTACTTTCTCATAGCTGTGTTCAGGGGCGGATTTACAGGAAAGCCAACGAAGCCCAGGCGCGGGACCCGCAATGCTGGATAGCCTCAAAAATAATTATTTGAATTTAAATATTTTTTAATTTCGCTTCTAAAGAAAGAGAAAAGTCATAAAGTGAGGGATAAGTTCGCAGTTCTGGGGTTGGGAAGATTTGAGGGTATAATTCAGCCCGAAATCAAAGTACGTCATCAACAAGTATGAATTCACTAACTTAAATGCAGGCTCACTAAATATCGTTTTGAGAGCAATATTACTTAATACTACGCTACAACTGAGCTTAGAAATTGGGGTGTCATTTCTGACCAATTTTCTTAGAATGTAATGCACACTTAGCTCTTTAGTTCAATGTTTTATATGACTCACCATCTTTCCCTTAAAATTTCTTTTCCCGCCATGAAGTTTAGTTTAATAGGCAATCACAAGACTGTTATCGTACGAGTAAAATGTAAAATGTCATTGAGAAACGTGTTTTACGAGGAACAGGAATATATTTCATTCGTGTTTGGACTGTTTGTAAGAGAACTGTCAGGTGGGGGGGGGGATCTGACGATATGCGACCGCATATCCCACATCGCCTGTTACATAAATGCCAATTAACTCTTTAAGCGGCCGATGCATCTGAACCAAATGGTGCTCCAATTTTTCTGCCCTCGTCAAACAGAACTGTTTACATAGTGGCTGGGTTATACGAAAGCTATGGCAAAACCATTCCTTTCCCTCTATCATCTCATCAGAATCGACTATACATCTGTCGCTGGTAGTAAGTGCCCTCTTTTGATCTTTAGTATTATAGTCTATAGTCTGATTCCCCTATAGTGCTTCATTCTCTGCTCCATGACCCAAGGGCTGCCCCGGTGGCGCAGTGGTCAAAGCGATGGCCTCTGATCATTCGTCCAAAAGGGGCCCGGGTTCGAATTCCGGTGAGGCATGGATGTTGTGTTTGTTTTACGGCACTAGCTCTCTCTCTCCTTCCCTGTAATCAGTGACCCTAAATTAGGGACGGGCGACTGCTTATATAGGCCATTGAGTTACTCACGGTGGTCGTTTAACCTCAAATAATAATAAAAAAAAATGACCCAAGGAATGATTGGGAAAGGACTAGTCCCCCTGACACGGACATCATGATCCTAAGCACAAACAAGTTGCTCAAATATCTTTTCTCTGCTTTCTAGGTTCTTCACCATTGTTGCAGTATCTTCGGGGGGGGGATAATACGATAAGAAGGATTAAGGACAATCATTCCCCGTAAATGCCCACTTTGAATGACAAACCTAAGGGAAAAGCAACGCTTTCTGATGTGCAGGTTCACTAGTTCCCGTCGAGTTTGGCCCACTTTTAAATGATTCGTTCAAGCTGATTTCAAACCATTCTACTAACCCCAAGTAAATTAATTCCATCCGGTTAAAGGGTTAAAGCAGTACCAAAAACTAACCTTACATAACATGTTAAAGTACTGTGGTTATCTTTATAAAAGTTCCGACTTTTCTTCCTTAACAAAATTCTTTCCAGTTTTAACTTCAGCTATTTCCACCCCATCAGGGTATCACAAAAGCTCTATGTATTAAATTTCGTCTTGATAGCTATAATAGTTTTAGAGTTAGTCATATAGCTATAATAGTTTTAGAGTTAGTCAAATATAGCTATAATAGTTTTAAAATAGTCAAATGATGTTCGGAGGAGGCCAAATGGGTATCTTCAGTTAAAATTGTTTTTGCGATTACAGTACTTTTTTTATGCACCGATGAGACATTACATTATGATCACCCCCAGTCTAGAAAAATGAGCGCTTCTGGATACCGAACGGTGGCTCAGGTGAAGTTCACAGAGCAGCCTAACGTCACTTAGCTACACTGAGGCTTAACCGTATATATGGAAAGTCAGCATCCTGAAGACTGAAACAAGCTGAATGCCAGTTTTCAAAATATGATGTACTGCAGTGCAAACATATCTATACTCCGAGTCAACCTAAGAATGTACCACTATGAAGGGTGCCAGACAGCTACCTCCGCTACGAAAAATAGTCCCTAGCGTTTAGAGCGAAAAGCATCAGAATTATTGCTTAGAATCCGTTTTTGTTTGCTCAACAGTTTATCAGACAAAATTGCTATCTAAAAAAAAAATTCTAGAAGTAAGAGTGCTTTTAGAAATAAATTTGTTCTGAGAAGTTGCTGAATCAATACCTTCGCAGTTTCGGCTATTTCTGCCAACTTGGGATACAACTCGGACAGGGAGAAGGGGTGGAAGATCTCTCCCAACATTAACAACACAGAGGCAATAAATTGACAATCGGGGAAACTCGAAGGGTGCGTTACTTAAACATGCAGGAGGGAAAGCAGTTTGACCACCAGACCCTCACCATGCTTGTGAGATGTGTGTGTGTGTGTGGGGGGGGGGGGTCAGAAAGGAAACAGTAGAAGAGCACATTAACGCGGATGGATACCGTTTTTGCGTTTCACGACGAGTTGTGACAAGGCTCTCCCGCCTTTACCAATAGTATACTTTTAGGGTGAATTGGGTGGAATTAGGTTTTTATTGTAGAAGTAGTCAGTTGTCAGTGCTTGAAAAATTGTCCCTTCAGTGGGGACTGTTTAATGTTCTATTGAAGGATGATAGAAATTTTGAAGTCCATGTGGATGGTTTTTTTATATTATAATATTTTTCCTCATTTTAAATTTAATTAATTTCCCCAAATATTCAACTATAAACGAAAAAAGACTAAATATAAGGAGATCGACCAAAAACCTACGGCAGAGGGGGAGGGGAGTTCATGGATTTTCGGGGGACTCAGCCCCCCTCCCCCGGGAAGATGCCTGAATACATCACTGCTTAAATGCATCTTTTGGCCCGTATTCCTTTTCTTCGCTGGCGATTCAAAGGTACCAGAATTTCAATTCCGCGACTAGTTCTTCTTGAGAGCCATTCAAGTCACCTGTATAAAATTATAGTTTTAAAAGCATCAGTATCTTGAGAAGATGGTAGCACATTGGGATTTGTTGGGAAAAGTGACTGAAATCCTGATAAGACCGATTTGTGTGCGAGAAATCTTTTTTTTTTTTTTTTTAGATTGGAGGTTTAACAACCACCGTGAGCAGCTCAGTGAGCTATAAGCAGTAGTCCGCCCCTAATTTAGGGCCACTGGTTCCAAGGAAGGGAGGGAGAGCCAGCGCCACAACACAAACACAACTTCCATGTCTCATCGGAACTCGAATCCAAACCCATCTCGGACGAATTCTCATAAGCCATCGCTTAGACCACTGCGCCACCGGGGAGGCACTTCTGTTTCCCAAAGCACTAATAAGCATGTCTAAAAATGGTACATACATTGAAATCCTGTAATAGTCTTCTGGGTTTTCTGTGTTTCTGTTACAACGTTGGTTTTGTTTTGATGTGATTCTTGGAATTTTAATCAAAACTCCTTGCTTTTCAGCGTGCTTTAGAGTAATCTGAAATAGGTCATGTAATTCAAATTTGGCATTCCCTCGTCGCCACAGAAACTTTCAGTTTAGTCATGTATTGGCTTTTCATTGCCATGGGGCATTCGGGTCCTTGGCTCCTTGCCGCTTATTTGTCTTCACGCAAAAAACACGTTCAATTTTTGTTTTGCCATGAGAGATAAAAACAATTTCAAACGCTAGCAAAACTTTGCCTTTTAAAATAGCGTTTTTGAAATATCGAAAGGTTTAAAAAAAATTTTCGGGGGCGGGGGTTAGCACCCTAACTCCTTCTACTGGGCATGGATGCTATGTTTGTCTTACAGCACTGGCTCTCTCCCTTCCCTGAAACCAGTGGCCCTAAATTAGGGACGGGCGACTGGTTGTAGCCCATCGAGTTGCTCAAGGCGGTCGTTAAACCTCTAATAATAATTACAAAAAAAAAAAAAAAAAATAGCCATTCGGTTAGAAAAATTTAATCTTTCTTTGGTTAAGTGTGTCGAATTCTTTCTCCACTTATCTACTTTTCGATAAGGAATAGTTTGTTCAAGGCTCGCACGCTTATTTTATTCTGCCATGGGGCAAACAGTTTTTCGATTGGGCTTTTCTGAGGTTAACTTCCTTTCGAGATGGCAGTTCTTCAAAATAGGTTTTTACTAGATCTGAATTTCGCAATTGCTCATTCTCGGCATAGTTCTCACATTTGGGGTGGCTATCCAAATCAGTTTTAAACTGCTTATGTTACACATGCTAACAGGAGCATTTCTCTTGACAGCTGGCAGAGCTTGTTCAAACTGCTGCAGTCTTCCAACATATTATGCAGTATTAAATTACGGTCGCTCAAACTCCTACTGTGTTCATTTCAGCAAGTGCCCACAAATCAATTCACCATCTCGTTTATTCCTGTCGCATACAAGTTTTAGAACTTTCTGTAACGAAAGGTTTTTGCCTGAGCGTTACAATCTTAGTTTCACATAACCGATAAACAAACTGTTGGTGAGGAGTTGCACACTTTTCTTTTTCAAACATCAAGACCGCCTCGGTGGCGCAGTGGTCTAAGCGATGGTCTCTAATCATTCGTCCGAAAGGGATCCGGGTTCGAATCCCAGTAAGGCATGGATGTTGTGCTTGTCTTACTGCACTGGCTCTCTCCCTTCCCTGGAACCAGTGACCCTAAATTAAGGACGGGCGACTGCTTATAGCCCATTGAGTTGCTCACGGTGGTCGTTAAACCTTTAATCAAAATGAAAAAAAGAAAAAAAAAACTTCGAGTTTTAACCACCGCCTTGAGCGTCTCATGAAATGGTGGAGTCACCCATCCTTGATTTAGGGCCGCTGCTTACAGGGTGAATTGGGAGGAATAGGACCAGCCCCATAAGCAGGCTTACCAACCAGGCCCATCTGGAATTATTAGTCAGAAGCTCACGCCTCTGACCACTCGATCACCGGAGCAACAGTTTAATATTAAAAAAAACAAAAACAAGTTGTTTCAATAACATTTTTATCGCAGGCTTTGCCATGCTGAAATCTGCATAATGCCGCAGTGACAAAAAAAAAAAAAAAAAAAAAAAAAATTGAGGACCTCGAAACATGTGACTTACATCCGATCCGCCCTGTCTGAAAACGAAAAATTACTGAAATACATTCGTCACAAACAAAGTTAGGCATATTGCGGTTTCGAAGGAAAAACTTGGAGATATGCAAATTTAGCGACTACTGGAGATCGGTAATCAGCGTGGGTAGCTGCGTCATATGTAAATTAGCATCACGACAACACAGAACGTGTCGTGCTAGCTCCGATAAAAGTTTGTATCCTGCGAGAAGTGGAAGGTGGGTCATTTCACCGCTTGGTCTAAAACAGGGATTGGCAAACTACGGCCCGCCGCCTCTTTTTGTACTGCCCGCGAGCCCTAAGAATGGATTTTACATTTTCAAATTCTTTAAAATTTCAAATGTCAAAGTACGCACTATAACGGAATGGCCGACCTCCGAGTTCAGGAGTTGCGAGTTACGACCGTACGTGGCGCTCCTATAGCTTCACATTCGGTGGCCTCTGCTTTGACGCCACGCAGTTATAATTCGACCGCGTTTCCAGTGCCACGTGTATCGCTGTTCTGCGACATTTTGTTCTTGTGTGATTACCCCTGCATCTTTATCATGTCACTGTCAAAACCAGAAAAGAAGAGAAAAATGAACTTCGGATGTCGTGCATTTAAGGCAGAGTGGAGTGTGAATTATTTTGTTACCGAATTATATGACAAAGCATTGTGTTTATTGTGCAATGACATTATAGCTGTACTAAAAGAGTTCAATATACGTCGTCATTACCTGACTAAGCACTCCACACAATATTCACAACTCACAGGAAAGCAACGATCAGAAAAATTATTACGTTATTTTTTTAAGTCTACTTATTATTCTTTTTTAGTCTAATTATTATTAACATTGCGTTATTTTTTAGTCTATTACTACATCTTTTTTAGTCTACATATTATTATTTGTTATTTAAGTAGGTAGGCCTACTTAAATAACAAGAAAAAATACCTGCATATATATCCTCGAGTTTGCCTCTTGGCCCCCAGAGCCTAAAGTATTTACTATTTGGCCCCTTACAGAAAACGTTTGCCGATCCCTGGTCTAGAAGTTTGCTGAATGTATTGTCTTCAGTGTGGTTTAACCTGAAGTTATGTCCAGACGACGTTTAAACATTGACAACAGAAATAGAGCTGTTGGCATATTATAGGCATAGGTGTACGGCAGATCCATATAGCTGCTACTTTAGGAGTTTCGCAAAGTGTAGTAAGTCGGCTACACACAAGATTTCTACGGCATGGAAATGTTGGAGATAGATCCAGGAATGGTCGCCCGAGAATAACCACCAGGAGGAGAGATCGCTACCTGACAATAAGCGCTTGGAGAAGGCCTAGTATTACCAGTAGCCAACAACAGAAATCACTTCGAGATGCTTCCGGTGTCAGAGAATGTACTCAAACTGTACGAAATCGTCTTCATGAGTACGGACTCAGAGCAAGGAGGCCGCTGAGATGAATTGAATTGATATGAGTTCATCGTCGTCAAAGATGTACCTGAGTTCAACAGTGCATGTCATGAAATACAGAGTGGCACCATGTACTTTACTCAGAAAAATCCCGTTCCCGTTTTCGCTTTATCTTGATACTCGACGAAGACACATGTGGGGAGTTTCGGCACACAAATGCAAACACACTATGTGCAGTGGGTCCACCCTTACGAACGAAAGTCAGTTCTGATCTGGGCAGCGGTGTGTTTTAACGGCCGTACATCTTTGTATATTTGTAAAGGCAACGTGAATACCTCAATGTATCGAAACGAGATCGTTGTGCCCTTTGTGACGCTGTTTCACATGCATTCCGTTTTCTCCATGACAGTGCAACCAGTCATAGTGCCTGGTGCGTACTTCATGAGCTGGAAACTCATGGGTTTGAATCGCTACAGTTGCCTCCGAGGTCTCCTGACCCTAATCCTACTGAGAACATTTGGCACGCTGTACAATGACGTATCGATTACCACGTTCCATTTAAAAGTCACCGGACATCCCTTCAAAAGCAAATGAACGGATCCGCGGCGTTGTTAAGATGCGCGGTACAGCTGCAAACGGTATAAAAACAAGCCTGCTGCTGATCGCGATCATACCGCACTGTGAGGTTGAGTGAAAATGTCGCGGCGGGAGAGACCTGACTTTGAGAAAGGAAAGATTGTTGGGTGTTATATTAGTGGGTTGTCCATAAGAGAAACCGAGAGGCGTTTAAACGTACCCAAGTCAACTGTTTTGGCTGTTATGAATAAGTGGTAGACACATGGCGTGCCTGAAGCAAAAGAAGGTACCGGCAGACCAAAGAAATCAGAGATAAATGACGTCGAAGCCTCAGGAGAGTCGTTACAGATAATCGACGGAGTACTGCACAAAACCTCAGAGTAAAGGTGAGTACAAATGCTGGAACCTCGGTATGTACATGTACCATTCGCAGAGAAATTCATTCAATGGGTTACCGTGGCCTTTCATCTCCACTCGGAATGCTACTCGTCGTTTAGCATGGTGTAAAGAACATTTATCGTGGACCGTATAGATCAATGGAAACGGGTACTACGGACTGATGAATCCAGTTACACGATCCATCAGTCTAATGGTAGTGCGGGTATGGCGGCAACCGAGAGAACGCTATTTACCACAGCGTACCGTTCCTATTGCCAAGTTTGGAGTTGGCAGTGTACTCGTGTGGGGGTGGTTTTCGTAGTATGGTCCGGGCCCATTGGTTATCGTGGACAAACCTGTTAACCAGCACGTCTACCTCGATATTCTGGACAATTATGCCCTACCAACTCTGTGGTAATACTATGGAACCGAGCCTTGTTGGTACCAGCAGGATAATGCACCGAGCGATAAAGCAAGGACTGTTACGGCGTGGCTTGACGATAATTCCTTATCGTGTGTGGACTGGCCAGCACAGAACCCTGTCTTAATCCCATAGAGCACCTATGGGACGAATTAGAGCGCCGCATAAGAAGTTTGGAACCAAAGCCTACTACTAAGCAACGATTAGCGGCAGCATTATGTACTGAATGGAAGCGCATACCTATCGCTGTGTCCCAAAACCTTGTCGAAAGCATGCCGCGAAGGGTCAGTGCATTCATTAAGGCCAAAGATGGACCTACACCGTACTAATGTATGTCAAGAAATGCTATGTTGTGTTTCTTTTCTAGGTGTCCGGTCACTTTTGTCAATATAGTGTATGTTCACATAGGAAAGACAGGGTGCTTCCAAAAATGTCACATCTCAAAAGTTTAATAAGGGAGTGAGCGATTTGGCAGTTGTTTATTTTTAAAAAAGCACTCCCATTAAACGTGAACTTTCCGACTCTGTGGCTCCAAGTGTCTTTCCATGACGATCGGCCAGGGGCTCCTGAGCCAATTTCATTAGTTAAGTTCGCATGTTCAATTTATTAAGTTGAAAATTCCAGTTTTGCATGGTTTTGGTGTATCATGGTACTTTGATTTGGTTGCTTGCTGCTGCTTCTTGCAGCATTGCGCAGAGTTTTTGTGTGTGGGCAATGTGATTGCATTGGTGTTGGAACATTTTTTTCTTTTAAAATTATATGTACTGTATATATGAGCCATTACATTATGACCACCCCCGCCTAGAGAAATGATGGGGCTTTGTGAAGTTCACAGAGCACTATATATACAACCCGAGGACCGGATTTCGGTTAGTAGAGTGTTTGGAGTCAGAATAAGAAACGCTGCTGATTTATTGGAGTTTAATAAAGGACAAATTGTGATGACACGGTGCCTCGGAAATACGATCTCAAAAACAGCGCGGCTTGTGGGTTGTTGATGTGTCGTTGTAGTGAGTACGTATCAAAAGTGGTGCACAAATGGTCAAACGACGAACCGTCGTCCAGCCCTGTGTCGTCCACAGCTCATCATTGATGCCAGAAGGGAGAGGAGACTGTCGTTCATTGTTCACAGCGACTGCAGCGCCCCAGGGCGACAAATCACCCGCAGCTACAACAGTGGTGATTAGAGCAATGTGTCACAGCACTCAGTTCATCGCAGCTTTCTGCGCATGGGCCTGCGGAGCCAAGGACCCAACCGGGTCCTCATGCTCACTGCACGTCATCGCCAACAACGCATGAAATGGGCTTAAGATAATCGAGATTGGATCGTGGATTATTGGAAGAAAGTGGCCTGGTCTGATGAATCAAGATTCCTGGTGTATCACGTAGACAGCAAGGCGGGGATACGCTGATTACCAACGGAGACTATGGCACCTGGCTGTACTGTTGGTCGGAAACAGGCCGGCTGCGGCGGTGATATGCAGGTGTGTGTGTGGTGGTGGTGGTGGTGGGGGGGGGTCCTTGGGAACTTTTTCCATTATCCCAATAGGCACCTGGATGTACTGTTGGTCGGAAATAGGCCGGCTGCTGCGGCGGCGGTGTTATGCAGGGGGCGATGTTTTCTTGGAACACTTTAGGCCCCATTATCCCAATAGCACAACCCCTGACAGCTGTCAGGTATCGGAACATCGTTGAGGACCAAGTTAACCCATTCATGGCAATTGTGCTCCCTGCTGGTGATGGCCATTACCAACAGGATAATGCGCCATGCCACACTGCCAGAATCGTTAAGGAGTGGTTCGAAGAACATGCTGGTGACTTTTTGTTAATGCCTTGGCCTCCAGATTCACCTGAGATGTACCCAATCTGACATTTGTGGCTCGACCTTTATGAAAAGAGGCTTCGCACTAAATCACCACCACTCCGAAATGTACGGGAACTGGAGGACCTGTTGTTGACATTACGGTACCAGATATCCCAGGATACCTACCGCCACCTCATCGAATGGATGCCTCGCCGAGTGGCCGCTGTTTTGCGGGATAAAGGGGGAGGGGGTCTACAGCTTATTAGGTAGGTCGTCATAATATAATGGCTCATCTTTGTATATTCCCTGAGTAGCAGTGCTGAGACGGGCCAAGCTCGAAATCGAGCCCGGGCTCGAGCGTCTCGGGCTGCATAATACTTACTGGAGTTCGGGTCAGGGTTGTATCTTGCGATATAAAACTCGGGCTCGGGCTGGATCGGTCAGACATACTTCCGGCTCGGGCTGGATCGGGCTGATATACTTCAGGCTCGGGCTCTTAAAATTGAGCCCGAACTCAGCTCTGCTGAGTTGTACCTGTGCAATTGTTTTGTTTTCTTTATTCAACTGTGTAACTAACTTTTTAATCCACCCTCATATATATATTTCACTATTGTTTTATCGTACTGAATGCATCACCTATGATTTGCATATATAATTATTATTTTCTTTTTCTAGAAAATCACCAGTTATGGAAGGGGATGACCCAACGAAAACACTTAGCCAAAATGAAATAGGCGAATTGAAAGAGGTTACCACCGATAAGACAGTTACTACTGAAACAGAGGACGTGAAAATAACAATTTCTGATAAAACTGAGAAAGAAGCTGACGGAGAGTTAGGTGGCACATTGACGATTGACAACAAAGAAAGTGAGAATGAGGATCAGACGGGTGACAACAAAGATAAAATTGAAGACAAAGATGACGATGAAAAGAAGGATGTTGAAAAACCGCTGATTGACGAAAACGAAACTGTAACTATTGATCTTGGACGCGAAGATGAGAAACTCCCTGGAGAGGATACACCAACGCTACCTCTCTCAGGCAAAAAGAAACCTCTTCCAAAAGAGGATGAAAAGGAAAGTAAGTTAAATAGTAACACTGTAATAGTGGTCCGATTTATTGGCGTAGAAAGTAGACACATTAGCGTTTCCAAGCTTTCGCACATCAACCAGATGGCTTTTTCAAGGAAGTTAGACAGAAACTGCAACTGAAAAATAGAACGCATTAACAATTTGAACGCGGAAACTTGACTTGACAACAATAGATACGACGTTATATTCATTTAAAGATATGACGCATCACGTTGGTTGCACGCGCGGTATCCTGGTAGGCAGAGGCTTATCTTGAATAATTGGTTCCAAATTCGTGGCAACTCGAGTGAGACGCAATCATTGCACGTATCGCTGTTGGTAATGATCTCCAAGGTTTCCCGGCCGCCCCGGTGGCGCAGTGGTCTAAGGCGTTGGCCACTGATCATTCGTCCGTAAGGGGTCCGGGTTCGAATCCCGGTCAGGCATGGATGTTGTGTTTGTCTTACGGCACTGGCTCTCTCCCTTCCCTGGAACCAGTGACCCTAAATTAGGGACGGGCGACTGCTTATAGCCCATTGAGTTGCTCACGGTGGTCGTAAAACCTCCAATCAAAAAAAAAAAAAAAGGTTTCCCGAATGGCTGTACATTTAGGGTTAGAATAGCTAGCTAATTTCTTTATATCGTCCCACATAAGAGTAGCGGACTTGAATTTCACTTCTCTGGATAGTGCCGTGACTACTTTACCGTATTTTGTGTCTCTTTTATGTTCGTTGACTCTGATTCCAAACGAACGCTTGGTCATTCCAATGTAGTATCGTTTAGAGCCGTTCGGATAATGTAGGGGGATCGCATAACACCTGCTTCGCAGGAGAGAGGTGGTTTTTCACTACTTCCCTTTAGCGTTGTATATAAAGATGCAGGAGGCCTGATGCCGACGCCGTAGTTCATCTTCTTCAGGGCGTTTTTGAGTTTGTAAGACACATTTGGTATGTAGGGAATTGAGCCTAAATAACGTATCTGCGGCACAGGAAGATTAGAATGTTTGACCCTGGCTTTTTGGATAAAGTTACGTATTTGATTCAACGAATATGCTGCATCAGTGGCTAACTTGATGACGCTTTCAATTTCGTGTTGTCTAGAATGGGTATCGGAGGAAACGGCGAAGGCTCTTCGAATTCGAGAACGGAAGATAGCTGTTTTGTATTCTGCGGGACAGAAAGAGATGCGGAGCATCAGGTTGGGGACGGACGTGGATTTGTAGTAGACTTGTGTACCGAGGCGGTTGTCAGGCGATTTTCTCTAAATAACATCCAGATAAGGTAAAGCGTTGTTGTGTTCAAGCTCCATCGTATAATTGATCGTAGGATGAATATCATTTATTTTATCAAGTAACATCGGAAGAGTCTCTTTTCCGTGAGGCCATACAAAAAACACGTCGTCTGCATAGCGCAGTCAAGTGGTAGTCCGTGGGGTAATGCTGGAAAATATATTCCGTTCAATTGGGCGAAGTATTGCTTCTGCAAGGACAGGTGAAAGCGAGGATCCCATCGGAGCGCCATTATTCTGTTTATATACTTGTCCTTGGAAATTGTAGAAGCTAGTATTAGTGACCAAGTCTATTAATTTGAAGATGTTGAGGCATGACTCCTGCATATAAAATGCTGAATTTGATATGGCCTCCTTTAATGTTCTGATGGCTTCCGGAACGGGGATTGAAGGGTAAAGGGAAACCACGTCGAATCTGCCGATAATGTCGCTTGGTAGAACAGTGAGTTGCTTGGCTTTCGTTATAAAATCCAAAGTGGAATTTATTACAAAGTTCGATTCAGGAAGAAAACTACGCAGGAATTTGGATAGTGCTTTCTCTAAATGGTACGTTGGTGCAGACTTCCTGGATACGATGGGTCTCAGTGGGTTTCCGGGCTTATGATGCTTGAGTCTTCCGAAGAGCTTTGGGATCTGAGGTCCTGGTGGTAGTCTGGCGGCTTTTCTGAGATCTTCTAGAATAGCGGGTAACCGGGCCGCTCTTTGTACCTGCGCAATCCAAGAATTTAGAGGGTTTCTTTGAAGGTATGCTCTGCATTTAAAAAAAAAGCATGGCTTAATAAAATAAAAAAGTAACTCTGAAAAGGCCTTAGACAAGATTCCGAAGATGAAACACCCTAGAGGGGGGGGTCACGGCTCAGAGGGTCTCTAGCCTCAGATAAAAGATTTTTCAAAAGCTTTAGCGGAAATTTCATAGTAAGCAGGTTAAGAAAATAGCCACGAATTTTGAAGGCATCTTTGAATTAAAAGAAAAGCAATTGTTTTTCAATAAATAAGTAAAACATTTAGAAATCATTTTCACGGTTTTAGTTTATAAAAACTGGATGACGGGAAAGCAGCTTTTCGAGAGGACTTTTCACAGCTATTGCAATAGTTCCTATACATGTATTTTAACAAGAAAATGTAAAAGAAACATCAGTGCAGTGAATGAAAATTTTACATCAATAAGGATAGGGAGTTATGTACTGCAGTCATTTGTACCTAACTATGCATTTTTCAGAATATAATGAACTGAAAGATTTCTTTGGCGAGGAGTTTTTACTACGTGCAATATATTGTGGCATAATGTTAAGTGTGTGTGTGTGTTTTTTATATACAATGGTAAGTAATTTAAGAAGTTGTGCTTTTTTTTGTGTGCGACAAAAATTCTTAGTTGTTACTTATGTTTTGTACTTTCGTATAAGTCTGAGAAGGTTCTTAGACACTGTCACACGGCCTTGACGTGATTTATGTGAATGTGATCGTTATGCATTTCGAAGAGGACGGCTTTATTTCCCTGAAAGAATAAAATTTGCAAATGATTAACTTTGACGCAAGTGCTTGTAGTACTTTGTATTGATATAAAACTAGAGCAATCATTTAAATTACAACGTGCACATTTGTGTTACACGCAGCAAAGTGCAATAATAATAATAATGGTTATACGAAAAATGCCTGTAGATTCCAAAGAATTTGAATAATTAAAACGTCGGTAAAACCTAGTTAATAACATGGAATTTAAAACTTGCAGTAATTGGAAGCTAATAGTTTTTCAAAAAAGGACCTCGAAAATATTTTTTGCAGGGGGTGGGGCGAGTTTTTCCGGTATGCCACTGGAACACCCTGAGGCACAGAATAAATGCAAGTCTTCACTTCTATAAATTTATGTTGGTAAACTTGTCAAAGAAATTTATTTTGTGACAATCGTTAAAATTGGCAACTCTAATTGAAAAAAAAAATACGCTGATGATTTGGTGTTAATAACCTGTAGTATATTTTTTATAAGCTAAGTACAGCTAGTGAAAAATTTGGAATGATGATAAATGTTGAGAAATCTTAATCTACGGTGTTTGAATCGAACTGAATGTCAGTGAAGCTCGAGTTGCGCGCCAAGTTCGTTATTAATTGGGACGTTTGATACGTCACCAGTGAGTGAAGTCTAACGCCATCAGTAACTCTTGATTTGGCAGATGAACTTGCTTTGAGCACCTAAGCTCTAAATGACACAAAACAGCCTAATTATATACAGGGGTTGGACAGAATAATGTGAACACCACACTCAGAGACGTGACTTTTAATGCGGGTGCGTACGTCACCATACGCAAAGGTATCCACCACGTTTTGGTTATAATAGCTTAGTTTAGAAGCTCAAGTTCGTGCTTAAGGGAATTTAAAGTGTCTTGCTGCAAATTTCTTTCAGGGTGACGACGAAATGAGCGACCTAACGGACTTCGAAAGAGGGCTAATTGTTGGTGGCCGACTAGTTGGCGCCTCCGTGTCAACAGTCGCCAGGGTAGTAAGGTTATCCAAAGCTATACTTCGTCTAGCATCATGACAACATACAGTGTTCGAGGCAAAACCTTGTGTGCGAAACATGAGAGCGCTCGGAAAACGAGTCTGGCTGATAGAGACAGGAGAGCGTTAAATAGGATTGTTGGGCCGCGGGTGGCCTAGAGGACAGCGTTCGTGACTGCCACGGAGATGACCTCAGGTTCGATCCTGGGCAGGTACGAACGTTCGAACCACTAAATAACCACCGTGCGTCGGATGGGCACGTTAAGCCGTCGGACCCCGGTAATAAATAAGGGCGTCTTCCTCCCCTTTCTTACCTTGCTTCCGTGTCACTTTCCTATCGGGCACTCTAGCCCAAATCTCCTAGCTTCCTATTTCTAATGGTTGTTCAAGACCTGGGGTCAGACACTCCCTTCCTAAAATCCTCTACATCTCTACATCTGATCTGATCTGAAAGAGGATTGTTACCCGTAATAAGAGGACCACGGCACCGAAAATTAGCGCGGAGCTCAATCTTTATCTCCAGACCCCAGATTCGACGAAAACAGTGCGCAGGGAACTGTATAAACAAGATAGTCATGGCAGAGCTGCTACTGCAAAACCTCTGGTAACCCGGGTGAATGCACGACGGCAACTGCAGTGGTGCCAGGAGCATACAACGTGGAGTACCGATGCATGGAAACGTGTGATGTGATTGGATGAATCCACATTCACACTATTCCCCACCTCAGGACGTGCTGACATGTGGAGAACACCGTGAGAAGGGTAAAACCCAGACTCTCTGCTCCCAACAGTGCAGCATGGTGGTAGTTCTGTAATGCTCTGGGCGGTCATATCGGGATTTTCAGCAGGTCCCCTGATCCCCTTGAAAGGACGGATGACTGGCAGGATGCATGAAACCATTTTGACGAACCAAGCCCACCCAATGGCTCAGGCATTGTTTTTTGCAGGAGATGCCATCTATCAAGATGATAACGCCCCAATTCACAAAGCTCAGAATGTCCAGTCATGGTTTGAGGAACATGAGGACGAACTTTCACAACTTCCTTGGCCTCCCCAATCACCAGACTTAAACATCATCGAGCCACTGTGGTCTGTGTTGGAAAACAGAGTAAGATCCCGTTACCCTCCTTCTGCATCTCTCAAGGACCCGTAGCAGTTTCTGCATGAAGAATGGTGTAGCATTCCACTAACCATCATCCAGGAATTTATATGCGTCCATTCCCAGGAGGCTTCAAGCGGTTTTGAATGCCAAAAGTGGTTCCATACCCTACTACTACGTAAAACCTTTTCGTAGGTGTTCACATTATTTTGTCCATGTAGATGTACGCTTCCAGTGTCTGCATTCATGTGTTAAACCGCACTAATTTAAGCACCCATTTTTGAGCGTACAGGTGTGATATGATAAAGACTGATGAGTGAATGGATAATTAAAAATAGGAAATATTCAGCATCAGAAGTAATGGATGTCATTTCCAGGTCCTCAGGAGGCACCTGCTTCACCAGTTCTCTCGTAAATGAATAAGTGAATAAATTATTAAAAATATGAAATATTCAGCATCGGAAGTGACGGATGTGACTTCCGCGGCCTCACAGACGCGCCTGCCACACCAGTTGGTAAATGAATGAGTCAATAAATTATTAAAAATAAGAAGTGTTCTGCACTGGAAGTGATGGGTGCCACTTCCACGATCTCACAGAGGAGCCTGCTTTACTAGTTGTCAGGTAAATGAATGATAAGTGAATTAAAAAAAAAAAAAGGAAGTGTTCTGCATCGGAAGTGATGGGTTGCACTTCCACGACTTCGCAGAGGCACCAGCTTTACTAGTTATTGCTAAGTGACGTTCCATATTGCTAGAACAAGAGTTTCTTTAATTAGACAAAGAATATTACAACAAATTTCAGTGGCAGATGTGCTTTTTTTTGTACAACTTTGATTTGCTGAAATCTAAATACCGTTTTTTTTTTTTTTGTGTGCAAAGTAATTAATTATCATAAACTTTTTCAGAAACGCCGGCTGATATCTTTTAATAAGAAGGTGTGAAACTGGTTCACATGAAAGAGCAGTACCGCACAGCTCTGCTCTCAAAGCAGCGAGCGTGTCATTGAAGCTGCAAGTTGTGCAAAAACTGTTACCTCCGGTCTCTTCAGAACGTCTTGACCGTGAGTTGTTCCTCGTAAAGGAGGGAAACGACTCAAGGAGGTTAGAAGTAGAAGGAGATGGCAACAGCCCCTCTCCCTGTGCTTCTGGCGTGACGCCACTTTTTATCAGCTGACTACGCCAATGCGCCCAACCTGAGAATCTCCTGTATATCTCTATGGGGAAATCGCGATTTTGAACGATTTTTTCGGACCCTTACTCTACCCATCATCATCATCATCATCATCATTGTCAACCATTATCAATCCACTGCTGGACGAAGGTCTCCCCAAGTTTCCTCCACAACGGTCTGTCTTGTGCCAGTCTCCTCCATGTCACTCCCGCATATTTACGAATTTCATCCACCCATCTCCCATGTGGTCTTTTTCTGGGTCTTTTCCTGTCCCTTGGAATCCAATCTAAAATTTCGGCTGTCCATCGATGGTCTGTCCTTCTGGCAGTATGTCCAGCCCATTGCCATTTCAGGGATTTAACCCTGATCATGATGTCTTCCACTCTCGTCAATTTTCGGATCCACGAGTTCCTCTTCTTATCTCTCCTGGTTACACCAAGCATGCACCTCTCCATGCTACTTTGGAGTTGTCTGCAGCCTTTGTATGTCTCTTTTAGTTAAGGTCCACGTCTCTGCACCATACGTAAGCACTGGAAGGATGCATTGATCAAACACTTTTCTTTTAAGACATAATGGCATATTGCTCTTGAAAATTATGCTGTTTCTTCCAAAAGCTCTCCAGGCAAGTTTTGTACGCCGATTAATTTCTTCATCAATGTGACCCTCACTTGATATCTGCTGTCCAAGATAAACATACGTATCTGTTATCTCCAGTTTTTCTCCATCAATCGATAAATCTTTATTTCTTGTAAAAGCATTGAACATCACTTTTGTCTTCTGAAAGTTCATTTTTAATCCCACTTCTTTACTCTTGTCAGCAAGTTCCTGGATCATACTCTGCAGCTCTGATGGGCTATTTGCAAAAATGACTACGTCATCAGCAAAACGAAGGTGGGTTAGATAATCTCCATTAATCTTTATCCCTTTGTTTTCCCAGTTCAGTGATTGAAAGACATTTTCCAATGTGGCATTAAAGAGCTTCGGAGATATGGTGTCACCTTGTCTCACTCCCTTTCCAATTTTTATGTGTGTTGTATTTCCAAACAGCCGAATCGTTGCACTTGCATTTTCATAGATGTTATTAATAATATTAATGTATGCATCTTCAATACCGCAGGATTTCAGAGCCGTGGTAACTGCTGATGGTTTCACTGAATCAAAGGCTTTTTCATAATCGATAAAAGCCATGCACAATGGAAGTTCATATTCCCTCGCTCTTTCAATTAGTTCTCTCAGTACGTGGATATGATCTATTGTGCTGTAGCCACTCCTGAATCCAGCTTGTTCTCTCGGTTGAGCCATGTCCAGTGTTACCTTGAAGCGGTGTGAAAGAACTTTTAGTGAAGATTTTATAAACCACTGATAGGAGGCTGATAGGTCTGTAGTTCCTGAGATCCTCAATGTCACCTTTTTTATCTAGCAGGATCATTGTAGCATTGTTCCAATCCTCAGGAATCTTCCCTTCATTAAGGCATCGAGTGAAAATTTGGGCGAGTACTGTTTCGATTTCTCCACTTGCTTCTTGTATGATGTCTATAGTAATTCCATCTTCTCCTGGAGCTTTCCCCCGCTTCATGTTCTTGATTGCATGAGCAACTTCTGCTGGGAGGACTGGAAGAACTCTGGTACCTTTCATGATGTCTGGAGTACATGTATCATCCTTTTCATATAATTTGGAGTAGAAATCTTTCACTCTTGTCAAAATTTCGCCTCTATTTCTTGTTATAGAACCATCTTCTTTTCTCAGAGCCATAATCTGTTTTCTTCCCTTACTGAGATGTCCCTTTGCTATCTTAAGGCTTTGGTTGTTTTCAATTGCTTTCCTCACTAGCTCACAGTTGAATTTCCTTACGTCTTCAGTGATACTTTTTCGTGTTGTCTTGCATAGCTCTATATATTCCACTTTGGAAGTCACATCTTCTTTAGTTGTCCTCATCTCTCTTCTTTTTTGCATCAACATTTTGGTTTTTCCTGATAATTTGTTCACATGCAACTTGTTCTTAGACCCAGCTAATTTTGTTGCTGTTTCCATTAGAGCTTTGGTTACTTTTCTGTTAACTTCCGAAATATCCACTTCTTCCGATGTTAGGCCTTCTAAAGCAGAGAATCTGTTCTTCAGTTCCAACTTGAAAGTATTATGGTGTATTTTTAAGGTTGGTTATGTCAATACATTTTGTTTGTCTTATGAGCTTGACACGTTCCAGTTTAGTGTTGAGGTGCATCTTACATCTCACCAATCTATGGTCACTACCTGTGTTGAACTTGTTCAGCACACTGCAGTCTTCTATGACGAATTTTTGTTACACATAATAAAATCAATTTCACTTGTCGTCCCATTTGGATGTCTCCATGTCCATTTCCTGTGTGGCTTTTTCTTGAAGAAGGAGTTCAAGATGAAAAACCCTTCTGCCTCTGCAAACTCAACGAGAGTATTTCCACGCTGGTTTCTGTTGCCGTGACCGAATTTACCTACTGAAGTTTCATTCTGTTGCCGTTGCCCTATTTTTGCATTGAAATCTCCCATAATTATCTTCAAGTGCTGCTTACCTTTATTATTTAGATGACGAATTTCCTCATAAAATTCTTCAATTTCTTCTTCAGGATGACTTGTGGTGGGTGCATAAGTTTGAATAATCTGAGCCTGGTATCTTCTCGATAGTTGGATAACGAGTCGTGCAGCTCTGTCAGAGGAACTTTCAACTTCTACCACTTTATCCTTCAGTTTCTTGTTTATTATAAATCCAACACCACTAGTTCTGCCAGTATCTGTCCCACGATAATAGAAGAGATGTCCACTTTTCAGTTCAATGAGATCTTCTCCTTTTCTCCTTACCTCACTTAGCCCGACGATGTCCCACTTGATCCTTTGTAGTTCCTCTTCCAATTCAAGAAGCCTTGAATCAGAAGATAGGGAGCGTCCGTTATAGGTAGCCAAGGTCAGCATCAAATGGCAGCCTAGTCCGGTCCTCCTCCGGGGATTCTTAGCACCCTCTGCCTTCATGTCGCACTGGCCGCTGCCTTGGCCAGGTACATTCCAGCTGCCGGAGACTGAGGGCCAAGATTTAAGTTGTAGAGTCATTTTGGAGGTGTTTGGCCATAACTCACCACGCTGGCCAAGCGGGTTGGTGAGTGTGGGATAGCATTTCCTCTGATCCCGATGGTATAGTTATACCGCTATTGGCGGTCGTCAGAGCCCCTTTAGTGGGAACAGGATGCACCACGAGAAGGCGGGGTTGACATTTGTCAAGGAGAGGCTGTGATGTTACGCATCACCTGACCTTACATCCCCTCTACCCATACAGGCATGAAAAAAATTGAGGCTGAAATATTCATTCCCATAATAAAAAAATTCCAGAAAACACAGAAAAATATGTGTTGGTATTTCTTTAAAAATTGAACAAAATAATGATTTTTTGAGCGGAAGTGCATAGTGCGCATGATTACTTGCATACTGCCCATGTGCAAGTAACCATGTTTTGTATAACCAAAAGCCTAATGTTAAGAAATAAGAAGTCCGAAATATTCCTTCTTTCCATCCTTGGTTTGCATGCGCTAAGCAAAACTGCTTAAGCCACAGGAAGTGACGTCACGTTCCCGAACCCCCGCCGCGCAGACTCCCACCACCTCAGAGAGAGGACAGAAACAGCTGATCTGTTTTGGCTTCACTCAAACCGGGTCCCTTCACCTCCCCTTCTTCTAACCTCCTTGAAACGACCTCAATAATATCGGATATGACTTTCCACTAACGAGGCGTGGTTAGATCCTACAGGATATGCATACTCCAGCGCAGTCACTTTCTCGTACGGTAAATAAATAAATAAAAAAAAAAAAAAGCCTGTTAGGCTCATACAATGAAAACTGACAGTAACGGCGGAGAATAGTCGGAGAATAGACGTGCCCCCTCAAGTCAAAAATTAGAAAAAAAAATAATTAGTCGTTTGCCTTTTAAATGTTATAAAGTGTAGCATATAGCCAATGAAACAACGCTACGCAATAGCGTGCGTTGTTCCATTGACTGCTATGACTGCTTTCCAGTAGTCATTCCATACACAATAACTTGCAGCCATCCGATGATGATCTGACTGACTGCATGAGGTGCTCTGAAAGACATGTTTTTTTTTAATCCTTATTCGGGTGAAACAACCAAGCCTGGTACACATTGTAGTTTTGGATACATAAGGCATGTAAAAACCTAAATTATGGCAATTGAAAGGCGCATTTGCGAAGAAATTATGTACCAGAATGCACCCCCCCCCCCAACATCAGTTTACGCTTATTTGTGCCCGAGGGGGGGGGGATTTCACGCAACGACTATACAGCGGGAGATGAAAATGAAAGGATTAACCTCACATCCTTTAGAACACTTTAGTTTTTCATTTCGGTAATACATGCGTGTTTAAAAAAAAAGGGGAAGGGGGGGTAATCCAAATGTTATAAATATGGACATCCAAGTGTGGCATCATATTTCAACATCTATTAGTCTGATTTGAAAAATTGTTTCTGCATTAAGAATTCTGTAACATGAGAATGATGATCATTACCTGATGTCTTTTTTTTTTTTTTACAATGAATAATTTCGTTTCTGTGGGCATAGAAGCAAATGCTATCGAATTCAAAATATATTTTGTTCCATATCATCGCTACCAAAACTCCGATTGAAATCTTTCTGGTTTTTTTTTTCTTTGGATACCTTTTAAAAACAAACACCATTTGCCTCCGATTTCTTCTTCAAATGATGGACAATTTTCCGCTAGGGGCTTTCCCCCGATATCTCAGCTTCTAAAAGTCCGATTAAAAAAACTTTTTTTGCTTCGGGTAGAATTCAGGGGGAAGAATCTTTTAATTTCGAATTTGTCGTAAGGAACAGTTTCGCAAGTAAGTGCATATTTCTGTTTCGGACATATTTTGAACATTTTCTGCGCTCCTGGAAGCTGTATTATAAAAATTACTTTCCAGTAAGATACTGCTCTGAACCAAAAACTTTTTGCGCATATTTCCTACTCATAATAATGCGCAATTTTTCCGCCAGGGGGCGTAGATGTATTTCTTATATTTTACGATGTCTTTGATTCTAACTGTCAGATCCGATTTTTTTTATCGGATAGCGTTCATGGCGATTAATATTTTCTTAACGCACAATTTTGCCACTAGAGGGCGTAATCGTATATTCCTGTTTGCAACATATTTGCCGCCGTAGTCAAAAACACGACAGGAAAAAATTCCTTTTCCGTCTGATACCGCTTACTACGAAAACATTTTATTGCGCATTTCCTGCCCATAATAAAAAAAAATTTACCCGCTAGAACGGAAATGTAAAATTTATTCTCGATATTTCTGCTTCTAAAAGTTCACTTTGAAATATTCTTCCAACAATCCTTACCATTCACTTCGTGAAACATTTTGCATATACTTGTTCTGAATTTTTTATAGCGCGGAGTTCTGCCGTTAGGTGGCATTACTGTGTTTTACTTTGCAAGTGTATCTCCTTTTCTGAAATTCATATTGAAAAATTCTTCTGCTGTATACCATTAGATGAGATAAAGATTGCAAACATTATCCTCCTTAAATAATGTACAGTTTGCCCAGAGGCGTATATGTAAAAAACTTTTTCTGGCTATCTCTGCTTCTAAAAGTCATATTTGAAAAAAGACATGTGTAGCATTTGTAATAAAAACTATTTTGCGCATACCTTCCAATTTTTCGTAATTAACAGTTCTAACAACAGGGAATGTTAGCAGGTATTTCTGCTTGAAAAAAAATCTCAGATTGTAAAAATCTTTTAGGGGAAATTCATTCTCTGTAGGTTACCCTTCGCAATGAACAACATTGTATGTCCAGTTTCTTCAAATGCAGCAGAACGTTTTCGGTCTGGTGCTTAAGAAATATCAAGATTTCATTCACATCTCTTCTAAGAGCTCGTCATGTAAAATTCTTTCAGTGTCGAATACTGTCCCACCATGAGGAATATTTCTGCTGCAAGTGGGTGGTAGTAGTTATTTCTATTTTTAAATGTTTTACCTAGTAGAAATACGGCCATTTTTTTTTTCCTTTTGTAACTTTCTCCATTCATTATTAAGAACACTTCTCACCATGGCGGCCATTCTTCCTTCCTGGGGACGATTTCCGTCTTTTGAAAATTATGGAAACATATCACGATTGTCAAATTGTTTTAAAACTCTGTTTCCACTTTTATGTTTCCCCACCGAAAAATGTGCAAAATCGTATTTTTGTAATCACTGAAAGTGCCAGTTGCATCAAATGTTTTAAAAAATTCGACGCTATTGAAAACCTGCTAAGTTTTCTGGTTAATGATGTTGTTTTCCTGTCGGAAGAAGCTTTTCACGGGACTCGTTGCATTTCTGGAAGTTCGAGAGAAGCCTGTCCGCCAGTCGACATTTTTGAAATCGGCGGAAATACTGGTTCAAGAGGAAATGGGAATATCCCATGATTTTTGGCGTTCTGAATTTTTCTTACGAAGTTCTGTTTTCGCAGCCCCAGTGGCGCAGTGGTCTAAGCGATGGCTTCTGATCGTTCGTCAAAAGGGGTCCGGGTTCGAATCCTGGTAAGGCATGGATGTTGTGTTTGTCTTACGACGCTAGCTAGCTCTCTCTTCCCTGGAACCAGTGACCCTAAATTAGGAACGGGCGACTGCTTATAGCACATTGAGTTGTTCACGGTGGTCGTTAAACCACCAATCAAAAAAAAAAAAGTTCTGTTCTCCCCCTCCCTCTTATTCCGACCAGAATGTATTCTGATGATGTTCATTTCCTACTTTTTCATAATGGTGTAAAAGAATGACTTGGTATTTTTTCCGAATGAAATGAATGTTTTCCTATTTCGACAGAATCCCTTTCAAAATCAATCAACAGAGCACTCAGTTTTATCCCCTTCCCACTTTTTTTTTAAACGAAATTAAATCTCAAAGTCGGTGCGTAATTTGTCTGTGATGGAATCGGCGCCATTTTCGTGACTCGTGAAATTGTTTTTACGGCAGAGTGAGCTACGGCAGTCCCGATTTTTTTTATTAATTTCTCTTAAAATGCAGGTTTTATCATTCGTTAGTCACCTCTTTCTGTTTCAGAGAATAGAGCTGGTATTTTTCCCATTTTCTTAACGAAATTAAAGTTCAAAAATGTCACTTCCTACTCGCTGTGCAGATAAAACTGTATTTTGCCTGTCACAATAGACAGCGACGGACAGTTGAACTTCCGGATTTGAACTTTAATTTCTCTTCTTGACAATATAGCAAGCAGTGGCCAATAAATAGGAAAACATTCATTGTCAGCGATTAAAGTTTAAAACGCGATTTTACCATTTCTCACTCTGCCGTAAAAACAATGGTGCTGGTCACTGAAACGGCGCTATATCTAGCGCGCACAGATAAGAAACCATTTTCAGTTTGAATTATGTTCTGAAAAAGAAAAAAAAATGCTTTTTTCTGTGATGGGCATAGCAAGAAGGAACTAAAACGGATAAGAAAAATGTTCATTCGTTAAAAAAAAAAAAAATTGTTAAAAAATGATAATGTTTCTAGTATTATCTGAATCAATATAGAACAACCAAAAGAAAAACTTTTATCTTCAAGACAGTATTTATAACTTGGTGTGTTTTTAATATTTTTGCAATTCTTGCCGCATTGACCGATAATGCCCAATGCTTCACTGTGGAGGTCGATTTTCAGTCTTGGCTTGAACACCTTAATGGGCCCCATGCTTCTCACATACGCATTAAATAAATAATGCGTAGTTTTCCCTCTTAAGCTATTTTTTGCTGATTTTGTTTTTCTTCTTCCAAAATTACGTCTTGGAAAATCATTTATGTGTCGAAAAGGATTTAAAAGAAGTGTTCGTTACTTCCGTGCATCTTTCTTGTGTCTGATTTGTCATCATCTACTTAAAAATATCAAAGTTTCAGGGCCGAGATTAGTAATAGGACGTGAGTGCTTACAAAAGTATGAATATTTTTCGAACAGTTTTTTCGTACTACAGATATGCATTGTAACGTACCAGGAGAGGAGATGTGACGTACCTGCCAGCAGGACGCACACGACAGATAGGAATCAGAACAAATGTCCGCGTAGCTTAATTGGTAGAGCAACTTATTCCGGAATGAGTGGACCCGGGTTCGAACCCCGGCGCTGATAAAAATGACGGAGAAATTTACTTCGTTATAGCATAAGTAATCGAAATTAAATGTTGATTATAACACCAACAATACAAACTGGCTGCTTACATCCACATTTAAAAAGAAAAGCAGAAACCATTCAGTCACCATTTAATGAATCATCTGCCACGGTTCCAATAGGCAGTTTTGACTGAGAGTAGAATTATAAAGAAAAAAAAAAAGATGAGCTGCATTTCCTTCTTTCAAACACATTTAAAATTGGTTATGTAGGAAAAGATTGTGTTAAAGGTAATTATCGTATTGTACTCTGTATAGTTAAAATTTCTAGCTTTTCAGTGATGGTAATTTTTGCGGATTCCAAAAATAATTACTTCTTTTAGCGGAAGTCTCTTATACGTATATGATAATATGAGTTTAAAAAAAAACGTGTTTCCAACTACAAATACATTTGCTTTTTTTCAGAGCCACCGTCTATGTTCCTTCACCCCATTGACACACTAAGACATGCTTGGAAAAATTCAAAAAGTATGCCGGAGTTCTTCCTGAGAGCCATCTGCATAATTTTTGCCAGCGGTAAGTCCCCCTACTTCATTGTTTAATTTATTTTTTAAGCACACGTTCACGTTGAACAGCAGAGGCCAGAGGCGTAACTAAGGCTGCCCCAGTCACAGCTGAAGAGAGGGCGCAAAATTACTGCTTGTAATGTTATTAAAACTGGAATTGATTTGGAACTGTTGCACCAGCTTTTGGTATAGTTTTTTTGCGTCATTTGTTCATTTACAGAATTGCTTATAAACTGATCTGCCAGTTTTGGTAGCTTTGGCAGCTTAAAAATCGCATTTCTTCCTCAAAATGTTCAGGAGATGTTAGTGGGTCACATTCAGAATTGAAGAAGCTTGTACAGTCTGGCCAGCTAAAAAAGAACCACGGTTTTCGTCGACATCAATGGTGCCTACGGTTTTTCTTTAGTTGGGTGAACTATGCGTACGTTACAAGATAAGGATGTCGTTCACCTTGTTAAAGATTCTCTGGGGTCTATTCGATCACAACTGTGGCTGCGAGACACGACTACTAGCAGCATTCGGTTTGTCTGATGTGGTACCGAAGGTCCAAACTCATCCGAAGCAGTTATTATAAGCTACAAAAACAGTCACGGTTGGACATAACTGACAATACTGTGTTTTGTCAAGCAGGTATACAGTATTCTCGTGTGTAAATACGAGGTCAGATCAAAAAGTTCCGAGATTCGGCCGATATACAATAAAGTACTTACGTTACTTAAGTCTGGCTATGATCTCCCTCAAAGTAGTCTCCTTGGGCAGTGATACACCGCTGCCAACGTTTTCGCCACTGTTGGAACGCTCCCTGGAAGTCCTGTTCGCGAATCGTGTCAAGCACCGTCTGCGATTCGCGCTGGATCTCGTCCACTGTTTCAACACGGCGAGCTTCAGCTTCATCTTCGAGAACAGAAAGAAGTCGCAGGGGGCCAAATATGGCGGGTGAGGAAGGGTAGTCATGCTGTTGCGGCTGCAAAACTGGCGTGTTGCTAACGCTCTGTGAGCTGCTGCATTGTCGTGATGGAGCAGAAAATCGTCCCTACGCCACATTTCAGGTATAGTTTGCGGCGAATGTCCTCCCTAAGATGCCTCAGAACATAGCAGTAATAAAGGGCGGTGACGGTCTGGCCCTGGGGGACGAATGCACGGTGCACAACCCCACGAATATCGAAGAACACGATGAGCATGCTTTTGGTGGCGCTCCAGACCTGTCGGCCCTTCTTCGGCAGTGAAGATGCTAGGATCTTCCACTGCGACGACTGTTGTTTGGTCTTCGGGTCGTAACCGTAGACCTAAGTCTCGCCCCCAGTGATGACCCGCGACAGGAACATTGGTTCATTCACCACCTGCTGACGAAGATCGTGACAGAGTTCGACACGGAGCGCGTTCTGTTCGGAGTTCAGAATCTTTGGCACAAACTTTGCAGCAATGCGGTGTATGTTCAAAACCGACGTCAGAATTTCTTGCAGTGTTCCGTATGACACACTGACGATGGTAGCAATGTCTTGAATGATTCTCCGACGATACTCATGCACCAGTTTCCTAATTTTGTCCACATTTTCGGGGGTATGCTCGTGGACGTAGCCCTGACCTCCCGTCTTCTAGTGCCGTTCGGCCGCTCTTGAAGCGCTAGTGCCACTCAAAACACCTCGCGCTACTCATTGATTCACTGCCATAAGCCTGCCGCAACATTTCATGCGTCTCCGTTCCCGATTTGCCGAGTTTGACGCAGAATTTGATGTTCGCTCGCTGCTCTAGTTTGCAGTCCCTACCGAAATCGCAGCTGTGATCTGCACGTGGTCACCAAATATCGTGTAGCACAGCTTCCAATGTTCACAGAACGATGCCACTCGGCACAGCTCCCGATGTTCACAGAACGATGCCACTCGGCACAGCTCCCGATGTTCACAGAACGATGCCAGGTCACTACCCTCGACCGCTGCTCGCGCATCCGCATACTGCCATCTGTTGGCGCGCTACGTACCTAGTCTCGGAACTTTTTGATCGCACTACGTATAACTACTAAATTTGTAATGTATATATGAAAAGACAGATGGGGCACAATATTTTATGTTTTGCCCCGGATGCAGAAATGTCTAGTTACGCCTCTGTTGAATAGAATAAACTAATTTTTTTTTTTTTTTTTTTTTGTCAAAATCTCACCATACACATTAATTTACTTCTTTCGTAGATGCGATGCTTAATATCTTCTAGTACGACATTAAGAGTTTGTGAGAGTTTAGTGAAAGCCACAAACAGAAGCGAGATTTAGTGAAACAACTGAAGTGCAATTTTTGTTTGTGACAGTGCTACGGGCAAGAAACAAGCTCCGAAAAACAGGCAAATCTTCGTTAGATATTCTGTATCCGTTGTGGAGTTTCTATTGTTTGCCCAGCAGCATATAACTAAGCAGAAGATAATGCTTCGAGACAGAATCTGTAAGCTAAAAAAGCAGACTTAAGTTATAAAAAAAAAATAAGAAGAAAGAATTCAGATTAGCTCAGGGCCATCACGGCATTGGAGAAGGGGTGCTGAGACCTCCACGAAGCGCAGGAGACCCCCTGGAAAAATAGTTTTACTTTAAATCATCGAACTTTTACTTTCCGTGGTTTATGAGAATTAATTATTTCATAAGCATGAACATTTCATCCTATTTGGTTCTGCATTATACTTTTTCTTGCAGAAAAGGGATGCAGGGCTCAAAAGGGACTTTGACTTCTTAAAGTACATCACCAAAAACAGTTTTTTCGGTAATAGCGATTCTTTAACGCATTCCACCAGAACCAACCACAACTGGTCGAGGATTTTGAAAAATTTTTGAGCGAACTGAATGAAGTCAGGAAACACAGCGAGAACGAAAAGACAAAATACGCGCTGTAACGTTTTAACCAATGAGGTTATTTGGGGTGGGGCTTTGCAAGTAGGTGGATATTTCTAATTAGGTGGAGCTTCTATAGCTCAAATTCAGGGGTTCTCTGCTAATGTACACACTTTCTCTTCAAAAAATGAATGTCCAATAGGATTTAAGGTAATTTATGGAAGAAAAGATTCCAATCTCACTTGTGGATCTATTCATTGATTTCTATTTGTCTCAGATAATTGGAAAAATCAAACAGAAATGAGAGATGTCGTTTCTTTCAGACAGAAACACTGCTAAGCTAACTTATCGCGCCATCTAGCGCCAAATTCGAATACTTTCGGGTCAAATAAATTGAATTTTTTTAAAAATTCTAACAAAAATTCTAATTTTTTTTTTGAACAATAACCGTGTCACATATTAACTATGGGTTGTTTTTATTTGTGCTCAAAATTTCAAACACTACAAAGTAATAGTCTTCGAGAAAAGGTGTACGAAAGAATTTACATTACAGATATAAGATAGATCTTGAGGTCCCCTTAAGAGTCAGAGGTAGAAGGAACTTCGATTTCTCGTCCTGGAGCGGGAAACAGAAAATATTTTTCATGAACACACGGCTTGTTGGGGCTACGGGACAGAGGAGGAAGGAAATTTGACTATTCAAAGTGAATCAGTAGGAACAGTTGTTCCAGTAATTTTCTTCCTCCTAGCCACAGGGCATATTGGTATTAACGGCCAGGGGAGAACAGAGCTTCAACCTCGCAAGAGGAATCACTAGCAATGGTTAAAGCCAGAAACTCCCTCTCGCATCATGGCCACAGGGTTTATTGGTGCTAAGATGAGTAAAGAACTTGAACTTCTCAAGGTGAATCACTGGGAACAGTGCTTTCAGTAATCTTCTAATGCATTCAAGCAAAGCAGACTGAATTTGCTTGTACCACTTACTGGTCATCCATGTAACACTTCTCATAAAACTTGAAAATTTCAATCGTCCTGGAGCGGGAATCGAACCCCGTATCTCCTGATTACCGGTACAGTATGCTAATCATTACACCACCCAGGACAGTGAAGTTCCAAGCAACTGAGACATGGCAATCCGAAAATCCTCGGATTTTTGCTACTCGAAGCATTTCAGCTTCCTCATAGCGCTTTGATCCAATTCCCATCAGGACGGATGTAGGTCAAAGGTCACCAGTACCACAGAAAAATCAATGAAGGAAGAAATATTCTTCGTAATGCATGGAAAATTTTTCCATGTATTACGAAGAATATTTCTTCCTATAATTCATTATCACGGATCAGTTGGTTTTCTGGGTCATGGAAGGAAAAAAACTTCGACTTCTCAAGATGAATTAGTAGGAACGGTTATGCCAGTAATTCCCTGCAGATTTGTCAGACTTTGTTGCTGCTAAGAGTCACCGGGGAGGGGGGGGAGGGGGCTTTGATTCCTCGGTAATTTTCTGCCATATAGACACAGGGCTTGTTGGTGTTAAAGGTAGGGTTAGAAATGAACTTCACGTTCTCAAGGTGAATCTCTAGGAACTGATGTACCAGACCAGAAATCTCAGCCACGTGCCTACAAGGCTTGTTACTAAACGAGGAGGGAAACGAAATAACCCCTCATTTCTGGCTATTCCAGTCCAGCATAGCCAAAAATTTCTTATGGGGGGGGGGTCCATGGATTTGGTTCATTAGTTGAAAACCTCATATACACATGTATCACTTTTATTTCGTGCTCAGTCACCCCTCAAGAGGGGGGGGTGGTCTGGATCCGAGGACCCCCTTTGGCTACGCCTCTGTTTCAGTCTATCCCGGAAGAGGCACAAGCGGTGCATTTGTCATATGGCTCTCTTCCTTATCTGAAACCAGTAACCCCAAATCAGGGAAGGCCGACTACTCGTATTCCTCGAAGTTGCTCATGGTGATAGTTAAACACAGAAGCAGAAAAAACAGAGACTCGGCGGTGATTCTTAAATCTGTTCAGGTGCGCAGAGGAGGTGAACAATACAGCTACATTTAACTCTAGAAGCACAGGCTTAAAATAGTAGCGATTCAGTATTTCTGTTATTTTCATTTTCTCCCACGGCATTCGATCTTTGACACTATTCCAAATTTTACAATCTAAATTAAGATGTTGTACTATGACACGAACTGATTTTGAACTTTCGAGTTTCTGTTCCACTTTTAGGGTATGTGGTTCCTAACAGACTGCTTCTTCGACATGGGAACGCGGTAAGAAATTTATGGCAGTTTTTAATAATAAAATGGCCTCTCTGTCGCCTGTCAGAAAAACTGCTGTTGGTTTTGAAGTTTGGGATAAATCCCTAGAAGCACCAGCGCATTGTGACCTCGGAGTCCACGCTTCCCCCTCACACACACTGAGCAGCTAAAATAGGCGTATATGTTTATTTTTTGTTTCTTTGCTCCCTATACTTCCAATGGAAAAAATGTGGACCCTGTTTCCTCAGGGTCCAATTTCCTATACATCAAATTGATCGGATGATAAAAAAAACACCTAACAATCGGCCGATAAAAAAAACAAAAACTAACGATTTCCCATACATCAAAATTGATCGGCCGATAAAAAAAAAACCTAACTTAGATTCTACAATCACTGTTTTTTACAAAAAACTTTCCTGAACTACATTAAAAATCAATAAATTTACTTTGATGTAGTGGTAATGAAAAAATAGTGCCACATGTAAGTAAGTACCTATCATAATTACATCGAAGTAAAGTTATTGATTTTTAACATAGTTCAAGGTTCAAGAAAGTTTTTTTGCAAAAAACACCAATTTTACAATCTAAATTAAGATGTTGTATTTTTCCAGTGGGCCAACTGATGTATCGGGAGATCTTTCTTCGCTGAGGAAATAGGTTCGAAATTCCATTGGAAGTATAGCGAGAAAAAACACTAGAAGTCGACCTTAAATGTGTACATCGTCTTTTGAAAAGAATGGAAAATACTGGACCATAAACCAAATCAGACTTCAAGCTAAACCTGGGTACTTTCGGACCCTGTACTAGTAGCGTACGGGATATTGCAACCTGGCAACTTCAGACCCTGTACTAGTAGCGTACGGGATATTGCAACCTGGCAACTTCAGACCCTATGCAGAGTGTTTGGCATATAGCCAAACCTGGGCAACTTCAGACCCTAAGCTACTAGTGTACGGGATCTAACCAAGCTAAACCTGGGCAACTTCGGACCCTATGCTAGTAGTGTACGGGATGTTACCAACCTAAACCTGGGAAACTTCGGACCCTATACTAGTAGTACACCGGATATTACCAAGCTAACCCTGGGCAACTTCGAACCCTATACTAGAAGCACACGGGATATTACCAAGCTAACCCTATCAATTCGTCCGTGTTCATTTCATCCACGTTCACTTGGTCCAGTACATTTCGTCCAACATTCATTTTGTCCATTGTTCACTTCGTCCTCAGAACGAATGGAATACCATGGGAATTTTCTGTTTTCATGAAATTTTTGTTATAGGCAGAAGAAAAGATCAGCGGACATTGCGTGCATGCGATTCTTTTTCCTGTCTAAATTTCTCGATTAAAACATAACGATTTTAAATGGTATTTTAAGTAAAACGAGGAACTGAACTTTGAAGAGCCTTTCAACTCTTTTGTGTATTACGATGTCAATCACAACAGCATGACTTATGTTTTGTTTGGAAAAGGACTATAAGGTGGGATTTTTTAAAACACTGCACTTTTACTTAGGCCCTAAATACTAATTACTATGCCTCATGCGTATGCCCTTTTGACAGTTTTTATTCTGCCGATGTCATGTTCATAATGTTTACTTATCAAGTCGTGCCCCAGTAAAAGCACAATCATATTGTGCTTTTACTGGGCACGAAATATTATTTCACAATCCCTAGGCTTAGGCAATTTAAACAGTTTTTATTCTATGGGTGTCATATTCACAACGTTGGCGTATCAAGATAAGGTAATAGTATTGCGCTTTTGCTCAGGTACTAAATATTATTTCATAGGCCCAAAGATTTTTTTACAGTTTTTTTCTACGGATGCCATATTTATAAATTTACGTACAAAGACAAGGTAATAATATTGCGCTTTTGCTCAGGCACTAAATATTATTTCATAGGCCTAGGCCTATTTTAGAGTTTTTATTCTACCGATGGTATATTCATATCGTTTACATATCAAATCAAATGAATAATATTGCACTTTACTTGGACACAAAACATTAAATAGTAGGCCTTTTTAAATGACATCGGTAGAATAAAAACTATTCAAAAGGCTTAGGCCTGGAGCCTATGAACTAATATTGAGTACCTAAGTAAAAGCGCAATGTTATTAATTTCACGTGATATGTAAACACATGAATATTACATCGATAGAACAAAAACTGTAAAAAAGGCCTAGGTCTAGAGCTTATGAAATAATATTTAGTGTCTGAGCAAAAGCGCAATATTATTACCTTGTCTTGGAACGCAAACGTTGTGAATATGACATCTGTAGAATAAAAACGGTTAAATGGCCTAAGCCTAGGGATTGTAAATTAATATTTCGTGCCTTAGTAAAAGCACAATATGATTACCTTTACTTGATATGTAAACACTATGAATATGACATCGGCAGAATAAAAACTGTCAAAAGAGCTTACGCATGAGGCATAGTAATTAGTATTTAGTGCCTAAGTAAACGAGAAATATTAATAACTTGACATGTTATGTAAATATTTAGTTCCTAAGTAAAAGTGCAGTGTTTTTAAAAAATTCCACCTTATAGTCCTTTTCAAAACATAACTTGAGTCATGCTGTAGTGATTGATATCGTACCACACAAAAGAGTTAAAAACTCTACAAAGTTCAGTTCCTTGTTTTACTTTAAATAACATTTAAAATCGTTGTTTTAATCCAGAAACTTAGTTAGGTAAAAGAATCGCATGCATGCAATGTCCGCTGACCTTTTCTTCTGCGTATAACAAAAATTCCATGAAAACAGAACATTTTCACGGTATTCTATTCATTCCGAAAATGAAATGAATGTGGACAAAAATGAACGGTGAGCGAAATGAGCTGGACCAAGTAACCGTGGACGAAACGAGCACGGACAAAGTGATCCGTCACCGCGAAACCTGGGCAACTTCGGTAGTGTACGGGATATTACCAAGCTAAACCTGGGCAACTTCGGGCCCTGTGCTAGTAGTGTACGGTATATTACAAAAATAAGTAAAGAAAAAAGAAAAGCAAGTATAGTACAATGAGTGAAGCTCTGTGTCTGCTAGATTTAAGAGGAGTGCAATAATGACGTGCTGCAGTTAACATGCGACACCCCCGTGGAGTTTGTTTTTTAGCCAGTGTACTCTCTTTAGGAAAGGCCACACTGCTAACACCCCTCGTTCTTGAGGCTAAATACACGCACACCCATTATTTCAAAAATTAACGAGTTTCTACACGTCTCTACGTACAGCACGCACCCAACCCATGTCATGACATGGGTTGGGTGCGTGCTGTACGTATAAAACGTGCGCCATGCAAAAGGTAAGTCATCAAACAGAAGTCATCGCTCTTTCCACGTTTATAAGTGAGTCACGGAAAAAATTCTCATTGGCCGCCACAGGGAATCGAACCCAGGATCTTCCAGTTACGCGCCGGAAATGCATGTCCGGCACGTAACTGGAAGACCTTGGGTTCGGCTGGGATTTTTCCGTGACTCACTTATAAACGTGGAAAGAGTGATGACTTCAGTTTGATGTTCCTAATCCACGTCAATTGTTTGTATTAACAAAAGGTAAGTCAACTGAGAGTTCTTCATTGCACGTGATCGGGATGGTTAGGATCTCAATAGATTCCCTTATTGCATTTAAAATCTTGTGTTCTTTAGACGTTACTTCATCCTGAAGAAGCCACCCGTTGGTGGCGAAAGCTCGCAAGTTTCTTTAGTGTCCATTACCCCAAATAAATGGATTTTCTCAAGAATTGCCTCACTATATTTTTCCTTTAATTTTTTTAATACTGCTTACACTGTGGAATCAAAACATTATAACCATCTACATATTAATGTTTGTGTTCTTTGTGAGCCATTATTAATGTGGTCATGTGAAGAGGCATGGACTTTACAAAACCCTAGATAGCAGTAAGCACCTAGAAGGTGATTACTGGTATGCCGTTCTGTATCCGTGCAAGTGTCTCCGGTAGCTTGTCCAGAGGGTTCATACGCCACAGCTGCTAATCCATATGGTCCCAGATGTGCTGAGTTGGGTTCATTTCGTACTGCCTTGGAAGGACATGGAAGTCATCCTAGTGTTCTTCGAAACAGTCGTGGACGATACGGGCTGCATGACAGGGTGTGTTGTTTTGTTGGAACACTCCATTTAGGTCAAGAAACACTGCCAGTATGAAGGGATAAACCTTGTTTGCAATCGTGGACAAGCATGCGGTGGCGTTCACGAGGCCATCCATTGGAATGGGAGACAGTGTCCAAGAAAAATATCCTTCAGAGCATTACATCTCTGCCACCTGCCTGTACTCGTCTAATCGGTACAGTAGGAACTATGATTCGTCAGAGGAGGCAAATTCCACCTAATCTACCACGCTCCATTCCCGATGTCTTTTGGTAATTTTCAGACATTATGTGGTTAGGAGCGCTGGGATCATGCTTTTATACCGTAAGCTCATACGAGGGAGGGATCGTTACAGTGTAGCTGTAACGATTCCTCTGTGCTCCCAGTTTGCGGACCATAGTCAGCTGTGCCAAAGTAGAAGCACTCTTATTGTTCTGCGAAATCTCTTTCCGATCGTTAAGTCATGACCGTCCAATACACACCCACCGTTAGTTGTTGCGCCTCTTTCCACCCATTCTCGGTACATTTCAACTACGGCAGCCAGCGAACAGACAACAAAGTTCGCTGTTTCCAAGATACTGCCAGCCTTTGTTCTTATCCGACGATCATGCCCGGAGGGGGGGGGTCAAATCTCATCCCATAACAACCACAGATACTGCATGTGTCACAAACTCCGTGGACCTTCATATGAGTACACCGCCGTGCCGGAAACTACCGAATCGTCAGATAAGGGTGAGGTCAAAACTTTTTGCTGCTAATATGAACACATCAAAACTTATAAGAACCAATGTCATAAAATTATGATCCCTTTTCATGTCAATAATTAAAGAATGCGTTATTGCTATTTCATTTTATTTATTCTCATGACTAGTCGTGTAGCTTCTTATTGAACATGAAGCATAGCTTTATTTTTACGACTATTAGGATATTGAAATTCCTTTTCACTTGATAACGTATTTTTGTTTCTTTTCAGTTGGGATGGCTGTTTTGTGTTGGTGGTGTCCCATTTCTTCCCCTCGCCATGTTGATCATAGGTACGTTGTTAGCTTTTTTAAAATTTCGAATATTTGATCTATTCTTTTTGTTTTTTCAATGAATGATATGACAAAACATAGGAGGTTCTGTAGCGTAAAAGCTTTTTAATAAAGTACAATTGAGGCCTTAATGCAATGATGGGCTAACCAACAACTGTAGCATAACATGCAATAATGGTGGAAATGGATGAATGACCGCAACTCTCTATTTGACTCAGAGGTTGAGCTAACCCACTGTTATCCCTAAGTATCTATTAGAATATACTACCATCCGGTCTATCCGAGAATATGTGTCCCTGGCGACTGCAACAATGTTTTTACAAAATGTAGGTTAGCCCACTATTGCCGTAAGGTCTTCAATTGTTTGGAACAAATTCACTTCTTTATCTGAGGATGACGGAGTAGCGGTTATCTGTATCATCCAAAGAGTAAAAACAGTTGAAGAGGAAGTGAATCCTTCAGTTTTGAAAAGAGAAAGAATGTCAGTGATGACTAGCAATATTACGAGCTTTTAGAAACAACTAAATATGTGATACCTTAGTTAAGAAGAGTTCAGACAACCAATGAGACGGACATCAGTTACGAGTTTAACAGAATGAGTCAAATGCTAGTTATGTGATTACTCAATAAGCCAGACGTTAGCAACCATTTTGAAAACTGAATTAGTCAAACGTTAGATAAGAGTTTGATTGACAACAGAATGAATTAGACTTACCAGTTTAATAACTGAGTTTGTTACTCTTCAGTTAAGAGTCTTATTACCAATGGAGGGAGTCACACGTTAGTTGCAGTTTTACATAAAGCTGAGTGAATCAAACGTTAGCTACGTGTTTGACACATAAATGAGTTATAAATTATGATTTAAAAATTCATTCAACATTTTTAATTAAACTTGTTTTTAAGAGGTCCCTGGAGGGATGGCATGAATCCTTCCTTCTTCGATGTTCATTCATCACTCACGCGAAAGGTCCATTCACAAATGATCATTCAAGTGAATGGTTATTAATTTCCCACCAATCCCGGTTGTTCCATTACACTCACGGAGTAAATCTTTCGTTGCAGCAATCCAGACTTTACTACCAGAGCGGAAATTGGCAAACAGCCCACAAGAGCGCGTTCTTATAGTTGGAACTCATTCAATTTGAATCTCCACTCGTTATGAACACACCATTCGCATTCAAGGCCAAAGTGAAAATTAGCAAACTCCCAAAAGTGAGGTGAGCTTAGAACGCATTTCACCGTTCACGAATCAATCTCCGCCCATCGTGAACACACTATTCAGATAAATAGCATTCGCGTTTCATTCCCATTCTTGAGTTTTTACCATATTTCTTAACTGTTACTCATAAAAAAAATATATATATATATATATACTAAATAATGTTTATATTGTGACAGTAAATTTAAAAAAATGAACAAACTTCTTTTATTTTAAAACAACAAATAATTCAGAACAAAGGCACGCACAAGACAGTGGGAATACAGAACAATGGATGACATAATTCAGGTTGAAATGCTCCCCCAAATTTTTAAACACCCGTCTCACGAATTTTTACCGTTCCGAGGCGAACAGCATTGAGAACAATAAGTTAAAATCTCCCTAAAACGGTAATGACGGATTGAATGATCAGTCACGGTGAAGTCATTCGTTATGAATGAATCGTTCACGAATGGTACATCACTACTATACGCTCATTGAGTAAATCATTCGACGTAGGGATCCATGTTGCGCTTTCAACAGCTGTTTTTGGCAAACTGCCCACATATGCGCGAGCTTTTCGACCATTTACGATGAATGATGCAGAATTCATTGTAAATGGCGAAGCTCGTGGAAAATTCATCGCAAATGTGCTTCAACCATTTACGATGAATTTGCCACGAGCCCAGCCGAACTCGATTCATCAGACCATTAAAATGAATGTCATTCACGTATCATTCCCGTCCTTAAATTTCACGATTATTTTCTAGTTGACAGCTGATTGCTCACTCACATGACGTTTGGCACTTATTAATTCTCGATATTGTTTTTCTTATTGGGAATTCGTTTCCGAACACATGCGGGGAGAAGAAGAAAGTTAAAAGCGCTTCATCTTCAGTGTGTGTAGCAGTAATGGCGGATTGAATTGTTATCATTCAACGCGGAGAGAGCGAATCATTCACTGAACACGAATCGTTCATGAATGGTCAACTAACTAGTCCCTTCAATAGGAAAGACCGAAAAGTGTATGTGTAAAAAAGCACCCACTTTTGAATTGCATGGATATTAGATAAACTGCTGGCATCTTCGGCTGCAGGACTAGACCAGTACAAAACGAAATAGTTATTTACCAAAAATCATCGAACCAGCGCCGCCCCGGTGGCGCAGTGGTTTAAGGCGCTGGCCTATGATCATTCGTCCGTAAGGGGTCCGGGTTCGAATCCCGGTGAGGCATGGTTGTTGTGTTTGTCTTACGGCACTGGCTCTCTCTCTTCCCTGGAACCAGTGACCTTAAATTAGGGACGGGCGACTGCTTATAGCCCATTGAGTTGCTCACGGTGGTCGTTAAACCTCCAAAAAAAAAAAAAAAAAAAAAAATCGAACCAGCCATCCGATTTGCAGTTTGACAGTTCAAAGCCATTAAATCAATTTACGGAAGCAAGTGATGCTTTCTGAACGTGAAGACTGGATCCTGCCACCATTTGATAGCGTATAATGAAGTGTATGAAGTCCGAACGGCTTCTCTTCTTCCTTTTTGCTTGTTCTGTTTGAAGCCATATCTCGCTGTTCCGCAATAAACATAACCCTACAACTCGTATACTCGTCAGGGAATGTGATAAGTAAATGGATCGGCAACCAGCCTGGACTGACTTCGAAAACTTATGTAGTGTGTGAAGTAAGATAATATTAGGTCGTTCGGGAAGTAAGTGAACACTTTCAACTTGCCATAATTCCTGTAATAGCAATACAGTTATCACAATATTTTAGGGTAATTATTAGTAGTTCCCCTTACTATCAGTAATACATGTCAAACTGCGGGCAGTTCACGAACACCACTGAAAGTCATTAAATCTGTAGAAAATGTCTGTGATTCGGAGATACAAATCCTGTTTATCAGAGCCCATTTAAGAGGGAGGTAAGGGGGACTGCAGCCCCGGGCCTCATATTTTCAAGAGGCCCCAGAATTATGCAAATGCTTGAAGAATTGACACAGTTCTACGGGTTTTTTTTTTTAATTTTTACTGATAACACAGGAAAAACTATAAGAAACTGCCTTGTGATCTTTTTTTCATTTTTATCTCCTTTTTTAGGAGAATTCTGCAAAAAGTATAGTCACCCCCAGTCCATCCTCAAATATTTCGAAAGCATTAGATGTTATTGTTTTTTTCCCACACATCTGTAATTGCGGAAATTTTTTATACAATAAAAATTCGTTTGAATAATATTTGGATCATATTATTTTGTCCACTATTTCGCTATAATTTCAACAAGCTGAAGCCTTGGTGGGTGCGGGATATTAAAGCAGAAGTGAACTGGTGTCTATTTTTCAACCATGCATTTTTACATTTTTTTGCTAACACTGATTCGTCCATGTACCATGGGGTACAGACTTCAGTATGGTGGGGCTATTTTTATGGCTCCCTCATATTTTGGGGATGTTTTCTCCTGGGTATTTTTGCTCAACCACCCATAGTGAAATCCTAGACGTGCCACTAATTCTGGGGCTTCAAAATACTGTCCAGCCCCTGCCTCTCTAAATTGTCTCTGCTGTTTGTTATAGTGAGTATACCAAACACTTCAATTTTCCAATGGCCAAATTTTTCTATTCAAAAAACCAAAACAGCTGAAATCATACGTGTTCCTTTTCCGGTGAATGCTGTGGACAGGACAGCCGCGCCCAGCCGTTATCTTCAATGAACAGCCGAACAATCCGTGCACTGTGCGGCGCTGCGTTGTCGCGTACGAAGAAAGGGCTTCTTGAAAATAAGTACATGATGTCGCAGTGCCCGTGCAGAAATATGCTCCTCTAGAGATTACTTATACCACTCTGATGTCATGGTCTTCCAAAAAAGTGGTCATGACACTAAGACCCCCACAAGAAGGGGGTAGGAAATAACCGTGCGATTTTCAGCGCCATCTAAGAGCAGAAGCTTTACGTTCAACACGCCTTTATATGCACCTTAAGATACTGCAAAATCACGTGAGTTCCCATAACTTCAAAGCACGCGTATGACACTTTCGCCCACCAGTGAGAGAGACGGTTTGTAAAGTCCAAACACATGTGAACAGAACTTTTCTTTCTCGTTGGCACCTGCGTACAATGGCTCTGCGCTCCACTCAGTCTCTCAATTGATTTTGACCTCCACCCCACCCGGCAAATAAATAAAACAAAAAGCAGTAGAAAGGACGGAGGTGAACTGAAACAACGGAGTGTTCCCTTAAGAAAACTCGTTTCGAGGGCACCGAGATGTTTCGCAAGTGACGTCACCCACAGCAACAGAAAAAAAAAAACACGCCTTACAACTGAAATATCGCTACCACCTACCCAAGAATATTTCTTGCCCCGATTTTTTTCCCTCCAACTTATCAACAATCACAAACTTTTTCAAAAGCCTGAGACGCAAATAAATGACAGGTTTAGCAGCTTTCCGTTTTTTCTAAAAAGCGAATTAACGGAATTCCGCTAATTAGCGGAAGAATCACATGCCTGGACACGTTCCTGAAAAGTGGCGACTATTTATAGATGCCTCTAAAGTGAGCCTTAAAGCTGTATTATTACACAATGGAAATTGACGTGTTAACAATATCATCTCTCTGACGGCTAATAGAATGTGATCTTGTATATTCTTGTGTTTTGTATAATTTTCGGCAATGTCCTAATACAAGCAATTTTGAAATCCATTGGGAGACGCAGCAAAGTTTCGCGGTGTAGATCGTGGTCAGAGCCAGCAGCTTCCATCTCTGAGGACCGTTGACTCCGGGACGCCCAAGCGGACAGTCTGCAAATTGTGTTTCTAAGAGTAACGTGGGAAAACCGACAGGATCGTAAAGGGGCGGCATACAATTTCATATGCGTTTTACTACATTGACAGAAGAATATATGCACTCTGTTACAGTAAGATGACATGTTTCATCCATACCCTTGTACATTATTTTTTTCTCATGTTAACACATTCCCCTGTTTACAACACACGATATTCTTACTTAGTATTGGTTGGATCACTTTTGCCATTTCTCTCTAGTGCTTTTCGGCTGGTGCACGAGTGGCAAATATGGCTGGTCACGAGTGGTTTTTCGGCTGGTCAATGTGAGTGCTTTTCGGCTGATCACGAGTGGCTTTGCTTTTCGGGGCTTTTGCTTTGCTTTAGTGGCTTTTGCTTCTATCTATTTCAGTTATATTAATCATTGTCAACTATTCTCAATCGACTGATATTCTTTATATCAATCTAATATTCTTTTATATTTGACATTTATTGTTGCCTTTGCCATTTCTCTCTAGTGCTTTTCGGCTTGTGCACGAGTGGCAAATATGCTGGTCATGAGTGGCTTTTCGGCTTGTCAGGAATGCTTTTCGGCTGGTCACGAGTGGCAAATATAAATATGTGGCAAATACTTTTGCCATTTCTCTCTAGTGCTTTTCGGCTGGTGCACGAGTGGCAAATATGTGGTGATTTAAAGGTGATCGCCATTTTGTTAGGATTACACCAAGTATTGTTGCTTCCTCTGCAAGTGGGACAGCCGTGCAAAAGATGCCCGCATCTCAAAAAGAGATATTGGCCTAAGCGAAAATCATTAACCCCCGGAATGCAGAATATAGAATCTCAGCCAGGGACGTCGCCAAAGGGGTGCGAGCCTGAAATTTTTCTTGCCCACCCTGCCGCCCACCCAGTTTAAAGTATGCCATTTTTCAATATATTTAACTTTAAAATATAATCTGCATTTAGCCAAGTAAAAATTCTTGTGTTTTATTTTATGTAACCGTACGTATTTTCCCATAGTAAGTGCGTTGTTTACGTCTCCATAAAAGATTATCAAAATAGCACCGCATGGCCATGAAAATTCAGTTGTTCTCCACTCTTCCAGTTTTTTAGTTTAATCCTCTTTTTCATGTTTGTATGGCCAGGGGGCTAATGAGGAGGGTGGATAGGCATTCACTAAGGGGGTTACTACTAATTGTTCTGTTTGTTTTCTTTACAAAATAGGGAATTCCAACACGAAAAGTGGAGTCTAAAGCTACACTAACGTCCTTAAGACTGCCAGTGAAAGTGCAGAAAGTGGCTGACAACTGCTTTGTATGAGAGGAGTGCAAGGCTAAGTCGCTGACTGGTATGAAGTTAAGGAGGGGGAGGTTATGTGTCTGCATGGCACAATGTTAAAATTTGATTTAGATGAACAAAAATGACATTTCCTTGTAAATAAATTGTTCAAGTACAGTACTATTTTCGTAAGCAAAAATGGAAAAATTTTGAAAATAAGTTTAAGACAATGCATCCAGAGCAAGCAAAAAATTGAAGGCAACATTCCACCAACACTTCAGGTGGAAGGGATCGAAATTCATGAATTCTTTGTGTAGCCGGCAGTGAAAAGCCTGAAACCGCCCCCGGTGGAGCAGTGTTCTGAGCGCCGGCTTATGACCATTCATCACAGAAGAGTCTGGATTCGAATTCCGGTGTGGCATGGATGTTGTGTTTGTCTTACAGCATGGGCTTTCTCCCTTCCCTGGAACCAGTGACCCTAAATTAGGGACGGGCGACTGCTTATAGCCCATTGAGTTGCTCACGGTGGTCTTTAACCTTTAATTAAAAGAAAAAAAAAAGCATTGAAAATTTGTTCTTTCGGTGTTTCGTAAGAAAAAAAGTTGCCATCAAGCTTGCCCCACCAAAAATAACGTTCGCCCATCAGTCGCCCATGCTGATTTCGAAGTCTAGCGACATTCCTGATCTCAACCCTTGATAGAACCAAGTAGTTCTGCTAACACTACATATAACTGTGGCTAATGAAGAACTTTGTCATTGCTTTCAATATGAATGGTTCTGCATTCATGTATATGCACGAGAAACTTCTAAGATTTAGTGCAGAAAAGATTAAAGCAGGCATTTTCATTGGCCCACAAATAAGGCAGCTTTTCAGTGACCATTTTGAATGTGTGCTCAGTGAAAGTGAGAAAACAGCATGGAAATCCTTTTGATGTGTGTTTTAGGAAATGATAAAGCAGCAAACTTCAGCTCGTAGGAGCTCTTATAAATTCATATGAAGAAATGGGGTGCAACATATATTCTTGAAGAGTGTACTTCTTGCATTCACTCGTCGATTTCTTTCCACCAAACTCTGGTGCAGTTAGTGACGAGCATAGTGGGCGCTTCCATCAGGTCATCTCGGCGATGGAGGAGAGGTACAAATGTAAAGTGGAGTTCCGCCATGTGAGTATATATATCTTAATGTCATATAAATAACATATCTTATTTGAATATAGGAAAGCGCATTTTTTTTTCTAAAAGAGCAATTATGTCAATATAATCATTTTCATGATCAGCGGCCAAAATACATTAAGAAATATTAATTTGATAACCATAAAAAAAAAAGTCTAAATTTGTTGATATATTAACGCTGACTTAAGAGCAATAGCTTAGCTGGATGGGTGTGAAAAATGGTAAATTTGTTACAAAGATGATTACTGTGTGTGTGTACACCATTTTTATTCAAACGTAACGCTAAAAAGCACTTTTACGTACATCATGCTTTTTATTTCATCCTGTATTATAGGTAGCATATTCGTCAACGACTGTCCCTTTCAGCCTAATATACCAGTCTACTTGATAGTCGCGGGACTGTTTGGCCTTATTCAGCATGTGACAGCACTAATGACGAAATACCTTCCCACGGACAGCCGAAGTATTTTCCAAGCTCAGAGAAGAAGATGCCTGTGCTTGGACAGCATGCTACAAACGTTCCTTTTTATTTGGTTCATTGCAGGTACGTAAGGAAACATTTACTACGTACATACAATTTTTACTTAGAAGTTGTGTTAGTTTATTCTTTATAAGTACAAAAAATGCTGAGGTATATATTCATACATATACACTCTGGTGGACAGAAATAATGGGATACCTGGTACCTAGGCAACACGATGCTGTCACCCCTCTTATTAATGGACAAACCCACTGCGTGGCAGGTACATAAGTAGGAGGACATCACTGCATTCATGTAGATTGATGTTCGTATAGATAAACGTCGTGAGCTATAGTTTGAAAGAGGAATGACAGTGGGTGCCCGACGCATTGGTCACTACCAAGGAGGTTAGAATAGATGGAGTAAGGGCCAGCTGTTCCCTTCGTGTAATCAAAGTGAAGCCACTGAAACGTCACGATCAAGAAGTCACAGCCAATCGCAGCCTTTGCTGCTATGTTGGTGAGACGAGTCGCAGCCAATCACAACCTCTGCCGCCATGTTGGTGAGACGGTTGACCATTAAAGTCGTCTGCTCAAAGTGCTTCAAGTTTGTGACGCACCCTTACTCTATCTATTTTAACCTCCTTGGTCACTACCGCGGAGGTGGTACAGGAATTGCAGTATCCCCATTAGACAGTGTCAAGATTGTGCCAGGAATCTGGCATTTCCGGAATAACATCGCATCGTGGACAGAGAAAGGTGGTGGATGAACGTAGTCATTCATGTCTATGTCGCATAGTTGAAACAAACCTGAAAGCAACAGTGATTCAAATCACCACCGACTTAAACCAGAAACATATCCATTAAGACCATCAGGGGATTATTAGCCGCAATAGGTTATGGGGAGTTACCAACGTACCAGAGCCACATTCCTAACGCCACAATGCCGGACTGTACACCTCAACTGGGGAAAATAACTTCGGCACTGGACCCTGGATGATTGGAGGCTATTCTGTCGGTCGTATGAGTCCAGTTATTTCGAATAGACGGGAGGATGCCCACCTGGCAGAAATTGCACAAGCGATGGACCCGATAAGTCAACAAGGAATTAGGCTGGTGGAGGTTTGGTTATGGTCCTGGGTGTGTTCTGGCGGTACACCTTGAGACCTCTGATACGTCTAGATGCCTCTCTGAACGGTCCACGCAGTGTGTCCAGTGCTGAGACGTGCCACGCCCGAGTCAGGCTCGGACAGCATACTCACTTACTGGAGTTCCGGCTCTGAAAGAGGGAGAGAATTTTCTTTCTTTTTTTAATGTGATTTTGTATGATTTAGCACACGAGACTTTTTTTACTATTTCTAGTTGTTAAAGGTCATTCTTCAGCAACTGGGTCTGGATGTGGGAGTGAGAAATCAGCAAGGCTATTCATTCTGAGCCTGGGTAACAAATACCATAGTCCATGAATTACTGCAAACTAAGTTTTTTAAGAACTATAGATAGTAAACTAACGAAATTTTGCTCCCAACCTTAATGGGGCAACTTCCAGTGAATTATATTGAACAACGTACGACATAGATTGTTGTGCTCCTGATGCCCGGCCCCCAAAAAATTTTCAGGAAGAAATGTTTCGGGGGGGGGGTTCCTTGAATGGTCAAAGAAACTATAGAAATAGATAGACATCCTTTCCCCACTCAGCAGTTGAGAAAGACATAGGTTAATTGCAAGGGGAGGAAAGCGTGGAAGTCTGAAAGGAGATTTTTTTTTAAATGCCTAAACAAGTTAATCATAGTTTTCGGGCTCTATCTTGCAATATAAAATTTGGGCTCTTGCTCTTAAAATTGAGCCCGAACTCAGCTCTGGTGTCCATCCTTGCCAGCCATCTGCATCAGCTGATGGTCATCATGCACCCACAAAGCAATGAATTTCCAGGAGGACAAGGCACCTTGCTGCAGAGCTGTGGTGATTCGAACATGGCTACAAAAACATTCTGCAGAAGTTCTGACCCTGGAATGGCCTCTCCGTTCATTAATCCTGAGAAAAGATACGTTCAGCGTTGGATTCTCCACCCAGGAATGCAACGGAATTATGGACAGCAGTGCAATAAGTATGGGTGGAACCCTTTTGTGACCAAGTCGACTCAATATCTTGCCGTGTGACTACCCATAGCCAGAAGAAAAGTGGGCCTACCCATTATTAGGTAGGTATCCCACGATTCCTACCCACTCAGTGTTTATAAATATAGAATCACCTTATTTTTTCTGTTACTTTCTTAAATACTAATCCAATTACATCGCATGGTGTAATTGGAAGAACAGCAAAGGTGGTCAATTTCAAATAACGCTACTGCTCCCAGGAAGATTAGGTGGTGGGCCTTGCTAAAGAATTTTAACAGGGGAAATAACCGGTCTCTTCAGGGTCTACATTTAAGTAATTTTTATCGAAAGTTTAGTGTCAAGGCATTGAAATAACACACATACTCAATTGTATAACTGAAATGTCCATCAGTAACGTTAATGAAGTCCGTCGATGACTGAACTTCAATCGATAACCATATAAAGTCCAGGGACGTAAGGTTTATAGATAAGTAATATACAGCATCTCCTTGAGAAATATGAACCCCACCCACTCGTGAAACATCCGGTCCACAATGAAGGGGCCCTCACGACCGATTAATAGCGGTATAACTATATCATCTGTAGATTAGAGCAAACCAACACTCGCTAACCCTCATGGACAGTGTGGTTGATGATTAAACCTTCTCCACCAAATAATAATGGGGCCGCCCCGGTGGCGCAGTGGTCTTTTTTTTTTGATTGGAGGTTTAACGACCACCGTGAGCAACTTAATGGGCTATAAGCAGTTGCCCGTCCCTAATTTAGGGTAAGTGGTTCCAGGGAAGGAAGAGAGCCAGTGCCGTAAGACAAACACAACATCCATGCCTCACGGGATTCGAACCCCTTTCGGACGAATGATCAGAGGCCATCGCTTAGACCAGGGGTGCACAACCCGCGGGCCGCTTGCGGCCCTCAAAGTCAGTTTATGCGGCCCGCGAATAAATATTTTATACTATTGAAAACGTGAATATATATATTGTGAATGATGAGATTTTTTCCCATTATTGTAGGCCCTAGTTGAAATAAGAAAATTATAAAAATGTTTCCTTAACTAGCAAATTTTCCAACAATGAAAAGTTTTGTTAAAAGTTCTGAATTCTATGTAAATGTGGCTAAATATGCATCTCTTGTAGTGGACCTTCACAATGAGTTTAAAAGACGATTTGAAGATATAAGAAAATTTGAGGTTTTGTTTGATATGTTTTCTCTACCATTCACTACTGACGTTGCGTCAGTGCCACTAGATTTCCAGATGGAATTAATTGAACTTCAGTGTAACAATGAGTTAAAAACAAAATACTCTGAAGTTTCTCTCCTAGAATTTTACAAAAATTACTTACCGAAAGAAATGAAATTGCTCAAAGATCATGCTTTAAAAACGGCAACGTTGTTTGGAAGTACCTACTTATGCGAGCAATCGTTTTCTTTGATGAAACAAATAAAGTCAAAGTGTCGTTCCCGTTTAAGTGATACACTATTGGAGGGAAACTTGCGCATTACCATCTCTAACATTGAACCTGATATTTTTTTTTTTTTTTTTTTTTGATTGGAGGTTTAACGACCACCGTGAGCAACTCAATGGGCTATAAGCAGTCGCCCGTCCCTAATTTAGGGTCACTGGTTCCAGGGAAGGGAGAGAACCAGTGCCGTAAGACAAACACAACACCCATGCCTGACCGGGATTCGAACCCGGACCATTTACGGACGAATGATCAGAGGCCAACGCCTTAGACCACTGCGCCACCGGGGCGGCCGAACCTGATATTGACAGACTATTGAAAAATAAACAATGCCAAGCATCTCATTAGGAGCATTAGGCTACTACTTGATTTGATGGTCAGTTTGACGATATACTGATTTTAATTTTTTATATACACTGCCGGACAATTGCTAAGGACGGATGACAATAGCAACGATAGCAACCATAAAATGGAAGGCAGGAAAATGTGGAAATTAGCATAAGTGCGGGATACAGTAAGACGTGTTGTGCATATGCAAATTTTGGATTGCCGAACTTGTTATTGACGTCATAGCGCTGATAAGAGATATAAAGGATTTGACGCGTATTGACCGTTGTTGTTCAAACGCAAAGTTGAAAGGGAAAGAATCAATTGACGAACTTGCAATTTTCAGTATGTCTTCCCGACATCACCTAGATGATTTTACGCGTGGCCGTATTATTGGCAAGATTGAAGAAGGGCGAAAAATAACAGATGTTGCCAGGGAGTTCGACGTCAGCCTCAGTGTTGTTTCAAGGCTTTAGAAATCATTTCAAACAAATGGAGAGTGTAGCAAACATCACGGGGGAGGTCGTGTTCGCAGTACGACACCTGCAGAAGATTGGTACATAGTGCTATCAACAAAAAGACACCGGCGCAGCACAGCTAGTGAGGTAGCAAATCAGTTTATGGCTGCTACTGGCAAGCGGATCTCCCGAAAAACTGTCGCCAGACGTTTGCATGAAGGAGGACTATACGCCCGCCGTCCTGTTGTGTGCATCCCATTGTCCAGATGTCACCGTACCGCCCGTTTGCAATGGTGTGATCAACATCGCATTTGGACTAATAACGACTGGTCTGCTGTCCTCTTCTCAGATGAGAGTAGATACAGTCCATCGTCTGATTGTCGACAACTGATCTGGCGTGATAGTGGTACTGCATATTGTCCAGCAAACATACAGGAAAGGGACCGATATCCGACATGTAGTGTCATGGTATGGGCTGGCATCATGATCAATGGCTGTACGTCCCTCTATGTGCTTCCAACTGGGACTATGACTGGTCAACGATACATTAATGATGTTCTGCTACCTCATGTTGGCATGTTCCGTGGTGCTGTCGGTGATAGATTCATTTTCATGGACGACAACACAACATGTCATCAAACAGTCGCTGTCCAGGAGTGTCTTGAGAGCGAGGATATTCAACGCCTCATATGGCCAGCACGGTCTACAGATCTGAATCCCATTGAAAGTGTGTGGGATGTTTTGGGGAGGAGTCTTGCTGGTCGCCAATGCCCTCCAATAAACAAGGACACCCTCATCCGTGCACTGACAGAGGAATGGGATAAATTACCCCAACAGCTGCTTGATAATGTTGTGCAAAGCATGACACGACGTGTGGAATCTTGCATCGCCCTCCATGGTGGCCATATCCCGTATTGACATCTTACGCCGGAACGCCTGCGGACGGTAATTGCACTTTTTTCACGTTTACGTATTCTGCACAAAATGGCCTGTTTGTCCCTTGAACACGTTCCAAAGCCTTCTGGATTTCAGAGCACAATAAATTGTCTTTCTTGTAATGTCCTGGCATTCTGACATTATTTTATTTCACTTGGCATCCAACCACACTTACTTTTTTATGCGCTATATAGCCGTTTATGATCCGTCCTTAGCAATTGTCCAGCAGTGTACTTTGATGTTAAGAATTCTGTTTTTTGTAAAAATAAAAATTTTACAACCTTGTGATAGTATTATTTTATTTTATATACCCCTAAACCTTTAGTTGATTGTAAATCAGTAATTTGATAACTTAATAACGCAATTTGCCAAAAAACTTCAAAAATGGATTTAAACCATTTAGAGGACACAAAAATGGTATTGAAACACATTTTTTGTCTGCTGGTAAAATAGGTTATTCGGATAATAGTAAAATTAGCTTTAGCGGTAGGGTTTGGCTATGTGAAAAGGTAACTTGCGGCCCGCCACTTATTATGTAAAAATAAACTTGGCCCCCACTTATAAAAAGGTTGTGCACCCCTGGCTTATGACCGTTCGTCCGAGAAGGGTCCGGGTTTGAATCCGGGTGAGGCGTGGATGTTGATGTCTGATTTCCTTCCCTGGAACCAGTGGCCCTGAATCAAGGACAGGCGACTACTTATTTAACAGGGTTGCTCGCGGTGTCATTAAACCCCAATCAATATAATAACAATAATGGGTCTTTACTAAAAAAGACAGTAGAACGCCCAAAGGCGCAGTGATCTAAACGATGGCCTCTGATCATTCGTCCCGAGATGGGTCCCGGGTTCGAATCCCGGTGAGGCATGGATGTTGTGTTTGTCTTACGGCACTGGCTTTCTCCCTTTCCTGGAACCAGTGACCCTAAATTAGAGGACGGGTGACTGCTTATAGCCCATTGAGGTTGTTAAACCTCCAATATATAAACACTCCCAGAGAAGTGTAGTCATATATGCTTGGTGCCAACAAGAAAGATAGGGAAAGGAACTCATGATCAGAAAAATGACGTGGATTAATGACATAATGATCAAAGTAAAGACCCTCAAGTGGCAATGGGATACACATTTCTATAGCTGAGCACCTCTGGACACCGAAATGCTAGACAGGACAGTGCCGCCGCAAGCTTAAGCGAGGCTCTGTGCAAGCTCTTCCTGCGAGGCAATCTGGCTAACTAATAATTTTTGCTAAATCAACCTGACTAACAGTATTTTGCACACATATGCAACATAATATTTTTATTTTCTGATAAGGTGATCAGAAAATCATTTATTTGTTACAGAAGGAACTGATATTTTTCTTAAACTTGTAACTGCTATTATGATTAAGCTCAACTGTCGTTCTCCTTTGCAAAAAAAAAAAAAAAAAAAAAAAAGAAGGTAAATGTTAGTAATACTATGCGGTATGAATTTTTTAAATCTGTTTTACTATAGCTGTGTTTTTAAAAATGAAACCTATGCGGATCAAAAAGAAAAATGTTTTAAATAGATACATCAATTTCCTAGTGAATTGTAACATATTAAAAAAACGACAGGACAAGAGAGCATTTGTCATTTTCATGTAGGACTTCCGTCCACAGGAAATAGAGTTTAGGTCCCAGCCACCTACAGCGAGATCGCCTTTTGGGCAGGACACAGAAACGGAATGAGAGCAAGTCTAGCGACTTTTGACAGAACAGTTTGTAGTGAGATTAGAGCACAGTAGATGGCGCCACCGTACAAGTACGATATTGCACATAGATGGGTGAGAGAATTTCAGGGAGGACATAGGAAAGGATACCCATTTAACCAGTGGGTCCAGCCTGGGGGCCGTCACTTTACGTGCTCGTCCGATGCACGGCGGATATTCAGCGATTGTTAGTAAATCACACCATCTCTGAAAGATCAGCCCAGGCTAGAACCTGGGGACCCAGCATCGATAATCTGAAACACTAACCACTAAGCCATCCGCGGCTCATTAAAAAAAAAAAAAAACGTCCTTTAAAAGTTAGAGAAATAGTAATCGTATTTCATGAATATACTGGTATGTAAAAGGAAAACTTCACGTTTTATCTATCACGCAAAGGAGACCTTTCTCGCCTTTTGTCCAGCAAAATCTTCAATAATATCGTAAATTAGTTTTGATGCCACATCGCATTCTACTGACAATGTAGCGAGTGCAGTTATCTTTTCTTGAGACATGCTTGTCCTCAGATACGATTTGATTAATTTCAAGCGAGAGGAACTTCTTTCCGCACTCGCAACTGTTAGCGGCACAGTTAACATGATTCTGTACGTGATAGCTACGTTAGGGAAGGGATTTTGGATTCCGTTTAAAAATAGCAATACTTGGATGGCAGTATTGACGTTGTCTGGAACTAGTTCTCCGACTATTTTCAATTCTGTGAACAGCTCCTCTCCGCACATATTGCGGGAATTTCCTGAACGAAGGGTTAAATTCAGGTTTTTGCTACATTTCATTAGATCATCATTCATTTGTTTCATTTTCGGTAGAGAATACAAAAATCCAAACGTGTCATTGAACTCTTCATATTGTTCAAAACGAGATTTCAGAGACTGTAAAGCAGTGTCTGTAATAGGATAAAAAATACTCTATTTTGGACTTCCTCTGCAGATTTTGTATTTCTCAAGAGCTCATTGTCTACTTCGTAATCAAAGATTCTTCTTTTTCTAGCCACTCTATGCTCAGAAAATTTTGGTTCAACGCCTTACTGTTCACAAATTTCACGAGGCCAGAATTGAAGCCTTCATTCATTTCAAAAATTTAATAACCCCCTGAAACATATTTTTCTGCCATGTCAAGCTGCATGCTCTGATTGACGTGGTTTGCTCACACTGTTTACAGAAAAGAGTATGTCCATACCATATAACAATACTCAATAAGAATTCATAACTCTGAAGTTCGTGTACTGCCAATAAGCGAGCTTCACATTTAATTTTAGGATCACTTACAGTGTCCGCAACTTCAAGAAGTGCGTCGCTTACTTCTTTTGCTTGGTATCTGACGGGTCTAATACTTTCTACATGGTTTTCCCACCTAGTCACAGGGCTTCCTAACAGTAATATAAGGAACATATTTCAGCATAACATTCCAACGAGGAGGAGATGCTGCAAATATAGAATATATTTTACCAATTACACACCCCCCAAAAAAGTAATTGCCTTTGCAGAACATTTAGCCATGTCTCCTAAGAGTCAATTTAAATTGTGGCATGCAAAATGCTGTAGGATTTAACTGAAGAATTTCAACTTGGACACCATTATTTACACCCTTCACATTAGTGCCATTATCATACCCCTGCAGTCATTTAAGTTCAAACAAAGCTCATCCAGGGCTACCAAGACACTCAGGTGTTTTCTAGTAGATAGCACAGTTTCTATAAATTTAATGAAGTGTTTCTCAACTTTAAAATTTTCCTCTGAAATATTAACAAATCTAACAACCAATGATGGTTGCTCTTGATGACTTAAATTGGGAGTGCAATCTAGTATACCTGAATAGTACTTTGATTTCTTAACATGGTCTACATTTGATTTTGTTACTTTACATGCCATTAGATTAATGAGTTCACTCTGAATTTGGCTACCTAAAAAATCGTCGTGAATTTCGCTATTTTTGATACATCTTAAATGCACTTGTAAAACAGGGTCAAATTTTGCAATCATTTGTACAACCCAAAAAAATTGCCATTGTTGGGCTAGTACAGAGTGTTATCACCCCTAAATGCAAGGTTATGTTATACTGAATAACATATAAAATGCATTTCAAGACTTTGCGTGCACTAATGCTGCTTTTCTTGAAAACTGAGTGACTTTTGTTTGTTGTCAATGTTGTCTAAGCTCGCACTCAGTCCACCTTTTGATACATTCTACGTAATTTCAGGAAATTTCGTGACTCTTCAACCCATGACTTAAATGTCTCCAGTCACAAAACCCTTCACGTGCTAACATGCCCCCATTTGTGTTTCCGAACATTTTACAGCAAAAACAGAAAACTTTTTATCTTTTAGTAAATCAACCACTTCCTGTTGATTGTTTCATCGTTGTGTAAAATACGCTTAGTGTTCTGGCGAAAAGTGCAGCTTCTCATCATCGCTTGGGTAATCATAGTTTACCACACAAATCGGGCCCTTTTGCAAGATTACATCAAACTGTGTGTTGTTTATAAAACAGGCGGCCACTCACCTGGATCTAACAGTAGAACAAATTCTTCACTTGTTTGAAATAATGAATCACATTCCTTCACATCAGATATTTGTGTAAGCTCGTCAGAGACACTTGCAACATTGTTATCAGTTGCTCTGACTTGAACCACATCCACATTATTTTCACTGGATTCTTTATCTTCGATGGAATTTAAAACAAACGACGAACTGCTGGCTGCTGAAGGTAGTAAAAATTTATCGAAGGCACCTTCCTGATTTCATAAAAACATTTATCTTTTCTTTGCTCCTGTTCTATAGACATCTCAACTCAACATACTTAACGCAAACTCTATTCTTAAAAAGGTAATTAATTACATTCGAAGTAGAGAAGTGAACCTGGTTAAAACATTAAAACAAGTACGAATAAGCAACCGAAGAAAGTTAATAGATCACCAAACACAGCGGCCAGTTGACTTGACACACAAACAAAACTGTTTTTGCTTTGGAAAATCCACAAAATGTGGATCCCAAGATAGGAGGTAAAACTCAAAGAATGTCGCGACGTGGTGTCCACTCACACCCGTCAATCACAGTTTCCAGTGGCGAGAAGAAAATATATTGCTGTCGGGGGCTACGGCGTGTGTTAAGACTTATGGTAACACCATCTGGGCCTACCCACCAGACTCAGGGTCTCCCAGGGATACAGAAGCACCGATGTTAGCGCGCTGCACTTTGAATCAGGAAGAGCAACGTATGTGCAACATCATTGTGATGTTTGTGTATGCGGACTTGCGAACTGGGATGGTAATTCATTAGTTTTGAACTGTCGGATTTTTTTTTTTTTTGTACTTAATGTTATATTTTTCTTTCTTTCGTTTTATTTTATCTCATTTATCCACCAGCGCGAGGCACCGCACACCCTTAACGGCCGCCCGAGACAGGAAAACACCCTGTGCGAATGGTGGGTAAAATTTGAAAGCACACCGGAGTGAAATAGAAGAAAATTGTTCAAGACAGATATTTATCGAAAGATCATCCGGTTGAGAATGGCTGCTGATTTTTTTTTTTTTTTTGTATAAACGAAATTCGTATTATTACAGTTAAAATTATAATTATTTTGGATTGTAAAAATTGCCTGCATGCTATTTAGGCGGAGTTACTTCTGTTGCTCATTAATGATCGGTGTGAACCAGCTGTACACTCAGTAGACAAAACAGATGGGCTGTTGACATGGGGTATTCCCCGGGCAATGGAACACTCAAAACGAACGAAGGCGATAAGTAGGTGCTTGCCTATACAGTAATATAGAAAGTATTATACGTCAAACAAAGTAATGTTTAGTTTGCTAGTGGACCACTGATCAATAGTGAATTAAGTGGGCGTAAAAATCGCGAACTCGAAGTGATTGTTTTACAGATGTGTTCTCATATAAAGTAGTATTTGTTTAACTAGTAGCCAGATATTTTTAGGTAAATTGAGTGAATACTGTCACATTATACTGTATGGGTAACATATCCATTATGTTAAATGAAGTTGTTTGTGATGCATACTCAACGTCAAAAAAGTTTCACCCAGAAGGAAGCAACCGACAGGAATGAAATTTGGTGGGTTAGTTTGACATCGTGAGACATGCAAATGATTCGAGTATCACGCTCGTTCGCGCACGTGGCTACAGCAAGGAGGGGTTGTAGCGCTGTCCCTGACCGGATATATAAGGTTGTCCCGTCGTGTGCTTGTCAGTCCGATGCATGCTGTTGTGTTGGTTGCATCCTTTGGAAGTGAAGTGTGCCTTGGAGAAAAGTTCGGAAGCAATTAGAAGAGTTGGAGTTTGAGAGGGACCACATCATCGGGAAGAGGGATGGTCCCATTGCCGTATTGCACACCATAAAGGTCATGTAGATATCTCCATAGCACGCTGTTGGCGGCAGTGGCTAGAACAAGGCACGCAGCAGCTACAGGAAAGGTCTGGGAGACCTAGAAGAACCATGGAGAGAAAGAGAGAGAGAACAGACAGGCTGTCCAACGTGCACAGAGTGACCCAACGGCCACGATTACAGACATTCAGTGAGCAATGGTGCTCTTCATGCTTTGTCCGATTAGTGCCAGAATCATTGGCAGACAGCTGCACAACGTAGGACTACAGCACGCAGACTGTTACAACTGCCCTTAACGACAGTGTATAGTCGCCAAGGACTGCAATGGTGTCGTGCCAGACTGTCGAGGAGCCATACAGAATGGCAGAGGGTGATCTTCAGTGACGAGTCCTGCTTTTGTCTTGGAGGAAACGACCAACGAATCAGTGTGTGGAGGCACCGTGGTCAGCGCCAAGATGAACTGTTTGTTGTTGAGCGTCGTACATCCAAAAGGCATGATGTGGAGTGCAATTGCCTACACTGCCAGATCATCTATGGTGTTCATTACAGGCACTTTGATAGCCCAACTTTACATTAATGAGGTCCTGCAACCAGTGTCCTTTTACCTTTTCTGAAAGCTCATTCCGGTGCGATTTTCCAACAGCACAGCACTCGTCCGCATACTGCTGCTATCAGAGAGCTTTTCTAAAGGCACTGACACTGACATGGCCAGCCGCACCACCAAACCTATTGCCAATTGAAAATGTGTGGAATGCTATTGGACACGCTATACACACTCCAGCCCACCACACAACCTGCAGGAACTGCGTGAGAAGATCCAAGCTATATGGGATGGTGTATTGCAGGACACCATTAGGAACCTGTACAACTACATGCATTGGGAGCAAACATGGCGGTCCGATACCATACTGCGAGACACCACTTGTTGGTGTGTAGCTCAATAAATATTGCCCATATCAGTCTCAACGTTTAATCATTTATAGTTCCTGCTAACCTTTACTTTCTTCGCGAATAGCATTGCAATCTGAAACGTCCTCCTGGGTGCAACAATTTTTTTGACGAGTGTATTTGCAAAATCCTAGTTACGTTAAATTTTGGCATTCATTGTTCTTTGGTGATAGCTCTGTTCTCTTCTTAATATTTCTGATCCACTGTACGAACCCAACCACTTTTCTAAGTGTGTTGGCAGTGAGCAACAAACCAGTACAAGCATGTAAAAAAAAAAAAAGACAAATATTTACTCTGTAAAGGAAATATTCAAAAAGCACTGCCCAGACCAAATAAAAACTCAATGTTTGTGTACAAAAATAGTAAGCACTTGAACACAAAACTGAGGACACTTTGTCATTTTCTTTTAAACCTCGTTCCAAGGGTTCTAGTACCTTTTCTCTTTCACTAGTGTTCATGAAGTTCATGTTCTGACCTACTTTTAGTGAATATGCAATATTTTTTTTCTGCAAGACTAACATTTTTAGCACGTCTTTTGTAAAAAAAGATCGTGCTTATGTTACCGGTTAGTCAGTCTGTCTGTCTGTACCCACGATATCTCTGCAACTATTAGTCCGATTTGAAAAATTCTTTTTGCATTGGGAAGCTTCAAATATGCGAATGATCCTTCATTTCGTTTTTTTTTTTTTTACGATGTACAATTTCGCAGTAAATGCAGATGTCGAATTCAAAAATACGTTTTATTCCACATATTTGCATCTAAACATCAGACTGAAAAAATTATTTTATCTTTGGATTCCATTTAAGTCAAAGAGTATTTTAGGTATAGTTACTTTTTCAAATTATGCATACTTTTCCGCTAGGGGGCATAAAAGTAAATTACGTTTTCCCGACATTTCTTTGAAAACTCCGATTTGGAAAATGTTTTCTTTAGCAGTACAGCTCCTGATGGAAAAATTTTTGCATATAATTTCAAATTTTTGGTAAAGAATACTTTGGCCACCAGGAGGCTTAAGTGTTAATTTTTGCTTCCGATGCATTTGCCATAAAATCTGAGCTAAATTCTAGATTGAAAAAATTTCTTCGTGGACCGATGCCACTCGTGTCAATAAACCTTTTTGGAATATTTTCTTTTTAAAATATTGCATGGTTTCTCCACCAAGGGGCATAGATGTATATCTTATTTTTGTCAATATCTCTACTTCTAGGAGTCAGATTTGAAAAATTCCTTGAATCAGGATAACCATCTAACTGAAAAATTACAAGGCTCATCAATCTTCAGTTGTTGACGAAATGGCTTGTCTTTTTCGCATAAGAGTGGACCTGTAATTGGCATACCATCATTACGCCTTTGCAGAAACCACTCCTAAACAACAACATCGAGGGTAGAGTTTTTGGCTTCATGCATCATTTTGCGATCAGCAATTTCAGAATTGCTATCACTCATTGCATAGAATTGCAATATCTTGTCTCAGCTTTTTCTTAATATCGTACACAGTCCGAACAGCATACCAAAAATCTCCACAACATGCTTTGGTGCACTGCCATTATCAAGTTTTTGCAACAAGTCACTTTCTGCTCAATCGTTAAAGAGCTGTGCTATCTCTTCACTCCTGCCATTTTCTCAAATTTCCAAACAATTATTCAAAAAATTTCACCTTAAGATGTGAAACAAGACAAGAAAAAACAGATTCTCACAGCACGTGTACCGGGGAAAAAATGTAAACACGTAATGCTAAGTTGCCCGCTTGATGTGCTTTATTTGAACTTCAATTTCTTAATACTGTACCATCATTTTTGACCAAAAAAATTTATATCATTAGTAATATTTTTCAAATAGAGAAAACACAAAAAGATTTTTAAAACCTTTAAAAAGATCTTTTTTTTTTTTGTCATCTGGAAAATAAAAAATTTCAATTTCTTAAACCTTTTTTTTTTTTTTTTTTTTACCAGTCTGTTAATTGTAACTGTAACCGGTATTTGAATCCATGTGGATTTTCGGAATTGTACTGTATATGAATCTTAGTAAAAGCCTTGAGTAAGTGTTTTAATTGCTGTAAATAACATTTTTTTTATTCTACTAGCTAAAACTGCTAATAATTTGGAAATTATCCGCGTATGTCTATATTCTGTGACTCTGAAGGTCGGTAGTGATCCATTGCCATTTCAAGGATTTTACTTTGTTAAGCAGTCTTGCACTCTGTCATTTTCCAACCTTTCCAAGGCTACACACCAAATGCACACATCTCGAGGCTTCTGTTTTTTCAGTTGTCTGCAGCTTCAGTTAAAGTACATGTATCGGATTCGTAAATAATAGAAGTATGCACTGATTGAACAAATTTCCATTTAACATAAAGGGCCATTGATCTTGAAAATTGCAGTTTCTTCCAAATGCACTCTACCCAAGTTTTACACACTTATTATTTTTGTCATCTGGAAAATATAAGGTTTTGATTCAAAGAAATTATAAATAACAGCTTGAAAATTAGGAAGCACTTCAAGTGCTCTTGAAGAAAAAGACACTAGAATATGTAAAAATTTAGTTCTATATATAAAATAAATCCTCAAAAGTAAGCCAAATGTTTACTAGGTTAATATGCAACAACAGCACATGAAAAAACACTCTGAACCAAAAAAGACTATCACAATTTCTTTGCAAATACCTTTAACAGCAACCACCACAACTGCTTAAGAATATTCAATGTCATTTCATGTAAAAGACACTATGAACTGTCCCAATGTTCAGTTTTAATATTGTTTATGAATACTTATTTTGTTAAAGAGCTACAAGTATTGTAGCTCTGACATTTCTAACTCACAGTTTCATGTGTTGTTGAACATTGCAGGTTGATAGCTCAGGCAAGTATTTTGGAGTTTTATGTGTGTTTACAGATTTCCCGGGATAAACCCAAAAGTAAGTTTTAAATGAGAAAAACCAGTACTAATTGTGTTAAAGACTGACTTTTTACACTGCCAATACTCCAAAGATGCTTTTGTTTTATCTTTCAGGATGTGTATGGGTCTACAGCATTTATGAACCAGAATATAAAGATAAGAATAACCCAGAGTACTGCCACAAAACTGTTTATCTTTTCACATTCTGGATGTTCAACGTGTCTTTCATCATTCTTTGCTCCATCATAGCATTTGGGTTCTGTGTAATCCTCTGCATTGCCACAACAACACAATGAACAAACTGCTACACAGAAGAAAAAAAAAACGCTTCTATTTTCAATGCTACATTAAAAAAAAGAAAGGGCTTCCAATGCTAAAGCATTAAAGTGCAACGGAAAAACTGAGCACCAAAAACCCAAGCTATGGAAACAAAGTAATTTTCTGAAAATGCATTTTTTGACATGACAATGTGAATGATCATGAACTAAATAAATGACTTATTTACAATAATGGTTTGCACTTAATTTACAAGATTTTTCCAGTAATGACTAAAATAACTCATTAAAAGCTTTCAGTTTTGCCTGTACTTTTTATAAAAGTTGCAAGTAATTCTGAAATTTTCTTGACTGAACCAGTAAGTAGAAAAACAAAAAAACATAAGGGGATTACTAAGCTTATTAGCTGTAACACATAAAACAAGCCTACACCGAAGTTGCAGATATTGAGACCAATAGCAATCGGACATATGCCATTCTCTGTTACCTATGCAAATGACACTGAGGTGGCTTTACAAACAGCACAGTGCAAAGAATTGAGGCATGATACTGGGCACTAGACAGGCCCACAACTGTACTGTGGGTGTACAACAGCTGGAACATGCTAACAGCCATGCTCCATTTGCATCAAGAAACTGCAGTACAATGAGAATTTTACCTCACCTGCACTTATACAGTAGCGAACAAAAGTATTTGGCAAAACACTTTTTCGACTATAATTGTTTTTTGCTGGACCAAATCGGGTTATTTTGGGATATGATAATGATATGCGTTGATTCGTGGGTTACAATGCCGCATAGTTTGCATTTCGTTCAGAGCGAATTTGTCGTTCGAAATGGGCCATTTTTAAGAGTCGCCAATATTTACCCATTTGTTTGCTGCATGTATTAATGTTTTTCTTTGTGATTTTTGTGGGTTTTGTGATGTGTAGTGTGATAATAAGTCAATCTTAGGTTTTCAGAAATGGGTAAAAAGGCGGAGATCCCTGTTGGAGCTCGCCAGGCGGCCGTGAACATGATGGAATCCGGAATGCGTGTCACAGACATTGCGAGGGCCTTGAAGATACGACACCGGTCCATTTCAGCTATCCTGCAACGTTATAAGAAGACTGGGACCGTCGAGAACAGTCCGCGATGTGGTAGGCCTCGTTCCACTACGTTGCGTCAGGATAGACACATCCTCCGTCGATCTCTTGCTGATCCCACCTTGACTGCTGTGTACACCGCCACCGAATTCCGCGACAGTGACGACCTGAATGACCATCTCCCGTCGTCTCATTGCTGGTGGATTGAATGGAAGACGCTCGCCAAGAAACCACTCATCGGAGTCAAGAATCTACAAGCCAGAGTCGTGTCTGCGCGCCGTCATCGACACTGGACCGGTGTAAGGCGCTTTTCATCGACGAACGTCAGCTGAATGACCATTGACGAGAGCAAGTTCAACTTGTTCGGAAGTGATGGCATCTGATACGTACAACGTCCGTGTGGCCAGAGATCCAACCCCCAGTTCATTCAGCCAACTGTCAAGCACGGAGGAGGATCGCTCATGGCTTACGGCACCTTCTCTCACAATGGAATGAGCCCCTTCATCAAGATTGATGGAATAATGACCGGCCAGAGCTGCACGAGCATGCTCATCAATGATGTCTTCCCATGGGCAAACCAAAACATGCCACCCGGATGGATTATACAGCAAGACAATGACCCGAAGCACACCTCCAGAGTAGCGAAGGCAGCCTTCCAGCAGCAACAGGTCACACTTCTAGACTGGCCAAGCCAATCTCCAGACCTCAACCCCATCGAGCACATGTGGGAGAAGCTGGAGAGACGATGTGCGAAGCAAACCTGCCAGAATAGGACCCAGAAGTTTGACCAGCTGTCTGCAGAATGGGCACTAATACCGCAGGTCACCGTCAAGAAGCTAATGGACTCTATGCCGGCTTGTTGTGCAGCTGTTATTAAGTCTAGTGGTTATCCCACTAAGTATAAGTTATTGTTTTGTCGTTTTCTCGCACTTGTTTTCTGTTATCATTGCATTAAATGAATGTGATACACACCTACTTTGTTGGTCAATTTGTATGATCTTTGCGATTAAGCTTGGTACCTGATCTGTGTTAAGGTTTCCGATCCATCTGCATATGGGTCATGTTTACAACTGAATAACACATATATCCCAAAATAACCCGATTTGATCCAGCAGAAAAAATATTATGGTCGAAAAAGTGTTTCGCCAAATACTTTTGTTCGCTACTGTATGCTATAAAAGCTGATCTCCCCTTCAGGTACCACTGTCTCTGCTAAAAACCCACAAATTTGTTTGCAGTGAGTATCGGAGCACCAAAACTATACCTCTGAGGACTGGAACAAGGCCCCTGGTCTGAAAAGCTGCACTTTCAGTTAACACATGCCAGAATATGGTGTCAAAAGCACAAAATGGCCTAGCATTAACTGTACAAGCTGGTATAATGGTCCAGGATCTGTTTTCATGGTGAGAATAGGGCCCCTTTTAAACCACTATAACTGCATTTGGATGCCACAAGGCTCAAATTGTCTCTGTGGTTCCAGCAGCATGACAACAACTTCAAATTACTAAGATGGTCCCCTCTTCTTAACCCAATCAAACACCTGTGGGATGCCATTGAGAGCATCATTCGTAACAGAAATCCCCCTCCGGCAAACATACTAGTAGAACAATGTTGAATCCGTAAGGCCAAGAACAACCCAAAAGTTTATTAAATATGTGTTCCTAATAAGCTGTCACCCGAGTTGCTTAAACTGACAGAGTATTTAAGTTTCCCACTGAAAGTCACCGCTTCAAAGGTGACTACACAAAATGCTAAATTACTAAATTAGGGCCTCTGGTTACACGGGACACAACAGCTGGGAATTAATGTGAATATCTACATTTTCACCATGCAGGCAAACAAAACAGGAAGATATTGTTTAAAAAACAATTTCAGCACTGTTCACACAAGGACATGCAATATTTGGTATACAGAACATTAGAAAGTATAAATTATTTGAAAACAAGAACTTTAAATGTCACATTTATTGTTCACTTTATACAATTCATATCCTGGATGGATACATCATGACACGGATTCGTCTGCCCATTGCTTTTGCAGGAAGGTTACTCCTGAATTTGGCTCTAACAACACCACTGTTACCGTGTGGTCTAGTTACTTTCCCCCAGATGGCTCTTAGCTTAGTATATTTATCTTTCTTGCCAGGCACTCTGGTTTTACTACAAAAAGGAAAAATAATCATGTAATCACAGCTAAAATGGTTGACATAAAAATTTTTCACTAAGCAGAAAAAACAACAACTGAAGAACATTACCCATATAACACTTGGTAACTATATAAACACCAAAGCGAGTACATGGTAAGTATAAGAACTGCAATAGAAACAGTGGATTTCTGAAACCTCAGTGCCATCTGGCAGTGAGGGGACAAATCAACATGGTCACAGGACAGTCCTAAACCAGTAGGAACAGATTAAGGATCTTTTGTTAGAAGTGCACATTTTGCATGAAATCCTGGTGAATTTAGTGTTATCATTTATAGTGAAAAAACATCATTTTAAGGATTGTTCAATTACAGATGAAAACAAATTGAGCCTTTTTCGATTTCCAAAGCTAAAAGATTGGGAAGTGTTTCTTTGGTATTTACTTCTTTTGTAATAGTTCTTTGTTATTGTCGACAAACTCTCGTGAAGCTGATAGTATTCAATCCTAAGAGCGATACTTCGAGAAGTAGGTCGCTGTAGAAGTTTTATCCGCGAGAGGAATAAACATTTTTGCAATATCAAAAAGAATAATTAATGAAGTACAATAATTGTAATACACACATGACCTTTGCTCCGACTTGGCAGTTATGTGCTCCCACAATGCATTGGGCACATCCTGCTCCCTCTCCCCTAGCCACTGCTAGTTGCCTCGCCTACTCTTGTATTCGCTTTGATAAACACACAGTTTAGCCTGTAGCGGTTCAACAGAACTTACACGTAAGTGGTCATGCTTAGAGCAATTACCAAACTCAACTGAGTTGTCGAATGGCAGTGGGTAGAAAAAGATAATTCATGAAAATTTTTTAAAAGCTGGACAGATTTGATTTTGCAGAAACTTACTGATGCACTGTTTCTTTTTGCCAGTTTCAAGTATTTTACGCATTGGCTATACTACAATTTCAATTTGCAGACATTGGAAAATTGTTTTATTTTGTGCTGAATTTCCCCCAATATCAGGATGATTAGATAGATACTTCTACAAAAATGCTGCAAAGCTGTTATACCTCCCTCACAGCTGCTGTTTAACAGAGAAAAAAATCTCAGTTTGTTGGCAATTCTAAAGATTAAGCCAAATAGTGACACAGTCACCATTGCTTCATATAAATTGATCAGTTAACATTCATTACAGAAAGTGATGATTGATAGAACAGCCGGAGCTAAGCTCATCAAACAACAGCACTACAACATCCTCACAATGGAAACAAAATAAAAACTCCTTGTCCAATAGCTATAAAATCTAATTTCTGTAAGTCATCAATATAGTGAACACTTAATCATCCAGAACAAAATTAATCCGCAAATATCAAATACAGGAGCAGTGAGTGCTTTTATACCATGTATGTGTTCTACAACATTCTTTCAGCAAGTTATGCAAACTTAATGTGGTAGTTACTCAATTTCAAAAGAAGCACAGATGCATTAACCAAGGGTTGATCCAGGTTTTTAAAGATGACACTCATTTTTGTGAAACTATCTATTTTCTAAATTTAGAGCAATTTCAATCCGCTAATCATTAGTCGAACAGTATAATTGTTTATGTCTTCAGTTATTTTTTTTATTCCTAAGATTCACACTTTTCCTCCCAGTTTGCAACAAGTTTCCTGTTCTGATGACTGCATACACATTTTTTTTTTTTAATACAACTCTGATTCTATTCCAGCTGAGATGTGGGGGTAAAAACACTCCAGGCAAGGCAAAGGTCAAAATTTCTAAGTGCTGGAGGAAAAGAAATAACTCTAATATATATAATGCTGAAAAGTAAAAAGCATTTTCAAAGGGAGCCGAGAGAGAGAGAGACAGACAGACAATGCAAACAAGCGAGAAGAACATGCAAGAATGCAGAAAGTTTTGTAAATGCTGAGCTTTGGCTTTTTCAAGGACCAGCAAAACACAGCTTTAACTCATCTCTACAAAGACCTAGTTGAATATGGGTTTCTGCTATGTCAAATGTAATTCAGGCAAAGGTCCCCACAAATAAAACAAAACACCTTTTAAGCTCTGAAAGGTGAAATTAATAAGAATCAAATTTAGCTTTTACATTTATGACATACTTGGCCTGACCCACAACCACTCAATGTCCACAAAAACAAGGCAAACTTAGTATGGATTCAGTGAGTAAAATGCAATTAAATTTGGCAAAATCAACAAGACTTGTCAAGACTTTAGACATGTCTGTTCTTTTAGGAAATGTGTACCTAAAAGAACAGACTCAATAAAATGAACCAAAAACCTACAAACAAATGTCACATGGAAGAGCCATGAGGCTCAATGCACTGCACAAAGCATGCTAACCAGAACAAAGGCCAAAAAATAACTCAAGCCCAGAGAAAATATGCCAGTGTTTCGAAATTAGAATAAAAGAACCCAAGTGAATGTCAGCTGGCATTGAAACGAAAAAAAACAACATTTTTTTCTAAAGGAACCAAAGTGAAAAACAACGGGAGGGGGGGGGGGGCTGACTGACCATGGAAACAAGCACAGTGAAGCGAAGTAAAGATATCCAACGCCCATTTTGAATGAGCCACAGTACTCCCTTTGGCATTGAAAAGGAAGCTACCCAACAGATGGACCGTTTGAGCGTTCTTGTTTTGCAAGTGATAATTTTTGAAACAGGAAAAGAATATTTTCCATGCAAAGTACACGATTTGTTTTTCTTGTTGCATTCTTTTAAAGGGAATATAACAATATTTCTGTCACGAATTAGCGATTTTTTTGTGGTTTGTTCAGTTTTGTTGACAAAAATCAAGTTCTTATCCTCATTATTACAGGAGCCCATACATTGAAGAAACATCCAAGCATTTTAATAAATGTTACTTATTTGCTGTCGAACTGGTGAGTAATCACAGATATATATTGAACAGCGATTTTAGCCATCAATGTGCACACTACTGCTCTGCTGCAAATGGAAAAGATTCAAGTTATTCGGCTTTTTAGTGAAACATTGAGGTTTTCGAAATGAGTATTCACTGATGTCCAAAATAGGTTTCTCCTTTATGTGTCCATCCCTACTTCTGAGTTAATCCTGGTAAATGCATGTGAAGTGTCAGAGGGGTGGAAAATGCTCCAGTAATTCCTTGGGAGTTCCTTTCAGCAGGCACCGGCACCTGTCAGACAGTTTTACTGAAAACAGTTCATAACAATGGGGGAGAACAAATCTTCCAGATGCCTCCAACACTAAAATATTTTTAAGAGAAAATTTTACTGAAAGTGATATCATCACAGTTAAAAATGAAGATACCGCCCTATAAAGGGTGCCTGGATTGACTGTTATTAACACATTATAAATTAAAGTAAGGTGTTTGCAAGAAACATTGGTCAGTAACGTGTTTACACTTTAATGAAAGGCATTTTCAATCATGACCACTAAAACTACTTTAAATAAATGTGAAATAACCAAGTAATACAAATTATGCTCCAACTCTTAATGAAAAGGGTACTTAAAGTAATTAATGAAATCATTAGCCTGAGGTTTATCCATGTAAACTAAACAGTAATTGCCATGTAAAGCAAAGTGGCTATAAAAATTAACAGTTACATAAGAAAACTGAAGGGCCTGTTACTGGTAATGAGAAAACTGAAGGGCCTGTTACTGGTACCAGTTGATTACATCAACATGCATGGTTATCTGCAGCCGAAGTGCACACTTGAAACACACATGCCACAACTTTTAAAGGAATTACATGAAAATTGCTACTCGATCAAAATAAAGTTACGGAAATACATTATCTACCAACAAGTAATTGGACACCCCTGCAATCGACAATATCTGCGGTCCTGATACACATCGCGGCGACTGTTAAATATCGTGTGAGGAAACAACAACGCAACCAGTCGCATGCAAAATGCCACCCAGTTCGGAGCTCTCCGATTTCGAGAAAGGTGTAATCGTCGGGTATCACAGAAATGGCCGATCCACACCTGACATATCCAGCGAGTTGAAGTACCCAAGATCAACAGTGGCCTACGTGATTGGCAAGTGGAAGATGAGGAGACTGTCGGAATGTGCCCTGACCCGGCAGACCCACAAAACTGAGAGAGGCCGACGGGTGCTGACCAGAGAAATTCTGAAGAACCGCACCAAATCGATGGGCCACATCCGCAAGAGTTTCAACAGGCATCCGGGAGTGTTCTTTCGATGAATACAATCCGTAAGGAAGCCCATCTGCTCGGTTATCATGGACATGCTGCCGCCCACAAGCCTTTGATCACCAAGTATAATAGCACTGCTCGACTAACGTGGTGCAAAGAACGTAGACAGTGGACCGTTGAACAGCGGAAACAGGTTCTCTGGAACGACGAATCAAGGTTCACCCTCTACCGTTCGGATGGCAGGGTCTGAGTTTGGCTTCTGCCTGGAGAACGCCTCCTGCTGGAATGTATTGTGCCAACTGTAAAGTTCGGCGGCGGTGGAATTATGCTATGGGGGTGTTTCTCCTGGTATGACACGGGACCCTTGGTCCTTGGTCGGTGAAGGAACTGACCTGTTTTCTCCAAGCAGAGTGGAAGAAAATACTGCTTGCCGCTGCACAACGCCTGGTTGAGAGTATGCCCCGGAGGGTCGCAGCTGTAATCGCCACTCGTGGAGGCTCCATCAACTATTGAAGGTGAATAAACTTCGTTATCCTTTGATATCACAGGTGTCCAATTACTTGTTGGTAGATAGTGTAGTTCTTCCTGGAATTACTGACTAATGATATATGATACCTCAAAAGAAAGCTCATGTATAATAAGCTTTCAAGCGTGCTCAATATATGACCACTGCTGACCATTTGGGATAGGCCTATAATAGCAAACAAAAAGGTTTATATTTTTTTGTAAATTTTGAAGTCCTATAACTATAGAAGTATTGTAGTATGAACAAAGCCTCAAATTCAGCAAGTTTCATGAAAATTAAAAGTGTTCAGGTCAAAAATGTTACATTTTTGGGCTCATTTGACATAGAATGACCCATATGCAAGTTCAATTTCAGTGCTTGGTGAAATTATGAAATGCAGCAAAAAAAATATTGAAAAGTTCAAATTCCACTGCTGGGGTCAATTTATTAAATACAGTAGAAGTCTTATATCGTTTATGAAATGTTGATAAAAAAAATATAGTACAGCACGAGTATTCTCGGGCGTTACAATTTTGAAAATTTTCTAGCCTTATGTTCTACTTCACTTACCATGCAGTTTAACATGCATTACAAAATTAATTTCTTTCAAGCCTGTGCAAAATTTGATTGGTGGCAGTTAAATAATTCTTCACTGTGATTCTGGATGGCTGGTGACTAAAACAAAATGCTGCTTGCTGCTCTGTTAGAGGATAAATGAAATTATACATTTTTGAAGATTTTACTAGCAAGAATGTAAATAGACAACCAAAATTAACATTTGATTTGTTTTTGACTTTTCTCCATACACAATTTCATACATGCAAAATAAAATCCCCAAGACAAGCCCACACACTCTTCCACCAATAAATCCACATTTAACCCATGTAAATGTGGATTTTCAATAAAACAGGACAAAACTTGTTCCAGTGTTTCCCCAGATAGAATCAGCTAAAATGAATATAAACTACTCTGGTCCTAAATTGTGGAATTCTTTGCCTGTTGACCTTAGATCTGTAAATAGCATTGACCTATTTAAGAAAAAACTAAAATTATATCTTGTGGGGAAAATTTAAATAAATAAAAATTTTGGATGGAATCACAGAAAATGCTAAATGTATTGACACTTTATGCTAATAACCTATGATCTCTGGTTGAGTGTCCGGATCTGGTAGTGTTTGATCCTGAATCGAAATTAATTCAGGAATCAACTTGGTGTAATATTGGTATCACATGATGTTATGTATGTGTTTCACTCTCTCATATTATAACATTGTAAACTATCATCAATTGGACAGGTTTTGACACTGAGAAATATAGGGGGGAGGTTAATGGTGAGGAGGCGGACTATGGAGAGGGGTGGCGGGGAGGAAACTAATTCTCTTTATGAAATTAAATGTTGTTGCATGCTGGTTTGCCTTAGTGTTTGCAACTATTTATTTCAAGGAGAAGAGGGCTATGTCATGCCTAATGTCCTTTTCCCTCTTTCTTCTAAGTTGTCAACAATCATTTTTTTTTTATTGGAAGTTTAACGTCCACCGCGAGCAACTCAATGGGACATAAGCAGTCACCAGTCCCTAATTTAGGGTCACTGGTTGCAGGGAAGGGAGACAGCCAGCGCTATAAGACAGACAAACAACATCCGTGTCTCGCCGGGATTCGAACCCGGACCCCTCTCGGATGAACGATCAGAAGCCATCGCTTAGACCACTGCGTCACCGGGGCAGCCAACAATCATTAAGTGTCATGTTAATATACTGTATATGCTATGTATCTTGATGCAACAACTAAATAAACAAAATGAAATTCCCCAAGACAAGCTCACACACTCTTCCATCAATAAATCCACATTTAACCCATGTAAATGTGGATTTTCAATAAATTACATTTAACCCTGAGCAATTCTGCCACGGAAAGGCAAAACGATCAAGTTCATCTTTCATCAACTTGGCAATATTCTCCCCTCTGCTATAATCTTGCAAACATGGTAGAGGTAAAAGTTTGCAGCAGTCTTGTTCAGTTATTTTATAAAAAAAGTTACAACGCTGGAATATAGCTGAAATTCACATCACTGCTACTATCAGTAGCAATTGGGGCCAGTTTTTAAAGCACTGACCCATGCTTTTGGTGCTTTCTGAAGCTATTTCCTTAATTTTGCAAGATGTTTTTAGTTTCCCCACAGGAAAATATTTTCACTTCTGAAGAGTTTGGAAGCATGGCCTGCAGCAGCAATAAGGACATTATGTTCCAGCAAGAAACTAGTGAACAGCATTTCCACACGAATTGTTTGTACAGCGTTGTTTGAAGCAGGCATAAAAAGTTCAATTTCGTTTACAACATTGACTCGTGAAATATATTTTGCACCTTTAGCACGGAAAACAATATCCGTTTTGTCCCCATGGGCAAAGTTTCTATTGTTACTGCAAATGATTTACCTTTGTGAGATTTTCGTATAAAATCAAATTCTGTTAAATATTGATCAAGATATTTTTGAGTCCAGCAATTTTTCACCATTATGAGTGTAAATAAAATTTAAACATCAAAAATAACACTAAACACACGTACCTTAATAAACAACAAAAACTTGATAAAAAAAACTTAAACACAACCAAAATTGAAAATATATTCAAATTTCAAACAGAGAATACAAGGGTTAGAAATGTGATAAGGTACCAAACCAAACATGCTGCTAGTGGTTGGAGATCACAAAAAACAAAGAGTTCTGCACGGTAAAGATTACTATGCAAGGCGAAACTCGCTGGTCACTCATTCCAGTTTAATCTGCATACGGCAGAGTCATGGTCATGGGAGAGGCCTTCCCACAAGCTCTGCTCTAACTGGAAATTGACGATATGGGATATGGGTACGCATACGGAGGAAGGATCGTTTTTTTAGGGGCTTATGACGCATCAATAGAGGAAAATGAATGTAACGACAAGATTTGGGGGTTCATGTTTTGATTTAGGAGTGCAGAGGGAGGAGGAATGGGTAAAACAGGAATATTAAGGGAAAAAAATAAAACTCAATTTTGCAGAAATTCGGATTTACGGAACAGACTTGCAGAATCCAACAACAGCATAGAAATGATAATCAGTGGCATAAAAAATATTCTAAAACTGGGTTTTACAAAATGACCTCAGACAAATGCCTCAGCCATCATACAGGCATTTATGTCCAGAAAGATCACTAGTTACACAAAAAACTTGCTTCACTAGCAACTACTTCCTTGACATAACATCCTTCAGACTCGTCATCTGATCATCACTGGTCACTTTAACACATTTATGATGCTTACACATTACAAGAAATGAGCTTGGATTTTACAGAAAATTGGCAGCACACAGATTCTAAAGGATTGTACTTCATTATCATTAATTCAAAAGATACGCTACACTGTGGGGGAAAAAAAAAGTAAACATTTGAAGAAAGGTTTCTTGGTGATTTGAAGCTTTTAAGGCCACACTTTGTAAATTTTGAATCATAATCAGGGTTGGAATTTTACGAATCCATCCAAATAATTAGGATTGCCTCTCACTTTTTGATCAATTTATTTTTTTATCATGCATGTTTACTCCAACATTCTGTTTTAGAATGTATACTGCCAGAAGGAAAGACCATCGATGGACAGCCGAAATTTTAGATTGGATTCCAAAAGACAGAAAAAGACCACATGGGAGATGGGCGGATGCAATTCGAAAGTATGCGGGAATAACATGGAGGAGACTGGCACAAGACAGACCGTTGTGGAAGAAACTTGGGAAGATCTTCATCCAGCAGTGGATTGATAATGGTTGATGATGATGAAATACATTATGATTAAACATTCTACCTTTCAATCCAAAGTTCAACATGCACTGCCAAGATTTATTTTTTTTGTGTGTGTGTGAGCTCGTGCTGTATGTTATAAACTAGATTAGCAACAGTTAACCAGTAATTCTGAATGGCTGGCGACCAAAAGAAAGTGCTACTTGCCATTCTGTTAGAGATGATAAAAGAAATAAAATAAGCACTCAAAAAGTTTTATTGCAAAGAGAATAAATTCTGCTAACCAAAATTAATATTTGATTTCATTTTATCAAATTTTCTTCATACACAATAAAATTTCTCACAACAAACACAACAAAAATCAAAAGAGTACTTGTTTTAAATGCCTTCTACACCTCTACCTAGTGTAACCCCCCCCCTTCCCACAACTGCTTGAAGAGAAGCTACTGTGTCAAATAAGAATGCAACAGCATAGGAATGCTAATCAGTGGCATCAAGAAGGTCCTAGAAGTGGGACCTGCAAAATGACCTCAGACAAATGTCTCAGCCATCATACAGGCATATGTCTCGAAAGATCACTTGTTACACAAAAAACTTGCTTCACTAGTGAACTACTTCCTTAACATAACATCCTTCAGACTCGCCATCTGTTCATCACTGGTCATTTGAACACATTAAAAGGTAAACCATTTCACACAAAATTGACAGTACATGGATTCTGAAGGATTAAACTTGATATTATATTATGTGGCTCTTCAAATGCCAGTTGTGCTGCAACCAACTGACAATCACTTCGCCGATTTTTTAAAATGCAGACATTTTTTCTCTTTGTTTACTGGTATCTGCAGTACCTAAATTTATAACTTTTTAATAGATAACCTGCAGACTATACAACGGAAATTACAGTATTTACTGCAAATTACAAAATCTAAAAGTAAAAATGATAATTAGGTGCCAGGGACAGATTTCTAGCAGCCTGGCTCTCTGAATTCGTCGAGCCCTGAGTGCAAGCAACACTTATGCCATTGCAGCTCTCAGGATTTTTGTTTTTGCTAAATAGAGAATTTTGTGAAGTGTGGCTCTTACACCGATGTGGTGCTTAACCTGAAAATTATATTTACAATAAAAAAGAAAAATGGAGTGGTATACAGCCCTCCCTATTTACACTTGGGAGTTGTGAATCACCTTTACTGGACATTGTCCAATAAGACCTGATTAAATAGCTGGTCTCTCCTATCGGATAACACTATTCTCATGCATTAAAGTCATGACATGACAAGTAGTTGATTTGAATAGTTTCCTAGTAGGACGACGACAAAACTAAAAAAAAAAAGAAAAAAAAAAGTACTTACGAAACAAAACTTATAATTCATCCTGAAGCAATGGCAGGTCTCTCACATGCTGATATTTTTGTGTGAATGCTGCACATAATCTGGCAGAGCCATGCCAGATGTCGAAGCTGTGACTGGGTAAACAAACGCAAGGGAAGCAAAAGCAGCTTTCACTTAGATTTGCCAAGGCTAAGAGCGTAGCAAATTGGCAGATATTTTGCTCTCTCTTTTTCCAGCAAGCCAGATTTTAAATGTAACCTTATGATGCCAACTCACCATCTTACTGTGCTTTGCAATGCAATTAATGTTTGCAAGATTTTCTTTGTAGCACTCAGTTTTCAGACATAGGACTGAGTTGATCCCGCGGCAGTTAGTTTCCAAAATATCTTGTAGGGCACTCCCTTCACGAGTCCAGTTCCTACCCTCCATTCAGCTGCATCATTGCTCCTGTGGGTGAAACTTCAATATTACTTTTAACACTTTCCAGAGTTTCTCTAAATTTCTGAGTGTCTCTCAGAAGATTCTGAGCTGTAGATGCAACCATGCAAATTTCTGCTATTTTCAGAGTACTGGTAAGAAATGTAAATCAACTTTGTGATCTTTTCCCCAAGGCCTAGAACCAAGTTGTGTTTTGCAAGGGACCACTAAGTCCCAATTAACAGCAACCAACTTTTTCTTTCCCATTGCTGCTCCTGTTACAACATAACACTTGATTTCTTTTTAAGCCTCTTTATGTCCGATTAATTTTTTTTTTTTTTTTTTGCTGATCTAGACAAGATATCTTAATGGCTTGTGGTGTTTGGCTGCTCTTAACAGACCTTCCTCCCCCCTGCTTTGCTGAAGCAAGAGGCTCAGTTTGGTAATCTTCACCTCTGTGCGTGTAGTTTCTTCATTAAAATACTCCCTTTTAGAATCTCACAAAAAAATTCTCGTTCCCTATGTCCGAAGTCTTAATTTTCCCTGGTCATAACAATATCATTAACTCAGAAAACATCTTGCGTACCAGCAATGAAAGTAGTCAACACCTGGAAAAGGTTTCTTGGTGATTTGAAGCTATTAATGCCACACAATATCTAGTGCATAAAATCTTCAATCACAACCAAGGTTGGAATTTAACCACTCCATCCAAAAAATTGGGAATGCTCATCTCTTATTGTTTTATAACTTTTTAACATGGATGTTTACTCTGCACCTTTGCACAAATACATTAAAATGATTAAACATTCAAAAAAATTTTTTATCCATGAAGTTCACCACACATTTGAAAGATTTACTGTGCTTCTTAATGGCTGGTGACCAAAACAAAATATTACTTGCTGTTCTGTTAGAGGATAACACTCTTTGAAGGTGCATGCACAGAATTGTGTATGGTATAGTCTCCTCATTAAATCTTTCACGTGGCCCAAACACCTAAGAGCATTACTCTCCATCCTGTTAACATTTTGCATCACATTACACAACTGCAATACATCTTCAATCCTCACACAATCAGAACGAGCCCCCCCACACCCACATCTCTCCAGCACACGAACGACTCCTATGTCTCTTCTGTAGTACCCATGTTTCACTGCCATACATCAGAGCAGGAACAATTTTGCTTTCACACACAGCCACTTGGGACTTTCTTGAGAATCCATCATTTTTGTTAAATCCTCCTAAAGCAGCTATGACTTTTAATGAGTTCACTCGCCTACTAATTTGTTCTCTCGGTCAAACATGTTTAACTGATCAATCACTGTTCTATTTAGACTTATCCTGCATTCAGTACTAATAACAGTTCCTCGCTCAAAACCATAACTTTGGTTTGTTTTTCCTTATTTATACTCAGTTTGTAATTCATACAAACTTCGTAAATCAGGGCCAACATACTCTGCAACTCACTTTTGTTCTCTGCCAGCAGGATAGTGTCATCAGCATATAGCAATCTACAAACACGGACATTACCAAGGCATAAACAAGAACTGTTCATTTCTGAATCGTGCATGCACACATCCATAAATACACTGACGGAAAAAAAAATCCCAACACCACGAAAAAATAGTTGTAGAGGAATAAAATGGCGGTAATACATTTGTATAGGTAACATATTTAATCGATTAAGGTTTTAAGATCACAGCTTAATGTAAGCGCGAGAAGAGCCAATTTTAAATGTGAAATGCTGGTACATTAATAACCGGTGTAACCGCCAGAATGTTGAATGCAAGCACGCAAACATTCATGCATTGTGTCGTACAGGTGCTGGATGTCAGTTTGTGGGATGGAGTTCCATGCCTGTTGCACTTGGTCGGTCAATATAGAGACGGTTAATGCTGGTTGGGGGTGACGCTGGAGTTGTCGTCCAATGATGTCCCATACGTGCTCCATTGGTAAAAGATCTGGTGATCTAGCAGGCCATGGCAACATGTCGAGACTCTCTAGAGCATGTTGGGTTACAACAGCAGTATGCGGGCGAGGGTTATCCTGTTGGAAAACACCCCCTGGAATGCTGTTCATGAATGGCAGCACAACAGGTTGAATCACCAGACCGACGTACAACTGTGCCGCCAGGGTGCGTGGGACAACCACGAGAGTGCTTCTGCTGTCATAGGAAATTTCTCCCCAGACCATAACTCCAGGTGTAGGTCCAGTGTGTCTCTGCCGCAGACAGGTTGGTTGCAGGCGCTCACCTGGCCTCCTCCTAACCAACACACGGCCATCACCGACACACAGGCAGAACCAACTTTCATCAGAAAACACAACAAATCTCCACTCCGTCCTTCAATCAGCTCTAGCTTGACACCACTGACGTCGCAAACGGCAGTGGTTTGGAGTAAGTGGAATTCACGCTACAGGGCGTCAGGCTCGGAGCTGTCCTTCAAGTAACCGACTTGTAACAGTTCGTTGTGTCACTGTGATGGCAAATGCAGCTCGAATTGCTGCCACAGCCATACACGGCGGTCTTCCCTCTCAGTAGTGCCACGTGGCCAGCCGGAACCCGGTCTTCTTAAGCAGTACCTTCCCTTGACCACCGATGCCAACAATCATGCACAATGGCTACATTCCTGCCAAGTCGTTCTGCAATATTGCGGAACGAAAATATACCTTCTCGTAGCCCTATTACACGACCTTGTTCAAACTCCATGAGCTATTGATAATGGCTTCTTCGTCTTCTTAAAGGCATTCTTGACTAACAACACACTATGTCGAATCTCGACGACTACTAACACTCACGAACGTTACAGCGCGTATTTACAGCAAACCTGCTTTGCATGTTCCGAGGCGCTACTAGCGCCCACGTATGCGCCGAGCGCGAAATTTGAATAGACGTCATCTTACAGATGTACTCTCACCGCCTACCAAATGTCGTTTATCTAACACAACCCCTTCTTGGTGTTGGGATTTTTTTCCCCGTCAGTGTATATTAAACAGCCATGGTGACACCACACAACCTTGTCTGAATCCTGCTCCAATAGAAAACCATTTTGATACACCACCATTTACGTGTACAGATGTTCCTCCCCTACTGTGTCAAATAACAGAATCCAACAGCACAAAAATTATAATTAGTAGCGTCAAAAATATTCTAAAAGTGGGACCTACAAAAAAAAAAAAAAAAACCTCAGACAAATGCCTCAGCCATCATACAGGCATTTATGTCCAGAAAAGATCACTAGTTACACAAAAAACTTGCTTCACTAGCGACTACTTCCTTGACATAACATCCTTCAGACTCGTCATCTGTTCATCACTGGTCATTTGAACACATTAAAAGGTAAACCATTTCACAGAAACTTGACAGTACATGGATTCTGAAGGATTATACTTGATATATTATGTGGCTCTTCAAATGCCAGTTGTGCTGCAACCAACTGTCAAACACCTCGCAGATGTTTTAAAATGCAAACTTTTTTTTTCTTTTTGTTTACTCTGCAGTACCTAAATGTATAACTTTTTAATAGATAATCTGCAGACTATACAAGGAAATTAAAGTATTTACTGGAAGTTACGAAATCTGAAGTAAAAACGATAATTGGGTGTTGGGGACAGATTCCTAGCAGCATGGGCAATCTGGCACTCGGTATTTGTCGAACCCTAAGTGCAAGCAACACTTATGCCGTTGCAGCACTCAGAATTTTTTTTTTTTGATAGAGGATTTTGTGAAGTATGGCTCTTACACCGATGTGGTGCTTAACCTGAAAATTATAATTACATAAAAAAAAAAAAAAAAACAGAGCGGAATACAGCCCTCCATATTTAAGCTTGGAGTTGTGAATCACCTTTACTGGACATTTTGTTGTCCAATGAGACCTGATTTAAATAGCTGGTCTCTCCTATCGGATCTCACTATTCTCATGCATTAAAGTCCTGACAAGTAGTTTATTTGAATCATTTCCTAGTAAGATAAGGACCCCAAAAAAAAAAAAAAAAAAAAAAGAATTATGGAACAAAATTTATGATTCGTCCAGAAACAATGGCAGATCTCGCACACGCTGATATTTTTGTGTGAATGTTGCAGATAATCTGGTAGAGCCATGCCAGATGATCGAAGCTGTGACTGGGTAAACAAATTTAAGGGAAGCAAATGCAGCTTTGACTTAGATATGCCAAGGCTAAGAGCACGGCAAAGTGGGAGATGTTTTGCTGTCTCTTTTCCAGCAAGCCAGATGTTACATGCAACCTTGTGATGCAAACTGACCGTCTTACTGTGCTTTCCAATGCAATCAATGTTTGCAAGATTTTCTTTGTAGCACTCAGTTTTCAGACATATGACTGAGTTGATCCTGATGCAGTTAGTTTCCAAATTATCTTGTAGGGCCAAGGGGGCCCACTGACTCCCTTCTAGAGTCCAATTCCTACCCTCCATTCAGCTGCATCATTGCTCTTGTGGGCGAAACTTCAACATTACTTTTAACACTTTCCAGAGTTTCTCCAAATTCCCGAGTGTTTCTCAGAAGATTCTGAGCTATAGATGAGACCATGCAAATTTCTGCTTTTTTCAGACTACTGGCAAGAAATGTATACCAACCTTGTTATCTGTTCCCCCATTTTTCGGCCTAGAAGCAAGTTGTGTTTTCTAAGGGACCACAATGTCATAATTTTTGCAGGTCTGCCCCTTTGCAACAGAAACCAATTTTTTCTTTCTCATTGCTGCTCCTGTTACAACATAACACGACTTCTTTTTTAAACCTCTTTATGTCCGATAGAAAAAAAAAAATTCTGATCCAGACATCCTAATGGCTTGTGTTTGGCTGCTTTTAACAGACCCCCACCCCTTGCTTTGCCGAAACAAGAGGCTCAGTTTGGTAATCTTCACCTCTGTGCGTGTATTTTCTTCATTAAAATCCTTTCTTTTAGAATCTCACAAAAATTCGTCATTCCTATGTCTGAAGTCTTAATTTCCCTGGCCATAACAATATCATTAACTCAGAAAACATTTTACATGGCAGAAATGAAAGTAGTTAACACCTGGAAAAGGTTTCTTTGTGAATTTAGGCCTTAATGCCACACAATATCTAGTGTACAAAATCTTCAATCACAACCAGGGTTGGAATTTAACCACTCCATCCAAAAAATTGGGACTGCCTCATCTTATTAATTTATAATTTTTTAACATGGATGTTTACTCTGCACTTTTGCACTAATACATTATGATTAAATCCATGAAGTTCACCATGCATAAAGATTTACAGTGCTTCTTAATGGCTGGTGACCAAAACAAAATATTGCTTGTTCTGTAAGAGGATAAAACTCTTTGTAGGTGAATGCACGAAATTGTGTATGATATAGTCTCCTCATTAAATCTTTCACGTGGTCCAAACACCTAAGAGCATTACTCTCCATCCTGCTAACATTTTGCTTCACATTACACAAGTGCACACATCTTCAATCCTCACACATGCAGAACGAGCCCCCCCCCCATGACAACTCTCCAGCACACGAACAACTCCCATGTCTCTTCTGTAGTACCCAGGTTTCACTGCCATACATCAGAGAAGGAACAATTACACTTTTATACACAGCCATTTGGGACTTTCTTGAGAACCCATCATTTCTGTGAAATCCTCCTAAAGTAGCTATGACTTTTAATGAGTTCACTCGCCTACTAATTTGTTCTCTCGGTCAAACATGCTTACCTGATCAATCACTGTTCTATTTAGACTTATCCTGCATTCAATACTAATAACAGTTCCTCGCTCGAAAACCGTGACTTTGGTTTTTCCCTTATTTATACTCAGTTTGTAATTCATACAAATTTGGTAAATTAGGGTTAACATACACTGCAACTCACTTTTGTTCTCTGCCAGTAGGACAGCGTCATCAGCATATTGCAAACTACACGCACTGACATTACCAAGGCATAAGCAAGTACTGTTCATTTGTGCATCACGCATGCACACAGCCATAAATATATTAAACAGCCATGGTGACACCACACAACCTTGTCTGAATCCTGCTCCAATAGAAAACCATTTTGATACACCACCATTTACGTGTACAGATGTTCCTCCCCTACTGTGTCAAATAACAGAATCCAACAGCACAAAAATTATAATTAGTAGCGTCAAAAATATTCTAAAAGTGGGACCTACAAAAAAAAAAAAAAAAAAAAAGACCTCAGACAAATGCCTCAGCCATCATACAGGCATTTATGTCCAGAAAGATCACTAGTTACACAAAAAACTTGCTTCACTAGCGACTACTTCCTTGACATAACATCCTTCAGACTCGTCATCTGTTCATCACTGGTCATTTGAACACATTAAAAGGTAAACCATTTCACAGAAACTTGACAGTACATGGATTCTGAAGGATTATACTTGATATATTATGTGGCTCTTCAAATGCCAGTTGTGCTGCAACCAACTGTCAAACACCTCGCAGATGTTTTAAAATGCAAACATTTTTTTTTCTTTTTGTTTACTGGTATCTGCAGTACCTAAATGTATAACTTTTTAATAGATAATCTGCAGACTATACAAGGAAATTAAAGTATTTACTGGAAGTTACGAAATCTGAAGTAAAAACGATAATTGGGTGTTGGGGACAGATTCCTAGCAGCATGGGCAATCTGGCACTCGGTATTTGTCGAACCCTAAGTGCAAGCAACACTTATGCCATTGCAGCACTCAGAATTTTTTTTTTTTGATAGAGGATTTTGTGAAGTATGGCTCTTACACCGATGTGGTGCTTAACCTGAAAATTATAATTTCATAAAAAAAAAAAAAAAAAAAACAGAGCGGAATACAGCCCTCCATATTTAAGCTTGGAGTTGTGAATCACCTTTACTGGACATTTTGTTGTCCAATGAGACCTGATTTAAATAGCTGGTCTCTCCTATCGGATCTCACTATTCTCATGCATTAAAGTCCTGACAAGTACTTTATTTGAATCATTTCCTAGTAGGATAAGGACCAAAAAAAAAAAAAAAAAAAAAAAAGGAATTATGGAACAAATTTTATGATTCGTCCAGAAACAATGGCAGATCTCGCACACGCTGATATTTTTGTGTGAATGTTGCAGATAATATGGTAGAGCCATGCCAGATGATCGAAGCTGTGACTGGGTAAACAAATTTAAGGGAAGCAAATGCAGCTTTGACTTAGATTTGCCAAGGCTAAGAGCACGGCAAAGTGGGAGATGTTTTGCTGTCTCTTTTCCAGCAAGCCAGATGTTACATGCAACCTTGTGATGCAAACTGACCGTCTTACTGTGCTTTCCAATGCAATCAATGTTTGCAAGATTTTCTTTGTAGCACTCAGTTTTCAGACATATGACTGAGTTGATCCTGATGCAGTTAGTTTCCAAATTATCTTGTAGGGCCAAGGGGGCCCACTGACTCCCTTCTAGAGTCCAATTCCTACCCTCCATTCAGCTGCATCATTGCTCTTGTGGGCGAAACTTCAACATTACTTTTAACACTTTCCAGAGTTTCTCCAAATTCCCGAGTGTTTCTCAGAAGATTCTGAGCTATAGATGAGACCATGCAAATTTCTGCTTTTTTCAGACTACTGGCAAGAAATGTATACCAACCTTGTTATCTGTTCCCCCATTTTTTGGCCTAGAACCAAGTTGTGTTTTCTAAGGGACAACAATGTCCTAATTTTTGCAGGTCTGCCCCTTTGCAACAGAAACCAATTTTTTCTTTCTCATTGCTGCTCCTGTTACAACATAACACTCGACTTCTTTTTTAAACCTCTTTATGTCCGATAGAAAAAAAAATTCTGATCTAGACATCCTAATGGCTTGTGTTTGGCTGCTTTTAACAGACCCCCACCCCCTTGCTTTGCCAAAACAAGAGGCTCAGTTTGGTAATCTTCACCTCTGTGCGTGTATTTTTTTCATTAAAATCCTCCCTTTTAGAATCTCACAAAAATTCGTCATTCCTATGTTTGAAGTCTTAATTTCCCTGGCCATAACAATATCATTAACTCAGAAAACATTTTACATGGCAGAAATGAAAGTAGTTAACACCTGGAAAACGTTTCTTTGTGAATTTAAGCTTTAATGCCACACAATATCTAGTGTACAAAATCTTCAATCACAACCAGGGTTGGAATTTAACCACTCCATCCAAAAAATTGGGATTGCCTTATCTTATTAATTTATAATTTTTTAACATGGATGTTTACTCTGCACTTTTGCACTAATACATTATGATTAAATCCATGAAGTTCACCATGCATAAAGATTTACAGTGCTTCTTAATGGCTGGTGACCAAAACAAAATATTGCTTGTTCTGTAAGAGGATAAAACTCTTTGTAGGTGAATGCACGAAATTGTGTATGATATAGTCTCCTCATTAAATCTTTCACGTGGTCCAAACACCTAAGAGCATTACTCTCCATCCTGCTAACATTTTGCTTCACATTACACAACTGCACACATCTTCAATCCTCACACATGCAGAACGAGCCCTCCCCCCCCCATGACAACTCTCCAGCACACGAACAACTCCCATGTCTCTTCTGTAGTACCCAGGTTTCACTGCCATACATCAGAGAAGGAACAATTACACTTTTATACACAGCCATTTGGGACTTTCTTGAGAACCCATCATTTCTGTGAAATCCTCCTAAAGTAGCTATGACTTTTAATGAGTTCACTCGCCTACTAATTTGTTCTCTCGGTCAAACATGCTTACCTGATCAATCACTGTTCTATTTAGACTTATCCTGCATTCAATACTAATAACAGTTCCTCGCTCGAAAACCATGACTTTGGTTTTTCCCTTATTTATACTCAGTTTGTAATTCATACAAATTTGGTAAATTAGGGTTAACATACTCTGCAACTCACTTTTGTTCTCTGCCAGTAGGACAGCGTCATCTGCATATTGCAAACTACACGCACTGACATTACCAAGGCATAAGCAAGTACTGTTCATTTGTGCATCACGCATGCACACAGCCATAAATATAATAAACAGCCATGGTGACGCCACACAACCTTGTCTGAATCTTGCTCCAATAGAAAAACATTTCGATACACCACCATTTACATGTACAGATGCTCCTCCACTACTGTGCCAAATAACAAAATCCAACAGCACAAAAATTATAATTAGTAGCGTCAAAAATATTCTGAAAGTGGGACCTACAAAAAAAAAAAAAAAAAAGACCTCAGACAAATGCCTCAGCCATCATACAGGCATTTATGTCCAGAAAGATCACTAGTTACACAAAAAACTTGCTTCACTAGCGACTACTTCCTTGACATAACATCCTTCAGACTCGTCATCTGTTCATCACTGGTCATTTGAACACATTAAAAGGTAAACCATTTCACAGAAACTTGACAGTACATGGATTCTGAAGGATTATACTTGATATATTATGTGGCTCTTCAAATGCCAGTTGTGCTGCAACCAACTGTCGAACACCTCGCAGATGTTTTAAAATGCAAACATTTTTTTCTTTTTGTTTACTGGTATCTGCAGTACCTAAATTTATAACTTTTTAATAGATAATCTGCAGACTATACAAGGAAATTACAGTATTTACTGAAAATTACGAAATCTGAAGTAAAAATGATAATTGGGTGCCAGGGACAGATTCCTAGCAGCCTCGGCAATCTGGCTCTCGGGATTTGTCGAGCCCCGAGTGCAAGCAACACTCGTGCCATTGCAGCAGAATTCTTTTTTTTTTTTTTTTTTTTGGGGTAAATAGAGCATTTTGTGAAGTGCGGCTCTTACATCGATGCAGTGCTTAACCTGAAAATTATAATTACATTAAAAAAGAAAAACAGAGTGGAATACAGCCCTCCATATTTAAGCTTGGAGTTGTGAATCACCTTTACTGGACATTTTGTTGTCCAATGAGACCTGATTTAAATAGCTGGTCTCTCCTATCGGATAACACTATTCTCGTGCATTAAAGTCCTGACAATTAGTTGATTTGAATCATTTCCTAGTAGGATAAGGACCAAAAAAAAAAAAAAAAAAAAAAGGAATTATGGAGCAAAAATTTATAATTCATCCAGAAGCATTGGCAGATCTCACACGTGCTGATATTTTTATGTGAAGGCTTCAGATAATTTGGCAGAGCCATGCCAGATGATCGAAGCTGTGACTGGGTAAACAAACGTAAGGGAAGCAAAAGCAGCTCTCGCTTAGATTCGCCAAGGCTAAGAGTGTAGCAAAGTGGCAGATGTTTTGCTGTCTCTTTTCCAGCAAGCCAGATTTTAAATGTAACCTTATGATGCCAACTCACCGTCTTACTGTGCTTTGCAATGCAATTAATGTTTGCAAGATTTTCTTTGTAGCACTCAGTTTTCAGACATAGGACTGAGTTGATCCTGCCGCAGTTAGTTTCCAAAATATCTTGTAGGGCACTCCCTGCACGAGTCCAGTTCCTACCCTCTATTCAGCTGCATCATTGCTCCTGTGGGTGAAACTTCAATATTACTTTTAACACTTTCCAGAGTTTCTCTAAATTTCTGAGTGTCTCTCAGAAGATTCTGAGCTGCAGATGCGACCATGCAAATTTCTGCTATTTTCAGAGTACTGGTAAGAAATGTAAATCAACTTTGTGATCTGTTCCCCCATTTTTTGGCCTAGAACCAAGTTATGTTTTCCAAGGGACCACAAAGTCCCAATTTTTGAAGATCTGCCTTCTTGCAACAGCAACCAATTTTTTCTTTCCCATTGCTGCTCCTGTTACAACATAACACTTGACTTCTTTTTTAAGCCTATTTAGGTCTGATTAATTTTTTTTTTTGCTGATCTAGACAAGATATCTTAATGGCTTGTGGTGTTTGGCTGCTTTTAACAGACCCCCACCCCCTGCTTTGCTAACGCAAGAGGCTCAGTTTGGTAATCTTCACCTCTGTGCGTGTATTTTCTTCATTAAAATACTCCCTTTTAGAATCTCACAAAAATTTCTCATTCCCTATGTCTGAAGTCTTAATTTCCCTCGTCATAACAATATCATTAACTAAGAAAACATCTTACGTACCAGCAATGAAAGTAGTCAACACCTGGAAAAGGTTTCTTGGTGATTTAAAGCTATTAATGCCACACAATATCTAGTGCATAAAATATTCAATCACAACCAAGGTTGGAATTTAACCACTCTATCCAAAAAATTGGGATTGCCCATCTTTTATTGTTTTATAACTTTTTTAACATGGATGTTTACTCTGCACCTTTGCACAAATACATTAAAATGATTAAATATTCAAAAAAAACTTTTCTATCCATGAAGTTCACCACGCATTTGAAATATTTACTGTGCTTCTTAATGGCTGCTGACCAAAACAAAATATTACTTGCTGTTCTGTTAGAGGATAAAACTCTTTGAAGGTGCATGCACAAAATTGTGTATGGTATAGTCTCCTCATTAAATCTTTCACGTGGCCCAAACACCTAAGGGCATTACTCTCCATCCTGTTAACATTTTGCATCACATTACACAACTGCAATACATCTTCAACCCTCACACAATCAGAACGAGCCCCCCCCCCACACACACACACACATCTCTCCAGCACACGAACGACACTTATGTCTCTTCTGTAGTACCCAGGTTTCACTGATATACATCAGAGCAGGAACAATTTTGCTTTCACAAACAGCTACTCGGGACTTCCTTGAGAATCCATCATTTCTGTTAAATCCTCCTAAAGCTGCTATGACTTTTAATGAGTTCACTTACCTACTAATTTGTTCTCTCGGTCAAACATGTTTATCTGATCAATCACTGTTCTATTTAGAATTATCCTGCATTCAGTACTAATAACAGTTCCTTGCTCGAAAACCATAACTCTGGTTTTCCCTTATTTATACTCAGTTTGTAATTCATACAAACTTCGTAAATCAGGGCCAACATACTCTGCAACTCACTTTTGTTCTCTGCCAGCAGGACAGTGTCATCAGCATATAGCAATCTACAAACACGGACATTACCAAGGCATAAACAAGAACTGTTCATTTGGGAATCATGCATGCACACATCCATAAATATATTAAACAGCCATGGTGACGCCACACAACCTTGTGTGAATCCTGCTCCAATAGAAAACCATTTCGATACACCACCATCCATTTACGTGTACAGATGTTCCTCCCCTACTGTGTCAAATAACAGAATCCAACAGCACAAAAATTATAATTAGTAGCGTCAAAAATATTCTGAAAGTGGGACCTACAAAAAAAAAAAAAAAAAAAAAGATATTACCTCAGACAAATGCCTCAGCCATCATACAGGCATTTATGTCCAGAAAGATCACTAGTTACACAAAAAACTTGCTTCACTAGCGACTACTTCCCTGACATAACATCCTTCAGACTCGTCATCTGTTCATCACTGGTCATTTGAACATTTGAACACATTAAAAGGTAAACCATTTCACAGAAAATTGACAGTACATGGATTCTGAAGGATTATACTTGATATTATATCATGTGGCTCTTCAAATGCCAGTTGTGCTGCAACCAACTGACAAACACCTCGCAGATGTTTTAAAATGCCGACATTTTTTTCTTTTAGTTTACTGGTATCTGCAGTACCTAAATTTATAACTTTTTAATAGATAATCTGCAGACTATACAAGGAAATTACACTATTTACTGCAAATTACGAAATCTGAAGTAAAAATGATAATTGGGTGTCGGGGACAGATTCCTAGCAGCCTGGGCAATATGGCACTCGGTATTTGTTGAACCCTAAGTGCAAGCAACAGTTATGCCATTGCAGTTCTCAGAATTTTTTTTTTTTTTTTTTTGATAGAGGATTTTGTGAAGTATGGCTCTTACACCGATGTGGTGCTTAACCTGAAAATTATAATTACATAAAAAAAAAAAAAAAATCAGAGCGGAATACAGCTCTGAGTTTTTTATATATATATTTAAGCTTGGAGTTGCGAATCACCTTTACTGGACATTTTGTCCAATGAGACCTGATTTAAATAGCTGGTCTCTCCTATCTGATAACACTATTCTCATGCATTAAAGTCCTGACAAGTAGTTGACTTGAATCATTTCCTAGTAGGATAAGGACCCCCCAAAAAAAAAAAAAAAAAAGGAATTATGGAACAAAAATTTATGATTCGTCCAGAAACAATGGCAGATCTCGCACATGCTGATATTTTTGTGTGAATGTTGCAGATAATCTGGTAGAGCCATGCCAGATGATCGAAGCTGTGACTGGGTAAACAAATTTAAGGGAAGCAAATGCAGCTTTGACTTAGATTTGCCAAGGCTAAGAGCACGGCAAAGTGAGAGATGTTTTGCTGTCTCTTGTCCAGCAAGCCAGATTTTACATGCAACCTTGTGATGCAAACTGACCGTCTTACTGTGCTTTCCAATGCAATCAATGTTTGCAAGATTTTCTTTGTAGCACTCAGTTTTCAGACATATGACTGAGTTGATCCTGATGCAGTTAGTTTCCAAATTATCTTGTAGGGCCAAGGGGCCCCCAGTTAGTTTCCAAATTATCTTGTAGGGCCAAGGGGACTCCCTTCTAGAGTCCAATTCCTACCCTCCATTCAGCTGCATCATTGCTCTTGTGGGCGAAACTTCAACATTACTTTTAACACTTTCCAGAGTTTCTCCAAATTCCTGAGTGTTTCTCAGAAGATTCTGAGCTATAGATGAGACCATGCAAATTTCTGCTTTTTTCAGACTACTGGCAAGAAATGTATACCAACCTTGTTATCTGTTCCCCCATTTTTCAGCCTAGAAGCAAGTTGTGTTTTCTAAGGGACCACAATGTCCTAATTTTTGAAGATCTGCCTTTGCAACAGAAACCAATTTTTTCTTTCTCATTGCTGCTCCTGTTACAACATAACACTAGAATTCTTTTTTAAGCCTCTTTCTTTATGTGCGATAGAAAAAAAAATTCTGATCTAGACAAGATATCTTAATGGCTTGTGGTGTTTGGCTGCTTTTAACTGACCCCCACCCCCTTGCTTTGCCGAAACAAGAGGCTCACAGTTTCGGAATCTTCACCTCTGTGTGTGTATTTTCTTCATTAAAATCCTCCCTTTTAGAATCATACAAAAATTCCTCATTCCCTATGTCTGAAGTCTTAATTTCCCTGGTCATAAGAAGATCATTAACTCAGAAAACATCTTACATGGCAGAAATGAAAGTAGTTAACACCTGGAAAAGGTTTCTTTGTGAATTTAAGCTATTAATGCCACAAAATATCTAGTGTACGAAATCTTTAATCACATCCAGGGTTGGAATTTAACCACTCCATCCAAAAAATTGGGATTGCCTTATCTTATTTATTTATAATTTTTTTAACATGGATGTTTACTCCGCACCTTTGCACTAATACATTAAAATGATTAAATATTCAACATTTTTTTCTATCCATGAAGTTCATCAAGCATTAGAAAGAGTTACAGTGCTTCTTAAAGGCTGGTGACCAAAGCAAAATATTGCTTGTTCTGTAAGAGGATAAAACTCTTGGAAGGTGCATGCACGAAATTGTGTATGGTATAGTCTCCTCATTAAATCTTTCACGTGGTCCAAACACCTAAGAGCATTACTCTCCATCCTGCTAACATTTTGCTTCACATTACACAAGTGCAACACATCTTCAATCCTCACACAAGCAGAACGAGCCCCCCCCCCCACACACACACACACATCTCTCCAGCACACGAACGACTCCTATGTCTCTTCTGTAGTACCCAGGTTTCACTGCCATACATCAGAGAAGGAACAATTACACTTTCATACACAGCCATTCGGGACTTTCTTGAGAACCCATCATTTCTGTGAAATCCTCCTAAAGCAGCTATGACTTTTAATGAGTTCACTCGCCTACTAATTTGTTCTCTCGGTCAAACATGCTTACCTGATCAATCACTGTTCTATTTAGACTTATCCTGCATTCAGTACTAATAACAGTTCCTCGCTCGAAAACCATAACTTTGGTTTTACCCTTATTTATACTCAGTTTGTAATTCATACAAACTTTGTAAATCAGGGCCAACATACTCTGCAACTCACTTTTGTTCTCTGCCAGCAGGACAGTGTCATCAGCATATAGCAATCTACACACACTGACATTACGAAGGCATAAGCAAGTACTGTTCATTTGTGCATCACGCATGCACACATCCATAAATATATTAAACAGCCATGGTGACACCACACAACCTTGTCTGAATCCTGCTCCAATAGAAAAACATTTCGATACACCACCATCCATTTACGTGTACAGATGCTCCTCCACTACTGTGTCAAATAACAGAATCCAACATCACAAAAATTATAATTAGTAGCGTCAAAAATATTCTAAAAGTGGCACCTACCAAAAAAAAAAAAAAAAAAGACCTCAGACAAATGCCTCAGCCATCATACAGGCATTTATGTCCAGAAAGATTACTAGTTACACAAAAAACTTGCTTCACTAGTTACTACTTCCATGACGTAACATCCTTCAGACTCTTCATCTGCTCATCACTGGTCACATGAATATGCTCATGATGCTTACACGTTAAAATATGTGCCATAATTTTTTGGGAAATCGGCAACACATCGATTCTGAAGCACTATACTTCAAACAAATCAACTCAAAGTATCCTGAAAAAAAAAAAAAAGAAAAAAAAAGAAAAGGGAACTACGATTTACTGTTACAGTTCGATGATTCACGAAAGCGATTGTATTAACCATCTGACAATCCTATATAAATTGCATATTCAAAATGGTCACAGTTGATAAGTTAATCACTAACTTCCAAAAAAGTACCACTTATTAACGGAAAAATTGGGTAGATATACATCAGTAATACTAATAAAATGCTGAAATCCATTTTTATTGGTGTAATATACAAAAACTAAAGCAAAACGCAAATCGCTTAGAATAAATTGTTCTAGTGTTTGTAATATTACACCAATAAAAACGAATTTCAGTATCACTTATTGTTATACATTGGGCTCAAGGCCTGGCCAAAAGAACAAGAAAAGCAGGACATCCTACAGCACAGCCAATGGCTTAATGTGATTTCTGAACTATGAAATGTACTTGAAGAAACCAGGACAGGCACCAGCTGCCTCAATTCATGAGGTAAATCCTATATATCACTTGCAGAACAATTTGGTTGTTTAAATATTGTTTGATTTTATCCAAAAAATACAAACAGAACTTTTAGTTAGAACTACTAAACTTATTAAAATGTCCCATATTTTAATAAGTTATAGCTGTTCAAATTACCGGAGAAAGAAACATGGAAACACATGTGAACTGAATTACAAAGTTGTTGCATACATATAACTATGCTTGTAATCACAAGGGAAATTTGACCAACAGCTACAGTAAACAGCATTACGCCAATAAATCTGATCTTACCTAAACAACCTCTTGAACTTGAAGGATGAATTTACCTGGCTAATAAATGCACCCCAAAGCAACCGACTGAACAAGATTCCAATGGAATATGAGCCCAGTTAATACAACAGATTATTAAAAAATAACTTTATGTAATGAATACTTTACTCTCCTAAATGACCCCCCCCCACGCTTCCCACACAAACTTGAATTACTACAATGCTGGTCACCCAAAATGCAACAAAGAAGAAAGCATTTGATTGGCCTGAAATTCGCAGCATGCGTCGCCCGCGAGAGGACATGCAAACGATTAGCCTTGCAGGGCATATGAAAATCATGTGCGCCCGCCACGCCACAGAGAAGCACTATAAGAAGGGTGCACAGAAGGCGGGGTGTAGGTAGTGGAAGTGTGTTGTGCTGCCGGACCTGTGCGTGGGAAGCTTTCTGATGCCTCGGTCACAGAATGCGGCAGTCATTCTAGCACGTTTCGGAGTTCGACATAGGACGAAAAGTGGCTTATCGTACCGAGACATCGGTGCCTGTGTGGGACGACATCCAGCCACAGTGAGGTGAGTATGGATTCGGTGGGTGCAGGAGGGAGGGACGGACCGACGTGAGCGTTTGCTGCAGCCGCGGCACACCACCGAACGAGAGGACCGGTATGTTGTGCGGCCCGCACCGCCACATCACGAACGTTAGCACAGGAATTAGGGTGTGTTGCACAACAACCTGTGGCAGCACGTACCGTTCGACGTCGTCTGCAGAAGTTGGGACTTGTCGCACAGCGGCCATTACTCCGATAACCATTCACGTTACACCACCGGCGAGTGGTGTAACGTCAATGGTTATCGGAGTAATGATTCGTTGTCCTCTCCAACGAATCCTGCTTCTGCCTGCAATACCATGATGGTTGGAACCGCGTGTGGCGACACCGCAGCGAAAGACAGTATGACGCCTGCATTAGGCATCGCCATACCGGTCTGTCGCCTGGCGTGATGGTTTGGGGTGCAATTGGATATGACAGCCGCACTCCTCTGGTACGCATCGCCGGTAAACTCAACAGCCACCGCTAAATCTCCGTCGTTTCGGAGCCGGTAGTCCTACCTTGCCTTCAGGACCTGCCAGCGGCCACGTTTCAACAGGACAATGCGCGCCCGCACGTGGCACGCTTCGTGCAAACAATTCTTCACGGCCCACCAGGTGTCACTGCTTTTGTTGACCACCTGTTCTCCCGATATGTTGCCTATCGGACATGTCTGGTTGCTGATCGGTAACTGAGTGGCCCGGCAAGCACCACCCGCGGCTACGCCTGATTAACTGTGGCAACGTGTGGAAGCAGCCTGGACTGACATACCCCAAACCTACATCCAAAGCCTCTTTCATTCGATGCCGCGGCGCGTAGCAGCCGTTATTGCCAGCCATGGGGGCCACACGAACTATTGATGTCTGCGTGTTCCGCAAGTCGCACGGACCTATAAAGCTCAATCGTTTCATCCTTGTATCTGTTGTTATGTGTCCAGTAAAGCTGGCGTTGCTATCTCGTGTCCTTCTTGGTGTTGCATTTTGGGTGGCCAGCAGTGTATATTTAGATTACATTTACAAGACATCGGGTGTTGTCCACTATCACTTAACCGATTTGACACAAAAGCCTCATTAGAGAATATTTAAGGATCAAAAGGAACTAAGTTTGGTAAGCACTGTTATATCAGGGGAAAAAAATCCCACAATTTTAATCACATCAGCTCAGACTTAACGAGTCATCAAGAAATCAGGACTCTAGCCAATAGTCATCATTACTGAGAAAATAAAAAATAAACTTTCATGTGATGTATACTCACTCCTAAAATGAAACTTGCCTACCACCCTCCAGCTACACACCACCACAAACCTGAATTACCATTTAAATGATATAAAGAGAAAATTGGGTTACTTGGGCAAAATGTTAACTATCACAAAATAGAATTGACATAAAAGCCTTGTTAAAAATATTTAAAGATCAGGAGGAACTAACTTTAGTATATTCACTGCAAGTGTGAAAATTAGGGGGTGGGGCAGGTGCAGAAAAATGCGGCCACCTGGTTACCCAGGACGACCAAAAAAATTACCTGGGGCACCATGGAAACATCACTGAAAAACATGTACCGTAATTTTTGTCGTATAATCCGCAGATAAAAGCAGATTTAAACAAAAACAAAAAAGTTTTGTCGGTTATTCCATTTTTGGATCTTGTGTGTGCTGTGCTGCAAGTGTTTATAGTTCATCCTTTACCGTTTTGACATAACATCTTTGTTGCTGAAATTTACCATCATTGCTATTTATGTCTTGGAAAGGCAACATTTCAGTTACACTGCCGAATTTAAACTTCAAGTGAGGGGCACAACTAAGGATATGATCGTGCCATTACGCGATAGCTTGCAAAAGGTCAGAACTAGCGTGCCGTGATACACTAAGCATGGGTCCAAAACAAACAAACCCGTCGTAAAGCTCTGCGAGAGAATTCACGGAAGTCCAGCCCTCTTTTTTTACTGACCTGTGTGTAAGCCGAACTCGCGTACTTTGAAAGCAGGATTTCTTCCAATCTTGCGAGTATATACAGTATTTTTATGAATTGTTCTATATCAGTAATGCAATACTGTAGAACTGCATCAGCGTGATTAAATTCTTTGTGCTCTATGGACGCCATAGAGCACAATATTTATTTACTACTAAAGCTTCATTTATGCCCAGAGATAAAAATATATTAAAAAAGTTACCTTTAAAAATTAATTAATTAATAAGAATGTCTTTCTTTCTTTTCCAGACTTGGAGGTCTTTATATCACAAACCCCGCTTCTGGATCAACATTTGTGATATGTGGTGTATACGTCGACCCTTCCCCCTGAGTGTCACACACTGCAGATCACATGAAGATTAAAAAAAATTTGTGAATTCTAGTATCTGGGGATAATACAACGAAAATTATGGTAATTCAAGAATTTGCGAGCCCCAGGAGAGGGAAAAAAAGGGGGAGGGGGAGTACAGTTGGGTTTTTTTCCCTGTGGGAGAGATAAGCTAAAGGCTGAGGGTAAAGCATATTTTTGGAAAGAAGTGTACATGATTGGTATATACATACCCTCTCCTTTCCACTGGTTCAATGTCTGGCCACCAAAAAATATACCAGGCAATCAGATTTTAGAATATTTTTCTAACCCTTGGTAGGGGGGGGATCACCCAGTTTTACTTGCATTATCAACTCAGACTTACACTTGAGTCATCAAAAATTCAGGACTCTAGCCAATAGTCATCACTGCTTGCAAATTTTTTTTAATACTCAGCATTTTACATTTCCAACTCAGACATACACTTGAGTAAAAAAAAAAAACAGGACTCTAGCCAAGTCATCACCGCTTGCAATTTTTTTTTAATATTCAGCATTACCACAACATATCTTAACATTAACATTGTAGTGCAAGAAGAAAATTCTTATTCTTGTAATTATCAAACGAAACCTGACATTTTTTATTGTGCAAAGATTGTTTTAATGAAACGTAAAATTGTTTAATGAAATTGAAAAATTTGTTTTACTAAACCAATGCATTCATGACATGAACTGTCCTTATAAACAAAATAGGACAAACAGGTAAATAAAGTACAGCTGTACAACAGATGAAGCAACACTGAGTCCCTAATGTAAAGCTGATAATACTTGCACAGTAAATGGTAGGTAGAAATGGCGCCGCAGAAAAGATTCACATTACACTTTCATAATCTGCCTAACACTTCCATAAAACTTTCAGGTTCTAACATTGGAAACTTCTGAAGCTACGGTGCCAACATATATTAACATTATCCTTCACTCTTTCATACTGAATAGGAGCCAAATTTATTGAGTGGTCAATTTATAGACAAGCAAAAAGTGCCATGGGTCACGTTTGGCCTTCAATACAGCAGAAATTCATCTCAGCACTGACAACAGTTTTTAGGACATTCCAGCTAAGCCAAAAATTAGTGGTGGCCACTGGCGACTAGAAAAATCAAGGTGCCACTAAGAAAAATGCGGATGAGTGAACAATTAATTTTTTGATTAAATTTTTCTCTTATTAATTTGCATTTCTCTTTGCTGTTAGAAAAAACATCTTTTTTAACATTTACCTCAAACACGAGAAAAAGTTATTTTCTGAGCAAATAAGTAGTTGGCAAGCACAGTTATACCAGGGGGAAAAAAATCACCCAATAATTTTTAATCACATCAGCTCAGACTTAACGAGTCATCAGGAAATCAGGACTCTAGCCAATAGTCATCATTACTGAGAAAATAAAAAATAAAAATGAACTTTCATGTGATGTATACTCACTCCTAAAATGAAACTTACCTACAACCCTCCAGCTACACATCACTATAAACCTGAATTACCATTTAAATGACAAAGAGAAAACTGGGTTACTTGGGCAAAATGTCAACTATCACAAAATAGAATTGACATAAAAGCCTTGTCAAAAAAAAAAAATTAAAGATCAGGAGGAACTAACTTTAGTATATTCACTGCAGGTGTGAAAACCAGGGGAGGGAGGCAGATGTAGAAAAATGTGGCTGCCTGGTTACCCAGGGCGACAAAAAATAATTGCCTGGGGCACCATGGAAACATCACCGAAAAACATGTACCATAATTTTTGTCGTATAATCCGCAGATAAAAGCAGATTTAAACAAAAACAAAAAAGTTTTGTCGGTTATTCCATGTTTTGGATCTTGTGTGTGCTGTGCTGCAAGTGTTTATAGTTCATCCTTTACCGTTTTGACATAACGTCTTTGTTGCTGATATTTTCCTTCATTGCTATTTATGATGTCTTGGAAAGGCAACATTTCAGTTACACTGCCGAATTTAAACTTCAAGTGAGGGGCACAACTAAGGATATGATCGTGTCATTACGCGATAGTTTGCAAAAGGTCAGAAAACTAGTGTGCCGCGATACGCAAAGCAGGGGTCTAAAACTTAAACAAGCTCGTCTGTAAGCTCTGCGGGAGAATTCACTGAAGTCCAGCCCCTTTTTTTACTGACCTGTGTGTAAGCCGACTGGCGTACTTTGAAAGCAGGATTTCTTCCAAAAACTTTCAACTAACATGCGAGTATATACGGTATTTTTATGAATTGTTCTATATCAGTAATGCAATACTGTAGAACTGCATCAGCGTGATTAAATTATTTGTGCTCTATGGACACCATAGAGCACAAAATTTAATTACTAAGCTTCATTTATGCCCGGAGATAAAAATATATTAAAAAAGTTACCTTTAAAAATTAATTAATTAATAAGAATGTCTTTTTCTTTCTTTTCCAGACTTGGGGGTCTTTATATCAGAAACCCCGCTTCCAGATCAACATTTGTGATATGTGGTTTAGACGTAGACTCCCCCGAGTGTCACGCACTGCAGATCACACGAAGATTAAATTTTTTTTGCGAATTCCAGTGTTTGCGGATAATACAACAAAAATTGCGGTAATTCAAGAATTTGTGAGCCTCAGGAGAACAAACAAACAAAAAAAAAAAAGTGAGTATAGTTGAGTTTTTTTCCCATGGGAGAGATAAGCTAAAGGCTGAGGATAAAGCATTTTTTTGGACAGAAGTGTACATGATTGGTATATACATACCCTCTCCTTTCCACTGGTTCAATGTCTGGCCACTAAAAAATTTACCAGGCCACCAGATTTCAGAATATTTTTCTAACCCTTGGTAGGGGGGGATCACCCAGTTTTACTTACATTATCAACTCAGACTTACACTTGAGTCATCAAAAATTCAGGACTCTAGCCAATAGTCATCACTGCTTACAAATTTTTTTAATACTCACCATTTTATATTTCTAACTCAGACATACACTTGAGTAAAAAAAAAAAATCAGGACTCTAGCCAATAGTCATCACTGCTCGCAAATTTTTTTTTTTTAAATATTCAGCATTACCACAACATATCTTAACGTTTACATTGTAGTGCAAGTAGAAAATTCTTGTAATTATCAAACCAAACCTGACATTTTTTATAGTGCAAAGATTGTTTTAATGCAACTTAAAATTGTTTAATGAAATTGAAAAATTTGTTTTACTAAACCAATGCATTCATGACATGAACTGTCCTTATAAACAAAATAGGACAAACAGGTAAATAAAGTACAGCTGTACAACAGATGAAGCAACACTAAGTCCCTAATGTAAAGCTGATAATACTTGCACAGTAAATGGTAGGTAGAAATGGCGCCGTAGAAAAGATTCACATTACACTTTCATAATCTGCCTAACACTTCCATAAAACTTTCAGGTTCTACATGGGAAACTTCTGAAGCTACGGTGCCAACATATATTAACATTATCCTTCACTCTTTCATACTGAATACGAGCCAGGTGCCAAATTTATTGAGTGGTCAATTTATAGACAAGCAAAAAATGTCATGGGTCACGTTTGGCCTTCAATACAGCAGAAATTCATCTCAGCACTGACAACAGTTTTTAGGACATTCCAGTTAAAGCCAAAAATTAGTGGTGGCCACTGGTGACTAGAAAAATTAAGTGGCCACTAAGAAAAATGAGGATGAGTGAACAATTAATTTTTTCATTAAACTTTCCCCTTAAAAATTCATTTGCATTTCTCTTTCCTTTTCGAAAGAGAATCTTTTTTAACATTTACCTCAAACTCACTAGAAAAAGTTATTTTCTGAGCAAATAAATAGCTGCAATCTACAGATTCACTCAAGAAAAGGGGATAAAATACTTGTTTCCCCCACTAAAGTTGGGGCTTAGGTTGGAGACAGTTTGATTTTTTTCTTGTCTCATAGACTAAGGTTGCCATTGCCAGAATGTCCTGCATTTCACATAATTCAAATTGTGTTAGTGCCAAGCTACACATAACAAATAAATTAATCTAAAACAAATTCCCAACAAAAACAACAACCATTAGCTATGTACTGTTATAAATACATCAGAACATCTTTTTAGCAGATATTCATAGCAATCTTTAATAAACACTTGATATTCCTTGTAGTTCTTATCGGTCATCAACGTAACAACCCTCAGAAAACTTAAGCTAGAGGGCTGGGCAAGGTCCCGTTTTAATCCTCTTTTTATGAGCTTTAATAAGATATACAACACCATAGGGTTTTTAAGAAATTTGATTTTGAATTTTTCAAAAAGCAAAGTTTTTAAAATTTTGAAAAAAAAAAAACCTCAAAAGATGTTCATACTGTTGTTAATAAATCCTGAGAGTTGTATTGTGATGGGATCATATGCTATACGAGCTTTCAATTTGCAGCAATTGTTGAAAATGCATCTTTTGAGACACTACACATCTCAAAGTCAACAAAAAATAGTTTTTCCTGTCCAAGTGTGTTTAGAGTAGCTCAGAATTTCTCACTGCTGCGAGACTTGCAGGTTTAAACCTGCATCAGACATGTTGGATCATGCACAGAACTCTCACACTACCTTAGTTTCCTTGCAAAGTTTAGTGGTTGGATGTATTCTCCATTGTGCAGATTCTAAATTAAGTTTTGTTGCTTTGCACTTAATGTTTTAATGATTTTGGGTCCTTTTGTGTGTTTTGTTTGTCATTTGAAATGAGTGTGTACAAAAAATGGGAAAAAATTACTGTAAAAGACATTTTTTGAACAGTTCGTGATCAACTTACAATGTGTTTATTTTACTTTCAGATTATAATGTTTGTTAGCCCAACAGCAGAAACATCAGAGTCTTAGTTCCAGGTAAAGGTTTAAATTGAAATTAGTTAAGAAAAGAGGCCAGTAAGGATGGACCAAAGTGACAGGTACCTGATGTTGCATTGTTTCAACCCATTTCAAAAGGCTAATCACACTTATAATAAGAAGGGGTTAAGAACTGTTTCAGAATGGATGTGTACACTATTTTCAGACATGCCAAAAGTTGCTAAAATTTGTGAAAGCTGCAGAAAACATATTAGGAAATTTAAAAATGAGCAAGAAAAGGGTCATCATTGTTCAGTCTCTCAAGATGCTGATAGTGATGATTTAGTGTCAGATTGTGAAAAAAATCCTGATTTTACTTTACAGTCAGAGGCAATCCAGACTCTTAACACCTCCCTTCAAGATTTAAGAGAATCCCCCGTGGACACTAAAAAGGTACAACACAAGCAGTATTCTACAAAAAAAGATCCAGAAAATAAGTTCAGCCTTAAAATGCAAAATTTTTTGTTACCACAGTTTTCTGAGAGTGATGGAGAGGCTCCAGATGAATCAGTCTTAAACAACCTCAAGACTAAATTCAGTATTTCAACCAGCAAGAAAATTAAAATTATGATTCTGACTTGCTTGCCGGAATCATGCAGTGCAAGGAAGATAATGCGAGAATTTAATGCTCCAAACTACATGGCTCGCCAAGCAAAGAAGATCTTAAAGAATAAAGGAATTTTGGCAAGTCCAGATCAGAAACCAGAAAAAAGCCTTCCAGCAGAAACTGCACAAAATGTTTGGTTGTTTTATGAAAGTGATGACATCAGCAGGGCCATGCCTGGTAAAAAAGATTGTGTCAATGAAAGACAGCAATGGTGAGAAAATTCAAGTGTCAAAGAGACTCATTCTGTGTAATTTAATAGAGGCGTACAGTGTGTTAAAAGACAAGTATCCTAACATGCAAGTAAGTTTTTCAAAATTTGCTGAGCTTTGACCCAAAAACTGTATTTTGGCAGGTCAAAGTGGTACTCACACAGTATGTGTGTGTGTGTGTGTGTACCATTCATCAAAATGTTAAACTTATGGTAGAAAATGCTAGGTTGGCTTCATTAACAAATGGTCATATCAAGACATGCAAGGACTGTCTTGCAAAGGTGATATGCAACCCAGGATCGATCGATTGCCATATGGGGGACTGTACATCTTGTCCTGGGACTGCAGAAATCAAAATGTTACTTGAGGAGGCGTTTGATGAAAATATGGTGGAAAAGGTCACTTTCCACCAATGGATTTCTGTTGGTTCAGTTTAGAAACAATGCAGAAATCAACATCAGAGTTCATCGATTTATTTTCTGACAAACTTTCTGTGCTGGTTCGCCATGACTTTCTGGCAAAACAACAAAGTTCATTCATGGACAATATTAAAGAAAACCCAAAAGATTCAGAATTTGCAGTTACTCTTGATTTTGCTGAGAACTACTCATTTGTCATGCAGGATGAGGCACAAAGCTATCACTGGACCAGTGAACAAGCTACGATTCACCCATTTGTAGTGTATTACAAGGGAGAAACAAAAACTGAACATCTTAGCTATGTCGTTATTTCAGAATGTCTGGAACACAACACAGTGGCAGTGTACTGCTTCCAGATAAAACTCAAACTTCTTGAAGTCAATATTTCAAAAAGAACCAAAAAAGATCTATTTCTCCGATGGGTCCGCTGCACAATACAAGAATAAGAAAAACTTAGCCAACTTATGCTGTTATTTTGATAGGACCAGAATACATATGTTTTTTAAAACTTATAAAACTATATACAGGTTGTGAAGGAAAGTGACAAAACTAATTTCTTAACTCAGGAAATTTTTTTAGGTGCCATGGTGACCTGGCATCCGGTACTTGTCGAGCCCCGATGTGATCCCATCACGATCCCACGATACAACTCTCAGAATTTATTAACGACAGTATGAACATCTTTTGAGATTTTTTCGAAATTTTAAAAACTTGGCTTTTTGAAAAATTCAAAATCAAAATTTGGATTTTAAAAAATCAAATTTCTTAAAAACCCTATGGTGTTGTATATCTTATTAAAGCTCATAAAAAGAGGATTAAAACGAGACCTTGCACAGCCCTCTAGCTCAATTAGATGAGCAGCAAATGCAACTTAAAAAATCTTGATTGCAAGTTTTTTTGAAAAATCTGACAACTTTAAAGGTATATAACTGCAAAACCGGTTGACATATTAGCCTAAGTTTTGGGGGTTTTCTTTACCCCTATGAAAGCATTTAGTACACCAATTTTAATCAAAATTCGAGATGGTGAGGTATAATTTGTTCAAAAATTGTGCTGATTTGATGCGGAATGACCCTTCCGTGATGAGAAAAGGAAGATCAGTAATATGGTCACGGAGATAGCACCCCATCGATTTATGGGGAGCAGGAATTTGATATCAGGATGCAGATCAAATATAAAACTTTTCAATAAAAATTATTTGTCCAAAAACTGATGATGTTTTTGATAAAGAATCATTTTTGTGCATTTGTTAGATTATGCAACATGTTAAACTAAACTAAAGTACTTTTGGAATTTGGCACTCTGCATTTTAAATGCGGTTATGAAAGTGAGCTGGTGTTAAACTGAAAATCTGGACTGCACTTAATATAAAAATAATGCATATTTTATAATTAAATCCTTTTCAGATTAGCCGTGTATCCCCACTGAAGAAATTAAAAAACAAAAAACAAATGAAATTAACAATTAACAGAGAAATGCAGTCTGTTGAAATACAATAAAACTTAAATTGTGTACCAAATTGTATACCTCCACAGCTGCTCTAAATTAACATTACAGGCACAAATTAGTACTGAGGCCGATCAAGTTCAATCAGTAAATACACAACAAAGAAAGGAATTTTCAAGTTTTGATTCAGATAAAAATCAGAAATTCAACCTTCTTATTGATGCATTCACTGGATTCATGGAAAAACATGAAAAGAGGGGTGGCACAAATACTGTATGGTGAAACCTAAGAACAAGACCTTTATTGAGCTTCCTCTCAAACTACACCATTTTTATCCAGCAAAGTCTAAGGAAGGCCTACACTATGATAAAGCAAAGACCAGTTGGGACTTTGCACAGGATTTCATCATTAATTGAATAAACCCATTAAAATCTTCAGTATCCAGATTATGTATGTGTTATTTTGGACTGGTATTTTTGAGAATTATTTTCATTTACATATAAAACATGTTAACCATAAAAATGAGAAATTTGACCTTTGGGCTGTTGCTTCAAAATTAATGCAATGGTAAAACATGAAGAGGGGTGGCACAAATTTAGAGAAACAAATGCTGTGTAGCGAAACCCTTTAGTGAGCTCCCTCTCAAACTACACCATTTTCACCTAGGAAAGTCTAAAGAAGGTCTGCACTATGAAGAACAGACCAGCTGGAATATTGCATAGGCTTACATCATTGGTTAAATAAATCCTTATTAAAATTTTCAGTATCAGCTATGAAGGTAAAAATATTCCAAATACGTGGCGACAATTAATAAATAAATACATCGCTCTTTCCACGTTCCAGAAACACACAGCAACCGAAAAATTGTTTTTCAGCCGCCGCTGTGGAATCGAACCAACAGAACTCTCGGTATCGCGCCGAGTGCGTTACCTTTACGCCAGTAGCTGAGCCCATCTTACGTCTCAGTAGCTGAGCCCATCTTACGGATTTATGATGTCAGTAGCTGACTTTAAAAATACACATAGCACCGTGGATTGTTGGCCCCCGTGGCGTAAAGGTAACGCACTCGGCACGATACCGAGAGTTCTGTTGGTTCGATTCCACAGCGGCGGCTGAAAAACAATTTTTCGGTTGCTGTGTGTTTCTGGAACGTGGAAAGAGCGATGTATTTATTTATTATTATTATTTATCAGCTATGAACATGCTACTACTCAACTGGTATTTTTGAAAACTGTTTCATTCACATATACACGGTCGAGTCATATTATTGTGACCACTAGCTAATATCCAGAGTAACCACCGTGTGCAGCACGGACAGCTGCTAAACATGGCTGGGAGTGACTCAATAAAGATGCTGGAAGGTGTTCACAGGTATGTGGAGCCATGCTGACTACAGTGCAACTGACAGTTGCTAGATCCTCCACCACACAGATGCTCAATTTGGTTTAAGTCTGGGGAATTAGGGGGCCATGGAAGTATTTTGAAGTCTTCATTGTGCTCTTCTAACCACTCTTGGACACTTCTAGCTGTGTGACACGTCACATTGTAGTGCTGGAAGATCCCATCTGCCCCAGGGAAGAAAATCAGCATGTAGGGGTGTACGTGGTTGACACGGATGGATTCATAACTAATTTGGTTCGTAGTGTGCCTTCCACAGGTATGAGTGGACCCAGGGAATGCCATGAAAACATTCCCCGTACCATAACGCTGCCTTTCACCAACTCATGTTCTTCCAGCAATGGTTAAAGAGTGTTTGTTCTCAGACGTTCTCACCTTATACGACAACGTCCATCCATTCGATGAAGCAGAAAACGTGACTCATCAGAGAAGGCAATCCTTTAACAATCAGCGGAGGTCCAATTTCGATATTGCCATGCAAATGCAAGCCTTTTCTGCCAATGCACCTTTGTTAGCATAGGTGCAGTGACCATACATCTGCATCGGAACCCCATACGCAGCAGGGTTTGCTGAACTGCTGTTTTCGACACACTTCCGGTAGCCCCCTGGTTCATTTGGCCAGTGAGTTGCTCCACTGTAGCATGTCGATCGGCCCTCACACAACTTCGCAGCCAACGTCCCCCTCTCACACCAATGGCATTCAGTACTCTACAGTTTCCACCTTGCTTTTTCCCAATGGTGCCATTTCTCCAATCACAATACACTTTAACCACAGCAGCATGCGAACAGTTCAAACTGTGCTGTTTCAGAAATACTGCACCCTTGGCCCGAAAGCCGATAACCATTCCTTTTTGCAAATCTGATAAATCACTCCTTTTATCCATGACAGCAACGAATGATATGCTTTCAGATTGCCTACAGCACATCTTATATACCCTTCAAGCTAGATCACGACACGTGCCTTCTATCATTGGCTACACGCTGTTGACATCAAAAGTAGGAGGTGGTCACAACAATGTGACTCTACTGTGTAAAATGGGAAATTCAACTTGCTTACACTAACACAGTGGGGAAGCATCAAAAGATGGGGTAGCACAAAAACATGGTTAACAAATGGTGTAAGGTGAAACCTAAGAACAAGCTCTTATAGAGAAGCTCACTCTCAAACTACACCATTTTTATCTAGCAAAGTCTAAGGAAGGTCTACACTATGAAGAACAGACCAGCTGGAACCTTGCATAGGCTTACATGATTAGTTGAATAAATCCTTATTAACATTTTCAGTATCAAGCTATGAACATGCTACTACTAAACTGGTATTTTTGAAAACTGTTTTTCATTCACATATAAAATGTTAACTGTAAAAATGGGAAATTCAACCTGCTTACACTAACACAGTGGGGAAGCATCAAAAGATGGGGTAGCACAAAAAACATGGTTAACAAATGGTGTAAGGTGAAACCTAAGAACAAGCTCTTATAGGGAAGCTCACTCTCAAACTACACCATTTTTTATCTAGCAAAGTCTAAGGAAGGTCTACACTATGAAGAACAGACCAGCTGGAACCTTGCATAGGCTTACATGATTAGTTGAATAAATCCTTATTAACATTTTCAGTATCAAGCTATGAACATGCTTACTACTCAACTGGTATTTTTGAAAACTGTTTTTCATTCACATATAAAATGTTAACTGTAAAAATGGGAAATTCAACCTGCTTACACTAACACAGTGGGGAAGCATCAAAAGATGGGGTAGCACAAAAAACATGGTTAACAAATGGTGTAAGGTGAAACCTAAGAACAAGCTCTTATAGGGAAGCTCACTCTCAAACTACACCATTTTTTATCTAGCAAAGTCTAAGGAAGGTCTACACTATGAAGAACAGACCAGCTGGAACTTCGCATAGGCTTACATGATTAGGTGAATAAATCCTTAACATTTTCACTATCAAGCTATGAACATGCTACTACTAAACTGGTATTTTTGAAAACTGTTTTTCATTCACATATAAAAACGTTATCTGTAAAAATGGGAAATTCAACCTGCTTACACTAATACAGTGGGGAAGCACAAAAACATGGTTAACAAATGGTGTAAGGTGAAACCTAAGAACAAGCTCTTATAGAGAAGCTCACTCTCAAACTACACCATTTTTATCTAGCAAAGTCTAAGGAAGGTCTACACTATGAAGAGCAGACCAGCTGGAACTTCGCATAGGCTTACATGATTAGTTGAATAAATCCTTATTAACATTTTCAGTATCAAGCTATGAACATGCTACTACTAAACTGGTATTTTTGAAAACTGTTTTTCATTCACATATAAAAACGTTATCTGTAAAAATGGGAAATTCAACCTGCTTACACTAATACAGTGGGGAAGCACAAAAACATGGTTAACAAATGGTGTAAGGTGAAACCTAAGAACAAGCTCTTATAGAGAAGCTCACTCTCAAACTACACCATTTTTATCTAGCAAAGTCTAAGGAAGGTCTACACTATGAAGCACAGACCAGCTGGAACCTTGCACAGGCTTACATTAGTTGAATAAATCCTTATTAACATTTTCAGTATCAAGCTATGAACATGCTTACTACTCAACTGGTATTTTTGAAAACTGTTTTTCATTCACATATAAAATGTTAACTGTAAAAATGGGAAATTCAACCTGCTTACACTAACACACTGGGGAAGCATCAACAGATGGGGTAGCACAAAAAACATGGTTAACAAATGGTGTAAGGTGAAACCTAAGAACAAGCTCTTATAGGGAAGCTCACTCTCAAACTACACCATTTTTTATCTAGCAAAGTCTAAGGAAGGTCTACACTATGAAGAACAGACCAGCTGGAACTTCGCATAGGCTTACATGATTAGGTGAATAAATCCTTAACATTTTCACTATCAAGCTATGAACATGCTACTACTAAACTGGTATTTTTGAACTGTTTTTCATTCACATATAAAAACGTTATCTGTAAAAATGGGAAATTAAACCTGCTTACACCAATACAGTGGGGAAGCACAAAAACATGGTTAACAAATGGTGTAAGGTGAAACCTAAGAACAAGCTCTTATAGAGAAGCTCACTCTCAAACTACACCATTTTTATCTAGCAAAGTCTAAGGAAGGTCTACACTGTGAAGAACAGACCAGCTGGAACTTCGCATAAGCTTACATCATTAGTTGAATAAATCCTTATTAACATTTTCAGTATCAAGCTATGAACATGCTACTAAACTGGTATTTTTGAAAACTGTTTTTCATTCACATATATAATGTTATTGGTAAAAATGGGAAATTCAACCTGCTTACACCAATACAGTGGGGGAAGCAGCAAAAGATGGTAGAGAAGCTCACTCTCAAACTACACAATTTTTATCCAGCAAAGTCTAAGGAAGGTCTACACTATGAAGCAAGACCAGCTGGAACCTCGCATAGGCTAACAACAATTAGTTGAACAAATCCTTATTAAAATTTTTAGTGTCCAGCTATGCACATGCTACTACTTCACTGGTACAAAAATCTGTTTTTCATTCACATATAAAATACAAACTGTAAAAATGGGAAATTCAACCTGCTAGAGTACTCTAATAAGTGTGAGGAAGCATCAAAAGATGGGGTAGCACAAGAACATGATTAACAAATGGTGTAAGGTGAAACCTAAGAACAAGCTCTGATAGAGAAGCTCATTCTCAAACTACACCATTTTTATCTAGCAAAGTCTAAGGAAGGCCTACACTATGAAGCAGAGACCAGCTGGGACTTTGCACAAACATCATTAGCTGAATATCCCCATTAAAATTTTTTGTATCCATTTACATTCATGTACTAACTTAGGACTGTTAACATAAGTTGGGAAACAACGTTTTAAGAACTTAAATCTCTCAGCATTTCTTGTCATCACACAAGGAGATTACTTACTTTTTAGCCCTGTACACAAAGACACATTTCTTTCCCAAATAGAATTCTGTCTCTCTCCTGGTGTAGACACCTTCAATTTTCAACAACGATGTGTTTTCATGTTGATTGCGAAGACCTCTCTTGTAGCCAATGAATACTGCCTTGCAATACAACCTAATGGAGGGAAAGGATTACTGCTTACAAAGTTTATAAAAACAAAACTATTTTAAGTAACATTCACCACTGAACAGCAACAGAATATAACTTCACAGTAGATAGAACACAAATAGCTCTAGCTTAAATAGCAATGCAGGCGCAGTGTTGAGAAAATTGTTTGCCAAAGTTGCACCCAAATTAAAAGTCGTCAATCAAATTTTGAATTAGTCAAAAGAGTTCATTCAAAAAAATGATATTTCATTATACAGGGCTTATCTGCCCAGATAGTTAAAGCTGGATGCCCAGGAAATTTTATCTTTTAAGATAATAAATTAGAACCCTTGTTTTTTAAAGTTAAAAAATAAGAACTTTTTTACATATTTTGCATTTCCATTTTAAGGGACTGTATTCAAATGTTCAAAGCACAAAAGCATGTATCTCAAGTTTCAGGATGATGCTGAAATTGGTATGAAACAGTAAGATGAAATTCATATGAGAAATTTCGTGATTCTGTCACGCTCCTTTAGTTGTAGTTTTTGCCCTTAATCACTAAACACCGGCGGCTACTTCCATCAGAGGAATGCATCCCGTAGCTGACTATAAACCACATTTGGTTCCAATTTCTGGACCTAGAATATAATATAATTAAAGGAAGTATATTCTTCTGTCTTTGGCTCTTTATAACAATAATACAACTTCTGGTGATTAGCAGTGAAATGAAACACGACATATGACAGTCTGTTTTCTTCTAGTAGGAAATTCAACTCCAAACATTTATTTTTAAATTTAGTTGCCTGGACCGGGCAACAAGTTTATTTACCTGCCCAGGTCAATAATTTACATGCCCCAGGCATGGTATTTTTAAGCCCTGATTATATTATTGTTGAAGTTGGTGTGTTTATTTTGTAGTTAGGTTTATCTGAAACCTAACTACAGGTTCAACACCAGCTTCTAAATTAAAAACAAAAAGAATATTTAATAGTCAGGTTGAGTACATCTCGATGAGGTAACAAGAGGATGAAACCAAGGATGAAATGATAATACATTTTACAGTAAGCAAGCAGCATCAGAATAAGAAGTAAATCAAAAACTGGCCCAGTGGAACAGTAGAATTTGCACACCACTGGCCCACCAAAATGCCCACTGGTCCGCAAAAAAAAAAAAAACTAAAATTTTTTTGTACATATATTGTAGATGTCAAGACAACTTAATCATTTCAATGGAATGATCTCCAATATTTGTTTTCAAAACATCTAATTTGAAAGTGCAACTCACAGGGAAAAGCATATTTCCAGAATAAGGTTTCGGTGGATTGGTGATTTAGCAGATTAAGAGTGCGTTTCCCAATCTGTTTTTAAGTAAGAAGGAAACGAGGAGACTCCAGGGTACAAAAATTCACACACACTGGCAGCCCCTTTTTTATATGCTTTATTGCATGGCTTCCTTTTTGTTATTTTAGTCTGATTGCTCATCCCTCCAACTTTCCCACGAAGTTCTGGCTTGTGTCAGTACCTACTGCATTTAGTGAATGCAGTGGATACTGGGGAAATCCAAGGAAGAGTAGGAGATTTATTTTGCTTTAATCTGCTCATTACGAATATTGGGGGGGGGGACAAAAAACAGCTGTTGCCATTACAAGACAAGAATTGGGAAACTGCCTTTCTGTATTTGTTGTTTCTTCCACTCTTTACAAATCGTGAGGGATAAATTTTTTTTAGCTGCTATCCAATAGTGGAATTCTGTGAATCCACGGAAGAACCTCAGGTACGAGTAAATGAAAAACAGGAATTTGATGGAAAATTAAATGTGAAAAATCGATAGTGTGTTGCTCACTGTGCGTGAAACGATTTTACGGGGCACGGAAATGGCGCGGATTCCACCACGAACAGATTAAATACTGATCTAGAAATTTAATTTCTTTTAATAAAAGAAAAAGGGGTGAAAACGATTGCTCTCCATTGATTAGTTTTGAAGTATTAAAATTGGGAAACTTGCATTTTGTTAGAAAAAGTTCTTAAAAATACGAAGTCGCTCCTTTTCACAATTACCGAAGATATTAAAAACGAGGAACATATCGCTCTCTCTTTCTCTCTCTCTCTCTCTCTCTCTCTCTCTCACACACACACACACACACACACACACACACACACACACACACACACACACACAGAGAAATCAAAAAATAAAAATATATTCAGGCAGGGGTTAAAAAAAAGGCAAGTCGGAAAAATTTAATATGCAGAAACAGAAGACAGCGTGACATTCTTATTGCTGTAATTTTCAGTGTGATTACGAACATTTGCAAGATTCGTGGACTTTTTCAATCGAAACATCTTGGAAATACGAAAATAAACTTGATGCAGACATTTAGTAAAGTTATTTTACTAAGATTTTCGATTTTGATAGCATACTCCACGTTTTCCATACTTGATTGACGATTTCCACAGTAACTACGTAAAATCCATGGAATTATACTTGGAGTTTCTCAATCTTTCTTCCTACCACATGATCTTACTCACCGTCAAACGGAGCGGTGTGCATTGAGAATTTACTGCGCCAAAGTCCTGATGATGACGACAGGGCATGACGGTCCTGGGGTGTAGCAAGATTTTTGTTTTGGCGCAAAATTCCCACCCCGGTGCGAGGCACCGCACAAACGCAGGGAATGTGACATCATAAACTAATACTCCCAACTTTCCACACCACTGTCTTGCTACCATCACGAGGATTAACAAAATAAAAAAACTGTCTCCATTCGTTAGACTCCCACAGCCAGCGTTGACGCTGGAGAAAAATGATCGCTGATATCATTATGAAGAAAAAAATATATATGAATACCCATGCATAATAAGTAAAAGAAAAAAACTCATGAAAACCACAAAACAGGATTTTTGTAGAAAAAAATGGATTTCCGAAAAATATTTTCAAAATCTGACAGAACCTGGATAAACCAGGACACTTAGCAGCTCTGTAAGACATTTAAAATAGAAACAAAGGGTATGGCCTGGTCACTGTGACTTTGATTATTCCACTTGATGTTTTGTCAGACTCAAACTGACATTCTCAGCAAGGCACCCTGACCCTGGTCTATCCTTGCCACAGAGACAGACTAAGAAACCTCGTTGAGAATGTCAACATGAAGGCCCCTTGGTCTGGATGGAAATACTAAGGGGCCTTCATGTAACAAATTGTCCATGTGGCAAGAACAAACCGGGGCCTTACTGACAATGTCAGCACGAGTCCAATGACAGAACAAGTTGAATTATTGAAGTCACAATGATCAGGCCATACCCTTTGTTTCCATTTTAATTGTTCTAATGTCTTAATGGGTAATTAGGCACCAAATTAGTAAGTTTCCTGACCACATGGTGTTTTTAAGAAAATGCTCTTTAATGTAGAGTTTTCAGTCTTTTGTAAATAAATTTTAACACAAAAAAATGTAAAAATGGGCTTAACTTTATATATATATATTTTTAGCATATAGGCCTATAAATCTGAGTAAACATTTCCTCAGAAATAACATGGGAACATATTCAAAGCAATTATATTTAAGCAGCACATATATTCAATCAGAATTATCCACTGAATTGCCTGTTGTTTACTGGTCTTCCATGTAACTCCTTTAAATACATGTGCTACTTGAATAAAATTATTGCTTTCAGCTTATTTTAAACATATTTTAGACTACAGCAACACGAGTGTAACAGCAGTTTAGGGTTACATTCTGGGCCACAATAATTTTATTATATTGCTGTTCAAATGTTATTACATAAGACAGAATTTATACATGGTAAGTTTTCTTGTTGGCATCGCATGTTTAAAGTTGCAGAACGATTTAACAGAAAAACTCTAAATACTCAAATGAATCAGAATTAATCTCTTCAATTATTTTAGTTGCCTTGTTCCTGAGGATGTAATTCTTTAATTTTTTTGTGCATAAATAGACATGTACCACTAAACTGTTAAGATGCAGTGATTAGCTCCTCACAAACAAACAACAACAACAAAAAAAGACCAGACAAACCAAAGTTACTGATTGCATTAGATTTTTACTTACTGTTGATGCATCAAATATCCATTTACAGTGATTTTGGAACAACTCTAGTTTTGCTGATACCCATTTAACAACTCACACAAGACCTTTTGTACTTATCTTTTTTTCTTGTGGGCATTCTTGAACCTGGTCCTCCAGATAATTTTTTTTTTTTGCCTTCCTCTTTTTTGCCACTTAAGCTGAATACATTTGCTTAGTAATTCATAACTAATTCTATCATCATGGCCAACCCACTTCAAAATTGTATCTCTACTAACAGTTTCCTTCACATTACACATCCACATCTTCAGTCCACACATCATTAGAACAAATTTTGCAACAAACCTTGCTAAGTATCATACCTCTCTCTCTAGCACACAAAGAAATCTTGGCCCTCTTCTGCTGTATGATTGTCAAGACTCAAAGTAAAACTTCATTCTTATGCAAAGAAATAATGCCATAACCAGAAAACTACCTATTAATTCCAAGTTTGAGTTGAAAGTTCAAGTCTGGTCATATAGTCACAAAAGCAAAATGAATTAGGAAAACAACTTGAGACTAATCTATAACAACTATTTACAGTAGCAAAATACTGTTCTTTACGTGTTTATACTAGCAATTTTAAAGCAGAAGTAGACAGGTTCCTGGTAATATTAACAAAAGCAAACTACAAGCAGCACAATCAAAATGTTTTTGTTAATATTACCAGGAACCTGTTGACTTCTGCTTAAAATTGCTAGTATAAACACGTAAAGAACAGTATTTTGCTACTGTAAATAGTAGTTATAGATTCATTTCCTTAGCCACGTATTATTCACTACGTGCATTTATACACTTAGGATTTTCTAGTTACAACTTGAGACAGTGGGATACAGCTTTTACCATTAGCTCCTGCACAGGCAAGTTCAAGGACAATTTATTCCACAAAGATACCAGAAAATCTCAATTACCAAAAAGAATTTTAAAAAATTTTTACGTAAAAAAATTATTAGAAATTAACCTCCCAAATTTCCGTACTTGTTTAAACTGTGCCACTGCTTGAAATTTGTTTCTTACAAAATCCACTGATTTGGTATGCATGACATTTATTCTTAAGAGTCCAGGAAATCAAATCACACCCACACAATATTTTAAGAAATTAAAAGAAGAAAGTACTAACCTTCCTGGTTTAAGAGGCTCACGAGCTTTTGGTGGTGCACGAGGCAACTCCTTTTTTCCTTCTCCTTTTTCTCTTTTACCGGTTTAGCATCAGCCATTCTTTAAGACCTTGAAGAAAAATTTAAATTTGAAATCAAATCAAAACAATACTTATTTTTTTGACTGGGGGTTTATTATGAGCAACTCATTGGGCTATAAGCAGTCGCCCGTTTCTACTTAACGCCACTGGTTCCAAGAAAAGGAGAAAGCCAGCGCCGTAAGACATAAAACATCCATGTCTCACCAGGATTCAAACCCGGACCCATCTTGGATGAATGATCAGAAGCCATCCCTTAGACCACTGCGCCACAGGTGTGCAAAAACCATATTCACAAGAGTGCAACACATACACAAACTCCAGGTAGTTTCAAATCAAATAAGTATATATGTATAGCAATAAGATATATTTCGTTGTATCTTGCAAATGGATGTACATTAAAATAACTCAATATGGACATGCGACAAGAATTGAGATTTTGCAGTCTAAAATGACATGACATATCAAACAAAGCTATCTCTGTAACTTAGTATCTAATCACATTATTAGTTCTGTCACAGTGATAAAAGTGCATGAAGAAACATGAATACATTAGGATTAATATTTTATAATTTTTTTAGACAAAATGTAAACACAGAACACAAATTTATTCAAACTGGCCCTAGGCCCATCAACACTTTGGCCAACATCTTTGCTTTGTTATTGGCTCTGGTACTGCACTGGCAGGGTTAAATGCCAGTAAACTTCGTCAGGAGATAAAAATATATAAAAGTAACCTTAAAATTGAGGTTTTTTTAACGAGATCCTTTTTTTTTTCTCTCTTACTTTTTGGACTCACAGGGTCATCTTGTGACCAACTTTTATATTGGAAATTACAGATCTGGATCTATACCTCTGATGTGATTATGCAGTTTTTTTTTTTTTTCTGAATGTCATGGCCTGTGGATTACTAGTAGTAGTGGAGATACTGTTTACCTTACTTCCAAAATTGCCCTGTACAAAACCTTTAGACCAGTAACATTGAACTATTTTTTTTTTTTTTTTGTTAGAACAGTTCTGAGGTCTTACTATGTATCATTTGGAAGTCTTTGCCTGGAAGACAAAATACTTTCATTTTCTGTTAGGGAAGTCATTATATATCATATCTTAATAAATACCTCAAGAGCAATTCAAAAACAAAGAATGATGCTTTTATAGGCCAACAGAAACACTATACAGTTTTGAGCAAAGCATGTTATGGCATTCAGCAGCTTCTGAGTTTAGTAGAAACAGGTGGATGGGGTGAAGTGCAAAGCTTAGCTGTTTTCACATTTCAGGGCATGGACCTTTTGTTACTCACTTGGCCTTGTTATAGATACAAGCAGTCTGAATAATAGTAGATTGGTAACTTCACTCTACTACGGGGAAAACAGTGCGACTGGAGTTTATTCTTAGCTAATTCAAAATGACAAGCAGGCAACTATGGCATAATATTGAGTGCACATCCATGTTTTGAATAAACTGTGGATTCTTTGATAATTCAGAATTGTTGGTCAAATACTCATTGTGTGGTCATAAAGACTACCTCAAATATATGCCTCACATCAATGAGGGACGCACTCTGATCACCCCTTTCCTGCAGAGATACAATGCTTGCTATCTGGTACACTCTGGTATTAATTACCAATACCTACAAAACTGACTATATATAAACTAAGCAGAGTAATATAAGGTTCTTACTCAGTGAAAATTATCTAAAAAGGTGCACCTGCAATTTACAGTGCCACCAGTAATTATTACAACAATCATGTTTCATAAAAACTTACAGTAACTGTTAAGAAGTAGTAACAATTTTGAAGCCAATAAAACAAGTTGAATTTCTGTAAATTTTATGAATAAATTGTAAAACTTGGCAGGTCTGGAATACCAATGAACAGACAAAGATTTTCTGTTACTAAAATGTTTTCATAGTTCTCTGGATTATTTTTTTTAAAATCAAAAGTAAGGGTACTTTCCCATTATACCGACATACTGAATATCTATTCGACAATTGTTTTTACGTATTGTAGCGATGTATTACCAAGAAATATGTCACCTACCGACTGAACCTGTTTCCAAGGGTTTGTTGATAACTTTTGAACATGGATGCTTTTCAAAATGGCGATTTCTGAGGTCCAGATGTTGTGGGATGTTCCAACTAGTGATCTCAAAAGGTGTGTTTTATTCAAGAAGTGGGAATTTTACCTTTTTAAAGAATATGTGAAAACAGCCATTCTTTGAAATGTATCTTGGAAATGTTTGTCATGTGTGAAAAAAATGGGAATTTGAAAAGGGACAACATGGGTGGAAGGAAGTAGTTTGCCATTCGTAAGATGTTTAAGATTCATTTACAGTTGGTGTGAGGGTTTGAGTTCTACAAAGTTTTGTGAAAAACATCAATGTCTAAAAATACAACCGTTGACTGGAGTAATTATATGCGAGAGTTTATAGTTGAGACTTTCAGCACCAAAAGGAAAAATTCTGAGGTGAAGGTAAAATTGTAGAATTCGATGAAACTTTGTTTACTAAATGTAAGAATCAAGCTGAATGTATTTTGCCCGAGCAATAGGTGGTTGGAGGAATATGCCATGAAACAAAAGAGTGCTTCGTAAAAAAGTGGTAAATCAAAGTGTGCATTGCTTAGCATCAGTAATACAAGAAAATATATTACCTGGCTCAATTATATACACCGACTGCCGGAGGAGATATAAAATACAGGATTTATATGATACGAGTTATACTCATCTGACCGTTAATCATAAAATACATGTCATTGATCCGGAAACTGGAGTTCATACTTATAATATTGAAACACTTTGGGGTTCACGCAAACGGTGAAATAAAAAGTGAAACACACAGAGCACGTTTGATTTCGTATCTTGCTAAAATTCATGGAGAGAAACTTGGTACAGATCCACTTGAAACTTCATTAAAATCAATTTCAAGATAATAAGAATCGGGTTAGAGTACACCACAAATGATCACAAAGATGAATTCTAAATCCATTTAATGTCAAATAATAAAGTAAATAGACGGCAAGCTTTCACTACTCACGGGTGGCTTCATCACGCATAACTGAGATAAACACCCCAAACAACAAACAGAAAGTAAAGAAATTCTGAGTAATTCAAACTTAACATATAACAAAGTTGATAACGCTTGTCATGTCTCTTGAAATAATCAGATATACAAATTTTGAAGATGACAATCCGATTTTTAGCGTAAATGTGACAAGGATGGTAAGTCAGATCATATCCGAAAACTTGCAAATTTTCATCGTCCTGGAGCGGGACTCGAACCCGCGTCTTCCAGAAAACGCCCGGGCATGCTAACCACACCACCACCCAAAACGACCAAGTTTCCGATCAATTTAAATATAACCATCACAGGATTCGCTTCTTAACCTCCAGACTCGCTAAACATGAATGCCGGTTGCTTCGACTAGCGAATCCTGTGATGGTTATATTCAAATTGATCGGAAACTTGGTCGTTTTGGGTGGTGTAGTGGTTAGCATGCCCGGGCGTTTTCTGGGAGACGCGGGTTCGAGTCCCGCTCCAGGACAAGGAAAAAAAAAATTTCAAGTTTTTGGATATGATCTGACTTACCAATCCTTGTCACATTTACGCCAAAAATCGGATTGTCATCTTCAAAATTTGTATTATATGGCGTAATCCCGTATTTCTTTCACGATTCATCAGATATATCTTGTGCAGAACCCATAAGCTAGCATGGGTGATGACATGGTTCTGTTATTAGCATACGCCAGATATTGAGGAGCTCAGCTTATGTCTCTTCATTGCAGGCTTCAGTGCTGGTTATTATTTTGACCGATTCTCGTATTGCTGTGGCCCTGGAGTTGTGTAAGCAGCTATTTTTCGAATTTCTTTCTAGTCAGGTTAAGCTCCATTGTTCTTGCAGACCTCTTGCCAGAGCTGTGGTAAGCTTTCCCAGTTTGACATCACGTTTACGTTCCGAAAGTCTCATTTTAAGGGAGCACTTAGTCATTCCTATGTACCTTTTCCTGGATCCATCTGTGTATTTGCATGGGGATAGCATAAATTCCTGCATCTGTTAAGTTTGTGCCAGATTGCTTGTTTGTTGTTAGCCAGGAGGAAATCAATTTAGGCGCTTTTATTCTTATGCCAAATCCTAGTTTTTTAAAAGGCTTTTTTTAGAAATAAAGTGAAACCTGGGACATTATTTTATACCATTAAACGGATTTAGAATTCATCTTTGTGATAAAATCAATTTAGTTGTTCATATCTCCAAAAGGGATGTAAGGTCAGGTGATGCGTAACATCACAGCCTCTCCTTGACAAATGTCAACCCCGCCTTCTCGTGGTGCATCCTGTTCCTACTAAAGGGGCTCTGACGACCGCCAATAGCGGTATAACTATACCATCGGGATTAGAGGAAATTCTATCCCACACTCACCAACCCGCTTGGCCAGCGTGGTGAGTTATGGCCAAACCACTCCAAAATGACTCCACAACTTAAATCTTGGCCCTCTAGTCCTCCGGCAGCTGGAATGTACCTGGCCAAGGCAGCGGCCAGTGCGACATGAAGGCAGAGGGTGCTAAGAATCCCCGGAGGACCGGACTAGGCTGTCATCTGATGCTGACCTTGGCAACGTACAATGGACGCTCCCTATCTTCTGATTCAAGGCTTCTTGAATTGGAAGAGGAACTACAAAGGATCAAGTGGGACATCGTGGGGCTAAGTGAGGTAAGGAGAAAAGGAGAAGATCTCATTGAACTGAAAAGTGGACATCTCTTCTACTATCGTGGGACAGATACTGGCAGAACTAGTGGTGTTGGATTTATAATAAACAAGAAACTGAAGGATAAAGTTGTAAAAGTTGAAAGTTCCTCTGACAGAGCTGCACGGCTTGTTATCCAACTCTCGAAAAGATACCAGGCTCAGATTATTCAAACTTATGCACCCACCACAAGTCATCCTGAAGAAGAAATTGAAGAATTTTATGAGGAAATTTGTCATCTAAATAATAAAGGTAAGCAGCACTTGAAAATAATTATGGGAGATTTCAATGCAAAAATAGGGCAACGGCAACAGAATGAAACTTCAGTAGGTAAATTCGGTCACGGCAACAGAACCCAGCGTGGAAATACTCTCGTTGAGTTTGCAGAGGCAGAAGGGTTTTTCATCTTGAACTCCTTCAAGAAAAAGCCACACAGGAAATGGACATGGAGACATCCAAATGGGACGACAAGTGAAATTGATTTTATTATGTGTAACAAAAAATTCGTCATAGAAGACTGCAGTGTGCTAAACAAGTTCAACACAGGTAGTGACCATAGATTGGTGAGATGTAAGATGCACCTCAACACTAAACTTGAACGTGGCAAGCTCATAAGACAAACAAAATCTATTGACATAACCAACCTTAAAAAACACCATAATACCTTCAAGTTGGAACTGAAGAACAGGTTCTCTGCTTTAGAAGGCCTAACATCGGAAGAAGTGGACATCTCTGAAGTTAACAGAAAAGTAACCAAAGCTCTTATGGAAACAGCAACAAAATTAGCTGGGTCTAAGAACAAGTTGCATGTAAATAAATTATCAGGAAAAACGAAAATGTTGATGCAAAAAAGAAGAGAGATGAGGACAACTAAAGAAGATGTGACTTCCAAAGTGGAATATATAGAGCTATGCAAGACAGTACGAAAAAGTATCACTGAAAACGTAAGAAAATTCAACTGTGAACTAGTGAGGAAAGCAATTGAAAACAACCAAAGCCTAAAGATAGCAAAGGGACATCTCAGTAAGGGAAGAAAACAGATTATGGCACTGAGAAAAGAAGATGGTTCTGTAACAAGAAATAGAGGCAAAATTTTGACAAGAGTGAAAGATTTCTACTCTAAATTATATGAAAGGGATGATACATGCACTCCAGACATGAAAGATACCAGTACCAGAGTTCCTCCAGTCCTTCCAGCAGAAGTTGCACATGCAATCAAGAACATGAAGCGGGTAAAGGTCCAGAAGATGGAATTACTGTAGACATCATACAAGAAGCAAGTGGAGAAATCGAAACAGTACTCGCCCAAATTTTCACTCGATGCCTTAATGAAGGAAAGATTCCTGAGGATTGGAACACCGCTACCATGATCCTGCTACATAAGAAAGGTGACATTGAGGATCTCGGAAACTACAGATCTATCAGCCTCCTATCAGTAGTTTATAAAATCTTCACTAAAGTTCTTTCACACCGCTTGAAGGTAACACTGGACATGGCTCAACCGAGAGAACAAGCTGGATTCAGGAGTGGCTACAGCACAATAGATCATATCCATGTGCTGAGAGAACTAATTGAAAGAGCGAGGGAATATGAACTTCCATTGTGCATGGCTTTTATCGATTATGAAAAAGCCTTTGATTCGGTGAAACCATCAGCAGTTACAATGGCTCTGAAAACCTGCGGTATTGAAGATGCATACATTATTATTAATAACATCTATGAAAATGCAAGTGCAAAGATTAGGCTGTTTGAAAATACAACACACATAAAAATTGGAAAGGGAGTGAGACAAGGTGACACCATATCTCCGAAGCTCTTTAATGCCACATTGGAGGGTGTTTTTCAGTCACTGAGCTGGGAAAACAAAGGGATAAAGATTAATGGAGATTATCTAACCCACCTTCGTTTTGCTGATGACGTAGTCATTTTTGCAACTAACCCATCAGAGCTGCAGAGTATGATCCAGGAACTTGCTGACAAGAGTAAAGAAGTGGGATTAAAAATGAACTTTCAGAAGACAAAAGTGATGTTCAATGCTTTTACAAGAAATGAAGATTTATTGATTGATGGAGAAAAGCTGGAGATAACAGACACGTACGTTTATCTTGGACAGCAGATATCAAGTGAGGGTCACATTGATGAAGAAATTAATCGGCGTACAAAACTTGCCTGGAGAGCTTTTGGAAGAAACAGCATAATTTTCAAGAGCAATATGCCATTATGTCTTAAAAGAAAAGTGTTTGATCAATGCATCCTTCCAGTGCTTACGTATGGTGCAGAGACGTGGACCTTAACTAAAAGAGACATACAAAGGCTGCAGACAACTCAAAGCAGCATGGAGAGGTGCATACTTGGTGTAACCAGGAGAGATAAGAAGAGGAACTCGTGGATCCAAAAAATGACAAGAGTGGAAGACATCATGATCAGAGTTAAATCCCTGAAATGGCAATGGGCTGGACATACTGCCAGAAGGACAGATCATCGATGGACAGCCGAAATTTTGGATTGGATTCCAAGGGACAGGAAGACCCAGAAGAAAACCACACGGGAGATGGGTGGATGAAATTCGATAGTATGCAGGGGTGACATGGAGGAGACTGGCACAAGACAGACCATTGTGGAGGAAACTTGGGGAGACCTTCGTCCAGCAGTGGATTGATAATGGTTGACAATGATGATGATCTCCAAAAATTGAAATGTAGATTTAAGAAATTTTTGTTTTACATACTGATTTTTAGTCTTGATGTTAAAACCAATTCTGATGTCAGTGTGCTAAATGCTGGCAATTTTAAATAAAAAATTAAGAAAAATTCCTTATTACAATTTTTTTTATTTTAATAAACTGAATCTTTACTGATCTACTTTTGTTTATACAGTAATTCGTTGATTCGAATGTTATGTGTATAATAGGTTGGTATAATGGGAATGTTAATGTCTTTGGTCGGTATAATGGGAAAGTACCAAAGAAAGAAATATAATGCAATCAATGGGGCAATGTAATTTTGAAGTTTTCTGAAGGAGTGGCTACATGGAAACAGTGAAAATACGGCACACTTGTGGCGACAATTATGTTTATATTGCGCTCCATGTATTTGCGAAGAATTATTTCTTCAGGGAAATTCATTTCCCACTTATTAGCCAGAGCACTGTCTGTACTCTATAATAACAATAGTATTACGCGAAATGCTGGCAAACATAGCTACTGCTTCTAATCCCAATAAAAGTAATTCCTTACATTCTTCTATATGGCTTAGTTACACACATTTTTAAATTTCATAAGTATAATTTAATCTGCTGGTTTTTCATCTGAAAGTTCTTATTTAATGAAATTCATCATGTTAACTTATCAAATGGCTCAGTGCAACCTTTTTTTCTTTACCTAGTGGTAACAGGTATATCTAATAAATTTTCATGTTGGGATAATAGGCATATCCCTCTTTCTCTGATGCAATAACACAGGGCCACTGTTTCGAAAAAGCTCAGATCAGCCAACCTCTCAGTACCAAAAAATGCAACACTGAAATAGAAAAATCGTAACATGACAAGCACTGATATTTTTTAAAGACTATTTCAGCTATATAAATTCTTGACGGAGTAGCTATATAAATTCTTGATGATTGCAGGTGTAAGGGGAGGGAGGTTGCGTCGAATAAACAGACCCGCTTTTACATTCCAGCGCGGACCAATCAGCAGCTTTAAAGTAAGACGAAGAGTCAAAAATACGAATCAGTCTTGAACGTTATATGAAACGAGTCACGATTTGGCCATTGATTGCCGATTGAACTTGACTTACTTTATTTCCATTAGGAAACTAGAGGCAGGGGAATTTATTAAGAGAAACTGGAAAGCCTCTCCGAGAAAAAATCTTTCAAAGGGAGGGGGGGATCAGATTACACTTAAATTTTCCCAACTTCTGTCTGAACAGAGGAAAAATGGGAGGGGGGGGCGACTTTATTTTAATCGTATTTTTGGCGGCAAACTTTTTTTTTATTGGGGGTATAACGACCACTGTGAGCAACTCAATGGGCTACAGTCGCCTGTCCCTAATTTAGGGTCACTGGTTCCAGGGAAGGAGACAGCCAGTGCCATAAGACAAACACAACAGCCATGCCTCACCGGGATTCGAACCAGGACCCTTCATGGACAAATGATCATAAGCCAGCGCTTAGACCACTGCGCCAAAATCCTATCGTACTAAATATGATAAAATCGCAACAGTTAAGCAAGTCTGGAAGCTGCTTCCTAATTTTAACGTTTTTTTAAAGAAATGATCCATCTCTTTGTGAAAAAGAAATGTGCACTACAAAACAAAAATACAACAAAAAGTGGAGGTGAGCTACGAGTAAGACTACGACCTTACCACAAAGTCATACATTATAAGGGCTGCCTCCAAAATTGTAGTTATGACAATAAAGAACATTTATATACATTATGAAATATTAGCAAAAACACTCATCTTGAAAAACAGAAGGAAAATTCGTAGAATCCATAGTTTTCAACAATGGGTTCCCGTAGTCAGACATCAATCAGTAACTGGCAGGTATGTCATTACAGCTCCTCAGTGTGCTTTCCTTTCTCTGCCACTTGAAATGTCTGGTTAGGCACATTTCTTCATGGATTTTTTAGAATTGTTGACCACACAGACAAACTGTTGGAGGATCACTGATTCTTGCTTTTAAAGAAAGACTTGGGAGACTATGGGATTTACGGTAAAAACAACCTAACACAAAGTAAATTGGTGTGAACAAACATGCTTTTTAAATTTTTCTTTTCAGCAGTAAAAGCATTTGGAAATGTAAAAACCACTTGTGTTTACTTACCTCATACCTTTTACAGGGCATGAAAACTACAATGCCAGAGCCACAAAAATTATTGGCCTGGGCAGGCATGCAGCAACTAAATACAAGTGGTTTTCAAATATTTCCAAATAAGTGTTTTTATTTGCCTGATATAGCTGCCCAGTCTGGGCTACTAAATTAAAAAATCTTTGGAACAGAATTTCCTACTACAAGAAAAAAAAAAAAGACAATCTTGAAAAACAAAGAAAATTCGCAGAATCTGTAGTTTCAACAATGAATGGGTTCTGTAGCGTGTGTGTTGTGTAATTTCCCTGGTAATTACCAGAAATTGTATTATTGTTACAGAGTGCAAAAAAACAGAAGTATATCAGTTCTTTTAAATATTATGCTCTAGGTCCAGGAACCATACTTGGTTTTGCTCCAAATGTCATTAATAATGAGCTGGAATGCATGCCTCCGATGGAAATAGTTTCTGGTGTTTAAGTGACAAAAGGAATATGGCAGAATTCCTAAATTTCTCAAATACCAATTCCGGTAAATAGACAATGACATTGCTCTGTCCATGTATTGACCATAAAAACCAAAATTCTAAATGAATTTTGGTTTTTATAAATGTCAATTAACAAACTAAAGTTGGGTTTTTACACGTTGTTACGAGTCCAAAATTGTAGTTGCCGTTGGAGCCAAATGTCATTACTACAGTACACTTCAAGGATTTATACATTCGCCAGGCATTGAATGAACTGAAGACGGAATAAAACTGCACCAGTGGCTTGAAGTTGAACCAATAGACTACAAAAGGATCAAAACATGCAGGGAAATGTGTACTTACGGAGTTGGCCTTACAACTAAAGGTAAGCTACCTATTATGATTGTAAATGTATGCACATAAATTATGAATAGTTATAGCATAAGCTATAGTTGTTCTAACTGAATTACATCCTGTAGTAGTTACAATACACAACAAATTTCTGTGAATCATGCAGATTTTATGTAATATTTTTTGATCGGATGGTCCGCTGGGGTACGAAAACAGTATACTTTATTCAGAGTAAGTATACAGCTGCACATATAAATTTTAAATATCAAATTATTTATGAAACCCATCTTCTATCAGATGTACCCAGGCTAATGGCTTGGGACAGTGAAGATCATATACCACTAATTGGTTAAAACTTAGCACCTCAAACCGTAGTGTACCTTAATAGAATTAAAAAAATATATAGATCTGGTAACCCAAATTAAATTACAACCGGATTATAATATAAGTTCAGCCTTCTAAAGAGCATATTGCCAGTAAGAAAACACTACTTAACGTTATATTTGCAAAGCGGTGAAATGAGCAGGCGGGACAAAAACCTGAAGAACTTTTTGTTTTACTTACCCTGAATTAAACCCTGTGGAGTCCGCATTTGGACGGTACAGGATAATGGTCATCAGCTAGTCGTTACCCTGAATTAGTGACGTGCAAAACTGAATGGATATAATACGTGCCAATCTCCCAAGTTCATTCACCTCGAAAGATCCATTCACAATTATTCTAAATTACCTAATAATTAAATTACTTGCAATATATAATTGCATTTTCTCAACATATTTGCAAACGTAAATTTCGGCTCGTAATGTGGGAGAACAAAAACGTGACTTCAATACTTCGGATAGGGTTCATATAACCGTTCAGATTTCTTTACAAGCACTTTCAGAACCCATACCTACACGAGATTAATATGGCCGTCCTTATACGAAAATAATATTCACTGTTTCCCAATTACCAGGTCTCGAAAAACATATCTGCTGTACCAGACACAAGAAAAGAAAAAAAGTCCTATCAGTCTCGCATGCTTACCGAACAACAATCTTCGTACATCAAGATTTTAACACAGCGATCACACTTTCACGAAACATCAGCAATAAATCCAGTAATCAAGGTTTACATTACAAATTATATTTCTATATGTTTCAAAAAAGTAAATTACAGCTTACAGTATTCCCTTACCAATTTCCAGCAAAATGAAATACAATAGTGGCCACCTGTAACTTGACTTTAGTTGAGTTGTTCTCGAACTCTGCTTCGCATGTAATTTAATGATGATGATGATGGTTTTTATGAACGTTCTCCAAGCACCAGCAGCTGAAAAGAATTATGCAGTTCCGTTGACGCAGTAGTTTAAGTCATTCGTCCGAGATGGGTCCCGGTTTAAATCCCGGTGAGGCATGGGTATAGCGTATGGGTGTTGTGTTTGTCTTACGGCACTGGCTTTCTACCTTCCCTGAAACCAGTGGCCTTAGTGAAAGACAGCGACTGCTTATATGTCTTTGAGATGTTCACGGAGGTGGTCAACCACCTAACCAATCCTTTTCTCCCAAATTATTTCCCCTGATCTCTAAGATCATTGTGATTATTCCCAAATTCTCTGATAATCTGATTTCAAGACTTACCTCGATGCCTGATTACATGTTTTCTGACATCAGGAAACTCTACAAATAAACAAATGTTTGAGGACATTAGAAAGTAAAACATCAAAATCTACCAGTTGATATCTTCAATTTTGTTGTATGGTAAGGTGACCAGACTTCCTTATTTTCTGGGGACAGTCCTCAATTTCAATGCTTCGTTCTCGATTTCCTAAAAACTGAGTAAGGACATCAAAGGTCCTCAATTTCTTTTTTTTGTCCTCACTTTTTCAAAATTTCTCCCAAAAACTTGAAATAGTGGCAATTAAAAAAAATTGACTCTTTCAGGATGTACAGAAAATTTAAATGTCATCATCACCATCGTGGTGTTATTTCGTTTCTATTTTAACTAGATTTAACTAAACCATTTATAGGATGGGGAATAAATGTCATATTTTTCAGCATCAGCTCTTTTTATTTGTTTGTTTGGGGGCTTAACGATCACCGTGAGCAATCTGATGGTCTATAAACAGTTTCCCATTCCTAATTTATGGCCATTGGTTCCAGGGAAGGGAGACAGGCAGTGCCGTGAGGCAACATACATGCACGGCTAACTGGGATCATCAACTATTGATGTTACTGCTCAAGGCTCCGCCATTCCTTATCCGCCAACGTACAGGCAGTGTTTCATGTTTCTGCCACCGTCGCGCTAAACGCCGAACCCTAACGATTCTTGTCGGGGAAATTTCCAACTGGAATTTCGTGGGTGCGGAATCTCATCCATTCGTTTCGTAGTGTCTTGTGGGGAACATTTTGACATGTCAATAAACCAGCGTTAGATGAGAAGTCATTTGATTCGTCTTGCTATTAAATTTCTTCAGCTGCTAAAAAAAAACGAATTCCTAATTTTACAAAAGAGCTAGCCTAATGTTCCATTTGATTGAGTAAAGAAACGGATAGATGAGGTAAACTAATTTGTAATTTTTTTTTTTTGATTGGAGGTTTAACGACCACCGTGAGCAACTCAATGGGCTATAAGCAGTCGCCCGTCCCTAATTTAGGGTCACTGGTTCCAGGGAAGGGAGAGAGCCAGTGCCGTAAGACAAACACAACATCCATGCCTCACCGGGATTCGAACCCGGACCCCTTACGGACGAATGATCAGAGGCCAACGCCTTAGACCACTGCGCCACCGGGGCGGCTAATAATAATTTGTAATTACCACAACAACAAGGAACTCTCGCAGAAGATTTTTTTTTATTAAATTAAAATATTTATTAACCAACCACATTTTTGTAGGTTAAAAGGTTTTAATGCGCAATCCGTATACACTTAAAAAACCCCATTAAAACTGCATTTCCGGAAATATGGAACTGAATATACAAAACATCTGCAGAGAATTACAAGAATTATTGTTCATATACAATTCAAATTCTTTTTTCTTTTTCTTTTTTTTGATTGGAGGTTTAACGACCACCGTGAGCAACTCACTGGGCTATAAGCAGTCGCCCGTCCCTAATTTAGGGACACTGGTTCCAGGGAAGGGAGAGAGCCAGTGCCGTAAGACAAACACAACATCCATGCCTCACCGGGATTCGAACCCGGACCCCTTTCGGACGAATGATCAGAGGCCATCGCTTAGACCACTGCGCCACCGGGGCGGCATTCAAATTCTGACATTGACTTCTCATTAAAAAAATGCTGATGGGAAACGTGTGGCAATTTATCATAAAAAAAAAGCTGATGAAACATGATGAAACATGGGGCTTGTGATTTTCTTTTTTCTATTTTTATTTTGGAGAAAATTAGTGTAGGCTATAAACAATTCAAACGTGTAACCCTTATTAAGTCAAATCAATTACTGCCGCCCCGTTGGCGCAGTGGTCTAAGGCGCTGGCCTCTGATCATTCGTCCGTAAGGGGTCCGGGTTCGAATCCCGGTCAGGCATGGATGTTGTGTTTGTCTCACGGCACTGGCTCTCTGCCTTCCCTGGAACCAGTGACCCTAAATTAGGGACGGGTGACTGCTTATAGCCCATTGAGATGCTCCCGGTGGTCGTTAAACCTCCAACCAAAAAAAAAATCAATTATGTAGAACATTTTGTTTTTGATTGATGGTTTAACGACCACCGTGAGCAACTGAATGGGCTATAAGCAGTCGCCCGTCCCTAATTTAGGCTCACTGGTTCTAGGGAAGGAGAGAGCCAGTGCCGTAAGACAAACGCAACATCCATGCCTCACCGGGATTCGAACCCGAACCCCGTTCGGACGAATGATCAGAGGCCATCGCTTAGACCACTGCGCCACCGGGGCGGCGTAGAACATTTTGGGGCCAATAGTGTATATATATACACTTCAAATATGGAACTCAGTATACAAAAAAAAATTATTGGGAAACACTTTTACAGAATTCACAGTCTAACACTGAATTATCATTTAAGATGGTGGTGAATGGAAAAATAGAACTATTTATTCGTATCACTTACTTATGCACAATTTTTAGGAAAGAAGTGTATACCAATTTAAACACAATATGTAAATTAACTTGAAAAAATTAGTTTATATATACATACAATTCAAACATTAAACTCTCATTAAAAGTGTTAAAGACCATGGAATAACTTATAGAATCATTTAGAACATTTTGGAGCAAATAGTACACTTCGAACAAGAACGAATTATTCAAAACACTTGTGCAAAATTCATTATATAGAATTCAAATTCGCCGTCCCGGTGGCGCAGTGGTCTAAGCGATGGCCTCTGATCACTTGTCCGAAAGGGGTCCGGGTTCGAATCCCGGTTAGGCATGAATGTTTTGTTTGTCTTACGGCACTGGCTCTCTCCCTTCCCTGGAACATGTGACCCTAAAATAGGGACGGGCGACTGCTTATAGCCCATTGAGTTACTCACGGTGGTCGTTAAACCTCCAATAAAAAAAAATCAAATTTTGACATTAAAATTTATTGGAACCACTTACACAGAATTTTGAACTGAATTTTTGGTGGCAAAAAGTGTGTATCCATTTCAAACATGGACCTGTTGGTCAATATTATAACCTAACATATTGCCATGATTTCTGCTAACCGAACGCAACCAACAGCCTTCTTTCAAAAGCAATAAATATGTAAACCGTTGAAATTATTTGCTATCTTTAAATCATACTTCTGAGAAACATAAAATGGAAAACATTTTTTGAACTCTCTGTATGTAATTGTGAAATATTTACAGATTATTAATTACTACTGTAAAGTTTGGCTGGACTTCCAAAGCCTCGCCGCCCTCGCCCCAATGATATTTTTTTTTTTGATTGGAGGTTTAACGACCACCGTGAGCAACTCAATGGGCTATAAGCAGTCGCCCGTCCATAATTTAGGGTCACTGGTTCTAGGGAAGGGAGAGAGCCAGTGCCGTAAGACAAACACAACATCCATGCCTCACCGGGATTCCAACCCGGACCCCTTCCGGACGAATGATCAGAAGCCATCGCTTAGACCACTGCGCCACCGGGGCGGCCCAATGATTTTGTGTATGTCTATTATTATGTCTATTAGAATGCGAAGGACCGATGTTATCCACACCCAAGGCTGTTACAGATAATATCTCACAAGCATGCTCTTCCTCCTCCGGAATCTCTATAGTTTTAACGAGTGGAAGTCTTATACTTTTACAGTCTATAATTATATTGCTAGTGGAACAAGTCCGGCATGGCAGGACTTCAGAATGTCTCAGAAAAACCTTTTTAGGGATTTTTTTCCTGGACATTTCCCGTGAAGACATTTTTCTCAAAATGTGAAACAAATCGAGCACTTTTGTCATTAAATGTGAGGAAATAGTTTTTTCGGAATTTCAAAGTATAGGAACGTAAACAATACTTTTCCCGAAGCAATGATTTTTTCGAAATACAGCATTGACTACATAAAATATCTAATTTATACTCAATATTTAATAAATAAACGGCTTGCCTATTTTTCAAAATCCAAACCAGAAATATCACAATCACAAACTTTCCAAATCATGTGGCAAAGCCACACGGCCGCCCCGGTGGCGCAGTGGTCCAAGGCGCTGGCCTCTGATCATTCGTCCGTAAGGGGTCTGGGTTCGAATCCTGGTCAGGCATGGATGTTGTGTTTGTCTTACGGCACTGACTCTCTCCCTTCCCTGGAACCAGTGACCTTAAATTAGGGACGGGCGACTGCTTATAGCCCATTGAGTTGCTCACGGTGATCGTTAAGCCTCCAATCAAAAAAAAAAGCCACACTATAAACATAGAGAAAAAACATTCAAACTATGGCAATCAGAAAAAAATGTATCAGAAATAATTGAATCGAAACGAAATTGCAATAGGGAACATCGCCCAAACAGTGTGTGTGATCGAACCGATAAGCCTAACTGGAACGCCAACTCAGCAATCTCGCAATTCCAAACTTTCCGAATCAGAAACCCTTCCCCTGGGTCTAAGGTTATTGTTCTGTTTTTTCTGGCTTGGGGACACAATAACTGAAGATACTCAATAACCAATAACCGAATTATACTCAATAACCAATAACCGAATTATACGCAATAACCAATAACCGAATTATACCCAGTAACCAATAACCGAATTATACTCAATATCCAATAACCGAATTATACTCAATAACCTTTGGTTTTCCCTTTTTGGAGTTACAATAAGGTACACATCAGTAAACCATGGTAGCTACTGAATTCAATCAAGAAAACTTTTGCAATTTGAGTACGATATAGGCTATAAAATAAATTCTGCACTTTATTTTGCGTTCATACAGTTGCTTAACTGAAATGGTTAACTTCACGAAAATAGATTAAAACAGACTCGATTTACCTCGCTATAATGCACGTTTAAATAGGCCGGCAGATGAAAAAGTAATTACGATCAGCCCAAAAAAAATCACGAACTAGGGTCGGCGTCTGCACCCTCTAGCGACAAAAAGCGACATTTTTCTTGTACGCGAATTCCTCCAGCGATCGCCGAAGTGACAGAGCCTTGAGCAGTAACAGTTACAGCATAAAGGAAGGATCTATAGAGTGGAAAAAGACATAGGAGCCCATGGAAATTCCTCACATAGAAAGTGGTGCCCCCACGGACCTAAAACAGAAGCAAAATGTGACGTGACCCCGTGACGTCGGCAATAGTTGCTACGGCAACACATGCACAACATTTAGTGCCTTTGATATACGTGGGGTTAAGAGAACATAGTGAAAAATAATAGACCAGATATAGGAGAAAGGTTTTTAGTTAGTAGGATAGAGAACAGATAGGAAGAAAGTACTTCAGAAATAACAAAAAAATTACGAAGACGGAAAACAATTTTCACAAATGTTGGCCAATTATGGAAATACAGGCTACACAAATGCCGAGTAAAAAAAGATAAGCCGAAAGGCTAACGAAGCCAATAACGTAGATGTCGAAGCAGATGACAATTGAATTCAAATTAGAATTGTACGCGAAGCAGAGTGGGTATGGAAGAAACAATCAAATGAACAACAGACACGTAAAAACCCAAAAGTTATGAATTCTGTAAGGAAAGGTATACGATCAGTAAGTAATAAGCAAAATAATACCACTAATTAGAACGCTAGAGGAATTGAAGACCAAAAAGAATCTTAAAATTAATAAAGTATTGCGTGTATTCGTCTTAAACACTGCCGGATAGCAAGCCAAAGTCAAAAGTCAAAGTAAAAACATACGTTCGGACAAAAATCAAGTGGTTCGTGGGTGTTCCCTGGGAAACCAGCTGTAGTTCTGTTTTAGGTCGCTGGTGCGCTGCAGTCGACTTCATGACGTCATGAGTTTCAGCTTTATACAGCCAGTGTCTTCTTCATATATCCTTCCTTTATGAGTTACAGTTGATGTTCCCAGTTAGCCGTGATACATGCCTCATCGGGATGCATATAGACATTATCTGTCCAAGTAGAATGATCGAGCGATTTCAGCCAATAGTGACGACGATAGCGAATTGGTGAAGATTTTTGGAGGGACCCATTAGGACGAATGTTCAGAAACCAACACTTAGACCACTACTCCACTCAGGAGCGTATGTAGACATTTTTTGGAAGGGGGGAGAAAAGGAAAGTTTTGAAGTTTGAAGTTGATCAGGACAAAATAAAAGTTAATGAAAAATAAATGAAAACAGGCCCCCTCAGTTCCCCTTCTAAATACGCCCCTGACTCCACCGAGGCGGCAGTATCCACTTTCTTGCAATTAAATAAGTGATTCATGCTAAATTTAGTTCCATCACATCGGGAGTTCTTCAACTTTTGTTCAATAACATTTTTCATTAAACTGTTTCTTCTGGTGAACCTATTGGACTTCGAATATTCTTTCTTATAAAGATAGCGTACATGTATCTCATGATTTCTGACCGCTCAGTGTATAGCAATTTTCGGACGTCAGATGTATATGTTTTTTGTACAGAATCACAATTAAATTTCACTGCAAAATTAAAATGTAGATTTGTTTGCATGTGTTATCCCCTGTGAGTAACTTTTAAAATTTGTCACAAGTAATATTCTGCATGGTAGTATTTTATTGCTATTTTATACTTATTTCATATAAAAATCATCTTTCATCGTATGTTATCCCATAAAACTGGACAAGAGTGGTACAGGTCATAATATTCTTTGCTACTCTTCGTGTTTACCATAATGTGTCAGATGCTGTCCTCAGTCATGTCCTCATTTTGAAACGAAATTGCCCTCAATTTTAGACTAAAATTGAGGACAACGTGTCATTTTGTCATCAATTTGGTTTTCAAAAACCTGGTCACCTTATTGTGTGGGTAAATTCCCCAATCTTTTCGAATGCCGACGAGCTAACAAAGGAACATGAAAATTTTCCGCATCGTCACTATTACAGATAATGAAAACGCCGCCTTGGTCAAAGCGCTGACTTGTGACCATTCGTCCGAGCGAGATCGGTCCGGGTTAAAATCCCGGTAAGGCATGAATGTTCTTTTTGTCTTACGGCACTGGCTTCCCTCCTTCCCTGGAACCAGTGACCCCAAGGAGGTTAGAATAATATTTCTCGAGAAGCCATGATTCTCTTAACCTTGAAGCCTCAAAGTGTGGGGATTTGAGGTTTCAACTGTGTGTGTTTTGGAATTGCATGGATTTTGGTTGCTGAAATCGTGTTAACATCAAACCGGAATGAGTTATATTTCATATATGAGTGAAGTTTTCAGTTTTAACGTTATGTTTGCCGCCACAGTGCCGCAGTGTTCTGAGCGATGGCTTATGAACATTCGTCCGAATTGGGTACGGGTTGGAATCTCAGTGAGGCATGAATATTGTGTTTGTCTTACGCCACCGGCTTTCTCTCTTCCCTGGAACCAGTGGCCCTAAATTAGGGACTGGCGATTGCTTATAACCCATTGAGTTGCTCACGGTGGTCGTTAAACCTCCAATAAAAAAAACCGTTATGTTTTGTTTTGAATTCGCACTAACGTTCATATATTTCAATTTAAAATAAAAATGGGAGGGGGCCACAAAATATTTCAGAATTTCATAAATTCAGCATTTTCTCACACATCGGCAGCAAGTTACTTTGCAAAATTAGAACATTTGTGACGAAAGAATGCAATTCGGCCAACACAGAGTAAATTGCAATAGCCTTGAAAACCATCAGTTTTCCCACACTTTAACAGCCGTCACTCGCGGTTATAGGGTTCACGTAAAATGGTACTACTTCATTGACAAGGGCAAAGCCGTCTCGAGTCGGGGAGAGGGGGGCACATTGGAACATGGGGCACATTTCAATGTCACGTTTTTCTTGCAAGAGCCGAGAGATCTCGAGGAGATGGATACAGTGGCAATAGGTGGCAGTACTGTAGAAGCGTCATCCACAGTGAGCAGTGCAACTGACTTGTGTGTTGGCATTCCGTGAGACAGATTGTGTGAGGACGTACGGTATCCAACTTTAGAGTCCGGAAGTTGTAAACTACAAGACGTACGCCGAAAATCCGGAGGTAAGCTTAAGTTTATTGATACACTGTCATAACGTACGTGCCGCCCCGGTGGCGCAGTGGTCTAAAGCAATGGCCTCTGATCATTCGTCCGAAAGGGGTCCGGGTTCGAATCCCGGTGAGGCATGGATGTTGTGTTTGTCTTACGGCACTGGCTCTCTCCCTTCCCTGGAACCAGTGACCCTAAATTAGGGACGGGCGACTGCTTATAGCCCATTGAGTTGCTCACGATGGTCGTTAAACCTCCAATAAAAAAAAATAACGTACGTAGCGAGGTAGGAAGCCCCTATGCTGAAATGTGAATAGTTCTGTCCCTTTTCGGATATGTCCCATACGACCACATGGGGCACAATTGAACAGCACTACACGGGCACATTTGGACAGGCCGACATGGGACACATTTTTTTTGATTGGAGGTTTAACGACCACCGTGAGCAACTCAATGGGCTATAAGCAGTCGCCCGTCCCTAATTTAGGGTCACTGGTTCCAGGGAAGGGTAAGAGCCAGTGCCGTAAGACAAACACAACATCCATGCCTGACCGGGATCCGAACCCGGACCCCTTACGGACGAATGATCAGAGGCCAACGCCTTAGACCACTGCGCCACCGGGGCGGCTGGGGCACATTTGGACAGGCCGACACGGGGCACATTGGAACAAGTTGAAATGTATGTTACTGTTTGAATATCATAACAATGTCTGCAATGTCCTTACAAACAACTACACTAATGACCGCGATGTATTTGTTTTCAGGTTGAAACGATGGTTCGGACGTACGTCAAGAACAAAAACAAGCCACCCTTGTCGGACTCCGTTCTCCTGGAGGCAATAACATCTGTCATAAACAAAAAAATATCAATACGATTTGTAGCTGCGACATTCAAGTTGCGGCACACAGTTCTACATTACCATCTGCAGAAGTTTAAACACGGTGGCTATATAACTTGTAAGTATGACTCACGGTACACCAGTCGGCAAGTTTTCAGCAAACAACAAGAGTCAAAGTTAGCTGACTACGTGATAAAATGCTCCAAACTGAATTATGGGTTGACATATGTCCAAATGCGGAAATTAGCATACGATTATGCAAGGAAGGTAGAGTGCGAGTACCCCGAATCATGGGATGTAAACAAAACAGCTGGATGAGACTGGTTAAAAGGTTTTATGAAGCGACATAAAAATCTCACATTACGAAAACCCGAGAATATGAGACTAGCAATAGCTACTGCTTTCAACAAAACAAATGTGGAAATTTTTTTTTGGTAATTATGAGAAAGCTCTTAAATGTGGAAACTTCAGCCCGGATAGGATTTACAATGTTGACGAGACTGGTTTCTTTTTTTTTTTTTTTTTTGATTGGAGGTTTAACGACCACCGTGAGCAACTCAATGGGCTATAAGCAGTCGCCCGTCCCTAATTTGGAGTCACTGGTTCTAGGGAAGGGAGAGAGCCAGTGCCGAAAGACAAACACAACATCCATGCCTCACCGGGATTCGAACCCGGACCCCTTCGGACGAATGATCAGAGGCCATCGCTTAGACCACTGGGCCACCGGGGCGGCAAGACTGGTTTCTTTTTTTTTTTTTTTTTTTTTTTGATTGGAGGTTTAACGACCACCGTGAGCAACTCAATGGGCTATAAGCAGTCGCCCGTCCCTAATTTAGGGTCACTGGTTCCAGGGAAGGAGAGAGCCAGTGCCGTAAGACAAACACAATATCCATGCCTGACCGGGATTCGAACCCGGACCCCTTACGGACGAATGATCAGAGACCAACGCCTTAGACCACCGCGCCACCGGGGCGGCCACGGCAAGTTGGACAGGCAGTGTTGCTGAAAGAGGGACGACGATAACATCTTGCATGATTGTGAATGTGATTGGCAATTCCATACCTCCCATCTTCGTGTTTCCTAGAGCGAGAATGAATGAATGTTTGATGTTTGGCGCACTTCCCGGAAGCCTGGGTTTGACTAACAGTCCAAAAAGATCATGGATGACAGGGCCTTTGTTTTTAAAGGTTCTGGAACATATCCAGAAACATACAAGATGTAGCACAGAAGACAAGCCGCCCCGGTGGCGCAGTGGTCTAAGCGATGGCCTCTGATCATTCGTCCGTAAGGGGTCCGGGTTCGAATCCCGGTGAGGCATGGATGTTGTGTTTGTCTTACGGCACTGGCTCTCTCCCTTCCCTGGAACCAGTGACCCAAAATTAGGGACGGGCGACTGCTTATAGCCCATTGAGTTGCTCACGGTGGTCGTAAAACCTCCAATCAAAAAAAAAACAGCAGACAAAATCATTGCTTTTATCCATAAATTTATTTTGTTTGCTAGAGAACATGGGAGCCACCCCGGTGGCGCAGTGGTCTAAGCGCAGGCTTATGATCACTTGTCCGAAAAGGGTCCGGGTTCGAATCCAGTGAGGCATGGATGTTCTTTTTGTCTTGAGGCACTGGCTCTCTCCCTTCCCTGGAACCAGTGGCCCTAAATTAGGGACGGGCGACTGCTTATAGCCCATTGAGTTGCTCACGGTGGTCGTTAAAACCTTCAATAACAATAGAACATGGGACAGTGCTCGTAACATTCCCACTCCACTGCACGCATCAACTGCAGCAGCAAGATGTGGGTTTAATGGGTCATTTTAAAGGACAACTGAAATGGGCACAGAAAGATGGCTGATTACCCACCCTGGTAAGCGCACCAACATTCAACACCTTGCATCTTTAATAAATATTGCCTATTCATCTTCATTAACGGCGAAGAATATTGTAACAGCATTCGCGAAGCCAGGGATATGGCCATTTTCCAGACTGCAGTTCAGTGATGACGATTTTCAACCCTGTACGGCTGTTGTCCATAATGAAACTATGTGTCCACCTGTTGACCCGCCTGACCTGTCCATGATATCAGCACAAGAGCCGCCTTGGAATGGCGGTTCGCCCGGCCCCAGCTCACGTTCCGACGTCCCTTTGCTCGAATCTGTGCGACCTTTACCAAAAGGTGCTCCGACGGAAAGTCGCAGGCCCAGGAAGAAGGTAAAATCGCGCATCTTAACAGACACAGCTATCCGAAACCAGATTGCAAAGGACGCCGAACAACGGAGGTCTAAAAAGCGACGACTGGACAATCCGGACAAAAAAAAAAAAAACGCAAAACCGTCACCAAAACGTTTCAAACTACGAAAGGGTTCTTTTCTGCAAGTGAGGAGGGGGATCGATGTTCCATTAACGACGAGTCAGACGAATTTTCTGTGGCACGGCTACCGTCGGAGGGGACAATCGATGTAGGAGGGTTAGGCCTCGTCGTCGGCGATTTGGTGATTTTTAATATCAGAGGCAAAAGACACATTTGTCTCCGTGTAGGTGGCGTAAAAGAAGTAGATATAATTACGGTTGCAATTTGTGGCATGCTCCGGGTGCAGGAACGTTGGAAATTTATATTCCCAGAGCCAACCGAAGTGAACGAAGTTGAAGCATTTGATATTATCTTGAAACTACCGCAGCCTAATAAGGCAGGTGGGACAGCCCGAACTGCAGCGGTTAAATATTTTGACTTTACTCTTTTCAAAGAACGGATACTGTAACGCGTTGAACTTCATGCTATGCCGAATTTTCGGTTCTTGTAGGGTTTTTTGTACTTGAACAAAATGCTATTCCAAAGTGCCCCATGCTTGTCCAAATCTACCCCGGGGAGGGGCAGATTCGGACAAGATGCACACGTTTACTTTATTGCATGTACTATCCGAACTACTTATACCTTTCGCGTACACAAACGTTATTCTTGCACAATAAACTATACTTTTGTCATGTATGCTGTGACAGTTCTTGACACAAATCCCGGCACAGCTATACACTATTAAACCAACAAAGTGTTCCGATGTGCCCCCTCTCCCCTACTAGCAGGCCTTAGTCCTCGGTTCGTGACGTCATCATCAGGGTCATAACAAACGCTGCCGTGATTGTCATCTTAAGCTAGCAGCAAGGTTACGGCGAGGAGATATCAAGATTCTGATTTTTTGTAACTCAGCAATATCGATGGAAAAAAGGTACAAATTTCGGTAAATGCAAACATTTGGTAAAAATCAGAGTACAAACACTTTATGAGCCATGGGAGCGATGAAACCCTCAACAACCCTCTGATGTATACAAACTGATTCGGGTTTAAAAGAGCTTTAACATTTTCTTTTTACATTAGAGGGTTGTTGTTTTGCACAAATTCACTGGTATTACCGTAGACACCATGCATTTTTTAAAAACAAATTAGATTGCATTTTATCTAAATAAGTTAAGGAGAAAAAAAAAGCAAAATTTAAAAACTATCTGACAAATTAATGAGGAACTTTCCCTGCATCACACTAAAATTGTCGTTATTGATATGGTAATTCCATTTACGTTTAGCAATACAATGTACCACTGATACATATTTCTTTTATTTCAGCCTCTCTATCAATAAGCACCTTGTGAATGCTAACCAGTATACATGCTGAGTATTCATAGTGTTCTTACACATGGTCTTATATACATGGTCGTTGAAATGAATGCAGACGGTACCAGAGCTTAGAAGACTGTTTCGTAACTTCGGGACTTCAGGGCATGCGACGAAGATCTCTCAGCATAGGCGTTACTTAGAAACGAAAATTTCCCCCTCCCCCAATATTTTTCACTTTCTAGTATAATTATGTTTTTATTACTCATACAGCACAAAACATTTCGGATATGTATCAGTAATGTTACAATCTCTCATTTTCGTTACATTTTCAGAGATATCTTACAATTACGTTTCAGCAACATATATTTTGGAACATATATAACTCTAAGGGATGTAAGGTCAGGTGATGCGTAACATCACAGCCTCTCCTTGACAAATGTCAACCCCGCCTTCTCGTGGTGCATCCTGTTCCCACTAAAGGGGCTCTGACGACCGCCAATAGCGGTATAACTATACCATCGGGATCAGAGGAAATGCTATCCCACACTCACCAACCCGCTTGGCCAGCGTGGTGAGTTATGGCCAAACACCTCCAAAATGACTCTACAACTTAAATCTTGGCCCTCAGTCTCCGGCAGCTGGAATGTACCTGGCCAAGGCAGCGGCCAGTGCGACATGAAGGCAGAGGGTGCTAAGAATCCCCGGAGGAACGGACTAGGCTGCCATTTGATGCTGACCTTGGCTACCTATAACGGACGCTCCCTATCTTCTGATTCAAGGCTTCTTGAATTGGAAGAGGAACTACAAAGGATCAAGTGGGACATCGTCGGGCTAAGTGAGGTAAGGAGAAAAGGAGAAGATCTCATTGAACTGAAAAGTGGACATCTCTTCTATTATCGTGGGACAGATACTGGCAGAACTAGTGGTGTTGGATTTATAATAAACAAGAAACTGAAGGATAAAGTGGTAGAAGTTGAAAGTTCCTCTGACAGAGCTGCACGACTCGTTATCCAACTATCGAGAAGATACCAGGCTCAGATTATTCAAACTTATGCACCCACCACAAGTCATCCTGAAGAAGAAATTGAAGAATTTTATGAGGAAATTCGTCATCTAAATAATAAAGGTAAGCAGCACTTGAAGATAATTATGGGAGATTTCAATGCAAAAATAGGGCAACGGCAACAGAATGAAACTTCAGTAGGTAAATTCGGTCACGGCAACAGAAACCAGCGTGGAAATACTCTCGTTGAGTTTGCAGAGGCAGAAGGATTTTTCATCTTGAACTCCTTTTTCAAGAAAAAGCCACACAGGAAATGGACATGGAGACATCCAATTGGGACGACAAGTGAAATTGATTTTATTATGTGTAACAAAAAATTCGTCATCGAAGACTGCAGTGTGCTGAACAAGTTCAACACAGGTAGTGACCATAGATTGGTGAGATGTAAGATGCACCTCAACACTAAACTGGAACGTGGCAAGCTCATAAGACAAACAAAATGTATTGACATAACCAACCTTAAAAAACACCATAATACTTTCAAGTTGGAACTGAAGAACAGATTCTCTGCTTTAGAAGGCCTAACATCGGAAGAAGTGGATATTTCGGAAGTTAACAGAAAAGTAACCAAAGCTCTAATGGAAACAGCAACAAAATTAGCTGGGTCTAAGAACAAGTTGCATGTGAACAAATTATCAGGAAAAACCAAAATGTTGATGCAAAAAAGAAGAGAGATGAGGACAACTAAAGAAGATGTGACTTCCAAAGTGGAATATATAGAGCTATGCAAGACAACACGAAAAAGTATCACTGAAGACGTAAGGAAATTCAACTGTGAGCTAGTGAGGAAAGCAATTGAAAACAACCAAAGCCTTAAGATAGCAAAGGGACATCTCAGTAAGGGAAGAAAACAGATTATGGCTCTGAGAAAAGAAGATGGTTCTATAACAAGAAATAGAGGCGAAATTTTGACAAGAGTGAAAGATTTCTACTCCAAATTATATGAAAGGGATGATACATGTACTCCAGACATCATGAAAGGTACCAGAGTTCTTCCAGTCCTCCCAGCAGAAGTTGCTCATGCAATCAAGAACATGAAGCGGGGGAAAGCTCCAGGAGAAGATGGAATTACTATAGACATCATACAAGAAGCAAGTGGAGAAATTGAAACAGTACTCGCCCAAATTTTCACTCGATGCCTTAATGAAGGGAAGATTCCTGAGGATTGGAACAATGCTACAATGATCCTGCTACATAAAAAAGGTGACATTGAGGATCTCAGGAACTACAGACCTATCAGCCTCCTATCAGTGGTTTATAAAATCTTCACTAAAGTTCTTTCACACCGCTTGAAGGTAACACTGGACATGGCTCAACCGAGAGAACAAGCTGGATTCAGGAGTGGCTACAGCACAATAGATCATATCCACGTACTGAGAGAACTAATTGAAAGAGCGAGGGAATATGAACTTCCATTGTGCATGGCTTTTATCGATTATGAAAAAGCCTTTGATTCGGTGAAACCATCAGCAGTTACCACGGCTCTGAAATCCTGCGGTATTGAAGATGCATACATTAATATTATTAATAACATCTATGAAAATGCAAGTGCAAAGATTCAGCTGTTTGAAAATACAACACACATAAAAATTGGAAAGGGAGTGAGACAAGGTGACACCATATCTCCGAAGCTCTTTAATGCCACATTGGAAAATGTCTTTCAATCACTGAACTGGGAAAACAAAGGGATAAAGATTAATGGAGATTATCTAACCCACCTTCGTTTTGCTGATGACGTAGTCATTTTTGCAACTAGCCCATCAGAGCTGCAGAGTATGATCCAGGAACTTGCTGACAAGAGTAAAGAAGTGGGATTAAAAATGAACTTTCAGAAGACAAAAGTGATGTTCAATGCTTTTACAAGAAATGAAGATTTATCGATCGATGGAGAAAAACTGGAGATAACAGATACATATGTTTATCTTGGACAGCAGATATCAAGTGAGGGTCACATTGATGAAGAAATTAATCGGCGTACAAAACTTGCCTGGAGAGCTTTTGGAAGAAACAGCATAATTTTCAAGAGCAATATGCCATTATGTCTTAAAAGAAAAGTGTTTGATCAATGCATCCTTCCAGTGCTTACGTATGGTGCAGAGACGTGGACCTTAACTAAAAGAGACATACAAAGGCTGCAGACAACTCAAAGCAGCATGGAGAGGTGCATGCTTGGTGTAACCAGGAGAGATAAAAAGAGGAACTCGTGGATCCGAAAAATGACGAGAGTGGAAGACATCATGATCAGAGTTAAATCCCTGAAATGGCAATGGGCTGGACATACTGCCAGAAGGACAGACCATAGATGGACAGCCGAAATTTTAGATTGGATTCCAAGGGACAGGAAAAGACCCAGAAAAAGACCACATGGGAGATGGGTGGATGAAATTCGTAAATATGCGGGAGTGACATGGAGGAGACTGGCACAAGACAGACCGTTGTGGAGGAAACTTGGGGAGACCTTCGTCCAGCAGTGGATTGATAATGGTTGACAATGATGATGATGATGATGATGATATAACTCTTTGTACATTACGGTTGCGTTAAAATTAGCATTCACACCGATACTACTGCTTTATAGTTTCCTTTGTACATAATTGTTACCTTGATGTTACATCGATATTTAAGATTTTAGATTTGGCAACGGCGTGGATGCGCATGGGCATTTATGCCATTTCATCGAAGCACTCTCGTAGTCGTTCCACGTGCTAATGGGATGTTCTTTGATGATACTGTCGTACTCCAGTTAGCTGGATGTAGGAGAACTAGCCACAAAAATTTTAAGGGGCCGTATAAAAATTTCATTTTGACCGTTTTGTGGCCACAACCCCCAGAGGTTTGGTTATCTGAGTCATATAAAGTATCCATAATTTCGTCTTTTCTTAATTGCGATTATTAATGTAATTCTTTATAAAAAAATATTTGTGATCTACAACTCAACAAAAGATTTCAGGGTTTACAAACTAGAAGTCTGCAAATTATCCGAGGGCATGTGCTGACTCATGAAAACTGTCAAAGGGGGGGGTAATACCAAAAGTGTAAAATATAAAAGATTTCTGGTCCGATCGGAAAATTCCAGCATTTACAACCTACAAGTCAACAAATTATCAAATTATCTGAGGGCATGTGCTGCCTCAGGAAACCTGTCGGGGGAGGGGTAACACCAAAAGTATAAAATATAAAGAATTTGTGGTCCGATCACAAGCTATAACTCGACACATTATCTGAGGGCCTGTGCCTACTCAGCAAACCTGTCCAGCGTGGGGGTGGGGGTATACCCAAAAGTGTAAAACATAAAGATTTCTGGTCCGATCGGGAGATTTTCAGCACTTACAAGTCAACAAATTATCTGAGTGCATGTGCTGCCTCAGGAAACACGTCGGGGTGGGGGGGGGGGCGCCAAAAGTATAAAATATAAGGAATTTCTGGTCCGATCGGGAGATTTTCAGCATTTACAACCTACATCGCAACAAACTCTCTGAGGGCATGTGCTGACTCAGGAAACCTCGGGGGGGGGGGGGGTTAATACCTGAAATATAAAACATAAAGTATTTCTGGTTGTAAATGCTGAAAATTTCCCAATCGGAGGAGAAATTCTTTATATTCTACACTTTTGGTAATACCCCCACTCCCCACCCCCGACAGGTTTCCTGGGTAAGCACATGCCTTCAGATAATTTGTTTAGTTGTAGCTTGTAAACGCTGAAAATATTCCGATCGGACCAGAAATTCTTTATATTTCATATTTTAAGTTTTAAGCCCCCCCTCCCCCTCGATACGTTTCCTGGGTTTGCACACTGGGTTTGCCCATACCCGCAGATAATTTGTTTAGCTGTAGTTTAAAAACGTTGAAAAATATCGCAAATAAGAAAATACGAAATTACGGAAATGTTATGTGAGTCAGATAACCAGTCTCGGGAGACGTAGCCACGGAGTAGTCCAGAACGCAATTTTTATACGGCTCCTAAAAAATTTTGTCGGCAGTTCTCCGCTTTGCCTTTGGCTCGAAAATTATGGAAATGTCTAAATTTCTTACTGAAAATGAATATTAGAAAAATATTTTATGAACAATAGTTGCTCAAGTAGCGGGGAATATAGCCACACGAAATTTGTTTATGCAGAACAATTTAATGGCACTGAAATTCCAATGTGTCCAGTTCTCCGGTGGCCACTTCTCCGTACCCGCAGTTAGCTAGTTAGGGTACACGTACGTAGTTTTGCACGCCAGTGTATAATATCTTTAGTACGTTTGTTGGTTTTGAACCAGAAAAAAAGTCTCAATAAAAGTAGTTGTTAGTTTGTAAAGGTAGAAAAAAAAAATAATGCTGATATATTGTAAAGTTTAACGACTACGCAAGTTTTGAAAAAAAAATAATGCTGATATATTGTAAAGTTTAACGACTACGCAAGTTTTGAAAAAAAAATGAGTAAGATATACGTTAAAAGGTACATTTCGTTTATTAATCATGAAGAAATTTAAGTCATCCTACAAAAAAATGAAATGATAGATGGAAAAAAATGTATTTCTATTAAATAACGTATTCGCAAAGCATTTAGGAAAAATAGATTAAGATATACATTAAATGTTTTTATTTCGTTGATTAATCATGAAGAAATTTAAGTCATCCTACAGAAGAATAAAATGATCTATGGAAGAAATAATGCATTTCTATTAAACAACGTATTCGCAAAGCACTGGCCTTCTCGTTAGTTCCTACAGAACGCTGTAACCGCGAGGCGTCCCATGGTCGAGTGGGATAAAGCATCTGCCTAGAAATCCGCTGGACAGGGCTTCTAACCTGGCGTGACTTCGAGGACTTGTATTTCCTTGGAAGGAAAATTTTCCTAGCAACGTGACGTCACACCAGGAAATTTCCTGATGGGGAAAAACAAAAAGGCGTACAAAAGATATCGCTGAGACCATGTGGGTAGGTAAAAAAAAAAAAAAATTGGAAAGCAAAACATGTTCGTTTGGACCACGTGGCACACAAAATGTTATGGTTTAGCACAAAGAGAAAATGGAAGACTAAAGATGGTCGGGAAAATCACGTGGAAAAGGAAAAACTATGGCTGCGACTGACGTCATGATTGTCCAGGAATCGACCACATAAGTGCTTGAGGCAGCACGTGAACGGGTTCCTTTATCTTTTGTCCTCCATTTTCTCTTTGTGCTAAACCATAACATTTTGTGTGTCACGTGGTCCAACCGAACATGTTTTGCTCTCCATTTTTTTTTTTACCTCCCCACATGGTCTCAGCTATATCTTTTGTACGCCTTTTTGATTTTCCCCATCAGGAAATTTCCTGGTGTGACGTCACGTTGCTAGGGAAATTTTCCGAAACCCCCTATTATCAAGAAACATTAATGTAAGGAAGTTACAAATATCTTTCAAACACGTAACACTAACATGAAATTGATATCTTGAAGTTACAAAGACCTTTCACTGTAACGTATCAGTTATGTTTCAAAGTTATGTAACGTTTGCGGACATTTTGACGTAACCGTAAGGTTTCTGAAACATTACTGTTACATTAGGCAACGTATCTGAAAAGTTTTAATGTTTCAGTGTTACGTACCTGTAACATATACGAAATATTCTGTGCTGTGTGGGTACTTTGTTGCGTTATTTAAGATGCAGTAGTTTGCCCATCAAACGTGCAGCTGAAGTTATGTTTATGTTTCTCAGAACATTAACAGACTGATTCCAGGGAGGAACTGGGGATTGTGCCATCCTGAGCACCTCTCAATTTTGCTGCTCTTCTACTTCCAGTCACTGTGCAACATCTTGTTTCTTTAACTCGATATTAAGCGTAGTTGCTTTTACCTTGGGAACAGCTACGTGGGTAGCAGCAGAGTATTTTACGGGAATCCATAGATACTGCATTAAATGCGTTTAACGAACAGCAAGCTAATCATATTTCAGCGTCTCCTTCGATGTGAGTCTGGTGGCCACGGACTAAACCTTTCAGCTGTTTTCGTGAAATATTGGATGAGATCTCTGTTCCTTTTTTACGCTTTCCAACCGTAGGTTGAAGAAGCATATATGCTCCAGCTTTGGCCGTCCGTCTGTCCGCACGATAACTGGCGTAAAAATGGTTCGATTTCGATGAAATTTTAGTATGTGGTAGGGGACCACCTGGGGACAAACCCAATTGAAAATGGGGCAAATGGGGTCAAAGATCACGACGTAGGAGCGGGATCCATTCCATTGCACTTATGCGTCATACTTTGCGTAAATATGGTTCGATTACAATGCAATTTTACTATGTGGTAGGGGACCGCCTCGGGACGAACCCTATTCAAAATGGGTGAATTGGGGTCAAAGGTCAGGACATAAGAGCGGGATGCATTCCATTGCCCTTAGCGTCATAACGTGCGTAAAAATGGTTCGATTTCGATGAAATTTCACTATGTGGTAGGGGACCACCTGGGGACGAACCCTATTGAAAATGGACGAAACGGGGTCAAAGGTCAGGACATAGGATTGCGATCCATTCCATCGCCCTTATCCCATATTATTAAGATGGACGTCAAGTAATTTTGCTTCCTATACTTCCAATGGAAACACTTTTGTGCACATTTCCTTCACAATTAATGTGTTCTTAAGGATGAAATTTTTAACATCGATTAAAATAACTTCCTATTATAACTTGGAATACTTAATATTTTCTAAAACATAACCATAATTATATTAAAAATCAATAACTTTTCCTTTGGTGGTGTTAAAACCAGAAAAAGGATGGCGCGACCTGTACTTTGATGACGTCAGTAGACAAACAAATGTTGGATTGCATAATTATGGTTATGTTTTAGAAAATATTAAGTATTCCAAGTTATAAAATGAAGCTATTTTAATCGATGTTCAAATTTTCATCCTTGGGAACGCATTAATTGTGAAGAAAATGTGTTCAGAAATTTTTCCATTCGAAGTAAAGGAAGCAAAATTACTTGACGTTCACCTTAAAGGAGCAATTCTGGTATGTATGTAAATTTTATTTTGAAAACGGCTCTAAGGATTTTGATGAAAGTCGTTAACCTACAGTTTTCTGGTACTAGAAATCGATTTAGCTTGATCTCGACTTAAGGAAAATTCGCTTAGTGGGTTGAATAACCAACCTGAGTTACCACGTTTTTAGTGTAGTGTCATGGCGTCGTGCCATTAGATGTTGGCGCGCGGTCACGCCATCTGTCTCATTACGTCACGCGTTGTGTGAGTATGTTCGTCCGTATGATAACTCGCGTAAAAATAGTTCAATTTCGATGACATTTTAGTATGTGGTAGGGGAACACCTGGGAAAGAACCCTATTGAAAGTGAACGAAATGGGGTCAAAGGTCAGGACATAGGAGCAGGATCCATTCCACTGCTTTTATGCGTCATAACTAACGTAAAAAAGGTTCGATTTCGATTAAATTTTAGTATGTGGTAGGGGACCACCTGGGGACAAATCGTATTGAAAATTGGCGAAATGGGGGTCAAAGGTCAGGACATAGGAGTGGAATCACTTCCATCGCCATTATGCGTCATAACTTACGTAAAAATGTTTCGATTTGGATGAAATGTTAGTATGTTGTAGAGGCCTGCCTGGGGACGAATCTTATTAAAAATGGGCGAAATGGGGTCAAAGGTTAGGACACAGGAGAGGGATCTATTCCATAGCCCTTATGCGTCATAACTTACGTAAAATTGCTTCGATTGCGACAAAACTTTATCATGTTATTTCGGAGGTATACTGAACCAGTTCTGTTGAATATTATCGAAATGGGATCAAAGGTCAGGGCACAGGAGTGAGATTTATTCCACAGCCATTTTCCTCATAACTTGAGTAACATCTTAAGTAATGATTTCTAGTATGTTGGAAAGCGTATCATAATCAATGCATTGCATGAATTTACTAACTTGTTATGCATGCATTGCATGAGGTAAACAACTAAAGGAAAAGGTACCACAAAGTAGGCGGAAAAAAAAGACGGAAATCTACCGAGTGTCATTACGATATGGGTGGTCTATTTTTCGTGATGTTGATGGGAAGTAACCTTCGTTTTTGGAAGTCCATTCAGTCTCGGAGCTGAGAAAAGAGTCTTCGGACAAACGGGGACCTTGGAGTTCTCGACAGACGTTGGTGGTTACGTCCTACCAGAGGCTGCGGCTAGACATGACGACCAAGTCTAGCGCCGTTGCTTGTTTATGATCGCAGGGCATCAAAGAAATCAAAGAAAAGACGCTGAGCTATTTTACGGACGAGGCTGAGGAAGAAGCCTTTGAGAAACGGCAGCAGTCAGGCTTACCGGAGAAGTTCGTTCATAATAAATGCCGTGCTGTGGAAAGAAGGCTGTACGGCAGCGCATGGGTCATAGCTACAGGCTCTCGTAAGTTTTGGGGAGAGAGAATTCAAATCTCTCCCACGGAGTGTGTGTCTTTAGTGAAGTGTTGACGCTCAAGCGGAAGCCTAAACTATATGAGTCTGTGTGAGCAGCAACCAAGGAGGTTATATTACTGGAGACACCACTGGCTCTGCCGCCATAGGTCACAGCTAATCTGTGGTGTGACGTCACAAGCAGGCAAAATATGAACTAAATTATACCGTTGATGAAACAGTAAGCTTGTGTATCATTGATAAAGATTATTGAATTACTCATTTTATCTGTTTATACGCTTAAAAGCTTTTGTTCCATTGGTTTCAAAGCAGCTTCTCTTCTGCGGCTGCGTCGTGCCTGCTCATGACGTCATTTGCTGCACAGACGGTGACTTATGGCGGCCAATGCTGCGTGGATAGGAGTGGTGTCTCCAGTAATATAACCTCCTTGGTCGAACCCCTACACACTCTGCCAAAATGTCGGAAACCAGCACTTAGACCACCTCACCGGCCAAATTTTGACTTTTATTAAATAAGAAAATTCTCCCTGCATTTCATTCTTCAGAAAAATATAAGAATTTATGCAACTTGCTTTTAATTCAGCACGTGTATGTGAGGTAAATTATTTCACTTTTGCAGATTATGTTCTCTCCATCACAGCTCTGCTTTGTCTGCACAAGTTAGCAATATTTTACAATTACAAGATATATCCTTTTAATATTTTTAATTTTCTGATGTGATATATCACTTACAGAAGCAATTTTGCACGTTTTTTTTACGTATTCAGTGTTAGTATCAGAGGCGTAACCAGACATTACTGCGGCCGGAGCAAACCACAAAAATATTGCGCCCCACCCATTTGTCTACATACATACAAGGACAATAAGGAAAACAAGCTAAAATATATACTAAACAAATGAAAAAATAAAAATAAAATAAAAAATAAACATACATACAGTACATACATACATACATACATGCAGTCTTTGCCCAAAAAAATTGACTTCACACCTCAGTGTTATCTGTTATTTGTATGTGGGAGAAACAACCAAACCGTGACTCTTTATACTGCTTTTCCCAACTGTTTCGGAGTTCGAACTTTCGGTACCGCATAAAACAAACCGAACGCACCTGGAAGTCGTAGTTCAGAGTCGCAGTAATGATCGAATAACCCCAGAGAGTCTTCCATAATGTAAACAACGTCCTTGACGTACCAGTGGCCGAGTGGTATAAAGCGTTTCTAATCAATCGTCCCAGATAGGTCCAGGCTCGAATCCACGGTGAGGCATGGATTGCATGTTTGTCTTACGGCGCTGGCTCTCTCCTTTCCTTGGAACCAGTGGGACGGGCGACTGCTTTTGCCTCGCCCGTTAAATTTATAGCGCCCTTGTCTTACAACTTACGTACAACGGTGCCTTCATTTCTGAATGTGAGCAACTAACACCCCTTGAGCCCCCGCCCAGATGGCGCAGTGGTCTAAGTAATGGCTTCTGATCATTCGTCCGAGATGTCTCCGGGTTCGAATCCCGGTGAGGCATGGATGTAGTGTTTGTTTTACGGCACTGGCTCTCTCCCTTTCTTGGAATCAGTAGCCCTAAATTAGGGACGGGAGAATGCTTATAGCTCATTGAGTTGCTCACGGTGGTCGTTAAACCCTCAATCAAGGGGGATAAAAACATCCCCTGAACATTTTGAGGAAGAAATGCGAATTTTAAGCTGCCAAGACTACCTAAACGGACAAAACATCGTGAGCAAATTAATTCCGTCAATGGACTATGCATGGGGCGAAAAAACTGCACCAGAAACAGGTGCAACAATTTCAGTTCCAGTTTTAATCAGTGATTTTTGCGCCTTCTCTTGAGCTGCGCCCGAGGCAACCGCCCCGCCTGCCCCGCCTATTTACGCCTCTGATTAGTACATATGGGCCCCCAAATGAGCTGTTGATTTGGAGACGCTGAGCTATTTTGTCCTCAAATGAGTGTTCCACATCTGGTCATCTTAGATAAGTAACAGATGTATCATGTATGGATATTCTGCTTTCAGACAGTGTAGGAACTCCCGTTTTGTTATCGTTCGGGACATGTGAATCGCCACAGAAGCTCACGGAGAGCGAGTTTTCAAGGATACAAAATTAACAAACTGAACAATGCAGGGTAACCGGTAACAGGTAACAGGCAAATACATATTCAAAATTTGAGACCCAGAAATCTGACGCGCTGGCTTCTGGCCATTGTGCTTGTGAGATCTTTCGATTCGCGGTTGTGCTTGTGAGATGGCGCTGGCTCTGTCCCATTCTTCGAAGCAGTGTCCCTCAATTAAGGATGGGAGGCTGCTTGCAGCCAGCAGAGTTGATCATGGAGGCTGTTGAACGTTTCAAAAAAAAAAAAAAAAGGGGTGAAGAAGCAGAAAGTGCGCGCAGAATGCCCTTCATGGTCAAAAGAAAGTTTCTCAATCGGATTTTTGAGAGAAAAGATGCAGTTGAAAATGTGGGGGAAAAAATCACCTGTCCCCCTAGCAGCAAAACTAGGCATTATGAAAGAGGACAAAATATGCTCAAAATGCTCCTCGTAGTGGAAGTTATGTTTTGGCAAGAGAAGTTTTTAACCACTTCTGTTAGAAACAGAGATAGCAAGGGAAAAACACAACATCCGCTTAGCGGGGAAACTGTCGTGTGTGGAAGTAAACAATGTGCTCAGGAGACGAAAAAATAATTTTTCTGTAGCTCTTCTTTAAGCGGGAATACGATCACAAACAGAGCTAGAGACAGAATGGCGCATTACGAAAAATTCGCAAATATATGCAAAATTTTCCCCGTACTGAAAGATTTCTTGTACAAAAGAAATTTTTCAAATCTGAAGTTTAGAAAAAGTTGTGATAGCGAGGAAAATATAATATACGTTCACCCCCCCCCACTCCTCAGGGAAAAATGTGCATTATTTGGAGCGGAAAATATGTGTCAAACGTTTTTCGTACTGAGTAGCGCCCAACCCAAAATAATAATAACAAAAGTAATTGAATTTTTAGAAAGTAGACACCGCTGCAACTAGAAAGCACAAAAAGGCTCCTCACAAGAAACTGAAAAACATGTATTCCTCACACTGGAAGCTATGATAAACAAAAAGGAATTTATCGTATGAAATGTTTTGAAGCAGAGATAGTAAATAAAACAAAATAAACGTTTACCCCTCTAGCGGGAACATTTTTTATCATTTGAAGTAGAAAATATGAGCGAAATGGTAAACGGTATCTGACGGACGAAATAATTATTCTAATTGGAATTTTAAAAGTAATGACGTGGAATAACATATATGGACGTCAGTACGTCTTCATTTACATTTCTTGACGTTAAGATTGTACATCAGGAAGAAAAAATCATCGTTTTCATATTTCAAGCTTTCCAACCGAAATTTTTTTCAAATCGGACAAATAGGTGCAAAGAAGTGATACGATTAACACGTGCTTTACTTTTTGAATAGGTTTAGAGATATGGTATTCACAGATAGACGGATGGACGAAGTGATACCATTAGGTGTTAATAATAAGAATAATCCACACGCGTTGATAACATTAATAAAACAATCAAATTTAAGATTGTCCGTCTAATTACATGTACCAAACAGAAGCTGTTTCCGATTCCATGATTCGCTGGGCCTGGTCTCCAGTTGTCAGTTTACGTAATTCGCTTTGTTCTCGGCGCTCTATGGCTAACTTGAATCACGCATTATAAAATTCCCAGAAAACAAACCAAGCCTCTCAAGTTAACAGTACTTCATGTACTGAAGCATCAGTGGTGATTCCAGCACCTCCGAACTGCATGTCTGTTAAGGGGAAAAGCACCATACTGGGGACTTGGCACAAATTTTTTAAGTGCCCTATAAGCAAATTTGGCAAAAGATTCAGTTTACGCAGAGTTTACTCTGCGCTGATGAAGTTAGCCCCCATTAAAAATAATTTTTTTCAGTAGTATTTACTCAATGTATTGTATGTAATACTGGGAACCATGGATTTATACGATTCACCATGGCGGTTAGCAAGTTCTTCGCAACGAGGCTGTTTATCAATTTTAGTACGTAACCTAAGAAGGAATCTCTCTCTCTCTCTCTCTCTCTCTCTCATCTTTTAAAACTATAATTACAAAAATGGTGCCTTTGTACTACTCTCTCAGACATTCGCTCAAAGCTCTCGCTCCATTTTCCAGAAGTACCAATACTAAATTTACCAAAAAATGTATTTTACATAACAAACTTCACTTACGTTTTCCCAAATTCCTTAAAATCTTAGATGGTTGCACTCACCGTGTGTTCGAACTGCTCAAATACATTTTTTTTTCGGTAGGAGGGAGGGGCTAAAGTTTGGACCCTAAGAATTCCACCCGAACTTCTTCTGGGACAGACCTACTGCCACGAATAGATCCATTGCCCACAACGGACCTGACATTGTAGTTCCCGACAAAAAAGAAAAAAAAATTGCTTAGGAAGACACCAATTAACTACACTGGTTTCCAGAAATTAAGCAATAAATGAAAAAATCGTGATAACTCAAAAAGTATGCAACCTATTCGGATGAAATTCGGTGGTAAGCTTTATCAGACCAAATGCAACAACAACGAAAAAAAAAAAAGAAAAAAAAAAGAAGACGTAATGACATGTGATACAAAGCATTTATATTTTGAATGAGTAATGCAAATATGAAAATACAGAAATATAGGTATCAAGATGAAATAGGAAAAGGTACTTCAATACGGAGTGTGGTTACCCCGAACAGCAATACAGGCCCGACAGCGATGTTCCATGCTGTTAATTATGGCGTCGAGCAGCTAGCTATGTGTGTAGCTGCGTCCGTTGTTCGAGCAAAGTAGTGCAGGGCCCCTGCAGAGTTCGGGTAGGGGGGCTGGGGGCCATCAACAGCCTCCAGAGAGCATCACAGACATGCTCAATGGGATTAAGATCGGGAGAGCGTGCTGGCCACTCCATACAGACTACAGTCTCCTGTTCCAGGTACTGGTGTACGAGGCGAACCGTGTGAGGGCGGGCGTTATCTGTCTGCAGTACAAATGTATCGCCTATTGCGGCCGCATACGGACGAACAATAGAGTCCACGATGTCGTCTCTATACCTCTGAGCGTTGAGGTTTCCATGTGGCCACACATAGCGGTCGGTACGGCCACCTAACGATATGTCTGCTCACACTAGAACACTACAACCACCATAGGTGTACCTTTCCTGGATATTAGAGGGAAGATAGCGAGTACCGGCATCTCTCCAGATGTAAACTCGGCGAGAGTCACTCTGTAAACAGTATCGCGACTCATCAGTGAACAGAACGGACCTCCACTGATATTGAGTCCAGTTCACATGCAGTCGTGCTCAATGGCGGGGGAGGGAATGGGGCGCATAATACCGGTCGCCGAGCATACAGTCCTCCTGAATGTAACCTTCTGCGTACCGTCGAAGCTGATACCGTCCGTCCGGTAGTTGCCGCAAGCACAGATCTGAGATGAGTCGGTGTAGCCGTCCTGTTCCGCAGTGCCGAAAGCCGCAAATACCGGTCATCCGCAGAGGTCGTCGCCTTGGCTTACCTTCGCTGAACCTTCGGTTGAGCTGCACCCGTGGTTTGGAACTACTGCCACATCCTGCTAACCACAGAACGATCGACGTTGAGCCATTTTGCGACGTCTGCCTGCCGTTGCTTTGCTTCGAGTCGGCTTAACGCTCTGTAGCGTAACTCCGCTGGTAAATGACGTCTCGAAGCCATGCTAATAAAATCGCTATCGTGTCATTCATCGCCGCATATGAATTGGTGACTCCCTCCGAAACAGCTGGTTTTAAGCACTTGCGCATTTGCATAAAGCGCTGCCAGTGCCCCTCATTGACCTTCCGTACATGGATGCTATATACCTTCGCCCGTAAACATATGCAAATTTCATGCAATTTGAACTATATTCCGTACAATTATCGCGATTTTTCGATTTGTTGCTAAATTTATGGAAACCAGTGTATGTAGCAGTTCTTCTTGCAGATGTCATTCAAAGAGAAAGTTGTGTCTCAGAAAATTTTTTTAATAAACGAATTTACGAATAGAAACACAGAGGATTTGGAGTCAGAACGTTACACAGATCGTACTAGCTATTTTCTTCGCAATTGCCGTGGATCTTAACATTCTCCTAGAAACCCTTGAAAAATTGTGATTGCTTTTGCAATTATTTTACCCAATCCAAAAGGAAACTGTTTTGCAGAAAAAGTTTTTGTATATCAAAGTGTACGAGCAGGGGTGCAACTATAGGCATATCTGCGTCCGAGACAAACCACCAATATTACGCTCCCGCCCGTCTTTCTACGGTATATATTGCTCTACATAACCAAATGCTATCTCTATACCGGAGGCACAATCAAACTGACGGTTTGTACAGCATTCCGCAACTGTTTCGGAATTTGGAAATTCAATGCTATATATCAAACGGACCGAATGCAGCTGGAAGTCGTGGCTCGCAATCCCAGTAATGATCGAATAGCCCCCAGAGAATCTTCAACAATGTTAATGACATTCTCATCTTATCCATAGAACTAAATTAAAATGATATCTTTAACCATCCAATTAAAGACAAATCGCTGGTCCCATTGTTGACGATGTATAGGCCACGGTTCTTCTATGGACTCTAGAACCCTACATTCACTTCTGAATGTGAGCAACTATCATCTCCTGAACATTTCGAGGAAGAAATTCAATTTTAAATAAGATTGCAAGCAGTGGATTTTGCGCCCTCTCTTGAGCTTTCCCGTCTGCCCCACCCTAGTTATGCCTCTGTGTATAAGGAAGGGGCCAAAATGACGAAACAACCAGCTCGCGATAGAACTTTAACGGGCGGCGAAAGGTGAATTCCAGAGGTGAACGACCAGTGCATCACCTTATAGAGGGTAAACGGCCCAGCACAGTTTCGTGGTTCACTGCCCAATACAACATGGGTCAACCCAGAAACAGTATCCCGCGTGACTATGCGTCGCACGCTGGCACGGATGGGCTACAAAAACCGACACTCTACATGCCACCCTCTTCTAATAACAGTCCATCGACGTAAACGACTCAGCTGGTGCCAACAGTATGCGGATTAGAGATACTGTAGAAGATTAGAAGCAAGTGTATTGGTCCAATGAAACACGATATGTACTCCATTATACCAATGGTTTAGTCCGTATTTGGAGTCATCAGCATGAGGCTTTGGATCCATCGTGCATGGTACCGATTATTCAGGACGGTGGAGGCAGTTGAATGATATGGATAGTATTTTGCTGGCGTGTGGAACAACGTAAGGACGTTGACTACTATATGGAATTGCTTGCGGACCAAGTACCCTTGCACAATGTTGTACTCCCACTCGGAGGGGATACTTCTGGTACGATAATGCCCCATGTCATCAGGCCCGCCTCATGTAGGAATGGTTCAAACACAGTGCTGATATGAGACATCTCGAATGGTTCCCAAATTCGCCTGATGCCCAATACAATAGAACACCTGTGGATTGTTGCGGAACGCCAGGATAGGCTGTTGAACACGATAACCAGCTTCGTACCGAAATTGTGGACAGCAATACAAACAGCTTCGTTGCAGATCCCCAAACAACTGTACATACACTTCATGGACTTGAAGCCACTCAAGGTGGCAGCCGTTCTCCGGGTGAAACCAAGGCCGACGAAGTAGTGGTCGTAACTGAGTACAAATGGATAGAGAAAAGAATCAGCAAAAGAGACTTACGTAACAAATTAATGACTTTTTTTTCTTTCACTCACTGAAGGGTCAGATCCATTAATACAACGTGCCTCTCAGGTCTCCACGCACAATTCAATCCAATGACAGCAATAGTTGATCACATACTGTATATCTCAACTACCTTTACACTAACGAGCTAAGGATCCATATAAGAGATATGAGACTCTCATATGGATCCTTAGCTCGTTAATGTAAAGGTAGTTGAGATATACAGTATGTGATCAACTATTGCTGTCATTGGATTGAATTGTGCGTGGAGACCTGAGAGGCACGTTGTATTAATGGATCTGACCTTTCAGTGAGTGAAATAAAAAAAGTCATTAATTTGTTACGTAAGTCTGTTTTGCTGATTCTTTTCTCTGGCCATTTGCAGTTATTTAATTATTCAAAGAGTTGAATAGCACTTCTCACAATTTTTTCAGGTTTCTTACAGATAGTAACTCACATTACTTCCATACACTTAGTGCTAACTCAGTTACGACCACTACTTCGTCGGATTATTTCACTCACTCAAAGGTCAAATCCACTGATTCAAACTCACTCTCAGGTATCCACAAAGAATACAATCTAATGACAGCAAAAGTCGATTACATATATCTCAACAAGCTTTATATCAAAGTTTAACAATCTCAACATTTAACAGTTACCTCGTAATCCCTACAAATCCAAGTGCCTAGATATCGACAACTCAATTTTTTCTTCTTTCCGCTTTATTTATTGATTTTATTGTGCTGTGGCCCACTGTCAGTGTTGCCAAATAACAAAAGCTCTTCGGGGAAGTAACATATCGTGCAGTGGTAAAACTTTTAACCAAGAAGTAATTTAATTTACTTAAGAAAACAGAAACTCAAGCGAAAGGTAATTTAGAGGTATACAGAAGATACTAAAAATATTTTCGCTGTAACACCAATTCTGTTAGCTAATTTTTCTGTTTAACTTCTGAATGTGTGTACATACAGTTAAAATAAGAAAAACATTGGGAATGTGCAGTAGAAAAAGTGAATATTTACAGTAGAAAGTAATGGTATTGAAATTTGTCACTGAGTTAGAGAACAACATACATACGTACAGTCTGGGAAAATAGGAAAGACAGATGAATGAAATATATATATATATATATATACTAAAGAGCAAAACTGAAGACTAAGGAAAAAATTTTAGAATTTAAAACGTAGGGTGCAAAATAACCTGAAAATCAAAACGCGCAACGCAGCAGTTTTGAAAATTCAGAATTCACATTTTATAAAGAAGATACCTAAGCAAAAAAATACATATATAATTTTGACTCACACCTAGTACAACATAGAAAAGGTTATGTATCTACCTGTGTGATCAGAAGGAAAAAAGATAAAAAAATAAAATAAAACAACTGAATGTAGAAGGTGTCGAGAATACTGAGCCTTGGCTTTATCAAGGACCAGCAAAAACTCTGCATTTTCTCACTTCCACAAAGACCTAGTTGGAAATGGGTTTCTGCAAGGCCATAGATGCAAGTAACATTCCCACCTAAAATAGTTTAAAATATATATATATAAGTCATGTCCTCCTCTTAGAGTTGCATGACCTAGCACTAGTTAACAATTTCGCTTGCATCCATTAACCTTCCTGGCCCGACCCATACTCTTCATCTGTTACTATTAAACAGAGAGAAGAAGATTAAAGAGAACTCAAGCTGTGAGAGTGACATAATAATTAGAAATGATTTTCAGCCATAACGAAATTCCAAGTTCGTTTGAGAGAGAATTTAAACCTGAAAAACAATGCAAAAGAAATCCAAATTTTACATTGCAATTAAAAAAGGAAATGTTAATTTATAACGAACAGATTTTTGAAAGAAAACTTGAGTCTAAAACCCCCTACTCTACAACTTATGACAACACGAAAACGAGAATAAGTTAAAGATAATAATTAACTAAAGAAAACTTTGTGAAAGTTATATACCTTAAACAGTTATTGCAACATGTACAAAGTATTTCAGCAGTGCTTTAAGTGCATAATTAATTAGTTATTAAGAACTTAACTACTTTGAAAAAACAGCGCATAGACAGCGCATAGAAAAGGAACAAGCTAAGCCATCTTCTGTTCCTAGGTACCCCAAAAGACGCTCAAAGTTACAAAGAAAAGAAAGAGTTAAAACCCGCAAAAAAATGTTAACAGACAAACCAATGCCTAAAAGTTGAAAAGCTAAAAAACGACAGAGAAAAGGTACATGAAGTACAAACATTGAACTTATAAAACCTAGAACCCAAAAACAAGGAAGAGAGCTTACCTCTTGTGTTACAAAAACTTTTCTCCTCACAAGAGAAGAACATGGCTGACCTCTTCTGCCACTCCCTAGACGCTGGGGGGCAGTGAGGGTGGGGCTGATGGCCTCCTCATACAGCAAGAAACCAACGCGCGGAGATTTTAACCAGAGAAAAAAATATATAAACATAAGACTGTGGATCTGTATGATCAGAAAGAGCAGAATTAACTCTCCAGAATACATGAGAAATATTATAAAATACACGAGCAGTTTATTTAATAATCTTTGCATGTATTAAATCACCTTAGTGAGCTTCTATAGATTAATCAGAATCTTATTAATTTTAATGTTGGTTTTACTATTTTAAGTATAGCTATCCTAGTGATGAATAACTAGTTTTCTTTTTTATTTGTTTTTATTTTCTTTTATAAACGGATTTTTAAACCTTTTTTTGTGATTTTGTTTATATTATTTAATTTTTTGTTTTAATAGGACCGTCATATCCATAGCACTAAGGTTCCTTTAGGTAGTTAATAGGCATCCTCTAGCCAACTTCCTTACGGCTTTGATTGGTCAGAATCATATTATTAACTGTGTAGAAAATTAAAGCAGATCTGCCAACCTTACTCTATTATTCAGAATAATTTTTCTTAAAGTTCTTTTGATGAAAGAAGAAGGAATTTCGTTCTCTAGAAAACTTTCTAATAGTATATTAATGTGGTAATTGAAGTCCAAATTGTTGCTGCAAATTCTTGAAATTCTTAGGACCTGAGAAATTAGTACATTCTCAATTACTTTGGTTGAAATGTTATTATTCCAGTGTAGATATTTAATTACTTTGAAAGGAAAATTAACTCTTTTATCATAGAGGCTAATAGATGGGTTACCTCTGTTGAGCTTAATGCTTAAGTCTAGGAACTCAAGTTCCTGATTACTGTGGTTGGTTTTACATAAGTTAAGAGAGCTAGGATAGATATTATCATAATCACTCTATAACTTCTGAATTATTGATACACAGCAGATCATCAATATATCTAAAAGTGTAAAGGTAGTTATCTGAGCAGGTGGGGTGATTTTTAATGAATTTATATTCCTTAAAGAACAGGAATAGATTAGCGATATGCGTGGACGTTGATGTTCCCATTGGAATACCGTTCACTTGCTTATAGAGAGTATTATTATATAAGATATGGTTATTTATTATGCAGCAATTGAGATAAGAGTTCCAAGTTCCTACATCAACAAATTGGTTAAGCTTTAAATTCTGCATACAGCTCTTTAAAGGTAGTGATTATATCTGATAGAGGCAGATTAGTATATAGGTTTTCAAAATCATAACTATTAATATCTAGGGGACAAACTTTGAGTATAGTAGAAATTACTTCTGCATTATTATTAATTATCCAAAAATCTCTGTACATCAAGTTAGAACAGTTTCTAATGTGTTTCAAAACCTTCTTTAAGACATCTTCAAAAGCAAGATCTATTTTCTTTTTATGACTCCTTACTCCACTAGCTATGAACCTGAACTTCACAGGATCCTTATGAAACTTAACCGTTGCAAAAAAAGAAATGGAAATTCAGGCTCATATCTTCTAGTTTGTGGAATTTTAAGTTTCTTGAAGAATGCCTTAAACCGATTTTCTAACTGCTTGGTAGAATAACTTACGGGCTCGTATGTTACTCTATTATTGAGTTCCATAGTTAACAATTCAAAATAGAACTTCTTACAGATAATTGCAAAATTATTGCTAGCTTTATCCGTAGTGGTAAAAATAAATTGGTCTTGCAGTTTGGAGAGTGACCTTTTTAGCTTCTCCAGAGAAAAAGAGATTTCTGTCGAAACAAAAGTCCAGACCTGCCAACTCACCGGTGAAGCTATTGATTATATTATATTTCCATTCTGCGAAGGCCTCAATAGGCTGATTGTACGTTAAACTGGTTTTTACGATGTATTTATTTACATCTTGAGTGAAGCTCTCAAGAATCCTTTCATTGGAAATTGTGAAGGAAGGTCTGAATTTAGAGCCATACTCTAATAAATTCCTAAGCTTTTCATTTTCAACAAAACTCAAGTTTCCGGTGATAATATGGTTGTAATTCTTATCAAAGTGAACTGTTTCTTTATGTTCATCACAAGAACAAGTAGTAATTACAGGAATGTAGCTCGAAGAGTTAAGTTTGTAGTTTTTAACTATTGACCCTAAGGTCTTAACATATTTAAAACTTACAATAGACTGGTGCCTGTGGATGGGAAAAAAATTGCATTATTGTAGAACAGCTTCCTTACATTGAGATTATCGTAGGCTTTATTTAGGAACCTGATGGTAACAAAATTACTAGAAAATTCTTTAAGAGAAATTTTATCTTTAAGAATATGTTTAAGAATGTCCAGAACCAAAGCAAAAACATGCTTATCAACATGGTCAGCAGTTTCATTCCAGAATTTGAAAAAACATTTAAGGACAGAGTGTTTGAAGGACTTGAGAATTTTGTAAGTATTTTTAACAAAATTAGTGCCAGTTTTAAAGCCTTCCAGAGTTTTTAGCAAGTTAGCAAAATCAACTTTGCTTGATGTGCGAAATAACCTCTGTCCTCTATTACCTCTAGAGCAGCTCTTATAATTAACAAGAAAGAAGAGTTCACGAATTGAAAATTTATGCTGATTATGCTTATTGTCAGATAGAGTGGAATTAAGGCCATAGGGATAAAGAGACTGATGCTGCAAAATTTCAAGGGATTCAGTTTCTAGCCGAGCATAGAGGTCAGGGATAATATGTAGTACCTCTATTTTCACTTTGTCAAAACCATGAGCATGGAAATGCTCTAATTCAAAGGTAGAGTACTGGTTGGCGTTTGTGGAGGGGTTCACTCCTGAATTAGAGAACTTGTTTACTAGAGACCTGTGACCATTAATCCTAAGATGAAGAGGATTTTTACTTTGGCCAATATAGCTAAGGTTGCAGACAGTACAGGTGAGCTTATAGATGGTATTGTAGGCTTTGCAAAACTTGTTGGAGCAATTATCCTCAACATAAGAATAGAGGTTAGGATCTGCAGATTTACATGTCAAACAACGTTTGTCATTTCATAACTTTAGATTACCTTTGCCAGCGAGTTCATACACTATGGGAAAGGGTGCTAGCCTAACCGAGCGGGAGGACTTAAAATATCTGAGCTGACCTCCAATCCTTTCATCGTCCTTAGAACTCCACTTGGGCCAAAACATACAAATTCTGAGCATACCAACTAGGAAAAACTTTTTAGAAATAAGCAGTCCAAGAAAAGACCAAACTCGAGTATAAACTACACTCCAAAAAGCTGCATCCAAAACATACTAAAAAGAAAAATTAGAAAATGAAAAAAAAAAAAAAAAAAAAAAAAAAAAACCTTAAGTAAAAAAATAGTAATAAAAAAATATATAAAAAAATAATAATAATAAAACATTTCAACTAGAATTTGCGCATGAGCTGCTAAATAATAAATTGAATATATATATGATCTTCTGCAACAGCCATTAACTGTTGGACAAAAATCTCTTGAATTTTGTATTCCAGAACTTTGTGGCTAGCGTGTTTGTTCCTTCTTGACGATCGATTGAGTGTTCGCTGGAGCTTCTTAGCACATAGGAAACACGAATGGCTAAAAGGGGCAGGTACAAGGCTCATAAGAAAGAACAATGACATTTCCTTATTGTTTAAACATGCTGTCTAATATCATTTATCCATCTTTTCTCCGTGTGTGTGTGTGTGTGTGTGTGTTCTTCTGGTTTTCAATTAAATTAATATGTTGTGTGAGGTAAAAACGGTTCGCACAGTGAAAATTTGTATATGGCGCTTGTGTTTATTATTCTCAGTTGCAATTCTTTACGCTTTCCAACCGTAGGTTGAAGAAGCGTATATATGCTCCAGCTTTTTCCGTCCGTCTGTCCGTCTGTCGGCACGATAACTCACGTAAAAATGGTTTGATTTCGATGAAATTTTAGTACCCACTCGGCCGCAGGTGGCCGAGTGAGCAGCGTTCGTGACTGCCACGGAGAGGACCTCAGGTTCGATCCCAGGCAGGTACGAACGCTCGATCCACTAAATATCCGCCGTGCGTCGGATGGGCACGTTAAGCCGTCGGACCCCGGGTACTGGCCCCCCTGTAATAAACAAGGGCGTCTTCCTCCCCCTTTCTACTTCGCTTCTGTGTCACTTTCCTATCGGGCACTCTAGCCCAAATCTCCGAACTTCCTATTTCTATGGGTTGTTTAAGACCTGGGGCCAGACACTCCCTTCCTAAAATCCTCTACCTATGATCTGATCTCATCTGCCCTTATGCGTCATAACTTGCGTAAATATGGTTCGATTTCAATGAAATTTTAGTATGTGGTAGGGGACCACCTGGGGACGAACCCTATTGAAAATGGGTGAAGTGGAGTCAAAGGTCAGTACATAGGAGCGGGATGCATTCCATTGCTCTTATGCGTCATAACGTGCGTAAAAATGGTTCGATTTCGATGAAAGTTTAATATGTGGTAGGGGACCACCTGGACAGAATCCCTATAGAAAATGGGACAAATGATGTCAAAGGTCAGGACATAGGATCGGGATCCATTCCATTGCTCTTATCCCACACTATTAAGGTGGACGTCAAGTAATTTTGCTTCCTATATTTCCAATGTAAAAACTTTTGTACACATTTCTTTCACAATTAGTGTGTTCCCAAGGATGGAAATTTGAACATCGATTAAAATAACTTCATACTATCACTTGGACAGTGGATTAAATGAACAGCGAACACAGTGAACGGCGGACCAAGTGAAGAGTGAACTAAATGAACAGCGGATGAAGTGAACGGCGGAGGTGGCGCAGTGGTCTAAGCGATGGCCTCTGATCATTCGTCCGTAAGGGGTCCGGGTTCAAATCCCGGTGAGGCATGGATGTTGTGCTTGTCTTACGGCACTGGCTCTTTCCCTTCCCTGGAACCAGTGTCCCTAAATTAGGGACGGGCGACTGCTTATAGCCCATTGAGTTGCTCACGGTGGTCGTTAAACCTCCAATCAAAAAAAAAAAAAAAAAAAAACGGCGGACAAAGTGAACAGTGATCTAAATGAACGGTAGACTACATGAACAGCGGACAAAGTGAACGGTGGATAAAATGAACAGTGTACTAAATGAACGGCGGACAAAGAGAACAGTGGACTAAATGAACAGCGGACAAAGTGAACAGTGGACTAAATGAGTGGACTAAATGAACAGCGGACGAAATGAACTGGATCAAATGAACGTGGATGAAACCAACACTGACAAAGTGATCCGTCCCATCAGCAGCTGACTCTAAGAGCTATAAATAGACGCCCGTCCCTAATTTGGAGCCACAGATTCCAGGGAAGAAATAGAGCCAGTGTCGTAAGGCAATTACATCATCCGTGATTCGAACCCGGACAAACAGTCAGAGGTCGACGCTTACACCACTGCGCCAACGGGGTTGGGTACTGTGCTTCTTTTTTTTTTTTTTTTTTTTTGAGGTTTAACGACCACCGTGAGCAACTCAATCGGCTATAAGCAGTCGCCCGTCACTAATTTAGGGCCATTGGTTCCAGGGAAGGGAGAGAGCCAGTGCCGTAAGACAAACACAACATCCATGCCTCACCGGGATTCGAACCCGGACCCCTTTCGGACGAATGATCAGAGGCCATCGCTTAGACCACTGCGCCACCGGGGAGGCGTACTGTGTGCTTCAGTGACTATCCTTATAAAAATTCCTACTTTTCTTCATAACGAAGGCTTTTCCACTTGTAACTTCAGCTACTTCTTCCCCACCAGGAAATCACAAAACCCCTAAGTATTAAATTTTTGTCTTGATAGCTATAATAGATTTTGAGTTATGACAGTAGCAACAACAACAACACACACACACACACACACACACACACGTCGTTGGTTCAAATTTTGTTCGAGAGAACTCAAAATGCGTATTTCTATTGAAATCTCGAAGTCGAATTCTTTTGTCATTACAATACTTAAGTAAAATTTAAGAGGTATGGGATTTTCAAGAATGGCAGCTAAATAGGGTGAGGGCGAGGCAAAAAACACTTATGTGCGCAGGGCTCGGTAATTTTAAATCCGTCACTGGTTTGTCCCCGTCTGAAAATGCAGCTATGTACTTTCATGAACATGTATAAACGTATTTTGCTGTTTGCGCGTGGCATTTCATCCCTATCGTATAGAAGTGCCTGATAACATCATCTACAGACTGACATGGACTTAAAACAGCTTTCTACTAATCATCGTGTGTTAAAATTTTCTGATAATATTAATTAAAGCACTTTCTGAAGCTTAACCGTGTCGTTCTGCTTCTTGCACTATCCAAGGCCCCTCTAAGAATAAAACAGAAATATTATAGAATTCAGATGTCAACGAAGTTATCGGCATCAAGTCTGTGTTCTTTCTGTTAGAGAAGTGACGGAATTCATTTAGATTTCGTCCGAAGAAGGAATTTTTCCTTTCTTTTTTCTTTTTGCAAAGAATTGTTTGTGGTTTGAATGCGAGCAGAAACTGCAGAATGATTCTTATCAAAAATTCTACGTTGCTTTACCTGAGAGAACATTTGGGTCATAACCAATATTATCTTTTGTTAAAAACAAGCAGACGAAAAGGAACTCTGATTCCTTGATTTTAATCTCTTTATAAAGCACGAAATAAAGGCATGGAAAGTATTTATACATCGAATATCGAGAGCCACGATTCTTCGTAGATTTTTTTTCGAAGTGGAAAGTTAGAAGAAATTCACAAGGTATGGAAATCTCTCTCTCTCTCTTTGTTTCTTAATTTGCTTCTTGTACGGGCATGACATTTGAAGTAATACCGTTTTCATTTTTCATTTTGTCAGAACTTTGTTTTCTCACAAATGACACATATGTAAATTATGGAAGGAGAAATATCTAAAAAACAAAAACAACATAAAAAACAAAACACCGCCGTGTAATTTTATAGCAATACATTGTGGAACTGGAAAATGCCAGATTTGGTACTTTCAGTAAGTTTGAGCGTTCGTCTGCTCCTCCGCACAATTCTTCATTTCATTTTTGCAAACATTTCGCTTCAGCAGTGTTGCATCTAGTTTGGAAGGTAATTCTTTTCCAACAGGCGGGTCATCTAGATTGGAAACTAATTCTTACCTGACAGGTGCGTCACCTACTTTGGAAGCTAATTTCTTTCCTGACAGATGCGTCATCTAGCTTGGAAATTAATTCTTCCCCGACAAGTGTGTCATCTAGTTTGGAAGCTAATTCTTTCCTGACAAATGGTCCACCTAGTTTGGAAGATAATTCTTTCCTGACAGGTGCGTCATTTAGTTCGGAAGCAAATTCTTCGCTGACAGGTGCTACATCTAGCTTGGAAATTAATTCTTCACTGACAAGTGCGTCATCTAATTCAGAAGCCAATTCTTTCCTGACAGGTGCGCCATATAGTTTGGAAGCCAGTTCTTTCCTGACAGGTGCGTCATCTAGTTTGGTAGCTAATTCTTTCCTAAGAGACGAAGCCATCGTAAATCTAAACATTTTTTATTTAAAGAAATAACTACCTTCTCATTGGTGGCGTAAAAAAACAACTATATATAGTTGGGTGTATCTGCCAAACATTCACACATCAGTAACACTGATGTAATATAAAAAATTTGGGATAATTTGCAGCGAAATTCTATAAAAAACTTCTCGAAAATTATAATTTTTTTTTAAAATATAATTCTTTCATTGCGAGAGAATTTTGGCAGTCATTTTTTCTGCTGATTTCTCTATTTCCCGATTTCCAGTTTTCAACCAATGAATTCTATGAAGACTTCCATTCAGAAAGTGTACTATTTCGTTCCACCTAATAATTTTTGGCTGTAATTTATTTACTTTGTGGAAGCTTTATTACATTAAGAACTATTTTTTTACTCTGATTGCAAGCTTTCAATGCGATAGATATGACTCTTTAAAAATTTGTCTAATCAAAATACAGTGAAAAGCTTCGCTCGAAATAGCAAGCCCGATGTCAACTACCATGCTACGTGCAAAGTGGCTCAGATCACTCGTTCTGCCCCTTCCGACCGTTAATCGAACGTCAACTGATGTGCTCTACCGCTGTATTATCTTGGAGGCTTTACATACACAGTTGTAACCACCTGTTTGCCAAGGGGACTTTTAAGCTGCATGACAGAAATCGAAGTTACATTAGATTGAACCGAGAGACTCAGATGGGACAGTGAGCAGACCAGTTAGAGTGCTAGATGATTAGTACGAATTAACATAGTGGCTAATGCTAGACCAATTCTGTAAATGCACCTGTGGAGGAGGTGTGAGGGGAGAAGGAACAGATGATCTCATTTTTCTTGAGGGTCAGTACTCCAGGTCAGACAACTTAACGTGCCCATGCAAACCACGGCGAGTATTCAGTAGCTGAGAGTAGCTCAACCAACCTGGGATCGACCCGCGACTACCTGGCGTAAGGGCGGTTACTCTAACCACTAGGCTACTCATGGCGTATTGATGTCCGACGAGCTGGTCTACATGATTTATATCGCACACCGCGCGCATTAGAGTGACGAGATCAAATGTATCTAATAAACTGGAATTTTAGTGTTAGCAGCGATAAAGCGTGATCTTTATGACAGTGTTACCAGAATCCCACAATAGAAAATATATAAGGCAATGTATGATAATAAAAAGCCACTTAAATGATATTTTGTTTCCGTGCTACGGACTTTTTAAATTCTTTTTTTTTTTCTTTTTTCCAGTAAAGTTGAGTGTCTTATGTACAATTATTTTTTTAATGTGACATTTTTCTCATAGGGTGTTTTTTCACGCATTTTCAGGTACGAATCACCTAATATGTATTAAGAAAATACAACGTTTGTCAGAAATATTTTATTTTTTCAAATCGAGTAAGGTTTCGCTGTGCTCTGGCGTAGCTTCATCAGGACGAATGACACGTAAGTATTCAAAATAACTTAGAGGCTAATGCCACACCATGGCGATTTGATTTGAATATTTCATTTGAATATTTATGTGCCATTCGTGCTGATGAAGCCAGAGCCCAGCGAAACCTTGGTCGACTTGAAAAAATAAAATATTTCTGACAAACGTTGTATTTTCTTAATGTGTGTAATCATCACAAGACTGTAGTCTCTGATTTCAAGAACGAATCACCTTAACTTTATTTAAAAAAATTCAGCTTTCTCTAGTAAATTAAAAACCATCACATATTTTAATACCGGAACTGCAGCAATCACTCTTCAGTCAAGGATCTTGGAAATGGATAAAGAAATCTCTAGGGCAGAGAGAGAAGGAGGGAGGGAGAGGGAGGATGAGAGGGAGGGAGGCAGGGGGGAGAGATAGAAAGAGAGAGGGAGTGAGGGATAAGGAGGGGGAGAGAGAGGGAAGAGAGAGAAAGAGAGAGGGAGGGAGAGAAAGAGAGAGGGAGGGAGAGAAAGAGAGTGAAGCAGAGAGAAAGATAGGGAGGGAGAAAGAGAGAAAGAGGGAGAGAGAGAAAGTGAGAGAGAAGGAGGGAGAGAGAGAAAGTGAGAGAGAAGGAGGGAGAGAGAGAGAGAGAGAGTGAGGGATAAAGAGGGGGAGAGAGAGGGAAGAGAGAGAAAGAGAGAGGGAGGGAGAGAAAGAGAGTGAAGCAAAGAGAAAGATAGGGAGGGAGAAAGAGAGAAAGAGGGAGAGAGTGAAGCAAAGAGAAAGATAAGGGAGGGAGAAAGAGAGAAAGAGGGAGAGAGAGAAAGTGAGAGAGAAGGAGGAGAGAGAGAGAGAGAGAGAGAGAGGGGGGGGATATTACTTCTGACTTATATCTCAGAACAACATGGCGGCGCACTTTTTCAGCAAAAGCTGTCCACAATAGAAACGTAGAAAAAAGGATTTTTAATTAGTTTGTTCCAAAACGTTTTTCCAATGTGAATAGTCTGCCTTTTAACTCCAAGCTTTGTTGGAAGATTTAGGTTCCTTTTAGGAAGGTACAGCTTATTTTAACGAAGGCACTGGTAGCTGGGATCGTCGGACACAACTAGGTTAATTGTTGCCCAAATATTGATAAAATTTAATGAGATGGCTGGGCAAGTCATTAAGTTTCGCTTATAGCACGGAGAGTTTTGTTTTCAGTTTTATACGGTTCTGTTTTCAGTTTTAGCTGTATCACCTCATCGGAAGCTCTGATCTGGACCTTGTCGAGAAGCTGGCCGTAAATTTACCACTCAGCCATCTGGCCGACTTATTTAGTATTGAAACGAACTCATTGAAAATTTGCCGGTGTGATTTTTAAACTGCGGAATACCGTATCCACAGTTTCAGAATTTCCTATATTTTTTTAATCATAATTTCTGTCAGAAAAGATAAATTCAGCAAACTCTCGTCACCATACAAGCGCATTCGTTCATGTAAAACCCAATTAAATGGACGGGTGTGTGTGTGGGGGGGTGAGGGGGTAGAGTCGATTCACAAACTAAGAACTCGGCGTGTATCCAAATACCCGAGTGGTGCCAACCAGTCTACACCGATCAGCCATTACATTATGACCACTTACCCAATAATCTGCAGGACTCCCTTTAACCCTGTAACGTACCAGGAGATGTGACGTACCTGCCAGAAGGACGCACACGACATAAAGGCAGATAGGAATCAGAATAAAACGTCCGCGTAGCTCAATTGGTAGAGTGACTTATTCCGGAATGAGGGGATCCGGGTTCGTATCCTGGCGTGGACAGAAATGACGGAGAAATTCACTTCGTTATAACCCGCAAAACAGCAGCCACACGGCGAGGCATCGATTTGATAAGGTGGCGATAGGTGTCCTGGGGTATCTTGTACCATAATATCAACAGCAGGTCACCCAGTTCCCGTACATTTCGAGGTGGTGGTGATTTAGCGCGAACCCGCTTTTCCAAGTCGAACCACAAATGTTCGATTGGGTTCATGTCAGGTGAATTTGTCACCCAGGGCATTAACAGAAAGTTAATGCCCTAGCCTCCATGTTCCTCGAACCACTCCTTGACGATTCTGGGAGTGTGAAATTGCACATTATCCTGTTGGCAATGGCCATCATCAGCAAGGAACAGAGTTGCCATGAATGGGTGAACTTGGTCCGCAACGATGTTCAGATACCTGACAGCTGTCAGGGATTGCGCTATTGGGATAATGGGGCCTGAAAGTGTCCCAAGAAAATATCACCCACAGCACAACACCGCCGCCTCCGCCCTGTTTCCGCCCAACGGTGCATCCAGGTGCCATAGCCTCCGTTGGTAATCGGCGTATCCGCGCTCGGCCGTCTACGTGGTGCACCAGGAACCTTGATTCGTAAGACAAGGCTACTAACTTCCAATCATCTACGGTCCAATCTCGATGATCTTGGGTCCATTTCATGGGTTGTTGAGCATGGAGACCCAACTGGGTTTTCGGCTACGCAGGCCCATGCACAGGAGGCTGCTATAAACTGTGTGATATGACACATTGCCCTGATCATTACTGTTGTCGCTGCAGGTGATTTGTCGCACTGCCTCTGCGGTCGCTGTGAACAATGCGTGACAGTCTCCGCTCCCCTCTGGCATCAATGAGCTGCGGACGACACACGGCTAGACGACGGTCCGTCGTTTGGCCATGTGTGCACCACTTTTTATACGTACTCACTACAGCGGCACGTGAACAACTCACAAGCCGCGCCGTTTCCGAGATCGTAGTTCTCAGGCGCCGTGCCATCCCAATTTGTTCCTTTATCAAACTCCGATAAATCGGTAGCTTTTCCCATTTTGACTCTGAACACTAAAATCTGTGATCTTCATATCTTCATCTGCGCCACCGTTGGGTCTCCAAGAGAGCTCATTTCTCTAGGCTGGTTGTAGTCATAATGTAATGGATCATCGGTGTATATGCAATTGATATACACTGCACGAAGAGTCGAAATTCATGGGATAACAGCATGCAAATTTTTAACTGGCGCAATCGTCGTATAAAGGCTTCGACGCACGCCACGATTTTTATCAGTTGCGAGGTGTAATCTCCTGAGTCAAGGTGAACAACCGCCAGTAGGAATATGGCAAGCCGACGTGAATTGTGAAAGTTTGAGCGAGGCATGGTAGCGGGAGACAGACGGATGGGACATTCAATTTCCGAAGTTGCACTCAACGTTCCTCGATCCGCGGTGTCACGTGTTTACCGAGAATATCTCATGGAAGGCATTACCACCCACCATGACCAGCGGCGTCTGACCAGGATTGTCCATGCTAAGAGACAAGCGACACTGGCTCAAATAACATCCACATTCAATGCAGGAGGTACCAAAGACATATCCATCAAGTCAGGGCAGCGTAATTTAGCGTCCATAGGGTATGGGAGCAGAAGACTTACCAGAGTGCCTTTGTTAACACCACGACATCGGACACAGCGTCTCACCTGGGCACGTGAACACGGTAATTGAACCCTGGAAGACTGGCAACATGTGGCGTGGTCCGATGAGTCACGCTACCAGTTGTTACGAGCTGATGGTAGGGTTCGGGTGTGGGCTAGACCCCATGAGGCCATGGACCCAAGTTGTCAACAAGGTACTGTGTAAGCTGATGGTGGTTCCATACATGTATGGGGTGTCCTTCCGTGGCACCGTTTGGGTCATCTGGTCCTCGTAAACACGTCGTTAACTGGTAATCGCTTTGTTGCTCTAAAGGGTGACCATTTGCAGCCCTTCATGGACTCCATGTACCCCAACAACGATGGGATTTTCTAGACGTACAATGCACCATGCCATCGGGCCTAAGTTGTCCAAAATTGGTTCGAGGAGCATTCTGGACAGTTCCGATGGAGGGTGTGGCCACCACGTTCGCCCAACATGAACCCAATACAGCACTTATGGGACGTGGTGGAAAGATCCGTTCCCACCCAAGATCCTGCACCTACAAATAGCAGGGAGCTGTCGGCCGCTGTTCATACGGCATGGCTCAACATCTTTCCAGAAGTCTTCCAGCCACTTGTAGAATCGATGCGACGTCGAGTTGCTGCACTTTGCCTGGGCTAGAGGAGGTCCTACACGTATCCCAAGACATTTAGCACTACAATGTATATTATATATCACCTGGGCAACTGTTTTCTCAGTAACAATGGTCTCGATGATTAGTGCCTTTTCTCTTCGGCGGGTAAAAGCATTTCTGAAACACGCAACAGACTGGGCATTATTATCTGCCTTTTGCTGTTGTTGTTGTTAGTTTTCATCTTGACATGCTACTATTTAAATGAAAGAATTTAGAGATTATTTCATAGATCACTGAAATGAGATAAACTATAGACATATCCTCCTCGTGCTGGTATAGATGTAAATACCGAGTAAACACTGGTGAGCAAATAGACTTAAGTTAATGGTTAATAGCTGACTGACACTTCGCCGCCCCGGTGGGGCAGTGGGCTAAGCGATGGCCTCTGACCATTCGTCCGAAAGGGCTCCGGGTTCGAATCCCGGTAAGGCGTGGATGTTGTGTTTGTCTTACGGCACTGGCTCTCTCCCTTCCCTGGAACCGATGGCTCTAAATTAGGGACGGGCGACTGCTTATAGCCCATTGAGTTGCTCACGGTGGTCGTTAAACCTCCAATAAAAAAAAATATATATATATATATAGCAGACACTTCTGATATCTTGTGCGATATTATTCGCACTCTTCCCCGTGAATGATTCGCTCTCACCGCTGTGAATGAACATTCAATCCGCCATTTCTGTGGCACACAATGAAGTCGCACACGTAAAACTTTATGCCGCCCGCATGAGTTCAGAAACGAATTCCGGATAAGAAAAGTAATACCGAGAATTAATAAATGTCAACCTTCAGGAGAGTGAGCAGTCAGCTAGGAAATAATGGTGAAACTTAAGAATGGGAATAATATGTGAATGTCATTCATTTGAATGATGCTCCCGAATCGGCTCGTGGCGAATCATTCATCGTGAACGCTAAATGGGTGAGAGCTCGAGCTCTTTTAGGCAATTTGCCGATTTCCGCTGTGGCCTTGAAAGCACATTGGTCGTAAACACGGGATCCTGCAACGAATAATTTATTCAGTGTGCTTAATGATAACTTGGAAAATGAATGATCATTCGTGAATGACTTTTTCATGAATAATGAATGAACACTCATGAAGAAATAATTTATGCTGTTACTAGTCCTTACACGATAGCTTTTCTGCAAAGACGATGTCCAGCCAAGCAGACCTGACGAAAGAGGGGGGGCGGTGCTGTAGCAGTGAGGCCCGAGCCCCTATGGGGGGAGGGCTAGAGCCCGTGAGCCCTTTCTAAAGTAATTTTTTTTTATTATTATTTTATGGTGTCCGAACATTTTTCAAGCTATACCGTCACCAGGGTTGGGAAGTTACGCGTAAAAAAATATTTTCTACGTGACGCGTAAAATACACGTAAAAATGCGTAATTTATATCATAAATGTAAACAATTTAATAAATTCAAAACTTGCTTTAAATACCACCAAAAAAATAACGAGTGTTACAATGTTACTCGAGTTCCCAGTCTAAACTGGCCGCCCCGGTGGCGCAGTGGTCTAAGGCGCTGGCCTCTGATCATTCGTCCGTAAGGGGTCCGGGTTCGAATCCCGGTGAGGCATGGATGTTGTGTTTGTCTTACGGCACTGGTTCTCTCCCTTCCCTGGAACCAGTGACCCTAAATTAGGGACGGGCGACTGCTTATAGCCCATTGAGTTGCTCACAGTGGTCGTTAAACCTCCAATCAAAAAAAAAAAAAAAAAATCAGTCTAAACTGCAACACGTGCGTGGGTTACCTGCGGCAAATTCAACGAACTCTCCATATAACGTTTTTTATTTCTTTCTTTTCCAACGACACGCCGACACCGCACACTGGGTTCTCCGTGTTGCTTTGCTACTCACCGACACAGACCATTGTGTATGATATACAACGTTATTGCTAGTCATCAAAGACTGCAGACAATTTTTATCATGTGGATTTTGTCACTTTGAGTTTCCCACCAGAAGCCGCCATCTTCTGTCTTTTTTATTTTATGCTCAACTCATTATTTTCGCATTGCGGCAATTTTTATAAATGAATATAGTGTTTTTGTGCGTACTTCCGACTTCGTTTATGTTCCTTTATTCCGATGCCCGATGAAGTCGTCCTGTTCACAGCGGCAACTTAAAAGAGAAAACACAAAATGTAATGTTTACTTATGAGAACTCTTTGTGGATACTTTCATAGAGGCTGCATCTTTAGACGCATATTACTCTCTAAAAATGAAAAGTGAAAAATGTGATGATTATGAAAAAGTACCAAGAAAAATAAGAATATCTGTCGGTAAATGGCGTTCAAGAGTTTTCTGAGAAAACTCTTTTCTCGAAAGGGAGGGTTCGAGGGTCTGTTTGTAGAGGGGAGAATATGAAAAATTATCCACAAAAAAAAAATTTCAAAAAAAAAAAGATTGAAGAATTGCAACTGGTCGGGTTGTCGGGAAGTAGAAGAATAGTGAGTGGGGGTGGGGGGGTAGGCGAGGAAACGGAAATATGGATTATGTGGTTAGTGGAAGAGCCGAGGTGGGGGCGGAGATTTTATTGAACTGGGGCCCGAACTCGTTCTCCACGGCCCTACAGCCAATGATACTTTGCCGTCATCCATCTGAGTCTTCGGTAGATAGGATCCAGTTCTTCTATTATCACAGAGTAGAAAAGGGCGGGGGTGGGGGAAGGGCAGCCAGACAAGGGCCTGATTTACGAGAGGGCATTAGGGGCTCGTGCCCAGGGCCTTAACCTTTGAGCTACCCCCACCCTTCTTCAAATGTAATTATATATTAATTGCTTTGCATCAAACTGATTCGCAATGTGCATGCATTGAAAAAATTTAAATGGTAATTTCGGAAATGCACATTGAAACACATGGAAATGACGATTAAAAATTCTACAAATAAATAGAACACCATATTATGGGCAAATTAATGTTTTATTCTGCCATTAATACCTATATAGCTGGTCCCAGCATTAGAACGCGGGTGCAAGCAATTACAGTCGCTTTGTAATGGAAGGAGGGCCTCCAGAAATCCTCTTGCCCAGGGCCCTGGTCCAGACGTCTCCGGACACTTGCTTTAGATAAATAGGTACTGAATATGGTGGTGGAAGATCCTGGAACTGACACGCGAACTGCAGCACCGGACGTACGCGTTTCACATTCAACTGAATGGAGAATTTGTCATCAGAAGCTACTCAATTAAAATAATTTGCTATGAGTACAGGCCATCTAACCAGCTGATTTTCAGCAGATCTTTTTGCATCGGATACAGCTCCTGGTGGGAAATGTTTTGCATATAATGTCTAATTTTTGGTAAAGAATGTTGGCCACCTGGAGACGTAAGTGTTTATTTTTGCTTCTGATGTATTTGCAGCAAAATCTGAGCTTCTGAAAACTCGATTGAAAAAATTATTTCATGGACCGCTATCTCTCACCTCGAAAACCTTTTCCTGCTTTAAATAGGGCATAGTTTTCCCAAAGGGGTTATATACATATCATCATCATCATCATTGTCAACCATTATCAATCCACTGCTGGACGAAGGTCTCCCCAAGTTTCCTCCACAACGGTCTGTCTTGTGCCAGTCTCCTCCATGTCCCCCTGCATACTTTCGAATTTCATCCACCCATCTCCCATGTGGTCTTCTTCTGGGTCTTTTCCTGTCCCTTGGAATCCAATCTAAAATTTCGGCTGTCCATCGATGATCTGTCCTTCTGGCAGTATGTCCAGCCCATTGCCATTTCAGGGATTTAACTCTGATCATGACGTCTTCCACTCTTGTCATTTTTCGGATCCACGAGTTCCTCTTCTTATCTCTCCTGGTGACACCAAGAATGCACCTCTCCATGCTGCTTTGAGTTGTCTGCAGCCTTTGTATGTCTCTTTTAGTTAAGGTCCAAGTCTCTGCACCATACGAAAGCACTGGAAGGATGCATTGATCAAACACTTTTCTTTTAAGACATAATGGCATATTGCTCTTGATAATTATGCTGTTTCTTCCAAAAGCTCTCCAGGCAAGTTTTGTACACCGATTAATTTCTTCATCAATGTGACCCTCACTTGATATCTGCTGTCCAAGATAAACGTACGTGTCTGTTATCTCCAGCTTTTCTCCATCAATCGATAAATCTTCATTTCTTGTAAAAGCATTGAACATCACTTTTGCCTTCTGAAAGTTCATTTTTAATCCCACTTCTTTACTCTTGTCAGCAAGTTCCTGGATCATACTCTGCAGCTCTGATGGGCTAGTTGCAAAAATGACTACGTCATCAGCAAAACGAAGGTGGGTTAGATAATCTCCATTAATCTTTATCCCCTTGTTTTCCCAGCTCAGCGACTGAAAAACACCCTCCAATGTGGCATTAAAGAGCTTCGGAGATATGGTGTCACCTTGTCTCACTCCCTTTCCAATTTTTATGTGTGTTGCATTTTCAAACAGCCGAATCTTTGCACTTGCATTTTCATAGATGTTATTAATAATATTAATGTATGCATCTTCAATACCGCAGGTTTTCAGAGCCATTGTAACTGCTGATGGTTTCACCGAATCAAAGGCTTTTTCATAATCGATAAAAGCCATGCACAATGGAAGTTCATATTCCCTCGCTCTTTCAATTAGTTCTCTCAGTACGTGGATATGATCTATTGTGCTGTAGCCACTCCTGAATCCAGCTTGTTCTCTCGGTTGAGCCATGTCCACTGTTACCTTCAAGCGGTGTGAAAGAACTTTAGTGAAGAGTTTATAAACTACTGATAGGAGGCTGATAGGTCTGTAGTTTCCGAGATCCTCAATGTCACCTTTTTTATGTAGCAGGATCATTGTAGCGGTGTTCCAATCCTCAGGAATCTTTCCTTCATTAAGGCATCGAGTGAAAATTTGGGCGAGTACTGTTTCAATTTCTCCACTTGCTTCTTGTATGATGTCTACAGTAATTCCATCTTCTCCTGGAGCTTTTCCCCGCTTCATGTTCTTGATTGCATGTGCAACTTCTGCTGGAAGGACAGGAGGAACTCTGGTACTGGTATCTTTCATGATGTCTGAGGAACTCTGGTACTGGTATCATCCCTTTCATATAATTTGGAGTAGAAATCTTTCACTCTTGTCAAAATTTCGCCTCTATTTCTTGTTACAGAACCATCTTCTTTTCTCAGTGCCATAATCTGTTTTCTTCCCTTACTGAGATGTCCCTTTGCTATCTTTAGGCTTTGGTTGTTTTCAATTGCTTTCCTCACTAGTTCACAGTTGAATTTCCTTACGTCTTCAGTGATACTTTTTCTTACTGTCTTGCATAGCTCTATATATTCCACTTTGGAAGTCACATCTTCTTTAGTTGTCCTCATCTCTCTTCTTTTTTGCATCAACATTTTCGTTTTTCCTGATAATTTGTTTACATGCAACTTGTTCTTAGACCCAGCTAATTTTGTTGCTGTTTCCATAAGAGCTTTGGTTACTTTTCTGTTAACTTCAGAGATGTCCACTTCTTCCGATGTTAGGCCTTCTAAAGCAGAGAACCTGTTCTTCAGTTCCAACTTGAAGGTATTATGGTGTTTTCTAAGGTTGGTTATGTCAATAGATTTTGTTTGTCTTATGAGCTTGCCACGTTCAAGTTTGGTGTTGAGGTGCATCTTACATCTCACCAATCTCTGGTCACTACCTATGTTGAACTTGTTTAGCACACTGCAGTCTTCTATGACGAATTTTTTGTTACACATAATAAAATCAATTTCACTTGTCGTCCCATTTGGATGTCTCCATGTCCATTTCCTGTGTGGCTTTTTCTTGAAGAAGGAGTTCAAGATGAAAAACCCTTCTGCCTCTGCAAACTCAACGAGAGTATTTCCACGCTGGTTTCTGTTGCCGTGACCGAATTTACCTACTGAAGTTTCATTCTGTTGCCGTTGCCCTATTTTTGCATTGAAATCTCCCATAATTATTTTCAAGTGCTGCTTACCTTTATTATTTAGATGACAAATTTCCTCATAAAATTCTTCAATTTCTTCTTCAGGATGACTTGTGGTGGGTGCATAAGTTTGAATAATCTGAGCCTGGTATCTTTTCGAGAGTTGGATAACAAGTCGTGCAGCTCTGTCAGAGGAACTTTCAACTTCTACAACTTTATCCTTCAGTTTCTTGTTTATTATAAATGCAACACCACTAGTTCTGCCAGTATCTGTCCCACGATAGTAGAAGAGATGCCCACTTTTCAGTTCGATGAGATCTTCTCCTTTTCTCCTTACCTCACTTAGCCCCACGATGTCCCACTTGATCCTTTGTAGTTCCTCTTCCAATTCAAGAAGCCTTGAATCAGAAGATAGGGAGCGTCCGTTGTACGTAGCCAAGGTCAGCATCAGATGGCAGCCTAGTCCGGTCCTCCGGGGATTCTTAGCACCCTCTGCCTTCATGTCGCACTGGCCGCTGCCTTGGCCAGGTACATTCCAGCTGCCGGAGACTGAGGGCCAAGATTTAAGTTGTGGAATCATTTTGGAGGGGTTTGGCCATAACTCACCACGCTGGCCAAGCGGGTTGGTGAGTGTGGGATAGAATTTCCTCTAATCCCGATGGTATAGTTATACCGCTATTGGCGGTCGTCAGAGCCCCTTTAGTGGGAACAGGATGTACCACGAGAAGGCGGGGTTGACATTTGTCAAGGAGAGGCTGTGATGTTACGCATCACCTGACCTTACATCCCCATATATACATATACATGTCATCATCATCATCATTGTCAACCATTATCAATCCACTGCTGGACGATGGTCTCCCCAAGTTTCCTCCACAACGGTCTGTCTTGTGCCAGTCTCCTCCATGTCACCCCTGCATACTTTCGAATTTCATCCACCCATCTCCCATGTGGTCTTCTTCTGGGTCTTTTCCTGTCCCTTGGAATCCAATCTAAAATTTCGGCTGTCCATCGATGATCTGTCCTTCTGGCAGTATGTCCAGCCCATTGCCATTTCAGGGATTTAACTCTGATCATGATGTCTTCCACTCTTGTCATTTTTCGGATCCACGAGTTCCTCTTCTTATCTCTCCTGGTGACACCAAGAATGCACCTCTCCATGCTGCTTTGAGTTGTCTGCAGCCTTTGTATGTCTCTTTTAGTTAAGGTCCACGTCTCTGCACCATACGTAAGCACTGGAAGGATGCATTGATCAAACACTTTTCTTTTAAGACATAATGGCATATTGCTCTTGAAAATTATGCTGTTTCTTCCAAAAGCTCTCCAGGCAAGTTTTGTACGCCGATTAATTTCTTCATCAATGTGACCCTCACTTGATATCTGCTGTCCAAGATAAACGTACGTGTCTGTTATCTCCAGCTTTTCTCCATCAATCGATAAATCTTCATTTCTTGTAAAAGCATTGAACATCACTTTTGTCTTCTGAAAGTTCATTTTTAATCCCACTTCTTTACTCTTGTCAGCAAGTTCCTGGATCATACTCTGCAGCTCTGATGGGGTAGTTGCAAAAATGACTACGTCATCAGCAAAACGAAGGTGGGTTAGATAATCTCCATTAATCTTTATCCCCTTGTTTTCCCAGCTCAGTGACTGAAAAACACCCTCCAATGTGGCATTAAAGAGCTTCGGAGATATGGTGTCACCTTGTCTCACTCCCTTCCCAATTTTTACGTGTGTTGTATTTTCAAACAGCCTAATCTTTGCACTTGCATTTTCATAGATGTTATTAATAATATTAATGTATGCATCTTCAATACCGCAGGTTTTCAGAGCCATTGTAACTGCTGATGGTTTCACCGAATCAAAGGCTTTTTCATAATCGATAAAAGCCATGCACAATGGAAGTTCATATTCCCTCGCTCTTTCAATTAGTTCTCTCAACACGTGGATATGATCTATTGTGCTGTAGCCACTCCTGAATCCAGCTTGTTCTCTCGGTTGAGCCATGTCCAGTGTTACCTTCAAGCGGTGTGAAAGAACTTTAGTGAAGATTTTATAAACTACTGATAGGAGGCTGATAGGTCTGTAGTTTCCGAGATCCTCAATGTCACCTTTCTTATGTAGCAGGATCATTGTAGCGGTGTTCCAATCCTCAGGAATCTTTCCTTCATTAAGGCATCGAGTGAAAATTTGGGCGAGTACTGTTTCGATTTCTCCACTTACTTCTTGTATGATGTCTACAGTAATTCCATCTTCTCCTGGAGCTTTTCCTCGCTTCATGTTCTTGATTGCATGTGCAACTTCTGCTGGAAGGACTGGAGGAACTCTGGTACTGGTATCTTTCATGATGTCTGGAACTCTGGTGCATATATCATCCCTTTCATATAATTTGGAGTAGAAATCTTTCACTCTTGTCAAAATTTCGCCTCTATTTCTTGTTACAGAACCATCTTCTTTTCTCAGTGCCATAATCTGTTTTCTTCCCTTACTGAGATGTCCCTTTGCTATCTTTAGGCTTTGGTTGTTTTCAATTGCTTTCCTCACTAGTTCACAGTTGAATTTCCTTACGTCTTCAGTGATACTTTTTCTTACTGTCTTGCATAGCTCTATATATTCCACTTTGGAAGTCACATCTTCTTTAGTTGTCCTCATCTCTCTTCTTTTTTGTATCAACATTTTGGTTTTTCCTGATAATTTTTTCACATGCAACTTGTTCTTAGACCCAGCTAATTTTGTTGCTGTTTCCATAAGAGCTTTGGTTACTTTTCTGTTAACTTCAGAGATGTCCACTTCTTCCGATGTTAGGCCTTCTAAAGCAGAGAACCTGTTCTTCAGTTCCAACTTGAAGGTATTATGGTGTTTTTTAAGGTTGGTTATGTCAATAGATTTTGTTTGTCTTATGAGCTTGCCACGTTCAAGTTTAGTGTTGAGGTGCATCTTACATCTCACCAATCTATGGTCACTACCTGTGTTGAACTTGTTTAGCACACTGCAGTCTTCTATGACGAATTTTTTGTTACACATAATAAAATCAATTTCACTTGTCGTCCCATTTGGATGTCTCCATGTCCATTTCCTGTGTGGCTTTTTCTTGAAAAAGGAGTTCAAGATGAAAAACCCTTCTGCCTCTGCAAACTCAACGAGAGTATTTCCACGCTGGTTTCTGTTGCCATGACCGAATTTACCTACTGAAGTTTCATTCTGTTGCCGTTGCCCTATTTTTGCATTGAAATCTCCCATAATTATCTTCAAATGCTGCTTACCTTTATTATTTAGATGACAAATTTCCTCATAAAATTCTTCAATTTCTTCTTCAGGATGACTTGTGGTGGGTGCATAAGTTTGAATAATCTGAGCCTGGTATCTTTTCGAGAGTTGGATAACAAGTCGTGCAGCTCTGTCAGAGGAACTTTCAACTTCTACAACTTTGTCCTTCAGTTTCTTGTTTATTATAAATGCAACACCACTAGTTCTGCCAGTATCTGTCCCACGATAGTAGAAGAGATGTCCACTTTTCAGTTCGATGAGATCTTCTCCTTTTCTCCTTACCTCACTTAGCCCCACGATGTCCCACTTGATCCTTTGTAGTTCCTCTTCCAATTCAAGAAGCCTTGAATCAGAAGATAGGGAGCGTCCATTGTACGTAGCCAAGGTCAGCATCAGATGGCAGCCTAGTCCGGTCCTCCGGGGATTCTTAGCACCCTCTGCCTTCATGTCGCACTGGCCGCTGCCTTGGCCAGGTACATTCCAGCTGCCGGAGACTGAGGGCCAAGATTTAAGTTGTGGAATCATTTTGGAGGGGTTTGGCCATAACTCACCACGCTGGCCAAGCGGGTTGGTGAGTGTGGGATAGCATTTCCTCTAATCCCGATGGTATAGTTATACCGCTATTGGCGGTCGTCAGAGCCCCTTTAGTGGGAACAGGATGTACCACGAGAAGGCGGGGTTGACATTTGTCAAGGAGAGGCTGTGATGTTACGCATCACCTGACCTTACATCCCCATATATATATATATATATATATATATATATATATATATCATAATCATCATCATCATTGTCAACCATTATCAATCCACTGCTGGACGAAGGTCTCCTCAAGTTTCCTCCACAACGGTCTGTCTTGTGCCAGTCTCCTCCATGTTATTCCCACATACTTTCCAATTTCATCCACCCATCTTCCATGTGGTCTTCTTCTGGGTTTTTTCCTGTCCCTTGGAATCCAATTTAAAATTTTGGCTGTCCATCGATGGTCTGTCCTTCTGGCAGTATGTCCAGCCCATTGCCATTTCAGGGATTTAACTCTGATCATGATGTCTTCCACTCTTGTCATTTTTCGGATCCACGAGTTCCTCTTCTTATCTCTCCTGGTGACACCAAGAATGCACCTCTCCATGCTGCTTTGAGTTGTCTGCGGCCTTTTTATGTCTCTTTTAGTTAAGGTCCACGTCTCTGCACCATACGTAAGCACTGGAAGGATGCATTGATCAAACACTTTTCTTTTCAGACATAATGGCATATTGCTCTTGAAAATTATGCTGTTTCTTCCAAAAGCTCTCCAGGCAAGTTTTGTACGCCGATTAATTTCTTCATCAATGTGACCCTCACTTCATATATTCTGTCCAAGATAAACGTACGTGTCTGTTATCTCCAGCTTTTCTCCATCAATCGATAAATCTTCATTTCTTGTAAAAGCATTGAACATCACTTTTGTCTTCTGAAAGTTCCTTTTTAATTGCACTTCTTTACTCTTGTCACCAAGTTCCGGGATCATACTCTGCAGCTCTGATGGGGTAGTTGCAAAGATGACTATGTCATCAGTAAAACGAAGGTGGGTTAGATAATCTCCATTAATCTTTATCCCTTTGTTTTCCCAGTTCAGTGATCGAAAGACATTTTCCAATGTGGCATTAAAGAGCTTCGGAGATATGGTGTCACCTTGTCTCACTCCTTTTCCAATTTTTATGTGTGTTGTATTTTCAAACAGCCGAATCTTTGCACTTGCATTTTCATAGATGTTTTTAAATGATATTAATGTACGCATCTTCAATACCGCAGGATTTCAGAGCCATTGTAATTGTTGATGGTTTCACCGAATCAAAGGCTTTTTCATAATCGATAAAAGCCATGCACAATGGAAGCTCATATTCCCTCGCTCTTTCAATTAGTTCTCTCAGTACGTGGATATGATCTATTGTGCTGTAGCCAATCCTGAATCCAGCTTGCTCTTTCGGTTGAGCCATATCCAGTGTCACCTTCAAGCGGTGTGAAAGAACTTTAGTGAAGATTTTATAAACCACTGATAGGAGGCTGATAGGTCTGTAGTTCCTAAGATCCTCAATGTCACCTTTTTAATGTAGCAACATTATTGTAGCGTTGTTCCAATCCTCAGGAATCTTCCCTTCATTAAGGCATCGAGTGAAAATTTAGGCGAGTACTGTTTCGATTTCTCCACTTGCTTCTTGTATGATGTCTACAGTAATTCCATCTTCTCCTGGAGCTTTTCCCCGCTTCACGTTCTTGATTGCATGCGCTACTTCTGCTGGGAGGACTAGGAGAACTCTGGTACTGGTACCTTTCACGATGTCTGGAGTACATGTATCATCCCTTTCATATAATTTGGAGTAGAAATCTTTCACTCTTGTCAAAATTTCGCCTCTATTTCTTGTTACAGAACCATCTTCTTTTCTCAGTGCCATAATCTGTTTTCTTCCCTTACTGAGATGTCATTTTGCTATCTTTAGGCTTTGGTAGTTTTCAATTGCTTTTCTTACTAGTTCACAGTTGAATTTCCTTACGTCTTCAGTGATACTTTTTCGTACTGTCTTGTATAGCTCTATATATTCCACTTTGGAAGTAACATCTTCTTTAGTTGTCCTCATCTCTCTTCTTTTTTGCATCAACATTTTTGTTTTTCCTGATAATTTGTTCACATGCAAATTGTTCTTAGACCCAGCTAATTTTGTTGCTGTTTCCATAAGAGCTTTGGTTACTTTTCTGTTAACTTCAGAGATGTCCACTTCTTCCGATGTTAGGCCTTCTAAAGCACAGAATCTGTTCTTGAGTTCCAACTTGAAGGTATTATGGTGTTTTTTAAGGTTGGTTATGTCAATACATTTTGTTTGTCTTATGAGCTTGCTACGTTCGAGTTTAGTGTTGAGGTGCATCTTACATCTCACCAATCTATGGTCACTACCTGTGTTGAACTTGTTTAGCACACTGCAGTCTTCTATGACGAATTTTTCGTTACACATAATGAAATCAATTTCACTTGTCATCCCATTTGGATGTCTCCATGTCCATTTCCTGTGTGGCTTTTTCTTGAAAAAGGAACTCAAGATGAAAAATCCTTCTGCCTCTGCAAACTCAACGAGAGTATTTCCACGCTGGTTTCTGTTGTCGTGACCGAATTTACCTACCGAAGTTTCATTCTGTTACCGTTGCCCTATTTTTGCATTGAAATCTCCCATAATTATCTTTAAGTGCTGCTTACCTTTATTATTTAGATGACGAATTTCCTCATACAATTCTTCAATTTCTTCTTCAGGATGACTTGTGGTGGGTGCATAAGTTTGAATAATCTGAGCCTGGTATCTTTTCGAGAGTTTGATAACAAGTCGTGCAGCTCTGTCAGAGGAACTTGCAACTTCTACAACTTTGTCCTTCAGTTTCTTGTTTATTATAAATGCAACACCACTAGTTCTGCCAGTATCTGTCCCACGATAGTAGAAGAGATGTCCACTTTTCAATTCGATGAGATCTTCTCCTTTTCTCCTTACCTCACTTAGCCCGACGATGTCCCACTTGATCCTTTGTAGTTCCTCTTCCAATTCAAGAAGCCTTGAATCAGAAGATAGGGAGCGTCCATTATACGTAGCCAAGGTCAGCATCAGATGGCAGCCTAGTCCGGTCCTCCGGGGATTCTTAGCACCCTCTGCCTTCCTGTCGCACTGGCCGCTGCCTTGGCCAGGTACATTCTAGCTGCCGGAGACTGAGGCCCAAGATTTAAGTTGTGGAGTCATTTTGGTGGGGTTTGGCCATAACTCACCACGCTGGCCAAGCGGTTTGGTGAGTGTGGGATAGAATTTCCTCTAATCCCGATGGTATAGTTATACCGCTATTGGCGGTCGTCAGAGTCCCTTTAGTGGGAACAGGATGTACACGAGAAGGCGGTGTTGACATTTGTCAAGGAGAGGCTGTGATGTTACGCATCACCTGACCTAGTGTATATATATATACACTAAAGTGCCATAAAAACTGGTACAGACGAGCTTCTGCAAAATACATAGCAACGTCACCTATGCGCGTACTCGGTTGCGTCCGCCAGTGCGCATATAAAGCGATAGACATCCTTGCCAGCTGTCAGAGTTGATGTTTTCGGCATGAGAATGACAAGTAATAAAGATTTAAGCGATTTTCAACGCGGTGTCATAGTTGGCGCTCGTGAGATGGGCCATAGAATTTCAGAGGTAGAAACGAAGTTCGGATTTTCACGGACGACCATTGCAAGGGTGTACCGTGACTACAAGAATTCCGGCCAAACCTCCAACCTACGATACCAGTGTGGCCGTAAAAAGACATTGGGCGAACGTGACCATCGTCGGCTGTCAAGAATCGTTTCAAAGATAGGCGTGCAACACTCTCGCAGGTATCATCGGAATTCAATGCTGGAGCCTTAACAAGCATCAGCGTCCGGACTGTGCAACGTACCCTGCACGATATGGACTTTGGGAGCCGACGCCCAACTCGAGTCCCCTTGATGGGTGCACGACACAGAGCTATGCGCCTCGCTTGGGCACGGCAACACCGCCACTGGACACTTGCTGACTGGAAACAAGTAGCCTGGTCTGACGAGTCGCGATTCCAACTGTATCGGGCAGATGGAAGGATTCGTGTGTGGCGCAAACCCCATGAAGCCATGGATCCCGCCTGTCAACAGGGAACTGTACCGGCTTGTGGGGGTCATTAATGGTATAGGATGTGTTTAGCTGGACTTCACTGGGACCCCTGGTGCGTCTACAAACGTCTGTGACCGGCCAACGCGATGTGCGCATCGTTTCTGACGAGGTACACCCGTTCATGTCCTGCATTCATGCTGATGGGTTGGGCCTGTTCCAACAGGACAATGCACCTCCACACAAGTGTCGGGACGCCACATTATGGTTAGAGGAGCATTCATCTGAGTTTGGAGTGTTGCCATTCCCGCCCAAGTCCCCAGATCTGAACGTGATAGAACACATTTGGGATGCCATGCAACGCGCTATCGAACACAGGAATCCGAGACCTCGGAATACACCCGAATCGTGGAACACTCTGCACGAAGTATGGTGTGCATTGCCTACAGCATATTTCCAGAAGCTAGTGGAGTCTATGTCTATATATATATTATTTTGTCGATATCTCTGCCTTTAAGAGTCCGATTTGAAACATTCTTTCTTTGTTGGAGAGCATTTTCTGATCGAAATGTTTCTTATATGATTTCAAATTTTTCTTTTCTTACTAGAGAGCGTATCTTCACGTTTCCGCTTACAACAATATCTGTGGGAATAAAATCCCGATTAAAAAACTTCTTTTTCGGTCAGATACTACTAAGCATGAAAACTCTTTTTGTTTATTTGCTTCCCAAAATAATGCCCAATTTCGCCTCTAGGGGGCGTAAATGTTTGTATGTTTTCTTCAGTATCTCTGCTTCTAAATGTGCGATTTAAAAAAAATAATTAAACACTGGACAGCATTTACCTTCTGGAACACTTTAGGTTTGTACTTGAGAAGTTTTTTGTATCTCAAAGTTTTGTCGCAAGGTGGTGTTTATGTACTTCTGTTTGCAGCTGTATCTCCTCTTCTAAAAACCCTATTGAGAAATTTTTTTTACTATATGCTATTTACGACAATAAAGATGGGTAGTATGTAAACACACATATTTGCTCGCGACGGCATCGAATCCGTGTCCACTCACTCCGGAGTAAGTCGCTCTCCCAACTGAGCTACGCGGACACAATGTCTCGGTGGAGATTTGTCGTCCTGACACATGTTTTCGCCTCTGTAGTATGTCACAAATATTATCCTCTGCAGAATTTTCCCACTATAAAGCAGACTTTTCTCGCTATGGAGCGTAAAGGTCAACATTTTTTCCTCGCTGCCTCTGCTTCCGGGGTCGTATTTGAAAAGTTATTTTTCTGTAGCATAGCTTTTACTATGAAGAATACTCTTCGTTTATTTTCAACTATGCCATTATGCACAATTCTTCAGCTAGGAGGCGTAGGATTATGTAATGTTTACTTATATATATATATTTTAACTGCTCGATTTGAAATTTGTCTCAGATATACTATGAGAAATTTTTTGTGCGCAGTTTGTTTATTTTCGTAACATACTGTACTTTTGAGACGCCAGTGGAAGTACATAGTTGTTCCTGCTTCTGGATGTTTTGTTGATTGTAGAAATCTGGTTGATTTTTTTAAACCGGTTCCACTGACTTTGAATAACTTTGACACATTTTATTCGCCCCAGAAAGGATTCAAAAGACGTGATTATTACAACCGAAAATGCGTTGCCATCTTTGTTGTTATAAGTGTTGTTTCCTGGAACTGTCGAACCTTTGCACTTTCATTTTCATAGATGCTATTATTTTCAAGAGCCACTTTCGGAAAATGTTGCTCAACCTGTAGTTCGAATGGGCATATGTTGAGAGATTTGTGATTTATGTAGAAGATTTTAGGAAGAGAGTGTCTGAACCCAGGTTTTAAGGTGGAAATTAAGGCACATCGCATCCCTCTTCCATAGACTCATAGATGAAGGGGTTGGGGGGGGTCTTAGTTTTGTGAGTGAATTTCGTGGTCTCCCTTATCAGATCGTCATTTCTGGAAAAGCTTCTGTCAGTAGCATCTGATTTCTGATTTAGATAAGTTTGCTGGCAGAAAATCCAATAAACTGTATTGCAAGTGATTTAAATAATAACTGACACCTTAAACAAAAGTCTATAGCCGCTTATTTATTATTGTTTATATGAAAGCTTTTAATATTAAAGAAAAAAGGGTAAGGAAGTGCGGCGTTTTTAGTACCTGATGTACCTATAGCGCCACCTATTAACGATATGCAACACTACTCCAACACGCGGAAATATAATTTTAAAATTTTCCTTGTAATTTCTTTTCTCAAATTTGCAAACCACTAGCTACAGTTCAGTGTCTTCTTCGTCCGTGTGCCAATTTTCACGAGTCAGGAAGCATTTCTTGTATGGGAACTTATGTAACTCAGTTATTTTCGTCATTACGAGATGGCGGCGCATTTTCACTTGGCGTCCACTTTAAACAACTCTTCGAAGTAGGAACCTCGGAGTTTTGAGCTAGAGTGCCCGACAGGAAATCTCACGGAAGCAAGGTGGAAAGACGTCTTTAATGATAACCGGGGGGGGAGGGGGTACCCGAAGTATGATGGCTTAACGTGCCCATCCGATGCATGGCAGATATGTCGTGTGATTCGAGCCTGCCTGGCAGACACGAAAAGCTGACCACTAGACCATCCGCAGTCTGGGCTTATATAAAACGCTCAGAACGATTGTCGCGTTTCGAAATAGAATGAATACCATTAAAATTATTTTCTCTTTGTGTAACTGTTATGTGAAACTACAGATTAAGTTTTGCTTTGTCTTGTTTTTATTTTCAGGATTAATGATGTATCTTCACTCGAAGCATCTTATGGTATCAGTATTCATATGTGTGATCGTAGCAACTTCTGCGATGATTGCACCTGGTCATCCTGAGCAAAGTGTTGAGAGGCAACAGGACAACAGACCCACTAATGGTGTTCCTGGTTCGATGAATAATGGCGCTATGGGAAATGTCCTGTCTGTAATAGTTTCCATTGGCGTAATCAGCGTTATTGCAATGATTCTTCTTCCAATCCTTGGCGTATTGATGTTTGGTGGTTCTTCTAGGCAATTCGGTCATATGCTCGGGAGGAAGATGTCTCCAGAAGTTCTCATCAACCATCCTCTGTTCTCGAAAGAGAGACTTCTCGAGCTTCTCCAATTTACAGCAAATGCTTTAGAGAAAGGAGAGAAACAGCAGTGAAAACAGATGGATTTTAATTTATGCAAAAAACAACTGGAATAAAATATCTTTTCGCATAAAATGAGTTGATCTTTTTAATCTTTTTGTAAGCATAATTGTAAGTTTTAAACATAATGGATAAGTATTGTCAGATATCTTAAATTTTAAAGGGGTTGTTAGTAGACCAGTGGCTAGAGTTCGTAGCGGATACAGAACTTTTTAACAGGAGGATCCGAATTTCGACAAGTTTATGGGCATGCGCGGACACAGAGCGGCAAAAGACAGACATCATCACACTGTCACATTTTTATATAAGTTTTTATTTTATGCCAAAAACAAATATTTTTAGCAAAAAAAAGTCCCCTAATGGAAAATTAAAACAAAAGGTAAATGTTTTTCTGACACACAACATATCCACCATTTATTGGGTTACAAAATTTAGTCTGTACTGTGCTCTCTAGCCGTCTCCCTTAAAGGCTCTCGTCCCTAAATTGTGGAAACCATTTGTAAGGACCGGACAGAGTGAGAGAAAGAGAGGCATCATCCCTGCCTCATCTGGGTGGTTCCCAGGCTGGGACTTACCAAAGTCCCGCGCCTCTGACATTTGGCCACCAGGGAGGCCTTGGTGCGTTTGCCGTTATGTACACTCACTTCCAAAAGTGAGTGTACTTCTTACTGCACGGAGCAGTAAGATGTAAAAAAAATGGAGAAGTACTGCTTGGATTGACACAAAATGCGGTAGGAACGTAGGGAATATGTTTATTAATGAATCAAAATAAAGAAATACAGACAGAGATGAAAATAATATTGAATTTTCAGAAATTATAAGATGACGTCAAAGTGGAGTCATTTACAAAGTGAGTGATAAAGTCACAACAAACAACAAAACCCGACATTAATAGGGTATGTGAGCACCCCTCATCTGCATACAAAGTTTACAACGTCTGACCATGCTTTTTATGAGGTGATCAACCACCGCAGAGTCCAGTAATCTCCATTCCTCCTGTAAAGCAGTTTCCAAAGCTGTGAGAGCTGTTGGGGGCGGGAGACGTGAACACACAGCACGGCCGAGGGCATCCCAAAGATTTTCAATGGGATTAAGGTCGGGCGAGTACGTCGGCCACTCCATACGCGCAATCCCCTCACTCACCAGGTAGTCGTCGACGATGGCAGCTCTATGGGGACGCGCATTATCGTCCATTAAAACGAAGGCAGGACCAACTGCTGCAGCGTACAGTCGCACAATGGGGTCTAGGACTTAATCCCGATACCGTACAGCCGTCACAGAACACCGTCTGTAGATGTGGAGGTCGGTGCGATATCCCAACGAAATTCCTGCCTAGATCATGATGCTTCCACCTCGGAATGCATGATGTTCGGCGATGTTCTGGGGTCGATTGCGTGTGCCTTCTTCCCTCCACACCCATACACGCTGGTCATCGGGTTTCAGGGAAAATCTGGACTCATCCGTGAACATAGCGTTGCCTCAATCAGACACAGTCCAATTGACATGTTGACGACACCACTTTAATCGTGCCCCTCTGGATTGGACGGATAGAGGAACGTAAACCCGTGGTGTGTAGCCTTCGACGCACAGTAGTGGCAGATATCGTCTTACCAATGGCCGCCGTAACCATAGATGTCACACGTGTGGACGTCGCTCTTCGATTCCGCTTGGCTACAACAGCAATATATCGGTCTTCCGCGGGGGTCGTAACCCTTGGGCGATCGGCCACAGGTCTGCGGACAACTGTTTGGCTGGTTAGAAATTGTTTCCATAAACGTGAAATGATGGAATGATTCACGCCGAAGAAACCAGCAACATCTGTGATTGACTGTCCTGCTTCAATGTGTCCGACGGCACGCCAGCGCTCAGAATCTTCCAATCGTCTTCTGGAAGCCATAAAATCAAGTCTGTCTTCAAAACAAATCCTCCGACAGTTCTCAACACCTTGTAGCAGCACTTGCATGCAACTCCTGTACCCCTTCAGAGTGCTTGCTTCTTATACGAATGCCTGTTTTGCATATTTCTCGGAAAGACACCGTGATTCGCTGTTACCTACCACATTTGCATACTTCCATCTATCGCTGCGGCGAATTGCAGCCTCTCCAATTCCGATTGGCTTCCGGAAATTAACTTCTCCCTCTGCGTGCTTAACTTTTGGAAGTGAGTGTGTATATTTAAATGAAGAATTTTCTTCATTATCGTAAGTGGATACATTTTAAATAAATAAATAAATATATATATATCATCATCATCATCATCATTGTCAACCATTATCAATCCACTGCTGGACGAAGGTCTCCCCAAGTTTCCTCCACAACGGTCTGTCTTGTGCCAGTCTCCTCCATGTCACTCCCGCATATTTACGAATTTCATCCACCCATCTCCCATGTGGTCTTTTTCTGGGTCTTTTCCTGTCCCTTGGAATCCAATCTAAAATTTCGGCTGTCCATCTATGGTCTGTCCTTCTGGCAGTATGTCCAGCCCATTGCCATTTCAGGGATTTAACTCTGATCATGATGTCTTCCACTCTCGTCATTTTTCGGATCCACGAGTTCCTCTTCTTATCTCTCCTGGTTATACCAAGCATGCACCTCTCCATGCTTCTTTGAGTTGTCTGCAGCCTTTGTATGTCTCTTTTAGTTAAGGTCCACGTCTCTGCACCATACGTAAGCACTGGAAGGATGCATTGATCAAACACTTTTCTTTTAAGACATAATGGCATATTGCTCTTGAAAATTATGCTGTTTCTTCCAAAAGCTCTCCAGGCAAGTTTTGTACGCCGATTAATTTCTTCATCAATGTGACCCTCACTTGATATCTGCTGTCCAAGATAAACATACGTATCTGTTATCTCCAGTTTTTCTCCATCAATCGATAAATCTTCATTTCTTGTAAAAGCATTGAACATCACTTTTGTCTTCTGAAAGTTCATTTTTAATCCCACTTCTTTACTCTTGTCAGCAAGTTCCTGGATCATACTCTGCAGCTCTGATGGGGTAGTTGCAAAAATGACTACGTCATCAGCAAAACGAAGGTGGGTTAGATAATCTCCATTAATCTTTATCCCTTTGTTTTCCCAGTTCAGTGATTGAAAGACATTTTCCAATGTGGCATTAAAGAGCTTCGGAGATATGGTGTCACCTTGTCTCACTCCCTTTCCAATTTTTATGTGTGTTGTATTTTCAAACAGCCGAATCTTTGCACTTGCATTTTCATAGATGTTATTAATAATATTAATGTATGCATCTTCAATACCGCAGGATTTCAGAGCCGTGGTAACTGCTGATGGTTTCACCGAATCAAAGGCTTTTTCATAATCAATAAAAGCCATGCACAATGGAAGTTCATATTCCCTCGCTCTTTCAATTAGTTCTCTCTCAGTACGTGGATATGATCTATTGTGCTGTAGCCACTCCTGAATCCAGCTTGTTCTCTCGGTTGAGCCATGTCCAGTGTTACCTTCAAGCGGTGTGAAAGAACTTTAGTGAAGATTTTATAAACCACTGATAGGAGGCTGATAGGTCTGTAGTTCCTGAGATCCTCAATGTCACCTTTTTTATGTAGCAGGATCATTGTAGCATTGTTCCAATCCTCAGGAATCTTCCCTTCATTAAGGCATCGAGTGAAAATTTGGGCGAGTACTGTTTCAATTTCTCCACTTGCTTCTTGTATGATGTCTATAGTAATTCCATCTTCTCCTGGAGCTTTCCCCCGCTTCATGTTCTTGATTGCATGAGCAACTTCTGCTGGGAGGACTGGAAGAACTCTGGTACCTTTCATGATGTCTGGAGTACATGTATCATCCCTTTCATATAGTTTGGAGTAGAAATCTTTCACTCTTGTCAAAATTTCGCCTCTATTTCTTGTTATAGAACCATCTTCTTTTCTCAGAGCCATAATCTGTTTTCTTCCCTTACTGAGATGTCCCTTTGCTATCTTTAGGCTTTGGTTGTTTTCAATTGCTTTCCTCACTAGCTCACAGTTGAATTTCCTTACGTCTTCAGTGATACTTTTTCGTGCTGTCTTGCATAGCTCTATATATTCCACTTTGGAAGTCACATCTTCTTTAGTTGTCCTCATCTCTCTTCTTTTTTGCATCAACATTTTGGTTTTTCCTGATAATTTGTTTACATGCAACTTGTTCTTAGACCCAGCTAATTTTGTTGCTGTTTCCATAAGAGCTTTGGTTACTTTTCTGTTAACTTCAGAAATATCCATATATATATATATATATATATATATGTGTGTGTGTGTGTGTGTGAACAGTAAAATTATTCAAAAACAGAATCACAAAATATGAATTAATGAAAATATACAGAAGTACCATAAGACAGCGCCACAGCAGCTTACCAAAATTGGGTTCTATATTAATATCACATGCACTTAGACAGTCGCATATATACATTGACACACACATGAAAGAAATGAAGTTAAAACCCTAGTATAAAGGGAAGTACAAAAGTAAAATGAGATGATATATGGAATACATTCAAGAAAGTAAACTCTCCAGGAACTACCCATAAAAAAAAGAGCCATATCTGTTAAATTAGACTGTTCTCCTCAGGGGAACACCAGCCTAAGGGTGACCTTTTGAAACAGGAAACCGGTTTGTAATAAACAAAACCCGCCTGTGTGTCCCCTTGGTCACCGAATTACAATGATGAATCAATTTGAACGAAACTCAATGACAGAACAAATGAACGAAAGACGAAAAGTACAGAAATATTTAGCAGTAAAAAATCGAACTTGTTCAACCTTCTTACCTTTCGACAGTCAAAAGTATCCGAAAAGAACAATCCAACAGAGAAAGAGCAGCATGTCCTTCCATCCCCCTGACCGCTCAAACTGAAAATGCTAGACACGCAATCCCACAAGACAATCCACAGAGGAGTATTGGTTACGGTTAAAGAGACAGTAAGTGTAGAAACGACAAAGTATTAATTAGAAATCTTCATCCACATGTGACCCACCATGTGGCACTTGCGAAAAAATGAAAATACACTGGGGGAAAGTGAAAAAAGAACACCAAAAAGGAATTGGCGGACGATCATGAAATTTACATATATTAATGGGGTCGAATTTACGTAGGTGTGATGTTAATATTGGGACCAACCGGTGAGCGCTTACGCCACAGCACGGCATAATATGAAAATTATCGTCGGTGGTATTTAAGGAGTACGGCGAAGTTAATGTAATCAGTCGTCGGCGTACAGACACGTGCGAAGACCCTGAAGAAGCTGCAATGCCTGGACATGGAAGACGTGTACGATTTCAGCAGTTATCGGACTTTGAGCGAGGTCGTCTAGTCGGACTCCGCGAGGCCGGGTGGTCGTATCGTCGTATTACGGAGCGAATTGGACGGGAAGTATCGGTGGTGGTACGATGGTGGCGTAGATGGTCCGAGGAACATTCCCACACGAGAAGACGTGGAACCGCGAGTCACAGACGGACTGATGAGCGGACCGATCGACGCATAAGAAGAGCGGCGTTGTCAAGCACCTGAGGTGACTGTGCGAACAATCCGCAACCGTCTACTGGATGCAGGACTACGTGCACGTGTGCCTCTGGCATGTGTACCTCTGACTCCAGCCCACCGTCAGGAAAGGCTGCAGTGGTGTCGCCAACGTCTGTACTGGAGAACGCAATGGCGATCTGTCGTGTTCAGCGATGAAAGCAGATTCTGCCTCGGGGCCTCCGATGACCGTATGCGTGTTCTCAGACGCACAGGGGAGCGTCTCCACCCTTCTTGCGTCCGCCAGCGACACACAGTGCTTACACCTGGTCTCCTGGTGTGGGGAGCGATCAGCTATCACTCCCGTACACAACTAGTGTTTGTACCGGGTACGTTAAACAGCACCTCCTACATCAACAACATCATTCAGCCCGTTGTTGTGCCATTTGTAAGGTCGGTCCATCGTGGTGTTTTCCAGCAAGATAACGCACGCCCACACACGGCACGTGCTACGCAACATACACTTCAGGGTATGAGACAACTTCCATGGCCTTCACGTTCACCGGATTTGTCCCCCATTGAGCACGTGTGGGATTTTATGGGACAACGACTTATCCGGTCTCCACGGCCAGCCACGACCATCCCCGATTTACGCGTCCAGGTTGAAGATGATTGGAACTCAATACCCCAAACTTACATCCAACATCTGTACGACCGACTCCATGCCGGAATTGCACAGTGGGACGCAGTTCATGGCGGTTCAACCTCGTACTAACCATGTTACATGGAATGTTATTTTTCAGTTTACCAGCAAATACAGCTGTATTTTGCTATTATGTTTTGATCACGTTATCCTCTGTATTCCGTTATTATGCTGTATAAATTTCGTTGATATCAGACGTCTCCTTCTTGGTGTTCTTTTTTCATTTTCCGCCAGTGTAGTTTAATATTGCAGTGTCATTGGTTAGTGATGTGCCAAATATTTACAGCTGAATGTTTGTCAAAAAATTGCCTAGATACCTCGCTATTCAACAATTGACGTAAAATTTTTAGCAGGAACTTTGGAGGGTAGTTATTGGACAAAAATGTTTTAAATAGTCTTCTCAAATTTGTTAACAGAACCCCTGCGTTATCAACTAACCAGTGACCCTACAATATTAAACTATTTTCTTTTTTCGCAAGTGCCACATGGTGGGTCACATGTGGTTGAAGATTTCTAATTAATACTTTGTCGTTTCTACACTTTTTGTCACTTTAACTGTAACCGTAACATGTTCGATCGGTGAGAGGTCGGGTGATCGGGCTGGTTATAGAAAGGTTAATTGACTTCCTAAGTTTGGTTGGCTTTCCCAGCCTGCCGCCGTAATACTGACATTACTGAGGCAGGCCTGGGGGAGCCGTGCCATGTGTGGTCGGTCATTATCCTGTTGAAAAATTGCTCGGTGATGCTGCGACTGGAATGGCAACACAACAGGCCATAGAATGTCGTCGACGAACCGTTGAGACATGACGGTGGTAAGGAGGATAACGTAAGAAATGTCTCCCCAGACAATCACTCCCGGTGTGTGAGCCGTGTGGCGTTCCACGGTAAAGGCAGTATCCGTGCTCTGGCCGGCTCGTCTTCAGACACGTATTCGTTGGTCATCGGCGCCAAGTGCAAACCGCGACTCATCACTGAAGACAACACGACGCCACTGAACACTATTGTACTTTGATCGGTCCCGACAGAACTGCAACCGGTGCCGGCGCTGCTCGCTTGTCACTGGTATGCGGTGGAGTAGCCTCCTCGAATGTAGTTTCCGTGCCGTAAGTCGTCTGGTAACGGTTCGGATGGCCACTTCCATGCCGTAAGTCGTCTGGTAACGGTCCGGATGGCCACTTCCGTGCCGTAAGTCGTCTGGTAACGATCCGGATGGCCACTGCCGAGCCGTAAGTCGTCTAGTAACGGTCCGAATGGCTATTTCTGTGCCGTAAGTCGTCTGGTAACGATCCGGATGGCCACTTCCGTGCCGTAAGTCGTCTGGTAACGGTCCGGATGGCCACTTCCGTGCCGTAAGTCGTCTGGTAACGGTCCGGATGGCCACTTCAGGGCCGTAAGTCGTCTGGTAACGGTCCGGATGGCCACTTCCGTGTCTGTATAGCACGCAACATGGCCATGGATAGTTGAGAGAGACGAATTGTTTACCAGTGTAACAATCCTGAAAGTTATTAAATAAAGGTATTAATAAGGTGTATAAACAATTTTCAATGAACATTTTTCGAAATTGTTTTCGCGTTCCGAATGTATGTTTCGCGCAATACAAATGTACAAAACCCACATAGCAGAAATATTGTGGGTGAAGAAAATTGATCTTGGCTACCGTTTCCGCTGTTTGATGCAGTGATGACTAACCCATAACTTTGAACAAAAATACAGCCGAAAAATAAAAATATATCCTTAGGAAACTCAGCAGGGAAATCTCAACTGGAAAATGGATGACACGCTGGTAATTGTGGTCAGGATTACGTGGAAGAGTTTTATTAGTCCGAAACACAATATATGTATCGGGCAGATATTTTATCAGAAAGATTTGGAAACAATATCGATGATGTGTATATGATACCAACCTTCTGTCGATAAAAGAAAAAATGCAGTACAATTCAACATCTTTGCTCATAGGCATACCCAATCACGCTCCCTCGTAGTGGGAAAACTGCATTCATGGAAAACCGTAAAATATTTGAATATTGTTAGATCTATGCATAAGTTTTCTTTCCTGCGTTTGTTCGTGTGATACTCACTTTCCACTTTTTGAATCTTCCTCATGGCATGGAACTGTCAAACGACAGTCAATTATCCAGCCTTAATTGTATTTCAAGTTGTATGGCCGACTAATTCATGCCTAACTGTATTGCCAGTTGTGTGGTCGACTGGGAGGCATCTTCGTCTACAAGAGATTGCAAATCTGGTCTACATCTCTTTCGGCCGTCGTTTGTCCTTCACGATGCAATCGCCACATTTGAACTTCACAAACTACTCACGACATGTGACTGCACCTACAGCCTTTTTGTCGTATGCCGAACAAATCCACTCTCGTGTGTCTGCAGCTGTTTTTCCCGAGATTAAACATGAACATCAGACAATGACAAATATTCATCTTGATGTTCGTCATGTGCTAGCTGAATTAATTGCATATGTGTGGGCTGTTAGCTAATACGTGTCTTTCGACTCAACGTGGACACTTTAACTCCACAACACGAAATTCTGAGAAAAATTAAACCGTTTCTCCGGAAACTTATGTGTAGATCTAATATTTATCATAGTTAGGGATATCCGATATCAAAAGAATTTTTCTAATCCAACATAAATATAAGTTCCGATATTGTGTGAAGTGGGCATATACATTAACGCTATCCAGGGCCTGCCTTACTACTTCGGCGGCCCCAAATAGTATTTTTAACTGAAAAACGTGCATGATGCTTAGTTGTTTAAATATCAGTTTTCAACCATATTTGAGTAACGTATCTTTCCGTCAATGATAGGAAACTAAAATTTGAAAAAAAATGCACAAATTTTTTATTGAATATATGAACTTAAGGCTTACCTGAAAATTTCTGAACTTCTCCATTCGAATGCTGCCTACAATATGCTTATTTGGAAATGTCATTGTAGCTTGCTGTTTCGTAATTATTCCTGCATAAACTTTTGGGCACATAACATAAGGTTTAACGTCTGTTTACAACTGTTGTAGAAAACTCAAACGAGAAAAAATTCTTTTCTAGAGTGTAATAATTTTTATAATTTGCTAAAATTACATTAGTCAAACGATATACTGTGGTCAAAAGTGTGGGAACTGTAATCCGGTTAAATTAGCAAATCACAGGTGTTCTGTTTTTCACTCAACCCCGGAAAATGTTGTCATACGTTTTGCTTACTGCCTACACATTGGTACTTTGTTATTATTGTTTTATACGTGAAGCTGGCGGAAAAGAAACTAAACTTTGTAACGTATACTCTAGATTCAGTTTCTTTTTGATTTTACTATCTCTTGTTATTTTATTTTCCTATGCAAATTATCTTCTCACTTAACGAGATGTTGTTTCTCCCGCTGAATGATATGTGGCAACGAGTGTAAGTCATGACGTGGTGGTATGCAGTATATATAGGCGCGCTCAAGTATACCAAGGAGCTTCGTTTTACATGTGACAGGTTCTTCCTGATTATTGATATGCAATTTACCTACTTCTCTACGATATTACGATAGCACGAAAGTTCGGGCTATGAGTAGTTGTGTTATTTTGGAGTGTGTATTTGCGTAATACCAGGAGCTCCCCAATAAAAGGTTAAAAGTGAGTACATTTTCTTAGTTCATTTTATTGTCAGACCTCTGTCTGGCCGTTAAGTCTATTTCATTGAGTGTTTACGTTAAGTTCAGGGTATATTGTGTTTACCGCTCTAATAAGGAGCCTTCAAAATACTAATGTACTAAAACCGAAGTTATATTACTGATATTCAAGATAATGAGGAACGCTGAGTAAAAAATAAATTCCATATTCTTGGAATTTATTGCACGTGCGTGTCTTACCTAAACAGACTCTAGCACTTTGAAGATTAAGCACACTTTAGCTACGTCAAGTAACCTTTCAATAACCCTAACGTGACTTAACGTAAGCTTTCCTGCACTACACGTCCAGCCGGAGAATTTTATTCATTATAACTTCACTTTGTTATTACCGTTTTATGTACAGTATGTGAAGCCGGCGGAAAAGAAACTAAACTTCACTGCAGAGCATGAAGAAGGGGAACAGCTGTTTTTTACGCTTTCCAACCGTAGGTTGAAGAAGCGTATACGCTCCAGCTTTGTCCGTCTGTCTGTCTGTCCGCCCGTCTGTATGTCTATCCGTCCGCCTGTCTGTCTGTCCGTCCGTCCGTCCGTCTGTCTGTCCGCACGACAACTCGCGTAAAAATGGTTCGATTTCGATGAAATTTTAGTATATAGTCGGGGATCACCTGGGGACGAACCCTATTGAAAATGGGTGAATTGGGGTCAAAGGTCATGAAATAGGAGAGGGATCCATTCCATTGCCCTTATGCGTCATAACTTTCGTAAATATGGCTCGATTTCGATGAAATTTTAGTATGTGGTAGGGGACTACCTGGGAACGAACCCTATTGAAAATGGGTGAAGTGGGGTCAAAGGCCAGGACAAAGGGGTGGGATGCATTCCATTGCCCTTATGCGTCATAACTTGCGTAAATCTGGTTCGATTTCGATGAAATTTTAGTATGTCGTATAGGGGACCACCTGGGAATGAACCCTATTGAAAATGAACGAAATGGGGTCAAAGGTCAGAACATAGGATCGGGATCCCTTCCATCGCCCTTATCCCATACTATTATAGGAGCAATTCTTTTATGTATGTAAATTTTATTTTGAAAACGGATCTAAGGATTTTGATGAATGTCGTTGTAGGCCTTGTGTGTCGCTGGCGGATGCAAGAAGGGTGGAGACACTCCCCTGTGCGTCTGCGAACACGCATACGGCCATCGGAGGCTCCCAAGCAGAATCTGCTTTCATCGCTGAACACGACAGATCGCCATTGCGTTCTCCAGTGCAGACGTTGGCGAAACCACTGCAGCCGTTCCTGACGGTGGGTTGGAGTCAGAGGTACACATGCCAGAGGCACACGTGCACGTAGTCCTACATCCAGTAGACGGTTGCGGATTGTTCGCACAGTCACCTCAGGTGCAACGGCAGCTCGGATTTGCGTCGCAGTGGATGTTCTGCTTGACAACGCCAATCTTCTTATGCGTCGATCGGTCCGCTCATCAGTCCTTCTGTGACTCCCGGTTCTACGTCTTCTCGTGTGGGAATGTTTCTCGGACCATCTACGCCACCATCGTATCACCACCGATACTTCCCGTCGAATTCGCTCCGTAATACGACGATACGACCACCCGGCCTCGCGGAGTCCGACTAGACGACCTCGCTCAAAGTCCGATAACTGCTGAAATCGTACACGTCTTCCATGTCCAGGCATTGCAGCTTCTTCAGGGTCTTCGCACGTGTCCATACGCCGACGACTGATCACATTCACTTCGCCGTACTCCTTAAATACCACCGACGATAATTTGCATATTATGCCGTGCTGTGGCGTAAGCGCTCACCTTGTTGGTCCCGAAATTAACATCACACCTACTTAAACTGGAACCCATTAACATATGTAAATTTCATGATCGTCCGCCAATTCCTTCTTGGTGTTCTTTTTTCACTTTTTTTTTTTTTTTTTTTTTGATTGGAGGTTTAACGACCGCCGTGAGCAACTCAATGGGCTATAAGCAGTCGCCCGTCCTTAATTTAGGGTCACTGGTTCCAGGGAAGGGAGAGAGCCAGTGCCTTAAGACAAACACAACATCCATGCCTGACCGGGATTCGAACCCGGACCCCTTACGGACGAATGATCAGAGGCCAACGCCTTAGACCACTGCGCCACCGGGGCGGCTTTTTTTTTTTTTTTTTTTTTTTCACTTTCCGCCAGTGTATATATATATATATTTATATATATGAGGCAAACCTTAGATACCACAAAATATTTATAATTAAAAAAACCTACCTCCCGAAAATCAAACGAAATAACCAACCAACAAACTTAAAATAAAATGGATAAAAACCGCTAAAAAAGCCGTAATCATTAGGGGAGTGTCGACTTTATGGTTGGCTTTTCATAATCGTAAACAGGAATTAATAACCTAAACTTGACGATATGTGATTTTCTTTTTGGTGTTGTAATTTTATGTACGTGTTTTTAGGTTGGTTTATTTATTATTTTTCGTTTATGTTCATGGGTTGGCTGAGGGAGTGTATCGTCAGGTTTAGGTTAACTCCTGTTTACGATTATGAAAAGTCTACCATAAAGTGACACTCCCCTGATGATTACGGCATTTTTAGCGGGTTTTATCCATTTTATTTTAAGTTTGTTGGTTGGTTATTTCGTTTGATTTTCGGGAGATAGGCTTTTTTGTTAAATTATAAATACATATATATAATTTTATCAATTTCATATATATAATTTCGAATTTCATCCACCCGTTTCTGATGTGATCTTTTTCTGGGTCCTTTCCTGTCACTTGTTATCCAGTCTAAAATTTCGGTTGTTCATCGGTGGTCCGTTTTTCTGGCAACAAGTCCAGCTCATTGCCATTGCAGGGATTTTACTCTGGTCATGATGTCTTCCACTCTTGTCATTTTCCTGATCCACGAGTCCTCTTCTTATCTCTCTTGGTTGCAGAAAGCGTGCGTGTCCCCATGCTTCTTTCTGTTATCTGCAGCCTTTGTGTTTCTTTTTTAGTTAAAGTCTAAGTCTCTGCTCCGTAGTTATGAACAGGAAGGATGCATTGATTAAATATTTTTCTTTTAAGACGTAATGGTATATTGTTCTTAAAAATTGCACTGTTTCTTCCAAAAAGCTCTTCAACTGAGTTTTGTACACCGATTATATATATTTCCTTTATCAATGTGACCCTCGCTTGATATCTGTAACCTAAGGTAAATGTAGGTATCCGTTACCTCCAGCTTTTCCCCATCAATCGATAACTTTTCATTTCTTATATGTACGTATAGATATACTGTTGGACAAAATCGTGAATAAAATTCAGAAGCATATCGGAGAGAAATGGAGAAGGCCGGACAGTTTCTGTGGCGCAGTGGTCTAGCCGTTGGCTTATGATCATTCTTCCGATATCGGTTCGGGTTCGAATCCCAATGAGACATGGATGTTGTGTTTGTCTCAAGGCACTGGCTGTCTCCCTTCCCTGGAACCAGTGGCCTAAAATTTGGGACGGGCGACTGCCAATAGCCCATCGAGTTGCTCTCGGTGGTCGTTACCGTCGCCACTTCACCCCAAAAAACATAGCGGAAACTGGCGCAAGATACAAAGTTGTGGAAGAAATTTGGGGAAATCCAGCCGTAGAATATACACTGCTCAAAAAATTAGGGAATATCGTAGTTTTGTATGAAAACTGAGTGACGGAAAACTTCGGAGGTTGGAATAGGAACTACAGACATAGTTCGCCATGTGAGAAGAAAAATATGGCCGAAACAATTAGTAATTTAAATCTAATAATTTTTGAGGAGACGAAAGTAAAAATGCATATTTATAAACATATCATAAAAATGAAAATAAGGGTAAATTTTTTGCCAGAAAATTGAATTTAATAGGGTGTATGGTTTCCCCTGACAGAGAGAAATGTTGCACACCTGTGAGGCATGGAGCCAGTCAGAGTATTAATGAGGGATTGGGGAATTCCATCCCACTCCTCCAGAACAGCACTTTCCAATTGCTGGACTGTTTGTGGAGGGGTTAATCGAGCAGAAACCCTTCTCCCCAGAACACTCCAGACATGCTCGATGGGGTTCATGTCTGGGGAAGATGCTGGCCAGTCCATTCGGATGATTCCCTCGTCAAATAGGAAGTCGTCCACATATCGAGAGCGATGTGGCCTGCAATTATAGTCCACGAAAATGAATTCATCTCCGATTGCTGCAGCATAAGGGACGACTTAGGGTCTGAGGATATATCGCTGAACATTAGACTAAGTGTTCCATTTCTAATGATGTACAGGTTGGTTCGACCATTGATAGAGACACCGGTCCACACCATCACTCCGCTTCCTCCAAATCGAACACTTTCTTGCACACATAACGGGTTGTTACGAGTACCTCGTTCCCTCCAAATGATGAGTGGCCTATTGTCAAGATGTACAGTAAAACGAGAATCGTCTGAGAAGAGAACATTGCTCCATTCATTTCTTCTCAAATCGGCATGGTTCTGTGTCCAAAACTTGCGGGCAGCACGGTAGAGTGCGGTTAAAAAAACACATACCATAGGTCGTCGAGCATACAGACCAACACTGTGGAGTCAGTTCCGAACAGTCTGAGTTGAAACATTTGTGCCAGTAGCCGTACGGAGTTCGCGTTGCAGAAGAGTGGCTTTATTTTTTTTATTGGAGGTTTAACGACCACCGTGAGCAACTCAATGGGCTATAAGCAGTCGCCCGTCTCTAATTTAGGGTCACTGGTTCCAGGGAAAGGAGAGAGCCAGTGCCGTAAGACAAACACAACATCCATGCTTCACCGGGATTCGAATCAGGACCCCGTTCGGACGAATGATCTGAGGCCATCGCTTAGACCACTGCGCCACCGGGGCGGCTGTAGCTTTCATACTCCGGTTTCTCCTGGCAGTCAGTGGTAAAAATCGATCCTCATTTCTTGATGTTGCTCTCCTACGACCTTGCCCTGGTCTTCACCTTACATTTCCGGTATCTGAAAACCGATTGTAAAGCCTGGAAACCACGCTTTGAGACACTCCAATGGCTTCCGCTACTTGCGATTGGGTTTGATCCGGTTCTAAGCGATCGTTAGCCCTCCAGGTCACAGATTCGGGTAAATCACATTGTTCGGACATCACATTCATCAATAACACACATTCAAAGCATGTGAGTCGTTTTTATCCTGGACTAAACGATCGCACGATACATTTCACTTTTCATTCACTAACGGAAACACGCCATTTTTAATGTCACACAAAAAATTTTGCATACTCAGGTGTTTGTAAGTGTGCAAAAGTTTCATTCTATATAATCACTTTCCTTCAATTTCTCTTAGCATACAAACAGTTGATGTCAGTAGTTCATATCAAAACCACGATATCCCCTAATTGTTTTGAGTAGTGTATATATATATATGAGGTAGAAGGACAGGTAGAAGCGCAATATTATGTGGTTTTTCTGGTAGCGGAAATGCCTTGTTACGCCTCTGAGAAAACTGTTACGCCGCTCAAGTGGCTGAGTTGTTTGAGGCTCTGCTTCTGTTCCTTTCCTGGTACCATTGGCCCTAAATTTGGGACGTGGACAACTGCATTTAGTTATAACAGTAACAGTCACTCATGATGGTCGTTAACCTCTCCTCCTCACGAAAGAAAACTGTTTCTGAAAAATTAAAGGATCGACGTTCATATGATTCAAGCTATCGAGCAGGAAAACATTTCTCGAATCCGATTTACAAATGTTGAAACATTGTGTTAGGCGACTAAAGCGATATTTTATGAGAGTTACGTGTGCCTAAAGTACGTTACAAATGGTTATTAGCATTCAAAGTCAGTGAAAAATAACTACGCACTAGGAAAGTAATGTAACGTGATTGTCAATATCGCTGCGTGAAATTTTTGTTTTTCACGTTTCTTAATACTACAGTGGCGTGCAAAAATTAAGGACGAGGCGGTTTTTCGAATGTAAAGTCGTGAAGAAGTGCTCCACATCGATTCAAATCATACCATAAGATCCCCAAGATGTAAGAATGTGGGACAAGTGAGCAAAACCGTCCAAACAAGGAATCCAAAGGATACAAAGGCACTTTATTGAAAAGGTAGCTTCGAGCACAACTGGACAGAAGACAGAAACGTCCATGTGACAGGCGGCTGCCAAGAAAAATCCAGTCTTTAGTAGGGGATATGATCACCCGTGACTGCGTTGCAGGATTTACAACGTCTGTCCATGCTGAGGACGAGGTTGTCAAGGAGCTGTTGAGGAATCGCGACCCATTCCTCTGGCAGCGCCAATCGCAGCTGCGGAATCATTGCTGGCGGCTGGTGACGTGTTTCCAAGCGTCTCCCGAGAAGGTCCCACACGTGTTCGATTGGATTTAGGTCCGGGGACCTTGCGGGCCAATCCATGCGTTGAATATCTTCACTCTCCAACAGCTCTGCGACAGCCACTGTACGATGAGGTTTAGCGTTGTCGTCCATGAAGAGGAACTCAGGACCCACAGCACCTCTAAACAAACGTACTGAGGCAGGAGAATCTCGGTACCATAGCAGACACCAGTGACTGAACCTCCTTGGAAGATGTGGAGGTCACTACGGCTACCAAGCATGATACCGCCCCAAACGAGAACTCCGCCACCTCCAAATCGGTCCCTTTCGATGATGTTGGAGGTGTGATTGCGTGTTCCCTGCTCTCTCCAGATGTGCATACGTCCAGAATCGCTTGTCAGACTTAATCGGCTCTCATCCGTAAAGAGAACTCGACCCCATTGCTGATGTGTCCAGTTCTTGTGTTCCTGGCACCACAGAAACCGTCGTCTCCGATGAGCAGGCCGGCACACACCGTACTGGTCGTCGTACAAATAGACCACCTTTGTGCAGCCTCCTGGCCACGGTAAAACGCGATAACGGACGTCCAGTTGTCTGTTGCATGTGCCTTGAGATTTCTCCCGCTGTCTGCTGTCTGTCTCTTCTCGCCTGTAGGACAATATACCGGTCGTCCGCCACCGTGGTTGCTCGTGGGCGACCACTGATAAACTCTCGGACACCTATTCCTGTCGTTTGAAATGCTCTCCAAGATCGTGAAACGATGCTGTGAGCGAACCTGAACTCCTGGGCCACACTAGTCACACTTCGACCTTCTTCCAACTTCCCAATGACGCGACCTCGGGTAAAGTCATCCAGATGTAGTCTACTGGATCGCCTGTTGGCCATATCACACGGTGGCAGCAACTCGACGTCGTTCTAACCGTTGTACGCCGTGCAATAGCTTTCACCGAATTGCTGAGCGTACACCGCCCGTGTGCTTTATACCCTTCCGACACCCCCCCCCCATACGTCATGCTGCATATATGCGCATGCCCTACCGTACCGGATCCTAGTCTATCTCCTGAGTGGTCTTTCGGTCCGTTCTGCCTGCTCGTTCCGCTGTTATGCTAATTTCTCCTCTTCGTCCTTAATTTTTGCACACCAGTGTAGAACATTTTTGTTAGCAGTACTTAAACTTCACTATGATTTAGTGGCATACATACCTGACAACTGCATATAGGGTGATTGTAAACTCCTTCAACAAAACAAGAGGGGGTGATAGTACACATCAAGACGAACCATATTTGCAATGGAACCTAAGGCAGCATTCCACTCCTAGTACCAGAAAAGAGCAGTTACCGCCCCGGTGGCGCAGTGGTCTAAGCGATGGCCTCTGATCATTCGTTTGAAAGGGGCTCAGGTGCGAGTCCTGGTGAAGCATGGATGTTGTGTTTGTTTTACGGCACTGGCTCTCTCCCTTCCCTGGAACAAGTGATCCTAAATTAGGGACGGGCTACTGCTTATAGCCCATTGAGTTGCTCACGGTGGTCGTTAAACCTCCAATCAAAAAAAAAAAAAAAAAAAAAAAAAGAAAGAGCACATTCGAAAAACGTCTAGCAGGCACACGGAGTTCCAATTAGTGCATGAGAAGCACAAGATGCAAATCAGGTGCGCTGAACACGTGCGTAGACGATGAGGAGAAAACATTTAAAAATGCAGCCGAACCCGTTCAGCAATATTACCATGCAAACATCACATGATAATCGACGTATTCGTGAAGGGCATGGAGGACTACACATACGAGGAATTGGATCTGATGTACGGCCAAGCATGTGGTAATGGAAGTGGAGCACAAAAACTGTACCGTGAGATATTTTGAATCGTCGTATTCCTTACCATTCGACTTTCTCCGGTGTTGATCGAAGACTGCGTGAAACGGCCTCGTTGGCTATCAAGGGAAGAGTGTGTCTTGCAGAAGATTTGCAGAAGCCCCTTCCACAAGTACGCGAGCGGTTGCATCCGAAATGGCTGTTTGCCAAACATCGGTGTGGAGTGTTCTGCATGAGGAACGAATGCATCTCTTCCACGTGCAGAAGGTCCAAGCATTGAACGTAGATTACTATCACCGCCGGGTAGAGTTTGTTAGGTAGATGCTTCAGATGAACACTGCTGATCCGCACTTTCCCGCAGTAGTGTTATTCAGTGATTAGGACCCCCGAGAAGGCATTTTCAACAGTCACAACCTGCACGCTTGGGCTCAAGAAAATGCACGCGTCACGGATTCTCGTAAACACCAACAGAGATTTGGCGTCAACATCTGGGCTGGCATCCTTGGTGATTGTCTGGTGGGACCTTACCTCTTGCCAGAGCGTCTGACCGTTGCAGCGTACCGTGTGTTCCTAGAGCAAGTGCTTCCCGGTCTGTTGCAGGATGTTCCGCTCAGCTCACGGAGGAGAATGTGGTTTATGCATGATGGGGCCCCAGCACACTTTGCCACCGAGGTCCGATACTTCCTCCTTTGAGTCTTCCTCTGATGCGATTGGAATTGTGCAACTCATAAATTAGGTATTTCGCTTTGTTTTCACTGTTGAAGACTCAACGTGGATATGTAACTTTACTCTTTTCTGGCACTAGGAGTGGAATGCGGCCCTAGGTTCTACTGCAAACCTTTTTCGTCTTGATGTGTACTATCACCATTCTTGTTTCGTTGAAGGAGTTTACAATCACCCTGTATTATTCCTAATAATACTAGTTCTATGGTCCACCACGAAAATGTATTTCGTAGAAATTAGAAAGCAACTAGAAACAAGAAAGCCACCATCAAACAAAACAGACTCATGGCTTCATACAGAGCGAATCCTGAGATTGAATAAGAGAACAATTGTTACTTTAGGACTGGATGCCTTGCATACTCAGTAAGTAGGCTACCAAAAACACTGCCGATTTCAGCTCCTGATCCAGCAACACCAACTGTAACTGTCCCAGCACTAATAAATTTGGCTGCAAAGTCAATACGTCTTTATACAGCACTGGTGTGGAAACTACAGATGAGTGGTGAAAAAATAGGAGCGCCGCCCAGGTGGCGCAGTGCTCTAAGCGATGGCTTCTGATCATTCGTTCGAGATGGGTCCGGGTTCGAATACCGGTGATGTATGGATGTTGTGTTTGTCTTACGGCGCTGGCTCTCTCCCTTCCCTGGAGCCAGTGGCCCTAAATTAGGGACGGGCGACTTCTTATAGCCCAATGAGTTGCTCACGGAGGTCGTTAAACCTTCAATCCAAAGGAAAGAAACAAAAAAACAGTGAGTGAAATTTAAAAAATTGATGATTACTACGTTGTGATATCAGGCTTAGATTTGATACCGTTTGTGCCCTATGAGTAAACAATACAGAAGAATTCAGAGGCCTGGCAAAGTTCCTTGCACTGCTGGCGACCAAATGCCTTGGCAAGGGCATCAGAGCTGCAGCTAGCATGATGCTTTTAAGTTGATTGTTTCAACACCATATGACAATTAATAGTGAAACTAAGGAAATCTCTAAGTTTAAATTTTTTTTATTGGAGTTTAAAGACCACCGTGAGCAATTTAGTGTTTTTTTGCTTTTATTTTTATTGGAGGTTTAACGATCACGATGAGCAACTCAATGGGCTATAAGCAGTCACCCGTCCCTAATTTAGGGGCGCTGGTTCTAGGGAAGGGAGAGATCCAGTACCGTAAGACAAACATAACATCCATGGCTCACCGGGATTCGAACCCGGACCCCTTTCGGACGAATAATCAGAAGTCGTCGCTTAGACCACTGCGCTACCAGAGCGGCTTTAGTGGGTTATAAGCAGTCGCCCGTCTCTAATTCAGGGCCACTGTATCCAGGGAAGGGAGAGAAACAGTGCCGTACCACAAACACAACATCTATGCCTCACCGGAATTCGAATCTGGATCCATCTCGGACGAATAGTCAGAATCCAGCGCTTATAGCAGTGCGTCGTCAGGAGGCTGAAAACAAGTGAAATTTTAAACTTTTGTTTGTATTCGGTTCATGTAATGCTTTGTTGTCATTTATTTGTACCCAGTTCACATAATATTCTGGCCCTCTTCCTTCCCTGGAAACGGAAGGTAGGGATCCGGTGCCGTAATACAAACACACCACATCCATACCCCACGGCAATTCGAACCTGGACCCATCTCGGAAGAATGGTCAGAATCCAGTGCTTAGACTACTGAACCACCGGGTCGGCTTGAATACAATTGAAAATTTTAACATTTGTTTGTACTCGGTTCATATAATGCTTTGTTTCATTCTTTATACGCCAAAACGTACTTTGCAATATTAATTGTGAAACATTTTTTAAATAATTTAATTTTTAAACAACTTCCATGTAAATGTTGGCGTGACTGGTGTGGAACACGTTAGCGAAAAGCACGCATGAAATGAATGTCCCTTTCTAAGCAAAAGTGATTTATTGCACCTTTTTCTTGTCTCTTTCTTACATTTTTTTTCATTTCCAGATGAGCTGAATGTTTATTGGCTGAATTCAACAACTCAGCAACGAAGCTGAGAATAGTGGCATGAGTGCAACGGCAAGCATTCAGGCCATGCTAATCGTCGTTTCATTGTGAAAAGGAACACAGCCACATTCCCAGAAATACACAGAAAATACTCGTCATTCACGCCTCCATAACCTCAAGAAACTATTCCGAAATGGCGGACGTAAATGCCGGCTTTTCATTTCGTATAAAGTTGAGTGGTTTTCTGGTAAGAAATTTTTACTTCATTATGCAGGTATGTAACATCCAAATGTGTGTGAGACGGAACACTGCGCGAGCCTTCTGATTTGGAAGGGGATATTTATATGAGCCCTGGCTGTTGGCTGCCGCATTTAGGCGCGTTTAATGCACAAGGACAGTAAAAGGCAGTAAGTAAAAAACAATTTAATTTCTATATACTAATAATTATACACATGTATACGGACTTTCAATTTTTCCTGAGGTATTTTAGTGATAAGATTCCTAAATTTTTTCCAATGGATTCGGTATAAATTACAATGATTTCAGAGTTCCTGTCCAATGGACTACCCCAGGACTATCCATCTCACTGAAAGAGATGGTATTTCAGATAAGGATTTTTATTTTTTTACCCCTATATTCTTCTAGGCACTTTTCAATACAGTTCTTTCGTCGTGGTCTAAAGACTGACGAGATGAAACATCAATTTTTAACATCTTTAGATCTGCAGATTTTTTTTTTTTGATTGGAGCTTTAACGACCACCGTGAGCAACTCAATGGGCAAGTCGCCCGTCCCTAATTTAGTGCCACTGGTTCCAGGGAAGGGAGAGAGCCAGTGCCGTAAGACAAACACAACATCCATGCCTCACCGGGATTCAAACCCGGACCCCTTTCAGACGAATGATCAGAAGGCAGAAAGTCTAAGTTTAGGTGTGTGTGTGTGTGTGTGTGTGCACGCGCGCGCGGCTTACCCCTCTTTCTTCATAAGTATCCAGCATGACTTTTTTGAGGGGCGAGGAAGGTTTAATGATTACTACGAGCAAGTTTATGGGCTATAAGCAGTCGCTCGTTTAGGGAATGTAGAGAGTCAGTGCCATGAGTGAAAAATACCACACATACCTAATCCGGGACTAGAACCCGGGCCTATCTTCAACGTATGGACAGAAGCTGAAACTTAGACCGCTGCGCCACTTGGGCAGCCAGAACAACTTCATATCTAATAATCAGAAATTTTCATGGGCAAGTCCTTGACGAATTTGTGTTGAAATATTACTGCGTGTTCGTGCCTGTTCGGAGATTTAGAGATTTATGTAGAGGATTTTATGAAGGAAGTGTCTGACCCCAAGTCTTAAACAACCCTTAGAAGTAGGAAGCTAGGAGATTTGGGCTATAGAGTGCCCGACAGGAAAGTCACAAGGAAGCGAGGAAGAAAGAGGGAGGATGACGCTTTAATTTATAAGCGGGTGCCAGTACCAGAGTCCGACGGCTTAACGTGTCCATCCGGTCCACGGCGGATATTTAGTGGCTCGAGCGTTTGTACTTGCCTGGGATCGACCCTTAGACTTCTCCGGGGCAGTTCGTCCCTGTTTACGTCACCCAGAATTCTTTCCTTCGTCTAAGATATGATTTTAAAATTTGAGTGATTTTTCCAAGAGTTGAAGTCACTGATGTTCGATGTTCTATGTGCGAGTTACATACCCATAAGCATTACACATACATGAAACAGCATGTTCCGTGTGCTGTCATTTAAACATCCTGTCTTGGTTGACTTTTCATTTATATAAATATTGGTTGCTTCTCGATATTTTTCCATACTGATAGTTACGTCTGAACTCTCATCAGTTTTCTTCTTTTGGGCTGTGACTGGCAGTCAGTCAAGTCATGATGATTGCTACTGGTACAGGAACCATGCACACAAAGGTCTCTCTGCCTGATAAGGTCCTTCAGTGAGAAAACTTTTTTTTTTAATTTTTATTTGCGGGTTTAACGACCACCGTGAACAACTCGATGGGCTATAAGCAGTCGCCCGTACCTAATTTAGGGCCACTAGTTCGAGGAAAGGGAGACAGCCAGTGCCGACAAATACAATATCCATGCCTCACGGGATACGAACCTGGACACATCTCGGACTAATAGTCAGAAGTCAATGCTTAGACCACTGCGCCACCGGGGCGGCAAGAGAAAACGTTTAACCAAGAAGTAGCTCATGTCAGTTGTGACCTAATAACCAATTGAGCTTTCCGTTTTTTGTTTGCCACCTTTTGTGTAAATTTGGTTACCTCTCCTTGTCCTTCCCGAATTTAACGTCATGACTGAATTCACTAGGGTTTCTTCTACATGTGCAAACAAAGGCGATGAGTCAGGTTAGGCAATGGAAATAAAACTAGACATTGAGATGTATAATGTGAGAGGAGATTTGGTCTGGTAAGTTTACTTAACCATTCTTAAAGAGATTGCTTACTACCTCCGAGAACTAAGTGATAACAAAAAGTTATCTGTATTATTACTGGCCCTTTGTTAAAGCTGTGAAGCTGTTCCTCTTTAAATAACCTATTGATCATTATCGTAAATTTAATCTGCGTGTCTACTGAGTTATCTTAACTAGGTGTACGTGGTACGTGTGCCCGATACAAGTGTTGTGATCTTCGAAAATGTAAAGGACTTTTTGTTACAGATAGAATTGCTTGTTCTCTAACGCTCGCGCGAACCATCGGATACTAAGATGCTACACAGTGTCTACTACGTCTGTGAATATACTGTTATGCTTCTATCTTTGCTATTGGATATGTTATTAAGTATATAAGACTAGTGTGACGTACTCGAGAGGTGAAAACATGTGTCAAGACGATAAATCGCATTGGCGCCCGATCGTGGGAAATCGATCCACTGGCCGTTGGGTTCTTCGAAAAATGTGTGATGTTTGTTTCACACATTGTGTGGAATCAATGAAAAATTCCTATTTCGCTTAAAAAAATGGATTAGGAGGGACGAAAACATACATTTATGTCAAGACGACAAATTTGCAGCGAGACATTCTGTCTGCGTAGCTCAGTTGGAAGAGCGACTTACTCCGGAGTGAGGGGACACGCCTTCGATGCGCGCCTCGGACAAACTTGTGTTTTTACACTAGTTGCAGTGATATTAATTTTTCGAGTGTGCTGACTCAAGTAAAAATCCGTGACTTCGAAGGCCTGATTTTGTTTATTTTAATGTGCTTTTCAAACCCTAGTCCTAAGCAATATCATAAAATTATTATATATATATATATATATTCATTACAGCTCATTTTAAAGGTTTATTAAACTTCTTAGGAAAGAGTCTAAATAATGTATATTTTTGTTTTCTGAGCCTGCATCAAAGACAGCTCACCTAGAAACTTTGTAGGTACAACTGGAAGACAACTTCTCCGACAATGACCCTTTTTTTAGACAAGGAGATATAGGGTCAATTAATTCCTAGCCTTTTCCATTGCAAAGAAATAATTCTGACACCTCGGTGCTTGACATATATCTATGCTAACCTTCATTTTTGCTCATTTTCTCTAAAACAAATTAGGTTATTTACCTCAATTTAACTTTCCTTTGGAGTTTGTGTTTCCTTATGTAAATTTAGCTACTTCTTGGGTAAACGTTTTCTCACTGAAGAACACATTACTTCCGCGAAGAGCTTTTACAACTTGGAAATACTGACAGTGGGTCACAGCGAGATAACACTTAATGGAAATTGCTGGAGCGGATTGTGCTGTCAAGAATCACGTACGTTTAGTTGTTAAGATTACAAGTAGATTGTCTAACGTTGGCAAAAAAAAGACTTGTTGAGATATATGCGATAAGCTATTACTGTCTGGAGTGCATTCTGTGTTGAGACCTGAGAGTGACATTGTATCAGTGGATTTGACCTTTCAATGAGAGAAAGAACAAACACGCTGTATTTGATACGTAAGTTCCTTATCTTTCATGATGATTCTTAGCTCGTGAATATAAAGCTTGTTGAGATATAAGTGATAAACTATTGCTGTCATTGGATTGAATTTTATGTGGAGACATGTTAGTCACATTGTATCAGTGCTTTTGATCATCAGTGACTGAAATAATAAGGCGTCAGATTTAGAACGTAAGCCTCCTAACTTTCACGATGATTCTTATCTTGTCGAGATATACATGTATGTGACCGACAATTGCTATCATTTGATTGAATTGTGTGTGGAGTCAGTGGATTTGACCTTTCAGTGACTGAAATTGTAAAGACGTTAGACTTGGTACGTAAGTCTCTTATCTCTCATGATGATTCTTAGCTGGTTGATATAGAGCTTACTGAGATATACGTGATCGACTATTGCTGTCATTGGATGTATTCTGTGTAGAGACCTGAGAGTCACACGTGGTATAGTGGATTTGTCCGTTTAGTGAGAGAAATAATAAAGACGTTGGACTTGGTATGTAAGCCTCTTATCTCTCATGCTGATTATATGTGGCCATTAGCTGTTAATTATTTAAAGTGTTTGATAGTACATGATACAAAGTCTTCTAAGAATGTTTATCTAAGAACTGAGTTTAGTAAGTTAAGCTGCTACCATCAGAAGCTTGAAATACTGCTAAAAGACTAATTTAAACACCATATAATCCTCATTTTAATTCTGAACGGGACGTCGGAATCTCCAAGTTTCTCCGCACGTTTTAGCAACAACTAACAGCTAGTCAGGTTCTGAGTAAATGTTTTGATAGTCTCAGTAAAATAAAAGTCGACGGTTAGATAATATGAGACAAAGAGTAGATTACAAGATAGTCTGCAAAAGAGGTGAGAAACAAATGTAAATTGTCATTCAGCAATATGTGATACCAATGAATGAAATACGGTATTACACGATTGTACAACACAAATTTGGAAGATGTGAATCCGTTTATTGGTGTAAATATGACATTTATGTTAAGTCATGTCATATTTACACCATTCGCTAGTCGGTTGCTTCGACAAGCGAATCCTGTGATGGTTATATTCAAACTAATCGGAAACTTGAAACTTGGTCGTTCTGGGTGGTTATAACGAAGTAAATTCCTCCGTCATTTCTGTCCACGCCAGGATTCGAACCCGGATCCCCTCATTCCGGAATAAGTTGCTCTACCAATTGAGCTACGCGGACGTTTTATTCTGATTCCTATCTGCCTTTATGTCGTGTGCGTCCTTCTGGCAGGTACGTCACATCTCCTGGTACGTTACATCATCTCCCCCTTATTTTTTTTTTTTTTTTTTCGAAGTGCTGGAGAAGGGATTCTCTGATTTTTCCTATCTCGCGGTGTGGAAATAACATCACACCATTGCGAGATTTTGAACGGTCGTGTCATCCGGATAGTTCGGGCGCCATTATAACGAAGTAAATTCCTCCGTCATTTCTGTCCACGCCAGGATTCGAACCCGGATTCCCTCATTCCGGAATAAGTTGCTCTACCAATTGAGCTACGCGGACGTTTTATTCTGATTCCTATCTACCTTTATGTCGTGTGCGTCCTTCTGGCAGGTACGTCACATCTCCTGGTACGTTACATGGTGTAGTGGTTAGTATACTCGGGAGCTATCTGGGAGACGCGGGTTCGATTTCCGCTCCAGGACTACGAAATTTTCAAGTTTTCTTTTATTGTATGACTTAAAATCCATGCCATATTTACACCAATAAAATTTCATGTTTCATTCTGTGTCCAATAACAAGCAACCACCACTAAACTGTTTAAGACATTATAGCGCATATTGAAAAGATTTCTTTAGTTCGTGTGCTGAATTTTGCCCAAAATATTGATAAATCTCTGAAATACTGAATTAAAAACAGAATTAAAGAGGTACAGGCTTAACAATTTACATTTGACGAATCAACGAAAGTTTTAAAGATTATCTATCTATCTATCTATCTATCTATCTATCTATCTATCAACATTTCTCAATCCATTGCTGGATGAAGGTCTCAACAATTCCTTCCAGAAATCTCTGTCTTGAACAATTCTTATCCACGCCAATCTGGCAACCTTTCGAATTTCATCCCCCTATCTCCCACGAAGTCATCTTCTGCGTCTTTTCCTGCCTCTTGGTATCTAGTATAGTATTTCAGTTGTCCATTCGTGGTAAGTTCTTTTAGCAGTATGTCCAGCTCATTGCCACTTGTACATCTTTACTTTCATCATTATTTTATCAACTGTTATCATTTTCCTGATCCATGAGTTCCTTTTCTTATCTTTCTCGGTTATATTAAACACGTATCGCTCCAGGATGTTCTAAGTTCTCTGCAACCTCTGTATGTATTTTTTAGTTAAGTTTCATGTTTCTGATACATAAGTAAGAAATGGACGTATGCATTGATGAAACACTTTTCTTCTAAGACATAAAGGTAAACTGCTCTTGAAACTAATATTATTTCTCCCAATTTCACACTCAGCAAAGTTCAATATGCTGACTAAATTTTTCTCAGAAGTATTGGTAGCGTGCATAGGTTCTACCCGTTTTTGCAGGCTACAAAGAAAGTAGGAGAACGCAAAAAATAACGTACCTAGTATTTCACATAATTGCTATAATTCTGTATGACCTCTTGCTATCTGTCTATAAGTAGGTGAACTCCACACCAAAAAAATACTCCACTGGAAAAATTTTTTTGGAGAGCGAAGGCGTTCTGTAATGATCGAAAAAGGTGGTAGTCCGTAGGTGCCAGGTCAGGGGAATACGCCGGGAGAGGTAACATTTTCCAGCCAAAGTCCAGTAATTTTCGCCGAGTGATTAAAGCAGCATGAGGTCTGGCGTTATCATGATGAAGGATCACGCCTTTGCGATTGATGAGTGCTGGTCGCTCCGATGTCAGTTGTTCTCGCAATCTGTTCTGTCCAAATGTTGACAGTACAGGTTAGGCGCTAACACCTCCCAGTATATTATTCCCTGAACATCCCACAAAACACTCAACAAAACCTTTTTGGGATGCAGTCCTCCTTTCGAAGTCGATGCAGTAGCCTCCGCACCTTGGCACACAGTCCGTCGACGCTTTACATTACGGTACAGTATCCATTTCTAATCACCCGTTACAATTCGGCCCAAAAACGGTTCATTTCTGTGACAAGAAAGTAAAGAAACATAGGTACGGATTCTCTTCTCTTGTTGCTTTGCAGAAAGCTGACGAGGAACCGAATTATCGAACTTGGTGATGAACGGAAGTGCATGAATCCGTCTTTCGACTGTAGTTCTGTGTACCGACAACATTTCCGCTAATTCCTCAAGTGTTGGATGTGGGTCATTTTTCATGGCTTGCTCCACATCCTTGTCAGAAACCACGGATGGACGTCCAGGACGTGGTTGACCTTTACAGCTTCTGTCTCCGTCCCGGAATTTCCGAAACCAACGGTGACATGTGCTATCATCAACTGCATCCTCCCCATACATTAACAGATGTTGCGGCAAGCCGCGGCTGCAGTACTGCCTTTATTAAACTCATTCAGTAAACAATGTCTAATGTGCTGCTTATTGCATGCCGTGTTACACCGTCCGTGATTTCCGTTACGAATGACTTACTTGGACAAACCTAGTGCCTCTGCCTTACTGCTCCACGCTTTATTGACTAGAGAACTGGTATCGCAACGTCATCTGTGACGTAACTACTCCGATCTCAATTTGCATGTATTATAAAAACGGGCAGAACTTTTGCACACACCCAATAGAAGTGATCCTCGTGTGATATATACACCAGTAGCCATAATTGTGAACACCTTTAGGAAAATTTGCATTTCTGAGGTTTGATGGCTCATAACATCAGATTTATTTAGATTCGTAGAATAATACCATCAAATTATATATAATGTTTTTTGATTGGAGGTTTAACGACCACCGTGAGCAACTCAATGGGCTATAAACAGTCGCCCGTCCCTAATTTAGGGTCACTGGTTCCAGGGAAGGGAGAGAGCCAGTGCTGTAAGACAAACACAGCATCCATGCCTAACCGGGATTCGAACTCGTACCCATCTCGCGGCCGAATGATCAGAAGCCACCCCTTAGACCACTGAGCCACCGGGGCGGAAATCAAAAGGTTTCCACAATTTTGTTCACCAGTATACTGTATCTATGAGCGTTATTTATTTTAAAAATATATGAAAATGCCATAAGATAGGGACTTATATAATTTCACCGAGGGACAAAGTTTCATTAAAGTGATAGCATTTGAAGTATGTGTGTATACAACAAAGATGGCATCGTCGAAGATTTGAGTGTTACACCGCGGTCATTTATAAAATACTGCGAAGATCTGACATGAACTTCGCCATTCATTGGATAAAAAAAACGAATGTTCTAAACTGATAGTGGAAAATATGTAAGAATGATGCTTCACTTCATTTTTTGCATTTTCCCAATGGGTCACGTGATGCCTTAGTAGCCATGCTTGTTAATGCTGTTTCAGCATACATTATTCAGCCACCTCGAAACTTCCCAATAATGCACATATCCCATCTACAGAGTAAGACATTGCTTGCTTTTCTTCAATTTTGCCATACACTTCAATTCGATTTAGAGGAATAATTCGATATTAGAAAAACGGAGAAGTATTAGTCATACACATATCTGTGCGATTTAAAAGAGAATTTTCTGCACTGCCCTCTAGAGGCAGCGCAAAAACTTGACAAATACGGAGTTACAAGAACATCTAGAAGAGAAAAAATCGTGTTCTTGGAAAAGCTGACAACTCTTTATCATGCTTACTTCTGTTATCCAACAAGAAAATTTTCAATTATTTTCTTATCCGTAAAAGCGTTATAACAAAGGCAAATCTACATTTACGCTACCTAAATTGAAAAGCAAGCATTAAGAGCAACAGAAAATACACATAAAAAAAGTCGACCATTCTTGTATTTACTCTTTTCAAACAGAATTGTCCGAATATATCTTCCAGAAAACACACACACAAATGCATGTATACGATATATACCAACTTAAATGGGGTGTTCCAGAAAGAACCAGAAAAAGGCATAGGAAACATTGTTCTGCTATAAAATTGTTCTAAATAAGTATACTCCTTTTCAATACGACTTCTAGAAGCTGCTTATTATGCATCCAGATAGATTGGGTACATTGTTTTTGTATCTGTTAGTGTGTCAAGGAGTGTTGAGAAGAAGCGCCGAGCTTAGTGTGAAATGCAAAGCCTTTGAAAGAAAATATATAAAAAAGAAAGAAAAAGGTCATTCATAGAGACATGTGAAAATCAAAAATCGAAATAACTTTCTCTCGTCCGCCTTCTCAGCCATACGTACCAACATTTAGAGGCCATGTCGAGTAAATTAAACAATTCTGCAAGAACATTTGTACCTTCGGAATACCAGTGCCAGACATACGTTTCATACAAGATTATTGAAGAACAAAATGAGCTACAGGAAAAATTTGCGCTGGACTTTATAACCTGGTTGACTGTGAATGATTTATATACGTAGGATTCTCACGAAGAATCTTCGATTGAAAATGCAATTCTTAAAACATGCTGAACTAAAGATGATTTGATCGCCGAATAGTTACTGTATGTACAAATCATACAGTTGTGTTAATTACTGCGGTTGAGTTGAAATAAAAAAGTCGTACTGAGTTTGATAGGTGATCTTAACAGAAGCCTTTTGTCAATATCTGGACTCACTTTGAGGTCATCCTCTTCTCAGCTGCTCAATTCATCTTTAATTATGGCGGTTAGGCAGGTAGCGTCATCAGCAGAGTTCGAAACGGGTAATGCAGAGTTGTATCAGAGTTGGTAGAGTAGCTTTGAACTTTAAATTGGAAACTCAATTTACAATTATACATAGTCACACATATATCATCATCATCATCAGCATAATTTTCAACCATTACCAATTCACTGTTGGATGAAGGTCTCCCCAAGCATCTTCCTCAACGGTCTATCTTGTGCCAGTCTCCTCCATGCCACTCCCGCATGCTTTCGAATTTCATTTACCCACCTCCCATGTGGTCTTCTGGATCTTTTCCTGTCCCTTGGAATCCAGTCTAGAATATAGGTTGTCCATCGGTGGACCGTTCTTCTGGCAACATATCCGTATATATATATAGATCAGATCAGATGTAGAGGATTTTGGGAAGGGAGTGTCTGACCCCAGGTCTTAAGCAACCCTTAGAAATAGGAAACTAGGAGATTTGGGCTAAAGTGCCCCATAGGAAAGTGGCACGGAAGAGAGGTAGAAAGGGGGAGGAAGTCACCCTTATTCATTACCTGGGGGCCAGTTCCCAGGTTCCGACGGCTTAACGTGCCCATCCGACGCACTGCGGATATTTAGTGATTCGAGCGTTCGTACCTGCCTGGGATCGAACGTTGACCACTAGGCCACTCGCGGCCCCCGTATATATACAGGGTCCGAAGGAAAGTTGATATCCACCCCTGTCATGGCTGAAGGAACGGTCCGCGACTATAAACGTTAGGTCTGTCTCTCGTAAAGTGGGCATGCCCGATCGACCAAAAACGATTGTAGCGCCCCTAGTGGCGAAGTGTGGAAGTTAGCAAATCTAATTCGGCAACAAAGCAAGATAGACGAAAAAGGTCAATTACTAAGTTGTAGAACATCATCGAATTACAAAGAATCGACACAAAGAGATGGAAGAACGCGCAAGAATAACCAGTTAGACGTCAGGAAAAGCTAGAGGCCCAACCATGCTCCATCCAGTGGAACGGCGGTGAACGACGCACCAGGGTATGAAAATACGATACTGACGTACGATCCCCGCTGGGAATAAAAGGCAGGCTGTGCTGGAGGGGGATAAACGCTTCGTCGCAGAGTTTCTGATGGCGTGCTACACGTCCGAGCAGTATAGCGAGATGGTCACTATGTATGGCGAGTGTCATCGGAATGCATAGGGGTCACCGGACTTGACTCCTATGGACCTCTTCCTCTGGAGATACTTAAAGGACCAGGTGTATATTACAGCGTCTACAAGTTTGGATGATTTGAAACAGCGTATCATCAGTGCTTGTAGCACTGTGACTCCAGCAGTGCTCATTACAGTCCGCAGTAATGTACTGTCTCGCATTCAGATGTGCATCGCCGCCGATGACGGACATTTTGAACAATATCTCCGATAGCTTTCAGAGTTTCTACATGTTGTTTTACTTCGTATGTATGTCAGCTACTCGCCTGTAACCATTTTTGTGTCGATTAAATGCATCTGTAACCATTCATATCCTATGACGTCTAACTGGTTATAATCGCGCGTTCTTCCGTTTGTTTGTGTCGATTCTTCGTAATTCGACGATGCTCTACAACTTCGTAACTGACCGTGTGCGTCTATCTCGCTTCGTTGTCGAGGTAGATTTGCTAACATCCACACTTCGCCACTAGGGAAATCAACATTCACATTTTTGACACTTTCAAATCATCACAAGCTTGTAAAACTTGGGGTTGCTATGAAACATTTTCTTGTTTCTTCATAAGACGATACAACTGCCAGCATTTACTCGTCCCATTTTTGTTTTCAACAAGAACGTACTTGTTGGTCTCGACGCCTTTTTCAGTCTCCTTAATATGAAATTCAGCCATGTTGACAAATAAGGCATTAATTCCGATACGACATGCAGTGAAACGGGATGTTAGCATGTCATAAGAAAACCTCTGAACGCTCAATGAAAAAGATGCGATATGAAAAGAAACTTTGCTTTGAAAGAGGCATGATAGAGCGCAATAAGCTGGCAGGTGCACGCATCTCGGGAACGGAAAATCTTATCGGCTATGCAAGAAGAACAGTGTCGAGGTTGTACAATAAGTGGTGCACAAACAGTAAGACACGCAGTCACCTATTTTCGTGTCAGTGGAAACGACTCTTCGATGTTTGAAGGCAACGGTAGCTTAAGAGGTTTGTACTGGGTAACAGACGGGCTCCATTGCGTCAAGTAACCGCGCGGTACAAAAACGGTACCGTGAGGAGAATTTCAGCACACACAGCCCAAGTAATGCTCGTGGATGGGCTATAACAGCAGCTCACCCCTTCTAAAAACCGACGAATTCGTCTACAATAGCCAAAGAGTGCCAAAATTGGGCCCTTGAGAACTGCAAAAAGGTCGCCTGCTCCGATGAATCATGTTTTCAGTTAATACACGCCAATGTAGGGACCACAATATGGCATCAACAGCACGAATCGATAGTCTCAGCTGTCTAACAGTAGCTGTACAAGCTGGTGGAGGGGTATAATGGTCTGGAGTCTATTTTTATGGCCAGCATTGGGATCCCCTAAACCTCTGGAACAGCATTTGCATGCCACGAGGTATCTAAATATCACTTTGGACCAGTCACACATGTACATGTGCATGGTATCTCCTGATGGAGAGGGCTACTTCCAGCAGAAAAATGCGCAATGTCACACCGCTGGTATCGTCATACTGTGGTTCCAGGATCACGGGAGGGACTTCAAAGTGTTAAATGCCCTCCCCAGTTCCCAGATCTTAGCTCAAAGTGCTAAAATGGCTTCCCCAGTTCCCAGATCTTAACCCAAAATCCCAAAATACTAAATTGGCCTCCCCAATTCCCAGATTGAACACCCGGGAGATGAGATTGAGAGAGCCATTCATAACAGAGATCCCTGTCCAGCTAACCTTCGGCAAAAGACGGACGCCATCATGTCTGCCTGGATAAACATACCTGTTGAAAGATATCAGCACCTCGTTGAATCCATGCCACGCGGTTATTTTATAGGCCAAGGGCTTCCCAATATACATTATTAAGTAGGTGTTCGTAATAATTTGCTACTATAACTTTTGCAGCTGAAAAAAAGTTCCGCTAATTATATAAGAGAAGACAGACTAACAGACTAAGAAAGGAAGAAAATAAAAGCTCCTTGTCATCAGCGTAAACAGAATTTTTCCAATCTTACTTTGTGTTCTGTGCCTTCTTGGCAGGAAGGCACAGAACACAAAATATAGAAAGACGAATAGACAAACCAACAAAGGGTCATTCATTCCATGTCAATTCAATACAGAAAAATAGCATTTTCAACCTGACCCCTTTAGATTTTTATGAAACTTTGTAGATATCTTGACCTACACAAGAAATCAATGTGTGCCAATTTTTAGCTTAATAGCTTTTAAATTTCCTGAGATAGGAGGTCATAATTTCAAGAAATTTGCCAAATTTCGGTGTTTTGCATGTGGTAGAAATATTCATAACTCAATTTCTTTTCATCACAGAGTGATGAAGTATGGTTCTTTTAAAGCCTCTTTTTATTGGCTTTTAAAAGATTTATTACTTAATGCATAATTAATTTTTTTTATTACAAGGTCACATAATTTAAAATGTGTCCTTGAATTTCTCGAAAAGTGACATTTTGAATTCTTAAAAAATGACACGTGAAATTAAATGGCATGATGGTATTACGTTATAAATTTGAGGGTAGTAATCGAAGTGCATCAAAAGTTACAAGGATTTGTTAAATTTACATGCTCGGTAAATTTACCACATGACTAAAATATGCATGTTCCACTAATCAGTAGAGAAGTTTTATAATCTGTCCAAACAGCAGAATAAAAAAGAAAACATATGCACTATATTTGGTGATGGGTTACTCTTGTTTACAAATCATTTTATGTAGCATTTATAAAAAATATGATAACTTTCATATAAATGTCTTAGCAATTTAGATTTAAAAAGGGTACATGCTATTTGCTGAAAACAGTTGACTAAATGCATTTGAACTTGGCACTGATATTTCATTTTAAAATCTTAAAAATTTATCATCTTGTTCAGCAATGACAATTTTATTGTAACTATTGAAGAAAACTATTTTAATGTAAAATGAATAGCAAAGTTTGCATCAAGTGCATCACACGAAAATGTTTCCTGTGTGATGCTTTGCATTATTTTGCAGTGAGACTGCTCACATCAAAATGGGAAACAATTGCATTCTGGTGTAAATGTTATAATCAACATAAGCTTTCTCTTCCATTTCAATTATGTTGGCAAAATTAAAATTTCTTGCATTGGAAGTGTTTCTGGGTTTTTTCAGTGTTTTGGGAGATTTTATAAATTCATCTAGTTGCTGTCTTTTTTATCCACTTTTTGCAATACGTCAGACCTTGGCAAGTTTAAAATACCTTCATTGAAGAAATATATATACACATATGAAGAAGGGCCATGGAGATAATGAAACAAAATTTTTACTTCATCCGTGCCTTCAAAGATATTCAAGACGCAGTCATTCCACAAGTGTTCCGCACAGAGACATGTCACAAGGACAGATGATATATCTGCAAGTACTATCTCACATTTATCAGAAGTAACATATTATATTTTGGTGACTGTAGAAACGCGTATTCTGTTTCGGTTCACTGGGATAAAACAGTAAAGTTTGTAAGTGTTTGGTATTGTTCTCGATGTCTTAAAATATGGCTGTAATAGCTTTTTTTTTGGCTGCATACTAACTTTCACTGAAGTATTCAAAATCACAGGCTGGCATGACTTTGAAGGTCCAGTCAGTTAATTGACAGGATGCCATAATCTGCATTATATATGTCCTTCATAAACTTTCTTTAGCTGCAAGACTTTCAAAATCACCACCAACACCATTACACGCACTATTACCGTGAGGTGTTTCATTAAAGTGCCACTAAGCAACTGTTCCTAAATCTATTATTCATTTTAGCGAAAAGTGAGCAAAATGTTTTCTGTTCTTATATAGTGCTTCTGATCCATCTGAATAATAAAAAATGTCTGTCTTTTTTTAAACTTTTGTTGAGATGTGCAAGCAATGCTGAAAAAGATGAACTGCTACTGCATTGCATTGCAAATTCTCCAAATTTATGATCGCCATAATTTGGGCATTCGGTTTTCCCCGATTTTTTTTAATAGGCAACAAATGGATGAATTCTGCAATAGAATCCTTGAGCCAAATCTTGCAACAGAAATTCCTAGAAAAATCAGATGTTACCAAAAATTCACTAGCTTGTAAATTTGCTTTTAGTTCATTATGAAAAGCTACCTGCTATTTAGCTATAAATGAACGTTTTAGATGAACAGTATTTTTTTCCAGAAAAACAAAAAAACAAAACATAATTACAAAATCATCAATGGTTTTTGTTAATGCAGGTGTTGTACAATTTGTAGAAATTCACTGCTTGTAGTTATGTCATTAATTGCATTAGAATCGAACAAATCATTACAATTATTTTCCAGTTCTTTGGCAGTTTTTGCATTCACCCACCGAAATAGCAAGCTGGTGAAGTTGATTCACAAATCGTATTCACTGTGCAGTCTTTATACGTTTGAATTTTTGTCCTGCATTACTCTTGGCTGATAACTTTTCTATTTTGTATCCAATTATCATTAATTTGACATTTTGGTGAATAGTACATACACAGATGATGTGAGTGTTACTTGCGCCAGCAGGAGCACAATTTTTAGGCTTTAATTAACAAAACTTGGAAATTCAATTTTTAGAGTAGGATATCTTGCCTTGCAAAATATGTATGCTTTCTTCATATTGGAGAAACACAAAAAATGGAAGCTTTTGAAATCCACCAGAACAAAATAAAAGTTAATGGAAAATAAAAGAAAAACTAAGTAGGATTAAAAAAAAAACTTAAACACTTTGGGGGGGGAATATGTTCCTGAATAGCTCTAACTTCCTAGTATTTAAATCTGAACTGAAACTTTATACTAAGGACAAATCAGATTGCATTTTAGAAAGAAAGACCACTAGCACATTGGCTAAAGCAGAGGTTCTTTTACTCCAAATAAAGCAATGATAAGAAATCTTATTTAACCATTATCAAGAAATTGAACATTAAAAAGGTATCTTACATTAATAAACACTGAACTCCTACCCAAATGTTAAATAATAAACTTTAATCCATGCCTTGTAATTAAAAAAAAAAAAAAAAAAATACAGGTAGGAATAGATGCGATACATTCTGAAACTTAACTTATTTAAAACAAAATTTCTTTGTAACTTTAGAAATTTTTAGATTACCACTCCCAAGTTTTTATGACATATCAAAGATATCAAGAAGTTCAACATATAATTTTTTGAAAAAAATTAAAATGTCACTTTATGAAAAATTTATTTTTTTAGTTGGAAGGGAAATTTTATGATGCAATTTTTTTTATTAAAACTTGTTTAATAAGCTTTCTATTGACACCAGAATCGACTGGATAACACATTTTTGTCTCAAGATATTAAAAGTTGAATGGTTGCAAATTTTCAAAAAATGCACGGAAATCCAAAATTTTGAATATCGTGCATTTTTTATTTTCAAAACAATCCAGAGGAAAATTCCAAAAAAAAATTACTTTTACTTTACTATGTAAGGATTATCTTCTCACCAATTTTCGTTAAAATCGGAGATGTCAAGGTTGAGTGCTGTGCTCATTTGAGATGGAATGACCCCAAAGCGAAAATTAGTAATGTGCAATTTCTCCACCCTAGAGGAATGTGTATTTGCCATTCCAACTTTTATAAAGAGCATATCATGCCCACAGACAATGGTACACGCCTTGGATATTTTTCAGTGTATAAAGAATATTTCGAATGCATTTTCCGGGCATAAATGCTGTGCCTTCCTTTTTCCTTGTCTAAATCTAAACGAGACAGACGATTTTCCTGGTTTTCCGTGTTGTTTAGAAGATAAACATTTGTAGCATTTTCGTTAAATTGGCGTTTCGAGTTTCTAAAGTGTATGGTTATGATTTCAGAAGGACATTAAATAACAGTGTCGATATATTTTCAGGACAATTCAAGATGAAGCCGTCGTTTGGAGCTTTCTTGCTGCTGTGTTCCGCCAGTATCTTCTTGCTCACCAAAGCTGAGGAAGAAAGTTACAAGAGGGAAGAAAGATTCCTCATGAATGGGTTCATGGACATCATCCCGTCTGTAGTTAACAGGATTCCTGGTGGTCTTAACCAATTTCTGACATCTGTAGCTCCGGTAGCGCTGATGTTAAGCTTAGGCTCAATGGTGTTACCAATAGTAGGTATGATGCTCTTCGGGAGTCTTGGAACGCTTTTCCGAAGCTTTTTGGGCCGGTTATTCAACTTCGGAAGTCGCAGATCTCTTAGCTATCTGCAAAGTAATCCGTTCTTCTCCAAAGAAAAGTTCTTAGAATTAGCTCAAATTGTCGCCAAAGCCATTGACGAAATGACACAAATTCATTCAGACCGTTAAATATGTGAGCAAGACAAAGAAATCTGTGAGTACCTGTAAACAACACAAAAATTTACTCTTTCATGTTGGCTGTTTGTAAATTTCTCTGAACTCAATAAAACGATAGTAAATCACTGTGTTCGTTTCTTTTATGCGCCATGTGAAAGGGGCTATACAATTCTTTTTGCGGCTAAATTTACACCATCTCTAATGAGCACTGAGCCTCAGAGGGGCTCCGATGAAAGTAAACTAGCAATGATTTGGTTTTAAACTAAGTTTGCTTTTGACACATTATGTCGTGTCTTAATTTTTTCCAGGTGTGATATCACGAAACCAAAACGCTACAAGTTATAACATTCCGAGAAATCTGACTACTGAATATGGGTGCCCATATGGAATGGCAAGAGGAGACATTCGGGAGGGGTACTACGAACACTCATTCTGTTTGCAAATTTTTCTTTTTGCCTGTGTGAATTAAAAATAGGGAAAAATGTCGGGAATTCACAGTAGAAAGAAGTAATACTGATTTTTTTTTTCATTGAATGCTTGAGTACAGTATGGAAAAATATGAAAGATGAAAAAAATGAAAAATACACCATCCTATGTACTAGCCATTCACTCTGCTGAACAAAAAATCTTCCGAAATTTTCTCCAGATCTTTGTCTTGATGGGCTTTTTTTTTATTTTTGACCGATTGGGAGATCGCTGGATTTTCGTAATGCATAGGATCCAAATGGCCAAAAACGAGGAAGAAATTTCCTTATGGTCCCGGCAAGCTGTCAAATTTCATTTATCCATCACTTTTGCGTCTTCGGTGTCTAAGTTTAATTTGTGTGATGTGTATACATGTGTAGTAAAAACGGTTTAATAGCAAGACAGCACAGTGGAAATTTGCGTATTGTATTCCTGTACGTTATTTGTAGTTGCAATTTCTGTTTGCCCCCAACTGAAAACTAAGCCATGGGCGCCCATGTTACTGAAACTTGTCACTTGTAAAATGCTGAGGTGAATCAATCTGCGCAGAAAACTTATTTAATTTTACTATTTGAAAGAGGAGCAAATACCAGTAGAAAAGTAACAGAGAAAAGAAGGTTCCAGACGCCTTTCAACAAGTGGAAATATTGAAAAGATGGTTTAAATGGGCAACTGAGAGAATTAGAAAATATAAATACACTGACCACACAAAAAAGTTCGAACCTTTATTTGGTAACGAGTAGGATGATACCTTTTTGCGAATGACACCAGGTTATGAGACGTAGTGTGGACTTTATAAGGTGCTTGAGTTCATTTTGGTTCAAAGATAGCCGTTCCTGAAGCTTACGCAACTTTCTCAGTGATAACGAAACAAGACATCAACGCCTAACATTTCTTTCCCGCCCGTTCCACACATTTTCAATTGGAGTGAGATCAGAGGACTGTGGAGGCCAGACGAGATGACAGAAGTCTTTCTCGTATTCAGCAAACCATTCCAGCACGACTCTTGCACGATTTACAGTTGCACTGTCACCTATAAAGATGCCATCACATGCCGGATGGTGTAGGAACATTGTGGGCGCAATTGGTCAGCTACAACACTCAGGTATTCTCAAGATGCCATCTTACTTTTCACTGGTATAAGCGGACCCAGTCCATACAAACAAACTTTCTCCCATAACATGGTGCCACCTGCAGATGCTCGGATGTGTTCTCAATACACTCTCTGCTGATCATTAGTACAAAACAATATACAGCGTGAATCATCTGATCACATCACTTTCTTTCATTGCCTTACTGTCCAATCACGGCGTTCTCAGCACTGCCGCAAGCGGAGTTTTCTGGCTTTTGAATCAGCAGATGATATCCAAGACCCAATTTATCTAACTCCCTACGCATTGTTCAGGTTGAAATGAGCTGATTCTGGCGTCGGTTGAATTCAGCAGTCAGTTACTGCACACTGGAAGACTTGTTTTTTCGTACAATCCACCACACTGTTCGACGGTCACGCTCCTTAAGTATAGTTTTCATTTATGTCTTTTAGAAGTGGTGGATCGCTTGTCTTCCAGTCGTAGAACACCTTTGAAATGTTTGACTTTTGAGAAAGTAGTAATTCCTTTGGTTTTGTTAATCATGGCTCCTCCTAAACGTGCGCCCACGTTTAGACCTTTTTTCGAATTCCAACAGATCCTGGGGTTTTCTCATATTTGTATGAGTTACTACAAACGAATGACCTGCAAGTTCTTTATAAAAGACAAGGCAAAAGGATCATCAAGACCCTTTTGCCATGCCTTTTATAAAGAACAGCGTGCGACTCCATGTGACTTCTATAAGATGATAGAGTCCGGGAAACGGCAAAATATTACTGCAGTCCATGTGCTGCCGTAGTGAAAGTACACCGAGAGTGGGTGGAAAGAGACACAACACGTAACTTGTGGGGGAGTTTGGATGGCTACGTCTGCTTAATGCTTAGGGACAGCGGCTGCTCGGCCGGATTGTCCGTAACAAAATGGTGAGCTATTTGGCACGACCGACCACGGTGTACAACCAGGGAGCACAGAGGAGTATATCCATAGCTACAGTGCAACGATTCCTCCATCGGCTGAGCCTACGATGCAAACGCATGTCCAAAACACTCTTCGCCACAGCACGTCACCAGCGACTACGACTGGAGTTTTCCGGAAAAAATCAGGTGTGGACCGTGGAAGATTCGAATAAAGCTGCCTTCTTTGATGAATCATGTTTTCTACTGCATCGAGTGGATGCACACAGTCCTAACAGAATAATATGACCACCTACCTAATAATGGGAATAACCACGCTTGGTCCGGATGACAGCGGCGAGACGGCGTGACATGGACGCAATGAGATACTGGAAGCTTGCCTGAAGCACACGTGCCCATTTGGACTGCAGCAGAGCTCGGAGGTCCCGGAGATGACGTGGTTGTGGGTCGGCACGTCGAACCTGTCCATCTAAATAGCCGCACAAGTGCTCTATGGGATCGAGGTCAGGCGATTTCGCCGGCTAAGGGAGAATGAAGGGAGTCGTGTTCCTGGAACCAGTCACGCACCCTCTTAGCGAAGTGGCAGGACGCATTGTTCTGTTGGTAGTCACCATCACCCCCAAGGTAAACGTCCAACAAGAAGGAATGCATGTCGTCAGCGAGGAGGGACAGAGGTAGCTATAAATGTTCAGGGACCCATCCAGTGGTATGAGCGGTCCCAGGTCAAACCAGGAAAACATCCCCCAGACATGCACACTGCAACAGCCGGCCTGAAATTGACCAACAAGCGTGCCTGGGGCCTGGTTCTCGTGTTTCTGACGCCGTATCCACCACGCCAGTCACTTTTGTGGACTAGAAACCTGGATTCGTCGGAGAAGACAACCATTTTCCACTCTTCCACTGTCCAATGACGGTAGTCCCATGCAAACTGCAGGCGTTGTTGCCTATGGACTTGTGTTAACATGGGCGCCTTGACGCAGCGTCGACTCCAGAGACCCATGCGTAACAGGGTTCACTCTACTCTTATCGGGGACACGTACCTGTGTACCCCAACGTTCATTTGCGTTGTCAACTGCTGCACTGTTGCACGTAGATTGCTCTTTACTAGTCAACGGAGGCGACATTTTCCTCTGGAGTCGATGGCCTTTGGGGCTCCACAGTTATGACGTCATGAGGTACTCGGTATGCCAGTGGTCCATTCTTGGTACACCCTTACTACAGAATCTCGCGAGAAGCCCACGAAGTCTGCTGTTTCTGAGATGCTTCCACCCTTGGCGTGGTAGCCGATGATCATTTCTTTTTAAACGTCGGTCAAATCATTACCTCTTCTCATTGTGCTCACGTAACTCAATTTGGCTCATCTGTCCTGGCCGGTAGCTTATATCTCCGTGTGGTCGACCTTGTCACGTGCTCTCTGTGACGCGCCTGGGTTGGTACACTGTGATTTCGGGGGTGGAATATTATTCTGATACGACCGTGTATATCGTAAGAGCTCAAATTTGCCGATGATGGGATATGAGCCCACATTTTCCTTCTCCAGAGTCGCATATTCTACCGTTTGAACTACATCAATTAAGGCTTATCGCGGCAACTTGCCGTTTTGACTCTTGTGCAAACGCAGTGGTACGTCACATAAATCCCCCGAGAAAGGCAGGGTCACGAAATCGCAGGTTTCGTTCGGGGGTCCGCCGCAAACCATGCTTGCAGGATCTCGCTGTAGAAGAAGAAATTGTTGTTAATTCCGGACGATGCATGAAAGAAGCATCACACATTTTTCTCGAACCTCACGGACAGGAGATTCATTTATCGTTCGTCGTTCGGGAGCCAAACGGAGTAAAAGCCCAAATTTTTCCCGCTGGTAGGATTCGAACCCACGCCTCCCGCTCTGGAGCTGGTTATTTTCCCAACTGAACAACACCGACCTTGTCTTACCGCTACAACTTGCCGTTTTGATTTCTGCGTCTCCTCAGTGGTACGTCACAGCTGGACAGTGGCAGGTAATACGAACAGTTACAGAGAAAATGAAACAAAGTGCTTTGATCTAAAGGGTGGTCTAAGCCCTGGCTTCTGATTATTCGGCCACCCCGGTATCGCAGTGGTCTAAGCCCTGGCTTCTGATTATTCGTCCAAGATGGATCCGGGTTCGAATCCTGGTGAGGCATGGATGCTGTGTTTATCTTACGTCACTGGCTTTCTCGTTTCCTTGGAACCGAGAAAGCCAGTGACGTAAGATAAACACAGGACGGCCGAAGTTCATGGAATTGTTTTCCTGGAACCAGTGGCCCTAAATTAAAGACGGTATAGTCCATCGAATTGCTCACGGTGGTCGTTAAACCCCCAAACAAAAACAAAAAGCAGTATACAGGTACCTACTGAGGGTATAATGCCCTATAAAATGTTTTCATGTGACACCCTCTGTCTCCCGATAGTGGTCAATGGCCCCTTGAACGTCACAACGTACCTGTCCATAATTACAGACTAAGTTCATCCGTTTATGTTGACAGTGTTTCCAGACCGAGATTAGGTGAGCCAGCAGGACGTGCCGTGGCATAAGACCCGTATCGTGGTTCGAAAAACATGAGGATCACTTCCATGCCCTCTCGTGGCCACCCATGACGCGCAACATAATGTGTCCACATGAATCTACAGCAGCTGCATATGGACCTTCCACCACAAACACTGGACGAGCTACAGGCAGTGGGCACATTCTGGGAAATTGTGGATTCCATGCTTTGTCTCATGGCGGCAGTGGTGGCAGTTCACGGAGGACCTACGTATTATTAGGCAGGTGATCATAATGTTTCGCTCCTATGGTGCATACAGAAGGCAAAGCACCCCCTACACACACACACCGGGTGTGTCAGTTTGCCAATACGAAGTGGTGAAAGGAGAAGACTTGTCAGAGTTTGAACGGTGAATTATTGCAGGTGCGAGGAAGTCTGGGGCCGGCATCTCAGAACTACATTCCGCGAGAGCAGTCTTAGTGAAGGTGGAGTGAGAACGGTCTGAAAGGGAGGTACGCACACACCTACCCAACGTGTCGGAAAGAGGGATACCGCTAGTGGTTGTGAGTCCAGGTGAACACCAGTTGGGGCTTGCTGTTCGAAACAACACACTGCAGACAGGAGCCTGGGCGAAGAGACAAACGTTTCCGAGCACAGCAGATGTCACGTACCTACCTCAGATGGGACGCATATCTCAAGAAGAAGGTAGCAACCAAAAGCCTTTGCCGGTGTAATTTAATTGGGAAGCATTCAGCTCCGGACAGAAGGATGTGGTTTCGAGGTGCGCCACAGGAAGAGAGAGGGTTTGAATTTCACACAGGTAATCTTGCCGATGGGTCTTTTTTTTTTTTTTTTTTTTTTTTTTTTTTTTTTTGGTTGGAGGTTTAACGACCACCGTGAGCAACTCAATGGGCTATAAGCAGTCGCCCGTCCCTAATTTAGGGTCAATGGTTCCAGGGAAGGGAGAGATCCAGTGCCGTAAGGCAAACACAACATCCATGCCTCACCGGGATTCGAACCCAGACCCGTTTCGGACGAATGATCAGAGGCCGTCGCTTAGACCACTGCGCCACCGGGGCGGCACCGATGGGACTAGCATGGTTAATCGGTATCTGGTTGATGCGCCCGTTTCGACCGATCTTCATAGGGAGCTCCGCTTTCAGTGGGCACGGGTGACTGGACTTTGAGCGACTAAAAAAGCATCATCTGGCCCGATGATTCCAACTTTCAGCTCTATCACGTGAACGGACGGGTATAGAAATAGACGAAATGGGTTGAACAGCTGCAGTTAGACTTCACAACTGGATGGCGGCGGCCCTATCATGTTAAGGAGATTGTTTTGATGGACAGCCCTCATGCCCGTTGAACACACTGTCAACTCCACATCCTACCTAAACGTTGTTTCGGACCAAGTGTTGCCTTACTTGATGACCTTATATCCGGAAGTGGTGGACTCTTTCAGAAAGACAACGTCTATTCGCAAAATGTCCGAACTCTGGCAGGAAAGTGTTAAAGATTTTGTCAAAGCATCTCGCGTCTTCTCCTGGCCTCCGAATTTCTCGTACTTGAATCCCACCAAATACTTACGCAGTATTCGTCAGATCACACCCGTTTATCGCACCTTCGACTAACTCCGATATGTCATTCAATCCGGGTCTGGTACGATTCGTCCAACGACGATTGGTCCAATGCCGATTCGTCCAACGACGATTGGTCCAATGCCGATTCGTCCAATGCCAATTCGTCCAAAGGGATGATTCGTCCAATGCCGATTCGTCCAATGCCAATTCGTCCAAAGGGACGATTCGTCCAATGGACAATTGGTCCAAAGGTACGATTCGTCCAATGGTACGATTGGTCCAATGCCGATTCGTCCAATGGTACGATTGGTCCAATTCCGTCCTATGTGTCCGAAGTGCTACTCGTGCTATAAAAGACTCATCTGTTCTGATTCTATCTCTGATGTTATACGAAAGTACCGGTAGTCCAAAGAATGTAAAATAATGTTACATTTCATGCGTAATATTGTGGTTACCGGTTCCTTTTTTTTTTTTTTTTTTTTTTGGAATCGCGTTTTCTTGTTATACAGTCCTTGCTGCCGTATGAACTTACTGATGTACGAGCTGTTCAATCAACTTCAATGTTTCTCTTTTGCATGAAATAATATAAAATACTAGTGTTCCGTCTCTGTTTGTAGAATGCAGTGGGGTTTTCCGCCAAGTGCCAAATGGAAACAACTGGTCGGGGTTTGGACAGTGGCCTTTTCAACAGTTTTTATTCCAGCGAAGTCATATTCACAACGTTTACATATTAAATCAAGTTAATACTATTGCGCTTTTACTTAAACACGAAATATTAATTCATAGGCCCTAGGCCTAGGCTTTTTTAACAGTTTTAATTCTACCGATGTCAGATTCATAACGTTTACATATCAAATCAAGTTAATAATATTGAGCTTTTACTTAGGCACGAAATATTAATTCATAGGCTCTAGGCCCAAGCCTTTTTAGGACTTTTATTCTACCGATGTCATATTCATAACGTTTACATATTAAATCAAGTTAATAATATTGCGCTTTCATTTAAGCACGAAATATTAATTCATAGTCCCGCGGCCTAGGTGCCTTGCAAAGTCCTCAGAAATGATACGGTGAATGCCTTTTATAAAGTTTTATAAAATTTTTACAAATATCTAGGTTGTAACTTAAAATCTTCTAAAAAGGCCCGCGACCTAGGTGCCTGGTAGATAGCTGAGAAATGATTCGTTGAGTGCCTTTTGTAAGGTTTTATAAAAGGTTTACAAATACCAAATATCTAGGTTGTGACTTAAAAACTTTTAAAAAGGCCCGAGGCCTAGGTGCCTTTGTAAAGACCTGAGGAATGATACGACGAGTGCCTTTTATAAGGTTTTATAGAATGTTTACAAATACCAAATATCTAGGTTGTAAATTAAAATCTTCAAAAAATGCCCGCGGCCTAGGTGCTTTGCAAACAGCTGAGAAATGCTCCATTGAGTGCCTTTTGGTTTATGTAAAATGTTTACAATTACTAAATATACGGAAATTATCTTTCAAAAGGATATAAAGAGGAGAATAATTTAAATTATTATTCCTTTCTGGAAAATAAAAAAGTTTACCGTTGGTAAGATGATACCACTGGACGAATCGGCGTTGGATCAATCGTATCATTGGACGAATCGGCATTGGACCAATCGTGCCATTGGACCAATCGGCATTGGACCAATCGTCCCTTTGGACAAATCGGCATTGGACCAATCGTCGTTGGACGAATCGTCCGGGACCGATTCAATCCATGTGGTACAGAATACCAACGGTCACCTTCCGCGGTCCATGTGAGTTGATGATACACAGGCTGCAAGTGATTACTGCGGAGAAAGGTGTTCCAACACGTTGTTAGGGAGGTGGTCATAACAATATGGACGCCAGCAGCTTAGAGCTAGTGTAAAGGGGGAGGGGGGCGTCTAAACATTAAACATATGGGGGGGGGGGGTAGAATTTTTTGAAGTCCTCGTCCAAAATTTTGCCAACATGAACCCATTTCATATATATTTAACCACCCGACCTTGATGATGTTATCCCCAGTAAAAAAAAAAAAAAAAAAATACATGTGCGTATTGTATATATGATAGTATTTATTCAGTATACGTAGCACTGGAAGTTATGGACAGGAACTTCCATGGTCTTTAACATCCTACTATTTCTTCGCGATTTTAGCTTATTTACGCCATTTTTAATCGTTTTTCTCACTGTTTGCTGTCGTAAGGTTGTTCACAAACTTTCATTTGTAATCTGATAAGGAATATCAGCTGCAAACTACAGTTAAAAGAATTACGTCTTTCGGCTATTCTGCCAGACATTTGCTCAGAGGACTCCCTCCAGTTCACAATATAGTACGTACCGTTGAATTTAACCGAAAATGAAGCATTTCAACATTCCCTTCTTGCATAACCCTTCAGCATCTGTCTGTTGATTTGTTCTTGGCAAGAAACTACAGAGTTTTTCCTTACGCACTTAGAGAATTCAATATTCCGCCAGTATTTCATAAATCCGAAATATTTAAATACGTTTTCCAAGTTCTCTGAAATCATACACTGCTGGACACCTAAAATGCCACACCAAGAAGGACACGAGATAATAAAGCCAGATTTACTGAACACATAACAACAGATACAAAGATGAAACGATTGAGCTTACAGGCCCGTGCGACTTGCGGAACACGCAGATATCAATAGTTCGTGTGGCCCCCATGGTTGGCAATAACAGCCGCTACACGCCGCGGCATCGAACGAAACAGGCTTTGGATGTGGGCTTGGGGTATGTCGGTACAAGCTGCTTCCACACGTTGCAACAGTTCATCAGGCGCAGCCGCGGGTGGTGCTTGCCGGGCCACTCGGTTGCCGATCAGCGACCAGACGTGTTCGATGGGCAACATATCGGGATAACAGGCGGACCACGGCAGCAGTGACCCCTTAATGGGCCGTAAAGAATTGTTGCACGATACGTGCCACTTGCGGGCGCGCATTGTCCTGTTGAAACGTGGCCGCTGGCAGGTCCTGCAGGTAAGGGACTACTACAGGCTCCAAAACGTCGGAGATGTAGCGCTGGCTGTTGAGTGTACCGGCGATGCGTATCAGAGGGGTGCGGGTGTAATATCCAATTGCGCCCCAAACCATAACGCCAGGCGACGGACCGGTATGGCGATGCATAATGCAGGCGTCATACAGTCTCTCGCCGCGGTGCCGCCACACGCGGATCCGACCATCGTGGTGTTGCAGGCATAAGCGGGATTCGTCGGAGAAGACAATGTCGTGCCTTTTCGTAGTCCAGGTGCGGCGTTCAACGGCCCACTGCCGCCGCACTCGCCGGGGGTGTAACGTCAATGGTAATCGGAGCAATGGGCGCCGTGCGACAAGTCCCCGCTCCTGCAGACGACGTCGAACGGTACGTGCTGACACAGGTTGTTGCGCAACACACCCTAATTCCTGCGCTAACGTTCGTGATGTGGCGGTGCGAGCCGTCAATGCCCGCCGCACAACATGCCGGTCCTCTAGTTAGGTGGTATGCCGCGGCTGCGGCAATCGCTCACGTCGGTCCGTCCGTCCCTCCTGCACCCACCGAATCCATACTCGCCTCACTGTGGCTGGATGTCGTCCCACACGGGTGCCGATGTCTCGGTACGATAAATCGCTGTCGCGATAAGCCCCTATTCGTCCTCTGTCGAACTCCGAAACGTGCTGGAATGATTGCCGTATTGTGCGACGAGGCATCAGGAAGCTTCCCAAGCACAGGTCCGGCAGCACAACACAGTTCCACTACTTACACCCCGCCATCTGTGCACCCTTCTTATAGTGCTTCTCGGTGGCGTGCCGGGTGCACGTGATTTGCATATGCCCTGCAATGCTAATCGTTTGCATGTCCTCTCGTGGGCGACGCACGCTGCGAATTTCAGGCCAATCGGATGCTTCCTTCTTGGTGTTGCAATTTGGGTGGCCAGCAGTGTAGATGGATGCTCCCCTCATGTGTCTACCTGATTAAATATTTGAAGGGGGGAGGGTAGAAAAGTTCGATGTATAGCGCCGCGCCTGGATCATAATGTTATTGATCATCAGTTTACAACAGCATGCTAACAGATAGCAAAAAATTAATTTAACTGCCAAGTCCAGGTTTTTCTTTAATTTTGCATTATGTGGTGTAAGAATAAAAAATAAATAAAAATAAAAATGAATCCTCTGTCCTACAGTTTAGGTGGGTCGGAAAGTTGAGTTTCATGAGATTTTGAGTTGTTAAAAACCAATAATAACTAGGTTCCCGGTGGTGGCCGATGAGAAATTTTCCGAGACTCACTTATTAACGTGGAAAGAGCGATGACTTCTGTTTGATGTTCCTGATCCACGTCGAGTGTTTGGATAACTGGGTTGTTATGTGTTATCTCTATTGCAGTTCGAGCTGTCAGCCGTTGATTTCCTTTTCTCAAATTTTTTTAAAACGTCCGAGCTAGGGTTTTTTTTTTTTTTAGGGGGAAATTTCTGATGCAGTAATAAAGAATATTTTACAAGAGATCAGAAGGCAAAAGAATTTTTGAGCTGGCGGCGAAATGCCTCCTGGAATTTAAAGTATTAAAATTTTCCAATTGCAGCCTCAATAGCACAAATAAAGATTTAAGATTATTTTAAAACTAACAAGCTTTTATTAGCTTGCAAGTGCTTTTAGGAGTTTTCGTTCACGTTAGTCAAAAAAAAAAAAAAAAAAAAAGATATGCGTAGTCAAAAATATGCATATTTTTCAAGGGCTCTAGCGCTCTAGCAGAAAATCTGAGAAGTAAATCGAAAATTAAAAGAAACAAATGGCACAAAAATTCACTGTTTTGCGTGAACTGGTCTAGCAGAAGCTAAATACATCGTGCTTTCTTTCAAGAAAAGCAGCTGGGTATAGAACAGAAGTCGAATAGGGCGGAGGTTCTAAATGTCAATGTCAAAGAGCCGCCGCCCCGGTGGCGCAGAAGTCTAAGCGATGGCTTCTGATCATTCGTCTGAAAAGGAACCGGGTACGAATCTCGGTGAGGCATGGATGTTGTGTTTGCCTTACGGCAATGGCTCTCACCCTTCCCTGGAGCCAGTGACTCTAAATTGGGGACGATCAACTGCTTACAGCCCATTGCGTTGCTCACGGTGGTCGTTAAACCTCCAATGAAAAAAAAATCTAAATGTCAAAGAAATGTTTCCCCTGCGACTGCTTACTCCCTCGCATTTCCCTGATTGCCAATTTATTGTCTCTATGTTGTGCGACGTGTATCTAACTTTATCTTCCTTTTGTGTTTTTGTGTTCCTACGCAAATTTGGTTTCGTTCAAAATTTTCTGACTTAACGACACATTACTTTCCCCGATGAGTTTTCTAAGTTTAACATCACTCGCAGTGAGTCATAGGTTAATAAATCTTAATCATCGAATTTCGTGCAGACCTAGATCACGATTTGAGCAGAGCAGTTTGAGATAACGTCTTGTTAACGATAACTGCGTTTTGGACTGAGTGACTTGGCGGAATTGTATGCTGAGATAAAGTCTTGATAGTATGTAATTTTGAGATAACGATTTGGTAGAAAGAAGTGCATTTTGATATAAGCATTTGATGTTGTGATTTGATTTGAAGCCAACAAGTTGTATTTTGGTTCTGGTTATCTACATGTACTTAAGTGCCATAGCAGCGTAAGTTCATGATGACGCATTTAAGATCCTTGGCGGTTATTGTTTTTCTATAGTGATTGATAATATGTTCAAAAGTTCATAGCTTAAGCAACGTTGACATTTATGCAAAAATTTTTACAGCTTACAGTTAAAGATGAAGCTTTAAACTTACTGCTACAGTGAAACCAACTACTACAACCAGCTAAATCTTTCCTTAAATCTTCAGCAAATGATCATTATAGTTGCGAATGTTGGGAGAAGTCTTCTATCCCTTCCACTCAGTCTCCCTCTTCAACTTACGTACATTTCTCAGCTGAACAGTCAGAGGCCAAAAGTGCGGGCTTGATCGAGTAACTTCGTATATTAAATTTACAGTCGATCGCATGTGTTACAAAGTTGAAGGGAGAGTAAAAAACATTCTGTATATGCGAACTTCGTTATGACTCATCAGATTAAAAAAGGGCTATTTTGGCATATTACGTTATTACGTTAGGTCCGATAAAAACTAGTCAATCATAAATTATTTATCAATTAACCGGAGAAAAATAATACTTGTTATTTGAGAACTATAGGTAGCAAAATAATATAAGTAAGATGTGAAATAACCAAATCATCTAGCGAATATAAAATTAAAATTACTCGTAACGATTTTAATTTTCTCCTGTTACGTCAGGTATATGAGCCCACTCTTGCTTGTTTCTTATTGGAGATTTAACGTAAGACAAACGCAACATCCATGCCACACCGGGATTCGAACCCAGACCTCTTTCGGACGAATGACCAGAAGCCATCGCTTAAACCACTGCGCTACTGGAACGGCGTTTTATGCGTATCATGATCGCTGTTTTAAATGTGTTATTTTTTCCAACTTTCTCTGATATGGTAATTAAGATGTTTCTAGGCGCAAAATAAACTCTAAGATTTTCTAAATAGTGCTTTAGTGACTGAAAGTAGAGATCTACACGGGCCGGGTGTTTTTCAGTTTAGAGAACAAAGCAACGGGCTGGACGGGCTTTTTCCCAGACACTTACGGCCGGACAGAGTTTTTTTTCCAGATACTTACGACGGGATCACTTTTTATCCCCGACACTTACGACCGGACCGGGAGTCGACCCATTCTCTTTGCCGCAATGGTAAAGAAAGAAAAAAGTCATGTTCCCCGATTTCCTGGTCTGTTTAACTGTCTTGCTGGCTTTACTTACTTCCATGACATAACCCAGGATGTAGCACAGAAGCGAAGAGAAACACTGATGAGAGTGGGGGACCGGGGATGGGGGTGTCTACAGTGGGGTGTGGTGTGTATGTGTGTGTTTATATGAAAGTGGAGGACCGGGGACGGGGGTGTCTACAGTGGTGTGTGGTGTGTATGTGTGTGTTTATATGAGAGTGGGGGTCCGAGGACGGGGGTGTCTACAGTGGGGTGGGGTGTGTATGTGTGTGTGTTTATATGAGAGTGGGGGACCGGGGACGTGGGTGTCTACAGTGGGGTGGGGTGTGTTTGTGTGTGTTTATATGAGAGTGTGGGACAACGATTTTTTCTCCTATCCCTAATTTGTATAGTGGTTGATTTTCGTTGTGTTACCGCTTACCAGTTCAGAAAAAGGGCGATTCTGAATGCGCTTAGTCTTTTTTCCCCTTTCTTTAAAGGTTATTATATTCTTCGACAATTGTCAAAGTATAGTTAATATTTTTAGGCTTACATTCAACTAAATATTTTCAATAATATTTCATTATTTAATTTCACAATTGAATGAAGTAGAAAAGAAAGATAAAATAATACCAAATGGCACATCATGGGCCGGGGCGGGCCTTCAAAGGAGCTTCAATTGACGGCAAGGGCCGGGTCAAGTGTCTAACATCTGAAATGGGAAGAGCCGGGCCGGGCCAAGTGTCTAACATCTGAAATGGGAAGAGCCGGGCCGGGCCGGGCCAAGTGTCTAACATCTGAAATGGGAAGAGCCGGGCCGGGCCGGGCTGGGCCTTAAACGCACGGGTTGGGCCGGGATCACCAAATAAGGCCCGTGCAGACCTCTAACTGAAAGGTAGAGAGGGGAAGGAATAAAAGACAGCATTTACCCAGGAGATGTATGGTTGGTAAGCGTACGTGTGAAGGGGGTGGAGGTGTCGAAGGTAGAAAAAACAAGTTACTAAAATCATGCAATGCATTGATTATGAAACGCTTTCCAACATAAAAGAAATCATTACTCAAGTTATTACTCATGTTTTGAGGATAATGGCAGTGGAATAAATCTCGCTCCTGTGCCCTGACCTTTGACCCCATTTCCATGATATTCAACAGAATTAGTTCCGCGTACCTCCGGAACAACATACTAAAATTTTGTCGCAATAGAAGCATTTTTAGTCAAGTTATGAGGATATTGGCTGTGGAATAAATTTCGCTACCTTTGACTTCATTTCGATTATATTCAACAGAACCGGTTCAGTAAACCTCCGGAACAACATGTTAAAGTTTTGTCGCAATCGAAGCATTTTTACGTAAGTTATGACGCATAAGGGCGATGGAATGCATCCCGCTCCTATGTCCTGATATATGACCCCATTTCGTCCATTTTCAATAGGGTTCGTCCCCAGGTGGTCCCCTACCACATACTAAAATTTTATCGAAATCGAACTACTTTTACGCGAGTTATCGTGCGGACAGGCAAATCTGTAACATATACGCTTCTTCAACCTACATTTGGAAAGCGTAACAAGTTTATAAAATCATGCAATGCATTGATTATAATACGCTTTCCAACATACCAGAAATCATTACTCAAGTTATGAGAATAATGGCTGTGGAATAAATCTCGGTCCTGTGCCCTGACCTTTGATCCCATTTCGATGATATTCAACAGAACCGGTTCGGCATACCTCCGAAATAACATGAAAAAGTTTTGTCGCAATCGAAGCATTTTTACGTAAGTTATGATGCATAAGAGCTATGGAAAAGATCCCGCTCCTGTGTCCTAACCTTTGACCCCATTTCGCCCGTTTTCAATAGGATTTGTCCCCAGGTAGGCCCCTACAACATACTAACATTTCATCCAAATCGAAGCATTTTTACGTTAGTTATGACGCATAATGGCGATGGAAGTGATTCCGCTTCTATGTCCTGACCTTTGACCCCATTTCGCCCATTTTCAATAGGGTTTGTCGCCAGGTGGTCGTCTACCACCTACTAAAATTTCATCGAAATCGAACCTTTTTTACGTTAGTTATGACGCATAACAGAGTGGAATGGATCCCGCTCCTATGTACTGACCTTTGACCCCATTTCGTTCACTTTAAATAGGGTTCCTTCCCAGGTGATCCCCTGCCAGAAACTAAAATTACAGTGCCTAGAAGAATTAGTGTGTCGTGCTCGCAGAAAAATTTGCTGCCCGCAATCATGAAAGCGGTAGATGGCGCTGCCATCGGATGTCACGTCGCTTTTCAGGGAGGAAGGACGACGAAAACGCACATATTTCTATGACACACACCCAGCTCGTCAGTATTATGTGTACTTCTTGAACGATATTTTATAAGCAGATAACTTAAGTATATACGAAATAATCGACACACCTTTTTCACCCCCCTAAAAAAAAGAACGAACGGGGTGCTCAAGATTCATTAATAAGGGCATCGTAGTTTAAGTTAAGCTTTGCAGTGTGCTATCGACAACATTAATGTTAGATATTTCGGAAGTTTTAGAGTCATACATGGGTTACATTATGCAAAAACACTGGAGACCAATATGCAGTTTACAATCATTGAAACATCAACTTGCAGTATAAAGTAAAAATTAAAAAAAAATGTTTTGCCCCTCAAAACCTTACCGGAAAAAAAAGAGGGAATATTTTCTCAATGAGACATGGACTTTATAATTTGCATTCCAATAATCCAATTACGTCTTGAAATTCAGTAACCTAAAAACTTTATAAATCATTTAATAATGTACTTCATTTTTCAGCATTGGTAAAAAAATGGGAAGCCTTTTAATGAGTTGAAAATAGAATACAACAAATGCGATTACTATTTTTAAAATTGGTCTATTTTCTAATAATATACCAACTGTAATCCATTTATAAAAATCATTCATAAAAAAACTTTGCCTGTGATACGATAAACAAAATGAATCATACTGGACAGAAGTAAATATACAAAAACTGAATGTATATGATGACATTCTTTTAAAGAAAAATAATTATAACATTTTTCTTTACTTTTCTTCACCTTATAATCATAATGTGATTAAATTTGCGATTCAAATGGGTTTGCAGTGAAGAGAGGAAAATTCTTTTGCACCTTAAGTAAAAAGTTTAATAACGTAAAAATTAAGAAGTGGGTGTTCATGTAGTCTGTCTGAATGGGATAATTCTATGCAATTCCTGTAAACTATTTTTACCCTTAAAAAAAAAGGAAATTATTAATGTAGCATACACACAGGCGTAACGTGGGGAAGGCACACTAGGGCATGTGCCCCCCTGCCCCCTACCAAATAAAAATTGGAAAAACTAATTAGTCGTCGACTTTTAAATGTCTCTTAAATTTGGGAAAAATAGTAGGTGTGGCATCAGGCTTGAGTAATGGTTTGTCTCGGCATGTTAGAACTTCCTTACCTAGAACAGTGGAATGATAATGCATCTCCATGAATTCAGATTTTTGCCGCCCCGGTGGCGCAGTGGTCTAAGGCGTTGGCCTCTGATCATTTGTCCGTAAGGGGTCCGGGTTCGAATCCCGGTGAGGCATGGATGTTGTGTTTGTCTTACGGCACTGGCTCTCTCCCTTCCCTGGAACCAGTGACCCTAAATTAGGGACGGGCGACTGCTTATAGCCCATTGAGTTGCTCACGGTGGTCGTTAAACCTCCAATCAAAAAAAAAAAAAAAAAAAAAAAAAAGAATTCAGATTCAAAGTGCAAGGCACATACAACACAATTTTCAGCAAGTTTCTTATCAGCTCTGGGAATTGCCTTATCCCATTTGCTCAACATAACAGGAATTTTCGGGACAGCAAAGAGTGAAATATTATTTTTGCAGGATTTATAGCCAGTATTATATCCCGGCATAAAACAGCTGCTTTGCCTTCTCCGTTTTCAATGTTTTTTATTATTTGCTAATGCAGAATTTCCCAGTCCTTTCATAGCTGACATTATTTCTCTATGATCTTATAACTGTTGTAATCGATTTCAGTACAGCACTTAAGTTTAACCACACAGTAGGTTTAAGCCGCCCCGGTGGCGCAGTGGTCTAAGGCGGTGGCCTCTGATCATTCGTCCGTAAGGGGTCCGGGTTCGAATCCCGGTCAGGCATGGATGTTGTGTTTGTCTTACGGCACTGGCTCTCTCCCTTCCCTGGAACCAGTGACCCTAAATTAGGGACGGGCGACTGCTTATAGCCCATTGAGTTGCTCACGGTGGTCGTTAAACCTCCAAACAAAAAATAAATAAATAAATAAATAAAAAAAAAAAAAAAAAAACAGTAGGTTTAACGCGTGACAGCCAATACTTGATCAACTTCTACATCTTCACGAAAAAAAAAGTTACTAATTTCGGAAATAAATTTCGTTATAAACAATCCACAGTTGAATAAAACTAGCACACTAACACCCGAATAAGCCTATTGCGTTTTAGTGATCAACTGTTGAATTACCTAGTGTATTACTGTTATGATCGAGCAACAACGAATTAGCAAAGATATTGCCAAAAAGATTTCCCTCCACTAACCTTTGTTTTGTGAAAATTTGAAGTTTCGTAAGGCAGCAAATCCTTGGCAAACAAACTTCTCACCATTGAATAGCATGAAGCCGATGAAGCATCTTAGCGTAACTTCCGATGCCAGCGCCCTCTGTCATTTCATGACGATTGGTCACAAAACTGTGAGGGACTTCTTAAGGAGCACGTCACACTAATTCTTCTAGGCACTGTACTAAAATTTCATCGAAATCGAGCGATTGTTACGCGAGTTATCGCGCGGACGGACATACGCACACGACGCGTGACGTAATGAGACAGATGGCGTGACCGCGCGCCAACATTCTCAAACGCGAGATTGTGACGTCATAAGAGATCTAAGCATTTTTAACATTAATGGAACAACGCCATGACACTAAAAACGTTATAATTCGGGGTGTTTATTTAACCCACTAAACGAATTCTCCTAAAGTCGAGATCAAGCTAAATCGATTTCTAGTACCAGAAAACGGTCAGTTAGCGACTTTCATCAAAATTCTTAGAGCACATTTCTTTACAATAATTTCTTTACCATAATAACTTCTGTACACATTTTCTTTACAATTAATGCGTTCCCAAGGATGAAAATTTGAACATCGATTAAAATAGCTTCATTTTATAACTTGGAATACTTAATATTTTCTAAACCATAACCGTAATTATGCAATCCAACATTTATTTGTCCACTGACGTCATCAAAGTACAGGTCGCGCCATCTTTTTCCTGGTTTCAACACCACCAAAGGAAAAGTTATTGATTTTTAATATAATTATGGTTATGTTTTAGAAAATATTAAGTTTTCCAAGTTATAATATGAAGTTATTTTATGCCGCCCCGGTGGCGCAGTGGTCTAAGGCGCAAGCCTCTGATCATTCGTCCGTAAGGGGTCCGGGTTCGAATCCCGGTGAGGCATGGATGTTGTGTTTGTCTTACGGCACTGGCTCTCTCCCTTTCCTGGAACCAGTGACCCTAAATTAGGGACGGGCGACTGCTTATAGCCCATTGAGTTGCTCACGGTGGTCGTTAAAATTCCAATCCAAATCCAAAAGTTATTTTAATCAATTTTCAAATTTTCATCCTTGGGAACACATTAATTGTGAAGGAAATGCGTACAAAAGTTTTTCCATTGGAAATATAGGAAGCAAAATTACTTGATGTCCACCTTAATAATATGGGATAAGGGCGATGGAATGGATCGCAATTTTGTGTCCTGACCTTTAACCACATTTCGTCCATTTTCAATAGGGTTCGTCCCCAGGCGGTCTTCTACCACATACTAAAATTTCATTGAAATCGAACAATTTTTACGCCAGTTATCGTGCGGACAGGCGGACGGACAAAGCTGTAGCATATATTCTTCAACCTACGGTTGGAAAGCGTAAAAAAGCAACTGAAACATTCTTGATGTCATGCAAATTGACCTATCTGAAAGGGAAACCATGGAGTGTCACGTCTCTCTCTCTCTATCTCCCCTGCCCCCTCTCTCTCTCTCTCTCTCTATCTCCCCTGCCCCCTCTCTCTCTCTCTCTCTCTCTCTCTCTCTCACACACACACACACAACAGGTAATTCCTTGTTTTCTAGTGAAAGAAGAAGGTAGGTGAATGTGACTGATTTTATTTGCTGATAGCCGTGGTGCACTTCGATATACGTATACGTTTGTTCTAAAACTTATCGTTTGTAATATACGGTTAAAATAATAAGGGAGAATGTTAAGAAGTTCAAGGGATTTATAAAAACTTCGGTTTATCGGAACTTCGTATTATGCGAGCTCGTTTTGTGTGGGGTCTGACTGTATTTCTGAAACTCTCTGCCGTTTTGAAAATTTGTCTTAAATGGCAATCTGAGCAAAAAAAATGTATTCTCAGTAATAATTCTATTGCTTTTCTCTCTAAACGCTAGGGATTACTTTTCATAGCCGAGGTAGCTGTTCCATATCTTCCACAACAGCTCAGTCTCAGGTTGGCTTGGAGTGTAGAGCACTAGCAGCAAAAAAAAAAAAAAAAAAAAACCCGTGATAACGTACATCAGAAGAACTGTAGCGAGCATGTGATCCTTCCTTGGGAATGCGTTGCCAAACTGCAGGAATGGGTACAGAAAACAGTACCATGTAAAAACAGAGAGCCATTAATACAAATACAGCGTATTTCAGAATAATAGCTAATACGGGGCCGCGGAAGGACTAGTGGTCAACTTTCGTGACTGCTACGGAGAGGTCTCAGGTTTGATTCCATGCAGGTACGAACGTTCGAACCACTGAATATCCGCCGTGCGTCGGATGGGCGCGTTAAGTCGTTGGATCCCGGGTACTCCCCCCCCCCCCGGTCATAAATAATAGCGAGTTCTTCCCCCTTTCTACCTCGCTTCCGTGTGACTTCCCTATCGGGCACTCTAGCCGAAATCTCTTAGCTTCCTATTTCTAAGGGTTGTTTGAGACCTGGGGTCAGACTCTCCCTTCCGAAAATCCTCTACATACACTGGTGTGCAAAAATTAAGGACGAAGAGGAGAAATTAGCATAACTGCGAAACGAGCAAGCAGAACGGACCGAGAAACCACTCAGGAGATAGACTAGGGTCCGGTACGATAAAGCATGCGCATAAATGCAGCATGACGTGGGGGTGGGGGGTGGGGGGTGTCGGAAGGGTATAAAGCACACGGGCGGTGTACGCTCAGCAATTCGGTGAAAGCTATTGCACAGTGTACATCAGTTTGAGCGACGTCAAGTTGCTGCCACCGTGTGATATGGCCAACAGGCAATCCAGTAGACGACATCTGGATGACTTTACCCGAGGTCGCGTCATTGGGAAGTTGGAAGAAGGTCGAAGTGTGACTAGAGCGGCCGAGGAGTTGGGGTTCGCTCACAGCATCGTTTCACGAGCTTGGAGAGTATTTCAAACGACAGGAACAGCTGTCCGAGAGTTTGGCAGTGGTCGTCCACGAGCAACCACGGCGGCGGACGACCGGTATATTGTCTTACAGGCGAGAAGAGACAGACGGCAGACAGCGGAAGAAATCGCAAGGCACATGCAACAGACAACTGGACGTCCGTTATTGCGTTTTACCGTCGCCAGGAGGCTGCATAAAGGTGGTCTATTTGCTCGACGACCAGTACGGTGTGTGCCATGAACGCCTGCTCATCGGAGACGGCGGTTTCTGTGGTGCCAAGAACACAAGAACTGGGCACATCAGCAATGGGGTCGAGTTCTCTTTACGGATGAGAGCCTATTTAGTCTGACGAGCGATTCTGGACATATACACATCTGGAGGGAGCAGGGAACACGCAACCACACCTCCAACATCATCGAAAGGGACCGGTTTGGAGGTGGCGGAGTTCTCGTTTGGGGCGGTATCATGCTTGGTAACCGTACTGACCTCCACATCTTCCAAGGAGGTTCAGTCACTGGTGTCTGCTATTGTACCGAGGTTCTCCTGCCTCACTTGCGTCTGTTTAGAGGTGCTGTGGGTCTTGAGTTCCTCTTCATGGACGACAACGCTACAGCTCATGGTACAGTGGCTGTCGCATAGCTGTTGGAGAGTGAAGATATTCAACGCATGGATTGGCCCGCAAGGTCCCCGGACCTAAATCGAATCGAACTCGTGTAGGACCTTCTCGGGAGACGCTTGGCAGCACGTGACCAGTCGCCAGCAATGATTCCGCAGCTGCGATTGGCGCTACAAGAGGAATGGGCAGCGATGCCTCAACAGCTCCTTGACAACCTCGTCCTCAGCATGGACAGACGTTGTAAATCCTGCAACGTAGTCACGGGTGATCATATCCTCTACTAAAGGCTGGATTTTCTTGGCAGCCGCCTGTCACATGGACGTTTCTGTCTTCTGCCCAGTTGTGCTCGAAGCTACCTTTTCCATAAAGTGCCTTTGTATCCTTTGGATTCCTTGTTTGGACGATTTTGCTCACTTGTCCCATATTCTCACATCTTGGGGATCTTATGGTATGATTTGAGTCGATGTGGAGCACTTCTTTACGACGTTACATTCAAAAAACCGTCTCGTCCTTAATTTTTGCACGCCAGTGTATGTTCAGATCTAATAGCTAATGCGAAAGCTGTCCACAGACATAAAAGAATCCTTGAAAAACTAGAATAAACAAGACGTCTGAATGAGAATATTTTGCGGAATTCATTGTTTGAATACATGATTCTCCAACTAGGCCAGCAGGAAATAATGACAAATCTGCTGATTAAAAATTACTGGCATTATTTTAAAATGTCATTATTTCATATTTTAGCACGTCTTTTGTAAAAAAAGTACGTGCTTATAGTATCACTTTGTCCGTCCGTCTGTCCTTCTCTGCAAATATTAGCCCGATTTGAAAAATTCTTTCTGCGTTGGAAAGCTTGAAAAGTGATAACGACGATCCTTACTTTATGGGGTTTTTTTCGATGTATAACTTCGCAGCTAGAGGGCGCAAAGCTATCGAATTCAAAACATATTTTATTCCATATATTAGCTTCTGAATGTCCGATTGAAATAATTCTTTCCTCCCTTCGATGCCATTTATAATTTTGCGTACAGTTTCATTTTCAAGTAATGCATAGTTTTCCGCTAGGGAGCGTAAAGATAAGTTGCATTTCTCCCAATATCTCTGCTTCTAAAAGTCCCATTTGAAAAGTTCTTTCCGCATCGGATACAGCTCCTGGTGAGAAACGGTTTACATATGATTTCTAATTTTTGGTAAAAAATGATTTTGCTACCAATGGGCGTCAGTGCTTATTCCTGTTTCTGACGTATTTACAGCAAAATTTGCAGTTCTGATAACTTGATTAAAAAATTCTTTCGTGGACCGATACCGCTCACCTCGGAAAACGTGTTCAGAATACTTTCTGCTTAAAGTAATGCATTGTTTTTCCGCCAGGGAATGTAGGTGTATGTCATATTTTTGTCGAGTCCGATTTGAAAAATCCTTTCTTCATCGAGAGTATTTCAGGTACGAAATGTTTCTCACATAATTTCAGATTTTCCTTAATGCACAAGTGTGCCATTAGAGATGTGTAAGTTCACGTTTCCTTTGGCAGCATGTTTGCAGCAATATCTGCGGGAGTAAAAACCCGATTGAATTTTTTTTTCATTTAGATAATAAGTATGAAAATATTTTGTGGGTATTTCCTTCCCCAAAAATGCGCAATATTGCCACTAGGAGCGCAAACTTTTGAACTGTTTTTTTCGATATCTCTGCTTCTAAATGTCCGATTTAAATTTTTTTAACACCGGATATAATTTACCTTGTGGGACACTTTAGGATTGTACTTGACTGTAGAGTTTTATTTAGTTCACATTTCTGTCGCTAAGTGATGTTTCTGTGATTCTGTTTGCTGCTATATCTCCACTTTTAAAAACCCTTTTGAGACATTTATTTTTTATTAGTATGCCATTTGCTACAACAAAGATGCGAAGCATTATCCTCTTTTAACAATGCAGAGCTTTGCCGCTAGGTGGCGTTAATGTCAAAACCTTTTTCTCGATATCTCTGCTTCCGCGAGACGTATTTGAAAAGTTCTTTTTCCTCAGCATAGCTTTGCCGCGAAGAATACTTTTCGCATGTTTTCAACTTTTCTATTATGCAAAATTCTTTCGCTAGGAGGCGTAGAGTTATATCGAATCTCCAGTATGATCCAAAAGTCCCATTACCCCCTATTTGTTATTCTCATATTCCGGTACAACATTAATGCATAAATAGAGTATGATAATAGCGGATACATTTGACCATATGTGGCTAATGACAACAACTTATTCCAGAGTGTCAGTGTATACGCCGTCGTTTTCATGGCAGAAGATTATTCGCCTCCAAGTGCGATGTGAGATTTTTCTCAACATTCCTGGAGTGATAGAAGCAAATGCATTGCGAACGGCTTCTTTAAGGTCTGCAACTGTCTCATAACGGATGCTAGCTACATTCTGTTTGATGTACTCCCACAATGCAATATCACACGATGACAGGTCAGGACTTCGGGGTAGCCATTCCAGAGGTGCTGGTAAGTGAGCAGAACCTCTACCGATCCGTTTATCTCTAAACACTTCATTAAGATATGCTCGTACGGCGATTGCATAATGTGCTGGTGCTCAATCCTGCTGGAACCAGACTCGACCAAGAAGTCCCCGATCTTGCATTTAAAGAATAAACCAGTCACGTAACATGGTAAGGTAGCTAATTTTATTTACAGCACCTTCAAAGAAATGTGGACCGAACAAAAACGTGGCAGACATTGCAGCCCACATCATCACATGCAGCGGGTTCTCTTTACTCCAGAAGTAAATGTGTCTGGCTTTTGCACTACGGTAAATTGCACACTCGTCCGAGAAAATCACTTTCCCACGCGCAGGAATTGTTTGAAAGACATCGAACCCCAAAGCTTCGTGTCGTTTCACATGTCATTATCACTCAATTCGTTTACAAAAGAAGGTTTACATGGCTTTAAATCAAAATCTTTCCTCATATTTTTTAATAATGTTGTGTACGGAACTCTTAATTCATGTGATCGCTTATGAACGGAATTTTTAGGTGATTGTTCGACTGATGCAGCAGCCTTAGCACAAGTTACTTGTCTTGTTGATGGTCGTCCTGAGCGGGGTCTATCTTTGATGGTTCCAGTTTCGAAAAGTTTTTTCTCCCAGCGTAAAATTGTTGGTTTTGGTGGGGCAGGTTTATTAAACCTTATGGTGAAATCATTTTGAACGTCTCTCATCGATTTTCCTGAATGAGGTCGTTCGTGATCCCAAGCGCTCGTTACGACCCGTTCTTCCAGAATGTAAGTTGATTCATCGGCCACCATAGTTTAGACGTATATCACCATCTGAAATAATAAAAAACAGCAATTAGGAGTGATGTCTGAAATCCATAGGGGTAATGGGACTTTTGGATCATACTATATATTTCTGCATTTAACTGACCGATTTGTACATCTCTTTGTCTCAGATACATTTTTCTGCTTTAAGAAACTTGTTGTACACAATTTGTTAATTTTCATAGCATATTTTTCAGCTGCTATGAAAATTAACATATTTTTTAGCTGTTTCGATTTCTCGATGTTTTACCGATTGTAGAAATCCGATTCACTTTTGTTTTCTGACAGGTTCCATTGACTATGAATGGCTTTGAAAAATTTTATTCGCGTCAGAATGGATTCAAAAAAAGGTGCTCATTACAACCAAAAGTTCGGAGTCATCTTTCTTGTTTGCTTATTGCTCAAAAGATTTCTCGAAAATTTGTTATGAATCTGAAAATTATTCTAAAATACCTTGTGCTTGACCAGAGGTGACTTTAGATCTTATAACGAAGTAAATTTCTCCGTCATTTTTGGTTTACGCCGGGAATCGAACCCGAGGCCACTTACTCCTGAACAAGTAGCTCTACCAACTGAGCTACGCATACGTTCGTTCTTGCTGCTATGTGCCTTTATGTTCTGTGCGTCCTGCGGGGCAGGCACGTCACAATCTTTTGGGGCCCTAGGCGCTAAAATATTCAGGGGTCCCCTTCCCCATCTTATCGCCTCAGATATTTTCATCCATCAGATTAGCAAAAAAAAAAAAAAAGGTAAAGTCGAGAAAAAGTTTTTACGCTTTTTAAAATTCCATTCTATCTTCCTATCATTAGAACGTTTTGTTTGTAACAAACAGTGCTAGTATAATCCTTTATGTGCCCGCGCGCATTGAACTTTTTATTTTTAGATATTTCAAAAATTATTTTTGCGGCTAATAGGAAATCTAGGGATCTTAAAGTTCGGCACTTTAAATACCGCAAAGGGCTGTCCAGTCAAAAATTCAAAACAATAAAGTTATGTTGTGAAGAAACTATTCAACTTAAAAGAAAACATTATTTTTGTGCCTTTCAGATTAGGCTTTACTGTTCCTTCTCAAACATTTAAAATTTTCAGTTAGTTCGTTAATTTCCTGCTAAAGACCAAAAAATTTGGTTTTCACAGATCTTCCAAAAATTATTTTTGCTAATGATCGGACATAAAAATTCAATAAAATTTCCCCATTTTAAATTTCACTACTAGTTCATAAATTTCCCACTAGGAGTACTCAAAATGGAAATTTCGTAAATTTTAGCTTTGCGCTGCGAAGACCCTATTTCAGTTGCAGCAAAAATTCTTTTTGAGTTTGATACGTTAGGCAAAATTGATTACATCTTTGCACCTCTTCAGTTGCAAGTTTCTTGGCAAATTTAACGCTAAGGCTGCTGAAAATGAAATTTCGTACATCGCGCGTAAATTGTCGTAAAATTTCATAAAATTCGAATGCATTTCAATTATAAAACGTGCTCTTTCCGCTGATTCAGCTTTGGAAAATCATCTTGTTTTTTATATTTTGTGCAAATTAGTAGGAATGGTATCAAGCAAAAATAAAATACTTGAAGACCTTGGCAACAGGAAAAGTTCTCCATATTAGAAAATAATGGAAAAAGGCAATTTATGTACAGTGCTTCACTTGAAAAGGGTGGATGACTTCTCGTGGAGGAGTTTTGGCATAGAAGAATGCCATGGACCAAGAAAAATGGACAGTAAGAACTTCATCAGTCACTGCAGGAAAGCAAGAATGTGAAGAATTTCTTGAAAGCATGTTTTCTTATTATTTTCATCGGAAAATTATTTTTAAAAATAATATGATTATTTTTGAAAATTATCTGCATTTTTGTGGTTCGATCTGTGAAAACCAAAATAATACTGACAATCCAATTATACGTTTTCGGGGCCCCTCAAGCTCTGGGGCCAGAGGCGCGCACCCAGTGCGCCTAATTGGAAATCCGTCACCATGATTGACGCATAATGAACAACTCTGAACATTTTCAGATCTCTGGAAAGAAAGGTTCTCTAACTTTGGTCCATGTGCTGGCTTCCGACTATTCGCCCGAGAAGGGTCCGGGTTCGAATCCCGTGAGGTATGGATGTTGTGTTTGCTCATGGCACTTTCTCTTCCCTTTTCAGGAATCGGTGAGCCTAAATTAGGGACGGGAGACTGCTTACAGCCCATTGGGTAGCTCACGGTGGTCATTAACCCCCCCCCCCCCTCAAAACAACAACAACAACAAAAACTTAGGTAACAATCAGAAGCCATTACCACTCAATTTCGTACAATTAAACTGAAACTTCGGTTGACCATTTCGTTAGCGCGTAAGTTAGCAAATTTCGGTTCAAGCGTAACTAAAAACCTAGTTTGTTCAAACGAATTCTGCAAACGTTTTATCTATGCTAAATCATTTATGGTGTTTAGAAAACCTTCGCACTTCTTTCTAAAGACCAAAAAAGAATGTGAGTCCGAGATTTCAAGACCTTTGTTTTTTTCAATCAGTGATCCGTTCCCACTTCAAAAAATGAAGTTAACTTGATAATCAGAAAGTTATTTTGTTTCTTTAAATCCTACTTTTGATTGGCATCCAGGATCTCATTTATTAAAACACCTTAAATGCCCCCCACCAAGGACTAAAATACGGTCATTGCCCTGAGGGCGGGTACGAGAGAAAGCGTTTACTCAGATTTTAAGTCTTTTGTGTTAATTAGGACATCTGTCAGCAGGTGGAAGAGCTTCAGCAAGCGTTGCCAAAAGAACTGGAAGAATTCGGACTTCGCCATGTTTTTTGGAAGCTTTGCGAGGCTCAAATGATTTTACGCAGATGATATTTCCCCGAATTCAGCCTTTCCTTAGCTGAGAAGTTATTCAGACCGCAACGAATTTCAAAACAAAAGGGGGTGGCTGCGAGTTTTTCACATTCATGCGTTCAATGTATTAATTTTAGAATTCACCTAGAATACTTTGTTCTGTGGCCTTCCCTTCGAGACGGATCTTCAGTGTCCTTCAAGCGGAGATTCCATTTTCCCTTTCTTTTTGGGAGGAACTACATCTGTCACTGTCAGATACTCGTGTGGTCTCACTTCACGAACTCTTTCCATAATGATTCCTAAGGTGCGAATGTGCGACGTCACGGTGACGAAAAATTTTAAAAATCGCAAACCTCTGTAAAAGACGTTATATAAATACAAAGATGGCTATCGTTGGGAGAGATCAAACGAACTACGAGGACTCCAAAGGAAGTGCTTCCGAACTAGTTCTGTGCCAAATTCAGATTCTGCTCAGAAGGTAAGACGATAGCAACACTTTGCTTTTCATTTCATTTTTGCAGAAATCCATAGGAAATAGTGATATAACACAGAGAAGTCAATGGTAAGCTGTAGTCTGTTCTTTTTTTTTTAATTTCGAAACGTTTATTTATTACATTTGCGGAAAATAAAACATCCCTTATAATGCCCCGCATGATAAAATATTACCAGAGATTTCAACCAGAAACATCTAAAATTTAGAAACGATTTTTAAATCATAGTTTTTCTGAATTTCGTAATTCAGTAGCCCCTTCTGCGGTTAAAAATTAACGTTGCAATATAAGCAGCTGCGACTTTTTCTTGAAATAGCCTGCCCAATGGCCGAGTGCAACGATTGCAGTATCATTAAACGCTAATATATTTAAGTACCCAGAATACCGGCCTATACCGCGTTGTTTTGACGTCCCGAACATTTGCGACCTATTTTTCGTGAAATATCAGCGTTTCGGTATTTATTGAAAATGATTTATCCACACTTATGCCTTGGAGAAGAGGTCAGCCATTTTTGTGACTGTGGCATTAGCTTTTGGATCAGTCGTCCGAGATGGACTCGGGTTCGAACCCCGCCATGGGTGCACTTGTCTGATGCACTTGTCTTGGCTCTGTCTTTTCTCTGGAACCAGTGTCCCCAAATTAGGGGCGGGCAGCTGCTTATAACCATTAGAGTTGCATATGCTGGTCGTTAAAACCCGAAACGATACAGAGGGGGAAGGGACCAACTCCCAGCCTCAGAACCTTTTCTAAGCGACCAATGATCTCCCACCAACTAACACTTCTTGCAGTATTTTACATACGTTTGAAAGTTCCATTTTTTTATCATTTAAGATCCTCTGCATTACATTTCCTGATAATTTTTGTTCCATCCGATCAGATAAGATTTATAGAGGATTTTAGGAAGGCAGTGTCTGACCCCAGGTCTTAAACAACCCTTAGAAATAGGAAGCTAGGAGATTTGGGCTAGAGTGCCCGATAGGAAAGAGACACGGTAGCGAGGTAGAAAGGTGGAGAAAGACGCCCTTATTTATTACCGGGGGCCAGTACCCGGGTTCCGACGGCTTAACGTGCCCATCCGACGCACGGCGGATATTTAGTGGTTTGAGCGTTCGTAGCTGCCTGGGATCGACCCTGAGGATTCTTCGTGGCAGTCACGAACGTTGATCACTATGCCATCCGCGGCACCAATTGTTTCATAGGCACACGTCCTGTTCTATTTAAATGCTACAGCGAAATATTTTATTCACTGTTTGCACAATTATGTTCAAAGACGATGTATGGAATCGTAATGAAATTAAACTGACCTCGAATCAATGCCCTCGAAACGTATTCTTGCGTATCATGGCTGAAAATCAGCAAAAGAAATCGGGAGAGTATCCTAGTACACTTTCTAGATAAATTATGCTATGCATCTTCCGCATGCTAAGATCTTCATGGGTATGAAATAGAACGAGTGATTTGAAAATATGCATTTATTTACGAACAACACATTGCATTTATTCGCGTCATTCACACGACCACACCGAGCCACAGTCCACTACGTACTAAGTGAAATCAAATCATAACAACAAACAATATGATGATATAACATATATCATCATCATCACTGTCAACCATTATCAATCCACTGCTGGACGAAGGTCTCCCCAAGTTTCCTCCACAACGGTTTGTCTTGTGCCAGTCTCCTCCATGTCACTTCCGCATACTTTCGAATTTTATCCACCCATCTCCCATGTGGTCTTCTTCTGGGTCTTTTCCTGTCCCTTGGAATCCAATCTAAATTTTCGACTGTCCATCGATGGTCTGTCCTTCTGGCAGTATGTCCAGCCCATTGCCATTTCAGGGATTTAACTCTGATCATGATGTCTTCCACTCTTGTCATTTTTCGGATCCACGAGTTCCTCTTCTTATCTCTCCTGGTTACACCAAGCATGCACCTCTCCATGCTGCTTTGAGTTGTCTGCAGCCTTTGTATGTCTCTTTTAGTTAAGGTCCACGTCTCTGCACCATACGTAAGCATTGAAAGGATGCATTGATCAAACACTTTTCTTTTAAGACATAATGGCATATTGCTCTTGAAAATTTTACTGTTCCTTCCAAAAGCTCTCCAAGCAAGTTTATATAACGTCGCTTTTAATCCTTTTGGGGCTTTGGGAAGAAGATACCATGTAATAGAAGACACTAAGTAAGTTTTTGAACATGTAAAGTAATATTTTTGAATGTTTAATTTGTGACGTACGTCGCTCTTAATCTCCTTGGAGGGGCTGAAGCGGCCCAGTGCCCCTCCGTAGGTGCGCCAATGAAGGAAAATATGTGAGTCATAAAAGAAAGTAAATATTTACTAAATTATGGCGGCGGCAGCAGTAAATATGTATTTCGACTGTTTAGTTTCTCAAAAACAATATTTATTTTCATTATTAAATGCTTATTCAAATTTAGACGAACGTAAGAAACGAGTCCTGACGCCGATAAAATCTGATGTAGCTACGAAAGTGCATCTGCGCACGCGCAAGTTAAAATCGGTGGACTTCAAGATAGAAAGAAAAGCTGAATAGCAAGTGTGTTAGTGAGAGGGACTGGTAACTTTTTGTCTAGGATATCCACAAGTTACACTCCATCGTGTTATGCATCATTATAGAGCTCTCGTCAACAGCAGGCAAGCCACCCTTGGGATGGGCGGGGGGGTCGAGAGGAAGCTAAATTTCGGTAGACGCACCCTTTTCATAGCATCAAATATTCATTTTTGTAATGGCTTTTATCACATTAGGCATCCGATTCTCGTATTTTACGCAAACTGCAAAGTGTTATTATTACGTAATTATGTAAAACGTAATGAAATAATTTTCGGCGATAGTATAGCAAAATGTATTGTTGAGTAACATTAGAATTAACTATTGTCGCACCACTTTCTGGGGCAGCATGCGATAAAATCAGATTTCAACAATGGTTTTGACTACTTCCGTTATACATTTTCGTTACATCGAAATTTTATGCATGGGATTTGCTATACCGCTGTCGGGAAAGATGCATAGCATTAAAAATACAGTAAACTTCCCTTAACAAACACCCCTCAAATATTGACTCTTTCCAATTATGGTGACGGTCCTTGTGGTCCCTACGAAACAGCATACGTAATATAATGGACATTCCTCTTCTCTCCACAAACTTTCTCAAATACGGAAGCGGACATCGATCAGGTCTTCCCAAATGCGTAGTTAGAACCTTCCAAATAACGGTAGTATGAATGATTTCACTTGTATGAATCAGCGAGATTTATAATAGTAAGAGACAGCGCCGGCAGCGGCTGCGTCCCCGTCCAAATGCCAATTCCTCCCTTTCCCTGTGAGCAATGAACTTTCCAAGCATTTGGGCTTAACTCTGTTTAAAAGCCGGCAGTACTCCCCCCCGAATTTCGGGGTTCAACCACCATCATAAAGCAACTCTGATGGTTATAACATTGGCCCGACCCTAATTTACTGCCACAAACTCCAACTAAGAAAGAGAGCGTGTGCCGTTAGACAAGCTACTTATTCATGCCTCATCAGGTGCTCAAACTCCATACCAGCTCGGAAGGTCAGCCAGAAACCAGCGATTCCGACCTCTGGGCCACAGAGGCATCCCCCATTGTTTTCCGTTTGCTTCCCACACTGCTGTTTCTTTTCTGTTAAATTGATTATGAGTTCGAAATTTTATATATGATTATTTTTACCTGCGGCCAGTAAACACAGGGACGCAAGTAGGGCGGAGCAGACGGGGCGGCCGTCAGGGACACAGCTGAAGAGAGGGCGCAAAAATCGCTACTTACAATCTGATTAGAAATAGAAATACTCTAGTTTCTGGCACACTTTTTTTGCGCCATATGTCCATTTACAGAATTTTTTAATAATATTTTTCACCAGTGGACTCAGCAACTTAAAATTCACATTTCTGCCTCAAAATGTCCAGTGAATGTTAGTTGCTCACACTTAAAAAAATCAAGGCGCCGTAAGGTGCGAGATAACAATGCCGTTCACATGTACATTTATGTATATATAATTACACACTAATAAATGAGTAATATATATACAGGGGTTGTCCAAAATAATGGAAACACCTTGAAACAATACGTGTTACGCACCTAATATGGCGTGGGAGCACCCTTGGCATTTAAAACTGCTTGAATCCTCCTTCGAATGGACGCATACAAGTCCTGGATGGTGGTAAGTGGTATGTCGTACCATTATTCCTGCAGAAACTGCTCTAATTCCTTGAGAGACGCCGGAGGAGGGTAACGGGATCGCACTCTGTTTTCCAACACAGACCACAGGAGCTCAATGATGTTTAAGTCCGGTGATGGTGCAGGCCAGGGAAGGTGTGAAATTGTTAGAAATTATTATTAGAAATATGACTGTCATAGTTCTTCGAACCAGACGCCTCAGAGAACATTTAACAGAATTGCAGGTGGCGCTGCTCGAAACGTTTTTTAGTTGTTTACTCTAGCGAGCGTTGCCTAAGAAAAAAAAAAGAAGATCCCCTTCTGCTGCTCACGTCGGTTAGTAATCTAAGTGGTTGATCTTTGACTGAACAACAACAATGTCGGTGATACGTAGAGGGTGTGCGTGTTGGAATAGTGAGTTATTACCTTTTTGTGGAGATGTACAATAAATATTAGTGCGTTGTCAATTGAAGCGTTTTTATGTGTGGAATCCCCTTTTTCGCTCTGTGATTACTAAGGATAGATCTTCCTGCAGCTGGTAAGTGGCTTACTACGTTACTTAAAGGAATTATAGATTTTAATTGTTTAGAAATATTTAACAATCTTGATTATGAGGCTGAAATCTCACTGCTGTCAGGAAGATTAAAAGCAAAGTTCGTCAAATTCATCAAGCATTTGAGTCGAGTGGATTGAAGGCGTATTTGTTACTGCGTAGTTCCTCATTCGAAAATCGAAAGCGGAACAAAATGACGTCATTCATAGGAAGCGGCATGTACAGTATAACAAAGTTAGATAATTTTAATTATCAAATTTGGAAAGTAAGAATGGAAATGATTCTTATTAAAGATAATTTATGGAAGATTGTTTCAGAACCAATTCCAGAAGAAAAGAGTGATGCATGGTTGAGAAATGACGAACTGGCTAAAGCTACAATAACACTTTGCGTGTCTGATGATCAAATTATTCACGTACGCGATAAGAGAACAAGTTCTGAAATGTGGAATGCTTTGAAAATGGTTTACGAAAGAGAAAGTTTGAGTAGTAAATTGTATTTGCTTAGAAAACTGTATAGTTTACGTTTTCAAGAAAATGGTTCAACTATGCAAGAGCATGTAAAAAGAATGCTGGAAATAGTTCACAAGCTTAAAGCACAGGGAGAGGAATTCAAAGACACACATTTGGGGGCTATCTTGCTAAACAGTTTACCAAGTACCTATGAAAATTTAGTTACTGCATTAGAAGCAAGACAGGAAGAAGATTTAACACTTGAGTTTATCAAATGTAAAGTGATAGATGAATCTAATAGAAGGAAAGAAAACTCACAGTCACACACCGATCACACAAGTGTTTTGAAAACAAGTTATAAAAAGAAAAATTACAGCTCTAAACAAGAAAGATTTTGCACTTTTTGTAAAAGAAAGAATCATGTCAATGATGACTGTTGGCATTACAAAAGAAATCAAAATAAAGGTAACACTGGTAAGTTTCACAAAATAAACCCACATACAGAGTCTCACAGTAATATTGCCGTGAAGACAAGAAAAACAAAATTAGATTGTGAACAAAATGACATGAAAAGAGAAAATGAAAATTTCTCATTAGAAACGAAGTCAAAACCCAACAAAATATCTAAAGGTTGGTCAATTGATTCCGGTGCAACGTGTCACATGACAAATGATGCAACACTGTTTATAGAACTTTCAAAAGGTGAATCAGAGCTGATCACTACTGCCGACGGTTCTCAGATAAAGTCAGAAGGCAAGGGAAATATAACCTTAAACTGCAAAATCGAAAAAGGAAAAGTTCGAAAAGTGGAAGTAAAGGATGCGTTATATGTTCCAGATTTAGACACTAATTTGTTATCTGTTAGAAAAGCCACAGAAAAAGGATTTGAAGTTTTATTCAAGAATAAAAAATGCACAATTAAGTATGGGGATACTATTGTAGCTATAGGATTAATAGATGCCTCAGATAATTTGTACAAACTACAAATATTAGATGAAAAGGCAAATTTGGCCACTACATGTGAAAATAAGAATTGTTTGAATTTATGGCACAGAAGGCTAGGTCATAGGGATATTGAAATGGTAAGACAAATAGAGAAAAAGGAGTTAGCAAGAGGAATAACTCTTTCCAATTGTAAAAAGGAAGAAAATTGTGAGTTTTGAATAAAAGGCAAACTTACACAGAAGCCATTCTCCAAACAAAGTAGTTTTAAGGCCAAACGCTGTATTAGAATTAGTACACACAGATATTTGTGGTCCCATGGTTGAGGCCAGTCCTAGTGGTTACAAGTATTTTATCACATTTATAGATGACTATAGCAGATACTGTTACATCTATTTGCTTAAAAGTAAAGATGAAGCATTAGTAAAATTTAAGCAATATGTAGCTTCGGTGAAAACCAAATTTGGAAAAATGCCAAAATCAATAAAAACAGATAATGGAGGAGAGTATTGTGGAAGCGAATTTAAAATTATTTAGTGGAACAAGGAATAGAACATAAAACAACTGTTCCATACTATCCTCAGATGAATGGAATTGCTGAAAGAAAAAACAGATTTTTGACAGAAATGACAAAAACTATGATGTTAGATGCTAATATGGAAGGTAAATACTGGGCAGAAGCTGTAATAACAGCAGCTTACATACAAAATAGAGTTCCAACACAAGCAACAGGAAAAACTCCTTTTGAATTATGGAACGGATTTAAACCATATCTTGGTCATATTAAAGTATTTGGATCAAAAGCTTATGTATATGTACCAAAGCTACAAAAGAAGAAAATTTGGCAATAGAGCACAAGAGGGAATCTTATTAGGATATGATCAAAGTTCTAATGGATACAGAGTATTAAATAAAGAAACAAACAAAATAATCATTGCCAGATCAGTAAAATTTGATGAACGTCAGCAAACTATAATAAAAAGTAAATCTGCTGAAAGGAAAGAAGATGAACAAGAAATTTTCGTTCAAAATGAAGTAATGTCATCAGAAACTGTGGAAGAAAATAATGATAGAGAAGAACCTGAAAATGTTCAAAGAAAGTCTTCAAGAATAAACAAAGGAAACCCACCAGAAAGATTAGCATATGTTGCAAAATTTCAGTATAAAAAGGATCCTCAAAATTTAAAAGAAATCCAGGACATGAACGAAGTAGAAAAAGGAAACTGGTTGAATTCCATAAAGGAAGAACTAGATGCATTGAAGGAAAATGAAACATGGACTTTGGTAGATCTTCCAGAAGGAAAGAAAGCCATTAAAAATAAATGGATTTTCAAAACAAAATACAATGCAAGTGGAAAAGTAGAAAGCTATCAAGCAAGACTTGTTGCAAAGGGGTATACACAACAACCGGGATTAGACTTTGAAGAAACTTTTTCACCCGTAGTAAAACATACCACTTTAAGAACTCTTTTAACAGTTGCAGCAAATAGGAAATGGAATGTTCATCATCTTGATATAAAATCTGCTTTCCTGTATGGAAAATTAGAAGAAGATGTATTTATGGAACAACCAGAAGGTTTCAGAGAATCAGGAAAAGAAGAAAAAGTTTGTAAATTGCATAAGAGCATATATGGTCTCAAACAAAGTGCCAGAAATTGGAATAAAACAATGACAGAATATTTGTTCAACAAGGGCTTCAAACAAAGTACAACAGATCCATGCTTACTATCACTAAAGGATGGAAAACAAACAACTTATTTAGCTATTATGTAGATGATATATTAATTGCATCGAATAACACAGAAAATATAAAGAAAACTGCAAATTTGTTGAAAAATCAATTTGAAGTCAAACATTTAGGCCACAAAACATATTATCTTGGAATTCAAATAGAAAGAGAAGATGGAAGTTTTCTTCTGAGTCAAAGTAATAAAATAAAGGAAAATATACAAAGTTATGCTACAGATCAAAATAAGGAAAGTAAAACACCAATTAGTACAGACTACAGAAAGAACATTCAAGAAGAAGAAGAACTTCTAAAAGATAATGAACTTTATAGAGAATTAGTGGGAGCTGTCATGTATTTATCTACAGTAACAAGACCAGACATTTCAACTGCCATAGGCATCTTAAGCAGAAAAGTATAAAAACCAAGTCAACAAGATTGGTTAGCCATTATGAAGTTAATTTATTATTTGAAATCAACAGTAAACCTTAAATTAAGACTATCTTCACAAGACCCACTAATTTTAAAAGGCTATGCAGACGCTGACTGGGCAGGAGACCGGACTGACTGGAAATCAACATCTGGATTTGTTTTCATGCTTGGAAAGAGTGCCATATGTTGGACCAGCCGTAAGCAGTCAACAACAGCCTTATCGACAACCGAAGCAAAGTTCATCGCCACTGCATAAGCAAGCAAAGAACTTTTGTGGTTGCGAGAGTTACTCAAGGATTTTGATTGTGAACAGACTGGAACCACTACAATATTTCAGGATAACAAATCAACTATACATCTTACAGAAAATCAAAAGATCAATTCCAGATCTAAACACATTATGGTGCGGTATCAGTTTGTGAAAGAATTGAGTGGAACTATTCTTCAGTTAAACTACTGTAATACTTCTCAAATGGTTGCGGAGATTTTCACCAAGCCGTTGGCTGGACCCCAGTTTGAAAAACTTAGACTGACTCTAGGCATGATAAAATGAACTCCTCCAGCCAAGTGGGAGACTGTTAGAAATTATTATTAGAAATATGACTGTCAGAGTTCTTCGAACCAGACGCCTCAGAGAACATTTAACAGAATTGCAGGTGGCGCTGCTCGAAACGTTTTTTTAGTTGTTTACTCTAGCGAGCGTTGCCTGAGAAAAAAAAAGAAGATCCCTTCCTGCTGCTCACGTCGGTTAGTAATCTAAGTGGTTGATCTTTGACTGAACAACAACAATGTCGGTGATATGTAGAGGGTGTGCGTGTTGGAATAGTAAGTTATTACCTTTTTGTGGAGATGTACAATAAATATTAGTGTGTTGTCATTTGAAGCGTTTTTATGTGTGGAATCCCCTTTTTCGCTCTGTGATTACTAAGGATAGATCTTCCTGCAGCTGGTAAGTGGCTTACTGCGTTACTTAAAGGAATTATAGATTTTAATTGTTTAGAAATATTTAACAGAAACGTCATCCTCATGTTCCTCAAACCATGATTGAACAGTTCGACCTCTCTGAATCGGGGCATTATCATCTTGAAAGGTGCAATCCCCTGACGGAAACAATGTCTGCGCCATTGAATGCACATGATTGGCCAAAAGAGTGACGTAGTCATCGCTGGCGATCCGTCCGTGTGAGGTGATAATGGGACCTGCTGCAAACCACGAGATTATGGACCAAACCATTACGGAACCGCCCTCATGCTTCACTGTAGGAAGGAGACAGTCTAAGTTGTAGGCTTCTGCGGGGGTTCTCCACACGTAAACCCGTCCTGTGGTGATGAATAGTGAGAAACTTGATTCATCGGAAAACAAGACATGTTTCCAGTGATCCGCAGTCCACGTTTTATGTTCCTGGCACCACTGTAGTCTCCGTTTCTTATTCACCTGTGACACCAGAGGCTTTGCAATCGCAGCTCTGCCGTAAATATTGTGCTTATGCGATTCCCTTCGCACGGTATGGGTGGACACTGTATTTTGTAGATGTGCATTAAGCTCAGCAGTCCCTTTCGTTGCCGTGGTCTTCCTCCTTGCAGTCACAATCCTCTGTAATGTCCTCCTGTCTCTCGCAGTGAGTTTAGTTTTTCTTCCACAGTTGTGTCTCGCAGTTGATGTTATGCCGTAAACATTGTATGCTGCAATGACCTTCGACACGGTACCTCTCGATACCCCCAATACCCGTGCCACTGTGGTTACCGACGCACCAACCACACGGGCTGCTACAATCTGCTCTCTTTGGAACTCCCTCAGGTCACTCATTGTGCCTTCACCTGGAACGAAATTATGCAAACACCGATTTACAATGCAATCACACAGACCCTTGAGACTATAAGCAACATTTTTTTACAAAACGTTTTTTTAGCTACATGTTCGTTTTACTCAAAAAGCAGCACATATCAAAGTTACTGTTTTCAGCAAGGTGTTTCCATTATTTTGGACAACCCCTGTATATTGTGAAAACACAAGTTTGTCTGCAGCGGACACCGATTCCGTGTCCCGTCGCTCGTGAGTAAGTCGCTCTCCCAACTGAGCAACGCGGACATAATGTCTCAGATCAGATCATATGTAGAGGATTTTAGGAAGGGAGTGTCTGACTCCAGGTCTTGAAAAACCCTTAGAAATAGGAAGCTATGAGATTTGGGCTAGAGTGCCCGATGGGAAAGGGATACGGAAGCGAGGTAGAAAAGGGTAGGAAGGCACACTTATTTATTACCGGGGGAGGGGAGGGGCTGTACCCGGGCCCCGACGGTTTAACGTGCCCATCCGACGCACGGCGAATATTTAGTGGTTCGAGCGTTCGTATCTGCCAGGGATCGAACCTGAGGTCTTATCCGTGGCAGTTACGAACGTTGACCACCAGATCACCCGCGGCCCGACAGAATGTCTCGCTGCAGATATGTCGTCTTGACACATGTTTTCACTTCTGTAGTACATCACAATATACATGTATTATGACGTTGTCATTTATGCAACTACCCCTTCAAAGCCGCAGAGTATGATCTAGGAACTTGCTGACAAGAGAAAAAAAGTGGGATTAAAAATGAACTTTCAGAAAACAAAACTGATGTATAAAGCTTTTACAAGAAATGAAGATTTACGATTGATGGGGAAAAGCTGGAGCTAACCGATATCTACATTTACCTTGGGCAACAGATATCAAGCGAGCTCTGCTTTGACGTAGAAATTAATCGGGGTATAAAACTTGGTTGGAGGGCATTTGACAAAAAAACAGTACAATTTTTCAAAGCAATATGCCATTATGTCTTAAAAGAAAAGTGTCTAATTCAATGCATCCTTCCAGTTCTTACGTACATAGCATAGACTCGGACCTTTACTAAAAAAGCCATACAAAGACTGCAGACAACTGAAAGAGCATGGAGAGATGCATGCTTGGTGTAACCAGGAAAGATAAGAAGAGGAACTCGTCGATCAGGAACATATCATGATCAGAGTAAAATTCCTGAAATGATTATGAATTGGACATATTGTTGGAACTGATCACCGTTGGACAGCCGAAAGTTTAGACTGGATACTAAGGGATGGCAAAATACCCATAAGAAAACCACGTGGGAGATGGGTAGATGAAATTCGAAAGCATGCCGGAGTAACATGGAGGAGATTAGCTCAAGACAGACTGTTGTGGAAGAAACTTGGGGAAACCTTCATCAAGCAGTGGATTGATAATGGTTCGACAAAGATGATGATGATAAGTTAGGTGGGGGCGCAATATGTTTTCCTTTGACCCTGACGCAGAAATGTCTAGTTATGCCTCTGAGTAAATATAAGATGTTAGCACTGCGAGAAACGTAAAATAACTTTTTTTGCGTTACTATTACTCACTGTTACGTAACTAGAAATAACGCAAAACTGACTTTTAACGACACCTCTCTTTTACGGATAAAAATAAATATCCTGAGAGTGTCTCCGAAATGAGAGTTTTTTTACTGTCCTTGAATTAACCATTTTTGACGCACTTTCCAGGACAAGACCGAAGTGAGTTCATAATGTGCGCAGTTAAGAAGAGAACAGCACTAAACATTAACTTATCTAATGTATCTGATTAATTGATATTTGGCAAAACAGCACTTTTTTTTTAATAAATAACATATGCTCAACGAACACTGTGATACAAATAAGTACATGATGCATTCCGTGCAAGAAACATCGATACTACCAACCTGTTCGGCATTCCAACCAATACAGTCGAGAATTTCCACCTAATCTCCCCACCTGGGCCGTGCTCAAGTTACAGATGAGGCATGGGATGGTGTTCCTGTCTCCCCCCCGACGAAGTAGTGGCTCTAAATCAAGGGCGAGAGTAATTCTCTATAGCCCCTTAGATGATTATACTGAACAACAATGTTTTTGTTATAAAGGAAACTTTAATAGTTTTGTATGTATTTACGGGTGCTGAAACCAAATATGAAGACATAATTGCTCCACTGGGCTCCAATTTCTTGTAATGGAACTCTCTGTTGGGGTGAATGTTGTGTTACTTAAAGGAATTTCCCTATGTTTTCCAACGGAGACACCTGTCTGCAATCAGGATAGCTGTGTCTCTGAGAATAGACATACTGGCGCCATTACTTCCTGTTGTGCAATTCCTTCTAGGAAGGGAGAATAAAGCAGAATTTTTGTCATCCTAATGCATTTAATCGGTATTGAAGGACGTGCATTTTCTCGTGGTTTTAAAAAGTAGTGTGGATTGTGCAAAGTGTACGTTAAATAATGTTGCGTACTTGTGTGAACCATCCAAACAGTTTCTGCTACATTTGTATACAATTTACTTAAAAGTCTCAAAGGCTACATACATTGCATTAGAAAATCGTATGAACTTTATTTCCAGTGCAGAAATGGGTGATGAAGATAAATCTTGGACGCCTCACATTTGCTGTAATTCATGTATACCTTCGTTGACTCGCTGGTTGAAGGGATCACGTCGAATGCCATTTGCGGTACCAATGGTTTGGAGAGAACCGAAGGACCACTCAACAGACTGTTACATCTGCATCACTAAGATATCTGAAATTACAGCTAAAACCAAAGACAAGACACGTTTCAGTATTCCTTCGGCCATAAGACCTGTTCCTCATGATCCAGATCTTCCTGTTCCTGTACCTCAACAGTCATGGGGTTTAGATGATAGTGATACTGATGAAATAAATCTTTACAGCGAAGAAGATATTGGAGTACAAGAACCTGAATTCTCGGAAGATTCTGTGCCTCACCTTATGTCAGGAAGAATTAAATGCTCTGTTCGTGACCTTCATTTAGCAAAAAGGTTAGACCGAAATATTGGCTTCAATATTGAAGGGATGGAATCTTTACAACCAGGTATAAAAGTATGTAGTTTTCGTCGACGACAGCAAGAGTTTGAACATTTATTTTAGAAGAGTGGTGATCTTGTGTACTGCAATGATATAGATTTATTGTTCGAAACCTTAGGACAGCAACACAAACCTGAAGAATGGAGACGTTTTATAGATTCCTCAAAAATGAGCTTAAAACCTGTTCTTCATAACGGAAACATGCATCCGTCAGTACCTGTTACATATGCTGCACACATGAAAGAAACATATGCAAATATGAAACTGTTGCTTCAAAGTACAGTGTACAAAAAAGAATCATTAAATATCTGTGGCGATCTTAAATAGATAGCTTTACTCCTTGGTCTACAACTTGGATACACAGAGTATTGCAGCTTCCTCTGTAACGTATATTCTATATTCACTTTTCTTTTGATTTTACTATCTCTGGTTATTTTATTTTACTATGTAAATTATCTTCCTACTGAACGAAATATTATTTCACCCGCTGAATGAGATCTGGCAATGAGTGTAAGTCATGACGTGGTGGTAGCTAGTATATAGGCGCGTTCATCGAGACTTAGGAGAGCTTGTGTGTTGTTATGAGGAGAGCTTGTGGTCGTTAAGAGAGAGCGTGTATAATACGAGGAGAGATTATTCATTATTGTACTACAAGTGTTGTGTGTGCCTTAGTTGACCAAGAGTCGTAGAAATAAAGAAGTTTCAGTAAGTCAGTCTTTCTCAATTCATAGTTTTTGTCAGACCTCTGTCTGGCTGTTAGGTTTATAACATTTATTTGATTCCTATAAATAACCAGCGTTGAGACTTTGTTTAAGTTCGTAATTAACTAGTAACAACACCCTTTTGAATTCATTATTTTGAAGCTTAGTACAAGTATATCATTAGCTAGCTGGTAGGAAGAGAATCATTCATAATAATTAGCTTAGCGGAAAGTGAATAAAGCTAATTCATTATACCTCTGTGAATAGAACAGAATGGACAGAAATTCTCATTACATTAAAAAGACCAGGCCTAAAAGAGATTGCTTAATTCCAGGTAATAAAAAAGTTGTTGCTGAGCCTTTAGTAAGTCCTCAGAAGGTGTACTTACCACCGCTTGACATAAAACTGGGTTTGATAAAAAAAATTTGTAAAGGCATTGAATAAAGATGAAGAAGCCTTTAGTTTTCTAAAAAACAAGTTCTCCAAAATATCTGAAACCAAAATTAAACAAGGCATTTTTACTGGTCCACAAATAAGGGGACTTATGCGTGATCTTGCATTTCAAGGCACTTTGAATGAGACCGAAGCTGCTGCATGGAAGTGCTTCAAAGGTGTGGTACTGAACGTTTTAGGTAACCGGAAGGCAGAAAATTATAAAGAACTTGTCAGTGAGCTTCTAGAAAACTATAAGGCCACGGGATGCAATATGTCCCTTAAAATACATTTCCTTTACTTGCATCTGGAACCCCACAGAACTTACGATCTGTAAGCGATGAGCACGGAGAACGTTTTCATCAGGACATAGGTATGTACCATAGAAAACCGCTATAAAGGGAAAATGGAGCCCTAAAATGCTAGCTGATTACTGTTGGACTCTAAAAAGGGATGTAGTACAACCAAAATAAAGAAGAAAATCTGAAATAACTACTTTTTAAGGTAAGTGTAATTAATTGCTTGTAGCGAAATATACATGCCAAAATGAGGCTTATTGTACACTGAAACAACATGTTACTCGAGAACGATGCCCGATAGCACACTTTAGCAAACAGAGTTGTAATCATCATGACAAATACTGTTTGATTCGGCATATGCAGTCTTTGTAACAAACAAAAAGTTTATTTTCACGGTGTTCCTGACACCACTGTAGACGAACTTACCCGTTCTCCGCAGAAATCAGTGGTTTCCGTATAGGACTAGTCGGACCACATGTGTTTTTTCCGGGGTCCAGTCACGGTGTTCCTGACACCACTGTAGACGAACTTTCCGGTTCTTCACAGAATCAGTGGTTTCCGTATAGGACTCGTCGGACCACATGGGTTTTTTGCAGTGCCCAGTCACGGTGTTCCTGACACCACTGCAGACGAACTTTCCGGTTCTTCGCAGAAATCAGTGGTTTCCGTATGAGACTCGTCGGACCACATGAGTTTTTTGCAGTGTCCAGTCACGGTGTTCCTGACACCACTGTAGACGAACTTTCCGGTTCTTCGCAGAAATCAGTGGTTTCCGTATAGGACTCGTCGGACCACATGAGTTTTTTGCAGTGTCCAGTCACGGTGTTCCTGACACCACTATAGACAAACTTTCCGGTTCTTCGCAGAAATCAGTAGTTTCCATATAGGACTCGTCGGACCACATGAGTTTTTTTGCAGTGTCCAGTCGCGGTGTTCCGGCCACCACTGTAGACGAACTTTCCGGTTCTTCGTAGAAATCAGTGGTTTCCGTATAGGACTCGTCGAACCATATTACTTTTTTCCAGTGTCCAGTCACAATGTTCCTGGCACCACTGTAGACGAACTTTCCGGTTCTTCGCAGAAGTCAGTGGTTTCCTTATGTTACTCGTCGAACCACATGACTCTTTTCCAGTGTCCAGTTACGGTGTTCCTGACACCACTGTAGACGAACTTTCCGGTTCTTTGCTGGAATCAGTGGTTTCCGTACAGGACTCGTCGGACCACATGGCTTTTTTCCAGTGTCCAGTCACTTTGCTCCTGACATCACTGTAGACGAACTTTCCGGTTCTTCGCAGAAATCAGTGGTTTCCGTATAGGTATGTTACTGCCAATGCCGATCCTCTTCAATTACCTACGCATTTTCGCTGAGATATGGGTCGGGAACTGCCTTCATTGAATGCTTCAGTCAACTGCTGCACACAGGAAGTTCTGGTTCTCCGTACACGCCTTCTCGGACGACGGCGATCTCGTTCTTGACAGATTGCCACAGTTATCCCTCTTAGACAAGCTATGTGGTTTATTTCTCCACTCTTTAAATACCCGGGATATCTCCCCATTTAAGGAACCAGTCGGCTCTGATTCTTTCAAAATAGTCTTTCCAGCCGGATGGACACCCACAGTAAGCCCTTTATCGAACTCCGAAAGATCCTTTGTTTTTTCCCATTGTGATCAACACTAATGACGATTACTCACGAGCAGCAGTCTCAAATACACAGTCGAGTCACATTATTGTGACCACCTGCTACTTTTGACGTCAACAGCGCGTAGACAATGAAAGAAGGCACGTGTCGTGAGCTGGCTTGGAGGGTATATAAGGTGTGGTGTAGGCATTCTGAAAACATATCACTCGTTGCTGTCATGGATAAAAGGAGCGATTTATCAGATTTGCAAAAAGGGATGATTATCGGCTTTCGGGCCAATGGCGGCAGTATTTCTGAAACAGCGCAGTTTCTGAACTGTTCGCGTGCAGCTGTGGTTAAAGTGTGTCGTTATTGGAGAAATGGCCCCATTGAGAATAAGTGACGTGAAAACTAAGGAGCACCACGTGCCATTCATGTGAGAGCTGCACGTCGGCTGCGAAGGTGCGTGAGGGCCGATCCACACGCTATAGTGGATCGGCCTTCACGCACCAGGAAGTTCTGTGTGCGTGAGGGCCGATCCACTATAGACACACTTCTGGTAGCCCCTGGTTCATTAGCCGAATGAACCAGGGGCTACCGGAAGTGTGTCTAAAGCGACAGTTCAGCGAACCCTGCTGCGTATGGGGCTCCGATGCAGACGAATGGTCACTGCACCTAGACTAACGAAGGCTACATTTGCAGAAAAGGATTACATTTGCACGGCAGTATCGGAATAGGACCTCTGCTGATTGGCAAAGGATTGCCTTCTCCGATGAGTCACGTTTTATGCTTCATCTTCAACCATTGCTGGAAGAACACAAGCTGGTGGGGAGCAACGTTATGGTCTGGGAAATGTTTTCGTGGCATTCCCTGGATCCACTCATACCTGTAGAAGGTACTATGGACTGAATTCGTTATGAATCCATCCTTGCAGACCACGGACACCCTCGTTTGTCTTCTCTGGGACGGATGGGATCTTCCAGAACGACAATGCGACGTGTCACACAGCTAGAAATGTCCGAGAATGGTTGAAAGAGCACGATGAAGACTTCAAAGTGCTTCCCTGCCCCCTAATTCTCCAGACTTAAACCCAATTGAGCATCTGTGGGACCACCTCGTTCATGTTGTTCGCTCTATGGATCATTCACCACGCACCCTCCAGCTGCTGTCAGATGCATTGCAGTCAGCATGGATCCACATTCCTGTGAACACCTGCCAGCACCTTACTGAGTCCCTCCCAGCCTGTCTAGCTGTTGTCCGCGCTGCACACGGCGGTCACTCTGAATATTAGCTGGTGGTCACAATAATGTGACTCGACCAAGTAGTTACCTAGATCACGTAGTGATGCACGTGACCCCATATTTTGTATATGCGCTGCGCAAGAGACGTTTACGTACATTTGCGTAAAGTTTATTAATTCAATAGCCGGTGTATGTAGTTACCAAAATGCCTGCTAAGATTAGAAGTAAAGCCCAGTGAGCCACCTCGTAAATGAGTGATCAGAAGCGATTCCTGACTAAATGTTTCTTAATTTTTAGTTTGGGGTTTAATTACCACCATGATCAACTCTAAGGGTTATATTTCATCATCCGCCCCTAATTTGGGGCCACTGATTCCATTAAAGCAAAGGAAAAAAAATAGCGCCGTAAGATAAATGCACCAACCATGCTTCATTCGGGTCTCGAACCCGGACCCAGATCGGACGACTAGCCAGAAACCTACGCCTCTGACCACTATGCCACCGGAGCAACTGCCTAAATGTCCGAGTTGAAGATAAATCGTGGGTGGTGACTTACCCTACGTCATTGGCTTTGTCCAAAGAGGTTATATTACTGGAGACACCACTCCTATCGACGCAGCATTGGCCGCCATAAGTCACCGTCCGTGCTGCAAATGACGTCATGAGCAGGCACGACGCAGCAGCAGAAAAGAATCTGCTTTGAAACCAATGGAACAAAAGCTTCTAAGCGTATAAACAGATAAAATGAGTAATTCAATAATCTTTATCAATGATACACAAGCTTACTGTTTTATCAACGGTCTAAATTAGTTCGTTTTTGCCTGCTTGTGACGTCACACCACAGATTAGCTGTGACCTATGGCGGCAGAGCCAGTGGTGTCTCCAGTAATATAACCTCCTTGGCTTTGTCTCGTTTTTGGAGCCATGAACATAGACTGGGGAATGATGTCTCCATATAACCTCAGATGTTCACGGGAGTTTTTAGCCCCCACCTCCCTTCAAAAAATGTGCCGAGTGACTACTGGAAACATAATTTATATTTATGCTTCTGTGACTTTTAATTTTTTTTTTTGAGGTTTAACGACCACCGTAAGCAACTCAATGGGCTATAAGAAGTCGTCCGTCCCTAATTTAGGGTCACTGGTTCCAGGGAAGGGAGAGAGCCAGTGCCGTAAGACAAACACAACATCCATGCCTGACCGGGATTCGAACCCGGACCCCTTACGGACGAATGATCAGAGGCCAGCGCCTTGGACCACTGCGCCACCGGGGCGGCATTTAAATTTTTTTTTCTTTATTTCTGTGTTCAAGGTATTACGTGTGTTTTTTTTAATATTTTATCTTCATTTGAACTGCTTTAATGTTCTAAAAGCAAGGCTTATTGATATATTTATTTTTAATTTGCAGATTCCACCGGTGACAATGTTTCCAGTAAGCCGTTATTGTATTGTGTGCATCCTTTCTGCCTCATTAGCGATATCACACGCTCGCTTCACTACGAACAATCCTGTGAAAGAAAGTGAACGTCAGCTGTCATCAAGTGCGCCCATTCTAAGCACAGTTACGAGTTCTCTCCCGAGCATACTTGGCAGTCTGTTACCAGCGGTTCTTCCCATCATCGTAATACTTGGACTGGGATCTCTCATACTGCCTATCATTGGTATTCTGCTGTTCGACGGCTTCAGTGGGGGCTCAGGAGGTTTCTTCTCTGATTATTTCGGTGGTAAAAAGAGGTCACTCGGAGGTCTTGAGAAGCATCCTCTTTTCTCCAGAGACAAGCTTCTAGAACTGATCGATACTGTAACTACGGCGATCGAAAAGCACTCCAAAAGAAATTAACTGACTATTATGGAATAATTAAGATTTTCTTATCTTTGCAGAAGACTCGAAGAGGAATGCTGCGCAAAGCTTGACGAGCATCTGCTATCAGTTACTTTTGATCAACCACTATGAATTACTCTTGCGCATAGGACGAGAGCACAAGAATTCAGAAAATTTCTAAATGAACTGAGAATATGACAACTTTACTGAGTTATGTTTATTACGAATATTTGTACACAATTTGTTGTATATACTCATACATGTGAGCTCTGACAATGTAGTAGCCAGATTGATTTTGCAAAACGAATTCTTTTGTTACAAATCTTGGACGAATGTGGTCACTTTCAAAATTATTTCCCTTCTCGGAACTTAGTGCACATACACTCACTCTGTTTCGCGTACACACCCCAGAGCTGCGCCTTTGCAAACTGAATGTTTTCAAGCGATTCAAAATGTGACACTCTTAAGGAATTTTTCAGTTTGGAAAAGGCATACATTGGTCATCCAGTTTTTTTTTTTTCAAATATGGAAACAGTCACGTACTTAGAAAGAGTTTCTTTTTAAAACTTATTTTAGGGAATTTTTACATGTTAAGAGTAAATACTCGGTTTATGGTAATGGTACTTCATTTGAAGGTGATGGCGTTTCAGCGTTTCATGCTAAGTAGATTTGTACCCTAAATTTATTCAGGAAACATACAAAGAACTAAATTAGTTCCCTGCATAGATGCTAGAGACGTGCAAGAAACAAGCTTTGTTGGCCATTCACGAACATGCGCAATGCCTTTTTCTAATTTTTCAATGATTTAAATTAATTTTATAACTTAAATTTTTGTTTCCATGAACAACTCTAAGACCAATAAGCAGTAGCCTGTCCCCGATTTTGAGTCACTGGTCCCAAAGAAGAGAGAGAGAGAGAGAGCCATCGCCGTAAGAAAAGTACACCACCCGTGCTCCATTCGGGACTCGAACCCGAGCTCTTTCCCGGACTGCAACTTTAATTTCCAATGATTAATTTTAATGATTTTTCTTTAATTTCCAATTATTTTCGAAGAAATTTTCTCTTCATGTAAAAGTACAAATATCCACTATTAGCTATAGAACAATGTGTTCGGCGTTTTCAGTTCTTCGCAGATGCTAGGAAAAGGATGAAAGGAAAACCTTTCCTTATAGGAATCGTGTTTTTTAGAGCTAAACAACTGCTCTTTAATACCAACTTTCAATAGAAATAAGGAGAAAACTACAAAACCTACGCGTCGGTGTATAGAACTTTTTTTCGAAAGTTTAAGTTATTTGGAGATAACTAAAAACATTGGGCATACTTAAAAGCAGAGTGGCGAGTGGTTTTGTAGTTATTATGCGAGACTTGGGCTCGAACGGCACCAGGTTCTTGTATGCTGCCGCCAAAAATACCGCTGGCTCGTAAGTCACGTTAAGCCGTGGTCACGAGCAACAGACTCCTCTTTTTATAAACAGGTCAGTTCATGCTTCTTAAAATCGAACTCTTCAGTACTTTGCTTTCAACACTTCCCATTACGGTTTCCAATTCGGTATTTCGATATGTCTATTTCTTCCAACCAAAAATCTCCGTTACATGCAACCTGTATAAGAAATCAATTCGTTACAATAGCAAATCATACACTACGTTATAGGAAGGCAAATAGAAAATATGAAAAAGGAAAACCATTAGATATCAAGAACGAAATACCAACAACAAGAAAAACGCAGGAAGGGAAATAAAAGTGTTTTTATTAAACTCATCTCCCGTCTTTTATTAAGGAAGTTTTACGTAAACTTTTTCTTAAAGCGAGAGTTGCGCGGGCATTACTAATTTTTATTTTCGCAAGCTCTTTTTTTGTGTAGTCAGATCTTTGGTAAATCACTAAGACAAAAAAAAAAAAAAAAAAAAAAAAATCCAGTATCCGTTTCTAGTTTTGCTAACTTACAAACTGTTAGTAACTCATTAATGTCCATTTTTAGTGTTTGATGTTAATTATTCTTATTTGCTCTTAAAGACGCCTGGTAGTCTGACTTATTGTCGTTCCGTTGTGAAGTAGTTTGCATTGCAGGCTTTATGCTCCTCTAACTGCTTTACGCGGGTTTGAATACAGGGTGAGACATGAATGGCGTGTTCATCCTTTCTCTACTGGTACTGTCCACCCTGGAACCAATGACCCTAAGTTAGGGACGGGCTACTTTTGTTAGCTTTAGATATTCATGGAAGGCGTTAACCCTCCCTCCACACACAAACACAAATCTGTCATTTCCACACGTCTCTTTTCTCCCTTGAAATTTCCAAACTTCATGCAGAATCGTGAACTTCAGCAACTGTTCAACGTTTATAAAGCTTGTAATGCTTTGAAAATGTCTGTGGCAATTGCCTCCAGTTTCGAAACTTATATCCATTCAGTTTCTTAATAATGTTTCATTCGTTATTATGATAAAGGAGTTGCTTTAGCGAAGTCTTTACTTCAGACAAACACACACTTAAAAATAAATGAATAGGAAGAAATGCGTTACAGAATGAAACTGACCTGTGCAGTTACTTTTTCTAAAATGTGCTTCCTCACCAGTGGTTACTTATTGCGCAATTCACTGAGGATGTTAACATCCCCAGGAAGGAGTCTCACAAATCACCCTGGTTACTTTATTGTCAGAATATATCAGACGTTAGGGTTAGATATACCCCGTTTTGTAGGACACAAAATAATATTGTTATTGTATATGTACGGTAAACCAACGAAAGTTTTCATAAATGTTTTCTTATGGAATTAACAAAATTTTCATGTTTGTTAATTAAGTATAATATCCATGTTTTATCTTAAATCACAAAGCAAAATTATAACTTTCTCCTCGAAATCCAGTTTTATGTATTAAAAATATTACCTCGATTTTCATTCATCATTGCCATTTCTGTAATTTGTAGATATTATCGCAATAAATATTGCTTGATAGTTGTGATGTTCTGAGTACAGTATTGTTATGCGTCTAGGAATCTTGTTAAGAATGTGTATATAGGAATGGGGAAATTTGTTATGAAATTTTAAGCAGAGATTTCCAAATCACAGTGATACACTTCTATTCAAATTCCATATTAGCAATATGAAGAGGGAATTTAGGACCAAACAAGATATAACATGATACATGACTCATTCGGTGAGTCCAAAATCTCCTTTGATGGTGTAAATAAAAATACTCAATAATTGCCGAGCTTTCGCGCTCCACAGAATCTTCGAACAGTAACAGACAACGCTGCAGTCGTGGTATCAAAATGTCAAGACTGCAAAATTTTAATATCAACGGACATAAATAAAAATTAAATCTTATAAGAAAATAAGAAATACAGATAATGACTTGGAACTTACACGAACACAAAACTCTTAAAAGTAGCATTTAGTAACAATCCAAAAGAAAGAAGGATTTGCAAAATTCTGATATTCAATTGAAATCTGAATGGGAGATGATAATGGCTAAGTAGTATTCCTCGAGAAAATTAATAAAAGCGAAAGACATTGCGGCACTTAAATTGATAAAATAGGTGGGATGCCGAACAATGGGATCTTTACTTCTGAAAACATATCATTTGATCCTATCCTGTACAAGATAATTCCGAAGTTATTCTATGACAGATTTCTATTATTTTTTGAGCTGTTGTACCAATTTTCTTTATTTATTTCATTCTATTTTAATCCTACATCTCTTGAGTCGATTGTTATGCAAGGCAATTGCAAGTTCATTCCGTCAAAGATTTAAAAGGGGGAATTTCCTCAAAGGAACTTGATAAGTGTGAGGTTTACAAGATGTAGAATAATGTTTCTCAATTGATGACTCATATTAACGTTTGATGTGGTTTATAACAACTTTTTCCAAAGTCATTTATCGGAAGAGACGGTCCTGAGTTCGAGTCCCAGATGAGTCATTGGCTAATGGAGCTGGTTCTGTACCTTCCATGGAGCCAGTGGCCTTAAATTAAGAACAAGCGAATTCATATAGCCCTAAGAGTTGCTCGTAGTGGTCGTTAAATTCAGAAAAACAAACAAACAAAAAACAATCATTCGGTCTGAGTAGGCATTGCAGCACAAATGTTTGCCGCAATGCACCTGTCTATCTCACTTTCTTATTGTAAACGTATATTTTGTTTAACATAAAAATGTTAACATGTATTTTTGATTTTAATAAACAACTCCAATATAAAAACTATATTGTACATACACTATATTGACAAAAGTCACCTGACACCCCTTCAAATGCAAATGAATGGATCCGCTGCGTTTTTAAGATGCGCAACAGTATAAAAACAAGCCTGCAATGACTGTGATCATATCGCACTGTGAATTTGAGTGAATATGTCGCGGCGAAAGAGAACTGATTTTGAGAAAGAAAAGATTGTTGAGTGTTATGTTAGTGGGTTGTCCATAAGAGAAACAGAGAGGCATTTAAACATACCCAAGTCGACTTTTTTGGATGTACTGAATAAGTGGAAGACACATGGCGTGCCTGAAGCAGCAAAACTTACCGGCAGACCAAAGAAAATCACTGATAGAGGACGTCGAAGCCTCAGGAGAGTTGTTACAGCTAATCGACGGAGTACTGCACAAGACCTCAGTGTACAGGTGAGTAAAAATGCTGGAACCTCGGTTAGTTCACGTACCATTGGCAGATAACTTCATTCCATGGGTTACCCTGGTCGTGCGGCTGCTCATAAGCCTTTCATCTCCATTCAGAATGCTACTCGTCGTTCAGCATGGTGTAAAGAACATTTATCGTGAACGTAGATCAATGGAAACGGGTCTATGGACTGATGAATCCAGATACACGATTCATCAGTTTGATGGCCGTGTGTGGGTATGGCGGCAGCCGGTGGAACGCTATTTACCGTAGTGTATTGTTCCTACGGTCAAGTTTGGAGCTGGCAGTGTACTCGTGTGAAGGTGTTTTTCGTGGTATGATCCCGGCCCAATGGTTGTCGTGGACAAACCTGTTAACCAGCACGTCTACCTCGATATTCTGGACAATTAATGCCCTACCAACTCTGTGGCAATACTATGGAACCGAGCCTTGTTGGTACCAGCAGGATAATGCACCGAGCCATAAAGCAAGGACTGTTACGGAGTGGTTTGACGATAATTCCGTATCGTGTGTGGGCTGGTCAGCACAGATCCATATTCTTAATCCCATAGAACACCTATGGGATGAATTAGAGCACTGCATGAGAAGTTTGGAACCAAGGCCTACTACTATACGCAACAGTTAGCTGCAGAATTATGTACTGAATAGAAGGCACATACCTACCGCTGTGTTCCAAAACCTTGTCGAAAGCATGTCTCAAAGAGTCAGTGCATGCATTAAGACCAAAGGTGGACAGACACCGTACTAATGCATGTCAATAAATGCTATGTTGTATTCCTCTTCTAGGTGTCTGGTGACTTTTGTCAATATAGTGTATATTTATTATGGTTTATTACAATTCATTATACGTATATTGGTTTATTACGATGCGAGAAAGGAAGAGCGGGTGTGTACGATATACCATTGCTGTACCCTGGCAACACAGAAAAGTTATTTATCGGAATGACAAAGCGATCCTTAGCCACCAGATGTAAAGAACACATGACAAGTATCAATAAGGACAGGCAGAATGATGTGCTTTCCAGGGAAGTTATGCACTGTTTGGTCTCTCCTCTATGGAAAAAAATTACAAGAGTTGCCTCTCAGTCGATCTTTAAAGACAGCCATGGCTGAAATCCTATCCATCAAACTAGCATGCAATTATTCTGTCTCTATGGAACTACCAATGGTTTTGCATTCATTATTAAGGGTGTGAAAACACAAATTTGTCCGTGACAGAGATCCAATCCTTACCCCCTTACTCCGGAGTAAGTTGCTCTCCCAACTAAGCTACACGGACGGAATGTTTCACTGCAGCTTTGTCGTCTTTACCTCTGTAGTACGTCGCAAGGGATGGAAACACGTCGCAACACAGCGTGTAATCGCATGATAAATAACACATAATACCACTCGTGATGTCTTCCACGCTAATTTCAAAAATCATCTTTGTTCCTTACGCTTTCTAATCCTCTGCATTTTATGTCAAACCACTCTCTCGAAAAAGCCTCCCAGTGGAAAGCGATAGCTTGGCGACTTGTATGTGCTGTATTACGTTACAGAAAAAAAAAACGATTTATACTACGCTGTAAGCGTTCCGAGCTTGCACAGTTGGTGTAAGCTTAATTTTGATTATAATATAAATATTTTGGGACATTGTGTTATAAATCTACTAGCAGTCATGCCAATTCTCCAATAAAGGGAAAGGAAAGTAATTCTCCAAACGTTGAATCTAGAAAATCATTTTCTAAATATATAAAATCAAAGTAATAAAGGAAAAGGAAAGTAATTTCAGATCCGTAACTGTTTTACGATTTAGAACAGGATCGTGACGTCATTGCATACGGTTTGACGTAAAACGGTAGTAGGCTTTGGCGCCCCTTAATTTTAAATCAAAATTTCGTGGAATTTTTACAGCATTTTGACGCTTCTGGCATAATTATCTTTAAATCTATCATCATTTTGAACAGTAAAGCTAACCCATCCTTTTGAATTTTTTGGTTTTCACACATTTCTAGGTGTAGAAGTGGTAGAAAAATTCAAGCAGATAATATTCCAAGGCTGTCATTTTTATTTTGTTTTTTTTTTTTTTGTTTCGGACATTTCGAGGTTTCTGGACCTTAAGACCTATCAGCATGTTAATTTTCAGCTCTCTAGATCATTTAGAAATGGTCGAACAATTAGCTAAAAAATTCAAGCATACAATGTTCCAAATCGCCATTTTTTTCTTTGGTTTTCGGACTTTGCGGACTTCAAGACCTATCAGCATACAATTTTCAGATCTCTAGGTCATTTAGAATGGTTGAACAATTCGCGAGAGAATTCAAGCAGGCAGCTAAAGCCGTCATTTTAATTTTTTTGGTTTTCGGACCTTTCTAGGCATATGGACGTTACGAACTATCAGCATATCAATTTGCAGGTCCCTAGGTCATTTGGAAGTGGTCTAACAATTCGCGGACGAGAGTACACGCATTTTCCCACTTTGCTTTATATACAGGGTATAACGAAGTGAATTTCTCCGTCATTTCTGTCCACGCCAGGATTCGAACCCGGATCCCCTCATTCCGGAATAAGTCGCTCTACCATTTGAGCTACGCGGACATTTTATTCTGATTCCTATCTGCCTTTATGTCGTGTGCGTCCTTCTGGCAGGTACGTCACATCTCCTGGTACGTTACAAGGGTTACAAGGAAAGTCCGTGTTCAGGCCAATATCTCACGAACTATGGCAGTTAGCGATTTACTTCTTGTGCAGTTGTATAGGAAACCCCCTATGGGGCACACAATAACACCGCGAGAGATCTCCTCGCCCTCTTTGGGGGGGGAGGTAATGTCCCCCTTTAGAGATAGGGCAAAATAAGTCAATTACAAAATTGTTCAGCGAGGCAAAAATAGTACATAAATGTTTTTGTCCCATAACAAAAGATGGAAGGGGACAGGGAATGTGGCCCCAAGAAAATTAAAACATCTAAATATGAATGCCTATGGTTCCTGCGCAAAATTGTAGTACACGCTGTTGGCTTTATCCACTTTCCAGGGCAACTTCGTTTGTGCTGCTGTGGGGATGTGCAAATACGTATGCCAGAATATCTGTATCGTCCCGCTTTGGCCTGCTTGTACGTGAGCGGTGGCTGACACTACCCGTCTGACGTAGGCGTTGGACTACATGTGTGATGGTCTTATAATCCGGATGTCTGGCATTGGGAAACCGTTGTGCATACAGCCGTGCCGCTGCACGAGCAATCCGGTTGCACTCACCATAAATCAGGACCATTTCGCACAATTCCTCGTTCGTAAACGCCAACATTAGTGTTTGTACTTTACGTATAAAGTTCACAGATTGACGGCAGCTTCTTGCCAACCTTCTAAACTGGTAAGTTCTAAGTAAATGAAAGGGAAAACTTTTCCTGCAAACCTTATCAACAGTTCTTGTTCTGAAATAAAACGCAGTTCCTTGACACATTCAATATCAGACTTTGATGTATAATACAGTAAAAAATACACTGAAACAAGGAGAAATAGCATAAAGTGGCGAAACGCCCATCCAATAGGAAAACTGAATACACATCTAATTGACTTGCGTACGTGGTAAAGCGTTCGACTTCCCGTCACTGGTTCACGAAGTGATGTTATACCGACCACGTATGTCTTTTTTGTATTCTGACGACGCAGCAGAAAGCACGACATTTGAAATCTATGCAAATATACTTCGGACACAGCGACTCAGATAGCTTTTCGCTTTTTTCACATTTGGAAAGTCCCCTTCCATCTTTTGTTATGGGACAAAAACATTAATGTACTATTTTTGCCTCGCTGAACAAGTATATAATTGACTTTTTTGCCCTATCTGATGTTATTATGTGCGCCATAACGAATTTAAAGCTGCTGTTGTATAGCATACGGAATTCTCTAAAACTTTCATCCCTTTCTGCCTCTGTGCCCGCACTAATAGCAGCTTAAGACTACAGTAATTTTTAGATTGTAATAAAATTTCATTTTCCAGTTAGGAAATGTTCTTTCGCGCTGGAGTGGTCACCAAACTTTGTTACCAAGCCCGCATTTTAACTTTCCGAACTTTGTGCGCACAATCGCAAATAAAAAAAAGATATGCACAGCTTAATAATTGATTACTTATACAAACGCCGTTCCATTAAAACTGACAAATAAAATAGCAAAATATGTTATTCTTTCTCAAAGTATCTTCCTTCGGATCGGTCCCATCGTTCAGTCCACTTTTCAAAGCATGTGGCGAAGGCATTTTGTGGAAGCTGCTCATCGTTCAGTCCACTTTTCAAAGCATGTGGAGAAGGCATTTTGTGGAAGCTGCTCATCGTTCAGTCCACTTTTCAAAGCATGTGGAGAAGGCATTTTGTGGAAGCTGCTCATCGTTCAGTCCACTTTTCAAAGCATGTGGAGAAGGCATTTTGTGGAAGCTGCTCATCGTTCAGTCCACTTTTCAAAGCATGTGGAGAAGGCATTTTGTGGAAGCTGCTCATCGTTCAGTCCACTTTTCAAAGCATGTGGAGAAGGCATTTTGTGGAAGCTGCTCATCGTTCAGTCCACTTTTCAAAGCATGTGGAGAAGGCATTTTGTGGAAGCTGCTCATCGTTCAGTCCACTTTTCAAAGCATGTGGAGAAGGCATTTTGTGGAAGCTGCTCATCGTTCAGTCCACTTTTCAAAGCATGTGGAGAAGGCATTTTGTGGAAGCTGCTCATCGTTCAGTCCACTTTTCAAAGCATGTGGAGAAGGCATTTTGTGGAAGCTGCTCATCGTTCAGTCCACTTTTCAAAGCATGTGGAGAAGGCATTTTGTGGAAGCTGCTCATCGTTCAGTCCACTTTTCAAAGCATGTGGAGAAGGCATTTTGTGGAAGCTGCTCATCGTTCAGTCCACTTTTCAAAGCATGTGGAGAAGGCATTTTGTGGAAGCTGCTCATCGTTCAGTTCACTTTTCAAAGCATGTGGAGAAGGCATTTTGTGGAAGCTGCTCATCGTTCAGTCCACTTTTCAAAGCATGTGGCGAAGGCATTTTGTGGAAGCTGCTACAGCTTGAATAACGTCAGCAACTGTGTTGAATGTTGCGCCACAGGACATCTCCTTCATTGTTGGAAACAACCAGAAATCGCACGGGACGAGGTCAGGACTGTAAGCAGGCTTTAGCATGATTTCAATACTACATTTCGTAAAATGCTGTTGAAGACCAGCAGCCACATGTTGGCGTGCGTTATCACGGTGTAGGATCCACTTGGCCACAAGTTCCAGTCGCTTAATCGATATGTGTCGTCCCAGATGCTTCAAGACTGAAATGTAATACCCAGCTGCTGACAGTAATTTGGGGAGGAACGGCTTGCTGGTAGACCACACCTTTATAATCAAAGAAAAGTATTATCATCACCTTCTCAGCTGATTTGGTTTGGCGGAGGAGGCGAGCCTGTGTGTTTCCAGAAACTCATTGCGCGCTTCGTGAGGGGGTCGAAATGGTTGACCTATATTTTATCAGCAGTTATTACTGTGCTTAGTACGTTCGGATCCTTTGCAATCATTTGTTTCCACTCATAACACACCTGAACTCTGGCTAACAATTGTTCTCTCGTCAGGTGATGAGGTACCTATCTGGAACATACACGATGCAGCAGTAATTTGTCGCGTAGAATGCGGAATACCGACGTTTTTGAAATATTAGTTGACACCGCTATGTCTTCACAAGTCATTCTTCGATCTTCTTGCAGGATTGCCCAAACAGTGTTAACAATACGCTCCGTAAGAACACTTTCAGGTCGACCAAGCCTAGGAGCGAGTTCTGCCAACAAACAGCCTTTTTGAAGTCATGGTGCCATCTAGAAATCGTTGACTCACCCAAACATTTATCTTTGTAAGCTTTGTTTTTATTAACAAAACTGTTTCTGGGGCTGTTTTACCCAAAGATAGCAAAATTCTATCGCACAACGCATTTCACTTCTTAACTCTGAATCACTCACCTCTATAGTTGTATGGCGAAATGCAGACGTACCTTAAACAACTGCGTAATAACACAACCAGAATCGTCACGGCTAATAGCTGTTGTCATAGATTCTTCCTTAATTCAGTTAGTCGTCTGCGTGGTAAATTTTCCTCTTTGCACTGTTGCCAACTCAAAAACAAAATTACTCTCAGTTTTTATGGAACTGCCTTTGTATATTGAACACATACTGTAATAATTAATTACTTCAGTTTTCCTTAATGTGGTAACAAGAAAAACGAGAAAGGTGACATCGAATTCCTTTGTGTAATGAGCACGTCTTTTGAGTGCTTTTCGACATGAAAAACATATTTAAAAGTTGATTGTTTTAGAAAAAAGTTCAGCAAAAAAGAATACATCTACATATCCTAGAGAAAAGTATGATTTACAATTGCGACATACCACTGCTCTTTTAAACAAAAATTTATGACAATACGATGAACACAATTCCAAAATATTATGCATATTTGTAAATTTATTTAGGAGAAATTAAAGACGTCTTCTCAGAATACCGTCACAGGGGCACAGAAAAGAGTTAACAGGTGCGGGTTGGCAACCATTGATCTAAACCATGTTACTGCATCACAATGCTATGAATACCCGTAATAAATATAAATCAAAATCTGAATACTTTTTTTTTTTTAGCATAAATGGGCAAATATTCTAATCTGAATATGAAGGCGAACGACAGAAAATTCTAGAAAATAAGCTGGTTGTCGTATGCTTGAAGAAAAGAAATTAAGTTTCAGGTGAAATAACGAAATCCTACGGACATCCTGCTTTATTATTTAACATGAAGAAATCATTTTAAACGTTCTATGCGGAGTAATTAAATGTGATGCTATTATCCTTCCATCGCCACGATGAATTCAGAAATACTGAAGTTTGGTCGAATAAAAATATAATAAAAATACGGAAGAAAAGGAAAGATCTCACTCTGACAGGTGGATGTCTTTTTAGTTGAAAGAATTTCTGGAGCACAGCGAAAGAAAGGACTAATTTCATGTTTAGTGAAAGGAGCTTCACAAGTGATATCAACCGTACAACACAAAGTCAGAATTCACGAATCCGTGAACACATTAGCGTCACTCGAGGAGCTCAGGTTTTGTCGCCTAATAACTAAGCATTTAGGGTTGGACTTCTCATGCGGGATCCAGTAATGCGTTCTAACTTTCTAAGATAAAAAAGGTATAGATAGTGTAACTCGGTAAAATAATTGAAGCTAATACAGTGTACTCTGAATCATCTAAACTGAAAACAAATCGAGAGAGTGCCCTGTTACTCTTTGTAGATAATTTATGCCATGCATCTTTCGCCTGGCAAAATCTTTGTGGGTGTCAAACACAACGAGTGCTGCGAGATTTTTTTTATTGGAGGTTTAACGACCACCGTGAGCAACTCAATGGGCTATAAGCAGTCGCCCGTTCCTAATTTAGGGTCACTGTATCCAGGGAAGGGAGAGAGCCAGTGCCGTAAGACAAACACAACATCCATGCCTCACCGGGATTCGAACCCGGACCCCTTACGGAGGAATGATCATAGGCCAGCGCCTTAGACCACGGCGCCACCGGGGCGGCGTGCTGCGAGACCATCGTGTACAACACATTGATTCGCGTCACATTGATTCGAGTCACAACACATTTATTCGCTTCACTCACGACCGCACCGAGCAATAGTCCAGTACATACTAATAAGTGGAATTAATTAATAACAAGATGACACCGAATTTTCGGGTGTAATAAGCACGTCTGTTGAATCCGTTTTGAAGCAAATTAAATTTATCAAAGCTACTCACGGTATGGAAAACAATAGTATCTGACGGAAGAAAGAAGTTTTTCAATCGGGTTTTTAATCCCTCAGATATTGCTGTAAACGGAATCGCGAGCTTACGCCCTCTGGTTGCAGACTTGTGCGTTAAGAAAAACATGAATTTCTATGAGAAACATTTCGTACCGGAAACGCTCTCCAACACAGGAAGAATTTTTCAAACCGGACTCTTAGAAACAGAGATATCGACAAAAATAAGATGTGACTTTACGTCCCCTGGTGGGAAAATCATGTATTATTTTAGGAAGAAAGTATTCTCAAAAGGTTTTTCAATATGAGCGGTATCGGTACAAGAAAAAAAATTAGTCGAGTTTTCAGGAGCCCAGATTTTGCTACAAGCGCACCAGAAGCAGAAATTTACACTTATGACCCCTGGTGGCCAAACCATTCTTTACCAAACAGTAGAAATTATGTGAAAAATATTTTCCATCAGGTCTTGTATGCGATACAGGAAGAATTTTTCAAATCGGAGTTTTAGAAGCAGAAATAACGCAGAAAACGCAACTTACATTTGTGCCCCCTAGCGGAAAGTCTATGACTTACTTGAAAATTTTGAATTTATAGGAAATTCAAAATTTTCACACTTTAAACACTATCCAATAGAGAAGGAATTTTTCAAATCGGTCCCCTAGAAGTAGAGATATTGACAAAAATAAGATATAAATCTACGCCCCCTGGCGTAGAAACCGTGCATTATTTTAAGAAGAAAATGTTTCTAAAAGGTTTGTCGACATGAGTAGTATCAGTCTGCAAAAGACGTTTTTATCAATCGAGAATTTAGAAGCTCATATTTTGCTGCAAATACATCAGAAATGGAAATTAAGATTTACGCCTCCTGGTGGCCAAACCATTTTTTTTACAAAAATTAGAAATTATGTGCAAACGATTTCTCATCAGAAGCTGTATCCGGCGCAGAAAGAATTTTTCAAATCGGAGATTTAGAAGCAGAGATATAGGGGGAAACGCAATTTACTTTTACGCCCCCTAGCGGAAAGTCTATGAATAACTTGAAATTTTTGAAATTATATGAAAAACATGTCACACTGAAAACACTATCCAACAAAGAAGGAATTTTTCAAATCGGACTCTTAGAAGTAGAGATATTGACAAAAATAAGATATACATCTACGCTCCCTGGCGGAGAAACTGTGGACTATTTTAAATAGAAAATATTCCGAGAAGGTTCATCGATGTGTGTCGCATCAGTCCACGAAAGAATTTTTTCAATCGATATTTTAGAAGCTCGTATTTTATGGCAAATACATCAGAAGCCAAAATTAACACTTACGCCCCCTGGAGGAGAAACTGTGGAATATTTTAAGAAGAAAATATTCCGAAAAGGTTCATCGATGTTAGTGTCATCGGTCCACGAAAGAATTTTTTCAATCGATATTTTAAAAGCTCGGATTTTATGGCAAATACATCAGAAACAAAAATTAACGCTTACGCCGTCTGGTAGCCAAAGTATTCTTTACCAAAAAATTGAAATTATATGCAAAATATTTTCCATCATGAGTTGTATCCGCTAAAGAAACATTTTTTCAAATCGGAGGTTCAGAAGAAGAGTTATCGGGAAAAATGTAATTTACTTTTACGCCCCTAGCGGAAAATCTATGCGTAATTTGAAAAAGTAACTATATCTAAAATACTCTTCGACATAAGTGGAATCGAAAGATAAAATAATTTTTTCAATAGGATGTTTAGAAAGAAATATGTGGAATAAAACGTATTTTTCAATTCGACATCATCTGCGTTTACGCCCTCTAGCGGCGAAATTGTACATCGTAAAAAAAAGCGAAATGAAAGATCATCATTCGCATATTTTAAGCTTCCCAATGCAAAAAGAATTTTTCAAATTGGACTAATAGTTATAGAGATATCGTGGGTACAGAAGGACGGACAAACCGGTAACATAAGCACGATCTTTTTTTACAAAAGACGTGATAACAACAAACAATAAGGTTTACTAATACCGGACATTGAGATGTGCTTAGGTAGGTTATTGTCATAAAACCAATGAAGGAAGATATGTGAGTAGTTAAAGTAAATACACTGCTGGCCATCCAAAATGCAACACCAAGAAGGAAACATCCGATTGGCCTGAAATTCGCAGCATGCGTCGCCCGCGACGGAACATGCAAACGATTAGCATTGCAGGGCATATGCAAATCATGTGCGCCCGGCACGCCACCGAGAAGCACTATAAGAAGGGTCCACAGAAGGCGGAGTGTAAGTAGTGGAAGCGTGTTGTGCTGCCAAACCTTTGCGTGGGAAGCTTCCGTTTGCCTCGTCGCAGAATACGGCAGTCATTCCAGCACGTTTCGGAGTTCGACAGAGGACGAATAGTGGCTTATCGCGACAGCGATTTATCGTACGAAGATATCGGCGTCCGTGTGGGACGACATCCAGCCACAGTGAGGCGAGTATGGATTCGGTGGGTGCAGGAGGGACTGACGAACCGACGTGAGTGATTGCCGCAGCAGCGGCACACCACCGAACGAGAGGACCGGCATGTTGTGCGGCGATCATTGACGGCTCGCACAGCCACATCACGAACGTTAGCACAGGAATTAGGGTGTGTTGCGCAACAACCTGTGTCAGCACGTACCGTTCGACGTCGTCTGCAGGAGCCTCCAACGTTTCACGGCCCCCACTGCTCCAATTACCATTGACGTTACACCACAGGCGAGTGCGGTGGCAGTGGGCCGTTGAACGCCGCACCTGAACTACGGAATGGCACGACATTGTCTTCTCCGACGAATCCCGCTTCTCCCTGCAACACCACGATGGTCGGATCCGCGTGTGGCGGCACCGCGTCGACAGACTGTAGCATGCATTATGCATCGCCATACCGGTCCGTCGCCTGGCGTTATGGTTTGGGGCACAGTTGAATATGACACCCGCACCCGTCTGGTACGCATCGCCGGTACACTCAACAGCCACCACACCATCTCCGACGTTTTGGAGCCTGTAGTCCTTCCTTACCTGAAGGACCTGCCAGCGGCCACGTTTCAACAGGACAATGCGCGCCCGCACGTTGCACGCATCGTGCAACATTTCTTCACGGCCCACCAAGTGTCACTGCTGTCGTGGTCCGCCTGTTCTCCCGATATGTCGCCCATCGAACACGCCCGGTCGTTGATCGGTAAGCGAGTGGCCCGGCAAGCACCACCCGCGGCTACGCCTGATGAACTGTGGCAACGTGAGGAAGCAGCCTGGCCCGGCATACCCCAAACCTACATCCAAAGCCTGTTTCGTTCGATGCCGCGGCGTGTAGCGGCCGTTATTGCCAGCCATGGGGGCTACATGAACTATTGATGTCTGCGTGTTCCGCAAGTCGCACGGGCCTGTAAGCTCAATCGTTTCATCTTTGTATTTGTTGTTATGTGTCCAGTAAATCTGGCTTTGCTATCTCGTGTCCTTCTTGGTGATGCATTTTGGGTGGCCAGCAATGTACATATTTACCAAACTATGGCGGCGACAATAATATTTCGACTGGGGAACAAGAGTGGTAGACTAGGGTAGGGGCATTGCACTGGCGTATAGTTTTTACAAGGCAGTGAAGGCACTGAAAAATCTGAGCTTGACGACAGCCCTGGGATGTGGATTGAAAGACCGGAATCGGACTCCATGTGTTCAAGGTCAAAGCCCCAGGGTATTGTAGGTGACAAGAGAGGACAGAGTAGTGGTTAAAATGCATTCCAATTCAGCTTATGACACCAGCTGCCTGCTCTGGGATACTCCCTCCGCCATCCCGTTAGTTTACATGTGTGTTTTCATTCTAGCTTTGCTCTTTTAGGGGAAATAATTACTATTAATCAACACCGTCAGTGAACTTAGCTATTTCTTTATTCTTCAGAAAATATATCAAAAGTTTTATTATTTTTTTCTGTTCCCAAATATCACACCTCATGTATTTTTTACCATAACCGATCATTTTTTTCACGGCATCTTAAAGAATTTTTTTCATCATGACGTGAAGAAAAAAACTGTCTTAGCTGGAATTTCTACTTTTTCACTATATGGGCAGAAAAAGTGAAAAAAATAATTTCCCTAAATTAGGTGGAAAACTTTTTGATTTATTTAACATTTTTCTCGGAAAAGTTAATGGAAGAAAGCGAAGAATTTTTAGTGCAAGTAAAAACGTGACTAAAGAAAGGAAAATGCTAAAAAATATTTTAGGCCATCTTTTTTAAGTAGACGAAAACTGGACTTAAGGTTTTATTGTTAGTCAGCTGTAATAATCAACCATTCGCAAGCAGAATGTTTACCATCGAGACATCTCATCATTGGGCGGATGCAGTGTAAGTTGGGTTCAACGTACATTTTCTGTAGAGATTGCTCTTAAGGCTTTTTAACCTCTCCGGACTTTTTTCGTGTATTCTTAGTTTGCTGGGAAAATTTTTAACAAATTCTGTGGTTCAATGAAACAGAATGTTTGCTCCCTTCTTTTATCGAATGGCGGTGGGAAAATGTTCGTCCAAGTTGCTAAATTTTCCCGTGGACAGTTGGATTCCGATTAGTTTTCATTTGAATCTCTTAGGATCGTTTAATATCAAACAAGAAATATTGGGTTGATGCATAAGTTCATGCCGTTTTATTTCACGAGTGTTCCCCAGGTCAGTAGTGACGGTGTAGATGGCCAGTTGTATATATCAAAAGGCAGCCAGTAATATCGTGTATCTAAATCATATTGCTTTGTGTGATTGTGGCTAACGTTTTTTGGTTTTCAGGTTCGGAAGCATGGAGTGTCAAGTAGAGAAGAATGATCATTTCTGACATCTGCTCCTCTACGAGTTTAACAAGGGATCCACAGCCGCCGAGGCTATTCGACAGATTTGTGCTGCACATGGGAAGAATGCTATTGCTCCGAGGAACGCCGACAACTGGTTTGAGCGGTTCCGAGGTGGCAATTTTGACCTCAACGACTCTCCGCGCTCAGGTCGTCCATCTCACTTTGATGAGGATCGTTTGAACCATCTCATCCACTTGGATCCGCGTCAAACCACACGCAAATTGGCCACTGAGATGGACTGTGATCAGGCCACAGTGGTACGACACCTGGAACGTATGGAAAAAGTCCATAAATTGGGGTCTTGGGTGCCTCACACTATCACCGAGGGCAACAAGAACCAGCGTGTTGCCATATGTGGTTCCTTGCTCGCCCGTTATCACGAACGTTCTCAGCAACACAAACCCTTTCTGTCACGCATTGTTACTGGAGATGAAAAGTGGTGCCTGTACGTGAATTTCAGGCATCGGAGGGAATGGTTATGCCCAAACAAGACGCTAACACCACGTCCAAAAAGTGACCTTCATCCTGCGAAGATCATGTTGTGTGTCTGGTGGGACCTAGAAGGCATTATTAATTAGAAAATGCTGCCGAGGAATCGGATCATCTATGCTGCACTCTATTGTGGCCAACTCCGCCGTGTGGAGGGAACAATTCAGCCGAAACTGCCACATCGGAGCCATGGTGTCCTTCTCCAACATGATAACGTACGCCCCCACAGTGCAAACATGAACAAAATGGCCATTCAGGACATGAAATGGGATATCCTTCCACATCCTGCCTATTTCCCAGACGTCACCCCTTCAGACTATTACCTGTTCCGATCTCTGTCGAATGCACTCCGTGGCAGAACGTTCAACAATGATGTTGATCTCCAGAATTTCCTTGATGATTTCTTCGCAGTAAAACCAGCACGCATTTTCAAGAATGGCATTGCAGACCTACCCAGACGTTGGGACACCTTCGTAAACAAGAGAGGGGGGGATACATAGTTGATTGATTCCGTTTTCTCTTCTGGTGTAATGCATTCCTGTAATGCGGTGAAAAAAACGGCATGAACTTGTGCATCAGATCAATTTCACGTGGAAACTAGCCGAATTCATCCACCTTTACATTTATTTTTTTATTTTACTTGAAATTTTGGCTGTTTTTGTTCTTCCTGTTATTTTCATTTGTAAATATTTCTTACATTGTTCTCTTATATCTTTTCTCTTTAACGTTTTTCTTTTATATCATATTTTTACATATATGATTTGGCCTTATAAAATAATTACTGCACACAACCAAACATAGACAGACATAAACCACGTTTCAAACACTCTTTAACGCTAAATATTATGCAATCCTGTGTAGATGTGAGTGAAAATTATCATTTTCTTGAAAACTCTTGTGGTCAGTTCAGCTCTGTAGACGATACCTTCATTTTCTGTAGGAGGGCGAAAAATCTGAAAATTCGCAGTTTCTTGAATGTTTTAATTCAATCGATCAGCACATACGCTTCATTTATGAGACAGAAAATAATGGTTGCCTACCATTCTTTGAAATCTTCATATATGAAGGATATTACGTTACTACAGTTTATCACAAACTTTTTGAAGTTTCTTGAACCCCGCACACAAATTCCAATTATCCGATGCAACAGAAGATTGGGGTAATTTACACTAACGTATGTTGTGAAATACATATCGGCCCAGCTGAAGACTGTTTTAAAAGGAAAAAGGAAGAGTTTAGTTTCTTAAAAGTATCGCAGCATGCAGAAGATACAACCCTCTTAGAAGTAAACAGTGCTCTGAAAATATTTTGGAAACCGAGATTTTTTTATTTTTCTATTATTGCTCCTGAAATTTGCAACTTCGAAAATCCTCGATGAGTTTAATCTCAAAGTGATTTTCAAATTCATAAACAAAATAATTTTCTTTGGACAAAAATGAATCCGTGGAACATACCAATGATATTTTCATTTATAAATATTCTTACACTTGATCGAATTCCAATTCAAATTAAAGTTCCACTCAACCTTGAAGTAGGGCTTTACGTTTCTGTTTGAAAGAACACAAAACGTACATACGGAAACACGAAGAAGTTGTCCATAACCCAATACTGTCATGAAAATAATCATTTTCTTTTTTCTTTTCAAAGTTTAACGACCCTTGTAAAACTTAAGGCTGTTGTTCCTCTTTTATCTTTGCATTGGTAAAACTTCCTGTTTTTATCTTTTCTAGTTACACCAAGCATGCATCTCTCCATGCCGCTTTCTGTTGTGTGCAGTCTTTGTATGTCTTTTTTAGCACGTCTTTTGTAAAAAAAGATCGTGCTTATGTTATCGGTTTGTCCGTCCGTCCGTCTGTACCCACGATATCTCTGCAACTATTAGTCCGATATGAAAAATTCTTTTTGCATTGGGAAGCTTGAAATATGCGAATGATGATCCTTCATTTCGTTTTTTTTAGGATGTACAATTTTGCCGCTAGAGGGCGTAAACGCAGATGATGTCGAATTCAAAAATACGTTTTATTCCACATATTTGCTTCTAAACATCCGATTGAAAAAATTCTTTTATCTTTCGATTCCATTTATGTCGAAGAGTATTTTAGATATAGTTACTTTTTTCAAATTACGCATAGATTTTTTGCTAGGGGTCGTAAAAGTAAATTACATTTTTCCCGATAACTCTTCTTCTAAAACTCCGATTTGAAAAAAATTTTCTTCAGCGGATACATCTCCTGATGGAAAATCTTTTGCATATAATTTCAAATTTTTGGTAAAGAATACTTTGGCCACCAGGGGGAGTAAATATTAATTTTTGCTTCTGATGTATTTGCCATAAAACCTGAGCTTCTAGAATATCGATTCAAAAAATTATTTCGTGGACTGATGCCACTCACATCGATAAACCTTTTCGGAATATTGTCTTCTTAAAATATTCCACAGTTTCTCCGCCAGGGGGCGTAGATATATATCTTATTTTTGTCAATATCTCTACTTCTAGGAGTCCGATTTGAAAAATTCCTTCTTTGTTGGATAGTGTTTTCAGTGTGACATGCCTTTCATATAATTTCAAAATTTTCAAGTAATTCATAGACTTTCCGCTTGGGGGCGTAGCGGTAAATTGCGTTTCCCCCTATATCTGTGCTTCTAAATCTCCGATTTGAAAAATTCTTTCTGCACCGGATAGCTCCTGATGGGAAATCGTTTGCACATAATTTCTAATTTTTGTAAAAAAATAGTTTGGCCACCAGGGGCGTAAATCTTAATTTCCGTTTCTGATGTATTTGCAGCAAAATATGAGCTTCTAAATTATCGATTAAAAAAACGCCGTTTGTTGACCGATACTAATCATGTCGACAGACCTTTCAGGAACATTTTCTTCTTAAAATAGTACATGGTTTCTACGCCAAGGGGCGTAGATTTATATCTTATTTTTGTCAATATCTCTACTTCTAAGAGTCCGATTTGAAAAATTCCTTCTTTGTTGGATAGTGTTTCCGATGCGAATTTTTGTTTCCTATAAATTCAAAATTTACAAGTAAATCATAGACTTTCCGCTAGGTGGCACAAAGGTAAATTGCGTTTTCTGCGTTATTTCTGCTCCTAAAGCTCCGCTTTGAAAAATTCTTCCTGTATCGCATACAAGACCTGATGGAAAATATTTTTCACATAATTTCTAATGTTTGGTAAAGAATGGTTTGGCCACCAGGGGTCATAAGTGTTAATTTCTGCTTCTGAAGTATCTGTAGCAAAATCTGGGCTCCTGAAAACTCGAATAATTTTTTTATTCTTGGACCTATACCGCTTATACGGATAAACCTTTTGAGAATACTTTCTTCCTAAAATAATGCATGGTTTTCCCACCAGGGGACGTAAAGTCACATCTTTTTTTTGTCGATATCTCTGTTTCTAAGAGTTCGTAAGTTCACGATTCCGTTTACAGCAATATCTGAGGGATTAAAAACCCAATTGAAAATCTTCTTTCTTTCGTCAGATCTATTGTTTTCCATACCGGTTCCATTGACTTTGAATAGCTTTGATGCATTTAATTTGCGTCAGAACGGATTCAAAACACGTGCTTATTACACCCGAAACTTCGGTGTCATCTTTCTTGTTAGTTAATGTCCACGTCTCTGCTCTGTACAAATCACTGGAAGGATGCATTGATTAAACACTTTTCTTTTAAGACATAATAGCATATTGCTCTTAAAAATTGTACTGTTTCTTTAAAAATATCTCATTCCAAGTTTTATACGCCGATTAATTTCTTCATCAGTGTGAAAAATATCATGAATGAACTGCAGTAAAATATCATGAATAAACTGTTAATGCCGAGAAACTTTCAGATGGCTTAATATAGGTTATTCAAGATTTCTGAGCATTTTTTAAATTTTCTTAAATTAAACCGTAATTATGAGTTGTGCGTGCGTGCGTGTGTGTGTGTGTGTGTGTAGAGAGGGGGAGGTTGAATGGAGCAATGGATACAGCGAACTGTTTCACGAGAAACTCACGGTAAAATATCCATGACTCGAGTGCGTACCTAAAAGATACGCAAAGCCTCCATTCTTTTATGTAAAAAGTACAAAAGAAAATTCATTAATTTGAAAAATTTCTCTTTCTGCCCACGTAAAGTAGTTTTGAGTTACACTTCCTTAGACGTGAGCAAAATAATCCTCTGAAGCATCAATTTAACTTTACGTAGTGTCGAAAGCTGTCTGAAGTAAAAAGAGAAATCCGTTTGAAATCAATTTTGCAATCGGAAAGTTTTAAGCTAAAAACAGAAACCCGTTTGAAATCGATTTTGCAATCGGAAAAGTTTGTCCACAAGTTAAAAGAAACACACAGAAAATTACATCTTCTTAGAGAATTATTTGACACGATAGGAAAAATTTTATGGAGATCCTTGGCTTTGAATCTCTCCTTTGTTTGAAGACAGTAACCCTTAATCAGGAACAAGGACTTACTTCGCCTGTCCTCACGACATTTCTCAATTGAGTGGCCCACGTTGAACAAAGAAAATATTTTCTTTTCATACAAGTTTTTTCAACATGTTTGAAAAAAAAAAAAAAAACAGTCGGGAAAAGATACAATTTATTGTAAGACACCATTATTAACAGAATTTCAGGATATGGAGGAGTATATTTAAGATTTCTGGACGCACACGTAAATTTTATTGTTTGCAATTATTGACTCTTCAGAAGAAACTTATCAAGTTCAACGCCAGGAAGACTTTTCACTTATTATATTTTATATCGGCTTTGACGCAGAACTTTGAGCTCAGAGAATGAAGAAAAATGAAAGTCAGAGAGCAAGTCCGTTCATTTATCGTGCTTCACGAGAGTTTTCCTTTCGTTCTGTATGACGATTTTAGTCATCAGCAGTCGGACACGAAAGACCCATTGACTTTATCAAGAAATGAATTTATCGAAATCTAATACGGATTTCGCTTTCATATTCACGAAGCGCTCACGATCATTCTTTTTATATTATTCTGCAATATCTCGTAAAAAATCAAAGACTGCTGATAAGATGAGAGATATTATTCTTCCAGTCATTTATGTCGTTTAACATTTTTTCAGGAATCTGGTAGAGATAAATGTTCCAACAGAGCACTAAACTACGATATGCGTATGTGTGCTATGGTAAGAACGGCTAAGGAGCACAACAAAGAACACCTTCGTTCGAAATCTCCCCGATTTCACACCCGAAGATGTTGCACAATCTAGCTGGCTCGTCAGGCTCATCATTTTAATGGTCTAGTTACTCACAATAAAAGTTGGCTTTCAGAACTGATGTTCTACACTCCACTGACCCACTCATGCTACGCAGACACGCGACGTAGGCGACAAAAGACGATCTTTCACATTGTAAAGAAAATGTATGCTCCATTTTGCTTACCCAGTCTGCTACTACGATGCAAAATGATAATTTCAGAAACATTTTGTTCTCGCTCTGCGTTCTAGATGCAAAGACATGGACAAATAAAACATTTTAGTTTTGAGAGATGGCAACGACTAGACTTCGAGTCGTCCGCCTCCCAATGGGATATCCTTATTGCGGTGACGTCATAGATCTCAATCATAACGCTTATAAACACTATGTCCGAACATGAAAGTCAGTTGCAATCCTTCACTTGGTGGATTAAGAGCTATTCCTCTGCTTGGGATTCCTATAAACACTGAGAAAAGTAAGTGAAATATGTCTTATACATGCTTTCTCAGATATAGCTGATTGGTTTCACCTATGGAATGTTTACGCATCGGTAAAAATTTATTTTAACTTATCGCATTAATAGATATGTACCCATGTGAAAGCTTAGTGTGGGGCTATTATTCTATTTCAAATATACATATCTTTTTGTGAACAGCAAGTCTTGCCGCCCCTATGGCGCAGTGGTCTAAGCGCTGGCTTAGGATCATTCGTCCGTGAAGGGGTACGGGTTCGAATCCCGGTGTGGCATGGATGTTGTGTTTGTCTTACGGCACTGGCTCTCTCCCTTCCCTGGAACCAGTGACCCTAAATTAGGGACGGTCGGCTGCTTATAGCCCATTGAATTGCTCTCGGTGGTCGTTAAACCTTTAATAAAAAAAAAAATAGCTACTTTTGACAACAAGGTGTTGCCGATAAGAAGATTCTCTCACTGTAATTAGTTAGCATTGTAATCAAGATATTATTGAATATATAGTTAGTAGTCACTACTGATATCATTATATCACTGATTACACAGTTTGTTTCTCAGTGTTATGCAGTTTAATCAATATCTAAATAATAACACAAGGAGCTTTACACCAAGTAGACATAAGATATTACAGTATAACTATACTAGTGATCCGAAATTATTGATTTTATATGAAACTTTGATTTTTATATACGCCAATAAATGCAGATTGCTAGTATAGTTATATTATTTTATATTAATCAGTATCCCTCATATAAAATTTTAGACACAATAGTTAAAATTAAATTTCAGGTACTACCAATATGGGCCGCCCCGGCGGCGCAGTGGTCTAAGCGATGGCCTCTGATCATTCGTCCGAACGGGGTCCGGGTTCGAATCCCGGTGAGGCATGGATGTTGTGTTTGTCTTACGGCACTGGTTCTCTCCCTTCCCTGGAACCAGTGACCCTAAATTAGGGACGGGCGACTGCTTATAGCCCATTGAGTTGCTCACGGTGGTCGTTAAACCTCCAATCAAAAGAAAAAAACCCTACCAATATGGCGTTATATTCATTAATACGTAACAAAATAAAGATTCAAGCAGTGTGAAATATTCTCCTATAAAGATGATGTTGAAAAAATAAATACTTTTCATTAATCTACTAATCTGAGTTACAATCAAGATACCACTAAAATAAAATTTTATTCATTAACAGCTGCATTAATATACGCCATTTGCTCTAAATTGTTTTTAGCACTTCTATATTGCGTCCATTAACCGTTTATTTACATCTAAGTATTATTGATGGCAATTTCTGATCATTAATAACCGGCATTTCAATCAAAATAATATCGAGGTAAAATGTTTGCTCACAGCAGTAGTATCACAGTCAAGATAATAATGGTTGTCCCGGTGCCCTAGTGGTCTGAGGCGGTTGCCTCTGATCATTCGTTTAAGATAAGCCCGGGTTCAAGTCCCGGGGGACGCAGAGGATTCGAACCAATGGTCTTTCCTCCACCTCTGAACCAGAGGTCCCAAATTACAGACAGGTGACTGCTCGTGCGGGTCCTTAAATCCTGAAAAAAAAAAAAAAAAAAAAAAAGATAAGATAAAATTTTGCTCAGTAATAGGTTCACAGTCAAGGCATACGATTTTGTTATTGCCTAGCAGTATATACAGTGAGCATATTATTAATTAAAATTGATTTGGGTAATAGTCGGTGTTAGTTTATTCATACGAAATTGCTGAAATTATCTTTGAATAAATGAACAAATCTGTGTGTAGATTTGTACACGGATTCCAGAGATCTGTTGGGAAAAGTTTCTGTGAGCTAGAATAATTTTCCGACAGTTCTTCCCTGGCAAATGCCTTTTAGGTGTTAATATGAAACGCTGAATTCAAAGGCTGCACGCTATTATTTGTTTTTCAACTTCGATTTCGAAATGTAGAGAATATTAAGCCAGAGAAAGCAATGGCCGTGCAATTTTATCCGTAGAAGTAATGCACTTATTCTATGCAACTATCCGAAGCAAAAGTAAATATTTGTCGGTGCTAAATCAAACTTTCACCACATTTTTTAGCTATGACAGAAACAGAGCTGTTCAAAGCTGTTCAAACCAAATGTGTGGACAGATATCCTGTATCAGACTCGTCTTTCTAAATTTTAGAAACTTTTCTCTCTAACTGGATACGTACACAGTGCAGCAAAGAATTATGAGATAGAGTTCAATTAAGACAAAATATGTGTATGGAAAATATTTTCTTAATCATCTTCCTCGTTTACTGTGGTGACATTTAGTTTATAGATATTCTATGACCTACGTAACAGTATGACCTATGAGTCAACTGGACAGTGAATCAGCGAAAAGTTTGCCCGCATAGTTCAATTAGAAGAACATCCGCTCCGAAGTAGGAAGATATAAGTACGAATGCAACTGTCAGCAAAGAAAGATTATAATTCACAAAACTAGACAGGAAGTGGCGTCCATTCAGTCTTAGTTCCAACTTGGGAAACAGAAAAAAGTTGCTGGAGCCAAGCAAGGGAAGAAAAGAACATACACACTCTCAGGCAATTGCTGCCAATTGGACTGTCGCCAAGTCTTTGTGTGTGTGTGTGTGTGTGTGTGTGTGTGTGTAGACGCATATATGCACTCAACGGACAAAAGAAAAATCGAGATATCTACCTAATACCGTGTTGATCCTTCTCGAGCGCGAATGGTGATGTATTCACGCTGAAGCATCGACTCCACCAGATGCCGGATGGCTTCCAGAGGCAATGTCAGCCATGCACAACTCCGCACGAGACGTCGGTCCAGGATCCATGGATCCGTTGTTTTACTCTACGGCATCCCAAAGAGCATCCACAGGGTTTTAATCTGCGTACCTTGGGCAGCAAGATGCACGAAGGCCGTGAAAGCGTGTAGGTGATCAGCCAGCACATGTTGGTAGCGCGCAGCCGCCGTCAGTTAAAAATTTGCATTCTTCTTTCAAGAAATCCTGCCGCATGAAACGATTTTTATCAGTTGCGAGGTGTAATCTCGTTAGTCAGACTGAACAACTGCCAGTAGGATTACGGCAAGCCGACGTGAATAATCGGTGTTCGAACGAGGCATGGTAGTGGGAGCCAGACGGATGGGACATTCAATTTCCGAAGTTGTGCGAACATTCAACATTCCTCGATCCACGGGGCCACGTGTGTACCGAGAATACCTCATGGAAGGCATTACTATACACCGTGGATAACGCAGTGGCCGACCACGGCAGCTGAATGACCGTGACCAGCGGCGTCTGACTAGGATTGTCCATGCTAACAGACAAGCGACACTGGCTCAAATAACATCCACATTCAATGCAAGAGGTACCAGAGACATATCCATGCAGCGTAATTTAACGTTCATCTGTTATGGGAGCAGAAGACCCACCAGAGTGCCTTTGTTAACACCACACTCCGTGTTTCATGAGCCCACGTGAGGCTCGGAGAAAGAGCCTCACTTGGGCTCGTGAACACGGTAATTGGACCCTGAAAGACTGGTAATATGTGGCGTGGTCTGATGAGTCACGCTACCAGTTGTTACGAGCTGATGGTAGGTAGGGTTTGGGTGTGGGGCAGACCCCATGAGGTCACGCTACCAGTTGTTACGAGCTGATGGTAGGTAGGGTTTGGGTGTGGGGCAGACCCCATCAATGCAAGAGGTACCAGAGACATATCCATGCAGCGTAATTTAACGTTCATGGGTTATGGGAGCAGAAGACCCACCAGAGTGCCTTTGTTAACACCACACTCCGTGTTTCATGAGCCCACGTGAGGCTCGGAGAAAGAGCCTCACTTGGGCTCGTGAACACGGTAATTGGACCCTGAAAGACTGGTAATATGTGGCGTGGTCTGATGAGTCACGCTACCAGTTGTTACGAGCTGATGGTAGGTAGGGTTTGGGTGTGGGGCAGACCCCATGAGGCCATGGACCCAAGCTGTCAACAAGGCACTGTGCAAGATGGTGGTGTTTTCATATATGTGTGTGGTGTCTTTACGTGGCACAGTTTGGGTCCTCTGGTCCTCGTAATCACGTCATTAACCGGTAATCGCTTTGTTGCTCTGCTGGGTGACCATTTGCAGCCTTTCATGGACTTCATGTACCCCAACAACGATGATATTTTCCAGGAGGACAATGCACCATGTCAGCTGGCCCAAGTTGTCCAAAATAGGTTCAAGAAGCATTCTGGACAGTTCCGATGGAGGGTGTGGCCACCACTTTGGCCTGACATAAACCCAATAGAGCACTTATGGGACGTGGTGGAAAGGTTCATTCGTACCCATAATCTTGCACCTACAAATACCAGGGAACTGTGGGTGGCTATTCAGACGCCATGGCTCAACATCTCTCCAGAAGTCTTCCAGCCACTTGTGGAATCGTTACCACGCTGAGTTCCTGCACTTCGTCGGACTAGAGGAGAGTCCTACACGATACTAGGTACGTATCCCATGACTTTTGGAACTTCAGTGCATATGGGAGTGTCAAGTCCGCAGTGATGTTTTGATACGTCGTGGCATTCAAATGCTACACCAGAGGTATTAAGAAGCCTAATGTCCGCCATGAAAACAGACCACAGACAATTATACAGATTTCACCAGTTTGTAGAGTTAACGCTGAGCAGCTAGGACCCATCGATTCGTGTTGATGACGTCATATTCTGACCCGTCCATTCTTCTGTATAACTGAAAACGTGACTCACCGAATTCAGGCGACATTTCTCCAGTCCTCAATGATTCAGTTTTGGTTGTCCCGCGCCCAGCGCAGACGAATTATCAGAGTTCTAGAAGATACGAGTGGTACACAAAGGGAAGACGTCTACTGTTACAGCCCATTTCTACCAGTGTGCTGCAAGCCATGTATGCTGAAGTTCTCCTTGGTTACGTGTCGGAATGCATTTCGTTTGTTAACTCGTAAAATTCCGTCCAGCCTCCGTTGTCTCAAATATCGAGCAGTCGTTTCTGCTTACAGGAAGATCGCTGACTAGTTTTTGTCGTTGTTTGTGCCCCACTCATTTGCATACCAATTATAGAGTTGTTCTTGCATAGCTGAGAACACAGGGACAGAATAAGTTTTTCTTATCTGGAAGGGTACATACACATACATATTAATACAAATCCCTAAGCTGTTCTCTGAGATTCAGAGGTTAGCTCCGCAAAGAAATACAAACTACCAGATAAATTTCTAACTGATTTGTTTTGCGTACTGTTGGCGTATCAAACTTCTCCATTTACAGCGATCTTGACACTCAACTCGGGCTTCACTAACATCGATCACACGACGAACACAAGACCTTCTATGCTTCATACTCATAATCTTTTTTCTCATGCAGACACTCCTGAATCTGATCCTCCCATGACTTCATTGGCCTTCCTCTGCCTTTCCTGCCAGCCACTTGGGCTAAAAAAGTCTTAGTAAGCATCTCATCACTCATTCTTTCAACATTCCCAAACCATCTAAGAATATTAATGTGCATCTTCCTAACAACATTTTGCTTCACATTACATAATTGCAACAGATCTTCATTCCTCAAACGATCAGAACTTGTCTTTGCCACCCCCACCCCCCCGTAAATAATACATTTCTCCAGCACACAAAGGACTCCTATATTTCTTCTGTAGTACCCAGGTTTCACTGCCATATGTCTGAGTAGGAACAATTGCACTTTCATACACAGCCAGTCGGGACTTCCTTCAGAATCCATCATTCCTGTGAAAACCTCCTAAAGCAGCTATACGACTTCCAATGAAGAATTCACTCACCTACTAATTTCACCTTCTAATTTGTTCTCTCTGTCAAACATGCTTCCTAAATACACAAACTCATTCACCTAGTCAATCACTGTGCCATTTATACTTACATTACATTCAGTGCTAACAATTCCTCGCTCAAAAAGCATAATTTTGGTTTTTCCCTTATTTGTATTCGGTTTGAATTTCATGCAAACTTTGTACATCCGGGACAGGATACCATGCTACTCACTTTTGCTCTCTGCCAACAGGACAGTGTCTTCAGCATACAGCAATCTGCACACACGGATGTTACCCAGACATGAACCATAATTGTCCATTTTGGCATCACGCATGCACGCATCCATAAATATATTAAACAGTCATGGTGACATTGCATAACCTTGTCTGCCTCCTGCACCAATAAAAAAACATTTTGATAAAACACCATTCACTCGTACACAGGCTTCACTGCCAGCATACATTGCTTTTACACTATTAAGTAGATTTCCAGTACGCCTCTTCGAGTTCAAAAGTTTCTCCACTTCCTCTTAAATAGCACGCAATTTTTACATTCTGAAACCTACGTTATAAGGCAGTGTTATGATCCTTAAAAAACAACTCACTTCCGATTTTTGATATAACATTGCTAAAAATACAAGAAAAAAATACCCAAAAGGCAGCCAACGGTTGTAAATATCAAGTAGAACGCAAAACACCAACAAAATGGTACACAGCCGAAATGCAGAATGGAAAGCAAAGCACATAACGAATGCGTATTAAATAGTGAGAGTAACAATAGAAAAATGATTTCGGGTTGAGCTCGGAAAATCATCAATTAGTTCTTCATCCCTATGGCATTTTCAGAAATTTCTCGCGGGTCAGGCACATCTGCATATTGTTTTATATCCTCCATCTGCTATTTCAGACAATTTCTTCCATGCATATGAAAGATTCACACCTCACAGTATAGGTATAACGAAGTAACTCTTTTACCAGCTACTAGCTAATTATAATGAATAAAGCTTTCAACTAAGCTAAGTATAATGCTTCTGCTACTGAATTATATGCTTGTACTAAGCTTCAAATAGTGAATTCAAATGGTTGTTGTTACTATTTAATTTAAGATCATGAATAAAGTCTCCTGCTAGTAGTGTAGTAATAGTATTGAACAATCTTATAACTGGTAGTAATGTTGTAGCAGTAATTAGGATGAATAAAGTCTTAACGCTGGTTGTTAATAGTAATAAACTAATGACATAAACCTAACAGCCAGACAGAGATCTGACAAAAACTATGAATTGAGAAAGACGTACTTACGAAAAGCTCTTTTATTATGTAACTCTTGATCATCCAACGCACACACACAACTCGTTTCACAATAATGAAGAATCAAACTAATCACATAGAACGAAGCTCTCAATACAACAACAACAACAAACGCTCTCCGTATCACAACAAACGCTCTCCGTACAACAACAAACGCTCTCCCTCGTATCGTTGAACGCGCCTATTTATACTGGCTACCACCACGTCATGACTTACACTCATTGCCAGATCTCATCCAACGGGTGAAATAACATCTCGTTCAGTAAGAAGATAATTTACATAGAAAAATAAAATAACCAGAGATAGTAAAATCGAAAGGAAAGTGAATCGAGAGTATACGTTACATAGGTTACTGTATATTTGGTTAGTTGCGTGGAATACTATATGCTGCACACTAAATCTTTTTAAAAATAAAATACCAAAGTGTGTAACTCACTTTTTCCGTAACAATTTTCAGTATATTTATTCACACGTTGTCCATTTCTATTTTTTACGCCCTTCAAAGAATGAATGTATTCCCTTAGAATGATCGTTCGGGGGGGGGGGGGGGGCAATCGCCCTCCCTGCTCTGCCAGTAGTTACAGCCTTGGCTGAGAAGGTTTGTCGTTTCTGGCATGTTAACAAGCAGTGTCAATTGGTACGCATCATTGAAGGACGTAACAAGTCGCAGCACAACGTCTAATCGTGTGATAAATAACACGTAATAACGCTTAAGATGTCTTTCACGCTATTTTCAAAAATTCAGCTTTGTTTCTTACGCCTTGTAATTTTCAGCATTTTATGTCTTACCGCCACTGCCTTGAAAAAATTCGAGAGAGTGCCCTGGTACTCATTTGTAGATAATTTATGCTATGCATCTTTTGTATGCCAAGATCTTTGTGGGTGTGAAAAAAAAACGAGCGATTCGAGCGCATACATTTATTCACATGCACAACATCCGGTACACACTAAGTAGAATTAAAGCATAACAACACACAATAATAAGGTTTACTAATTCCCGACACTGAGTGGTACTGAGGTATGGGGATTTATGAATATTATTATCGTAAAACCAATAAAAGTGGATGTGTGAGTCATAAAAATAAACATTTACTGAACTATGGTGGCGGCAATAGTAAGTATTTCGACTGTTTAGTTTTTCGAAAACAATATGTGTTATTATTATTATTATTATTATATATTATTCAGATTTAGACAAACGTGAGAAATGACCCTGCCACCGATGAAATGTGATGTAGCTACGAAAGTCCATCTGCGCACGCGCAAACTAAAATCTGACATCAAGACAAAGAAAACCTGAATTGCAAGTGTGTTATGTTAGTGACGGGGAACTGTCGGTCTAGGATATCATTAACTTTTGGTCTATACTCCATGGTATTATATACATCATTTTAATGCTCTTGTCAATAGCAGGTGACCTCCCCTTCACCCGCCTTAGCTTGATGGAGTGGAAGCCAAATTTCGCTACGCTTTGATAGCATCAAAAATGCGTTTTTCTAATGGATTTTATAACATTCAGCATCAGGTCATATATCTTTATGTATGCAAATTGTACTGCGATATTTTTACATTAGTGTAAAACGTGTTGAAATAATATTCGGCGATAGTTTAGTAATATATGTATATTGTTGAGTAACAATGAAATTCACTATTGTTGCGTCACAGCATTCAAAAATCAGATTTCAACAATAGTTTTGATTACTTCCAATACCCATTTTCGTTTCATCGAAATTTTTTAAATGGGATTTATTTTACTGCTGTCGGTAAAAATGCATATCTTCAAAGGTCTCCTAGTGGGGAGCGAAGCTTAGAAATTTGTATACATTATTTTACGCCACTCAGTTAAGGGCGTTATACACTACGCTATAAGGGTTTTGAACTTGCATAGTTGGCGAATTGTTAAATGATGTGGCTTTAAGTTTATTCAATTATACAAGGAAAGCCTTTCTTAAAAATTTCAACGAATGTTAAGGAAAATATTATTTTTGGGGGCGCCCCGCACCACTGGGCCCGAGGAAGTTCTACACTACGTCAATGCTTTGAAGCACTTAATATCTTCTGCAAGTAATAGCTCTTTAATGTTTCAGTTTTCTCTTTAATCAATTTTTTAAGAAAATGGTATACTTAGTTCCACGTGACATAAGTCCTGTGAATATTTTATCTATTATTAGCTCATACAAAGTTTTTTTTCTTCAAACGACCGTGAATGGTCGATTGGTCTGGGGTGGTGGGAGTCTGACATCTCTTGTATTGCTTGCTGGGTCACGGTTTGAATCATTAAAATGTGTGTTATTGTTCATTAAATGGTCCTTGAATCATTAAAGTTATTGAATATATTGAATGTTCTTGAATATATTGAATGTTCTTGAATCATTAAATGCTCTTGAATCACTAAAGTTATTCAAATAAATGTTCTTGAATCATTAATGTTTTGAATCATTAAGTAAATGATTCAAGAACATTAACGATGTTGAATCATTATCTTTTTGAATTATTAAGTAACTCTTCATATTCTTGAATCATTAAGTAAATGATTCAAGAACATTAATGATGTTGAATCATTAAGAACATTAACGATGTTGAATCATTATCTTTTTTAATTATTAAGTAAATGTTCTTAATATTCTTGAAAGTCATTAAGTAAATGTTCTTGAATCATTAAAGTTATTCAAGTAAATGTTCTTGAATCATTAAAGTTATTCAAGTAAATGTTCTTGAATCATTAAAGTTATTCTTGAATCATTAAAGTCATTAAATGTTATTGAATCATTAAAGTCCTTAAATGTTCTTGAAACATTAAAGTCATTAAATGTTCTTGAAACATTAAAGTCATTAAATGTTCTTGAATCATTAATGTTATTGCTCATTAATGTTCTTTGAATCCTTAATGTTATTGCTCATTAATGTTTTTTGGATCATTAAATGTGCGTTATTGAGCAGTATCTCTCGTACTGCTTGCTGGGTCACGGTTTGAATCCCGGAGCTGAAAATGGATGATGTGTTTAAGCCTCTCGCTCTAGATCTCTCCATGGTATAGAACCAGTACTCCTAAATCAGGAGCCGCCTCGGTGGCGCAGTGGTCTAAGCGATGGCCTCTGATCATTCGTCCGTAAGGGGTCCGGGTTCGAATCCCGGTGAGGCATGGATGTTGTGTTTGTCTTACGGCACTGGCTCTCTCCCTTCCCTGGAACCAGTGACCCTAAATTAGGGACGGGCGACTGCTTATAGCCCATTGAGTTGCTCACGGTGGTCGTTAAACCTTCAATCAAAAAAAAAAAAAAAAAAATCAGGAAAGGGCGGCTCATAGTCTACAATCGTCATTTGTTCATCAGGGACGTCTACAATCGTCATTTGTTCATCAGACTTCGGAATCAGGATGGGCGAGCGTTATTTTTGGTGGGGCAAACTTGATAGCAATTTTTTGTTTTACGAAACACTGAAAGAATGAGTTTTTAATGCTTCTCACTACCGGCTACAAAGGAATTCGTGCAATTCCCACCTCCTCCACATGGACACACATACATACGTGGATCTGACTAGTTACGCCACTGGTGTAAGATACAAGCGTTACCAGGATGTCGCCTTCGATTTTTTGCTTGCTCTGAATGCAGTGTTTTAAATTGATTTTCAAAATTTTGCACTTTTGCTTACGAAAATACATATAGTACTGCATGTGAACAATTTATTTAAAGTAAAATGTCGTTTGTGTTTATCTAAATTCAATTTTAACGTGGTGCCCCGCAGACACAATACCTCCCCCCTCCTTAACTTCCTTCCTTCAGGCCAGCGACATTGTCTTCCACTCTTCTTCTACAAATCAGACGTCAGCTACTTCTTGCACTTTCACTGTCAGTCTTAAGAGCACTAGTGCAGCTTTAGATTTCACTTTCCGTGTTGGAATCCCCTATTTTGTAAAGTAAACAAACAGCAGAGTAATTAGTAATTTTCACCCTCAGTGAATACCTAAGTATCTACCCTCCTCATTAGCTCCTGTCCATACAAACATGAAAAAGAGGCTTAAACTAAGGAAATGGAAAAGTAGAAAACAATTGAATTTTCGTGCCCTGCGGATGCTATTTTGATAACTTTTTCTTGGAGACATAAACAACCCACTTCCTAGGGGGAAATACGTAGAGCTACATGAAATAAAACACAAGACTTAGTACTTGGCAAAGTCCAGATTATATTTTAAAGTTAAATATACTGAAAATGACACATATTCAGCTGGGTGGGCAAAACAAATTTCAAGGTGGGATCAAGCCCAGTCGCGCATTTCCTTGGGGACGTCCCTGCTTCTCATGCTGAGGTATGGATATGCTCATATCAATAGCCCGCTAATATAAAGAGTTATATTAAGGAGCACGCACATACGAGTATTGGTATCATGTGTAAAGTAAAAAGGCATAATGCAAAGTAAATTACTCTCTGTCAGAAATGAAAGTTCCTGATATGAATTCATTCTCAAGAGAAGTGTCAACTTTACCAAAAAGTACATGTTATTTGCCATAATCAACGCATTTTTGTTCTTATCACGTATAATATCTACAAGAAACTCGAAGCACACATGAGCATATTCCGTATAGAAGAACTTTTAAACTGCTTAGGTATGACAAACTTCCCTGGCAGCAGGGATTTATACAAGGATTTATACACTCCCACTCAGAATCACCTTTCAGCTCCCTCTCCCCAAATATTTACTCAGACATTCACCCCCAAAAAATCTCAGAACACTCCATTTTAAGGTTTGCAACACACACAAACACATTCATACACTTTTTAAATTTTAAGTATTAGTCCCTTTTTTTTTTTTTTGTTATCATATAGTACAATAGCAGTTGGATTTAGAAGAATTTTTGAGCTTTACATTGAAGTATCTTTTACCATAATAGAATAATATCTCTTTCTTTTTTAATTTGAAATTGATGTATCGTCATTATCATCATTGTCAACCATTGTCAATCTACTGCTGGACGAAGGTCTCGCCAAGTTTCCTCCACAACGGTCTGTCTTGTGCCAGTCTCCTCCATGTCACTCCCGCATACTTTCGAATTTCATCCACCCATCTCCCATGTGGTCTTCTTCTGGGTCTTTTCCTGTCCCTTGGAATCCAATCTAAAATTTCGGCTGTCCATCGATGGTCTGTCCTTCTGGCAGTATGTCCAGCCCATTGCCATTTCAGGGATTTAACTCTGATCATGATGTCTTCCATTCTTGTCATTTTTCGGATCCACGAGTTCCTCTTCTTATCTCTCCTGGTTACACCAAGCATGCACCTCTCCATGCTACTTTGAGTTGTGTGCAGCCTTTGTACGTCTCTTTTAGTTAAGGTCCATGTCTCTGCACCATACGTAAGCACTGGAAGGATGCATTGATCAAACACTTTTCTTTTAAGACGTAATGGCATATTACTCTTGAAAATTATGTTGTTTCTGTCAAAAAGCTCTCCAGGCAAGTTTTGTACGCCGATTAATTTCTTCATCAATGTGACCCTCACTTGATATCTGCTGTCCAAGATAAACGTACGTGTCTGTTATCTCCAGCTTTTCTCCATCAATCAATAAATCTTCATTTCTTGTAAAAGCATTGAACATCCCTTTTGTCTTCTGAAAGTTCATTTTTAATCCCACTTCTTTACTCTTCTCAACAAGTTCCTGGATCATACTCTGAAGCTCTGATGGGGTAGTTGCAAAAATGACTACGTCATCAGAAAAACGAAGTTGGGTTAGATAAACTCCATTAATCTTTATCCCTTTGTTTTCCCAGTTCAGTGATTGAAAGACATTTTTACAATGTAGCATTAAAGAGCTTCGGAGATATGGTGTCACCTTGTCTCACGCCCTTTCCAATTTTTAGGTGTATTGTATTTTCAAACAGCCGAATCTTTGTAATTGCATTTTCATAGATGTTATTAATAATATTAATGTATGCCTCTTCAATACCGCAGGATTTCAGAGCCATTGTAACTGCTGATGGTTTCACCGAATCAAAGGCTTTTTCATAATCGATAAAAGCCATGCACAATGGAAGTTCATATTCCCTCGCTCTTTCAATTAGTTCTCTCAGTACGTGGATATGATCTATTGTGCTGTAGCCACTCCTGAATCCAGCTTGTTCTCTCGGTTGAACCATGTCCAGTGTTACCTTCAAGCGGTGTGAAAGAACTTTAGTGAAGATTTTATAAACTACTGATATATCAGTATAGGAGGCTGATAGATCTGTAGTTTCCGAGATCCTCAATGTCACCTTTCTTATGTAGCAGGATCATTGTAGCTGTGTTCCAATCCTCAGGAATCTTCCCTTCATTAAGGCATGGAGTGAAAATTTGGGCGAGTACTGTTTCTATTTCTCCACTTGCTTGTTGTATGATGTCTACAGTAATTCCATCTTCTCCTGGAGCTTTTCCCCGCTTCATGTTCTTGATTGCATGAGCAACTTCTGCTGGAAGGACTGAAGAACTCTGGTACTGGTACCTTTCACGATGTCTGGAGTACATGTATCTTCCTTTCATATAATTTGGGGTAGAAATCTTTCACTCTTGTCAAAATTTCGCCTTTATTTCTTGTTCCAGAACCATCTTCTTTTCTCAGTGCCATAATCTGTTTTCTTCCCTTACTGAGATGTACCTTTGCTATCTTTAGGCTTTGGTTGTTTTCAATTGCTTTCCTCACTAGTTCACAGTTGAATTTCCTTACGTCTTCAGTGATACCTTTTGGTACTGTCTTGCATAGCTCTATATATTCCACTTTGGAAGTCACATCTTCTTTAGTTGTCCTCATCTCTCTTCTTTATTGCATCAACATTTTGGTTTTTCCTGATAATTTGTTAACATGCAACTTGTTCTTAGACGCAGCTAATTTTGTTGCTGTTTCCATAAGAGCTTTGGTTACTTTTCTGTTAACTTCAGAAATATCCACTTCTTCCGATGTTAGGCCTTCTAAAGCACAGAATCTTTTCTTCAGTTCCAACTTGAAGGTGTTATGGTGCTTTTTAAGGTTGGATTATGTCAATACATTTTGTTTGTCTTATGAGCTTGCCACGTTCGAGTTTAGAGTTGAGGTGCATCTTACATCTCACCAATTTATGGTCACTACTTGTGTTGAACTTGTTTAGCACACTGCAGTCTTCTATGACGAATTTTTTGTTACACATAATAATATCAATTTCACTTGTTGTCTCATTTGGATGTATCCATATACATTTTCTGTGTGGCTTTTTCTTGAAAAAGGAGTTCAAGATGAAAAACCCTTCTGCCTCTGCAAACTCAACGAGAGTATTTCCACGCTGGTTTCTGTTACCCTGACCGAATTTACCTACTGAAGTTTCATTCTGTTGCCGTTGCCCTATTTTTGCATTGAAATCTCCCATAATTATCTTCAAGTGCTGCTTACCTTTATTATTTAGATCACGAATTTCCTCATAAATTCTTCAATTTCTTCTTCAGGATGACTTGTGGTGGGTGCATAAGTTTGAATAATCTGAGCCTTGTATCTTCTCGAGAGTTGGATAACGAGTCGTGCAGCTCTGTCAGAGGAACTTTCAATTTCTACAACTTTATCCTTCAGTTTCTTGTTTATTATAAATCTAACACCACTAGTTCTGCCAGTATCTGTCCCACGATAGTAAAAGAGATGTCCACTTTTCAGTTCAATGAGATCTTCTCCTTTTCTCCTTACCTCACTTAGCCCGACGATGTCCCACTTGATCCTTTGTAGTTCCTCTTCCAATTCAAGAAGCCTTGAATCAGAAGATAGGGAGCGTCCATTATACGTAGCCAAGGTCAGCATCAGATGGCAGCCTAGTTCGGTCCTCCGGGGATTCTTAGCACCCTCTGCCTTCAAGTCGCACTGGCCGCTGCCTTGGCCAGGTACATTCCAGCTGCCGGAGACTGAGGGCCATGATTTAAGTTGTAGAGTCATTTTGGAGGGGTTTGGCCATAACTCACCACGCTGGCCAAGCGGGTTGATGAGTGTGGGATAGCATTTCCTCTAATCCCGATGGTATAGTTATACCGCTATTGGTGGTCTGAAATCTATGTACATAGCAGTTTAATATTTCTTTTTTAGTTTTCCTTGAGCAAAGCGCATGTTTAAAATGAGTCGCTGCAACCAGAACAGAAACGTATGCAGGTCCGTAACCAGTGTTTCTTTCATGACCTATTGGTCGGGGGGACAAATGGAGCCTTAGGAGGGAACATGTTTTCCATTTTCCATACATATACTGTATGTAATTTTTGTACTATATTTACATATATAGAAATAATTAATATATATACATATAGTAATTACTTCTTCAAACGTTTCAAGAACAAACTTTCTCCAGCTAAAGTGAGGGGGGGAGGGGGATTCAAAGATTGCAAATTGCACTACAGCCACAAAATCTCATTCTGAAAACAGTCAATCGCGAAATAAAAATATATAATCATCTAAATGCTGACAGATAAATAGAAATTAGGCTAAAACATGAAATTTAACTTGCCAATTTTCTATAATAATTATTTTGTTTTCACCAACGGAACTTTAGAATAGAGTAGCACTGCATAATACCTTTTTTTTTTCCCGTATGATCTAATAATTACAATTTAAAATGCACAAGCGAAATTAAAACTATGGAATGAAACCCCCAGTTGGGATGAATAATTTACAAATGATTTTTAGTACTTACATAAAAAAATACAGAATAAGAAATAATCCACGAAGTTCATAATGGACACGCAGTTCATTTAATCACTTTTATTCAGTTACACTGGTGCTTTTTCGTTTTGTTTTTCTACGTTCGTTACACTGAATGGCTTGAAATTCTCATCTATTAAAATGCATTCAACACACTTCTGAGCCTAAATAGCGATTTCCTGACTATGAGGTATGACTATTATACTGTATGACTATTATATTTTGAATTGCCTTAATACACTTTTCAGGAAAAATGAACTATAATTGAACAAATATTAAAAAAATAACATAATTGGAGAAACATATGTAGCATCAAAAGAAACGAAACTTTCTTTTTCATTAGAGCCTTAGTTTATTAACATTTGGCTTAGTAATATAAAATTTTTCGGGGGGGGGGACTTCGCCCTCTCGGATGTGTGTCTGAAAGAAAGATTGCCCGTAACCAGACAGAGCAGTTGAGAGAGGCAGCTGATGATTTAGGTCAGGCAAAGGATATGGAAGATGTCAGACACTGGTCTGTGTCAGGGCTAGCGTCTGTGTGTGAGTTGCTGTGACGGGAAAACAAATGCAGGTCTCGCATCCTTTCCTTGCTACAGCCCTAAACGTATGTGCATATCTATTCATTTTAATCTGAACCAAATTTTCAGATATGCATCTGAATCATTTCAGCCGGCACACGATTTTTGAGAATATGCATGTCTACTGTGTCAGCAATCCACGTTAATTCTTAGCTGTTTTTGCCTTATTTTGGAAAGCATTTACACATGAACGATAAATTATAAAATCAGCACAAAAGCAAAGTAACCGTTTGAAGTATTGGGGGAAAAATATATTCCTGGTGCTAACCATCCTGAACTTGAAAAAATTCAACAGTTCTCCATTTTTTTAAATTTTTCCCCAGTTTTAATCATAGGTTTACGCCTAAATACTTCGCGATAAATTTTTTAAGCGTTTCAAATATTTTCTTTCATTAACACTCCCCCATTTTGGCCTAGTAGTTCATAACTCGGCGAACAATGCTCATTTAAATCTTTACCGCTTTCCTTGCAAATGTGCTGTCATCTAGTAAATCTTCAAAGTTTCAAAATTACTTACTGTCTATAATATTGTCAAGATTTGCTGAGTTTTCTGATAGCACACAGGTTCTCTCAGAAGTAACGAGGTAATTGATTTAGTTGTCGATTTTATCAGTTTTTGACACAGTGTTGAATTTCGTTTTCTGAAAACTTATTGTTACCCAAAACATACAATAAAAAATTTCAGCATATTATATACTGTATATGTACATAAATTATTCCGACTAACATTAAATTTAAAAAATAACACACCCCGTATGAATGTATGTAATTTTTTAAATGAATATTGGCATAAATAAACACTGATGTGCGCGCGGGTTAAAAAAAATACTCTTGAATAAGTGAGACAAATTTTATAAGCATTGTAAGACCGTATGATGTAGAGGAAAATTGTTGATTGTAACGAAAATGTTAAATTTATAAAACATTCGCAAAGAAGAAATATTTCTTTTTTTTAATTTTGCCGTAGTTGAAATAATGGGTAAACCTTCTAATTGTGGCCCAGAAATAGTTTTCTGAAATGACGATAGATGGCGACACGTTATTGCTACATCGTAAAGCATTGCGTTACGTTGTGAAAGTGGCAAAGGAAGTGAATAATATGGATTAAAAGGTTGTCCTTAAAAGGACCTTTATGAATGTACATTGTAGCATATGTGTGAAATATTTATTATGACGGAAGAATAAGTTTTCCTCACTTTAAAAGATCATCATTTGTTTCCTTCATGTGATGAATGAAGGACAAGAAGAGGTCCGGACCCGACGCGATGGACCTTCCCCGTATGTGCGTCACTGTTCTCAACACCAGACGAATAAAGTTCGTTTAAATGATGAAAAACTTGATTTTAACAACTGCAGAAACATCTTTTTGTTTTATCATTTTAACTTTTTAATAATTTACAGTTTTTGGCAATTGATGAAACTATATGACAGCAAGACATTACCAAACGATGAACAATAGAAACAGAACTGCAATGCAATCCTGAGTGCCACGTCACTTAGCTAAGCATTGCGAAAATCCTCGTGCTATTGAAAAGTAATTTCCACCTTGTTTCAGCAGCTTTAGTGAAAATGGGCAGTAGATGTTGCCTAAGAGAAATCGCATAACAGCAGTTCAAATTCCTAAAACGTAACGGTCGTAACCTTTAAATAGTTTTGCGAAAGTGTGGCTTCACTTTAATTTCGGTTATGATAAAGAGAGACGGGGGGGGGGGGGGGCAGAAAGGATAAAACGTGGCTAAAATAAGTCAATGAGAAAGACAGCTTAATTATTGGTAATGGGATTTCAAAAGTACACAAGTAAGCAGTAGTAGTTAAGACTGAATCTTTTCTCAGTTCTGAATTTACGTATTTCACATTTCTCTTAACCCCTCTTTTATAATTTCCTTCGCTCCGTGCATAAGTTTTCAGCGTTTGATGGTCGAATAGATGTTTTGAATCTTTTCCATGGTATGCAACGAAATGTACAACCACTTCTATGGTCTACTAGGCTGCATTTTCTTCTAGAAGAACTTACAGTTCTGCCCTCTGCATCTACTTCGGCAGTCCGCTACGCTCCTTGTCCTCCACGAGGCAAGAACACCACTTCTGAACTTCACGAACAACTCATGACAGGTGATTGCACTTACAGATTTCTCGCCGTATGCAGAACAATCCATTCTCGTGCTTGTGCAGAGGTTCTCACGAGATTAAATGTGAATAGCAGACAGTGACGCTTTGTAGTTCGCCACGCTCTAGCTCAGCTAACCGCACGTGTGGGCTGTTTGCCAACACATGTCGTTTGGTGCAGTGTTGCCACCTTACCTCCACAGCACGAAATCGTGACAAAAAGTGAAACGTTTCGTTTTTACTGCTCACTATGTAAAGCACCGGAAACTTATGCATACAATTAATAATTAAAAAACAGTTTTCAATTATATATTCCTGCAACTTGCCAATGCCATAACTCTTACGATTCCAAAGTTACAAACTACACGCGCGCTTCCGAAATCTTACAAAAACTCACCTAGCACTTAATATTAACATTTTTTTTTTTTTTTTTTTCAGTTTTGTGGTGTTTTATACTAGTTAAAGAATTCCACTAAACGCTTTTGACCTAATGGTAAAAGAACTCGAGGACAAGAAAATAAAAATGAATTGAACTAATGACTTACAATTTCGTGAAGACAACCACTTTTGTTATATTTATCGTAGGAGGTAGTAAATTATAAGCACACGGTTGCAACAACACTATATAACGAAGTAAATTTCTCCGTCATTTTTATCCGCACCAGGATTCGAACCCGGGTCCTCTCATTCCGGAATAAGTTGCTCTACTAATTGAGCTACGCGGACGCTTTATTCTGATTCCTATCTGCCTTTATGTCGTGTGCGTCCTTCTGGCAGGTACGTCACATCTCCTGGTACGTTAGAACTAATAAAACCATGGTTGCAGGAACACACACCAAATATTACAAAACGCAGATTTCTGTAATACCAAACTGATTTTAACAAAAATTAGTTCAGGTTATAAAAACGAATTTCTAACAAGCAGAGAGAGTTATCGTCATTGAAGTAGCAAGTGAGCCAAACGCCGATAGCGTCTCAACACCAATCACACTGCACCTCAAGAGAGAGAAAAGTCAAGGTAACAAATAAAAAAATCGCGATCTTTGATTATTTTATCTGTTACATTGGTTTCTGAACGACTGCCAGTGCTGCAGCATCAAGAGAAACTTTTGGAAGTTCAGACATGACGCTAAGTTTCGAAACCCTAATCGCGGGATAAACAAATTTACATAAAAGATAGCAACCCAAAAACGGAAAGTTAAATGCAGGCTATATACGTCACAACCACCAGAATCTTTTTGTCACTATTTCCCAATTTCCATCAGTTTTCTAATCCCTTCAACCATGAAAATGTTAATTCTAATTGGATTCAGTCTTTAATTCTGACAGGCCTTTTTCGTCGATCACTTCGCGTTCTGTTCATAATATCTTTTGTTGTTGCTGTCTGGTAGTTTATAAAGACCCCCATGCGCAACTCTAAGGGCTATAATAGGCAGTCGCCCGTCCCTAATTTAGGACCACTGGAGCAGCATTTTCATGGTACTACCTGACATGTTCACCAGCTTTCTGTCATCAAAAAATAACAAATAATGCTCACCTAAGTTATCAATCCACTGCTGGAAGAAGGTCTCCCCAAGTTTCTTCCACAACGGTCTATCTTGTGCCAGTCTCCTCCATGTCACTCCCGCATACTTTTGAATTTCATCCATCCATCTTTCATGTGGTTTTCCGAGTCTTTTCATGTCCCTTGGAATTGAGTCTAGAATTTCAGCTGTCCATCGGTGGTCCGTTCTTCTGGTAATACGTCCAGCCCATTGCCGTTTCAATGATTTTACTCTGATCATGATGACACACACACACAGTCGAGTCACGTTACTTTGACCACCTCCTACTTTTGACGTCAACAGCGTGTAATTAATGAAAGAAGGCACGCGTCGTGAACTGGTTTAGAGGGTATATTAGGTGTGCTGTAGGCATTCTGAAAGCATATCACTCGTTGCTGTCATGGATAAAAGGAGCGATTTATCAGATTTACAAAAAGGGATGATTATCGGCTTTCGGGCCAAGGGTGGCAGTATTTCTGAAACAGCGCAGTTTGTGAACTGTTCGCGTGCTGCTGTGGATAAAGTGTATCGTGATCGGAGAAATGGCACCCTTGCGAATAAGCGACGTCGAGACTGTAGAGTAACCACATGTCATTGATATGAGAGGCGAACGTCGGCTTCAAAGCTGCGTGAGGACCGATCGACAAGCTACAGTGGAGTAACTCACTGGCCGCATGAACCAGGGGGCTACCGGAAGTGTGTCTAAAACGACAGTTCGGCGAACCCTGCTGCGTATGGGGCTCCGATGCAGACGGATGGTCGCTGCACCTATGGTAATGAAGGTTACATTTCCAGAAAAAGGCTTACATTTACACGGCAGTATCGGAATTGGACCTCCGCTGATTGGCAAAGGATTGCCTTCTCCAATGAGTCACGTTTTCTGCTTCATCAAAAGGATGGACGTTGGCGTATAAGGCAAGAAACATCGGAGAACGAACGCTCTTTAACCATTGCTGGAAGAACACAAGCTGGTGGGGGCAGCGCTACGGTCATTACCAGCCTACTCGTGTGCTACTGTTAACTGCTCGTCGTTGCAAATTACGCCTCGCCTGGTGCTGGAAACATCAATCCTAGACCTGTGCAAAGTGGTAAGTGGTGTCAGATGAATCCCATTTTCAGCTGTACCGAGTTGACCGCAGGATGCGGGTGTGGTGTTGGCAGCATCAGATCATGGCTCCGTCGTGCCAGGTCGGCTCTGTTCAAGGCGGTGGTGGCTCTGCGATGGTTTGGGGAGCCTTCTGGTGGAAGACATAGTTACATTAGTGTGTCTGAAGAGGTCCTTAATCGCTGCTTGCTATCAGTAGGTGCTGGCTGATTACCTACACGCTTCCGTGACCTGTGTGTATCCAGCGGCTGATGGCCTGTTACAGAAGGACAATGCACCGCCTTATCGGGCAGCAATCACCCAAAGCATGGCTCGAGGAGTACTCATCTGAGTTTGGAACCATCCAGTGGTCCCCAAGGTCCCCGGATTAAGACCCTGTGGAAGCTCTCTGAAACGCCGTGGAGCCGACCATCAGATTCATGGATGCTGAACCGATGTCTCGGGTGGAGTTGTGAACATTACTGCAACAGGCGTGGTTGGCATTACCTCCGAAAACTCTCCGGCATCTGGTAGAGTCTATGCCTCCTCGTGCACAGGCTGAGTGTGTACACGTATGCATGTTTGTATCCTGAAGTTGTTGCAAGCAGTGTTTTAGTCTTCTTTCATAGCATTGGCATCCTTAAAACAGGTAAGCTGCTTTCCACCTATTTTTTAGAACTCGTTAGATCGAGGTTAAAAAATAAGAATGTTATGCAGCAAGCTATTAATATAAAAAGATAGGAATGTTATAAAGACGAGGGAGCCCATGAGTTTTCGGGGCCCGAAGGCAGATGACTCCCCTGCTTCATGACATTAATTCCCCTGACTTGAGGGCACCAGGAATTATCAAGTTTAGGACATTGTACTGAATTCGTTTCTAAGTTGCTGCTAATCAGTTTTTATTCGGCTTTTTCTCATATTTTTTATTGCAGCACTGTTTTACGCAAAATAAAGCTGTACATTCGAAACATTTTTTTTTTTTTTCAGATTGGGAGTCTAACAAACACCGTGAGCAACTCAATGGGCTATAAGCAGTCGCCCGCCCCTAATTTAAGGTCACTGGTTCCAGGGAAGGGAGAGAGCCAGTGTCGTAAGACAAACACAACATCCATGCCACACCGGGATTCGAACCCGGACCCGTTCACGGACGAATGGTCATAAGCCAACGCTTAGACCACTGCGAAACTTGCTATTCACAAAAAAGATATGTATATTTCAAATAGAATAATAGCCCCATACAACATTACGGATTTCTTATCCAGAGCGGAAATTTCTTATGCAAAGCATTTTTTTTTCTTTTTTTTTTTATGTATGTCGACGCTATGAAGAAGAATCTTTAGTAATGCAATTATTCTCGATACTTATTCAATTGCTTTCCGCTCTGGATAAGAAATCCGTGATGTTCTTCAGCAACGCCGCATTTAAAATGCATTAACCTTCTTCCCGTCAATTTCTATAAGACCCCATTTTTCAGGTACATAAATGGTTGAATAAATCTGTAATTCTCAGCTAGGTCTTGATGGGAAGACATTTCTGTCTTGCCATAGATAAATCGGGAGCAAAAATTGGGAAAATTCTACGATAGGAAGGGAGAGCCGCAAATTGAATCTTGTCCATCCAATAATCTTACTGGAGGAAAAGACGGCCCCATCCATTATTTCCCTCCTGTTTTATTAAATAAATTTCTTATTCTTTGCACATATCATTTCACATATCATAATTGCATTTATAAAAAACGTAAGATAAATGTTTTTTTTTTTTTTTTTTTTTTGTGTGCTACTCAACAATTAGAATTGTACTTTCAAGTTTTGAAACATGCGTCGAATCTTCCTTTTTATCTTTCCCACATTCTCTTAAAGTTTACTTCTGACAACGGGATACAAGAGATAACTTCCTCCCATCTCTTTAAGTTGCCCCTTCCCCCTCAGTAATTTGGAGAAGTCGACAGTTCTTCTTTTCTTTATAACTATTTAGGAACTGAAGTTTAAATCCGGTGGCGCAGTGGTCTAAGCGCTGGCTTATGACCATTCGTCTGGGAAAGGGTCCAGGTTCGAGTCCTGGTGAGGCATGGATGATATGTTTGTCTTATGGCACACTGTCTTTCTCTCCCTTCCCTGAAACCAATGACCCTAAGTTAGGGACGGGAGTCTGCTCATAGCCAATTGAGTTGTACAAGGAGGTCGTTAAACCATCAATCACATAAAAGAAAGAAATTTATCTCTTATCCTAAATAAATAAGATTTTTTAGATAATTAAATTCCCTTATCTTATATTTCAATTTTACGAGAAGTACTTTAACTCAGATTTCCGATAACTTTAGTTTTGTTTAAAGTTTAAAAAAAAAGAAAAAAAAAAAAAAAAAGAAATCTCCCCACTTCGTGCACAAGTTGCTTTGCGAAAATTTCTTCACACCTGTGTCGCAACAACTATTAAATTACTACAAATATCCTTTCCACTGATTCATATATATGACAAATGCTTAAAGTATAAATCAAAGTGATGTGCTGATAAAAACTACAGACTTGTTGACTTCCTCTGCATAATTGAAGCACTGCGTCTATTCCCATTGGTCCTCAAAGCTGCTTTTTTAACACGGTGCGGAAGTTTCATCAGCTCAGTTATATGCTTCTCATTTTTTTTTATTATTTTTTAATATTTGGCAAAAACTTTTGAAATTTTATAGATGCGAATCCGTTTTTTGGTGTAAATATGACATGGATGGTAAGTCAGATAATATCCGAAAACTTGAAAATTTCGTCGTCCTGGAGCGGGAATCGAACCAGGATATCGGAACATCGCAGTTCCGGGAGTCGTGGATTCGATTCCCGCTTCAAGACGACGAAATTTTCAAGTTTTCGGATATTATCTGACTTACCATCCATGTTATATTTACACCAAAAAAAAAAAAAAAAAAAACGGATTCGCATCTTCAAAATTTGTGTTGTATGGTGTAATCCCGTATTCCATTCATGAAAAACCTTTGAGTTGAAAACTGGCAATATCTGCATTCCCGTTCTAAATTAATCTGTAATCGGATGAAATGTAAAATGATAAAAAAAAAAAAAAAAAAAATTGTTAGCCAGTTTTCGACTACTCACCCTCGAGGCCTAAGGCTCGCATGCATTATACAGCACTGGCTTAACGTTTTCGTTCTGTCTTCAAGAATACACCGATTAATTGTACGGGATGGTCGGATTTTATGATAATTTAAAATAGGAGTATTAATAAAATCTCACTTTATACACCCCCTTCTAATCATCAGGAATCGCTTGATTTCAAAGCTGGTGGACCTAATGAACTCTGCTTTTTACTCTATTGTCATTTGTCGTATTGTAACGTACCAGGAGATGTGACGTACCTGCCAGAAGGACGCACATGACATAAAGGCAGATAGGAAACAGAATAAAATATCCGCGTAGCTCAACTGGTAGAGTGACTTATTCCGGAATGAGGGGATCCGGGTTCGAATCCTGGCGCGGATAAAAATGACGGAGAAATTCACTTCGTTACGTTATAGTGGCGCCCGAACTATCCGGATGACCCGATCGTTCACAATCTCGCAATGGTGTGATGTTATTTCCACACCGCGAGATAGGAAAAATAAGAGCAGCACTTCGAAAAATAAAAAAAAATAAGGGGGAGATGATGTAACGTACCAGGAGATGTGACGTACCTGCCAGAAGGATGCACATGACATAAAGGCAGATAGGAAACAGAACAAAATGTCCGCGTAGCTCAACTGGTAGAGTGACTTATTCCGGAATGAGGGGATCCGGGTTCGAATCCTGGCGCGGATAAAAATGACGGAGAAATTCACTTCGTTATAGTATGATGTCGTCACTACAGAAAAAATGCCAGTAATCGTTTGTCAGTACGTATCTGGTGAACCACACTGTTGTACGTGCATTGGAACTTCTCCGATTGATCTCGGTTACTGTTGTACAAATATTTTAACATTCGTTATTGTTTTAATTTGATATTTTATAGGCTGTCATAGCGTCATACAAGCGATTATCAAGTAATTGCATTAGAGCAAAAACGAGGAGGCGCGGATTCAGTCAGCACAGACAAATTTATAGATTTAATTGCGGATTCGATCAGCACAGACAAATTTATAGTTTTATATTGGCGTCCGACAGTGAAAAACGGATCCACTGGCTGTTGGGTTCTACTTTAAATGTGTGATGTTCGTTCCACACACTGGCGCCAACTATGGGGGTGCTCAGGGGCTTGAGCACCCCTCAGAAGTTTTGTTATATGTACTGGATTCATACTTAAATATTTAGTTCCACTTTACATAAAATTAAATAAGATAATCGGAATATTGCACAAATATCTGGTTTCTATAAAAAAAAAACAATATCTTAAAAAAATCGTATTCTACCGATACCAAATAAACACTTAAGAAATAAGACAGCCAAGCAAGCGAGAAATCGGGGGTGCAGGATGTGGTTTGTACTCTACCTTTCTAATTGTCTAAAGCTACAGATTTCATTTTTTAATTTTTTTCTCAGTCACGTTCCTTGCACATTGGTAAGTTGTCAGCAGCTCACAATGCACGCAATGAGCTTCGGTAGGGTCATAAATCCATAAATGTCAGAATGAATGACTGTTCGAAAGCAGAAGACACACGGGAGTAATGAATGACTGAGTAATGAATGACTGTTCGAAAGCGGGAGTAATGAATGACTGTTCGAAAGCAGAAGACCCACAGCGAGACTGCAAATGATCTTTTCTCGTTCAAAGGATAGTTTTGAAGGGTTTTTTCTTTGCTGTTGTTGTTGCAGTTATTATTTGTTTGACATAATTCTGTTGAGGCTTTTTTTCTTCCCAGCTTTATAAAACATATAAGCAGTCACTAATAGTAACACCAATCAATCCACGCAGGGGTGATGTGCCAAATCGATAACAACCGGTTCACATAGACTGCAAGATGAATGATCGATAACAACCGGTTCACATAGACTGCAAGGTGGGGTGGAGATTTCCGTTTTTTTTTTTTTTTTTTTTTTTGATTGGAGGTTTAACGACCACCGTGAGCAACTCAATGGGCTATAAGCAGTCGCCCGTCCCTAATTTTAGGGTCACTGGTTCCAGGGAAGGGAGAGAGCCAGTGCCGTAAGACAAACGCAACATCCATGCCTGACCGGGATTCGAACCCGGACCCCTTACGGACGAATGATCAGAGGCCAGCGCCTTAGACCACTGCGCCACCGGGGCGGCGATTTCCAAGTTACACTTGCTGATCAAAGCAAAAAATTCACTGTGATATATGCTGCGTTATACGCTAAATGCTAACAATAAACAAGTAAGGAAAATAATACAGTGCAACGATTATGAAGCGCGTTGCATTCTAACACTGAACACGTCAGTTTGTTTGGTACTGCTAGAGCAAGCTCCTACTGTCTGTTTTGACAAATGATATATACTGCCAATCTCAGCCTTTTTTAACAGGTTTGGTTTTCTGGTAGTAGTCCCAAACAAAATGCTCAAATTTTGTCCAAAAGAAAACAAAATTATAGGAGCTCTTGTACGCACATTACAGAAAATTAAATTGGAAGAATTAAAACGAGGTTCGAGAATTTGGTTGCTATAAAAAATGTAATACCTTTATTATGAAATCATGTACCGGTTTGTTCGCATTTACACTGAAGACAAGGTTCACTTAGACATCTAAAATTTCAACACTGGAAATGGTACCTGCCTTTTAAATTTCAGCACCCCTCGCATTTTTCAGAAGTCGGCGCCTATGGTTCCACACATCGTCTGGAATTTATGAAAGGTTCCATCTTCGCTTCAGAAAAAAAGATTAAGAGAGAGATGATGTGAGGTGCTACAGAGGTGAAGCACTTGTCAAAACGACAAATCTGGGACCGTACATTCCGTCGGTGTAGCTTAGTCTGTTAGAGCAACTAACTCCGAGGAGCGAGGAGACACAGAATCGATCCTCCGTCACCCACAAATTTCTGTTTTCACAGAATGCTTCATCAGAAAAAATGACCCTGTAAAATAATTGGTCGTCCATATCCATTCCCTCGAATCTATTGCAGCAGAAGTGACATCAGTTGAGTTTATTATTTTCATTCAGTGCCTGCAGAGGTTCAAATTTGTGCGGTTAGAAAGTAAATCTGGGTGGCAGGATCTTTCCACAGCTGGCTACACTCATTGCCATAAAAATCCGCGCACCAAGAAAAAAAACCCCACGCGATTAACGCAAAACTCGGCGAATAGCTACGGGGAGGCAGACATGCAAATGATTAATGTTTCGTGCGATTATTCTGCCTGCCCGCTCGTCCAAGACCGGCGCTGCAATCACAATCCTTGGGGCTTATAAGGTGCCACGTAGGGGACTCCACATTTGTGCCGAAGTGCACGGTAAGAGTCAGGTGAGATCCCTGAGCGATGGACATGCCGAGGAGCCGCCGTAGATGTGCGCACGGGCAACTGACGGAGTTTGAACGAGTCCGTATGGTCTGGATGAGAAATGCAGGGTTGCCGGTGGGCCGAATCGGCTGTCATTTGGGCCGGTCGGAGAGTACGGTGCGATCGTGGTAGAAGCAATGGACACGGGAAGGCACCCAGACATGGCGGACTGGTTCTGGACGACCCAGATACACCACCAGAAGAGAAGACCGTGGATCGTGAGAGCGGCACGTATAGATGCACCGACGTCCGTGTCCAATATCCAGAGACATTTGGCAGCTATACAAGGGACTCCTGTGTCCGCCAGAACCATTTCTAAACGCCTGGCAGAGGCGAATCTGCACTCTCGACGGCCCTTACGCTTTCTGCCATTAACACCTTACCATCGCTGGCGTCGATTGCAGTGTTGTCAGTAACGAGCAACGTGGAATGATACGGACTGACGACGTATGGTGTTCAGCGACGAATCCTGCTTCTGTATGGGAACGGAAGATCACATTGTCAGAGTGTGGAGGACCGCAGGTGAGCGCTACAATCCCAAATTCACTGTACAGCGGCTCACGTCCCGAACTGCAGCCGTGATGGTCTGAGGAGGCATCGTGTACGACAGCAGTGATCCGAGGGTCGTTGACAGCCCAGCGCTAATTACAGGAAATCCTGCGGCCCCATGTGCTGCTTTCCTGGCCTAGTGGCCCGGAGCCATTTTCCAGCAAGATAACGCCCGGCTGCACACGGCTCGGGTTTCCCAGGACTGTCTGCGTCATGCTTCGACGCTTCCCGTGTCCTGCCAGATCGCCTCATCTCTCGCACATCGAGCACGTGTGGAACCATATGGGAGGCCAGCTTTCTCCATGTCCCAGTGTTCGTGATTTAGAGCGTCAGTTGAAAGAAGTTAGGTCCAATCTGTCCCAGGATAACATACGGCTTCTCTTTGACTCCATGCCGGACCGTATCACCGAATGTATCCGAGCACGAGGCTGTCCGACGCGATACTAACGCTAACCGGAATGTGTACCTTATATCTGCGGGGAAATCGTCCTGCTACTGTGATATTGTAATCACTTCTGTCCTTTGTATGTACCATTTCACTACTGAAATCTCATTGCAATCTGATGCCTTCTTCTTGGTGCGCGGATTTTTATGACAATGCGTGTATTTATATAGTCTCACTTGCCCTACATTATCTCTATTCTTCATCCCTCAACGTTTCCTGGAGTCTCTAGTTTTTTTTTTTGTTTGTGCTAATCGGAAGATACGTGCGTGATATAGTGAAATTGGTGTACATAGGTGGATGTGGAAACCTCTTGGTCGCGGCATTCGACGGTATAACGAAGTAAATTCCTCCGTCATTTTTGTCCACGCCGGGCTCGAACCCGGGTCCCCTCATTCCGGAATAAGTCACTCTACCAATTGAGCTACGTGGACGTTCGTTCTGACTGCTATCTGCCTTTATGTCGTGTGCGTCCTGCTGGCAGGTACGTCACAACGGCAAGCCGTAGCAACGCCACATTCCACAGCGAACGACAGTCGACGAGGTGTATAGGTAGATACGGTCATCCGGGCATCGACATAGACTGTGAATCGCACACTGGCAGAAGCAGGTGTGCACCCTCGCCAGCCATCGGGACGACTGCCACCCACAGCAATATATCGTCGCACAAGGTTCCAGTGGTTCCGTACCAGACATGCGTGGTGGGACAAATGGAATTATGTCGTATTCACCGACGAGTCTTGCTTCTGTCTCAGCGCTAACGGTGGAAGATTGAGGGTCTGGAGACGACGTGGTCACCAGGATAATCTTGTGCCACCCATAAGCTTCATACAGCTCCCCTCAACCTGGTACCATGGTTTGGGGCGCTATCAATTCGAGAACCGCTCACAGCCCGTACACATAGTGGGTAGTGGATACAATGATAGCATTAAGATGGAACAAAGGGCTATTAAGATGGAACAAAGGGCTATTAAGATGGAACAAAGGGCTATGCCTGATGGTCAGTTTCAACAAGATAACGCCCGCTCGGCACACTTCCAGCAACAGCAGACAGTGTCCAGATGCTGTCCTGGTCAACGTGATTCCCAGACTTCTCCCCATGCAATAGAGAGTGTGTGTGACGTCATTGGTAGACGACTTAACGTCTCTGCACGATCTCCTCTCAGTGTCGATATGTTCTGGACACAGGTTAACAACAGATAGCGAGAGATACATCAGGGTACCATCCTGGGACTCTTTCACTCAATGCCACGTCGTGTTGCCGAATGTACAGAATAACCCAGTGCAGCGGTCATATGACCTACACTGAAAAAAATAAGTGGTGTTAATTTACTGAAAAATTCTGAAAATAACGTGCACAATAGTTGCGGGTAAGTGTCCGTCTTTTAACGGAGTTTCCGTTTTTTCTAACCCGTATTTTCACAGATTTTTCGCAGTTAGTAATTCCGCTTATTTCAGAAAAGTCCGTTTCAAGTTTTTCCGTAATTAAACAGAAATTTCGCAAAATCCAACATGTTGAATATTTCAGCCCTTATACGAGAAAATCCTTTTGCGCCGGTGATCGAGCCCAGTCGTTTGGGTTGAAGCCGCGCATCTTAACCACTGAGCCAGAAAGTCACAGGAAACCGACTCACGCTCAAGGTAAAACTATTTGGGGCGATGATATATTTTTTTTATCATTAATGCGAGTGATTTAGTCATTTTATTTTCCATTGGAGCTTTTTTTTTTTTTAAATAGGTTTGTAATATTTTTTTTTATGTTGGGCTTATTACAAATTACATATTTTTTTCATCGTGATTTTTCGAAGCAACGGACTGATTTGGAGTTAAATCTTTTTTCCAACTGACAATAACTTTTCATTATCTTTAAAAGAAGGTGCAATGCATCGTTTTATAATATTATTTCACAAAACTTCTAAATATAAAATTTACTCTTGATAGCTATCTAGCTTTTGTCTTATTGACTTCACAGACTGATTCATAGACATCGTACAATCCTCTGTTCAATAAATTTAGTACCCGGTTTCTTACGGTAACATAATATTATAATAGCTGGTGCACAAAATGGGGAAGAGGAGGAGAAATATCCTGTGCCCCAATAACCAAAATTCATGCGATATACTATCCACAGCATCCGATCTCGCTACAGAACTTCAAAATTAAATACTTCCACAGACTATTTAAAATTTAACAGTCAATCAAACCCCCAAGTATTTCAGTGAATCCCTCTTATTGCCAGAAATTTTTCGTCATATGGATACGGAAAAAATGAGAACGGAGTATTTCCGTAACTATACACAGTGCTTCAAAGAATTTTTAAGACTGGCGCTAGATTTCAGCGTACGGTGGCGCCACCAGTGCAATCGCGAATGGGTTATAAACCGTGACCCTCTGCTTGCTTTCTGCCAATGAAGTAACTCAAACGAAATGGGCGTTCATTAGAGAAGTAATATTTTTTTCATGTTGAATTATTAAGATGGAACAAAGGGCTATTATTAAATTTAACGCAAAATTTGGTAAAAGTGCCTCGGAAACGTACCAAATGATGAAACAAGTTTACGGTGAGCTTTGTTTAAGTAGATCAAATGTTTTCCTGTGGCACAAACGTTTTTTGGACGGAAGAGAGACACTAGAAGATGATAAGCATACCGGAAGACCAAGTTCATGTAGGACACCTGAGATTATTGAAAAAGTGCGTGATTTCGTGGCAAACAATCGATGTGCGTCACTACGAATGATGGAAGAGTCTTTAAACATCAACAAACAAACGATTCGAACCATCCTGCATGAAGATTTGAGCAAAACAAAAGTCTGTGCTAAATCTGTTCCACACACGTTAACCAATGAACAAAAATCAAGGAAAAGTGCACATTGCAGAGACATCATTTCAGCAGCTGAAAATGATCCATACTTCTTAAAATGGATTGTTACTGGTGATGAAACATGGTGTTTTCAATATGATCCTAAAACAAAGCGACAAAGTGCGTAATGGAAGTCAAAAAACTCTCCACGAGCCAAAAAAACAAGAAAAGTTCCATCGAAAATCAAAACAATACTCATTACATTCTTCGATAGTAAAGGTATTATCCACAAAGAACTTGTTCCAAGTGGACAAACAATTACTGGTGAGTTTTACTTAAATGTTTTGAGGCGTTTGATGGGCAGAATTCGTCGCATTCGTCCAGAATATCGAAATGAAAACAGTTGGTGTTTGTTGCACGATAATGTACCCAGTCACACCTCACTTCTTGTTCGTAGATTTTTGGCGAAAAATAACGTCTGTGTGTTGAATCATCCACCGTATTCGCCTGATTTAGCACCCTGCGACTTTTCTTTGTTCCCAAAACTTAAAATGACGGTAAAAGGGTGTTATTTTGATGATATTTCGACCATAAAAAGAGCTTCGCCGCGTGCTTTGGAGGCAATTCCGCAAAGTGAACTGGAACAGGCATTCGAATCATTATTAAATCGCTGTAACAAGTGTATTGAAGCCAGAGGGACTTATTTTGAATAACAAACCAAAACAAATTATAATTTCTTGTTTCTATTTCATTTTACAGACCCAGTCTTAAAAATTCTTTGACGCACTGTGTAAGAAAGGAATTGCTGAAAGATTTCCGAAAATTAAAATTTTTTTCTGGCGTACGAAAAATCCTTGAAATTCAGAGTTTTCTCTTCCATTTCACAGAAAAGTTGTATCAGAAATAAGCTTCGTTAATTAACGAGAAACTCACGGAAAGTAGCTCGTGGACTTCAAATTTTTTTTTTTTTTACAGTGATACTGATTCAGGCCACATTATAGTCTCCTCATTCATGTTATCCCTCAGAAATGAAATCACTTCTTTTCCACGTATATGTGGCAAGTTTCATCTCATTTCGTGCTTTTCTTCATTGTGTGGCATTTTCTATGACGAGCAGTGTATGTATAATGTGTTCTGTTCTAGAAGTGTGTTTAAAGGCAGAAAACTCCTCTTTTAAGTTATTAAGTAAAACGCAATTTTTTTGGATTCTTTTCCAGATGAATGCTTTGCTGAGCAGCCTCTTGCTTTCCTGCTGCTTATTATGGATTGTGAGTGCCGCCAAGAACTCGGAAAAACTGCCAAAATCTTCAGCAATAAGGGATTCGACGCTGAGCAAAACCTACATGGCACCTCCGCCCCCTCCTCTGATACATCCCTTGCCCTCCAGGCCAAGCGGCAAATACGTCGATTTTGACCACGATTCCCGTGGTAGCAAGAACGGCAAAGGGAACGGTCATTTAAATGGCAATTCGCATTACCAAAACGGAAACGGCTGGGACATGGGACATTCTTATTATCCTCACCACGAACATCCCATGATGATGCATCACGATAAAGACAACCACGACTACTTCTTCATGATACCCATGGTACTCGGAGGTATTGGACTTGTGCTGATTCCCTTAATGACCTTGCTCTTCACCTTGTACGTCAACGTCGCTCCAGGTAGCAATATGCCAACGGCTGTGACTGCGGTCGGTAAGAAACGCGGCTCATTAAACTTAAGTGACTCCATGATGGATTTCCTGGACATGTTAGAAGCAGCCATTCGGAAATACGGAAAGAAAGAGTGAATGCGCACAAAGAAGGCCAGATGTTTTAAACTTGAAAACTGAATATTTTCTAAGACAAAAAAAGGTGTTTAAAAACTGTGAACTCAAAACTTGTTTTTTGGACTGACACAAAATCCCAGAAAGTTGATTTACATAAGTAACAAACTATGTTGAAGAGAACCACTATTAATAACTACTTTAGACGTCTTGATTGTTTTGTAACGTATCGTTTCTAAATAAAATAAAATAAAACAACCATTCTTTTAGAACAAACGGAACTTAGCTACATTTCTTTCACGTTTCAATACACTTCCCCAAGAGGCACAAACATTCTTCTGTTAGATGACATCTCCGATATTCACAGAATATTTATTAAAGGGGCCGATGGAGTTTTATCACTTTTTAAAAATCCATTGCAATTTATCGCAAAAATAATGTCTCTAAACGAGTGTATATTTTAATTTATTTTACATTAAGAACAATGTACATGAAGACTTGTAACGTTTGTGTGTATAGCTAAGTTACTAAAACACTACAAATATCAAGAACTTCACCTACAGCGAAATACGAGTAACTCAAATAAAGTTCAGGAAGTTGTTACTTATACAGCTAATCCTTTATTGCTTTCAATAGGCACTTGCTCATTTGCATTTCAGCAAGGTGAGATCACAAAACGTGGGTTAATAATAACAATTAACTATGAAACACAACATTGGAACTTGAGTTAATATCCATAAGAACACAACACTGTTATTAAAGTAAAACACGTAGCCTTCACAAATACTTAAACGGCAATTGAGAAGTCTCGTATCCAAAAGGAGCATTAATGCTCACCATCAAAATCCACCTCTCACAGCTACTGTGTAGCCATTAGGTGTATATCTCGTCTTGTTCTTATCACATGCATACGTCTCTTACGTACGGACCTCACGGTGTTGCCAACCTCCATTCATGTGATAGAGAAGATATCAGATTAACTGAATTACTGAAAGGAGAACAAACTAAAATTTACATAGGAAAAGGAACTAAAAATGAAAGTTAAAATAGAATATACGTCACAGACTCACACAGCTGGAAAAATCAGATAATAGATTATGCAGTGAAACTTCTGTATAGAGGTCACCTTTCGGATCGGAAAAAAGTGACGATTGTTGAGAGGAGGCTTTTATTCTGAATTTAGGCCTTAATTAATATCATTTGTCCGTTGTGTTTGAGCACATCATGGAAGTCAATGAGGAATTAGTCGCCCCTACGCCGCGGTGGTCTAAGCTTTGGCTTCTGACCATTCGTCCGAGATGGGGTCCAGGTTCGAATCCCGTTGAGGCATGGAATTTTAGGTTGATCGGGCCCGACATTACTGCAACTGGTGCCGGCGACGCTCGCTGGTCATTGGTAGAAGGCGGAGTGGCCTCCTCAAATGCAGTCCCCGTACCGTATGTCGTCTGGCAGCGGCCCGGATGTCCACTTCCCTACCTGTAGACGACGCAACATGCCTATGAATGGTTGAGAGCGACGAATTCGGTTCTGTTCGTGTGGCTCTCACAATCTCTGGTTCTTCGCGTTCTGACGTTGCCCTCTGCCTTCCACTTCCCCCGTACCGGTGGGTTGTGCCCTACTCGCAGTGGCGTCGTTAGACCAATTCTTTGGGGCTCAAACCTCCTCCCCCTCCCCCAAAGAAGCGCAAAGCCCTCCCAATCAAAACAAACTTTTTTTGTATTAGCTTACCTTTACCTATGTAATATTTTCTACTTAAAAAAAAAAAAGGCAGATGGGAATTTTCTTAAATATTTTGTTGTCAAAGCAAAAAAGAATCCTCTTCCTTCAATTCCCTTTTTTTTTCTGATAAGGGGTCGGGTATCACAGAACAGCACATTAAGATAACATTACCCTAGTGGAATAATCTTGTTGCCTGGTCTCTGCAGGTGTCAGGCCATTAGGGAACAATACGTCACACAACTTAATGATTTACGGGGATGGGAGTATCGTGGAGGCACGTACCATTAGTCCTTAGCTAACAAAACCCCAAACTCTGAGAATCAGCCGTAGGCCAAAAGACTGAAGGAACGCTGCACGACAGCAACTGCAACAGCTTGTTGTAAACGGTAATATTCATGTGAAAAAGCAGCATCTTTACTACGATAATAAAACACAACATGAAAGGGAGAAGAAGTTTCCACTAAGTAAAGGCGTTTGTTTCACGGGATAAAGGAATTTCGGTGGGGTATTAGCGCATTTCTCGTTACGGTAGTTTATTGGTGGATGTATTTGGCCATCGGGTGGGAAATAGAATAAGGGCGTTGAGAGTGGAGAACCGTCGCATGATAGATTCTTTCTTACAGAACATGTAACGTACCAGGAGATGTGACGTACCTGACAGAAGGACGCACACGACATAAAGGCAGATAGGAATCAGAATAAAATGTCCGCGTAGCTTAATTGGTAGAGCAACTTATTCCGGAATGAGGGGACCCGGGTTCGAATCCTGGCGCGGATAAAAATGACGGAGAAATTCACTTCGTTATAATGGCGCCCGAACTATCCGGATGACCCGACCGTTCAAAATCTCGCATTGGTGTGATGTTATTTCCACACCGCGAGATAGGAAAAATGAGAGAATCCCTTCTCCAGCACTTCGAAAAAAAAAAAAAAGAAATAAGGGGGAGATGATGTAACGTACCAGGAGATGTGACGTACCTGACAGAAGGACGCACACGACATAAAGGCAGATAGGAATCAGAATAAAATGTCCGCGTAGCTTAATTGGTAGAGCAACTTATTCCGGAATGAGGGGACCCGGGTTCGAATCCTGGCGCGGATATGACGGAGAAATTCACTTCGTTATAAACAGTGTTGCTACGTATTCTTCTCAATTAAGTGCAGTTGATTTTTTTTGTCCACTGCGAGCTATACTTTCAGAGCTACTAGGATGGAAAAAAAATTAAAACTAGCAACGCGAAATACTTCTCTTGGGAAACAGCGTCAAACAACGGTCTGTAACCCAAGTAGTCACTGTGTGAACGAGCTCTCTAACACACATGAAATGCATTCCAGGCAAAAATGCTCCAATTATTGTCTGATTTTATTCAGTTTCACACAAGTGTCCTATGATACAGCGGAAAAATCTGATATGTATAAGGTTCGACATTATTGCAGTTTTATATGTAAATAACTGAGGTAAATCAGGGTACTTTGGATAGCTTTTGTCGAGCTGCGCATCTTTGTTTCTGGGTGTTTTTTGAAGAAAATATTATTTCAAAAGTTATATATACAACGGATGGGCTTTAGCCTCCCCCCCCCTCCAATCCATCATTCCTAGCGACACCACTGCCTCCTCGATCTACATATTAGCGCCAACAGCGTCCGATTTGCCACGTCACTGAGACTCAAATGCCTGGCGATACGGCGACTTGACCAATCGGATTCTCTCAGCCCAGTTATACGTCCTCTCTCAAACTCGCTCAATTGCTCCTAGTGTGCACGGATCCGCCGTCGAGGCATTCCTCATAGTCCGTGTAGGTTAATGCAATCACAATCCGCTGTCACAATTGTCCCCGTGTGCGAGCTTTGCTCTTGATATACGCTCCTTGATTTGCGGTTCCCATGCGCTATGGCGGGCGACTGTTTCGTCATTGGTCGTTATTTTTTAATTATTTGCTTATTTCGCTCTGAGATACTTGCATGCGGAGTTTCATCAGGATCGAACGGCTCTATAGGAATATCTCGCTTCATTTCTTTCTTTTTTTCTTTGGCAAAAAATGTATTATTTTTGCCAAAAAAAAAAAAAAAAAAAAAAAAAAAGGAAGAGAGAAAAGAAGCGACTACAAGGAACATGAGCGGATGGAATTTGAAAGCATGTCAGAGTGATACTGAAGCAATTTCTCAAGACAGAGAGTTGTGGAAGACACTTATACTCTAAATCACCCTAAGAATGTCCTGTTGTTAAAGGCAGGGAAGCCTCTCCGTAGGACACAAAAGAAAAATATCAATCCGCGTTACACTGCACTGCTCCTGTGCCGCTTCTGTCAAGCAATTACTCCCACCCTGACACCAACCCCACCCAGGCAAAACTACGCTAAGCATCCAAGTTAATCTCAACACCACAACGAGATGAAAGCCTTATACAGGAATTCGTTTTAAGAGAAGCAGTGTTAACAGAACAGAACAGAATGGAGTCCGAACTTCGAAGAAATTCTTCTAATACTGCTGCTTAAGCAACCACCTTCTCGAGTTGTCAGTTTATTATCTCTGTGTTGTGAATGTTGGGGAAAATCTTCCACCCTTACCCCATCTCCAAGTTATTTCCCAGCTGGACAGTCAGCGACCGATAGTGCGTGGCTCTTGATTGAGTAACTTCTCGTATCAAATTGATAACAAGGAACAGTACACCAATTAAGTAGTAAATAGTAACACTGTACTAGTGGCCCGATTTATTGGCGTAGAAAGTAGACACATTAGCGTTTCCAAGCTTTCGCGCATCAACCTGATGGTTTGGTGTCTAACTTCCTTGAAAAAGCCATCAGGTTGATGCACGAAAGCTTGGAAACGCTAATGTGTCTACTTTCTACGCCAATAAATCGGACCACTAGTACAGTGTTACTATTTACTTCTCGTATCAAACTTATCTAAAAACGCTCTAGTGTTTTGAAAATTTGTTTCACATAGAAATGTTTTCGATAAACTTCTGAGAAAGTAAAATATAATTTTGAGCAATAATTTTGTTACTTTCCGATCCGAACGTTAGGGACTATTTTTCTTAGCAAAGCTAGTTCTTCCGTACCTTCCACAATGGTACACTCTTTGGTTGACTCGGAGTATAGGGAGACCTTCATCCATCAGTGAATTCAGAATGTTTAATGATGATGATGAGACATCAATCTATTCCGAGCTTGCAAAGCAGAGAAAGTAAGAACTTGCTTATGTTTTATCTGTTTCGTATGTGCGAAATGTCATAACGGAGTACGAAAAAGGTTGCTCGAAATATTCGCTCGCTTCATGACATAAATTATCTCAGATCAGATCAGATCGTATGTCGATAATTTTAGGAAGGTAAAGTTTGACCCCTGGTTTTAAACAACCTTTAGAAATAGGAAGCTAGGAGATTTGGGCTAGAGTGCCCGATAGGAAAGCGACATGGAAGCGAGGTTGAAAGGGAGAGGAATGCGCCCTCATTTATTACCTGGAGGCCAGTAACCGGTGTCCGACGGCTTAACGTGCCCATCCGACGCACGGCAGATATTTAGTGGTTCGAGCGTTCGTACCTGGCTGGGATTGAACCTGAGATCATCTCCGTAGCAGTCACGAACGTTGACCACTAGGCCATCCGCGACCCCATAAATTGTCTCTTAGAAGGTCTAAGATTAAAAGATTTAAGTCCCGGAGATTTCGGCTCAACGCAGTGGGAGCTGGATGCCTGTTTTCTCCTAATACTTGTCCCAGAAAAATAACTACATACTGGCTGATATTCAGATCGTCGTCCGTGGGGGTAGTTTCGCAGCTTCGTGTTGTCTGATATTTGGAAAATGTCGTCGGCTGAATTGTTAGATTAACACCTATTTTCTTTTGCACCACGCAAAGCAAAAACATTCACAAATATACTGTGTTCCCCCAATCCATAAAATGCATAGAACGTACAGTGAATTTCTTTATTGTTTTTCAGTTATGATATTGGATATTTTCATTTTTATACACCATATCAAGGTACTGTTTTTTATTAATATTATTCATTATCTTTCATGTCTATGGTGTAGAACAAACCAGTGGAAGTAACATTATCCAAAGGAAATCTTAGATACAAGAATTTTTTTATGAAGACTGAATTTTATTGAGACTTTTTTAACAGGTGCACGTGCCCTGTTCCTTCAGTTCACTTAAATTGATTGGTGATTAATTTTCACTAACAACCAGGAGAGAATTGGCCCACCGGGACACCGGGAAATATTCCGGTGGAGCACTCGAGAAATTTTTTTTTTTTTTTTTTTGATTGGAGGTTTAACGACCACCGTGAGCAACTCAATGGGCTATAAACAGTCGCCCGTCCCTAATTTAGGGTCACTGGTTCCAGGGAAGAGAGAGCCAGTGCCGTAAGACAAACACAACACCCATGCCTGACCGGGATTCGAACTCGGACCCCTTACGGACGAATGATCAGAGGCCAACGCCTTAGACCACTGCGCCACCGGGGCGGCTCTCGAGAAATGGCACACCATTTCTCGCATTCTCTTTGTCTGGATTATTTAGGAAGAACCAATATTAATTTTAGTACTTATGAAGTAGAATCGTTAACTGCATATTATGTGTCTAAAACGTAATTGTCTTATTTCATTCTATCTATATATACGTTGGGGTGACTCTAAAATTACAAAGCAAAATACTAAATGGTAACAAGGAACTGTACACCTCCGCCCGGATGGCGCAATGGTCTAAGCGATGGCTTCTGATCATTCGTCCGAGATGGGTTCGGGTTCGAATCCTGGTAAGGCATGGATGTTGTGCTTGTCTTACGGCGTTGGCTCTCTCCCTTCCCTTCAACCAGTGGTCTTAAATTAGGTACGAGAGACTGCTTATAGTCCACTGAGTTGCTCACGGTGGGCGTTAAACCTCCAATTAAAAAAAAAAAACTACACCAATTACACTTAAAATAGTATAATTACACTAGTAACCCGAATTTCTTAGCGTATATTATAAATCAAAGTTTCCAAGCTTTCGCACATCAACCAGATGGCTTTTTCAAGGAAGGTAGACAGCGAACTGCAAAATGAATAATAGAACAACACTTTACCAACAGCAAATCATGCAATAACAGCGTCTCGCTGAAGTTGCCACGAGTTTGGAACCTGTTTTTCAAATAGTGATTGCCTTTTGTTTTCCTTCCATGATTTCCGTGCCAAATGAGCATGACGCCTCGGGTCCTGGAATAAATAGTTACGTTCGCATCAATGAATGAAATTGTATTTGTATTGTTCCAAATCTGTATTGTACCGTCGCATCTGTTCGTTCATTGTCAAGTCAAATCACCGCGTTCAAACTGTTGAAGCGTTCGCTTATTCAGTTTTCTGTCTATCTTCCTTGAAAAAGCCATCTGGTTGATATGCGAAAGCTTGGAAACTTTGATTTATAATCTACAGCAAGAAATTCGGATTACTAGTACAGTTATACTGTTTTAAGCAAAATTCTACCTACTTCACAGAAAATTTACCGCAGGTCCAAGCACGCTGTTCTAAGTAAATTAAGCTAACTACGGTTAAGTGTAGGTCGTAGGACTTGGAGCCAAAAAGTCATTGGTAGGCCCCACCCGGTTAAGTGTAGGTCGTAGGACTTGGAGCCAAAAAGTCATTTGTAGGCCCCACCCGGTTAAGTGTAGGTCGTAGGACTTGGAGCCAAAAAGTCATTGGTAGGCCCCACCCGGTTAAGTGTAGGTCGTAGGACTTGGAGCCAAAAAGTCATTGGTAGGCCCCACCCGGTTAAGTGTAGGTCGTAGGACTTGGAGCCAAAAAGTCATTGGTAGGCCCCACCCGGTTAAGTGTAGGTCGTAGGACTTGGAGCCAAAAAGTCATTGGTAGGCCCCACCCGGTTAAGTGTAGGTCGTAGGACTTGGAGCCAAAAAGTCATTGGTAGGCCCCACCCGGTTAAGCGTAGGTCGTAGGACTTGCAGCCAATAAGTCATTGGTATGCCCTACCCGGTTAAGTGTAGGTCGTAGGACTTGGAGCCAAAAAGTCATTGGTAGGCCCCACCCGGTTAAGTGTAGGTCGTAGGACTTGGAGCCAAAAAGTCATTGGTAGACCCCACCCGGTTAAGTGTAGGTCGTAGGACTTGGAGCCAAAAAGTCATTGGTAGGCCCCACCCGGTTAAGTGTAGGTCGTAGGACTTGGAGCCAAAAAGTCATTGGTAGGCCCCACCCGGTTAAGTGTAGGTCGTAGGACTTGGAGCCAAAAAGTCATTGGTAGGCCCCACCCGGTTAAGCGTTGGTCGTAGGACTTGGAGCCAAAAAGTCATTGGTAGGCCCCACCCGGTTAAGTGTAGGTCGTAGGACTTGGAGCCAAAAAGTCATTGGTAGGCCCCACCCGGTTAAGCGTAGGTCGTAGGACTTGCAGCCAAAAAGTCATTGGTATGCCCTACCCGGTTAAGTGTAGGTCGTAGGACTTGGAGCCAAAAAGTCATTGGTAGGCCCCACCCGGTTAAGTGTAGGTCCTAGGACTTGGAGCCAAAAAGTCATTGGTAGACCCCACCCGGTTAAGTGTAGGTCGTAGGACTTGGAGCCAAAAAGTCATTGGTAGGCCCCACCCGGTTAAGTGTAGGCCGTAGGACTTGGAGCCAAAAAGTAATTGGTAGGCCCCACCCGGTTAAGCGTAGGTCGTAGGACTTGGAGCCAAAAAGTCATTGGTAGGCCCCACCCGGTTAAGTGTAGGTCGTAGGACTTGGAGCCAAAAAGTCATTGGTAGGCCCCACCCGGTTAAGTGTAGGTCGTAGGACTTGGAGCCAAAAGTCATTGGTAGGCCCCACCCGGTTAAGTGTAGGTCGTAGGACTTGCAGCCAAAAAGTCACTGGTAAGCCCCACCCTCCTTTTGTAATCATTGAGAAAGCACTAGTAACAGTTTCGATGGTCCATCGTCCCCACACCCTTATCCACGTAAAGTCAGTCATGGAGCACGAAACGATTCTGGAACAGAGATGTTCCGAAATTCATATCCCACCCACATTTATCGTAAAAGAAACATCGATTTACCGGTACTGGTTCATATCGAAACGGCATGTTCATGAGTCAAAATAATTGGCAGTAAAAAAACAAGTTAGTAAAATCATGCAATGCATTGATTATGATACGCTTTCCAATATACCAGAAATCATTACTCAAGTTATTAGGATAATGGCCTTGGAATAAATCTCACTCCTGTGCCCTGACCTTTGACCCCATTTCGATGAAATTAAGCAGAATTGGTTCAGTATATCTCAGGAACAACATACTAAAGTTTTGTCGCAATAGAAGTATTTTTAGTCAAGTTATGAGGATAATGGCTATGGAAAAAATTTTGCTCCTGTGCCCTGACCCTTGATCCCATTTCGGTTATATTAAACAGAACCGGTTCAGTGCATCTCAGAAACAACATGATCAAGTTTTGTCGCAATCGAAGCATTTTTTACATAAGTTATGACGCAGAAGGGCGATGGAATGGATCCCGCTCCTGTGTCCTGACTTTTGACCCCATTTCTTCCATTTTCAATAGGGTTCATTTCCAGGTTGTCCCCTACTACATACTAAAATTTCATCAACATCGAACCATTTTTAAGTGAGTTATCGTGCGGACAGACAGACGGACAAAGCTGGAGCATGTGCGTTTCTTCAACCTACGGTTGGAAAGCGTAAAAAAGGCGTCTGTCCTAGGAGGTGCTGAGAAAACAGTTGCGTAGTAAACGATCAGTGACCAAATAAATATAATTTTCTGGTACAACACCCTGTTCTGATATGCTACATTCAATCATGAGTGGATTAAAAAAAAAATCACCCTTTCATTGCTGCTAAAATTCGTTCACGACTGAATTATTTTTACAATGCATATTTCAACAGCTCTATCTCATCCAGGAGTTAACAGAAGTTTTTTCACGAGGGAATATATGAGGTGTTCCCCTGTCGTCACGTGTATTTCTACAGTGGACCACAACACTAAACTTCCCAGCCTCGTTTCGTTGACCCAATCAGCTTCTGCTTACAACAAAGGGCTATCAGTATTTAATGGTTAGGTAGTACTGACAGCATTGAATGAAATCCCTTTGCCACACATAGAATACATGTATATTTCAAGTACAGCAGATGTTTTCTGTCTCCTTTAAGTGCTAAGGATGTCTACACCTTATGCAAATTCGATGAATTTGGGTTCAAAAACAAAAGTGATATCAACTCAGAATTAAGAATTACTCCACTATTGAAGAGAATTACGAGCCAGGCTGACGTGTAGTGTAACTTTTCACGATGAAAGTGTCACCTCGTCGAACTGTCGTTATGAGGTTTTAACGTTCGTCAACTGCTGTCGCTGAGATATAAGTTTAATTCCCAAACTGCCTTTAGTTTTTGATTTACCCTCGTATATAGGAAGTTCCGTGTTGCGCCCTCTTTAAGAGATGGCAACTAACGTGAAAATAAACTCCATATTTCACATCTTTTATATGTGAAGGTGTAACGTACCAGGAGATGTGACGTACCTGCCAGAAGGACGCACACGACATAAAGGCAGATAGGAATCAGAATAAAACGTCCGCGTAGCTCAATTGGTAGAGCAACTTATTCCGGAATGAGGGGACCCGGGTTCGAATCCTGGCGCGGATAAAAATGACGGAGAAATTTACTTCGTTATAAAGGGGATAAACCTGTTTCAACAGAAATTTCGCGGTTTGTTTTCAAGCTTCTCTTCCCTTTCCAAAGAAACATTTTTAGCACTAGTTAGGCGCGCGTGTGTGTGGCGAAGATTTACAACCCCTCCAACACCCTGCTAAATTTCCTCAGACACCCGCTTTCCTCTTGACAAAGAAAAAATCTTGACACTCCTCTATTTGAAGATGCTGCGTAACATACACATACTGTACACTTTTCAATTTTTAAATTTATAAATATATATATACGTATATAATACACAGGGTGTCCATAAAGTCTTTCCCACATTACAAAAATTAATATGAAAAATGTATTACAGGTGCAAGAAAGGGATTGCACGACAATGATGGTGCACAGATAATTTGTTTTTTCCAGTGTCAGTACACCTCCATAAGGGCGCCATTTGCGGCCCGGAGGACATCTAAGCGATATTCGATTTAACGCCATGTTTTGTCTAACATCTCAGCAGAGACAGAACCAATGACGTCCGTAATTCTGCTCTTCAACGTCTCGACATTCGGGACACTGAACTTGGTCTTTAACATAACCCCACAGGAAAAAGTCTAGACGGGTTATGTCGGGCGATCGGGGTGGCCATGCCATGGGACCGTCGCGGCCACTTCATCTGTCCGGAAATGTGGCATTCAGGAACTCACCAATCATTATTGACCAATCCGGGGGAGCACCGTCTTATTGGAAAATAACCGAAGGTTGGAGTGCATGCAACTGAGGTGCTACAAAAAGTTCTAGCATGTCCAGGTACACGTTACATGGTACCATCCCAGCAAAAACAGTCTTGTTGGGCCAGCACTGGGCCATTGCTGGCAGCCAGCAGGCCAACAGTTGGCACCCCCATCAGTTGTCATGTGCCACAACAGGGCCATCAATTATCCATCACAGGCAGTAGCTGCCACAAGTGGCCCTTCAGCGGCCCTGCTAGCACGTGCCAGAAATAATGGCTAGCCTAATGTGGTCTGCTAGTTTTCCGGTAGTGGCAGCCGGCAACCACGTGACGCAACTGATGGCTTGCCGAATCTTGTCCGCCGATTTCCCAGTAGTAGCAATGAAAAAAAAATTAAGGAAAATCGCAGTTTCCCAAAGCTACAACTTTTTTTTTTTTTCTCCCGTACGAAACTTCAGAATTATAGCACTGCTCTGGAGAAATTTTCTCAACAGACCGGAAAAACGCCTGCTTGGAAACGAACCAGGGTTACCAGCGTGGGAGACGAGCTCTCTACTGACGAGACTGATTTGCCACGCATGAGCGGGTGCTTGAAGCGGTCTCTTTCCTGCGGAATGTGTAATCGAATGATTCTCTCTTTAATTTTACAATATTGTGAGGTATTTTTCATAAATGTCAGTTTCATATAATTCATAAATTTATTTTTTCAACGTGAAGATAGTTTTTTTTTTTTTTACCTTAAAGGAACTTCACTCATTTTCAAAGAGTGTTCCGACTTAAAGTCGCTTTCCAAAGTTTTGTGCTGTCCTTGTCGTCTTGAAAGGCGATTGTTGAATTAATATATTTACCCGGGTTCATGTCACATTCTGTTACATTTTTAACGTTGTATACTTCCTTTCCGTTGTTCGAAGCTACATTTGTTTTAAAGGGGAAAGATGTTTTATTTTACTTCTCGTTATTTTTAGAAGCAAATTCCTCCCAGTGTTATGTATTCGACCCATGGATGAGAGTACATTATATCCACATAGCGTCGCTTTTTTATTTTATTTTTTTCCTTTCAAATAATAGATAAATTTTGTACGCGTATAATTCTTTTTTTCCCTAACAAACGTTCTTTTAATGCTTTTCCAGGACATTTGTTTCAAGCGGTTTCAAATTATTTCTTTTTATTCATGGGAATGGAGTGGGTGTATTGCACTGCTGTAATCTAGTATTTCATGGCTTTATCTGATATCTTCTTCCACGTGGCATTTCATTAGGAAATTAATTCGCCTCTTTACATATGTCTTTTTTTCTTAACATCCACTAAAATAACACGATGGCGATAGCGTCGTCTTCAACTAACTGGTACCATGAGAGACACAGCAAGCGTTGCCTCTGGGCATGCGCAGTCCCGTTGCTTCCACCTGGCGTTGGGGTTGCATCGGTTGCCAGCTACGGGCCACTAGTGGCACTTGCTTGGATGCCCACAATTCACGGCGATGCTGCAGGGCCATCAATGGCTCGCCAACTGATAGCGCTGCCACCAACGGACCGCTACTGGGCCGTAAGCGGCAGATTTCACCATCACTGCCAGCAGGTGGCCAGCAGTTTCCCAGCACTTGTGTTTTTGCTGGGATGGGCTCTGTAAAAAAGAAGGTCCTCGATGATTCTGTCATGCATCAGTTCGCACCATACGTTCACTTTCGGGCTACTCCTCTGTTGTACGATGATATAATGGGGATTTGTTGATCCCCAGATTCGCACATTGTGCCTATTTACTATGCTAGAGCGGCCAGTGCGACATGAAGGCAGAGGGTGCTAAGAATCCCCGGAGGACCGGACTAGGCTGCCATCTGATGCTGACGTTGGCTACGTACAACGGACGCTCCCTATCTTCTGATTCAAGGCTTCTTGAATTGGAAGAGGAACTACAAAGGACCAAGTGGGACATCGTCGGGCTAAGTGAGGTAAGGAGAAAAGGAGAAGATCTCATTGAACTGAAAAGTGGACATCTCTTCTACTATCGTGGGACAGATACTGGCAGAACTGGTGGTGTTGGATTTATAATAAACAAGAAACTGAAGGATAAAGTGGTAAAAGTTGAAAGTTCCTCTGACAGAGCTGCACGACTCGTTATCCAACTCTCGAGAAGATACCAGGCTCAGATTATTCAAACTTATGCACCCACCACAAGTCATGCTGAAGAAGAAATTGAAGAATTTTATGAGGAAATTCGTGATCTAAATAATAAAGGTAAGCAGCACTTGAAGATAATTATGGGAGATTTCAATGCAAAAATAGGGCAACAGCAACAGAATGAAACTTCAGTAGGTAAATTCGGTCATGGCAACAGAAACCAGCGTGGAAATACTCTCGTAGAGTTTGCAGAGGCAGAAGGGTTTTTCATCTCGAACTCCTTTTTCAAGAAAAAGCCACACAGGAAATGGACATGGAGACATCCAAATGGGACGACAAGTGAAATTGATTTTATTATGTGTAACAAAAAATTCGTCATCGAAGACTGCAGTGTGCTAAATAAGTTCAACACAGGCAGTGACCATAGATTGGTGAGATGTAAGATGCACCTCAACACTAAACTCGAACGTAGCAAGCTCATAAGACAAACAAAATGTATTGACATAACCAACCTTAAAAAACACCATAATACCTTCAAATTGGAACTGAAGAACAGATTCTCTGCTTTAGAAGGCCTAACATCGGAAGAAGTGGATATTTCTGAAGTTAACAGAAAAGTAACCAAAGCTCTTATGGAAACAGCAACAAAATTAGCTGGGTCTAAGAACAAATTGCATGTGAACAAATTATCAGGAAAAACCAAAATGTTGATGCAAAAAAGAAGAGAGATGAGGACAACTAAAGAAGATGTGACTTCCAAAGTGGAATATATAGAGCTATGCAAGACAGTACGAAAAAGTATCACTGAAGACGTAAGGAAATTCAACTGTGAACTAGTAAGGAAAGCAATTGAAAACAACCAAAGCCTAAAGATAGCAAAGGGACATCTCAGTAAATGGAAAAAACAGATTATGGCACTGAGAAAAGAAGATGGTTCTGTAACAAGAAATAGAGGCGAAATTTTGACAAGAGTGAAAGATTTCTACTCCAAATTATATGAAAGGGATGATACATGTACTCCAGACATCATGAAAGGTACCAGTACCAGAGTTCTTCCAGTCCTTCCAGCAGAAGTTGCACATGCAATCAAGAACATGAAGCGGGGAAAAGCTCCAGGAGAAGATGGAATTACTCTAGACATCATACAAGAAGCAAGTGGAGAAATCGAAACAGTACTCGCCCAAATTTTCACTCGATGCCTTAATGAATGGAAAATTCCTGAGGATTGGAACAACGCTACAATGATCCTGCTACATAAGAAAAGGTGACATTGAGGATCTCGGAAACTACAGACCTATCAGCCTCCTATCAGTAGTTTATAAAATCTTTACTAAAGTTCTTTCACACCGCTTGAAGGTAACACTGGACATGGCTCAACCGAGAGAACAAGCTGGATTCAGGAGTGGCTACAGCACAATAGATGATATCCACGTACTGAGAGAACTAATTGAAAGAGCGAGGGAATATGAGCTTCCATTGTGCATGGCTTTTATGGATTATGAAAAAGCCTTTGATTCGGTGAAACCATCAGCAGTTGCAATGGCTCTGAAATCCTGCGGTATTGAAGATGCATACATTAATATTATTAATAACATCTATGAAAATGCAAGTGCAAAGATTCGGCTGTTTGAAAATACAACACACATAAAAATTGGAAAAGGAGTGAGACAAGGTGACACCATATCTCCGAAGCTCTTTAATGCTACATTGGAAAATGTCTTTCAATCACTGAACTGGGAAAACAAAGGGATAAAGATTAATGGAGATTATCTAACCCACCTTCGTTTTGCTGATGACATAGTCATTTTTGCAACTACCCCATCAGAGCTACAGAGTATGATGCAGGAACTTGCTGACAAGAGTAAAGAAGTGGGATTAAAAATGAACTTTCAGAAGACAAAAGTGATGTACAATGCTTTTACAAGAAATGAAGATTTATCGATTGATGGAGAAAAGCTGGAGATAACAGACACGTACGTTTATCTTGGACAGCAGATATCAAGTGAGTGTCACATTGGTGAAGAAATTAATCGGCGTACAAAACTTGCCTGGAGAGCTTTTGGAAGAAACAGCATAATTTTCAAGAGCAATATGCCATTATGTCTTGAAAGAAAAGTGTTTCATCAATGCATCCTTCCAGTGCTTACGCATGGTGCAGAGACGTGGACCTTAGCTAAAAGAGACATACAAAGGCTGCAGATAACTCAAAGCAGCATGGAGAGGTGCATGCTTGGTGTAACCAGGAGAGATAAGAAGAGGAACACGTGGATCCGAAAAATGACAAGAGTGGAAGACATCATGATCAGAGTTAAATCCCTGAAATGGCAATGGGCTGGACATACTGCCAGAAGAACAGACCATCGATGGACAGCCGAAATTTTAGATTGGATTCCAAGGGACAGGAAAAGACCCAGAAGAAGACCACATGGAAGATGGGTGGATGAAATTCGAAAGTATGAGGGAGTGACATGGCGGAGACTGGCACAAGACAGACCGTTGTGGAGGAAACTTGGGGAGACCTTCGTCCAGCAGTGGATTGATAATGGTTGACAATGATGATGATGATGACTATGCTAGAGACGTGGAACGTGACTTCATCTGAGAAACAGACACTGTGCAGATAATCCCTATCATGAGCTTTGGGCTGCAACATCTCCGTCGCAAATGCAGAACGGCGAGGCCGGTTATCAGGTTGAAGCGCTTGAACGATCTGTACCATATAAGCATACAGATGAAGACGTTTGTGTGAAATTTTGTGAACCGTGACACGGGGAATCCCAGTTTCCAGTGAAGCACGACGAATGGATTTCCTGGGACTTCGCAGAAATGTCTCCTGAACAGCTGCAGCTGTCTCTTGTGTAACCGGTGGTTGGCCCGCTCGAGGGAGATCGTCAATACTACCCATCGCTTTAAACTTTTCATACCAAGCTTTTATGCTTTTTCGGTCCGATGGTGATCATCTGTACTCTTTTCTGAAATGACGCTGGACAGTAACCGCTACTTTGTTCTCATGGAACCACAACACGCAGGCCGCTTTTTCTTGCATGGAAGCTATTATCGATGAAATGATCCTCTTATTCATCAGTAGCGCTCACCTAAAGGACAACAAAAAAGCTTTATGAGTGCTGCTACATTATGTTGCCAATCATTTTATTTTAACTTTCATAGATTTTTTTAAAATTAATTTTTGTAATGTGGGAAAGACTTTTTGGACACCCTATATATAACAGTCTCATCATTTCTTTTTCAGTTTTTCCTGGTTTAAAGCATTTGTTTTAAGACAGTCTTTGTACCCACAAAACGTATGCACGTATCTCTCATTTTAATCACCTAGAAATTTTGCAGATATCACTATCTACTGTTTCAAAATGCTTCTTTGTTCTAAGTCGTGTTTAAGGAAGTATTTATACACGAGAAATGAAACATGAAAACTCAACTAAAACAAAATAACCGAGTGCTGTTTTGGAAAAACAATTCCGGGTTTTTACCATTTTTAACTATAAAAAAAATTCAACAGTTCTCCCTTTTTTGAAGAGTTTTCCGCATTTTTAGTCCCAGATTTAAGACCTAAATATTTCTCTAAAAAAAATTTCAGCCTTCGAAAAATTTTCATCTATCCCTTCATTTTTATCCGTCCCCGAATGTTTTTCAACACCTTCGAAAATTTTCCAGTACAGCCACTGTTTGAAACTCGTGTATAAAACCCTGAGGCGTGGCTTGAGGAAAAGGATTCTACTGTTTGAATTGTAGAATCGTTTTTTTTTCCCAGAACGCGGTTTTTTTTTTATCCTCGATCGTATGCAAATGATACAGAAGTAATGCTCACCCGTAAGGAAAGCGCGGGAAATTTGCCTACTTAGTTTCTTTCCTGTTATTCAGTAAACACGCACAGATGTGATTACCCACTGCAAACACACGCTAGCGCGCGTAACTTTTTTTTTTTTTTTGATTGGAGGTTTAACGACCACCGTGAGCAACTCAATGGGCTATAAGCAGTCGCCCGTCCCTAATTTAGGGTCACTGATTCCAGGGAAGGGAGAGAGCCAGTGCCGTAAGACAAACACAACATCCATGCCACACCGGGATTCGAACCCGGACCCCGTTCGGACGAATGATCAGAGGCCATCGCTTAGACACTGCGCCACCGGGGCGGCACTTTTTGGTTTGAAATCAAAAATACGAAGATCGGTCCTGCAGTATCACATAATCAATGGCAGTCAATGAATTATTCATGCTTAAAATTTAGTTTAATGATATGCTAAAGGAGTGAAATAATATGAAACAACATTAGATTCTTTCTAAGTTAATTTGTTTTTGGTCAATTTCTGTCAATAGTACAAGAAAATTAATTAGGAAGCTGAGTATTATGAATATATATTTAAAGAAAATAAATATGAATAAATCACTATCAAATTGCAACTTATCATTTCTGTAGTTCGGCAAAAGACTGTCTGTTTCTAGAATTTCGTTGTTTTGGGGGGAAAAAAAACAACAACAACAAAAAAAACCAGAGACCTGTCCAATACGGAAAATGTTTTCCGTCTGTAAGTTTCCGTTTTAAGAGGTATGTATAAAATCTTCTTTGCCAGTTAGATATTTTTTTCAATTCATTGTACCCCTCATAACGAGAAGTTGGCGGATGAGCACTTTGAGATTTTTCTATATTTACCATATGATCATTTGCAGCTTTTCGTTTCTGAATTTACCGGCATTCCAATCATCAATCTTCTCTTTAGTATCACTGAAAAATAATTAAGCATTACAAGACAAAAAACACGTTTCATATAAATTAGCTGGGAAGTGAAGCACAATAACTGCCCTGCGGACCCTTTCAGTCAAATTAATCTCTTTTGTAAACTTTTTTTTTGTTTTGTTTCAGGATGTGTGTTCGTGAATGTTGCTGGCGTGATGGCCTGGCACATTTCCGCCAGCTACCACGGTCATGGGCAGAAAAAAAAAAAAAAAAAATCTGTCGATTTCACCGGCCATGACCCCGAATCGACAGAAGTTTAAAACGATGCGTGCCGCGAGCTTCTCGTTTGTTTTTCCCTCTCCAAACTAGCCTTAAGGCTAGCAAGGAACCTGCTAACTTCTCCGAGGTTTGTTGTTCCTTAAGTGCAGTTTCCTGTCATGCTTCGATTTCTAATGCGTGCACGCTTAGTGTATCATCGTTGCTGGTAGCAAACGTTTTAAAGTTAGAAACGGCCATGAACTTCATTGAGCCATCAGCTGCAGGAACCGTAGAAAATTACCGCACAGGCTCAAACACTCTCCTCAGTCGAGTAGGACTAAAATGTTTCAAATCGAAATCGTTAAAAAAATCTGAGGCGTTAAAAAGCTACAGGGAAAAACAGAATTTGCGTAATTGGGTACATTAATTTTTTTAACCAAAATATAGTAGAACCACGGGCGGATTGACCCAGCGGGACATTTCCCAGCGGACTACCAGAGAAATTTACCGACTTTCTCGTATTCTTTTTGTCAGAAACTTTTGGAACGATAGAAAAATTATTTTGGTACCATGAACAAAAATAATTAATTTCAATGAATGAAACACGAAATTACACCATTGTACAATACAAATTTTGAAGTTGTGAATCCATCTATTAGTGTAAATACGACATGAATGCTAAGTCAGATAATATCCGAAAAATTGAAAATTTCGTCGTCCTGGAGCTGGAATCGAACTCGCGTCTGATTTACCATTCATGCCACATTTACACCAATAAACAGATTCACAACTTCATAATTAATTTCAGTTGATCTTTATGCATGTCTGAAAAAGTTACAGTTACACCTAGGTCATTGGGCTTGGGGCCCAGGGTAATTGGTGCGCCCTGCCGTCCTTTTGTAATTTTGAAGGAGGCACTGTACTCATTGCAATGGGCCATCATCCCGCCCCTTTATTCAGAGGCTGACACAGAGCACAAAGTGATTCTCCGGCAGAGATATTCCGAAATAAGTAAGTGTCAGGCCCACATTTATCATAAAAAAAAAAAAAAAAGAACAATTTAGCAATACTGGTTCATATGTAAAAATGGTAGTTCATGGATAGACATAAATGAGGCGTCCACTCAAAGAGAAAATAGTAGTACCATTGTGCAGTGATCAAATAAATGTAAAAATTACTTCAGTAGGAATATCTCTATGTGGCATGTGCGCCTATCAACTTTCAGAATAATCTTCATGGTTATTTAGTTGAAAATGAAGCCTTAGAGATTCATGACTTCATTTTTTATTTTATATATTTCTTACATTGTCCAAACCAAATTTTTCAAAGGAAAATTGTTATCTGGTACAACGTCCCATTTTGAGTGTGGTTTGATGCTATATCCAATGATGAGTGATTTTTTAAAATTCCTTCGCGCTTATATCGTTAAAATTTAACCATGCCCGAATTCGTTTTACAATGCGCATTTGACCAGTTCTCTTTCACCCAGGATCTAACAGAATTAATTTTTCATGAGGAAATTTATGAGGTATTTCTCTGAAACTATGTGTGTTTATATAGTGGGCAGCAAGATGAAAATTCCAGGCCTGGTTCAGCCGTCTTAATCCGACCCTGAGTGGGAACTCAGTTTTACGTTTCCCGGTTATGCGTTTTTCACTTTCGTTTCTATCGCTTTTCTATTCGGTTATACGTAACTTATTTACACGCTTTTTGCGATTTTGTGCTGAATATTGAATTTCAGATTATAAAATGTACACGGTTCTTTGCTTTTTGATATGTAACTTTTTATGTTAAAACTTTGAGAAAAATTGAGACGTTTTTCCTTTTCTTTCTTTTTTTTTTTTTTTTTTTCTTCAGCCGTGAAATAGATGATGCAACTAAAAGTTTACTGAATAACGTTCACAGTTCTAATTTTTTTCCGAATTCAAAAAAAATTGAAACAAGCAAAAATTAGTGAATATTTTACTTGCGGCACTAATGCTAAATCAACTAGAGGACAAACTACTTTGAACAGATTGATGCTTGTCAGAAAAAAAATTGTAGTAAGGGTAGTGAATATAAAACAAAATATTCGGATTTTCTATGTAGTATTACAAAGGCAAGTTTTTTTTTCTTTTTCATATAAAGAAAATATGAATCGTACAGATTTTCTTAATCTAGTTTTTATAATGAAATATAATAAAATACTAATAAAACAAGTTAAAGTAGACATAGACTTAAGGTTGCAAACAAAGTATTCATGTACACTCAATAGACAAAACATTAGAGATAGGGGTGATGGGCAGTTGGCATGGGCATTTCCCGCGCAGAGTGGAACACACCCAAACTGAACGCAGGAGATAAATAAGCGGACAGTAGGACTTTCCAACAGTGCATCGCAATCGGCAAAGATGGGTAAACGTGGTGATCTGAGCGTATTTTTTCGTGGACACGTTGTCGGCGCAACACAGTTGGGTCATTCTGTTGCCCAAGTGGAAAGAACCCTAGGGTTCCCGAGGGCAACCATATCAAGGGTGTACTGTGAGCATAGATGGAAACAGGTCACTTGGTCAACGGGTCAACTGATCGGCAATTTCTTGCGGGTCAAATGGGTCGGGTAAAGGTGTTCCTGACCAGATTGAGATCCGGTTTTATTTCCGTTTTGTTTTTGAATAGAAAAAAAAATTCAAGGAACCCTTCAGAGGTCTTTAAAAGAATACTTCAGTGCTACGCCGTATGATCCAGGAACTTGCTGAGAAGGGTAAAGAAATGGAGATTAAAAATGAACTTTCAGAAGACAAAACTGATGTGCAATGCTTTTACAAGGAATGAAGATTTATTAATTTATGGGAAAAGATGGAGATAACCAATTCCTACATTTATCTTGGCCAGCAGATATCAAGTGAGGGTCACATGGATGAAGAAATTAATTGGAGTATAAAACTTGGTTAGAGAGCTTTGGGAAGAAACAGTACAATTTTTAAGAGCAACATGCCGTTATGTCTTAAGAGAAAAGTGTTTAATCAATGTATTCTTCCAGTGGTTATATGTACAGAGCACAGCCGTGGACCTTAACTAAAAAAGACATACAAGGACTGTAGACAACTGAAAGAAGCATGCAGAGATGCATGTTTAGTGTAACCAAACAAGATAAAAATAACTTGTGGATAAGGAAAATAACAAGAGTGGAAGATATCACGATGAGAGTAAAATATCTGAAATGGCTATGGACTAGACATATTTGCCAGGAGAACGGGCAACTCATGAACAATCGAAATTTGAGACTGGATTCCAAGAAATAGGAAAATACCCAGAAGAAGACCACATGGGAGATGGGTGGACGGAGACAGTCCGTTGTGGAAGAAACATGGGGAGACCTTCATCCAGCAGTGGATTGATAATGATAGACAATGATGATGATGATGATATATTCGAGTTTATAGCTCAAAGCAGATTTGTCCGGGTCATGCCCGGTCGGGTCCAATTATGTGACTGCCGGGTAAGGGTCGGGTTCGTGTCCAAATTGTTTGGCCCGTTTCCAACTCTGACCGCGAGTATATCATCGACGGACGTATCAGCGCCCTGAGAGCAAGCGGTGGCCGGCCTCACGCCATTGATGACTAGGGCTGACACAGACTATCCAGGCTCGTACAGACCGACCGCTACTGGACTTTTGCAGAGTGGTGCTGCGTCGTGCTCTCAGATGAATCCCGTTTTCAGCTGTACCGAGCAGACGGAAGGGTGCGGGTATGGCGTCGGCAGCATGAGGCCATGCTTTCGTGTACCAGGTCTGCTCTGTTCAAGGCGGTGGTGGCTCTGTGTTGGTTTGGGATCGTTCTTATGGGACACATTAGATCTCTTAGTGTGTCTGGAGAGGTTCTTAACCACTACGCGTTGCCAGTATGTGCTGGCTGATCACCTGCATGCTTTCATGGCCTTCGTGCACCCTACTGCCGATGGTTTGTTTCAGAGGGTGTTGGTCAGCTGCACTCAACAAACAACGAAATGTGCCAACTGCCCTCACAGACACTTCCGGCTAATGAGATAGCTGCCCTCAAGAGACACGCCACTCGACTCCACCCCTCCCACCTCCCAATCCTCAGAGCTTCTCCCTGGTATAGAGATTACTGCATCCAGAGATTCCCTCAAAGTCTTTTCCGGTGTTGGAAAACTGAGCTTAGAGAACCGTAAGCACCTGTGGGTATCTGAGATGCTGTGTATACGTAGTATGTATATAATATGTGAGCTTGGATTTCTACCTGGTAAAATAATATAAGCGTTACCCTGCGGATACCACATGGAAGTTGACTCTTCCTCCCCCAAAAAGTACTTTTTTTAATCTTTTAATTTTTTATTTTATCATTTTAATTTCTTTATTCTTTTGTTTTTATTTTTCTAATTTGTTCCTTTTTCTTGGCACTAATATTCCATGGTTTTGTTATTTATTTTCTCAATCTAGTAAAATAATCGCTTTCTGAAGAATGATGCAATGCAATGGCACCCTGAATGGCACCACTGTTTCGCACAGAGAAAGAGTTGTGCCATTATGGCACCCAGGGCTAGCTAGACTTATTCTCCAGCCCTGAATGGCACCACTGTTTCGCACACAGAAACAGTTGTGCCATTATGGCACCCAGGGCTAGACTTATTCTCCAGCCCTGAATGGCACCACTGTTTCACACAGAGAACAGTTGTGCCATTATGGCACCCAGGGCTAGACTTATTCTCCAGCCCTGAATGGCACCACTGTTTCGCACAGAGAACAGTTGTGCCATTATGGCACCCAGGGCTAGACTTATTCTCCAGCCCTGAATGGCACCACTGTTTCACACAGAGAACAGTTGTGCCATTATGGCACCCAGGGCTAGACTTATTCTCCAGCCCTGAATGGCACCACTGTTTCGCACAGAGAAACAGTTGTGCCATTATGGCACCCAGGGCTAGACTTATTCTCCAGCCCTGAATGGCACCACTGTTTCGCACAGAGAACAGTTGTGCCATTATGGCACCCAGGGCTAGACTTATTCAATGCAAGAAGAAACATGCAAAAAGCACAACAAGAAAAATTAAAATTGACGAAATTGATACGATGCAAGAAACAAAAATGCGCCATGATTGCCTCGTGGCATGGCAGGTAAACACAAATACATGAAAATGGTACACAAAGGGATGGTGAATTGCCCAGCAAAGAGCATCTTATGCGGAAGCTCTCTGTTCTACAAACCAGTTTTCCCCCTCTAGTAAGAAATGACTAGGAGTGTGCAGTCGATCTCTCCCTTCTTAAGGGCAGCTGACCTATCAGATTAGGATTAGATATAGGAAATAGTGCAGAAAACCCATGTCCGTTTAAGCAAGACACTGCGCCGTCCCACCAAGTCCCAAACACCCAGGCATGGCTCCAGGAACACACGTCTGAGTTTGGAACCATCCACTAAACCCGAAGGTTCCCGGATTTAAACCCTGTGGAAACCCTTTATGATGCCGTGAAGCTGAACATCAGATCTATGGATCTTGAACCAATGTCTTGGGCGGAGTTCTGGACAATGCTGCAACATGCATGCTGGCATGACCTCCAGAAACTCTCCAGCATCTGGTGGAGTCGATGCCTCGGCGTGTACAGCATGTTATTCGCGCTAGAGGAGGACCAACACGCTATTTGGTAGTTAACTCTAATGTTTTGTCCATTGAGTGTGTGATTTTGCTTATGAATTTCACAGATATACGTATGTGAGAAAAGGTGACACTATATCTCCGAAGCTCTTTAATGCCGTATGGGAAAATGTCTTTCAATCACTGAAGTGGGAAAACAAAGGGATAAAGATTAATGGATTATATCTAACTCCCTTTCGTTTTACTGATTACGTAGTAATTTTTGCAACTACCCTATCAGAGCTGCAGAGTATGATCCAAGAACTTGCTGACAAGAGTAAAGAAGTGGGATTAAAAATGAACTTTCAGAAGACAAAAGTAATGTACAATGCTTTTACAAGAAATGAAGATTTTTCGATTGATGGAGAAAAGCTGGAGATAACCAATACCTACGTTTATCTTGGACAGCAGATATCAAGTGAGGGTCACATCGATGAAGAAATTAATCGGCGTATAAAAGTTGCCTGGATAGCTTTTAGAAGAAACAGTATAACTTTCAAGAGCAATATGCCATAACGTCTTAAAAGAAAAGTGTTTGATCAATGAATCCTTCCAGTGCTTACGTATGGTACAGAGACGTGGACATTAACTAAAAGAGACGTGGAAAGGCTGCAGACAACTCAAAGTAGCATGGAGAGGTGCATTCTTGGTGTAACCAGGAGAGATAAGAAGAGAAACTCGTGGATCAGAAAAATGACAAGAGTGATCCCTGAAATGGCAAAGAGCTGAACATATTGCTAGAAGGACAGACCATCGATGGACAGCTGAAATTTTAGATTGGGTTCCAAGGGACAGGAAAAGACCCAGAAGAAGACCACATGTGAGATGAGTGGATGAGAGTAACATGGAGGAGACTGGCACAAGACAGACCGTCGTGCAAGAAACTTGGGGAAACCTTCGTCCAGCAGTGGATTGATAATGATTGACAATGATGATGATCTGTGAAATTCATTTTTGTCCGTGACGGGGATCGAACCCGTGACCCTCACTCCGGAGTAAGTTGCTCTCCCAGCTACACGGAAGGAATGTATCGCTGCAGATTTGTCATCTTTACACGTGTTTAACTTAGTGGTACATCACATCATCTCCCGCGTAATTTTTTTTTAATTTGAAGCGAAGTAGGAATTTTTTCATTAATTCCAGACGATATAAGGAACAAATCTCACACATTTTTCGAAGAATCCAACGGCCAGTACATCCATTTGTACGTTAGGGCGCCAATGTGAAAACACAAATTTGTCCGTGACGGGAATCGAATCCTTGTTCCCTCACTCCGGAGTAAGTTGCTCTCCCAACTAAGCTACACCAACGGAATGTATCGCTGCAGATTTGTCGTCTTGGCACGTGTTTTAGCTCTGTAGTAAGTCATATATCTTACTCTCACATTACAAATTAGTGTAATATAAAATTACGTGTGCCCCCTTCCTTTTCATACTTTTCCTTTAGGAGGTATTCAAAAATTTTCAATAATATTTAACATTCTGAAATTTCTTTTATACGTTTTTTTTTTTTTTACGTTTATACATTTTTAAAGACCATTCCATAGAAAAACGTATAACCGAGGTTCCACTGTACATGAGAATCCTCCGTGACGTATCTTGAAATCGGAAGCACCAGTAAGCATTTATTTCACGCTGGCAATAAATATAATTCGTTAAAACATAAACATCCAGCGATATTTGTGACAATTAAAAGACAATAGACAACGTTTCAAATGCACGGGAAGTATATAAATACAAATACTATTTCCCTAAATTCCAATATAGAAAAAATTCCTTTCTGTATGTCGAAGCAAGTTCATAAACCAGGTATAAAGAACAGCACTAAAAGAGCAATATTGCTGTGACTTTTGAGTTTATTGTTTAACCATTTAGTAAAACTGTTATGGCACAGGCAAAAGCAGATATCCGAAGAAGAATTTTGCCGGAATATACCCAATATTAAATTAATCATTAGTCCTTAAGCTCTTCTGTGATGCATCGTTTTATAACTATATTAAGTTTTATAGATTACACACATGACGCTTCACCGTTTTTTTTTTATAGTATCGGGCCTATTCTAGTAGTGAATCCAACAGGGGTCGACTGGGGCGATCCCCCTTCCCCCGCCTACAGGAGGTTTTCCCTTCTTAAATGGCCACGATCGTAAATAATTAGTGTATTTATTTCTGTAAAATTATAGTAACAAACGGACAAATTTTCTCTCGAACTTTTGATGACAATTGAAATTTGCTATGAAATTGTTCTGTTCCGTTCTTGCTAGAACAGATAAAAGTTTTTGTTCTAACTTTAGCAGAAAGAAAAGATGAAAGTTCAGAAACAATAAAAACATTCGAATAGAAGGGATCAAACTTTATTGTGAAATATTTTATCCAGAAGTACATTTACAAAGCACACTTCGTCGATAAAAAGATTTTATCCAGAAGTAACAACATTTCAAGATCGTTTCCTCGAAAAGTTGATCTTATTATTTTATTTATTTATTTTTTTCGTCGTGAGCAACTCAGTGGACTTTAGGCGGTCGTCCGTCCCTGATTTGAGATCACGGATTCCAGAGAAGGGAGAGAGCCAGTTTCGTAAGACATGCACGATATCCATGCTTAACCCAGATCTATCTCAGACAAAAAGAAGGGAGCCATCCCCTCTTAAGAGAAATTCTCTTGATTAAATTGACATTAACACATTATACTAACCTAAATCTCATGTATATATTCGAGGGTTGTACCAAAAGTAATGTAAAAGTGGGCATAATATTTTTAATAAATGACAGAGGTCGTTCAAATTGCACAAGTTGGTAGAGTAACTCTTTCTCTATAGTAACCCTTCTTCTTCATTTCAGGCAAATAATGGATTCCAAGCAGAAGCAACATTCCGTCATTGAGTTCGTGACGAAGGAAGAATGCAGTCTGTCCGACATCCACAGAAGGTTTCAGAATGTTTACGGAGATGACACCATTGACAAGAGCAATGTTCACAGATGGATGAAGAAATTTTAGGAAGGGAATCATTGAAGACAAACCACGTAGTGGGAGAACATCATGTGAGATCACTGACACGAATCACCAGCGAGTGGATGAACTGATTCGCGCGGAGAGACGAATCACAATCCGCTATCTTGTTGCACGTCACAATGCCATACAGAAGATGGTGGAAGTCTTAGGGTATCGGAGAGTGTGTGCAAAGTGGGTACCTCGACAGTTGACACCCGACTTGAAGGATAGAAGGGTGGAAGTCATCTGCTGGAAGCCTTTGAAGCCAATGAAGGCACGTTTGTTTTCGATCTGGTGACAAGGGATGAAACGTGGGCGTATCTTTACGATCCGGAAATGAAGAATCAATCCTTGGAATGGCGTCACACCTCTTCACCAAGGCCTAAGAAGTTCAAGGGCCAGGTATCAGAACCGAAAGTCATGGTGACTGTTTTTTGGGATGACAGGCGTGTTATTCTCCTTGATTTTCTGGAACGCGGCCATACCGTGACCAGCGAGCGGTACATTGAAGCACTCAAGAAGCCTAGAGAAGCCATAAGGAGGAAAAGACCGAACAAGAATCTGAAAAGGGTCCACGTTCATTACAATGTGAGACCACACACATCTTTAGCAACAAATCAAGCGACCAGCAAATTAGGCTGGTCGGTGGTCTCCTATCCACCGTACAGAGCAGAGCTTGCGCCCCCTGATTTTTACCTGTTCGGTCCAATTAAAGACAGTCTCTGGGGATAACGATTTGATGACACAAACGAGGTGAAAGTGGCTGTGAAGAAGTGGGTACAACAGTCCACACCTGAATTTTTTCAAAGAGGATTTGTGAGTTAGGTTCAACGATAGCGCATGCATCGCCTCTGATGGAGACTATGTTGAGTAGCAGCTTTGTGGTAAAGAAATAGTTACTCTACCAACATATGCAATTTGAACGACCTCTGTCAGTTAATAAAAAAGTTATGCCCATTTTTGCATTACTTTCGGTACAACCCTCGTATATGATATTTTCACATTTTTATGGGAGGTACCTATTATATATATAAGATTTTCACGGGAGGTGTCTGAGGAAATTTAGTGGATTGTTCGGGGAGGGAAGGTTGTATAAATCCTTGATTGATACGGTACGATAATTTCTTTAGGTTTAGGATCTATCTCATATGCAGTTCTACAGTTCGGAAAATTAAACATTGAGTGCGGGAGAGGGTTTAAAAATGTTTTTAAACATAAATGTGAAAAAGTGGAGTTGAAGGAGCATACTGATAAAGGTGCAAATAAAGCAGCTGTATTTGCCCCCTTACGAGCTAAGTAAAAATATCACAACCAAAAATCCTAATAATTTAGAACTAACAAAATAAAATACATCACGTCCGGAGAAGAACAGACAGCAAGGCAAGGGGTGGGAGAGAAAGGATTTGAGATCGCCAAAAATTTGCTTTAAAAATGTTTTAAAAAATCAGCTTTAAAAATTCTCAAATCGCCAAAAAACAGCTTTAAAATTGTTGATTTTTTGTCAGAAAAGATTCCGGAAAATTAAAAGATTACACCTGTTTTTTTTTTTTTCGTTGGAAAGGATTATCCCTGAGAATTCAGTGTCATGTTCCTTGTTTTGTGTTTTTTAATTCTTCACCAGAATTCGGTTATAATTCTTAATTTACTCGCATTCTCATTATACGTCGTTTTATTAAACAGCGAATGGCTGAAGGGCATATGAAAATAGGAAATTATTCGGACGAAAAGTGAATCCTTTGTGAAAGTGCTTTGGAATGCGGAATTCTCATTTTTGTCCAGAATAAACGAGTATAAGGACTCCATATATACATATACCAAAAGTGGAAAGCAAGTAAAGCGTATACTAGAGATCCTTCAGTTCACCAACTGGAATTTTGGATGACGCTGCGATTTAAAATTTTCGATTTTCTGTACATACAACTATCGATTCATAAGTTCAGATTCAGTTCGTTTCAACTTAAACGGTTCCGTAGTTCTGCTGTTAGGTTACGAGTTGCTTGAACTTGTTGGTCGTGCTTCTGCGCATCAGCTGATGTATAATCTTACTTCGCCTACCCTGACAGGTCGTGCCTGGAAGGAATTCGACTTTAAGATGATGCAAAGACCTATGGGTTTCTTGAGAAGATTAGTTTACCGCTTTGCATAATACATCTCATTCACGCATCTGTCCCGGCATTTTCGCAACAGAATGAAAACTATCAAAATTGAAATCATAGCAAACAAATATAAGTGTAATTCATTGGAACTAGCGGCCCTATACATTAGGGACGGGTGACTGCTTATAGCCCTTAGAGTTGCTCACGGTAGTCGCTAATCCCTGAAAAAAAAGAAAAAAATTTGAAAAAAAAAATTATAAAAATTAAAATCATTGCAACAAATATAAGTGTAAATCCTTGTAACCAGTGGCCCTAAATTAGGGACATGAGACTGCTCACAGCACTTAGAGTTACTCACTACCGTCGCTAAACCTCGAAACAAAAGAAAAAAAAACTATCGAAATTGAAATCATTGCAACAAATATATGTGTAATTCCTTGGAACCAGTGGCCCTAAAGTAGGAACATGCGACTGCTCATAGCCCTTAGAATTGCTCACAGTGGTTGCTAAACCCCGAAACAAAAGAAAAAAAAACTGAAGAAAACTAACAAAATTTAAATTATTCCATCCAATATAAGTGCAATTCCCTAGAACCAGCGGCCCTACATTAGGGACGGCGACTGCTAGCCCTTAGAATTGTCCACAGTGGTCGCTAAACCCCAAAACAAAAGAAAAAAAGACAAAAGCACCATCAATATTAAAATAATTGCAACAAGCATAAGTGCAGTTCCCTAAAACCACCGGCCCTAGATTAAGGACGGTGCCTACTTATAGCCCTTAGAGTTCATCACAGTGGTTGCTAAACTCCGAAACAAAAGAAAAACAAACTGGAGAAAACTTTCAATTCAAAATCATTGCACCCAATATAAGTGCAATTCCCTAGAACTAGCGACCCTACATTAGGGATGGGAGATTGCTTATAGCACTTAGAGTTGCTCCCAGTGGTCGATAAACCCCGAAAAAAAAAAAAAAAACAAAAAAAACAGAAGGAAACTTTCAAAGTGATAATCATAGCAACCAATATAAGTGCGCTCCCCTACAACCAGCAGCCCTACATTAGGGACGGGCGAGTGCTTATAGCCCTTAGAGTTGTTCACACTGGCCTCGAAACGCCGAAACAAAAGAAAAAAAAAAACTGAAGAAAAATTTCAATATTGAGCTCATAGCAAACAGTATAAGTGTAATTCCCAGGAACCGGTGGCCCTAAATTAGAGATGGCCGACTGCTTATAGTTCTTGGAATTGCTCATGGTGATCGTTAAACCACAAAAAAGAACCGAAGAAAACAAATAAAAATGAAAATCACTGCAACAAATATAAGCGAAATTCAAACTGCACGAAGTACAGAACACTAAAATTTAGTTTACTGAACTCTCAAGTGGTAGGCCATGGCTTCCACGTTGTATCCGCGTCTGTTGAGTAGTGCAACAGCAGATTGCAATTATGCTATGATGCAACTTTGCACAAATCAAGTTGGATAATGGTGAACAAGTTAGTAAAATCATGCAATGCATTGATTATGATACGCTTTCCAACATATCAGAAATCATTACTCAAGTTTTTACTCAAGTTATGAGGATAATGGCTGTAGAATAAATCTAGCTGCTATGACCCGACCTTTGAACTCATTTCGATGATATTAAACAGAATTGGTTCAGTATACCTTCGGAACAACATACTAAAGTTTTGTCGCAATAGAAGCATTTTTAGTCAAGTTATGAGGATAATGGCTGTGGAAAAAATCTCGCTCCTGTGCCCTGACTTTTGACCCCATTTCGATTATATTAAACAGAATCGGTTCAGTATACCGGAACAACAATTTTTGTCGAATCGAAGTATTTTTAGTCAAGTTATGAGGATAATGGCTGTGGAATAAATCTCGCTCCTGTGCCCTGACCTTTGACCCTATATGATATTTAACAGAACCGGTTCAGTGTATCTCCGGAACAACATGATAAAGTTTTGTCGTAATCGAAGAATTTTTACGTAAGTTATGACGCATAAGGACGATGGAATGGATTTCGCTCGTATGTCCTGACCTTCGACCCCATTTCTTCTATGTTCAATACAGTTAGTCCCAGTTGTCCCCTACCACATACTAAAATTTCATCGAAATCGAACGATTTTTACGCGAGTTATCGTGCGGACAGACAGACTGACAAAGCTGGAGCATATACGCTTCTTCAACCAACGGTTTTTTTATTTTTTTTTTTATTGGAGGTTTAACGACCATCGTGCGAAACTCAATGGGCTAAAAGCAGTCGCCCGTCCCTAATTTAGGGTCACTGGTTCCAGGGAAGGGAGAGAGCCAGTGCCGTAAGACAAACACAACATGCATGCCTCACCGAGATTCGAACACGGACCCCTTTCGGTCCGTGTTCGAACAAAGCTGGAGCATATATGATCAGAGGCCATCGCTTAGACCACTGAGCCAACAGGGCGGCCAATCTACGATTGGAAAGCGTAAAAAAGAAATGTTACGTGCTTTTGCACTATAATATGGTGTGAAATCACATACTTTTCTGGTGAAACTCTGCATCAGTTTCCAAGATTTGTTCCACGTTGTGCTATGTTACGGTGCATAATTATGTCATGTTGTGTGTTTCATACACCCATGCCGCAATGTATGTCGCAGGTTATATTGCCTATCGCTCACGTGATAAAGATCCCTCCCTTGGAACAATTTCTAGAAATGCCGAAGATTTTCCACCTGCTCAATGGATTAAAACTTTATCACTCGGGGGACTAACGGTGCCTTCTCCAAAGTGAATGAGAACGGTAGAACAATTTGAAATAATTTTTAAGTCAATCACGGGACAGAGATTTCCCGAGAGAAAGGCATAACTCGAAAATAAAAAACTGTAATAGAAGAAAGATTTCCTGTCAACTGAAAAGAAGCTGTGAAAATTTATTGGCGCATACGAACATTTATCAGAATTTGGTATATTAATCACAACAAAGATTTAGTGTCGGAAAGAAAATCAAATCAAAAGAAAACCAAATGGATAAATTCAGCCGTTAAAAAACGTAGCACGACGATGTCAATATCTAAACCTGGTGAATATCTTCCTCCTTTTTAACTATACAGGTATGTTAATAAATTTTTCTCTTTCTATTATTTACGCCTTCTAATAAAATGAACAAAAACGTTACTTTCTACGATATATATATATATATATATATATATATATATATATATCATCATCATCATCATCATTGTCAACCATTATAAATCCACTGCTGGACGAATGTCTCCCCAAGTTTCCTCCACAACGGTCTGTCTTGTGCCAGTCTCCTCCATATCACCCCTGCATACTTTCGAATTTCATCCACCCATCTCCCATGTGGTCTTCTTCTGGGTCTTTTCCTGTCCCTTGGAATCCAATCTAAAATTTCGGCTGTCCATCGATGATCTGTCCTTCTGGCAGTATGTCCAGCCCATTGCCATTTCAGGGATTTAACTCTGATCATGATGTCTTGCACTCTTGTCATTTTTCGGATCCAAGAGTTCCTCTTCTTATCTCTCCTGGTCGCCAATAGCGGTATAACTATACCATCGGTATTAGAGGAAATTCTATCCCACACTCACCAACCCGCTTGGCCAGCGTGGTGAGTTATGGCCAAACCCCTCCAAAATGACTCCACAACTTAAATCTTGGCCCTCAGTCTCCGGCAGCTGGAATATATATATATATATATATATATATATATATATATATATAACATCATCAGCATCATTGTCCACCATTATCAATCCACTGCTGGACGAAGGTCTCCCCAAGTTTCTTCCACAACAGTTTGTCTTGTGCCAGTCTCCTCCATGTCACTCCCACATACTTTCGAATTTCATCCACCCATCTCCCATGTGGTCTTCTTCTGAGTCTTTTTCTGTCCCTTGGTATCCAATCTAAAATTTCGGCTGTCCATCGATGATCTGTCCTTCTGGCAGTATGTCCAACCCATTGCCATTTCAGGGATTTAACTCTGATCATGATGTCTTGCACTCTTGTCATTTTACAAATCCACGAGTTCCTCTTCTTATCTCTCCTGGTTACCCCAAGTATGCACCTCTCCATGCTATTTTGAGTTGTCTGCAGCCTTTGTATGTCTCTTTTAGTTAAGGTCCACGTCTCAGCACCATACGTAGGGGCCTACACGCTGGAAGGATGCATTTATCAAACACTTTTCTTTTAACACATAATGGCATATTGCTCTTGAAAATTATAAATTATGCAGTTTCTTCCAAAAGCTCTCCAGGCAAGTTTTGTACGCCGATTAATTTCTTCATCAATGTGACCCTCACTTGATATCTTCTGTCCAAGATAAACGTAGGTGTCTGTTGTCTCCAGCTTTTCTCCATCAATCGAAAAATCTTCATTTCTTGTAAAAGCATTGAACATCTCTTTTGTCTTCTGAAAGTTCTGTTTTAATCCCACTTCTTTACTCTTGTGAGCAAGTTCCTGGATCATACTCTGCTGCTCTGATGGGGTAGTTGCAAAAATGACTATGTCATCAGCAAAACGAAGGTTGGTTAGATAATCTCTATTAATCTTTATCCCTTTGTTTTCCCAGTTCAGTGATTGAAAGACATTTTCCATTGTGGTGTTAAAGAGCTTTGGAGTCACTTTGTCTCACTCCCTTTCCAATTTTTATGTGTGTTGTATTTTCAAACAGCCAAATCTTTGCACTTGCATTTTCTTTTTTTTTTTTTTTTTTGATTGGAGGCTTAACGATTACTGTGAGAAACTCAATGGGCTATAAGCAGTCGCCCGTCCCTAATTTAGGGCCACTGGTTCCATGGAAGGGAAAGAGCCAGTGCCGTAAGACAAACACAACATCCATGCCTCACGGGAATCGAACCTGGACCCCTAACGGACGAATGATCAGAGGCCATCGCTTAGACCACTGCGCCACCGGGACGGCCACTTGCATTTTCATAGTTGTTATTAATAATAATATTAATGTATGCATCTTCAATACCACACATATATATCATCATCATCATCATCATCATCATCATCATTGTCAACCATTATCAATCCACTGCTGGACGAAGGTCTCCCCAAGTTTCCTCCACAACGGTCTGTCTTGTGCCAGTCTCCTCCATGTCACTCCCCTTACTTTCGAATTTCATCCACCCATCTTCCATGTGGTCTTCTTCTGGGTCTTTTCCTGTCCCTTGGAATCCAATCTAAAATTTCGGCTGTCCATCGATGGTCTGTTCTTCTGGCAGTATGTCCAGCCCATTGCCATTTCAGGGATTTAACTCTGATCATGATGTCTTCCACTCTTGTCATTTTTCGGATCCACGAATTCCTGTTCTTATCTCTCCTGGTTACACCAAGCATGCACCTCTCCATGCTGCTTTGAGTTGTCTGCAGCCTTTGTATGTCTCTTTTAGCTAAGGTCCACGTCTCTGCACCATACGTAAGCACTGGAAGGATGCATTGATCAAACACTTTTCTTTTAAGACATAATGGCATATTGCTCTTGAAAATTATGCTGTTTCTTCCAAAAGCTCTCCAGGCAAGTTTTGTACGCCGATTAATTTCTTCACCAATGTGACCCTCACTTGATATCTGCTGTCCAAGATAAACGTACGTGTCTGTTATCTCCAGCTTTTCTCCATCAATCGATAAATCTTCATTTCTTGTAAAAGCATTGTACATCACTTTTGTCTTCTGAAAGTTCATTTTTAATCCCACTTCTTTACTCTTGTAAGCAAGTTCCTGGATCATACTCTGTAGCTCTGATGGGGTAGTTGCAAAAATGACTATGTCATCAGCAAAACGAAGGTGGGTTAGATAATCTCCATTAATCTTTATCCCTTTGTTTTCCCAGTTCAGTGATTGAAAGACATTTTCCAATGTAGCATTAAAGAGCTTCGGAGATATGGTGTCACCTTGTCTCACTCCTTTTCCAATTTTTATGTGTGTTTTATTTTCAAACAGCCGAATCTTTGCACTTGCATTTTCATAGATGTTATTAATAATATTAATGTATGCATCTTCAATACCGCAGGATTTCAGAGCTATTGCAACTGCTGATGGTTTCACCGAATCAAAGGCTTTTTCATAATCGATAAAAGCCATGCACAATGGAAGCTCATATTCCCTCGCTCTTTCAATTAGTTCTCTCAGTACGTGGATATGATCTATTGTGCTGTAGCCACTCCTGAATCCAGCTTGTTCTCTCGGTTGAGCCATGTCCAGTGTCACCTTCAAGCGGTGTGAAAGAACTTTAGTGAAGATTTTATAAACCACTGATAGGAGGCTGATAGGTCTGTAGTTCCTGAGATCCTCAATGTCACCTTTTTTATGTAGCAAGATCATTGTAGCGTTGTTCCAATCCTCAGGAATTTTCCCTTCATTAAGGCATTGAGTGAAAATTTGGGCGAGTACTGTTTCGATTTCTCCACTTGCTTCTTGTATGATGTCTACAGTAATTCCATCTTCTCCTGGAGTTTTTCCCCGCTTCATGTTCTTGATTGCATGTGCAACTTCTGCTGGAAGGACTGGAAAAACTCTGGTACTGGTACCTTTCATGATGTCTGGAGTACATGTATCATCCCTTTCATATAATTTGGAGTAGAAATCTTTCACTCTTGTCAAAATTTCGCCTCTATCTCTTGTTACAGAACCATCTTCTTTTCTCAGTGCCATAATCTGTTTTCTTCCCTTACTGAGATGTCCCTTTGCTATCTTTAGGCTTTGGTTGTTTTCAATTGCTTTCCTTACTAGTTCACAGTTGAATTTTCTTACGTCTTCAGTGATACTTTTTCGTACTGTCTTGCATAGCTCTATATATTCCACTTTGGAAGTCACATCTTCTTTAGTTGTCCTCATCACTCTTCTTTTTTGCATCAACATTTTGGTTTTTCCTGATAATTTGTTCACATGCAATTTGTTCTTAGACCCAGCTAATTTTGTTGCTGTTTCCATAAGAGCTTTGGTTACTTTTCTGTTAACTTCAGAAATATCCACTTCTTCCGATGTTAGGCCTTCTAAAGCAGAGAATCCGTTCTTCAGTTCCAATTTGAAGGTATTATGGTGTTTTTTAAGGTTGGTTATGTCAATAGATTTTGTTTGCCTTATGAGCTTGCTACGTTCGAGTTTAGTGTTGAGGTGCATCTTACATCTCACCAATCTATGGTCACTGCCTGTGTTGAACTTGTTTAGCACACTGCAGTCTTCTATGGCGAATTTTTTGTTACACATAATAAAATCAATTTCACTTGTCGTCCCATTTGGATGTCTCCATGTCCATTTCCTGTGTGGCTTTTTCTTGAAAAAGGAGTTCAAGATGAAAAACCCTTCTGCCTCTGCAAACTCAACGAGAGTATTTCCACGCTGATTTCTGTTGCCGTGACCGAATTTACCTACTGAAGTTTCATTCTGTTGCCGTTGCCCTATTTTTGCATTGAAATCTCCCATAATTATCTTCTAGTGCTGCTTACCTTTATTATTTAGATCACGAATTTCGTCATAAAATTCTTCAATTTCTTCTTCAGCATGACTTGTGGTGGGTGCATAAGTTTGAATAATCTGAGCCTGGTATCTTCTCGAGAGTTGGATAACGAGTCGTGCAGCTCTGTCAGAGGAACTTTCAACTTCTACAACTTTATCCTTCAGTTTCTTGTTTATTATAAATCCAACACCACTAGTTCTTCCAGTATCTGTCCTACGATAGTAGAAGAGATGTCCACTTTTCAGTTCAATGAGATCTTCTCCTTTTCTCCTTTACCTCACTTAGCCCGACGATGTCCCACTTGATCCTTTGTAGTTCCTCTTCCAATTCAAGAAGCCTTGAATCAGAAGATAGGGAGCGTCCGTTGTACGTAGCCAAGGTCAGCATCAGATGGCAGCCTAGTCCGGTCCTCCGGGGATTCTTAGCACCCTCTGCCATCATGTCGCACTGGCCGCTGCCTTGGCCAGGTACATTCCAGCTGCCGGAGACTGAGGGCCAAGATTTAGGTTGTGGAGTCATTTTGGGGGGTTTGGCCATAACTCACCACGCTGGCCAAGCGGGTTGGTGAGTGTGGGATAGCATTTCCTCTAATCCCGATGGTATAGTTATACCGCTATTGGCGGTCGTCAGAGCCCCTTTAGTGGGAACAGGATGTACCACGAGAAGGCGGGGTTGACATTTGTCAAGGAGAGGCTGTGATGTTACGCATCACCTGACCTTACATCCCACACACACACATATATATATATATATATATTCTATTAAGAAGATACCTAAGCAAAAAAATACATATATAATTTTGACTCACACCAAGCACAACATAGAAAGGGTTATGTATCTACCTGTGTGAGTAAAAGGAGAAAAGATAAAAAAATAAAATTTATTTTATTTTATTTTATTTTATTTTTTTATCTTTTCTCCTTTTACTCACACAGGTAGATACATAACCCTTTCTATGTTGTGCTTGGTGTGAGTCAAAATTATATATGTATTTTTTTGCTTAGGTATCTTCTTAATAGAATGTGAATTCTGAATTTTCAAAACTGCTGCGTTGCGCGTTTTGATCTTCGGGTTTTTTTGCAACTTTCGTTTTAAATTCTAAAGTTTTTCCTTAGTCTTCAGTGTTGCTCTTCAGTATATATATATAACGTTCTGAGTTGTGTAAAAAAAATATTATACGTGCAAAGGTGTTCAGCTTACTCCGACAGCTATGACTTCTGCCTCCGAAGGCAGCATCCCAAATCGTCAGTATACTCGAAGTGACGTCACGTCCTCCCCAGCAAAGCGACTTGCTTTTGACTGCCTGGTAGGCCAGCCCTTCCTTATTTTTTTTTGATTGGAGGTTTAACGACTACCGTGAGCAACTCAATGGGCTATAAGCAGTCGCCCGTCCCCAATTTAGGGTCACTGGTTCCAGGGAAGGGAGAGAGCCAGTGCCGTAAGACAAACACAACATCCATGCCTCACCGGGATTCGAACCCAGACCCCTTTCGGACGAATGATCAGAGGCCATCGCTTAGACCACTGCGCCACCGGGGCGGCCCTTCCTTATTCTCTAGCCCTCAATGCATAGTACAAACGCACACTTTCTTGCACTGTATATCATTTGCAGTAAAATAGTTGGCACGAAATTTTCTTTACATCAACGCTGAAAATTTTCTAATGATGTCGCAAAGCGCTATGCAGCAACCACACACAGGAACAGTAATAATGCAAAACACTTTTTGACCCGATATCGTTTACGGAACCCTTTAAACTGCAATTACTAAAACATTGAAAAGTCTGTCTTAATCACTGTGAGCAAACAAAACAGCTATGTAGAAAGGTAAGTGAAGTGTACATCAAAAAGGTAAGCAATAACACAAAAATAATCCTAAGTTAAAAACAGGACATGCAGACAAAAGAAATCATTTTAATCATCTACCTCTGCTTGACTGAACAGCCAATTTCGGACTTTTTAATTTCTCAAACTCTTCTACCTGTTGAAACTAAGATGGCAGTCGGCAGAAGTCCCCTCGTGAAGTTCTTCGCTCACGAAGATTATAGAGCGCATGCGCGGTTCCCTCCTGAAACTAAACGTAGCGCAAGAGAACGCTTTCGCTGTATTCTCTGATTTTCAGGAAAAAAGAATGAAAATCACATTATTTCAAGCACTACTTTAGAATGCAAGTGCCAAAAATTTACCTATATTTTGCTGTAAGCGTTAGATATTGCTCGACATCAGGGTGTAACTTTAAACCGAAATTTTTAACAGTACTTTAAAAGTGACAGAAATGCTAAAAATGTAATTCATCGTACTTTTACTATAACGACGGGACATCTGCTTTTCTAACAAAACACAGACATGCTCTTCTTGTGGACACGAGACCTGATGTCTTGGCCGCTGCTTTATATTGTGTTCGCTACAAAGGAGGCTCAGTGCGTACTTCATTAAGACTGAAACACCGTGTCGTTAACTGGTCTGGTTGTGAATGGAAACGCCTTTCTTTTCATGGGGTTCCAAATCTCCATATCCCACCCTTGCTTCTAGATGTAATAATTACACCCATCTTTTTATTTGCTCTAAAGAATGGTGGTGATTAACATGTTTATTCTTCACTAAAAAAATTTGGAAGTGAGTAAATTGTAGAGCTTTTTTTTTTTTTTTTTTTTGAGCAAACCGCTTACACATATGAACAAAACAGGTGTGTTAGCAAATGATATCGTAAGTAATTTCTACTAGGATCTTAAAGATTTTAAATAATTGGAAATATCAATAAGTTGCGAACGATACTTGCAAGTCTTTAATGAACTAATCCGTCAGTTCACCATTTAGGAAGTGATCGATATTTCCAGCATAAATACAAGGTAGAACTAATTTAATTGCATCACCATCAACAACAACTATTCTGAACTCACTTAAGGATGAAGATCTTGCGAGTTTTTTCCACAAACTTCTGTATTGAGCAATTCTCTTCCATGTCATCCACCCATCAAAGTATTTATATCCATCCATCTCCCACGTGGTCTTCCTGTGGGTCTTTCCCTGTCCCTTGGTATCCGGTCCGGTATTTCAGTTGTCCAACGGTGGTCAGTTTTTCTAGCACTATGCCCAGTCCTTTGCCACTTGGGGATCTTTACTTTGATCCTAATATCATTAACTGTTGCTGTTTTGTTGATCCATGAGTTTTTTTTTCTTTCCTCTCTTGGCTACACAAAGCATGAATCTCCCTATACTAGTTTTCGTGGTTTTTTCAAAGGTCCATGTCTCTTATCCGTAAATAATAATTGAAAGGATGCATTGATTAAACACTTTTCTTTTAAGGCATTATACTGAAGAGCAATTGAATTAGAGATACCTGTCTAGTAACGTGTAGCACCACTTTTCGTCCTGATGACGGCGGCGATTCGTCTCGGCATGAACTCGACAAGACACCGGAAGCGTTGGGAAGCCATACGGATCCACGACCCCGAACAAGCTCCCACAGTTCACGAAGATTGGATGGAGGGGGTCAGAGCCTCGAACATCTCTCTCGATGGCATCCCAGATGTGCTCGATGGGATTGAGGTCAGGTGACCTAGCTGGCCAAGGAAGCGAGGTCACGTTGGTGGAGTGTTCATCTAACCATTCGGATACAATTTGGGAGCTGTATTGTCTTGTTGCAGGATGAAGTCCCCATTGGAGTGTTAAAGACGCATAAACGGGAGCAAATGGTCGTCCAGGATATTCCGGTAACGTTGACCTGTGAGGGACGATGTCACACGTACCAGGGGTCCCATTTCAGTCCACGTAAACAGTCTCCAGACGAGAGTGCCAGCCCCGCCAGCTTGAAGAGTACCCTGCTGGCAAGAAGGATCCATCGCTCCATGTGGTTTGCGCGGTATTCGTATCCTGCCATCCGCATGTACCAACGTGAATCTCGACTCATCAGTCCAGGCAACATTTTCCCACATCTCTAGGGTCCAGTGGCTATGTTTCCGCGCCCATGCTAATCTTTGCACCCTGTGATGTGCGGTCAGCAGCGGTACCCTCGTGGGACGATGGCTTCTGTACCCCATAGCGAGGAGATGGTTCTGGATGGTGTGGCTGCTTACACGTTTTTGTGCACCAGCGTTAAATTGCAGAATGATTTCTTGAACCGTGACCCGTCTATCCGCTGTTACAATGCGAGCTAGCCGACGATGACCCCGCTCATTAACACGCTGTTGTCCACGGCAGTTGGCACTTGCAGGGATGGTTTTATCGGATTCGATGTACTCACGGTGCACCCGTGACACAGTGGCTCGTGAAAATCTCAATGCCTGCACGACTTCCGAGATGGAGGGACCCATTCGTCGGGCCCCGACAATTTGCCCACGATAAAATGCGCTTAGATCCTTCGTCTTACCCATACTGCGTCCGACTCTTACTGATTCCCGTCGCATGACTCCTTACATTGTCGGATCGCTGCATACGTCATGTCGTTTCCGTTTACAGGGCCGCCCACAGCGCCATATTTGCATAAAGCCAGCTGTCTCTAATTCAATTGCTCTTCAGTGTAGCGGATTGGTCCTCTTCTAGAGCAAATAAGAGACTGTACACGTCGTGGCATCGACTCCACCAGATCTCGGTAGGTTTTTGTACGTAATTCCAGCCATGCCTTGTTGCATCATTATCCACAACTGCTCCAAAGACGTTCGTCCAGGATCCATGGATCTGATGTTCCGCTCCACGGCATCACAGAGAGCTTCAACAGGGTTGAAATCCGGGGACCTTGGTGTTCACTGGATGGTAACAAATTTACTTAGAAGAGTGTTCCTCGAGCCATGCCAGGGTGGTTCCGGCCCGATTGGGCGACGCATTGTCCTGCTGGAACAGACCATCGGCAGCAGGATGCGCGAAGGCCATGAAAGCGTGTAGATGATCAACCAACACATGCAGGTGGCGTCCAGCGGTCAAGAACCCCTCCGGATACACTAGAGGACCTAATGTTTCCAATGAGAAGGTTCCCCAAACCATCACAGAGCCACCACCGCCTTGAACAAAGCCGACCTTGCACGACGGATCCACGTCCTCATGCTATCGACCCTCCACTCGCACCTTCCCCTCAGCTCGGTACAGCTGAACACGGAAGTCACCTGACCACGCGACGTGGCGTTACGCTACGGGGGTCCACATTTCATGTTCCCGACACCAGGAGAGTCATAATGTCCGATGATAAGCAGTCAACAGTGACCGACAGGTGGGGCGTCGGTTCCCGTAGACCATGATATGAAGCGTGCATCGTACCGTTCTCTCTCTGATGCTGTCTGGGCTAGAGGTCTGCACGGGCCTAAATTTGGAAAGCCCGGCCCGACACAAGCCCGCACGTCCAAGGCCCGGCCTGGCACAAGACCTCACGTCCAAGGCCAGGCCCGCACCCAGCCCGGCCCGGCCCGTATATTTCTTCTGTTTCCAAGGCCCGGGCCGGCCCGTAAAATTCCAACAATTACCAAAACACAAATTTCACACCTGGTGCACTCGGTCATTCGACTCCTGAAGAGTTTTCGTTTTCTTAATTGCTACACGTATTCTATTACAATAAACGTTAGTTCAGAATATTTCTGAGACTCTGTATAAGCCACGTGACGTCTGAGGAAGGAAGGGGGGGGGGGCTTGTGTACTGAAAAATATTGCACGAAAAGGATAATTTCCATGCCTTTCAAATTTTCTGGGTTTTCAAATTATCATTCCCTACCGCCGGACCCGGAAATATCATTGGGGATAAGAAGGGAGGGGGGGGGGTAATTCGAAAAGTACGAAATATCTAGAATTATGAGTCCGATCGTTCTACTGGGAGAAGATTTTGCGTCTTCATAAACTGTACCTATCTCTACTGGCATATCACATCGCTGGAAACCAATATGTCTCTCGTGTGTGTGTGTGGGAGCACATTTGTGCCGCTTAAGATGGATGTTCCAGACTTTGTGCTATCGTAACTCAAAACGTTTTTGCATTTAGTGCACTGCACAACGTTTACCAGCCGACTAGTTTCAGAACGGGACAGTAATTTGCAATGTTTCCAAATATCGCTGTTCCCCTTTACATTGTCTACAAGCACATATTCTCCGGAAGCTATTTTTTCGCGAAAATCTTTAGCTTTCTTAAACTCCGTAATAAGTACGGGAGAGTATTTATCAGCAACACTGAACTGAGCATATGCTAACGGAAAACAACGACAGAATGCCCAGCTAATCAGTGTCACAGAAGTTTTGAAAACGGCTGCCTGAGAGTACAAATGGGGAAAATATGGCACAGATTTATACACAGAAGTAAGTTTCTCCCAGCCCGTTTCTCCCGTGCCATTTAAGACAACTTAAAAGATTTTCACACATCTAAAGAACAAAGTGCCGCCGACCAGAACAATAAACAAGAAAAATGACACCGAATTTTCGGGTATAATAAGCACGTCTTTTAAATCCATTCTGACGCAAGTTAAATTTATCAAAGCTATTCAAAGTCAATGGAACCGGTATGGAAAACAATAGTATCTGACGGAAGAAAGAAGTTTTTCAATCGGGTTTTTAATCCCTCAGATATTGCTGTAAACGGAATCGTGAGCTTACGCCCTCTGGTTGCAGACTTGTGCGTTAAGAAAAACATGAATTTATATGAGAAACATTTCGCACCGGAAACGCTCTCCAACACAGAAATAATTTTTCAAATCGGACTCTTAGAAACAGAGATATCGACAAAAATGAGATGTGACTTTACGTCCCCTGGTAAGAAAACCATGCATTATTTTAGGAAGAAAGTATTCTCAAAAGGTTTTCCTATATGAGCGGTATCGGTCCCAGAAAAAAAAAATTTGTCGAGTTTTCAGGAGCCCAGATATTTCTACAAATACATCAGAAGCAGAAATTAACACTTATGGCCCCTTGTGGCCAAACCATTCTTTACAAAACATTAAAAATTATATGAAAAATATTTTACAACAGGTCTTGTATGCGATACAGGAAGAAGTTTCCAAATTGGAGTTTTAGAAGCAGGAATAACGCAGAAAACGCAATTTTCCTTTGTGCCCCCTAGCGGAAAGTCTATGATTCACTTGAAAATTTCGAATTTATAGAAAAAACATTTCGCATCGGAAACACTATCCAACAAAGAAAGAATTTTTTAAATCGGACTCCTAGAAGTAGAGATATTGACAAAAATAAGATAAACATCTACGCCTCCTGGCGTAGAAACCATGCATTATTTTAAGAAGAAAATGTTTCTAAGAGGTTTGTCGACATGAGTAATATCGGTCTACAAATGACTTTTTCTCAATCGAGATTTTAGAAGCTCATATTTTGCTGCAAATACATCAGAAGCAGAAATTAAGACTTACGCCAGCTGGCTGCCAAATCATTTTTTACAAAAATTAGAAATTATGTGCAAAGGATTTCCCATCACGAGCTGTATCCGGTGCAGAAAAAAATTTTAAAATCGGAGATTTAGAAACAGAGATATAGGGAGGGGGGGGCAATTTCCCTTTTCGCCCCCTAGCGGGAAGTCTATGAATTACTTGAAAATTTTGGAATTATATGAGCAACATGTCACACTGAAAACACTATCCAACAAAGAAGGAATTTTTCAAATCGGACGCCTAGAAGTAGAGATATTGACAAAAACAAGATATTCATCTACGCCTCCTGGTGGAGAAACTGGAATATTTTAAGAAGAAAATATTCCGAAAAGGTTTATCGATGTGAGTGGTATCAGTCCACGAAAGAATTTTTCAATCGATATCTTAGAAGCTCAGATTTTATGGCAAATACATCAGATGCAAAAATCAACACTTACGTCCCTGGTGGCCAAAGTATTCTTTACCAAAAATTAGAAATTATATGCAAAAGATTTTCCATCAGGAGATGTATCCGCTGAACAAACAAATTTTCAAATCGGAGTTTTAGAAGAAGAGTTATCGGGGAAAATGTAATTTACTTTTACGCCCCTAGCAGAAAATCTATGCGTAATTTGAAAAAGTAACTATATCTAAAATATTCTTCGACATAAGTGGTATGGAAAGATAAAAGAATTTTTTCAATCGGATGTTTAGAAGCAAATATGTGGAATAAAACGTCGTATATTTGAATTCGACATCATCTGCATTTACGCCCTCTAGCGGCAAAATTGTACATCGTAAAAAAAAAAAACGAAATAAAGGATCATCATTCGCATATTTAAAGCTTTCCAATGCAAAAAGAATTTTTCAAATGGGACTAATAGTTGCAGAGATATCGTGGGCACGGACGGACGGAAAAACCGGTAACATAAGCACGATCTTTTTTTACAAAAGACGTGCTAAAAGGATCGTCTCCGACAGTCCTGGTCTGCGAGCGGGTGGCTTGGTTTAGAAATGCTGCAGTTCATAGCCTGCCCTGAAGCATGAGAGGAGGGTGAAAGTTAGGGAGAGAGAGAGAGAGAGAAGGGACCACATTCACATTGAAAAACTGAGGGAGTTGACCCACTCCAATTGTTTTGTAGGAGGAGAGGATGTTGCAAAACTTCTGTTTTTCCCATCAGCAGAAATTGTCCAATCTTATCCTTCTGCTGTATGTTGCAACTTGGATGTGATTTGCGCCGCCGTTGGCAAAGCGGTCGGTCTGTACGAGCTTGGAATATCTACTTCTACCCCAGTCATCAATGGCGTGCGGTCGGCCATCGCTTGCTCTCCGGTCGCTGGTACGTCCGTCGATGGTATACTTGCGGTATACTCTTGATACGGTTACCCTCGGGAACCCTAGGGTTCTTACCACTTGGGCGATAGAATGACCCATCTGTCTTGCACCAACAATGCGTCTACGATCAAAGTGGCTCAGATCACCACGTTTGCCTATGTTCATCGATTGCGATGTAATTTTGAGAAACCCTGCTGTCCTCCTACTTATCGCCTATGTTCGGTTTGGGCCTGTTCCACTCTATGAGGGGGAATGCACACGTCAACTGCCCATAGTACACTGGTTGAGTGACATTATTGTGACCACCTCCTACTTTTGACACCAACAGCGCGTAGCTAATGAAAGAAGGCACGTGTCGTGAGCTGGCTTGGAAGGGTATATATAAGGTGTGCTGAAGACATTCTGAAAACATATCACTCGTTGGATGGATAAAACGGGTGATTTATGAGAGATTTGCAAAAAGGAATGATTATCTGCTTTCGAGCCAAGGGTAGCAGTATTTCTGAAACAGCGCAGTTTGTGAACTGTTCGCGTGTTGCTGTGGTTAAAGTGTATTGTGATTGGAGAAATGCCACCCTTGCGAATAAGCGACGTGTAAACTGCGGAGCACCACGTGCCATTGTTATGAGAGGTGAACGTCGGCTTTGAAGGTGCATGAGGGCAGATCAGCACGCTACAGTGGAGCAACTCACTGGCCGGATGAACCAGGGGCTTACCGGAAGTGTGTCTAAAACGACAGTTCAGCGAACCCTGCTTCGTATGGGGCTCCGATGCAGACGGATGGTCACTGCACCTATGCTAATAAAGGTGCATCGGCAGAAGAGGCTTATATTTGCACTGCAGTATCGGAATTGGACCTCAGCTGATTGGTAAAGGATTGCCTTCTCCCATGAGTCACGTTTTCTGCATCATCGAACGAATGGACGTTGGCGTATAAGGCGAGAAACATCGGAGAACAAACACTCTTCAAACCATTGCTGGAAGAACACAAGTCGGTTGGGGCAGCGTTATGGTCTGAGGAATATATTCGTGGCATTCACTGGATCCACTCATACCTGTGGAATGGACCGAATTCGTTATAAATCCGTCCTTGCAAACCACGGACACCCGTACATGCTGATCTTCCAGAACGACAATGTGACGTATCACACAGCTAGAAATGTCAGAGAGTGGTTGGAAGAGCACGATGAAAACTTCAAAGTACTTTCCTGGACCCCTAATTTCCCAGACTTAAACCCAATTGAGCATCTGTGGGACCACTTCGATCGTGTTGTTCGCTCTATGGATCCTCCACCACGCACCTTCTTGCAGCTGTCAGATGCACTGCAGTCAGTATGGCTCCACATACCTGTGAACACCTTCCAGCACCATATTGAGTTACTCTCAGTCCATCTAGCTACTGTCGGCGCTGCACACGGCGGTTACTCTGGGTGTTATCTGGTAGTCACAATAATGTGACTCGACCGTGTATATATTATAGGTTTACACTTATATATATTTTTACATATATGTGTCAGTGCAAATTCCGAGCGTTTGCACTGCGTTGGATGGCATTTCCAAGTGGAATAATTAAAAGTGCCCACGAAAGTTGCGAAGTTGTAAGACTTGACTAGAATTCACATATGCAACAGATTAGGAAAAAAAAAATGTGCAATATAGCACGGTGTGAATATCGCGCCCTAGTGGTATGCAGTATATTGTGCGAGACCAGTTCATGAAACAAAATATCCGTTTATCTTTTGGCCAAAGGTCAAAGGATACTTTGAAGTTTATATACCTCGACCTCTGGAAGTAGACTCAATGTATCCATTTTACATCCATTCCTAGAGTTGAAAATATGTGGTCTTTTCTCATTTGTAGACGTCACTCTTAAAGCATCTTCTACGATTATGCAATACTGTTTTTTAATCGAAGTCTATGTATGTAAAAGTCTGATGTTTAGTTTTGCTTGTTCAAAGCAAGTGTTTAAAGTGAGTCACTGCAACTACAAAATATATATATGCATCTCTTCGTTTTATTCTTGCAAATGTGCAGATATAATTCTGAATCATTTCAGCATACTCATGATTTATGAAAATATCAATATCTACTGTTTCAGCAAACCATGTTAATATTTCTTTGCTTCAGCCTTGTTTAAGGAAGCGTTTAAAAATGAGAGATAGAAAATAGAAACAGCACCAAAACAAGATAACCATGTGCTGTTTTGGAAAATCAAAAATCGGTTTAACCATTTTGAATTTAAAAAAAAAATCAACAGTTCTCCATTTTTGAAGTTTTGCCGATTTTTAATACTAGGTTTAAAATCTAAGTATTTCACTATAATATTTTTAAGGTTTCAAAAGATTATCTATCATCTAACACTCCCATCTCCCAAACTTTTTCAATAGCTTCCTCCTTAATTTTAAATTCCTCTAAATAAACTCCTTCAAAATAGTACTACAGTTGCTCAGTTGCCTTACAGCCAGTGGTGAAAGTAGGCGGTTTGTTTTGGGAAAACACAATTTGTGTGTGTGTGTGCCATTTTTTTTTTTTTTTTTTAGTCTGGGAGGATTCTCTCCCTTTTTTCATGCATACACGCACACAAACATTTGTACGTCTGTGTTCTTTTATATGCACATGAATAAAAAAAAGATTATTACAATGAATGAAGACTAAACCCTAATAAATTCATAATTCAGTTAAAGATGTCTCTATCACAAATAGTAGGTTAAGCGCCAGCTGAAGGAATTCCTTTTTTCTTAATTGCGCAGCTGAAAAATACTGAAAACATTTGGAATTCACGAATTGTTTTCCTACCTAATTGTACATAGTAATTATCTTAATAAAAGAGCGCATTCAATTCATCGACGTTATGCAGTATCAAAAGTACAAAAACTGCACACACCCTGGTAAATTAAACTTAGAAAGGAACACCTCAGAGGGTGTTCATTTCTTATGTTCCCAAAGAAATTGTTGCTGTTGGACACCACTTGAAACAATTAGAGGATGCCGTCTCATCTTGAAGCCAATAAGGTCTTCAGCTGCTACGTACCGAATTGTTACTGTGAATGAATTTGAGTTTTTGCATTCTAAAGCCAAGCTTAGTAGACTCTATTAACCTCGTTCTACACTGCTGGCCACCCAAAATGCAGCACCAAGAAGAACACGAGATAGCAAAGCCAGATTTACTGGACACATAACAACAGATACAAAGATGAAACGATTGAGCTTACAGGCCCGTGCGACTTGCGGAACACGCAGACATCAATAGTTCGTGTGACCCCCATGGCTGGCAATAACGGCCGCTACACGCCGCGGCACGAACGAAAGAGGTTCTGGATGTGGGCTTGGGGTATGTCGGTCCAAGCTGCTTCAGCACGTTGCCACAGTTCATCAGGCGTAGCCGCTGGTGGTGCTTGCCGGGCCACTCGGTTGTCGATCAGAGACCAGACGTGTTCGATGGGCGACATATCGGAAGAACAGGTGGGCCACGGCAGCAGTGACACCTGGTGGGCCGTGGAGAATTGTTGCACGATGCGTGCCACGTGCGGGCACGCATTGTCCTGTTGAAACGTGTCCGCTGGCAGGTCCTGCAGGTAAGGAAGGACTACAGGTTTCAAAACGTCGGAGATGTAGTGGTGGCTGTTGAGCGTACCGGCGATGCGAACCAGAGGGGTGCGGGTGTTATATCCAATAACGCCACAAACCATAACGCCAGGTGACGGACCGGTATGGCGATGCATAACGCAGGCGTCATACAGTCTCTCGCCGCGGTTCCGCCACATCCGGATTCGACCATCGTGGTGTTGCAGGCAGAAGCGGGATTCGTCGGAGAAGACAATGTCGTGCCATTCCGTAGTCCAGGTGCGGGGTTCAACGGCCCACTGCCGCCGCACTCGCCGGTGGTGTAACGTCAATGGTAATCGCAGCAATGAGCGCCGTGCGACAAGTCACCGCTCCTGCAGACGACGTCGAACGGTACGTGGTGATACAGGTTGTTGCGCAACACACCCTAATCCCTGCGCTAACGTTCGTGATGTGGCTGTGCGAGCCGTCAATGCCCGTCGTACAACATGCCGGTCCTCACGTTCGGTGGTGTGTCGCGGCTGCGGCAATCGCTCACATCGGTCCGTCCGTCCCTTCTGCATCCACCGAATCCATACTCGCCTCACTGTGGCTGGATGTCGTCCCACACGGGCGCCGATGTCGCGGTACGATAGACCGCTGTCGCGATAAGCCACTATTCGTCCTCTGTCGAACTCCAAAACGTGCTGGAATGACTGCCGTATTCGGCGACGAGGCATCAGGAAGCTTCCCACGCGCAGGTCCGGCAGCACAACACACTTCCACTACTTACACCCCGCCTTCTGTGCACCCTTCTTATAGTGCTTCTCGGTGGCATGCCGGGCGCATATGGTTTATATATGCCCTGCAATGCTAATCGTTTGCATGTCCTCTCGCGGGCGACGCATGCTGCGAATTTCAGGCCAATCGAATGCTTCATTCTTGGTGTTGCATTCTGGGTGGCCAGCAGTGTAAATCAAGTCTGCAACATTGCTACTTGTTCAATATTCCATCCTGCTGGATAACGTGCTAAATGAGACGAAAGCAAAAAAGTCAAAGGCGAGCATCCCCTCTGACTACGGGCCTTTAACTAGGAGTCCGAAGGACAAAATTTACTGTCTGGGATCAAAAAACCTCAAAGGGCCACAGTAACAACTGTGCCAGAACCTACAACTTAAAACTACGGCAAATGTTACTATTTCATGGCACTATGTCAGTAGTTCTATGTCCTTAAAGTATTCAGCGAAGGTCAGGTGCAGCATAGTTACCACGTGCTCCTTTGTTTTATTTTTTTCAGATATAAAATTCTTAAGAAATAAAACGAAAGAAATGTTTTACTTTATTTACTTAAAAGCAACTTGTACTATATACAATTCAGAGTAACTTGTGTTCATTATAAATTAATGTTAGTAGAAGTAGGAGGCCTAGTATCATCGTTGTCAGTAGTTATTGCTGAAATTGTTTCTGAAGAAATCGTTCTTCAGAAACAATTTTTCGAACTCCTTCGTTGCCTTGCTATAAATTTGGAGATACGTCTCAGGCCTAATGTACTTTTCTTGTTGTAGCCCTTGTTCTTGTCTAGATTCAGAATGCATCGGTGGTGTGAAGGTTTGAGAAGTAATACATTCATTATCCAGCGATGTTGTGAAGACTGGCGATGTACATTGGTATTTTATGTTCGATGTGAAAATTTGAAAATTTGGATTGATGACACCAATCTCCATCTGTTCTTGCTGTTCAGGCTCAATTTGTGCAGTTGAAACGTAAGGTTGCGGCTCTAGAGTCGAACTCGGGTGAAACGCATCCTGGAGCTCGAAGTTTTGACGCTCCCTATATTCCCTTTACCTTTCGGTTGATGATTTACACAGCGGGCCTTTCCGGATTCCTCTCGTTCTCGTCTAGCTGTTTCTTCAACTTTCGTCGGTTCTTATAGTAATTTTCCCCGCATTTTCGCGGCATTTCTAAATTTTCGTCACCAAATTTTTTTTATATAAAAAATAAATAAATTTTGAATCCACTTTATTTCGGTTTATCACATACGTCTGTCAGCTCTAACCGTCAGCTACGGAATGCGGGGTTGAGGTAATCGCCGTCATTATCTATTCACTAGTTATCAACCTTTAAACGGCGTGCGGCGAAACAAAATCACCCGAAATTTAGCTTAAATGTCTAACGATACTGTATCGAAGGGTTAAGGGGTGGAAGGGCGAAACTTGTTTTGTTATAAATGGGACTCTATAAACTATGTTGTGATGTATTATGTATTACTCTTCGGTGATTAGTGTCGAAGATATAAGCGTTCAAAGTGTGACATGTTTTTGTTGCAGTTGTGCTGCAGATGTCACCACCTACCCAGCGCGGAGAAAGTCGTAGTTCTACGTCAAAAACTCTGAAAACTACAAAATCAGAGGCAAAATTTTCAAATGTAAAAATCTTACAAAATTTACGAATAAAATACATCATAGATGTAACTAAACTGCGAACCAAAAATTTCCTCGGTATAACTCTGCAGCACATTTAAAAAAAAATATTGTATACTTTTGTTCGCCACTATTTAGGGGAACGCCGTTCCCCCTTACCAATTCCTTAAGACAACGCTGTTCCCCAAGGTGCCCGCCTACTTTTACCATTGCTTACACTTTACTTTACATGGTTAAGTTTCTCTCCTGTCCCATTTTTCCTTCGTACCCTTCTTTTCATTTGAAAACGTATACTTTACTAACACAGATTGGTTCTGTTTGTCCCCCTACTTGTATGTCAAACTGCTGTTTTGGGTCAAAAATTGTTCACCTCAGTCTAGAGTCGCTTCTTAGTATCCGCTTCGCCAAACTACTCCCACTCCAAAACAAAGAGGATTTTAGACTCTCGATTAAGCTGTGCTTCACTTTCAACTGAAAAAGTGCCTTGGTATTAATAACGTCATCCAGCGTTTGTTTAAAGTCGTTCGCTTCCGTTTACAAACAACCTCTTTTCGTAGAACGCCTGCTTCTGCGCCAAATTCCCCGTCTTTTACAAAGCTGTGTTGTTCACCTGCTTCGGTTGGAAGCAATGCATCACGTGACAGAGCACATCGCATCTTATTCTAATCTAATTTCAGTCGCTTTGTTCTTATTTTCAAACCATTAAAGAACTGTTTGCTTTAGTTGCAGTTCTTTCCTTCCAAACTGTGAAAGATATGAAAGATTTGAAAACCTCTTTTTTTGATTTTCAGAAATTTTGCTTAGATTTGACGCAAAAGAGTTTTTTTTTTTCATTTTCTTCGAATACGTCTTACAACAGCGAATAAAATTGCATCATGTGCCTTACTGCATTACCAAAGATTCTACATTTATGGAGCTGAATGCCTGATGTAGTTATTAATCTTTGCTAACTCACGTGATGCAATTACGTTGAAATTGTGTCATAACTGTGTAAAAACTATATACACGGAAATTATATTTGCCAAATAAGATATCTGTAGCTATTATATTAATAACACGGCATTAAATCATCAACCACAAGATACGACTATTTTCTGTGAAAGAGACAAAGTAGATATCTTATGTTGAAATGTTATTAATATGTATTTTGCTAGGGTAAAACTGCAAAACAGTTAACTTCCGGGAGTACAAATCAGTAGAATGTTTTTTAGTCTTTCATGTTTATCTACAATTAAAAATAACTTCGCGGAAGGGGATATTGGTTCTGTAATCAGACGTGACAAAAAAGTTGTATTTAAACATTCATGTTTATTTGTTTATTCTGATTTAACTTTTACATTATGTGCTCTCTTAAAGATTTTTTACTTAATCATAATCTCTTACTTAGTTTCTTCATCTAATAATTGTGGCTTGTTTTCTCCCCTGGTGCCGTATACCTCTAAATTAACGTTAATTTTAAGTTCCTGGATTCTTATGTAAATTTGGTTTCCTCTCCTTAAAGTTTTTCTAAAACTAACGCCACAGATTCCCTTTTTTATTCATTTTCGTTGGCAATAACCTAACAGAAGCTCAAAGTGTAACTACGTAAGACTCGAGAGATAAGGGCTTGTGTATTCAGTGTGTTATGGTGCATATGCGATCTTTGTGCAGTGTTAATTAGACGACGAGAGGAACGATTTTTGTTTTGAGATATTTGCAATCATGCACGAATAAATATTGTACGACAGTCTACACACTGGGATAGAGTAGATATTATAATTGTTTTTGCACTGTTGTGGAAAAAGTATTTAAGCGAACTATATCTATGTAAAACGAAAGACTGCTGAATTAGCGGATTATATTCTATGTTTCAATAATTACAACTTATTGTTAGTGAATATTTGAAGTATTGGCGTGTTGAATTCCTGATAATAAACAGTTTAGAATCGTGGTCCAAGCTGAAGTGATCTGACTTCTGTAGTTGTGGAAATAAAGCCCTTTTTGCCAGATTCGAACTGACGTCGGGCTGCAGGTGGCGTAGTGGTCAACGTTCGTAACTGCCACGGAGTTCGATCCCAGGCAAGTACGAACGCTCGAACCATTAAATACCCGCCTTAAGCCGTCGGATCCTGGGTGCAGCCCTCCCCCCCCGGTAATAAATAAGGGCGTCTTCCTCCCCCTTTCTACCACGCTTCCGTGTCACTTTCCTATCGGACACTCTAGCCCAAATCACCTAGCTTCCTATTTCCAAGGGTTGTTTAAGACCTGGGGTCAGACACTCCCTTTCTAAAATCCTCTACATATGATCTGATCTGATCGAACCCACGTCTCTTGAGGTCCGATAAAGTCTGACTTCAAGAGACGGTTCGAATCCGGGAAAAAAGCTGAATCGCAAGTGTGAAGAAAGAAAGAAAAGCTGAATCGCAAGTGTGTTAGTGAGGGGAGGGAGGATTGGTAACTTGGTCTAGGATTTCTACAGGTTACAACCCATCGTGTTATGCATCATTTTAAAGCTCTCGGCAATAGCAAGTCGAGAGGAAGCCAAATTTCGATACGACGCACCGTTTTCATAGCATCAAAAATGCATTTTTGTAATGGCTTTTATCACATTTAGCATCAGGTTCTAGTAATTTACGCAGATTACGATGAGATATTGTTACGTTTATGTAAAACGTGATGAAATAATGTTCGGCGATAGTTTAGTACAATATATTGCTTGAGTAATTGTTGCTTCACTACGTGGAACGGTATTTAAAAATCAGATTTCAACAATGGTTTTAACTACTTACGTTACCCATTTTCGTTACACCCAAATTTTTTACTTGGGATTTACTTTACTACTGTCGGGAAAGATGCATAGCATCAAAAGGGCGAATATTTTTCACTCCGGAGGGGTATTCGCAACCCAATCATTCACTACAATAAAATACAGAATACACAGATTGCTTCTCTTGAACGTTATACCGGGCAATGCCGGGTACCATTCAGCTAGTAAATAAATAAACCGTATTGGCCTACTGCCACACTGCGGTCAGTCGGCTGGCAGCTTCAAAGGCACAAAAAATCTCGTGATCCTATTGTTTGCATCACCCAAAGCGTTGTTCACTCAAGTGCAGCTCATTTCGGTGCAGACATCTCCAATTTCAATAGACGACGATCGCTATCACATTACGCAACAATGCGGTTCATTTCTTCCGCGCGCCGGAGGGTCTTCACTATTCCTCCGCCCTGCCTACGTATTTTTACCCGTGGGGAAAAATATTATTAAAGTGCACGGGGTGGGTGGGCAATAAATGATGAAAACGAAGAAGGTTGCGCTTCGTAAAAATAGTCCACCTCCAATTGGCTGGAACAAGTGAACCATTCGGACGTGAGGCCGCCGTATGGTTTGAAGGGGTATTTTCACGTGCTGTTGCGTCTATCAGCAGACTTCATACCCACCCGAATCTTCTCTTCCCAGGCTCTTGTGTGGCCAGGTAACATTCTTGAAGAGACCTAGATTCAGGCTACATTGATGACCGAGTGCCCGGATGACGGGTTCAAGCCCGGTGGCATCGTATAAATGACGTTTTCCCATCAGTAGGCGGCTGTATTTTCTGTCGTCAGCCCACAAAACGGAGCTAATTTTAGATATCATTTTTCTGCAGAAAAAGTGAAGACTAGTGCTTTATTTCTCTAAACATAGTGCGCCTCTTTTGTCAAGGACTATATCGCAGGTATGGAAGTTATTAAATTACACTAAAAATATTTTAAATACAAAAGTTAAATGCAAAAAAATTTTCTCCGTGATAACATTGATCAGATTACGAAATTTTTATGCTTCTTGGTGCTAATAAAAAAAACGCGAAAAAATTGTCCCCCGACTCAAAAAAAAAAAAAAAAAAAACTGAAATGTAAAGGAAATTACATGATATATCTGAAACGTTACATCAATATACAGTGAAACCTCGATTATACGTTTATCACTTTTATATGCAATTCTGCGTTAGTCCCGTTATTCAATTATAGTTTCTAAGGTTTTTTTTTTTAACTCTGTTACACGTAATTTATTTATACGCTTCTTGCGATTATACGTTAAAATTTGAATTTCAGATTATCAAAAATACACGGTTTTTGGATTCTTTCATACGTAATCCAGTGTATTGCAACTTTGTGAGAATCGTGATAGTGTTGCTGTATTCCTTCTGGGTGCAGCCAAAGTTGAACCTTGACCCCATCAGAGATGGAAATGTTGTTTACTTTCTGTTTGGATAAAAAATTGATTTCTCATTTCATTACTACGCACATGCACTGTTTAAAAATTGATAAATCTCTCTGTTAAAACTTTGTGGTTCCGCTATTTCGTGACGTAGTAGAATAGATTTCTAAACGTACCGCCAATATTCAACATTCTGGTTTAAAATAGAAGTACTCAGGATCCTCAGAAAAAAAAAAAAAAGCTGTGAATTAATGAGTTCCATACTGAAGTATTGGTCTCAGATTCTTAGTTGTGAGGATTTCTCTTAATCTTGAATCAGGATTTTTATAGACAGATAGTGTCGTTAAAAGAGAAGTTTGATTTTCATAGGCTTTGTGGTTTTTGTAAAGCGATAAAATATAATTTGTAAGTTTTTTTCCCTTTCGCCGCCGATTTGACTTTAATTAAATCACTATTAAGGAATATCTTAAAGCATAAATCTTACAATATATTTTGAAATTTCGTTTACATGATTTTTACATTTATAAGTTTTTTAAGCCCATCCCCTAGAAAAACGTATAACCGTGGTTTCCCTGTATTTCTAATTTATATATCAGTTGTTGTCCCATGAGACCTTTGTTTCATTCTGTTAAGTTATCAGTCTGGGTTCTTCAATCGCGGTTCGTCCTAAATTATTCCGTCGCCCCGGTGGCGAAGTGGTCTAAGCGTATGGCATCTGATCATTCGTTCGACATAGGTCCGGGTTCGAATCCCGGTGAGGCATGGATATTGTGTTTGTCTTACGGCGCTGACTCTCTCCGTTCCCTGGAACCAGTAGCTCTAAATTAGGGACGGGCGACTGTTTATAGCCCACTGAGTTGCTCACGGTGGTAGTTAAACCTTCAAACAATCAAAACATATGTAACGTATACTCTAGATTCAGTTTCTTTTTGATTTTACTATCTCTTGTTATTTTATTTTCCTATGCAAATTATCTTCTCACTTAACGAGATGTTGTTTCTCCCGCTGAATTATATGTGGCAACGAGTGTAAGTCATGACGTGGTATTATGCAGTATATATAGGCGCGCTCAAGTATACCAAGGAGCTTCGTTTTATATGTGATAGGTTCTTAATGATTATTGATATGCGATTTACCTACTTTTCTACGATATTACGATAGTACGAAAGTTCGGGCTATCAGTAGTTGTGTTATTTTGGAGTGTGTATTTGAGTAATGCCAGGATCTCCCCAATAAAAGGTTAAAAGTGAGTACGTTTTCTTAGTTCATTTTATTGTCAGACCTCTGTCTGGCCGTTAAGTCTGTTTCATTGAGTGTTTGCGTTAAGTTCAGGGTATATTGTGTTTACCGCTCTAATAAGGAGCCTTCAAGGTACTAATGTACTAAAACCGAAGTTATATTACTGATATTCAAGATAATGAGGAACGCTGAGTAAAAATAAATTCCATATTCTTGGAATTTATTGCACGTGCGTGTCTTACCTAAGCAAACTCTAGCACTTTGAAGATTAAGCACACTTTAGCTACGTCAAGTAACCTTTCAATAACCCTAACATGACTTAACGTAAGCTTTCCTGCACTACACGTCCAGCCGGAGAATTTTATTCATTATACATATTCTTGATTTTTTGCAAATCTTTGGAAGAAAACAACTAAATATTTGCGTTTTGTATCACATCAGATCTTCTCCCGAATTGAAGTGGATGAAATAGCAAATATTTTATTCTACTTCCTCCCGCTGAGTTCTCACATTGGTATTATTAGCTGAAGGTAAATAAAACAAACCGACTCCTACGAGCGCGAGCCTAATTGTGAGTGAAATCAATTAAAACTATTCTAAGTTTCAAGTGACAGTTGCTTTTTATTATTATTATTATTATTATTATTATTATTTTTAATATTATTGCTGTTATTGTTCTGCATTGTTTCTTGATTTAAAGACCCCATGAGCATCTAAAATACAAAGATTTCTGACAGTTGCTTTTCATCCGAAACCACTGGTTTTGCATGCTGATTAAAAAGCAATACCACAGTAAAAACAATATAGTCCAGGAAATAAAGGGGGTAAAACATCGTTTGTCGGGAATAATTAGGGAAAGCTGAATTTTGGTCAGTTGTTAGAACCCTATAAGAGATGCATTTCTTTGTCATTTAATGTAATGTATTATTTAACATATTGAGGGACATTTTTATCTCACTATTTATTTAGAAAAAAAAATTAATTACGTACTCGTGTATTCTTTCCCTTCTTAAGAGAAAGCCTCAGTGCTCTTACGGGAGCCGTGGCTTGAATTTTGGAAAATAACGATTTAAACAACCATTTCCAATTCGTCACCTCATAATTTTATTTATTTAAGATTGCATCCTTGCTAAAGGTAAAATTGCGAGTTGCCAGGAAGTTTTCCGTTCAATAATTTTTTAATTTTCTTTGTCCGACGAGATCGGGTTTTGAACAGGTAGTTTTGTTTTTCCTTATGTATATATCAGAGCCAAAACATTATGACCAACGTGTCTTTATTCATATAGAAGTAGCTGTAGGTAAACGACAGCGCGTGTGAAGGTCATGAAATGGTATACCTGATACTGAGCTCTTTTAGTCAGTGTTATTCTTGTTCTTCGGATGGGAAAGGCAGCGAACTTGAGTGAGTTTAACAAAGTCCAAATTGTAATGGCCGGGAAACTGGGTCAGAGCATTTTCGACACGGCAAGACTTGTGGGTGTTCACGGTCAGCCGCGGTTAGAACCTTCAAAAAGTTGCCAGAGGAGGGGAAAACCACGAACCTCCGGCAAGGCGTGGTCTCACCACGGCTCATGGATGCTAGAGGAGAGTGAAGACTATCTTGTATGGTACGGGCCACAGAAAGGATACTGTGCAACTCGCCTATAATTTAAATATTGGTGACAGGAATAAAACACGCAGAACATCGAACCCTGCTGAAAATGAGGCTGCGTAGTAACATGCTGTTTCGAGTGTCAATGCTAACCTCGGTTCCCCCTTCGAAAGCGCAAACAATGAGCAAACGAGTATCAAAACCTGAACTTGAATGATTGGAAGATGGTCGTCGTGTCCGATGAGTTTCGTTTCCTGTTGCATCATATGAACGGCCGGGTACGTGTAAGTCGTTTACCTAGGGAAGTGTTGGCGCCAGGACGCACCGTGGTTCGAAAGCAATTCAGTGGAAAAAAGTGTAATGCTTTGGGCAGTGTTATGCTGGGAAACCCTGGGTCTAGTCATTCATGTGAAAACTATGACGTCAACCACCTACCTAAACATCAATGCAGACCAACTGCATCCTTTCATGGCGAATGTATTCCTCTCTAGTAGTGCCTTCTTTCAACAGGATAATGCATTACACCACACCACACAGTCCGGATTGTTCGACAATGGTTCGCAAAACACGAGAAAGACTTCCAGGTATTGCCCTGGCCTCCTAATCTCCGGACATCAATCCAATCAAGCATCTGTGGTTGGTGTTGGTACAGCTAACCCGATCTGCGGAGACTAAAGCACGTGACTTTCAAGAGTTAAAAGATCTGCTAGTAAGGTGTTGGTACCAGATACCACAAGACACTTTTAAAAATGTAGCTTCCAAAGAGCTATTTCGGCGGCACGTGGACAACCAACATCATATTAGACGACCAACATCATATTAGACGACCAACATCATATTCCAAAGAGCTATTTCGGCGGCACGTGAACGAGCAACATCATATTAGACAGGTGGTCATACTGTTTCGGTTCTTCGTGTATATGTATTAGGTGTGCAACTTAATTCTCGGCCACAGGCTCGACACGTTGACACAGCAAATTACAGCAAATCGAATACGTACCTAATCAGGGAAATAATCTCCGTCGTGTTGGATACATTTGAGCCATCGGTCAGGGAGCTGAGGAATGCCACTGTGGAAAACAGAGGGCTGTTTCGAATTGATAGTCATCAATACTTATGTGCACCTCCTCTACCGAAGTGAAGTGCATATCACTCAGGTGATGTTGCAGGGATCGAAAGAGGTGATAATCTGACGAGCCGAAGTCTGGAGAATACGCCGGGTGGGAAAAAATCTCCCATCCTAGGTCGGTGATCGTGTTTAAAGCCGTTTTAACGGTGTGAGGACGCGCGTTATCCTGAAGCAACAGCACCGACCTTCTGCCCTTGCCGGTGCATGGCCTTTTCGCCTATATTGCGTCACTGACACGAATGAGTTGCTGAGAATAATGCTCCGCATTGACCGTTTCACCAGGTTTGAGCAACTCATAGCGTACGACACCGCACTGATCCTACCATATGCACAGCAACAACTTCCTGGCATGGATATTCAGTTTAGTGGTAGGCTGACCTGGATAAACCCACGATTTGCGCCACTTAGGATTATCGTAGAGGATCCACTTCTCATCACAGGTCAAAATCTTGTGGAGAAAATCCTTCTTCTTGAATCTGGAGAGCAAGGACACAGCAACATCGTAGCGCTTAGACTTGTTCGCAGCTGTGAGTTGGTGTGGCACCTAACGGCCCTCCTTATGAATCCATCCAAGCTTGTGCAGGCGCTTTGCAATGGCTTGCCGTGTTACGCCGAGTTTCTGGGCGAGCTCTGACTGTGTGCAACAGGGATTCGCGTCCAACAGTTCTTCCAGTGCCTCATTGTCAACTTTCTATGGCTGTCCCGGAAGTTCTGCATCACGGAGATCGAAATTTCCCTGCTTAAACCGCTGGAACCACTTCTTACACGTACTGTAGGACACAGCAGCCTCACCCAAAGCAGCACAGATCATTTGCTGGGCTTTCGAGGCACTTTTATTCAGCTAAGACGCAAACAGGAGGCAGTGCCTCAAATGTTGCTTCTTGAACGACATTGCTTTCACCGTCAACTTTCGTCCCTTCTGTCACTGGAGCTGTGAGCGGTTACGGTTGCCTGGAAAGCTGTTGGATGGCGCTGCAATCAGCCATTATCGCACATAGCTATTTGAATTTGCCGACGTACTATGATTGGTTGCGGTTAGGGGCCGAGAATTAAGTTGCACACCTAATACAATGTTTCTGATTTTTGCTTACAAGTAAACAGTTCCATCCGTTTTCTTGACCCCTTTCAGTGTTTTAAACGAAAAGCAGTAAATCAAAAACTCCAAGTCAACAACAACGTAGTGTACGTAATTTACTGAAATTGTTTACATTGGATAGTGTTCCGAATCGTAATAATATTTCTTAATAAGGGAAATCTCACTAGCATGCTCTATAACGTATTCGAGTTCAAAGCAACTTCAGTGCATCACAGTGACTCAGCTGGGTTTTAAATAAAGCGTTTTGCTTCAAAATATGCAATGCCGGATTATGTCGTGCTGTGGCTTGGAGCTGACACTGAAAATTGACGTTTTGCTATCAGTTATCTTTAATGAAACACTATAAGGTTATCTTTGTTGGTGAGGGGATGTTGTTATCAAAAAGAAATTATTGTGTTACTACTATCATTGCTATAAAATCATTGTTATTATGCTCATTATTGATAACGCACATTCTGCTTCACCTAACAAGCGGCTTGTATACAAATTGCATTTCTTTTACATAGCCAAACTATCCAAATCAATTATATATAATTTATGACTACAAACCTTGTGGTGTTGAGATGAAATAAAAATACCAACGTTTACCACAATCAAAGGTTTATTGTACATCGACTATAGTTCCGCAGAGCGTTTGGCTCGGCATCATCAGAAAGAATGGAGAGTTCTGACGGATACGGTTTTTCGTGAGTTGTTTTCCCGCTTGAAAGAAATGGAGTCGACATCATGTCGTTGACAAGCCGTGAAGAGTTCCGGTGTATGTGGAAAGCTTCTAATACATTGAGCTTGATAGTTGAATCAATTTTATCAATGAGCGTAGCGTTTCCAAACTAAAATTTATGGTTATTTTCTTGACAATGTTAGGCTACATAATGGGCTATATAATGTTCGTCTATCGCCCAACATTGTCACGAAAATACACTGACGGAAAAAAATTCCCAACACCAAGAAGGGGTTGTGTTAGATAAACGACAGTTGGTAGGCGGTGAGAGTACATCTGATAGATGACATCTATGCAAATTTCGCGCATACGTGTGGCGCTAGTAGCGCCCCTCGGAACATGCAAAGCAGGTTTGCTGTAAATACGCGCTGTAACGTTCGTGAGCGTTAGTTATCGTTGAGATTCGACGTAGTGTATTGATGTTAGTCGAGAATGCCTTTAAGAAGACGAAGAAGCCATTATCAACAGCTCACGGAGTTTGAACGAGGTCGTGTAATAGGGCTACGAGAAGGCGGATTTTCGTTCCGCAATACTGCAGAACGACTTGGCAGGAATGTAGCCACTGTGCATGATTGTTGGCAGCGGTGGTCAAGGGAAGGTACTGCCTCAAGAAGACCGGGTTCCTGCCGGCCACGTGGCACTACTGAGAGAGAAGACCGCCGTGTACGGCGTATGGCCGTGGCGCATCGTACCGCGTCTGCGGCAGCAATTCTAGCTGCAGTTGCCACCACAGTGACACAACGAACTGTTACAAATCTGTTACTTGAAGGACAGCTCCGAGCCAGACGCCCTGTAGCGTGCATTCCACTTACTCCAAACCACTGCCGTTTGCGACGTCAGTGGTGTCAAGCTAGAGCTCATTGGAGGACGGAGTGGAGATCTGTTGTGTTTTCTGATGAAAGCCGGTTCTGCCTGGGTGCCAGTGATGGCCGTGTGTTGGTTAGAAGGAGGACAGGTGAGCGCCTGCAACCAACCTTTCTGCGACCGAGACACACTGAACCTACACCTTGAGTTATGGTCTGGGGAGCAATTTCCTATGACAGCAAGAGCACTCTCGTGGTTATCCCACGCACCCTGACGGCACAGTTGTACGTCGGTCTGGTGATTCAACCTGTTGTGCTGCCATTCATGAACAGCATTCCAGGGGGTGTTTTCCAACAGGATAATGCTCGCAGGCAAACCGCTGTTGTAAGCCAACATGCTCTACAGAGTGTCGACATGTTGCCGTGGCCTGCTAGATCACCAGATCTTTCACCAATCGAGCACGTATGGGGCATCATTGGACGACAACTCCAGCGTCACCCCCAACCAGCATTAAACGTCCCTGTATTGACCGACCAAGTGCAACAGGCATGGAACTCCATCCCACAAACTGACATCCAGCACCTGTACGACACAATGCATGAACGTTTGCGTGCTTGCATTCAACATTCTGGCGGTTACACCGGTTATTAATGTACCAGCATTTCACATTTAAAATGGCTCTTCTCGCGCGTACATTAAGCTGTGATCTTGAAACCTTAATCGATTAAATATGTTACCTATATAAATGTATTGCCGCCATTTCATTCCTCTACAACTATTTTTTCGTGGTGTTGGGATTTTTTTTCCGTCAGTGTACTATAAATTTTTGCCTGATTCGACTATCAAGGCTTATCAATGAGCGTAACGTTTCCAAACAAAAACTTATGGTTATTTTTGTGACAATGTTGGGTTACAGAATGGGCTATATAATGTTCGTCTATAGCCCAATATTGTCACGAAAATAACCATAAATGTTTGTTTGGAAACGCTGCGCTCATTGATAAACCTGATTCGACTATCAAGTTTAATGTATTATAGAAGCTTTCCACATATACCGGAACTCTTCACGGCTTGTCAACGACATGACGTCGACTCCATTTCTTTCAAGCGCGTGGAAACAACTCACGAAAAACCGTCACCGTCAGATCTCTGATGACGTCACAATGATTTGAATGTTTACGCTCCCTTCGTCCTGATGATGCCAAGCCAAACGCTCTGCAAAACTATAATCAATGTATAATAAACCTTTGATTGTGGTAAACGTTGGTATTTTTATTTTATCCAAATCAATGGTTTTTAACTAAAAATATTTTTAAAAACAAAATTTAAAAGATGGCAACAGTGAATTGTATTCAGTATTTAAATACATTTTCTTAGTTCAGAAAAGAGTTTTCTTTAGCACGGTGTTAAAAAATCCTTCATCTTACAATATAAAGTATTCATATTACCTTTAAGTGGCAGAAATGCTGGTGATTTCAGAACATTGCAAGTAATTTTTTTCTTTTGTAATTTTGCGTTGAAGTCTCCGATGGGATTGGTGTGGTCCCAAACAACAATTTCTTTCACAGCTTAGCATTCGTTCATAAGAAACTGCAATAGCACAAATGTTGTGTGATGTACTACAGAGGTGAAACACAAGTTTGTCCGTCGCGTACAAACTTGTGTTTTTATAGTTGTTTTTATAGCTTTTTAGAAGCAATTGCCGGGAGAAAGAAATCAAAACTAAGAATCCTTCTGGGCAGAAGATTGGACCGAATTTTCGACTGGCTAGATTTTGTAATGCTTAATAAAGGGTGACGTACTTACCTCAGGGGTGACGCACACGTCAAGACCGCAAAGTTGCAGAGATAAGACTCGTCGGTGTAGTTCAATGGGGAGAATAACCGGCTCCGGAGTGGCTAATGGGCATGCTTCGCCATATTGGCTCCCGAACGTATAAATGAATCTCCTGACCGTGAGGTTAGAAAATAATGTATAATGTTCATTCCACACGTCGTCTGAAATTAAAGAGGATTCCTTTTTCGCCGCTTCGGAAAATGTGTGATACCTTTTCTACACATCGTCTCGAATTTATCAGTATTCCTTCTTGTACAGTGAGGTAGCACCTTCAAGCATGGTTTGTTGGCTGACCCGGAAACCTACGATTCTATCACAGTTATTCCTCAAGGGGGATATCACTGAAGTGCCAGAAAAGCTGGTACAGACGAGTTTATGCAAAATACATAGCAACGTCACATGCGCGTTCTCGGTTGCGTCCGCCAGTGCGTATATAAAGCGATGGACATCCTTGCTAGCTGTCAGACCTGTTTTCGGCATGAGAATGACAAGCAATAACGATTTAAGCGATTTTCAACGCGGTGTCATAGATGGCGCTCGTGAGATGGGCCATAGTATTTCGGAGGTAGAAACGAAGTTCGGATTTTCACGGACGACCATTGCGAGGGTGTACCGTGACTACAAGAATTCCGGCAAAAACTCCAACCTACGATACCAGTGTCGCCGTAAAAAGACATTGGGTGAACGTGACCATCGTCGGCTGTCAAAAATCGTTTCACGCGATAGGCGTGCAACACTCTCGCAGGTATAATTGGAATTCAATGCTGGAGCCTCAACAAGCATCAGCGTCCGGACTGTGCAACGTACCCTACACGATATGGGCTTTGGGAGCCGACGCCCAACTCGAGTCCCCTTGATGGGTGCACGACAAAGAGCTATGCGCCTCACTTGGGCACGGCAGCACCACCACTGGACACTTGATGACTGGAAACAAGTAGCCTGGTCTGACGAGTCGCGTTTCCAATTGTATCGAGCAGGTGGAAGGATTCGTGTGTGGCGCAAACTCCATGAAGCTATGGATCCCGCCTGTCAACAGGGAACTGTACCGGCTGGTGGGGGGGGGGTCCGTAATGGTATGGGCTGTGTTTAGCTGGACTTCACTGGGACCCCTGGTACGTCTACAAACGCCTGTGACTGGCTAACGCTATGTGCGCATCCTTTCTGACGAGGTACACCCGTTCATGTCCTGCATTCATGCTGATGGATTGGGCCTGTTCCAAAAGGTCAATGCACCTCCACACAAGTGTCGGGACGCCGTATTATGGTTAGAGGAGCATTCATATGAGTTTAGGGTGTTCCCATTCCAACCCAAGTCCCCAGATCTGAACGTGATAGAACACATTTGGGATGCCATGCAACTCGCTATCGAACACAGGAATCCGAGACCTCGGGATGCACCCGAATTGTGGAACGCTCTGCGGGAAGTATGGTGTGCATTGCCTACAGCATATTTCCAGAAGCTAGTGGAGTCCATGCCCCGTCTTATTTCTGCAGTCCTGCGCTCCCGTGGGGGACCTACCAAGTATTCGACTGGTGTACCAGTTTTTCTGGCACTTCAGTGTTTGTGATTGCCTACCTTAGGTGCGACGCACAAGTCAAGACTGCAAAGTTGCAGCGATATGCTTCGTTGGTGTAGGTTAAGGAGCACCCTAAAAGCGTAGGCATAAGCTGTTTCACCACGGTAACAAAGTGTTATCCAACCCCATTGAGAAACCGTCTTCAAAATACATTAAAAAGTTTATTTACAATAAAAGGTTAAAAACACAAGCGAGATCTTTCGCGGTCACTCTGACTACATCATCAATAGTGGGTATGTATCGAGCAGGCAATACAGTTTTTATGCAGCACACTCTCTCAAGGATTTATGCAAACAAGTTACTCATCGTCGCCAGTTCCGATAGTGTTATAATTATCCAAGGAAACTCTGGCATTGGCTCGAGATTGATGTAAAATTGAAGTTCGCCAGAGTGAAGGGACAATAGAAAGGAGTTCTTCATTACAACAATTCACCCCATGTTTAGTAATAAATAAGCTTTCCATCACGTGCAAAGAGGGTTTAGACCTCGTAGAGCCCAAAGTAGAAGCATTGTCCCAATCTGGAATGTAACAAGCTGAACGGACAGTCTTTACTAGTGCAGGAGGGGGTTCAACGTTCTCAATGAATATTTGTGTTCCGCAATGCGTACACCAAGACTACGTAGGGTAAAACCCACGTAATATAGGTTGGTCGTTTCTCCAAGAGTGGTGCGGAACGGGATCTTATACACTCCATGGCGACTCATTAGAGGGGTGGGGTCTCTATCCCTCCTAATTAACGAGAATAGGTTGCGTGTTCGTACCACAAATTCCAAGTCAAATGTTTTACAAACTTTTTTTAAGAAAGTTAGTAATAGGCGGATAATAGTCCAATGATCCGACGTAATGACATGAGGAAAATTCCACCTTGGGTGTTGAATATGATCCACGAAGTTGTTTCTTAATCAGAACATCGACAACGTAAGGCTGATTTCCAGGCAATATCCCGGATTTGAACCAATTCCTTCTTACGAAGTGTGATAGTAGAAGAATGGGTAAATGCTCTTTTTACAAGAAACCGCAGCGTGTTTATACTTAGTAGGGTGTGAGGAGGAAGCCGTAATTATATTAGGAATAAAAGTAGGTTTACGGTATATTGAGAAACTAAGAGAATAATTCGTGGAATTCCTACTAATTAAAATATCTAAGAAGATATTTTAATTAGTAGGAATTCCACGAAATAGTACATCAATCTAGAGTCGATGTCCGAGTTTCCTCGGATAATTATAACACTATCGGAACTGGCAACGATGAGTAACTTGTTTGCATAAATACTTGAGAGTATGTGCTGCATAAGAACTGTGCTACCTGCTCGATACATACCCACGCCTGATGACGTGGTCAGAGTGACCGCGAAAGATCTCGCAGTGTTTTTAATCTTTTATTGTAAATAAAGTTTTTAATGTATTTTTGAAGAAGGGTTTTCAATGGGGTTGATTAACACTTTGTTATCGTGCTGAAACAGCTTATGCCTACACCTTTAGGGTGCTCTTTACGACAGTGTGCGCGACAGATATATTTCAATTGGTGTAGTTTAGTTGGGACAACAACTGGCTCCGGAGCAAGAAGCCGTGAATTCCACCGGGAAAATGGGAGTGTTTCGGTATAAAAGAGGGGGCGGGTCCGGCTTGCTATGTGCAGAAGTTATTTTAAGTTCGTGTGAAAATTATGGGAAATGCAAGGTACAATTTTTTTTAAGGATTTCAGTGGAGGTCCTTGCCGAATTTGCGGCACCTGGTCTTCAGCTTCTAACACCTCCCTTTTAATTCGGCTCTGAATATATGCCAGATTTAAACTATAATTTAAAAAATTGTTAGTAACGTACCTCAATGTATCTTCATTTACTTGCAAAAGCTTAAACTGTATTTTTGCAGAAATTTTAATGTTTTTGCTTAAAAGCCACTTGTTAAAATGGAGACCACAACTGAGATGATTCCAGCTCACTCTATGCTTAATTTTATTTAGTGGTTTGTCGGAAAATGCAGTTTGTGCTTCGGAGTTCCTTTTACCTTCCTAGTTACGCGTTTGAAAAACTGAAAAGCCATCATGGGACGCTTCAATCTATTTTTGAATTTGCTATAATAGATTCAGTATTTCATTGTAACTAATATTATTACAAGTGTTTATAAAGTCGACTTCAGCAATGTTTACATTTGAGAGTCAGCGAAATATCGCACCTGGTATCAAAATGCAGAAAAATGAGTATCCCGCATAATTTTAAAACTCGATGAAGCAAAAGAAAATCAGATTTTTTTAAGAAAATGTGAAAAACAGATAAAATGTCATACTTGTTTTTCCATTCTGTTATGCTCAACGTAGTTATTTCTAGCACACCATTCTTTTTATACCAAGTTCGTAGTATCTAGAAATATACTTTGTGCTGATTTACATACGTTGAATAAGTATGTACAGAGTATAACACAAAAATACACTTCTCGATGTAGAAAATGCAAGACGAGGAAGAATTTATCGTAGCACTGAGCAGATTTGTGGATATGGTCGACAGTTGGGTTATGAAAATGATCGCAGTTGGAAACCGATCACGTGGTAGGTGAGGAGGTAAAATGGCAAAACAGCTCAGGATAGCTAAGTTTGGTTGTCCTCACCTAGACGTGTGGACCACTACATCGGAGCGATCTCGGTGGCAAAAACACGTGTAAGGAGTAAGGACGCATGTGCGACGTCATCAGGAGTCTTACCATCACACGGACACCTTCACCAAAGGCTGAATCACAGAGCTACGTACAGCTGGTTGGTCACGCATCGGAATGCAGCAGCTGTCGGTCGAATGTGACGTCAGTGGTTGGAGGAAGGTAACGTGCATCATCGTAGTGGGACTGGTGCACGTAGGGGGACGTCCAAACGCCTAGATCGCTGCAATCGACGGAAAGCCATCGCAACTCCACAATCATCGGACGACATTCGATGAGGTCTATAGGCAACTATGGACATCCCCCTATCGACAAAGACTGTGAATCGCAAATTGGCTGAGACAGGTTTCCGCTCTCTCTCTCTCTCTCTCTCTCCAGATATTGCGACAACTGCTGCTTCTCAACGCAGTACGTCTTCGCGCAAAGGTTGCAGTGGTGCTGTACCAGAAATGCGTGGCTAAACGAATGGAACCATGTCTTATTCAGTAACGAGTCCCGCTTCCTTCTCAGCGCCGACATTCGGCGATTGAAAGTCTGGAGACGACGTGATCACCGGGATGATCTTGTTGCCATACGTGAGCGTCATACGTCTCCTCAGCCTCATAGTTTGGAGCGCAATCAGCTTCAACAACCGTTCCTCGCTCGTACGCAAAGTGGGAAAAATGACTGCCCGACGACGCGTCGAGGATGTGCTGCAGCCCGTTTTGTTACCGTATCTCCGTAGTATCCCAGATGCCCAGTTTCAACAAGATAATGCCCGCCCGCACACTGCCAGTATCAGCAGACAGTACCTGCAAGGTGTCCAGGAGCTGCCGTGGTCAGCGCAGTTCCCAGACTTCTCCCCAATATGGAACGTGCGTGACGTCGTTAGTAGACGTCTTAACGCCTGTGCATGAGCCCCTCGGAAGCAGATGAATTGTGGACACAGGCCAACGACGCACCCTCAGTGATATTCAGGGCGTATCCAGGATTTTTCGGCTCGATGCCACGTGGGGTTATAGCTCAGCATGGGCTATAATACTGTCATCATCATCATTGTCAACCATTATCAATCCACTGCTGGACGAAGGTCTCCCCAAGTTTCCTCCACAACGGTCTGTCTTGTGCCAGTCTCCTCCATGTCACTCCCGCATACTTTCGAATTTCATCCACCCATCTTCCATGTGGTCTTCTTCTGGGTCTTTTCCTGTCCCTTGGAATCCAATCTAAAATTTCGGCTGTCCATCGATGGTCTGTTCTTCTGGCAGTATGTCCAGCCCATTGCCATTTCAGGGATTTAACTCTGATCATGATGTCTTCCACTCTTGTCATTTTTCGGATCCACGTGTTCCTCTTCTTATCTCTCCTGGTTACACCAAGCATGCACCTCTCCATGCTGCTTTGAGTTGTCTGCAGCCTTTGTATGTCTCTTTTAGTTAAGGTCCACGTCTCTGCACCATACGTAAGCACTGGAAGGATGCATTGATCAAACACTTTTCTTTTAAGACATAATGGCATATTGCTCTTGAAAATTATGCTGTTTCTTCCAAAAGCTCTCCAGGCAAGTTTTGTACGCCGATTAATTTCTTCATCAATGTGACCCTCACTTGATATCTGCTGTCCAAGATAAACGTATGTGTCTGTTATCTCCAGCTTTTCTCCATCAATCGATAAATCTTCATTTCTTGTAAAAGCATTGAACATCACTTTTGTCTTCTGAAAGTTCATTTTTAATCCCACTTCTTTACTCTTGCCAGCAAGTTCTTGGATCATACTCTGCAGCTCTGATGGGGTAGTTGCAAAAATGACTACGTCATCAGCAAAACGAAGGTGGGTTAGATAATCTCCATTAATCTTTATCCCTTTGTTTTCCCAGCTCAGCGACTGAAAAACACCCTCCAATGTGGCATTAAAGAGCTTCGGAGATATGGTGTCACCTTGTCTCACTCCCTTTCCAATTTTTACGTGTGTTGTATTTTCAAACAGCCTAATCTTTGCACTTGCATTTTCATAGATGTTATTAATAATATTAATGTATGCATCTTCAATACCGCAGGTTTTCAGAGCCATTGTAACTGCTGATGGTTTCACCGAATCAAAGGCTTTTTCATAATCGATAAAAGCCATGCACAATGGAAGTTCATATTCCCTCGCTCTTTCAATTAGTTCTCTCAGCACGTGGATATGATCTATTGTGCTGTAGCCACTCCTGAATCCAGCTTGTTCTCTCGGTTGAGCCATGTCCAGTGTTACCTTCAAGCGGTGTGAAAGAACTTTAGTGAAGATTTTATAAACTACTGATAGGAGGCTGATAGGTCTGTAGTTTCCAAGATCCTCAATGTCACCTTTCTTATGTAGCAGGATCATTGTAGCGGTGTTCCAATCCTCAGGAATCTTTCCTTCATTAAGGCATCGAGTGAAAATTTGGGCGAGTACTGTTTCGATTTCTCCACTTGCTTCTTGTATGATGTCTACAGTAATTCCATCTTCTCCTGGAGCTTTTTCCCGCTTCATGTTCTTGATTGCATGTGCAACTTCTGCTGGAAGGACTGGAGGAACTCTGGTACTGGTATCTTTCATGATGTCTGGAGTGCATGTATCATCCCTTTCATATAATTTGGAGTAGAAATCTTTCACTCTTGTCAAAAATTTCGCCTCTATTTCTTGTTACAGAACCATCTTCTTTTCTCAGTGCCATAATCTGTTTTCTTCCCTTACTGAGATGTCCCTTTGCTATCTTTAGGCTTTGGTTGTTTTCAATTGCTTTCCTCACTAGTTCACAGTTGAATTTTCTTACGTCTTCAGTGATACTTTTTCTTACTGTCTTGCATAGCTCTATATATTCCACTTTGGAAGTCACATCTTCTTTAGTTGTAGTCATCTCTCTTCTTTTTTGCATCAACATTTTCGTTTTTCCTGATAATTTGTTTACATGCAACTTGTTCTTAGACCCAGCTAATTTTGTTGCTGTTTCCATAAGAGCTTTGGTTACTTTTCTGTTAACTTCAGAGATGTCCACTTCTTCCGATGTTAGGCCTTCTAAAGCAGAGAACCTGTTCTTCAGTTCCAACTTGAAGGTATTATGGTGTTTTTTAAGGTTGGTTATGTCAATAGATTTTGTTTGTCTTATGAGCTTGCCACGTTCAAGTTTAGTGTTGAGGTGCATCTTACATCTCACCAATCTATGGTCACTACCTGTGTTGAACTTGTTTAGCACACTGCAGTCTTCTATGACGAATTTTTTGTTACACATAATAAAATCAATTTCACTTGTCGTCCCATTTGGATGTCTCCATGTCCATTTCCTGTGTGGCTTTTTCTTGAAGAAGGAGTTCAAGATGAAAAACCCTTCTGCCTCTGCAAACTCAACGAGAGTATTTCCACGCTGGTTTCTGTTGCCGTGACCGAATTTACCTACTGAAGTTTCATTCTGTTGCCGTTGCCCTATTTTTGCATTGAAATCTCCCATAATTATTTTCAAGTGCTGCTTACCTTTATTATTTAGATGACAAATTTCCTCATAAAATTCTTCAATTTCTTCTTCAAGATGACTTGTGGTGGGTGCATAAGTTTGAATAATCTGAGCCTGGTATCTTTTTGAGAGTTGGATAACAAGTCGTGCAGCTCTGTCAGAGGAACTTTCAACTTCTACCACTTTATCCTTCAGTTTCTTGTTTATTATAAATCCAACACCACTAGTTCTGCCAGTATCTGTCCCACGATAGTAGAAGAGATGTCCACTTTTCAGTTCGATGAGATCTTCTCCTTTTCTCCTTACCTCACTTAGCCCCACGATGTCCCACTTGATCCTTTGTAGTTCCTCTTCCAATTCAAGAAGCCTTGAATCAGAAGATAGGGAGCGTCCATTGTACGTAGCAAGGTCAGCATCAGATGGCAGCCTAGTCCGGTCCTCCGGGGATTCTTAGCACCCTCTGCCTTCATGTCGCACTGGCCGCTGCCTTGGCCAGGTACATTCCAGCTGCCGGAGACTGAGGGCCAAGATTTAAGTTGTGGAATCATTTTGGAGGGTTTGGCCATAACTCACCACGCTGGCCAAGCGGGTTGGTGAGTGTGGGATAGAATTTCCTCTAATCCCGATGGTATAGTTATACCGCTATTGGCGGTCGTCAGAGCCCCTTTAGTGGGAACAGGATGCACCACGAGAAGGCGGGGTTGACATTTGTCAAGGAGAGGCTGTGATGTTACGCATCACCTGACCTGTACATTATATTATATTTGAAAAATTCTTTCTCCATCGCATAGCTTTTGCAGTGAAGAATATTTTGCTTTTAACAACCATAAAACGTTATTCTCAATTGACTGTTTCATGATATAATATTAACCGAATCCTTGGTACGAAATCTAAGGTTTTCTTTTATTCACTGCTAACTATATAGAAAGCCCCTAATTATCAAGTCGGTGAAGACCCCATCCAGGGAGTTTTCTGCGCTCTAACGATTTAATGTCTCTTGCGAGATTTACGTGTTTCTCGCGTTTGTACCGTACGCTATTTTATTATTTTGGGTGAACTTCGTCGGAATCATAAAAGTGATAAAAATTGCATTGGGTATCAAAACTTAATGTTTGAATATTTGAAAATTCCGAAAATTCGTCAGACGTTAGACATTCACATGATTTCCCTAAAATACATATAAAAAAGTGTTTTAAATTTATGTCACACCAGGAAAGCATGGAAGTAAATCATAATTCACTGTGTGTGATAATTTTCTGTTAGTCAAAGCTTCTTGTTTGATTTGTATTAAGCATGATTACTGTGGTTAATGAACTTTGATAAAAGACAACAAAAAGTCTGGAAATAACTGTGGCAAGCCGTTCTTGATTTATTTTAGTTTAGTTTTAAATGTTTACATTGAAGGAATCGTACTTTGGTTTTGTTTGCTGTGCTCAAAAAAAGGGTATTTTTGAGCTTTTTAAAGTTCCAAACACACTAACTACGGAGTAAAAAGTCATTATGTCTGAACACCACTGCCCTGAAAAAGGCTCCTAGTGGGGAGCGAAAGCTTGGCGACTTATATATGCTGTATTACGCCACTGAATATGTGGATTTATACTACGCTATAGGCATCTCGAACTTTCATAGTTTTTTGTTTATTGGAGGTTTGACGACCACCTTGAGCAATTCAAAGGGCTATAAGCAGTCGCCCGTCCTTAATTTAGGGTCACTGATTCCAGGAAAGGGAGTGCCGTAAGACAAACACAACATCCATGCCTCACCGGGATTCAAACCCGGACCCCTTTTGGACGAATAATCAGAGGCCATCGCTTAGACAACTGCGCCACCGGAGGGGTCCTTTCATAATGAAGTTGGTGTAATCTTAACTGATATTTTTAAAGTGTTTATTAATACACCGGCGATGGCTTAACTTAAACGTTTCATATGAATCATGGTAAGCACACACATGAAACGGCACTTAAAGAGGGAAGCAACTCGCTGCATACAGAAATTCTGTTGCGCATCATTCATCTGTATAACGAAGTAAATTTCTCCGTCATTTTTGTGCACGTGGGGCTCGAACCCGGGTCCCCTCATTCCGGAATAAGTCGTTCGTTATCGCTGCTATCTGCCTTTATATCGTGTGCGTCTTGCTGGGCAGGCACGTCACATCTCCCCCCCTTTCCCGAAAGAGGGCCGGGAGCATGGCCCATGGGTCAGCCGTGATCATGAATCGTTTTTTTTTTTTTTTTTTTTTTTTGAATGGAGGTTTAACGACTACCGTGAGCAACTCAATGGGCTATAAGCAGTCGCCCGTCCCTAATTTAGGGTCACTGATTCCAGGGAAGGGAGAGAGCCAGTGCCGTAAGACAAACACAACATCCATGCCTCACCGGGATTCGAACCCAGACCCCTTAAGGACGAATGATCAGAGGCCAACGCCTTAGACCACTGCGCCACCGGGGCGGCATGAATCGTTGCAGGCAGCCATCCGCTGTAGAACGTGCAATTGAGAACTCCCAGTCAGTCTAGTGTGTGGAATGCAACATCACACATTTTTTATTTTTCGAAGCGCCGAAGAAGGGATTCTCTTATTTTTCCTATCTCGCGGTGTGGAAAGAACATCGCACCATTGCGAGATCTTGAACGGCCGGGTCATCCAGAAAGTTCGGGCGCCATTATAACGAAGTAAATTTCTCCGTCATTTTTGTCCACGCAGGGACTCGAACCCGGATCCCCTCATTCCGGAATAAGTCGCTCTACCAATTGAGCTATTGGACGTTCGTTATTGCTGCTATCTGCCTTTATATCGTGTGCGTCGTGCTGGGCAGGCACGTCACCTCTGGTTTGACTCCTACAGGGTTTTTTCGCTAAAGAAGTAATACTAATTGATTTCCGACACGCCACTTTAATTAATAAATGAAGAATAAAAAAATCCGCTTTATGGACGTAATAATTTATTAGACAAATGTAAGCTTTCACTTTCAACGGACAGCTTCTTTAGGTAACGAAGCTTAGACGGGTAAACAGAATCAGAATACGAAGAACAAACCATAAGCAAAACTTTTAACATAACAGACCGCGCGAGTAATCACGAGCTCGTTCACTACGTTGGTCTAGGCAAGCGCGCGTGTTGGATGTTGAGTAGCTTACATCAAAACGTGGATAGCTCCATAGTGATGTCTGTGTTACATGAATCCGAATGCGTCAGGATTTCAATAGTATCTCTTGCAGCGGTTGATCTTGGTCCATCGTAGGGCGCCAGTTTCCGGAGATCTGACAACAGGGTTTTGCTTTGAGGTTTGTCACATCTCGAGCCAGAGTCGTAGTAAGTCTTCTACTTTTGACATCACGTTGGTGTTCGCTTATTCGGACTCCAAAAGATCTTTTGGTCATTCCAATGTAAATCTTCCTAGAGGAGTCTGGATATTCAACTGGTATAGCATACACACCAGCATGATTGGTAAGTTCACTTTTGCTCTCGTCCTGCGCGAGAAGTGATGCGAGTCGTTTGGACGAACGAATGGCGACTTCTAGATTTCATTTATTTAGGGCATTTTTGAGGGCATAGGTCAGTCCAGGGACATATGGAATGGCTCCAGCAAACTTTCTCTTTTCTTTTTGTACTTGGTGGTCTTGTGTTCCTCTCTCTGCTTTTCTGGCGGCGTGATAGATGACATCCTCAATCCGCCTCATGTTGAAGTGCGCATTTAGTGCAAAGTCAAGGAGTTATTAAATTCTTCTGTCAGGTCCCTACTGCTAGACTTGAGGTCATATGCACTTTTCCCGCGGTGTCTGAAAATCGCGTACTTGTGGTCTTGTTGAACTAGGTAGTATGGGAATATTTACGTGCTTAGGCTTGTAAAGGTCGTTCGTGCTAATTTCCCCTGTGGGTGTTCGCGATATGAACGTGTCTAGAAAAGTGAGGTATCCATTATCTTCTCACTCTAACGTGAACTGTAAACTGCTGCGAGCTGCGTTCAGCTTGGAAAGAAAATTTTGCAACTGTTCGGTACTATGACCCCAGATGAAAAACAATATCGTCCACGTATCGTAGCCATAACATAGGGGTCGATCCGTCGTCTTCGAGCAGTAAATCTTCGATAGGTCTTAGCTCCGCCTCGGCTAGTATTATGGGCAGTGCTGACCCCATAGGAGCACCCTTTGTTTGACGATAAACCTTGGAATCGAACATGAAAAAGTTTGAGTCAACAATGAGACCCAGCGCCGTGGTCACAGCAGCCACCGTGCTCTGCTGGTAAACTCCAGAACATTCTAACCATCTTATAAGATTCCCAGTCGCCTCCTGCACTGGAACAGAAGGGTATAAAGCCACTAGATCAAAGCCTCCCATCATCTCAGAGGTGCAACACGTGTGCCCTTCAATCTCTCAGCAAAGTCCTTTGAAGACTTAATCACCCGGTTTAATCAACCAAACCTCTGAGATGATGGGCAGCTTTGATGTAGTGGCTTTTCGGTCTTCCAACTGAGCTATGCGGACATGTGCTCTCACTGCTATCTGCCTTTATCTCATGTGCGTCCTGCGGGGCAGAAGAAAAAAAAAGCTAACCAAAAAAAGCTCCAAGTTTTTACGATTTTTTTTCATCGTTCCCATGGGTGCAGTCGAGGCTTAACTGGATCTAGAACCACCAGTCTACTTTTTTTAAGGCCAGGCGGATTTCGGACATTTTAAATTTATTTATTCAATCGTCGCCCATCGAAATCGCATTTTTTTAAATACAAATAATCTTAACCGAAGTTTTTTCCTCTTTCTTCTTCTTCTCTCTCTCTCTCTCCATTATTTTTTTCATGGTTGCTATGCGCAAATCCATAGACATTTTGTTCACCGAAACCACCTCAGAAATAGCCAGTAAAATGGGTACCATACTGTCCCCACGAAGAAAGTAATCAATCACAAAGACAGGGGATTACCATTGATCAAAGTTACTCCCTGTGTTTGTGGCAATAGAGAGTATTGCAAAAATTTTGAAATTTCAAATTGTGTTGACCCACTGCTCCAACTAACTCACTTTTCCCCCGTAATTTGGAAGTGGTTGGCAGCGCCATATCGGATGTAGCAGCCAGGGTACAAACCTTATGAAATCGAAAATCGAATATATATTCGATTTTCGATTTCAAAGGTTTGTTGACTCCCCACACACACCCCAAACCTTGCCGCATACCTGATGACGCCTGGTCCGATCTTTGGGGGAGCCAGGCCATTTCTTTTTTCAGGACTACACCACCGTTCTTTCCATAAAATTCATGAACAATTGGTGTGTGAGGAATTTCATTTTTCCATCTCATCTGAAATTAAGCAGTATTTTGTACCACGTAAGCCTTATAATGGGCTTTAAATATTAATAAAATATTTTTTTAGCATTTAAGCTCAAAAACTTCAGGCTTTTTTTGGAACTTTTCTTCCCTTATAAATGGCGCACGTTTTTTTTTTTTTTGTCAAAATTTCAGTTTCTTTTGCTTGTTCAAAAGTAGGATATAATTTGAGTTACCTTACAATAACAGAGCATTTTTAGTAAAGAGGATGATGCGTCTTAGAGATTTATATTAGCATCTGCTTTGTCAATGGAAGATTTTTCGTTATGCACAAACACGTACATGTGTTCGTACTGCACAGTGCAACATATGTACGTGTGCAGTACGAACATACTGATGGATTACTAAGCTGTTTAAAACAAAGTAAGGGATATTTTAGGAAAAACGATATCTACAGCACGTAAAGCATATAATTATGGACAACATAGGATGCAAAAGCAAAACAGACAAGAAATGGTCGGAAAAAATGTTTAAAATAGTGTTCAAACGAGAGAACATTTCGTTCATTTCGAAGGAATAAGAAACACACGAGGCTTATCTTGATCAGTTCGTACGTTTGACAACTGCTCTGTTGTCGTCAGTATCGACCGCAGACGAGGCAAAAAGTAACAAAGTTCTAAAAGTGTCATAGTAGCCTGGAGATATCTTTCCAAACCCTTCTGAAGTGCATCCCAAACGTGCTCAATGGGATAAAAACCAGTACAGAACTAAGATGCGAGGTATGGGTGACCACACACACACAAAAACTGGAAAACAGGCTGAAAGTATTTAAAAACATCTTCTTAAGAATAACTTTTAGTAGAGAAGAAAGCACAACTATGAATTATGGGCTTTGTAGATGCAACCGTTCGTAACAAGGGCGGCGAAAGCAAGAAGACTGTAGTGATATGGCCATGTAGTGAGCGGGTGGTGGGAATCTGCAAGTAAGTACTGGAATCGGAAATTAGTGGAACGAGACCTTGGGAAAAACCAAGAAATCAGTGGATGGGCTGCATAAGACAAGATCTGGAAAGACTGGGATTTAAGAACTGTATAGAGATAGAACTAGAAGGATAGAAAAGGGTGAATGATAGTTGTTGTGGCGGCAAGCGATTTCAATGATCCGAAATGCCGTATGATGACTATTCAAAGACTAAATGCGCGTGTACAAAATACGATTAGAGAATAAAGAGGGGAATCAGTAAGTATGGAGTCTACAACTTTTTATTGGGAGCTCGAGTCTGTACACCAGTTGAAATAAGACACGCAGGTTAGTTTTCAACGAGGAACACAACAGAAATTTAGCAAGAACAATTTATTACGCTATATTGGGTTGGAAAGAAAGTCATTTCCGATGACGAGGTATCCGAAGTCGAAGCCCCTCCCACAGCGCATACTGGCCAATGAGATTATGCAGCACACTGGCATGACATCAGCAGATAGGTGGCTTAAGTGAATGACAGTTAGCCGTCAGAAGGCGAAGAGTGTAAGCGCCAGCCAACATGGAAATGGAAAAGGAATACATCCGCTATTGCATGTTGTACGAGTTTCGTCACGGTAGCACCAACGCAAGTGCTGTAAGGAACGTTACCAGTGTGCACCCCGATGCCATATCACACATCGTTAGCGCTGCCGTTGGTTCGAACGATATCGAAAAGGAAACTATGACCTTTCAGACCGTCCCAAACCGGATACACGCAACAGTGGATATAGATATGCTGAAGACCTTAGTGGAGAGCGACCCACGTATCATCACACGGGAGCTGGCCGAACAGCTGCGGATTTCTCTCACGAGCATTGTCACGCACCTGAGTCAACTTGGAAAGGTGCACAAGAAGTGAGTTTGGGTACCCCATCAACTCACAGTTGAGTAGATGCAAATCGCATGAGTGCATGCGTTTCCCGGCTTGCAGATGAGCAAGTTGAACCGTTTTAGACCATATTATAACAGGTGACGAGAAATGGGTCCTGTATGACAATCTCAGCGGCCGGAACAGTGGTTGGTTTCAAAACAGAAGCCCACCCCCAAAGCCGGCTTACACCCATGAAAGGCCCTGCTGCCTATTTTGTGGGATGTGCGGGGGAAGGTGTCTTGTTTTTTGAGATGATTCCGGACAACATCGCTATCACCGCCGAAGTGTACTGCTGTCATTTCGAAGGTCTACCCACATCGCGCACGTCGAAATGAAAAGCATTGCTGAACCGCAAGGGCGTCTTCCTACAGTAGGTTGGAGCGAGACCTCATACAGCACGGGTGACCTGACACAAGGTCAGAGACCTGGACTGGGAGCTGCTGCGGCATCCAGCCTATTCCCTGAACATTGCCCCAACCGACTACAACCTTTTCCGGTCGTTGCAGCATTTCCTAGACTGACAGCGGTTCACCAACTGGAACGATGCTGAACGTGCACTTACTCACTTCTTTGCGTTCAAGCCGCAGCAGTTCTACAGGGACGGTGTTTAACAGTTGCCCGGACGATGAGAGCAAGTCGTGGTAAACGATGGCGACTGCATTTTGGACTTATTCGTACTTGTATATACGGCAATTAGCACTTTCCTGTTGTCTTGCATTTGCAGGCATTACTTTCCTTTCAACCCAATTTGAAGAGCGTATCACAAAGCATATAATCCCTTCTCACAAGGTATTAACAAAGTTGCGTAGTACATCTCAGGCAGCGAAACAACAAACATCTAATATAGAAAATTCCTAACGCTTCACATTTTGCACATCGTACCCGTCATATTTATTTTAAGTCAGTCCTCATCTAACTGAATTCCAGTTCTGCCGCGAAATGAGAAACTTTTGGGAATTCAGACATGACGTTAAGTACAGAAGGAAAACGAGACAGTAAAAATTTACATAAGAGACGGCCAACAAAAGACTGGTTAAATAGGTAATATATATCCCACGTGAAGAAAAGAACACCGCCTTCGTGGCGTAGAGATCTAAGCGTTGGCTTCTGATAGTTCGTCCGAGTGGACCCTGGCTAGATCTCAGAATGAGGCATGAGTGACGCGCCTTCCTCACAGCACTGGCTCCCTCCCTTTCCTGGAAAGAGAGGCACCAAATTAGGAACGGGAGACTGTTTATAACCCTTAGAGTTACGCACAGTGCCTGTTAAACCCCCAAATAGGAAAAAATATGGGAGAGGACAATTCTACCCTATTTCTTTATTTTTCCTTTTTAATGTAAGTTTTCTAGCTATTTCTTATATGTGAAGATTCTACGTAGGTCGTTCAAAGAGTAACAGCAAGTTGACTGTATTTCATGAAACGAATATCCCAGACATCTCAAACTCCCGCGCAGGGAAGATATATTCTTAGAGAAGGTGTTGACGCTTCCCAATAGATGGCGTATCGTACTTAAGAGGAAGGGCAGCATAAATAAATTGGCGGCTCTCTTAGCTGTTTGCACCATAGAAGAACAAAGGGCAATCATCAGGTTTTTGTGGTCCGAGGGTATGAAACCTCATGAAATACATAGAAGAATGCTGCAACAGTATGGAGATGCCTACATTGGCAAAAGAAGAGTGTGCGAATTGGTAGATGCGTTTAAAAATGGGTGAACATCCATCCGTGATGAGCAACGCTCCGATCATCCACGGCTGTCACTGATGAGAAGGTGGGCCGCGCTGACGTCATTATTCGTGAAACAGTTTCATTTCTTTAGAAGTTCTGGCCAGGGAATTGAATGTCAGTATCGGATCCGCTCATACCATTGCCAAGGAAGCTCTCAAGTATCGCAAGTTGTGTGCACGGTGGATGCCTAGGATGCTGACTGATGAGCACAAGATGACTCGTGAGCAGACTTCCAGTCTTTTGGCGCGGTGTAACCACGAAGGAGACGACTTCCTGGCACGTATCGTAACAGGGGACGAAACCTGGGTGATCATCACTATGATCCCGAAAGCAAGAGGCAGTCTTCAGAATGGCGGCACACATCTTCTCCAGTCAAGAAGAAGTTCAAGTCTCAACACTCCGCCGGAAAGGTCCTGTTCACTCTCTTCTCGTATATGAATGGGCCAATTTTGGAGCACTGTCAGAAAAAGGCGGAGACAGTGAATAGTCCCAGACACAGCGCATTGCTTGAGGAGGAACCGAAACCAGCAATACGGAGCCGTTGCAGAGGACTTTTGTTTAAAGGTGTTCTTCTCCTTCATGATAATGCCCGCCCTCACATGGCTGGTGCAACTCTTAACACCATTCGAAGATTGAGATTTCAGATCTTACAGCATACCCTATGCAGCCCTGAGTTTGCTCTCTGTTATTGTCATGTGTTTAGATCTCTGAAGGACGCTTTGAGAGCACGAAGTTTTGGGAATGACGAGGAGGTCAAAGAAGCGGTGCATTCCTGGCTGAAGGCACAACCAAAAACATTTTCTCTTGATGGACTAAAGAAGTTGGTACAACGGTTTGAGAAATGTATTGAAAAGGTGGGTGATCATGTAGAAAAATGAAACATCATTTGTATCTCTCATTGAATTATGTATCTCAAAATGTTCAATTTGCTGTTACTTTTTGGACTGCCCTCGTAAACCTGAAGTTAAAACCTACATGCCTATTTCCTCATTAAATGTATAATGCACATTACCCACTTCCTCTTTCTTCGTAAATCCATTATGTTGCATGATAACTTTTCAATTGAGCATTTGTTGTTGTTAAAACATGTGTGCAAAATGTGATATTGGATTTCAAATCACTTATTTCAGGGTTCCTTCGGAGACATGAAGCTCATAATGATTGATATCCTCTTCCTACTTCTGCTCACAACAGTGTGGATATCTGAGGCCACATCATCATCATCATCATCATCAAGTTCTTCCTTATCAAACAATGGTCTCAAGGAAGCCAGCAAAGACACAGATTTGGCTTCCCCTAGGCGAAGAGGCATCAGTCCCTTTGGTGGCTTCCGACCCATCATGAGGATGCTGGGAATAATGGGACTTCCTTTACTCCCTATCTTCCTAATCCGACAGCTAGTAGCTGGTGGTGCTGGAGGAGCAGCTCAAAATTTTGGAGGAGGAGGTTTCGGAGGACTTGGACTTTTCAGTCCTTTGGGAGGTGGAGGAGGAGGCGGCGGAGGTCTTGGAGGACTGAGACCATTTGGACAAGGACTGAGGCCCCTAGGTGGTGGTCTGAGACCTCTCGGAGGTGGATTGAGACCCTTAGGAGGTTTGTTCGGGGGTGCAGCGAATGCTGGTCAGGCGGCTGCCGCAGGTGCAGCTGCGGCTGCTGGAGGTGGTGGCACAGCCCTGTTTTTGAAGAAAAGATCAGTTAGTTCTCAGTCCTCTCACAAGTTCACCAATTTCTTGACCGCTTTGGTGAAGCTGGAGAAAGTATTCGACAGGTACGATATAAGTATTCCGGACTGTCAGAAGCTACTTGTGTGTGAGGTGCATCAAAGAGGACTTAATCCCAGCGTTGGATCCTTCGCTGAAAAAATGATCCAAGCATTTGGGTAAGCATTCTTATTTGAAAACTCGCTATTAAAAGATGTCTTAGTGCTATTCTGTTGATGTCAGTTTTTTTCCATCTCTTGTTTACAAAAAAGGAAATTGCAGAAAACAGGAAACCGATATTATTTTCTCTAATTTTCAGTATTTCTAAACGAAAATATATTCATCCGCTTGCCGTTGACACCTTTGTTTTGGAATATGTCGTGAACGTGCGGCAATGCACAGCAGGTGTTTTCTTTCTTTTCTCCGGGTTTAACGACAACCATCAGTGTCCCTTGGGGCTATATGCAATCATACATAATTAATTTGGGCCCACTGGTTCCGGAAGGGAGGTTCCCCCTCTCCATCAGAATATGATCCGGGCACATCTTAGTTGGCAGGCCAGAAACCAACTTCTCTGACCACTCGGCCACTGGAAAGGTAGAGCGACGCACATAATGGGCATGCTCTGACTCTCCGTAGCAACATTTAAAGTTTTTGAGAATGACTATTACGATTCTTGGAATTTTTTATTTCCACCTCCGGGGCCCAGTTGAATAATCATCAGGCGTGGTAGGCGACAGCTGTCGGGCCGGTTCCTCGTTGCCGCCTTCTCAGTTTGGGGCATCTCCAGGCCCCTACTACGAGAATGCGTGTAATGGTAAAAACCAACAAACCAACGAGAATACATGGAATGGTGGAAGCCCAAGCCTCATGCTAGGGTCTTTCTCGGGCAGCACCTAGCCGGCCACCCGATCTAGGGCAAACCCGGCTGAGAATCCTAATAGGACTGCGGCTTTCGGCGGAAATGGGTCTTGATGATGAGAGCTGCACGAAGAATAATGCTGTATTCCTGTGTTACGCTCTCTGCAATATCACAAAAGCTGAAATTTGCATCACAAATGATTTTCAGTTATCGGTCAGGTAATTCAAAGAAAGTCACATATCCACCCAGTGTGCTGAAGAGAGTTGACAAGCCCTGGTTGACAGCAGAAGCGAATACCACTTAGGACATGCTGTCCGGGGCAACAGAAGTATAACCACTCTTCACTTAACAGCAGACTACAAGCAGGGGCACAGAAAAACATTTACGGGCACACAATCCAGGGAACGCTATTGCCTCTGAGCCTAAAGAGTCGACTTCCCATTCATGTATCATGTTGTCTTCAGCTGTTCCGCCTGCACTAAGTACGGGAGTACGGAGATTTGAGATTGGATAATTGGAAAAGGCCCCGCATTCCAATCCGCGAGGGAGGAGAGTTGCAAACAGACTGCATAGTTAAATGGAAACAATCCAACGGCGGCGGTATGCTGTTATGCGGATTTTTAACGTGGGCATTAATGGATTTCCTCATACCCGGAGATCACGTCACCACTACCAGATCTTTAGCAGGCACTATTTCGGACCAAATGTTGATTTATCTGATGGCAGTGTATCCGTATGTGGCTAGACTCTTTCAGATAAACAATACCTCGTGCCACAAAGCTGACATTAGACAAGAATGTGCCCAACCATTTCGTGTGCCCTTTATGCCGCAGGAGCCCATGCCACATTTATTGGAAGCAGTAGTATTCATAGTCCATCGATTCACATAGGGCCTCTCCAGTCATCGAACTCCAGGATGTTATCTTTCCCAATGGGGTCCTTTCTCTGCCAAGGGAAGCAAATTCCACGCTCATGGCGACATTTTCCCAGTCCTCAAGGGTACAGTTTTGGAGCTCTCGTGTTATAAAGAAGTAAATTTCTCCGTCGTTTTTGGTCTACGCCGGGATTCGAACCAGAGTCCGCTTATTCCGGAACAAGTCGCTCTACCAACTGAGCTACGCAGACGTTCCTTCTGATTGCTATCTGCCTTTACGTCGTGTGCGTCCTGCTGGCAGGTACGTCACATCTCCCCCCCCCCGAAAAAGGGCCGGGGGCATGGCCCAAGGGTCAGCCGTGACCATGAATCGTTGCAGGCAGCCATCCGCTGTAAAACGTGCACTTGATAACTCCCAGTCAATCTGGTGTGTGGAATGCAACGTCACACACATATATTTTTCGAAGCGCTGGAGAAGGGATTCTCTGAATTTTCCTATCTCGCGGTGTGGAAATAACATCACACCATTGCGAGATTTTGAACGGTCGGGTCATCCGGATAGTTCGGGCGCCATTATAATGAATGTATATTTCTCCGTCGTTTTTTGGTCTACGCCGGGATTCGAACCCGAGTCCGCTTATTCCGGAACAAGTAGCTCTACCAACTGAGCTACGCAGACGTTCATTCTGATTGCTATCTGCCTTTATGTCGTGTGCGTCCTGCTGGCAGGCACGTCACAGTGTCCACTGGGGAACACGAAGGGGACGTTTGCTGTCATAGCCCCAGTCTCACCAATATGCGGCGAGATAGGTATGCTGAAATTCACCTCTCGACACAGCTGTTGTACTGCGCGGTTACCTGACAAATTGGAGCTCGTCTGTTACCTCGTACAATCCTCCATAACCGTAGTTGCTGTCGAATATCAAGCGATCGTTGCTGCTCAGAGGAATACCGATGACTTCTTGTTTTGTTGATTGTGCAACACTCCTTGTACACGCTCGATACAGTTGTTATTACATAGCCGTGCCAATTCTGAGATGCTTGCACCATAGTATCCTTTATCATGTTTCCTTCAAAGTTGCTTAAATCACGAGTCTTACCTATATTGCCTCTATGTACGATTCGTAAAGGTCTGAATCCTTTGCTGCCCCGGTGGCGCAGTGGTCTAATTGCGGGCTTCTGACAATTTGCCCGAGAAGGGGCTGAGTTCGAGACCCGGTGAGGCATGGATGTTGTGTTTCTCCAAAGTCCCTGGCTCTCTGCCCTCCCTGGAACCAGTGGCCCAAAATTAGGGGCGGCCGACTGCTTATAGCCCATTGAGTTGCTCACGGTGGCCGTTAAATATCCAACCCCCCCCCCCACCCACCCAAAAAAATCCTTTGAAGCGAGGTGTTTATAAAGCCATCTGAACGTCATAGTATGTCAGAATGGCACGTGCGTGTTTGTTCTTGACTGTTCCTAATAATTTGGTGTTTGAGAGTATGTACAGTGAAACTCCGTTATACGTTTTTCTAAGGGATGGCCTTAAAAATGAAAAATTTCAAAATGCTAAATACTATTGCAAAATTTTTTTAAAGGAGCATAAAGATATCCCTTTACAATGATTTATTTAAAGTAGAATTGGCGGCGAAAGAAAAAAAAAGCGTTAAAAATGATAATATACACAGTCGAGTCACATTATTGTGACCACCTCCTGCTTTTGACGTCAACAGCGTGTAGCCAATGAAAGAAGGCACGTGTCATGAGCTGGCTTGGAGGGTGTATAAGATGTGCTGTAGGCATTCTGAAAAGATATCCCGTTCCGCGGGTGGCCTAGTGGGCAACGTTCTTGACAGCCACGGAAAGGACCTCAGGTTCGATTCCAGGCAGGTACGAACGCTCGATCCACTAAATGTCCGCCGTGCGTCGGATGGGCACGTTAAGCCGTCGGACCCCGGGTACTGCTCCCCCCGGTAATAAATAAGGGCGTCCTCCTCCCCCTTTCTACTTCGCTTCCGTGTCACTTTCCTATCGGGCACTCTAGCCCAAATCTCCTAGCTTCCTATTTCTAAGGGTTGTTTGAGACCTGGGGTCAGACACTCCCTTCTTAAAATCCTCTACATATGATCTGATCTGGTTGCGGTCATGGAACTCGTTGCGGCCATGGATAAAAAGGACCGATTTATCATATTTGCAAAAAAGGACGATTATCGGTTTTTGGGCCAAGGGTGGTCTCCTGCTAAGCTGCTCTACAAAAAAAAAAAAAAGGTTTGATATACACCGATGAGTCATTACATTATGACCACCCCCAGCCTAGAGAAATCAGCGCGCCTGGAGACCGAACGGTGGCGCAGGTGAAGTTTACAGAGCAGTATACCGTGGACGAGCTTTCGGTTAGCAGAGTGTTCGGAGTCGAAATGGGAAAAGCTGCCGATTCATCGGAGTTTGGAAAAGGACAAATTGTGATGCCACGGCGCCTCGGACTACGATCTCAGAAACGGCGCGATTTGTGGGTTGTTCACGTGCCGCTGTAGTGAGTAGGTATCAAAAGTGGTGCACATATGGCCAAAAGACGAAACGTCGTCCATCCGTGGGTCGTCCGCAACTCATTGATGCCAGAGGGGAACGGAGAGCTTCGCGCATTGTTCACAGCAACCGCGGGGCCACAGTGCGACAAATCACCTGCAGCTACAACAGTGGCGATCAGGGCAATGTGTCACTGGACACAGTTTATTGCAGCTTTCTGGGCATGGCATTGCGTAGCCGAAGACCTGCCGGGTCCCCATACTCACTGCACGCCATTGTCAATAACGCACGAAATGGGCCCAAGATAATCGAGATTGGACCGTCGATGATTGAAAGAAAGTGGCCTGGTCTGACGAATCGAGATTCCAGGTGCATCACGTAGACGGCCGAGCGCGGATACGCCGATTACCAACGGAGGCTATGGCACCTGGATGTACTGTTGGGGCGGGAAATACGCCTCCAGCGGTGGTGTTGTGCTGTGGACGATGTTTTCTTGGGACACTTTAGGCCCCATTATCCCAATAGAACAATCTCTGACAGCTGTCAGGTATCTGAACATCGTTGCGGACCAAGTTCACCCATTCATGGCAACTGTGTTCCCTGCTGGTGATGTCCATTACCAAGAGGATAATGCGCCATGCCACACTGCCAGAATCGTCAAGGAGTGGTTCGAGGAACATGCTGGTGACTTTCTGTTAATGCCCTGGCCTCCAAATTCACCTGACATGGACCCAATCGAGCATTTGTGGTTCGACTTGGAGAAGCGGGTTCGCGCTAAATCACCACCACCCAGAAATGTACGGGAACTGGAGGACCTGCTGTTGACATAATGGTACCAGATACCCCAGGATACCTATCGCCACCTGATCGAATCGATGCCTCACCGAGTGGCCGCTGTTTTGCGGGCTAAACGGTATAATGTAATGGCTCATGGAGGTACTATGATTTAGAACCCAGGCGCGTGCTTATGTAAATGTCGTCAGGTCAGAATGGTAGTTACAAGAGTACGAAAAGCAACGACATGCAAATTCCGGGTTTCAAACTGTTGTCCCCTAAGTGCAAGCGCAAGAAACAAAGCGAGTATATGATAAGCCCTTTGTCCTCCATGAGTGGCTGATCGCGAAGTGAATGCAGTGCCCTCATGTTAATGGGTGCCGAGGTAGACTAAGAAAACAGTTCCACAATCCTCTACTCCAAAACGAGTTGGGGGGGTAACGGGATAACACGATCACCGTGAGCAAATCAGTGGGCTATAAGCTGTCGCCCGACCCGAATTCATGGTCACTGGTTCCAGGGAAGAGAGAGAGAACCAGTGCCATAAGACAAACACAACATCCATGCAGCACGGAATTTGGACCCGAACCCATCTCGGACGAATGATCAGAAGCCATCGCTTACACCACCACGCCACCGGGGTGTCCTAAAACGAATTGAAATGTTCTTTATTCTACAACGCAAAAGATTTAATACAGTATACACAAATGATATACGATGAATATTTACAAAATGAGTATATTACAGGTGAGATAAAGTGAAAAAGAAAGAGTCTTTGAAATTTACAGACATGATCGTGATGAGGTTACAATTTTAATCTGGTACTTGCGTATTTCACACGAACAGCGGAACACTGGACTTTGATATACACCGATGAGCTATTATATTATGATCACCTTTCTGATAAGCTGTAGGACCCCCTTTAGCCCGCAAAACAGCGGCGACTCCGCGATGCACCGATTCGATGAGATGGCGATAAGTATCCTGGGGTATCTAGTACCATAATGTCAACAGCAGGTCTTCCTTCCAATTCCAGTACATTTCGGGGTGGTGGTGATTTAGCGCGAACCCGCTTTCCCCAGTCGAACCACAAATGTTTGATTGGGTTCATCTCAATTTGAAGGTCAGGGTATTAACAGAAAGTCGCTAACATGTTACTGGCACCACTCCTTGATAATTCTAGCAGTGTGGCATGGCGCATTATTCTGTTGGTAATAGCCATCACCAGCATTGAACACAGTTGCCATGAATGGGTGAACTTGGTACCCAATGATGTTCAGGTACCTGGCAGCTGTCAGAGATTGTTCTATTGGGATAATAGGGCCTAAAGTGTCCCAAGAAAACATCGCCCACAGTATAACACCGCCACCGCCGACCTGTTTCCGCCCAACACTGCATCTAGGTGCCATAGCCTCCGTTGGTAATCGACGTTTCCGTGCCCGGCCGTCTACGTGATGCACCTGGAATCTCGATTCGTCAGATCAGGACACTTTCTTCCAATCATCGATGGTCCAATCTCGATGATCTTGGGCCCATTTCGTGCGTTATTGACGATGACGTGTAGTGAGTATGGGGACCCGGCAAGTCTTCGGCTACGCAAGACCATGTCCAGAAAGATTCAATGAACAGGGCATTGTGTTGTGACACATTGCCCTGATCGCCACTGTTGTAGCTTCAGATGATTTGTCGCACTGTGGCCCTGCGGTTGCTGTGAATAATGCGCGACAGTCTCCGATGGACGACGATTCGTCGTTTGGCCATCTGTGCAGCACTTTTGTTGCGTGCTCACTACAGCGGCCCCTGAATAACCCACAAGCCGCCCCGTTTCCGAGATCGTAGTTCCGAGGCGTTGTGCTGTCACAATGTGTCCTTTTTCAAACTCCGATAAATCGGCAGCTTTTCCCATTCCGACTCCGAACATTCTACTAACCGAAAACCGGTCCTTGGGTTGTATATATACACTGAAGAGCAATTGAATTAGAGACAGCTGGCGTTATGCAAATGTGGAGCTGTGAGCGACCCTGTAAACGGAAACGACATGACGTATGCAGAAATCCGACAATATAAGGAGTGATGCGACGGGGATCAGTAAGAGTCTGACGTAGTATGGGTAAGACGAAGGATCTAAGCGCATTTGATCGTGGGAAAATTGTCGGGGCCCGACGAATGGGTCACTCCATCTCGGAAGTCGTGCAGGCACTGGGATTTTCACGAGCCACTGTGTCACGGGTGCACCATGAGTACATCGAATACGGTAAAGCCATTCCTGCAAGGGCCAACTGCCGTGGACAGCATCGTGTAGATGAGCGGGGTCATCGTCGGCTAGCTCGCATTGTAACAGCGGATAGACGAACCACAGTGCAAGAAATCACTCGGCAATTTAACGCTGGTGCACAAAAACGTTTAAGCAGCCACACCATCTAGAACCATCTCCTCACTATGGGGTACAGAAGCCATCGTCCCACGAGGGTACCGCTGCTGACCGCACATCACAGGGTGCAAAGATTAGCATGGGCGCGGGAACATCGCTACTGGACTTTAGACATGTGGAAAAATGTTGCCTGGACTGATGAGTCGAGATTCACGTTAGTACATGCGGATGGCAGGATACGAGTACAGCGCAAACCACATGAAGAGATGGATCCTTCTTGCCAGCAGGGTACTCTTCAAGCTCGTGGGGGTGGCATTCTTGTCTGGAGACTGCTTACGTGGATTGAAATGGGACCCCTGGTGCGTGTGACATCGTCCCTCACAGGTCAACGTTACCGGGATATCTTGGACGACCATTTGCTCCCGTTTGTGCGTCTTCAACATCCCACTGGGGACCTCATTCTGCAACAAGACAATGCACCGTGCCATCACTCCCGAATTGTATCCGAATGGTTGGATGAACACTCCACCGACGTGACCTCGCTTCCTTGGCCAGTTAGGTCACCTGACCTCAATCCCATCAAGCACATCTGAGATGCCATCGAGTGAGATGTTCGAGGCTCTGACCCCCCTCCATCAAATCTTCGTGAACTGTGGGAGCTTCTTCATGGGTCGCAGATCCGTATGGCTTTCCAACGCTTCCGGTGTCTTGTCGAGTCCATGCCGAGACGAATCGCCGACTTCATCAGGGCGGAAGGTAGTGCTACACGTTACGAGACAGGTATTTCTAATTCAATTGCTCTTCAGTGTATACTGCCCTGTGAACTTCACCTGTACCAGGGTTCGGTCTCTAGGCGCGCTAATTATTTCTCTAGGCTAGGGGTGGTCGTAATGTAACGGTTCATCGGTGTATGTTAGTCCAGTGCAGAGGAAGGTTCTGAATACCAAAAAAATTGTTCACTGTAAAAGAGAGATCAGAAAAAAATATAAAAATTGAAAGAGCAGACTTTGTTCAAGGATTTAGGTGTTCAGTTTAACAGGATGGTTGGTGATGTAGTAACCAACGTTCAAGTGGAGTCCAGGCTGTATAGAATTTCAGCACACAGTACTTACGCAAACCTCTGTGTATATTCTGCTTGCAGTCTGGCTGTTAGTCGACGGTGAAAAAACATCAAGAGTTTCAGTTGAGCGGATTGAATTGTAGCCGTTCGACCAGGGCCGCATTAAAGCCATAGTGGGCCCCTAGGATGAGATATTTGAGCGGGCCACAAGGCTAAGTGGTCCCCTAGGCTGAAATATTTGAGCGGGTTCCAAGGCTAAGTGGTCCCCCAAAGAACTTTTGGCGGGGAATATCTTGGACGTTTTAATACTTTAGCATTGTATACGTTTATTAGTGCATCTCTTTTGTTATGCAATGCGAAGCCACTGGGGTCTTCGAGCATTAACGGTTCCAACGCAAATTGGGAGGCGTGGGTGGATGGTAGTGAAAAAGCTGAAACTGTCTCGCCGACCGCTCTGTACACAGGGACATGAAACCTTTTCCCTTGGTGAGACAGAGCCTTGGAATCTGTTAGTCTTCCAGCCTCTGTTTCTGACCAAGTGGAAACAATACGAGACGAAATTAAAACTATTTTATAAGCCTCTCTCTCTCTCTCTCTACCTTTCTATCTATTACTTACCCAGACATGCCTCCTGGGCCCTTGGTCATGGTGGGCCCCAAGGCTATAGCCCCTATGGTCCTCCCGTTAATTCGGCCCTGAGTTCGACATGTCGAGACAGCGCGTAAATCTAACCAATAACCGCGAAAGCGAGTTGACTGTTGTTAAAACTGCTTCTTTTGGTCGTCCATGTTGGTTTCATTGCTGGTGTAAGCATTTTTTTTTATCTGTGGTTTGTGGTTGTAGCAACTGTAGATCCCGTCTTTATTATTATCAATATTTAATAGTTTTCAGGGTGATAAAATTGCCGAATCTGGGATATATTTGTTATTCGCAGCGCGACAGCGAGTTTGGATCGGCTGTAGATGGAATGACAGAGCTACGCAACTGGGATAAGAATACTTATCTGCGTTCAGTCACTTTAATTAGTTTGGTAATCAGCAAATTCAAGTATTGCTAAAAAATTTACGGTAAACATTATCCATATATGCTCAGAACTAAATAATTTTCCGTATGTCATATGATCGCAAAATTATGACTTTTACGAACATTTACTATTTTGACATATACATGTGTACATTTTATCTCGTACATGCATTTTTACAATATTTTCGTACAAATGCATGTACGAGATAAAATATATTAACGAATTTAATCGAGCATGCTGCAGCTATGACGTGAAGACTCCGCACCAAATTGATAAAGAACTTCGCAACACGAAAAGAAAAACGATTTCGCTCTTGCAGCGTAAAAAGGTGAACAAACCCTGCTCGCTGCTTTCACTGTCGAACAATTAGTTCAGCATCCACTGGCTACTAGTCAGTAGCGCATAGATCAGCTCCAATTACGTGTATGCTCTTAGCTTTTCAGTGTGGACGTTAGCTCTATTCGCTTTGACAAGAAAGGTGCATGAGGGATAACTAGACTTCGAAGTAGTGAATGTGATAAGGTGTGTCTTAATGGCAAACGTTTGTAAGAGCTGCTACCAGACTACAAACAATTCGAAGAGATATTTGACAGTCGGAAAATACTATAGGGTCTTTACAATGCTGCAGACCGGGATTAGACAAACAATTTCATGTTTCCCAAAATATTATAAGTCGACAATGACTTTTGTCGAGACTCAGGCGATGTCGCAAAGCAACTAAGAAGTGGTCGTCCTAGTACAGCTACTTCCAGGTAAAATAGAGGATTTCTCAAACAAAGGATATCAGAAACCCCACAATATCCATCTGCTACATCTTAGATATCCTCTGAGGAACGATGTAGACATCTCGGTAAGCAATAAAATGGTTAGTAATAGACTGCATCTGAACAGTTGTGACGTACCTGCCAGCAGGACGCAGACGACATAAAGGCAGATAGGAATCAGAATAAACGTCTGCGTAGCTCAGTTGGTAGAGCGACTTGTTCCGGAATAAGCGGCCTCGGGTTCGAATCCCGGCGTAGACCAAAAATGACGGAGAAATTTACTTCGTTATTATGGCGCCCGAACTATCCGGGATGACCCGGCCGTTCAAAATCTCGCATTGGTGTGATGTTATTTCCACACCGCGAGATAAGAAAAATCAGAGAATTCCTTCTCCAGCGCTTCGAAAAATAAAAAAAATGTGTGATGTTGCATTCCAGACAGCAGATTGACTGGGAGTTCTCAAGTGCACGTTCTACAGTGGATGGCTGCCTGCAACGATTCATGGTCACGGCTGACCCGTGGGCCATGCCCCCGGCCCTCTTTCGGCGGGGGAGATGTGACGTACCTGCCAGCAGGACGCACACGACATAAAGGCAGATAGGAATCAGAATAAACGTCTGCGTAGCTCAGTTGGTAGAGCGACTTGTTCCGGAATAAGCGGCCTCGGGTTCGAATCCCGGCGTAGACCAAAAATGACGGAGAAATTTACTTCGTTATACAGTCTGTGTTCGAGTCGTTCATTGAGCCTGATATCACTGCATGCGACAATACGACAGGAAGTATGTGAGCCAGAACACCTGCTGTGGCTGGAAGAATGGCAAAGCACCCTGTTCTGCGATAAGTCTAGATTTGGTCTACATTGCCATAGTTGTCCGCTTTGGGAACACATGGCAGTTGGCATTTGTGACAGCCTGTGCATCCCTTTCGCGGCGGTTCGGTCACTGCGTGGTGAGGAATATGCTTCCATACCCGTAAAGATCTGTATATTTGTCGAGACCGCGCGTACACTGGTGCCAACCGAGACGAAATCCTCAAGAGTTCTGTGGCAGTTTTACACGGTGCGAGAGACCAGAGTTTCCTCTTTGTGGATGATAACGCACAAGTTCATCGAGCTCGCATCTCTGATGTATTCCACATTTACCTCTACCAGCTCGGTTGTGACGTATATTCTCATTTAACTTTCTGCTTTAGTTTCTTTCTCTATGTCAATTTGAGTTCATTCTCCTTCAGCGTTTTTTAAACTTAACGTTATATTTTCTCTCTCGCAAGAGTATGGTTGATGTCGGAACGTATGACGTGTGTACGTGTTCGATGAGAAATGGAAGATACATGTTTGAGCAGCAGCAAAGATATGGAGATAGTGGATGCTATAATGCTATAATCATGGAAGCGGCGGCGTTATTTAGTTGAAGTTTGATCTTTTTGAAGACTGTGTGTTATATCTTTCGTGTTGGTGTTTTTCCTTAACCAAGTGTTCTGATTATTAACTCACATTAGTGGATTTGTAACGTACCAGGAGATGTGACGTACCTGCCAGAAAGACGCACGCGACATAAAGGCAGATAGGAATCAGAATAAAATGTCCGCGTAGCTCAATTGGTAGAGCAACTTATTCCGGAATGAGGAGACCCGGGTTCGAATCCTGGCGCGGATAAAAATGACGGAGAAATTCACTTCGTTATAGATTAAGTTAACCCTTTTGAAAAATTAGTTGTAGTTGTGCCTTGTTGAAGTGCCAAAAGAGTTTTGGCTGAATAAAGATTAACCGTAAGTAACCTTTTCTTGGAGTTCTTGGGTGACTCCTGTTTTACTGTAGCTGAAGTATTTAAGAATTGATTTATGCAGTGTGATGGCTTAGTGGTTAGCGATTCAGACTATCAATGCAAGGACTCCAGGTTCGTGCCTGGGCTGCTCTTTCGGAGATGGTGTGATTTACTAACAATCGCTGAATATCCGCCGTGCATCGGACGAGCACGTTAAGTGACGGCCCCCAGGCTGTACCCACTGGTTAAATGGGTATCCTTTCCTATGCCCCCCACCTGAAATTCTCTCACCTCTCTATGTGCAATATCGTACTTGTACGGTGGCGCCATCTACAGTACTCTAATCTCACTACAAACTGTTCTGTCAAAGTCGCTAGACTTGCTCTCATTCCTTCCGTTTCTGCGTCCTGCCCAAAAGGCGATCTCGCCGTAGGTGGCTGGGACCTAAACTCTACTCACTGTGGACGGAAGTCTTACAAGAAAATGACAAATACTGTGTGTGTTCAGTCAGCCATATACAGGGTGCATAGGAAAGTCCCTTTAGCCTGGAATAACTTGCGAACGGAGAGAGGTACAGTTATGCAAGTGAGATAACGGTATAGTAAAGCAATTACGCCCAATCAAATGCAACCAATAGAAGCGCCCCTAGTGGCGAAATGCGGAAGTTAGCCATTGCAAATCGAAAACGAAAAGAGATAAAACAAATTTTATAATTACAAAGTTGTAGAGCATCAATTAATTAGTACAAAACGACATTTGTTTTACACGGATAAGATAAATTGTCGCCTGAATACCCTACAATGTCCGAAATCGATACGCGACGATTCGAATCTGCATATTCACATTTCGCAAATGTATCCGCATGCAAATGCAGATTGTGATGTTGTACCGTACCCACGTTATAACAACCAGTAGCAGGATGTACCCTGATCAGAAGTTTAGGTCTACGTATGCTGTGTGAGAATGGCGAGCTTTGATTTCTGGGGTAACATAAAAAATTAGGTGTATGCAACAGCGCCTACAAGTCTGCTGGATGTACGTCGTCGTGTTACAGATGCTTGCAATAGTGTAACACCTTCCATGCTGAGGAATGTGTATGCAGAGTTACTTTCACGAATACAAATGTGTATCGTGGGCAATGGCGAACTCTTCGAACATACTCGCCATTAACTTTTTATCACTGTGCGCCAGTTTGCCTTTTTGTTTTTGTTTTGCCTGATGTAATCAAGCTGTATTGACATAAATACGCATTTCTGCAATAAATTGTGTGTATTTGCTCATACCTATGCATGTTCCCTTCAAACGTTCACACAAAAGGTCGCGGACATTTTACGGTATTCAGGCGACAATTTATCTTATCCGTGTAAAACAAATGTCGTTTTGTGCTAATTAATTGATGCTCTACAACTTTGTAATTGAAAATTTTGCTCTATCTCTTTTCGTTTTCGATTTGGAATGGCTAACTTCCGCATTTCGCCACTAGGGACGCTGCTATTGGTTGCATTCGATCGGGCGTAGTCACTTTACTGTGCCATTATCTCACTTGCATAACTGTACCTCTCTCCGTTCGCGAGTTATTCCAGGCTAAAGGGACTTTCCTATGCACCCTGTATACACGAACATTACAAGGTCTCATGACTTTAATCCCATTGATCAAGTCTGGGATGTACAGCAGAGGAGCTTGAGCATACATCAACCTAAATCAACGACACTTTCTGAGCTTTGTGACCTTTTGCCTTGTCTGTGGCCGGCACTAACTGAAAGGTGCAGGGGTGGAGAACGAAACTGAAACACCTGCGTAAATAGCAACCTACGTGTCACGGCGCTGTCTAGTGACCAGCCTGCATCTATTTCGTAGTCGTTCAACGAGAGCGGAGTGTGAAGGTTGCATTAGCAGAGCAGTAGCACAGCTGGACGTCATCCACACAACATAATGGGAGACATATCCGAGTTTCAAAGAGGACAGACTGTTGATCTTTGTCCAAGAGAGCAATTATTTGGGGTGTATCTCGAGCCACGGCATCCAGGGCCATGTCTGCATTCCAGCAAGTGGGAAAAACCACTATAACGAAGTGAATTCCTCCGTCATTTTTGGTCTACGCCGGGATTCGAACCCGAGACCACTTATTCCGGAACAAGTCGCTCTACCAACTGAGCTACGCAGACGTTCATTCTGATTGCTATTTGCCTTTATGTCGTGTGCGTCCTGCTGGCAGGTACGTCACATCTCCCCCCCGAAAGAGGGCCGGGGGCATGGCCCACGGGTCAGCCGTGACCATGAATCGTTGCAGGCAGCCATCCTCTGTAGAACGTGCACTTGAGAACTCCGAGTCAATCTGGTGTGCGGAACGCAACGTTACACACATTTATTTTTCGAAGCGCTGGAGAAGAGATTCTCTGATTTTTCTTATCTCGCGGTGTGGAAATAACATCACACCATTGCGAGATTTTGAACGGTCGGGTCATCCGGATAGTTCGGGCGCCATTATAACGAAGTAAATTTCTCCGTCATTTTTGGTCTACGCCGGGATTCGAACCCAAGACCGCTTATTCCGGAACAAATCGCTCTACCAACTGAGCTACGCAGACGTTCATTCTGATTGCTATTTGCCTTTATGTCGTGTGCGTCCTGCTGGCAGGTACGTCACACCACATCTAATAGGTGTAACTGTCGTGGTAAGAGGAAGCTGTCTGACAGGGACCTCCGGTTGCTAACACAGCTGCTCAACTCACCGCAGAGTTGAATACGCACCGCTACTCACCTGTTTCCATCAAAACTGTTCGTCGGGAGCTTCACTGGGTCAACATTCACGGTCACGTTGCTATCGCTAAACCCTGAATCACCAGTGAGAATGCCTAACGTCCGTTGCAATAGTGCCAGCAGCGCAAATCGTGGACGTTGGACGTCATGAAATGCGTATTGTTCTCCGATGAAGCGTTCTTCACTGTCCTTCCCACAACCGGGAGAGGGAAGGACAGTGAAGGACGATTCATGGTTGTGAAAGTTTAGTTAAATTAAATCCCGATAAAGATTTTTTTATTATCTTAAACATTAATATTCCTAGATTTTAATTATATAGTTGATCAATAAATAACAGATGAGAATCATTAGGGTGTAGGCCTAATTGTTGAGTTAGGATGTATGAAGAATAAATTTCTCCATCATTTTTATGCCAGGGGCGGGATTCGAATCCTCAACTCTCAGCTCCGGAGCTCCAAGTGCTATCCACTGTACTACACTGGCATGTGTTCTCACTGCTATCTGCCTTTATCTCATGTGCGTCCTGCGGGGCAGGCATGTCAAATCCCCCCCCCATCTCCTCCCCGAAAGAGGGTCCGAGGCTCCCGAGATTAAAAAAAACAAACTTCCTTGCCGCTAATTTTTTAAACATAAATTTTGTATTTTACACATGAAGTAACTGCTCACAATCATTAGTCAAGAGGAATTTAAATAATTTGAAGCAAATGATGAATATTTTCACAATGTCTTCAGCTACCTATGGAAGGTGCCCGTCGCTTAGCTTAACGTCACAAGCAAGTTCTTAATCCGGTGGCCAGGCCCGTAAACATAGAGAGAAGGAGGGGTCCCGGGGACCCCGGCACTGCCCTCGGGCCGTCTTTCGGGAAGAAGGGGGCGAGATGGCCCGAGGGACGTGGTTCCGGAGCACATGCCAGTGTAGTATAGTGGATAGCACTCGGTGCCCAGAAGCCGAGAAAATCCCGCCCCTGGCATGAAAATGATGGGGAAATTTACTTCGTCATAGGTGTTAAAACCATAATGGGATTATGTTCTGGAACTGAACTAACTTCATACCCTGAAGTACAGTAAGTGGAAGAATGACGACTTTGAAATTGCATGTAAGCTTCTGCAAATCATTTTATCCGGGCAGTAAAGGTCCTTGTTCACGTAGGCGTGTTCAATAAATAATGCTTCCATGCAAGTGTCTCGTGCATGACTTGCTGCCTAGCAACCAGTTAGACGGTGAACGATTCTTTGTGCCACTAACTTTATTTTACTGCATAATTGAACTGCGTACATCTATTTGTTCGTATTTAATTGTTTTTAAAATAGATGGATCTTTTTCAACTGTGCGATGGGTGTCAAACAACGATCCGTTATTGAGTTTTTTACTCATAGAAATGTACCTCCCAAAGAAATTCACGTTTGATTAGTGGCAGTTTATGGTTCTGAAACTTTGGACAAAAGCACTGTTCGTCGTTGGGTAAGAAAATCAAAGGACAGTGGAGGAATTTTGGCCGTAAATAATCAACCGCGGAGTGAGAGGCCCGTGATCGCAACTTGGGATTTGAACAGACAAAAAGTCAAAACGTTCATCAAGGAAAATTGAAGAATAACTCAGAGAACTGTACCAGGTAAGCTGAGCATTAGTTTGAGCATTGTCAATGGCAGTGTTAACGTTTAGGGATGCAATCAAGTGTGTGCTAGTTGGGTTCCGCATCAACTAACGACTGAAATGAAATCAAGACTTGAAGCAGACGAAACGTTGCTTGCTCTCTATGAAAAATATGGAAGTGATTTTCTCCAAAGCATTGTGACTGGTGATGAGAGTTGGGTTCACCATTATGACCCAGAAATGAAAAATCAATTGTTGAAATACCTACACTCATCTTCTCCTCGAGCATAAACTTTCTAAGTTAACATTTGGTCGATACATCCACGATATCGTTATACCCATGATCATTATAGCAGTGAAACTTTTGTGAGATGCTCGCGACCCACAAATTTAAAGCTAACATTTTCTCAGTGCTATCATGATTTTGTGCATCGACGTTCGTGGACGAAACTCTAAGCTAAAATTTACTTACTCTTGTTAACTGGCGTGTCTCGTATAGGGACTGGGGTTATCCCTCTCAACTTTTGACACGCGACGAACTGTGCTTCTCTAAATTTCTAATTTAAAAAGTTCATTATTTACAGATTAAAATTCAGAATAAATTAGTACAACATTTTTTTTTGAAGTAGTAGGCTTAAAATGAGCTTACAGGAAACAAAATTTATGTACAATGTTTTTGCAAAAACTGAAGACTTTGCAGTAGGTGGGGCATATTTAGAAATAAACGATGCCTACATTTTCCGAGGACAACAGATATCGATCTAGGGCTATGTAAAAACAAATAATTTGGCGTATAAAACTTGATTGAAGAGCTTTTGGAAGAAACAGTACAATTTTCAAGAGCAATATACCAATATTTACAGTATGTCTTAAAAGAAGAATTGTTAACCAATGTATTCTTCCAGTTCTCACTTATGGATCATGGTCTTTAATTAAAAAGGACATTCAATGACTTCAACAATTGAAAGAAGCATGAGGAAATGCATGATCGGTGTAACCAGGAAAAATAAGAAGGAGTTGGCAGAAAAACGGTCCACCGATGGAAAACCGAAATTTTTAACTGGATACCAAGGGACTAGAAAAGACCCAGAAAAAACAAAACAAAAAAAACAAGTGGGTGATGGGTGGATGAAATTCGCAAGTGGGAGATGGGTGGATAAAATTCGAAGCATGCAGGAATGACATGAAGAAGACTGGCTGAAAACTGATCGTTGTGGAAGAAACTTCGGGAGGCCTTCAGCCAGCAGTAGATTAATAATGGCTGACAATGATGATATGTTTTTGCTTTCAAATTTCATCTACACACACACACATATATATCGCTGTTTGAAAATACAACACACATAAAAATTGGAAAAGGAGTGAGACAAGGTGACACCATATCTCCGAAGCTCTTTAATGCCACATTAGAAAATGTCTTTCAATCACTGAACTGGGAAAACAAAGGGATAAAGATTAATGGAGATTATCTAACCCACCTTCGTTTTGCTGATGACGTAGTCATTTTTGCAACTACCCCATCAGAGCTGCAGAGTATGATCCAGGAATTTGCTGACAAGAGTAAAGAAGTGGGATTAAAAATGAACTTTCAGAAGACAAAAGTGATGTTCAATGCTTTTACAAGAAATGAAGATTTATCGATTGATGGAGAAAAGCTGGAGATAACAGACACGTACGTTTATCTTGGACAGCAGATATCAAGTGAGGGTCACATTGATGAAGAAATTAATCGGCGTACAAAACTTGCCTGGAGAGCTTTTGGAAGAAACAGCATAATTTTCGAGAGCAATATGCCATTATGTCTTAAAAGAAAAGTGTTTGATCAATGCATCCTTCCAGTGCTTACGTATGGTGCAGAGACGTGGACCTTAACTAAAAGAGACATACAAAGGCTGCAAACAACTCAAAGTAGCATGGAGAGGTGCATGCTTGGTGTAACCAGGAGAGATAAGAAGAGGAACTCGTGGATCCGAAAAATGACAAGAGTGGAAGACATCATGATCAGAGTTAAATCCCTGAAATGGCAATGGGCTGGACATACTGCCAGAAGGACAGACCATCGATGGACAGCCGAAATTTTAGATTGGATTCCAAGGGACAGGAAAAGACCCAAAAGAAGACCACATGGAATATGGGTGGATGAAATTTGAAAGTATGCGGGATTGACATGGAGGAGACTGGCACAAGACAGACCGTTGTGGAGGAAACTTGGGGAGACCTTCGTCCAGCAGTGGATTGATAATGGTTGACAATGATGATGAATGATGATATATATATATATATATATGTTGCTCAGAATATTTGGTTTGATCGTTACAACCGTCACCTCATCCCCCATTCCCAAACATTTGGGACAATTCTACGCCCAGATTTTTTACATCCCTGCTCATTGTAAACCAGTTCGCCGCCCCGGTGGCGTAGTGGTTTAAGCGATTTCTTCCGATCATTATCCCGAGATGGGTCCTGGTTCGAATTCCGATGTGGTATGGATGTTGTGTTCGTCTTACGGTTTTGACTGATTCCGTACCCTGGAGCCAGTGGCCCTAAATTAGGGACGTGCGACTGCTTATAGCCCACTGAGTTGCTCACAGTGGTCGTTAAACCACCAATAAATAAACGAGTTCAATTATATGTTGCTTATAGTATTTCATTGTGGAACTCATTTGTCTTTGATTTGTAGTCAGCTACGTTAAGTAATTTCCATCTATTTTCTCTTTCAGAGTTGAAGCTAGATTGGAGCGTTCTGCTTTCACTTCGAACACGAAATCCGTTCTAAAGGAGTTCTTGCAAGCCGCACGGCATGGACTAACGCAGAAGAGCTGTTCGGAAATATATAACAAATGTCCAATGACCGCGAAACAACCTTTACCACTCAGAAGAGGCAAAATGTGATATATGTTTAGTTTTTGTCATAATTTACGAAATTTTTAAAATATATGTCGTGGAAATGGATTCGATACTTTAGTAAGTGCGCGAGAAATATGTTTTCTTGCGAATATTTTATGTTAACCAGATAAACGTCTATGTCCTTACTTCACTGTGATCGACGCTGAGAAGTGTTTTATCAAAGTTAATGAAGAGCTTTTGGTGAAAAGTGTGATATAAAAGGTTGAAGTAGTGAGCTTTTTGCTTATTTTTTAAAGAATAGTCATGGCATGCAAACAAAATGCTTAAAATATAGAAGAAAACTAACGAAGAAGATATGTGAGCACCCTCCTCACAAACATTATTTTAAGAAGTGTGATAGGAACTTATTAAACTATAAAAATGAAGTTAGTTGTGAGCAGTGTTTTAGGAACAAAGATATTAAAGCCGTCGTAAGTGAGTGGGTTTTAAGCAGAATAAGATAAACAATCGTATTTGCTTTCTGTTAGTTTATCCCTGTTTTTACTTCCCACAGAAAATGACGTCATTCCTGGAATTTATATAAGGTGTGTCAATAAAGATCGGTGAATGCAGGATAAAAATGAGCAGCAGCTATTGTAACTGCTGGAAGCCATGGATAAAGTTCTCCTTTGTTTTCATCTACAGCTGGGTCGACACGTTCGCTTAAGAGCCCGAAACGTCCACCAATTTCTTCTCTTTCAGCGCCGATATCATTCGGGGAAACAAAAAGTTGTCGATCGGTGCCAAAGCAGGTGAATACCGTGGGTGATTCGACGCAAAAACAGTCCCAATTTGAAGCAGAATTAGCCGTTGGTTCTTTGCTCTATCTCCCCCCCCAACGACGTGCACCCACGTCAGTTGCTGCGACACGCTCCCTATACTACACCTTTTCTCACAGCTCCGTGACGATTACGGACATGTTTGCTCATGTACTTGCCTGCCTCGTGTAAGTTATAGCACTTTTCACAACCTTTCTTTTTTACGACAGCATTCTCCGAGATTTATTAACAAACCTAGTATGTCATACTTTTTTACATCATTAAGTACTAGTGTATTTTGCATCGTTTTGTATGGTTTTGATTTTTACCATTTTTTCGCATGATTTTCCTTATGTGCAGTATAAAAAAACTTACTACTAAATATTTCTTTTGCCAATACAATTTCTGATATGCATACATACACTTAATTGACAAAACATTAGAGATACCTGCCTAATAGCGTGTTCGTCCACCTGCAGCGCGAATAACAGCCAGCACATGCCGAGGCATCGACTCCACCAGATGCCGGGAGGTTCTTGTAGGTAATGCCACCCATGCCTGTTGCAGCATTGTCCACAAATCCGCCAAAGACGTCCGTGCAGGATCCATGGATCTGATGTTCAGGATCCATGGATCTGATGAACCCGTGGGCCATGGGGTCCGCTGAATGGTACCAAACTTAGATTAGTGCTCCTTGAGCCATACCTGGGTGGGTGCGGCCCGGTGGGGCAACGCATTGTCCTGCTGAAACAGAACATCGTCCGCTGTATACGCGAAGGCAATGAACGCATGTAGGTGATAAACCAGCACATGCTGGTAACACGCATCGGTCAAGGACTACACACTAAATGACCTAATGTGTCCCATAAGAAGGCTCCCTAGACCACTACAGAGCCTTGAACACAAAGCCGATCTGGCACGACGGGGCCATGGCATCGTGCTGTCGACACCACGCTCGCACCCTCCCGTCACTCGGTACAGCCGAAACCGGGACTCATCTGACCACACGACGCTGAACCACTCTGCAGAGGTCCAGTTTTGATGTTCTCGGCACCAGAAAAGGCGTAATGTCCGATGACGAACAGCCAACAGTGGCACACGACTAGGATGTTGTCCCCCGTAGCCCAAGGAATGCAGAGTATGCCGTGCCGTTTGCGCGCTTGCACTGAGTGGGCCTCCGACATTTAACCTAGATGTGATTTGCGCCGCCGTTGCCAAGAGGTCGGTCTGTACGAATCTGGAGTGTCTACGTCGACCCCTGTCATTAATGGCGTGTGGTAGGCCACCGCTTGCTTTCTGGGTGTTGGTACGTCCATTGATGGTATACTCGCGGTACACCCTTAATACGGTTGACCTTGGTAACCCTATGGTCTTTACCACTTGGGCAGTAGAATGGCCTCATCTATCTTGTCCCGACAATGTGTCAACGATCAAAGTAACTCAGGTCAGCACGTTTACTCCTGTTCGTTGATTGCGATCAGGGCCGGATTAAGGAGGGTGTGGCGTGCCTGCACCGCAAGACGAACATGAGATAAAAGCAGATAGCAGCGAGAGCATACGTCCGCGTAGCTCAGTTGGGAGAGCGACTTATTCCGGAATGAGGGGACCCGTGTTCGAGCCCCGGCGTGGACAAAAATGACGGAGAAATTTCTTCGTTATATTGGCGTCCGAACTTCAAGAATGACCTCTGGCCGTTAAAATTCTCGCAATGGTGTGATGTTCTTTCCACACCCGCGAGACAGGAAAAATAGGAGGATCCCTTCTTCAGCGCTTCGAAAACTAAATGTGTGTGATGTTACGTTCCACACACCAAATTGACTGGGAGTTCTCAAATGTACGTTCTTCAGCGGATGACTGCCTACAGCGACACATGAACCCGTGGGCCGGCCCTCTTTCGGGGGGGGGGGGGGTGTTACGTGCCTGCACCGCAGGACGCACATGATATAACGACAGACAGCAGCGAGAGCATACGTCTGCGTAACTCAGTTGGGAGAGCGACTTATTCCGGAATGAGGGAACCCGGGTTCGATGCCCGGCGTGGACAAAAATGACGGAGAAATTTACTTCGTTATAGGGTGGGGGTGTCTATAGAGGCTACAGCCTTGGGGCCTACCATGACCAAGGGCCCCGGAGACATGCGTGGGCAAATAATAGGTAGCGAGAGAGAGAGAGTTTTGTAAAATAGTCTTAATTGTCTCGTATATTTTCCACTTGGTCAGAAGCAGAGGCTGGTAGACGAACAGATTTCAAGACAATGAATTACAAAGGGTAAAGGATTCTTGTCGCTGTGTATAGCGGGTTCTGGTCGGCTAAACAATTTCAGCTTTCTCAATACCATTCACCCACACCTCCCAGTTTGCACTTGGAACCATTAATGACCGAAGTCCCCTGTGGCTTTACATTGTACAACAAAAAAGATGCAGTGGTAAACCATCAAAAAATTCAAGACAAAATCTGGGAATCTTAAGCTTCTAACTCATGCTCCCATGAGAACAACAGAAATACAGTGACTTATTATGAAAACTGCAGATAGTTTATAGTTTGATGTCATATACAATTTGAATATTTACGTGCCATTCGTTCTGATGAAGCTAGGTCAATACCCAGCGAAACCATGGTCGGCTTGAAAAGGTAAATAATTGTGACAAACTACGTTGTGTTACCTTAATATATATATATATATATATAAGTGCCACAAGACTGTGTAATCTTTGAGATCAAGAATGCATAACGTATTAATTATCACAAGCATATTGCTACAGTTCCGTGTTTTAACGGATTTCATAATAATTCCCCGTTATAATTTCTTTGAGGGCACACTCAGACATCTTAGCCTTAGGGCCGACTTAAATGTCTTAGCCTAGAGGCCCAGTAAGGCCTTAATTCCGCCCTGATTGCGATACACTATTGGGTAGCTTTGCTGTCCGCCTATTTATCGCATGCGTTCGATTTGGGTATGTTCCGCTTTGTTCGGGGGATGCCCATGCCAACTGCTCACCTACCCTATCTCTAATGTTTTGTCTGCTGAGTGTATTATAACTGTGAAAACTTTTCACAGTTTCGAATTAGCATTTTAGAAATGGGGCATGTGCAATAAAAATGTTTTGAAAACGAAACACAGAAACATGAGTTAACAAGCATGACTCAACGGGAGAAGCGAGACAGAGATATTGCAATTTTTTTAAGAACTGTTAAAAGCGAAAGCATTTGATATTGCGCCCTCTAAAAAAAAAAAAAAAGGCATTCTCAAGGGACAGAATTTAATTTTGGAAACAACTTTTCGGTGATCAGAATTCGAATCTTGTGTAATAATATTACAAATCCCTGCCATTAAAATTTTTTTTTCTCATATCTCTCTCAGAATCAGAGCTTTTTAAATCCACTTTTAAAAAAATGACCTTCATTACTACCGTTTCGTCAACGCCGAGATACATGAATGTTTCTAATCGAAAAAAAATCGATATTTATAATTCCGCATTTCAAGTAAAATGAAGCCAAGATTCGATTTCTGATTGAAATATCGAACATCTTTTATTTTCATCAGAATTGCCTTATTATGATATGGTCGGTACATGTGCTCAGCAAAAGAAATTTATCCCTTGTTATACCTCGGGATGTTTTGTACAAGGCGCGGCAGCGTTGATGGCGTACTAATAAAATCGCACCGTAAGCGAACAAATGTTTTTTATTTATTACTCTCTATGTCAAAGAGTAGTTACAAGAATGCCATTGATCAGTCAATGTTTGAATATGACCGCTGTCAAATGGCGCCCCCCCCCCCTGCACCGCAAATTCTTCTAAGCGTCGTTGGAAGGAGCCCATTACTCGTCGTAACATATCGCCAGGGATATTGGTGACGTCAGCTCTGATACGGCCCTTCAATTCCAATATGGTGGCACAACGTGTTTGGAAGACTTCTTTCTTGAGGTACCCTTATAAGAAAAAATCGGCACATGTTAGATCGGGGGACCGGGCGGCCAAGTAATGTCACCATAACAAAACTGTTATGGTGACATCCCTTGGCCGAAGATTTTCGCGTGCAACTAAATCTCGAGACTTGATTTCTTGCACAATTTGGTGTTTACAAGGATGAAAATGGAGATCCTCATGGAATATTCTCCCGAATGAACGATCGGAAATGTGCAAAGCTGTAGAGTGTTGCCGAGCAGATCTTTTAGGGCTACGCAAGATTGCAGCACGAACATTTTCAATCATTATGGGTGTCTGCATAGTCCTTTCGCTACCTACTGGTTTACGATTACAAGCCTATGCTGTGAATCTAAAGGAACTTACCTACCTTGTGATGGTGCGACCAACTGGCACATTCCCATGACGTCACACTTTGAAATGTCGCCTGAATAGACGTTGTGTGACAACTATAGAATCGTTATTCTTGAAATAGGTTTCAACAGCGAAAGCATGATGATCAGCCGTCCAGCTCGCCATGTCGAACAAAAAACGAAATGGCAGCTCATTGACATAAGAATGCCGCGTAATCGGCCGCGCATTTATACATGACGTCATTGTACGACACGCGGTAAATTACACTATGAGCGCTGCCGCACCCTGTACAAAAGAAGTCTGCATCGTCATATACATTGTGCATGCTGGATGGAAGAAATTACTAATGAGCGCTACAACACCCGCAGGTAGTCTCACCCCCAGCTCCACCCCCTTTATTTTTCCTATTTTAAACGAATGAGAAATGAGTTCAATAATTACCTGTGGAACAATTTTAGTGTATAGTTTCGGAACAACTTTTTAGCTTTTTCTCCTAAAATTACCGAAATACAAACCATATTTCTAAGTAATGCTCAATTAACTTGTATATCATGTCGAATCTTAACGAAATGTGCAACATGCAAATGCGTGAATGATGATCGTGTGAAAGAGGATGACTGAAATATTGCTTAGAGTGATTGTTTCATTATTTATTGTTAGTTTATACCATCATCATTATCATCATCATCATCATCACTGTCATTTAAGTTAAGGCAAAAATACTCACCAGTCAGTTGTAGTCAGTTATATATGTGTACTTTATGTACTAATTTTTTTTTTTATGTGTTGTGTAAATGAAAATCAGCATTTTCTTGTTTGTAAATTACATTTTGAGTTCCAATAAAGAAAATCTGTTTTCTTGATTTTAAGCACTTGTTTACTTGTTTCTCGAATGCAAATTACTTTTCGTCAAGTGGATGGAAACCTACATCTGTGGTAATAATACGAAATGTGCAGGCGAACGGAATTTGTGAATAATAATGGATACATAAATGCATACATTTACTGATCTATGCATCCAGTAGCTGCTCTTGGTAAGCTGAGATGGAGGGGGGTGGGGGGGGAGTGGATCAGTTTCTAGATATTTCTAAGGCTTGTAATATACTTCGTAAGATGATGTAGATGACGTACTACTGCGGGGACATATGAATGCCCAGCAAAAACAGTGTTTCTGGGCCATTACTGGCAGCCAGCAGCAGTGACCCATCACTGCCAGCTGGTGGCCAGCAGTTTCCCAACATTTGTGTTTTTGCTTGGGTAAGCTTGGTTGTAATTATTGTGCCGAAGTGAGAACGTTGAAATTAGTGAAAGATTCGGTTCGTCTTGCCACGGAATGGATGAACTTTCAAATCTTTCAGATATCTAACCGTGAATCAAAGGTAAGTTCTTTGCGCTCAAAGATTTCGCGTCATGAGAAAAGCGATAGTCGTGGTCTAGCAGTTCAGATCAAAGAAACAAGCCCAAAACTGAATATTGAAAAAAATGCACAAAAGACAGTTGAAGAATGTTCACGACTCATTAGCATAGCTAAAATTAACAGGGCGTACCTCGAGTATGAAGAAATCGTGAAACTTTGGATATTAAATGGCTTGGAGCTTGGGATATCTCTTCAATCATGCAACATGGTGCAAGGATGATAGATCTTATTGCTGACGAAATGAAAAGACAGCTTGTGGAGTCTTTAGTCACGACAGACGCGAAATTTAGTGTGCTTATTAATGAATCAACTACATTATCAAATAAAAGTGCATTGATTTTGTACTTGCTTTCGTTTTTCAACACGGACGGCACATGTTTTTTGACTGAATCGAACTGGACTTCCAAGATGTAGAAAGCTTGGAAGTCCAGTTCGATTAATATGGAGCTGTTTCAAACAACATGGTCTCCCAGAGAAATTTGTTATAAAGAACATGATCGCGCTGGTTACAGACGGAGCTAATGTGATAGTTGGTAAGAAAGCAGGGGCCGTGACTAGGTTTCTGGAAAAAATCCTGGATTATTCACCTGGCACTGCATGTGGTATCGTTTGGAACTTTTAGTAAACGATGTTAGAAAAAACGTTGGAGGTATGAATCGTTTTGTGTCTTTTATGGATGACTGTATTCGTTTTTCTCAACATCGCCAAAAAACACGCGGGAATTGCTTGAAATATCCGTCGAACTTTTTGTGCAATTTTGCAGAATTGGGCGAGTACTTGGAGTCAGGTGGATATCGAGGAGCTTTCGAACAATTAAGGCTGTTTAGACATCCTATAAAGCATTACACAGTCATTTTTCAAAAATTGCTAGTCCGGAGTGTTTTGGGTTAAAAAAGAAACTTGAATCATCCGAGTTCTTACATGACCTGGGGCTTTTGTATGATCTGCTGTACGAGCTCTCCATTTTGTGCTAAATTCTACAATCGCGGGAAATAACAATTGGGAAAGCCAATCAAGAAATACAACAAACGAAAAAGAATTATAAAATTCTTCAAGGAAACCAGTGGTGAAAAAAACAATGAGGCTGCTGCTGCAATAAAACACAGAAATTCCCACAACGTGAAAATCGTGAAATCCAAAGGGAGAAATATTAACGAAAATCAGTTTCTGCAAGCTGTAGTTGATCGTATGACAGAGAGACAATGAACCCTTGGTAAAGGATTTCGAAACTATAGAGAACGTTCTTTAAAGTGATTCTTCCATATGCGGTAACATTGGAGAGGCGGAGGTAAAACGTGTAGCCCGAAAGTTTGTTTTACGTGAAACTGATTGCATTTTACAGTTCCGGTTAGAAATTCTGAAGTCGTCGTTCATGAAACTTATTCGATCAATTCCGGGTTCCCTGCGGAATGCGAGCGAGGTTTTAGTGCTATGAATACCATTGTAACAGATTTGCAAAGCAGTTTGACCATACAACATGCGTCGAATTTACTCTTCATTAGTGTAAACGGACGTATTATTTTACACATTTTAACCCGGTACCGTACACAAAGTTATGCTTGAAAAGCCACCGAAATGAGCGACGTGAAGTTATTAAACCGGAGCCAGATAAAAGAAACCGGGTGTTGTTTTTTAAAAAAACTGTTTAAGGGAATTTCTTTTTGTTTTTAACTATCAAAAATTTATTGTGTGTGTTTTTTGTAAAACGAGTAAATAATTATTAAAGTAATTCTAGCTAGGTAGAAAGTTTTTAATGAAAAATAAATGTACATTTCGTTTTTCGAGGAATATGATTTCGCGAGAAAACAAAAGTGTTACAATAGTATTATTAAACATATCAACATATTAATATTTAAAAAGTTGAAACAAATTCATATTCTGTTAAGTTATTAATTGTGAAAAAAAAATGATTCAACTTCAGGGTGCCACTGCCCTCCCTGTAATTACCCACCAGATTCCCCCTTGGAACCCCGATATGTCCATACTCTTCGGAGGGGGAAACACCGCATACTCTCAGTAATTTCCTTCAGTCTAGCCCTGGGAAAATATGCTTTTTTAACACGTCTTTTGTAAAAAAGGTACGTACCTATAGTATCACTTGGTCTCTCCGTCTGTCCATCTGCCTGTGGCCATAATATCTCTGCAACTATTCGTCCAATTAGAAAATTTCTTTTTGCATTGGACATCTTGAAATGTGAGAACAATGATCTTTGCTTTCCGGTTGCTTTCCGATGCATAACGTACCCTCCAGAAGACGTAACTGCAGATGCTATCAAATTCAAAGTGCATTTTATTCCATTTATTTGCTCCTAAATACCCGATTGAAAAAAAAAAAAGTCTTCTTTCGATGTCATAGACAATTTTGGGTACAGTTTCTTTTTCAAGTAACTGACAGTTTTTTCCGCTAGGGATCGTAAAGGTAAATTGCGATTTCATCTTTTAAAAATTCCTTCTGCAACGGATACAGCTCCTGGTGGGAAACATTCTGCATATAGTGCCTAATTTTTGGTAGAGAATAATTTGGCTGCCAGGGGTCGTACGATTTTATTTCTGTTTTTGATGTAATTCTGAGCTTCTGAAAATTCGATTAAAAATATTCTTTGGACCGATACCGCTTACCTAGTAAACTCTTTTTTAGAATACTTCTGCTTAAAATAATGCATAGTTTCTCCTCCAGGGAAACTAGGGGGGCGTTGATTTATTTTCTATTTTGGTCGATATCTTTGCTTCTAAGAGTCCGATTTGGAAAATTCTTTCTTTATCGGAGATCGTTTCTGCTGCAAATTGTTTTTCATATAAATTCACATTTTTTTTGACGTACAAGTGGGCCACCAGAAGGTCTAAGCTTCCTTTTCCATTCGCAACATGTTTGCAGAAATATATGTGGGACTAAATTCCCGATTAAAAAAATTATTTTTTGGTCAGATACTGCTAACTATGAAAATATTTTGTGTGTATTTCCTTCCCAAAATACTGCAAAATTTCGCCTCTAGGGGCGCAAATGTTTAATCTGCTTTTAAACGTCCTATTTAAAAAAAAATATTTTAACACTTGATACATTTACCTTGTGGAACTGTACTCGTGGAGGTTTTTTTTTTTTTCTAATTCATAGTTCTGTCGCTAGGTGGTGTTTGTGTACTTTTGTTTGCAGCTGCATTTCGGCTTCTAAAAACCGTACTGCAAAATTACTTTTTTTACTGTACGCCATTCGCTACAATAAATATGGAGAACGTTAACCTCTTTAAATAATGCACAGCTTCCTCGCTAGGGGCGTGAAGGTCACCTTTTCCTCGATATCTGTGCTTCCGGGAGGCGTGCTTGTAAAGCTCTTTTTTCTTAGCATAGCTTCTGCCATGGAGAATACTTTTCGAATATTTTCAACTTTTTCATTATGCAAACTTCTTCAGCTGGGAGGCATAGATTTATATCATGTTTCTTTCCGTATTTCTTCATTTAACTGTTCGATTTGAAAATCTTTGTCTCTCATGCATTTCTTCTGCTATGAGAAACTTTTTGTGAATGACACCGAATTTTAAGTTGTTATAAGCACGTCTCTTGAATCCCCTCCGAACCGAACAACAGTTTTTCAAGGTTCCTCATAGTCAATGGAACCTGTTAGCAGTGTTGCATTCAGAAAGTGTTTTCGGGGGGGGGGGGGGCAATTACAAATTTCGAGGGGGGATAAAACTTGTTGACTGTTATATACATATAATCACAATTTTTTTATTTATATATATATTAATTAATATAAAAAAATTCAATAGAGTACAAAAATTTTTTTATGCTCTTATATCGCAAATGCAGATTCCAAGAAATTTACACATACAAGTGATTAAAAATGTAAAAATGTTATACCTTTAATTCAGTAATGGACTACGGATTTCACCATGGGGTGATGTAAAATATTGAGAACTCTAGTAAAGGTAAGGCTGTGCTGGAGAAAATCCCCCCCCCAAGACATTAGGAGTGGTAAAAATGTCCTCGCCTTACTACAAGCGTGTTTCGGATTATAAGAAATCATTACAGTGTTACCTGAAAACGTATGGTGAAAGCTGCATTTGGTTTCAGCCCCTTTAAATAATTTAGATTAGCAAATATTAGTGAAAAACTCAAAAACTAACTAACCGTTTCGATGGCAGCTTGAGGTGCCTCGTTTTTTTGTTTCTTATTGTCACAGAGTGTAAACCACCAACGCCCGGAAAAAAACACACCTTATTACGGGAACAATTTCTGATAATTTGCTATTGCTAAAAATTAAGTAGCAAATACACTGACGGAAAAAAAAATCCCAACACCACGAAAAAATTGTTGTAGAGGAATGAAATGGCGGCAATACATTTGTATAGGTAACATATTTAATCGATTAAGGTTTCAATATCACAGCTTATTGTAAGCGCGAGGAGAGCCATTTTAAATGTGAAATGCTGGTACATTAATAACCGGTGTAACCGCCAGAATGTTGAATGCAAGCACGCAAACATTCATCCATTGTGTCGTACAGGTGCTGGATGTCAGTTTGTGGGATGGAGTTCCATGCCTGTTGCACTTGGTCGGTCAATACAGGGACGGTTAATGCTGGTTGGGGGTGACGCTGGAGTTGTCGTCCAATGATGTCCCATACGTGCTCGATTGGTGAAAGATCTGGTGATCTAGCAGGCCACGGCAACATGTCGACACTCTGTAGAGCATGTTGGGTTACAACAGCGGTATGCGGGCGAGCGTTATCTTGTTGGAAAACACGCCTTGGAATGCTGTTCATGAATGGCAGCACAACAGGTTGAATCACCAGACCGACGTACAACTGTGCCGTCAGGGTGCGTGGGATAACCACGAGAGTGCTCCTGCTGTCATAGGAAATTGCTCCCCATACCATAATTCCAGGTGTAGGTCCAGTGTGTCTCGGCCGCAGACAGGTTTGTTGCAGGCGCTCACCTGGCCTCCTTCTAACCAACACACGGCCATCACTGGCACCCAGGCAGAACCGGCTTTCATCAGAAAACACAACAGATCTCCACTCCGTCCTCCAATGAGCTCTAGCTTGACAGCACTGACGTCGCAAACGGCAGTGGTTTGGAGTAAGTGGAATGCACGCTACAGGGCGTCTGGCTCGGAGCTGTCCTTCAAGTAACCGATTTGTAACAGTTCGTTGTGTCACTGTGGTGGCAACTGCAGCTAGAATTGCTGCCGCAGACGCGGTACGATGCGCCACGGCCATACGCCGTACACGGCGGTCTTCCCTCTCAGTAGTGCCACGTGGCCGGCCGAAACCCGGTCTTCTTGAGGCAGTACCTTCCCTTGACCACCGCTGCCAACAATCATGCACAGTGGCTACATTCCTGCCAAGTCGTTCTGCAATATTGCGGAAAGAAAATCCACCTTCTCGTAGCCCTATTACACACAACCTCGTTCAAACTCCGTGAGCTGTTGATAATGGCTTCTTCGTCTTCTTAAAGGCATTCTTGACTAACATCAACACACTACGTCGAATCTCAACGATAACTAACGCTCACGAACGTTACAGCGCGTATTTACAGCAAACCTGCTTTGCATGTTCCGAGGGGCGCTACTTCCAAAATATCTCTGTTGTGTGGAATTAGGTTTTTATTGCGGTAGTCCGAGTTGTCAGTGCTTGAAAAATTGCCCCTTCAGCAAGGATTGTTTAATGTTTTGCTGAGGGATGATAGAAATTTCAGATTGAAGTCCATGTGGATTTTTTTTTTTATTATAATATTTTCTCTCATTTTTTTTTTAAATTTATTTCTCTAAATATTCAGTTATAAACGAACACAATTAGACTAAATATAAGGGGAAATCGCTAATTATGAAAGTTATGGCAATTTTTTTAGCTCCTTGCAGAATACTCCCTCTGTGGATATTGAAGCTAACTCATTGAGGCGAGCTTCAGCTGTTGAATTTCGACTGTAGGTCTTATAGCGTAAGCCTTTTTCGTGAGAGAGATTGGTGTTACGCTATGTCTAAAACCATGACTAAGGAAATGTTGAACTAAATGAGAATACGATGAAATAGTTTACGGCCAGACGAAACATATACAGAAGTCAACTTACGAGAACCTTTTATTGGTCCAGCAAATAGAAGAAATCCACAATATAGCCTCATACATGTATAATACCGTATAATTTAGCTTTTACACAGATCGAACATCTCCACGCACGCACATACACTAAGAAACAGCTGTATCGCCCTTTTTATCTATCGTTCTTATCGCATTTATATGTCACTCTCTCTGACCTCAAAAGTATTGCCAACCTCATTCATGTGAGAGAGAAGATATCACGTTAAGTTTGGAAAGTGCAAAAGAGAACAAACTCAAATTTACATAGGAAAACGAACTAAAAATGAAAGTAGAAAAAGCACAATTCGTACAATATGTCATAAAAACAAACACCACCGTCTATGTACGATATTTAATTAAAAGATGAAATCTATTTACAAATTAAAAACCTCCACTAGCACTTTCGGGGTAACACTTACCCCATCATCAGGTGGAACAGAGAGGTTAATGCAGCACTTGCGTACACATATATAGGAGCGCAGCAATGCACCATGGTATAGTTCTCAGGTGTCACAAGTAGGCTCGACGCGGAGAAGCTTGGGTATTCGTGTTCAGGAACATAAGTATGATATTCGAACTTTCCGCAATAACACGGCACTATCTAGAAATGTCGTAAATGCGGAACTTTGCAACCAGACTGGGCGAACATTAGACTGCTGAACACCCCTGCGTACGTACACTCACTACACCTTGCGGAAAGCCTGTATATTGAAGCATTAGGGGACAGGTGCTGCAATAATAATACGCCAGTGGATATACCAAAAGTTTGGAAAAACCATGTCGCCGTTTTGAACTTTAAATTATAATTATTAAATGGATTTAATAAAAACAATAACATGTAATTAGACATTTTAACTGTGCAACACAATCTGTATTATGTGTAACAAAAGTCTGAAATTGTGTCTATTGCCCGGCTGCGATGGCAACACCTTGGCCTTGTGACGCCTGAGAACTATACCATGGTGCATTGCTGCGCTCCTATATATGTGTACGCAAGTACTGCATTAACCTCTCTGTTCCACCTGATGATGGGGTAAGTGTTACCCCGAAAGTGCTAGTGGAGGTTTTTAATTTGTAAATAGATTTCATCTTTTAATTAAATATCGTACACAGACGGTGATGTTTGTTTTTATAAAAATGAAAGTTAAATTAGAATATACGCCACAGTCTTCATACGTTTTAATGCAGAAAAGCTTTTTTCTTTACCAGAGCACAATAATAAATACACTGAATAGTAAACTAAAACACAAAATAGAACAAGTTAAAACTTCAAAAAACGTTGCGGAACACAAACGCTTCCTATTTCTTATAGAGCTCTCTCTTATTTGAGCTGCGCGTTGGACAGTAGGCGTCACCTGACAATAGCTAATGTTGTATGTTTCGGGAGAAGGACCATCGAACTTGGAAACGAGAGTAAGTGACGTGTAGCGGCTCGTCGGATGACTCGAGACGTGTTTCAGCACGCCTCAGCATTCCGTTTAGTTCTGTGACCGTCCGCCCTGTATACTCTCGACCCAGCCATCTATGCACTCAATGGGCGAGAGCAGGGAAGCGAAGACGGTTGATAGAAATCCTCAGTCTCTATTCATAGTTTCCACACATAACCATTATGCCCCTCTTTGTACACACTTAAATGCCTCAAGGATGACCCCCACTGCCGTTGTGACTCATTTTCTTTTTTTCTTCTACTTTTATAAAATGAGTCTTTTCAAAGATTTCATTATGAGTGTAATTATCTAAAATTAAAGTCTAGGATGATCTTCACATCCTACATGCAGTAGTCGCCATTGGGTCCTAGTCCCCCCTCCCCACTCTCGCTCGCACTCACAAACCTTGACAATGCTTTACATACTGTGACGTACCTGCCAGCAGGACGCACACGACATAAAGGCAGATAGGAATCACAATAAATGTCTGCGTAGCTCAGTTGGTAGAGCGACTTGTTCCGGAATAAGCGGCTTCGAGTTCGAATCCCGGCGTAGACCAAAAATGACGGAGAAATTTACTTCGTTATAATGGCGCCCGAACTACCCGACCGTTCAAAATCTCGCATTGGTGTGATGTTATTTCCACACCGCGAGATAGGAAAAATCAGAGAATCCCTTCTCCAGTGCTTCGAAAAATAAATGTGTGTGACGTTGCATTCCACACACCAGTTTGACGGGGAGTTCTCAAGTGCACGTTCTACAGTGGATGGCTGCCTGCAACGATTCATGGTCACGGCTGACCCGTGGGCCATGCCCCCGGCCCTCTTTCGGGGGGGGGGGAGAGATGTGACGTACCTGCCAGCAGGACGCACACGACATAAAGGCAGATAGGAATCACAATAAATGTCTGCGTAGCTCAGTTGGTAGAGCGACTTGTTCCGGAATAAGCGGCTTCGGGTTCGAATCCCGGCGTAGACCAAAAATGACGGAGAAATTTACTTCGTTATAATACTTCTCTTGAATTCAAATAAATGACAATTTTAATCGAACTGAAGCAAAAAGTGAGAGAAGCACAGGTCTACATTGACTACATCCAGCACTACAGCACATTGCAGAAAGCAACAATGGTTTGGTGCTGAACCGACCGCCGATTTATGGAACCTCACCTCGGTAAATCAAAAACGGTTGTGGCACTTATGAAAATTTTAGCGGCATATTCGAACATAAGCGTAGCACATCCTGTTTAAATTTTGAGACTTCTGTGGTGTTGGAACGGGTGAAATGCCGTAGACTTGCGCAAAACCACGGATAACTTAAAAACGTGTGTGATCCAAACGAAAATGTTTGAAAGTGGATCCGAGCACAAATACAGTAGAAGCGGGTGGCATGTTTAGAATTGGAAATTTCTGAGGAGGTGGCGGGCCTGTGAAATGTTTGTGCAGTGCTGAGAACTGCGGATAACTTAAAAATGGCTATGGAAAAAAACAAGAAATTTTGCGGCACATTCGAACACAAATGTAGAACACAAGAGAATAGCATTTTTAAAAATAAAAAATTCTGAGATGGGGCTGGCAAATTGCTATAACTTAAAAACGGCGATGGTACAAACGAAAATTACTCTTTTTTGTGGCACGTTCGAGCACAAATGAATTCAAATTGTGAAATTTTTGAGGTAGGGAGGGTTTCCGTTTCTGTAACCTTCCCCCAATCTTTGATTCGCGGATAACTTGAAAACGGTTACGGTACAAACGAAAATTTATTTTTGCGGAACACTCGAGCACAAACGAATGGCATGCATAAATTTTAAAATTTGTGAGGAAATGTGGGGGATGGTAAAATGGACCTAAAAAGTCACATAAGAAAACTATTCATCGTCTGCTGAGTTTCATTTGCTTTCTGTGTTCCACAAAGTTGTTAGAACTCGCAGCCAAACGGTTTTAAAGCTGGTCCCCGGCGAGGGCAGAAAAAGTCATGCGAGAAACTTATTCATTGTCTGCTGAGTGTTCTTTGGTTTCTGCGTACTTTAGAATGTTAGAACTGATAGATGGACGGTTTTAGAGTTGGTCTCCTGTGAAAGCTACGATGGAGGATCGAATTATACGGTTTTAGAGTTGGTCTCCTGTGAGAGCAGAAAAAGTCATGCGAGAAAAATATTCGTCGTCTGCTGAGAAGTTTACTTTCGTTCCTGCTTACTTCCTGGAATAAAAAGACTCACAGAAAGACGGTTTTGCTTCTGTTTTTTTTTTTATGAGCAATCAACCGAAACAAAATCAATTGGGATGAATCACATTCTGAAACCTGCATTTAAAGTTACTAGACATGAGTCTCAATGAATTTAATCACCTTCGATCCTTTCATAAGTAAAAATCAACCATTCATCATCCTTTCATTAATTACTATTCGGCTATTTAAGTCAAAAGAGACATCTTAAACTGCTCGACACTGTAGCAGGAGGATCGAATGATAATGTTGTTTGTCCCTACGCCTTTCTATGAATACTTTGGTAAAAGGTTAATGAAGAATAATGTTTGGGAAATCGAAAGGGTACGGAAAAATATTTGAAGTATGCCCTTTCTTGTTTTTTCACGTGATCTCTCTCTCTCTCTCTCAATGCAACTGCGATTTTTGACTCCGCTTCCCCCTGGAGTGTTACATGTTTACTTATTCAAAATTATGCATTGCAAAAATTGCCGATAATCACTGTAACTCGCAACGTAAGCGGTCAAATAGGTAATAGGTTTTATACAAACACTTTCAGAACATCTTTTGTCTTAAAGGACCGAGCTTCCGTCCTGAAACTTCATCTGTCTGGTTCATCTCGGTCTGATGATTTTACTTCGTGACCAGGCCACTCACTAATTATTTTAAATCCCAACCGCCACATTTCACACAAAAAGACGAGACCTTTCATATTTGCCCTCACGAATGCGCTGTGACGTGATGATTTCTCACGTAAGCAAAACAGAGGTTAATCCAATAAGCGACTTTTCATCCGTGACTGAGGCAGGTAGCACAAAGCAAAGGATAAATTTGTATCTTTCAGGTCGACATTACCGGTTGACTTCGTCCTTTAATGGAGTAATTGTTACAATTAGCAACCGTTGCGCCCTCTATCAACTAGAACATACATTTTGTACCAATATATGCATCTGCAATCATTCTGTGTTCATTCTGGATAGGAAGCATTTTTGTATGAAAAAGAAACAAACCCAAATATCTGTGAGCTTTTTTTTTTTTTTTGTTTCCCAATTGGGAACTGATTGCAAAAGATTAAGCATGTGGTGTTTAGAACATAGGCTTGATTTTTACTATCAATTCGACTGGTATTATTATTTTAAAACCATAGAACTGTTTAAAATTGGTTATCCTGGCCTTTCATAACGTCAATGAAAATTTTACTTCGTATCCAGTTCCTGTATTTTAATATGGTAAGAATGAGCAAGTGGAGTCTGCCCCGTACGCACTTTGTCCCTTGGTCATCCAGGTTGGGGATTGGGCGTAGGGTTAACGACTCCACCTCGTGAAACATCTGTCTCGTTCCAGAATCTCACGAAAAAACTCTCCTTGAGACGGCCAAGGCCCACACGGGACTACCGCGTCATTGAAGAAGAAGAGTGTAGTAGCACTACAGAGATGAAGCACGTACCAAGACGACAAAGCTGCAGTAATACGTTCCGTCGGTGTAGTTTAGTCGGCTGGAACAATTGGCTTCGGAGCGAGGAGGCGCGGTTTCGACAAATTTGAATTTTCACAAAGTATGTGATGCCTTCTCAGCTGGTCAAAACATAGATGTTGAGTGATTATACACTGAAACTGCAGTTTATTATACATACCGTATCCATTCATATACCAGCCTTCGCCACAATATTTCAGCTACACGAAAAGCTCTGCGGACTACAAATAGAACGAATATCTTCCAAACATACACCGATAACCCAAAACATTATGACCATCTACTTAATAGGATGTTAGTCCCCCCACGTGCCGCCAAAACAGCTCTTACCCGGCGAGGCATAGACACTACAAGATTTCTAAAGGTGTCTTGTGGTATCTGACACCAACACGTTACCAGCAGATCCTGTAACTCTTGTACTCCTAAGTTAGTGGTTGAGCCAGAGCAGATCGGATTTGCTCTTCCAATGCAAACCACAACAGATGCTCGATTGGATTTATGTCTGGGGAACTTGGAGGCCAGGACAATACCTGGAAGTCTTCCTCATGTTCCACGAACCATTTTGGAACAATCCGGGCAGTGTGGCATGGCGCATTATCTTGCTGAAAAAAGGCACTACGATATTTGGCGCAAAGCTAACCTGACCATGCAGTTAAAACTACGGAGTGTGTACTTCCATTGCATAATATACACTGCTGGCCACCCAAAATGCAACACCAAGGAAGACACGAGAAAGCAAAACCAGATTTACTAGATACGAAACAACAGATACAAAGATGAAACGATTGAGCTTACAGGCCCGTACGACTTGCGGAACATGCAGACATCAATAGTTCGTGTGGCCCCCATGGCTGGAAATAACGGCCGCGACACGCCGCTGCATCGAACGAAAGAGGCTTTGGATGTGGGCTTGGGGTTTGTCGGTCCAGGCTGCTTCCACACGTTGCCACAGTTAATCAGGCGTAGCCGCGGGTGGTGCTTGATGGGCCACTCGGTTGCCGATAAGCGACCAGACGTGTTCGATGGGCGACATATCGGGAGAACAGGCGGACCACGGCAGCAGTGACACTTGGTGGGCCGTGAATAATGGTTGCACGATGCGTGCCATGTGCGGGCGCGCATTATATTGTTGAAACGTGGCCGCTGGCAGGTCCTGGAGGTAAGGGAGGACTACAGGCTCCAAAACGTCGGAGATGGTGCGGTGGCTGTTCAGTGTACCGGTGATGCGTACCAGAGGGGAGCGGGTGTCATATCCAATTGCGCCCCAAACCATAACGCCAGGCGACGGACCGGTATGGCGATGCATAATGCAGGCGTCATACAGTCTCTCTCGCCGCGGTGCCGCCACACGCAGATCCGACCATCGTGGTGTTGCAGGCAGAAACGGTATTCGTCGGAGAAGACAATGTCGTGCCATTCCGTAGTCCAGGTGCGGCGTTCAACGGCGCACTCGCCGGTTGTTTAACGTCAATGTTAATCGGAGCAATGGGCGCCGTGCGACAAGTCCCCGCTCCTGCAGACGACGTCGAACGGTACGTGCTGACACAGGTTGTTGCGCAACACACCCTAATTCCTGCGCTAACGTTCGTGATGTGCCGGTGCGAGCCGTCAATCCGCACAACATTCCGGTCCTCTCATTCGGTGGTGTGCCACGGCTGCGGCAATCGCTCACGTCGGTCCGTCCGTCCCTCCTGTACCCACCGAATCCATACTCGCCTCACTGTGGCTGGATGTCGCCCCACACGGACGCCGATGTCTCGGTACGATAAACCGCTGTCGCGATAAGCCACTATTAGTCCTCTGTCGAACTCCGAAACGTGCTGGAATGACTGCCGTATTCTGCGACGAGACATCAGGAAGCTTCCCACGCACATGTCCGGCAGCACACCACACTTCCACTACTTACACCCCGCCTTCTGTGCACCCTTCTTATAGTGCTTCTCGGTAGCGTGCCGGGAGCACATGATTTGCATATGCCTTGCAATGCTAATCGTTTGCATGTCCTCTCGCGGGCGACGCATGCTGCGAATTTCAGGCCAATCAGGTGCTTTCTTCTTGGTGTTGCATTTTGGATGGACAGCAGTGTAGTTCCAGTTTAAAAACTCTTGTTCAGGCTTGAACTGAGACCTAAAAAAGTGCATTGGGGTATAGATGTTCTAAATGTCATACGTACGTACATACATAAAAAAAAACGAAGATACCAGTTTCCTAAAAAATACAATTATTCGTATTTTGGTGACGTCATTGTCACTTGTGTTTTGCTTCAGAGAGGCTGTACAGTATACACGGAGGATATTTAGCGGGGGAGTGGGGGGGGATTGTGTGAGCCTCAGGGTAAGTGGGGAGATAATGGCTTGGTCTTTTCTTCGTGGTTAGTGTTTTAAAATACTCATTCAGAAATCGTTTGGCCGCCCCGGTGGCGCAGTGGTCTAAGGCGCTGGCCTCTGATCATTCGTCCGTAAGGGGTCCGGGTTCGAATCCCGGTCAGGCATGGATGTTGTGTTTGTCTTACGGCACTGGCTCTCTCCCTTCCCTGGAACCAATGACCCTAAATTAGGGACGGGCGACTGCTTATAGCCCATTGAGTTGCTCACGGTGGTCGTTAAACCTCCAATCAAAAAAAAAAAAAAAAAAAAAAAAGAAATCGTTTGTCTGGCCATCGGCTTGGTTGAGAAGGTGTGGGCTTTGAAGGGTGACATCGTGATGGAACGTGGAAGTTTCCTTTTGTCTTTGCCTTAAGTCACATTTAGAGGGGAAGGGTCCTCCACACACAGCACCCCATTAGGGCGCGGAGAGATACTGATAAACAAGAGATATCTTGTCGGTAAATCGGTTTCACAGCATTAGCAGTGTAGTCAGGTTAGCTTTGCTCCGACTAAATATGTAATATCGTTGCCATGAAAGGATGTACCTGGTCAGCAGCGATGTTTAGGTAGGTGGTAGACGTTATAGTTTCCTGCACATGAATGACTTGGCCCAGGGTTTCCCAGGAAGACATTGCCCAAAGCATTACACTTCTTCCGCCGGCTTGTTTTCGTCTAGTGGTGCACCCTGGTGCCAGCATTTCCCCCAGGTATACGACGCGCACATACGTCCTACCCACATGGTGCAACAGGAAATGAGATTCATCCCACTACACGGCCTTATTTCAAGCATTCAATGTCTAATTTTGTCGCTCGCGTGCCCATTGTATCCGCTTTCGACAGCGAATCGAGTTTAGCATGAGCACGAGGAATGGCCTGAAACTACGCAGTCCCATTTTCAGCAGGGTTCAATATATTGTGTGTTGCTACACATTCCTCCCTTCGCTAGCATTCAGATTACCAGCTAGTTGCGCTACAGAATCCCTTCTGTTAGCCTTCGCTCACCACTAGCATCGATGATCCGTGGTTGACCTATATCTTGCCAGCAGGTCGTAGCTTTTCTATCCTCAGACCACTTTTTGAACGTACTAACCTCGGTAGGCCATGAGCCTTGCCGTCTCAGAAATTCTGTGACCCAGTTGTGTGGCCATTACAATTTTGCCTTTGTCAAATTCGCTTAAATGTGTTATTTATACCGTTTCATGACTTTCTCACTCATCGTCCTTCGCACGCAATTGCTTCGAGTTGCATATAAATGCGTTGTTCGTAATACTTTGGCTTTTCGATGTATGTACAGCGTACCTGCGACTGTGCTGACGGGTGTAAGGGCCGCTAGAAATTGAACAAGTTAGTAAATCATGCATTACATTGATTATGATACGCTTTCCAACATACCAGAAATCATTACTCAAGTTATGAGGATAATGGCTGTGGAATAAATCTCGCTCCTGTGCTCTGACCCTTGACCCCATTTCTATGATATTAAACAGAACCGGTTCAGTACACCTCCGAAATGACATGATAAAGTTTTGTCGCAATAGAAGCATTTTTACGTAAGTTATGACGCATAAGGGCTATGGAATAGATCCCGCTCCTGTGTCCTAACCTTTGACCCCATTTCGCCCATTTTCAACAGGATTCATCCCCAGGCAGGCCCCTACAACATACTAACATTTAATCCAAATCGAAGCATTTTTACGTAAGTTATGACGCATAATGGCGATGGAAGTGATTCCGCTCCTATGTTCTGACCTTTGACCCCATTTTGCCCATTTTCAATAGGGTTTGTCCCCAGGTGGTCCCCTACCACATACTAAAATTTCATCGAAATCGAACGATTGTTACGCGAGTTATCATGCGGACGGGCATACGCACGCAATGCGTGACGTAATGAAGCAGATGGAAATTGCGACCATCTGCTCGAAAGAGTGTGACGTCATAAAACTTTAATAGGATCCACACACAATGCGTGACGTAATGAGACAAATGGCGTGACCGCGCGCCGACATCTCAATCGCGAGCTTGTGACGCCATAAGATTTCTAATAATGGGTAGCATTAATGGAACGACGCCATGACACTGAAGACGTGGTGATTCGGGATGGTTATTTAGCCCACTAAACAAATTTTCCTAAAGTCGAGATCAAGCTAAATTGATTTCTAGTACCAGAAAACGGTAGGTTAACGACTTTCATCAAAATCCTTAGAGCCGGTTTCAAAATAAAATTTTTATAGATACAAGAATTGCTCCTTTGAAGTGGACATCAAGGAATTTTGCTTCCTATACTTCCAATGGAAAAACTTCTGTACACATGTTCTTCACAATTAATGCGTTCACAAGGACGGAAATTTGAACATCGATTAAAATAGCTTCATTTTATAAGTTGGAATATTTAATATTTTCTAAAACAACCGTAATTAGGCAATCCAACATTTATTTGTCTACTGACGTCATCAAAGTACGGGTGGCGCCATCTTTTTTCTGGTTTCAACACCACCAAAGGAAACGTTATTGTTTTTTAATATAATTATGGTTATGTTTTAGAAAATTTTAAGTGTTCCAAGTTATAATATGAAGTTATTTTAATCAATGTTCAAATTGCTATTCTTGGGAACACACTAATTGTGAAGGAAATGTGTACAAAAGTTTTTCGATTGGAAGTATAGGAAGCAAAATTACTTGACACCCACCTTAATAGTATAGGATAAGGGCGATGGAATGGATCCCGATCGTATGTCCTGAACTTTGACCCCATTTGTCCCATTTTTCAATAGGGTTCCTCCCCAGGTGGTCCCCTACCACATACTAAAATTTCATCGAAAATGAACCATTTTTACGCACGTTATGACGCGAAAGGGCAATGGAATGCATCCCGTTCCTATGTCGTGACCTTTAACCCAATTTGTTCTATTTTCAATAGGGTTCGTTCCCAGGTGGTCTTGATCGAAATCGAACTATTTTTACGTGAGTTATCGTGCCGACAGAAGGACGGACGGAAAAAGCTGGAGCATATACGCTTCTTTAACCTACGGTTGAAAAGCGTAAAAAACGGTCTACTTAGTTCAAATATTACGGTTGTGTAAAATGTAGATTAATCAGGTATCAGCATGCAGTAAAAATTAAATGTGCTACATTTGTAAAACGTTGATATTTAAGAGCCATTTTAATGAGAAGCACAAGTGAGAATTCCTTTGTTGGAAAGGAAGAGCATCAGATCTCCAACGACGGACAGAATGTCGTCAATAGCACATTTTCCTTACTTACTGGATGTTACAGACAAGAGTCATAAAAGAACAGCGTCAGTCCAAACAAAACTGCAAGAGACTCAATATGTACAGTATTTTGGTGTTTTTTTTTTTTCGATTGAAGGTTTAACGACCACCATTAGTAACACCATGAGCTTTGAGCAGTCACCCGTTCCTAATTTAGGGCCACAGGTTCCAGGGAAGAGAGAGAAAGAGTGCCGCAAGACAAAACCAACATCCATGCCTCACCGGGTCTCGAACCCTTCTCGGACGAATTGTCATAAGCCAGCGCTTAGAACATTGCTCCACAGCGGCAGCATTCTGTACCTTAATAGCGTCTTACATTGTGGAAGCCACAGTTTAGTCGTATTAACGGCGGATAAGGATGACAGCGAGAAGCTTCAGGTGCGAATGTGAAACGAAAAACCATTCATTAAGTGCTAGCAATGCTGTGTTATATCTGTATCGTCACTGCTCTGCTTGGATAGTTCACAACCTCCAGATTACAGAAAACGCGGTCGTAGGTATTAGTTCCGCTGCGACAGGAGCATTTAGCCTCGGATCATTGTGCCAGAGATTTAAGTCAGCACGGCGACGGGAAACACACAGACCCTAGTGGTCAACGTTTGTGACTGCCATGGAGCAATCTCATGTTCGATCCCTGGCAGCAGAGGCGGAACTAAGATGGAGCAGGCGGGGGTGGCTGCCCCGGGCGCAGCTGCTGAAGGGGGAGGGACTCTTTGCTTATAGTCTGATTGAAATTGGAATTGAAATTTTCTCACCAGTTTCTAGATCAGTTTTTTCGCCCTATACTTTGTCGTTCGTTCATTTACAGACTTTGTTTATAATACACTGGCGGAAAGTGAAAAAAGAACACCAAGAAGAAATTGGCGGACGATCATGAAATTTACATATGTTAATGGGGTCGAATTTACGTAGGTGTGATGTTCATTTCGGGACCAACCGGTGAGCGCTTACGCCACAGCACGGCATAATATGCAAATTATCGTCGGTGGCATTTACGGAGTACGGCTAAGTGAATGTAATCAGTCGTCGGCGTACGGACACGTGCGAAGACCCTGAAGAAGCTACAATGCCTGGACATGGAAGACGTGTACGATTTCAGCAGTAATCGGACTTTGAGCGAGGTAGTCTAGTCGGACTCCGCGAGGCCGGGTGGTCGTATCGTCGTATTGCGGAGCGAATTGGACGGGAAGTATCGGTGGTGGTACGATGGTGGCGTAGATGGTCCGAGGAACATTCCCACACGAAAAGACGTGGAACCGGGAGTCACAGACGGACTGATGAGCAGACCGATCGACGCATAAGAAGAGCGGCGTTGTCAAGCAGAACATCCACTGCGACGCAAATCCGAGCTGCCGTTGCACCTGAGGTGACTGTGCGAACAATTCGCAACCGTCTACTGGATGCAGGACTACGTGCACGTGTGCCTCTGGCATGTGTACCTCTGACTCCAGCCCACCGTCAGGAACGGCTGCAGTGGAGTTGCCATCGTCTGCACTGGAGAACGCAATGGCGATCTGTCGTGTTTAGCGATGAAAGCAGATTCTGCTTGGAAGCCTCCGATGGCCGTATGCGTGTACGCAGACGTACAGGGGAGTGTGTCCACCCTTCTTGCATCCGCCAGCGACACACAGGGCATACACCTGGTCTCCTGGTGTGGGGAGCGATCAGCTATCACTCCCGTACACAACTAGTGTTTGTACCGGGTACGTTAAACAGCACCTCCTACATCAACAACATCATTCAGCCCGTTGTTGTGCCATTTGTAAGGTTGGTCCATCGTGGTGTTTTCCAGGAAGATAACGCACGACCACACACGGCACGTGCAACGCAAAATGCACTTCAGGGTGTGAGACAACTTCCATGGCCTGCACGTTCACCGGATTTGTCCCCCATTGAGCATGTGTGGGATTTTATGGGACAACGACTTATCCGGTCTCCACGGCCAGCCACGACCATCCCCGATTTACGCGTCCAGGTTGAGGATGCTTGGAACTCAATACCCCATCTTACATCCAACATCTGTACGACAGACTCCATGCCAGAATTGCACAGTGTTACACAGTTTATGGCGGTTCAACCTCGTACTAACTATGTTACATGGAAATGTTTTTTTTTTTCAGTTTACCAGCAAATACAGCTGTATTTTGCCGTAATGTTTTGATCACGTTATCCTCTGTATTCCGTTATTATGCTGTATAAATTTCGTTGGTATCAGACGTCTCCTTCTTGGTGTTCTTTTTTCACTTTCCGCCAGTGTATATTTCGCTAGTTTTGGTAGTTTTATCCTTTCTTCCTCAAAATATTCGGGGATGTTAGCTGCATACATTCAGAAATGAAGGCGCTCTTGCACTTGTCATACAGTACAAGATAAGGATGTCGTTCACATTGTTGAATATTTTAAGGTGCCTATTCTATCATTACTGCGACTGCGAGCCACGACAAGCTGCATTTGGTCCGTTTGCTGTGATATCGGAGGCCAGAACTAGTTGAAAAAAGCTGAACAATTAGTCAAAGTTTTATTTATTTATTTTTGCTCGGAAGTTTAACGATTACGACGAGCAACTCACTCGGTGGTCTATAAGCAATTGCCTGTCCCTAATTTAAGGCCATTTGCTCCAATGAAGGGAGAGAAAGCTAGTGCCATAGGACAAGCACACCATCTATGCCTCATTTGGGATTCGAACCCCGACCAGCCGCCCCGATGGCGCAGTGGTCTATAAGCACTGGCGTATGATCATTTGTCCGTGAAGGGGTCCGGGTTCAAATCCCGGTGAGGCATGGATGTTGTGTTTGTCTTACGGCACTGGCTCTCTCTCCCTTCTCTGGAACCAGTGACCCTAAATTAGGGACGGGAGACTGCTTATAGCCCATTGAGTTTGTAACGTACCAGGAGATGTGACGTACCTGACAGAAGGACGCACACGACATAAAGGCAGATAGGAATCAGAATAAAATGTCCGCGTAGCTCAATTGGTAGAGCAACTTGTTCCGGAATAAGCGGCCTCGGGTTCGAATCCCGGCGTAGACCAAAAATGACGGAGAAATTCACTTCGTTATAATGGCGCCCGAACTACCCGGATGACCCGACCGTTCAAAATCTCGCATTGGTGTGATGTTATTTCTACACCGCGAGATAGGAAAAATAAGAGAATCCCTTCTCCAGCACTTCGAAAAAAAAATAAAAAAAATAAGGGGGAGATGATGTAACGTACCAGGAGATGTGACGTACCTGACAGAAGGACGCACACGACATAAAGGCAGATAGGAATCAGAATAAAATGTCCGCGTAGCTCAATTGGTAGAGCAACTTGTTCCGGAATAAGCGGCCTCGGGTTCGAATCCCGGTGTAGACCAAAAATGACGGAGAAATTCACTTCGTTATGAGTTGCTCATTGTGGTCCCTAAACCCCCAATAAAAAAAAAAAAAAGATGGGGCGCAATAATTGGTGGTTTGCCCCGGGCGCAGAAATACTTTGTTACGCCTCTGCCAAACAGGAACGCTCGAAGAACCGCGCAGTGGCGTACCGGAAAAACTCGAGGACCCCCCCCCAAGAAAAAAGTTTTCGAGACCCTTTTCCGAAAATCCATCAGCTTTCAATTACCCAAAATTTTAACTAGCCTTTACGGGTATTTTAATTAATCAAATTCTTTGAAACCTACGAGTATTTTTCGTAAAATAAAAATTATTTCACTTCATTGCGTGAAACACAAATGTGTATGTTACAATTAAAATGATTGCCCTGGTTACCGACACAAATTATTTCAAAATAGTTACATCAAAGTTAATTAAATCATGAAAAAAATTTTATTATAAAGAACTAAGGCCTGCTTTTTGAAATGCCTTACAATTGCACTCACAAAACATACAACTGCCGTGTGACACTTGTGACGTGCCTGCACCGCAGGATGCACACGACGTAAAGGCAGATAGCAGCGAGAACGAACGTCTGCGCAGCTCAGTTGGTAGAGAGACTTATTTCGGAATAAGAGGACTCGGGTTCGATCCCCGGCGTGGACCAAAATGACGGAGAAATTTACGTCGTTATACACTGTCTAATGACTTTTCCGATTTATACGAAACGTTACAACATAAATAAGCAAATAAATAAAGTAACGATTTAGAACTGGAACACAAAAGAATTTAAAACTGCTTAAATTATTTACTCCGGAATATAAAAAACACACTTATCATAATGCCACAATGTTTTGCACGTAGCAAAAAGAATATATATATTTTGACTCCGTTATAAAAAAAATGACACAAGTCTTTGATTTTTCGCCCCCATTGCTTTAACCAGTTTCATACCAAGTCTCCGCAAAAAGTTTTGTAAAATCTTTTTGCTCAGGCAAAAGGCCCTTTTAACCATGAGCCCCTCTCGCACTGCGGGGGTTACGGGGACTATCAGTACCTCCTTGGCTGCGCGTCGGATAGGCACGTTAAGCCGTCGGACCCCGGGTACTTGCCCTCCAATAATAAATAAGGGCGTCTTCCTCCCTGTCTACCTAGCTTCCGTGTCACTTTCCTATTGGGCACTCTAGCCGAAATATTCTAGCTTCCTATTTCTAAAGGTTGTTTAAGACCTGGGGTCAGACACTCCCTTTCAAAACTCCTCTACATATGATCTGACCTGTTCTGAAACACACAGAGGACTCGAGACCTACCGAAGAGAAGACCAAGGGAATCAGCCGGCAACGATTGAAGGCTCGGAAAATGAGTCTATAGGGTGTTCGTAAACTGTTTTGGCAAAAGAAGAGGGGTGATAGTACCCATCAAGACGAACTATATTTACAATGGAACCTAGGGTCGCATTCCGCTCTGAGTGTCAGAAAAGAGTAACTTCGAAATGCGTCCAACAAGCACAAGTCGTCACCTCAGACGTCGTTTCTTTCGTGCCGGAGAAGTAGAACATCGCCAGAACATTACCGTCAAGCATTTACCGCATGCAAATTGCCAGAGATGCAGAATCGACAGTTGCAGCTGATTGGCTTATCAAGGTGCAGTAGACACTTCCTGAATGCTACATATCCCGCACGTTGGATTGGACGAGTCGGACCTGAGGCATGGCCTCCACGCTCACCGGACTTAAACCCACTGGACTTCTTCTTCTGGGGGCACATGAAATCATTGGTGTACGAGACGCCTGTGGACTCCGTGGAAGATCTCGTCGCGAGAATCGTTGTTGCAGTGGACAGGTTAAACACGACACCAGGAGTCTTCGAGAGGGTGCGCCAGTCTTAGTGAGCAGCCCCGGTGGCGCAGTGGTCTAAGCGATGGCCTCTGATCATTCGTCCGAACGGGGTCCGGGTTCGAATCCCGGTGAGGCATGGATGTTGTGTTTGTCTTACGGCACTGGCTCTCTCCCTTCCCTGGAACCAGTGACCCTAAATTAGGGACGGGCGACTGCTTATAGCCCATTGAGTTGCTCACGGTGGTCGTTAAACCTCCAATCAAAAAAAAAAAAAAGTCTTAGTGAAATGTGCAACGGCACCCGTGGCCGCTTACGACTTTGAGCATCTACTTTGTGTCTGTCCCTGATCTCCATAAATGGGATTGTGTAACTTATGATGTCGTTAATTCTTTTTCTTTGCACTGTTGAAAGTTCAACTTGGACATCTAACTTTACTCTTTTCTGACACTCAGAGTGGAATGCGACCCCAGGTTCCATTGTAAATATTGTTCGTCTTGATGGGTACTATCACCCCTCTTCTTTTTCAAACCAGTTTACGAACATCCTGTATACTCGCAACAAAGTTAACCTGATTATGGAGTGGAGCATACTGAGTGTGTACTTCCGTTGCATAGTATAGTTCCAGTCTGAAAGCTTGTATTTGGGCTTAAATAGTATATAGTTGTCCTAAATGTTTCCGCGTACGTGCATTTCCAAAATGAAGATCTCAGTTTCGATCACATTTCCAAAAATAAAGATATTCGTTTTTTGGCTATGTCATTTTTATTTCTGTCAGTCGTTTACTAGTCTTAGGGAGGCTATACCCTGAAGATATTTCTTGCGGCTTGGAAGCTAAACGGACAACCATATGTTTTGGGGGGCACCAGTAGCGAACCCAGAGAAATTTCCCAAGGGGAGATGGGCGTGCGCAGTGGCGCACAGAATTTTCCCAATATGTGGGTGATCCAATTTTTTTTACCGGGAAAACTAATCAGGTGTGCAAAATTAAGGACGAAGAGGAGAAATTAGCATAACAGCGGAACGAGCAGGCAGAACGGACTGAAAGACCACTCAGGAGATAGACTAGGGTCCGGTACGGTAGTGCATGTACATATATGCAGCATGACGTAGGGAGGGGGTCAGAAGGGTATAAAGCACACGGGAGGTGTACGCTCAGCAATTCGGTGAAAGCTATTGCACGGTGTACATCGCTTTCAACAATGTCGAGTTGCTGCCACCGTTGGATTTGTCCAACCGGCAATCCAGTAGACGACATCTGGAGGACTTTAACTGAGGTCGCGTCATTGGGAAGTTGGAAGAAGGTCGAAGTGTGACTAGTGTGGCCGAGGAGTTCGGGATCGCTCACAGCATCGTATCACGAGCTTGGACCACGGCGGCGGACGACCGGTATATTGTCCTACAGGCGAGAAGAGACAGACGGCAGACAGCGTGAAATCGCAAGGCACATGCAACAGATAACTGGAAGTCCGCTATCGCGTTTCACCGTGGCCAGGTGGCTGCACAAAGGTGGTCTATTTGCACGACGACCAGTACGGTGTGTGCCATTAACGCCTGCTTATCGGAGACGGCGGTTTCTGTGGTGCCAGGAACACAAAAACTGGACACATCAGCAATGGGGTCGAGTTCTCTTTACGGATTAGAGCCGATTTAGTCTGACGAGCGATTCTGGACGTATACACATCTGGAGAGAGCCGGGAACACGCAATCGAACCTCCAACATCATCGAAAGGGACCGGTTTGGAGGTGGCGGAATTCTCGTTTGGGGCGGTATCACGCATGGTAGCCGTACTGACCTCCACATCTTCCAAGGTGGTTCGGTCACTGGTGTCCGCTATTGTACCGAGGTTCTCCTGCCTCACGTGTGTCTGTTTAGAGGTGATGTGGGTCCTGAGTTCCTCTTCATGGACGACAACGCTGCACCTCATCGTACAGTGGCTGTCGCAGAGCTGTTGGAGAGTGAAGATATTCAACGCATAGATTGGCCCGCAAGGTCCCCGGACCTAAATCCAATCGAACACGTGTGAGACATTCTCGGGAGACGCTTGGCAGCACGTCACCAGCCGCCAGCAACGATTCCGCAGCTGCGATTGGCGCTACAAGAGGAATGGGCGGCGATGCCTCAACAGCTCCTCGACAACCTCGTCCTCATCATGAGCAGACGTTGTAAATCCTACAACGCAGTCAGGGGTGATCATATCCCCTACTAAAAACTGGATTTTTCTTGGCAGCCACCTGTCACATGGACGTTTCTGTCTTCTGTCCAGTTGTGATCGAAGCTACCTTTTTAATAAAGTGCCTTTGTATCCTTTGGATTCCTTGTTTGGACGGTTTTGCTCACTTGTGCCATATTTTTACATCTTGGGGATCTTATGGTATGATTTGAGTCGATGTGGAGCACTTCTGCACGACGTTACATTCGAAAAACCGTCTCGTCCTTAATTTTTGCACGCCAGTGTAGTAATGTTACGGTGCAAGAAAGGTAAATGATTAGAAGAAGCAGTACATGACATTCTTTTCCCGGTTGAATTTTTTTATTTATTTAACAGAACTACTCCCTCATAATCATTGTATGTTATAATTATACGGTACTTGGTTAAGATGTATATGTAGATCGTGTATCATGCCTTTTTTACGCTGTCCAATCGTAGGTTGAAGAAGCGTATATGCTCCAGCTTTGTCCGTCTGTCTGTCCGCACGATAAGTCGCGTAAAAAGGGTTAGATTTCGATGAAATTTTAGTATGTGGTAGAAGACAACCTGGGGAGGAACCCTATTGACAATGAGCGAAATGGGGTCAAAAGTCAGGACATAGGAGCGGGATCCATTCCATCGCTCTTATTCGTCATAACTTACGTAAAATGCTTCGATTGCGACAAAACTTTATCATGTTGTTCGGGAGGTATACTGAACTGGTTCTGTTGAATATCGTCAAAATGGGATCAAAGATCAGGGCACAGGACCGAGATTTATTCCACAGCCATTATCCTCATAACTTGAGTAAAAATGCTTCTATTGCGACAAAACTTTAGCATGTTGTTCCGGTAGTATACTGAATCTATTCTATTTAATATAATCGAAATGGGGTCAAACTTCAGGGCACAGGAGCGAGATTTATTCCACAGCCATAACTTGAGTAATGATTTCTGGGCCGCCCCGGTGGCGCAGTGGTCTAAGCGAAGGCCTCTGATCATTCGTCCGAAAGGGGTCCGGGTTTGAATCCCGTGAGGCATGGATGTTGTGTTTGTCTTATGGCACTGGCTCTATCCCTTCCCTGGAACCAGTGACCCTAAATTAGGGACGGGCGACTGCTTACAGCCCATTGAGTTGCTCACGGTGGTCGTTAAACCTCCAATCAAAAAAAAAAAAAAAAAAAAAATTTCTGGTATGTTGGAAAGCGTATCATAATCAATGCATTGCATGATTTTACTAACTTGTTGTTTCAAACTTCGAAGTAATAATTTTCTACTCTATCAGGACAGGGAAGGAGCGGGATCCCATCGGCCCTCCCCGTGGGTGCGCCCTGTGGGGCTAAGTTTTGCTCCTTTTTTCCTGGGGGGAGGGGGGCAGTTTTGCTGATGGAAGGATTAGCAGAATATTTCGTTTTGCTCCTTTTTTCCTGGGGGGAGGGGGGTGGAGTTTTGCTGATGGAAGGATTAGCAGAATATTTCGTTTTGCTCGGCTGCTCGTTGTGGCAGCACAGCCTTAGTGTTTATGGGATGGTCGTCGAAACATTTCACCTCAATAGAAACACTGAAAAAATCATAAAATCTTTTCAGTGAGAAGGCAGTCCCAGCATGCATTCCACAGTCAGGTTAGTTTTGTCCGTGGTATAAGTATATATGTTCGGAACAGACCCGGAGCGAGCTTTTCTTTTCTGAGAAGGAGAGACTTAAAATTACGCCCTTAGAGTTGAACAGCTGCTCCCTACTCCACACAAATAGTACACTGTTTTTGGTTCTCATACCACCGTCATAGGAAAGTATTATGATATTTCAAAACTCTCACTTTCGGTTTTTGACAATTTTACTAAAAATGTAAAAACTGGTTTAAAACTAAACCCAGGAGTAAACGGTTATAAATATTAAGTCAAACTTATGTAAACGCCGATAACGCAGCACTTAGCAGAAATATAGAATAGAAAACGAACCAACACAAAACGAATGAGTATTAGGTTATCACCGTCATCAACAACCATGGGTAATTCACCGGTGAGTCATTACATTATGACCGCCTACCTAATAAGTTGTAGGACCCCTTTAGCCTGAAAAACAGCGCCCACTCTGCTAGGCGTCGATTCGATGAGGAGACGATAGGTATCCTGGGGTATCTAGTACCATAATGTCAACAGCAGGTCCTCCAATTCCAGTACATTTTGGGGTGGTAGTGATTTAGCGCGAACCCGCTTTTCCAAGTCGAACCACAAATGTTCGATTGGATTCATGTCAGGTGAATTTGGAGGCCAGAGCTTTAACAGAAAGTCACCAGCATGTTCCTCGAACCACTCCTTGACGATTCTGGCAGTGTGGAATAACGCATTATCCTGTTGGTAATGGCCACCAGAAAGGAACAGTTGCCATGAATGGGTGAACTTGGCCCGCAACGATGTTCAGATACTTGACAGCTGTCAGGGATTCTGCTATTGGGATAATGGGGCCTAAAATGTTTCAAGAAAACCTCGCCCACAGCCTAACACCTCCCCCGCCGCCGCCATGTTTCCGCCCAGCAGGGCATCCAGGTGACATAGCCTCCGTTAGTAATCGGCGTATCTGTGCTCGGCCGTCTACATGATACGCCAGGAATCTTGATTCGTCAGACCAGGCCACTTTCTTCCAATCATCCACGGTCCAATCTCGATGATCTTGGGCACATTTCATGCGTTGTTGGTGATGACGTGCAATGAGGATGTGGCCCCGGCTGGGTTTCCGGCTGAGCAGGTCCATGAACTGTGTGTTGTGACACATTGTCCTAATCACCACTGTTATCGCTGTGAACAATGCGTGACAGTCTCCGCTCCACTTTGGTATCAATGAGCTGCGGACGACACACTGCTGGACGACGGTTCGTCGTTTGGCCATGCATTATTCATCAAGAGTACATGGTCAAAGGTATATGACTACCGACTGAGAGCTACGTGCATACCTTAAATTAGTTAAATCATGAAATGCATTGATTATTTATTTATGATACGCTTTCCAACAAACCAGAAATCATTAATCAAGTTATTACTCAAGTTATGACGATAATGGCTGTGGAATTAATCTCTCTCCTGTGCCCTGACCTTTGACCCCATTTCGATGACATTCAACAGAACCGGTTAAGTATACTTCCGGAACAACATGATAAAGTTTTGTCTCAGTCGAAGCATTTTTGCATAAGTTATAACGCATAAGGGCGATGGAATGGATCCCGCTGCTATGTCCTGACCTTTGACTCCATTTCGTCCATTTTTAATAGGGTTCGTCCCCGGATGATCCCCTACCACATACTAAAATTTCATTGAAATCGAACCATTTTTGCGCAAGTTATGGCGCGTAAGGGCAATGGAATGGATCCCGCTCCTATGTCCTGACCTTTGACCCAATTTCAACCATTTTCAACAGGGTTCGTCCCCAGGTGGTCCCCTACCACATACTAAAATTTCATCGAAATCGAACTATTTTTACGCGAGTTATCCTGCAGACGGGCAGACAGACGGACAAAGTTGAGCATATACGCTTTCCAACCGTAGGTTGGAAAGCGTATATGCTCACTTCTGGTTGTTTTCTGCTCTCAAGAGATATCTAAAAGGAATTCAATTCACCTGTGACGAAGATGTTCAAGCCGTTACGAAAAAATAGTTCCGAGAACACCCCGAAGATGTTTTACATAGACGGGTAAAACAAAAACGTTAAACGTTGTTGTATTATATCTGTATCGTGCGTGAGAAGGGCTACGTAGAAAAAAAAATTGTGAGCTTTGTTCAGGATTTCTTTTCTACGTACCCTAAGTAAAATAGAAATCTTGAGCTTTGTTCTTGTTTTGTTTTTCAATTTGATGCCTCTTACCACTGGGCTTGTATATAAATACGGAAGCATTACTTTTTTTTTCTAGATTGGAGCTTTAACGACCACTGTGAGAAACTCAGCGGGCTATAAGCAGGCGCCCATTCCTAATTTAGGATAGCTGGTTCCAGGGAAAGGAGAGAGCCAGTGCTAAGAGACACACACAACATCCATGCCTCACGGGGTTCGAACCCAGACCCATCTCGGACGAATGATCAGAAGCCAGAGCTTAGACAATTGCGCCACGGAGGGGGGGGGGGGCAGACACTTTTTACCAATATCTGTTGCGGACGCAGATTGTGAAAGATCATGTAGCAAGCTGTGAAAATAGTCAAATATCATTTCTGAAACACAATATGTCGAGATCGTCTGAAATATCTTCCACAAACTGCGACTGAAGATAACGAGGCAGATAAATTAAATACCAAAGATTTAATTAGAGACTATGCAAATGCAAAACGTTATGAAGAATTTTTTTTTTAATATCTATAATCTAGGTATCTATGAAAAAATATGACTTTTGTTGTTAATGAAATAAATGTTTTTAGAATTTAAAATGTTTTTCTGTATTTTTAGTTTCTTCGTTAGTTTTTCAAATAAAATAGAAGTGGGGGGGGGGGGCTTTGATATAATTTTGCTGAAAGGTCGAAATTTCGTATTACACCACTGGCTACGACCTTGACAGGTACTATAAACTAAATGGTTTTCTTTAGCATGCTTCTTGTTTTTCCTGTCATGAACTGGGGAAAAAAGCATTGCAAATTCTATCGAGTGGATATTTCGCATCCGTTAAAAAAAAAAAAAAAAAAAAGAAAGAAAGAAAGAGTAAAAAAAGTGGTCTTATTTAATACCGTTACTTTTGTGGCCATTTTTCACCTACTTCTTTTTATGTTTTGCCGAAAATCGCAGTTGCGGTTTGTGAACTTCAGCGAGTGCCAAGGGTGACCAGTCACTCATGAATCTGGAACGGATCTGCAAGCACCATCTGCTTTATTCGGCGCTGCTTCTGATAGTGTTTTCAATGAAATGTTTGCCTATTTTTTTTCTTCCCGCTGTTGTCTTCCATTCTGTTATTGCTTTGCACTTGCTTCAGTCGATTGCAAGAGGGCAGTTAACTAAGTTGTGACCTGCATAGCTGGCGTGAGACACGGGCCATTGTCAGTTCCGGTCCCGCGGTTGGTTCCAACTATTCTTGTAGGTGGCAGAAGAAGAAGCGCTTACTGTTTTGGGGACGGGAATTCTTCGACCTCAAGAATCCCTTCCCTCCCTCCTTGAGGTTTCTTCCAGTCCAACCTTAAACTCGAACTTATAAAGGTTAGCGGAAGGCTGGTTGTACTTCATTTCTTTTACACTTTCCGAGTTTCCTTGTGGCTGTTCCGTCGTAACGGAAGAGTGGCAACTACCCTGTGTTTTAAAACTTCTGCGCTGCATTCATTAATAATAATAAGATTTTCATTGGATATTTCAGTGTAGGCGATTAGAAAAGTCAACGTAAACAGGTCAGATCGTTTTTATCCTTGGTTTGCTTTTTATCTTTATGCTAATTTTTTAAGGAAATTGTTACTTTCAAAAATGTATTGCATCTGATGTCAAAGATATAAAATCTTTCAAGTCAGGTAAAAGTAAATTTGGCACTTACCCACACCATGGCTTCTCTTTAAACACACGTGAAAACGTTCGTCCCAGGACCCCCGAGCGAAGTGCTAACTAATATCATTTTAAAACATTTAATTATTACAAACTACCATTAAGAACATTTAAATTGACTCTGAAAATTATTACTGCCTAACCAACATAGATCTTAAATCGTGTATCAAAGGTTAGGACTTTACACCATTTACATACATAAAATTCATCCTTTCCCCTCTTTTTACTAAACAATTTAAACAATAAAACTCTATAACTATATTTAAAACGAGATACTCAAGGGTTGGTTTCATTGGTTTAATGGTTTGTAGTTCATAAGTGAATTTTTCTTTTTCGTCTGAGCAGTAATATTCTGTTATTACGCGATATGCTGTGAAAAGATTATGCACTATTAAGATCAGATCACATTGGAGTGTCATATTCAAAAGCATCCTTCACATCTTTCGAATATATCAGGGCCACTCCAGTAGCGCTATAGTCTAAGCGCTGGCTTCTGACCATTTATCCGAGACGGGTCCCGGTTCGAATCCCGATCTGGCATAGGTGTTGTGTTTTTCTTTCGGCAATAGCTCTCTCCCTTCCCTGGAACCAATGGCCCTAATTTAGGGACGGGCGACTGCTTATAACCCATCGAGTTACTCATGGTGGTTGTTAAATCTTTAAACAATATACACTATATTAACAAAAGTCACCGGACACTAGCTGAAAAGCAAATGAACGGATCCGCTGCGTTGTTAAGGTGCGCGGTACAGCTGCAAACGATATAAAAACAAGCCTGCAGCTGACCACGATCATATCGCACTGTGAGGTTGAGTGAAAATGTCGTGCCGGGAGAGAACTGGCTTTGAGAAAGGAAAGTTTGTTGGGTGTTATATTAGTGATTTGTCCAGAAGAGAAATCGAAAAGCGTTTAAACATATCCAAGGTGACTGTTTTGGATGTGCTGAATAAGTGGAAGATACGTGGCGTGCCGGAAGCAGTAAAACGTACAGGCAGACCAGAGAAAAACAGTGACAGAGGACGTCGAAGCCTCAGTAGAGTCGTTAGAGCTAATCGACGGAGTACTGCACAAGACCTCAGTGTACAGGTGAGTAAAGATGCCGTAACCTCGGTGTGTACACGTACCATTCGCAGAGAACTTCATTCCATGAGTTACCGTAGTCATGCGGCTGCTCATAAGCTTTTCATTTCCACTTGGAAGGCTACTCGTTGTTTAGCATGGTGTAAAGAACATTTATTGTGGACCGTAGATCAATGGTAAAGGGTCCTATGGACTGATGAATCCAGATTCGCGATCCATCAGTCTGATGGCCGTGTGTCGGTATGGCGGCAGCAGGGGGGACGCTATTTACCACAGTGTACTGTTCCTACGGTCAAGTTTGGAGCTGGTAGTGTACTCGTTTGGGGGTGTTTTTCGTGGTATGGTCCCGGCCCATTGGTTATCGTGGACAAACCTGTTAACCAGCACGTCTACCTCGATATTCTGGACAATTATGCCCTACGAACTCTGTGCCAATACTGTGGAACCGAGCCTTGTTGGTACCAGCAGGATAATGCACCGAGCCATAAAGCAAGAACTGTTACGGCGTGGTTTGACGATAATTCCGTATCGTGTGTGGACTGGCCAGGACAGAGTCCTGATCTTAATCTTATAGAGCACCTATGGGTTGAATTAGAGCGCCGCATAAGAAGTTTGGAACCAAGGCCTACTACTAAGCAACAGTTAGCGGCAGTATTATGTACTGAATGGAAGCGCGTCCCTGTGTTCCAAAACCTTGTCGAAAGCCTGTCTAGAAGGGTCAGTGCATACATTAAGGCCAAAGGTGGACCGACACCGTACTAATTTATGTCAATAAATGCTCTGTTGTGTTTCTCTTCTAGGTGTCCGGTGTCTTTTGTCAATATAGTGTATATTATTTAACTCACCTTCGTTTTGTTGATGCCGTAGTCATTTTTCACACTACCCCTTCAGAACTTCAGAGTATGATGCAGGAACTTGCTGACAAGAGTGAAGAAGTGGGATTAAAAATGAACTTTCAGAAGGCAAAACTGATGCACCATGCTTTTACAAGAAATGAAGCTTTATCGATTGATGGGGAAAGCTGGAGATAGCCAATATCTACATTTACCTTGGAAAGCAGATATCAAGCGAGAGTCACAATGATGAAGAAATTAATAGGCGTATAAAACTTGGGTGGAGAGCTTTTGGGAGAAACAGTACAATTTTCAAGAGTAATATGCCATTATGTCTTAAAAGTAAAGTGCTTTATCATTGCATCTTTCCAGTTTTTACATATGCAGCAGAGAAATGGACCTTAACTAAAAAAGACACACAAAGACTGCAGACAACTCAAAGAAGCATGGAAGGAAGCATGCTTGGTGTAACCAGGAAAGATAAGAAGAGAAACTCGTGGATAATAAGATGACAAGAGTGGACGACATCACGATCAGAGTAAAATCACTCAAATGGCAATGGGCTGGACATATTGCCAGAAGGACAGCCCACCGATGGACAACCGAAATTTCAGACTGCTGGATTTCAAGGGACAGGAAAAGACCAGAAGAAGACCACGTGGGAGATGATTGGATGAAATTCGAAAGCATGCGAGAGCGATATGGAGAAGACTGGCTCAAGAGAGACCGTCGTGGAAGAAACTTGGGGAGACCTTCATCTAGTAGAGTATATATACTATATCAGCGCAATAACTTGTAGAGCAACGAACAGTTTGGGTTCGATTATGCAAATTTCTATCAGTTTTTGTAACATCAGAAGCCTGAAGAAACTCTACTTCACTTAAGACAGGCGACATGTATTTATTTTGAGGTTTAAAAATCCCTGTGAACATCTAAGACATGATCCGTCCCTAATTTAGGGCCACTGGTTCTAGGGAAGGTACAGAACTAGCGCCGCGGGACAAGCACGCCATCATGTCGCATCCGGGACTCTAACACGATCGCCACTCTGACGATTGGTCAGAAATCTACTTCTCTGATCACTCGGACACTGAAAGTGCAAGTCTTCATTTACAATAGCATTCCTTGTTTGTAATCCCTACCATGTTATGCAAGTAAAGCCGAAAATTGGTCAGAACAGGAGTCTTAGACGGCTGTTTTTCATTGTTTACAGTACGCTCATCAGAGACATTTCTACACGTTTTTTAAAGTAAGGAATTTAATGTCAGTGACCTTAGAACAAGACGATATGTTACATTATTGACATTTTTCATCAAGGTCATTATTAATGTTATGCACGCTATCGGTCTGGTTTCACTGCTTGAACTCAAAAGAGTGCCTCCTGCTTCGAACCCATGCTGTTTTCAATCGCAAATATGCAGTACTGACATTCATTCCCCTGTTAGATTTTGCATTCGTTCACAGACACATTTTTTTTACTAAAAACAGCAGTAAATTTGCTCGTTATAGAGAACTCAGTCTCATTTCACAGTATTCGATCTTTCGTTTCTATGTTTTTCCAACGCTTTTCTTTTCTTATATTTTCTCAGATTTTCCCATCATTGGAATTACACCATCTCTGTAATAAGTGGTGTAGTGCTAATTGAGAAAGAGTACAAGAACGCACGGTGCCTTTACGTCTTCAATACCTTTTCCTTCTTAGCCCCGCCCTCATTCCACCTCTCCCCTTTTAACTTCCTTATCTTTATAGTTGTAACGTATACTCTAGATTCACTTTCCTTTTGATTTTTACTATCTCTGGTTATTTTATTTTCCTATGTAAATTATCTTCTTACTTAACGAGATGTTATTTCTCCCGCTGAATGAGATCTGGCAATGAGTGTAAGTCATGACGTGGTGGTAGCCAGTATAAATAGGCGCGTTCAACGATAATAGGGAGAGCTTTTGTTGATGTGCGTAGAGAGAGCTTTTTGTTGATGTGCGTAGGGAGAGCTTTGTTTCATGAGTAAAGAGATCTTCGTTTTATGTGTAAAGAGATCTTCGTTTTATGTGTAAAGTAGATCTTCGTTTATGTGTAAAGTAGAGCTTCGTTTATGTGAGTAGAGCTTCGTTCATGTGCAAGGAGCTACGTTTTATTGAGTAGCTGTGTGATCTATGAAGTGTATGTTGGATACTACCAGGAGTTTTCTCTAATAAAAGATTTTTCTTTAGTAAGTACGTTTTCCCCAGTTCATAGTTTTATCAGACCTCTGTCTGGCTGTTAGGTTTATTTCATTAAGTGTTATTAGTAACAACCAGAATAAAACTTTATTCATCTTAATTACTACTACAACATTACTACCAGTTAAAAGCTTGTTCATTATTATTACTACACTGCTAGCAGGAAAGTTTATTCATTATATAATTAACAACACAACAACCAGTAGAAGAAGCATTAGTAGAAGAAGCTTTATTCATTATATAGTATAAGAAAGTATAGTGGTCGGTCGAAATCAGATTTCTGGATTTTTTTTTATTGGAGGTTTAACGACCACCGTGAGCAAATCAATGGGCTATAAGCAGTCGCCCGTCCCTAATTTATGGTCACTGGTTTCAGGGAAGGAGCCAGTGCCTAAGACAAGCACAACATCCATGCCTCACCGGGATTCGAACCCGTATCCCTTCCAGACGAATGAACAGAGGCCATCGCTCAGACCACTGTGTGAAAACACAGTTTTGTCCACGCCGGGCATCTAACTCGGGTCCCCTCACTCCGGAGAAAGTCGCTCTCCCAACTGAGCTATGCGGACATGTGCGTCCTGCGGGGAAGGCACGTCACAACTGCGCCACCTGGACGGTCTTTCAGGATTTTCACGTTTTGGCATTCAAGGAACAAGATTTCACCATTTTGGGAAGAAAACACTGAAATGTTGGGGCCCTAACTGCAGCCGTTTTGGGATGCAAAAACTAAAATCAGCCACATATTATCGAGTAAGATTGTAATTACAGTGCAATGGTGAAAGCCATTAATTACTGAGAGTGTTAGTTCTCGAGATATTTGGATAGGAGCAGTTTGGGTACAGCACGAACAGTTATACAGTCCGCCTGAAAACGAGCGGTAGAACAGCGGGAAAATTTATTGCTTCAAAGAATTTTTCCGCCTGTGTGGAACGGGCTTAAACATCCAGAGATAAAAATAGTCTCCTTTGCTTCCAGGGTAATTAAGAGACACTCGTAACTGGACTAAATTCACTTAGACTCACAACTAGATTCCTTAATAATGACTAGAGTAATTAAATTCCCATTTACAATAATCCCTCACCTCAACGTTCTAAACAACAGTAGAAAAAGGAGTGTCAAGGGACTGCCAAGTGAGAATGGATTTAGAGGCTGACTCTAACCTTCAAACAAACATGGAACGTTAAAAAAACTAACTGTGTAGTTTTTCTGTTGCATTTTTTTATTAGAAAAGAATTAGAGGACATGCGCATTTTATAAAGAAAACAAATTATGCTGTATAGGGTTTACACGATAGCGTGCCGGTTAGAAAAAAAAAACCTGAACGCCGTTCCGGGCCCCACTACACTAAAAAAGACAGTGAGTTGTAGAACCCGAAAGTTGGAGACTGTTGATGATTAACTTCTCAAATCAAATCTGTTTTCAAAATGCTCTGCCATTCTGAAAATTTGCCTTAAATAACAATATTTCCTCATTAAATTGCTGGGCAAACAGAAATTGAATCTGAGCGATAGTTCTGTTGTTTTTCTTTCTAAACTCTAGGGACTATATTTCGAGGCGGAGGTAGACTTTCCATAGCTTCCACAATAGTACATTATTGATTCGGGGTATAGAACTGATGCCGGATAAAATTTTTACATACCCTAAATATCCCCTGCAGACTTATGACGTGCGACTGCCATTCGATTGCCTGTCCCATATCAAGAACATTTTCTCTTTCTTCACCGAAAGCTGTTTTCAAAATCACATTTTTGTTTTTAGTTTTACAAAAACGTTAAGTTGAAAGATATATGATAAAAACGGAAGAACTGACAGAGTAAAGGAAATTACTGATTGTGTGAAAGATAAGACATGAAAAGTTTTAAGTTTTTTCTTGTTTTTTTTTTCGCATTGACGAATAGGGGCGGATTGGGACAACCAAACGAGACCAGGAATTTGAGTCCTTCGGTTCACCATAAAAACATGCGTTCCTACAGGAGAGAGACCCACGTAAATGTCGTCATGAAAAAATTCTGTTAGATCCTAAATGTTGAAACATGCACTTCAAAATGAATTCAGTCATGAACAAATATTTAACTATTTCAAAGTGAAATAATTTTATATATTCGCTTATGATTGAATATAGCATCAAAATACGCTCAAAATAAGGTGCTGTACCAGATAATTGTCATATATAACCAAATTTTTCCTTGAAAAATTTTGTTAAAAAAAAAAAAAAAAAGACAAGATCTCTTTCGAGGGCCGTGGGTGGCCTAGTGGTTAGCGTTTGTGACTGCCTTGGAGAAGACCTCAGATTCGATCCCAGGCAGGTACGAACGCTCGATCCACCAAATATCCGCCGTGCGTCGGATGGGCACGTTAAGCAGTCGGACCCCGGGTACTGCCCCCCCCCGATAATAAATAATGGCGTCTTCCTCCCCCTTTCTACTTCGCTTCCGTATCACTTTCCTATCGGGCACTCTAGCCCAAATCTCCTAGCTTCCTATTTCTAAGGGTGGTTTAAGACCTGGGGTCAGACACTCCCTTCTTAAAATCCTCTATATATGATCTGATCTGATCTGTAAATATATGTTTGGGGAAATTTTCGGTTGCTCCACTCAATTTTAAGTTTCTTCAGTTTTATAAACGTACAGTGAGTCATCAGTGCTCCTGGAGGGGAACGAAGCCCATTGGGCATCCCCCTCCCGTGGCTGCACAGTGGCAACGTCAGCAGCTTAGAACTGGGGGGGGGGGCTATTATGTGGGCTAAGCATCGTACGGGGGAGGAGGGGGGATTTAGAAGTGCTTGGCAGACATTTGGATAAAAAATTCAATTCATGTAGATTTTACCTGATGCTGATGATCTTATTCCCGGTAAAATAAAACGTTTTTTAGGTACATATTGCACATGGTATTTGTTTAGTGTGCGTAGTGCTGGGAACCATGAATATGAACCTCCATGGGCTTTAACAAGTTACTATTTCTTCGCAATTTTAGCTCACTTACGTCATTTTTTTCATCTTTGTTTTTAATATTTACTGTCATAAGGCAGTTCATGAATTTTATTTTGTAATCTGACTAAGACTCTCTTTCTTTCTCTCTCTCTCTATCTGTCAGTCTATCCTGTGTTTTTAAACTGTAATTAAGGTTGTTTTGTCTTTTTTGTGCTCTCTTAGACATCGCTAAGAGGATTCTCTCAATTTTACAGAATAGTGCAGCACAAAATTTAACAAAAAGTTAATTTTATGTAAGAAAAATTCTTGAATTCCAAAACTTCCCATACATTTATCCAAATTCCCTAAAATCTTAGATGTATTCCATACGTTCTAACTGCTTAATTTGGGGGGAGGGGTGGGTGCTAAAGGGTGGGCTCAAAGAAAAATTGGATGAGCTAAATCCCACCCGTAGGATTGCGCCCCTGACTAAATTAATTCATAACGGCGTGCTTAATCCAGCGTCATTTTTCATATATAAAGTGCAGAGATTTCGCTATTTCATTTCAGACCCAGTACCTAGAAAGAAAAGTTTTTCTTATAAGAAAATAACTTTTCACGCAGAAATAAAGCTCAAACGAAATTCGTGATTATTATATTCGGAAAAACCAAATTAAATATTCGTTCGTTATATAAAAGAAAAAAAAAGGATTCAAGAAAGTGGGCCATTTCCCGAGTGGTCCTCTGAGAAATATCCCGGTGTCCGGCTCTGGTGTCCAGTATTGTCCGATTGTTAAGTAAAAGTTTAAATTATGGCAGCAGGAAGTAAAACACGAATGCTAGGATGAATGTGCTTCGGAATGTTTAGTTCTCTCTACTGACCTCCATTCTCCCAATTTCGAGGAGGTGAAGAAGCTGCCAAACGACTTCACCCCCGACCCCTCAAAGCATAACATTACGGAGGCAAGCGAACGGCAAATAAAATAGCTGAGGAACAAGTTTTTGTAATTCATTCCAGTTGTTGCGGGAAGAGAGCATCTCCGGTAGAATTCCGCGTCTGCTCCGTAATCGGGCCTTCTCCACGGTTGATGTGACACTGAACTGTCGCAATTCTTATTTGAATCGAAGGCAATTCGTACAGAAGTTCCTCAAAAGGTAATTATCTATGCTTCATTTTTTTTAAGTATTATAATAACGGTGGCGATTTTTAATGAACGATATTTGCATCAAACCTATCGAAATTGTGTACTAGATTTTTTAAGAACTCATCTCTGTTAATATTTTTTATATTGCACTTTCCATGTAAATATTTCTCTAATTTCGTACGTCATAGCATTGAATTCGATAGAAAATAAGGACAATAATTTACGTTGGTATCGGAGTTTCGCGAACGTTTCTTTCAAAACAGTTGAAATTCACCAGACTTGCACAATATAAGCTTTCGAGTATTTTAGATTAAAAAAAAAAAAAAAATCTTTTTAGATATTGATAACAGGTTTGGAAGTTTGTCGATTGTGAGTCTGGAGAATTTCGAGTCCGCTGTGGTGTAGTGGAAGCATATCCGGCGCGTAACTGGAAGACCCTCGGTTCGATTCACGGTGGCGGCCGATGAGAAATTTTTCCGTGACTCACTTATAAACGTGGAAAGAGAGATGACTTCTATTTTGATGTTCCTGGTCCACCTCAACTGTGTATTTATCATTCATTCGCCTTCTAGTTATTTGTTCAGTTGCTGCTGTTCATCTATGGTGAATCCCCAGCATTGTGCTGGGCTCCAAAGCAACTCTGTCATGTGGTTTGGCACTTTGTCATTTCTGAGTCTGGCGAATTTCGAGGCCGCTGTGGTGCAGTGGATGCATATCCGGCGCGTAACTTGAAGACCTGGGTTCGATTCCCGGTGGCGGCCGATGAGAAAATTTTCCGTGACTCAATTATGAACGTGGAAAGAGCGATGACTTCTATTTGATGTTCCTGTTCCACGTCAACTGTGTATTTATCATTGATAACAGGATTGTAATGTTTTTTCGCAATTTGTAGATTGATTTATATCACTAACAAAAAACACTTGTTGAACATATATGCATTTAAGTCTGACTAAAAGAATAACGGTCAAAGGTCATAAAAACAAATGATCAGCTTCGATTCAATTGTTTATCCTTCCAAATCTAAAAGTAGCACTGGTGTGAAAATTGATATAACCAGTAGTGTAGTGGGACTGGAACGGCATTCTGGTACATTTTTATTTATTTATTTATTTGTAGCAGGCACGCTTTCCCCTAAATTCTATACAGCATAACTTGTTTTCTTTTTAAAATGCAAAGTCTTATAAATAATTCTTTTCCAATAAAAAATGCAACAGAAAAACTGCACAGTTAGTCGAATTAACATCCCATGTTTGTTGAAAGGTATAGTTAGTCTCTAAATCCATTCTCGCTTGGCAGTTCCATGGAACTCCTTTCTCTAATGTTGTTTAGCACGTTGAGGCGGGGATATTGCAATGAGAAAATTATTGTAATTGGGAATTTAATTAATCTTGTCATTTTTAAGGAGTCCAGTTGTGAGTCTCAGTGAATTTTGTCCAGTTACGAGTGCCCCTTAATTACGGTGGAGGCACAGGAAATTATTTTTCGCTCTGGATCTTTAGACTCGTTTTACACAGGCGGGAAAAATCCGTCGAAACAATAAATCTTCAGGCTATCCTACCGCTCGTTTTCAGGCGGACTATAGAATTTTTCGTGCTGTCCCCAAACTGCCGCTATCCAAATACCTTGAGAACTAAGATTTTCAGTAATAAATCGCTTTCACCATTGCACTCTAAGTTAGTTTCCGCTTCAAACGACATCTTAGTCGATAATATGGGACTGATTTTAGTTTTTGCACCACAAAACGGCCCCAACATTTCAATGTTTTCTTAACAAAATGTTGAAATCTTGTTCTTTGAATGCCAAAACGTGTAAAACCGTAAGTCTGATTTCGAATGATCACTATGCTTTTTTTATGCTATAAATATTCTCCTCTTCTTTCTCTCCTCAACCCTAAGTTTGGTGAGTAGCATTGGTCATCATCCACAAAGGAATTCTTTTCTGAGCCATAAGCTTGACGTTCCAGCAGGGTCTTCCCCTTGTTATTTGACTGGTATATTGAATTCTTGGGCGTCTTCTTCCAGCTTATCCTTCCATTCTACCTTCAATCAAGTTGGCACACCACTCCAAGTGTCTTACGAGGTGGCCTATCATGCTGTCTCTTCTTCTTTCTATAGTCCATAACATTTCTCGTTTTTCCTGAACTTTTTTCAATACTTCCACAATTTTCTTTTTTTCTGTCCATACTATAAATATAAGAATGTAAAACGGAGAGAGGCGGAATGGCAGAGGGTAAGAAGGAAAAGATATTGAAGATGTAAAGGCACCCCCGCGTTCCTGTGCTTTTTCGGTTAACACTACACCACTGAATATAACATCAATAATATGCCGCAGAATTCACACTTTCGTATTATACAATGAACAGTAGCAATCAATAAATCATCTGACAATAATATCAACACTCGGTACAAACCCTACGCTCCTAACAATCTCTACATCACTTCACAAACGTTTTGCTCTCAGCGACGTCTTATTTACTCTTTAACTCGCCGTCAGCGTTGCCAAAACGTACAAGGAAATTCGGGGAAGTAATGTGCCGTTTAGTAGGAAAAAATCTAACTGCGAAGTAATGAAATTTACCTGATAAATAGAACATCAAAAGGAAGATAAAATTACAGATATATGTCACAGGGTCTTAATTAAAAAGAAGAAAACCTTTCCCTTTCAGGCGAGAGGTCCCTTTCTCCATAGCAATTTCATCTGTCATGATCTAGATGTTTTGTCCGTGTAACAAAACTGGATTTGAAAGAAAATATATAGCAGCTGAATTCATATTCTCTAAGACTGTAAATGCATTGCGACGCGCCTTTAAAAAATGTGCAGTATATACGCGTTTTCAGCTTATTTTTGAGCAGTACAGTCTTTCGTAATTCATCTATACATTCGAGTTTTCCTTGCTTGACGAATTTAACCCCATCCGAAAGTGCAGAATAATCGTTATACTAAATGTTTCGAGAATAATTAGCCAGGAAACTGAGACATATCAGTTAATGCAAATAGTCAATGAAAATGAAAAAGCGGATGTTGCACGAGCTCAAATGCTGGAGCTTTGAAGAGAAATGAATACTTGCCAAAAGTAATGAGCACTCTGGACACCCGTCAGCCAAATAAAAACGGTGAAAAACTTGATAACTTGTTAAATGGCTGATGACTTAAGTTTCCGTGCTATGTTGTTTCAGTTGAAGATTTAAAAATGAGGGAGACAGAGAAAATGTAGCAAAATGCAAAAGAAACAAAATCACCTTTTTTTTTTTTTAGATCTGTTTCCGTTGAATATGCAGAAATCGATAAAACTTGCGTTAAAATATTTAAATATTTTACGGTGCTTACTCTGATTTGTTTTCTCTAACCAGAGCTAAGAAGCCCGTTTAAATTCCACAGATTTGATTATGTGGCGAAATTAAATAAATTCCTTCTTAGTAGCCATTGATTATCCCAAAAATTAAACTGCTATTCGCACGAAGGTTAGAAAAGGTATGTTTCATGGTGAATCACTCTGCTTTGAAGATTTACTTCCAGCTTAGTATGTTACCATCACATATAATTTCCTTTCTCGTGTAATTGTATGTGTTTATATTTTGTTATTTACTTTTTAATCGGCTGTGGAAAAAAACCCTGCAATGTTTGAAGTCATTTATGAAAAAAAGAAGGAAAATTAGAAGGTAAAATAAAAACATACACAAAATAAAAACCACAACTGAAGTAAAAGGTGTTTTATTTTAAAGCCAGTTCTTGTACATTGCCCTTCCCAGAATGGTCATTCCAGGGGCATAAATTCATGCTCTGGGAGACGCAAAAAATTGAAATTGTAACTAAAAAAAATTAGGCCGTTCAGTATTTTTTATATACAGTATTCCATGCAGTTAACCGCACAGGGTATAGAGTAGCATACACTGTGAACATCTGATATCCACGAAGGAAATTTTCTAAAACAGTGAATGGAGGCATAGAAAACATGATGTTGATATGTCTAACTTTCATGAATTTTCCGAACATGTTGTTTGGATGAAGACCTAATTAATCATCTGTGTCTGTCGCAGAAAGTTTTCTGAGCGTTTAACCTTGAACGGAAATTTTCCAAGCCCTACCCTTAAACAGGCGAGACGCTACGGGAGGGTTGGAATGGGCTTCAGCCCACCCAACCATTATTGTATTAAGCAGTTGGAACATATAGCGGGTTCAATCATGTACGATTCTAGGGAACTTCGATAAATGTATGTGAATTTCTCGAATTCACTGAAATGTTGTCATATAAAATGAATTCTTTGTCAAATTTAGTGTTCGTACTTCTGGGAAAGGGAGAGAGCCCTCTGCACGAATTTCTAAGAGAGTAGTAGAAACACACCACTTTTGTAATTATAGTTTAAAGCGATGACAGAGATATATATATAGAGAGAAATATTGTAGATATTCCATGTCAGGTTACAAACTAAAATTCATAAACAGCCTTATGAAAGCAGAAAAAACAACCAAAAGAAGATTCGTATTCGTGACTCCCATACTACAGTACGTACACTGAATAAATACTTCGCATAGTATTTCACTTGAAAACTTTTTCACTACGGATAGCATTAGCAGCGTCGGACGAAAGGCACATGAATGAATTTTTTTGCCAAAATTTCTGCCAAACATTTCAAAATTTTTGCCCTTCTCCTCCCATCATGCTTAGCCCCCTAATCTCGAAATAGCCACCCAGTTCTGAGCAGCTGGCGTGGCCACTGCCCCTAAAGCTCCTTCATATTTTTTTTACATTCACTATCAGATACTCATTCGATCTGCGCTAGTTTGTGCTTCCTTCTGCATTTCTGTTGAGTGTTGTGCTGTCAGCGTTCACATAATGTTTATGCTTTACTTGGTATTATCAACTTGTGGTTCTTGGGTATTGACTTAATTTTTACATTTTTAATAAAATCATGTCAAAAATCTGAAATATTGTTTGAGTGGAACTCGAAGGGGGCGTAATTTTGAACTCGAAGGGGCATAATTTTAAGTCTCGCCCTCACAGATAAGGAACGCTTGCTACATACAGTCCTGCTTGTACCATATCATGTTGCAAAGCTGCACTATTTTGTCGGGTTTTGTTCGCACCACACCACACATCTTTTCTCAAAAAGTGGTGCAGTTGGGGTAGCATCACTTTTTGATGCAACTTGCCAAAAAATTTTAACAGTGTATTTTTTACCACAAAATGCTGTATCATCAAAAATTCTCAGCATAGAGAATGGACAGCGCCCTGATGCAATGTACCACTTTGTGAACTTTTCGCTGGGGAAAATTTATATAATGTTTTCGAATTTAATATACTGACGTGCAGTTGTTTGTTTTTGCCCCATTCCACTTCTAACAATTTAGAGATAACGTGTTCTAGTATATTTCAAGTGCTTATTGACCCAAATTGTCAGTGTGTAAATAGTGATTTCATTCATGCTAAACATTATTGCACATTATTCCTCCACGTATATTTACTAAATGTACTGGATTCACCTAGCTGAGTAGGCACCCCTGGTGCTTCTCTCTACTCAGAGTGATTCCAGATAGAGATAAAAATACGCAAGTAATTTCTCAGTTTCCTTTACATTTTATTCATGCGAAGAAGGACAGAAAGTGCGTCGTGAAATATTTAGAGATCGAAATTCTGCCCCACCGTTAACTGCCGCTCCAGGCAGCTGCTTCCATTATTTAATGGGAAATTCGGCACTGAGAAGAGAGAGAGGTGGGCTTCGGGAAAATAAACGCTGTGTTTGGTTTCCTCAGAAAAAGAAAGAAGTAAAAAGAAAACAAGATACGTTGGTAGATGCGACACAGCAAGATATCCTGTGGAGGCAGGATAACAAGAAACGTTGGCACACCCGCGGAGGGGGCTTTGGGGGCTTAAGCCCCCTCCAAGGAGATTAAGAACTATGCACGTCAGAAATTAAGCATTCAAAAATATTATTTTACATGTTAAAAAAATCACATAGTGTCTGACTTAGTGTCTTCTACTGCATAGTGTTTTCTTCCTAAAGCAAACCTACATTCAAAAATATTATTTTACACGTTCAAAAAATTACATAGTGTCTGACATAATGTCTTCTACTAAATAGTGTCTTCTTCCCAAAAACCCAAAGAGATTAAGAGCGACGTACGTCACAAATTAAACATTCATGAATATTATTTTACACGTTCAAAATATTACATAGTGTCTTCTTCCGAAAGCCCCAAAGAGATTCAGAGCGACGTACGTCACAAATTAAACATTCAAAAATATTATTTTACACGTTCAAAAAATTACATAGTGTCTTCTATTACACGGGGTCTTCTTTCCAAATCCCCAAAGAGATTAAGAGCGACGTATGTCACAACCGTATGTAAACTATAGGCGTACACTATATATATGTACACACATTGTGTACGTATACCATATATATATATATATATATAGCCTCCTCCAACAAGAAATCCTGGGTGCGCCATATAGCCCCCTCCAACAAGAATTCCTGGGTGCGCCATATAGCCCTCTCCAACAAGAATTCCTGGGTGCGCCATATAGCCCCCTCCAACAAGAATTCCTGGGTGCGCCACTGCGTTCGCAGAGTCCACAAACACGATATCCAAGAAGGAGGCAGGATAAATTGGTCAGTACTGCTTTTGGGTGGCTGCAAAACAAAATAAGGTTATAGGAGCTCCAGAAATATTTTAATTTTTCCCCACACAGGCTATTCAAATATTTTACCATTCGCACTCAAGCTTCATAATTTGGACGTCTTACTTGCCTATCTTACCTCAAAACAGTTACATTCCCTCCTTTTGCTCCGTGATGTTACAGCAGTCCCAATTCACAATCTCCCGGACTCCTCCATCACACATACCTCAAGTGCACTGAGTTCCCCCCTCAACGCCCCGAAAGACAAAAATATTCAGTTACTTTTCCTCCATCAAAGACTCCCCACCCCTATCACCCTTTTATTGCTTTGACATCGTTCCTTTCACCGACTGCACTTCTTGTCAAGTTCCAGCTAACCTGACCCATGTTTATCAACAATGCCCTATCGTTACTCCTTTGCTCCAATACATGTTCCGAATCACCCATTTAGCATGCCACGCTACTCATTCCATCCACGACAACTTGTTTCTTTTCGCCCGTGACCCCACCACAGCTTGCCGTTCTGACATCTTCCCCTTTATTTTTATTTTGACCAAACCAATCATCTATCACATCTAGAGGCGACTTTAGATCTTTTGGGGCCCTAGGCGCTAAAAGATTCAGGGGCCCACTCGCCCTTCTTATCGCTTCAGAAATTTTTATCCGTCAGATTCGCAAAAAAAAAAAAAAAAAAAAAAGTCCAGAAAAAAGTTTTTACGTTTTTTAAAATTTTAAAATTCTATTCTATCTTCCTATTATTAGAACGTTTTGTAAGAAACAGTGTTAGTGTAATCCCTTTGTCTGGCGGTGCACATCGAACATTTTATTTTTAGAAATATTTCAATTTTTTTTTCCCGCTAATAGGAAATCTAAGGATATTAATGGCACTTTAAATACCGCTAAGTCCTGTCAAGTCGAAAAATAAAAAAATTAAGATTCTGATGTGGAGAAAGTATTCAACATAAAGGAAAATGTTATTTTTGTACCTCCCAGATTAGGCTTAACTGTTCCTTCTCCAATATTTAAATTTTCCAATTAGTTTGTTAATTTCCTGCTAAAGGCGCTGAAGGTAAAACAAACTTGGTTTTCACAGATTTTTCAAAAATTATTTTTGCGAATTATGGGACAAAAAAATTCATTAAAATTTTCCCATTTTAAATTTCACTACTAAGTTCATAAATTTCCCGTCAGGCGTTCTCAAAGTGGAAATTTCGCAAGTTTTAGCTTTGCGCTACGAAGAGATAATTTGAGTTGCAGCAAACGTTCTTTTTGAGTTATACATGTTAGGCAAAACCGATTACTTTTAACACCTTTTCAGTTGCAAGTTTCTTGGCAAATGTTTCGCTAAGCGGGCTGAAATTGAAATTTTGTACATAGCGTGTAAATTGTCATAAAATTTCATAAAATTGGAATGTATTTCAACTATAAAACGTGCTTTTTTCACTGCTTCAGCTTTGGAAAATTATATTGTTTTTTTACATTTTGAGCAAACTAGTAGGAAACGGGCAAGGTATCAAGCAAAAATGAAATACTTGAAGACATTGGCAACCGGAGAACTCCTCCACGGTGGCGCAGTGGTCTAAGCGATGGCTTCTGATGCAATTTATTCACAGTACTTTACTTGAAAAGGATGGATGACTTTTCGTGGATTGGTTTTGGCATAGACAAATGCTATGGACAAAGGAAGATGGACAGTAAGAATTTCATCAGTTACTGCAGGAAAGTGAAAATGTGAAGAGTTTCTTGAAAGCATTTTTTTCTTATTATTTTCATCGGAAAATCATGGTCTGCATTTTTTTTTTTTTTTTTTAATTTTCAGTCTGTGAAAACCGAAACAATACTAGAAATCCAATTATACGTTTTCGGGGATCCCTCAAGCCCTGGGCCGTAGGCGCGCGCCTGGTGAGTCTAATAGAAAATCCGTCACTGATCATTTCCAAATAAAACTTCTTAATACAACCTCCCATTTTTCTGATGAACTACTTTCCGTAATTTTTTTTAAAATGCCGACTATAACTAGAATACAATCATGCACTTCAAATCTCAGCTGTTTCTCAATTTCATATTAAATGGTCTACGTAAACAGGATGGCTCTCATTTCATCAAAACAGAATTCGACACAGAATATAAACCCCAATTCCATTGCCATAACGTGTATTTTAACTGTACATCATTTCTTCAGTTTTTCTACGTTTCCGGATTCACATCACGAGAACTCTGACCTTGGATATTAACCCGGAAGTCACACGACTCCTCTCACCTTTCGCGTTATTTGTGAACTTGCACTGCATTATATTTTTTGCTTCTTTTCTGCCCTACACTGTTATCAACGAACTGGTGATCTGCATATCCAAAACTCAAACGCAGTTTGTTCGAGATCATACTCACCACCATCCGTAAATTTGCATATCTTCAAGTTCACGCTCTTCGCATTTTGTAAATACGCATTTGTTTCAAAGACATTCGCAATACCATTTGTTAAAAATGTATATATTTCGAATTCACGCTCATCAACATATGTAAATATTTTTCATATCCGTTTCACACCCACCTCCATATTTAAATAGTAAACACTCATTGCTCGTTTCTAATCTGTAAACATTTTTTCGTCATTCTTTGAATAAATAGCAATTGAACAACATTCAAAATTTTACAAGCGTTGCTTTGTCAAAGTTGCTTCCCTAGATAAGTCGTCCCGATACCTTGCTTACCTTCTTACCAGATTGAGCCTGTCCTGAGAATTCAACACGATTCTTAAAAATCTTTATATCATAACACATAGAGAATTTTGAACTCTGTGGACTGCAATTTCAAGTTAAAAATTCGCCATATTCTTTTTATAATCTGAATTATTTAGTGCTCTGTGAATGGGTTGATATCAGTTATTCTTAATTCCTTTACTTGCTATATTTAACCTTGTATATAAAGACCTTTGGTATTGCTTGCCATGTTTTCTTTAATTAAGATTTTGCTTTCATATTTTAAATTTTATTCGGTGTTTTAAACATTGAATATGGGTCGCGCTTCTTCTTGATGTAGTAGATATCTTCTATAATAAAACTTTTGTCAATAACGAGCCTAAAATCTCACACTTGAACTTGATCATATAAAACTTTGCACTCGAATAATTTGAAGTATTTAACTTGTGTATTTCCCTACCATGCTGCCCTAGTCTGTTTTTCTGGAGGGGGAGGGGGTAAATCGGGACTAATAAGTTTTCTTTAATGCTCCCGTTTAATGCGCATGCGATTTGCTAAACATAAGGTAGTCCAGCAGTGTTTAATACCTGACTCTACTTTTAATTAAGCACCTTTTTCTGCTAGGTTTGTAACTTATCTTTAGCAGCTAATTTTACTAACCTGTTTTAGGCTAAAGTTGCTATTTTCATTTGTGACTCTCTTAAATATTCTTTCGAACTTTAATTTAGTTTCTCATAATGCGGTATAGGCATGCACGTATTTTATTGGTTTTTCTTTCATCACAGACTACTAATTACTTTACTGACGCACACTTTTCTATCTGGAAATCTATTTGTAATTATTCTTATGGGAAGCTCATTACATATGTTCAGTTATTTTTCGTAATTACTACTAATTTACTGTGTTCTCCGATAAGAATAATAATTTCAAGTCTTTAAATGAAATTGAGTTTGTCCAGTAGTTATCACTGAGTAAAACCAAAAGTGTTTTGTGACCTTCTTATTTTACGTTCCACTTCTGCCCTGACTGGTTAGATCGCCGAATTTATCACCTATAGAAAATCTCTGGGACATGCTCGAACGATAGGTACTGTGGTACGTGTCTATTAACCTTGCTGTGGTACGACCGTCAGCCAGCAACTCTTGTTGAACTTTGAACGCGACTCAATACAGCCTGCATGGCTATTCCACAAGACACCTTTCACACATTACTTGATTCGAGGACTTTTGCCCTTTGGTTTTATTCAGTGATAAGCGCGTACAGCAGGTGATATAAGCCAGAGGTGGCCACATCGATGCACCTGTTACATATGAAACCGAGATGCTAATCATTTGTTCATTATTGCCTAATGAACATATCCCGTAAAAATCAAAGTCGTAGCTCGACTCCTTCCGGGTGTTCTGCTTTTTATGAACGTGAGTGTATATATATTATATTTTTTAACTGTCTGGAACGAATTAACTCGGGGTTTCCAAAATGGACTGAAATCAATTGGACGAATATATTTGTTATCTTAAAAGTGGGCCGAATGCGACTGAGATAAGTACATTATAACGAAAAACATTTCTCCGTCATTTTTGTCCACGCCGGGCATCGAACCTGGGTTCCCTCATTCCGGAATAAGTCGCTCTCCCAAGTGAGCTACGCGGACGTATGCTCTCGCTGCTATCTGCCGTTATGTCATGTGCGTCCTGCGGTGCAGGCACGTCACAACATTCCAGATGTATTATATTTAGTGTTCCCGACGCAGTTGGAATGAGGGATCTGAGAGACTAGAGCATCAAAAAGCATTGCTTCGCCCCCTTTCCTTTGTTACTCAAAGGGGACATTTTGTGCTATGATTGACACCAATCCTTTCTGACAGATTATTTGTTAAAACGCTGTAGCAATGGACACGAATGTAAGAAAGAAGATCTTTGAGTCATTTATTTTTACGTAGTGGCATGATGTCCGTGTCAGGGGGACTAGACCTTGCCCAATCATGTCTTGGGTCATGGAACAGAGAACACAGGACTAGAAGGGAGATTTTATCACTGCGACACATTATTTTTTGGTGCTGATGAGATGAGAGTAGGAAAGAGAAATCGTGTTTAAAAGTTCAGAAAAATCCCCAAATGATGGTCAACAAACATAATCGTTCTATCACTAACAGCAACACTTGAATTCCATTTAGTTTCCCTCTATCACCCGAGCTGGTATCACACGCATTTCCGAAGGCGAATGGCGGACAAAACTCACTCTTCACAAAACTTTCTATTCTCGCATGTAAAATCACGTTTTCCGATATTTTACTCACATGTAATGGCTATGTCATCCAACACAAACGATATGCAGTATCGTATATTAACGGTCGCCATGATGATTTGTTTCAACCTTCATGCATCTGATAGATTTATTAGAAGATTTTGATGTTTCGTGTATTAACGGCCACTATGAGCAGTCGACAGCGGCTAATTTGGGGCCATTGTTTCCAGGAAGATGACATCGGACCAGTGCACCGTCTATGCATTCTCCGGGATTTGGGCGGGGCTCATCTCGTGCGAATGGCCAGAAGCTAGCGCCTCAGGCCACTCTGTTACCGTGACGATGGGCTGCCGTAGTAAACAGCCGCGAAAACCAACATCACAGCTAACATATTCCCACCAATAAAAGATTGCAATACAAACATAAATTCATTTCTTAAGTATTTTCTTTTCTGATTCTTACCTTCCTTTTAGTAGAAATCGAAGAAAAAATATAAAAAAATAGGACTATACTTGCTAAAAGTGTCTCCCTAAATTTCTTGAAAAAATTGTCAAGAAAAAAAATAGCACAAACTATATTCTCTTCTCCTTATAAAGGAGTCAGTAAAAAGTTGTATTCCTGACGACAGTAATACGTAACTGTGAACTTCTTATACACTAAAAGCACAATATACACCCCACTCATCCGCAAAACTACCCTACCCCACTAAAATAATGGGACCATGCTAATCTTTGCACCCTGTGATGTGCGGTCAGCAGCGGTACCCTCGTGGGACGATGGCTTCTGTACCCCATAGCGAGGAGATGGTTCTGGATGCTGTGGCTCCTTACACGTTTTTGTGCACCAGCGTTAAATTGCCGAGTGATTTCTTGCACTGGGGCCCGTCTATCCGCTGTTACAATGCGAGCTAGCCGACGATGACCCCGCTCATCCACACGCTGTTGTCCACGGCAATTGGCCCTTGCAGGGATGGTTTTACCGAATTCGATGTACTCACGGTGCACCCGTGACACAGTGACTCATGAAAATCCCAGTACCTGCACGACTTCCGAGATGGAGTGACCCATTCATCGGGCCCCAACAATTTGCCCACGATCAAATGCGCTTAGATCCTTCGTCTTACCTGCGTCCGACTCTTACTGATTCCCGTTGCATCACTCCTTATATTGTCGGATCGCTGCATACGTCATGTCGTTTCCGTTTACAGGGCCACCTACAGCGCCACATTTGCATAACGCCAGCTGTCTCTAATTCAATTGCTCTTTAGTGTATATTGAAAAATGGCACACTTTGAACTTTGGTGACGACATAATCATTTTCGCAAGTAGAGCCCACTTCAGAGCTGCAGAGTATGATCCAGGAACTTGCTGCCCACATTAAAAAAGTGGCATTAAAGATGAACTTGCTGAAACTTAAATTAATATGCAAAGTATTTATAAGAAGGGGAGATTTAAAGGTTGATGGAACAAATTTAGAAGTAACTGGTGCATACATTTGGAGCCATAAAACTTGGCCGGAGTGCATTTGGAGCGAACAATACATTTCCAAGAGCAATTTACCATATTGTCTGTATCGCAGTGGAGTACCTAAAAAACTCGGGGTCCCTCTGCAAAAAAAAATATCTTCGAGGCCCTTTTGAGAAAATATATTTGCTTTCAGTTACTGAAATTTTAAAATTCCATATTAGTAATTAGGTTTTACGGGCGTTTTAATAATTCAAATTCTTTGGAACTTATAGCTACTTTTCGTAAAACCAAAATTGTTACACTTTACTGCGTGTAACTCAAATATACATGTTGTAAATAAAATGATTGCCCTAGTTTTATACCAATACAAAGCATTACAAAACACTTACGCCAAAGTTAATCACATTATGCAAATTTTATTGTTTTCTGCAATGTCTCTGTGATCCAATGGCTGACGTGAGGCTAGGCGTTGTCATGCAGCAGCACGATTACACGTGACACCATGCCTGAATGTCTATTTTTGATGTCGTGGCGGAGTCTGTGAAGTGTTTCACAGTACTTTTCAGAGTTAATAGTCGCACCATGTGACAGACAATCAAAGAACAACAGACCCTTCTGACCGAAGCAAAAGGTAAGCATGAACTTGCCTGTATAAAAAGAAAAAAACAGACCATGAAGGGGAAGTAAAAAGAAGCAGACCATGAAGGGGAAGTAAAAAAAGAAGCAGACCATGAAGGGGAAGTAAAAAAAAACAGACCATGAAGGGGAAGTAAAAAAAAAAAACAGGCCATGAAGGGGAAGGGGAAGTAAAAATAAAACAGACCATGAAGGGCAAGTAAAAATAAAACAGACCATGAAGGGCAAGTAAAAAAAACCAAACCATAAAGGGGAAGTAAGAAAAAAACAGACCATGAAGGGGAAGTAAAAAAGAAAAAAACAGACCATGAAGGGGAGGTAAAAAAGGAAAAACAGACCATGAAGGGGAAGGGGAAGTACAAAAAACAGGCCATGAAGGGCAAGTAAAAAAAAACAGACCATGAAGGGGAAGTAAAAAAAAACAGACCATGAAGGGGAAGTTAAAAAAAACAGACCATGAAAGGGAAGTAAAAAAAAAACAGACCATGAAGGGGAAGTAAAAAAGAAAACAGACCATGAAGGGAAAGTAAAAAAAAAAAAACAGACCATGAAGAAGTGAGAAAAACCTCACTTCTCCTTCCTAATGTTTTCCATGAAACGTCAGGCACTTGCATGTTTGCATATCAGTGTCACAGCACGTTTCAGAGTTAATAGTCGAACCATGCGACAGACAATCAAAGAGCAATAGACCCTTCTGACCAAAGCAAAAGATGAGCATGAACTTGCCTGTATTAACGAAGACACGGGGTTTTTTTGGTGGCGTGATACAGCGTGCTTCCGTAACATTCTCATGGGCTTCATGGCTGGCTCGAAATAATGACACCGAAGTTCCTCGTCAGCGATAACACTGTTCGACAAATTTTAACTTTTTTCATGTATCCTGAACACAATAACTAATTTCAATAGAGTTTTTCGTGCTGATTCTTAATCTATTTCCAGTTGGGGGTTGTTGTTTTTTTGTCACGTATACTTTTTGAGAAACATAACATCAAAAATATTCATAATAACGCACATAAAAAAATAGTGACATAATGAAACGTACCTGACTCTCCCAAGAATGTCAGAGCTGGTGATTTCTGTTTGTATGAAGTTCGTGGTGTTTACCTGACTAAACCCCAACAGTAATCTGTGAGCATTGCAAGATTCCACTTCCCCTTGCACAGGTCTTCTGTTGTCGAAATTTCCTGGTAGAATATTCTTCTATTCTTCAAAATTTCCTGTAGAAAGTTCTTCTATTGTCGAAATTTCCTTTCTACTTCTATTGTCGAAATTTCCTCCGTGTTCATCGCGCACGGAGCCCAAGTTTTATGAAAATGAATCAATGTGGGAGTCCAGGAAATGAAGTTTGAAGGAGATCTCTTACCAGGTCATTAAGTTCTCCTTGTGGGGTCATATGAGGATTTCAGGAGCATGCACTGTCAACTTCATCTTGTTCACATACAGCCATTTCCTCTTCATCACTACTTTCAATGCCATATGACGCCCTTGTACTTTCAACAATGCGCTGAGATTCACAACGTAATTTACACAACATGATTATGGTGCAAACCTTTGTCTTGGTCACCAACTTTACATCCCAAATAAAATTCATAGGTTTGGTTTACCACTCCTGTGAATCGCCTCCTCTTTTTCTTCGGTGTAAACGCAGCAGCCGCCCCGGTGGCGCAGTGGTCTAAGCGATGGCTTCTGATCATTCGTCCGAAAGGGGTCTGGGTTCGAATCCCGTGAGGCATGGATGTTGTGTTTGTCCTATGGCACTGGCTCTCTCCCTTCCCTGAAACCAGTGGCCCTAAATTAGGGACGGGCGACTGCTTATATCCCATTGAGTTGCTCACGGTGGTCGTTAAACCTCCAATCAAAAAAAAAAAAAACCCACAGCACACACATATTGCAAAACAGGTCGGGCGAATTAACGCACTTTGGCGCAGTGTTTCACTTACAAGCAACTGACTTTGATTGAAGGAGTGTATGAATGGTGCAGGCTGGTCTTACAGCCCGATGACTCATGGTATGCTGTGATAACAGCACTGAATGAAGTCCATCACGGGAACTCCTGTTTTCAGAGAATCCGCCGACCATTGTGCAGTACCGGAAATACAGTAATCCTTGTTTTCTCAGGAATGTTACGTGATAGAACGAAACGAATTGCAGATTTAGATTCTGCAGGCAAAACTCTATAAGAAACATCGACTTTCGTACAGGAAACAATATGTGTGTTGAACAGTGAATTTTTGTTTTCATTTCAATTACTTCATTATGGGGTTACATTTGACCATATTACATTTTAAAATGAATTTTATAACATATAATATCAAGAAAACAACAACATATATAATATGAAAACTGTATATATATATATATATATATATATAGCCTGAGTGAATCCCAATTCCCTTAAAATACGTAGTCAAATCAAACGTCCTGCATATATAAAATTTACGCATATGTGGTCCGATTAATAAATTTTACCATGGAATTTTTTATTTTAGTTTGTTAGCAAATATTTTTAGTTGCTTTCGAAAATATAATTATTGCAACATAATTATTTCTGTTGCAAATAAATGCAAAAAAATATCACATTTATTTGCAACAGAAACTCGTTTCCCGCTTTTTGGTATGGTGTAAGATGTTCCAACGCCACACCCATGCGCACAGCCTTATCCTATTCAGCAAGCAACACGATGCTTGCTGAATAGGATGCTCCGTATACTACTTGAAAAAAACTCGGCTGGCTAGCGCTTTCCTTGGTCAGAAAATGCATCACAGCGTTTTGTACTTCTTTGGACGTAACCATGTCGTAGCAAGCGTCAAGCAGCGGTCAGTTGCTCTCCCCAGTTGTGTGACAACTGACCACATGCCGTGGCGCATTGTCCTTATCTGTCTGTGTAAAGTGGCGCTACTGCTAGCGACTGCATTTCGACTGCAACATCTCCCTCTTCCGAATCTACCTTTGACTTGAACGACCCTTATACACTGAGTGGCCACTTTATTATGACCACCTGACAGTTTTAAGCAAATGAGCTATGGCTGCACGCTATTGCCGCCAGAGGGCAAGGCTAGTATAAAAAGGGAAAGCTTAGTGCTTGCGACAGTAGTAAAAGTGATTGTTTGGTGACGAGATGGGTAAAAAATATGATTTGACGGACGTGGCATGATTGTAGGAGCTCGGAGCCATGGAGCGAGTATCACCGAAACCGCGGCATTCGTGAAATGTTCCAGAGCAGCTGTTGTTAACGTGTTTAAAGACTGGACTGTCAGCCAAAAACTGGGTCTCTACGTGCAACGTGTGGTCGTCATCGACTAGTGACTGCTTGGGCGGAACGGAGAGTGTCCAGATTGGTAACAGACAACAGCATTGCAACAGTGCAGCAAATTACAGACCATCTTAATCAAGGATCCCCTCAAATGATCTCTACACGCACTGTTCGCCGTACACTGCATCGGATGGGATATGGCAGCCGAAGGCCTGTTCGAACACCTTTGCTGTATGCAGTTAACAAGAGAAAGCATCTCCAGTTCGCACAGTAGCACAAGGATTGGACAGTCGATAATTGGAAACAAATTATGTGGTCCGATGAATCATGTTTTAAGTTGCACCATGCCGATGGCCGAGTGAGAATTTGTCGGAAACAGCACGAAAGCATGGACCCCAAATGCATTGCTACAACCCTTCAAGCTGGTGGAGGCAACGTTATGGTTTATGGAATGTTTTCCTGGCATGCTTTGGGCCCCTTAATTCGTGTCTGACTGGCACATCATATCTAAACATCGTTGCGGACCTAGTGCATCCTGTCATGTGGATTGTTTATCCCAATGGCGATGGCTACTTTCAACAAGATAATGCGTCCTGCCATAGTGCTCGTATTGTACAGGATTGATTTTAGGAACATGCTAGTGAGTTTACTTTGCTTAGGTGGCACCCACAATCTCCAGATCTCAGCCCCATTGAGAATTTGTGGGATGAAGTTGAACAAGACATCAGACAGCTGGATCCACAACCGTGCAATCTCACACTTCTGGAAAGTGCTATTCATCAAGCGTGGTCTCAGATTCCACAAACCACCTATCAACATCTCGTGGAGTCCATGCCACGAAGGATCGACGTAGTATTAAAGGCAAAAGGTGGCCCAACGAAGTACTGAGAATGTGGTCATAATAAAGTGGCCACTTAGTGTATATGACATAAAGAATTTAATAAATAAGTTAGAAGTTTCTGATATCTCGATAAAGCAAGCCTAGACGAGTGACTGTGTGATTCACATAAACTCGAACTCCAATTGTGGCGTACTACACAGGTGAAGCACGTGTCAAGACGGCAAAGTTGCAGTGAAAACTTCCGTCGGTGTATCTAATTGGAAAACATTCGGCTCCGGGGCAGAAGGATCCCCGTCACCGGCAAAATTGTGTTTTCATACAATGTCATTCACACAAGTATGTGTGATTCAGATATCGTTGCAACCTATCGGAATCATTCAGATATCAATCCAAAAAGGAAGACAGTGAAGAAGAAGAAAGTAACGAATGCACTAATCACAGCACAGCCATACCCTTCCTCGACGTTATATTAGAGAGTGGGATTTTGAATGTGGCGATATTATACCAGTGAGGAAAATTCAAATTTACTTTATTACTCGTAGATTATCCTAAAAGCAAGCAAAAAATTACAGATTTTCAATAGAATAATTGTGAAAACACAAATTTGTCCGTCACGAAATCGCGCTCCCTCACTGCGGAGTAAGTTGCTATCCCAACTAAGCTACATGGACGGAATGTATCGCTGCAGATTTGTCGTTTTGACACGTGCTTTACCTCTGTAGTACATCACATAGTACATAATTCGTTGTTAAGATTTGTAGAACACAATAAAATATTAATTTCGGATTATCCGTGTTTTCCAGTTATCCATGCATCTCCTCCGAATAATGGAGAGTACACGGCGCATGCTACGCTCTAGGAAATGCGTTTCCAGAAAACTTTCTTGCGTTTTAATTGTCAGTGTCGGTTTGTTATAGCCAACAGCAGTCAGATACTGACTAAATACGGCAAGTAGAACCACTGTAGGGGCATTTTAATTTACCTAATAGTATAAGTTGTTTTTTTAAGCTAAAAAATGTGTTACAACAAATTCATGAGAAAGCTACAAGTAACTTTATTTTAAATACACCAGACATGAATAATAATGAAACACACATAGCGTATGGAATCCGTTAATTTTGTTGGTGTAGTCAACACAAAAATAAACGGATTCAAACAAGTCTGTCATTCAAACACGTATGTGTGATTCAGATATCGTTGCAACTTATCAACACAAAGATGCTTAGCGCAACTTTGTGTTGACTACTCCACAAAAATAAACGGATTTCATACGCTAATGCGTTTTATTATTAAGCTATAAGTATTTTATCAAAAAAATAATTTTGTCATAATTTACAAAATCTAACTTCGGTTGTGTTGTGTCTTTTTAATAATTACAGAATGTCGGTCCTACGACGCCATCTGCTGATTTCTCTCACAGTCCTGCTTCTGACGATTAAACTGTCAAGTTGCGAAAAGGCAGAAGAACAACCAGCTCCGTCGGAAGAATTCGAAAAGAAAACGTCGGAAGAACCCGAAAAGAAAACTGAAGGACGGCAGATGGGACAGCTGGGACAGCTTGGACAACTCGGACAAATGGGACAAATGGGCTCCATGTATCCTCAACCAATCTTTCAACAGTCACTACTACCTCCGCCGTCTGGTTTTAACAATTTCATCCGACGACAGTTTTCAGGGGGCATGGAAGCCCTAGGAGATATGGTCATGCTGGGGATGATAGGCCTTCCTATTCTGGGACTGCTGACAGTTGGAGGTATGTCAGTCGCAAATTTATTCGGCCTTGGAGGAGCATCCACTCGCAAAACTTCTTCTGGTACTAACAAAAGAAATCGTCGAGGTCTGGTAGACAAAGCTGCCGGTGCTGTGCAGTTCGTCCGTTCCCTCTGGGACATCATGGAGGAACTGGAAAAGTCCTTCGAGAAATACGGCATTTATGAAAGCGAGTGCCGGCTCAGGACAGTTTGCGAAGCACACAGGTCCGTTCCCAGAATTGGCTCATGGGGACAGACGATCTTCAACCTCGTCAGGTATGTATTCAGTTTTAATTTTTATTGAATAAATAAATAAATAGTTTCCCTTACTAAGTGCGGCATATATCATCATCAACTGTTCTCAGTCTAATGCTGGATGCAGGCGTCTCCAAGTTTCTTTCACGACTTTGTGTCTTAAGCCATTCTCTTTCATGTCACACCTGCATGCCTTCCGGTTTCATTCAGCCATTTCGCTACTGGTCTTCTGGATCGCTTCTTGTCCCTTGGGTGCCAGTCTAGTGTTTTAATGGTCCAATGGTGGTCAGTTCCCTTAGCAATACGTCCAGGCACTTGAGAGTCTTTTATTACGATGTCATCCACTCTCGTTGTTTTCCTAATGCACGAGTTCTGTGTCTTGAGCCATTCTCTTTTATGCCACACCTGCATGCTTTCTGGTTTCATTCAGCCATTTCGCTACTGGTCTTCTGGATCGCTTCTTGTCCCTTGGGTGCCAGTCTAGTGTTTTAATGGTCCAATGGTGGTCAGTTCCCTTAGCAATACGTCCAGGCACTTGAGAGTCTTTTATTACGATGTCATCCACTCTCGTTGTTTTCCTAATCAATGAGTTCTGTGCCTTGAGCCATTCTCTTTTATGCCACACCTGCATGCTTTCTGGTTTCATTCAGCCATTTCGCAACTGGTCTTCTGGATTGCTTCTTGTCCCTTGGGTGCCAGTCTAGTGTTTAAGTGGTCCAATGGTGGTCAGTTGCCTTAGCAATAGGTCCAGCCACTTGAGGGTCTTTAATTACGATGTCATCCACTCTCGTTGTTTTCCTAATCAATGAGTTCTGTGTCTTGAGCCATTCTCTTTCATGCCACACCTGCATGCCTTCCGGTTTCATTCAGCCATTTTGCAACTGGTCTTCTGGATCGCTTCTTGTCCCTTGAGTGCCAGTCTAGTGTTTTAGTGGTCCAATGGTGGTCAGTTACCTTAGCAATAGGTCCAGGCACTTGAGAGTCTTTTATTACGATGTCATCACTCTCGTTGTTTTCCTAATCCACGAGTTCTGTGTCTTGAGCCATTCTCTTTCATGTCACACCTGCATATCTTCAGGTTTCAATCAGCCATTTCCCGAGTGGTATTCTTTTGGATCGTTTCTTGTCCCTTGGGTTCCAATCTAGTGTTTTAGTGGTCCACGGAGGTCAGTTCCCGTAGCAATAGGCCCAGCCACTTGAGGGTCTTCGATCACTATGTAATCCACTCCTGTTATTTTCCTGATCCATGAGTTCTTCTTCCTATATTTTCTGGTTACACCAAGGCTGCTTCTTTAAGTTGTTCGCTGCATCTGTTTTAGTTAAGGTGTAACGTACCAGGAGATGTGACGTACCTGCCAGCAGGACGCACATGACTTAAAGGCAGATAGGAATCAGAACAAATGTCCGCGTAGCTTAATTGGTAGAGCAACTTATTCCGGAATGAGTGGACCCGGGTTCGAACCCCGCGTAGACCAAAAATGACGGAGAAATTTACTTCGTTATAATGGCGCCCGAACTATCCGGATGACCCGACCGTTCAAAATCTCGCATTGGTGTGATGTTATTTCCACACCGCGAGATAGGAAAAATATGAGCAGCACTTCGAAAAAAAGAAAAATAAGGGGGAGATGATGTAACGTACCAGGAGATGTGACGTACCTGCCAGCAGGACGCACATGACTTAAAGGCAGATAGGAATCAGAATACATGTCCGCGTAGCTTAATTGGTAGAGCAACTTATTCCGGAATGTGTGGACCCGCGTTCGAACCCCGGCGCGGATAAAAATGACGGAGAAATTCACTTCGTTATAAAGGTCCATGTCTCTGATTCGTAAGTAAGAGCTGGAAGAATGCATTGGTTAAACACTTTTCTTTTAAGACATAATCTCATGTACATTTAGTTTCTTCTCGTTAAACGTTTTCTGACTAAAAGACAAATTACTTATCGAAGAGTTTTTTTAGTTTGGCATCACTGATAGTGGAGCAGAGGTCGATAATACTTCAATATTGGATGTACAGAATGTGCATTTATGATAGCGGCTTGTTAGAGGGGAGTGCATTTTTGATAGAGGAGTGATAATTTAGACTTGTTAGGAAAATACGTTACATTATGCAGACTTGTTAAACGTATGTTAGGTTGAATTATCACTAATCATTAAAGAACGAATTGTTAGGTAAATAAATATTTTAACATTAAAACGCATATTTTCGAGAATTTTATATATAAGTAGCCATTTTCCAAAATTGCGTAATAAATAAATAAATTGGCATGTTTCATCCATTTTTTTTTTATGTTTAGGGTAAATACCCCGGAAGTAAAACTTCAGCAAAATAAATAAATAAATAAATAATATTGCAATGAGCAGGTAGAATTTACGGCCCTCTTTTCCCGTACGATGACTCGTTTCATCGGCACCACCTCCTCGATGAAACGAAGAACTTTTCCTATCAAAAGTATAGCTATGATTAGTAAGTTAGTACTAACATTATCTTTTTAGCACAGAAAATAACTAGTTACATTATCGTTAAAGAAAATATATTTTAAATTTTCGCAATTTTTTTTATTTTTCGCAAATATTTTTCTGTTTTAGCAACTATTTTTGAAATTATTAGTACATAAAAAAATATTTTTTTTCTGAAATTTTGAAGATGACAATCCAATTTTTGGCTCAAATGTGACAAGGATGGTAAGTCAGATAATATCCGAAAGCTTGAAAATTTTCATCGTCCTGGAGCGGGACCCGAGTCTCCCAGAAAACGCCCGGGTATGCTAAATACTACACCACCCAGAACGACCAAGTTTCAAGTTTCCGATCATTATCTGACTTACCATCCTTGTCACATTCACGCCAAAAATTGGATTGTCATCTTCAAAATTTGTTTTATATGGCGTAATAACGTATTTCTTTCATGATATTTTGTTCTGTTTTAGCCACTATTTTTGAAACTAGTACATAAAAAATATTTTTCTGTTTTTTAGCACCCAAAAATCCGTTACCTATTAATCATATATGTGAAGCGTGTATTGAGATTGTTATGATGTGACGTATGCTTATAAATGTCTTTCCTTTGCGTTCCTGTTGTGACGTACCTGCCAGCAGGACGCACACGACATAAAGGCAGATAGGAATCAGAATAATCGTCTGCGTAGCTCAGTTGGTAGAGCGACTTGTTCCGGAATAAGCGGCCTCGGGTTCGAATCCCGGCGTAGACCAAAAATGACGGAGAAATTTACTTCGTTATAATGGCGCCCGAACTATCCGGATGACCCGACCGTTCAAAATCTCGCAATGGTGTGATGTTATTTCCACACCAATGCGAGATAGGAAAAATAAGAGAATCCCATCTCCAGCGCTTCGAAAAATAAAAATGTGTGACGTTGCATTCCACACACCAGATTGACTGGGAGTTCTCAAGTGCACGTTCTACAGTGGATGGCTGCCTGCGACGATTCATGGTCACGGCTGACCCGTGGGCCATGCCCCCGGCCCTTTTTCGGGGGGGAGATGTGACGTACCTGCCAACAGGACGCACAAGGCAGATAGGAATCAGAATAATCGTCTGCGTAGCTCAGTTGGTAGAGCGACTTGTTCCGGAATAAGCGGCATCGGGTTCGAATCCCGGCGTAGACCAAAAATGACGGAGAAATTTACTTCGTTATACTGTATTCTTTTCTAAATTTAGTTTCTTTCCGTTAAACATTTTCTAACTGAACAGCACATTACTTCCCTGATGAGTTTTATTCAGTTTGGCATGAGTGATAGTGGGTCACAGGTCGATAACACGTCAACTCTGGATGCAAGCTAGCGTGCATTTGTGATTGCGACTCATTAGAAAGGGAGTGCATTTTTGATAGAGGCAGAAAAGAATCATTCGTGCCAAAGATAACACGCTTTTTTTAGAAAAGCGTGTTACGTTTAGCACGACTGATACCCACCGATTAACTTTGCATGAGGAACACCTACCTAATGACACGTTGGTTCACATTTCTGTGCCATCACGGTTCGCAGACGCCAAGGAACAGATTTTTTTAAGGTGTGGAACGTCCTCCATGCGTAAACTTGACTCATGTCCGCTGCAGCACTTCCGTTAGTTCACATCGTTCCGTTGAGGAGGATCGCGAATTCTCTCCAGCATATTCCACGAATGTTCAATTGGATTACAGTCAGGGGAGTTTGCGGGCCAAGGCAATGTGGCGAGAGCCCGATGACACGACGCGTTACGCTGTTGAAAGATAACACTATGGTCCGGGTAAACCTTCTGTAAATATGCATGAAGATGGTCGGCTAACAAGTCCCTGTAGCGTTCACTATTCCGTGTTTATCGGATGATAACCAACGAACCTAGGGCTTACCAATGAAAAGCTCCAGAGACCTGTTGAACCCCAACTGTGCAACCAGGGAATAGAGCATCACGCTGTTTATCCCATATGTGAACCCGGCCGTCACAGCAGGAAACGGGACTCGTCACTGCAGACGACCTTCTTCTTCCATCTGTCGAGGGGTCCTTTGACGATGTTCCTTGGCCCATGCGAGGCGATGTTAGCGTTGAATAGGCGTCACCTCGGGTACCCTCGTTGGTCTCCAGCTGTGGAACTACAAACGAAGCAAGTTGCGACGCATAGTGCGTGTGGAAATGGGTCGAACTGCACCGCTGTTGTGCTGGTGGATGAGCTGGGTGACACGTCATTTGCTGAGATTCCAGTCGTGACACCCGACGCTCACCTCTGGGATCAACAGCGCGTAGCCGACCAACGTGAGCCCTTCTTCTGGGTGTCTGTGCTTGGTTAATCTGGTCCTGGTACACCCTTGATACAGTAGTACGGGAGCAGCCAACAGTTGTGGCTGACCAATGTGATCCTTTCTGCCGGATGTCTATGCATGGTTAATCCAGTCCTGGTACACTCTTGATACAGTAGTACGGGGGCAGCCAAGAAGTGTGGCTGACCAATGTGAGACCTTCTGTAGGATGTCTGTGTATGGTTAATACAGTCCTGGTACACCCTTGATACAGTAGTACGGGAGCAGCCAACAAGTGTGGCTGACCAATGTGAGACCTTCTTCCGGATGTCTGTGCATGGTTAATCCAGTCCTGGTACACTCTTGATACAGTAGTACGGGAGCAGCCAACAAGTGTGGCTGACCAATGTGAGACCTTCTGTTGGATGTCTGTGTATGGTTAATCCAGTCCTGGTACACCCTTGATACAGTAGTACGGGAGCAGCCAACAACTGTGGCTGACCAATGTGAGACCTTCTTCTGGATGTCTGTGCATGATTAATCCAGTCCTGGTACACTCTTGATACAGTAGTACGGGGGCAGCCAACAAGTGTGGCTGACCAATGTGAGACCTTCTGTTGGATGTCTGTGTATGGTTAATCCAGTCCTGGTACACCCTTGATAGAGTAGTATGGGAGCAGCCAACAACTGTGGCTGACCAATGTGAGACCTTCTTCTGGATGTCTGTGCATGGTTTATCCAGTCCTGGTACACCCTTGATACAGTAGTACGAGAGCAGCCAACAAGTGTGGCTGACCAATGTGAGACCTTCTGCTGGATGTCTGTGCGTGGTTAATCCAGTCCTGGTACACCCTTGATACAGTAGTACGGGAGCAGCCAACAAGTGTGGCTGACCAATGTGAGACCTTCTTCTGGATGTCTGTGCATGATTAATCCAGTCCTGGTACACCCTTGATACAGTAGTACGGGAACAGCCAACAAGTGTGGCTGACCAACGTGAGCCTTTCTGCCGGTCTGTGAATGGTGTTAATCCAGATCTGGCACACCTTTGATACATTAGTACGAGAGCAGCCAACAAGTGCGGCTATTTCGGAAATACTAGCATCTGCCCTCCGGGTCCCAACTATCTGGCCGCCGTTAAAAATTTGCTTAAGTCGGTACGTTTCCCCATTACTAGCAAACGTTTGTTGATAACGTACAGAGGATATGTGGGCACAGTAGGCGCACGTGACGTTGATATCACGTAGTACTTTGTTATCGCTTTGAATACGTAAAACGGGGGTGTTTCTTAATGCAAAGTTAACTCAGTGTATGTGGAGAGTGCATTGTGATTGTTTTATGAAATATAGCCAGCAAGTTCTCATCCGGGCAAGAGTTATGTTTCTGTTCTAAAGTGAAAGCGATAAGAGAATAAAAGTGGACAAAGGTAAGTGATTTCGCTGATTCACTATCTTGTCCCTTATCGATTTCTATGTTTGCAAGTGTTTTTATTTGTGTTCACAATGTTCAGTACAAACTATTGCAGTGTCGAAGTTCATAGTTAAAGAACTAATCATTTAGGCAAACGTAAACTCTAAACCTTACTACTACAGCTTTAAAACCTAATAAAAACTTTACATGGTAAATTGCTCTTCAAAATTTCACCGTTTCTGTCCAATTCACTCTCAACAAGTTTCATACGCCAATTAATTTCTTTTTCAATGTCCCCCTCACTTCGTATTTGTTGTTCAAGGTAGATGTCAGCATGAATTACTTCTGATTTGCAACATCAACCTATAAATCCTTAGCTCTTGAAAAAGCATTGTACATCAATTTCATTTTCCGTAAGTTCATCTTTAATCCCACTTCTTTACTCATGTCAGCAAATTCCCTGATCATAATTAGCAGCTCTGAGGGGCACAATATGTAACATTTTTACCGGTGGTGAGATTCGAAATCGCGTCCTTCTACTCCGGAGCAGCTGTTCTCCCATTAGAATTACGCCCGCAGGCTTATCGCTGCTTCATTGTCGATTTGACTCATGCGTCACCTCAGTAGTACGTCATTTACGTCATGTCACGTGGTGCGTTATTAGGGAAACTTACAAAATCGACTCTCTCGTCATAAAAATAAAAGTGGGTCTCCATTAATCAATATAATGTACACTGAAGTGGTAAAAGTCATGGAAAAGCAGTATGCAAATCTTTAACTGGCGCTGCCGTCCCAAGCCACGATTTTTATCAGTTGCGACGTGTAATCTCGTGAGTCAGGCTGAACAAACACCAGTAGGGTTATGGCAAGCCGACGTGAATTATCGGAGTTTGAACGAAGCATGGTAGTGGGAGCGACGGATGGGACATTCAATTTCCGAAGTTGTGCGAACATTCAACATTCCTCAATCCACGATGCCACGTGTGCATTGAGAATACCTCATGGAAGGCATTACCACCCACCGTGGACAGCTCGGTGGCCGACCACGGGTGCTGAATGATCGTGACCAGCGATGTCTCACCAGGATTGTGCATGCTAACATAGAAGCAACGCTTGCTCAAATAACATTCACATTCAATGCAGGAGGTACCAGAGACATATCCATCACGTCAGCGCAGCGTAATTTAGCGTCCATGGGGTATGAGAGCAGAAGACCCACCAGAGTGCCTTTGTTAACACCACGACATCGGACACAGCGTCTCACCGGGGCTCGTCAGCACAGTGATTGGACCCTGGAAGATTGGCAATATGTAACGTGGTCCGATGAGTCACGCTAGCAGTTGTTACAAACTTATGGTAGGGTTCGGGTGTGGCGCAGACCCCATGAAGCCATGGACCCAAGCTGTCAATAAGACACTGTGCAAGCTGGAGGTGGTTTCATAAATGTATGGGGGGTGCCTTTACGTGGCACGGTTTGGGTTCTCTGGTCCTCTTAAACTCGTCATTAACTGGTAATCGCTTTGTTGCTCTTCCGGGTAACCATTTGCAGCCCTTCATGGACTTCGTGTTCCCCAACAGCGATAGAATTTCCCAGGCGTACAATGCACCATGTCATTGGGCTCAAGTTGTCCGAAATTGGTTCAAGGAGTATTCTGGACAGTTCCGATGGATGGTGTAGACACCACGTTTGCCCGACATGAGCCCAGTAGAGCACTTATGGGACATAGTGGAAATGTCCATTCGCACCCAAAATCCTGTACCTACAAATATCAGGAACTGTGGGCGGCTGTTCAGACGGCATGGCTCAACCTCTCTAGAAATCTTCCGGCCACTTGTGGAATCGATGCCACGTCAAGTTGCTGCACTGTAGGAGGTCCTACACGATACTAGGTACGTATCCCATGACTTTTGGCACTTCAGTGTACTCTCAGTAGACAAAACATTAGAGATAGGGGTGATGAGAAGTAGAAATGGGTATACACCGCGCAAAATGAAACAGATCCAAATCGAATGCAAGCGATAAATAAGCGGACAGCAGGGATTACCAACAGTGTATTGTAATAGGCGAACGTAGGTAAACGTAGCGATCTGAGTGACCTTGATCATGGACGCCCTGTCGGCGCAAGACATAAGGATCATTCTATCGCCCAAGTGGTAAGAACTCTAAGGTTCCAGTGGGCAACCGTATCAAGGGTGTACCGCGAGTATACCATCGACAGACGTACCGGTGTCTAGAGAGCAAGCGGTGGCTGACCATATGCCACTGACGACTGGAGTCGACGTAGACAAGCCAGACTCGTACAGACCGACTGTTTGACAACGCTGGCGCATTCAGGGTAAATGTCGAAGTCCCAGGCAGCGTCAGCAAGCGAACAGTACGCTGCACGCTGCATACCTTGGGCTACAACAGCCGATGCCCTACTAGTGTGCCACTATTGACTACTCGTCATCGGAAATAATGCCTCACCTGGTGCAGGGAACATCAAAGCTGGACCCAGAGTGGCCCCAGATCGTGTGGTCAGATGAATCCCGTTTTCAGCTGTACCGAGTTGACGGGAGGGTGCGGGTGTGGTATCGACAGCACGAGGCCATGGACAGTCTTGTCAGGTCGGCTAGGTTCTAGGCGGCGAAGACTCTCTGATGGTTTGGAGAACATTCTCATGGGACCCGTTTGGTTTCCTTATTGTGTCTGGAGAAGCCCTTAACCACTGCGAGCTTCCACCGCGTGCTGGCTGATCACCTACACGCTTTAATCGCCTTCGCGCATCCTGCAGCCAATGGTCTGTTGAATAACGAAAATGTTCCGTCCTACCAACTGCAACCACCAAGGCATGGCTCGAGGAACACTCATAAGAGTTTAGAACCATCCAATGACCTCCAAGATCCCCAGATTTAAGCCCTATGAACTCTATGCGATGCCGTGAACAGGAACAATAGACCTATGGATCCTGGACCGACGTCTCAGGTGGAGTTGTAGACAATCCTGCCACAGGCATGGCTGGCATTACCTCTGGAAACCCTCTGGCATCTCGTGGAGTTGAGAACATCAGATCCAGGAATCCTGGACCGACGTTTCAGGTGGAGTTGTAGACAATCCTGCAACAGGCGTCGCTGTCATTACCCCCGGAAACCCTCTGGCATCTGGTGGAGTTGAGAACATCAAATCCATGGATCCTGGACCGACGTCTCAGGTGGGTTGTAGACAATCCTGCAACAGGCATGACTGGCATTACCTCTGGAAACCCTCTGGCATCTGGTGGAGTTGAGAACATCAGATCTATGGATCCTGGACCGACGTCTCAGGTGGAGTTGTAGACAGTCCTGCAACAGGCATGGCTGTCATTACCTCCGGAAACCCTCCGGCATCTGATGACCTAGGGTCGCATTCCACTCTGAGTGTCCGAAAAGAGTAAAGTTAGATGTCCAAGTTGAACTTTCAACAGAGCAAAGAAAGAGCATTAACGCCATCATAAGTTGCACAATCCCATTTATGGAGATCGGGGACCGACTCAAAGTAGATGCTCAGAGTGGCGGCCACGGGTGCCGTTGCACAATTCACACCGGCGAATGATAGACTGGAGCTCTCTCTCGAAGACTTCTGGTGTCGTGTTTATCCTGTCCGCTGCAACAACGATTCTCGCGACGAGATCTTCCACGGAGTCCACAGGCGTCTCGTACACCAATGATTTCATGTGCCCCCAGAAGAAGAAGTCCAGTGGGTTTAAGTCTGGTGAGTGTGGAGCCCATGTCAATGGTCCGCCACTTCCAATCCATTGTGCGGGATATGTGACATTCACGAAGTGTCTACTGCACCTTGATAAGCCAATCAGCTGTAACTGTCGATGCTGCGTCTGTTCTCTGGCAATTTGCATACGGTAAATGCTTGACGGTGATGTTCTGGCGATGTGCTACTTCTCCGGCACGAAAGAAATGACGTCTGAGGTGACAACTTGTGCTTGTTGGACGTATTTCGAAGTTACTCTTTTCTGACACTCAGAGCGGAATGCGACCTTAGGTTCCATTGTAAATATTGTTCGTCTTGATGGGTACTATCACCCCTCTTCTTTTATCAAAACAGTTTACAAACACCCTGTATACATTTAAATAATTCAACTTTCCTTCGTTTTGCTGATAGCATGGTCATCTTGTAAGTACACTTTCAGATCTACACATTATGATCCAGAGACTTACTGCAAAGAATAAAGAAGTGGAATTAAACACGAATTTTCAGAAAAAAAGAATTGATGCTAAATGCTTTTACAATAACTGAAGATTTAGAGATTGATGGGGTAAAGCTAGAGGTAACAGATGCATATATTTACATTGGGCAACAGATATTGAATGAGGGCCACAATCGCCGTATAAAACTTTGTTAGGGAACATTTGGAAGAAACAGCAAACTTTCCAAGACATAATATTGTTGGGGAGCATATGGAAGAAACAGTAAACTTCCAAAATGTCAACAGATAAACCCTCTTGGTCCTAAATATTTCCGCGGAGAACTATGTCAATTCTATAATGTATGTATATCTGAAAATGGTTAGTCTCCATTTTTTTCACATTTCAATAACTCGTGAGAGTGAATAGTTTACGTCGAAATGGCAGTTATGTCTCTAACCAAAATGAACTGATAGCATAATCATCTTAATCCTGATAAGACAATTCATATCAACTCTCTATGTATCTGAGATGGCCAGCGCATCAGTAACAGCTGAACGAATGCAAATGTTGAGCTCTCTGGAAAACATGTAATGCTGTGAACTTTATATAAAATCGTTCAAGTTCCATCCACCTGTTTTGACTATTACCGACATCTAATGCCGGATACACTACCTGTAAAAAGAGATTTTGTGAAACACTCTTTTCAACGTTGAACCATTTTGTTTTGCTCAAAATAATGAGAATCAAATTTAATTCGAGCTAGTTAGGTTTTGCACAGTTAAATTCGTTTCTGGAATCTAACAAAAACTATTTTTGGAAGAGCGTGGTGTTCTGAAATAAAAGAGCTCTTATGCTTGTATCTAAAACGAACATAGACCTCTTATGCTTGTATCTAAAACGAACATAGAACTCTTATGCTTGTATCTAAAATGGAATTTTGAGACTTAAAACTGGTTGTTTTTCTCCTTTTCAGACAACAGAGGGAGCTCCAGAGCAAAGAAATACTTCCCGTTGCCAGATTCTTATTCTCTAACTACGTCGAAGCAGCACGGCTGGGAGAAAAAGGTGCCAACTGCCCATTGTCTTACCCGGAATGCACTCAGAACGTTTCTGACTTTTTAAGCGCAGAAGAAGATCAAAGTGACAACGAAGTAAATATTATCATGTAACCAAAGTGTCCGGCGGTACTATGCACTACAACATTCTACCACATGTATTTATTATACTTTTCGATATTTATTGCTCATCTGTAATGAAGCAGAAGGCTACAGTTTATCTTCTGAAACTATGTGTTAGCTTCGTTCTTCAGAAGTCAAGGCAATATGCTCACGTGGGCATTTCATCGTTCACTATTTCATCCTTTTGTGAAGCCGAAAGATTCTTTCTACCTGAATGAAAGAGCCACATTCTGTTTCCATTTTCATTTTTCATGAGTAAATTTCATATGTTCCTGAGCGTTGTAAGCGACCTTATCCAGTATTTACTTTTATTGCTGACATCATTGCTTATTTGTATCTTTTCTTGGTGTGATTTTTTTGCATTCCAGTTTTGAATGCATTCACTGTTTCGTTTTGAATTTTTGTGTGTAAGTGTGTTCTGTAATCAACTGATGTTATGATTTTTGTTTTGAAAGTAATTTGCCCGTTATTCTCAAATAAAAAAAAATTCTAATTTTTTTAAAATTCATTATCTGTTTGTTGGATTCAATCAGAATCAAAGTATTCATTTATGCTAACGATTCGGCGAAAAAAATGTGCATTTCAATTATGCTTCTTGAAACAACCTTACATGCTACACTCTGATCAGTGTAATCTTTGATGGATACTCGCTTTGAAATCGCCCGCTTACCATCTCGAGGCGTAGCTAGGTTCTAGATCTAGAGCAGGGGTGGGGATGACGCGTCACCTGGAGAGCTGAAGAGTCATCTGGGGGTGAGGCTCTGTGTTCAGTTACAAACTATATTTTTCACCAACACAAACGCAGGTTTTGCTTTGTTTTTTTCGGCCCTTTTGTTAATTTACGTCACGAGCCAATAATTTCTATATGCTATAAAGTAAAACCAACAAATTAAAATACCAAATCTGAAAAAAGGGGAAGAAAGAAAATAAAACTCTTTTGAAATATGAAAAATAAATCAGATTTTCTGAATTTGCTTAGTGATGCTTGAGATAAAAGGTCCTTGTTGCTGGAGGCAAAATAACTCCGAACTAGCTTGAAAAAGCTACATAGTTTGTTAGTTTACTATTGTGCAACCTTTCAGTGGATCCACGCTATTGTGTCGAGGAGTCATTGATGTCATTTTTCAGCTTTTTCCACTCTTCTACGGTTACGCTTTTTTCTACATCTTTAATCGCGCATTCGCCTTTCTTGGTGCTCAGAGACAGCCTCTTCTTACTGTGGTAAACAGCCAAACCCACACCCTACCCTACTTAAAAACAAATAAACAAATATCCTCATATCACGGCCAACAAATTCCTTTTTTCCTACGTACCCATCGTAAAACCACTCCTACTGACAGCAAAACAATGAACTAGAAGAAATTAAAAGCTCTTCCTCTCGCTTTCTCGCACAAAGATTTCCCTTTAGCAGTGTTTCCCAACGCCTATAGGGATACATTTAGCTAAAACTTCCCCAAGACAATACTTCTTTATGGGTAATTAACTACCTGGAAGTATGAATCGAATAGGGGATTACACCATACAATACCAATTTTGAAGATGGCAATCCGACAATCATACTTCTAATGATTATATGATTGTCGGATGGTAAGATGACAATAAAAGGATGGTAAGATGACAATAGAAGGATGGTAAGATGACAATAGAAGGATGGTAAGATGACAATCTGACGTACCATCCTTGTCATATTTACACCAAAAAACGGATTGTCTTCTTCAAAATTTGTACCTGGATGTATTTTAGTAGCAGCTCAGCACCTCACAGTCACTTACCAAATGAAAAGCAATGTTCTAGCCTTCTGGGCAACCGCGCCTCCACTTCACATTTCCTTTTCTTTCTTTTATATCTCTTTTTAAAATTTTACGTTTCTCTGAAAAAAAAAAAAAAAGAAAAGAATAGAAGACATTTCTTCTCTCTTCCCTGCAATTTGACAACAATAAGCCCTGTGAATATGTGACAGAGCAGCTGTTAGGACTGATACACCTCGAGATGTCTCTTATTTTATTTACATTATATGATAATTAGCACAGAAATCAGACATCTCTGAATTGACTGTATTTACTGTTCTCACATAATATCAATCACTCAGAAAACTTGAACATTTCATCGCACGAGTACAATCACGACACTAACATTCGAAGAGTTCATCGTAGATCTACTGTTGATTCTGATTATTTGAAAAACAGCTTGAAAATAGAAATTATTAAAAATAGTCTGCTAAGTAATAATAAAACATTTGCTCTCATGCAGTAGGTAGCTCGTAAAACAAACTCGAGAAAAGTTCTGTAATGAAAGAAAAAAAAATGAAAAGATTAACAACTTAACAATATACTGTGCATCCAAACTTTCGACTGGAATATGATGCGTAGATTACAGGCAATCGTGCGTCTGCTTTCCCTTCTGACGCGCGAGCAAGCGCAGTCGACAGAGCTCGCAGCAGTTTGTCACTAATACAAGAAAGAGAAACGCTTGTTGACCTTGCCAACGGATCCGCTATACGTCCCTTCACCAGGCAGGCAGGTATGCGATATCTTTGGAAAGCCATTATGGAATGAGCTATCTCATACGTAACTTATAGTGCATTACTGTGTGCGTTTCCCATACAATTGAACAAATTATAATTATTTCAATGAATTATCAATGAATGAAATACGGGATTACACCATTGTACAATAAAAATTTGGCAGATGTGAATCCGTTTATTGGTGTAACTGTGACATGGATGTTGTAGTCAGATAATAGGATTAATTCAGATTAATTGGAAACTTGAAACTTGGTCGTTCTGGGTGATGTAGTGGCTAGCTTACTCGGGCGCTCTCCAGGAGACAAGGGTTCGAATCCCGCTCCAGGGCGACGAAATTTTTCAAGTTTTCGGTTATTATCTGACGTAACATCCATGTCATATTTACACCAATAAACGGATTCACATCTTCTAAACTTGTATTATAATTATTTTTTTAGAGCTGTTTCCAGTGTTACCATTGAATACAAGCGCGGTTTGCCACTGCTGAGAGTAAGATAGAGATGAGTTGGAAATCACGTGACCGTTACTGAAAAATCACTTTCACCGTTATCACCACTGACTAAAAGTAGCATTTGCAAAATCACTATTCAGAAATCACAGTTAGCCATGTCAAAATCAGGGAAATGCTTGGAGATACACAGGTCCAAAATCACTGCCACCATGCAACGGTTTCAGCCTCGGTTACTTCACCGCGTTCTAAGATAAATCTCCCCGCTGTAGGAATGTTGACTGCTCAGATTGAGTTGAGCGATTTGGTTCTCGTCTAGAGCTTATCTCAGATTGAGATAAGCTCTAGACGAGAACCAAGACGAAAAAAAAAATGATTCCTCTTCAATACCCTTATGTGTTAAGAAAAGGTGTATGCAGCAAACAAGAGCATTACGTGTGAGTGTAATTTTCCTCTCAGTTTCTGGTTCGTGTCGAATTTACCACAAATGGTGATTTTGTCATTCTTGCATTTAAGACAATGACTCGCCGTACCGACTTCTTTGCTGCAGCTTCGTCATTCCTGTAGTAAACGGTGATTTTGTCACTCATGCACTTAAGACGGTGACTCGCCGTTCCGACTTCTTTACAGCTTCGTCATTCCTGTAGTAAACGGTGATTTTGTCACTCTTGCACTTAAGACGGTGACTCGCCGTTCCGACTTCTTTACAGCTTCGTCATTCCTGTAGTAAACTGTGATTTTGTCACTCTTGCATTTAAGGCGGTGACTCGCCGTTCCGACTTCTTTACACCTTCGTCATTCCTGTAGTAAACTGTGATTTTGTCACTCTTGCATTTAAGACGATGACTCGACGTACCGACTTCTTTACACCTTCGTCATTCCTGTAGTAAACTGTGATTTTGTCACTCTTGCATTTAAGACGATGACTCGACGTACCGACTTCTTTACACCTTCGTCATTCCTGTAGTAAACTGTGATTTTGTCACTCTTGCATTTAATACGATGACTCGACGTACCGACTTCTTTACAGCTTCGTCATTCCTGTAGTAAACTGTGATTTTGTCACTCTTGCATTTAAGACGATGACTCGCCGTACCGACTTCTTTACAGCTACGTCATTCCTTTAGTAAACTGTGATTTTGTCACTCTTGCATTTAAGACGATGACTCGACGTACCGACTTCTTTACAGCTTCGTCATTCCTGTAGTAAACTGTGATTTTGTCACTCTTGCATTTAAGACGATGACTCGCCGTACCGACTTCTTTACACCTTCGTCATTCCTGTAGTAAACTGTGATTTTGTCACTCTTGCATTTAAGGCGATGACTCGCCGTACCGACTTCTTTACAGCTTCATCATTCCTGTAGTAAACTGTGATTTTGTCACTCTTGCATTTAAGACGATGACTCGACGTAGCGACTTCTTTACAGCTTCGTCATTGCTGTAGTAAACTGTGATTTTGTCACTCTTGCATTTAAGACGATGACTCGCCGTACCGACCTCTTTACAGCTTCGTCATTCCTGTAGTAAACTGTGATTTTGTCACTCTTGCATTTAAGGCGGTGACTCGCCGTTCCGACTTCTTTACAGCTTCGTCATTCCTGTAGTAAACGGTGATTTTGTCACGGTTTAAAGGCTCTTAACCTTCAGCGCAACTGTCACCTTGGTCACTGTGATGGGAAAATCAGAGCTAAGCCCACTTCTACTCTATAAAAATGTTATGAAAGAGTGGTGTGCAAAAAAAAAATAATAATCGAGAGAGTACCCTGTACTCTTTGTAGATTATTCATGCTACTCATCTTTCGCACGTCATGATCATTGTGGGTGTGATTTAAAACGAGTGATTCGAGAGTTATAATTTACTCATGAATATAATACGGGATTACACCATACAATACATTTTGAAGATGACAGACCGTTTTTTGGTGTAATTAAGACTAGGATGATATCCGAAAACTTGAAAATTTTGTCGTCCTGGAACGGAAATCGAATCCGCGTCTCCCAGATTAAAAACTTGAGACTTGGTCGTTCTGGTGTGTAGTGGTTAGTCGGGTATACTAACCACTACACCACCCAGAACGACCAAGTCTCAAGTTTCCAATTAATTTGAATAAAACCCTCACAGGATTTGCTAGTCGAAGCAACCGGCATTCATGTTTATCGAATCTGGAGGTTAAGAATCCTATTCCGTATTCCAATCATGATTTATCTGCTCCTCCGGGCAATCACGGAATAGGATTCTGAACCTCCAGATTCGCTAAACATGAATGCCGGTTGCTTCGACTACGAATCCTGTGATGGTTTTATTCAAATCAATCGGAAACTTGGGACTTGGCCGTTCTGAGTGGTGCTGTGGTTCGCATATCTGGGAGACGCGGGTTCGATTCCCACTCCAAGACGACGAAATTTTCAAGTTTTCGGGTATTATCTGACTTACCATCCTAGTCTCATATTTACACAAAAAAACGGATTGTCATTTTCAAAATTTATAATAAAGTTTACTAATTCTTGACATTGAGTGGTACTTAGGTAGATCGATTAATGAATATTATTGCCGTAAAACCAATGAAAGAAGATATGTGAGTCATAAAAGTAAATGTTTACTTAAACTATGGTGGCAGCAACAGTAAATATTACGACTTTTTAGTTTTTCAAAAACAACATTTATTATTATTATTATTATTATTATATTGTTCAGATTTAGGAGAACATAAGAAACGACCCTGACACTGATAAAATGTGATGTAACTACGAAAATCCATCCGCGCATGCGCAAGCTAAAAACTGACCTCAAGATAGAAAGAAAAATCGAATCGCGAGTGTGTTAGTGAGGGGGATGGTGGTTACTTTTGATCTAGGACTACAGATTACACCATATCGTGTTATACATCATTCTAAAGTTCTCTTCAATAGCAAGCAACTATTCCGGGGTGGGGGGGGAAGCCACATTTCGCTAAGACGCCCCGTTTTCGAGATATTTGAGAAAATCAACCGGCACGTTACAGTAAAATTTTTAAATTAGGAATTACTGTCGGATAAGATGGTTAGCATCAAAAGGTGGAATGCCGAAAATTCGAGTACAGCATATTTTTTTACTTCAAAATCTAATTTCATCTTTTCCAAGTTTTGATAACTGAAGTCACAATTTTATCTAGAAATTTCCTATGCACGGTATAAGGAAACACAAATTTTAAAAGCAATCGTCAGTGACTAAAGTGATAGAGATAGCAATAAACGAGCTCGAATGCGCAGTGGCATATCACACACATGTTGTTCAAAGATCAAGAGTTCCATTTTGATACTTTTAAATCAATTTTTTTACCTTGGACGGCAGATGTCAAGCGAGGGCTGCATCGAAGGAGAAATAAATAGGTGTATAAACTTGGTTGTAGAGTATTTGAAAGAAACAGTGCCATTTTCAAGAGCAATTTGCCATTATGTCTTAAGAGAAAAGTGTTTAATCAATGCATCCTTCCAATTCTAACGTATAGAGCAGAAACACGGTCTCTAACTAAATAAAGATATACGGAGGCTGTGTACAACTCAATAGAAGCAGAAAGAGACGCGTGCTCTATGTAAACAAAAAAAGAAAGAAAATGAACTTATGGATCAGGAAAATGACAAGATTCGATATCATCATGATCAAAGCAAAGATCCTCAAATAACAATGAGCTGGGCATAAAATTCGGCCATGTATTCTTAAAATAGATATGATATTACAAGAATTTTGTGAAAATGTGTTGCAATGCCGTCAGTGACCGATAGCAACGATATCCTAGTCTTAAGTACCCAGATAAAGAATATAGTAAATCAAGCCCAGCTTAGCATTGGCCGATTGCCCTAAAAACGGGAAGGTAGTTCCGAACAGCGTAATACAAGGGTTAATTAGGCTGGAGTACCTTTGAGGCGAAAGCAGCGCAACGAAAATTAAGGTATTGTGGGCACTTACAAAATTTAAATCAAAACCAGTTATGTCGGAAGATATACGACTACGGATCTTTGGTATCACCTAAACTTAGGAACTCAAAATGGCCAAAAGAACATTATATTTAAATCATAAGTATAATCCTGAAGCCACAGCATGGAATTCCTCTTCCAGGACACTGTGGAAGAACAGAACAAGATACAACATCAAAGAGACAGCTCAAAGTATCTGGAAGAAAGGAGTCCTACATAGAAGTTCACTAAAGGAATTATGTATTTAAAGGTAAATGTGAAAGAGAAGATTATTTCGGTAACAGTACTGGAAGTTATCTGCTATGTAAAGCCATGGCTAGAGCATTAGAAGCGAGCCATAGAATTAGCAAATTTACTGAAATACGGCACAGTTGTGGACTGTGGACGTCTGAGGAGGATACCATAGGACATCTTATGTTTGACTGCCCAACGCTAGAACACCAAAGGAATACTTGGAATTGGCCAGACAGTACTTTCAATTGGAGCAACGAGAAACGGATTTCATGGAGACTGGGTTTTAAAGTTGAGAATTACTCCATTAAGATAGTTAAACTATTAAGATGAAGATATTTTTTTAATATTGGCAGAAGAGGTTTGAAAGAAATAAACCTTAAATCAATGTCTAATCTCTTTCAAGAAACAGGAAGGAAATAAAAACTTTCATTATCATGATCAGTGCTACAAGAACTGACCACCGTTGGACAACTGAAATATTATACTGGATACCAAAGGACAAGAAACGACGAAGAAGACCACCCGAGAAATGGGTGGATGAAATCCGAAAGCATATCAGAGTGACATAGAAGAGACTGGCTAAAGACAGGAAGTACACTGTTAAAACTTTTGTGGTAGGTCGCACCAAAGAGTGGTGATACACCAGCTGCAAAACTTTCTAAGAAAAGATACACCACTGTGTGGTCAAACAAAACCCAACAACATGGTGCAACTTTGTACTACGTTATGGTGCAAGGCTGCACCACATTATGTGCAAGGTTTCGCCATGTTGTCGGGTTTTATTTGCCCCACACAATGGTGTATCTTTTCTCAGAAAGTGGTGCAGCTGATGTAACACCACATTTTGGTGCAACCTACCACAAATTTTTAACAATGTGGTGGATGAGACTAGGAGATGTCCTCTTATTCTTCTTTACATCACATGAAAATTTTGCGTAGGGAGCATAGCACCAAGCAGCAGCAAAATTCAATTCGTGATAAAATTCCAAACGCAGAGGTAGTACTTTTTCTCTTTTAATTCAAATAAATCTAACACCTGTGGTCCTGCAAAGATTCATATGTGTGACAACTGATTTACAAGTTACAAGTCATTGTGATATAAAATGAAAAAAAAACATTCTTAATGCAGAAATTAAGTTACTGTTTTGCTTTCAAAGTCATGTTATAACTGAGAATTCTTCAGACAAAATCCGAAAGCTTTCGTGCAATCTATGCCACTTTCACCAATCCTCCAGGCCCCGAGAAACTTGGTCAAGCTCTTGGAATATGTTCGACTTCTTGAAACGCTTGTGCTAAAGTATCTGAAAAGTAGGAACATATTAATAGATAGAAAAAAAAATCTGAAAACACTCGTAAATTAGCAATTTTCCTCACAGATATTTCAGATATTTCCAATGGAGAAGACATTAGAACCCCAATACAACGAGTTACCAAAAGTCAGTAGTTCGCATGCATTAAGAAAATTGGTAGTCTATTTGTAATTTCACTCAGATCTGTGTCGATCCTTTCGCTTTACATGACGTTCCGGTGACCGAGTGGTTAAATGCTCTTGACTAACCGGCCTAGACTCGAATCTCGAATGAAGCAGCGCTGGTGTGTCTGACATACAACACTACCTATGAACAAGCGATCTCTTATAGACTTAGATGCTCATGAGGTGTCGTTAAACCTCCAAACAAACAATCCTTCATGTATCATCACCAGTAACAACCTTTCTAAATCCACTTCTGGATGACAGTCTCTCAAATTCTCTTCCACAACTATGTCTTGAGCCACCATGGTCTTTTGCATCACTCCAGTATGACTTCGAATTTCACCCATTTCCCATCTGGTCTTATTTTGAATCTTTCCTTGCCCCTTAATTATCCAGTCTAGTATTTCAGTTGTCTAAGGGTTGTCAGTTTCTTTAGGAATATGTCCAAAATATTACCGCTTTAAAGCCTATTTTGATCATGATTGTGATGACTGGACAGGAGCATGGTGATATTTCTTTGCTTACTTCCCTATTTATGGTTTATATTTGTTCTTCATCATACATCCTCCTCATCCCATTTTGTGTAAATAAGATGCTCTTTCTATTTTGTGACGAGAGCTTTATTAATCTATCCTTTAAAACATTAACAAAAACGTATTTACAGTTTATTCAGCTTTTCCGTTGGTGACCCAACGAGCAGCATCCTTATTCATCCTACCATTCCCGTTTCCTGGCTTCATCTCCCCGTCTTTCCATCTACTAACCTCTCTCTCCATAATCCTGCTCTCGGGCTTGCCAACCTTCGTCAACCTTGACGATTCTCCGAACAACCCGCTTTCCTATCTAAATTGCCATACCGTCGTTATTTGTTTATCTTGACTCCCCTTTGACCTTGGAGCGTCGTTGGACACCTTAAGAACGGAATTTACAACATGTTGCATCATACAATTTTTACATTTTCAGAGGATCGTGACAATGCTGTCATCTACTCTTGCCATTTTCCTGATTCATAAGTTCCCTTTCCTATCTATCTTGGTGACACTAAGCATGCACTTCTCTCGAGCTGTCTTTATGTGTTTTTTGGTTCAAGTTCATTCCATCATCATCATCGACAACCATTCTGAATCTTCTACTGGATGGAGGTGTTCCGAAGTCTCTTCCACAACTCTTTGTCCTGGGCAATTATCTTCGATGCTACTCTGGCATGTTTTCGAATTTTTCCACACATCTCCAACGTGGTCTTTTTGTGAGTCTTTTCCTCTCTAATATTACAGTTATCCAGCGGTCGTCAGTTCTAGCAGTATGTCCAGCTCATTGCCATTTCAAGAATCTTACTTTGATCAATGTCATCTTGTCATTTTCCTGATCCACGAGTTCTTATTCCTATATCTCTTGGTTACACTGAGCACGAATCTCTACAGGCTTCTTTGAGTTCTTCTCAGCCTCTGTATGTCTTTTTAGTTAAGGTCCTTGTCTCTTGTCCATAAGAAAGAACTGGAAGCATACACAGATTAAATACACTTTTCTTTTAAGGCTTATAACGATAAATTGCTCTTTAAAATTGTGCTATTTCTTCCAAATGTAATCCAGCTAAGTTTCACACGCATGTTAATTTCTTCCTCGATCTGGCCCTTGCTTGATATCTGTTGTCCAAGACATCAGTTACAACTAAATTCATGTCATCAAGCACTTAATCTTCAGGTCTTGTGTAGGTGTGTAAGTCATAAAAGCTGTCTACGTACGATAAAATACATTATCCCTGCTGATACTATAGACTAATTTAAAAAAACTTTATTCACAAGTAAAAGCAAGTTAAAAGCGAGATCTTTCGGGATCCCTAGATCCCATCTTCAGGCTTAAGGCCATAAAGAACAACAAGTGGTCCACTTATATACGATCAGGTTTAACCCATGATGCAACGCAGTGGGCGTTGACATCGGTCAACATAGCAAATCAAAAACAATCAATAGTTCGAAGAAATGTAAGGTAATACAATATTGTTCGTAGTGGTTCCGGGCATATCGATGGGGATTAGTTTTTTCCATATGTGAGGAATGAATGACGGAAGTTCTGAGTTACAGCATAAAGGCCCATATGAATGGATATATAAGCTCTCGGAGAGGAAAACATTTCCCCTTGTTACTTTAGAGTTCAAAACCACTGCGTTCTTCCAGTCAGGTATTTTCCCCTCTTGGTCCACAGTTTCAGTTAGTGCTGTGTTGGTGGAGCCTGACCTCAAGTAATATTGGTGTTCCGATAATCGTACTTTTAAGGTCCTGAGAGTCGAACCTATATAATATTTCACATCCTCTGGATTATTAGGGTTGACTAAAGGTATGCGGTATACACCGGGTCTATATAGATCGGGAATCACGTCACGATCAGTTCTGATAATAGAAAAGATGTTATGAGTCGAGACTCCAAAACCAAGTCCATATTTCTTGCATGTTTTTCTAAGGATGGTCACAAGTGGTTGAGAAAACTCAGTCTTGCCTATATACCGTAAAGTTGTTTTTGGAGTAGTTAGGGTAGTAGATCGAGTTCGTTGAACTATATTCATGAAGCGTCCGAAGTACGAATCCGGGTACCCAAAAGATCGGGCCATAGTCCGAATGTACTTAAGTTCATTGTCCAGGGCGTACGTAGACAGCTTTTATGACTTACATGTTCCTTTCGTGCGAAACACAGTTTTTATCGGGTCTTGTGTAGGTATTTTACATTAATTTTGTTTTCTGGAAGTTCATCTTTAATCACACTTCTTAACTCTTGTTAGCAAGTTGCTGGATCATACTCTGCAGCGTTGAGGGAGTACTTGCAAATATATCACTATGTCATCAGCAAAATTCCATATATGAATCTTCAATTGTTACAAGCAAACATATGTAAACTTTTAGTACAGTACAGCAGTAACGTTGCACAACACTTTCTGAGCAGTTATCACTAGCTACATGGTTAAAATGAGGACGAACTGGTCTTCTCTTAGTCCAATCCAATGTACTAAAGTGTTTGATCGGATAAGATCAGAATTTGTAGTGGCTAGTCCATTTCAACCGTTTCGCCCAGCGCGAGACATGTGAATAAAGATTTATGGGCTCTGTATTACACACACCGGTCACTGAATTAGAAACCTTTATGCTTACGTACGTAAACATACTTACGCGACGTAGATGCAAAATACGTGGTCACGTGCGTCATCCCGTGGCATCGGCAACTATTTATGACTGCTTCTCGTCAGTAATCGTCAGTAGTATTGATCACAATGGGAAAAACGAAGGATCTTTCGAAGTTCGATAAAGAGCTTATTATGGGTACCTGTTTCGCTGGAGCGATGATTTTGAAAAAGAGCGGTGCTCACTAGTTTTTCAATAGATAAGATATTCTGGATGTTTAATCAGTAGAAAATAACCCACATTGTCTGTCTAAAAGGCGTGACTGTGGCGCGACGACAATCTGTCAGAAACGAGATCGCTGTCGTCTCAGAAGGCTTGCACGGAGAAACAGGACTTCCTGTGCGTAGCAATTGACCGAAGTATTGAATGAAGTCTATTCCTGACCCATATCTCAGGAAATTATACGCAGGGAATTGAAAAGGATCACTATTGGCAATCTATATGGACATTACTGATTTCTACGAAGAACCGGAAAGTTCGCCTACAGTGGTGTCACCAACACCGTGATTGGACACTGGAAAACTGGAAAAAATGATGTGGTCCTATGAGTCGCGGTACACCTTGTTCTGTACCGACAGTAGTCAGAGAGTTTGGTGGGAGCCCAGGAAGCAATGGACACGGCTCGCCTTGTAAACACAACTCAAGGTTCTAGCGGTAGTGTCATGGTGTGGGGGTTCGTTCTGTTGGTACAGAACAGGTCACCTGATATTGCTGAAATGTCGGGTGTCCTCCAAGGACTATCTGAACATTGTTGCCCATCAAGTCCATGCTGAAATGTTGATTTTTTATTCAGAAGTGGACTGCTGTTTCATGGACAAAAATGCTACTCTCCATCGCGCAAAATGTGTTCAGCACTGGTTCAACGAGCATGACAGCGACTTCTACCATCTTCCCTGATCACCACAAAGCCAGGTATCTGAACCCCATTGAGAATGTGTGAAACATATTAAAAACACAGATCTGGGGCATAGTTCTCTTCAGTCCAGTCTGAGCGAGTTAAAGGACTGTCTGGAGAACGCTTGGTATGCTGCAGAAGTAGTTGCACTTCATCACCTCGTGGAATCTATGTCAAACCGCATACGCGCTATAATTTGGGAGGTCAAATTGAATAAAAGTTTCTAATTCAGTGGCAGGTATGTGTAAAAAAACAGCTTTACGATTCAACTGTTGATCTACATACACTGCTGGCCACCCAAAATGCAACACCAAGAAGGAAGCATCCGATTGGCCTGAAATTCGCAGCATGCGTCGCCCGCGAGAGGACATGCAGAATTACCATTGCAGGGCATATGCAAATCATGTGCGCCCGGCACGCCACCGAGAAGCACAATAAGAAAGGTGCACAGAAGGCAGGGTGTAAGTAGTGGAAGTGTGTTATGCTGCCGGACCTGTGCGTGGGAAGCTTCCTGATGCCTCGTCTCAGAATACGGCAGTCATTCCAGAAAGTTTTGGAGTTCGACAGAGGACGAATAGGGGCTTATCGCGACAGCGGTTTATCGTACCGAGACATCGGCGCCCGTGTGGGACGACATCCAGCCACAGTGAGGCGAGTATGGATTCGGTGGGTGCAGGAGGGACGGACGGACCGACGTGACCGATTGCCGCAGCCGTGGCACACCACAGAACGAGAGGAAAGGCATGTTGTGCGGCGGGCATTGACTGCTCGCACCGCCACATCGCAAACGTTAGCGCAAAAAATTAGGGTGTGTTGCCCAACAACCGTGTCAGCACGTACCGTCCGACGTCGTCTGCAGGAGAGGGGACTCGTCGCAGAGCACCCATTGCTTCGATTACCATTTACGTTGCACCACCGGCGAGTGCGGCAACAGTGGGGCGTTGAACGCCACACCTGTACTACGGAATGGCACGACATTGTCTTCTCCGACGAATCCCGCTTCTGCCTGCAACACCACGATGGTCGGATCCACGTGTGGCGGCACCGCAGTGAGAGACTGTATGACGCCTGCAATATGCATCGCCATACCGGTCCGTCGCCTGGCGTTATGGTTTGAGGCGCAATTGGATATGACACACGCACTCCTCTGGTACGCATCGCCGGTACACTCAACAGGCATAGTTACATCTCCAACGTTTTGGAGCCTGTAGTCCTCCCTCACCTGCAGGACCTTCCAGCGGCCACGTTCAAACAGGACAATACGCGCCCGCACATGGCACGCATCGTGCAACAATTCTTCGCGGCCCACCAGTTCTCCCCATATGTCGCCCATCGAACACGTCTGGTCGCTGATCGGCAACCGAGTGGCCCGGCAAGCACCACCCACGGCTACGCCTGATGAACTGTGGCAACGTGTGGAAGCAGCCTGGACGAACATTCCCCAAGCCCACATCCTAAGCCTCTTTCGTTCGATGCCGCTGCGTGTAGCGGCCGTTATTGCCAGCCATGGGGGCCACACGGAATATTGATGTCTGCGTGTTCCGCAAGAAGCACGGGCCTGTAAGCTCAATCGTTTCATCTTTGTATCTGTTGCTTGCCCCAACTGCCCATAGCACGTCGCACACATGGGTTGTGACAGAAGGGTGTAAGGTACCGGTCCCGTGGGGGAGGCAGAACCCCACAGGTCTCTAGGCCGAATCTGTCTGAGTGAAAGACTGTGGTTTCCGATGACTGACGGGCTAGCTATCGCAGCGCCGTCAGGGATCCTTTGAATCCCAAAATTTTCGAGAGAGTTCAACGTTTCCCTGCGAAGTCAACACTTTGACGGTGCAGGTAAAGTCATCAGCTAGTATCTGTTGTTATGTGTCCAGTAAAACTGGCTTTGCTATCTCGTTGCCACCCGCTGGATCCGCTGGTGTTCGTAACACAGTACTTTAAATAGAACTCAGTCAATGATGTTTCACAACATACGTGACACTCATCACACTTCAAATACAATCTGCTCACTCAATACAATCTGCATGTATCAACACAGCTCATACAAAAATCGCTCGTCGAATATAATCTACTCTCATAAGAATCGCACTGTGCACTGCTCACTCAGCTCTTATCTCAGAACACTTTACTTACACTAATTGCCCTTTTGTCCTTCTGTCAGGATGTAAACTTTTTCAAGCTCGTCGAGAGAAATTTCGTGACATTAAATTAGAAATTATTTAATGAGGAGAAGCTAAATTTACATAAAAATACAGAAATTCAAAACAGATGTTAAATTAGAGGTATACGTCACAGTACTGGCATACAAAATCAGAAAACCTTCAACTTGCAAACTAACAGAGAAGGCAGAAAAGCAAACTTCCAACCTCATTCGCTCTCACGAAGAAGGCCCTCGGTGGCTCAGCGGGTCTAAACGCTGATCACTCGTCCGAGTTCGAATTCCAGTGAGGCATTGATTTGTGTTTGTCTTATAGAACTGGCTCTCTCATTCCCTGGAACCAGTGGCCCGAAATTAAGGACGGGCGACTGCGTATAGCCCATCATGTTGCTAACGGTGGTCGTTAAGCCTAAAGAAGAAGAAAGCAGAAACACCAACCACATTCATCCCTTCAAGGTTCGTTTTGAAGTTTTGGCAGCTCGTAGAATCTCCTGAGAACTCTCATCCTGTCTTCCGTCGAATTTTGGAGATCAGCTAATGCTCCCCTAAGTACCTTGCCTTTAAATGTCCTGGCATTTCTTTTTTAATGAATCACCCTACTCATGCTAATACCTCAACTGGTCTTTGAGAAAAATACAAGGGTGCTCCCTTGGTATATAAAATTAAGAACTTGTAGTACACACTTTTTAAGCATGCAAATAAGTACGCTGATATTATTAGGCATGACTGTGCATGTATGCAAAACTCTTAAGTATAACGCTGTCAAGCAGAGGAAAAAGAAAACTTAAAATGAGCGTTTAATACCTGCATTTGCAGGCATAGTGAAAGCAGAGGAATTGTATCAGATGGGAATACACTGATATACACAAAGAAATAAAAACAAGAATGGAAAATACACGCTAATTATTCTTCTAATACTACAACTCATTACAGATAAACATTGTTTCTTGACGTTGATAACACTTAGAAGTCATTGACTGTTTAATTAAAGTAACTATCGTAACAGTTTCATGTTTGAGGTCTGTATTGTGAACCTGCCAAGAAGCACTCTTGGCAGGTGCAAAATCCCCTCTGCAGGATAGACTGTAAAACAATTTCCGAAATTCACGATCCACTTTTCATCATTTCTTTCGTGAATTAACGAAGCATATTTCTGAAACAGCCTTTTCCGTGAAATGACGGGAAAAACTCTGAATTTCACGGACTTAAAAATTCGTGCGCCAGAAAAAATTCTGAATTTTCAGAAACCTTTCCGCAATTCCTTTCTAATAGTGACGGTAAATTACTGTTTTCAAGATGTGTTAACGGAAAATTCTGAATTTTCAGAAACCTTTCCACAATTCCTTTCTTATGTTAACGAAAAAATTCCGTTCTCACATTTTTCGTATCCATATGACGAAACATTTCCGCCAATAGGAGAGATTCACAGGAATACTTGGTGGTTTGTTTAACTATTAAATTTCAATAGTCTCTCGAAGTCTTTGATTTTGAAGTTCAAGGAATATTGTGGATAGTGTATCGTATGAAATTTGGCCACTGTGGCACAGGATATTTCATTTTGTGCACCAGCGATTATATATGAGTATCATGTTACCGCAAAAAACCGGGTAATTAAGTTATTGTACAGGTGATTGTACAGTGTCTGTGTATTAGTCTGTGGAGTCCTTAAGACAAACGCTATATACAGGGGTTGTCCAAAATAGTGGAAACACCTTGAAACAATAGGTGTTAAGCCCCTAATATGGTGTGGGAGCACCCTTGGTATTTAAAAATGCTTGAATCCTCCTTGGAATGGACGCATACAAGTCCTGGATGTTGGTAAGTGGTACGTTGTACCATTCTTTATGGCGAAAGTGCTCCGATTCCTTGAGAGACGCCGGAGGAGGATTCAAGCAGTTTTAAATACAAAGGGTGCTCCTTGGTATTTAAAACTGTAGAGTCCCTGTGGTCTGTGTTTTCCAACACAGACCACAGGGGCTCTATGATTAAGTCCGGTGATTGTGCAGGCCAGGGAAGTTGTACAACTTCATCCTCATGTCCCTCAAACCATGAGAACAGTTCGACTTCTGTGAATCGGGGCATTATCATCTTGAAAGGTGCAATCCCCTTACGGAAACAATGTTTGCGCCATTGAATGCACATCGTCTGCCAAAAGATTGACATATTCACCGCTAGTGTTCCGTTCGTGTAAGGTGGATAATGGGACCTTGGGCAAATCAAGAGATCATGGCCCAAACCACTACGGAACCGCCCCCATGCTTCACTGTAGGAAGGAGACAGTATGGGTTGTAGGCTTCTGCGGGGGTTCTCCACACATAAACCCGTCCTGTGGTGGGGAATAGTGAGAAACTTGATTCATCGGAAAACAAGACATGTTTTTATTGATCCGCAGTCCATTTTTTTTTTATGTTCCTGGGACCACTGCCTTCTGCGGTAAATATTGTGCTTATGCAATTCCTTTCGCACGATATGGGTCGACACTGGGTTTTGGAGATATGCATTAAGCTCAGCAGTCACTTTCTTCGCTGTGGTCTTCCTCCTTGCAGTCACAATCCCCTTTAATGTCCTCCTGTCTCCCTCAGTGAGTTTGGTTTTCCTTTCCCAGTTGTGTCTCGCAGATGATGTTGCGCCGTGAACATTGTATGCTGTCATGACCTTCGACGCGGTATCTCTCGATACCCTCAATACCTGTGCCACTGTAGTTACCGATGCACCAACCAGACGGGCTCCCACAATCTGCTCTCTTTGGAACTTCGACAGGTCACTCATTGTGCCTTCACCTGGAACGAAATTATGCAAACACCAATTTACAATGCAATCACACAGACCCTTAAGACTATAAGCAACACTTTTTTTTACAAAAAATACAAAATTGTAGCTACATGCTCGTTTTACTTAAAAGGCAGGACATACCAAAGTCACTGTTTTCAGCAAGGCGTTTCCATTATTTTGGACAATCCCTGTAGCTATCAAGAGTAAATTCTATATTTAGAAGTTTTGTGAAATAATATAAAACATTACATTGCACCTTCTGTTAAAGGTAATTGAAAGTTATTGTCAGTTGATAAAAAAGATCTCAAACTCCAAATCTTTCTGTTGCCTCGAAAAATTACGATTAAAAAGTACGTAATTTGTAATAAGACCTCCTACGAAAAACACAAAATTATGACAAACGTATTAAAAAAATAAGTTCCAATAGAAAATAAAGTGACCAAGTCACTCGCATTAATGAAAAAAAATCCTTTTCGCCCAAATTAGTTTTACGTTGAATGCGAGTCTAACGCGTGTGACTTTCTGGCTCAGTGGTTAAGACACGCGGCTTCAACCCAAACGACCTGGGCACGATCACCAGCGCATACCTTTTATCTCGCGTAAGGACCGAAATATTCAGCATGTTTGACTTTGCGCAATTTCTGTCTAAATACGGAAAAACTTGAAACGGACTTTCCTGAAATGAACGGAATTACTGACTACGGAAAAACTGTGAAAATACGGAAGTTAACAAAAAACGGGCGCTTTTAAAAACGGAAATTCCGTTAAAAGACGGACACTTACCGCAACTTTGCCGCACGTTATTTTCAGAAATTTTACGTGAATTCACGCCACTTATTTCTTACAGTGTAATATAAGGATGAAGAAACAGATGAATGCAAGCACACACTGTACCTAGCAACCTGAAGGACATTTTTTTTTTTTTTAATTCTTTAAAAAGCTCCGAAATATCAGAGACACTAAATTCATTTTCTCGGTATAGTTAAACAACATATACCCCACCCGCCCCGGTGGCGCAGTGGTCTAAGCGATGGCCTCTGATCATTCGTCCGAAAGGGGTCCGGGTTCGAATCCCGGTGAGGCATGGATGTTGTGTTTGTCTTACGGCACTGGTTCTCTCCCTTCCCTGGAACCAGTGACCCTAAATTAGGGACGGGCGACTGCTTATAGCCAATTGAGTTGCTCACGGTGGTCGTTAAACCTTCAATCAAAAAAAAAAAAAAAACATACCCCCTAGTTTAATATCTAGATATATAATGAATTCGGCCTTTCCTTCTAAATTATAATGAATATAATGCTTCTTCTAATATATAATGAATGCAACTTCTTCTACTACTAATGGTTGTTGTGTTATTAATTATATCATGAATAAACTTTCCTGCTAGTAGTGTAGTAATAATAATGAACAAGCTTTTAACTGCTAGTAATGTTGTAGTAGTAATTAAGATGAATAAAGTCTTAATGCTGGTTGTTAATAATAACAACTAATGAAGTAAACCTAACAGCCAGACAGAGGTCTGACAGTACTATGAACTGAGAAAAACGTACTTACCAAGACAATCTTTTATTTGGTAAACTTCTATTATTTATCCACACTCACTTCATCGGTCACACAACTACTCGATATCTGGCTCTCACATAAACGAATATACATAAACGAATTTACACACGAAACAAAGCTCTCACCATACAACAACAGCTCTCTGACACATAAACAACCGCTCTCTTCATACAACAACCGCTCTCCTTAGGTATCGTTGAACGCGCCTATTTATACTGGCTACCACCACGTCATGACTTACACTCATTGCCAGATCTCATTCAGCGGGTGAAATAACATCTCGTTCAGTAAGAAGATAATTTACATAGCAAAAATAAAATAACCAGAGATAGTAAAATTCAAAAGGAAAGTGAATCTAGAGTATACGTTACAGATAGTTTAGTTCACAACTATTTCATTTAGGGAAAGGCCGATTCCCTTACAATTATTTTAAACACCTCTATCCCATACCGTTTCTGCCGACTATCTTACCTGCTGTGTATTTCAACTTCTGTGAGCCAGACTGGAATTTTTTTTTTTTTTTGCATCGGATACATACAGGCGTGACCAAGATATTCCATATGTTTGCAGCGTAAGACTGGCCAAGACTGCCTATGGTTTTTCCAAGTCTTTCTACAGTATAGTTAGGTCATAAATTGACATTTGCAGTTTTATCTTTCAGTTCCTATAAAACGGATAGGAAATTCTAGTTTCCTAAATCATGTCAAAGGTTCTCCTTGTATGTATTATTCAGTTTCTCTCCTTGCACAGAATTTTGCTTGTAGATACTGTAGTGTGAAGTATAGATGAATAAGACATGAGGTGCATACATTCCAGAGAACAAGGTTTCGTTGCACTGGAATTTTCTACAAGATTCCACGTGATTCTGGAAAATCAAAGAATTTTCTAAATGTTAGTCTTTTTTCGTACCACTCCCTCTGTGATGTGTTCATTACAACCAATATATTGGTAGTTAATGATATTTTTTATTTTTATTTACGCTTCTTTTTCATTATAAATTAATGACTAATTTCATCGTATTATTCACTCCATAATGTAAAAGCATAGAACAAAATATCAATTATACATACCTTAAGAACTTACTCCATGGCCCATTGGTCCGAAACTTCGCAGTCACTTTGGCAAATTCGCATATCGCAGTTAAATGGCAGTTGTTACTTGTGGATATAAGGCCATCTTTTCCGATTTTGCTGCTTGAAGGAACGGTAGAATTCCACAACTGAACAATTTTTTTCACTGCTTTTAACAAAACCAGTACTTTCTGGAACGATTTGTTGGGAGCATTGAAAGATCTGTGAAGCAAGCAGAAAGTATGAATTTGTTTTAAACGGTTTTTATTTTAATTATAAATAGATAATTTTTGGCGATGTAATAACAACACATGGAAAACTTCTAACGATTTTAAATACTCTCATGGCGAGATCATTATGACCACCCCCTATCTCCACGAATTGACGCGTCCGACAGCACTTAGATGAGACGTCAACGATCTTCCTGGGATGTAAATAGGTGGAATGGAGATGGCCTGACAGTTCGTCATTACGAAGCCCCTTACGATACAGAAAGGGAAGGACTTATCTGACAATGATTATCGGCACGAAGAAAGTGGGGACAGCATCTCAACAACAGTAGGCTTTGTTGTCTGTTCGAGGGCCAACGTAGTGAACGTATTTCGAGAATGGTCTGAAAAGGGACACATATCCACCCAACGTGTTGGAAAGGGAAAAACAACCAGTACTTGACAGTCGAAGTGAACGGCATTTCTCATGAGCAGACAAGGGCAACAGGCGGCTCACGATCCCTTAATTAATTGCAGACTACAATCAAGGAGCAATGAGAAACGTTTCCGGGCACACAGTCCAGCGGATACTCATACGCATGGGCATAAAATATCGGTGATCTGTGCATGGGCATAACGAGTCGGTAGTCAGTGCGTGGCATAAGGATTATGTAGTCCGTGTGTGGGCATAAGGATTCAGTGGCCCGTACGTGGGCATAAAGAGTCGATGGCTGGTGCGTGACATAAGGAGCAGGTGGTCCGTTTGGGAGAATAAGCATTCGGTAGTCTGTGCGGAAGCATAAGTATTTGGTAGTCCGTGCGGGACCATGAGTCTGCTGTCCGTGCGTGGGCATAAGGAGTAGGTAGTCCATGCGTTCATAAGGAGTCGGTAGTCAGCGCATAGGCATGATGAGTCGGTGCTCCGTGAGTGGACATAAGGAATGGATAGTCGTGCGTGCATAAGGAGTCGGTAGTCCGTGTGTGGACATGATGAGTTGGTGCTCTGTGCGTGGGCATAAAGAGTAGGTAGCCGATGCGTGCATAAGGAATCAGTGTTCCGTGCGTGGGCATAAGGAGTCGGTGCTCCGTGCATTGGAACAAGGAGCAGGTAGTCGGTGTGTGGGCATAAGGAGTCTGTTCTCCGTGCGTGGTATAAGGAGTAGGTAGTCTGTGCGGAAGCATAAGTATTCAGTAGTCCGTGAAGGAGCATAAGTATTCGGTAGTCCGTGCTGGAGCAAAAGGGGTTGGTATCCGTGCATGGGCATAAGGAATTGGTGGTCTGTACGTGACATAAGGAGACGGTGGCCCGTGCGTGGGCATAATGAGTCGGTGGTCTGTGCGTGGGTATAATGAATCGGTGATCCGCGCGTGGGCATAATGAGTCGGTGGTCTATGCGTGGGCATAAGGAGTCGGTTGTCCACGCACGAGCATAAGGAGTCGTTGGTCCGTGTATGTGCCATTATTGTTTTTCGACTGTCATCAAAAACTTCACCAGCAGTGGACACGAGAACGCCGAAATTGGCATTGAGTGACTGGGCCTGGAAAACAATCTTCTGGTCCGACGGGTCCAGGTTCCAACTCCAACATGCCAATGGAAAGATTCGCAAATTTAACACCTGTCTGGTGAACAGCCGCAATCAGGCTGCACGGTCTCACGGAAGCAATCCTATTGCGTCGGTATTATGGTATGCGGATCGTTCCCATGGACTTCACTGGATTCAATTGTCACCGTAGAACACACCCTTACCGCCATACCCTACCTATACATTGTTTCGGACCATCTGTCACCCTACATTGTGACCATGCATCCGGGTGGCACTGGACACTTTCAGAAAAACCAAAATGTTTCGAGGATGGTGCCCAAGCATTTCGTGTGTTCCCCATGACAACCAGACTCCCTGACTTAAATCCCATCAGACATTTGTGGAATGCAGCAGAGAGAGTCGTCTGTCGATACCAATACCTTGCTCCGTAGCCGAACTCAGGGTGGTCATTCTGTACATCGGTGGTCCGTACATGGGCATAAGGGGTATATGTATCTAAATAACTGAGGTACCTTCCGCGGTCTAGTTGAGTCGATGTTACGCAAAGTGCAAATGGTTGTCACGGTAAAAAGTGGCCAAACACACGATTAGGTAGGTGTTCATAATATTACGGATTATGAGTCTACATACGTACCTCTATGCTATCAAAAGATACCGGACATGCTTCCCTGTCGAATCAGAATCGGCCAATTGGTTGTGCCAGTTCACATCGTGAGTAGACTGGTACACCTGGTTATTAAGTGCATTATCATCAGTAAATTTGAAAATTTCCTGTAAAGCTTTGTCGAAATGTTTAAATTCCCAAAGAAGAAAAAAATGCCGCGCCGGTGGTGCAGTGGTCTAAATGCTGGTTTCTGATTATTCGTCCGAGATTGGTCCGGGTTCGAACCCCGGCGAGGTATGGATGTTGTGTTTGTCTTACGGCACTATCTCTCTCCTTTCCTTGGAATCAGTGGCCCTAAACTAGGGACGGACGACTGTTTATAGCCCATTGAGTTTCTCACGGTGGTCATTAAACCTTCAATCAAACCAAAGAAAAGTCAGATATGACAGTAAACTTTTAAGAACGGAAACTGTAGTCAAACAGTATGGAAATTAGTTTAAGAAAGAAAGAAAAACTGAGAGCATTGCGTGAGAACTGAGGTCAAAGAACTTTGATGCAATAACATATATCATAAAATCAACATCCGCCTTTGCTGGATACGCTTAAAGGCGGGTCCAGTTTGGGTCTGAAACACAAAATTTTCACTCGAATCCATTACTTTAGCTGAGTGACAGAACTTTTGCTCTTTCAGCATCTAATTCTTTTCGACTCTCCGTCCAAACAGTATTTAATTGCGTGTTGAAACTTTCACTTTGTCTCCCCGGTGGCAAGAGAAATAGCGACCGGGAGAGGGGGGACGTTGCTGCCAGGAGCCAGTCTATGGGGGCCCAAAAAGTTTGGAATATTTTTTTTTTTTTTTTTTTTTTTTTATTGGAGGTTTAACGACCACCGTGAGCAACTCAATGGGCTATAAGCAGTCGCCCGTCCCTAATTTAGGGTCACTGGTTCCAGGGAAGGGAGAGAGCCAGTGCCGTAAGACAAACACAACATCCATGCCAGACCGGGATTCGAACCCGGACCCCTTACGGACGAATGATCAAAGGCCAGCGCCTTAGACCACTGCGCCACCGGGGCGGCAGGAATATTTTCTTTTTGATTGGTGGTTTAACGACCACCGTGAGCAACTCAATGGGCTTTAAGCGGTCGCCCGTCCCTAATGTAGGGCCACTGGTTCCAGGGAAGGGAGAGACCCAGTGCCGTTAGACAAACACAACATCCATGCCTCACCGGGATTCGAACCCTGATCCTTCCGGACGAAAAGGTTGGAATGATGTTGCTGCTAAAGTTGGATATGCGCCATGGAAAGTAACTTTATAGAATGGATTTTTTTTTCGAAGTTAGCGACCACTATTAACAACTCTAAGAGTTACGAGCAATCGCCCGTCCCTAATTTAGGTCAACTGATTCCACGGAAGGAAAAGAGCCACAGTCATCAGACAAATGCACGACCCATTCCTCACATGGGACTCAAACTCGGGCCCATTGCAGACGAATAGTCAGAATCCAGTGCCTCAGATCACTGTCACTGGTGTGGCGATAGATATTCTATTTTTGTTTTTAATTTGCCATTTTGTTAGATGCTATGCGTTTTTGGTGCTCCTCAATTCTGCCCGGAACTGATTCATACCATTCACTTTTGTTTTGCTGTCTAACATAGGCTAAAGCATATTATGATATGCACTTAAATTTCCTTTGAGTATACTTTCACAATATATTCAATACAGAAATAGAACACATTTTTCTCGGGTAGGTATTTAGCGATACTCAAGTCACTTCCCGAAACAACTTTCTCAGTCGCCTGTGCTGTTGTTTTCCAATGAGATGCAAATTACAGATCTTAACCCCTGGCTCCAATCACCTTCACTACACCACTACCGATGGCCGAGTGATCTGAGGCACGAGCTTCTGATCATTCGTCATAGATGGGTCCTGGTCCCTGTTCGTTTTTTTTTTATTATTTTGAGGTTTAACGACCACCGTGAGCAACTCGATGCGCTATAAGTAGTTGCCCGTCCCGAAGTTAGAGCCACTTGCTCCAGGGAAGAGAGAAAACCTGTGCCGTAAGACAAACTCAGCATCAGTGTCTCACCGGAATTCGAACCCAGACCCATCTCCGACGAGTGGTCAGAAGCTGGCACTTAGACCACTGCGCTACAGAGGCGGCGTGTTCCGGTTGAGGTGTGAGTTGAGTGTTCGCCCGATGGCGCTGTCTCTCTCCATTTTCTAGAACCAATGGTTCTAAATTAGGGACGGGCGACTGTCTATAGCTATCGGCGCTGCTCATGCTGGTCATTGTTTCCCCTACCCCTCCCCAAAATTGAAACAGTAGCCACGTACTCTTTTCTTTGTAGATAATTTATGCAATTCATCTTTCGCATGCGAAAAGTTTTTGCGCTGGCATCTCATCATTCGTTCGAGGTGGGTCTGGGTTTGAATCCCAGTGGAACATGGATGTTGCGTTTGTCTTATGGCACTGGCTCTCTCCCTTACCTGGAACCAGTGGTCCTAAATTAGGGACGAGCGACAGCTTATAGCCCATCAAGTTGTTCAGAGTGGAAGTTAAACATTCAATCAAAAAAAAAAAAAAAAAAGAATACCTTTATGGGTGTGAAATAAAATAAGTGATTCGAGTGTAAATAGTGTATTTAGTTTCGTAAACAACACATTGCATTTATTCGGGTCACTCATGACCGTACCGAGCTACAATCTGGTACATACTAAGCGGAATTAAATCATGACAACAAACAATAAGGTTTACTAATTCGTGACATTGAGCTGTATGTACTTAGGTAGGATGGATTAAAAATGTTATTGTCGTAAACCCAATGTAAGAAGACATGTGAGCCATAAAAACAAATATTTATTAAATGGCAGCGGCAATGGTATTTCGACTGTTCACTTTGATTATTATACAATATATTATTCAGACTTAGATAAACGTAAGAAACAACATCGATAAATGTGATGTAGCTGCAGAAGTGTGCGCACGTTTTTTCACGGCTCCTCGTTCACTGATAGTGTTTGACGTTTTTACCGGTGTCTGTCGTACCCGTGCGCCGGGCGTTAGACTGCGTCTGTCGTCGAATTGAGATTGACGTTGGATTATCGTTCTGTTACTTCTGTACTTTATTCGTTTGATTTATCTTAACACACAAAGTTAGTGTGTTAGCTATTGTGTTCTTTTGGTGTTTGCGAAGCGCAACATCTGTTGTGCTTGGTGTTCGGCAACCTGGCTCAAGGTGGTCGCTGAGAATGTCAAACAGTTTGTAGCTCTGAGTGAGACTCGAATCCAAGCTCCTAATTCTTCTTCAACAACTAATTTGGAAACAATCACATCAACTATTAAGAAATCTTCATCTAGTTTTGTGCCATCTCCTGCTTTCATTAGATCAAAGCCACTTGCTACAGCCCAGGGGTTGGGTATGTTACCTCCACTGCGCCCCCTCCCTTCTTCTACTCTTCTGTTGCGAAACGCTTAGTGTCTTCCTCGTCTGCTACAAATACTGTACTTCTGGTCACTTTCCCATGGCACCTGCAATCATACGAAACAATGATGTGCTCAGGATTAAAATAAGCGACTCATCCCCCAAAGGTAAGGAATTAAACTCCGCTCTCCTTCTAAGTGTGTATTTTCCTTCATTGCGCGATATGCTGTTACCTTTATATCTTGAGGAAGTGGTGAAAGATTTTCCGAAAGGAAGCATTGAATCTGCAACTCGGTCCGGTGGTGGTGTTACAGCACACTTTTGCGATGAAGATTCGGTTCGTCGCATTTTAGTCAATGGAACTGACATCCGTAATGTTCATCTCATCCCCACCCTACTGTTCGATGCCATATTACTGAGAATCTTTCACCAGTACCTACATAAATCCCGGATTCCGTACTTGTCGCTGCACTAGGTACTCTTGACAAAAGTGGTCGGTGAGACCAAACGTCTTCCTTCTGCACCGAGAGATTCTCCTTTCGCCAATGTTAGAGGGTTATCGCCGTCAATATCGGCTGGTGTTTTCTTCTGAAGAAGTTACTAACATTAACTGACCACAAACCCTTGAATTTAGCATTGAAACGGGTTATGTTTTTGATCTTTTTGCTTGTATACAGTGCGTTTGATGTAAATGCGAAGGTCATCTCGCAGCAGAATGCTGACATCTGAAACAACTGCTGTCCCCTCAGCTTCAGCGTCAGAAATTCCTTCATAACCACCTGTTTTACATTCTTCAGCCATTTCTGCTGACGCGACTCCTAGCACTGTTTCTTCCTCCCCTGCGTCTGCCAGTTTGCTACCACCACACCCGTTAACTCTGCATAGAGTTGTTTCCCACCTTCCTCCATCAATTACAGATATTTTTTCTCTGTCAGTAACTGTTGACGATTCACTTACGGTGAATATTTCTCCCCTTTTGAATCTGCCTAAAATCTCTAATGACAAAGTTCAAAGTGTGCGAGCACCTGGAATGTGTGCGGAGCCTCGTGTCTCTCTTAAACGGAACAAAACGTTCTGGTATTCAGGAGAGGACTGCTTCTACCTCATCCCAATATTCTTCCAGGCATTCTGTTGCAGGTGAACCTGTTTCTGTAAGTATTCCATTAGCTTTTTTTGCTAATGGTAATCACCCTAATTCTAGTGATGCAGCTTCTGCTGATATAAATGTTGATTATAATCACACTGATTCTAGTGATGCAGCTTCTGCTCCTGCTGATAGAGATGATTCGGAAGATTCATATTACGTGGAAGTAGCTACACAGTCTCTCGCCCCAGCCCTACTACTCTCTATGCTCCAAGTAGGGCATCACTAGTTGATATTCCTCTTTCTGCTTCTAAACATGTAGAAAAGCTTCCTTTTTAAGACATTATCTCCAGTGGTTATGGCTTTTGACATACTTGGTTTTTGTCACTTGCATCGTGTTATCTTTAGATTAACTCAATATGACGTCAACTATTTGGATGACCTTCCTGATACTCTTATGATCCGCAAGTGTATTTGGATACTTTTCTCCGAGTTTTTTTGTCATCGAAATCGTCAGACCCCCTCTTAAGCCTTTACCCTGTTACATGCTGTGCCCTGAATTACGACTGCGCTGTATTTTTGAATTATTGTTTTAATGTGTTTTGCTTCATGAATATGACCGAGCGCTTTTTTCCAAATGATTTTATGGGACTCCTACTGTTCAAAAAGAATTTTGGAGTTTTTTTTTTTTTTTGTCATTTCAGAAAGCCTCTTACAGGCTTAGTTGATATGCTATCACACATAATTTGTAATTTACTTATTCACTATGATTATAGCTTTGTGTTCGTGTTTTACGTGTTGATGATACGAACTGTAATTGCCGCCCCGGTGGCGCAGTGGTCTAAGCGATGACCTCTGATCGTTCGTCTGAAAGGAGCCTGGGTTCAAATCCCGGTGAGGCATGGGTGTTGTGTTTGTCTTACAGCACTGGCTCCCTCCCTTCCCTGGAGCCAGTGACCCAAAATTAGGGACGGGCGACTGCTTATAGCCCATTGAGTTGTTCACGGTGGTCGTTAAACCTGCAATAAAAAAGAAGAAATTACGCACGTACATCGTTTCATCTCTACACTAAGTGTGTGTGTATGTGTGTGTCTCACTTCTGCATGCCTCGTATATACAGATTTGGGATTCTATTAACTGAACTGTATTTTAGTCTTTTTTTTTTACTGAAGGTTTAACGACCACCGTGAGCAACTCAATGGGTTATAAGCAGTCGCCCGTCCCTAATTCAGGGCCACTGGTTCCAGGGAAGGGAGAGAGCCAGTGCCGTAGGACAAACACAACATCCATGCCTCACCGGGATTCAGACCCGGACCCCTTCCGGACGAATGATCAGAAGCCATCGCTTAGACCACTGCGCTACGGGGGCGGCGTATTTTAGTCTTCACAAAGTTTGCAACTTTGTGTGCGAGTTGATGACATGAATTGTGATTACGTACTACGTTTTCTTCCTGCGCTATGAGTGTCTTCATTCATCATGACGTTTCTGTGCCGCCCCGGTGGCGCAGTGGTCTAAGCGATTGTTTCTGATCATTCGTCCGAAAGGCGTTCGGGTTCGTATCCCGGTGAGGCATGGATGCTGTGTTTGTCTTACGGCACTAGCTTTCTCCCTTCAGTGAAACCAGTGGCCATAAATTAGGGACGAGCGACTACTTATAGCCCACTGAGTTGCTCACGGTGGTGGTTAAACCTTCAATCAAAAAAAAAAAAAGACGTTTCTCTGTGTTACCTATCACTTTGTCCATTTCGTCCACGTTCATTTCGTCCTCAGAATGAATGGAACACCGCGGAAATTTTGTTTTGATGGAATTTTTGTTACTAGACAGAAAAAAAAAGTCCGCGGACATTGTTTACATGCGAATTTTTTTTTTCCTGTTTAAGTTTTTGGATTGAAATATAAAGATTTTAAATGTTATTTCACGTAAAACGAGGAACTCAACTTTGAAGAGCTTTTTAACTCTTGTGTATGGTACGATGTCAATGAAATAAATCAAATTTTATTCCAATGTCCATAAATGTGTTGGATTGAAAAGGGAAATTTTGGACCCCCTTTCTCCTTTATGTAAAAAGTCAATTCTTCTCTCCTCGCAAATTCACAGCAAATCTCAAATCTAAACTTTTTTTCACCATTATACTTTTATGGATTTTTTTTCTCACGTTAAATAGCAGTGACACATATAAAGAGCATTGCAGTTCATTCGTATGAAAATTAGTAATACGGAAATTACAAACAATTAATAATCAAGTTAAAAAGTGTACCAAAAAGATAAGAACTATATATGAAAACAATATACAAGGTGTATTTCAAAACATTAAAAGATTGTTTTTGTAAAACTTTGATTTATGTCATAGTGATTCACATCGTATCGTACAGAGTTAAAAAGCTCTTCAAAGTTCAGTTTCTCGTTTTATTTGTTTGATGCATAAGTTCATGCCGTTTTATTTCACGAGTGTTTCCCAGATCAGTAGTGACGGTGCTGATGGCCAGTTGTATATCAAAAAGTAGCCAGTACTGTCGTGTATCTAAATCATATTGCGTTGTGTGATTGTGGCTAATGGTTTTTTGGTTCGGAAGTATGGAGTGTCAAGTAGAGAGGAATAAACATTTCCGACATCTGCTCCTCTACGAGTTTAACAAGAGATCCACAGCCGCCGAAGCTACTCGACAAATTTGTGCTGTGTATGGGGAGGATGCTATTGCTCCGAGGACAGTCCGCAAATGGTTTGAGTAGTTCCGTGGTGGCAATATTGACCTCAACGACTCTCCACGTTCAGGTCGTCCATCTCACTTTGATGATGATCATTTGAACCATCTCATCCACTTTGATCCGAGTCAAACCACCCGCAAATTGGCCACTCAGATGAACTGTGATCAGGCCACAGTGGTGTGACACCTGTAACGTATGGGAAAGGTCCAGAAATTGGGGTCTTTTGTGCCTCACACTCTCACCGAGGTCAACACGAATCAACGTGTTGCCATATGTGCTTCTTTACTCGCCCGTTATCGCGAATGTTTTCAGCAACACAAACCTTTTCTGTCACGTATTATTACTGGAGATGGAAAGTCGTGCCTGTACGTTAATTTCGGGCATCGGAGGGAATGGTTAAACCCAGGGAAGACGCCCACACCACGTCCAAAACATGACCTTCATCCTGCGAAGATCATGCTGTGTGTCTGGTAGGACATGGGAGGCATTATTCACTGGGAAATGCTGCCGAGGAATCGGACCATCAACGCTGTTCTGTATGGTGAGCAACTCCGCCGTATGGAGGGAGCAATTCAGCAGAAACAGTCACATCGGCGCCATGGTGTCCTTTTCCAACATGATAACGCATGCCCTCGCAGTGCAAACATGACCAAAATGGCCATTCAGGATATGAAATGGGAGATCCTTGCACATCCGGCCTATTCCACAGATGTCGCCCCTTCAGACTATCACCTGATCCTATCTCTGTCGAATGCACTCCGTGGCAGAACGTTCAACAATGATGTTGATCTCCAGAATTTCCTTGATGGTTTCTTCGCAGCAAAACCTGTACGCTTTTTCAAGAATGGCATTGCAGACGTTGGAACACCATCGTTAACATAGTTCATTGATTCCGTTTTCCTTTCTGAACATTCCTGTAGTGCGGTGAAAAAAACGTCATGAACTTATGCATCAACCCAATACTTTAAATAATATTTAAAGTCATTATGCATTGTGATCTAAAAATTTAAAACAGGCAAACAAATCGCATGTAAGTCATGTCCACTGACCTTTTTTTCTCTGCGTAGTAACAAAAAATTCATCAGATCCAAAAATTTCCACGGTATTTCATCCATTCTGAGGACAAAGTGGACGGTGGACTAAATGAATAGCAAAGTGAACGGTAGACAAAGTGAACTGCCGAAGAAATGAACTGGACCAAGTGAACATAGCGAAATGAATACGGACAAAGAGACACGTCACCGTTTCTGTGAAAATATTATTACTAACTTAAATTGCATCAGCTCAACTCTCGGACTTTTTTTTAACACGTCTTTTTTTAAAAAGCCCGTGCTTATGTTATCGGTTTGTCTGTGGACACTATATACTTCTCAATGCAAAAATTCTTTTTGCATTGAGAAGCGTGAAATATACCAATGATGACCCTTTATTTCGATTTTTTTTAAGATGAACAATTTCGACGCTAGAGGGCGTAAATGCAGATGATATCGAATTCAAAATAAATTTTATTCCATGTGTTTGCTTCTAAACATCCGACTGAAAAAAATTATTTTACCAATGGATTCCATCTATGCCGAAGAGTATTTTAGGTATAGTCACTTTTCAAGTTACGCATAGATTTTCCGCTAAGGGGTGTAAAAGTAAATTGCTTTTCCCCCGATATCTCTACTTCTAAAACTTTGATTTGATTTTTTTTAGTGGATACAGCTCCCGATGGGAAATCTTTTGAATATATTTCTAATATTTGGTAAAGAACGGTTTGGCGACCAAGGGGCATAAGTGTTTGCCACAAAATCTGAGTTTTTGAAATCTCGATTGAAATAAATCGTTCGTGGACCGATACCACTCATGTCGATAAACCTTTTTGGAACATTTTCTTCATAAAAGAATGCATGGTTTCTCCGCCAGGAGGCGTAGATGTATATCTTATTTTTGTCAATATCTCTACTTCCAAGAGTCCGATTTAATAAAAATCCTTCTTTGTTGGATAGCGTTTTTGGTGCGAAATGTTTTTCATATAATTTAAAAATTCCAAGTAATTCATAGACTTTCCGCTAGGGGGTCATAAGGTAAATTCGTTTTCCCCGATATTTCTGCTTCTAAAACCTCGATTAGAAAAATTCTTTCTGTATCGCATACAGGATCTGATGGGCAATGTTTTCCATATAATTTCTAATATTTGGCAAAGAATGGTTTCGCCACCAGGGGGCATATGTGTTAATTTCTGCTTCTGATGTATGTGCAGTAAAATCTGAGCTCTTGGAAACTCGACTGAAAAAATTATTTCCTGTACCGATATCGCTCACATCGAAAAACCTTTTGAGAATACCTTCTTAAAATAATGCATGTTTTTTCACGTCAGGGGGCGTACATGCATATCTAATATTTATCAATATTTCTACTTGTAAGAGTCTGATTTGAAAAATTCTTCCTTTGTAGGAAAGCGTTTCCACTGCAAAATATTTCTCATATAATTTCATATTTTTCTTAACGCACAAGACTCCAACCAGAGGGCGTAAGTTCACGATTCCGTCTACAGCAATATCTGCGGGATTAAAACCCGATTGAAAAACTTCTTTCTTCCGTCAGATACTGCTGTTTTCCACACAGGTTTAATTGAATTTGAATATCTTTGATAAATTTAATTCGCGTCAGAACGGATTCAAAAGACGTGCTCATTACACCCGAAAAGTCGGCGTGATCTATCTTGTTTCTTTACTAGCAGGAGTATATATTTTTTAACATAACTACGCTGGTGTGACTTTCATCGTTGTATTTTACGTTCTTTATATTTAGCACCTCGTTCCGAGGTGGTGCATTATCTAACGCTATGAACAATTTCTGTGTCCTGCCTGTTAAAGAAATGAGTTTAATGTTACATTTGTACTTACGTATCTATAAAAACTGAACGTTCTAGTCAATGATAATTGCTTATCGAGGGTTATACAGGGTGTCCGAAAAGTCTTTCCCTGATTGCAAACGTCATTGATATCCGCTGTATGTACGTTACAGATGTGAAACTGGTGTCAAAATGTCGGAAAACTAACCAAGATTTTTTTGTTGCAGATTTCCGCAACGTAGCTGTAGTGTAGCAGTGTCAGTGACCAGGAAACCGGAAATGTTCACATATCATGAACAGAACTGTGACGTACCTGCCAGCAGGACGCACACGGCATAAAAGCAGATAGCAGTCAGAACGAACGTCCGCGTAGCTCAATTGGTAGAGTGACTTATTCCGGAATGAGGGGACCCGGGTTCGAGCCCCGGCGTGGACAAAAATGACGGAGAAATTTACTTCGTTATAATGGCGCCCGAACTTTCCGGATGACCCGGCCGTTCAAAATCTCGCAATGGTGTGATGTTCTTTCCACACCGCGAGATAGGAAAAATAAGAGAATCCCTTCTCCAGCGCTTCGAAAGATAAATGTGTGTGACGTTGCATTCCACACACCAGATTGACTAGGAGTTCTCAAGTGCACGTTCTACAGTGGATGGCTGCCTGCAACGATTCATGGTCACGGCTGATCCGGGGACCATGCCTCGGGCCCTCTTTCGGGGGAGGGGGATGTGACGTACCTGCCAGCAGGACGCACACAACATAAAGGCATATAGCAGTCAGAACGAACATCCGCTTAGCTCAATTGGTAGAGTGACTTATTCCGGAATGAGGGGACCAGGGTTCGAGCCCCGGCGTGGACAAAAATGACGGAGAAATTTACTTGGTTATAGAACTTTTTATCATGAACAGGACGTTTTGGCATCTGTAATTCACGTGAGGCCCTACGCACTGATTTCTTGGGACTTCGCACAAAAGACTGTCTCACTACTTCCACCCTTTCAGCCGAGGTTGATGGTTGGCCAGTTCTCGGTAAGTCAGCAACAGATCCTGTGGTCTTCAACTTGTCGTACCACGACTTAATGCTCTTGACATCGGGCGGCTTCTTTCCATACGTTGTTTGAAAGTTCTTCTGCACTGTTATTGGTGACCGGGTGTCGTGATACCAGAGGACACACTGAGCTTTTTCCTGATTTGTGAACATTTCCGGTTTCCTGGAAACTGACACTGCTACACTACAGCCACGTTGCGGAAAACTGCAACAAGGTTAGTTTTCCAACATTTTGGCACCAGTTTGACATCTGTAACGTACATACAGCGGATATCAATGACGTTTGTAATCAGAGAAAGACTTTTCGGACACCCTGTATTTCCCTCTCTCATTTTACACCTTCCTGGAATTCAGTAGCAGAGGGGCGGATTGGCCCACCGGGACATTTCCCGGTGGGCCCTTTCCGTATATTTTTTGTCTTTTTCTTTCTTACTTTCTTAAAAATGTTTTCAGTTCAGTTGTTTTAAACACAAAACTGAACCACAACACTTTTTTTATAAACGAAATACACATAATGTAATTATAACAAGCTGGGAAAAAAAACTTTTGAATTAGGGAAAAAAATGCCCTCACCAGGCAACAGCTAGAATCCTAAATATACAATAGATATAAGCCATTTGTGTTTGCGAACTTCTGGGTTCACTTAGTAGCTGAGGAACGAGAATGTATGTACCGTATGTGGCGGGAGGGTGGGGGTGTACAAGATGTTCTATGGGGGGAGGGGAAAGGGTTGTTGATTTTACTCCTGCTGGTTGTAGGAGGCATTCGTGTTGTGCTCATAAGAGCTGAGTTCTGGCTCAATTTAAGAGTCCGAGCCCGAAGTATGTCAGCCCTAGCCCGCCCGAGTCCGAATTTTATATTGCCAGATAGAGCTCAGGTACCCCGAACGAGCCCCAAAAACTAGGATTAATCTGTTTAGGCATTAAAAAAATATCTTCCAAACTTCCACTCCTTCCGCCCCGTGCAATTAACCGATGTCTTTCTCAACTACTGAGTGGGGAAGGGGTGTCTATCTACATGTATTTCTATAGTTTCTTTGACCATTAATTTCATCCTGAAATGTTTCGAGGGGCTTGGCATCAGGAAAAATCGGAAGGCACAACAATCTACGCATGTTAACAGAATTGGGGTGGGGGCTGAACAGGGCTAAATTTTTTTCACTACTTTAGTTAAAGTAGTGAAAATACCCACCGATGTTTGATAAAGTTGCAGAACAATGCTAGATAATGGTCATTATGGGATGTACTATCCACTATAGGACAACACAGAATTCAGAGTGAAAGCTAATAATATCAAGAACTTATTTTGAAATAACTAAGATTATTTGCGGGGGTGTTCATATACGATCCCTTTCCCCCGAGACGCAGATTCGGGGGAAAGCCTCCTTGTGATAACAGACAAATGCTGCATTTACGGAGATATCATTTCAACATGAAGTTGCAAAATGTTTTGTTTACATTTTTTAGTAAGGGGTCTTTACAATACATAACCGCAGCATAAAAGCACGTTTTGTAATTGAAACACATACAAATGTATCATCACTAAATGAAGAATCTGTTCGCCACGATATTTAAAAATCTTTACATTTCTAACTGTGATTGTCCACAATAGAAAAATTAAAAAATGAATGCCCGTTGCTTCGACTAGTGAATCTTGTGATGGTTACATTCAAATTGATCGGAAACTTGAAACTTGGTCGTTCTGGGTGGTGTAGTGGTTAGCATAATCGGGCGTTTTCTGGGAGACGCGGGTTCGAGTCCCGCTCCAGGACGATGAAAATTTTCAAGTTTTCGGATATTATCTGAATTACCATCCTTGTCACATTTACGCCAAAAATCGGATTGTCACCTTCAAAATTTGTATTATATGGCGTAATCCCGTATTTCTTTCATGAAATATAAATATTGATTGTGTCCAAAATTAGAAGCTTCTCCAGCGCAATTATATACATAAATAATTAAACTAGTGATTTAAACCTGGTTATTCGTTTTTTCTACGTCGATTAAATGAGTTTGTCACAATATTTAAATATCTTGAAATTTATAACTGATTGCCCACAACAGAAAAATCGCAGTACAACTTTTCTGCAGTAAAATCTTGGCATGGGCCAATGAAAATTTTTCCGCAACACCTACTTCAATTTAAGGATGACGGGTGTACTTTATTTAACTCCCCCCCCCCAGTACTATGCTTGCCACTGTTTCCAGAGCAACTATACTTTTTGTTTCTTAAATAAAAAAGTGATTTTCAGTTATGATACAATAGTACCGCAGAACTACAACTGAACGGGCCCATCTGCAAAAAAAATTCCGGGGCCTTTTGCGACCGCCAATATCGGCCCCTGCAGGAGCACGTATATACACTGGTGGAAAGTGAAAAAAGAATACCAAGAAGGAGACGTCTGATACCAACGAAATTTATACCGCATAATAACGGAATACAGAGGATAACGTGATCAAAACATTATGGCAAAATACAGCTGTATTTGCTGGTAAACTGAAAAATAACATTTCCATGTAACATGGTTAGTACGAGGTTGAACCGCCATGAACTGCGTCACACTGTGCAATTCTGGCATGGAATCTGTCGTACAGATGTTGGATGTAAGTTTGGGGTATTGAGTTCCAAGCATCCTCAACCTGGACGCGTAACTCGGGGATGGTCGTGGCTGACCGTGGAGACCGGATAAGTCGTTGTCCCATAAAATACCACACGTGCTCAATGGGGAACAAATCCGGTGAACATGCAGGCCATAGAAGTTGTCTCACACCCTGAAGTTCATGTTGCGTTGCACGTGCCGTGTGTGGGCGTGTGTTATCTTGCTGGAAAACACCACGATGGACCGACCTTACAAATGACACAACAACGGGCTGAATGATGTTGTTGATGTAGGAGGTGCTGTTTAACGTACCCGGTATAAACACTAGTTGTGTACGGGAGTGATAGCTGATCGCTCCCCACACCAAGAGACCAGGTGTAGGCCTTGTGTGTCGCTGGCGGATGCAAGAAGGGTGGAGACACTCCCCTGTGCGTCTGCGAACACGCATACGGCCATCGGAGGCTCCCAAGCAGAATCTGCTTTCATCGCTGAACACGACAGATCGCCATTGCGTTCTCCAGTGCAGACGTTGGCGACACCACTGCAGCCGTTCCTGATGGTGGGCTGGAGTCAGAGGTACACATGCCAGAGACACACGTGCACGTAGTCCTGCATCCAGTAGACGGTTGCGGATTGTTTGCACAGTCACCTCAGGTGCAACGGCAGCTAGGATTTGCGTCGCAGTGGATGTTCTGCTTGACAACGCCGCTCTTCTTATGCGTCGATCGGTCCGCTCATCAGTGCGTCTGTGACTCCCGGATCTACGTCTTCTCGTGTGGGAATGTTCCTCGGACCATCTACGGCACCACCGATATTCCCGTCCAATTAGCTCCGCAGTAAAACGATACGATCACCCGGCCTCGCGGAGTCCGACTAGACGACCTCGCTCAAAGTCCGATTACTGCTGAAATCGCACACGTCTTCCATGTCCAGGCATTGTAGCTTCTTCAGGGTCTTCGCACGTGTCCGTACGCCGACGACTGATTACATTCACTTCGCCGTACTCCTTAAATACCACCGACGATAATTTGCATATTAGGCCGTGCTGTGGCGTAAGCGCTCACTGGTTGGTCCCAAAATTAACATCACACCTACGTAAACTCGACCCCATTAACATATGTAAATTTCATGATCGTCCGCCAATTCCTTCTTGGTGTTCTTTTTTCACTTTCCGGCAGTGTATTTTAATCATTTTATTTTGTATTTCCTGTTGATAAATACTCAGCTACGAAAATCTATCTGCGCGTGTGCAAGCTAAAAATCTGACATCAAAATAGAAAGAAGAGCTGAATCGCAAGTATTTTACTGAGGAGGACTGGTAACTTATGGTTACTACAGGTAACACCCTGTGGTGTTATACATCATTTTAAGACTCTCGTTAATAACAAATTAGCTACCTCTCGGCGTCGAGGGGTAGCTAAATTTTGCTACTAAGCACTGTTTTCATAGCATCAAAAACGCATTGCTCCAATGGCTTTTTATCACATTTATCATCACGTTCTCGTAATGTACGTAGAATGCAACGAGATATTGTTACGTTTGTGTAAGACATGATGGAATAATGTTCGGTGATAGTTTAGTAAAATGTATTCTTGAGTAGCAATGAAATTAACTATTGTTGCGTCACTTAACGGGGAAGCATTCAAAAATTATGTTTCAGCAATGGTTTTGACTACTTCCGCTACCCATTTCCGTTACATGGAAGTCTTTGCATGGGATTTACTTTACTGCTGTCAAGAAAGATGCATACCATCAAAAAGCTTTCACTTCTTTAGCTCAAAAGAAGTGTTTGCATATTGGCAGAAAGATGGGTAAAAAACATCAACTTTTTCTTATTTGATTAAAAAATATGCTAAACTTTGCAAATACCCCGCCATAATCATTACCGATATGAATTCTTACCTTCCACCTAAGCTCATCGCGAGTTGTTCCCATGGAAAAGGAAACATATCTTTCCATGCTTCATCGTCCATGCCTGGATCTCCATGTCCGCCACCTTCCCCTCCTCCGTCGCCGTGTCCATTCCCGTTCCCTCCATCTTTCATATGGTCTTCCTTCCAGGTAGGCATAAAGATCGAGAAAATGAAAGGAACAATAAGAGACACGACAGCAACACCTGTCAGCCCGATCACAGCGAGACCAGTCACCGCTGGTCCGGTTAGAGCCAGGGTCACAGGATCCTGGAAGAGATCCCGGGATGACGCAGAAGCGGGTTTTCCTCTATCCCGTGAAGACAGCACCAAAGACGTTGGAATACTTTTCGATTTTTCTTCTATGGCGCAGTTGCATAGACTCAAGGCTATAATAACAGCAAGGAAAGACTGTAGGAACTCCATCGGAGCTGTAAAGAGAAAATCGAATGCTGGTATTAGTTTAGTGGGTCGGCTGAAGAAGCACATGAAGATAGCCATATAATGCAGTACTTTTACTCTAAAGTAACTTTAAATATTGAATGTTTACGTTGAGCTCTAAATCAGGTGTATTCAATTGGCTACCCACGACTCGGTGGAGATTTTTCCCCACCATACTACACAGAAAAGTGCGCTGGTTGCCATAAAGAAAAGCATCGAACTTTTATTGTGATCTAAAGAAACAGTGATCATTTTTTGAAATCAGAGACTACAGGCTTGTGATGATCTGTACTATAACGAAGTAAATTTCTCCGTCATTTTTGGTCTACGCCGGGATTCGAACCCGAGTACGCTTATTCCGGAACAAGTCGCTCTACCAACTGAGCTACGCAGACATGTATTCTGATTCCTATCTGCCTTTATGTCATGTGCGTCCTGCTGGCAGGTACGTAACATCTCCTGGTACGTTACATCATCTCCCCCTTATTTTATTTTATTTTTTTTTTTCGAAGTGCTGGAGAAAGGATTCTCTTATTTTTCCTATCTCGCGGTGTGGAAATAACATCACACCAATGCGAGATTTTTGAACGGTCGGGTCATCCGGATAGTTCGGGCGCCATTATAACGAAGTAAATTTCTCCGTCATTTTTATCCGCGCCAGGATTCGAACCCGGGTCCACTCATTCCGGAATAAGTTGCTCTACCATTTGAGCTACGCAGACATGTATTCTGATTCCTATCTGCCATGTGCGTCCTGCTGGCAGGTACGTCACATCTCCCGCCCCCCGAAAGAGGGCCGGGGGCATGGCCCACGGATCAGCCGTGACCATGAATCGCTGCAGGCAGACAACCACTGTAGAACGTGCACTTGAGAACTCCCAGTCAATCTGGTGTGTGGAATGCAACGTCACACACATTTATTTTTCGAAGCGCTGGAGAAGGGATTCTCTGATTTTTCCTATCTCGCGGTGTGGAAATAACATCACACCAATGCGAGATTTTGAACGGCCGGGTCATCCGGATAGTTCGGGCGCCATTATAACGAAGTGAATTTCTCCGTCATTTTTGGTCTACGCCGGGATTCGAACCCGAGTACGCTTATTCCGGAACAAGTCGCTCTACCAACTGAGCTACGCAGACATGTATTCTGATTCCTATCTGCCTTTATGTCATGTGCGTCCTGCTGGCAGGTACGTAACATCTCCTGGTACGTTACAGTACATATAAAACTGACGGCCCTCACTGACTCATCACCGAATCTCAGAAACTACTGAACTTAGAACTTTCATATTTGGCAGGAAAGTTCCTTACACAACGTACAGGCGCATTGAGAAAGGATTTTTTTCCTACGATAACTTAAAGTGGGTCGAAATGGATTTTGTAAATAACCCAGCTTTGATAACGCTAGGACGTTTTGCAATGATCGAGCCATTGTTGCCCAGCAATTGAAGCCCCGCCCTAAGTTTTGAATGACTTGAGTTGACCTGCTCAGTATATATTTGTCCTGAATTTATTTGTTCTGAATTTCTTTAACAAAAAACCTTAAAAATCACGTAAAAAGCGCTATATCATAATATGCTTTCCATATAAATATTTATTATCGTTTGACATATCGAATGTCAAGGTTTTTTGATTTGTTCTAAATTTATTTAACAAAAAAACCTTTTAAAAATATCACGTAAAAAGCTCTATATCATAATATGCTTTGCATTTAAGCATTTATATTATCGTTTTCAGAGGCGTAACTAAGCATTGCTGCGCCCGGGGCAAATCAAAAATATTGCGCCCCATCTGCGATTTTGCGCCCTGTCTTTCTGTTTTTTATCTATCTATCTTACATACACAGAAATTCAGCATGGATAATTTATTGCTTAGCAGAAAATTGAACCAAACTTAGACTTCTTCTACTATCTAGTTTAACTCAGATAAGAAATCCCACACACTAATTTAAGAACTTTAAATCCTTATTAAGCAGCAAAACAAAGAGTGTACCTCAAGTACGTCTTTCAGTTGATTTATTTGTCTAAGTTTCGTTCAGTTTCCTTCCTATAGTAGCTTACGGTGGCGGCCGGGTTTTTACTAGTTAGTGTGCAGCTACCCGACTGGATATAGTTTGATAGTCTAATGCTTAAGCATTTTTATTGAGGTATGTATAGAAAAAAGGATATTGTGAAGTGGGGTGTCATTTTTCGTCCCAAACGTCAACGGCACTTTATCCTCTTTAACTGCGTAGAAAGGAGTTAGGAAATGGGGAACACTTAGAGGAGGGTTTCGCGAATTTCCCTATGATTTTACATCAAGGATGTTCTGAATGGGGAAGCTGAACTGGACGCGAGACGCCGTTTAGGTTGGAAAACTCGGAAGAGGGAGGTCAGATTCCCAACTGGTTCAGAGTTTAGACATTCAGTACTATAAGTGCAGTTGATAGTCACGGCTCGCAGTCGTAGCCCTGATCGAATTTACCCTAGAGAACCATCAAAAATGTGAACGACATCCATTTCTTATAGCATACGTACTTGTATGTTATAAGAAATCCCTGAACATTTTGAAGAAGAAATGCGAATTTTAAGCTGCCAAGACTATGCAAACTGGCGAAATATAAAATAAATCTGTAAACGTACAAACGACAAAGAATGACACGAAAAAAAAAAAAACAATACCAGGAATTAGTGCAAACATTTAAATTCCAATCAGAGTGTAAACAGTGATTTTTGCGCCCTCCCTTTAGCTGCGCCAGGGGCAGCCGCCCCGCCTGCCCCGCCCTAGTTACGCCTCTGATCGTTTTACATATCGAATGTCAAGGTTTTTTGAGTCAAAATTAAAAAAAAATACCAACATTCATTTTCATCGAAGCAACGGTGACGTCATATAACTGTTTTTTTTTTCGTCAAAGTCAAATTACCAACAGTCGTTTTCACCCAAGGAGGTTAGAAATCACCGAAGCAACGGGGATGTCATATAAGTGGTAAGGTGACTGCAAGGAGAATAATACTTCTGGAGATGACCTCAGTTTCTTAACCTGGAAGCCGTCAGGTGTGGGAATTTGACGTTGTTTACATAACAATTGTGTAATTTCAACGTGTGTGCCGAAAGTTTCCCCTGAAGTTGTAAATATGACTTCACTTTAAGTTTAACCCCCTCCTACCACTTACCAGTGTGATGAGTCTCAGACTGAATTTCGCACCGAAGCAACCTCTCAAGGCCCTGAAGGATGTCTTCATCTTCGAGAAGATTCAGATTCATCCTCCACGGGCCCTGAGTTCGTGTCCGGGCTCTTGTTAGAACGATCTCACCAGAAACAGCACGATGGTTACTCACACGAGGAGACACAGAATTAACATCACAATGAACAAAAGACACAAGGTCACAATACCCAGGGCCCCCTACAAGAAACCTGTCCAGGCGGGTGCGAACCGAGCCATCCGTCCAAGTCCAGTCGAAGACCCCAGGGTGTGTAGAACGCCAAGCGTCCACCAGCCCCGCCCCCGACATGAACCTGGAGAAGACAGCCTGGGACTAGTCCGTCTGCCAGGTACCCCCTGTTTATCAAGAGGCTCCGTTACAAGATTATAGTCACCCCCCAAAATGAGGAAGTCTTCACCCCCCCCCCAAAATAATAAAGGAAGACTCCTGAAGAATCTACCTCGTTGGGCGGGTCCGTTGGCGCATAGACTGAAATAACGCAAATTTTAAACTCAGCGAGGGCGAAGCTGACAGCAGCCACTCGACCGTCGTCATCATATTGAAATTTCAGTTGTCGACCTTTGAAGTTAGGGTTGACAATAATCCGACTCCCTCTGACAAGTCGGAGAAAGACTAAACCAGCACGGGGCATTTGTGTAATGACGAAAATCCGAAACATGCCTAAAACTCTGAAAATACGTTTCCTGGACACACAGGATATTAATATCCTGGGTCATAATCCAGCCGATGAGCCAACGCCTAACTGACCGGGATCGAAGTCCCTGAATATTTAAAGTTAAAACTTTAAGGTTGAAGGTAAAGCAGGTAAAGTGAAACACAAAGAATACACTAAACAAAGGTCAGTAAGGAAAAAGCACTTAGAACTGACGATACCAACCTCCAGAGGTGGAACGGTTGTGATGCCGGCGGCTTTTCCGTCGGCGGCTATTTGGGTGAAGTTCCCCCTTCTCCAGTTAGACGGGAGATCGGTCTCGACGGCCAGGATTTACACTTGTTGAACGGCTGCCATGAGTCCGGCCCTCCGATGATGAGCGGTCAGCAGGACAAGAGTCTCTGGTATGAGGAACAGCGTGGATGGTAACAGGAACACGTCCCGGTGGTCCGCAGGAATGGTCGACAGGTACAACCTTGTCCCCGGAGGTGGAAGGGATGGAAACAGTTCCGACGGGAGAGGTGAAAGCATCATCATTCACGGAATCGATGAAAAAGTTGTCTTCATCCGAAATAACATCGGTAAGTGCAACAGTGGAAACAAGTCCGACTTGGGCGTCAGGTGAATGAGGCACAGGGACCTCCGTACATACGTCGGCATCCATGGGCGGCTCAGACTTAACAACAGCCGACTCAACTGCAAGAGGCAGTGAAGTGACCTCTGTAGATGGCGTATCAAGAACTTCATGATCATGCACTGGAGAGGCAGCTTGAGAGGCAGCTTGAGAGGCTCCAGGATCTACTTGGTTGTCTGCAACCAAGGTCTCTTGAACAAAAGAAGTCACAACATTTTTGGTAGTTGAATCTACAGGTATGACAACCGGTAATTCCATAGAAGCAACATGTTCCGGGTCCATGGTAACAACTGCACCGGGAACAACAACAGTACCAGCGGAGGGTAGCTCTGGAAACTCCTCATTGGAAACGAGGGGAGCAGTCGAAGGCCCGAATACAACATCTGCGAAGGATGACTGGGTGCACCTGGATTTGGTGTGGGAATCCGCACCTCACTTGGAGCATGCAAGCTTGCATGAGATCTCCAAATGCACCAACGTACTACAGTTGGGGCAAGCTCGGGATGGGCACTGAGGAGCAATGTGACTAGCTTGACCACATCGACGGCATGTGCGTGTCATGCCAACATATGTAACTATGGCCTTCCAACGGCCAACTTGAAGGAAATTTGGAAATGGTTTTGTCATACGCAGGCGAACAATTCTTGTGCCTGTATATATGTGTTCCAGATATTTGAGCCTGTGCCGCTCATTCTGAATGGGGGTGACAATCTCCCCATATCCAGTAAGTGCCGCTGAGGTCTTCTCATGGGCACGAGTTTGACATAGACGGTACGAATGCCGTCATCTACTGGTAAAATATGCACCTCAACATCCTTGTAGGCTTTCAAGGGGTTCTCAAGGTAGTGCAGTGCTTGTGCAGCAGTTTGGAACCGCACTGTGAAAAGTCCATTGCTAAGTCGCTGGACAGTGTGAAAATGTTCAGGATGGTCAAGTTTGTCGACCAGCTCCTTCAGAATGTTAACATTGGGATACTTCCCATTGTGAGTGACCTTTATGGTTATAGGTCGGGTCATTAAGTTCGCCATTCCGGAAGCACGGAGCCCCGGTTGGCCTGGAACCGGGAAACAAAAAGAAAGCTTCGAACTTGAAGGTAAAGAACAAGAAATAAAAATAACTCAAATCCTTGACGACCACAAGCTATAAGAAAATCACTCAGCGATTTAAGCAAAACAACTGCACACGGATAAATTATCGAAGAAAGTTGACTGTTGCGTGGCATTTCGGCAAATGAATGTCTGACGGCAGGTCCGCTATCTTTTGTAGGCTGGACCGAATTAGAGCCCATGCGCGTGCGTACAACATGCTTAATTGTACATCTCATTTGCATGTGCCTACTTTACATAGTTGTCTTTATATTTATAAGACACCTAAAATTACACTATTTCACATTGTGGCATGTTCTTTTCACACAATCCGGTCATCTCGACGGATCGAAATGTTTGTTGTAGGGTTATGTCTAATTAGGTACCACTTCAGCTTCCGACCTATATTCGCATTCCGTTCACGGCGCAAAGTCGACTGTCTCTATATTTATGCGACGCACCTTAATTATTTTATTAATGATAGGTAAGTCTCGAAAAAGAAATCAATTTTTGTAGCATTTGGATTTCAGTTCTTACTAAAAGCGAAGAAACTATCACCGATTCTGAATTCAGTTATCGCAATAAAATTCGTAAGAATGTAATAAACTATTTAACAGTCTCTTTTAGAGAACAGACCTCGTGTGTTGCTTCTCAGCAGCGGAAGTAATTTCGCTCTTACATCAATTTTACAAGGGATCTACTCTCCAGGAGAACGGATAAAATGTTAGCTATTGCTTCAATACAAACAATTACAGTGGCTCGTAGATTTGTGTTGAAAAGATGTTTAAACAGCAAACGGTGATGGTACCATGCGGGCAGGGCCGGCTGAACCATAGGGGCAACCGGGGCAGGCGCACCGGGCTTCGCGCCTTTAAGGGGCCCCGCAGTTTAAGAAAAAAAAATAGTTAGAATTTTTTACAAATATTATTTTTTGTGTGTAAATTTTCGGGTGTGAGGCCCTTGAAAAGACTTTTCTTTTTTTAAGTTTTTTTTTTTGTTTGTTTGTTTCTAATACCCCGGTTTTCGAATTGGTTATTGCCCTTCGCCGTACAAATACGGAGATCTGCTGATTTCAAGTGATTATGTAACGACCTTGATTTTTTCCGAATTCATGAAATCGCAAATTTAATTTCATCATTTTGTGGCCCTTGCTTTTATATATTTAACAATTTGCGTGCAAACCAGGTACTTCAATTTAAATAAAATAAAAAAAGAATATCAAAGTTTGTTTCGGGCTACACATGCAGGCCATTTATTCAGGGACTTTAAAAACATTACTAGAAATTAAAAAAAAAATCATATATGAGCGCGTATAAAAGTTTAAAAAGTCACTAAATTGTCAGTTACTCCATTTTGCATTAAAAATCAATCACTAAAACATCTATCAGGAGAAAAAAACTATACGAATTTATTATTTCTACACTAAATTATTCGCAATCCAAAAATATTCGCTACGCACGTAGCTTTTGTCATTTTGTGAAGCAGTTTTTATACAATAAGTGAAATACAACCTCAACCCCATCTCCTCGGAAAGAAAATCGTAGATTTTAACAATTTTTACTCTCTCTCTCTCTCTCTCTCTCTCTCTCTGAACTTTCAACGCATATTCTAGTCTTTTTCTTGAGCTTAAAGCAAATGCTTCTTTGAGATAATCATTTTGTCTTTACGATAGTTTTTGTTTCGCAGTACTACAAAGGTGAAGCACGTGTCAAAAAGGAAAAGTTAGAGATAAATTCCGTCGGTGTACCTTAATGGTAAAGCATTCAGCTCCGGAGCAGAGGGATGCGAATTCGTCGCCGTCACAGGCAGACTTGTGGGTTTTACATCCTGTGTATTCTTTACGGACATCTTCACGTAACGACTTTATTAAAATATGAGATTTATTTCCTAGTGCAAGCAATGCAATTTTGCTTCATGGCCTTGCAATGAAATTTCGCCCCGGGCCCCGCAAAAGCTCCATCTGGCCCTGCATGCGGGTTTTTTTAGGAATGGGATACCTCGATAATTTGTTCCAAAAGTGGGCTGTAAAAAATCGCTTCCAGGGCCGTTTATGGATCTCCAGGGCACTGGACTGGACTGTGAGATGCTAAGACGGGCAAGAGGAAGCGATGGTCATGGCCTGGACCTGCGTCCTTTCTTTATGCTATGAACAGGGGTCTTCTCAATCAACCTGAGGAGACAGCACGTACAAGATGATCGCGATAGAGGTTTTGTTGAGGACAGTCGATAGCGGGACTAGAATCTCTTAGCCAAACAAAATGAAATCGCAGATATTTGTTGGTAGTGTTTGTATTTGAGTTTTCTGGACATACCTCAGCCAGGGACGTCACTAGACTTCGAAATCAGGATGGGCGACGGGTGGGCGAGCATTATTTTTGGTGGGGCAAGCTTCATAGCAACATTTTTTTTACGAAACACTGAGAGAATTAATTTTTAATGCTTTTCGTTACCAACTACAAAGGAATTCGTGCAATCCTCACCCCCTCCACCTGGAAACACACATACATACACGGAACTGACTAGTTACGCAACTGGTGTAAGCTGCAAGAGTTACTAGAATGTCGCCTTCAACTTTCTACTTGCTCTGAATGCATTGTCTTTAATTGCTTTCCAAAATTTTGCATTTTGGCTAACGAAAAATAGAACTGTACTTGAACACAATTTATTTTAAGGAAAACTAGATGAAACCCGTCGGAATCTACGGTAAGTTTTTTTTTTTTTTTTTTTTGAAAATAATAAACTGATATGAAACAGCAAATGTAAACTTTATTTGATTAACAAATTCATTCAACCACTTCAGTACCAACAATAGATTTTTTTTTTGTGACCGGCTATAAGCAGTTGCCCGGCGCTAATCTAGGGTCAGTGGTTCCAGGGAAGGGAGAGAGCCAGTGGCGTGAGAGAAACACAACATCCATGCCTTACCGGGATTCGAACCCGGTAGACGAAACCCGTCGGAATCGATGATAAGTTTTTTTTTTTGTTTTTTTTAAAGAACAAACTCATATGAAACGTTTATTTACATCTTTACATAATGGAAAACGTCTTACCTACGTGAATAAACTGGATCGAATTATGCCTCACCGGGATTCGAACCCGGTAGACGAAACCCGTCGGAATCGACAAATAGTTTTTGTTTTTTTGTTTTTTTTTAAGGAATAAATTTGTGTGAAACGTTTATTTACATCTTTACATAATAGGAAACGTATTACCTACTGAATAAACTGGATCGAATGAATGCTAAATTGTATATATATACATCACACAGTCCAATGGCACAACGCAATCAGCTCTTCGAGTGTTCGCTGTTCCGATAACAACTTCAGACAAATTCCTGCTGGCGTTGTTTTGCACAACTGTTCGCTGAAAAGAAACTTCGGATTTTGGACTATCTGAGTACCTCCATACTGTCGCCTTCATCAGCGCGTGAATCAACCGCACGCTTCTCCCATAGACTTTACATGGGAACGTTGCCGCTCAACAACGCCCGAACCGTTGCCCCAATCTCATTTTCTCTCTTCGACTGGCACATCTACATGGTAAGACCTTTATTTTGATACCTCAATTATATGTTTACGTTCAGCCGTTCTCTCACAACCGGTCTTAAAGTAAAAATCATATAGATTACCCTTGGCATTTAGCTCTGAGTGACATATGTAGGGATGCATATGTCAAAGTTATCTTCAGAATTTGCACTTTTAAGATTAATTAAAGAAAAAGACTTATTTTTCTGGAAAAGTAGGGTAGCTGTAGGAAGCTACTTTTTCAAGAATGTAGCCGTAGCTAGCTACTTTTAAAAGTAGATTTTCAATAAACTTGTAATACATAACAAAAAATTTAGGGACACATTTGCGAAGAAACTGTTTCCAAGAATGATCTCACCCCAAAAGGAAAACATCAGTTTACATTTATTCGTGCGACCCCAAGCCCCAATTTTTTGGTCACGCTAAGCCTATGATCTGTTGGGTTCATGCATAAGTTCATGCCATTTTATTTCACGAGTGTTTCCCAGGTCAGTAGCGACGGTGCAGAAGGCCAGTTGTATATCAAAAGGTAGCCAGTAATATCGTGTATCTAAATCATATTGCGTTGTGTAATTGCGGATAATGTTTTTTTTGGTTTTCAGGTCCGGAAGTATGGAGCCTTAAGTAGAGAGGAATGAACATTTCCGACATCTGCTCCTCTACGAGTTTAACAAGGAATCCACAGCCGCCGAGGCTACTCGACAAATTATTGCTGTGTATATGAGGATGCTATTGCTCTGAGGATAGCCCCGCAAATGGTTTGAGCGGTTCCGAGGTGGCACTTTTTCCCTCAACGACTCTCCGCGCTCAGGTCGTCCATCTCACTTTCATGAGGATCGTTTGAACCATCTCATCAACTTGGATCCACGTCAAACCACACGCGAATTGGCCACTGAGACTGGCTGTGATCAGGCCACAGTGATGCGACACCTGGTACGTATGGGAAAGTTCCAGAAATCGGGGTCTTGGGTGCCTCACACTCTCACCGATGACAACATGAATCAGCGTGTTGCCATATGTGGTTCTTTGCTCGCCGGTTATCGCGAATGTTCTCAGCAACACAAACCATTTCTGTCACGTATTGTTACTGGAGATGAAAAGTGGTGCCTGTACGTGAATTTCAGGCATCGGAGGGAATGGTTAAGCCCAAACAAAACTTCCACACCACGTCCAAAACACGACCTTCATCCTGCGAAGACCATGTTGTGTGTCTGGTGGGACATGGAAGGCATTATTGATATTATTCACTGGGAAACGCTGCCAAGGAATCGGACCATCGACGCTGCACTGTATTGTGAGCAACTCTGCCGTGTGGAGGGAGCAATTCAGCAGAAACGGCCACATCGGCGCCATAGGGTGTCCTTCTTCAACATGGTACACACAGTGCAAACATGACCAAAATGGCCATTCAGGACATGAAACGGAAGATCCTTCCACATCCGGCCTATTCCCCAGATGTCGCCCCCTTCAGACTATCACCTGATCCGATCTCTGTCGAATGCACTCCTTGGCAGAACGTTCAACAATGATGTATATCTCCAGAATTTCCTTGATTATTTCTTCGCAGCAAAACCTGCACATTTTTTCAAGAATGGCATTGCAGACCTATCCAGACGTTGGGACATCATCGTAAACAATGGGGGGGGATACATAGTTGATTGATTCCGTTTTCCCTTCTAATGTAATACATTCCTGTGGTGCGGGGAAACAAACTGCATGAACTTATGCATCAACCCAATACAAACTGTATTGTTGTGTCTTAAAAAGCTTCTATAAAATGCTAAAACTTCCAAAATCAAGTCTTCTAAAATCCAAGTTAATGGCTTAACGGGCATGATGTTAAATCAACTAATTTACATGATATTAAATCAAATATTTCTGGTCACTAATTTTAAATCAACTCTCGGTCAGATCGATATGTATAGTGCCTTAAGTGTGACACTGAATGTTTTTTCATTAATTTCTTTTTTTCGAATATGGCATGTGCTAATTATCACTGTTACTTTAGTATATCTTAGGGGGGGGGCTTAAAGTTTTTCACAGAAGTCTCAGCCTCTCCTGGCGGCCATCAAACTACGGCCCTGCTAGAACGGTTGATGTTCTTTTTACGGGTATTTTATATTCTCATAACTGTATAAACCATATAATCTATCACTTCCCCCAAACATTATCAAGAGACTTAAATATAAGCTTTGTTCCCAACATACACTAGCGTCGCAATAAATCGTTTCATATATTCATATATAGAAGTACTGAAAAGAAAGAAATTATAGTGTTATCACTCTAAAAGCTAAGGAACGGCTAATCTGAGTTTTATTTATTTCTTTGGGGGGGGGGATTATCAGTGACTTAATGGGTGCTTGAACCCCGGAGAACCCGCGTGGTCGGCGCCTATGCTGCAGTGTGAGGTTTAACGAGGGGAAAAAGATGAGAGTGGGATCGGGAAAGATAGAATGTACGAAAGAAAGAAAATGACCTGGTGCCAGGATTTTCGTTCTGTAGACGTTCGAGGAAAATGCCGTTGCAGAGATTGTTTGTTGCATTCCATTATTCCCAGTCTATACTTAACGGAAAGACAGCTAAGTAATATTTAGAGGTTGGGCGGGAAAACAAGCAGTCGAATTCGTCATCTGATGCGGCATTTTGTTACCTGGAGCATGAATAATATCGCAACGCAAAGATGACTGCATGCCATCCGGTGCTCGAGACGGAATGTATAGGTAGCGGCCCCTTGCAGATCTGCATTCTGTGTTAGGCTGCGAGAGGGCGGGAGGAGGTGACTGGAGGGATCACGCGGAAGTCGAATGAATGCAGGTCAATGTCGTCGGAACGTCCGTGTTTGACCTAGTGTGACCCTCCCATCCCTTGAAGAAGGTCACCTGCGTGTTTCTTGTGAACAGTGTCAATGACCCGATGCCTGAGTCTCAGGTAATGACCTTGTTTACAACTTCTTTTTTATTCTCCGAAGCGTTTTTTTTTTTTTAACAGCAAACGTAACAACACTGTTAAAAATGCTTTTCCTACTTAATGTTTGCTCAGCGGTTGTTGCAATTTGCGGACATGAGTGCAACCCGTAGTTATGCGATCAATAAATAATAGCTCTCAAAATAACAAATAAAAACACGAAACTATGCAAAGGGACGTTACGTAAGAAATGCTTGATGCGCAACATTTATAGACTTTTATGGGTTTTTATTTTTCATTAAAAATCGAAGAGAAGCTATCTTGCTTTCAGTTTGGCTTTCAATCAGCGAGATGCCTAAGGAGAGCGGCAAAGCGTGAGATAAATTAAATAAAAACAATTAGTTGCATTACATACTTTCCGTACAATAACCGGGTTTTTATACTAATAAATTATAACCTTTCTTTTTTACATAGCGGATTTGTGAAGAAAAAAGTTCCAGGCTTTTTCTTTTTTTAAATATGTTTTCTTACACATCCGGACAAAGGTTTCAATCGCCATTGCTTATATTAGCCCATGGTCTCAATCTCACGATTAATATATTGGGCCAATTGATGATGCAATCTGGGCATATTACACCATATTTGAAACTAGTCTCAACCAGTACTCGAAATGCGCCGGTGTAAGCCGGTATGGTATACCGACACTTCGTTTTCCCTAGTATTTCATACTGGCACTTTTTTCCCCGGAATTTACATACCGACACTAATTTAAATAATGGGAACTGCAGAAATATTTTTTTTATTTATTAATCCCCCCCTCCCCTGGACTTGCAATCACGCATTTTTAAACATAAAAACTTGATGTGCCTCGTGCGTTTGAGAAATAGCTGTGTGCGAAACGTAAAGGTTAGAGGAGTGGTGTGCTGTTATCTCGGTTTGTTCTTCCAAGTAAATTAAGAATAGCAAATAGGAGCTTTATTATGGGATAAAAGATTGCCGTCCAATGCACGATTAAAACAAACTATAAAAGTTAAAACAGAACTGATGCTCCTATACACACCAAAAGTGGTGTAAAATAATTTTAATGACACATTAAAAACAACATAAAATCTTTCGATTCCTCTTGGGATCATTCCTCGGATGTGCTCGTGAACCTGATCATGATCATATGTAGAGGTTTTTTGGAAGGAAGTCGATGACCCCAGGTAATAAATAAGGGCATCTTCCTCCCCCTATCTACTTCGCTTCCGTGTCCCTTTCCTATCGGGCACTCTAGCCCAAATCTTCTAGCTTCCTATTTCTAAGGGTTGTTTAAGACCTGGGGTCTGACACTCCCTTCCTAAAATACTCTACATATGATCATGATCATGCCCTTGCGGGGCCCCGGGGGATGGCTCTTCACGGTGCTTTTCGCAATCGTAATAACCCAAAACCCTTTTTTATTTTTAATATATTTTTTTCCCACACAAGCCCTCACTTGGGGTGAAGGTGATCCCAAAGCAGTTTTTTTTTAATCGGGAATTGGGGTGTATTGAATTATATGAAATAAACACGATGCAATACAATACATTGTTTATTAATATAATTAGGAATCCAAAATATTACCTTTCCAAAATGACCTGTTACTAAAAAACAAGGATAGCTGTATAATTGTAAGATAAGTCTATTTTTTAATGAAGAATTCTGCGACTTTTCTTGTGGCTGAAGTCTTCAATTAAATCACTATAGTCCAGTGTAGATGACACGTCGATTTCTATGGACAGAAGAGCGAGTACATTCAAATCACTACATGTACCCGAAATTGCGGCAAAGCTCCTATGAAAAATATCTTGAAAAAAAATATAAATTTGGACATTTCTTCATCACTTTCCCGTTGAAAAAATGTCTGACCAAAAAATATTTTTTTCTAACAGAGTAACTTTTTGATGTCACTAATTAAAAGCAGTAAGCAAATATTAAAATTGGTCATGTATTTGTATATGATCATGAACTACAATATTTTACGTGTCGCCAGGCAAAAAGTACTAATTAATTGGCGGCGGTGCGGGGCCCTGGGCGGGTTGCTCGGTATGCCCTACCTGAGGCTGTCGCCGCCACTGATCCTATGTAAGGGAGAGGTGGATCCTCTGGCTCGATACTGTAAAGAGGTATGCTGTATACCCATCCCTGTTTGATTTGATCTCGGTCGTTGCGAATAATGGAATATATATTTGATGATCTGAGGCCAAAATCGATTTTACGGTGAGGCAAGTTTTTCATAGCTCAAGTAACGTGTGGGTCATAGCACATGGACCCAACAAATTTCTCAGTCCTATTTTCTCTCTCGAGTGTAGACATGGATGAGTTTCTAAGTTTTTTGTAAACCGAATACACCAAATGATCTTCACAGCCATGGTTTCTGGCGATTTCTTTGATTTTTGCAATCTCTTGTTTTTTCAATTGGTTACTGGAGGAGTGTGATGGCTCGTATCATGAATCAAGTGGCTGCAAGTTTATGACTAAAAGGGTGCGTACAGTTGTAAGGGGTGATGCTAGGGACAGACATAGGCTTCCTGTAAACTGAGATTTGAATAGCATGATTCGTACTGTTTCTGGTTAGTAAGATGTCCAAAAATGGTAAGACTCCCTCTGATTCCAGTTCCAACGTAAAATTCACTGATGGATTTAGTGAAGACATGAAATCCTTAAAGTTCAGTAACTTTTCTTCAGTACACAACCAAAATGTCATCGACATACCTCAAATATAGACCCAGGTCTTCAGGTAAAGGGTTCAATACCAAGTGCTCAAGATGTTGCATAAATATCTCCGCTAAAAGTGGTGATAATGGGAAACCTATTGGGACCCCCTCTCTTTGCCTGTAAGTGATGTTGTTCAAGCTGAAGTATGAGCGATTTTGAATGTCTTATAGGGCACCAAGGGTTGCGATGATCTCAGAAAGAGGCATGTCTGATTCTTTCAGTTTGTCTTCAATTAAAGAGTGAACTAGAGGTACAGACACACTAGGGTATAGGGCCGCAACGTCCAATGAGGCCATAATGAAGGGGGCTCCCTTGGCTACAGAAGTTGCACTAATCAATGTTGCAACGACTATCTACCAATAAATATTCCCAATCCTTGGAAAAATATCCTGCCGATCAAATAATACTCAGAATGACAATACCTTAACACCAGATGACATATCCACCCATTCGGCGACCCGGGTACCCCCGTGAATAACCCAGGCATGCGCAGTCAACTCACAGATTGAATTCTGACACACTGCTTTTCTATTATTTAAGGTCGGAAACACCAATTCACGAGCTCATCTGAAGATGATCCCAAGAGGGATCGAAAGATCTTATGTTGTTTTTAATCTGTCATTTAGATTATTTTTCATCACTTTTGGTGTGCATAGGAACATCAGTTCTTTTTTAACTTCTAGAGTTATTTCAATCGTGCATTGGACGGCAATCTTTTATCCCATGACTGACTGAGCACGAACTTACAACCATTTTACCCTTCAAAGAGCTTTATTATTTTGTTGGTGAATAACAATCAGCGCTCCGTAACGGATGATAAAAATGATACTCTTTCACCTCGGGGTTCGTAGTTAGAATTCGGCACGCAAACACCAATACGATGGAAACAACAGAAGAGCTAAATATTGTAAGGAACACTATTTCATGAAATACTTCTGTACGTGAACCTTTTAAAAACGATTTATTCCTCTCATTTATTCCTGCGAAGGTTGTCCTCAATGATTTCGCTATCCTGCTTGTTGCAAGCTCTACAAAATATTTCCACTCCCTATGGATACTCGTTACCAGACCAGACCAGATGTAGAGGATTTTAGGAAGGGAGTGTCTGACCCCAGGTTTTAAACAACCCTTAGAAATAGGAAGCTAGGAGATTTGGGCTAGAGTGCCCGATAGGAAAGTGACACGGAAAAGAGGTAGAAAGGGGGAGGAAGACGCCCTTATTTATTACCGGGGGGCCAGTACCCGAGGTCCGACGGCTTAACGTGCCCATCCGACGCACGGCGAATATTTAGTGGTTCGAGCGCTCATATCTGCTGGGATGGAACCTGAGGTCTTCTTCGTGGCAGTCATGAACGTTGACCACTAGGCCACCCGCGGCCCATACTCGTTACCGATCACCTTCCACGCCTTTTCTTCTTGCCATCGGAAAAAACCTTCTTGTCCCCGCTGCTAAGAAACTACTGTCCTCGAAACGAAGCTTTCTGGCTTCTCCGCACGCCTCACCTCTTCTATCTCTCCGATTTGACTGCCTTTTCCCTCGCCACCTTGCCCCAAACGAAAAGATGACCAACCCCTTCTAACACACACAGCGATATTTCCTCTCCCACGGATTAAAAGAGCCGCGTTCCAAGACAACAGTCTCAAAGCTGAGGATTGTCACTCCCACATACCTTTCGGTACCTTTGAGCCTAGAGCCGAAAGAGTGCAAAATGCAATTGACAATACCAAATGCCGCTACGAGATACAAAGCCCTAAACTATTAAGATGCGACATAGTGGCGTCTCTAAACAAAACCGTATTCCCTGACATTTCTTGACTGGGGTGACGAAGCTAAAAGTTTCTCAAGCATCGTGAAAACAAAGGAAGTGGAGCACGAAAGCGAAATAAAAGTTGGGAATGAGATTTAATACGTTTGCCTAAAAATCCCTGTATTAAATCTCGGTAACAGTACACATGATCTTATAAGTGCAATCCTTCACAGGATGGAAATGAAACTACCCATAGCGCATGAAAACATCTTGCCGAAGCTCAGATCATCCAACTAAAGATGTCTCTAATTTTTATTACATTATTAAATACTCAATTTGAAGAGCTCTTTCATAGAATGAACAATTGGGAGCAATATATGTATTAAACTCAAATTTTCTATTGTTCTTTAGTTTTGCAGCAATGAGTATAAACTTTTTCCACTTTGCATTTGTGTGTGTGTGTGTGTGGGAGTGCGGTGAGATTGCTATTATGTAATTAAGGCTGGATACTCATTCTGATTGTGGAGGTTTTGATTGTCCGACTTTCTACTTAATGAAGGTTTCTATCGGAACTTTCTACTTAATGAAGGTCATTAAGTAGAAATGATGGACTTGAACCCAGAACTTTAAGGTCTTCGAGCCTTCTCGGCTCGTGACATTAAAGTTCTGGGTTCAAGTCCAGCTGAATTACTAATGATTAACCGAGGTTCGGAAGTAGTGTTAATCCGTTGGTCCTGTTCTAAAGAAGTCTAACACCAGTCCTCGGTGTAGCATAAGTAATACCCGCTGGATCCACAAACCCACCAACTCTGATCGATCGCCATCCTTTCTGCCTTATGGTGTAGTAGTATTCCACGGAATTGTCAATTATATTTTCAAAAAAGAAGATTTTCTGCCAAGGATTTTTGTTTTAGCTTTTCAGTTTTGGAGATTATTTTGACGAAGGTATTTCTTTCCGGAGAGTTTGTAGCTAAATACGAGCATACCGGCACTTAAAAATATTCATTTCGAGCACTGGTCTCAACAAAATCTCATAAAACTTGAATAGTTATGGTGCAGTTAGCCAATTACCGATTAAAAAATCCGGGAACGGAGAGGCTATTTAATGACTGGCACGCCGTAAAGTAAGAGGCACAGCGGAAGCAATAACTCGACTTCAAACTTTACCACCCTTAAAAAGAGTGAAAAGAGAATTGGGAAGGGTACAATGGCTGGGACCATGCCCTGCCCACCCACGTCATCCAGCGAAGCTCATTTCCAGGAGAAAGCAGACTATAAATCCAGACACATGGAGACCCGTTTCTGCCTCTGACTTTTTAGCTTTCTTAAAATTCTTTTTTAAGACATTATTTCAGTCCTACAACACAAATCATTACACAATTTCTGTTGTATTACTTACTACACGTCATTGTCACAGAAGAAACACCTTCAGTTTAGAGCATCTTTATGATTTATCACGGGTAATATTAATATAAGATGCTTGTGGGTACGAATTTGAACTCATGCGACAGCGCACGTATCATAAGCACAGGGTAAAAAGCAATTTGGAGATCGTACTGTTGTAGGACCAAAGCACTGTGACGTATTCATCTAAATAACGTTCCTTTTGAGTTGCTCTTTTCTTAGGTAAATTTAGTTTCTTCTCATTAAACGTTCACTGTGAAAAACGTTTTGTTAATTCAACAAAAATTTTTGTCGATATACAGTCAACAAAAATTCTTGTTGAATTTGCAAAATTATTTTGTTGAAAATTATTGTTGATTTAACAAAATTTGTTATCACGACAAAGCGTTTTGTTCATTTAACAAAATGATTTTTCGATTTTTGGGAATTTGTTTGATCCAACAAAAGATATTATTCTGACAAAATGTTTTTTTGCTGCAACAAAACATTGTGTCACGATAACAATATGTTTTGTTGCAGCAACAAAACATTTTGTTATGATAACATATGTTTTGTTGATCATCGACCTTATCATTTTGTTAAATGAACAAAACGTTTTGTCGTGATAAAAATAAATTTTGTTAAATCAACAATAATTTTCAACAAAAAAATTTTGCAAATTCAACAAAAAATTTTGTTGACTGTATATCGACAAAAAATTTTGTCAATTCAACAAAATTTTCGTTGAATTAACAATACGTTTTTCTCAGTGTTTCTCCGGCTGTACGATACATTACGTCCCTGAAGAGCTTTTTCAATTTGACAACACTGACGGTGAGTCAGAATGAGATAAAAATGACGTGTTAACATGTATAAGACGAAATGTGATTGAGAACGAGAGCGGAGTAGCAGATTCGATATAGTTGACGTGGAGTTGTTGAAAGATTTATTTATGATAGAGGTATAGCGATTTATATGTGTCGAGATTTAAGTATGAGAGTTGTCGTTGTTGGAAAGTAGATTGCTAAATGTTATTGTAAGAACTATTGGTATAGATGTGATTAACGAACAAATATAATAATTGCTAAATACAGTGTGAAAGTGGTCTATTCTTTCATTGGTGCGGACGAATAAGAGACACGGAAGTGTTCGTAAGATATCATGTTAATTCTTTCTCTGCTGTTTTTTTATAATTTTGACCAATGTTCAGGAATTTTATTACGAACATTTGCAGAGCAAAAGTAATTCTATATAGATTGTTGTTGCCCGACACTGGCCTGATTAAGACATCTAGGCACCCAGGGCCAGAAAAATAGCGAGGTCCTTATGAAAACGAAATCTTTCGTCAATAAACAGCGCTTTATATATCACGCGATACACCCGACTCGATATATACATATATTTATTCAAACTTCCTTCTGGTTAACCTTTGCATAAAATGAGGGAGTTATTTCGTATTTCACTTTAGATAGCGAATTTGATTGTTTAATGGTTGAAAAGTTGCAGAATTTGATTAATAATCTACGAATTTGTAATATAGTCGAGCCCACATCTAATGAGTTCGCATAATATGAAGTTCCGCATAAACTGAAATATTCACAGATCCCTTGAGCTTCGTGGTACTCTTCCCCGTTATTTTAACGGAATATTACGAACAATAATTTTTGGAGAAACCGCATATATCGATGTTCAACGTGGTTATCAGCAAACAAAATAAGTGACATTCGCATTCAGTTTTTACCTCTTCCTCTTTCACTGGAAAACAAGGAATCGCCTGCTGTTGACGACCATACACATCCTGAGCAAATGCTGTCTTTTAGCCCCTTCTCTTGCCAATTTCAGTTACTTAATCTCTGTTTAGAAAACCTTAGAATTTCTTTTGCATCTAGAAACATCTTGACTACTGCGTCCGAGGACGCTGAAAAATATTTAAAACACCGATCATGATAACTACAAAACAATCAAGAACTAGCTCATATATCCAACGTAACATGTACCAGATGAAATTTCAAATTTTCGAGTTACTTTAATTTTTACATTCATTAAATGTTTTGCTTATTGTAGGTCTCACTCATATTACTGTTTTGCTAACTATAATTTTCAATTAATAGGTATTATTTAATTTCGATTAATTCATAAATAGTTAATGACTAGCAAGGGTACTCGGTATTTCCCGGATAAATATTCGTGGAATCACCAAGTTCAGCGGGTGAAATTTTATGAATGAAAAATATATTCCTGTAATTTTCCAGTAAATACCAAATTTGTGCGGAAATTTTGTATGAGAGACCCTTTGACCCCAGGCACCGACCACTTCCAAAAACTGTCTACGGTCTAAGTCAGAGTATCATGAGATAATATATACCAAATCTGGTGGTTCTAAATTGAAAACTGTGGAAAATTTAACTGAAATAACGAAGCTTTTGTATGGGGGCCCCTTTGACCCCCCCCGGGCTCCGATCCCTTTCAAAACCCTTGTACGGTCTAAGTTAGAGTACCATGAGATAGTACATCAAATTTGGTGGTTCTAAGTTGAAAACTGTAGATTTGTATAGCTGACAAACAAATATACAAACTTTCACTTGTATATACACTATCTACCAACAAGTAATTGGACACCTGTGATAGCAAAAGAAAACGAAATTTATTCACCTTCAATAGTTGGTGGAGCCTCCACGAGCGGCTATTACAGCTGCTACCCTCCTGGGCATACTCTCAACCAGGCGTTGAACGACGGCTAGCGGTATTTTCTTCCACTCGGCTTGGAGAAGACAGGTCGGTTCCTTCGCCGATTTGGACGGTGGGGGCACCCCTTAAGTCGACACTCCAACTCGTCCCAGAGGTGCTCGATAGGGTTAAGTTTCGAGCTCTGCGCAGGCCAGCCCATTCGATTAACCCCATTGTCACCATAGCAAGCCATGGTAGACCTCGCAACATGACAGGTGGCATTGTCATCCTGAAAGTAACATGGGTCCACCCCGTAAAACTGCCGCAACGTAGGAAGCGCATGGTCATCCAAAATGGTGCAGTAGGTCTCGGCGTTGAGTCTACCAGGAATTGCGACCAAGGGCCCCGTGCCATACCAGGAGAAACACCCCCACAGCATAATTCTACCGCCGCCGAACTTCACAGTTGGCACAATACATTCCGGCAGGAGGCGCTCTCCAGGCAGACGCCAAACCCAGACCCTGCCATCCGAACGGTACAGGGTGAACCTTGATTTGTCGCTCCAGAGAACCTGTTTCCACTGCTCAACGGTCCACTGTCGACGTTCTTTGCACCACGTTAGCCGAGCAGCGCTATTGGACTTTGTGATCAAAAGCTTGTGGGAGGCAGCACGTCCATGATAACCGAGCAGATGGGCTTCCTTACGGATGGTATTCATCGAAAGAACACTCCCGGATGCCTGTTGAAACTCCTCGCGGATGTGGCCCATCGATTTGGTACAGTTCTTCCGAATTTCTCTGGCCAGCACCCGTCGGTCTCTAACTCCCAGTTTTGTGGGTCTACCGGGTCGGGGCACATTCCAACAATCAACTCTCATCTTCCCCTTGCCAATCACGTAGGCCACTGTCGATTTTGGGCACTTCAACTCGCTGGATATGTCACTTATGGATCGGCCATTTCTGCGATACCCGACGATTACAGCTTTCTCGAAATCAGAGAGCTCCGAACTGCGTGGCATCTTGCATGCGACTGGTTGCGTTGTTGTTTCCCACACGATATTTAACGGCGGCGGCCGTGACGTGTATCAAGACCGTAGATATCGTCGATTGCAGGGGTGTCCAATTACTTGTTGGTAGATAGTGTATATACAGTAGATTGAGTAGTTTTAACCTGACATAATGTAATATGCCAAAAACATCCCATTTTTTTATCTGTCCTGTTGTAACGAAGTTCGCATAAATCGAATGTTTTCGACTCTCCCTTCCACTTCGTTATATACGAGTTTGACAGTAATAATTTTTAATAATCTTAATATTTGTAATAAATTCTAAAGCAAAATTGATTGTGATCTTGAAGAGAGGCAGCAATTTCAGAAAAGAGAAGCAAAGGATTTTGTGAAAACTGAAAATGCTCCTTGTAAAGAAAGCATTGGAGATTGACCAACCAGAGGGTGCAACAAAACCGCACATAAAATATTACTTTCACAGGATTAATAATAACGATTATAATAATTATAATAATAATAAGAAGAAGAAGTTCAGTAATGATTAGGTCATTTCTAGAATCAATTTTTAAAAAGGGATTCGTATGAAACAGGGGCCGCTGGACCTGCTGGTCTGTGCGGTGGTATCAAGCCATGGTCCAACATGTTGTTTCTAAACTAACAAGAACACTGATATGAGCTGCCCTGCACACGTCCACAGAATTTTCCGAAACAAAACTTCTTTCAACTCCAGAACTGAGGTATTAATTAAAGTTGTATGTCGTCTCGGTGCGGTTAGATGCATAAGTTTGTAACTAGTCAGCATGGGTTGAAGTCCTAGACGAGGTATGGGTGATGTGTTTGTCTTACGGCACTGGTTCTTTCCCGTTCCTGGAACCATGTGACGTATACTCTAATATATCTTCCCTTTTTAGTTTCTGTATCTATGTAAATTTTATAATCCGTTTTCCTTACGCATTTTTCAAATTTTACGCCACATTTTCTCTCTCGCCTGAATATTTTGTGGCAATCCTGAATGAGGTCAGAAGTAGAATGTCTATGAGTTCAGCAGAGTTAATAGGGTTGTTAACAGCCCAAAGGGCATCCTGAAAGTAATTAAAAAACCACGTGCATAAAAGCACTAGCGGATACTATGTGGTTAAGGAAATTAATCTATAACTACCATTTACAGTAGCAAAAATACTGTTCCACACATGTTTATACTAGCAATTTTTTAAGCAGAAGTCAACAGATTCCTGGTAATATTAACTAAAAGCAAACGACAAGCGGCACAATCAAAAGGACTTACCCCAACTTTGAAAAGTAGGCCTACATCCATTGTCGTCCGGCTTCCTCTGCTAGTGAATGTATATCAGCAGTCGAAAAGACATATATCACAACGAACGGTAAAAACAACAAATTGAGTAAAACATGAATGAAACAGCTCAAAACCTAGTAGGAAATGGTGAAATTCAAATGAAATGAGAACATTAAAATCGATTGAAAAGTAAAACCAACAAAGTTAAAAGCTGAAAATGACAAAACCACGGAACCTATTTACACTCTACACATGCTACCAGCATCCAAACATGTTTCGGCAAGTATTAGGCCTTCATCAGTGGAAGAGTGAACTCTTCCACTGATGAAGGCCTAATATTTGCAAAAGTAATGCCTCGTTCCTCATAAGATTTTTATTTGTAGCAGCAAAAACGTGAAACTTCGTGGAAAAATACTTGGACATATTGTTAATAATGCCAGCCTATTCAAAGTATTGTCCATCACTTTCTATACATTTCCGCCATCTTTGAACCCATTGCTGAAATCCATTTTGGAAAAATTCCTGAGGCTGTCGTTTAACCCATGAGTTCACAGCCAGTTTAGTGTCTGTCACATCGTCGAAACGTTCCTCATAAAGGGTGTCTTTCAAAGGGGAAAACCGGGAAAGGTCTGAAGGAGCCAAGTCAGGACCGTTGGGGGGGGGGGGCATCAACGTCCACCCCATTTTGGCACTGGCCTGTGAAGTCTCCGTTGAAGGTGTCGGGACGTGCGTTATCATGGTGTAAAGCATCAATATGAAGTGGAATGTCACGTCTTTTGCTTTTGACAGCTTCCTTTAGCTTCTTCAATGTCTGCACATAGTGAGCACATGCACCCCGTTCAAGGAAATCAATCAAAATGACACCACGTTTGTGCCAGAAAATTGTCACCATCACTTTCCCTGCGGACCGAGTTCTTTCCACCTTTTTCTGTCGAGGTGAAGATATGCGGTGCCATTCCATTGACGCACGTTTTGTTTCTGGGTCATGAAAGACCACCCAGGTTTCATCCCCCGTCACAACATTAGAGAAAACCATCTCACCCTCTCTCTCATAACTGTCAAAGAGGTTCCGGCACATTTCCACCCTTTACTCACATTGTTCACAGGTTAGGTTTCTTGGGATCCACTATGAACAAATTTTTCTGTAACCCAGATCGCTATGACCACAATGAATTGCATCACACAATTCCTGGATGGTGACACAACGATCAGCTGTGATGAGGTCTTTCACTCGTTGCCTTTTGGCATCTGTCACTGCAGTTGCGGGTCTTCCACTCCGTTATTTGTCTGATAACCATCTTCGGGCATTACTGATATCGATTGTGGCAGCTTCACACACCACCAGGAGTCTTCTGTGGATTTCTGGGGCCTCACCTCTTTTTCCAAGAATTATTATGGATCGCTGCTTTTCTCTGTCATTCATGATCTTTATTTCCGATTCTGAAAAATATTTGTTCTTACGTTGGTAGCATAGTTTAAAATTTTGAAGTGTTTTTAATAAAACTGCACTGACATATCTTAGTATATATGTCAGTGCAGTTTCATTAAAATCACTTCAAACTTTCAAAAGTTATTAAGGAAGGGGCATTACTTTCAGGATGCCCCTAGGCTCTCCTAATACATCATAGCTTTGCTCTCATTAGATATTCGGGGCTCTCGTTAGAATTTAGCCAGAGCTTGTTTCTAATTGATTTGAAAAGAGATTTGTTATGCGAGCTTAAACTAACTTGATGTTCAGAGTTTGATGTTATTGTTTAGTTGTTTCGCTTTGATCATCACGCTTGTTTGATCATCGAAGACTTAAGTTGCTATCAAGCCAGAGGAGGAGCTGGGAGGGGGGGGCGGGGGCACGTGCCCCGTGCGCCGGTGATAGGGGGCGTCGAGCAGGGCGACATTGAGAGACGGGACGCAGACGCTCATAAACCCCTTACGTGTTTTCGGATTAAATCTCAAATTCTATAATGTATAAAAAGAATTTAATCAAAAGCGAGTAATGGCTCCAGCGCAGTAGTCGTAAACTTCGGTAAAATATACAGCCTTCACAACTGCACAAATAAGATCACAGAGCTTATTCGTATAGTATAGTAAAATAAAGGCTGCTCAGTTTATGATGCTGTGTAATTCTCATACTCTACTCTGTGGACGGGACAGCTCAAAGACGATTGGCCGCCCCGGTGGCGAGTGGTCTAAGCGATGGCCTCTGATCATTAGTCCGAAAGGGGTCCGGGTTCGAATCCCGGTGAGGCATGGAATTGTCTTACGGCACTGGCTCTCTCCCTTCCCTGGAACCAGTGACCCTAAATTAGGGACGGGCGACTGCTTATAGCCCATTGAGTTGCTCACGGTGGTCGTTAAATAATTAAAAAAAAAAGACGATTGTTCTGCCACTGACGTTATGCGTGCCTATCTCATTGCTCCAAAATTCTCGGCTATCACCTACTGGCTGCCACCGTAGGTGAGGATGGGTACTGTCATGTTTTCTGTTGTTGATGTCCTCTTGTACTTGGCACAGCAAGGAAGGGCACCACGTGGATCAGACGAAGGAAGATTTCTGCTAAGAGGTCTTCGAAGTAGAAACTTTTGTACACCATTGAACTTGTTTCTCACTACCATCCTCCACTTAAGGACCATTTGGAGCGCTACAAAAGAGGCCAACGCTGGTTACTTCAGGATGAGTGCTTGAAAATCATTGCTAGTAAGATAAGGCAACAAATTCTGGATGATATCCGAGAAACAAAATTCTAGATGACATCCGACACCCGACGTTAGTCATACTCATAAAAATCAGATATCTCAGGTAATCAGATGGGGGAAGAAGGTCCTTAGGTCACAGAGAGTTTCATTGAGTTTTTTAGTCAGTGGAAAAGCACGTGAAACTTTTGCTGAAGCAATAGTCAGAAAATTGCAAAACGATGGTTTAGTTCTCGCAAACTGCAGAGGACAGTTGTACGACAACGGAGCTCACATGGCTGGATTGTGCAAGAGGGTTCAAGCACGCATCCTTAAACAATATACTCTTGTGTTTTTCTTGTCATGTGCAGCTCACTCTCTTTATCAAGTGGGAGTTCAAGCTGCTAGTGTAAATCCAGACGCAGATACTGAATTTCGAGTTCTCCACTGTTTCTACTTATTTTTTGTGTCTTCAACAGCTAGGTGGGAAATATTATAGAAACGTGTTAAAATGTCCCTCGAATCCCGATCTAAGACAAAGTGGTTCACAGAGATAGAAGCTGTTTCAATAGAAGTTTTAGTGAGCTGAAGCTTACAAAACATATCTGCGGAGCACAGCTGGCCAACAGATATTAACAAATTTAAGTGTGATATCCACAGAACATGAGTTTGCCTCAAAACTTTCTTATGATGATATCATAAAAGTTTTTGCTGCCAGAAAAGTCAAGCTGTAGACATTCCTGTCCCTGGAAATTTTTCTAGAAGCTTAAAAAACTGGGATTCATCTTAAATTGTAATGCGCAGCTGTATTCAAATGTTTGTCATACAAATGTTTAAAACGCAAAACTCAAAGGTTTGTGTATTGAATAAAAAATAGTTTGTATATTGAATTAAGTGTTATTTTACTGAACAGGGTATTAATGTTATAGTTATTTATTTAAAGACAAAGTGATAGAACAGTGTGGTGAAAGAACAGTTGACCAGTTTTTGAACACGGGAAACTTATTAACTGGTTAAGACTAAAATATTGAATTAATTATTGTTTTTACTGCAAAAGAACTCTTGATATTATTAATTGTTAAGATTCATTCAAAGAAATTAGTGTTTCAAGAATAACTGGCTGCCTAGGTGGCGCAGTGGTCTAAGCCCTGGTTTATGATTATTCGTTCTCGTCGGTCGGGGGTTCGAGTCCCGGTGAGGCATGAATGTTGAAATTAGGGACGGACGACTGCTTATAGCCCATTGAGTTGCTTAAAGTGGTCATTAAACCTCCAAGCAAATAAATAAATAAATAAATAAACTGATAATTTCTTTAATACGTCGTTTGTGCTCAATATCACAAAAATCCATGATTGTTACGATATTAATAAACGAGTTTTATTCATTTTGAACCTCGAAAAAACAAAACATCAAATCAGGTGCAATTGTAAAATTTAACGAAATGCTAGCAGATGTAATCTCAAAAATTTAAAAATAAATTTTAGTGAATATGTTGTTGATGAAGGAAGGGTGAGGGAAGTGGTGGTAGTCGCCAAACTTTGCTTTGTCCCTGGTCAAAGAAATCCTAGCTCCGCCTCTGATCAAGCTAATGTTATTTGGAAATTATTTGATGTTATGAGCATGGTGTTGTTCAGCTATTGAAACGTTTTCGATACATGCCTGAGATGGAATAAAAGGTTAAATTTGTAAGTACACTTGTTGTCACTGAATCTCTAGACATATTCTGGAAGTAATATTTCTACCCTCAGTTAAGGACATTTGCAAATACTAAGTTATTTAAGATTATCCGGAGCATCACGCAAACGCTAAGGATCGTTTCCGTCAAAGCAATTTTCTTATTCACGTAATGTTATGTTCTAGGGAAACTGACTTTTCAACCATGATCACACATAATAAACTAATAACATTACAACCAATGGCTCTAAATTTGGGACAGATGACTGCTTATAATTCTTCAGAGTTGCTTATAGCGACCCCTAAATCCCCCCCCTTCCCCAAAAGAAAGATAAAAACTTTTAATGATAAATCCGAGCAACGTTTGAGGAATGTGAGTGCACTTTAAATAACCAAAAAATAAGCTTCGATATTTCCATTAATTTCAAAATGCACCGAAATATAATTTTCCCATTCATAACAGATTTGACTTACCTTGATTTAAGAATCGCTGCGTTTCCTCCTACAAATACCTCAAAAGTTCAATTTTGCATGCGATTCGTTACAAATTTAACTCTCTAGAATTCATCTATTAAATACCAACGAAGCAACAATTTGAGAATTACTCGCTCTATAATATTTTATACGAGAAATGACTGTAAAAGTCTGTCTCCTACAACCAAAGAGAAATCCGCAAAATGAAACACGGTATCGTTTCTCTCTTCTTTTAACAGTGCATAATAAAGGACGTCACAATGATAGGTTTGATCGCTATTGTATTGCATAAAGTGGATCTTCCAGGAGGGAGTGTTCCTTATCAACGTTTCCCTCTTCCATTGACGCATGTCCACCAATAATGAGGAAACTAGCATTTCTTCAACGAGATCTTCTGACCCGTGCAGCCGTTAGCAGAAGAGGAAGGAATACGGTATACACTCAATGTTTTCCACCAGCACAGGTCATGACCTTGGTATAAATTCATAAACAAAAAATGGAATAAGATCTTCAACTATGCTTGTAAGAAAGGTGAGCAACAAATGTCAAGAGAGGGCAGAGAGCGTTGCTTGGGACTACAGAATTCCTCTTAGAAGGACACACCATGTAACAAACAGCGCACTGCTCAAACAAAAACAGGAAGTGAAAAAAAAATCGGGTGACAGAGTGTGAGGGTCTCAATCATCTGCCTAATCATCCCAGATGAGGCATGGGTAAGGTGGCCAGATATTTGAGGTGCATTTCACCAGCCGCCCCACCACGGAATTTTTTAATTTTTCAGACACCATTCGTTTGTACCACGTATGAACCGGAATGAACTCGGTTTTTTTCGTTTGAACCGCAAAAGTTTTGGAGATATTTAAAAAACAAAGTGGGGGCTGGTGAAACGATAGCCCTCCCACCATGGAATTTTTTAATTTTTTTTTGCACCATTCGTTTGTACCGCGTATGAACCGGAATGAACTCAATTTTTTTCGTTTGAACCGCAATAGTTTTTGAGTTATTTAAAAAACAAAGTGGGGGCTGGTGAAATGGTACCCCCAAAAAATAGATATTTCAAATTTCAGCATAGCCATTCGTTAATAAATCGTATGAACCGGAATGAACTCCATTTTCATCGTTTGAACCACAATAGTTTTTGAGATATTTAACAAATAATATTGAGAATTTGCATATAATTACAGGAGGCCGACCATTTCACCAGCCCCCCACCATGGAAATTCAAAATTTCGAAATAGCCATTCATTAGTAAATCGTATGAACCGGAATGAATTCCATTTCTATCGTTTGAACCGCAATAGTTTTTGAGATATTTAAAAAATAATATTGAGAATTTGCATATATACAGAAAGACCGACCATTTCACCAGCCCCCCACCATGAAAATTCAAAATTTCAAAATAGGCATTCGTTAGCAAATCGTGTGAACTGAAAAGAACTCCATTTTCATCGTTTGAACCGCAATAGTTTTTGAGATATTTAAAAAATAATGTTACAGGCCTATCATTTCACCCCCCTCATCATGGAAATTCAAAATTCCGAAATAGCCATTCGTTAGTAAATCGTATGAACAGGAATGAACTCCATTTTTATCGTTTGAACCGCAATAGTTTTTGAAATATTTAATAAATAATAGAATTTACATATACGCACAGAGACCGACCATTTCACCAGCCCCCACCCCCATGGAAATTCAAAATTTCAAAATAGCCATTCGTTAGCAAATCGTATGAACCGAAAAGAACTCCATTTTCATCGTTTGAACCGCAATAGTTTTTGAGATATTTAAAAAAGAATGTCACAGGCCTACACCATTTACCCCCCTTCATCATGGAAATTCAAAATTCCGAAATAGCCATTCGTTAGCAAATCGTATGAACCAAAAAGAACTCCATTTTCATCGTATGAACCGCAATAGTTTTTGAGATATTTAAAAAAGAATGTCACAGGCCTACACCATTTACCCCCCCCTTCATCAAGGAAATTCAAAATTCCGAAATAGCCATTCGTTAGTAAATCGTATGAACAGGAACGAACTCCATTTTTATCGTTTGAACCGCAATAGTTTTTGAGATATTTAAAAAATAATATTGAGATTTTGCATATATACTGAAATCGACCGACCATTTCACCTGCCCCCCACCATGGAAATTCAAAATTTCGAAATAGCCATTCGTTTGCAAATCGTATGAACCGAAAAGAACTCCATTTTCATCGTTTGAACCGCAATAATTTTTGAGATATTTAAAAAAGAATGTTACAGGCCATTTCATCCCCCCTCCCCCTCATCATGGAAATTTGAAATTCCGAAATAGCCATTCGTTAGCAAATCGTATGAACAGGAATGAACTCCATTTTTATTGTTTGAACCGCAATAGTTTTTGAGATATTTAAAAAATAATATTGAGAATTTGCATATATACAGAGAGACCGACCATTTCACCAGCCCCCCCCCCCCCCCCACCATGGAAATTCAAAATTTCAAAATAGCCATTCGTTAGCAAATCGTATGAACCGAAAATAACTCCATTTTCATCGTTTGAACCGCAATAGTTTTTGAGATATTTAAAAAAGAATGTTACAGGCCATTTCATCCCCCTCCCCCTCATCATGGAAATTTAAAATTCCGAAATAGCCATTCGTTAGTAAATCGTATGAACTGAAAAGAACTCCATTTTCATCGTTTGAACCGCAATAATTTTTGAGATATTTAAAAAAGAATGTTACAGGACATTTCATCCTTCCTCCCCCCTCATCATGGAAATTCAAAATTCCGAAATAGCCATTCGTTAGCAAATCGTATGAACTGAAAATAACTCCATTTTCATCGTTTGAACCGCAATAATTTTTGAGATATTTAAAAAAGAATGTTACAGATCATTTCATCCCCCCTTCCCCCTCACCATGGAAATTTAAAATTCCGAAATAGCCATTCGTTAGTAAATCGTATGAACAGGAATGAGCTCCATTTTTATCGTTTGAACCGCAACAGTTTTTGAGATATTTAAAAAATTATATTGAGAATTTGCACATATACAGAGAGACCGACAATTTCACCAGCCCCCCACCCCCATGGAAATTCAAAATTTCAAAATAGCTATTCGTTAGCAAATCGTATGAACCGAAAAGAACTCCATTTTCATCGTTTGAACCGCAATAATTTTTGAGATATTTAAAAAAGAATGTCACAGGCCTACACCATTTACCCCCCCCCCTTCATCATGGAAATTCAAAATTTCAAAATAGCCATTCGTTAGCAAATCGTATGAACCGAAAATAACTCCATTTTCATCGTTTGAACCGCAATAGTTTTTGAGATATTTAAAAAAGAATGTTACAGGCCATTTCATCCCCCCTCCCCCCTCATCATGGAAATTTAAAATTCCGAAATAGCCATTCGTTAGTAAATCGTATGAACTGAAAAGAACTCCATTTTCATCGTTTGAACCGCAATAATTTTTGAGATATTTAAAAAAGAATGTTACAGGACATTTCATCCTTCCTCCCCCCTCATCATGGAAATTCAAAATTCCGAAATAGCCATTCGTTAGCAAATCGTATGAACTGAAAATAACTCCATTTTCATCGTTTGAACCGCAATAATTTTTGAGATATTTAAAAAAGAATGTTACAGATCATTTCATCCCCCTTCCCCCTCATCATGGAAATTTAAAATTCCGAAATAGCCATTCGTTAGTAAATCGTATGAACAGGAATGAGCTCCATTTTTATCGTTTGAACCGCAACAGTTTTTGAGATATTTAAAAAATTATATTGAGAATTTGCACATATACAGAGAGACCGACAATTTCACCAGCCCCCACCCCCATGGAAATTCAAAATTTCAAAATAGCTATTCGTTAGCAAATCGTATGAACCGAAAAGAACTCCATTTTCATCGTTTGAACCGCAATAATTTTTGAGATATTTAAAAAAGAATGTCACAGGCCTACACCATTTACCCCCCCCTTCATCATGGAAATTCAAAATTCCGAAATAGCCATTCGTTAGTAAATCGCATGAACAGGAATGAACTCCATTTTTATCGTTTGAACCGCAATAGTTTTTGAGATATTTAAAAAATAATATTGAGATTTTGCATATATACAGAGAGACCGACCATTTCACCAGCCCCCCGCCATGGAAATTCAAAATTTCAAAATAGCCATTCGTTAGCAAATCGTATGAACCGAAAAGAACTCCATTTTCATCGTTTGAACCGCAATAATTTTTGAGATATTTAAAAAAGAATGTTACAGGGCATTTCATCCCCCTACCCCCTCATCATGGAAATTTGAAATTCCGAAATAGCCATTCGTTAGCAAATCGTATGAACAGGAATGAACTCCATTTTTATCGTTTGAACCGCAACAGTTTTTGAGATATTTAAAAAAATTATATTGAGAATTTGCACATATACAGAGAGACCGACCATTTCACCAGCCCCCCCCCCCACCATGGAAATTCAAAATTTCAAAATAGCCATTCGTTAGCAAATCGTATAAACCGAAAAGAACTCCATTTTCATCGTTTGAACCGCAATAGTTTTTGAGATATTTAACAAATAATGTTACAGGCCTACCATTCCCCCCCTCATCATGGAAATTCAAAATTCCGAAATAGCCATTCGTTAGTAAATCGTATGAACAGGAATGAACTCCATTTTTATCGTTTGAACCGCAACAGTTTTTTTTTATTGGAGATTTAACGACCACCGTGATCAACTCAATGGGCTATAAGCAGTCGCCCGTCCCTAATTCAGGGTCACTGGTTCCAGGGAAGGGAGAGAGCCAGTGCCGTAAAACAAACACAACATTCATGCCTCACCGGGATTCGAACCCGGACCCTGTTCGAACGAATGATCAGAGTCCGTCGCTTAGACCACTGCGTCACCGGAGCGGCCAACAGTTTTTGATAGATTTAAAAAAAAAAAAAGTTTGAGAAAATTGGAGGACGACCATTGCACACACCCCCATGGAAAAATTCAAAATTTCAAAATAGCCATTCGTTAGCAAATCGTATGAACCGAGGGGAAATCCATTTTCATCGTTTGAACCACAACAGTTTTTGAGAAAAAAATAACAATATTGAGAACTTATGTATATATATATTCGAGACCGACCATCACCCCCCTCTCACCATGTAAATTCATTAAAAATTTCAAGATAGTCATTCGTTAGTAAATGGTGTGAACCGGAATAGACGCCATTTTCATAGTTTGAATAGCAATAGTTTTGGAGATGTTTAAAAAAGAATGTTAGTAGCTCACGATTTCACCTGCCTCCCCCCCCCCCCACCCCAACCTGGACATTTCCCATTTCAGGATAGCTATTCGTTAGCATGGTGTGAATCAGAAAGACCTTCTTCATCGTTCGAATCTTGATAGTTTTTGAGATATTTGTAATAAGGGTAATGGAGGATAATGAAGAAGTAATTTGTTTTGCACAAAGTCTTTCATTCGTTCCTGACATTAGCTGAAAGAACTCCCCGTTTCTAGCTTTGAACCCCAGCAGTTGAAAAGACATTCCAAAAACAACGTGACGTTGCTTTATTAGGTATCGAGGACTAGTACACAGGAGAACGGAAAGTAAATGGCATGATAAAACAATAAGAATAACGGTACTGGACGAGCAGCACAAAGCAGTCTGTAAAAGCCAATCAGGACATACAAAGATAAACGAAGCTGAACGAGCAGCACAAGGCAATCTGTGATAGGCAAAGCACACTGGAACAGTCACTGAGCAGAAGGAACGACGGACGTGGAGAATACATCGAACTGGAGGCTGCTTTTCATGCTCCGGGGCGCAGCATGAAAAGCAGAAAACGAGGTGCAACAGATAACACTTGCAAAGATGGCATGGTGTAGGTAACAGTATGGGACAATCAATTAGCATGAGGCAAAGCAATAACGGTAAGTATCTTACGAGATGAGTCACACTGGATGAGCAAGTAACGTAGCACAACAGTAGAAGGTATGCTGAGGCACATGGCATGACATAAGACAAATACTCGACGAGACAGGAAAAACAAACCCACGGAACACCTGAAAAAACTAACTGGGTGCGAACAGCAACATAGGGCAATCCAGGACAATGACGAAAGGTATAAGAGAAGAATCGCGCATAACAATGCACACAGGAAGAAGCTCTGTGAACAAAACGATGTGACGGGTTCACGGAAGTAGGCACCGGGCGGATGTTTGAAAGAACCGAGATGTGGAGAAAACATGGCGGTACATAGGATACAACGGAAAGAAAAAGGTTGGGTAAAACGCAAAACAGAAACATGCAAAGGAGTAAGACGGAACAGCAGCAAGGCAAAGACGGCAGGAAGCGAAATATCATGCAAGTGCAGACAGAAACTAATCGGTCAGAACCAGATCAATGAGGCGATTTTGAGTATCACCAAGGTAGCAATTAAGAAAACTTTAATAACGAAATATCTCAGGGGTAAGATCTCGTGAGGTCAACGAAAACGTGGAGGAAGCAGCGAATATCCTCGATCATATTCGAGTAATCAGCTGGATTATGTGAGTCAAGAAGGGGATCCAAACCAGCGTCACAAGAAGAGGCAAAGAACAATGGTTGGCAGCATCTGGGAAGAGAATCTTCGAATACCCAGGGACAGCTTGGAGGCGAGCGACAATTGCAGTGGAAACGGAGGGAGTACCAATAAGTTCGGCGAAAGCAGCAACAGTAGAATTATGAGCGGAACCTGAAGAACGATGAAGAGAAGGCTGAGTGACTGCGGTTCGCTTAGTACGAGTCTCTCGATTAGAGCGACGACGGCACTTCTTATTAGAAGCAGTACCAACATGGACGTGGTGATGAAGAAGGAGTAACCGACAGCAAGTGAGAAGTCTGACAAGGAAGATATGGATCATGTGCGCATAACGCAAGCAAAGAGGCAACTGATGAGGCAACAGGAGCTGGTGAAGGTGAGGCTTCACACAAATCCAGAAGAGTAGCTGTGCTGGAAAGCGGGGACCGATCACGGGACAAGAAATCGAAAGGAAGGCAACAATACTAGAGGCATCAGAAGAGCTCGGAGAAGGTGAAACGGGCGGAGAGCACACCGGAGTACTGGAACGGCTGAAGAAAGGATGAGCGTCTGAGGGTGGCGAGGCTGACGTACACAGCGAAGATGATGGAGCAGAGAATCCCGTGGTTGGGATTGACGAGGTGACGTGCGAAAACAAAGAAGGCAGCACCTGAACAGGCGGAGAAAGGTCGGCAACGGGATGTGACAAAGCACAGACAACAGACGACGAAGAAGAAAGCAAGACAGACGAAGGCACCGAAGCAGGAGCAGTAGATCCAGATGTATCCACAAGAGGCAACGCTAGTGGAGAAGGAAAAAGACCTGCAGAGGAAGGCAACGACAATCGAGATGGAGACTAAGAAGGTGGAAGCGAAACAAGTGCAGGCGTGGTGACCGGAAGTGAAGAAGGGGGTTCTGTGATGGCCACTTGAGCAGCCGTTGAGGAAGAACAAGAAGAGGTGAGCAGACACTGCAAGCGATGATGACCAGGCGTTTTACATGAGAAGCAATGATACGCAGTGAACACGTTTATAACGACATTGTGATGAACACAAAGCACCTGGAAAGCAGTGGGGCAGGAAGTAATGGAGGCCATATCAGGGAATAGAACTAAGGCTTGGCGTCGGAAGCCTAAATAAGGACGATCACCTTGATCGGCGGGGAGCGCGCGAATAACACAAACAATGCGCCCACGCCGAGAAAGAAATGCATGTAAAACCGTCGTCGGGGCTGACGTTCGCAAACGGAGGACTTTGCTATCACATTTGTTACAGTTCAAACTGTGGTTACGAAAATACTGCAATATCGGAAAGTTTGTTTAAAATTAATCCCGCGGATGCTGACTGACCACCATAAGGAAGAATGTATGGGGTGGAGTTTGAACCACTTGCTGCGTTACAAAGCAGAGGGTGATGCATTTATATCGCGCATAGTGGCAGGTGACGAATCGCGGTGCCACCACTTTGAGCCATCCAGCAAACCAGCGAGCATGCAATGGAAACATCCCGGATCACCAAAACACATAAAATTCAAGTCACAGGACTCCGCCGGGGAGGTTATGCTGACGGCATTTTTTGACCATGAAGGGCTTTTGTTGGTGGACTTTAAAGAGACTCACGTGAACAGCAATGCCAACCACTACATCGAAACAGTGGACAAGCTGCATAAAGCAATCAAGAATGGGTGACCTGGCATGCTTTCGCGTGGTGTGATTCTGTTGCACACATTATGCAGGATGCGTTAGCACGGAAAGGGTGAGAGGTTCTGCACCACCTAGCCTATAGCCCGGATCTGTCAACATGTGACATGTTGACAGATCGGTGACATGTTGACAGACGGTATGCGTCGTCTTTCCCAGCAATGGGATGCGTCGTCTTTCCAAGCAATGGGATGCGTGTTAATTCTGCCACATTTGCGGATGTAACTCTTCGTTCGTTTATATATATATCATCATCATCATCATCATTGTCAACCATTATCAATCCACTGCTGGACGAATGTCTCCCCAAGTTTCCTCCACAACGGTCTGTCTTGTGCCAGTCTCCTCCATGTCACTCCCGCATACTTTCGAATTTTATCCACCCATCCCCCATGCGGTCTTCTTCTGGGTCTTTTCCTGTCCCTTGGAATCCAATCTAAAATTTCGGCTGTCCATCGATGGTCTGTTCTTCTGGCAGTATGTCCAGCCCATTGCCATTTCAGGGATTTAACTCTGATCATGATGTCTTCCACTCTTGTCATTTTTCGGATCCACGTGTTCCTCTTCTTATCTCTCCTGGTTACACCAAGCATGCACCTCTCCATGCTACTTTGAGTTGCCTGCAGATTCTGTATGTCTCTTTTAGTTAAGGTCCACGTCTCTGCACCATACGTAAGCACTGAAAGGATGCATTGATCAAACACTTTTCTTTTAAGACATAATGGCATATTGCTCTTGAAAATTATGCTGTTTCTTCCAAAAGCTCTCCAGGCAAGTTTTGTACGCCGACTAATTTCTTCACCAATGTGACCCTCACTTGATATCTGCTGTCCAAGATAAACGTACGTGTCTGTTATCTCCAGCTTTTCTCCATCAATCCATAAATCCTCATTTCTTGTAAAAGCATTGTACATCACTTTTGCCTTCTGAAAGTTCATTTTTAATCCCACCTCTTTACTCTTGTCAGCAAGTTCCTGGATCATACTCTGTAGCTTTGATGGGGTAGTTGCAAAAATGACTATGTCATCAGCAAAACGAACGTGGGTTAGATAATCACCATTAATCTTTATCCCTTTGTTTTCCCAGTTCAGTGATTGAAAGACATTTTCCAATGTGGCATTAAAGAGCTTCGGAGATATGGTGTCACCTTGTCTCACTCCTTTTCCAATTTTTATGTGTGTTGTATTTTCAAACAGCCGAATCTTTGCACTTGCATTTTCATAGATGTTATTAATAATGTTAATGTATGCATCTTCAATACCGCAGGATTTCAGAGCCATTGCAACTGTTGATGGTTTCACCGCATCAAAGGCTTTTTCATAATCGATAAAAGCCATGCACAATGGAAGTTCATATTCCCTCGCTCTTTCAATTAGTTCACTCAGTACGTGGATATGATCTATTGTGCTGTACCCACTCCTGAATCCAGCTTGTTCTCTCGGTTGAGCCATGTCCAGTGTCACCTTCAAGCGGTGTGAAAGAACTTTAGTGAAGATTTTATAAACCACTGATAGGAGGCTGATAGGTCTGAAGTTCCTGAGATCCTCAATGTCACCTTTTTTATGTAGCAAGATCATTGTAGCGTTGTTCCAATCCTCAGGAATTTTCCCTTCATTAAGGCATCGAGTGAAAATTTGGGCGAGTACTGTTTCGATTTCTCCACTTGCTTCTTGTATGATGTCTACAGTAATTCCATCTTCTCCTGGAGCTTTTCCCCGCTTCATGTTCTTGATTGCATGTGCAACTTCTGCTGGAATGACTGGAAGAACTCTGGTACTGGTACCTTTCATGATGTCTGGAGTACATGTATCATCCCTTTCATATAATGTGGAGTAGAAATCTTTCACTCTTGTCAAAATTTCGCCTCTATTTCTTGTTACAGAACCATCTTCTTTTCTCAGTGCCATAATCTGTTTTTCCCCTTACTGAGATGTCCCTTTGCTATCTTTAGGCTTTGGTTGTTTTCAATTGCTTTCCTCACTAGCTCACAGTTGAATTTCCTTACGTCTTCAGTGATACTTTTTCGTACTGTCTTGCATAGCTCTATATATTCCACTTTGGAAGTCACATCTTCTTTAGTTGTCCTTATCATTCTTCTTTTTTGCATCAACATTTTGGTTTTTCCTGATAATTTGTTCACATGCAACTTGTTCTTAGACCCAGCTATATTTGTTGCTGTTTCCATAAGAGCTTTGGTTACTTTTCTGTTAACTTCAGAAATATCCACTTCCTCCGATGTTAGGCCTTCTAAAGCAGAGAATCTGTTCTTCAGTTCCAATTTGAAGGTATTATGGTGTTTTTTAAGGTTGGTTATGTCAATACATTTTGTTTGTCTTATGAGCTTGCTACGTTCGAGTTTAGTGTTGAGGTGCATCTTACATCTCACCAATCTATGGTCACTGCTTGTGTTGAACTTGTTTAGCACACTGCAGTCTTCTATGACGAATTTTTTGTTACACATAATAAAATCAATTTCACTTGTCGTCCCATTTGGATGTCTCCATGTCCATTTCCTGTGTGGCTTTTTCTTGAAAAAGGAGTTTAAGAAGAAAAACCCTTCTGCCTCTGCAAACTCTACGAGAGTATTTCCACGCTGGTTTCTGTTGCCGTGACCGAATTTACCTACTGAAGTTTCATTCTGTTGCCGTTGCCCTATTTTTGCATTGAAATCTCCCATAATTATCTTCAAGTGCTGCTTACCTTTATTATTTAGATCACGAATTTCCTCATAAAATTCTTCAATTTCCTCTTCAGCACGACTTGTGGTGGGTGCATAAGTTTGAATAATCTGAGCCTGGTATCTTCTCGAGAGTTGGATAACGAGTCGTGCAGCTCTGTCAGAGGAACTTTCAACTTCTACAACTTTATCCTTCAGTTTCTTGTTTATTATAAATCCAACACCACTAGTTCTGCTAGTATCTGTCCCACGATAGTAGAAGAGATGTCCACTTTTCAGTTCAATGAGATCTTCTCCTTTTCTCCTTACCTCACTTAGCCCGACGATGTCCCACTTGATATTTTGTAGTTCCTCTTCCAATTCAAGAAGCCTTGAATCAGAAGATAGGGAGCGTCAGAAGATAGGGAGCGTCCGTTATACGTTGCCAAGGTCAGCATCAGATGGCAGCCTAGTCCGGTCCTCCGGGGATTCTTAGCACCCTCTGCCTTCATGTCGCACTGGCCGCTGCCTTGGCCAGGTACATTCCAGCTGCCGGAGACTGAGGGCCAAGATTTAAGTTGTGGAGTCATTTTGGAGGGGTTTGGCCATAACTCACCACGGTGGCCAAGCGGGTTGCTGAGTGTGGGATAGCATTTCCTCTAATCCCGATGGTATAGTTATACCGCTATTGGCGGTCGTCAGAGCCCCTTTAGTGGGAAACAGGATGTACCACGACAAGGCGGGGTTGACATTTGTCAAGGAGAGGCTGTGATGTTACGCATCACCTGAACTTACATCCCTATATATATATATATGGTGTTGGATTTATAATGAACAAGAAACTGAAGGATAAAGTTGTAGAAGTTGAAAGTTCCTCTGACAGAGCTGCACGACTTGTTATCCAACTCTCGAAAAGATACCAGGCTCATATTATTCAAACTTATGCACCCACCACAAGTCATCCTGAAGAAGAAATTGAAGAATTTTATGTGGAAATTTGTCATCTAAATAATAAAGGTAAGCAGCACTTGAAAATAATTATGGGAGATTTCAATGCAAAAATAGGGCAACGGCAACAGAATGAAACTTCAGTAGGTAAATTCGGTCATGGCAACAGAAACCAGCGTGGAAATACTCTCGTTGAGTTTGCAGAGGCAGAAGGGTTTTTCATCTTGAACTCCTTCTTCAAGAAAAAGCCACACAGGAAATGGACATGGAGACATCCAAATGGGACGACAAGTGAAATTGATTTTATTATGTGTAACAAAAAATTCGTCATAGAAGACTGCAGTGTGCTAAACAAGTTCAACACAGGTAGTGACCATAGATTGGTGAGATGTAAGATGCACCTCAACACTAAACTTGAACGTGGCAAGCTCATAAGAAACACAAAATCTATTGACATAACCAACCTTAAAAAACACCATAATACCTTCAAGTTAGAACTGAAGAACAGGTTCTCTGCTTTAGAAGGCCTAACATCGGAAGAAGTGGACATCTCTGAAGTTAACAGAAAAGTAACCAAAGCTCTTATGGAAACAGCAACAAAATTAGCTGGGTCTAAGAACAAGTTGCATGTGAACAAATTATCAGGAAAAACCAAAATGTTGATGCAAAAAAGAAGAGAGATGAGGACAACTAAAGAAGATGTGACTTCCAAAGTGGAATATATAGAGCTATGCAAGACAGTAAGAAAAAGTATCACTGAAGACGTAAGGAAATTCAACTGTGAACTAGTGAGGAAAGCAATTGAAAACAACCAAAGCCTAAAGATAGCAAAGGGACATCTCAGTAAGGGAAGAAAACAGATTATGGCACTGAGAAAAGAAGATGGTTCTGTAACAAGAAATAGAGGCGAAATTTTGACAAGAGTGAAAGATTTCTACTCCAAATTATATGAAAGGGATGATATATGCACTCCAGACATCATGAAAGATACCAGTACCAGAGTTCCTCCAGTCCTTCCAGCAGAAGTTGCACATGCAATCAAGAACATGAAGCGAGGAAAAGCTCCAGGAGAAGATGGAATTACTGTAGACATCATACAAGAAGCAAGTGGAGAAATCGAAACAATACTCGCCCAAATTTTCACTCGATGCCTTAATGAAGGAAAGATTCCTGAGAATTGGAACACTGCTACAATGATCCTGCTACATAAGAAAGGTGACATTGAGGATCTCGGAAACTACAGACCTATCAGCCTCCTATCAGTAGTTTATAAAATCTTCACTAAAGTTCTTTCACACCGCTTGAAGGTAACACTGGACATGGCTCAACCGAGAGAACAAGCTGGATTCAGGAGTGGCTACAGCACAATAGATCATATCCACGTGCTGAGAGAACTAATTGAAAGAGCGAGGGAATATGAACTTCCATTGTGCATGGCTTTTATCGATTATGAAAAAGCCTTTGATTCGGTGAAACCATCAGCAGTTACAATGGCTCTGAAAACCTGCGGTATTGAAGATGCATACATTAACATTATTAATAACATCTATGAAAATGCAAGTGCAAAGATTAGGCTGTTTGAAAATACAACACACGTAAAAATTGGAAAGGGAGTGAGACAAGGTGACACCATATCTCCGAAGCTCTTTAATGCCACATTGGAGGGTGTTTTTCAGTCGCTGAGCTGGGAAAACAAGGGGATAAAGATTAATGGAGATTATCTAACCCACCTTCGTTTTCCTGATGACGTAGTCATTTTTGCAACTACCCCATCAGAGCTGCAGAGTATGATCCAAGAACTTGCTGACAAGAGTAAAGAAGTGGGATTAAAAATGAACTTTCGGAAGACAAAAGTGATGTTCAATGCTTTTACAAGAAATGAAGATTTATCGATTGATGGAGAAAAGCTGGAGATAACAGACACGTACGTTTATCTTGGACAGCAGATATCAAGTGAGGGTCACATTGATGAAGAAATTAATCGGCGTACAAAACTTGCCTGGAGAGCTTTTGGAAGAAACAGCATAATTTTCAAGAGCAATATGCCATTATGTCTTAAAAGAAAAGTGTTTGATCAATGCATCCTTCCAGTGCTTACGTATGGTGCAGAGACGTGGACCTTAACTAAAAGAGACATACAAAGGCTGCAGACAACTCAAAGACCATGGAGAGGTGCATGCTTGGTGTAACCAGGAGAGATAAGAAGAGGAACTCGTGAATCCGAAAAATGACGAGAGTGGAAGACATCATGATCAGAGTAAAATCCCTGAAATGGCAATGGGCTGGACATACTGCCAGAAGGACAGACCATCGATGGACAGCCGAAATTATAGATTGGATTCCAAGGGACAGGAGAAGACCCAGAAGAAGACCACATGGGAGATGGGTGGATGAAATTCGAAAGTATGCGGGAGTGACATGGTAGAGACTGGCACAAGACAGACCGTTGTGGAGAAAATTTGGGGAGACCTTCGTCCAGCAGTGGATTGATAATGGTTGACAATGATATATTTATATCATCATCATTGTCAACTGCTTTGAATCCACTACTGGATGAAGGTCTCCCCAAGTTTCTTCCACAATTGTCTGTCTTGAGCGTGTCTCCTCGATGACACACCTCTATGCTTTCGAATTGCATCCATCAATCTACCATAGGGTCTTCTTCTGGGTCTTTTCCTGTCCCTCGAAATTCATTCTAAAATTTCGGTTTTCCGTCGGTGGTCGTTCTTCTAGCAACATGTCATGCCCTCACCATTTCAGTGATTTCATTGTGGTCATGATGTCGTCAACTGTTGTTGTTTTCCTTATCCATGAGTTCCTCTGCTTATCTTTCCTGTTTACACCAAGCATGATTCTCTCCAGGGCTTTTTGCGTTGTCTGCCGTCTTTGTTTGTCTTTTTTACGCTTTCCAACCGTAGGTTGAAGAAGCGTATATGCTTCAGCGTTTTCCGTCCGTCTGTCCGTCTGTCCGTCCGTCCGTCCGTCTGTCGGCATGATAACTCACGTAAAAATGGTTCGATTTCGGTGAAATTTTAGTATGTGGTAGGGAATCCCCTGATGACAAACCCTATGGAAAATGGACAAAATAGGGTCAAAGGTTAGGACACAGGAGAGGGATCTATTCCATAGTGCTTATGCATCATAACTTACGTAAAAATGCTTCGATTGCGACAAAACGTTATCATGTTATTTCGGAGGTATACCGAACCGGTTCTGTTGAATATCATCGAAATGGGATCAAAGGTCAGGGCACAGGACCGAGATTTATTCCACAACCATTATTCTCATAACTTGAGTAATTATTTCTGGTATGTTGGAAAGCGTATCATATTCAATGCATTGCATTATTTTACTAAATTGTTTAGTTAAGGTCCATGTCTGTGCTCCATACATAAGCACTGGCAGGATGAACTGATTAAACCCTTATCTTTTAAGACACAATGGCATACCTTTCGTAAAAATTGTACTTCTTCCAAAAACTATCCATCCAAGTTTTACACGCCGATTAATTTCTTCATCAATTTTTTCCTTACTTCATATCTGCTGCCCAAGATAAATGTAGGTATCGGTTGTCTCAAGCTTTTCACCATCAATAAATAAATCTTCGTTTCTTGTAAAAGCAATATACGTCAGTTTTGCCTTCTGAAAGTTCATTTTTAATTCCACTTCTTTACTCTTGTCAGCAAGTTCCTGGATCGTATTCTGCGGTTCAGAAGTCGTAGTTGCAAAAATGACAACGTCATCAGCAAAACGAACGAGATTTGAATTATCTGCATAAATATTTTTTTGTCCCAGTTCAGTAATTAAACAATATTTTGCAATGTGGGATTAAAGAGTTTGGGAGATATGATTTTACTTTGTCACACTAGCTTTCCAATTTTTATTAGTGCTGCATCCACAAATATCCAAACTTTTGCAATTGCATTTTCAGAGATACTATTAATAATGCTAATGTATGCATCTGCAATACCGCAGGTTTTCAAAGCAGTTGTAACTGCTGATGGTTTTACGGAATCGAAGGCCTTTTTATAATCAACAGAAGCCTTGCATAATGGGAGTTCATATTCTCTTGTTCTTTCTGTTAGTTCTCTAAGTACATGGACATGATCTTCAGTGCTGTAGCCACTCCTGAATTCAGCTTCTTCTCTTGCTTGAGCCATGTCCAGTTTTACCTTCATGCGATGTGAAAGAACCTAAGTGAAAATTTTATAAATAACTGATAGGAGGCTGAAGAGCCTGTAGGTCCTGAGATCCTCAACGTCACCTTTTTTATGTAGCAGGATCATTGTACCATTATCCCAATACTCAAGAATCTTGCCTTCGTTGAGACAGCTGGTGAAAACTTGGGCGAGTGAAGTTTCAATTCTTCCACTTGCTTCTTGTACACTCGTGGACAAGAAATTTGCACACCTAGAAGAAAACATGCTACAACCGCGAAACTTTGCAAATAGCTAGGGTGAGTTTGGTGCGAGTGCGCATAACCGCACACCTTGTGGCGGCGCTGCTAGCACGAACCGGCAGCCTTATAAACCGGCGTGTAGTCGATGCCCCATGAAAGAGAAAAGCACCGGCCGGCGCAAGCAAGAGTATAGAGTGACAAGAATGCCGGGTAGACACCAGAGACGTCAATGTACGCAACTTACGGGCTTTGAGAGAGGCCTGATCATCGGGCTGAAAACAGCAGGTCGGTCGGCGCGCCGTATAACCCACCACGTGGATCGTTCTGACCATACCGTCCGACTGTGTTGGGAGCAGTGGACACGTGACGGCACTGCCACACGGCGGGTGTCTCCGAACGAACCAGGAGGACCATCCGTAGAGAGGATCGACAGTTCGTACGGCAGGCACGAATGGGTCCCACGAGAACCCTGTCCTCTCCCCAGGCAAATGTAGCGGCTCTTGTGTGCCAACGAGCCATTTCCTGAAGCCTCGCGGAAGCGAATCTGCGATCCCAGCGCCTCTTACGTGTTCTGCCATTAACACCGGATCATCGCCGGCTCCGTTTGCAATGGTGCCAGGCGAGAGCAACGTGGAACGCCACAGACTGGCGACGTGTGGTGTTCAGAGATTGGTGTCGGTTCGTTTTGGGGACAGAGGATCATCGTGTCTGGGTGTGGAGGTCACGGGGTCAACGGCACAATTCCAACCTTGCTATCGAGCGTACCACCTACTCCACTGCAGGCATTTTGGTCTAGGGAGCCTTTATGGTTTATTGCCTACGATAGCCGATCAGCTCTAGTAGTAGTACGTGGATCATTGTCGGGCCAGCGGTATGTGGATGAGATCATATGGCCCCATGTGCTCCCACTCCTGGGCAGAATTCTAGGTGCGCTATACCAGCAGGATAGTGCCATCCCGCACACGGCTCGGGTTTTCTAGGACTGCCTAGGTCATGTCCATACAGTTCCATGGCCTGCCCGCTCACCGAACATGTCCTCTATCGAGCATGCATGGGACCAGTTGAAACGCCGGTTGACTCTGTGCCGCACTATCCGGGATTTGGAGCACACCGTCCAACAAGTGTGGGCCCTCTTCAGCAGGACATCAGGCGTCTGTTCGCCTCTATGCTGGACCATATTGCAACATGTATCACCGCACGAAGCGGTGCGACGCGCTATTGAAGATGACCGGACTACGTGCCACAGATGCCTCTGTAATTGTCCTGCATTAATACACACAATCGACGTGGATTAGGAACATCAAACAGAAGTCATTTCTCTTTCCACGTTTTTAAGTGAGTCACGGAAAAACTATCATCGGCCGCCACCGGGAATTGAATTCAGGGTCTTCCAGTTACGCGCTGGACATGCTACCACTGCACCGCAGCGGCCTCGAATTCTCCAGACTCACATGTGATTAATTGCCAAACCACATGGCTGGTTGCTTCTTGGAGACCCGCACAATGGTGGGGATTCCCCAAAGATGGTAAGAAGCAATTGGTGCAGTGGTAGCATGTCCAGCGAGTAACTGGAAGACCCTTGGTTCGATTTCCGTTGGCGGCCGATGATACTTTTCCCGTGACTCACTTAAAACCGTGGAAAGAGCCATGCCATCTGTTTGGTGTCCCAAATCTACGTCAATTGTGTGTATTAATTATTCATTCGTATACTAGTTATTTGTTCAGTTGCTGCCTACCATCTTCGGTAGGCGGCAACTGAACAAATAGTACTGAGATTTGAATTGACAAAATCTTCTATAGATCTAAAAATAAAATCAGTTATCTCCTGCAACATGAGGAATCTGTGATATAAATTTCTTTTGAATAGTGCGATTCTTTTTTGGCGTTGCAATTTTCACAAACAGTAATGTACGTATTTGCTCGTCGTAACAGAAAAATTCGGTAATATTAAGATACGATAAGCTGTACGTAAAAATGATACATTCAATAGGCGTCGAAAGTGTTTCAATCTGATTTTTGAGCAACGATATGAAGCAAAATATATTTTGAAATCGGTGGAATTTGCATTTCGCTCTTTGCGGCGAAATTATGGATCAGATAAAGATTAAAATGCTAGGATCATCGTTCTCACTGTTCTAGCTTCCCAAAGCAAAAAGAGGCTGATATTAAATCAGACTTAGAGGTACACAGAAAAACGTATACAGACAGATACATGTATATAGTGAAGGTATAAGTACATCCTTTAGTTTTCAAAGAACGTGCAGGAAACTTTTCCACTTTAACACGCTTCGGTCGAAAGGAAGTGCAAAGCAGATGCACCCTTAAATTTAAAACAAACATTCTTGAAATGGTCCCATCCAAACAATTGTCTTTGTACGATATTTGACTCACACAGCATCCCGTCACGTTGCTCTGCTGGCCACGCCCTTTCGAGCTCTGCATTTTGTGCTCCGCCTGTATCTAGCGCCCACCGCCGAATTAATTTGTGTTTCTCTCGTGCATGAATGTCTGCGCTCTCTTCCTAGTCATTCTTTCGAGTTGGTACATGCATATTTTGCCGATATTCCTTTATAATTCATCTCGTTGGGCCTGTTTACAATTCATTTCGTTGGGCCTGTTTACAATCTGCCCATCGTGACTCGCCTTGACTTTTTGCTCTAAAACTGTCTGCTGCATGTAGTAGCCTTCCTGCTGCTGTGTCTACGTTTGCCTTCCGTGTTTGCGCTCCAATCATCGTTAATGGTTCTCTGCGCTGCCTTCACCGGTGTGTGGATTACCTTCCTTGTGTTCCACCCATTGACAGTGGTTCTCTGCGCTGCCTTCTTCGGTATGCTGATCGCCTTCCTGGTGCCCCACCTTGTTATAGTGGATCTGTGTGCCCTTCGCCGTGCATTTCTACACATTGTCCATGGCCAGTGCTTCTGCTTCTAAATTATATTTCCCTCTCACGTCACTATGTGCTGCTTCGATGACTTGTCCTCCAAGTGTGCTGGATGCGTCCCACGACTGCTCTTCTCCTCATCCTGCTACAGATCCATGTTCAACGTCTCCGACTTTCCTCGCGACAGCCTTGGACTCCTATATTTCACGTCAAGGTTCTACGCTTATTGCACACGTACAATGCTTTCAACTCTTAGTTTAAGTGTCAAGTTCGACGCCTTACCCAATGTCAAGTTGCACGTCTATACAGTGTATGTCTGCATTGTCGTTTCTCCCTTCCGGTGCAATTACACATTTCGCCAGCAAGCCTAAGTCCATTCTTGTATATATTTTTTCACCTGAGTTTGTTCCTCAAGTCCTATCGACTAGCCTTTCCGTTGGAGATCATAGCGTGGTCCCTATCCCTCTTGCACATTCTCCCGTTTTTCTTAATTTGTAACCTGTACCTCCGGACGTTTCCGATGAGTTTTTACATGCTTTTCCTTCTCGGTGTGGCCGCGTTCTTGGTGATATCCGCAAGATACCCGCCGCCCATGTTGATAAAGGTGATCGTCCTTATTTTGGCTTCCGCCGCCAAGACTTAGTTTTTTTCCCTGACACAGACTGTTTCTTACTGCCCCACAACTTTTCTGGTGATTTGTTGTCATCACAACGTCGCAATCAACGTATTCACTGCCTATCATTGCATCTCATGTAAACAGCCTGGTCACCATTTCTCGCAATGCCCCCTCATTTCTTCCTAGTCTTCTTCAACGGCTGCTCAAGTTCCCGTCACAGAACCTCTTTCTTCGCTTCCAGTCACCACGCTTTCGCCTGATCCGTTCACACCTTCTTAGTCTCCATCTCCATCATCTGCCTCCGTTGGTCTTTTTCCTTCCTCGCCAGCATCGTCTGTTGTGGGTACATCTGGATATACTGCTCCTGTTTCGGTGCCTTCGTCTGTATTTCTTTCTTTTTCATCGTCTGATGTTTGCGCTTTGTCACATCCTGTTGCTGCACCTTCTCCGCCGGTTCAGGTGCTGCCTTCTTTGTTTTCGCAAGTCACATCGTCTATCCCGATCCCGGGATTTTCCGCTCCACCATCGCCGCTGCGTACGTCGGCTTCGCCACCCTCAGACGCTCATCTTTTCTCCACTAGTTCCAGTACTCCGGTGTGCTCTCCGCCTTTTTCACCTTCTCGGGGCTCTTCTGATGCTTCTAGTGCCGTTGTCTTTGTTTCATCTTCTGGTCGCCATGATCGGTCCCCGCTCTTTCGCACAGCTCCTCTTCTAGACTCGTTTGAAACCCCACCCTCCCCGGGTTCTGTTGTTCCTGCAGTTACCTCTTTACATGTGTCATCCGACTTTGTACCCTATTCACCTCGCCAGATTCCCGAGACGCCGCCTGTTGTTCCTTCTACGTCGTCTCATCCTCTTCGTCAACATTTCCCTACTGGTATTGCTCCTAATAAGAAGCGTCGTCATCGGTCTAATCGCAAGATTCGCGCTAAGCGTGCCGCTGTATTTATGTCTCCTCCTCATCGTTCTTCGCAAGGCTCCGCTCCTGATCCAGCTGCCGTCACTTTTGCTCGCGTTCTTGACAGTCCCTTTGTTGTGCCTGATCTTGTTGCTCGCCTTCAAGTTGTTCCCGAGTTTACGCAGACTCTTTCTCTAGATGCCGCTTTCCCATTGTTCTTTGACTCTTCTCACGATGCTCCACTTAATCACTTTATTGCTTCCAACGATCCGGCAGTTTACTCATCTCTGGTTCACAATCTTAGCGCTTTTTACTTTGCATTTTTTCACCTTTCGGGCTCTTACCCGGAAGTTGAATGTTACTATGGTTGTCTTGACCACTTCATTTGTCATGCTCAACATCGTCTCCTTCTTCGCTGTCCACCTGATTAGCTCCTGTGTGGTTTTGTTTGATGATTGATTTCTGTTGTGTTTTCTTAGCTATGTTTCTCCCTGTCTCTTTGAGCCCTTGTTGTTTCGTTCTCCTCTTTGTGAAGTGTTTTCCCTCGTGCCTCGTTTTTTCCCCTCATCATTCTGCTTTGTGACCTTTTTCTGTGTGTTTTGTCTTACGATGTCCTGCCTGCATCCGCTTTACATGACCATCACCAACTGCCTCGCACCGTTCGTTCTGCTTCTGTTTTTCTGTGGTTCAAGCATGCCCCTTGCCCGATTTTCCCGGAGTGCCATGTGTTGCTTCCTACACTGCTATGTTTTGTATAGTATGTCTAACTGCTATGCCACTGTTAGACAGAAAATGCCAATTTTAAAGAAAGTAATAGTTTTTCCTTAATGTTTTTCTTTTCAATGTGGCATAAGTACCATTATTTCTCTTTTTGTCGGAGGATGGCGCCCAATAACCACAGATGGTTTGTTTGTTTGTTTGATTGGAGGTTTAACGACCACCGTGAGCAACTCAATGGGCTATAAGCAGTCGCCCGTCCATAATTTAGGGTCACTGGTTCCAGGGAAGGGAGAGAGCCAGTGCCTTAAGACAAACACAACATCCATGCCTCACCGGGAGGCGAACCCGGACGCCTTTCGGACGAATGATCAGAGGCCATCGCTTAGACCACTGCGCCACCGGGGCGGCAACCACAGATGGACAGCAATAATTTCGCACCAATAATTTCGTTTTTTCCTTAAAAGGAAGAAGGAATAGTTCCTGGGTTTTCTACTCATCATGTTGCTCCGTGGTTCCAGGTATGGTGCTTTCTCTATTTGCTGGCTCAGCCGTTCCTCTACTCAGTGACTGTTCCCTGTGTGCTTCGCCTCGTGTTGGAGATGCCACCGACTACAGCGCACGATTGTAATGTAACAGACTGCTTTGTGCCTCTGCCATGCTCCGTTTCTTTCTGTGATGCCTTGTACTGTATGTTTACTACAGACTGGATTGCGTCGTTTGTTTCCGCTCCGAGATTTTGGATGTTTTACTATGCCATGCATTTTCCGGTTCTCTTGTGTTCTGGTCCTTGAGACACATTGAAGAAATGTTGAAACCGTCACATTCTTTTTGGAATGTCTTTTCAACTGCTGCGGTTCAAAGCTAGAAACGGAGAGATCTTTAAGATAATGACAGGAACGAAAACAAGACTTTTTGAAAATAAATTACTTCTTCATCATCCTCCATTACCCTTTATACAAATATCTCAGAAACTATCCATATTCGAACGATAAAGATGTAGCTCCTTCCGGTTCACACGATGCTAACGAATAGCTATTCTGAAACAGGAAATGTCCGGGGGTGGGGGTGGGGGCAGCTGAAATCGTGGAACATTTTTAAACATCTCAAAAACTATCGGGGTTCAAAAAATAAACATGGAGTTTGTAAGAACGGACACATTAACGATGTTAATTCATTTCAATGATAAACATTGTGTGGTTTTTTTTTACCAAAGAAAACATCGCAAGTTCCCAAAATGGCGACAGAGAATTCGTAAATATGTTTAATCCTTTTTTGGGGGAAGGCGAGATGTATGACAAAAGACTTCAGGTTCTCACACCTTAGAAAGGGCGAGGACTTGTTCTACGAACTGAAAGTATCGCCAAGGACGCTGTGACTTTCACAGATACATTGTTCATTTTCACTTGGCGCCTACAAGTCTGAAATGCAGACATACTCTTTTGTATAGTTATAACAATGTGTATTGTATTGCTACGGATGTACTACGACGATAGGATTGCTTTCTCGGAAGGAGGCACTCAATAATGTATAGCCTGAGGATAAGCGAGGAATGCGCAAGGTAGATTTAAAGGTCTAGGAGCCCGATTCCCGGAAAACGACTAGGGATGGGGCAGGTGAAGGGCGCGAGAGGTGACACGTGGCGCGAGAGGAGAGCAGCATGTTGAAGGTCAGCGCCGTCGCCCTTGAAGAAGGAGCAGCGTGAAGGGGGGGGCGGCGAAGAGGTCGCTCCGAGTGGACCTGTTCGAGCAGTCTGTCTTCGGGGAGCGAAGGTGATAGTCCTCCGATAGAAAGGAACGCGTTTGCGTGGATGGTGTGGTGGGCTCTCGGAGTCCACGGGGAAAGAGCGGGCACCGACCTAGATGAAGTAGGTCGCCGCTACAGAAGGAATCTACCCGAGTCAGGGATACCGGTAGAGTAGCTGATGATATACTACTGAATTACGGACTTAGTACAGTCCACTGAAGCATCGATTAGAGAAGGATAGCTAGAAGACTAGTCCTGAAGCATCGATAAGATAGAGGTCTATCTAGTGTCAAGGAGACCCTAAGTTAGGACGCCAACGCAGGTTGAGATTTCTACAGAATTCGATCACCTTATCTTGCGCGTTCCACGATCTTTGCCAGGTCCAGTCATAACGAGGTCACTTTCAAGAGTGAGTAATCCGCCGCCATCAAAATTCTAGTTGATGAAGAATAAGTGTTTCGTATATGTGTTAACCAAGCGTTCTTTTCAAATTATGTCTGAAAGTGGATAAACTTCCGTATAACCAGCTGTTGTCGCTCTGCCTCCCCGATTCACAGATATATATGATATATATATATAGTAAAGTGGGGAGGTTTCGTTTGTTCGCTCGAACAGAGTGAGAGAGAGAGTGTGTGTTTCCGGGAAGAGTAAACGAACTCTCTGCTTGTTGTGAGAGCCCCGCTGCGCGTGCTCCTCGGATACTTAAGTAGGAGGCGGCGCTAAGTCACGTGACGACACGTTCGCTCTTACAGAGTTTTCCCGGTTCATACGATTTACTAACGAATGGCTATTTTGAAATTTTGAAATTCCATGGGGGGGGGGGGGGAGATTGTCGGCTCCATATTTTCTGAATCCTTTTTTTGTAGGTATGTCAAACTCTATTGCGGTTCAAACGATAATAATGGAGTTCTTTTCGGTTCATACGATTTTTTTTTGATTGCAGGTTTAACGACCACCGTGAGCAACTCAATGGGCTATAAGCAGTCGCCCGTTCCCAATTTAGGGTCACTGGTTCCAGGGAAGGGAGAGAGCCAATGCCGTAAGACAAACACAACATCCATGCCTGACCGGGATTCGAACCCGGACCCCTTACGGACGAATGATCAGAGGCCAACGCCTTAGACCACTGCGCCACCGGGGCGGCCATGCGATTTACTAACGAATAGCTATGAAATTTCGAATTGCATGGTGAGGGGGGAGGGGGTTAATGGTGTAGGCTTGTAACATCCTTTTTTCAATACCTCAAAAACTATTGCGGTTTAAACGATGAAAATGGAGTTCTTTTCGGTTCACACGATTTGCTAACGAATGGCTATTTTGAAATTTTGAATTTCCATGGTGGGGGCTGGTGAAATGGTCGGTCTCTCTGTATGTATGCAAAATCTCAATATTATTTTTTAAATATCTTAAAAACTATTGCGGTTCAAACGATAAAAATGGAGTTCATTCCTGTTCATACGATTTACTAACGAATGGCTATTTCGGAATTTTGAATTTCCATGATGAAGGGGGGGGGGTAAATGGTGTAGGCCTGTGACATTCTTTTTTAAATATCTCAAAAACTATTGCGGTTCAAACGATGAAAATGGAGTTCTTTTCGGTTCATACGATTTGCTAACGAATGGCTATTTTGAAATTTTGAATTTCCATGGGGGTGGGGTGGCTGGTGAAATGGTCGGTCTCTCTGTATATGTGCAAATTCTCAATATTATTTTTTAAATATCTCAAAAACTATTGCGGTTCAAACGATAAAAATGGAGCTCATTCCTGTTCATACGATTTACTAACGAATGGCTATTTCGGAATTTTAAATTTCCATGATGAGGGGGGGGGATGAAATGATCTGTAACATTCTTTTTTAAATATCTCAAAAATTATTGCGGTTCAAACGATGAAAATAGAGTTCTTTTCAGTTCATACGATTTGCTAACGAATGGCTATTTCGGAATTTTGAATTTCCATGATGAGGGGGGAGGGGGATGAAATGTCCGGTAACATTCTTTTTTAAATATCTCAAAAATTATTGCGGTTCAAACGATGAAAATGGAGTTATTTTCGGTTCATACGATTTGCTAACGAATGGCTGTTTTGAAATTTTGAATTTCCATGGGGGGGGGGGGGGCTGGTGAAATGGTCGGTCTCTCTGTATATATGCAAATTCGCAATATTATTTTTTAAATATCTCAAAAACTGTTGCGGTTCAAACGATAAAAATGGAGTTCATTCCTGTTCATACGATTTGCTAACGAATGGCTATTTCGGAATTTCAAATTTCCATGATGAGTGGGGAGGGGGGATGAAATGGCCTGTAACATTCTTTTTTAAATATCTCAAAAATTATTGCGGTTCAAACGATGAAAATGGAGTTATTTTCGGTTCATACGATTTGCTAACGAATGGCTGTTTTGAAATTTTGAATTTCCATGGTGGGGGGGGGCTGGTGAAATGGTCGGTCTCTCTGTATATATGCAAATTCGCAATATTATTTTTTAAATATCTCAAAAACTGTTGCGGTTCAAACGATAAAAATGGAGTTCATTCCTGTTCATACGATTTGCTAACGAATGGCTATTTCGGAATTTCAAATTTCCATGATGAGTGGGGAGGGGGGATGAAATGGCCTGTAACATTCTTTTAAATATCTCAAAAATTATTGCTGTTCAAACGATGAAAATGGAGTTCTTTTCGGTTCATACGATTTGCTAACGAATGGCTATTTTGAAATTTTGAATTTCCATGGTGGGGGGGCTGGTGAAATGGTCGGCCTCCTATAATTATATGCAAATTCTCAATATTATTTGTTAAATATCTCAAAAACTATTGTGGTTCAAACGATGAAAATGGAGTTCATTCCGGTTCATACGATTTATTAACGAATGGCTATGCTGAAATTTGAAATATCTATTTTTTGGGGGTACCATTTCACCAGCCCCCCCCCCCCCACACTTTGTTTTTTAAATAACTCAAAAACTATTGCGGTTCAAACGAAAAAAATTGAGTTCATTCCGGTTCATACGTGGTACAAACGAATGGTGCAAAAAAAATAAAAAAATTCCATGGTGGGGGGGCTATCGTTTCACCAGCCCCCCCCCCCCACTTTGTTTTTTAAATATCTCCAAAACTTTTGCGGTTCAAACGAAAAAAACCGAGTTCATTCCGGTTCATACGTGGTACAAACGAATGGTGTCTGAAAAATTAAAAAATTCCGTGGTGGGGGCTGGTGAAATGCACCTAGATATTTGAACACTTATTTGAGGACAAACTGTCGTGATGTCCCCAAATCAGCAGAACATTTGGGGACACATAAATATTCAAAATACACTCACGGACAATGAAATTTGCGCACCAAGAAGAAAACATACTACAACTGCGAAACTTTGCAAATAGCTAGAGTGCGTGCTAGTATGCAAATAATCTACGTCTGGTGTGAGTGCGCATTACCGCACACTTTGTGGTGGCGCTGCAAGCACGAACCGGCAGCCTTATAAACCGGCGTGTAGTCGATGCCCCATAAAAGCAAAAAAGAACCGGTTGACGTAAGCAAGAGTACAGAGTGACAAGAATGCCGGGAAGACACCAGAGACGTCGATTTACGCAACTTACGGACTTTGATAGGGGCTTGATCATCGGGCTGAAAACCGCAGGGTGGTCGGCGCGCTGTATAGTCCGCCACGTGGATTGTTTTGAACATACAGACCGACTGTTTTGGGAGGAGCGGCTTCGGACGGACCAGGAGGGCCACCGGTAGAGAGGATCGACGGATTGTGCGCTAGGCACGAACGGATCCCACGGGGACCCTGCCCACTATACAGGCAGATGTATCGGCTCCTGTGTGCCCACGAACTATTTCCCGGTGCCTCGCGGAAGCAAATCTGCGATCCCAGCGCCCCCTTACGTGTGCTGCCATTAACACCGGAACATCGTCGGCTGCGTGCACAGTGGTGCCAGGCCAGAGTGACGTGGAACGCCACAGACTGGCGACGTGTGGTATTTAGTGACGAGTACCGCTTCGTTTTGGGAACAGATGATCATCGTGTCCGGGTGTGCGGGTCTCCGGGTCAACGGCACAATCCCGACCTAGCTAGCGAGCGCCACACCTCCCCCACTGCAGGCATTATGGTATGTGAAGCCACTGCCTGCGATAGCCGATCAGCTCTAGTAGTGGTACGTGGATCATTGACGGGCCAGCGGTATGTGGATGAGATACTACGGTCCCACGTGCTCCCATTACTGGCCGGGATTCCAGGTGCGCTATACCAGCAGGATAATGCCCGCCCGCACACGGCTCGGGTTTCCCAGGACTGCCTACGTCATGTCCGGACACTTCCACAGCCTGCCCGCTCCCCGGACATGTCCCCTATCGAGCATGTGTGGGACAAGTTGAAACGCCAGCTGCCGCCGTGCCGCACTATCCGGCATTTGGAGCTTACCGTCCAACACGTGTATGCCAGTCTGCTGCAGGACAACAACAGGCGTCTGTTCACCTCCATGCTGGACCGTATTGCAGCATGTATCGCCACACGAGGCGGTGCTGCGTGCTATTGAAGATGACCGGACTGCGTGCCACAGATCCCTCTGTAATTGTTCTGCAGCTATGTTTTTGCATTCATCTGAATCATTACGTCCATAAAATTTCAGTTCAATCCCATGCTTCCTTCTTGGTGCGCAAATTTCATTGTCCATGAGTGTAAATATGGAAATGTCACAGAACTGTATTATTTCTATAGGAGTGATATTACATATGAAAAATTATGCCCTAAAAAGATATATCTTGTAGAATGTTGGTAATTTGCTCTGACGAAGCAGAGCTATGATGGCGAGAACTATTAGCAAAAGTGAAATGTGCTTTACCTTAGGTATCTATGCTGAATTAAAATCAAGTTGCATACTAACGAAGTAATTGAACAAGTACAGTCGAAATTTAGCCACCCCAGTGGTGCAGTGTTGTTATTGCTGGCCACTGACAATTCGTACAAATTGGCACATGTTCGAGTTCCAAATGAGGCATGGGTAGTGTGTTTGTCTTACAACACTTGCTATCTCCCTTCCGTAGAACGAGTCCCCAAATTAGGGACAGGTGACTGCTTACAGTCTTTAGAGTTGCTCACGGTGGTCGTTAAACTCGGAAAAAAATAGTCCAAATTACTTATTTTTGATTTTTTTTTCAAATAGTCAAAAATAGTCACATTTTTCGTTGTGCTAATTTTCCAACATGCTTCTTGTGCTATTTTAGTTAAAAATAACACAAGAAGCATTTTCGAAAATTAGCACAAGGAAAACTATTTTTAAGAATATTTTTCATTAGAAATTTAAGCTGATGAAGTGTAAATTTGAGGACATTTGAGGACAAACATCAAAATTTGAGGACAATTTGCGTTCCCAAAGGCATCAGACGTTTAGGGGGACGGTAAACTAAATTCGAGCACTGTCCTCAAGAATTCGAGACTTCTGGTCAGCTTAGACATGAGAAATGTTTGTCCTAAGGCTCTAGTTCTGTCCCTTCTCTGGAGCCAGGGACCCGAAATAAGGATCGGGACACCACCCTTTATGATCTTAGATTTATTTATTTACACATCCACATCACAGGTTCTCCAATCTAATTATAGAGACAGATATGATTCCGGAGTTTGTTAAACCCCGGAAAAAAAAATATGTTCAAAAGCACGCCAAGACAATATCTGATTTCAGGGACGGCAGGTTAACGATATTCAAAGTAATATATTTTTTTTTTCACACAACAAACACTTGTTTTACCCTCTCTTGTCCGGAATCGTATCTCAAACTCAGTTTTTAGCTCTTGTAGTGCTTTAATTTTTGTTGAATGTTGCTTTTAGTTGAAGTTAGTAACTTTAACTAAACTTGCTGATGAATGAATAAGACTAATGAGCTTAAATCATTTGTTGAACATATATTTCACACTCTAGAAATAACTACGTGAATAAAAACTGCCAGACTGAAGGAGTTAGAGAAAAAACTTATGTATAATGTCAATTGTTTATTCTCCATGCGCTGGTAATTCAGGTCTACAATTCACAGTATAATTAAGTCGTATCCCTGACACCCTAATAACAAGCTCTTGCATCAACATTACTTACGTGCAGCCCCGTTGGCGCAGTGGTCTAAGCGCTGGCTTCTGACTGATCAGTTGCATTTTTTCGAGCTCCTGCCAGTATTAGAAGTTTCGTGTGAAGTTTGTGTTTTTTTTTTTGCGTTTGTTCTTTGACAGTTCGTGTGTTGTTATTACCTGAGTTCCTTCCTCGCAAGTAGTGAGGCGTACAAGCTGTACGTGCTTATTTTTTCGTTTTTCGCCTGTTTTTGAGTGTTGCAAGCTGCAACGCTCGAGCCGTGAGGGTTAGTAGCCGGGCTGGCTACTACCTCCACCAGCATGAGTGCCATATACCCGTCTATATCTCCTTCCTCTGCGCTTTCTTCGTCGTCTGTATCTTCCGTGACCACCATGAATGGTGTTCAGTCAAATAGTGTTGTGGTTTCGTCGCCAACTGTACCGCTGGTTACAAATGTGCCGGAGCCTGGGTCAGAGGTACCCAGCTCTTCTATTCCTGTGTCTCGTTCGTTCGCCGCGGCTGTGAGTGCGACTTCTACTTTACAAAGTGCTTCTGTGTCTTCGCGACCAGAGTTTACACGTGTTGCTTCCGCTTTAAGGATAACATTACCACTCAACTCTCCTCAAGGTAAGGAACTTTCGTCTGCCTTACTTTTAAGTGTTTTTGTTCCTGCTCTGCGCGACACCCCCTCCCCCATAATTTAAATGCTATTTCTAAAGTTGTACCCGGAGAAAGCATTGTGTCTATTATCCGCTTGGGAGGGGGTGTTGTCGTGCACTTCACTCCAGTGGCGGCTCGTGGTGTAAAATGCTGGTGAGGCGAACGGTCTTGATGTAAATATAAAACAGTAAAACATATGTTATTGAAAAATATATAAATTCGTATAACGTTATATGAATATATATATATATATATATATCAGTGGCGTAGCAGGGAGGGGGGTCGTGGTTTGCACCCCTTATTAGGCGAGACAGTTAGCTTTTTCTAAGTACGTTTTATAGATAATTTCCTTATTTAAATTCTTTGATTTTTATATAACTCGGAAAGCAATGTAATTTCTTGATAATAGAAGAGAAAGTAAAGCAAAGCGGCCAAAGAAATTGCTTTATTAAATTTTTATTAAAACAACTATAATTTATTGCATTTTCTTCATTTTATTAAATTAGCTTCACTTTGTATTAATATTCAAGATGTGCGTACGTACCAATAGGAAAATATTTGTCGAAGCGCCCCCCCCCCCAAAAAAAAAATTGTTATATGTACTTATACACAGTTATACAGCAGAAGTGCAGACCCCCCCCTTCAAAAAGTTTCATGTCAAAGGCAGTATCCCCTATTGGATATCTTTGAAGTCTGGGTTCGAGTCGGCTGAATCATTCAAATCCGCTGAGATTCGGAAGTCTCGTTAAGCCATTGGTCCAGGGTAGGCGGCGCCTTGTTATTAACAGCTGTAAACCCCATCCCTTAGGGCTCCATCTCATGTCATTTAGCCCTTATATACAAATATTATTCAAGAGTAATGGAATAAAATTATAGAAATATATGAAACACGGCATGGGGAGTCTTTCTTCACGAAAAAATCCAAACATTTTAGAGGAAAAATGTACATATACCTCTTTGTATATGTGTGTGTGTAATATACGCTACTTTTGCAACAATATTTTTATGAAAACAATTATTCGATAATTTTACAACAAAGAAAGAAATATTTCACCAGTATTCTTTTATGTAATACACTTGAGCGAAAATACGCAATTTGCGCGGTTTCTTTAGCTAGTCAATGCGTCACTCACATCCCAACGCCAATCGAAGATCCACTTCTTAAAAAATTCAAAGTAAATCATTTGAATATAATTTTTTTCTCACGAAGTGTTTCTTGAGCTTGAAAAAAAGTCACAGTTCGATTGGCATATTAGTGAAGGTGCATTTAGCACGGGTCACAAACTGAAGTCCAGGCTCGTGATAACTATGTACAGGAGAAGTCAAGCTAAGGAAGCACATTTCTATTTAAAAAAAGTATAAAATAATTTAAACCTGGAATTAAAAACAGAGGAATACGATATTAATTTGCTTTGGTCTCGAACAGAATGCTTTCAGTTTATTTTTTATAAATAAGTTCAATTCTGCGACCCTTTTTGGCTGCAAATTTGTCTATGATCAGATCATAAAATGGTCGAGTGGACATTAGATGGTTCAGCAATTCTTTCTCGATTGAAATTTTAGCGAGTGAAGACAAACGATCTTGTGCCGTTGTATTACGGAGGTAAGTCTTAATTCTCTTCAAACAAGAAAAAATTCCTTTCATCAGAAGAACTTGTTGACGCCAGTGTCAATACAAGAGAAAATAATTTGTAGGCTTCTGGTAACACATCTTTCAGCTCGTTTTCTTTCATTGTTTTCAAGGTTTTCTGAAAACTGAGTTCCCTGAAGTTGTGATCATTATATAAAAAATCTAATTCGTTTTTTAGTCGTTTTGTGTCTGTAAAAATGTTTGGATTAATTTTTTTGAGAGTGTTAAGGGCACTGGATGGAAATGACTCTGAATAACTATGGTATTTTAAGCTGTCAACTAGCTGCAGAAACTCGAGCTTTCCCATATCTTCAAATCTGGTATTTATTTGGACTTTTATATATTCATAAATACACTCCATTAAATCATTCTGTATCGTTTTAGATTGTCCAGAAAATAAGCTTCGTATTTCTTCAAAATGTACTTTTAATTCTGGGGTGCTCCTACGAAGTAACATTTGGAACATTTCCTTGAAATTGCCTTTATTTAATGAGGAAATAGTTTCATCATGTCCTCGAAAAGGCAGTTCTTGCTTGCTTAGAACGACAACTAAATCGATTATATGTTCCATAAAAAGCCTATTTAGTCTGACCTTTTCATTAAACTTGACTTCACGAAGAGCAGCAATTTTCTTTGAGCATATCAGAAATAGTGTTTGTTTTTTTCCATTCGTTTTAGACCTACGTGGTTAGTTCTATGCTCTTTAGAGCTTTCGTGCAATTTTGCACTACGAGAAAAGTTTTTTAGAACAAAATAACCCGTTGTATTTCACACATTTTTCTTATTGCTCAAAAGTAAACATGGCCAGCGAAAGAGAGTTTGCTTGTAAATAGCACCAGAAAGCCAGGGAAAAATCTCGTACTATGATTTATTGAAAGACCTAAAAAACGATTTGCCGCACTTCTTATCTTTAGATATTGAACTTATTATAGGTGTCGGTCTTCCAGATATGAGAACATCCTTGTTATCATAATATTTTCAGTGTTTAAAAGGAATTTCTTCCAGAACACAAATCACGTCGTTTGTTGGGCCATTCATATTTTCCAACCAAAACCAAAATATGCTGTTTAGTAACAATAACAAAATAAAAAAAGAAAAACTCAACATTACAATGAACTAGCCAACACCCGCAGAAGAGAGGATTGAAAACACACTACAAAAAGTTAGATTCAAATACACTCTGACGAATAGTTAAAGCTACGTAGAAATCTTCGTACTCCAAAGCGTATAGAGGCGAACGGCGTCATCGCCTGTGAAACCACTTTTCACAATTATCATCTGCTCATTTTCCCGCGCCCATTGGATACACAATCCTTGGGTTCTCCAATAACAGCAGAGATGCGATTCCAGTTTAAGCGAAATGGAGGGTCGCCTCAGAAATTTCCTTTCTCTTACTGGAAGTCCGGCACCTCTTTAGGCAGACCTCGGACCGTGGGGTTGGGGGTGGGGTTCAGTCTGTAGGGCTCTTCTCTGATCCCCAGTTCCCAAAACCGGCTTCTCATCGAGACGATTCAGCCGGTCGCCTCTAAGCGCTTAAAACATGCAGCTGCTTTGCAAAAATAATGATTCATTCCTCTTCTCGAAAGCCTTTCTTTAACCTAATTCATGAATCACAATGTGAATTTCAGTGTTTCATTTATCCTGCAAAGTTCTTATATCTTTGTTACTGACAGAAGTTTTTTTTTCTTTCACTTCTCATTCTGCGGAATTTCAGGTGAGGCGGCGCCTCGCTTGCCTCATCTGACGGGCCGCCACTGCTTCACTCATCAACAAGCGGTGGACAAAATCCTGGCTTTTGGCTTGGACATTGGTTCCGTACATCTCCAACCAGTTGCAGCAGCTCAAAGACCAGTGACTGTCACCTTGTCTCCAGTACCCACAGCTGTGCCTGACTCGGTATTAATTGATGCCCTTAACACCATGGGGCGAGTGGTTGGTACCACAAAGTACCTCCCAGCTGCTGCTCGCGACTCCCCCTGAAACATGTTCAGGGCGGTCGTCGTCAATACCGAGTCATCTTTCCAACCCCACAAGCAATAGTTAACCGGCCAACCACCCTGGAACTCATAACTGAAACCCGGACCTACATTTTCAATCTGTTTGCTGGCGTCCAGTGCTTCCGATGCAAGGGTGAAGGTCACCTTGCATCGGCATGCCCACATTCCACAGCTGCTACTGTTCCAACTCAATCACTTGATGCTGCTGTTCCAGCGGAGACTCTGCCCACCGCTCCGGATTCTTCCCCCACCCTCCCCACTGAATCTGTTCCAGCTGCTGTTCCTGGTTCCACCTCTGTCGTATCACCTCCAGTGGTCCGTGTTGCTTCGGCATCCACTGACCTGCAGGAATTTCCACCGTTGCCAGCGTCTGAAGGGGCCTCCACCCCCAAGGTTCAGCGGACCAAGAGGCAAAACTCCCTGGCTCAGCGAACCGTCGTGCGAGTTCCTCGGACAGCCAGAAATCCAGGAAGACGGCTACGTCCTCGTCACCTTCACCTGGACCGGCTCCTGTTACTTCTTCAGTTTCCATCTACAACCGTTTTACCTGTTTGCCGAACGATGATTCCATGGACGTTACCGATCCCGATTCTGAAGAAACTTTATTTGCTGAATCTGATGACGACTCTCCTGCCCCCTCTCTGGTTGACATCACCTCTATGTTTGCTGACATTGAGGTGCCCTTAACTCCCCTCTCATTCACAGATCTGTATGCCTTGATTGCTCGCCCCAGACGGGCGAAATTGATTACTCTCCCTTGTATAGCGAGTAAACTCTCTCACCTTCCAGAGATGCTAACCCAACTGACGTTCCTGCATGAGTTCTTATTAAATGTTGATCTGCCATCCGGGACAGAGCAGTACGCTCGCCGGTTGGCGTATTTACTTAAAGTTTTGAAGGCAGAACTGGAAGGTTGGATGCAGCCGCCCCAGTGATGCCTTCCCTAAATGTGCTCTGCTTTAACTGTAGAGGCCTTGCGTCTTCAGCCGCGAATGCTTTGGTCTTCGAGGACGTTCGTTTCCTGAGGACAGATATCCTCCTCTTCCAGGAGACTAACTGTTCCTTGGCGACCGGGTATTCCTGCTGGAGACGCTGGCCCTACGCTTTTTATCACAACTACCGGACGCACATTGGGTCCGGTACAGCGATTGCATTCCGTACTCGGTTTCATTATCTTCTTTCAGATATCGTTGAGTCACAGAGTCTGCTGGGCTCCTTTCAAGGTATCTCCTTTAGTTATCTTTCCCGTCGTTTTCATGTTTTCAATTTGCATATGCCACAATCATCGGTTGATGCTGATGCTCTTCTTTCGCATTTGATTTCCCTTCTTTCCCAAATTCCTCCTTCTGAAATCGTTCTTATTGGTGGTGACTTCAACTGCACTCTCCAACCGGGTCTTGACCGTGATGGTTCCGGGGAGAGTCGCCTTAACCTTTCCTCCCAACTGTCTCAACTAGTTAGTAATTTTTGTCTCATTGACGCATTTCGTACCATCCACCCTCTGTCCCGTGAATTCACATGGTTTCCTCCGGCCGCCTTAGCGCATGCTGCGGCTCGTCTCGACCGGTTTTATGTTTCTAGTTTCCTCCACTCCTCCCTTGTTGAAGTAACCCATCATCCTTCTGTTTCCTCCGACCATCGTCCTGTTCTTCTGGAAATATTTTTGTCCTCTTTCTCTGTCCCCCCTCCCCGGTTTGGTCTCTCGATGATTTTCTCCTTTCCGATCCCACGTTTCAGGCCGAAGTTCGTTCGATTATTTCTTCATCCATTTCTGAACTTCCTCTCACGGTTGACCCAGCAGCTCTGTGGCTTTCCACCAAACTTTCTATCCTATCGTTTGCACGTCAGTTCTCTTTTTCGTCCCGTTTTCACCGCTTTCATGATTTAACTATTCTTCACCGTAAACTACAGTTCCTTTCTCCTTCAGATCCATCGTTTGCAGCTCTTCAATCACAACTTCATAGCATTCTATCTTCCTTTGCTTCTTCGTCTCTTACCCGGTTAAAGTTTTCCAAGTTACATTTTCATGATGACCCGTTTCAACACCTTCGACATCTTGAATCCCACCGTGCTCTGAGTTCCAACATTTCTTTTCTCTCGTTTCCAGATGGCTCAACTGTTTCTGATCCAGTGCAGATCTGTGATCGAACTTTTCAGTACTTCACTGTCGGTTTCGATTGCGGGTCCTGCCGCCTGCAGAGAATTCTCCATTATTATCACATCTTCCTTAGGTCCCGTCTTTTTTCCCCTCCTTGGTTTCACCGATCTCTCCCTCGAGGATCGTTTTGCCATTTCTAGTCTGAATGACCGCTCCGCCCCTGGGGCTGACGGTCTTCCACTTTCTTTTTATAAAACCTTTCTTCCTGCTCTGCTTCCTCTTCTCGTTGCTTGTTTCAACTCGATCTTTTCTTCTTCGACTTTCGTTTCTTCTGACTTTGCTTTTGCTCTTCTCCGCCTAATTCCTAAAACTGGTAATCTTGGTCTTCTATCTAACTGGCGCCCCATCTCGATTCTTAACACCGACTACAAGATCTTTGCAAAAATTCTGGCTCTTCGCCTTAACCCTGTTCTACAATTTATTATTCATCGTGACCAAACTTATACGATCCCTTCCCGTTCGATTGCAACTAACATCACTACCATCCGTGATTTACACTCTCTTGCTTCCCGTCTTTCTGAACCTCTCGCTATTTTTAACCTAGATCAGAAACAAGCATTCGATTCTGTCCATCATTCTTATCTTTTCTCTGTTCTTCGTCACTTTGGCTTTCCTTCCCTTTTCTGTCAGGCACTTTCCAATCTATATTCCCATTCTTCCTTTCGTGTTCGGACCTCTTCTTTTATGACGGCTGCTATTCCTTTTGCAAGCGGTATCCGGCAGGGTTGTCCCCTGTCGGGTCAACTGTTTGCCCTCACGTTTGAACCACTTCTTATTTCCCTTCGATCTCGTTTGCTGGCAGGCATTCCGCGTGGTGTGGCCTCCACACGGCACCATCGCGTGGTTTTGTCGGCCTATGCGGACGACCTTACTCTTTTTTTACGTTCCCAACAGGCTTTTGGTGTTGTTTTGTCTACCTATACTGAGTATGCTTCAATTTCAGGTGCGGCCCTTAATACCTCTAAATCTGTTGGCTTGTGGGCTGGCTCGTGGTCGTCCCGCGGCGACCGCCCTTGGGGTGCCCGGTGGTCGACCACGGTCATCAAACTTCTTGGAGTGTTCATCGGGAACCCGGTGGCGGTTGCTGCCGCCACTTGGTCCCCTTTGGTGCAGGACATGAATCGACGCCTTGCCCCTTTTCGCCGTTTGAAACCGTTTCTTTCTTTTTTTAGCAGGTCGCATCTTCTTTCCGCTTTTCTTCTTCCGGCCCTTTCTCATACTTGGTTTGCTCATTTCCCTCCTCCCCTCTTTCTTCGTCACGTTCAATGTCTTTTTACAAATTTTATATGGGATGTCGTACATTGGGTTCATCGATCCACGCTTGTCCTTCCGGTTTCTTTTGGTGGTCTTGCCCTTCCGGATTTGTCCCTTAAATCGAACGCTTTCCATCTCCAACATTTTTTGAGGATTTTTTCCCTTCCTTGCGGTTCTTCGATTACTATAATTGACACTTTGCTCTTTCCACGAAGTCCTTTTCTTTCTCTGGCTACTTTTATCCGCATGGACCTCTTTCCACTCATTCCCAATCACTTTCCCGCTACTTACCGTACCGTTTTCTCCCTCTGGCACTCCTTATGTCCAGTCCGCCTCCCCCCCCCCCGCTTCAACTAACGATCTCCTTGCGGAACCACTTTTCTTCTCCTCTGCCCTTCGTTCTCCAAATTCTCAGTACCTGAACTTCTCCACTTGGTTTGCAAGTGGCGTCGTTCAGGTTTCTCAACTTTTTGATTCTTCTCTTCACTGGAAATCTTTTGATCGCATTTCCCCTCTATTACTTGATACCCCTCAGCATCGTGCACAGTTCTGTCTTATTCAATCCTGTCTTATTCGTCTTTATCCTTTACTTGTCAATTCTATTGGCCTCATTCAGTCTTCCGCCCCGTCGCTCAGTCTTCCCTTTCTTCTCTACTTAAACGATTCTCCATTTTTACCCCATCAAGTTACAGCCAAGCTTCTTTATTCGCATTTTTCTTACCAATTTCACAGCTCCATTCGCAATTCCTTCTGTTTCAGCTACAGATCTTCCAGGTACGTGGAGTGATCCATCGACTTCCCTGGCTTCCCCGAAAGCCAGGGACATTCATTGGCTGCACCTACACCGTCGGTTGCTCACTCCGCGTACCCTTCATCGTTTTCGTCATTTGGCTTCCCCGCTTTGCTTCTTTTGTTCTACACTTGGTGATGTGTCACATTCCTATGATTCTTGTCTGGTGTTGCAGCCCTTGTTTTCGATTATGTTTTCCCTTCTTTCCAAAGTTTGCCCTTGTCCTCATACAATGTTCCATTTTTATTTCCTCAGACGCCATTCTCCCCCTGTAGATGTCCACAGTTCTGTTTGTGCATTCATCATTCTCCAAGCGAAGTTGACGATTTATTTGTTTTACCACTCAAGCGTGGATCGAGCTTCTCTCCGGCGTTATCATCCGGCCCGGGTGTTTTTGTGCAGGAGGTACCGATCATCCATCAGATCGGTCCTCCAACTTGAGTATGACATGGCGCGGGTTCGGCAGGATGTGCCTGCCTTTTTCTCTCTCTGGTCTCCATATTTGCCATGGTTTCATGTTTCTGCAGGCATTATTGTTCTCCTCCCATAGCCAGAGTTTATTATATTTATATTTATTTTTTGATTGGTGTTTTTTTGTTTAGTGCATAATTTTTGTACATACCATAGATCTGTGTCAGTGGGTTAGTGTCTCCTTTAGTTTATCTTCTTGTTGCTTTCCGTGCACACACATTCCCGTTAATTTGTTGTCGGTAGCGTTTACTGACTTTTTCTTTTCTTTTTTTTTTATTTTCCGTCGGCCTCAAGCCGTTGGTCGACAAACTTTTTTGTGTGCCGGCTAAGCGTTTTGGTATTTTCTGTTTATTGTTTACTGTTACCAAGGTGTTTTATGTTGTTTTGTTGATGTTGATTGCATTTTTGCTGTGGCATGCACATTGTCTGATGTGTTTTTGTTTTGTTTTTTGTTGCTTAAGTGTCGGCTTTTTTTCTAGTTTGCTTTTGGTGTCGTTCACCTATTTTATATTTATTACTCGTCGGTTTCACACAGTTTACTGTCGCACGGTTTTGTGTTTTATGTTGTGGTTGTTTTTATTTTTTTGTTTTAATTTTTTTTTTCTTGCTGAACGGGTACTGCTGGCGCGTGGTACCGAATGGCTTTTTTTGTGTGTTGGTTCTGAACCTTACCGACGTGTTTCTTGGTTTTGTCTTGTGTAATCGGTGTTTATTTTTGTGGTTAGTGCTGTGGATACAGTGCGAATTCACTGTTTCGACCCGAATTTATTTGGTGGTGATGCTTGTCTGCAAGTTTAACCCCTGTGTTCTTTTTCACAAAGTTTTCATGGTGTTATTTGTGTATTGTGCATTCTTTATTGTGTTCATGGTGCTATTTGTGTATTGTGCATTGTGTGTTAATTTCTTGGTGTTATTTGAATATTGTGCTTTGTGTGTTGTGTTAATGGTACGGGGTGTTAGTTTCTAGTGGTTGTTTTTTTCTCTGTGTTGCTGTCGGTCTTAGTGACCGAGATACGCTTTAAATGTAAATTTTTGTTGTTCGTCGGCTTACAGCCATTTGTCAACGCATTTCTTCGAACTACCAGGTGTTGTTTTTTTTTCCGGCTGCAGCTTGTTGTCGGACCGTGCGTGTGTTTTTTTCCCTTGACAGTTTTGACAAACTCGGCTGACTTTTCTTTACCGCCTTGCTTCATTAGTGGTCTGTCCTGTATGTATTGTTTGTTGTGCAACTGTTTTCTTTTTATCTTGCCGTGTGTTATTCTTCAACTTGCTCTGATGTCGTCTGCTTCTTCCTGTAGAGTACTCTCTGTTTATTGCGATATTGATTGTGTGTTGTTACTGTCGTTGCCGGTGAGTTATTGTGCAATTTTTTTCCCCGGTGAAAATTTGTGTTTGTATGTTGTCTTTTTTGTAAATAAATGCTCTTTTGAAGTTCTGATCGTAAGGGACCGAGTTCGAATCTCGGTGAGGTGTGGATGTTGTGTTTGTCTTACGGTTAATACAGACATTTAACATGGACCAGGGAATTCAAACAAAGGTCTTCGCTCTTTCCACGTTCATGAGTGAGTCACGGAAAAATTCTCATTGGCCGCCACCGGGAGTCGACCTTTGTTTGAATTCCCTGGTCCACGTTAAATGTCTGTATTAATTATTCATTCGCCTTCTAATTATTTCTTCAGTTGCTGCTTACCAACTTTGGTGAATCCCCAGCATTGTGCGGGGCTCCTAGAAGCAACCTGCCAACTTGGCTTGGCAGTTAACGTATGTGAGTCTGGAGGAATTCGAGGCCGCTGTGGTGTAGCGTAAGCATATCCGGCGCGTAACTGGAAGTTCGACTCCCGGTGGCGGCCAATGAGAATTTTTCCGTGACTCACTTATGAACGTGGAAAGAGCGAAGACCTTTGTTTGAATTGTCTTACGGTACTGGATCTCTCCCTTCCCTGGAGCCAGTGACCCTAAATTAGGGACGGGCGACTGCTTATAGACCATTGAGTTGCTCACTGTGGTCGTTAAACCACCAATCAAACAATCAAAAAAACAAAAAAAACGGCTGATGTATACAAGCGACGTGTGGATTACATGACACGTGCATTACAGCAGTTTGCCGACGACCTACTTCAACCAAAACATCACCTCCCACCTACGGATTGTTGACTTCAATTGCAGGGGGTTTGCATCACCGCTTGTAAATTCCCTTGTGTTTTTGAGGACTTGGCTTCCTTCCATGCACGCATTTTGTTGCTACAGGAAACAAATTGTCCCTCCACCCTGGATACTTCTACATGGCGTCAAAGGCCTTACCGGTTCCATTACAATTTTCGTAGTCATACCAGCTCAAGTACAGCTATTGCATTTCATCATCGTTTTTATCCTGTAATCAGCAATTTTACTGAATCACAGAGTGTTCTTGTGTCATCTCTCAATACGTGTTTCTTAAGTTCTTTTCTAATTTGATTCATCTTATTAATATTCACCTACGACTTACTCGTCTTGAAGCTGTTTTACTCTTTAATCATCTCCAGACAGTTTTGCCACCGGCAAATCTGGGTTTCACAATTTTTCGATATCTTTTATTCTTACGAATTCGAATTGCTTTTCTAAAAAGTCCAGCTTTCTAATTCCTTCTGTAAAAAATGTCTATGGAGACTTAGTTCTTCTCTTCCGGTCATTAATTGCGCGTAAGTTTCCCTCATGATGTGGGTTTCATTTTTTTACCACTAAGACTGGTTTGCCAGTTTAAAAAGTTTCATTCGTAATTTTGCCGTCCCAGATTGTTATCAGTTTTCATCCATGATCGATAACCATCAGCCTTCACTCAAATGATTTTCTTCTCTTCTCTCTCTCTCTCTCTCTCTCTCTCGCTGGTTTCAGGGTTTATCTCTTCCCGAAGGCATCTAAGGCTACAAGAAGTAGCCCGTCAACAGTGGTTTGCTCCAGGGCCGCGAGTGGCCTAGTGGTTAGAGAAATCACCTTCTGACCAGATGGTTGCGGGATCGACACCATGTAGACTGAGTTGTTCTGAATCCCTAAATATCCTACGTGCCCCGGATGGGCACACTAAGTCGTTGGCCCCGGGTATTGATGGAACAACTACAGGATTTTTAAAGCAAACAGAACGGTAATTGTCTTGCTTACTGTTCAACATGTAACTTTAACATCAGGAACTTGTTCCATGTATTTACGAAGAATATTTCTTCCACATTCTCCATGTTTGAAATACTGGTGATTAACAAAAAGGTACGAGGAGACAGAATTTTATTCGACTAGCGAAAATCAGAGAATGTTCTGTTCCTTAGCACTCGAGTTCTTGGGACTTCGTCGTTCTGTGTGGTGCAAATGATATCATGCTCGAACGGAAATCGGGAGACGCGGGTTCGATTCCAGAATGATATAAGTTTCAAGATTTCTAATATTAAGTTGCATGTTGAACAGTAAGCACGTCAATGGCTATTCTGGCTGCCGCCTTAAAAATCTTGTAGTTATTCCATATATTTCGAAGAATATTTCCTTCACAATCTTCATAAATAATAGCAATTAAAGATTTTGGCACATAAAAAGAAGCATAACTACTTAAATTATTTATTCTTGAATATAAAAAAACAATGCCACAATGTTTTTCATATAGTAAAATTTTTGCTTTTGAGTATGTTACACAAAAAAAAAAAAAAAAAAAAGATGTTCCAGGTCTCTGTTTCTTCATCCACATATAGAACACATTTTAGTTCGTTGTATTCTGAAGGATGCGTAGTTATGTTCAGACATTAATATCCTTATTGGAATAAAAAAAATTTCACACATTGAACTGATATTTTTTTCACATTTTGTTCTTGATAAGCATGTATATGACTGCTAAAAGCAGCCTCACGCCCTCTAAACAGAGTAGTTGCTTTTCCTTCATAGTTCTTAAAAACTAAAACCGCGAAAATGATTTCTAAATATTATACTTATTTATTGAAAAAAAATATCAAAATTGCTTTTCCTTTTAATACTTCAAAGCTACCGTCATAAATGCGCCTGGCAATTCTTTAACCAACTTCTAATGACTTTCCACAAAAATTTCTGTGAAATCTTTTTGTCGAGGCAAGAGAACCTCTTAGCTGTGACACTCCCCCTCCCGCATTGCGGGGGTTATCAGTATGCCGCTTAATAATGTAAGACATACGCTGTTTATAAGTATTCCATAGTCCAAAAAAGTTACTCCAATTTGCACCATAACTTCTGTGAGTATTTCTTTCTCCTCCTATCGAGAAACTCTGAGGTTTTATTTAGTTGTAAAAACTGCGAAGTTGAAGTGACGTAAGGTTTCCTTCGCTTCCGCGATGAGCCAACATAGGCGTATTCTGAAGATTCACCCGACCTCGATATGCTAAACATAGATCTGCTCTCGATAGTACAGCGTTGTCCCAAAGAAGGGATGGTTGTTGTTATGAATGCATGCTTCTTTTTCTGAGTAACAAAGCAACTGACTAAGGTACGTACAGCAACAATCCCTTCCTTTATTTATTTGATATTAGTGTTTGATTTCACTGCAGTTGTAATTCACGTTGATAGGGGACGCAGCGTAGCCCCCTCCCCCTTGCCCCCGATTGAGAAGGGATTAGGGCAGAGAGGCAGGAGCCTCGGTATCCCGTAAACAATATTTTCCTCAGCGTTCGATTCAATGTTAAAGAAATGCTTTCTTTTATCATTACATAACACTTAACTTGAAGATGCGAGATGTGAAAAGGAAATTAGAATGAGACTGCGGATGGCAAAAACGGATTTTAGAATTCACGTTGATACGGATTTTAGAATTCACGTTGATACGGATTTTAGAATTCACGTTGCAGTTGTAATTCACGTTGATAGGGGACGTAGCGTAGCCCCCTCCCCCTTGCCCCCGATTGAGAAGGGATTAGGGCAGAGAGGCAGGAGCCTCGGTATCCCGTAAATAATATTTTCCTCAGCGTTCGATTCAATGTTAAAGAAATGCTTTCTTTTATCATTACATAACACTTAACTTGAAGATGCAAGATGTGAAAAGGAAATTAGAATGAGACTGTGGATGGCAAAAACGGATTTTAGAGAGAAACAAGCCTGCTGACAGCCAAAAATATAGATCTAAAACTGAGGAAGATAATTTTCATGCTTGGCCAGTAGCTCTCTACGGTTCTGAAACATGGACATTGACCAAGACGGAAATGAAAAAACTGGAGGCATTTGACATGTGGAGCTATAGAAGAATGGAGAGAATAAGCTGGCTCGATAGAAAGACTAATGAGGAGGTGCTGGAGAGAGTGGGAGAACCAAGGAATCTGATCTGCATGTTAAAAAGAAGAAGAATGTTTTGGATGGGATACACATTGCGCCATGCAGGCCCGATTCTGAAAGTTTTGGAAGGGAAAATTCAAGACAAGAGAGAAAGAAGACTGCCAAGGAATAGTTTTGTGGCGCAGTTACTCCAAGACACCAATTCTAGGACATACTATGATTTGACGAGAACGGCGGAGAATGGAGAGGAACGGAGAGACAGTGTACATCTACTGAACAACCAGTCCTTGGACTGAGTAACCAAGAAGAACATTTAAATTATTTTCCGTGGAAAAATCACGTTTACTTTTATAGGCTCCGCAACTTTTTCACTTTATGTTTTGTTGCGAAGGGCAGACTGAACAGGATATATATATACTTGGTTGTTCTTAAATCCTAGATATAGGAGGAGGAAGTTATCGCCAAAATTTCTTTTAATTAGTGTTTTGACTGTTTTCCCAGCTGACTGACCCCTCTCAGCCATAGCGAATTGAGATACAATTACTTGAGTTGTGTAGGAGTAAAAATGTTCTGTCGGTTTCGGACATCAAGATTCCAACTAAGTCGCGGAATTATTCTTCAGCGATCGATTTCTCCCATTTAACTACTCCGCCGTTGTTCTTTTTGCTGGCGTGACTTTCCACCACTCCCGTTTTTTTTTTGTTTTTTTTATAAATTACATAAATATATGATTTCTATTACATATGTATGTTTTAATATACTAGACCGCATTACCTATATGCGATTAGAAGTTATCACGATCTATTCAAAATCACCGGAAGCGCGGAAAGATAATTCTTGTTGAGGGAGGGGCGTTAAATATTTTTTGCGGGAGTCCCCGTAGTTTTTACGCAACACTTCTGATGGTGATATTTGAACTGCTGTCAAAGAGGAATATGTCGAATTCCGTTTTTCACGTTTGATGTCAGATATCCAGATATGCTTTAAGAGCTTTAAAATCTCTCACTCTACAGCCTTAAGTCTTTTTAAAGATCTTTTTATCACACCGTTGGTAGGAAATTTTTTAAATATGATCACAAAAACACTAAAGATGTACTGTTTATTTTAGTGTGGCCACGTCATTTCTCCTCCTTGGCATATTTCTGTTGGACTTTCGTAAAGATTGTAGCAAACTGCAGACGTAAATGTCGGTCCTGCAGTGACTTGTTGATAACGTTAAAGCAGTGATGACCGAAGTGAGGGAAAATTCACTCTCCTGAGTCATCACGATATGTGCCTATGTGCGGTGGTGAAGTGCTAACAGAAAAAGCACAGGAACGCGCGGTGGCTTTACGTCTCCAATTCATTTCCCCCGCCCTCTCCGCTTTTTACTTTCTCATATTTATATTATAAGAAAGTACAGTGATCAGTTAAAAATCAAACTTCCGGATTTACCCCTTTCGGAATTCAAGGTAGATTTCTGCACGGGCCTTAATTTGGAAAGCCCGGCCGGTATATTGCTCCTGTTTTCAAAGCCCGGGCCGGTCCGTAAAATTTCAACAATTACTAAAACACGAATTTGACACCTGGTGCACTCGGTCATTCGACTCCTGAAGAGTTTACGTTTTCTTAATTGCTACACGTATTCTATTACAAAAAACGTTAATTCGGAATATTTCTGTGACTCTGTATAAGTCACGTGACGTCCGAGGAGGGAGGTTTGTATACTCAAAAATATTGCATGTAAACGACAATTTCCATGCTTTTCGAATTTTCTGGGTTTTCAAATTATCATTGTCTACTGCCGGATCCTGAATATCCTTGGGATCGGGGGGGGGGGGGGGGGGGTAATTCGAAAAGTAAGAAATATCCAGAAATATGAGTCCGATCGTTCTACTTTACATTGTCTACAAGCACATATTCTCCGGAAGCGATTTTTTCGCGAAAATCTTTCGCTTTTTTAAACTCCATAATAAGTATGGAAGGGTATTTATCAGCAACACTGAACTGATTATATCTTAGGGAAAACAACGACACACTGCCCAGCTAACCAGTGTCACAGAAGCTTCGAAAACGGCTGGGCTGGGATACCTAAGGGTTCATTTGCCATCTACTGACTCCCTGATAGTACCAATGGGGAAAATACGGCACAGATTTATACACAGAAGTAAGTTTCTCCCAGCCCATTTCTCCCGGGCCATTTAAGACAACTTAAAAGCTTTTCACACATCTAGAGAACAAAGTGCCGCCGACCAGAACAATAAAAAAGATCGCCTGCGAGCGAGTGAACTTCTATTGTTTCCAACAGCGGAAATTACTCAATCTTATCCTGCTGCTGTATGCTGTGGGATTTCCAAACGAGAAAGACACCGTAGAGAGGTTATTTTGCTCATAAAGGGAAGAAAAAAAAAAACCCTGCTCGGCCCGTGTCTGTTTTACATTAAATATTGAAGGCCCGGGCTTAGCCCGTTTTCCCAACTTAGAAATGAGCAAAAGCCCGACCCAGCCCGGATCCGTGCAGACCTTTAATTCAAGGAACAAGATTTCATTTGGTCAGAAAAAAACTGAAATGTTGGAGCCCAAACTAGGGCAGTTTTGGGGTGCAAAAACTATAATCAGCCGCATATTATCGAGTAAGATGCCGTTGGAAGCGGAAACTAATTTAGAGTGCAATGGTGAAAGCCATTTATTGATAGGAGTCTTAGTTCTCGAGATATTTGGATAGGGGCAGCTCGGGTACAGACCGGACAATTTTATAGTCTGACTGAAAACGAGCGGTAGAACAGCCTGGAGATTTATTGCTTCGACGGATTTTTCCCGCCTCTGTGAAACTGGTCTAAAGCTCCAGATAGAAAAAATAATCTTCTCTGCTTACAGCATAATTAAAGTGCACTCGTAAAACATGACTCACAACTAGAAATTCACTGAAGCTCACAAATGGACTCCTTAATGATAACTAGATTAATAAAATTTCCAATTGCAATAATTTCCCCACTGCAATATCCCCACCCCAACGTTCTTAACAAAGTAGAAAAATGAGTTTCAAGGGACTGCCAAGTGAGAATGGATTTAGAGACCGACTCTACCTTCAAACAAACATAATTCCACTAATTGTGCAGGGTTTTTTTTTTATTGGAAAATAATTATAAGACATTCGCATTTTAAAAAGAAAACAAACTATGCTGTATAGGGTCTACCGGAGCGCGTGCCGGCTAAGAAAAAACTACACCACTGCCTAATGACTATGTGGTAATGAAAATAGACCCCACCTCTCAATCGCGGACCTCCAGCATTTGCTTATTTTGACTATGGTAAAAGATGACCTTTGTCTCACTGCTTTCCACTCGATCAAAAAATCAATGGGGCACTGTAGCAACTGTGGCGCAACCTGCAATGTAGAACTACGTCAACTGTCACTATTTCATGGCACTATCTCACTAGTTCTACGTCCTTAAAAGTATTCAGCAAAGGACAGTTGATGTAGTCTTACGTTGTAGGTTGCGACACAGTTACTACTGTGCCGCTTTGATTTTTTCAGAAACAAAATTTTTAAGAAATAAAACGAAGGAAATGCTTTACTTTGTTTACTTAAAAGCAACTTATACAATTCATAGTAACTTATGCTGATCATAAATTAATATTAGCAGAATCAGAAGGCGCAGTATCATCGCTGTCAGTAGTTATTGCTAAAATTGTTTCTGAAGAAATCGTTCTTCAGAAACAATTTTTCAAACTAATAAATTGGCGATACATCTGGGGCCTCTAAATGTATTCTTCTTGTTGTTGCTCCTGTCTAGATTCAAAATTCATTGGAGGTGTAAAGGTTTAAAACGTAATACATTCATTATCCAGCGAAGTTGTGAAGACTGGCGATATGGTATTCCATGCTCGGTGTGAAAGTTTGGAACGATGACATCATCAATCTCCATCTGTACTTGCTGCTCAGGCTCAATTTGGGCAGTTGAAGTGGAAGGTTGTGGCTTTAGAGTTGAACTCGGGTGAAACGCATCCTGGTGCTCGGATTTTTGACATGACCTTTCGGTTGACGACTTAGCGGACTTTTTCGGATTTCTCTAGTTCTCCTCTAGCTGCTTCTTCAACTTTCGCCGGGTTCTTATAGTAATTTCCCCTGGATTTTCGCGGCATTTCTAAATTTTCGTCACCATTTTTTTTTATCTGAAAAAATAAATTTTAAATCCACTTTATTTCGGTTTATCACATTCGTCCGTTAGCTCTGACCGTCAGTTACGGAATGCGGGGCTGAGGTCGTCGCTATCATTATCTATTCACTAGTTATCAACCTTAAAACGGCGTGCAGCGAAACAAAATCACCCGAAAAATTTAGCTTAACTTTCTAACGCTACTGTATCGAAAGATTAACGGGTGGAGGATTAAAACTTATTTTGTTGTAAACGGGACTCTATAAACTATCTAATGATGCATTATTTATTACTTTATGACTATTAGTTTCGAAGATATAACGTTCAAAATGTGACATGTTTTCGTTGCATCCCTGCTCCCGATGTCTCCCCCCCCCAGCGCGGGGAAAGACATAATTCTACGTCAAAAACAGAGACTCTAAAACGAAAAACTGTCAAGGCAGTGACTCCGTTAGGGTACAAGTTTCACGTAGCGTCGACGAGGCGATTTCAGATTTCTCACTGCGAAGCACTTACACTAAAGAGTAATTGAATTAGAGATACCTGTCTAGTAACGTGTAGCACCACCTTTCGCCCTGATGACGGCGGCGATTCGTCTCGACATGGACTCGACAAGACACCGGAAGCGTTGGGAAGCCATACGGATACACGACCCCTGAACAAGCTCCCACAGTTCCCGAAGATTTGATGGAGGGGGTCAGAGCCTCTAACATCTCTCTCGATGGCATCCCAGATGTGCTCGATGAGATTGAGGTAAGGTGACTTAGCTGGCCAAGGAAGTGAGGTCACGTCGATGAAGTGTTCATCCAACCGTTCGGATACAATTCGGGAGCGATGACACGGTGCATTGTCTTGTTGCAGGATGAGGTCCCCAGTGGGATGTTGAAGACGTACAAACGAGAGCAAATGGTCGTCCAGGATATCCCGGTAACGTTGACCTGTGAGTGATGATGTCACACGTACAATGGGTCCCATTTCAGTCCACGTAAACAGTCCCCAGACGAGAATGCCACCCCCACGAGCTTGAAGAGTACCTTACTGGCAAGAAGGATCCATCGCTTCATGTGGTTTGCGCCGTACTCGTATCTGCCATCGGCATGTACCAACGTGAATCTCGACTCATCAGTCCAGGCAACATTTTTCCACATGTCTAGGGTCCAGTGGCGATGTTCCCGCGCCCATGCTAATCTTTGCACCCTGTGATGTGCAGTCAGCAGCGGTACCTTAGTGGGACGATGGCTTCTGTACCCCATAGCGAGGATATGGTGGTTCTGGATGGTGTAGCTACTTACTCGTTTTTGTGCACCAGCGTTTAATTGCCAAGTGATTTCTTGCACTGTGGCCCGTCTATCCGCTGTTACAATGCAAGCTAGCCGACGATGATCCCGCTCATCCACACGCTGTTGCCCACGTCAGTTGGCCCTTGCAGGGATGGTTTTATCGGATTCGATGTACTCACGGTGCACCTGTGACACAGTAGCTCGTGAAAATCCCAGTGCCTGCACGACTTCTGAGATGGAGTGACCCATTCGTCGAGCCCCGACAATTTGCCCACGATCAAATGCGCTTAGATCCTTCGTCTTACCCATACTGCGTCCGACTCTTACTGATTCCCGTCGCATGACTCCTTCTATTGTCGGATCGCTGCATACGTCATGTCGTTTCCGTTTACATGGCCGTACACAGAGCCTCATTTGCATAACGCCAGCTGTCTCTAATTCAATTGCTCTTCAGTGTATAATGTGTGCCTGGATTTATTCTGACAAGCCCCGGCTTTTTGTTAAACTTATCACTCGTCAGTAGTTTTTACTGTGTCTTTTTACTTTTAAACAATGTCAAACTAATACAAGGGAAAGTCAGTAAATAAAACAAATACCAAGTGAGATACGAACTTCAAATACATTTATTATTTACCTTTACATTTCCCCCATTTCTCAACGTAATTTCCACCAATGTTGATACGCTTCTCCTATCGCTTTATCAGAGCGTCGAAATCTGCAGTATAGAAATCTTGGGTCTGCTATCTCAGCAACATTTGCACTTAACGTTCAACCTCTTCGTCATTCGCAAAGCGTTTGCCGCCAAGGTGAAATTTCAGCGGACTAAACAGGTGAAAATTGTTCGGAGCTTGTAAGGCGGATATTCAATGAGTTCCGAACATAGTAGTTCAATTTTCTGCTGGGTTAATCGAGCCGTATGAGGTCTGACATCGTCGTGATGGAGCAATACTCTCTAGTCAGTATGCCTGGACTCTTTTTTTTTTTTTTCGAATTGCATCCCGAAGCATCAATAGAATTTAACAGGAAAATGCAGCATTTACATTCTCATCTAGCATCTGGAAATGGGCTAACGGCACTCCTTGAAAACCCCAAAACACAGCATAACCTTCATTGCTGATAGCGAAATTCGGAATTTCGTGTTTGAAGGCGAAGAGGGATGTTTCCATTGCATTAAAGCTCGCTTTCATTCGGGTTGATAGTGTTGCACACATGACTCATCCCGAGTAGCAATCCTGTTAAGTATGTCTTCTCCTCAGAGACGTCGCCAAGGAGGTGCGAAGGTGGGCGGAAGCCCACCCTGAAATTCCTCTTGCCCACCCTACTGCTCACCCAGTTCAAGGTGAGCCAATTTTCATTTTTTTTTTTTTTTATCTTTAAAATATAATCTGGACTTTTCCGAGTGACAAGAGGTCTCGTATTTTTCATCGGGCAGCCATACATATTTCCTCCTAGGAAGTGCGTTGTTTACCTACCCGTTGAAAAGTTATCATAATAGAGCATTGGCAGGGGCAGGAAAATATGCTTGTTCTCAACTCCCCGAAACCTTGATTTTTAGCCCTTTTTTTCCATGTTTGTTTGGACAGGGGAGAATGAGGGGGTCACTACTAATTACTCCTCTGTTTGTTTTACTAAGTAGGGGATTTCAACCCGGAAAGTGGAGTCTAAAGCTACACCAGTGAATCGGGGCAGTCAGGGAGTAGGACAAGGCTGACGACTGCTTTCGTGGAGAGGAGTGCAGAGCAATTTCACTGCCTTGAAGGAAGGGAGTTCAGGAGGAAGGAGGTGCTGTGTCTGCATGTCACAACGTTAGGATTTGATTTAGATAAATAAATAGAAAATTTTTGTTTAAAGAAATGTTCAAGTACAGCACTATTTTTTTAAGTAAAAATACAAAATTTTGAAAAGCAATTAACACAATGCATTCACAGCAAGAAAAAAAGTTGAAGGCGACATTCTACAAACTCTTATATGTTTACACCACTAACCTACTAGACATTGTCATGTTATGTATCTTCTTGGTTTATCATCAATAAAATAACTTGTCAGATCCAGGTGTGTGTGTGTGAGGAGGGGGGGCTGAATTTCTCTGTAGCGGGTAGTAAAAAAAGCATTAAAAACTCTCCCTTTCAGTGTTTCGTATATTAAGTTGCTATCAAACCTGCCCCAGCAATTTAATACTCGCCCATCCGAATTCAAAGTCTAGCGACGTCCCTGCTTCTCCTTCAAATGCGAACTGAGAGTGATGTTGCAAGAACAAGCCCATTCGGTTCATTTTGTGTTCCCGAGTCATTTCTCTGGGCATCCACCGTGTGCACACTTTCCGAAAACTTGAACGAGCATGCATTATGCTAAACCACGAGAACACTATTGCAGTTGCTACATTATCGTTATTTGTCTATCAGCGCGAATCCTCACTTCCACGCGCTTCACAGTTGCTTTTGTAGCAATCTGAACAGGACGATCAAGTCGGTCTTCTTTTTTTTTTTTTTATTGAGGGTTTAACGACCGCCGTGAGCAACTCAATGGGCTATAAGCAGTCGCCTGTCCCTAATTTAGGGTCACTGGTTCCAGGGAAGGGAGAGAGCCAGTGCCGTAAGACAAACAGAACATCCATGCCTCACCGGGATTCGAACCCGGACCCCGTTCGGATGAATGATCAGAGGCCATCGCTTAGACCACTGCGCCACCGGGGCGGCCAAGTCGGTCTTCATCAGCAACTTTTCAGCGTCCTTGAGAGAATTTGTCGGCCCTGTGGTGTACCATTTTACGCGACAAACATTTCTCACTATAAACAGGAAGCATTTCTGTATGAACATCCTTTGCAAGAAGTCCTTTTCCCCAAAGAGACGGCACAACAGCAAGCTGCCCTTCGGTCGTACACTCCTCGAGCACGGTCGCCATGTGCAATCTGAGCTGCGCATGCGATACCTAGCATCTGCTCCGTTGAACTGCAAGTAGGCTGGATTGTGCTGTCACTTAATGAAACTAATAGCTATTATTATCAGCTATTCCGTAACTTGGGTCTTATTTACTGACTTCCCGTTGTCTTTTGATATCGTAAAGCTTGCGTGCCACAAATCTAGCATGTGTTTGGCAGGCTCCAAACATAGACGTGGATGTCAAAAAAGGAAAGAGAATGCAAGTGATTAGTCAAGATCATTGATGTGAATGTACATTGAAAGTGATTTGGCATGATAGATTTCTGTGATTTATACAAATGAAGTAAAGAAAAATGTTTTTTGAGATTAACAGAATAGGTGTGTTCTTATTACAAACGAGTTCTATTTCCTAGTAACCAGGAGAGATAAGAAGAGGAACTCGTGGATCCGAAAAATGACAAGAGTGGAAGACATCATGATCAGAGTTAAATCCCTGAAATGGCAATGGGCTGGACATACTGCCAGAAGGACAGATCATCGATGGACAGCCGAAATTTTAGATTGGATTCCAAGGGACAGGAAAAGACCCAGAAGAAGACCACATGGGAGATGGGTGGATGAAATTCGAAAGTATGCAGGGGTGACATGGAGGAGACTGGCACAAGACAGACCGTTGTGGAGGAAACTTGGGGAGACCTTCGTCCAGCAGTGGATTGATAATGGTTGACAATGATGATGATGATGACTAAAATAATTGGGCTTTTGTACAGTAAGTGAATATGACCGTTATGTTTTGTTATATGCTTTTGCCCCGGAATCAGCATAAATCGCAGAACTAAACTGATTTTCAGATACTATGACTTGTATTTAGTTCGTATAGAGAGAGACATTATTAGCGCAACGTGAGGTACCGAAAGTATGCACTTGTTTGCTCTCACGTCTTATGAAAGATTGCCAAAGTGTTAAGAGAACATATTTTACAGAAGATTGGAGAATATATGTACAACGGCCGTAACTGAAAGTAAAATCACGCAAAATGAAGAAATATAGGTACAGCAAAATATGTTATTCTTTCTCAAAGTATCTTTCCTCGGATGATATGCAACAGTCCCATCGTTCAGTCCACTTCTCAAAGCATGTGGCGAAGGCATTTTGAGGAAGCTGCTTTAGTGACCCCTGTACAGCTTGAATAACGTCAGCACCTGTGTTGAATGTTGCGCCACGGAACTTCTCCTCCATTGTTGAAAACAACCGAAAATCGCATGAGGCGAGGTCAGGAGTCTAAGAAGGCTGTGTCATGATTTCAATACTGCATTTCGTAAGAAACTGTTGAACACAAGCAGCCACACATGTGGGCTGGCGTTATCATGGTGTAGGGTCCACATGCCCAGCAGTTCCAGTCCCTTAATCGATGTGTCGTAACCAACGCTTCAAGGCTGAAATGTAATACCCATCATTGAGAGCAATTTGTGGGGGACACACTTTATGCTGGTAGATTACAACTTTGTGATCAAAGAAATCGAGGCAATGAGAGTCCGAATAAAGTCCTGGGGTATCGTGGATCATGTAGTGTTGATCCGAGTCCGCAGTTCATCTTCATTTTGCGGGGGTGGGGCGGTACTCAACCGACGTCCAATCATGTCCCACAGATGCTCGATGAGCGAGAGGTCGGAGGGAGAAACATGCTAGCCAAGGCAGCATCCACACACCGTGTAATGCATTCAGGCTGATCTGAGCGGTATGCGACCGGGCGTTATCCTGTTGAAAAACGACGTTTGGTATACCCTCCAGATACGGTAGTGCTACGGGCCGCAGCACCTCGTCAACATAGCAGCGTGCCGTCAGTGTGCTCGTAATAAGTACCAGCGGTGAACGACTGTTGGCGCTGATAACACCTCACACTGTGATTCCACGTTGCCGGGCCGTGTGGCGCTTCACAATGGCGGAGGAATCCGCTCGTTGGCCACGCCACCTCCAGACTCTCACTCGGCGATTATCCGTGGTGAAGCAGAACCGCGATTCGTCGCTGAACACCAGACTGTTCCATTCGGCATCCCATGCAGCTCTGGAGTGACACCACGCCAAGCGATGACGACGATGGCTCGCTGTTAAGGGTAGCCTTTGCAACGGACGGCTGGACAACAAACCAGATGCAGCCAATCGGCGCGCCACTGTCTGTGTCGATATCGGAGCAGCCAAGGCTCCCCGTACATTCCGCAAAATGCCGCACTTCGTGTCGTGTGGGAACGATACGGCATGACATCAGATTCGACGATCGGCGCGCTCGGACGTCCGTCTCCGAGCTCCGGTTTCCCTATACGGCGTTGCACAGATCCTTCCTGGGACCATCGTCTCCAAATGCGACCGACGGTTGTGGCATCTCGTTGCGTTTCTTTCGCAATACGACGCAAGGACCATCCGGCAGTACGAAGGTCTACGATGACACCTATGGTGAACTCCTCTTTTTTATGAAGTCGCGTACGACGGCATCTTAACGGTATTGGCACCCCTTGTTCGTTCTCCAGACACGGTTACAGCAGAACCACTCGCTTCTCGCGGCAGTGACGACGTCTCGACTGATAGTCTCACAGGCAGGTTGTCCGCTCATATCCCGCTCGCCGTTCGTGCGACTGGCCTGCAAATGTAACCATTTGCATAACTTGTACATGTACACCCACCCTGCGATTTGCATGGCACTGCGTTCACGTCTTCATGGTGTGGCATTTTCTTTGTCAGGCAGTGTATTGGTTGAGGCCGTTATGTCTTCACACGCCGTTCGTCGATCTTCTTGCAAGATTGCCCAAACAGTGTTAAGAATACGCTCCGTAACAAACACTTTCAGGTCAACCAGGCCTGGGAGCGAGTTCTTCCGACAAACGCCCTTTTTTGAAATCATGGTGCCTGTTCCATTCGGCATCCCGTGTCGCTCCAGAGCTGCATGGGATGCCGAATGGAACAGTACGCCCTTTTTGAAATCATGGTGCCATCTAAAAATTGTTGACTAACCGAAACATTTATCTTTGTAAGCTTTTTTCATTAAATCAATTGTTTCTGGAGCTGTTTTATCGAAACGATGGCAAAATTTTATCGCACAACGCATTTCACTTCTCAAATCTGAATCACTTATCTCCATAGCTGTATGGCGAAATGCAGACGCATCTTAAAACAACTGCAAAATAACAAAAGCAGAATCGTCTGCCACAGCTAATAACTGTTGCCATAGATACTTCCTTAATTCAGTTAGTCGTCTGCGTGGTTATTTTTCCCCTTCGCACTGTTGTCAACTCAAGAAAAAAAAACTCTCTGTTTTTATGGAACGGCTTTTGTACATGGTAGTTTCCCCAAAATTTTGTTTTATCCAGCTATGATCACTAACACATTCCATTTTACACGTATTTGTATAATATGGTTAGACTGCTTCTAATACGGTTTATACAGTGAAGAGCAATTGAATTAGAGACAGCTGGCGTTATGCAAATATGGCGCTGTGGGCGGCCCTGTAAACGGAAACGATATGACGTATGCAGCGATCCGACAATATAAGGAGTGATGCGACGGGAATCAGTAAGAGTCGGACGCAGTATGGGGAAGACGAAGGATCTAAGCGCATTTGATCGTGGGCAAATTGTCGGGACCCAACGAATGTGTCACTCCATCTCGGAAGTCGTGCAGGAACTGGGATTTTCAAGAGCCACTGTGTCACGGGTGCACCGTGAGTACATTGAATTCGGTAAAACCATCCCTGCAAGGGCCAACTGCCGTGAACAACAGCGTGTGGATGAGCGGGGTCATCGTCGGCTAGCTCGCATTGTAACAGCGGATAGACGGGCCACAGTGCAAGAAATCACTCGGCAATTTAACGCTGGTGCACAAAAACGTGTAAGCAGCCACACCATCCAGAACCTTCTCCTTGCTATGGGGTACAGAAGCCATCGTCCCACGAGGGTATCGCTGCTGACCGCACATCACAGGGTGCAAAGATTAGCATGGTCGCGGGAACATCGCTACTGGACCCTAGACATGTGGGGAAATATTGACTGATGAGTCGAAATTCACGTTGGTACATGCGGATGGCAGGATACGAGTATGGCGCAAACCACATGAAGCGATGGATCCTTCTTGCCAGCAGGGTACTCTTCAAGCTGGTGGGGTGGCATTCTCGTCTGGGGACTGTTTACGTGGACTGAAATGGGACCCCTGGTACGTGTGACATCGTCCCTCACAGGTCAACGTTACCGGGATATCCTGGATGACCACTTGCTCCCGTTTGTGCGTCTTCAACATTCCACTGGGGACCTCATCCTGCAACAAGACAACGCACCGTGCCATCGCTCCCGAATTGTATCCGAATGGTTGGATGAACACTCCACCGACGTGACCTCGCTTCCTTGGCCAGCTAGGTCACCTGACCTCAATCCCATCGAGCACATCTGGGATGCCATTGAGAGAGATGTTTTAGGCTCTGACCCCCCTTCATCAAATCTTCATGAACTGTGGGAGCTTGATCAGGGGTCGTGGATACGTATGGCTTCCCAACGCTTCCGGTGTCTTGTCGAGTCCATGACGAGATGAATCGCCGCCGTCATCAGGGCGAAATGTGGTGCTACACGTTACTAGACAGGTATCTCTAATTCAATTGCTCTTCAGTGTATACTGGCTTCTTAAATATGTCTCTCAAGCAAATGAGAAATCTCGTCATTTTAGGCTTAAACCATCACGTAAATGAACCAACAAGTTAGTAAAATCATGCAATGCCTTGATTATGATACACTTTCCAACATACCAGAAATCATTACTCAAGTTATGAGGATAACGGTTGTGGAATAAATTTCGCTCCTGTGCCCTGATTTTTGACCCCATTTCGATGATATTAAACAGAATTGGTTTAGTATATTTCCGGAACAACAAGATAAAGTTTTGCCGCAATCGAAGCATTTTTACTTAAGTTATGATGCATAAGCGCAATGGAATGGATCCCGCTCCTATGTCCTGATCTTTGACCACATTTTCAATAGGGCTCGTCCCCAGGTTGTCCCCTACCACTACTAAAATTTCATGAAAATCAAACCATTTTTCTGCGAGTTATCATGCAGACAGGCAGACTGACAAAGCTGGAGCATATACGCTTCTTCAACCTATTGTTGGAAAGCGTAAAAAAGATGCCTGCAAATATGTTTGTAATCTGCATGACAAAAAAGATGTGCTATGGAAAGTTTACAATGTTAAGTCATCAAAGTGTCCAAGACAAAATCTAGAAATCTCACACTTTTAACTGATGTTCTCATGCGAACATTGAAAATTGCAGTGACATGTACAAAAACTGTACACATAATTTATTAGTTTGAAGAATGCCAATATTGCATTAATTACCGCAATCCCAATGCACATTGCTGAAGTTATGAGTTCTACTGGTCTTCATAATGCTTCTCCACCATCATTTCTTTACGGGCCAACTTTAATCTGGCCCTGGTCTTAGTACTTTTGGACCATCAGGTTATAGCGTAAAAGCCAGTAGCGAAAATCGAGCCAGCATTCTTTTGCTCTGGAGACGAATGTTTTTCTAATTAAGCTACCCCGACAAAGTATGTCACTGCAACTTTGCCATCTTGACATGTGTGTCACCTCTGAGGTAGGTATGTCACATATATCACCCCTTTGAGAAAGAGCTAGGACAGACTCGTAGGTTTCCGGGTCAGCCGGCAAACCATGTTTGAAGGAGGTCACTCCGGAAGGAAGAATTCTCATTAATTCCAGATGTATGGAGCGAACATCACGCATTTTTTCAAAGAACTTAATGGCCAGGAAGAATTCTTCGGGAGGGGAGGAATTAGGGGGCAACATCTGATCACGACGAGTAGAATCACTGAAGTTCTTTCCCCTTTTTCTGAGAAATTTTGATTACAGGAGGTGGCTCCTCGTTCTGAAGAGCAGGACCAGTGTACATGACCCTCCTCAATTCGTCGTCCGGGTACTTTAACCGCAGAGGTAGCATCTGGTTCCAACGAGTAGGATCATGGCACATAATGTGGTCTTCTTTAACTTGCCTGGGGGCTTTTTTTTTCAGTGTTTAACTACTACTATATACAGTGGTGTGTAGATGTACTGCATCACCTGCAAAAACCGTGAATTTTTAATTATAAATCTTTTTTTAACTAATTTTCATAGTTATTTCATCGTTTATATTCCAGGTAGCACAGCCTTGCAATTTAACATAGGTCCAACTCTGAGCCATCGTCTTCTAGTCCTAAAATATGGTGGCTCAGCATTGGGCCGACGTTAAATTGCAAGGCTGAGTTGCCTGGGATGTCATTAGCTGCGAAATTTAACGAAGATTTCAAAAATGTCTTCGTTCTTCCTGTAGCTACTTCTGTTCTTAAGATATGACATAAAATATGGGGTTTGACAAACACATTGAAATTCATGTTAGATATGTATGTTGTTACAGCCAATCATAGACATTCTTTTACCTGACTGGCTGCTTCTTAATACGATCCTAATCCTGCTCCAGTCATTACAAGGGTTGATGAAGAGCCACTAGAACATTGTAGTAGTTGCTTCTTGTTATTAGGGTATAATGTGTGTACATTATCAATAATGATTAAAACTACAGAATTGTCCACACCGGACAGAGTGAAAATAGTTGTTCTACATGAAGAGGGATATTCTTCAAGGAAAATCACTGAAAGAGTGGACTGTAATCAATCTACAGTTAGTAGGCTACTGAAAAAAGTAAAAGACACTGTTGATATTAAAAACATATGTTGCAGCAGCAGTGGAAGGCCCAGATCCGCTACAACCAAGCAGGACAGAGTGCTCAGAAAGCTAAGGCCAGCAGACAGAAGGCTCAGTTCAGCTGAATTGCTTCAAAGATTGTCTGAAGTGACTGATGTTACTGTTAGTACATCTACTGTTAGGAGGAGGCTGCTTCACTATGACTTACGTGGCTGCAAAGACAGGCACAAACCACCGTTTACTGCAAATCAAAAGACAGCATAGACTTCAGTGGGCAAAACAGCATGTCTCGTGGACAATCAGGCAATGGGGAAAATGTTATTTTCATTGATGAATCAGAATTTTGACTTAATGGGAATCAGAGTAGTGCCTATGTAGGAAGATTCAAGCATGAAGAATTCCATCCAAGTTGCTTAGTGACTACTGTAAAGCATCCGGTGAAGGTCATGGTTTGGAGCTGCACGAGTGCACGTGGCGTTGGGAACCTCCATATTGTCGATGGTATGGTAAATGCCCAAAAATACATCTGGATATTAGAAAACAAGATGCTACCATCATCTAGAAGACTTTGACACCAATTTTATTTTTCAAGATGACAATGCTCCCTGTCATTGTGCTAAAGTAATGAAAAAGTGGTTTCAGGAAAAAAAAAAAAAATGTACAACACATTGATTGGCCACCACAGACACCGAAATTAATACCCGATCGAAAATTTGTGTTTCAAAGTGTTGTGTGAACTATCAAAAAAGAATCCAACAACCAAAATTCAACTCATTAAAGATGTAATTCAAATTGGAATGGTATTGTTCAAATCAATCTTTTACAAAACCTTGTTCACAGAATGCCAGCAAGATGCAAATCTGTGATTACAGCGAAAGGCTGGGCAACAAAATATTAGGTACATTTTATAAATTTGCTTCATTATAAAATTTCTGCATTTAAATGTTATTTCATTTCTTATGAATAACAAAAATGAATTATTGCTGTAAACCAAAGTATTGGATAAATAATCCTTTCATAATAATTTCGACTTGGTTATGATTTTTGTAATGTATCTTAAGAACAGAAGTAGCTACAGGAAAAACTAGGACATTTTTGAAATCTCCATAAATTTTCGTATTTAATGACATAACTATGAAAATTAGTTAGGTAAAAAAAAAGTTAAACTTAAAAATTCATGGTTTTTGCAGGTGATGCAATACTTTTGCACAGCACTGTATGTGTGCAAACTACTCAAAGGGCTATAAGCAATCCTGGTCCTTGATTTTAGCATGTCACAGCCCCCCTTCCCTTTTAACTAGATGGGAGGTTCTTACAGGGGTGGCATTTCAATGAGCTGGAGCAGGGTCTCTATACGTGTCCAGAGGCTGTAACTTCAAGTGTGAAGTTAAAAGCTCATCTTATTGGACAAGACCATGTTGTTGTCTTTAACTTGTCTAGGGGCTTTGACCACAGGGATTAATGATGTGTCAATAATATGACACATATGCTATGTGTGCTGTCTGGCGTTTCTATTTTGTCTGGTCCAGTAACCAGCTCCCCTTCCCTGCAAAGAATTACGGGGAGTTCATTTTTCCTACACTTCCCATGCCTGTGTGGGGTCATTATTGTATAAAACAGTAATATAAGAATACAATCATTACCAGAACAATCTACATACCTATAAATTTCAAACTACATACTTTCAAATTCCTGCATTTTGTAACTTGTTCAGGTATGATCATGCATTGCCTAATCTTAGAACCATCATACCAGCATAATAATTGAGTTTATTTTGGTATTAGTGATAGTTTGATTTGCATTTTTCATATTCATAGGGTTGCTCCACGGTGAAGAAGTGATTTGTCCGCTACTGTGTCCAGCACTTGAAGATTGCAAGACCTCAGCTGAATCATAAACACGCTTCCCAACAGAATTATATATACCATGTCCCAAAAAGATAAGTTTTTGTTCCTCCAAAGTGATTTACCTTCGGTTTCTTTCCGTACATTTCAGGATATGAGATCACAAGGCGAACTTTGCGACGTGACCTTCAGATTGGACAATCTTGAAGTACTAGCTCATCGGCTGGTATTGGCGGCAAACATTCCATATTTCAGAGCTATGTTTTCAAGTAACATGGTTGAAACGAATCGGGGAGTAATAAATTTTCAAGGAATAAAACCTGATATGTTTGTATCTTTAATTAATTTTGCTTATGGCTGTGAAATTGAAGTCAACCACGACAACGTCATGTCTTTACTTGCTGGAGCATCATATTTACAAATGGACAGAGTATGCGACACTTGTTGTGGATTTTTGAAAGAAAAAATGAACCTCGATAATGTGTTGGATCTTCGAGAATTCGCAAACGCACATGGCCTTTTGAAACTCAAACAATCTACGCACGATTACTTGCAAAACCATTTTACCAAAATTTCAAATAAAGAAGAATTTTTAGACTTGCCATTTTCATATTTCAAGGAACTGATTTCCGAAGACCAGCTGTGTGTTGCTAGTGAGGAGATAGTATTTCAAGTAGCAATGTCATGGGTGAAGAAGTCAGTAGAAGAAAGAGAAAGTAGATTACCAGAATTATTAACCTCTGTCAGAATGCCCTTACTTAGTTATCGTTATCTATCCAGCCACGTAGCCTCTGAGGAATTAATTCAAAGGTCCAATGCTTGTCAGAAGCTGTTAGAGGAAGCAAAGGATTACCGTCTCCTACGTGAAAAGACATCAACACCTTGTAGCTTCACAACTAAACAAAGACAAGGCCTGCTCAAAGGGGATAATTCCGAAAACTGTTTATACGCTGTGTGCAGGAAAGAAGAAGGATTTCCTTGTGCTTTCGTGGAACGTTTTGATCTCCAAGTTAAGAGATGGACAGCTATGGAATCCAAGACAATGTATGTTGAAGACAGTACTGTTGCCACCATAGGAAGAAAAGTTTATGTTATAGGTGGATGTGACAGTCGAGGAAGGATATTAGATATCGTTCAAGTATTCGACACTCAGTCAGATTCCTGGGGAACAGCAGCAGTATTGAAAGTACCAAAACGTTTCGTAGCGGCTGCCGTGCTGGAAAACCAACTGTACGTATTCGGAGGGGAAACGGAGAAAAGCAAAGTCAATAGTGCAGAGTGTTACTGTTCCCACATAAACGAATGGACTGCTTTACCGTCCATGCTGCAGTATCGTTCTGGTGCTTGCGCTGTGCCTTGTGGCATGTACATATATGTCGTTGGTGGGACCGGAGGGGACTTTGTTACCTCAAACAACAAGCTAACATCCGTTGAAAGGTATAATCCTGAAACGATGCAATGGTCTTTGGTGTCAGAAATGAAATCTACACCGTATCGATGTGGTGTCACGACTTTAGGCAGCAAAATTTATGCCCACAGTGAAGAGTGCCTTGAAGTTTACGACCCGTGGGCCAAACGATGGGATGCGATTTCCACAGTGCGAAACAACAAAATAGGTTTCTCGTGTTTGTCACACAATGAAAAACTTTACGTTATAGGAGAAGATGGAAGAATGAGCATATACGATCCCGAAATTGGTGAGTGGTGTGATGCAGCCCGTATTCCAGAAAAAGTGCACATAATAGGCACAATAGCAATATGTCAACCCTAATGCTACAATCTCAGGTTTGTTGATATTATTGTACTTCACAAGGGCTACACACAGGCAGTGATGTAACTACACAATTTTGGCCCTTATGCAAAATTATAACACCTCCCCCCCCATACATTATTTGCAAAACTAACAAATAAAATAAAAAAAATACATATATTTTAACTTGTAAAGACATTTCATTATAAAATAAAGAAAACCTTTATCTTCCTTTTTAAAATAAAAAAACCTTTATCTTCCTTTTGAGATTCAGTGGCAATTAGTGAAAGATATTTCAGTCTTTCCTGACTCATTGTATTTTGTAAATATTTTTGATGTTTCCCGACAATAGTAAAGTAAATCCCAAGTAAAAAAATTCCGATGTAACGAAAATGGGTAACAATGCGTCATAGTCAAAACCATTGTTGAAATCTAATTTTTGAATGTTGTCCCATGAAGTGATGCAACAACAATTAATTTAATTTTTACTCAACAGTATATTTTACTAAACTATCGCCAAACAGTATTTTATCACATTTTACATAAATGTAACAATATCTCATTACAATCTGTGTAAATTACGAGAACCTGGTGCTAAATATGATAAGCCATTACAAAAATGCATTTTGATGCCAAACATCTTTGACAGTAGCAAATTTCGGTTTCCTCTTAACCCGCTTCCCATAGGAAATAGGGAAAGATTTGCTATTGACAAGAGCTTTACTTTTAGGAGAGCCATGAATAGTGGCAATGTGAACTGTGCAGCCCCCAGCCAAAACAGGCAAAATTTGTGAGAATGTATGCACAATATTTAATATTATTCCACTTCAAATTAAAATGTATAACAAAATCATCTAGAAGCAGATAATTCAAGAAAGTGTAATTTTTTCTACCTGATGTATGGCAGAGATATGCTACAGATGTATAGTGTGAGGCAAAATATTGTTAGTAAGCTGGAGACAAATATTCTTAGGAGGTTTGGCCATGTTAAAAGAATGAGTAATGAGATGCTAAGAGAAATCAGGGAAGGACCAGATTCAGGAATGTTTGCATGCAAAAAAAGATTACAAATACAAAAGGTTTAGCTGTGTGAAGAGATCGCTATACATGGAGACTTTTGATACATCAACAGTAAGTAAACTGTAGTTGGTTTTATATGTTAATCTGGCATAGGAGCTAACCTCTGAATCTCAGAGATATGTATGGACAATGAATAGTGACAAAATTCAACAAACTATTTTTATTGACATAAACAAAAATATTGTGACAGGCTGTATGCCTTTCTGTAAAAATACTTTACATATTTACAAAATATTTCTTCTGTAGATCAAAGTCACTGTACAAAATGCCCATGTACATAAATACACACTACCACATTTTCTTGAAATTTGGCTTGTATGGCTTTAGAAGTACATCAAATGAACCTGTTCCACCACCAACCAAATGACCAACAACCAATTTAGACGAAGGAGATTTCAACATATCTTTAGCACCTACATAATATATATATAGTCAGACATGAGGCAATGTAAAATACACAACAAAATATTTTCAGTAAAAACAATTGATAGGCACTAAAGATAACTTAAATACTCTTACATGTAAAATAAACATTAAAGGACCACTGGTTGTGGACAAAAATTAGTGCCTATACATTCTTCTTGCAGTTCAATACTTGTGCCATTGCACTGATGGTACTGTCAGTATGTCCCTTATTGACATTCACAAGAATAAATGCAGTACAAGGTACAGATACTCTGGAAACCTCTACAAGTAACTACTGATGCTAAAAATTGCAGCACAGTTGGTCACTAGACCAAGCTGCGCGTAGTTCTACATAAAATGATTCGTGAATCAAAACACAGCCACCAATGTAAGTGAGAATGCTTTCAGTTATCACAACACTGAATGTTTGGCAGTAGCAACATCCCTGAAAGTTGACTCGTGGTGGGAAGAGTATTTAACAACTCTTTCTGAGGAAGGTTACAGTTTGACCATGATTGTAAGGCAAGTAGATATGCAGTAATATGTGCAGGAATTCATCAAGTGTTGTACGCATAAGGATCAAGTATTGCTGGAAGTGGAGCTTCCACTGAGAGAAAACTAAGCCCTCAACAACAGTCAGTTGTGGAATAGGTGGTCTCTCCCAGTAAAAAGAAATCCTACAACTCAAAGTGTGTAGGTGTTTTCCAGTCAAATCTACAAATAAAAATTCACCATCACAGTTCATGCACTAAGGGTGATCCACATTGCCAAACTACGGCCAACTATAAAAAAAAAAAAGCTCCATAAATGCATAAATGATAGTATGCGGTTAAATTGAATGAAGCAACAACATTTGCATTATTTATTATAATCATAGAGGCAAATTTTTCTATGCAGTTCACTGTTGTTGCTGGATACTTCCATAAAGGGAAAGTTGGTGATACAAAGAATTGCCAATTTGCAGAAATTAATGAGGCTCTATCAGTGTAATATCAATGGCCCAATTTATCACTAAAGCTTTTTTTTTCTTTTGTTGAAGGTTTAACAACCACAATGAGCAACTCAATGGGCTATAAGCAGTCGCCGATCCCTGATTTAGGGCCAATGGTTCCAGGTAAGGGAAAGAGCCAGTGCCGTAAGACAAACGCAACATCCATGCCTTATCAGAATTCGAATGATCAGAAGCTATCATTTAGACAACTGCACCACCAAGGCTTTCTTGGTGGATCCTACCATAAGGGCAAATTGGTGAAATGAAGGATAGGACAAAATTAATGTAGCCTGCTATTGGTGTAACCTTTCAAAAATTCCCACACTATGATGATTAATCCAAATACTACGGACTCTGAATGAAAATGAGAATCAGAATTCAAACCACTCTATTCAGTCACAAGCCAGGCAAAAGACTTTACATGGACGATCTCTGGAAAGTCACTAGGAGTATATTGTTGCAATGGAAAAATTGATGTTAGTGATCTTTGTGCAAGGACCACATTTGGCAAAGGAGCACTAAAAAAATATCTAGGATTACAGGGATGCCAAACCCCTGAACATGGTTGAGACCCAAATGTGTAATAAACAGCTCAATAATCTTCTTGCAGTTCAATATAATCTGATCCATGAGAATCTCATATCCACTCTGGCATATTTAAACATAGAGAAATCCAGAGATTAAATGATCTCACATTTTTACAATTCCCCACAGAATTCAAAGTTGGATTTTTTGCTTGTGAAAAAACTTCAGATTTAGCATTAAGAAATTTGATGTGACTGTTAAATTTGCCTAAAGATAAAATTCTCTTATTTCTGGTTAACTTCAAAGCTAACATATATGCCTAAAAGTAAGTGAATTTGCTATTTTTTTGTTAATGATCACAAAATGGGAAACAATGAGTATACTGACAGACATTTTTCTTTTATCATTCTATGGAGAAGCCAGTTTGCTACTTTTGCAGAGAAGTGAATAATTGGTGAAATTATAAATAACATAAAACTTCAAGTGTAACATACACTACATCTTCAAAATCAGTCATTACAGAGGAAAGTGCAGAATTATTTAGAAGACATCACTGAATACAACACCATGAACAGACTAGCAGCCAATTCTTCATAGGTTACTGTGAGGTCAAAAACTGAATACAAGTTGAACCTCCTCCTTGAAATGAAAAAGGTTCATACCTATCAAGGCCTAAGTTTTGATTTCTGTTCTATACGATTACAAACAACTTTCCTGAGTCAAGTTAATATATATATACATTAAGATTAACTATTTCATAATTCATGACATATCTCATTTTGATATCAGTTCTGAAGGGTACCATTCTTTGCTGTCGTTGTTACTAAGCCTAATTTAGCATGTCTGCATAAATCATTTCTGTTGACACTGAAACTAATGGGGGTTTTTTTTTTGCCTTCTTTGTAGATGTATTTCACAGTTATCTAGATTTTTATTATTGAACCATAATCCTCCAGAACTGATTGTATGATTTCATGAAACGACAAACATTTAAGAACTATGAAATCACATTAAAGATACTGAATTCAGGCTTAAAATCCCATGAAAGTTATAAAAAATTCAAAACCTGAAGCTCAACGGGTGTAAAATCCTGAGTTTCACAATGACTACCTCTCCAGTGTTGTGGATCTTATAGCTCCTCAGCACTTTTGAGTAGTGGTAAGGTAGGGGATGAATTTTCTTTTTCCCATGCATATGATAACAAAACTGGGCTATTGTAATACTTTGTCTTTTCAATGCATATAGATTGTGCTGTAAGAATTTCATTCCATCTTTTACTTGTTGGAAAATAAGTTCAATATTAGTCCAATCAGGCATTGCTTGATTGTTGATGCAGTAATCTGTAAGTGCTGTTCCGTTTCACCTTTTATTCCAATTTTTTAAATGTTCTACTAATCTTACTTCAATATTGTGTTTTGTACTACCAATAGAATATATTGTTTTAGCATTGTGGCTATCCTGGATAGGGATTTTGTATACCCCAGATTTTTTCAAATCCTGGTTATTAGTTACCAAATTCTTTATCTTGCACTTTGATCCCAATATTCTTATTGTGCTTCTGACAGATTTTTTTTACAGGACATCAGTTACTTGTGGTATAAATAGAAAAGAGCCACATTATGTAATGGTTTTATCTTTATTATTAGGTATTTTAAGTTATCAGAGTTGTATTATTTAATAATATCTATTGTTGCATTTCTAAATCCATAACACTTAGCCAATTATTTGACCCATTTTATTTTTTTGCAACAATCTGGGATTTGAGGTATGGACATACGCTCTGAAAGCTGCTAATTGATAACTTTTAGGGAAAATGTAAAAAGTGCATTCACCCATATTTCAATTCCAAGATTTTTGTGAAAAGAAATAAAATGAATCAAACAGCTGGCTAAGTGTTATTGATTTAGGAAGGTAACAACAGATATCATTAAGCAATACAACCTTGATAACAGTAAATTGAGAATACTTAATACAAAACCATTACATATCGTGGCTCTTTTCCATTTACATCACAAGTAACTGACGTCCTGGAAGAAAATAAGAATATTGGGATCAAAGGTTTAAAGACCCTAATAACCAGGATAATACAACACTTTTGAAGAAGTCTGGGTGTATACAAAATCCTTATTCAGAATATCCACAATGCAAAAACAATATATTCCATTGGTAGCACAAAATGCAATATTGAAGTAAGATAAGTTGAACATAAAAAAAATTGGAATAAAAAGCGAAACAGAGCAGCACATATAGATTATTGCATCAAGCATCAAAAATCAAGCAACACCTGATTGGACTAATATTGAACTGAAACTATATGCATTGAGAAGACAAGGCATTGCAATAGTAATTGCCCAGTATTATTATCATATGCATGGAATAAAACGTTAACCAAAAGAAGAAAATCCATAACCTAACTTACCACTGCTCAAGAGTGCTGAGGACATGGAGAGAAAGACTACAGCTGTGTTGAGAATGTCAGTGAGGTAGTTGTTGCAAAATGCAGGATTTTACACCAATTGAGCTTCAAGTTTTAAACTTCGGGATTTTCTTTTTAAGCCCCGATTCAGTATCTTTAACATGGTTTCACAGTTTTGTTGTTTCACGGAATCGTACAATCAGTTCTTAATTGCTCATTCAATAGTAATAGTGAAATATATATATAAAAAAGGCAAAGAATGATAACCTCTAGAAAGGATACCGAAACAAGGCATATAATGAATCATAAAATGGTTGAAAGAAATGGTACAGGTATCCTTAATAATTAACCATGTATTACAGATAGTGAAAATCTAAACTATCAAGGCTTGTTTGTCAGTGCTTTATTTTTCTCCACCTTTTGTAGCTGCATAGAATGCAATTTAAATATCATTGCCAGATTTTAATGTTATCATTCAATCAAATATTGAATTTTGGGCTTATGGTTTCTGTAGGTTCATTGGCTGAAATCTTCTATTTGATCTAGGTTTCTTTTACAAATCTGCTGATTCTCCATTAGCTTTTTTTTTTTAAGTGCACTGTTCTGATCAACTTTTTCAATAGCTTTTTTATGTTCTTTACAAAACTTCCTGTTTCAGTTTTCATGCTGCTTGTCTTACATAAACTGAGAAGGCTGCTACCATTTCCATTGCATGCCACCACATCCATGTGGTAAATGATATTGTTTGCAAGCTCAAATAGTGTTCAGATGGCAGCTTATCAGGATTTAAGCGATTCCGAACATGGTATGATAGTTAGCACCCAGGAGATGGATCATTACCAAGAAATTTGGATTTACAGGGTCAACAATTTCAAGGATGTACCTGGACTACACCAACTCAATGAAAACATCCAGGAAGTGAGACCGCTGGGGCTGTAGAAAAGCCCTGGATGATCGTGAACAGCAGTGTCTGGCACGTATTGTAACATCTGCCTGGCATACAACATTACCAAAATTTACAGCACAATTCAATGCTGGGGCCAGTAGTAGCAGCAACATTTGGACAGTGCAGCGTTCCCTGTGCTCTATGTGGTTATAGAGCAGATAACTGACTCTACGACACTAGGTTGTGCACCATTAGATGCAAGATGGCTGGAAACATGTAGCCTGGTCTGATGAATTGCAATACCAACTGTTTTGGACAGATGGCAGACTTTGGGTGTGGCAATGGATCCTGCATGGCTACAAGGCACAGTGCAGGCCAGCAGTGGCTCTGTTATGGTACCGGGTGTTTTCAGCTGGCACACATTAGGATCCTTATCAGTGGCGGCTCGTGGTGTAAAATGCTGGTGAGGCAAACGGTCTTGATGCAAATGTAAAGCATATGCTATTGAAAAATATATAAATTCGTCTAACGTTATACGAATATATATATATATATATATTCGTCTAACGTTATACGAATATATATATATATATATATATATATATATATATATATATATATATATATATATATATATATATATCTGTGGCATAGCCGGGGGGGGTGATCGTGGTTTGCACCCCCTCCCCCTTAGTAGGAGAGACAGTTAGCTTTTTCTAAGTACGTTTTATAGATAATTTCCCTATTTAAATTCATTGATTTTTACATAACTCGGAAAGCAATGTAATTTTTTGATAATAGAAGAGAAAGCGGCCAAAGAAGTTGCTTTATTAATTTTTTATTAAAACAACTGTAATTTATTGCATTTTCTTCATTTTATTAAATTAGCTTCATTTTGCATTAATGTTCAAGATGTGCGTACGTACCAATAGAAAAATATTTGTCGAAGCGCCCCCCAATTGTTATATGTACTTATACACAGTTATATAGCAGAAGTGAAGAACCCCCCCCCCCCTTCAAAAAGTTTCATGTCAAAGGCACTATCATCCATTGGATATCTTTGAAGTCCTGGGCTCGAGTCGGCTGAATCATTAAAATCCGCTGAGATTCGGAAGTCTCGTTAAGCCATTGGTCCCGGGTAGGCGCCTTGTTATAAACAGCTGTAAACAAACCCCATCCCTTAGGGCTCCATCCCATGCCATTTAGCCCTTATATACAAATATTATTCAACAGTGATGGAATAAAATTATAGAAATATATGAAAACTGCGTGGGGAGTCTTTCTTCACGAAAAAATCCAAAACTTTTAGAGGAAAAATGTACATATACCTCTCTATATATGTGTGTGTGTGTGTAATATACGCTACTTTTGCAACAATATTTTTATGAAAACAATTATTCGATAATTTTACAGCAAAGAAAGAAATATTTCACCTGTATTCTTTTATGTAATACACTTGAGCGAAAATACGCAATTTGAGCGGTTTCTTTAGCTAGTCAATGCGTCACTCACATCCCAACGCCAGTCGGAGATCCACTTCTTAAAAAATTCAAAGTAAATCATTTGAATAGAATTTTTTTTCTCACGAAGTGTTTCTTGAGCTTGAATAAAAGTCACAGTTCGATTGGCATATTAGTGAAGGTACATTTAGCACGGGTCACAAACTGAAGTCCAGGCTCGTGATAACTATGTACAGGAGAAGTCAAGCTAAGGAAGCACATTTCTATATAAAAAAAGTATTAGGTAATTTAAACCTGGAATTAAAAACAGAGGAATACGATATTAATTTGCTTTGGTCTCGAACAGAATGCTTTCAGTTTATGTTTTATAAATAAGTTCAATTCTGCGATCCTTTTTGGCTGCAAATTTGTCTATGATCAGATCATAAAATGGTTGAGTGGACATTAGATGGTTCAGCAATTCTTTCTCGATTGAAATTTTAGCGAGTGAAGACAAACGATCTTGTGCCGTTGTATTACGGAGGTAAGTCTTAATTCTCTTCAAACAAGAAAAACTCCTTTCAGCAGAAGAACTTGTTGACGCCAGTGTCAATACAAGAGAAAATAATTTGTAGGCTTCTGGTAACACATCTTTCAGCTAGTTTTCTTTCATTGTTTTCAAGGTTTTCTGAACACTGAGTTCCCTGAAGTTGTGATCATAATATAAAAAATCTAATTCGTTTCTTAGTCGTTGTGTGTCTGTAAAAATGTTTGGATAAATTTTTTTGAGAGTGTTAAGGGCACTGGGTGGAAATGAATCTGAATAACTATGGTATTTTGAGCTGTCAACTAGCTGCAGAAACTCGAGCTTTCCCATATCTTCAAATCTGGTATTTATTTGGACTATTATGCTGTCAACGATTTCATAAAACAAAATTTTGTAATAGTTTTCCACTTCTTCTTCAGTCAAATGTTTCTTTTGGCGACATTTAGGACCTCCACTCAAACTAATTGCTTCACTGAAATGTTTCAAGTAAGTGGTTACATTCCTTTTCTTATTTATTCGTTCGCAACATTGTTTAATTTGTCTTTGGCAATAACTGATATCTAAAGTCTTTTTTTTTTTTTTTGTAAAACATCAAACAGTACATCCGTAATTACAAAAAATGTCATAAAAAATCAGTGATAAAAAAGCAAATTCAAAATCAGTGAAATTTTTCAAATATCCTATAGCTCCGTTGATTGATTCTGCCGTTGATTCCGGGTCATTCATTATATTTTCAAACACATTCTTTAGTTTGCCCCATTCGCTCACAATTAAACGCAAAATTTGCGAACATGATGCCCAACTTGTTTCCGCTATTTGAGGAATCCGTTTCCCAACAACTGAATCTGCTACGTGAGTTCTCTTGGCAGACTTATGAAAAAATGAGGGCATGCTGGATACTGTTGCGAAATATATGCGACATTTTACAATACTTTTGCACCCCTGTTGTAGGACAAGGTTAAGGTGGTGGGCGAAACAGTGGGTAAACAAAGCTTGCGGGGCTTCTAGCTTGACTCTTTTCTGCAGACCGCTCAACTCTCTAGCCATAACGCTTGCACCGTCATAACACTGGCCTACTAACTTTGATTTAAAATCAAACTCCTCCAAAACCTATGCTAGCAGATCATACAGTGCCACAGCAGTCCTGTCAGTGCTGATATCATAAAAACCAAGGAAGCGCACAACTACTTCACAATTTGAGTCCAATATGTATCTGACAATTATTGAACACTGTGATTTTTGAGTAATATCAGTTGTATCATCAACTTGCACTGAAAAAAATTCTGACTCATTAATTTCGCTTTTAACACATTCGTTTATATATTCATGAATACACTCCATTAAATCATTCTGTATCGTTTTAGATTGTCCAGAAAATAAGCTTCGTATTTCTTCAAAATGTGCTTTTAATTTTGGGGTGCTCCTACAAAGTAACAAATGGAACATTTCCTTGAAATTACCTTTATTTAATGAGGAAATAGATTCATCATGTCCTCGAAAAGGCAGTTCTTGCTTGCTTAGAACGACAACTAAATTGATTATATGTTCCATAAAAAGCCTATTTAGTCTGACCTTTTCATTAAACTTGACTTTATAAAGAGCAGCATTTTCTTTGAGCATATCAGAAATAGTGTTTGTTTTTTTCCATTCGTTTTAGACCTACGTGGTTAGTTATATGCTCTTTAGAGCTTTCGTACAATTTTGCACTACGAGAACAAATTTTCATATCAAAATAACCTGTTGTATTCCACACATTTTTCTTATTGCTCAAAAGTAAACATGACCAGCAAAAGAGAGTTTGCTTGTAATAGCTACCAGAAAGCCAGAGAAAAATCTCGTACCATGATTTATTGAAAGACCTAAAAAACGATTTGCCACACTTCTTATCTTTAGATATTGAACTTATTATAGGTGTCGGTCTTCCAGATATGAGAACATCCCTTTTATCATAATCTTTCCAGTGTTTAAAAGGAATTTCTTCCAGAACACAAATCACGTCGTTTGTTGGGCCATTCATATTTTTCAACCAAAATCAAAATATGCTGTTTAGTAACAATAACAAAATAAAAAAGAACAAAAACTCAACATTACTATGAACTAGCCAACACCCGCAGAAGAGAGGATTGAAAACACACTACGAAAAGTTAGATTCAAATACACTCTGACGAATAGTTAAAGCTACGTAGAAATCATCGTACTCCAAAGCGTATAGAGGCGAACGGCGTCATCGCCTGTAAAACCACTTTTTACTAAGGTCATCTGCTCATTTTCCCGCGCCCATTGGATACACAATCCTTGGGTTCTCCAATAACAGCAGAGATGCGATTCCAGTTTAAGCGAAATGGAGGGTCGCCTCAGAAATTTTCTTTCTCTTACTGGAAGTCCGGCACCTCCTTGGGTAGACCTTGGACCGTGGGGTGGGGGATTCACTCTGTAGGGCTCTTCTCTGATCCCCAGTTCCCAAAACCGGCTTCTCATCGAGACGATTCAGCCGGTCGCCTCTAAGCGCTTAAAACATGCAGCTGCTTTGCAAAAATAATGATTCATTCCTCTTCTTGAAAGCCTTTCTTTAACCTAATTCATGAATCACAATGTGAATTTCAGTGTTTCATTTATCCCGTAAAGTTCTTATATCTTTGTTACTGACAGAAGTTTTTTTTTTCTTTCACTTCTCATTCTGCGGAATTTCAGGTGAGGCGGCGCCTCACTTGCCGTATCTGACGGGCCGCCACTGATCCTTATACACATGTAGACCACTGACTGGTGGAGGGCTGCGGGTGGCCTAGTGGTCAGCGTTCGTGACTGCCATGGATACAACCTCAGGTTCGAACCACTAAATACCCGCTGTGCATCGGATGGGCACGTTAAGCCATCGGACCCTGGGTACTGCCCCCCCCAATAAATAAGGGCGTCTTCCCTCCCTTTCTACCTCGCTTCCGTGTCACTTTCCTATCAGGCATTCTAGCCCAGATCTCCTAGCTCCCTATTTCTAAGGGTTGTTTAAGACCTGGGGTCAGACACTCCCTTCCTAAAATCCTCTACATAACCATCCTTGGGGATCATTTGCACCTGTTCATGCAACCTCTTTCAACATGACAATGCACCACCGCACACGTCCACAGTTGTCCAATTATGGTTAAAGGAACATTCCACAGAGTTTGGTATCCTGACTTGGCCCTCCTCTTTTGCTAGATTTAAACACCCTTGAACACATTTGGGACACTCTTCAGGATGCATGGTATGCACTGTTTCCATAGTACTACAGAGAGCTAGTGGAGTCCATGTCCCATCATGTTGCTGATGTTATCCGATTGCAAGGAGGACCACGGCGGTATTAGGGGTTGGTATCCCTTTTTTTGGTACTTCATGCTGTTTGTTTCACATACAATGAACAGCCAAAACATAGTGTTTTGGCTCTTCCTTGTATGTAAAACAAACAGCATGAAAACATAGGGGAATCGTGGTGTGCTAGTGGGAAAATGTTGATAGAAAAGCAAAGAGGAGAACACTCTGTCACTGATTGTACAGAAAATCTACAAATTTTTAAGGAGTAACAGACTATGGTGATAACAAGGTATTTAATGCAGTATTTGGCAAAAATGAAGGGAACATAAAACCAAACAAGGAACATTGGATTCTTTCATGTGATAAATTTTAAATGTTTGCTGCCACTATGTATTCACGTAAGTGCTTATTTTAATTTGTACTGTTGTAGTTATTAAATTTTATGAGTATATAGCAATGTAATATAAAGTACATATATGCATACTTTTACATGGTGGTATTTTTCCCCCCAAAATGGATTTAGTGTGGATTTTTTGTTGATCCCAACCTTCTCTTTATAAGAGTGTTCTACTGTAGCACTTACGTGAATACATAGTGGCAGCAAACATTTAAAATTTATCACATGAAAACATCTTTAAAGAAAGAATCCAATGTTGCTTGTTTGGTTTTATGTTCCTTTCATTTTTGCCAAATACCTTGTTATCACCATAGTCTGTTACTCCTTAAAAAGTTGTAGATTTTCTCCACAATCAGTGGCAGTGTGTACGGTGGTAAAAAAAAAAAAAAAAAAATCCCATAATTTTTAAAACAATTACATGCAATACAGAATTTTCAATCTATTTTTCACAGTATTGTTAAGGAAACAACATACATTTGTTCAGTATGACTATGTAATTCAGGATGCGATATATTTGAGTAGTTGACCTAGTGGGTCACATTTAAATACAGCCTGATTAGCCCTATGCATTTTTCAGTCAGTGCTTACACATTTAAAAACTTTGGCAAATGTTTATCTGAAATTCATGAATAAAGAAGGGGGGGGTGAATCAGTTTTTAATTTTGGAAGTAACATATTTTTTCTATATCCTGTAGACAGACAGTATAAGTACTGATGGAAAAAAGTCTATTCACGAATGATCATTCAATTTTGAGGCTGTCACTAAACTCATCGAATAAATCATTGGTTGCGGGAAACCCGTGTTTACAAACTCCTAAAGTGCTTTCAAGGCAGCAGCTCTTTTTGGCAAATTGCCCAAAACAGTGCAAGCTCCCCATCATTCACTATTCAAGACAAATGATTCACCATGAGCTGGCACACCATTCAAATATCATTCCAGTTCATAAATTTCACCATTATTTCCTAGCAGACTTCTCACTCACATAATGGTTGCTACTTATTAATACTCAACATTACTTTAATACTTTCAAGGTTAGTCACAGAAGTGTACTCACCTACTTCTTGACATACGTTTAATATGTTCTTTCGTTTGAGTCGACCACCCCCTCGGTAATGAATATGATATTTAAACTTTTCACAATAATTAAGAACTTTAAGCTAAAAGAGTATACAATCCAACTAACTTAAGGTTGCATTATTAACTAAGGGAATGGTAAAGAACTCAAACCTGGAACACAGCATTGCTGTGAGCGCTTTCTGAGACATGAGCCCCTTATCTTCAGGCAGACTTCAGCACAAGTCAACACTCCAACGAGAAGTAAGCTTATTCGAAGTGTATGGAACAAACCAAATAAGATAGGGCATGGTATTCAACCTACTGAGGGGTGGTCAACTTAAATGAGAAGTAGGTGAGTACTTGTCACTAACCTTGAAAATATGTTTTCAGATAATGAGAACATTAAGTATCAGACTCATTATTTTTATTATAGTCGTCATTACTTTTTTTATTGAAAATTTGTTTTTAAACTCATGGGGAAAGAAAAACAGTTAAATGTGCTACAGTAGTGGATTCAGTAGGATGGGGGGGGGTGATCGCCTTTCCCCCTTCTTGAAAAATAAACAAACTTGAACTTTTTTTTTTGCAAAAATATGCAGATAAAATATTTGATTTTCCTGATAAAAATCAACAGAGAAAGTTTTTATTTACGTAATGTTAAAAAAAATTGTGCTTTATAAACACAAAACTAATTGATGGTTGTGAGCAGTGACCGGCTTTGCAAAGTCTTCATACATGTGTCTGTGCACACCTTAAATTTAGCTTACATCTTTTCTTATTATGGACCCAACACCTCCCCCACCCCCATTGTTCTGGATCTGCCTTCAGTGAGTGTTGTAGTAAAGGTGGATTGAATGATCATTCAAAGCAGTGAGAGCAAACCATTCACAGTGAAGAGTCATTCACTGTGTGTAAATTGTGCATGACTGGTACATCATTAAGCAGAAACAAAAGATCAATATAGACAATCTAAAATTGCTTTAAACTATAACAAAAGAACAATTATTACACTGTCACATTAAAATACCTTACCTGTTAGAGTAGCATCGGCAAAGAATTTGAGCGTGGTTTCAAAACTCATCTGCTGCAAGGGAGATGCATTACTTTCTAACCCAATGCGATTGAAAGGCTTGTAAAATCCATCAAAAGTCATGTAATCAGCAATTAAAAGCAGATGACGAGGATCGACCTCAATACCATAGATAGCAAAAACACTGCTGACTTCCTACAGAAGGAAAATTTATAGAAGAGCTGTGAGAGAATTTCTGAGGAGCATACTTCATAAAATTATTTGAATTAACAAACATAAAGAAATCAGAAAGAAGTGGAAGGCATCAAAAAAGACAACGGACATAGAAATTTCACACATAGATATATGCAAAAATAATTAACCTTTCAGCATTTATTTACTACCCTAAGCACCATATATGCATATATAAAAGCCATAAAATTGTCTAACATTTCTTTAGGAACGAATAAGAATTTTATTTTAGTTAATATGCTTACACCAAACCAATAATGTCAATCCCACATTTATACTGATCTAATTTGTTTTCCTTTTCAGATTTGAGTAATTAGATAGTTTTGACAATTAATGAACTCTTTGTGCTGGATCTTGAAAAATCAGTTACCCGATCCCCTATAGCCACATAAAATACTGCGGTCAGTGCAAAGTCAGAGACATCTTCGCACCCACACCAATCAGCTGTAAGACCTAGCCTTCATCAGAGCAGCCCCACCTACTGCTTTCGCAGGTGAAAACTGCAGCCAATCACAAGCAAGTTCTCCAGCACAAATGTCTTTGGGCTGGAGAACTTGATGCGGGTGTTGCCCAGCGTTGCGACTCGTCCTCCTGATCTGCGATAGCTTTATCTGCCACAAGCTTTGTAAGATAGTTTAAACGGACCCCTTAAATGCTGGTAATGAAATTACTTCTGACAGACAAGGGGAAAAGTGACATTTGGCTAAAGAAATTTTTCAGTAAAATTATGAATTTACCTTGGCTGTAGCTAAGTATTTGTAATGTCTATAAAAAGCTGCTTTCACTTACATAAAAAGAAATCTGACTGGCTTAGTATTAAAAAAAAAAAAAAGATGGTGATGGAATTACCGAGAATAACAGAATTACTTTTTCCAAAAAACATAAACTGTTATATATATATATATAATCATCATCATTGTCAACCATTATCAATCCACTGCTGGACGAAGGTCTCCCCAAGTTTCCTCCACAACGGTCTGTCTTGTGCCAGTCTCCTCCATGTCACTCCCGCATACTTTCAAATTTCATCCACCCATCTCCCATGTGGTCTTCTTCTGGGTCTTTTCCTGTCCCTTGGAATCCAATCTAAAATTTCGGCTGTCCATCGGTGGTCTGTCCTTCTGGCAGTATGTCCAGCCCATTGCCATTTCAGGGATTTAACTCTGATCATGACGTCTTCCACTCCCGTCATTTTTCGGATCCACGAGTTCCTCTTCTTATCTCTCCTGGTTACACCAAGCATGCACCTTTCCATGCTTCTTAGAGATGTCTGCAGCCTTTGTATGTCTCTTTTAGTTAAGGTCCACGTCTCTGCACCATTTTTAAGCACTGGAAGGATGCATTGATCAAACACTTTTCTTTTACGACATAATGGCATGTTGCTCTTGAAAATTATGCTGTTTCTTCCAAAAGCTCTCCAGGCAAGTTTTATACGCCAATTAATTTCTTCATCAATGTGACCCTCACTTGATATCTGCTGTCCAAGATAAACGTACATGTCTGTTATCTCCAGCTTTTCTCCATCAATCGATAAATCTTCATTTCTTGTAAAAACATTGAACATCACTTTTGTCTTCTGAAAGTTCATTTTTAATCCCACTTCTTTACTCTTGTCAGCAAGTTCCTGGATCATACTCTGCAGTGATGGGGTAGTTGCAAAAATGACTATGTCATCAGCAAAACGAAGGTGGGTTAGATAATCTCCATTAATCTTTATCCCTTTGCTTTCCCAGTTCAGTGATTGAAAGACATTTTCCAATGTGGCATTAAAGAGCTTCAGAGATATGTTGTCACCTTGTCTCACTCCTTTTCCAATTTTTATGTGTGTTGTATTTTCAAACAGCCGAATCTTTGAACTTGCATTTACATAGATGTTATTAATAATATTAATGTACGCATCTTCAATACCGCAGGATTTCAGAGCCATTGTAACTGCTGATGGTTTCACCGAATCAAAGGCTTTTTCATAATCGATAAAGCCATGCACAATGGAAGTTCATATTCCCTCGCTCTTTCAATTAGTTCTCTCAGTACTTGGATATGATCTATTGTGCTGTAGCCACTCCTGAATCCAGCTTGTTCTCTCGGTTGAGCCATGTCCAGTGTTACCTTCAAGCGGTGTGAAAGAACTTTAGTGAAGATTTTATAAACCACTGATAGGAGGCTGATAGGTCTGTAGTTCCTGAGATCCTCAATGTCACCTTTTTTATGTAGCAAGATCATTGTAGCGTTGTTCCAATCCTCAGGAATCTTCCCTTCATTAAGGCATCGAGTGAAAATTTGGGCGAGTACTGTTTCAATTTCTCCACGTGCTTCTTGTATGATGTCTACAGTAATTCCATCTCCTCTTGGAGCTTTTCCCCACTTCATGTTCTTGATTGCATGTGCTACTTCTGCTGGGAGGACTGGGAGAACTCTGGTACCTTTCATGATGTCTCGAGTACATGTATCATCCCTTTCATATAATTTGGAGCAGAAATCTTTCACTCTTGTCAAAATTTCGCCTCTATTTCTTGTTACAGAACCATCTTCTTTTCTCAGTGCCATAATCTGTTTTCTTCCCTTACTGAGATGTCCCTTTGCTATCTTTAGGCTTTGGTTGTTTTCAATTGCTTTCCTTACTAGTTCACAGTTGAATTTCCTTACGTCTTCAGTGATACTTTTTCGCACTGTCTTGCATAGCTCTATATATTCCACTTTGGAAGTCACATCTTCTTTAGTTGTTCTCATCTCTCTTCTTTTTTGCATCAACATTTTGGTTTTTCCTGATAATTTGTTTACATGCAACTTCTTCTTATACCCAGCTAATTTTGTTGCTGTTTCCATAAGAGCTTTGGGTACTTTTCTGTTAACTTCAGAAATATCCACTTCTTCCGATGTTAGGCCTTCTAAAGCAGAGAATCTGTTTTTCAGTTCCACCTTGAAGGTATTATGGTGTTTTTTAAGGTTGGTTATGTCAATACATTTTGTTTGTCTTATGAGCTTGCTACGTTCGAGTTAGTGTTGAGGTGCATCTTACATCTCATCAATCTATGGTCACTACCTGTGTTGAACTTGTTCAGCACACTGCAGTCTTCTATGATGAATTTTTTGTTACACATAATAAAATCAATTTCACTTGTCGTCCCATTTGGATGTCTCCATGTCCATTTCCTGTGTGGCTTTTTCTTGAAAAAGGAGTTCATGATGAAAAACCCTTCTGCCTCTGCAAACTCTACGAGAGTATTTCCACGCTGGTTTCTGTTGCCGTGACCGAATTTACCTACTGAAGTTTCATTCTGTTGCCGTTGCCCTATTTTTGCATTGAAATCTCCCATAATTATCTTCAAGTGCTGCTTACCTTTATTATTTAGATGACGAATTTCCTCATAAAATTCTTCAATTTCTTCTTCAGGATGACTTGTGGTGGGTGCATAAGTTTGAATAATCTGAGCCTGGTATCTTCTCGATAGTTGGATAACGAGTCGTGCAGCTCTGTCAGAGGAACTTTCAACTTCTACCACTTTATCCTTCAGTTTCTTGTTTATTATAAATCCAACACCACTAGTTCTGCCAGTATCTGTCCCACGATAATAGAAGAGATGTCCACTTTTCAGTTCAATGAGATCTTCTCCTTTTCTCCTTACCTCACTTAGCCCGACGATGTCCCACTTGATCCTTTGTAGTTCCTCTTCCAATTCAAGAAGCCTTGAATCAGAAGATAGGGAGCGTCCGTTATAGGTAGCCAAGGTCAGCATCAAATGGCAGCCTAGTCCGGTCCTCCGGGAATTCTTAGCACCCTCTGCCTTCATGTCGCACTGGCCGCTGCCTTGGCCAGGTACATTCCAGCTGCCGGAGACTGAGGGCCAAGATTTAAGTTGTAGAGTCATTTTGGAGGGGTTTGGCCATAACTCACCACGCTGGCCAAGCGGGTTGGTGAGTGTGGGATAGCATTTCCTCTGATCCCGATGGTATAGTTATACCGCTATTGGCGGTCGTCAGAGCCCCTTTAGTGGGAACAGGATGCACCACGAGAAGGCGGGGTTGACATTTGTCAAGGAGAGGCTGTGATGTTACGCATCACCTGACCTTACATCCCATATATATATATATATATATATATATATATATATATATATAAATCAAAATCTTGCCAAAAGACTTTCACAGAATTTCTTTAAAAATTTAACTTCAAATTCATTTTCATCCTGTTGTAGAGCAATAATTTGACTAAAAATATATGTCTTATCAGCTTTCTTTGTAGTGGAAAAGTACTGCACTAAAACCCACTTTCTGCTAGAAATAACATTGTTCAGCTTCAGCAGAGGTACTATATTGAAGTAGTGTGCATAACTTTGCTGTTCAGCTAGTTTTTTTGCTTTGTTTTTTGCTTGCTTAGCTATTAGATTTTCAGCAACTACTTTTAGACAATGAATTTGCTTTGTGTTAGGAATAGGTAAAATATCATTCCACAGCTCCTCTAATTCAGAACATTTCTCCTGAAGAACAATGCGACATTTTTATTAGCTACTACTGCAAACTTAATAGAATTTTTCACTTCTTCCTATTTCATCAGTACATTTCTTGTTACATTGTGCTTTAATACCCCACTTATACCATCAACAGCACCTTTGTCGTGACTGATAGTAAAAAAAACAACAACTGCTAATTTAAAACTCTTTTCCAAAAGAGCATACATTAAAATACTTTTGTTTAAAATTTTCAGCAGTTTTGCCTGTTGCTTTAATGTTAACTCCAAATATGTGTATGCAGCACATTTATCATGCAACAAGTCATTTGACAGTATGGCTTTTGAATGAATGCCATGTTCCACCCAAGCACACTCTGAGAAAAGAGTTACCTGCTTATTTGACTAATATGCAGACTGAATCTCATTTTCTGTTAGTATTGTACAGTTTTCTGCAAACTGAACTTTAATTGCTACTTTGGATTCATTTGCCTGAACACTATGCTTCTCCTCCTTGAAAAACTCTGCTGGTTTTCTTTTGATGTAAGTATACTGTACAAAATACTTCAGTTGTTCATCAAGCTGCTTAAAACATTCTTCAACAGTATTACTTTTTACAACCTTCACTGATTTTCCATTATCAGTTCCCCACTGCTGCCATTCCATAACAACACAATGCATAACTTTATAGCTCTCAGTCAATCTAAAGTTTGACAGTCCACATACACTGTACATGAAGGATTCACTGTGTTGGTTGAGCACCAACTTTAAGCAGAATTCACAAAAACTTGTATAAATAAGTGAATTGTTTTTGTTCAAAGCTAACAAAAGCAGTTTCATGGGCTTATGATATCTGCACGGATATGTAGTTTGAGAAACATTTTGTTGAAGCAGTACTTATACCAGGCAGAGCTCTGTGAATTTAGAATAACTAATTTTCAGTTCAGGGTTTTCCTCCATAAAGGCTCCATGACATTGGAAAAACAGTAGTGCCCTTGTCATCTGTTGGATAATTCTGGTTTAAGGAATGGATGAGAAACTAAATTTAAAACAGAAGTAATTTCCAGGACAGAGAGAAAAAATGAAAAAGCTTTTATGTTAGTTACTAAATGTTCACAAAAATTTAAATCAGTTTGATAAATTTAATGCTTTTTATTCTAAATTCCAATACATATTTAGTATAAGTTTTATTGGTCTGCTTTACAAATCACTCAACTACATAGAGTAACATTGTAGCTGCATTGACTTAATACCATTACTGCTACTTATTTAAATAAAGATTAGCCAGTTATAAAATTCAAGCACTTATCCTTACAGCCTTGTATTCTATTTAGTAAATCATCTGTTATTATAATTTCCGAAATAAGATTCCGTTTAAAAAGTTCATCTTTCACAAATTTCTGGAAACGGAATTATATTGCCTAATTTGGAATTAATTGCAATTAATTTAATTTCTGTCACCTAACACTGAGCTTCGGCAACTGCTCATTGTTAAATATTAGGGTACCTGTCCTACACAAACATGGGTCAGATTTCTTTCATTTGTCAAAATATTAAATAAATTTTGCTTGAATTTGAAATCATTTTAGTTGTCTAAATTGTTACACAGTATTCAAAACAAAGCTAAAATAACTTCATATTCCCCAAAGTTTACAGCACATTTTATTTTTGGTATGTATGTCCTCACTCCTGGAGAATTGCCCGAGGTGTTTAAACCTACCCTCTTCTATGGCAGCGAGGGTTTGGTGGAAAGAAAGGGGTCTCGTCACGAGTGTAGATGAAGTTGATATCAGAGCAATAAAAGGAATTTCAAGGGAAAGTAGATTGATTCAATGATGCAATAGGATTAGTAGTACAGATATCATACCTAAGTTAGGTATTTCTTATGTAGAGCATAATGTCAATGAAAAACATGGTTTGGGTATGTGTGTTACATGGGAAAGATTGCTACAATGGGTGTTACACTCTAAAATAGCTGGTTGCAGACTGAATACAAGACAATGGATATAATAATTTGCAAGAGGATGGAAATGTTACGATGGATGAATGCAGTTTATAGGTAATCAGAAATAACTTTTATTCTAAATTTTTAATTTTCTGTATTTATGTAGTGTGGGTCACCAACATAAATAGTCATCTTTGGGTAGACAGGGGTGATCATACTGAATAGAAAAAATAGATTACAAAAAACATTAAAATGTTATATATTAAAAAATGTTATGTTTCTTCCAAGCTAGTGATTTCTTGCATGAATCGGCATTATTTAAATACCACATATCAAGAACAACTTTTTTTTTTCTTACCTTGGCAATTACTCTATTAGCTGCTTCAATTCCAAGAAATGAAGCAATGGCATGGATATCGTTACTGTAAATTCTCCTCATATCAATCACATTGTCGTACTTAAAAATTTCCTGAAACAGAAGTGAACTGAGTGTTAGATAATTCTGTATTTAAAATAAATTATGAAAAATACTGAGCAGAAATCTATGTACTTTGAATACAGAGAGTACATTTACATAGTAAATTACAGATAATGACAGTTTTTCTACTTTTTTTTTAACATAGGTATAACTTTCATCCAGGGTTTGTGCTTCAACTCATTACACGTAACTTAAAAATGCAGTGACTTTGAATTCTGATCACAGTTAACAGCTCAGACAGTGTGAGTGCATATCACTGGAAACTATGATATGATCAAAATAATACTTTTGTTCAAAAACTAAGACTACAACAAAACCGAGACCATGGAGTGAATGCTTATACTCAGTAGACAAAACATTAGAGACGGGGTGATGGACAGTTGACATGGGCATTCCCAGCACAGAGTGGAACAGAAACAAACCAAATGCAGGCAGGTGGACAGCAGGGCTCTTCCCATTAGTGTATCGCAATCGATGAACACGGGTAAATTGTGATCCGAATTACTTTGATCTTGGACACATTGTCAGAGCAAGACAAATTGGTCATTCTATCACCCAAGTGCAGAGCTGCCAACTTTTCAAAATCAAAAACCGGGACATCAATGTGCGTTCAGCGGCACGCATATTTACAATTTATAAATAATGAAATTATATATTATAGGTTTCTCTATTTTTTATTACAGTAAATTACTTAATACAAATAAAAAAATATTTACAAAAAAAATAGTATTTAAGTATAAAATAAGATAACAAACCTTGTTAATGAGTTTCATTTTTAGAGAGTGAGACACTATTTTTTCTCCCCATCATGGAATGGATCCCACTCCTATGTCCTGACCCTTGACCCCATTTCACCCATTTTCAATAGGATTTGTTCCCAGGTTGTCCCTACCACATACTAAAATTTCATCAAAATCGAACCACTTCTTGCACAAGTTATGATGTATTAGGGCAATGGAATGGATCCTGCTCCTATGTGACCTTTGACCCCATTTCACCCATTTTCAATAGGGTTCGTCCCCAACCACATACTAAAATTTCATCGAAATCAAACCTTTTTTACATAAGTTATGACGCATAAGGGCAATGGAATGGATCTTACTCCTATGTCTTGACCTTTGACCCCATTTTCAATAGGGTTCGTCCCCAGGTGGTCCCTACCACATACTAAAATTTCATCGAACCATTTTTACGTAAGTTATGACGCATAAGGGCAATGGAATGGATCTCGCTCTTATGTCCTGACCTTTGATCTTATTTCGCCCATTTTCAATAGGGGTCGTCTTCAGGTGGTCCTCTACCACATACTAAAATTTTATCGAAATCGAACCATTTTTACGCAAGTTATCATGCGGACAGACAGACCGACAAAGCTGGAGCATATACGCTTCTTCAACCTATGGTTGGAAAGCGTAAAAAAACAAACATACAAAGGCTGCAGACAATTGAGAGATGCATGCTTGGTGTAACCAAGAAAGATAAGATGAGGAACTTGTGGAAAAGGAAAATGAAAAAAGTGGAAGACATCATGATCAGAGTAAAATCCCTGAGATGGCAATGAGCTGGACATACTGCCACTAGAATGGACCACTGATAGATACTTGAAATTTTAGAATGGATACTAAGGGACAGGTACCAGAAGAAGACCACATGGCAGATAGAATTCAAAAGCATGCCAAAATGACATGGAGGAGGCTGGCTCAGGACAGAATGTTGTTAATGAAACTTAGGGAGACCTTCATCCAGCAATAGACTGCTATTAGCTGATGATGATGGTATGTACATATAATATCTGATGAATAATAAGATGACATACAAAGAAGTTTAAATAAAATTTAAAAGGCCAATGTAAAGGTGAGGAAGATGAAACATGAAACTTTTGAGATGAAGATAAAAGCAAACTAATTGATACCTATGGCAATAACAGTAACAACAACAAAAATACAAACTTACCAAGAAGTTAACACCTTCTGTTTTCAACATCTTCTTTTCATCACCCTTTGAGTGGGGATCTCGCACAACAAATGCACGCTTTATTCTTGGCAGTTCATGAACAACGGCCTTGCTTATTTCATTTTCAATTAAACTTTTTATGTCAGTTGCACTGTTTTTCAAATTCAGCTGTAAATTCATTACAAAAAAGTTTGCTTAAAACATGTCAAAATACATAAAATATCATTGCTTTGAGCACAACATGGACAAAGCAACTAAAAGATCTTGCACAATAACTGAATATACATACATATGGTAAAGGTAAGGCCATGGGTGATGTGGTGGTTTGCAAAAGCATTCAGAAGTCGTGTTGAGCAGCATTTGGGGATAAAGATACTCTTCGCTACAAATAAGTCTATATGTACTTCTTAAAACTCTTAAATTATTTTGTAATTTGCTTCCCAGCCCCTCCAATCATGGTATCTTATTCTGCATCTGAACACTTATATTTACCTGAAACAACAATCCCCCATGATATTGCAATTAAATATATTCAAAAAATCAATCCCACCAACAGTGGTAAAAAACCTGTTATGTTATATGTCAGTCACTCACTTCAAGTTTATTTTACATTCTGAACAAATGTGACAACAATATCAGCTTCACATGTACTTAGTTCATGTATGTGGTTTATACACTTATCCAATACCATAATTCCAGGAATTTTCCAGGACATACAACCTAATTAAATACTCCTACTTAAAATACACTGAAACCACAGGTCTGTTAAGCTTGTAACCTGCAACAAACAACCCCTACAGGCATGAGCAAAGTTAATATACAGGGTGAGTCAAAAGTCACAAGACATCCTTGTATTTCATAAATATCTGAATACCCCAGCAAAGAATCAGTGAGGTGGCCTATCTTTTAAGCTATTTCCTGAACAGGGAACAATCCTGAAATCCACCATATTGGATCAAGGTCAAATTTTTCAAATCGTAAGGGGGTCATATTGCATATCAAACAAGACCAGAATTTCCTCAGAAACTGATTGCCATAATCATATTTTACATAATATGTGTTGTGGTTCACAAGTTATCAACACAGAAAGTTGAAATATTAAACTCTTAAAGTACCCTGTGATGCCAGCTATTTGATGAGTTTAATGTGTTGTCCCTGTTGCTGAACACAGAGCTGAAGGCACTTTATCTAGTAGTTAAGCACCTACACAAGATGTCGGCAGAAATGCGGTTATAGGCCTCAAGGATGCATTGCTGAAGGTGGCGTTTGTTGTGGATTTTCTCAGCATACACCAGGTGTTTCACATTACCCTGCAGATAAAAGTCGAGCGGTGTGAAGTAGGGGGATATGGGTGGCCATTCCACAAGACCATGCCGGCCAATCCAATGACCAGGGAGTTAAACATCTAAGTTAAAGAGATAGTCGTGCTAAAATAACTAATAGTAACACTAATGCCCTCTAGTTACATCACTTCGTAACATCTAACATACACTAGTATATAGTCTATGTTATTGTCTGGTTTATGTGCATTGTTCTTACATCTGAAGATGAGTTAGGAGCTAACTCGAAAGGTCTTGTGTATTTTAACTAGTGTGTTTTTAACATTAAAACTAATTTAATCATGTATAAGATGCCATTAGTTTTACTATTAGTAATTAAACATCTAGCTATTGATGAACAGTTGCTCCATAGTGTGGTGGGGCCCCATCGTGTTCGAAATAACAGGGGAAACTGCCATCTTCATTCAGAAGGAAAGAGAACACTGTTTCATCTAGCATTTCCAGCTAACACTGAGCATGTAGGTTGTTGTCGATGCAAATGGGTTCGATTACACGGATGCCCCATATTCCACACCACACTATAACCTTTACATTACCAACGATGTTGGATGGTTCTGTCCAGTGAGGGTTCCTGTCACTCCAGTATCTGTGGTTCTAACAGTTAATCTCACTAACATAAAAATTAGCCTCGTCACTGAACAAACTGCCCTGTGCAAATGAGGGATCTTGTTGATGTTGGTCTAAAGCCCAGGTGCGGAAGTTGACACATCTATTACGGTTATTCTCTGATAGTTGCTGCTGCATACAATGTAAGGTGTTTTTATGTTTCTTCTCATGCAATGATGGGGCACTGTACATAAAGTGTTGTCAAAGCACTTTTTCCTCAGTCACAAACAGTTCCTTTTTGGTATAGAATCTGACCACATTGGAGGCCACACAAGCTATTTCTGTGAGCGATGATGGCAGTGAACTATCATCTAGAGAGGGTCTGTCCATCAAAAACCAGTAGCAGTTATCCCAATTCTATGTACCGAAACAAACTGACCAATTCCAGCCAAGAAAGGTGATCCCAACACAACTATGCCACATCTCATCACTGGAATATTGACAACTGAAAAAAGAGGTCATTCTCCAAGCATGTACCCATATGCCTGACATACAAACAATATGAGGAAACATGATTCATCACATAAAAAATACAGTTATATTGTTTCAAATCTTACAAATATGAGACTGACAGACATGGGGTATTGTGTGACGAGTAATTTATGCACAGAAGTTCTAACATGAACAAATTCGACAAATATGTTCCAGATCTAAGAGCCAGCTCCCGAAATTTTGGAGACAGGCATATATAGAGTTTTCTTCGAGGAGCGGGGCGACAGAAAATCGAAGTTTTTGAAACCCATCAGGACAAAATAAACATTAATGAAAAATTGAAGAAAAACAAAGCACTATTTTCTAACGTAAGTAGATGCATTTCAATTACATTGGTTTTCTAATAAAAGTCACATTTCAACAAACAAACAAACTGAAAAACGCTTTTGGGGAGCAAGGGCCATGAGCCAGGTGCAACGAAGACAAATTACAAAGAATAATGCATGAATGTAATGTGTGGTGATGATACTGGAACAAAAAGTGATAAAGAATATTTGTTGACACACAGACAGACAGACAGACACACACACACACACACACACACACACACACACACACACACACACACACACACACACACACACACACACACTTTTCTTTTCACCCAAACCACTTATTGCAAAATTAAGTTCCAATTTGCTCCACGATTTCCTTTTCCCGTTCTTCCAGTTGCTGCGCTCAAAAAATTTAAATTTTAGATTCTGATTTTATTAAAACACAATTTGTGAAAGTCAAATTTTGTACATATTAATTCATAGTACCATATTTTCCTTCATAAGATGTGTTGGCCATAAAATTCAGAAAAAAATATCCTTAGTCAGATCTGCGGACTTCCACACACTGTGAAAAGAATCTGATGCATAATTCGTGGCGGCAAACAATCTGTAGATCATAAAATTCTGAGAAAAATATTTTTTTTACCTTAATAAGAGCAATGAGTGAAAACTTACCCCTACTAGAAGGTCCGTTCTCACTGAAAAAATACATTTCTTTGCACGTTTATTTCCATTCTAATATCCACGGTTGGTTTGGGCTGCTGGTGCGGCAGTTTTATGTTGTCTTCAACTTGTTCTTTTTTTGACTGAGTGAGTAATTTATTAATCCATACTGCTGCAATGATACTTGATCCAAGAAACCTCTTTTTTACTTAAAAACCTATATTTACACTGACTTTGAATAACCCTAACCGGTAGTCTAATTGGTTTATTAAAACTTATTATTCAGTGAACCTAATTGCGTGTACTTTCAGAAACCATAAACTAACTCCTTATTTACAAACACCAAAACATCTAACAAAAACATTTAAAAACCTAAAATGCAATTATTCACAACAAACTTATCTCATTGCCCTCTATTTACAAACTCATCTCACTCTCTCATCCATGCACCACACCTCTGCTGTTCCCAACGTAGATTGCCCTGAGCAGCTTTCCACCCATCCAGGGTCATTCATCAGGAGGCCAGATGGTATCAGCCCTGCTATCACAGTGCGAGCAAGTGAGAGAAGCGATTTCTTGCGTCAGCCCCATCTCCTACGTCATACAGAACACTTGGCCACCGTGGCTCCATCTGTTAGGAACTGTATTTATTATTTCTATTTTTATTCATTCTTTCCATTTTTCGTTAAGTATATTTGGGTCATTATGATTACATACTCAATCCCTATTTTTTTCGATCAGCACTGATTCTGCAATACGTAAATGTCTTTCATTGTTACATGATTTAATTATTTTGATGTGTTCAAATTCTGGGTATCTTTGATTATCTAAGCAATACTGTATCAGTGCCGTTTTGCTTCTTTCTTTTTGCCAATTTTTTATGTGTTGTTGCAGGCGATGTTTTAATTGGTTTTTGGTACTCCCTATGTACGATATTGGTGGGATGCCTGTTATTGGTATTTCATAAACACCAGCTTTTTCCAAGATAAAGCTGCTCGGGGCAATCTACGTTGGGAATAGCAGAGGTGTGATGCATGAATGAGAGAGTGAGATGAGTTTGTAAATAGAGGGCAATGAGATAAGTTTGTTGTGAATAATTGCATTTTAGATTTTGAAATGTTTTTTGTTAGGTGTTTTGGTGTTTGTAAATAAGGAGTTAGTTTATGGTTTCTGAAAGTACACGCAATTAGGTTCACTGAATAATAAGTTTTAATTAACCAATTAGACTACCGGTTAGGGTTATTCAAAGTCAGTGTAAATATAGGTTTTTAATAAAAAAGAGGTTTCTTGGATCAAGTATCATTAGAGCAGTATGGATTAATAAATTACTCACTCAGTCAAAAAAGAACAAGTTGAAGACAACATAAAACTGCCGCACCAGCAGCCCAAACCAACCATGGATATTAGAATGGAAATAAACGTGCAAAGAAATGTATTTTTCAGTGAGAACAGACCTTCTAGTAGGGGTATGTTTTCATGAAGATCCTCACATATTTCTTCAAGCATATTCCTGATTACATCTGGTCCTGGACAATTAAGGCATTTTTTCATCATACACTCTTCACTCTCAATGTTACACACAACACTCTCCAGTAAGTCTTTGTAAGAAATATTCATTCTTGTTCCACAAACATTAATTTCAAGTTCTGACGGTAAAGGCAAACGCAGACAGAGTGTGTCCCACTTGCTCCAGAAAGAACACACCACTTCGGTCTCAAAAGGCAAACTTGGAGAAACCAATCTTGTCGTTTGGATTTACGCTCTTGTAGTTTGTGTACAGTTCTCTGATATTACACAAGACCAGTCTCTTTTGTTTCAAACCCTTTCTACCTTCATTGTCTCGAACAGAAATACAGTCTTTTGCTCCAGAGCAAACCCTGCTGTTCTCATCATCTGTGTAAAACTGTATGACTTTCTGAGTTATCTCAGGACTAAAAATCTTTTTTGCAGGCTTGGGAATGTCAGGTAGGATACCTAATTTTTTCACAAGTTTTTTAGTTTTCTTTACAATGCATTCTGTGCAATTAAATTCTTCACAGATATGAGCAGTAGACCAGCTTTGTGGTAGTAAGCCTGATTATTTGTATTTTTTCTTTGTTATGAGCTGTAGTAAACTTTTCTTTCAATTGTCTCAGTGGCGGCGGAACCGCCTGGGCTGCCAGGGCGCAGCCAATAATTTCAGCCAAGATTTTTATTTATTTATTTATTTATTTGGCATATGTGCCATTGTTGTGATGTGCCCTAGAAAGTTTCTTTAGGTAAGTGGTCGGGTGGTCCTAACCCCAAACAAAGCTACTTAGGCATTGTTTTTTTTTTTTTTTCTGTTTCTTCCAGGAAGCAGGAAGGGTGGGGGTGCACCATGATTCCAAATTCCGGGCCCGGCCAACGAACTTCCCTTTCCGCCGCCCCTGAATTTTCTTATCAGAGCATCATACTCATCCTCTTCACTTAACTCCTCCACGTCATTGTCATCAGATAACTCTCCATTCTCAAATGTAAGTGCCAATTTTCTCCTAGCTGCACGTGCTATCCTTTCAGATTTTGCCACTATGGCCTGTGCTCTTCGTTTCGATGGTAATTTCTGAAAGCAAATTGGAGAGATATGCAGGAGTGAACAGGCCGTATTGATTTCTTTCACCTTTTGAAATGCAGGCTTAAAATCATCGTCATCATCATCATAATTTGCATTGCTTTGTTGTTCAGTTATTTTTTTGTTCAGAGCAAGAACACATGAAGGACAAAGAGCTTTCCCTGGTATTAAAAACACAAAACTGTTGTAGTGTTCTCTCATTTCAGTTGTTATTATTATTATTATCAGAGAACCTGATACTCTGGTCTTCCTTTTTTTCATATTTAGCTGAATTTTCGTGAATTTTTAGTGTCACAACAACTATTTCCATAAAGGTGCTCAAATTTCAGTAAATTTTTTTTTCAAGATACTCACAAATAGAAGTGATCTTTGACCATGTCCTGAGCTTTAGAAGGTTTTGGTCCTCTTCACTAAGCTCTGTAAGTTGTGACACCTGCTTAGGTACTTGACCATAACTTAACTCATGATAAGGCTCTTTGCACCACAATCCAACAGCACACTCCATATTAATTAAATGAATTCAGTTTAAGAATGAAACATTAAGAACACAGTCTAAAAGCCTAAACAGGAAGATATGAGTCTAAAAATAATCCAATAATATAAATAAAACAATAAGAAAGTTTAGGGGAGTGTTAACAGGGAAGCCCATAAAGCCCAGGCGACGATTTTTTTGCCTTTCTCCCAAAAAACAAAAAATAAATACAAGTTATATGACCGCAGATATTGGTGAGTTTTCTGGTAGATTTATTTAGAATGTAATGAGCATTTTGTTGTTCAATTCGGTATTTCATGTAACGGGCCATCTTATCCTTAAAAAAAAAAAAAAAAATTCGATTCAGTACAGTTTAAGAGGCAGGCACAAGATTGTTACCGTGTGAGGATAATGACATGGGGGGGGGCTGCTTTTACGGGGCACGTTAATTGGTTTCCCTATTGTCCAGGCTTTTTTGGGGAAGTCGAAGGGATAGACAAGTGACGACAACTGATAGCTTCAAAAGAAACTGTCCGTGGGGTGGAATATGATGTGCGAATGCGGAAGGAGATCCCACGACGCCTTGAAGTATAAATGACAATGAAAGCAAAGCCATAAACTAATAACCATTTGGAACATATTAGGTGCTAGCAGGGCAGGCTGGTCTGAGCCAACAATTAAGCGATGAAAGTTCCAAATGTTTTCCCTAAAGAGAGGCTTTCCTTGCCACATGTAGCTTCAGCGACCCCCCCCCCAACCCTCTGGCTGAAGGAAATTACTGTCCAGCGTCTGTGTAAAACAAAGCTTTCATGCCCCCATGACCCCCTTGAAGTATCATTGTCTTGTGGACAAGGATCTCTATCACAACAGAATGTGTAGGTAGTGGTCACCAAGGCGGTTTTTTTTTTTTTTTTGGGGGGGGGGTTAATCGCAAGGGGATTTAGGCATGGACTGACTCCAGTTCATCTCACATCTTTGGTATATTGCCTCCCAGCTATGTAAAATCAGGGCCGTTGACGGAGGAATACTGAAGTAGGACACTGGTAACTTTTTCTTTTCTCGCTATATCTCTTGTTTGCAGTGCTTTTTGAGTCGTTTTATTTGTTTACAAGGCGTTTTTCGTGATTTCCACAATGACATTTTAATTTCATATAGTTTGTTTCATTTATCTTTTTACATAGAAATATCTTTGTTCACAGCAGTGCATCGCCTGTTTGTTTAAACCCTGGAAGGGTTTTACCATTACTAGATTTTTTTTTATTTATCAAAGTTTGGAATTTATCTTCTGTTATTGTGCGGGAAAGTGAAAACTAGACAGTAACAATGAAGCGACACTATGAGTCTGGCAGTCGAAAAAGTATGATGAGACAAGAAAATGAAGTTAAGCAAAGAAACAGTTTGTTATCGTATGTGAAAAAAAACTGAAGACAAGTCCAGTAGTGAACATTCATCGAAAACTACGAGAGATGAATTACCAATTGAAAAAGTGGACTCTTTAGTAGCAGAAGTATGTACTCCATCGAAAAGGATGAACGAGGAAACGTCTCAATTATCAGAGAATTTAGATTTCTGAGGCTGCTACATCGGTTGCAGTATCTTAACAAGTGAACTCTGAAATGCCCGTGGTACTGCTACTAATAGCAATTTTGTTGAAATGAGGATGGTGCCTATCCTGAAGATATTGCATTATGGCCAAAATTGATTTCATCCGATATGATCGAATATTTTTTACTGAATAAACCGAAGAACGTAGGAAACATGGAAAATTTGACAAAAAGGGTATGAGGAAGGAGAACGGATTAAACTCAGAGGTTTTAATGAGTCTCATTTTCTGAGAGTGAAAAAAAAAACGGAACAAAAGAAATGAGAAATTGGTTGATTTTTTTTTAAACAACCAAGACAATTTACTGTTATATTTGTAAATTATTCCCTGACGATAGTAAAGAAAAACAGGCATTTGTGGACTGCTATTTAAACTGGAGAAACGTTGCTAGAGATATTGCCGACCATGAAATTTCCAAATCTCATATCAATGCTATGTGCATCTTTGTAAAAAGGTGTAAAGTACATGGAAGAATTGATTCTGCATTAACTACCCAGTATGAAGAGGAGTGCTCTTACTGGAGAAAAGTATTGAAACAAATTGCTGCCACAGCCAAACTACTATGTTCTTTGGGATTACCTTTAAGAGGACATGACGAATCAACAGCGTCCAATCGAAAAGGTAATTTTTAAACCTGTCTTGAGTATCTCAGTGAATTTGATAGTTTCCTAAAAGAACATTTGAGAAACTTTCAGTATTGTGGCTCAGGGAAAACTAACTATTTAACGCACAAAGTCTATGATGAATTCCTCACTTTAATGGCGGAGTGGGTCAGAAACCAGTTCTGTGACGAAGTAAAGAATGCCAAGTACTATTCCATAATAGTTGATTCAACACCAGATGTGAGCCATATAGATCAATTAACGTTAATTTTGAGATATGTGACTGACAGCGGCGAAGTTGTAGGACGATTTATTTGTTTCATCACACTGAAATCGCACACTTCTGAATGTCTGGAGACAACTGTTTTGAAAATCATTTCAGATTTACGATTGGACATAAAAATTGCTATGGGCAGAGCTTTGATAATGCAGCTAATATGGCTGGAAAATATTCAGGTCTGCAGGCGAGACTGAACAATGCAAGCCCCTCTGCTTTATTCGTGCCGTGTTCTAGCCATTCGTTAAATTTGATTTGCAACGCTGCAGCTGAATCATGCAAAGGAGCAACATATTTCTTTGACTTTGTTCAAAACGTGTATGTCTTTTTTCGGTTTCCACACATCGGTGGAATATGCTACAAGCACGCTTGAAAGAAGAAAATATACACTTCACGGTAAAGAGGATTTGTGACACCAGATGGTCTGCACGCACTAATGCTGTTTTATCACTGAAAATGGGGTATAATAATATAAAGAAAACATTAAAAGACATAGCTTTATCAAATTCGGAAAAAACGCTTGCAAACGTTGAAGCAAAGTCCTTAGCGGAAAAGTTTGAAAAGTACGATATAGCTGTTTTTACTGTTTTGTGGAATCGCTTGCTTCAAAGAATTGATGCTGTCAGCAAATCACTGCAGAAAGTCGAAACGAGTGTACTCAGTGCTGTGAAACTGTTTGATTCACTTCAAAGTTTCGTTTCTGAAGTTTGAAATGACTATAGTTCCGTAGAAGCCGAAGTATATACTTTAGTGCAAAATAAAGCTTCTTCAGATATCTCTGATGAGAAGCGTAAAAGAAGCAGAAAGTTATTTTTCGATGAGATGAGAGACAATGAAGTCAATTTGAAAGGTAAAGACAAAATCATCATTGAGACTGTCAACGTTATTTGTGACACAATAACTGTGCACTTGAAGAACAGAAGTATATCTCAAAAAAATTTGTTGACTTATTTTGCGTGTTTTTTGATAAAAATATGGACGAAAATCTTAAAAACAAACATGTTCACAAGTTAACTGAGTTGTACCGAGAGGACATCGAGGCAATTCTTTTTGAAGATGAATTGAGACATTTCCTCCATTTTATAGACAACGAGGAAGCAGTCTAACAATCTGTATGATGGTTTGCAGGCAACCTTTCCGAGTGTAGATACTATCCTAAAAATATTTCTAACAATATTTGTAACAAATGTTTCGGGCAAACGTTCTTTTTCAGTGTTAAAAAGAGTGACAAATTATTTGAGGAATTCTATGACTCAAGAACATTTGACGAATTACGCAATTTTGACAACGAAAGTGCTACTTTAAAGAATATGACTTACGACAGCATAATAGATGATTTTGTAAAGAAAAAATGTAGAAAAAAAAAACTATATGAATTCACTGAAGACTGAATCCAACTAGAATGGAAATATAATCCAGGTAACCTGACTTTATATTCATTTACATACAGAATCAATTATATCAAAATATGTAACATTTTTTTTTATTCTGTTTTTCCTCTCATCCTGTTTTCATTTTATCCCTAAATACAAGTTATGTAAAAATGCATTGCAATGAAACACATAAATAATGCATTATCATAATGAAATGTTTCTGAAAAAAGATATTTGCATGATATTCTTAGACTTTCTTATTTATGCTCTATTATACTAGTAGCACATATACAATGCAGTTAATAAAACACATTAATTTACTTCCTCTTATTTATATTCATAGCAAGCAAAAATATGTAAAAGGAAACTTCTACTCCAAATACAAGTATTCGAAACATACATACAATGAAATGGCATTATGAATATTGTTGAAAAATATGGATCTGCATTTGTAGTTCTCCGCTCTTCTTGCTTATGGTAATAGCCTATAACTGTATTATAGGTTGATAAAATGCTGCACATATTCACTTACTTCCAGTTACTTATAAACCAGATAAAAGTAAAAAATAAAGAATGGGGGGGGGTATACATAGCAAAAAAGTTATTTTACTCTATAACAGCAATATATTTGCAGTTGATAAAATGCTACACGTATTCATTTACTTCCATTAACTAAAAATCCAGATGAAGGGGAAAAAATGAACATTGGGGGGGGATATACAGTACAACAGAAAAATATTATTTTAAGTATGGCAGTTAAAGTCAGAGGGGCCCCGAAACCAATAAACCAACGCTGTGCGCAGGGCCCCGAAGACTTTAAATCCGCCCCTGAGAAAGTTTACTTTCACATTTTAAAATAACATGAAAACTGTGAAGCTTACAGAGCACACCACTAGCATGTTCACTCCACAAAGACAAGCAGCAGACTGCAGCTGATTTGTGGCTAACTCTGAATGTACAAGTTAAGACACTTTCCAACAAGTCTGAGCATGCTGATTTCTGCTGGCTGTCAATGAAGCCAGGAACATGCATGTTCAGACAGGTTTTGCCTGCCTGGACCTTGCTGTTTGCATTGTCTAAACATTTCCAGTGTTTATAATAATTTTGCTCCATCACATGTAGCTTTAGATATTGGGTCATAAAATTTTTCACCCTTTTGCAAATAAAGAAATGCAACATTAAACACAAGTAATTTGATAAAATGTTAATAAACATAAGACAAACAAATTTAGTGTAATATTACAGTTTCCACTTTTTTTTTTCCTTCTTTTGAGTTTTTCCCTTATTTGAGCTACTGTATCTCAGTAACTAGGCTGAAAACAAGAACCAAATTTATTTAACAGATTTTTCTTGGAGGATTTTAGGGCTAACTGTTAACTTTTTTCATTTGTGTGCATTTAAAAAAATGTAACGCGATATTGATATCTTTTAAACAAGTATTACGAATGCACCAATAATAATATTTTCCCTGATATATCAAGCCCTGTATATCAAAAACTAGGCTGCACACAATAACCAATTTTTGTGAGTTAATAGCCATCATATAGGTGGCTATGTACACAAAAATTAAGATTTTTGTATCTCACCCCACCAGAGATATAAGATCTCAAATATTGGGAAAGTGTGTTTTTTCTCAAATTCAGGTGGAGTGTGTGTGTGGGGGGGGGGCACGAAGGGATACCTAACTTCAGGATTTATTTGTGTGTGTGTGTGTGTATGTGTGTGTGTGTGTGCGTTTCAAGGGACAAGGTTTCTACAGTATGAATTGCAACTTTGTGTATGTTTCCTATGTTTCATAAAAAAAATCACAAAGACAAAATCAGCATCTGTTCAATGTTTAAAGGGCTTTTAATTAAAGAATGTGACTGATTTCTGAACAATTTCTTAGTGTTACAGAATTCTCATTTTATGCTTAACAAAACCTTTTTTGAATCATTCCAATATCTGTATTGGTTGAGGAGATATCAGAAATATCGGAAAGGCTGAAAATATGCTAAAAATTGTGACAGCCACCATCTTTGAAGCAACCTATAGAGGTGGGTGGGAGGATTTTTTAAAATTATTTTTGCCATTATTCAACCACACAAATATATGAGCAAAAGTTTCAAATTTTTATAAAATCATGCAGCACAACACCTGGGTGAATCTCCATGGAATGACCCGGTAACTATTTTGACTCTTTTCATTTAAATCTTGCATACTAAGTATTTTAATCTCGTTTTCCAGTGAAAATACATTCAATAAAGGGTTACTGGAGATTACCTGTTCTTTCTCTTACATGCTAAAACTAAGTTTTGCACTCTTCTACTTTGTTCATTTATTTATTTTCTTTCAGAGTCATAATTTTGCTAAATGGACAATACTTCTCTGGTATAGAATCTTTATATTATGCAAAAGACTAATCATGTCAATATGCACAAACAGGGTTCCCACTCTTTTTCTCCCACAGAAAATAAGCACTTTTTGAGGCCTTTTAAGCATCCCCTTCCCATTTTTTTCTTTATCTTACCAACTGCATACACAATAATGACATTTGCACTAACATACTTTTACACATGACTTAACTGCGCAAATTAAAGTATGCTGATGAAGTTTACAAGTTTTTCCCATGTAATTTAAGTTTGTGGATGTAATAAATTAGAATTTATGCAATTTAGACCGTTCTGCTGGTCAAATCAGTTTCCCTATCTGATAGAATAATCACATATGAAATAAACTGTATGTAAATTGTAAAACTGTAGTTAAAGTTATGCATTCAAGATAAGGATTTTGTAGTAATCATCTCATGGTTGAAATTGCAAAACCGAAGTCAAAATTAAGTGTTCAAGATTTCAATTTTGCACTTGATTTTCACATGGTTGAATAATTGTTATTTGCATATACAAAAAAGGAGGGGACGTACAAGAGTGAAATACCAGCACCAAGAGATGGTGATGGGGCTTGAATGTATCCAATGTATTTAATTAAGCCCATGGGTGCTTCCCTTTTTTCTGAAAATTACTTATGTCATACTGCCATAGGCTTTCAGCTTATGAAAGCCCGTGGCAGTATGACATAGCTTTTCTACGGGCTTTCAGCTGATGTGACAGGAGATCATCATTAACATAGCCAACCAGCAGTAGAAGTTCCAAGCACTATATTGTAACTGTTGGATTTCACACAGCCACTCATGAAAAATATGTACTTTTTTTGCAGTCTACGGCAAAAATTAACGACTTCTAAGCACCCTAATAAAAAATAAGTACTTTTTAAGGATTTATAAGTACTGTGGGAACACCGACAAATCATTTTCTGTCACCTGCATAAGGACAATACATTCAACGTTAACTGACAACACTTTCTTTAATTTACTGCAGAGTTTATTGCTACAGCAGCCTTTCAAACAAGCATAACTGCATACACACACAAAAGCAATATAATAAAGTTTAGTGAAAAGTCCTACCATTAAAGAAAATTCACAACTTCGTTTCTTTGTGTCGTAGTCATAATTGGAGACCCATCCATGGATTCCTTTTACAAACTGTAAGTAAAATTACATAAACTTAATATATCATACAATAATCACTTTTCATCATGATTTATTTTATGTTTACATTTAATTGTGATGCAAAATGATAATTAAAAATGTTTCAAACTCATTTCTATTAATGCTAGGAGCTACATCTTGCTGCATGCACTTGATGCAACAAAACACATTCAGAAGATTTGATTTTATTCATTTATTGTATCATTGCATAAAGTGTTATCACCAATTCATGCCTGTGAACCTGTATCACTAATATTCAGGCATGCATTCGATATAATCCATTACAAAGGAGGTGAGGGATAATAATTCTTGGCACTCCTACCCACTACAAGTATTGTGCATACCTATCATACTGCTTTCGCAATTCACATCTCCATTCCACTTCTTTCTTGGTGGCCCATATCACAGAATTTAACACCAACATTTTTCATTTGACATAAGTTCATACCATCTCACTGCCATTAACTATTTGCCACGGTTCATACACTTTTTCAATCACAGAATTCTTGGATTTTTTTCCAGGACATACACGATCCAAATGCTCCTACTTAAAATACACTATCTACCAACAAGTAATTGGACACCTGTGATAGCAAAGGAAAACAAAGTTTATTCACCTTCAATAGTTGGTGGAGCCTCCACGAGCGGCGATTACAGCTGCGACCCTCCGGGGCATACTCTCAACCAGGCGTTGTACAGTGGCTAGCGGTATTTTCTTCCACTCGGCTTGGAGAAGACAGGTCAGTTCCTTCACCGATTTCGGACGGTGGGGGCACCCCTTAAGTCGACGCTCCAACTCATCCCAGAGGTGCTCCATAGGATTAAGGTCCGAGCTCTGAGCAGGCCAGTCCATTCGATTAACCCCATTGTCACCATACTAAGCCATGGTGGACCTCGCAACATGACAGGTGGCATTGTCATCCTGAAAATAACATCGGTCCACCCCGTAAAACTGCCACAACGTAGGAAGCGCATGGTCATCCAAAATGGTGCAGTAGGTCTCGGTGTTGAGTCTACCAGGAATTGCGACCAAGGGTCCCGTGCCATACCAGGAGAAACACCCCCATAGCATAGTTTCACCACCGCTGAACTTCACAGTTGGCACAATACATTCCGGCAGGAGACGTTCTCCAGGCAGACGCCAAAACCAGATTCTTCCATCCGAACGGTAGAGGGTGAACCTTGATTCGTTGCTCCAGAGAACCTGTTTCCACTGTTCCATGGTCCACTGTCGATGTTCTTTGCACCACGTTAGCCAAGCAGCACTATTGGACTTGGTGATCAAAGGCTTGTGGGCGGCAGCACGTCTATGATAACCGAGCAGGTGGGCTTCCTTATGGATGGTATTCATTGAAAGAACACTCCCGGATGCCTGTTGAAACTCCTCGCAGATGTGGCTTATCGATTTGGTGCGGTTCTTCTGAATTTCTCTGGCCATCACCCGTCGGTCTCCAACTCTCAGTTTTGTGGGTCTGCCGGGTCGGGGCACATTCCGACAGTCACCTCTCATCTTCCACTTGCCAATCACATAGGCCACTGTCGATTTTGGGTACTTCAACTCGCTAGATATGTCACGTATGGATCGGCCATTTCTGTTATACCCGACGATTACACCTTTCTCAAAACCAGAGAGCTCTGAACTGCGTGGCATCTTGCATGCAACTGGTTGCGTTGTTGTTTCCCACACGATATTTATCATGACCGCAGATATCGTCGATTGCAGGGGTGTCCAATTACTTGTTGGTAGATAGTGTATAACAAAACCTTAGTTCTGTTCAACCTGTAACCTACAATAAACAACTCCCTACAGGTTTGAGTAAACTTAATGCAGAAGGTTAAAACTGATGTCTGCTGCAGCTAATAGAAACTAAGAATCAAAGATAAATACTGAAATACCAAAACTGTAATGAAAATGTAACCTGGTTTAATTTCTACAAAACATTCATCTACATTATGATATGCTGATTTTGAGGGGGAATATTTAAGAACACAGGATACACGTTCGGAACATTGTTGGAAAAAAAAATTACAGTTACGGGAGAAACCTTTGCTGCATCCGATTTCGATTTTCGGACATTTCCCTTCTATTTTTAAGGTGAAATACAAATATTTATGAGATAAAATGAAATTTAACAACAATGCTAGGCAGAGGAAACATCGCGTGAAAAATAAAATTACGATTACGGGAGAAATCTTCACTGCTTCCGAAAGTTTTGAAAGACTACATTTTCGTTTTTGAAAGTTTCAGGTGGAAAGCATCCTTCACCACTACCAATTGCCCCAAAATTTCTGTTCAGTTATGCATCGATCTCGAGGATAACCTAAATTACGACGAAAAAGCAGAAATTTCTCGAAGCCACTTTCTTGCCTGAAGATTACATGGGAATTTTTGCGCCGTCGAATTTACGTTTTCGGAAATTTTCCCTACATTTTCAAAGTGAAATACAAAGATATATGGAATAAAATGATGTATAACAACAATACTGGACAGAGGCAACATCACAGGAAAACGAAATTACGATTACGGAAAAAATGTTTATTTCATTCACTTCCGTTTTTGAAAGGTGAAATGCTGTCCCGATGCGTATTTTTATGCGTTGTTAAAATTCTTCGATGCGTAGTTTTACACGTTTCTCGAATCATATTTTTACGTGTTGTGTACTTTATGCGCTTTTCGGCGTGTATTTCCACGCGTTGCAAAAAATTACTGATGCATATTTTTACGCGTTGTTAAATTTCGATGCGTAAACCCACTTTTCAATGCATACTAGACACGTAATTAGGCATTTTGGCGAACTCTGCACATAAGAACGAAATTTAAGCTTTTCTGCAATGCAAGAAAAAAACTTCAAAATATTAATTACTGACATAAATGGCCGACGCACGCTTTAAAAAAAAACCTATGATGCCAGGCAATGACACTCAAGTTCTGCACCAAACGATTTTCAAGAGTTTGTCACTGCACTGCCAAAGAGCTTCAGGCTGAACTCCGCCCATGTCCACCAAAGCGAGATACGCTCAACGTCCCCAGAATTTTGCATGCTGGGGAGGGAGGTTTTTTTTTCACATAGAATGACTTAGCGCAAGGCCACACTCATCGAGTGCCGGTCGCTCATGCTAAGATCCGAGCAGCTTTGAAAGGCAGAACTGGAGGTGCAGGAAACATCGCAAGCAAGACGAATGATGGATAGTCAAGTGGCCGCCATTGCATCGGGAAGGGGAACAAACAAAATAAAAATTAATAACTTCTGTTAATTTTCCGTAGAAAAATCAAAGTTTTCTGTATTCTGTAGTACAAGAGCTATTTCTGTAGTAGTTGGCATCTCTGCATGATTGGTGTAACCAAGAAAGATAGGAAAAATAACTAATGGATTAGGGAAAAGGCAAGAGTGGATGACATCATAATCAAAATAGAGACCCTCAAGTGGCAATGGGCTGGACATATTGCTAGAACAACTGAACATCACTGGACAATTAAAATACTAGCTTGGATACCAAGGGACAGGGAATGACCCAGAAGACCATGTGGGGAGATGGGTGGATAAAATTTAAAAGCACGCCAGAATGACATGGAAGATATCTGCTCAAGTCAGAGAGTTGTGGAAGGTACTTGAAGGGATCTTCATCCAGCAGTGGATTGAGAATGGTTGATGATGATAATATAGCAAGTTTAGTTCACTGGCTAACATCTTTGTTTGTGAACATATTCTTATATATTTGAAGAGACTTTGCTGATTCTGATGTCTTGTTCCTAACCAAGCTCTCCATTCACATCAATAGCGCCTAGATAACAAACGCACAACCTGTTCTACAGCCTCTCTGTCTCTTCCTTCGTACTACAAAATTCATGATTTTTGGAGTTCGACCACAGAACAACTGATTTAGAAATTTACTAATACTAATCTTCATCCCAAAATTTTCAGTTCATGATTAACTGATTGAAATTATGCTACAACTTTGTTGCACTCTTAAAAATTAGCACTTAGTCATCAGCATTGAACAAACTGCTGATGTAAGAACCAGCTATTTTAACATCTGACACTAAATTACTTTCCTCAAGTACTCTGTAGATTACATACAAAAGTGGTGACAGCCTACATTCATGGTTTAATTCAGTTAATTTCAAACAACTTTTCAATATTTCTTTCCATCCCGACTGTTGCAACACTATTGGTGTAAAGGCCTGCGAATGATTTTAATATCTTGTCATTCACTCCATAACTTAAAATTATACACATTGAACACTCTTAAGTTAGGTACTCAATCAAAAAGCCTTTTAAAAATACATGCAAAACATTCATGTAACAAAACTTTTCAGGATGTTGTCCAACTATAAAGTATCATCCAGGCATACTCTACCCCACCCAAAACCACAATGTCATTTATTTTACTGACTTTCCACCATAAATTGCATAATAAAAATCATGCAATTTGCCCTTTCTGCAATAGCAAATGAGCAAGTACACCAAAAATGCACACTATTTGAGAGAAAGCAAACTCTAAATCACATTGACTCAAAATAAGCAATGTCATTTAAGGGTAACAGTGAAATGTGTGCTCCAACCCCCACCCACCCACCCCCTCTCTCCATGATGGAGCAATTACACCATATGAAAAAAAGTTCTCATTAGTAGCAAACATATTTTTAGGTGCCATAAAACAGAAAAATATTTATTTTTACACGCTAATAAGGTAAAAAAATACTTGCTAAAAATAGAACAATATTTGTTAAAAAATAAAAATAAATTTTGCTAAAACTATATTTTCTTCAAGAACAGTGTAACCAGTTATCTTTGTGATAAAAATAAGTAGTACTCAACTTACTAATCACAGCTATACACTTGATGGAAAAAGTTCTTTGGGATTTAGGTGGACATTTGTTTTGCCTTTGGTCTTGACTTATTTTCCTCGTGGACATAAATTGCCACATGATATCACACCCACCTTAGTTTTTATGATGGAATACAGTTACGTTTTTGCTACTTTTCTTGGGCTTCGAAAACGGTGGATCCTTTTTCACTCACAAACTTGCAATGAAATCGCAGAACACTACTTAAAACTCAACACTGAAATTTATTCAGCACAATTTCACAGCTCTTAGAAATAATTGATACAGTGCACTTCACAAATGCACTTTAAGCACGTAATACAGAAGCAGAATAACATCCCAGATAGAACATCATGCTGAGAGCAACAATTCAACAATATATATATATATACTCTCCTTGTTGGACTTTGAGGCTTATCCTAATACCCAAGCTTTCATGAGCACCAAAGAACTTAGTTCTGGTTCTCTGAGCAGGAAGAGAAAATGTCATTCACCAATGCACCAGCGCTGAAAAAACGAGTCCTCGTGGAGAGGAAGAGGGGTGAAAATTCCACCAGCTTATTACAATAGTCCCCCCCTTTTTTGTGCTGAATATTTAATTCAGGCTTATTTATACTTAAAAATGAAAAAAAATGGAGGAAATGTGCATTTTGAGTATTATGGAATTTTGCAAAATATGTACTTATATGCAAATTTTTGAAAATATGTTTTTATGTGAAAATATTTTACCTAAAATTCCATTTCCTATGCATTAGGCAGTGACCACAGCACAAACATGGACATGATACTGCATTCTTGTATACTGCATACCCCAGAGAGTGTCTGCTTGAACTGATCAAATGCAATTTAACACTTCATCAGAATATAAAACAACAAGTTAGTAAAATCATGCAATGCATTGATTATAATACGCTTTCCAACATTACATAAATCATTACTCAAGTTATCACTCAAGTTATGAGAATAATGTCTGTGGAATAAATCTCGGTCCTGTTCCCTGACCTTTGATCCCATTTCGATGATATTCAACAGAACCGGCTTGGTATACCTCCGAAATAACATGATAAAGTTTTGTCGCAATCGAAGCATTTTTACGTAAGTTATGATGCATAAGGGCTATGGAATAGATCCCGCTCCTGTGTAATAACCTTTGACCCCATTTCGTTCACTTTAAATAGGGTTCCTTCCCAGGTGATCCCCTACCAGATACTAAAATTTCATCGAAATCCAACGGTTGTTACGCGAGTTATCCTGCAGCACACAACGCGTGACGTAATGAGGCAGATGGGAATCGCGACCATCTGCCCGCCGCAAAAGTGTGACATCATAAATCTTTAATAGGATGCACACACAACGCGTGACGTAAAGAAACAGATGGCGTGACCATGCGCCAACATTCTCAAACGCGAGTTGTGACGTCAGAAGATTTCTAAGCATTGGTAACATTAATGGAACAACGCCATCACTAAAAACGTTATAATTCGGGGTGGTTATTTAACCCACTAAACGAATTCTTCTAAAGTCGAGATCAAGCTAAATCGATTTCTAGTACCAGAAAACGGTAGGTTAACGACTTTCATCAAAATTCTTAGAGCCGTTTTCAAAATAAAATGTACATACATACATACAAGAATTGCTACTTTAAGGTGGACGTCAAGTAACTTTGCTTCCTATACTTCCAATGGAAAAACTTTTGTACACATTTTCTTCACAATTAATGCGTTCCCAAGGATGAAAATTTGAACATCAATTAAAATGTCTTCATTTCATAACTTGGAATACTTAATATTTTCTAAACCATAACCGTAATTATGCAATCCAACATTTTTTTGTCCACTGACGTCATCAAAGTACAGGTCACGCCATCTTTTCTCTGGTTTCAACACCACCAAAGGAAAAGTTATTGATTTTTAATATAATTATGGTTATGTTTTAGAAAATATTAAGTTTTCCAAGTTATAATATGAAGTTATTTTAATCGATGTTCAAATTTTCATCCTTGGGAACACATTAATTGTGAAGGAAATGTGTACATAAGTTTTTCCATTGGAAGTATAGGAAGCAAAATTACTTGATGTCCACCTTAATAATATGGGATAAGGACAATGGAATGGATCGCAATCCTATGTCCTGACCTTTGACCACATTTCGTCCATTTTCAATAGGGTTCGTCCCCAGGTGGTCCCCTGCTACATACTGAAATTTCATCGACATTGAACCATTTTTACGCACGTTATGACGCATAAGGGCAATGGAATGCATCCCGATCTTATGTCCTGACCTTTGACCCCACTTCACCCGTTTTGAATAGGGTTCGTCCCCAGGTGGTCTCCTACCATATAGTAAACTTTCATTGAAATCGAACCATATTTACGCAAGTTATGATGCATAAGGGTAATGGAATGATCCCGCTCCTACGTCGTGACCTTTGACCCCATTTGTCCCATTTTCAATAGGGTTAGTCCCTAGGTGGTCTCCTACCACATAGTAAACTTTCATTGAAATCGAACCATATTTACACAAGTTATGATGCATAAGGGTAATGGAATGATCCCGCTCCTATGTCGTGACCTTTCACCCCATTTGTTCCATTTTCAACAGGGTTCGTCCCCGGGTGGTCCCCTAACACTTACTAAAATTTCATCGAAATCAACCCATTTTTACACCAGTTATCGTGCGGACAGACGGGCGGACAAAGCTGGAGCATATATGCTTCTTCAACCTACGGTTGGAAAGCATAAAAAAAAGCACATTTCTATAAATTGTGAACTATTGAGAAATGTAAATGCTGTTTTTGCATTCAGTGCAAAATTGCCTTTGCCTAGATACAAATTACAATGTTACGCAGTGAAACTGCTTTTTATCTTTTCTAATTACAAAACCTACATTTATACGGGCAGCTTTATCAGCATCCATTGCAGCTTTTTCAGGTGAAGGATCATCAGCATCACTTTCCGGATCTTCAGCTTGTTCAGAAGCTGTCTCCTCTTTAGCCTCATCCTGATCTTCATCCTCTGAAATACAAAACAAAAACATGATAAAAAAAAACAACAAGAAATTTCACATTGCTGATGCCTTCACTTCTCTCAAACACTAAAGAACAAATATACTCACTTCCAAAGATATAGTACTCAGAATGAATGAAGCATTTTGGCAAAAGATGCATCAATCACTAAAACCAGCTTATCCACTTTATCTTCAACATGCCATATAAAACACAGACCTCCCTTTTAACGTTTGCCTTTTGTTTTTAAATATCAGATCCATAGCTGCCAACTCTTCAAAAAAATAGAGGGGGAGGGTGATTTTCACAGCACATCGGTTTCCAACCTAAACTCTGTTAGAACACTTGACTTTTAAGTATCATTGATTGCAAAAATATCACAAACATTCAGTTATAATAAAAAGTAGTTGAGAATTACACATGTGATGTATTACACTTGTAATTATTAAAATTGGTAACAGTAAGTAAAAATCTTCCAAATACATGGCGTCAGTGAATAAATACAGACATCGCTCTTTCCATATTTAGCAAGAGCGATGTCTTTATTTATGGTAACAGTAATATTACATTTGCAACTCTTAAAATTGGTAACAACAGTGCATAAAGTGGATAAAACTGTACAGAAATCCCTGATGTTTATGAATTAAAAGTTATAACTGATTGTGAAGTTATCTATGCTTTAAGCATGTGTGTGCTTTAAATAAAAGGAAAATGTTCAAAATATAAGATAAATAAAATAATAAAAATATATAATATATTTAAATAAAAAGAAAATGTTCAAAATATAAGAGGCTCCAAAATATGTTGTTCCTTAATATAAGAGGTGAATAAGAAATGCAAGAATATGCATTTTAATTGAAATTAAAATTTCAAATATAAGTACTGCCATTGCTTACTCTGCCCTTAAAACAATTTCAGGGGTCACAAAAATAGCATCAATTTTACAGTGGTTAACTGAGTTATCAACTTAAATTTAATTTTGCTTAAAAAAGAAAAAAATGTTAGTACTGAATGCAAGATCAACCTAAATGGTAGAGGATTGACCAGGTGAACGAATTTTTATTAGGAAGTACGTTTGACAAACAAAATAGATTAGATGGTGAAACTATTGGGTGTGTGCATAAGTTCTACACCTTTTTGTAGGCTACAAAGAAAGGAGGAGAACACAACAAATAATGTATCTAGGATATCACATAATTGTCATCATTCTGTATGAACTCTTGCTATCTGTCTATGAACATACCTGTCTATGAACATACTACGTAGTTTCTATGGATTTAGTTGTCTGACTATGGAACTCACTCTCGAAACTACGGATTCTACAATTTTTTTTTATTTTTTTTATTTTTTTATTTTGCTATTATTTCATGATATATATGTGACTCTTACGAAGATTCCTAGAATTCTGCATTTTTTTTTTTTTTTGTCATCACATAGATTGTTCTTAAGATCGATGCAAAACTGAAGAAAATGGGGGAGGTTTTCCGTCTGGGGACGGTATTTCTTGTTTCAAAACTTTCTAAAACGGTACTTAAACAGAGTATAAAATTTCGCCGCAATCAAAACTTTTATTCTCCCGACGTTGCATGTGTGTTCAGTATTCTTGTTAAATATAATTTTATTGCATAAATGTTTGTGTTTTAGCTTGAAACTGTAGGTAAGAATTTGCAAAAACAGAAGTTAGATGCCACGAAAAATTTTCCGTCATCTCTAGGCATGAGATTCTTCAGCGAATTCGAGGAGTTCCTCCTTTTTCGTTATTATTTGGGTCATTTATGAGATACATACAAAAGTAAGCAGACATTTTTGAAGGGTTTGGTGGTGACGAGGGGAGGGTGGAATGTTCGTCAGACAACGAAATTTCATCTTTACGTACCTCGAAAACGGAAGGTCGACGGAGTTCAGATTTTTTTCTGTAATAGTATTTTTTTTTTCTAGCGATGTTGCCTCTGTCCAGTATTATTGTTAAATATCATTTTTCTGCATAAATATTTGTGTTTCAGCTTGAAAATAAGGGGGAAAATTTCCAAAACCAAAGTCAAACGGAGCAAAGGTTTTCTCCCTGTAATAATCGCCACCCACCCCCTTCGTAATGTTCTCACTCTCGTTATCAGAGGGCATAGAAAAAGAAAAGAAAAAAGTGACAATGAAGAAATAGAGAGAGAAAGATATCAGCAGAAAGAAAAATTAAGCAGTGGATGCTGTGAAGCTGCAGAGTCAACAAGACAAACTGACAGTAGTTCGTATTCTTGCTGTGTGATTTGATTTTTCACCCTTTAAAACGTTCAGCTGTTTTTCTTCCTTCTTTGGTCTCATCTTGACATAAACTACAATTTTAGAGGCAGCATGATCATATGGTAAGTGGAGGTTCAGGTACTGTGCATTCACTTGCTTGGATTTCCCCGTCTGTCAAGTTATGGAATTCTGAACGCATCTAACTGATTTTTGCTGGTGGAAGTTTCAAACTTAAATCACACTATGTTACTTACCATGCTCTCGCCAGGGGAATCGACTTTGTGTTTCATTAGAGTCCTTGTTTGTTGTAACGTTTTATTGAGGTGCGTATCCATCTTTCACAAAGAGATGGATCGTTTCGTAAAAGAGCATCTATGTATGCCACGCAATAATACTAGTTACTACTAACAAGGCTCTTGCCAATGTTGGCAGGTATGTATGAGTAGGTGAATCCCACGTCGGAAAAACTCCTGCATTTTAGAGTAAAAAAGTCATGTAATGCCATTTTCATCGACAGTTTGGAGAGCGAAGCCATTCTGTAACGACCGAAAAAGGTGGCAGTCCGTAGGTGCCAGCTCAGGGAAATACACCGCGGGGTGAGGTAACACTTCCCAACCAAAGTCCAGTAATTTTTGCCGAGTGATTAAAGCAGCACGAGATCTCGTGTTATCATGATGAAGGATCACAGATCACACCTTTGCGACTGACAAGTGCTGGCCGCTTCAATGTCAGTTGTTCTCGCAATCTGTCCAACTGTTGGCAGTAGAGGTCAGCATTTATCGTTCAGTTAGGTGCCAACACCTCTCAGTGGATTATTCCCTGAACATCACACCAAATGCTTTTTGGGATGCAGTCCTCCTTTTGAGGTCAATGGAGCAGGCTCTGCACCTTGACATACAGTCTGTCAGTGCTTTACATTACCCATTTCTCATCACCCATTACAATTCGCCCCAAAAAGGGTTTATTTCTGTGCGGAGAAAGCAAAGAAACACAGGTACAGATTATCTCCTCTCATTGCTTTGCAGAAAGCTGGTGCGGAACCTAATTATCAAACTTGGCGATGAACCCAAGAGCATGCATGTCTTTCGACTGTTGTTCTGTGTACTGACAACGTTTCCGCTTATTCCTAAACGGCTGCATGTGGGTCATTTGTTATGGCTTGGTCCACATCCTTGTCAGAAACCACGGATGGATATCTAGGACGTGGTTGATCTTTACAGCTTTGTCTCTGCCCCAGAGTTTCCAAAACCAACAGCAGCATGTGCTATCATCAACTGCATCCTTCTCATACACTTGACAGATGTTGCGGCAATCCGCGGCTGTACTGCCTTTGTCAAACTTGCACAGTAAACAATGTCTAATGTACTCTTTATCGCAAACCATGTTACATCGTCAGTGATTTTCGTTATGAATGACTTACTTGGACAACCCTCGTGCCTCTATGCGCTCTACTGCTCCACGCTTTATTGGTCGAAAATTTGGCATCACCTGTGACGTAACTACTCCGATCGCAATTTGCATCTATTACAATAACAGGTAGAACTTTTGCACATACCCAATAATAGGAGAGTGAATTCATCTTTGAAGTCATAGCTGCCTTAGAAGGATTTCACAGGATTGTTGTTTCTCAAACGGATATGTGCGACAGTGTGATGGCGCCTACTCTGATTTATAGCAGTGAAACCAGGATATTGCAGATCTCAAAGCTTTATTAGCAAAAAATTTCAACTATGTACAGGGAGAAGGTGCTGATCTGGACACAAAACAAAAAATAAATGGAATATAAACAATAATGTGGGTGACATACATGCTTCTATATACAGGTGAGATTATTGCTAACATAAGCATAATAATCAGCAAGACACTAAAACAGTGTCTGTCCTGTGAGTACAGTCATAAGAAAAATTGTAGATTTCTGCTAGCAATAGCGCAGTGGGAGAAACGTCAAGAAAATGGCCAAGTGTGCAGAAGAAAAAAAGAAAAAAGAAAAAAGAAATTACTGTAATATAGGGTGTCCGAGAATTATCAGATACATTAAAAAATTTTGTACAAAAAAACTATGAGCATTGTCTGTTTTTCTATGTCACATATTACTGACACAGTTTCTATATATTTTTTGCGGAATTGTTATTCCCAGAATCCGATTGATGGCGCTAGGTGTGGACCGATGAGGAATGTATGAGAAATGCGCAATCAGTAGTCATGTCATCTGTACAGCAGAAGGTGATGTGTGTGTTATGACTTGCGGAATTAAAGTCTGTCATTAAAGTTAAAAGACGGTACCGTTTAGAGTATGGTTGTAATCCTCCGTCAACGAATTCAATTAAGCGGTGGATGAAACAGTTTAAAGAAACCGGCAATATGGAACATCATGGAGGAGCCAGTAGGCCTAGCATCAGCGGTGAGACGATTGACCAAGTTAATGAAAGTTTCCGGCGAAGCCCCAGGAAACCCGTTCGTAAAGCAAGCAGAGAACTGTGCATTCCGAAATCGACAGTTCACGATATCTTGCACAAGAAATTAAAGTTTCATGCTTATAAAATTCAAAGTGCAAAAGATGCATGTAAATAATCACACTCTACGATACGATTTTGCTGTGGATATGCTGAATCAAGTGGAAAATGATGAAAACTTTCTCAGTACTGTCATTTTTAGTGATGAATCCACATTTCATGTATCAGGTATTCTGAATCGTCACAACTGTAGGATATGGGGCAGTGAACTGCCTCATGCTGCTATTGAACTGGAACGTGATTCTCCAAAAGTTAATGTGTGGTGCACCCTATCAAAAAGAGAAGTGATTAGCCCAATTCTTCTTCTGCGAAAAAACCATTTACTTGGATATGCTAGAAAATTTCACTATACCCCAGATCAAAAGATATGATAACGTCGTTTTCCAACAAGACAGGCCTCTGCATTGGTCAACGTGTGTACGTAAGTGCCTAAATGAGCATTTCCCCGACAGATGGATTAGGCATGGTGGCCCCATTCCGTGGCCTCCTCGCTCTACAGTTCGAAATGGATTATTTCATGTGGGGTTATGTGAAGGATAGTGTCTATCAGATGCCTTGTTCTAATTTGCAGGAACTGAAGCAGCGTATCACAGCTGCTATTAATTCCATAACTCCTCTCCTCAGATGCTTGCCAATACATGGCATGAAATCGAGTATCGCTTGGACGTACTACGAGCAACCAAGGGATCTCACATCGAAATTTATTAACTTGTGTAGTTACATTGTATGTTAGTACAGTCAGTTTCTTTCTATCTGTTTAATGTTTTGTTTTATATAATTCTGTAATGTGTCCAATAATTCTTGGACACCCTGTATTTTGGGCTAAGCGCTGAACTGATGTAAGATATGCCGCACCTCACAAAAATCACTATATTTAAGAAACAAATTCATTATAAGAGCAGCACCCCAAAGTTTTTGTAATCTCTTAGCCATCGATATAATAGCTTCGACAAATGACATTTTGTCGAAGCTATTATATTAAAACTAAAATATGTAATAGTTCAGATCACTATCTGAACTATTTACAAATTTTAGTTTTTTTCCCTGTAATAGCTTAATATTGTAAACTTAGTTTTTGGCAATTTAATGAGCTAATATAAAAATGAAATGGATGATAGCACTGGAAATATCAAATGTTTTTTTTATTATCTTGTTTATTTATTTGCTATTAATTGTTGTTCTGGGAAGGCAATTCCCAGTCAGTTGGCAACTGCTTCATATTTGTTCTCATCCGAATGGAAAAAGTTTTCCTCTTCATAAGATGGCAAATAAATACTACACAGGCCCACACTGAAAATTTTTAATGATAATTTGCACTGCAAGTATTCTGGCTTAGAGACGAGTCCCTACAGTGGGAAATAGGATGCTGAAATTTCTTTTACTTCTGATCTAGACTTCCAGGTTTTCTTCTGAGGTTGGTCAAGACAGAAGAATGCATTCATTTTGCCTCTTATGCTTCGGTATGAGTGACAGAGTGTTTTTATGATTTATCCACTGGTGCTGACCTGTCATCATTAAAATGTCAACCGTAGGGGCATATGCTTCGCCTACTTTAATAATTTGACCACCAGTTCTATTTCCAAGGCTTCAGGTTTTTCAATTACCAGGATTTTAAAATTTGCCATATAGTTTTTAAGCATTTCAAGCATTATATTTTAACACATTGACTAAAAACACTAGTTTAAAAGAGAAAAATCTCCTCAGTACGATGATGAAGAGAATAATGTAACATATAAGTTGACAGAGAGAAAGTTCCCATAAAAATGGAGAGAGCCAAATTTATCCTGCTACACACCAAAGAAGAAAGTCAGCCAAAGAGAAAGCAAAAGTACAGAAACCATGGCACACAGAAATGGAAGACATACACCAACTACAAAAATCATGCACCCGGGAGCTATCCATCTAAATTTCTGCAAGCTGTTATCATTAAACAGGGATATTTATATTATTTTAAATTAAACACTTTTGCAGACAATAATTAAGGGAAGTTGCAAGTGGCCTTAATAAAAAAAAGTGTTAATGTATTGAAGGTCTGATAATATGAGCATCTTTTCTTCTCATTAATATTAAACTTTGTGACATAATGATGCTGAATTGCTATATTTAACAGATTTTACAGTGATCTAAAACTTCTGCTCTGTACAGTTTTGTAAAGAAAGTAAAAGACACATGTCACTGGAGAAAATGGAGGAGACTGATCTTTCTGTTGTTCCCAATAACCTTGCAGGGATGAATCTATGGTTCAAAAAGAGGAGGGCATTCATGGCTATTCACTGTGACAGTAATAACACACATAAATTTACAATTGCCATTTGAGGAGTAGTTGTTTAGGAAAACAATTCAAGGTATGTGCTGCATTGGCATAAGAGCCACAGGGCAGGTAAATAGCACCTTTTTTTAAGCATAACAACCATGGCTCTTAGTCCAGAAATTATGGTACACTAAATCAAATTGCACAACTTAAAAAATAAATATCTTTTACCTGAAGCCCCATCAAATTTCTCTTCTTCTTCGGGCTCTTGATAACTTGCATCCTGATTATGGCGTGCTCGTGATTTTACATCCACAGCATCACCTTCTCCATCTTCTTCACCTGATGAACTATCATCCTCACCTGCATTCCTTGCAGGAGTCTCTGGAGGTGTATCAGCTTCAACCTCATAAGCTATTTCTGACTTTATTTGGGGAGCAGCAATGCTTACTATCCTGTTATAAAATAAAAGAGCACTAGCTCATATATTTCATATCAGAAACTGCACAAATGCACATTAAAAATATATGCATTAAAATAAATGTGTTGCTTCAGAATACACATCTTAAAGGAACTAAGCAAAAATCATTTTGCTAAATACATACATACATACATATCACTAAGCTGTTCTCTGAGATTCAGAGGTTAGCTCCAAAAAGAAATACAAACTACCAGATATTTTTACTTACTGTTGTCGTATCAAACTTCTCCATTTACAGCGATCTTGACATACAACTCGTGCTTCATTGATATCCATTACACGCCGTACATAAGATCTTTTATATTTCATACTCATAATCTTTTCTCATGCAGACACTGGTGAATCTGATCCACCCATGTCTTCCTTGGCCTTCCTCTGCCTTTCCTTCCTGCCGCTTGGGCTAAAAAGATTATCTTAGTAAGCATCTCATCACTCATTCTTTCAAAATGGCCAAACCACCGAAGCATATTGGTCTCCACCTTGCTAACAACATTTTGCTTCACATCACACAACTGCAACACATCTTCATTCCTCACACAATCAGACCATGTCTTGCCACAAACCCCACGTAAGTAACTCATTTCTCCAGCACACAAATGACTCCTATGTTTCTTCTGCAGTACCCAGGTTTCACTGCCATACATCACAGTAGGAACAATTACTGTTTCATACACAGCCATGCAGGACTCTCTAGAGAACCCATCATTACTGTGAAAACCTCCCAGAGCAGCTATCATTTTCAAAGAACAATTCACTCGCCTACTGATTTCACCATCCAATTTGTTCTCTCTGTCAAACATGCTTCCTAAATACACAAACTCACTCACCTGGTCAAGCACAGTGCCATGTATACTTACATTACATTCAGTGCTACCAGTCTCTCTCTCAAACACCACAACTTTGGTTTATCCCTTATTTATACTCAGTTTGAATTTCATGCAAACTTCGTACATCCGAGTCAACATACTCTGCAACTCACTTTTGCTCTCTGCCAACAGGACGGTGTCATCAGCATACAGCAATCTGCACACACGGATATCACCAAGACATAAACCACTATTATCTATTTTGGCATCACACATGCATGCGTCCGTAAATATATTAAACAGCCATGGTGACATTACACAACCTTGTCTAACTCCTGCACCAATAGAAAACCGTTTTGATAAAACACCATTCGCTCGTACACAAGCTCAACTACCCGCATACATGGCTTTTACACTATTAAGTACATTCCCAGTAATGCCATATTCATTCAATACCTTCCACAAAAGTGTCCTATTCACTTGGTCATAAGCTTTCTCTAAATCTATGAAGGCAGTAAAAACTTTCTTCCCAACAGCCAGATATTTTTCAATCATCATGCGTAATGCAAAAATCTGGTTAGTGCAGCCTTTACCAGGCATAAAACCACTCTGAACATCCCACACTTTCTCTGATGTAAGACCCCATAATTTTTCAATAACAACCTTACCAAACACTTTCCCTGGCACACTTAGTAGGCTAATACCACGATAGTTCTTGCATTCAGTCTGATCACTTTTTTCCTTATACAAGGGAACAATGATAGCATCCTTCCAATCCCGAGGGACCATTCCTGACTCCCAGCACAACTGGCAAATTTTAGTTAACCAGTCAATTACAGAGTGACCACCATATTTCAACATCTCTGCAGTTATGCCATCAACTTCCAGAGCCTTACCAATCTGAAGAGATTTTAGAGCTTTACACACTTCTTCTCTTGAGATCCCTTCTGTGCTTTCATCCCTCATTGTGACATCATCTGTGTCTGTCTCAGAATCATCTTTGCTTTCCTGATCTAATAACTCACAGAAGTATACACCCCATCTTTCACTTCGGGGAAATGATATGGGCTCCCATATCATTTCCCCGATCTCATTCTTCACACAACTTACAACTTTGTTTCCCCTATTTTTCCTGAGTCTCGTGTACTTCCAGAAGGACTTCCTATCTTTCCAAAAAGCCAGTTCATGCCTTTCCACTTTCTCCTTCGTATCTTTTGCCTTACTCTGGCGAACCAGCCTAGCAGCTTCACGCTTCTTACAGCGATATTCATCCACAGAGACTCTACCTTGCAACATCCCCAAATAGGCTTCCTTCTTTCTCTTTACTGCCTCTTCAATCTCACTATTCCACCAAGCATCACCTCTATTGTTATCCACTATTGTGGTGCCACAGACCTCTTTAACAGCAGTGACAACACAGTTCTTAAAACATTCCCACTTCTTTTCTACATCCTTCTCACCAGACTTCAGCTCCTTCAGTCGTTCTCTGAGTAAGTCAGAATACCGCTGATGATCTTCAAGGAGCCTATCAACCTTTATTCTTTCTATCCTGGGTCTCTTCCTATTCCTTTTCCTCCAACCAACATTAAGTTTCACTTGTGACACTACCAAGTAATGATCAGAACCAACATCCGCACCTCTCATCACACGGGTGTCAACAACTAAGTGTTTCAGACGCTGATCGTAGACAACAAAATCCACCACACTCTTTTGACCAAGAGTACGATTTTCCCAAGTATATGTGTGGATATACTTGCGGTTGAAAAATATATTAGATACACACAAACCATTCTCAACGCAGAGTTCAATTAATCTTTCACCATTATCATTCACACAAGGATCATTAAACTTACCCAGAACATTGTCAAAAATTGCATTCTGCACACCTACTCTAGCATTGAAATCCCCTGCTATTATAACTTTTTCTTTAGCACCAAACTGGCTCAAAACAGCTTTTAGCTCATTCCAGAAATCTTCCTTCTTATTAGAAGGTTCCGAGTCACAAGGAGCACACACTACAACAATTACAATTCTCTGAAGTTTCACTTTCAAATGAATCCAGTCTCTCACTTACGCAACTATAGTGAATCAAGTTGTTCATCTTTTCACTTAAAATCACACCTACACCAGCCTGTCCTCTCATATTATCTAATACTCCAGACCACACACTCACCATGCCATTCACTTCTTCTACCCCAATTTCTTTCTTTTTGGTTTCACTTACACACAGCACATCCTGTCTATACTTATTCATCTCCTCAATCACCTCACTCATCTTGCCATTTACACCACTAGTATTCCATACACCAATCTTACATTCACTCAGCCGAGATCTCTTTCTCATCCGCCGTTCAGAAAGTCCAGCTCGATTCCGTGGTGGAGCGTTCTTCTCAAGTGTGGTAGGTCCATCATATCCCACACTCGAGTCATTCTTAATATTTCTTTTTGTCTTTTTAATCAGGTAAGTACATATCAGTGTGGGGGATTAGCCCACAGCTGAGGGTTCCAGTTGGTCATTCAACCTAAGGATTCTGGAACAAAACCCAGTGAGTTGGGGTCTTTTTGCCAAAGTCACATAGAATTAGCTGGCACCTCTTCAAGATTCACATAGGCCCTAGTTGTTGTTGTGTGTGCCATTGTTACCAGGGTGCGCCCTGAGTAGGCAAACCCATCGCTCACTATGACCGCCCGCCATTTTACTAAATCCACAATAAAAATGTGTATGTACATAACACTTCTTCTTACAGCATACCTGCCAATGTTGGCAGGTATGCTGTAAGAGGCCTTGTCAGTAGTAACTAGTATCATTGCTCGGCATACAGAGATGCTTTTTTTTGTTTATGAAATGATCCATCTCTTTGTGAAAAAAAAATATGTGCTACAACAAGACGTTGCAACAAACAAGGACACTATTGAAACAAACTTAACACGTATGAAATAAAAGATGATTCCCCTGGTGAGAGCACAATAGGTAACATTGCAAGATTTAAGTTTGAAACTCCTATCAGACGTGTTTAGAATTCCATAATGCTTGACAGACAGGGAAATCCAAGCAAGTGAACCTGCAGTATGTAACCTTTACTTACCATATGATCATACTGCCTCTAAAACTGCAGTTTATGAAAAGATGAGACCAAAGAAAGAAAAAAAAAAAAGCAGAACATTTTAACTGGGTGAAAAATCAAAACCCACAGCAAGAATGCGGACTACTGTCAGTTAGTCTTTTTTTTTTTTTTTCAGCATCCATTGTTTAATTTTTTTTTTTTTCTGTTGATATCTTTCTCTCCCTATTTCTTTATTATTGCTTTTTAATGCCCCCTGATAGCAATGATTTCATCCATCATGCTGAAAGAACTTTCAGCCTGAGGACCATGAGCACATGACATCAAAGCTTTAACTATTTTAGATAAATGGTGTAACTTTAAGGATATTAATACTTAAATTTCCTCCTATTTTCAAGCTGAAATACAAATATTTATACATTAAAATGTCATTTAACAATAATACTGGACAGAGGCAACAAACAGCGCAAGAAAAAGAAATTACGATTACGGAAAAAATCTGAACTGAACTCTGTCGACCTTCCGTTTTCGAAAGTTTCTTAAAGATGGAATTCCGTCTTCCAACGAACAAGCCCCAATTTCTGTTCACATCGATCTCGTGATAATCAAAATAATAACAACAATGGTGCAATTCCTCGAAATCATGGAAGAATCTTATGCCTTAAGATTAAGGGGAACTTTTTGCTGCATCTAACTTCCATTTTCACAAAATGTTGCCCACAGTTTCAAGCTGAAATACAAACTTTTATGCAATAAAATGAATAATGAATTAACAAGAATATTGGACCCAAAGGTAACATCGGGAGAGAAAAATTACGATTACGGCAAAATTTTTACTTTATTTAATTACCATTTTGAAACATAAAATACCATCCAAGACAAAAAACAACACCCCTTCCCAAATTCTCTTCAGTTTTTCATCGATCGTGAGAATGATCTAAAATTATGATGACAAAAAACAACAACAAAAAAGCGGAATTCCGCAAATCTGCCAAGAATCTTATGTATATTATAAAATAACAACAAAATAAAAAAATTTAAGCAAAATGAAATTTGGTAGAATCCGTAGTTTCAACAGTGAGTTTCATAGTTCCATAGTCAAACAACAAAATCCGTAGAAATTACGGAAATTTCATAGTTGTTGGCAGGTATGTTACAGTATTGAACCTATCATTCGGGGTCCCGAAATCTGAAATGACCCCCAAAGTACTAAATTATTGAAACAGTTTTTTGTTTGGCGGGGGAAAGGGGGGGGTATTTTCTCTATAATTTTGGGGAAGAGAATTTTTCATTTCCTTGATATTTTCTATAGTTTTGTGAAAGAGAATTTTTCGTTTTTCCTTGATATTTTTTTATATTTGGAGGGAAGATAATTTTTTTTTAGGCAAAATATGTAATGCTGCTGATATCTGCATTTCACTGTGCCTTTACCGATAGCTGCGAGAGTGAAAATAAGTGCAGCAGAGGATACATATGTGTGGACTGTAGAGGTGCTATCAGAGAGGTCTGGTTGAAGATTAGCTGAAACTCTTCCGTGATAAGAGCCGACAGCTTCAATGTGCCCCCTGACTTTGGTCAGTTAAAACTCAGATAAAACATGTTAAAAATTTATTTTGTAAAATATCCACAAGCCTTTAATCAATTTTATAAATCACTATATATAATAGGAACAGAACTCCTAAATTTGGTATCAATCGGGCAAAATTTTTTTTTAATTAGTGATGAAAAGTTCTGACATATTCATGCAACTGCTGTAGCTAGTAGAGCAACTGTGTTTGTGGGGTCAACCGCATCTCAGAAAAGCACATGAAACTAAAACAAGTGATAGCGTGAATTTTTTTAATTCTCAGATGCTCTGCACATCAACCACTAAAAGAGTAGCATATTAAAAAGTTTTACTGTAAAATAAACTGCATTCTTTTATTTACTTTATTGCATGGCTATTCATTTATGGCAGTTTTCAAGCAATGAAACCTGGCTCACAAGAGTTCTGTTGTCAAGTGCACAACACATATACTGTTGCCTATGCAATCTAAGCTTTGAAGGGAAAAGAAGAATCCACTTCATTCATTTTTTTCCCAATAACAGCTATAAAACATATTCATTTGCTGGCAAATTAGAAAAAAAATTATGGTAAATTTTAGAAGTTAGAAAATTATAGAATGAAACACACACTAACAAAAAATATGTTCAAATAAATTTGTCACTTACTAAAAAGAAGTGACAAATTTATTTGAACATATTTTTTGTGTACTATTTTCCCTTCCTGTCATCTTGAAAATTGATTTTGATTTAGCTCGAGACGAGCACACTCATTGCGCCACATGAAATGCATGTGAATACTAGTATATCAACCCAAAATCCAGAAAAACCCCAAAATTGGCACTGTGCCAGTACTGAGCTTCCCAGATAAATGGTCCGGTACTGTACCAAGCGGTAAAATTAAATAAATAAATAAATAAAAATTAGCAAAATCTGCAAAATGATTCCAAAAACACATAATTATATGTAATGAAACAAACAACAAAGCTTTAACAGTAGTGAAAACTGCCTTTTATAAAGTGGCAAAAAAAAAAAAAATTAAATAAATAAATAATCAATGGGTACATACAAAAGACACATATGTAAACCAATGATTAGTGTAGTACTCACTTCCTACCCTCTTAAAAATGAACTTCCAATATTCAAAAATTTCATAAAAAGAGCACAGGCACACACACACACCCTCATCTCGTAAACAAAAGCATAACAAATACGTTACATGGAATGAGAAACTAGGCTGGTGTGGCTACAAGATAAAGCCCCAAAAAAGGCAAATATGAAAAAAGTAAGAAACAAATAACTTCAGAAAATGGTACAGAAGGGTGAAGATCTGCAATGAACTTCCTTATATCAAAAATGTCATCATCATTAACGATAAAAATAAAAAAGCAAATCCAAACACTGCAGAAAAGTTCAAGAACATAATTACAAATATTAAAGATAAAATACAAAATTTAGTACAAGCAGGAGTTTATAAAGTCTACTTACTACATAGGGAGCACAAGCAAGAAATTTAAGGACACATTAGGAGAACCATGCGCAAAACTGCATTCACACAATATTTGGAAATAGACAACTGATATTTATCACAACATTACAAAATAATCTGTCATATGCACAAAACTTACTATCATGACTGAAAAGACTGACAGAATTGCAACAATATTAATCTAAATAAGCTTTAATGCATGGAAAAAATTAACAGAAAAACAAAAGATTTCAAAATGCCAATAGAAATTCACACTAAAATGACACATGGCAGCACAAAGTAGACAATGTGTGAAAATTTGAATGCATATTCATTCTATTGCGAATTCTGATGAAGCATGGATGTTGTGTTTGTCTTATGGCAGTGGCCCTCTCTCTTCCCTGGAACCAATGGCCTTAAATTATGGACGGGCGACTGCTTATATATAGCCCACAGAGTTGTTCGCTAGAACTGCCAAATAAAAAAATAAAAAAAAAAAAACGGGGGTTGAAAGTTCTGAATGAAGTATGAGCTTTTTTTTTTTTTTTTTTTTTTTTGTGTTCTCAGCACTGGCTCTGTCCCTTCCCTGGAACTAGTAATCCTAAATTAGACAGTTCGTTTCTGACAGCCTTAAATGGTAATGGGAGTCATTAAAACTTGGACAAAGAAAAACAGTAACTTGGTCAACACTATCCACCAAGTGTAAAAACTTGTAAATAAGATTTCTTCAGGAGATCAGAATATCATCAATACGAGTGAAAGCTAGGAGATATTGCCAAGACTGAAAATTTCTTCACTCTACATCCTCTTTACTTATTTTAAAACACAACAAATTAGGCACTATATTCACAGCTGTTTCCTTTATCTCCAATTTTGAATGTAATTCCATATATTTATACACATGTTTACATATATACAAGGAAGGTTCAAAAAGTTCGCGGAAATTCCGTTTTATACATTTGTTATTAACATTATTTACACTGCATTTCCTTCCAAATAGTTTCTTTGGGTAGTTACCCACTTTATGGACTTATAACCACTTCATAAAGTGGTCTGCACCCCCCCCCTCCCAATGCGGTTCATCATCAACACTCACATGGCCATCATAGAAATGCTCATGCCATGCAAAAACTTGCAATTTCTTCATCACCATCTCATTGTATGCTTGCTCAGACCTGTTAACCTCTCAGAACCAAAAAACATAACATTCAGATAGAAAATTCGTAACATGATGCATGCTGATAATTTTTGAAGCCTATTTCAGCTATATAAATTATTGAGGGTGTAAGTTGTAGCTATATAAATTCTTGATGGTGTAAGGGGAGGGAGGTAGCTTTGAATAAACAGACTCTCGTCCACATTCCAGCACTGACAAATCAACAGCTTTAAGCATGACAAAGAGTGGAAAATACAAATAAGTCTCGAACGTTGTACGAAATGAGTCGGAATTCGTTCATTGGTTGCCAACTGCACTTACTTTATTTCCATTGGGAAACTAGAAGCACGGGAATTTGTTAAGAGAAATTGGAAACCTCTCCAAGATAAAAAAATCTTTCAAAGGAGAAAAAACAGATTACACGTACATTTCCCCCTACTTCTGTCTGAAACGGGGAAAAATGGGGGAAACCCAATTTTTTTTAAGCCGTATTTTTGGTAGAAAAATCATTTTATTATACTGTAGCATGATTTATCATACTAAATACGATAAAATTGTACCATTTGGCAGGTCTGCTTGCTGAAGTGTGGCTTAATGTCTCTGATGGTGATTTGTGAAGCTAAACACAAAATTTGATGTTTGCGTGTTGCTCAGTTGCCAACATTTCCAACTGCATTGTTACTAAACACATGGTAAATGAAGAAACTACTGGTGCTCCACACTCACAGGAAATGGGATGGTGCCTCTTGCTGTCAGACAATGTCATGGGCATTGCCAACCTCTGAAACTGAAAAATTGCCCATATGATTCTTAATCTCCACTGCTGGGAATGATTCTGGGAACTTTTTGAACCTACCTTCTAAAGACACTGTATATTAAATGACTGGCACACTACCATTACACACACACACACACACACACACACACAAAAATTGCTTCTGATCATAACATATACATGTGATTTTTTTTTTTTTTTTTTTTTTTGAGGTTTCACAGCACCTTTGAATTTTAACATGCTTTTCCCTGGAAGTGTTGTATTCATTATCACTGTGAATATTACAATACTCCACAGGAGTCAAGGTCAGTTGGTTGATTTTAGTCATACTAAACAGTCACTGACAACACTATGTAAGCACAGAACGTACATTCCGTGTTACACTTTTCAAAGATCTAAGTGCCAAGTAAGATCTTTACAAGGTTCGTACTCTTTCAAGCAAAATAAATTCAAGCACTTTTCAAGGATTTTATAAACCTGAAGAACCATGTGCATGTAGTGTCAGTCAGTCAGTAGATAGGTATTTTAGTAAGTTCAGACCATTAATCTTAGCTGGGGAGGGCACACCTTCAATGACCTGGCTATAAACACTTGACCCCAGTGGGTTTATTTTATTAACTTTGAATTGCCCCTCTTGTTTTGGTGTTTCCCAAAATCATTTTATTTTGTGGAATATTTTGAAAGGGTACATCATTTTCATTTTCATCTGCTGGTATGACTTATTATTTGCTTTAACTTTTTATTTTTGATGCAGCCAGGACATGAAGTATCCACGCATGAACCACAAACAATTCCTGGAAGTTCCACCCTCCCGCAAGAACACATCCCTAACCACCAGTAAACAGAAGCCCATCCCAACTTGCGAATACACCATTCCACTTATTTTACTCACACAGCTGACGCTTTACTCTGTAGTCATATCACAACGTTCACACACTTCCCTGGATTGAACGGAAGTTCTGTGCTACGTGGCTATGTGATCAGCTTGGTGTTTTTTTTTTTTTATCAGAATTACACAGAACTCTCCTATACATTTTTTTTAGCATAAACAATTATTTAACACATGCTCTTTCATATCATTACTTAAAAAAAAAAAAAAAAAAAAAAAATTCAAGTACTATTTATGGAGCCTTAAACCTTTTCAAGTACTTTCAAGGACTTTTCAAGGAGTGTACAAACCATGCTTAGCCCTTGGGGAATGAAATGATATTTAAAAACATACTGGACATACTCTTGCCTGTCCAGTACAGATCAAACTGGACAGGCAAGAATTATGATTAAAGGAGAAATCTTTACTCCATCTAACTTTAGTCTTCGAAAAGTTTTGGAGGATAGAATTCCATCCGCAGATGGAAAACTTGTACCCACTGTCATCACATCAATCTGTGGAAATTTAATTAACACTCCAGATGCAAATTACAGGAAACATGTTTATGGAACTCACAAGAGAAAATTCTTATAAAGCACACAAGCCTGGGTTTTTTATTTTACAGATTTTTGACAAACATGTAATACAAATGTCAGATAATTAAATTTCACAATGAGATGCTGAGCTGTACCTACTCCTGAGTTTTGAATTTCATCTTCATGCATTGGAATGAGGCACAGACAAAACTTTTGTATCATCATTCACAACAATCTCCAAAAACAATTGGTGCAAAAAGAGAAACATTAATCATGTAGTACAAAGCTATTTTCACAACATGAGGTGAACTTATTAGCTCAACCCTTCTCTAACAGGCAATGTGTATGTTCTTAGTACTTCAGAAAGATCTATCAGCAGACCTGCCAACCTCTCAGAACCAAAAAACGTAACACTCAGACAGGAAAATCGTAACACGACGCATGCTGACAATTTCTTAAGCCTATTTCAGCTATATAAATTCTTGATGATGAGAATGTAGGGATTTTTTCCCTACATCAAGATTTTATTGAGAAACTGATGAAATCTAATCAGCAAACACTTTTACGTTGTTAATTATTAGAAAAAAATTGCGATTATGTGAGAAATCTTCACTCCGCCTAACTTCTGTTTTCGGAAATTTTGAAAGGCGAAAAACTTGCATCTTAAGAGGTGTGCAAGATGGTTTAATCAGGTTCTGGGGGTGTCATTTTTGTCTGCAGTACCAAAATAAATCTGCAATAAGCATCAGCCGTTACCACGATTCTGCTATGAGGATTAGTAGAAACTGAATCTGCGACGTACGTCGGCAATCGCCACGATTCTGCTACAGGGATGAGTACAAAATAAACCTGCGATGTACGTCGCCACGATTCTTCTATGGGGACGAGTACAAATAAATCTGCGATGTACGTTGGCCGTTGACGCGATTCTGCTACGGGGATGAGTACAAAATGATTCTGCAACGTACATCGTCCTTCGCGAGAAAAAAATTATGATTATGGAAGAAATCCTCACTATGCTTAACTTCCGTTTTTGGAAATTTTGAAAGGTGGAAAACTTGCATTTATGATAGGGAGTCTGCAAGACGGTTTAATAGGGTTCTGGGGATGTAGTTTTTGTTTGCAGGACCAAAATAAGTCTGTGATGTACGTCGTCTGTTGCTGCGATTCTAATACAAGGCTTCTGTATGAAAAGAAAAAAATGGGAGGGAAAACATGACTATTTAAAAAAATAATCGTATTTTTGGCTGCAAAATGGTCTGTATCATTGTGAGCTCTTGGAAAATGCTTTTAATATAATTTTAACTCATTTTGTGTCAATCATTATCACCTCACTATTCTTGGATATTTGTGCATAAATAATCAATCCGATAGTGAATTCCATTCTCATGCATGCAATCAGTTTGGCATATCAGGTTCTTACTTTTCACTTGTAAGGTATGTTCAATTACAGCTACAAAGAACTACTGCAGGGAGAAACTGGCCAACCAAGCAAAAAAACTTATCCTTTGCTAACAAAAAGGAAAGATAATTTTTTGTGTGTCTTGTTTTACATTGTTTTTGCTTTATTATGCACAGTAAAAGGCATTAAATATAGAAAACAATGTGCATGTACTTTTAATACATCATAAATACTGAAAAATAAACATTTACGTCAAAAAGCTGTTGAGGCAAAACTATTTACAGATTATTTTGACATCTCAACGATTAGTCTCACTAACTGACTCACGTGCTTTATTTCTTTGTTTGCATTATTTACAGCAATTTTCAACATTCTGCAACTTCCTCATAGCATCTGAACTTCACCACAGTTGTGGTCATTTCTGTTATGTAGAGCCATAACAGCTAAGATTTTGGCTAGGAGCATTCTCACTGACTAACCCTAAGCATTCAACCTCTTCCATGCCTGCCAACATTGGCAAGAACTCTGCCAGTAGTAACTAGTATTATTGTGCAGCATACTACATGCAGGAGAGTGGGAAAATCGCGGGGGTTGATTACGGAAGAAATCTTTGCTTCGTCTGACTTCCAGTTTTGGAATTTTTCCCCAATTTTCAAGCTGAAATACAAATACTTATGCAGTAATATGTTATTTAGCAATAATACTGGACAGAGGTAACATCGCAAAGAAAGTGAAATTACGATTACGGAAAAAATCTGAACTCTGTCGATTTTCCGTCTTCGAACGTTTTGTACAGATGGAATTCCGTCCTCCGAACACACACACACCCTCCAAATTTCTGTTCACTTCGACGTCGATCGCGTAAACTACCAAAATAATAATGGAAAAGGCGAAATTCCTAAAATTCGCGGAAGAATCTAATGCCTGAAGGTTACGGGGAAATTTTCACGGTGTCTAACTTCCGTTTTTCCAAATTGTTGCCTACAGTTTCAAACTGAAATACAAACATTTATACAACAAACCTCAAATTCTCTTCAGCTTTGCATCGAAACAATGACAAAAAAAAAAAGCAAAAAAAAAAAAAGAAAAAGAAAAAGAAAAAGCGGAGTTCCAAGAATCTGCTTAAGAATCTCATGTATATCATAAAACAATAGCAAAAGAAAGAACTTAAAAGATGAAAATTCGCAGAATACGTAGTTTCGACAGTGATTTCCGTAGTCATACAACTAAATCAGTAGAAACTACGGACATCCGTAGCAGTTGGCAGGTATGTCTCTTTCCATGTTATCTTCCTCCAACAATAAACAAAATTCTACAAGCATGCAAACACTATTACTCCAGAAGAAGAATACTGACTAACAACTAAGCTAATTGACAGTGAGTAACAGCTTTTCCTTACAGATAGATATGAACACTTACCTGGTTCCAGTCATGCGGGAAAGTTTTTTTCTGAGAGCATCAACCACTTTCTTAATAAATACTTGCTCAATGTACTTCAAAATTTTTCTAGTGTTTGCATAGAGATCATCTTTGTAGACTTCAGGTGGTAAAAACTTCATTATTACTTTATATTCTCGAAAGCAAGTACTGAAAGAAAGAAAAAATAATTCAGGAAATAATTCTTTCACATGCAAGAAAAACTGTGTACTGAAATTAACATTTACATGTCGCAGAATAAGCACTTAAATTTTACATTTTATGCTGTGAAGTTCAGTATATCTCCATTATATATCTACCATATTTTTCTGGAATATAAAGATGCATTCTTATTTTTTGTAAAAAAAATTAAATGAAATGGCATTTGAAAGGATTTTTTCTAAAAAAAAAAATTCATGTATAAAACCAGCAGCTTATGAATCAATGAGTCCTTGCAAAATTAGCACTGTGTGATGCCGCTTACAAAAGCAATATCGAGAAACACTACTCAGCCCATCAGCCAACAGAGTACATGCGCTACAGGATTTACATGCAATGTCACATCTTCATACAGCCAATGGCCTTCATTATTGGTTTGGATGGTCATCCTTGCTGCATGGCTTACGTGTGGAAATAAGGCAGACTTAGTCGAAGTCTTTCATCATTCTGTGGTAAACAAAAAATTCCTGAGAATGCAGAATTTCTTTTTAAATATAAAGCTTCATAAGAACTGTTTGGAATAATAAATGTCACTGAAGAAGCACATGGCTTGACCTCTGCACATTGTTGGTGAACAGCAATGAAGGAACAGTGTCGGATATGGGGGCATTTTCCGTCATAAATTGCAAACAAAGGTACATTCCACTAATTAAAGTGCACGTTTCACGAATGGATTTTTGCAGAAATTACTACTCCACAACATGTATGCACTGTGAGTAAATAGGAATTTTGCGTTTGTGTATGAATTATGAATAAACTGAAGAATTTGCAACAGCAATCATGCAGTCAGTCCTAATGCATTTGCACCCCCAGTTTGCTGGTGGATGTCTTAAGCATCTGCTGTGATTTTTTGTTCTGAGATGCAGTTCTTTCCCTTCCTTTTCTATTATTTTGCTTTTTAAAAGAATTATGATAGTCCTTTCATGTCCATTTCAGATCGTTAAGTACAGCATATGAGATATGTACTTAAAAAAATTTATTTCACATTATTGACGCACCAATGCAAAGGGATGCACACAGGCACAAATACAGAACGTCTAGCACTATAGTGAGCCCGGCTGATAAAAAACACATGCATAGTTAAGAATGGATAAACATAAAAGTGTAGTACAGAGTTTACGCTTGCTTAAAAAATGCTGTACCAAAAACACTAAAACGGGGGGAAAAGTTGTAGCAAATGTGCAGACGCTTTTAATGTCTGAAGCAATATCGATCAAGAAATCCAAGCATTACAACTGCAATAGTCACTCACCTCTCTTTTGTCTGGAAACACCTAATCAAAAAAGAAATCGAGTATAAAAAGGAGAAATAACAAGAAAGATGACACCGAATTTTCAGGTGTAATAAGCACGTCTTTTCAATTCGTTCTGATGCAAATTAAATTTATCAAAGCTATTCAAAGTCAATGGAACCGGCATGGAAAACAATAGTATCTGACAGAAGAAAGAAGCTTATCAGGTTCTTAATCCCTCAGCTATGGCTGTAAATAGAATCATGAGCTTACGAACTCTTAGAAACAGAGATATCGACAAAAATAAGATGTGACTTTAAGTTCCCTGGTGGGAAAACCACGCATTATTTTAGGAAGAACGTATTCTCAAGAGGTTTTTCCATATGAGCTGTATCGGTCCAAGAAAAAAAAAATTTAGTCGAGTTTTCAGAAGCCCAGATTTTGCTACAAATACATCAGAAGCAGAAATTAACACTTATGCGCCCTGGTGGCCAAACGATTCTTTACCAAACATTAGAAATTGTGTGAATTTTTTACTTTTTCCCCATCAGGTTTTGTATGCGATACAGGAAGAATTTTTCAAATCGGAATTTTAGGAGCAGAAAACGCAATTTACCATTGTGTGCCCTAGCGGAAAGTCTATGATTTACTTGAAAATTTTGAATTTATAGGAAAAACATTTCGCATCACAAACACTATCCAACAAAGAAGGAATTTTTTAAATCGGACTTCTAGAAGTGGAGATATTGACAAAAATAAGGTACACATCTACGCCCCCTGGCGTAGAAACCATGCATTATTTTAAGAAGAAAATGTTTCTAAAAGGTTTGTCGACATGAGTAGTATCAGTCTACAAACAACGTTTTTTTTCAATCGAGAATTTAGAATCTCATATTTTGCTGCAAATACATCAGAAGCCGAATTGAAGACTTACGCCACCTGGTGGCCAAACCATTTTTTACAAAAATTAGAAATCATGTGCAAAGAATTTCCCATCAGGAGCTGTATCCAGCACAGATATTTTTTTTCAAATCGGAGATTTAGAAGCAGAGATATAGGGGGGAAACACACTTTACCTTTACGTGCCCTAGTGGAAAGTTTATGAATTACTTGAAAATTTTGAAATTATATGGAAAACATGTCACACTGAAAACACTATCCAACAAAGAAGGAATTTTTCAAATCGGACTCCTAGAAGTAGAGATATTCACAAAAATAAAGATATACATCTACACCTCTGGCGGAGAAACTGTGGAATATTTTAGGAAGAAAATGTTCCGAAAAGGTTTATCGATGTGAGTGGCATCAGTTCAGAAAATAATTTTTTCAATCGATATTTTAGAAGCTCAGATTTTATGGCAAATACATCAGAAGCAAAAATTAATACTTACGCCCAGGTGGCCAAAGTATGCTTTACCAAAAATCAGAAATTATAGCAAAAGATTTTCCATCAGGAGGTGTAACACTGAAGAAGATTTTCAAATCGGAGATTTAGAAAACGAGTTATCGGGAAAAATGTAATTTACTTTTACGCTCCCTAGCGGGAAATCTATGTGTAATTTGAAAAAGTAACTATATCTAAAATACTCTTTGACATAAATGGAATCGAAAGATAAAAGAAGTTTTTCAATCGGATGTTTAGAAGCAAATATGTGGAATAAAGCGTACTTTTGAATTCGACATCATCTGCATTTACGCCCTCTAGCGCTGAAATTGCACATAGTAAAAAAAAAAACAAAATGAAGGATCATCATTCGCATATTTCAAGCTTCCCAATGCAAAAAGAATTTTTCAAATTGGACAAATAGTTGTAGGATTTCGTGGGTACAGACAGACGGACGAACAAACCGATAACATAAGCACGATCTTTTTTTACAAAAGATGTGCTAAAAAAGCCACCAAAGTATTAGCATCATAATTATAATAGATTCCATCCTGCAATAGATGGCGCCACAGCGATAACACGTAACAAGGTTAATGACGGGGAGTTCAACGATGACTTGGCATTCCCAGAGCAAGGAGGACCAGCATGACAAAGAGAGCGTATCGCCTCAGCCACTGAGAAATCCTGCGACCAACGTGGAGGAAACGCGTTTGGATGATGTAGATGACGATCAGGGTACATGTTGATTCTTGTTTTTGCCTTTATCGCTTGCAATTTAGCCGGAACCTTTTTAGTCGATATTGCTTTTATTGATATTTGCTAGTTATTTTTATGTTCTTATTCAGGTTTTTAAAACTCCTATTCATATTTTATCAACTTAGTTTCTTTACTTTTATTTTCTATCGTCATACTTCGTTTTTTTCTGTGCTATGAAATTTGTGCTCCTCGAAGTTCAAAAGGAGGGACGTTTGACAGCACACCAGAAAGATTAAGCAAGTCAGTGAGGTAAGGCTTATTACACATTCCATCTAACATTTTTTTTTAGTGTCAAGTGATAATACAACAATGCCCCTGACTCAGAACTAATGCTACTATATATGTGTGCAACAGAAGAAAAGACAATACTCTTAGGACAATTTTAATCATCTAACATCATAATCAGTAATGCCACGTAATATGAAAACCAGGTTAATCAATTATGAATATCCTGGTTAAAATCATATGCTAAAGGTAGTTAGCAGCTTTTGTCACTCAGAAAATCGTAGCGTCAATTGAATCATTTACACCAATGCTTTGGACATCAGTAGAAAACCAGTGTTTTATGGCTTTGGGGGAATGCTGTAGATGTCACAGCTGACTCTAGTTTAAACTTGAACTTTGAATGGGGTAAGGGGTCTAATCTCTCTAGCCTTTATAATCTTACCTTGCCCCACCTCTTATGGAGTGATCTAGGGTGTATGGATGGGGAGGGGGGGGGGGGTGATTGAGCCAAAAGGTGCTGTAGCAAATGTACCTTAAGGATTAAGAAAACAAACATTAGTGGAGTGCGAATTGCTGCCAGAATTTCGGAAACTTTAGTTTTCACAGAAATACAAAGGCCGGAAGAAAATCTGCTGACGGGTTGATACTTAAACAGCTGGTGACGTTTTACTATGGACACTAATTTATCTCTCAGATTTTGGATTAACTCATCACATTTTGCAAAAATAGCGACTGCAGCTTAACCCCTGGTGTAGTATATACAAGCATTCGTGATACAATAACATTGTAGAAAAAGTGCAGAAGATTATCAATTACTGTACCCAAGATAAAGCTCTAACATTTTTTAACTCATTTAGCATTCTTTATAGCAGTATACATTTACAGTGATAATAATGACCTTTTGTATATAAGATGCACGGAGAGTTTGACACATTTTTTTTTTTTTTTTGATAGACAAAAGGTGTGTCTTATATTCTGGAAAATACAAGGTGGGTAGGTACGTAGGTAGGTAAATTGAATGGTACTTAAATACAATGTATTTTTGACAGCTCTCTCCCCCCCCCCCAAGGTAGAGGAAGGCCACGGAAATCATGGGATGATTTCAGGAATGTTCACATGAGAAAAAGATAATGAGTACGTAAAACAAAAGGTCCCGTGTGATGGACATTGTCGGTGAATCTTGAATTATGTGCCGATATTGCTGTAAAGGAAAACATCTGATACATCAACAGTAAGTCAAATCTAGCACCTTTAGTTTCAAACATTAATCTGGCAGTAGAGCTTTTCTTGAGGAGCTAACCTCTGAATCTCAGAGAACAGATTAGTGATATATATATATGTATAGAAGATTCAGAACTTTGTCAGTGTCATTCTAATGAAATTAACCAACTTTCTCAAATTCAAACAAAGGGCATTCAGCAATCCTCATCCATTTTGACTGCATCCAACCATTTTTCTGTAAGAATGAGAGCTTACTTTCTCTCAGAATAGTTTCAGAAAGAAGTATATAATTTATTTCACATTTAGTTGCACTTAAACCTGCAGGTATTATGAAGTTTTATGGCAAGCTATTCATCATGTCAGTGGTAAACAAATAACAAAAAATCGTACCCTTTCATTTTGACATGTATTTCATCAATCACTTCCACATATTCAAGTACCTGGAAAAGAAAATTAATATGTGATTAGAAGAACAAGATACATTTACAACAACATAAGAACAAACTCAAAACATAGTTACCTGAACTTTAATTTACATTATGTAACAAAAATTTCTCAATTCATTTGCATTTTCAGATAGCAATAAATAATGTGAAATTCCTGAATTCTTGCACTTAAGTGATCTGAAGTTCAGTATGATGCTGAAAAGAATATTCTTATTCCAAATAATTCCAATGGGTAAAAAAATTCAAAACTAAAAATTGTTCATAATTTAAAAGCAAAATGATCATTATTTTGACATGGATGCTCATTAAATATTAAAAATATGAAAAAAAATAAACTATTAAAAATCCAAATCAGATATTAAGTAAGGAAACAATTTTTCACAATGCTGCAATAATAATAAAATTTTAAAAATCACAATGCATTCTAACTTGAAACAAATAAAACTTACAAACATTGCCATTTAATTTCATTACAGAACTAAATTGGAATAAAAGACAGCTGAAATATTTGAGAACTCAATTACAACTCAACATATAATAAAACTAAATCAGAGCAGTTTCTACTGTTTAATATAACAGTATGTTTATATAATTTCATACTTTTGTTGGTACAGCATTTTTCATATTTTGAACAAACAAAATTTCCCCTAGTATAAACCAGATAAGATAATCAGCTCTCCACTGCAGTTATTTCTTGAAATTCCAGTGATAAACACAGCAATATTTCCTTTCCGTGAATGTATTTTACAAAATGAAAATATTCAGCAGGTTTTTATAATAGCATTGTGAAAACAACACACACTGAAATGCCTTAAATTACAGCTATTACTCTGAGAGTGGAATATGTGAAAATTCGCTGTTCACCAATAAGAAATAAAAATTAAGTTTTCCATCCTCTTTACAATCAACCATGTACTCATGGTACTGTGTTGAATTAAACTTTTGCATGCTGTTAATGATGTAACTTCAGTCTCATAGCAGTTTCATGCTGTTCACTCTCCAAGTTTCTTCTCCTGGCTGTTAACTATATGCTGCACACTATCCAGGTTCTTTTTCCCTGGCTACAGTCTTGCAGCAGTTTCATGCAGCTCACACTCCAAATCTCTTCTCCTGGCTGTTAATTATATGCTGCACACTATCCAAGTTCCCTTTTAAGGGCTGCAAATAATGTAACTTCAGTCTTATAGCAGTTTCATGCTTCCCACTCTACAAGTCCCTTCTCCTGGCTGTTAATACTGTAACTTTAGTCTTACAGCAGTTTCATTCTGCCCACTCTCCAGGTCCCTTCTGGCTGCTAATTATATGCTGCACACTGTCTAACTCCCTTTTTCTGGCTGTTAATTATATGCTGCACACTCTCCAAGTTTCTTCTCTTGGCTGTTAATAATATGCAGGCCACTACCAAAGTCCTTTTTTCTGGCTGTTAATAATGTAGCTTCAATCACACAGCAGTTTCATGCTGCCAACTCTCCAAGTTCCTTTTCCTGGCTACTAATTATATGCTGCACACTATCCAAGTCCCTTTTCCTGGCTGTTATTTATATGCTGCCCACTACCCAAACCCCTTTTCCTGGCTGCTAATAATGTAGCGTCAGTCTTACAGCAGTATCATGCTGCCCGCTCTCAGAATATATATATACGCCCCCAGAGGCAAAACTGCATTACTTGAACTGGACAAATGTGTCCAATTTTCATCACAGTGAATGATGTGCCAAGGGCAAAATGTTTTCCTTTAGATTTTTAGAAGTCAAGATGTAGTTTCAAATAGGAATACACATTTACTCCATTAAGCAGCAGTACTGAGCATTTTGAAAAATTGTAAATGCTTTCAGAAACATATGCAGCACTGTGGGCCCATAGATGCAGTACATTTTGGTGCTTCCCACATAATCAGAAAACTTGAAAATTACATTGCCTTGGAATAGGAATCAATTCTTGCTCCAGGACAACATAATTTTAAAGTTTTCTGATGAATGATTATGTGGGGGGAAAAAAAGTGTATGGCATCTATATGCTGCCCATGATGTGTATATGCTTTTCATGTGTTTGTGAAGAATTATGTCTTCCTGGGATTTGATTTATTTAATTTGCTTCGAGAAACAAATACACATTTAAAAAATATTTGGAAAATATCAAGCCTGCCAAACCCAAACTTTTGTGGTTAAGTTGTGGCCTCTATTGTAAAAAAAAAAAAAGAAAAAAGAGAGTGCGTGGTGAGAAAATTTTATGTGAATGTTAAAGGGTTAATTACATTTAGAACCTCAATCAACTGACCCCTGCAGTTTTTACACACACACAGACAGAACTACCAATCAACTGGAAAACCAATTCTCACCCTGGCAGTTTTAACTTTTTGAAGTAGCTTACATGCCAAATATTCACTTATCAAAGCAATTTTGCAAGTTGTTTTCTTTCCCACCACACACTGTGAGAATTAAGTCTTTGAACTACACAGCAACAAAAACTAAATAAAAATATTGATGACTTAATACAAATCTAACTTTTAATTGTTACAGCCCACAAAGGAAAGAAGAAAACATACTCTTCACATTGAGAACTAATAGCATAATTAATTTTTGTGACCACATAAAATGTGAATTCTTTTTATATTGTGAAATGAAATGAAATGTCAATCTTTTGACTTTGCTTAGCATTTTATTATTTGAAATGAAATGTTGATCTTTTGACTTGCTTAGCATTTTATTATTGTTATTCTTACTTACGGCCTATTTTTCGGCTACCTACTTTTAAGTACTGCAGTTCAGTATCAAAAGAGCTTCTATTAAGTTAAGCAGTCACAACCAAAGGAGGTACAGCAAAACAGAAAAATACTGGCCAACTACTACAGAATGTCCATAGTTTCAACGGATTTAGTTGTCTTACTACCAAACTATGGAAATCACTGTCGAAACTACAGATTCTGCAAATTTTAATCTTTATTTTATTTTTTTAATTTTGCTATTGTTCTATATGATATACACGAGATTCTTAAGTGGATTGGCGGAACTCCGCTTTTTTTTTTTTTTTTTTTTGTCATCGTTTAGATCATTCTCAAGATTGATGCAAAACTGAAGATAATTTGAGGCACAAAGGGGGGGGGGTAGTTTTCCGTCTGGTGACGGTATTTCGTATTTCAAAAATTTCAAACACGATAGTTAAAGGGAGTAAAAATTTTTGCCGTAATTGCAATGCTTTTCTCTCCAGATGTTGCATCTGTGTTCAGTATTCTTGTTAAATATAATTTTATTGTATAAACGTTTCCATTTCAGCTTGAAACTGTAGGCAACAATTTGTGAAAAGGGAATTTAAGACGCCATGAAAATTTCCCCGTGATCTTCAGGCATAAGATTCTTCTGCGAATTCGAGGAATTCTGCCTTTTCCATTATTTTTTTTTTTTATCATTTACGTGACCGACGCCCAAGTGAACAGAAATGTGGAGGGGAAGTGTGTGCGGAAGACGAAATTCCACTTTTACGAAATGTTCGAAGACGGAAGATCGACAGATTTCAGATTTTTTTCCGTAATCATATTATTATTTTTTTCTCGCGATGTTACCTCTGTCCCATTTTACTGCACAAGTATTTGTATTTCAGCTTGAAAATAGGGGGAGGGGGATTCCAAACCTGAAAGTCGAACGAAGCAAAGATTTCTTCCGTAATCGCCCCTTCCCGTGATGTTCCCACTAGAGCTGAGTTCGGGCTCCATTTTCGGAGTCCGAGCCCACCTAAGCCCGAATTTTATATTTCAAGATGGAGCCTGAGCCCGAACAAGCCCAAAAACTGGCTGCCTTATTCAATAAAAAACATATCCTTTTCTAAACTTCCACTCTCCCCTCCTCCTGTTATTAACCAATGTATTTCTCAAATGGGGATTGGGGAAGGGATCTCTGTCTATTTTTACAGTGTAACTGTACAATTTTCTTTGACTGTTCGTTTCCGCCTGAAGTGCTTCAGATGGCCGGGCATCCAAAATGATCGGGCGGTACTGCAATTGTTGTGTTGCTCAAATAATGCTAATATTATCATGCCATAATGTGCTACAATATGTACGTTGATAAATAGAATTCGCAGGGAGCTACTGCGTGGAAATAGGGGGTAAATTATCGTCGGCATGCTATCAACTATCCAATAACTATAGTTCTTGAAAAAGCTTTTTCTTATCTGCAGAAACAGACTAACGCACAGTCTATGGCCTTTTCTACCCAAGCTTGAAATAAATATCCATTTCGAATGCCCGCTCCCCAACCAGAGCCAGTTGCAGAAGAATTCTCTTTCCCAAGTATAAAGTGTCTCATTTGCTAAATCATAAAAAATCACATTTGTATATAAAAAAAATTCTCTCGCTCTCTCTAAAACCCTGAGCCTGAACCGCAGTAAATATTAAATAGCCCGAGCCTGATTTGAGCCCTGGCTCTACTTCAAGCTTTTGAGCTCGGGCTCAGGTAGTCTCAGCTCTGGTTCCCACACTCCTGCGTCTATGTATACTGCGCAATAATACTAGTTACTAATGACAAGGCTCTTGCCAATGTTAGCAGGTATGCAGAAAACACATTAGTATTCAAAGAAAGAAATTTACCTGCTTCAGGTGAACAGCAGTAAGTTCAATCCTTAGTTTTTCTGCTTCTTCCTCCACATCAGGGATATTATTAAGAAGTGGGAGATCCATAGAAGGTGTTGCAATGTTGGCACTAGCAACCATAAGGATTTCACGCAGTCGAGGAATACCCAGAGTAACATTCATCTCACCTCTACCAGCAAAATGAAAGGTATTCAGTGTCATCTGAGTGGAAGGTTCTCCAATTGACTGAAAATGAAAAACAAGATTAAAAAAAAAACAAAAAAAACAATGCTACAAGTATGAAAAATCATCTAGAAAACAGACATTAATTACTAAACACCATGACTACATTTTTACATCAGTTCTTAAATACCCAGGTCATAAAAACTCATAAAAACAAAAAGAAAAGCTTACATTCCAAAAATTAAAAAATTCAACTTACTAAATAAAACTTTCATGGGCAGTGGAATTAGAATACTAACATTAACCTGAGGTTTTCTCAACTGAGCTCTGTGCAAATGGCTACAAAAAGGAGAATATGGTGATTCATGTGTGACTGAAAATGCTCATATGTAAATGTTAAATATCACACATACAAGTGGAACCTCAGTTACACATTTTTCTAAGGAATGGCCTTAAAAGACGAATAAAAGAAATTTTTTTAAATGTTAAATACTACCCTATATTATTTGCATCTTTAAAGGTATTAAGTACCAACAAAGTGCGCATATTTACGTGCAAGTCATTAATGACTCATCAATCAGAAAAGCCAAACACTTACCTAAAATCTCTTGGCTTTTTTCCTGCTATACACTTCATGCACGTTAATTAGAACATCCAGTTATGTAGCTGGCCTTCAAAGGTTGAAAATTTCATCTTATCCGCTTATAGGGTGTTGTTTTATATACATTCTTCCGGTCATGAAACATCATATTTTATTCACAGGACAAAAAACGCTGACTTCTGACTGCCGTCTGACATGTAACACAGCTCGTCATCACTAGGTGTATACTCACTATTACACGAGTGTTGTCAACTTTCAATACGCTTTTTTTTTTTTAATTCCTCCTTCACTCGTCCATATGCAACTTGTCTTTAAAATTCACAATTCCAAAAAATGGTACTAAATTCGAAAACACATATTCACATACCCAATAAATACTCACATGCATTATTCCCTACAATTTACACACCTCATACGATCATATTAACGTACAATATATACAACACATTCGTACACTCAATTAAAACCACTATCTACATAATTACACTATTTACATTTCATGGCAGTCAAACCACTGTCAACTGTGATTTATGTAGTGCTCCATTTGCCTCATATATTGTAAAAACCCTACAGCAAACGCCAACCCCATTCAGCCAGTCACACACAATCCCCAAGCGCTTTCAACAGATACCCTGTCGTCCTCAGGAGGTCGATGTGTTCTGCTCTGCTAACCACAGCTCAAGTGAGCAAACTCGTCGAGGTTCCAGCTTCAGTCGCAAACTCTGCATCGTTGTATCTCTGGTGCCATCTATTGTCAGTGCTGTTCTCTTTTCTTTTTCTCTTAATTGCTGTTCAACTTTTTTAAGGCTTTCCAATGGTGGTTACACACTCTTGATCTGTTTTTTTCGATTAACACTGATTCAGCAACTCTCAACTGCCTTTCGTTTTTACAGCTCTTAATAATTTTAATAACTTCGAATTTCGGATATTGGTGATTTTCTAGACAATACTGGGTTAATGCTGTTTTAGCTTCTTTTTATTCCAATTACTCATATGTTGCTTTTATTCCAATCACCCATATCTATACTTTAACTTGTTCTTAGTGCTGCTTATATATGACAAAGGTGGTTTCTGATTTATAGGAATCTCATATACACCCGCTCTATCTAGTTGGTTGATTTTTTCGTTTCTTATTACTGTATTTTTTATAGTATGTACCTGATTTCCTACTTGTATGTCATACTTGCCACAAACCTTATTAATATCAGCAGAAATACCTTCAACATATGGAATCGCTCCTACATATTTTAATAGTTTTTTACCATAAGCGCCCTTATTATTTGCTTGAGTTACTTCCTAAATCCATTTCTTTAATACCTGTTTAGGGTAACCAAAATCATGTGCAATATTTTTTCAATAGATTCTATTTCTTCTTTTTGATATTGTTCTTTTAATGAGTGTGTTAAACTTCTTTTAATTAGTGTTTTAACACTATTTATTTTATGCATTGATGGGTGTGATGACTGAAAAGGTATTAACACAGGAATATATGATTTTCTATGCACTCTGTATTGTATATTGTCATTTGTTTTGATTACCATAATATCCAAAATGCCAATGTGTTATTTTGTTCCTGTTCCACTGCCAATTCAATAGATGGATAGACATCTCTATACTTTTTGTCAAGTCTTCTACACTATCTACCAACAAGTAATTGGACACCTGTGATAGCAAAGGAAAACGAAGTTTATTCACCTTCAATAGTTGGTGGAGCCTCCACGAGCGGCGATTACAGCTGCGATCCTCCGGGGCATACTCTCAACCAGGCGTTGTACAATGGCTAGCGGTATTTTCTTCCACTCGGCTTGGAGAAGACAGGTCAGTTCCTTCACCGATTTCGGATGGTAGGGGCACCCCTTAATTCGACGCCCCAACTCGTCCCAGAGGTGCTCAATAGGGTTAAGGTCCAGGCTCTGCGCAGGCCAGTCCATTCGATTAACCCCATTGTCACCATACCAAGCCATGGTGGACCTCGCAACATGACAGGTGGCATTGTCATCCTCAAAGCAACATGGGTCCACCCCGTAAAACTGCCACAACTTAGGAAGCGTACGGTCATCCAAAATGGTGCAGTAGGTCTCGGCGTTGAGTCTACCAGGAATTGTAATCAAGGGTCTCGTGCCATACCAGGAAAAACACCCCCATAGCATTATTCCACCACCGCCGAACTTCACAGTTGGCACAATACATTCCAGCAGGAGGCATTCTCCAGGCAGACGCCAAACCCAGACCCTGCCATCCGAACGGTAGAGGGTGAACCTTGATACGTCGCTCCAGAGAACCTGCTTCCACTGTTCAATGGTCCACTGTCAACATTCTTTGCACCACGTTAGCAGAGTAACGCTATTGGACTTGGTGATCAAAGGCTTGTGGGCGGCAGCACATCCATGATAACCGGGCAGATGGGATTCCTTATGGATGGTATTCATTAAAAGAACACTCCTGGATGCCTGTTGAAACTCCTCGCGGATGTGGCGCATCGATTTGGTGTGCTTCTTCCAAATTTCTCTGACCAGCACCCGTCGGTCTCTAACTCCCAGTTTTGTTGGTCTATCGGGTCGGGGCACATACCGACAGTCACCTCTCATCTTCCACATGCCAATCACGTACACCACTGTTGATTTTGGGTACTTCAACTCGCTGGATATGTCACGTATGGATCGGCCATTTCTGTGATACCCGACGATTACACCTTTCTCGAAATCAGAGAGCTCCGAACTATGTGGCATCTTGCATGCGACTGGTTGCGTTGTTGATTCCCACACGATATTTAACGGCGACAGCTGTGACGTGTATCAGGACCGCAGATATCGTCGATTGCAGGGGTGTCCAATTACTTGTTGGTAGATAGTGTAGTTCTTCATTTTTTAGCCTGGACAACAGAAAAATGTCATCTACATACCTGCAGTATATCAGCGGTGGATCTTCTTAGTTTACTAATTATTTTTGTTTCTATGTCACTCATTATTATTTCAGCAAATAAGGTTGACAATGGTGACCCCATAGGTCCACCATAATTTTGTTTGTAAATCTTGTTATTGAACATAAAATATTTTTTTCCAACTTTATTAATGGGGAATTCCTTTTTGATACTATCACTCTCATAGATGTATCAGGCTTATGAGTTTTTATTTTTGCAAACATTTTTGGAATCCCTGTACCCATAGGTGGGTACGCTTTCTGTATTTCTTCAGGCAAAGTGCTGTGATTTCTTACTCTAGCCAAGTATCTCACTTGAGATTCAGTTGGGTTTCTAGTCAGAATGCTACAATTCAACTCTTCTATTGCTCTATTCATTTTTTGATTATATTCAGCTATGTTTAGAATCACTATTTGTCCTGTTTTATCAGCTTCACAGAATTTAATCGTTGGATCATCTCTTAGTTTTATCATTTGTTCTTTTGCATACTGAATTTTATCTAAATGATATTTCTTATTACTTTTTTCATTAAATTCTTTTAAAACTATTCTATACAATTTACTTCTGAATTCTTCACGGTTTTCTGTAGGTACACAATGTATTATATCCTCAAGGTTAGGTATTAATTCTTCTGTCTTCGGTAAGCCACACAGAAACGCAAATTTCTTTCCCCTCTGCAAAACGGCTCTCTGCGAGAAGCTCAAGGCCATATTGGATTTATTCTGATAAACTTCATATATATTCTCCCGTTGTTCATGTACATTTTTGGATATCCATCATCGCATGTAACTTTTTTGCAATGACTGTTTTTGAACTTTTTCTTTCGTATTCCGCAATGTCAAATATTTCTCTCAAGGCTACATCTAAAACCTCATCTTTCCAGGAACCATAAAAATTTCTATACTCTTTATTATATATTATATTCAATAAATGTAAGCATGTCTTATTCAAATTAAAAATTAATTTTCTTTTATTAACAATTTTAGCTCTTAATCTCTTTTTTTTTTTTTTTTTTTTTTTGGCATTCTTGGATGATTTTATTATATTTTTTAGTGACAGGGTAATTCTTTATTTTCAAATATTTCGGTGTTAGTTCAAGGTCTCGGCATGTCACTAAAAATTCCTCTTGATTTTTTGACTTTAATAATTTAATTTTTGCTTTCTTATATGCGGTAATAATGTCTCGCAACTCGAAGTTGCGAAACTAACGTCTATAGTGCATATTATCAGATTACTATCACGACTGAAAACCACTCATCTCGAATTCGTCCGCTCAGAATTATGCGTGTAATTCTCAATCATATTATTTGCATCTTTAAAGGCATTAAGTACCAACAAAGTGTGCATATTTACGTGCAAGTAAATATATAATAAAATCATCCAAGAATGCCAAAATTTTCCCCAGTAAAATGTTCAGCTCCCCCCTCTTTGTTCTCATCTTGCCATAAACTGCAATTTTAAAGACAGTATGATCATATGGTAAGTGGCAGCTAGCACACTGCATGTTCACCTGCTTGGATTTCTCGTCTGTCAAGCTTTGTGGAATTCTGAACACATCTGACAGATTTTTTTTCTGGTGGAAGTTTTGAACTTAAATCTTGCAATGGCACCTATTGTCCCCTCGCCATGGGAATCAGTTTGTGTTTCACATGTGTTAAGTTTGTTTCATTAGAGTCCTAGTTTGTTGTAATGTTTTCTTGTGGTGTGTATTTCTTTTTCACAAAGAGATGGATCATTTTATAAAAAAAGCGTCTGTGCATGCTGTGGAATAACACTAGTTACTACTGACAAGGCTCTTGCCAATGTTGGCGGGTATGGATTAAGTGAAATCCTCAAAACTAAGAATTTCAGACAAGTGAATTAACAGCTTTCTTTTTGGGGATCCTGGGTGCATCCATTTGAAACTGGAATGTTCGTGATACATCTAGGATTCTATTCTACAACACCATGAAATGGTTAAGCCACAAAGTTACATCCCAGAGATTTATCAATTTTTAAATAGTGCATGTGTGTGTGTGTAAGAGTTGTGAAATGCAAAGCTAGTTTTACATCCAAACCAAAAGTAAATAACATATCCTTTCCCCCCCCCTCTTGACTGGAGGTTTAACGACCACACCATTAGCAACTCAAATGGGCTATAAGCAGTTCCATAATTTAGGGTATCTGACTCCAGGGAAGGGAGACAGCCAGTGCCATAAGATAAACACAACATCCCTGCCTCACCAGGATTCGAACCCAGACCTATCTCGGACGAATCGTCAGAAGCCATCACTTAGACCACTGTGACACCAGGGCGGGCATACCATTTTCTGATGGGATCAAAGATCAACTTTTGGCTGACCCAAGAATGAACACAACACATATAAAAGAACTACATTTCTGATCATGTGAAATCCAGATTTTAACAAATAATTGCAAAATGCACATAAATTATAACTACATATAACTGAATAGAAAACATAATAGAAGCTACAGTAAAAACTCGAGACTAACGCAGAATTTCATATAAAATTGAAAAATATCTACTGACGTTTTTAATATTGCAATTTCAACACTTGTAATTACTGATGCTCAGATTTACAGAAAACAGAACATACATGACATTTAATTTTATTGCGCAAGGGCCATGTTTTGGCCAAACAGGACATACGTGAAACCAATGAACGGAAGGGGGGGCTTTTTAACCGAGTGAAATATCAGAATGCATGGCAAGAAAGTGTGAATATAACAAGGTGTCAACAAGATGAAATTGTTTCCTGTAATTTATTTATGCAAATATTAAACTGGAGCACACCGCTGTATTCACGATATAAAATTACTGAATTCAAAACAAAACAAAATGGTTTTACAAGACACTACTTCAAACACAGTTTTGTTGTTGTTATACTTGCAAGAACATCAGCTCAAGTTTCCTTTGGCAAGCAAGCCTTGCTTTCTTCTCAGCAAGCTTCACAGCCAAATTTGTCTTACATCGACTCTGCAGCTGCACAGCATATGTTGCTTAAATTTTCTTTCTGCTGATATCTTTCCCCTTCCATTTCTTTGCCACTTTTTTAATCTTTTATTCCCTCAGATGACAATAAATTCATCCATCCTGCTGAAAGAATTTTCAGCCTGAAGACAATGAAAGCTGATATAAAAGCTTTCACTTTTTTAAATAAGTGTTATGTATAACTTTGAGAATATGAATACTTTTGAACACCATGGATCAATTCTTAAAAATTCTCAACTCCATGTTTTTGGAAATTTCCCCCTCCCTTATCAGTATTTATGGAATAAAATGATACTTAACAACAATACTGGGCAGAAGAATCATCGCAAGAAAAAACAATATGCATACAGGATAAATTGAAGTGGAATTCTGTTGTCTTCCCCAAATCATAACAGAAAGGAATGAAATTCCTCGAATCCACTGAAGAATCTCACGTCTGAAGATTACAGGGAAATTTTCGTGCCAACTTTTGTTTTCGTAAATTGTTATCCGCAGTTTCAAGCTGAAATACAAGCATTTATGCAATGAAATGATATTTAACAACAATGCTGGTCAGATGCAGCATCACAAGAAAAATATTACGATTACGGGGAAAATCTTCACTCCATTTAACTTCCGTTTTCGAAAGTTTTAAAAGACAAAACACAGTCCCCAGGTGGAAAACGTCCCCCGCCCCTCCAAATTTCTCTTCAATTTTGCATCGATCTCAAAAAGAACCAAAACGATGACAAACAACCCACACCCCAAAAAAATGGAAGAATCTCATGCATGACAGAATTATGAAAACATGGAGGCTGACATCACATTCTAAAGAAATGTGTGTGTTAAATTCAGCAGTTAATAATTAATGAAGAATAAGAAAGCTTGACACTGAAATAGCCTATTTGGTTAACAGGCTCTTGTTACTAATTATTTATTGAAGCAGCAGTGACATGTACAGTCTTTTCAGCAATCGGACTGAATTACTTTTAGCTAACCTACATTTAAAAATTATTTTAAAACATGATATTGATTTCTAAACTGAGCTTTTACATTCTGTGACCACAGAGTGCTTCACAATCAATTGAGCATTTTCTTATACTGAGTATTTTTTTTAAATCAGCAAATTTATGAGACAGGTGCAAGCTAAAGAACTGATGTAAAAAAAAAAAAAAAAAAAAATGTTCACACACTATTTAAGCTTTTAATATTAGTAGCATTCTACAATATAGACATGTTTTGCATTTATGTATATTTGGTTGGTTGGTTGGTTGGTTGGCAGATATTTATGGTGCAAGGGCCATACTTGGCCAAAAAGTGCCAAACACAAGATCATCAAATGAAATATCTTAAAAGCATCATACAAAAGTTAAAAGCAGGCTGATGTGGTAATACTGAAAAATGAGAATGAGGAAAACATTAAAATCTAGACAAGGTTAAAGGTAATATGTTTAAAAAACAAAAAGACAGCGGTTTTATCGCAATGGTCACTAAATAATGTCTGCAGCGAAGCTGCGCTGTCGTCCAACAAATGAAAATGAAGAAAACAATGATCACAGAAACAAACACAAGTACACAGAACATGAACGACAGTGAGACAACAGTTGCACGTTTCGCACATTGGAGCAGTGGGTAAAACAACAGTGCCCGATTCGGAGACACGCAAGGACAACTTCCTCACGATGATTCCTCTGCAAACTAGATTTCCATAATCTGACCTGTGGTCTGATAGAAAGAAGCTTGTTGCTGCCCTGTTGAGAACACCAGGACTGCCACTCATGCATGATAAATGGATGGAAGGACAAATATCTCAAAAGAAGAGCAGCAGTCAAGTGATTGGAAAAGAAGAAACAGACCTGGTGGAGAAATCCGCCAGCTCGTTACCCCAAATCCCAACACGTGTATATTTGGAAAAATTACAGTTAAATAAGTGAAAAAAAAAATGTCTACACCTGGATTCTTTTAACTTGTCCAACTGTGTCTGATTCAAAATTTTGTAAAAAGCATTTTTAGAGTTAATATTTCACAATAAAATTTAAGAAATCATCCTTCTTCCCTAAAAGTGCTTGCTATCATTAAATGTCACCCATTCATAAAATTAATTTAATGATACAAAACATTTGTTACAGTATTTACCCAAGAGAGTTTTGGCATGGCAGACTGGTCAACTGCTTAGGAGCTAGTTGGGCTTTTTACTTTTGTTATACCTCGTTCTTTTTTTCTTTTTCTTTGCTATCATTCAGTTTTAGTGATCTACAACAATAATTCAGGATTTCAATAAATCTTTTCTTACAGACCAGTTGGGCTTGCATCTATGTTCAACTAAGGGCACCTTTGATTCAGCTGAAAAAATAGCTTTAATGACACCAAAAATTAAGGCTTTTTAACTAATTGGGAGGTAGACAAATAGGGAGGGAGAAATATGTTGTATGATTCAAACTGATCCCTGTAAGTGAAGGCATGAAAATATTATGCAACACCACTATTGTTACTTTTATGTACTACATTTGCTTACTTGAAAAGCTGCATAAAAATTACAATTATTCAGTCATTAGCTGTTTGAGTTTTTTTTTTTTTTGTTTTACTATGCTTGAACAATTACTAACACTTTTGGAGATAAAGTAAAAAGCTGTTCTATTTTTTGGCCCTTGTCTGGATTAGTGGAGAATTGGGTGGCCGAGACAAAAGTACCACCTCACAGACATTCCTCACCACCTAGCTATAATATTTTTCTAATAAGAATACTACATTAAATAAGCAATACTACATCGACAAAGGTGTTTTAGGTAGCCAAGTAATCTGAGATGCTGGTTACTGACCATTCATCTAAGATGGGCTTGGGTTGAAGTCCCAGATAAAACTATATATATGGGTGGTGTGTAGATCTTACAGAACGGCTCTTTCACTTCCCTGGAACCAGTAGCCCTAAATTAGGTACAAGAGCTTATATAGCCCTTGGAGTGGTCATTAAAAAACAGTAACAAAACAAACAAAGAAAACCTCACAGAAATATATTGCTTCAGAAATACAATAGGATTAAAATAAAATTCCCACTGTTATACTAGTTTCAATAAGGCATATATTCAAAGTTTATGAAATAATTAATGACCATGGTAGATTTCAAAAGGTTATTTACACAGCATAAAATACCCCAAAACATCAGTGATGTTCCATAACAGCATAATCATGTATCACCTACTTTTTGAAAATTTTGAGAGAGAGAGAGAGAGAGAGAGAGAGAGAGAGATCATCGGTCCCTAATTACAGTAATACTTCTGCAAATGGCAGATGTACCAGCATCACATCAATATTTTAATTTTAAACGGCAGCAACTCTGAAAAAAGCAAACCTGATATAAGAACAATGTGAAAATACTGGTAGTAGTTAGAGAAAAATGTTATTAATGGTATTAAGAGTGAACAAAATGGCCCTCAAATTGTTGTTAACAAAAAGTTAACGGAAAAAACAATTGAAAAATGTCTTTCAATCACTGAACTGGGAAAACAAAGGGATAAAGATTAATGGAGATTATCTAACTCACCTTCGTTTTGCTGATGACAGTCATTTTTGCAACTACCCTATCAGAGCTGCAGAGTATAATCCAGAAACTTGCTGACAAGAGTAAAGAAGGGGGATGAAAAATGAACTTTCAGAAGACAAAAGTGATGTACAATGCTTTTACAAGAAATGAAGATTTATCGATTGATGGAGAAAAGCTGGATATAACAGACATGTATGTTTATCTTGGACAGCAGATATCAAGTGAGGGTCACATTGATGAAGAAATTAATCGGTGTAAAAAACTTGCCTGGAGAGCTTTTGGAAGAAACAGCATTATTTTCAAGAGCAATATGCCATTGTGTCTTAAAAGAAAAGTGTTTGATCAATGCATCCTTCCAGTGCTTACGTATGGTGCAGAGACGTGGACCTTAACTAAAAGAAACATACAAAGGCTGCAGACAACTCAAAGTAGCATGGAGAGGTGCATACTTGGTGTAACCAGGAGAGATAGGAAGAGGAACTCGTGGATCCGAAAAATGACAAGAGTGGAAGACATCATGATCAGAGTTAAATCCCTGAAATGGCAATGGGCTGGACATACTGCCAGAAGGACAGACCATCGATGGATGGCCGAAATTTTAAATTGGATTCCAAGGGACAGGAAAAGACCCAGAAGAAGACCACATGGGAGATGGGTGGATGCAATTCGAAAGTATGCAGGAGTAACATGGAGGAGACTGGCACAAGACAGACCGTTGTGGAAGAAACTTGGGGAGACCTTCATCCAGCAGTGGATTGAAAATGGTTGACAATGATGATGATGTTACAGAGACAAAGCTAATTTTAAGGTGTCTCAAAATCATATTTTTTAAATAAAGAAGCAATTAAAATTTTAACAAATCCCAGGAGCTAACAATAGTCCCCTTCAACCACCTCTGGTTAAAGAGTTCCTGCAATGCATTAATATGTTTTGAGGACTGTATTTAGCTGAAGCATCACCAGAATATGAAATTAGTGTTATGTAAAAAATTATATTGAGAAACATACAAACAAAAAGGAAGCAACAGGGAAAGTGCGGTGACAGAGGTAGAACATTTAAGTAGAAACAGATGGAAACAAAAGCGAGAGAGAGTAAAAAAGACAGAAAACAGAAAAAGTGCAAGAACATACAAATTTCATGTGACGAGAAAATCTCTGCAACCACAATACAAAATGAGATAACTGCCAAAACACACTTGACAATCCATCCATCCAAAGCAAGTAATTAACATTTAAAAACTTCCTCTAAAAGAATACTACCTGGGCAGCTAGAAGTCCCACTGGTTCACCAGGTTGAGCAAGTGATTTCAGTGCCCTGTAATGTATCATTTGGCGAAACATTTCAGGGTTAACTGATTTTCCAGGTTCCCACTCATCACTTATGTTGCCATGTGGATTGTTTTTAATATACTGTTCAACAGTGTTGTCCATCAGCTCTGATACACATCCAAAAGTTAAATCTGGCCTTACAAATGAAGTCAAAGGATCAGGACACTTTTTTGTGCTTTTTCGACCTGTAATTACAAAAATAAGAACTACACAATCTAACCTTGATAATATACTCACATATATTTCAGAACAGCTGCACTGAAGAAGTACTCGCCCTCCAATTAAAACAAACTCTTGTACCACAGTTTCATTACATTATAGTTTTGGTGATGCCAAAATAGACAACAATAGCTTATGACTGGAAAATTTCAAAGTGTGCAATGTTGTTGTGCACTGACAATGCAGTCCTAATATCTGAGAGTAAAAGTAGATTGCAGATTATGTTTTCTTAGTTCAACAAAGTGTGAATGAAATTCAAACTCAGTACAAATATGAAAAAAAATCAAAATCATCTGGTTTGCAAGTGAGAAGGCTTTACTCGGATATATTTACTTAATTCTGCTTTCACTTGAAGAACTTTCATTTAATCTTATTTGAATTCTTCAGGTGTAAACAAAACTTTTAATAATACTTCTATACATTGAGAACAGGCCTTGAAAAAAATCCAGATGCCAGAAATGTCTGTAAAACCAAAAGAAAAGCTACTAAAGAACCTTACAGTAATGCACAAGACAAGATGGAAATAAAAAATGTTGTATATCAAATTCCACTGGACAACAACAGTAATTATACAAAGCAAACACCTTGAAAATTGAAAATCAGAATTAAGGAACATGAAAAGGCTAAAAATTAAAAAATAGTGTATTGACAAATCACATATAGTTATGCAAATGTAAACCTTCATGGGGAAAAAATAAAATATTGGACTATGAACCTCATAAAAATAAAAGCCTAATTAAAGTAAGTTTCTACATCCCCCCCAAAAAAAAAAAAAAAAAATTCCACCAATAAACCTTCAAAACTTATGTTTAATACAACTTAAAAATAAAAAATAACAGAATTACAAAATTTGCAATGAAAACGTTTCAGTTTAATAACTGGTAACAGCAAGGGGAGCCTAGCAACAAAATTTAAATTCTTCAGGTTAAACAGAAATTTTGATAATACTTCTGTACATTGACAATAGGATTTGACAAAAATCCAGAGGCCATAAATGTCTGTAAAACCAAAAGAACTCAGAAGAAGGGAAGATTAAATGAAAGTTCAAGTGAAAACAAAATTATGATAAACTGTTATTACTTATCTCAAAGACTAGTCTTGTGACGATTATATATAGATTAAGATAATACAATGTAGTTGTCACAAATGTTTATTTTCTCAAGCCGACCATGGTTTCGCTGGGTATTGACCTAGCTTCATCAGGACGAATGGAACGTAAATATTCAAATTGTATATGACATCATAAATGGTGTTTACAGTCACATGTTTTGGTTAGATGCTTCCACGCGTTTGATAGAAATGGCGTGAATGCCATGTCATTAACAAGTTACGAAGACTTCTGATATATATGAAAAGCTTCCAAAAGATTAAGTTTGGAGGTTGAATCTGGTTTGTCAATAAGTTTTGCTTCTTCAAAGAGAAATTTGTGGTACATTTCGTAACAGTGTTTAGCCATCGATGACTTCTTTAGGTCACAATTCCGAATGTAGGTCTTGTGCTCCTTCAATCGAAAACGCAAGGCTCTACGGGTCTGTCCTATGTACGAAGCGCCACATTCACATGGAATTTGATAAATTCCCTATGAGTTTTTGTCTTCAACATAGTCCTTTGATCCTAAAAATCTCATTTTATTTATGGGTTTAAAAATCACCTTAAAATTAAAGGTTTTGAGAATTTTTGTAATTTTGAAGGTAATGTCACGGGAAAATGGAATAATGGTAAAATTCCCTCGCAATGGGCGCATCACAGAAGTTAATGTGTTTTCACTTGAAGAATGAGATTTTTAGGATCAAAGGACTATGTTGAAGACAAAAACTCATGGGGAATTTATCAAATTCCACGTGAATGTGGCGCTTCGTACATAGGACAGACCCGTAGAGCCTTGCGTTTTCGATTGAAGGAGCACAAGACCTACATTCAGAATTGTGACCTAAAGAAGTCATCGATGGCTAAACACTGTTACGAAAAGGACCACAAATTTCTCCTTGAAGAAGCAAAACTTATTGACAAACCAGATTCAACCACCAAACTTAATCTTTTGGAAGCCTTTCATATATATCAGAAGTCTTCGCAACTTGTTAATGACATGGCATCCACGCCATTTCTATCAAACGCGTGGAAGTATCTCACCCAAACACGTGACTGTAAACACCATTTATGATGTCATATACAATTTGAATATTTACGTGCCATTCGTCCTGATGAAGCTTGGGTCAATACCCAGCGAAACCATGGCTGGCTTGAGAAAATAAACATTTGTGACAACTACGTTGTATTATCTTAATCTATATATAATCGTCACAAGACTGTTGTAGTCTTTGAGATAAAGAATCTTCAGTTTCACGGACTTCCAGACTACACCGGTGCGTAAGTATAGGTCTGTGCATCTTAAACGGAAGCCTTTTCAACATCCTATTGGCTACTTCAAATTCAACTTTTAACATATATGACCACTTTGAAAAGTACGATCAATCGTTTTTCAAAACTGAGAATAAAGAAGTTCAGATTACTGAACCATTTGAATTTCTTACAACGATGCAAAAGACATCACATCTTACCGAACTTTATATCCTTGAAATGTAACCTAATACCTACTCAGAACGTAACAAGAGCAGTTAGCAATGCTTCTTTTGCGATTCTTAGAGCTGTTATTAAGGACACTCGGAAGGACATTGCAAAGGTGGAACATGAACTTTATGATCTACATCTTTGGCTAGCTAACAAATTAGCAGATTTTGATACTTTAGGCAAAAACACCTCAGTTCGTAGTATCAACATATCATCGAATCACAGAATTTCCCTCGAAAGAAAATTCCAAAATTTGATAGCAGGTAATAAGAATAAACAGGCTTATACTAATAGTAATAATAACGGAATAGTGTATCCAGATAATGAAGTGTTTGTCAACTTGTCCAGTCATAGTTTCACTGAAATTCAGAAGAGGACTTTACGATATAATTCTAATTTTGCTATCTCAAGAAAGATACCGGTATCAGACATAGTTGCTTCGGTTGAAGAATCTCTAATACAAAGCAGTCTCAACTTTGAAGAAAAAGAAATATTTAGACATTGTATCAGCCAAGTGATAACCGCAAATCACGCTACATTACCTAGACCAAATTTAACCACCAAAGAAATTAATACGCTTAAAGAATTGCGCTCAAATTCAAATTTAATCATTACTAGAGCTGACAAAGGAGGCCAGGTGGTTGTGTTAGATAAAAATCATTATGATAACAAAGTCAAAAATCTTATTTCGGATGAACCTTACAAAGAAATAAAGAATGATCCTTCAGATAAACAATTGAAAGAAATACAGAAATTAATCAAAAACTCAGAAACTCTGAGCCAAAACATAAAAAACAAACTAAAACCTTCATACGCCCGTTGTGCGAGATTCTATGCTCTCCCTAAAATACATAAATCTGGAATTCCTTTCCAGCCTATAGTAAGTAATATCGGCACAGCAGCATATAAGTTATCGAAGTTCTTATCTTCTAAATTATCTACCTTGGCCACTCCAAACGAAACATCTGTGAAAAATTCCATTGAGTTTACCAATCGACTTAAACTACACCCATACATAGATCAACTAACGCTATCCTTTGATGTGGTATCTATGTTCACCAATGTTCCAGTAAAAGGAGCTCTGGAATCCCTAAAATCAAGTCTTGTAGAGCATCATTACAGCCAACCTGAAGTTGAGGAAACAACAAGACTAGTGGACATTTGCATAAAACAGAACAGATTTACTTTCCGTGGAACGTTTTATGAACAGACGGAAGGTCTAGCCATGGGCAGCCCACTGTCATGTATATTATGTGAAATCTACTTGTGTTGATTTGGAGAAAACTTTTCCAACTCGTGAAATTTGACTTATGGATACGATATGTAGACGATACTTTCGTTCTATGGAAGGGAAAACATTCTGAAATTCCGGAATTAGTCAAATTTATAAATTCCATTGATCCTCACATTCAGTTCAGCTACGAAACTGAAAACAACGGATGCCTACCATTCCTTGATGTCCTGGTAACTCGCTTAAATCAATCTCTCGCAACCACAATTTATCGGAAGCCATTCGCTATTTTTTCACCTCCACATGCCAAGTCTAATCACCCTTATCAACAAAAACTCAGCGCCTTTTACAGTTGCGTATATCGCGCGATACATATATGTTCAGATAAGGACAGTTTGGAAAAAGAACTTTATTTCCTTAAACGTGTTGCAGTACAGCGAGGATACAACCCTTCCATTATAGACAAGGCTCTAACAAAATTCCGGAAACTGAAGCCCACCTCCACATTAACTCCTGTGATGCGCCCATTGCGAGAGAATTTTGCCATTATTCCATTTTCCCGTGACATTACCTTCAAAATTACAAAAATTCTCAAAACCTTTAATTTTAAGGTGATTTTTAAACCCATAAACAAAATGAGATTTTTAGGATCAAAGGACTATGTTGAAGACAAAAACTCATAGGGAATTTATCAAATTCCATGTGAATGTGGCGCTTCGTACATAGGACAGACCCGTAGAGCCTTGCGTTTTCGATTGAAGGAGCACAAGACCTACATTCGGAATTGTGACCTAAAGAAGTCATCGATGGCTAAACACTGTTACGAAATGTACCACAAATTTCTCTTTAAAGAAGCAAAACTTATTGACAAACCAGATTCAACCTCCAAACTTAATCTTTTGGAAGCTTTTCATATATATCAGAAGTCTTCGTAACTTGTTAATGACATCGCATTCACACCATTTCCATCAAACACGTGGAAGCATCTAACCAAAACACATGACTGTAAACACCATTTATGATGTCATATACAATTTGAATATTTACGTGCCATTCGTCCTGATGAAGCTAGGTCAATACCCAGCGAAACCATGGTCGGCTTGAGAAAATAAACATTTGTGACAACTACGTTGCATTATCTTAATCTATATGTGGACAAGTGAATTCAATGAACAACTACAAGATTATTAGCACGGTAATCAGAATAGCCTGAATTGCCCTAGTGAACTATTCAACATGTAACATCATATCAGAAAACCTGAAAATCAGTATATCACATGTTGAACAGTACACTAGGCAATTCAGGCTATTCTGATTACCATGTTAATAATCCTGTAGTTGTTCCCTGTGTTTGTGAAGAACATTTCTTCCATAATTTCTATATCTGAGATAACGGTGATTTATTATACTATGAGGAAGCATCTGCTTGCTTTGACTGGCAAAAATCTGAAGTTCTTCAGATTCCTCATCCTCAGATACTTGGAACTTTGTTGTCCTGGGCATTGTGACATTAGCATGCTCAAACGGAAATCAGAAGATACAGGTTTAATTCCTGCTTCAGGACGTTACAATTTTCAAGTTTTCCGATATGAAGTTACATGTTGAAAGTAAACTAGGCAATTCAGGCTAGAGGTCTGTACGAACCTTAATTTGGAAAGTCCAGTCTGGTTCAGTCTGTTTTGGATTTTAATCAAATGCTCTCTGCCACTTATTGTAAATAATACAAGGCTTCCTCTGGAGCTTTTCAATCTGTGGTGCGCAAAGCATTTTTTAACGGCCAGCAAGACGCACACAAAGGAAATTCTAAAATGGAAAAAGAATACTTTTTCGGAACGAAAAAATAAATATCCAAGTATTTAGGGTACATGGACTTCGAATTCCCAAATCTGCTATGAGCTATGCTGAGATACAGATACCTACTTCAGACTTCTTCGTAACATACACCGAAGAGACAAAAAATGTTGTGACCACCTGCCTAATATGATGTTGGTCCTCCACATGCAGCCAAAAAAGCTTTTACCTGGCAGAGCATGGATGCTACAAGATTTCTAAAAGCGTCTTGTGGCATATGGTACCAACATATTATCAGAAGAACCTTTAACTCAACTCTTGCAAGTTATGTGGTTGAGCTGCCGCAGATTGAATTTGCTGTTCCAACACAAACCACATACACTTGATTGGACCACTGTCTGGGAGTTTTGGAGGCCAGGGCAATACCTGGAGGTCTTCGGCCTCATGTTCCGTGAACCATTCTCAAACGAACCAGGCAGTGTGGCATAGCACATTATTCCGCTGAAAAAAGGCAATACTAGAGGGAAATACCATTGCCATTAAAGGATGTACCTGGTCTGCAATGATGTTTAGGTAAGTGGTAGACATCATAGTTTCCTGCACATGAATGACTAGACACAAGGTTTCCCAGTGGAACATTGCCCAAATCATTACACTTCCGCCATTGGCTTGTTTTCATTCCACAGTGCATCCTGGTGCCAACACTTCTCCAGGTAAATGACACACATGTGCACTGCATTCCACAAGACGCAACAGCAAACAAGATTCATCGGACCAGATAACCTTTTTCCAACCATTCAAGGTCCAGTTTTGCACACCCATTGTAGGCGCTTTTGACAGCGAGAGGTTGGCATGGGAACTTAAAGCGACCTGTGGATAAGCAGCCCCATTTTCAGCATTTAATGCAGGGTTTGAGAAATCTTCACAAAACTTAGGAGCCACGCCAAAAAAATCTATGAGCCAGTGGACGAGGCCCCTTAAGACACTTAAAAAAAAAAAAAAAAAAAACTTTTTGAAATGAACTTCCCATTTATTTGTTATCAATGGACATTGTACAATCTAATTCTTAAAGATTCTGAGGCTAAACACTTATGGGAAAATAACATATCTTTATGGTTTATGGCACTACGTCCACGAACATGATGAACAGCTTTGGTTTGATAGTACCAATGATCGACAGCTTTGTCTGGCACAAAGTTCTCCAAACTCGGTCCATTCAGGTTAATCATCATAAGGCTGTGCAAGCTTGACACTTTCATTCAGTTTTGAAATTTATTTTTTATTAAGTTCATCAATACAAAAACCTGTTTCTGTGGTGGAATCGTGTGCTGTCTTCACGGAGCTACCAATTGCCACAACTGGCGGAAAGCACCACTGCATTCTGGGATTAAATGCACCGTGCACTGCAGTAGGACTTTATGGACGATGAAGCTGGGGCGACAACCCATAGAACCAAGCAACTGAGGGGCATTCGCTGAAACTGGGATTCTCTTTCCCTTGTGAAAATATACATTGATTTTAATTGAAATTAAAGTATTAACTGCATAAATAATAGGCTTTTTATATATACATTAAAAAATTAGCGCAACTTCAGACTTTTGAGTTATTTTAGGGCAACTGTGCTTAGGGCACCATGCCCAATTTTTCAGTCGCCATGGCGACCTGGCACCCGGGATTTTTCAACTCTGATTTAATGTACTGCGCATTGTGACACATTACTCCCATCACCAACATTCAAATTACCATTGAGTTACGCCACAGTACCCCTTCTGTTGGCTCGTACCATGTGGGCCTTGCTAATTTTGTACCATAGCCTTTGTTCACCTCTAGCATCAATGAGCCGTGGTCAGGCACACAAGTTACAGGCAGTTCATGGTTTTTCCCTTCTCAGACCATCTTTTGAAGGTACTGACCATGGCTGACCATGAGCACCTCACAAGCCTTGCCATCTCAGAAATGCTCTGAAAATAAATCATCATCATCATCATCGTCAACCATTATCAATCCACTGCTGGACGAAGGTCTCCCCAAGTTTCCTCCACAACGGTCTGTCTTGTGCCAGTCTCCTCCATGTCACTCCCGCATATTTACGAATTTCATCCACCCATCTCCCATGTGGTCTTTTTCTGGGTCTTTTCCTGTCCCTTGGAATCCAATCTAAAATTTCGGCTGTCCATCTATGGTCTGTCCTTCTGGCAGTATGTCCAGCCCATTGCCATTTCAGGGATTTAACTCTGATCATGATGTCTTCCACTCTCGTCATTTTTCGGATCCACGAGTTCCTCTTCTTATCTCTCCTGGTTATACCAAGCATGCACCTCTCCATGCTTCTTTGAGTTGTCTGCAGCCTTTGTATGTCTCTTTTAGTTAAGGTCCACGTCTCTGCACCATACGTAAGCACTGGAAGGATGCATTGATCAAACACTTTTCTTTTAAGACATAATGGCATATTGCTCTTGAAAATTATGCTGTTTCTTCCAAAAGCTCTCCAGGCAAGTTTTGTACGCCGATTAATTTCTTCATCAATGTGACCCTCACTTGATATCTGCTGTCCAAGATAAACATATGTATCTGTTATCTCCAGTTTTTCTCCATCAATCGATAAATCTTCATTTCTTGTAAAAGCATTGAACATCACTTTTGTCTTCTGAAAGTTCATTTTTAATCCCACTTCTTTACTCTTGTCAGCAAGTTCCTGGATCATACTCTGCAGCTCTGATGGGGTAGTTGCAAAAATGACTACGTCATCAGCAAAACGAAGGTGGGTTAGATAATCTCCATTAATCTTTATCCCTTTGTTTTCCCAGTTCAGTGATTGAAAGACATTTTCCAATGTGGCATTAAAGAGCTTCGGAGATATGGTGTCACCTTGTCTCACTCCCTTTCCAATTTTTATGTGTGTTGTATTTTCAAACAGCCGAATCTTTGCACTTGCATTTTCATAGATGTTATTAATAATATTAATGTATGCATCTTCAATACCGCAGGATTTCAGAGCCGTGGTAACTGCTGATGGTTTCACCGAATCAAAGGCTTTTTCATAATCGATAAAAGCCATGCACAATGGAAGTTCATATTCCCTCGCTCTTTCAATCAGTTCTCTCAGTACGTGGATATGATCTATTGTGCTGTAGCCACTCCTGAATCCAGCCTGTTCTCTCGGTTGAGCCATGTCCAGTGTTACCTTCAAGCGGTGTGAAAGAACTTTAGTGAAGATTTTATAAGCCACTGATAGGAGGCTGATAGGTCTGTAGTTCCTGAGATCCTCAATGTCACCTTTTTTATGTAGCAGGATCATTGTAGCGTTGTTCCAATCCTCAGGAATCTTCCCTTCATTAAGGCATCGAGTGAAAGTTTGGGCGAGTACTGTTTCAATTTCTCCACTTGCTTCTTGTATGATGTCTATAGTAATTCCATCTTCTCCTGGAGCTTTCCCCCGCTTCATGTTCTTGATTGCATGAGCAACTTCTGCTGGGAGGACTGGAAGAACTCTGGTACCTTTCATGATGTCTGGAGTACATGTATCATCCCTTTCATATAATTTGGAGTAGAAATCTTTCACTACAGTAATTTAAGATGTTGGCCATTTAAAAAGGAAAACCCTGCTTCAGGGGGGCGACTGGATCCAATCCTGATGCACATATCACTAAGCTGTTCTATGATATTCAGGTTAGCTCCTCAAAGAAAGTACTAACTGTTGCCTTTCGAAACGTCACCATTTACAGAAATCTCGGCACACAGCTCGAGCTTCACTAGCATCCATCAAAAAGACCATTTGTACTTCATACTCATTATCTTTTTCTCATGCAAACATTCCTGAATCTAGTCCTCCCATGATTTCCTTGGCCTCCCTCTTTCTTTCTTTCTTTCTTTCTTGCCACTTGGGCTGAAAAATTGTCTTAGTAAGCATCTCATCACTCATTCTTTCAACATGGCCGAACCACCTAGAATATTAGTCTCCACCATACTAACAGCATTTTGCCTCACATTACACAACTGCAACACATCTTCATTCCTCACATGATCAGAGCGGGTCTTGCTACAAACCCCCATAAGTAACGCATCTCTCCAGCACAAGGTATATCAGTGGTGGACGATTTTAGTGAGAGATGGGTTTGCCTCCACGGGGTGCTCCACTGGGCAGTATAATATTGTTGAGGCATCAGCTAGTTTTGTCTGATATTGGCCAAAAGACTCCAACTAATGCTGTCTAGAAAGATCAAGGACATGACAGTAGAGAGACAAGTTCCCTCTGTTTGTGACATTACTCTCAGATCAGATCATATGTAGAGGATTTTAGGAATAGAGTGTCTGACCCCAGGTCTTAAACAACCCTTAGAAATAGGAAGCTAGGAAATTGGGGCTAGAGTGCCCGATATGAAAGTGACATGGAAGCGAGGTAGAAAGGGGAGAAAGACACCCTTATTTATTACCGAGGGGCCAGTACCCGGGGTCCGACGGCTTAACGTGCCCATCCGACGTACAGCGGATATTTAGTGGATCGAGAGTTCGTACCCAAGGTCTTCTCCATGGCAGTCACAAACATTGCCCACTAGTAGGCAACCCGCGGCCAAGTGACATCACTCTCATGTTACACGGCCCGATATGTCAGTGTTGTGTTGATGTCATGTCCAACAGCGTTGGAAACTTTGGTTTTTGTGTGACATCACTAAAAGGGGGAACTCATCTCTAATGTCATGGCCTTCTACTTTCTAAATGGCCTTGCTCCAACTGACTGGGTTTTGTTCCAGAACCCTTAGGTGGAATGACCAACTGGAACCATCAGCTATGAACTGATTACCCACACTGATATCCTTTATGATTATTATGACTCTAAGAAAGAATTTAAAATGTTGTTAGTGAGGTGGAGATAAATATTCTGAGGTGAGTTTAGCCATGTTGAAAGAATGAGTGATGAGATGCTAATTAAAACAATTTATCCAGCTCAAATGGCAGGAAAGAAAGGTAAAGAAAAACCACAAAATCAAGCGAGGACCAGATTCAGGAATGCCTGCGATAGAAAAAGATCCTGAGAATGATGTACAAAAGTTCTTGGGTGAAACATGTGATGGATGTCAGTGAAGCTTGAGCTGTGTGCTGATATTACTGTAAATTGGGGTATTTGATGCGTCGACAGAACGTAAAACCTCATGCCATTGGTAAATTTGGTTTGGTAGATGATCTTTTTTTGAGGAGCTTACCTCTGAATTTTGCAGAACTGCTTGGTGATATATTTAAATGTTTCATAATTTTCCTCTAGAAGGCGTTTTACTTAAGCAAATATTACCTTATATCCATGATGAGACAACAGATTTTTGTAAAAGTACAATTCCTGTCTACAGGAAATATTTATTACTAATATGCAAGTGAATATTCACAGCCCCTAGGAAAATTCATTTCTAACCAATTTATGTTACATGTCATTTTAACTTTAGCACATATTAAATAAAGTGAAACGAGAGAAGAAATTCTATGAACAAAATCTTGATTTTACCTGTCTGCTACGATTCGCAACTTTTCATCTTCAGATTTTTTACCAAATTTTCTATGCCACCGAGAAATCTAAAAAGAGAAAATGCATACATTAAAACATTAAATATACAAAAAATCTGTGTTTAAAATTTATTTTCTTGCAAAATAAATCATTTTAATACAAATTACCAAATCACAAAAACCATAACAGGTCTTCAGTGGCTCAAATCCATGATTCTTGTTGGATCTGCCAACAATGGAAGTGCTCTGCAGAGTGAGCCAACCATCAGCAAGTAAAAAATTGAGAGAGTTCCGTAATATTCTGTATATACACAGGGGCCCCGCTGCCGATTGCATTTTGCAATTTGCAAAAAAGAAATCGTTTTGGCAATGGAAAACAAATTTTGGCAAATATCTTTTTGTACTGTTATAATACATTGGTGAAAAAGAATTAATTTGGCAAAAACTTTAAAAAAGCCAGTACAACCCCTGTACCTACAGGCCAGTACAACCCCTGTACCTACGTTGTCCACTCCCTGTACCTACAGGGAGTGGACAACGAAACTGAAACACATGGGTTTAGGACACAACAATTTATTAGTACGGTGTAGGGCCTCCTTTGGTGGCCAATGCAGCTGCCATTTGTCGTGGGAAAGACTGATACAAATCCTGCACAGTGGCCAGAGGAATTTGAAGCCATTGCTCTTGCATAAAAGTGGCTAGTTCACGACGTGATGCTGGTGGAGGAAAACGTTTCCTGGCTCGCTCCTACAGAACACCCCACAAAGGCTCAATAAAGTTCAAGTCGGATGACTGTGCAGGCCATGACAGATGTTCAACCTTTTCCTTGCTTAGTAAACCACTCTTCCACCAGTTTGGCTCTGTGTATTGGTGCATTATCATCCTGATACATGGCACCACCGTTAGGGTACAATGTTTGAACCATTGGGTGCACCTGGTCCTCCAGAATTGTCCCATAGTCCTTGGCAGTGATGTGCCCCTCAAGAACAATCAGCGGGCGGACAGACTGCCATGATATTGCGGCCCGATCCACCTCCTTGTTTTACTGTGGGCAATAAGCAGTTCAGGTAGAAAGCCTGTGAGGGATGTCTCCACATGTAAACTCTCCCGGTTGTGGGAAAGACAGTGAAGAACAATTCATCGGAGAACAATACACATTTCACGCTGTCGAACATCCACAATTTGAGTTGCTGGCACCATTGCAACTGACGTTTGGCACTCACAATAGTGATCCAGGATTTGACGATAGCAACACGACTACGAATGTTGACATGATGAAGCTCCCTACAAAGAGTTTTGATGAAAACAGCTGAGTCACGGTGCGTATTCAACTCTGCAGTGAGTTGGGCAGCTGTGGATTTATGTTTTTTTTGGCTACTATCTGTGTTTAGCACCTGGACGTCCCTGTCAGACAGCTTCCTCTTACCTCGATGGTTACTCCTATTGGATGTGGTTCTTCCCTCTTGTTGGTATGCCGACATGACCCTGGATATCATGGCTCATGATACACCACAAAGACTTGCTGTCTTAGACACAGATGCACCAGTGAGACGGCACCAACAATCTGTCCTCTTTGAAACTCGGATATGTCTCCAATTATGTTCTGTGGATCACACTTTTTGACATCCCAACTAAGCTACTGCTCTGTTAATGAAACCTTCACACCCTGCTCTTGTTGATCGACTGCGAAACAGATGCAAGCTGGCCACCAGGTAGGCCGTGACACCTGGGGTGCTACTTGTGCAGGTGTTTCAGTTTCGTTTTCCACCCGTGTGCGTGTGTGTGTGTGTGTGTGTGTGTGTGTGTGTGTGTGTGTGTGTGTGTGTGTATATATATATACTATTTGGTGGGTCCCTAAGAGCTGAAGATCCTATCTACATACACAGTTTTGCATCTTGTCAATTCACACATTTTTTGGCTTACCAGGTAGTTGATTAACCGTGACCACCTTTTATATCAGTGTATATATTTGGGTTCTTGTGGGTGCTCTGTTCAGTTCTGTTTGAATTTTGTCATGGCAGGTTTTGTTCTGCCGGTAAGCTTTTAATTACTTTTTTTAGTTTTAAAAATTCGATTCTTGGAATTTTGTGCTTATTAGAATTTGAATTTGTGGTCTAGGGAGCATGACCAACCGACAATTTGGCTTGCCTTGTAGTTTTGTTGGTACTAGAAAGGCCACTTCCACAGGTTGATGCTCTCCTGATGACGGCAACCTATTTTAGTTTTCACTTGTTTTGAAGTTCCTTTTTTAAAAAAAAAATTTTTGTATTTTGTTATGTAATGTTTTCATTCTATATATGCTTCTACATGAGGTTTAGCTGCCTTTGGTGCTTCTCATGATGTGTTAAAATAAAAAAATAATTTATTTATAAAGTATTTTTTTTGTTTTATTTATGTACTGTTTAATATATATATATATGAACGATTCATCGGAGAACAATACACATCTCTTTCCCACGACAATATATATATATTTTTTTCACCAATAACTTTATTAAACAATGCATTCACTGTTTTGTTCCACTACCTTCTACCATTTTTCAGGCAACTTCATAATCCCATCTGCCCAAAACCTTTTATCTTTTGAGCAAAGAACTGTTCCAGGTGCCTTTTGCAGTCTTCCAGGGAATTGAAATTTTTTTCCATTAAGAGAATTTTGTAAAGATCGAAATAAATGGAAATCCGAAGGTGCAATGTCTGGTGAATACAGAGCATGAGTCAGAACTTCCCAGCCAAGCTGTAACAGTTTTTGCCTGGCCATCAAAGAAACACGCAGTCTTAGGTTATCCTGATGAAAGATTATGCGTTTTTTGTTGACTAATTCCAAATGCTTCTCGTCGAGTGTTGCTTTTATTTGGTCTAATTGGGAGCTGTACTTGTTGGAATTAACCGTTTGGTTGTCTGAAAGGAGTTCATAATAAAGGACTCCCTTCCAATCCCACCATATACACAACATCACCTTCTTTGGGTGAAAACCAGCTTTTGGTGAGGTTGGTGGTGGTTCATTTCGCTTGCCCCATGATCTCTTCCATTCCACATTATTGTAAAGTATCCACTTTTCATCGCCCGTCACAATTTGTTTTAAAAACAGAATGTTTTCATTACGTTTAAGTAGAGAATCACATGCGGAAATACAGTCAAGTAGGTTTGTTTTTTTTTTTGCTTAACTTATGTGGAACTCAAACATCAAAGCAATTAACATAACCAAGCTGGTGCAAATGTTTTTCAATGCTTGATTTGGATATTTTGAGTATGTCAGCTACCTTCTGCGTGGTATAACATTGATTGTTCTCCATTTAATATCTTGATTTGATTGCTATCAACTTCAACTGGTCTACCCAACTGTGGAGTATTGTCCAGCGAGAAATCTCCAGCACGAAACTTCACAAACTACTTCTGACATGTTCGATCAGTCACAGCACCTTCTCTATACACTGCACAAATCTTGTTTTGCGTTTTAGTTGCGTTTTTACCTTTCTTGAAATAATAAAGCATGATACACCGAAATTTTGCTTATGTTCTTCCATCTTCAATATTAAAATGGCTACACAATAATTCACCAATTTTGATAAGTTTTGTTGAAAATGCACGCTGATATGAGAGCTGTCACGATACAATCTAGCAAGATTGTTTCAAATTAGGTTAAAGACAATTAAGCGCTACTAGAGTCATCCTACAGGGAAAAAACAAACGAACTTTTTGGCCAACCCAATATACATGTACACACACATCAGCCACTGAATTAGAAATCTTTATGCAGATGTATGTAAACATCACTAATACAGTGTATATGCAAAATACATGGTTACATGAGTCACCACGTGATCTACACAACTATTTAAGACTGCCGCTCATCAGTAATCATCAGTAGTGTTGAGCACAATGGGAGAAATAAAGGGTCTTTCAAAGTTCAATAAAAGGCTTATTGTGGGCGCTCGTCTGACTGGAGTGATGATTTTGAAAACAGCAGAGCTGGTTGGTTTCTCAAAAGGTGAGATATCTCAGGTCTTCCATCAGAAGAAAAATAATACACATTGCTTGTCTAAGAGGCGTAACTGGCAAAACAACAATCTATCAGGAATGAGATCGCCGTCATCTGAGAAGGACTGTACGGAGAAATAGGACTTCCAGTGTGCAGCAATTGACCGAGACATTCAATGAAAACTCTTCCCTACTCATATCACAGCAAACTATGCGCAGGGAATTGAAGAGGATAGGTATTGACAGTCGCATGCCCATACAGAAACCACTGATTTATGCAAAGAACCAGAAAGTTCTACAGTGGTGTCAGGAGCATCATCATGACTGAATACTGGGGAAAAGTCATGTATTTGGCAGGAGCCCCCATGAAGCAATGGACCCAGCTTGCCTTGTAAACACAACTCAAAATTCTGGAGGTGGTGTCATGGTGTGGAGAATGTTCTGTTGGCATGGAACGGGTCCCCTGATATTGCTGGTAGGTCAGGTGTCCTTCAAGGATCTAAACATTGTTGCTGATCAAGACTATCCTTCAAGGTTGACTTTTTATCCAGCAGGTGACGGCAGTTTCTTGGACAACAATGCTACTGCCCATTGTACAAAATGTGTTCAGTAGTGGTTCAGCAAGTATGACCGCAACTTCGACCATCTTCCCTGGCCACCACAAAACCGGGATCTAAATCCCATTGAGAATGTATGGGACATGTTAAAAAAAACGATCTGGGAGCAAAGTCCTGTTTCGTCAAATCTGAGCCAGTTAAAGGACTGTCTGATGAGAACCTAGTGTGCTGTAGATTTACTCCCAACATCTTGTGGAATCTATACCAAACTGCAAACGTGCTGTAATTTGGGCTAAAAGACGTTCAACCCAATATTGAATAAAAGCTTCTAATTCACTGGCTGCAATGTGCATATGTATATGGCCTTCACAAAAGAAGCATAATGTTCATAAACCGACATCACATCCTTTTTAGTTACAATGTACTTAAAAAAAGTAAAATCAATTTAAGAAAGAATTTTTAAACATACTTGATGCAATCTGCATCACCAATGTAAGGGAAATGAGTGGGAAAGAGGTAGAAGTAATAAATGTAAAGAAAATACATGAAAACGAGGAAGAATAAAAAATAAATAAATCAAGGAATTAGAAAACATCAGCCTACATACGACAGGTATCAATGTGACACCGATATACCTAGCATCAGGAAAATAATTTTATCTTTGTAACAGATGTAACCGCGAGAGAGGGGGGAGGGGAGTAACACACTTTAATTATCTCGGCATGCTCGATTATGGAAGGTTCCAAAAGAAGCTAGACAAGAAATATTAATAGAATTGGCAGAACATGGTGGGAAGTCTCTTTTCATCTGTGTAAGAATACTTTTGCTAAGAAAAAAAGTGACTCAGAGAATTCAACTTGCTGTTTCAAAGCAGTGTTTAGGCCTACCCTCTTTTATGGCAATAACACCTGGATGCAAAGGAAAGGGATCTCTCTGCAGGAGGTTCAGAGCAAGAGAGTTTATAAGAAGAATACTTGGGGGAAATAGGTGAATCCAGTGGCAAAATCAAATGAGTAATGAATACATTAGAACTGAGTTGGGTATTTCTGCACTAGATGAAAAAATTAGTGACACCATAATGAGATGATATGGGCATGTGTCATATAGAAGATAAAAGACTGCATATATAGTCGTTAAGTTTTATAATCTACTGCCACAGACCAATAGTCCAATCTATGAAGTCTGTCACAAACTAAAGAGATGTTTTTAAATTGTGGTGTGGTAACATGAGGCATCAAAACCGCAATGCAGTGTTGACTCTGGAACCTTGCCAGCATAACTACACTCAACGTGGCTCAAATCTATTCAATGGATGCCAAGTAATTGTGAAGAAAAGGATAATGTATTTGCTAACAGCATCACAAAAGTGGAGAGGAAGAATATTGCACAAGATTATGCCATCAAATTTTGCATCAAATTCAACAAAAAGGCAATGGAAACCTACAAAGCATTGCAAAAAGCTTTGGAGGAAAAGCTGTATTCCAGGTGCAGGTTTTTTGATGGCACAAGAACTTTTTAGAAGATCAAGAACAGTTGATGAACCAAGCCAGGAAAATCTGTCATAACAACATCCAGAAAAATGGAAAGGGTAAGGGATCTGATCAAATCAGGATGAAGGTGCACAGTGAAACTGACAGCAAATAAACTCAATATGAGCTGAGCTGCCGATAATTTTTAATGCAGTATTTTTGCATGTGGAAAATTTGCACCAAAACTGTGCAGCAAACCTCACCCTCAGCAGAAGGAAAACCACAAGAGTGCTTGCCTGTAAACCTCCTTCGGCATCTTGAAATACTTGGTTCCACCACCACCCGTATTTCTTCAACCTGAGCCCAGATTAATTTTTCCTCTTCCTGAAAGCTAAGAACTTCCTCAGAAGACATCATTTTCAGGTAATCAACAACCTACAGGTAGCTGTGATAGATATGGTGAATGAACTCATAGAAAACAATTTCTTGTAGGGCGTTCAAGAGTGGAAGGGCCACCTCCAACAACATGTTGCATAGAAAAGGACTAATTTTGATGAGGATCACATAAAAGTGTAAAAATATGAACAAAATAATGTTTATTCATATTTTTACTTACATATATTTTTATGCACAAACACATGTGTGAATAGTGTGTGTTTGTGTGCATGCATGTATAAAATACCATATAGATACATACATGTGTATTGTGTAAGATGATAATGTATCAGGTGAAAGTCCCTGTGCACGAGTGCCCAGGGACAATTTTCACAAGAGAAAGCTGAGCTCAAAAGTTGTGAACTTAATTGTCAGACCTTGTATGTTTATATGCAGTATGTTGATTAATGTCCAAGGGAAATTCTAATAGCAGTCTTACCTAAGATTTTCTGTGCTCAAAGCTATTGTGTCAAACCCAAGTAGCAGGTGATGTTTTCCCTTAATCCTTGTAAAAGGAATATAAAAAAGGTGGATTGTTTTTATAAAATTTAAGGTATGATAGGTAAAAACCAGAAAAAAGGTTGTTATTCTTGGGTATTTAAACAGTAGAGCTGGAAATAATAACAAGAGAGTTTAGAAGGACTCGCTGACTTATGTTAAAACCATAAATTTATGAAGCTACTTCAATACAAAACTAAAATATAGAGGGAAAAATCAGCATATGTGGGAAAAAGACAGTAACTGCACAACCTATATATTTATGGAAAATGCACTGGGACATGAGCAGTCATTGACTAATACACTATGACTGGAAATGAAACAAGGCCAACAATACAAGGTGGATTTTTTAAGGCTTTAATAATACACATTACCAAAAGCCTTAGGCTATTAGAAGCCACTGAACTTCACCAAACTTCTTTCCGTCACATTATACTCCATACACAGAGGAAACAAACATATCACCTACTATTTAGGTTTGACAAAAGCTATGGACATTAATCAGAAAAAAGAATTCAAGAATTTAAGATAAGATTGTTGTTACAATATCACAGATATTAATCAATATACTATATGTGAACATATGGAGTAGGATCCAAAAGTTCCCAGACTGCGTCTGTGCAGCAAAGCAAAGTACGTGTATCACATACCCACACTGATTATTTGATTACGTTACATTATCCCTCCTCCCAGGGAAATTGGTTTCATTCATCTACATCACGCACTCGCTGCAATACATCAGGGTATTGTGATCAATTTACAGTGTTCAGGGACTGATGAAAAATGTCACTTTTTGAGCAACATGTTAACATTAAGTTTCGCATTTGTTTGGGCAAAAGTCCAACCAAAACTTACGAGATGTTTACGCAATTTTATGGAAAAAACACCCACCCTGTTGTGGTCACAAACATTCGATTGGCATCGACGCTTCAAAGATGGCAAACAGGAGGTCGAAGACAACAAACGAAGCGGGCAGCCAGTGATAGCTTGCACGGGTGAAAACATTTAGAAGGTTGTGGCCATTGTATGCACCAACAGATGATTGAGCAAACAGCAGAGGCTGCTGGGATATTGGAGACTTCATGTCAACTGATACTAACTGATGCACTGATGATACAACGGGTGTGTCAACACATCGTCCCACGCATGTTAACTGAAGATCAGTTGGCCATATGGATGGAAATGGCAGGCGATCTCGTAACTGCCACCGACCAAGACCTACAATTTCTTAGAAGAAGCATAGCAGGGATGAAAAATGGTGCTTCCACTTTGACCCATAAACTAAGCAAGCATCAGCTACAATGAAATCCCCATCGTCTCCATGCAAGCAGAAATTTCACCACGATTGTAGTACAGGTAAGATCATGCTGGAGGTCTTCTTTGACAACCAGGGTATTGTTCACCTTGAATTTATCCCATATGGACACACTGTCAACAATGAGCTCTATCTGGACATCATACGATGTCTATGTGAACCGATCCACAAGAAGAGGTCTCAACTGTTGGGTGATCAATCTTGGACACTGTTGCACGACAATGCACTGGCACACAGGTCACTCCTCATTCGTGAGTTTCTTGCCAAAACAAGAACTGTTGTCCTTTCACACCCACCGTACTCACCTGACCTCACCACCACTTTAGGGTAGTCAGTTTTCGAGGACAAAGGAAGTGAAAAACGCATTGCAGATTGCACTGAAAAACATTGCAAAGAATGGGTTCCAGAATTGCTTCGACGAACTCTACAGCCACTGGCAGAAGAAGTGTGTTGTTGCAAGGTCTTATTTTGAAGGAGGATGTGCTTCAGCTGGTTGCACTGAAGGACATTGCAAAGAATAGGTACCAGAAGTGCTTCGACAAACTCTACAGCCACTGGCAGAAGTGTGTTGTTGCAAGAGGGTCTTATTTTGAAGGATGACATGCTTCAGCTTTGTAATTTTAACTTTCTACGGACTCACAGACCCAGTCTGGGAACTTTTGGATCCTACTTCGTACAAGTCTGACAATTAAGTTTGCAAATCCATATAGGTGTTATGTACTTTACTGTTGATGGACAGTGTGTGGTTCCTTTAAAGGTGCTCCTATTGAGATGCTATACACAACAGTCAGTACTTTTCCCACATCTGTAAGCATTTCTCAAACCCCTTTTTTATAGCCACTGTCAGGTTGCTGTGTATGCCATTCACATCTTAGAAGAGGTCTTCTTGATCTGCTTTATCAGATTTTTTAAATCATGTGCTACAAGATCAGGTGAATAAGAAGGATGTTCAAGTACAGGAAGCTGGTTATCAGCTACAAATTCTCATGAAGTGTCATGTGTACAGGAGCATTTTTGTGATGCCAGAACCATTTGCTTTCAGTGAAAAGTTTGTGCTTTTTTTCACCAAACTTTTTACTCTGAGTCTTTCTAGAACTTCCAAGAGACCTTTACATCATTTTTTTTAAACTAAATACTTTTGTTCATCATACAAATATCTCATTCATGCTGTATCCTCCAGTGAGTCAAATAATTATCTAACTGAAATGCCATTAGTATCATCCCCTGAAAATTCTTGCAATAATACTGGAATACAAGTTGGAATACTCCAGTTTCTATTTAACTCTTCTCCATTCACGATGTTGACTCCAGTATCAGGAATCTTCCACTAATTCAAAATTCTCACACAACTCAAAATGTGAATAGTAAAAACCAAATCCCAACCTTCTCTGAAAAAAAATGCTACTCAAACACTAACACTGCACTAACACTAACTGCTATGTGTACACACTAAATCAAAATCAAGTGAAACCTGCTGGGGTATCATGGAACTCATACAAAATAAAAAAAAAAAAAAATTCCACTACCATCAAATATGGAAAAAAATTCAACACTACTCTTCCCTAACAATCAAGAAGGGGGGGGATATTTTCTAAGATACACAACCAGCTAACACAAAATGCAGACCACTTTCTGAAATACAATGAGTAAAGATTCTCAACATCAAATTCACAAGATTCCCCAATTAAATTCCTTGATGCCATTTATTACCCATGCCTAATGCAAATTATGTTCCAGCAGAAAGGAGGAAAATGAAATTATGGTTGTTATCTTAATTAGTAAGATGTTATATCTGATTAGCCCTAGACATGAGACGAAAGAGAATAAACAGCAAAAGTTTTGACCTGAAATAATCTCCTACAACAACCCACTATTTAAATAATCCCACAATTATGCATATTAACACCATATTCTAAATAATCTGCACATTACCCTATACTTGCCCTCTCCCTCCCCCCAATGCAAGACACTAAAAATCTTACTATTGATTCACTCTGTCTGACCCTCTACAGACAAATTTCTTGTATACTAAGTCCTTCTGGTTAAAAATAAAAAATTAAAAAAAAAACAGGGGGGGGAGGCATAAGCATTGTTCTCACTTTGAACATGGTACATTTTCTTGGAGTGTGGTTTGTTTTATTTTCTACTGGGAACTCAGACACTTGGTTTCAGAGTCACACAGGTATGCCTCAATTTGTCACCAGAAATGAAAATTGTTTAACTAGGTTTCTTTCCAAAAGGCCAGTACATATTTCGAGGGTTTTTTTTTTTTTTTGTCTATGGTCCTTACACCCAAATTCATGGGCAACATTTTTGTATAAATGTTTCCCATGCTTCAATTACCAGTTAAAATTTTTGTTTTCTTGCCCACCTGCAGTTTGTCTACAATGTTTGTGCCACTAGCTACCAATTAGCTTGTAAAACTTCTTGACTTTTCTCAATGTCCGACTCTGTTCTACAGTGTATATTAGGACAAAGTCTTCTATAACACTGTTACACACGTTGTAGTATATGAGCTCCGAAAAGACAAGTTGACTTCAATGATAATGGAATATTTATATTTGAACTTAAGAATATTTCTACATGTACAGTATATATACATTTAAATGTTGAAATCTCATATAGGTTATATCCAGTGAGACATAAAAATCAGCAATGAAGTATATGGAGCAACACATATTGCACTCGCCTTACTCCGGCTTCAGTCCCTCTGGTTTGCAATCAATCGTGTTTCTTGTCCGGTGTCCACTGTTGTACCACATCATTAAAGGTATTCCACTTTCAAAGTTCAACATAAACAGTAACACGAACATCAGCACAATTCTTACTCCGGCTTCAGTCCCCTTGAATTGCAATGAATTATGCCTCTTGTCCGGTGTCCACTGTTGTATCACATCATTAAAAGGTATTCCACGTTCAAAGTTCAACACAAACACGAATATCAGCACAATTCTACAAGAAGGGGGTGAGGAGTTAAAATAATTTTGAGACCATTGTTAAGACTAGATTACGATGACGCATCCAGAATTTTAGCAGTTGAAACATTTTGCTGTTCTATGCCAAGCTATTATGAAGTATCATAATAGCTTGGCATAGAAAGATTTAAAAAGTCAACAAGTCCCTCCTCGCTCGCCCGAATCTTTTAATCCTGATACTTCATAATAGCTTGGCATAGAACAGCGAAATGTTTCAACTGCTAAAATTCTGGCTGCGTCAACGTAATCTAGTCTTAACAATGGTCCCAAAATTATTTTAACTCATCACCCCCTTTTTGTAGAATTGTGCTGATATTCGTGTTTGTGTTGAACTTTGAACGTGGAATACCTTTTAATGATGTGATATAACGGTGGACACCGGACAAGAGGCATGTTTCATTGCAATTCAAGGGGACTGAAGCCGGAGTAAGAATTGCGCTGATGTTCGTGTTACTGTTTATGTTGAACTTTGAATGTGGAATACCTTTAATGATGTGGTACAACAGTGGACACCGGACAAGAAGCACGATTGATTGCAAACCAGAAGGACTGAAGCCGGAGTAAGGCGAGTGCAATATGTGTTGCTCCATATACTTCATTGCTGATTTTTATGTCTCACTGGATATAGCCTATATGAGGTTTCAACATTTAAATGTATATATATTGTACATGCAGAAATATTCTTAAGTTCAAATATAAATATTCCATTATCATTGAAGTCAACTTGTCTTTTCGGAGCTCATATACAACAACATGTGTAACAGTATTATAGAGGACTTTGTCCTAATATACACTGCCTATCTCCCACATAATTTATTGTTCAAATATATGTATGTATAGACTGAACTTCTACTAAAATCTGTTCTACAGGTTTTCAATCATTTCTGTCATCTGCTACTTCACTTTCCTCTTTTTTTTTTTTTTTTTTTAATTTCATGTGTTTGTACACAGCTGTTGTCCCAGGTGCACACATCAGTTAACATTTCTTGAACTTCCAGCCTGTTTTCCCAAGTTCCACAAGAAATTTTATGTTTGCTATAAGACAACATGAGTTACTATTACAATGATAACAACAAAGAGACTATCATAGTAGCAGCCACTGCACATGTTTGCCTCATTTGAAGCCATACAACTGGATTGGCCAGATTACAGTCCCAAGTCACATGTACTGGTCATTTATTATAATTTCAAGTGCTGCCAAACACTGAGCTGCCGGGTGAGTTCATAAACTTAATCATCAGACCTTGTTACATGAAACAAAATGTGATTTTCTATTTTGCAGTGTTAAACGATCAAATAATGAACATAAAGCAACAAAATCTTACCTTTAGCAATGAAATTGAGGTATGCCAAAAATTACTTTACTTACGAGTTTCTTATAAGCAGCTGGATCTTCTGTAATTTGCCTGCTTTTGAAGAAGTCGAGTTCTTCTTTATTTATCACAGCATCATGATTCTTCACCAATGCTGGGAACTGCTGTGGCTTTAGCATCTGCATTTTTGTCACATCAAGCCCATCTTCTCCATACAAAAACTAGTGAAACAAAGGAAATAAAATTAAAAATTTCATTGCCATAATGTTCATGTTCTTTCACCGACACGATATACAAACTGCTAAACATTATGTACAATATTACATACTGCAAGAAAGCTGACACTACTGCAAGTTTCCTAACATTTAAAACAAGGATAAACAGAAGTATGTGTTGTGTGTTAAGGATAAACAGATTTGTGTATTGGTGTTTATTAACATTGAAATAATGATAAACAGAAGCATGTGCATACCTGCCAACATTAGCAAGAGCCTTGTCAGTAGTAACTAGTATTATTGCGCAGCATACATAGACGCAGGAGAGTGGGAACATTGCGGGAAGAGGCGATTATGGAAGAAATCTTTGCTTCATCTGACTTTCGGTTTTGGAATTTCCCCCTATTTTCAAGCTGAAATACAAATACTTATGCAGTAAAACGTTATGTAACAATAATACCAGACATAGGTAATATTGGGAGAAAAGAAAAAATTACGATTATGGAAAAAAATTTGAACTTTGTCGATCTTCTGTCTTCGAACGTTTCGTAAAGATGGAATTCTGTCCTTCGAAACCCCCCCCCCCCCCATCTCTCCAAATTCTGTTCACTTGGGCGTCGATCATGTAAACGACCAAAATAATTATATAATGGAAAAGAACGGAATTCTTCAAATTCTCAGAAGAATCTTATGCCTGAAGATTAAGGGGAAATTTTCACGGCGTGTTAACTTCCGTTTTCACAAATAGTTGCCTACAGTTTCGAGCTCAAATACAAACATTTATACAATAAAATGGTATTTGACAAGAATACTGGACACAAATGCAACATCTGGAGAAAAAACATTACAATTATGGCAAAAAATTTTACTCCCTTTAAATATCGTTTTTGAAAGTTTTGAAACACGAAATATCGTTTCCAGACTACCCGCAATTCTCTTCAGTTTCACATCGATCTTGAGAATGATCAAAACGATGAAAAAACCCCCGCAGAGTTTCTCAAATCCACTTAAGAATCTCATTTGTATCATAAAATATGATAATAGCAAAAGAAAGAAAAAACTTAAAAGATGAAAATTCGGAGAATCCGTAGTTTCCACAGGTAGTTCCGTAGTCAGACAATTAAATCTGTAAAAACTACGGACATTCTGTAGTAGTTGGCAGGTATGCATGTGTTGTGAAGGATAAACAGAAGTATGTGTAAGGTTTTGAATCTGCATTCGTACGCTGTCAAGATAGCTTACAAATGCACATTCAAAACCTTAATGCTGAAAGAAATTTTCTGAACACAGGATTTGAAAATCATAACCTCAAGTTTTGATATGACCATCACACTCTTCTTTCTGTGAACATATACAGTAAACACTTGCTAACTGTGAAACTGAATGCATATGAAAAACATTTATGTGTGACCTAAATTACACCTCAGAATTATATGCAGATTAATGGCCATGTTTCAATCTCCACTTTAACATTTAAACAAGAAATTTAAATTCTATCCAAGCAACACTGACTGCAGGATTTAATTGAGGCACGTTTAAATTTATCTTGTTTTCCACTTGTGTTTTGTTAACTGTCTATGATAAAGCATTAAAAAGAAAAGATCTCATAGTTTTAAAAAAAAATATGAGATCTTTCCTTTCCTATTGCTATGCACTACATAGCAATAGGAAACAAAGATTTGGTGAAAGCCATGATTAAACATGTTCGCTACTGCTGTTCTTTTAGTGGCACGCACAATCTGCTACTAAGATTCGTGAAAATTTCTCATGGTGCCACAAGACATCACGCCACACCACAGATGAGCTTCTTTGAGTTTGGGTCAATCCAGCCACATGTTCGCATTTCATAGCTTTGCACGACTTTGGCATTCTAAAATACTAGAAAATTTATACATAACTGATATTTGTAATTATAATTTTGCTAGTAATGAAATATTATTCCCGACACACACATACATATTTATTAGATTTATCCCTTTGTTTTCCCAGTTCAGTGGTTGAAAGACATTTTCCAATGGGGCATTAAAGAGCTTGGGAGATATGATGTCACCTTGTCTCACTCCCTTTCCAATTTTTATGCATGTTGTATTTTCAAACAGCCAAATCTTTGCACTTGCATTTTCATAGATATTATTAATAATATTAATGTATGCATCTTCAATACCACAGGATTTCAAAGCCATTGTAACTGCTGATGGTTTCACTGAATCAAAGGCCTTTTCATAATCGATAAAAGCCATGCACAATGGAAGTTCATATTCCCTTACTCTCTCAATTAGTTCTCTCAGTACGTGGATATGATCTATAGTGCTGTAGCCACTTCTGAATCCAGCTTGTTCTCTCGGTTGAGCCATGTCCAGTGTTACCTTCAAGCGGTGTGAAAGAACTTTAGTTAAGATTTTATAAACCACTGATAGGAGGCTGATAGGTCTGTAGTTCCTGAGATCCTCAATGTCACCTTTTTTATGTAGTAGGATCATTGTAGCGTTGTTCCAATCCTCAGCAATCTTTCCTTCATTAAGGCATCGAGTGAAAACTTGGGCGAGTACTATTTCAATTTCTCCACTTGCTTCTTGTATGATGTCTACAGTAATTCCATCTTCTCCTGGAGCTTTTCCCCACTTCATGTTCTTGATTGCATGTGCAACTTCTGCTAGGAGGACTGGAAGAACTCTGGTACCTTTTGTAATGTCTGGAGTGCATGTATCATCCCTTTCATATAGTTTTGAGTAGAAATCTTTCACTCTTGTCAAAATTTCACCACTATTCCGTGTTACAGAACCATCTTCTTTTCTCAGTGCCATAATCTGTTTTCTTCCCTTACTGAGATGTCCGTTTGCTATCTTTAGGCTTTGGTTGTTTTCAGTTGCTTTCCTCACCAGTTCACAGTTGAATTTCCTTAAGTCTTCAGTGATACTTTTTTGTACTGTCATCATCTGTATATATTGTATTAATGTGAAACTAAAGAGCAAATTTTGAACAAAGAAAAGGCTTTTATGTTGTAGGAAAAAACTCAACAGGCCACCCTGTTACATATAAATTCGAAGTAGCAAATGCTCTTTGTGCCACTCCAGCATTTGTTTATTGACAGTTCCCTTCACCACAAAACCAGTGACATTCAAAGGAAAATAAACATTACAGTGAAAAGCAAATGCTGTGTTATGTCTATGGGGAGTCAACTCAGTTTTCCTTCCCTAAACCAAGTAAGGAAAAAAAATCTGCTATCCAAAAACCATGGTCACTTAGTTAGAGGTCTGTTCTCAGCACCAATAATTAAATAGATAATTGTCTTCAAGTGTAGATTTTAGAAACAGAAATACTAAGTCATTATCATGATGCCAACATCATTAGCATCTGGGGGCAAGTTTTGTATTATGCCTCAAGGCGGCGTCACGCAGCAGTGAAAGTGTTAACAAACAAAATCTGGTTTGCTAGTTTATTGTTACCATTTCGTAGGCTTATGTCTTACATTGTAAATAGGAAATTAGTTCTAATGGTTATACACACATTTAGTTGTGTGCAACACTACTTAAATCATCAAACTGGATGAAGTACCAAATGTTTGCAGGCAAAGACATTTAATAAGGGTCTACATAGTATTAATGTTGTCCAAAAGTCTTGCACTGTTTCTATACAATTAATGAAAAAAATAACTACACCACTCGCAGAAATAAGATTTGCAGCATTGGAAAGTTAAACATCTGAAGTTTTTCGGGTTTTTTTTTTTCTTCTATCATTGCATTATTTAATATTTCAGTAATTTCTGCAGGTCATTGGAAATGTTTGATGACCTATTTTCACCTAGCCATTATTTGTGTATGTTTGCTGGATTTTTGATTTGGGGGCAAAGAAATCTGACATATATTTGTTTGGATGCTATTAGTTTATAGTATCATTTCCTTATTATTTCTTGGTGTATTATATTATAACATCATACTTAATTACTGTTTTTATTTGGAAGAAAAGAAGAAATTATAAGGTGTATAAAGGTTATTTCCTTGAACCTGGTTGGTTGGTTGATTTTTATGGCGCAAGGGCCATTATTGGCCAAAGAGCGCCAGAAACAAGACAAACAAATAGTATTAAAAATGTGGTAAAAAGCTTAAAATCTGACTGATCATGTAAAACTGAAAAATGAGAACGATGGAAGGGCTAAAAAAGAAAATGGAACAAACAGTATTAAAAACATGATACAATGATTAAAATCTAGCTGATTCATTAAAACTGAAAAATGAGGATGATGATAAGGCTAAAATCTAGACACGTTTAAAATAGTCAATTTCTTTAAAAAATGAAAACACGGCAACAGAGTCACAGTGGTCATTGAGGAGCCGCTGCAGTGTAGCGGCGTCCTCAGTCAACAAATGAGAATGAAAGAAATGAAAACGTACATCACGAAAACGAACACAGGTACACAGAAGATGAGTGACAGTGAGTCGGCAGTTGCACGTCTCACACAGCGGCGCAGTGTCGCCACACAGCAAAAAGCGGTGAGTGAAACGACAATGCCCAATGCGGAGACGCGCAAGCACCACTTCCTCCCTACGGTTCCGACGATATGAGGATTTCCAGACTTCAAGATTAGGTTTAATACGATGCAGTTTATTCTCCGCCTGTTGGTCCCACAGACCTTGCCACGTTCGCTTAATATGGTCGCGTACCAGAAAGCGGAAATCCCGGTGAAACAGTGGCAAGGGTGTGACGACCAAAGAAGAAGCAGATCTAGCAGCCGCATCAGCACACTCGTTACCCGAGATTCCAACATGCCCGGGGATCCAACAAAATTATATCTGGACACCGGCCTCGAGCAAGGAACGAAGAAGCCTTCGTACGGAAAGAAGAAAGGGGTGGTCAAAGCAGTCCAACGATGACAGTGACTGCAAGACACTCAAGGAATCCGTATAGACCATAGCACGATGATGAGAACTCGACCGAACATGGAGAAGAGCGAGATACACAGCATGCATCTCCGCTGAAAACACCGTGGCCTCAGCTGGGATCCGCGCCACTGAAACGTCATCTACACAGACAGCCGCGGATCCAACGACTCCATGCATCTTGGAGCCATCAGTAAAAATAGGAGTATAATCAGAATTTAGGTCACGGTGCTCAGCGAAGAGCTGCTGGTACACTGACGCAGGGGTTGAGGATTTATCGAAAGATGTAAAGGTGGTATCAACCATGACACCAAGTGGGTGCCATGGCGGATCCCCAAAGCCCCTGGTCTCTCCAACAAGTGACAAGTCGAGCCCTACATCACGGGCTACGGCCGCCATACGGAGACCGAAGGTTGAAATGCACGAGGGCCGGTTCCCGAATAAACGAGCATGCTGAGGATGAAAAACTGCATCGTATAAAGGATGGCCTGGAAGAGATCTAAGTTTCAGGTAGAATTGAATAGACAGTTGCAGACGGCGTAATTCAAGCGATGGTTCGTTCGCGTCAGCGTAAAGGCTGGGAATCGGAGATGTTCGAAATGCTCCCGAACAAAGACGCAGTGCTTGATGGTGAATAGTGTCCAAAGGCCGGAGAACGGAACGACGAGCAGAGCCATACACGATACAACCATAATCCAGTTTCGACCAGATTAAAGAATGATAAATGCGAAGCAACGACACCCTGACTGCGCCCCAGGAGACTCTTGAAAGGATCTTAAGAATAGATAGAGCCCGCAGACAGGAAATCTTGAGCCGCCGAACGTGCGCACGGAATGTAAGCGCACGGTCGACGGTCAGTCCAAGGAACTTGGTCTCCGGCAAAACTGGTATGGCTGCACGGTCTAAAAACAGCTCTGGGGTCAGGATGGATGCCGCGCCTCCGGCAGAAATGGACACACGCTGTCTTGTCGGGAGAAAGAACGAAACCATTGCTATTCGCCGCTTTAAAAATCTGGTTAATCGCAGACTGCAACTGCCTTTCAATAAAATTCATGCTGGATGACGAGCAGAAAATGTGTAAATCATCAACATAAACTGTAGCCGAAACCGCAGGAGGAAGATTTGTGAGGAGACAATTAATGCGAAGGATGAACAATGTGACAGATAAAATGCAACCTTGAGGAACACCTTGTTCTTGATGGAATGTTGCAGATAGCGTCGTACCCAGGCGCACCTGGAACACCCGATTGCGAAGAAAATTTAAAATAAATGTCGGAAGATTTCCTCGCAATCCGCATGCGTGGAGGTCACGGATAATACAGTGCCGCCACGCTCGATCATAAGCTTTTTCAATATCAAAAAATACAGAAACCAGGTGCTGCCTACGCACGAACGCCTCGCGCACAGATGTCTCAAGGTGCAGGAGATGATCGTGAGGTGAACGATGACGGCGAAAGCCGCTTTGTGATGGTGAAAGTACTTGATGATATTCTAAAAAATGAATTAACCGGGAATTAACCATGCGTTCAAGAACTTTACACAGACAGCTAGTGAGAGCAATTGGACGATAACTAGAGGGAGACTTGGGATCCTTGCCAGGTTTGGGAAAAGGCAGAACAAAAGCGTTTCGCCAAGATTCCGGGAAACTGTGCTCCGACCAAATACGATTATACAAGATTAAGAGATTCTCGAGAGACGACTGCGAGAGATGACAGAGCATGTCATAATGGATGCCATCGGGACCGACCGATGTAGCGCCGGACCGATGCAGAGCCACCCTGAGTTCAACCATGCTGAAGGGGGAGTTATATCCAGTGTCGAGAAAAGGCGCAAAGGAGATTCTCTGGCGTTCTGCAGTGGATTTAATCCTCAGAAAGGAGGAAGGATACACCAGGTCACTCGACACGGAGGCAAACGCCTCCCCCAAACAATCAGCAATCTCCCCGACTCCAGCATATGTGCAGCCGTTACTCTCGAGAATGGAGATCTGGTGAGAGCTGTAGTTACCCCGGATCCTACGAATCTTGTCCCACACACTTTTTGAACTGGCACGTGAAGTGAGAGATGAAACATACTGGATCCAAGACTCCCTCTTGCTACGTCGACGCACCAACCGAGCATAGGATTTTGCTCGTTTGAATGTAACGAGATTAGCATCGGTTGGATAACGCCGAAACGTAGACCAGGCCTTATGTTGAGCTCTCCTAGCCACTGCGCATTCAGGGGTCCACCAAGGCTTCGGACTTCTGGAGAGGGTCGTAGACGTTTTTGGTATAGAAAGATCAGCTGCCTGAAGAATACAATTTGTTACTTCAAGAACCGCTGCGTCGATTGGACTCTTGGGTCACCATTGCAGAAAATATCAAAGCTGACGGTGTGAAGACCTCCCATCTCGCACGCTCCATCCTCCAACGAGGAGGGCGGGAGGCAGAAGATGGCATGTTCGCATGATGCGAGAGGACAATGGGAAAGTGGTCGCTCCCGTGGAGGTCGTTACACACCGCCCACGACCAGTCAGCAATAATTGATGGTGATCCCAAGGTCAAATCGATCGCACTGAAGGATCGTGTCGGTTCATGGAAGTACGTGTCAGCACCGGTGTTAAAAGGCACAAAGAGGCCGAGGACAGAAGAGACTCTATGCGACGACCTCTCGTGCTGATGCTGACACTACCCCACAAATGATGATGGGCATTGAAGTCACCCAGTAGAAGAAAGGGTGAAGGCAGCTGATCAACTAATCTCTCCAGTACCGAGACGCTCACGTTCTCGTCCGGCGGCAGATAGACACTGCAGACAGTAAGAGGTACAGGCATAGAAATACGAACCGCCACGGCCTGCACAGTTGTGGAAACCACGACGGAAGATACCGGAACCCTGTGAGGGACGAGAACAGCGACTCCCCACAGGCTATATTTCCAGACGAGTTATCTGTCCGAAATGCACTGTAGCCTCGAACTGAAAGCAGGTCCGATGGTTTAAGCTTCGTCTCCTGTAGACAAAGGCACACCAGAGAGTAAAATGAAAGCAGATGTTTCACTTCATCAAAGTTCGTCCGAAAACCTCGACAGTTCCACTGAATGATTGAAGCCATGGTTATAAGTGAAATGAAAATGATCAAACGAAGTCCGGCTCCATCGCCTCTGCTGGGGTTCCCCCAGATCTGGAGGCGTGTGACCAGGGGCTAAGATGGGAGCATGTTTTGTCCCAAGTGTCTTACCAGGAGGCGCACGACGTTGAGTCGTTTCCTGAGATTTTGGAGGAGAAGAAATGCTTTTCTTATCCTGGGCTTTGGTCTTTTTGTTAGAAGAAGTGGCCTGACTTCCCTTGTTGGTGGTGGGATGAGTCTTCTTCGGCGAAGTGGTGGGTGGCGCTTTCAGACCCCTAGCTCGAGACTGGAGTGCCTCCAGTCCGGCTGCGATGATGTCGTTAACATTGAATGGACATTTAAGGGGGATCTCAATGTCGGTCTGAGTGGCAACCGTAGATTTGGCAACCACCACTGAAGCGTATGATCGCCGATCAGATGTAACAGGGACCACTTTTCTTCTGGCCTCAGGATAGGAAATATTTTCCACCGTTTTGATCCTTTGGATTTCCTTCTCCTCCTTCCACTTGGGACAATCTTTGGCTGATGCCGCGTGTGAACCCTTGCAGTTCACACAAAACTCAGCCTCGGCCACACATTCCTGCAAAAGATGTTCTGTGGCACCACAGCGTGCACACCGGGGATTGCTCCTACACGACTGCTGAGAATGGCCATAAGACTGGCACCTAAAACATCTCAGAGGGTTAGGGATGTACGGGCGTACCTCGAGGTGGAGATACCCTGCCTTGATGGATGTAGGCAGGGAAGGGCAGTTAAAAGTCAAGATAATATTCCAGGATGGGACAAACTGCCCATTCCTCCTGAAAGAAATGCATCGCACACCCGTAACATGTTGGCTCCTCAGTTCTTCGAGAAGTTCATCCTCAGTGCAATCAATAAGATCCCGAGAGGAGACAACACCTCGAGATGAATTTAGGTACCCATGAGGTGTTATTTTTACAGGAGTCTCAAGCAGCGTGGTGGTGTTAATAAGTGTGGTACTGTAGGCCACAGTGGACATCTCTACAAGAAGATCTCCAGATTGGAGCTTCTTAACGCTTTTAGGAGAGCTTGCGATGGATTGAAGAGCTTTATTGATCCAAAATGGACTTTTGGCACTCAAAGGCTTTGAAGGGTCCAATGAGTGCACAAAAAAGAAACGAGCATGAGAAGAATCCGGAACATGTTTTTTGCGGAAGGGGATGAGCCTTCCTCTATACCTCTTTTGCTTTTTGGTTCTTGGGAAATTTTGTTTTCATCCATAGAAGTTTTAATAATTCGTCCGCCGACTTCCCCACCCACAATCGAGCCCAACGAGGGAGAGCCGGAGGTCCGCAAGCCCAAGTGGACGCTGGACACGACTCTAGGGATAGCAAGCGGATATAGCAAGTTGATAGGGCAGACATGCGCTCAGCGAGCACCCAGACTTTCCCATGCCTGGGGAACACCCCTTTGGCATGCCCACCCTATCCCCAGACTCACCCTGTCGTACGAGACGACAAGCCGTTAGAGGTCTGGGCTCCACTCGGCCACAGACCTCATTGACTAGGAGTGGGTTAGTTCCCAGCCGCCCGTTTAGGGTGAAGCAGGGGGCAAAGAGGAGTGTTGGCAACTGGCGACAACAACACCCAGGCCTCCAGAAACCTCAGCCTCCAGCATCCCCTTTTCCACCTTACGGGTCACCGCACACGGCAGACGTGCAGGCAGGTCTAGCTAACCAGCTCGGAAAAACAAAGAAAGAAACATGAAATGGAGAAGACAGGAAAGAAAACGAGAAACTAAAATCCTGAGCTGGCGCATAATCACAACCTCAGCAACCTACAACTGAGGCGGGTTCGTGTAAAGTGAAAAAAACATAAAACATGTGAAAATCATCACATATAGTACATGTTGGCTCGGGCCGTGGGGACGCCATCCCCCCATCAGCTGGATGAACAGCTGTCCCTTCGGTTACATAATCGTTCAAGACGAAATATATAAATGGATCCGTCACAAGGTCAGCTCGGGCCGTGGGGGCGCCGCTCCCCAAATAACTGGAAAACCAGTTATCCCCGTGCGGGGTTCCTTGAACCTAACTTCTATCTTACATTTGCATATTATTGGAGTTGATTGATGGCAGATTCCATCACAGTCCATTAGCTCTTGTTTAATCACTGGAATTTGGGCATGGGAACTCATGGGTTTACCTACTTGTCAAATTTTTATAATTATTGAAATTTTAGTATGGTAATTGGAAATTTGAACTACATTTGGTTAGCTATTTTTGTACTATATTTTTGATTACCTACCATTCTTAGTTATTATACTTGACTGCTGTATAGTGGCTGGGGATCACTGGGAGGTATCAGGGAATTTGTACTGTGTATGGAGGTTACTCCATACACAGTACAAATTCCCTACCGGCGGTCGTAGTGAGCGATGGGTTTGCCTCCTCGGGGTGCTCTGTGGTAACAATGGCACACACAACAGCAACTAGGGCCTCCGTGAATCTTGGAGAGGTGCAAGCTAGTTCTGTGTGACATTGGCGAAAAGACCCCAACTCGCTGGGTTTTGTTCCAGAATACTTAGGTTGAATGACCAACTGGAACCCTCAGCTGTGGGCTAATCCCCCACACTGATGTACTTACCTGATTAAAAAGACAAAAAGAAATATTAAGAATGACTCAAGTGTGGGATATGGTGGACCTACCACACTTGAGAAGGACGGTCCACCACGGAATCGACCTGGACTTTCTAAACGGCGTATGAGAAAGCGATCTCGGCTGAGTGAATGTAAGATTGGTGTATGGAATACTAGAGGTATAAATGGCAAGATGAGTGAGGTAATTGAGGAGATGAATAAAGTATAGACTGGATGTGCTGTGTGTAAGTGAAACCAAAAAGAAGGAAATTGGGGTAGAAGAAGTTAATGGCACGGTGAGTGTGTGGTCTGGAGTATTGGATAATATGAGAGGACAGGCTGGTGTAGGTGTGATTTTAAGTGAAAAGATGAAGAACAACTTGATTCACTGTAGTTGCATAAGTGAGAGAATTCTCTGGATTCGTTTGAAAGTGAAACTTCAGAGAATTGTAATTGTTGTAGTGTATGCTCCTTGTGACTCGCAACCTTCTGATAAGAAAGAAGATTTCTGGAATGAGCTAAAAGCTGTTTTGAGCCAGTTTGGTGCTAAAGAAAAAGTTATAATAGCAGGGGATTTCAATGCTAGAGTAGGTGTGCAGAATGCAATTTCTGACAATGTTCTGGGTAAGTTTAATGATCCTTGTGTGAATGATAATGGTGAAAGATTAATTGAACTCTGCATTGAGAATGATTTGTGTGTATCTAATACATTTTTCAACCACAAGTATATACACACATATACTTGGGAAAATCGTACTCTTGGTCAAAAGAGTGCGATAGATTTTGTTGTTTACGATCAGCGTTTGAAACACTTAGTTGTTGACACCCGTGTGATAAGAGGTGCGGATGTTGGTTCTGATCATTACTTGGTAGTGTCACAAGTGAAACTTAATGTTGGTTGGAGGAAAAGGAATAGGAAGAGACCCAGGATAGAAAGAATAAAGGTTGATAGGCTCCTTGAAGATCATCAGCGGTATTCTGACTTACTCAGAGAACGACTGAAGGATCTGAAATCTTGTGAGAGGGATGTAGAAAAGAAGTGGGAATGTTTTATGAACTGTGTTGTTACTGCTGCTAAAGAGGTCTGTGGCACCACAATAGTGGGTAACAACAGAGGTGATGCTTGGTAGAATACTGAGATTGATGAGGCAGTAAAGAAAAAGAAGGAAGCCTATTTGGGGATGTTGCAAGGTAGAGTCTCTGTGGAAGAATATCGCTGTAAGAAGCATGAAGCTGCTAAACTGGTTCGCCAAAGTAAGGCAAAAGATAGAAAGGAGAAAGTGGAAAGGCATGAACTGGCTTTTTGGAAAGACAAAGTCCTTCTGGAAGTACATGAGACTCAAGAAAAATAGGGGAAACAAAGTTGTAAGTTGTGTGAAGAATGAGATCGGGGAAATGATATGGGAGCCCAATGAGTTAAGTGAAAGATGGGGTGAATACTTCTGTGAGTTATTAGATCAAGAGAGCAAAAATGATTCTGAGACAGATGCAGATGATGTCACAATGAGGGATGAAAGCACAGGAGGGATCTCACGAGAAGAAGTGTGTAAAGCTCTAAAATCTCTTCAGAATGGTAAGGCTCCAAGAGTTGATGGCATAACTGCAGAGATGTTGAAGTATCGTGGTGACTCTATAATTGAATGGTTAACTGAAATTTGCCAGTTGTGCTGGGAGTTAGGAATGGTCCCTCGGGATTGGAAGGATGCTATCATTGTTCCCTTGTATAAAGGAAAAGGTGATCAGACTGAATGCAAGAACTATCGTGGTATTAGCCTACTGAGTGTGCCAGGGAAAGTGTTTAGTAAGGCTGTTATTGAAAAAGTACAGGGTCTTACATCAGAGAAAGTGTGGGATGTTCAGAGTGGTTTTATGCCTGGTAAAGGCTGCACTAATCAGATTTTTGCATTATGCATGATGATTGAAAAGTATCTGGCTGTTGGGAAGAAAGTTTCTACTGCCTTCTTAGATTTAGAGAAAGCTTACGACCGAGTCAATAGGACACTTTTGTGGAAAGCATTGAATGAATATGGTGTTACTGGGAATCTACTTAAAGTGTAAAAGCCATGTATGCTGGTAGTAGAGCTTGTGTACGAGTGAATGGTGCTTTATCAAAATGGTTTTCCATTGGTGCAGGAGTTAGACAAGGTTGTGTAATGTCACCATGGCTGTTTAATATATTTATGGATGCATGCATGCGTGAGGCCAAAATAGATAATAGTGGTTTATGTTTTGGTGATATCTGTGTGTGCAGATTGCTGTATGCTGATGACACTGTCCTGTTGGCAGAGAGCAAAAGTGAGTTGCAGAAAATGTTGACTCGGATGCACGAAGTTTGCATGAAATTCAAACTGAGTATAAATAAGGGAAAAACCAAAGTTATGGTGTTTGAGAGAGGAATGTGTAGCACTGAATGTAATGTAAGTATAAATGGCACTTTGATTGACCAATTGAGTGAGTTTGTGTATTTAGGAAGCATGTTTAACAGAGAGAACAAGTTGGATGGTGAAATCAGTAGGCGAGTGAATTGTTCTTTGAAAGTCATAGCTACTCTGGGAGGTTTTCACAGGAATGATGGGTTCTCTAGAGAGTCCCGCATGGCTGTGTATGAAACAGTAATTGTTCCTACTCTGATGCATGGCAGTGAAACCTGGGTACTGCAGAAGAAACATAGGAGTTGTTTGTGTGCTGGAGAAATGCGTTGCTTACGTGGGGTTTGTGGCAAGACACGATCTGATTGTGTGAGGAATGAAGATGTATTGCAGTTGTGTGATGTAAAGCAAAATGTTGTTAGCAAGGTGGAGGCCAATATGCTTCGGTGGTTTGGCCATTTTAAAAGAATGAGTGATGAAATGCTTACTAAGAAAATATTTTCAGCCCAAGTGGCAGGAAGGAAATGCAGAGGAAGGCCAAGGAAGACATCGGTGGATCAGATTCAGCAGTGTCTGCATGAGAAAAAGATTATGAGTATGAAGTATAAAAGATCTTGTGTACGGCGTGTAATGGATATCAGTGAAGCACGAGTTGTATGTCAAGATCGCTGTAAATGGCGAAGTTTGATACGACAACAATAAGTAAAAATATCTGGAAGTTTGTATTTCTTTTTGGAGCTAACCTCTGAATCTCAGAGAACAGCTTAGTGATATGTATGTATGGAGGTTACTGATACATATAGTTTTGACTGTCATTGGAGTTCCTGGTGACATATTCCTCTCCTGTTATGTGAGCATACCTGTTGGAATTTTGGTATGGGAACTGAAAAACTTGAATTGCATTTGGTTTTTACTATTATTTTTTATTAATATATTTCGTTCATTAATTTACAGATATGTTGATCATTGGGAGGAAGTGGGGAATTTGTATTACATATAGGGACTATTCAAATAAACACAATCTTTATTTAATTTCTCTATGTCATGAGAGTTGCTCATTGACATTCTTCTATCCAGTCACTGAATATGTTTAGCTACTGGAATTATGACATGGTAACTGAAAAAATGAATTGTACATGGTCCCTTACTATTACTAACCTTTTTTATTACATTCCCTTCATTGTTTGGTTTATTAATTGATTATAACCCAGAATTGTTGATTATTGAGGGAAACATAGAATTTGTATGTGTAGTGAGTTTATTAATATGTTTATAATTTTTTATTGAGTTCTTATATGTCACCGATTAAAACTATTGGAGAATGTCTTGATGTTTACATGGTTTTTTAAAGATATTATGTTATGCAACAATAACTGTTAGAATTTTTTATTTTTTTAATTCCTTTGGCAAAACAAAAAAAGGGAAAAATATATATAGATATAAGGAGATAAGGTCAATTAATTATTAATTGGTGCAAGGGGTGGCCACCATTTTGTGGGATTCTCAAATAGTGCTTAGGGGAGGGGACTTAATCTTACAAAACTGCTTGGGGTACACATTGATATATGACTATTAATTATTATTCAGTACAGCATCTTAATGATACAATATCAAATAACCCTAATAATTCTCTAAATATTATTCATCTTAATGCCAGATCATTAGTCAATAAGATATCTGATTTAGAGGCATTAGTTAAACTATTAAATTATCAAATAGATATAATTTGCGTTTTGGAAACATGGTTTCCTTCTGAAGACTATTGTCTACATCTCCCACTCTATCAGACTTTTAATAAAAATAGGACTGAGTCTAGAGGAGGAGCAATTGCAATTTTTGTTAAAACAAATAATTTGGACTACACCCAAATTGAAAAATTGACATTTATTAATTCTGATACTGAAATTATTACAATTGAAGATCAATATAATATAATTTCAGCCTGTTATCGTCCACCAACAGCGAACCCTTCTTTTTTATTGAAAAATTTACTGATATACTTAATTATATAAATTTTACAAAGAAAAAAAGGACTATTACTTGGAGACTTTAATATTGATCTGTCATGGAATCTTTCATACCCACGAGAATTTAATTCTGCAATTGCTATTGCAGGATTCTATAACACTATTTTTTCAGCTACAAGAATAACTCAATATACGGCCTCAATTTTGGATCTATGTATAACAAATATACCATCGGACTCTATTTTATCAGGTATTCTTAATTTTCATTTCAGTAATCATCTACCAATTTTCTTAATTTACACATATGGTGATGTACAAGCTTCTAGACCAACAAATACTTTCACTCGAATTATTAATGAGAATAACACGAATCTATTCATAAACCTAGTACAAGATATGAACTGGGATGAAATAATGCAAATTCCTAATCCTGATGTGGCTTATAATTTATTTGAAATAACTTTGAAGAGATTGTAATAAGGCTTTTCCATTTAAAAGAACCACATCTAAATCCAAGGAAGAGCGGAAACCTTGGCTAACAAGGCACTGTCTTAATCAGATGAATAAAAAAAAATAAACTGTTCACAAAATTCTTAAAATCAAGGTCACAAATTGATTATAATATTTTAAAAAAATTTAGAAATAATCTTAACTCCTATTTTAGAAAATTAAAAAGAGATTATTATTTTCATATTTTTTCTAAAAATAATCCAAAAGTAACCTGGAAGCACTTAAACATATTATTAGGTCATAGGAATGTACCAAAGACTTCGATTCACCTCACTTGGGGTAACATCAAAATCCCTGATCAAACTGAAATTGCTAATCAATTTAATAATCATTTTATTGTATCACCACAACGTATAATACAAGAACTTCCTAAGCTGAACGATCAACAATTACCTCATTACTCCAGCTCATGTACCTTAAATTCAATGCATACTTTGGAAATTACTAGAACTGAATTAATCTACCAACTGCAGAATATTAACATAAATACAGGACCAGGTCCAGATGATATTCTGGACCTGGTTTAAAAAAATTTAAAAAACTATAACTTTTTTTATTGTTACTTCCCTATTATACATTTTTAATTCCATTCTAACTACAGGTATTTTCCCAGATTCGTTAAAAATTGCAAAAATTACTCCTGTCTTTAAAAAGGGTTCTCTGACAGATATTAATAACTATCGACCTATAGCTAAATTATCCATATTTGCTAAAAAAATTTGAAAAATTACTATTTGTTAGATTATTTGCTTATATTGAAAAATACAAAATTTTGCACAAAAACCAATTTGGCTTTTTACCAAATTCCTCAACAGAAATTGCCCTTTTACACTTAAAAGATAAAATTCAATCTAATTCTATTAATAATAAATTTACATTGGAACTTTTCATTGATTTATCAAAAGCATTTGATACTATAAATCACAACTTATTATTATCAAAATTGTATGCAATTGGTATTCGGGGTACATTACATAATCTCTTTAGAAACTATCTCACTGGTCGCCAGCAATATACAGAAATTGAACATACTAAATCTAACCTACAATCAGTCATTTCAGGAGTCCCTCAGGGCTCGGTACTTGCTTCATTATTATTTAATATTTATATTAATGACTTCTGTACCTGTCTACACAATTCAAATATTATTTTATATGCAGATGATGCAACCATATTAATACATGGAAATGATGTTGAGATACTGGTGCATACAACTGCAAGTCCATTTTATATCTATCACTATTGGTTAACTAAAAATGATCTGGCTATTAATATTAACAAAACAAAAGTAATGATTTTTTCAAGTACGTCAACCCCTATTTCTATAATTCAGAATATTAATTTACTCGGATCATCTATAGAAGTGGTTCAAAATCATAATTATCTCGGTATCATTATTCAGCATGATTTAAAATCGAATTCACATGTTGACTACTTATCTAATAAGATCTCAAGAAATATAGGGGTTATTAGTAGTGCAGTGGCCAATTTAACCCCAAAACTAATGATTTTATTATCATCATCATCATCATTGTCAACCATTATCAATCCACTGCTGGACGAAGGTCTCCCCAAGTTTCCTCCACAACGGTCTGTCTTGTGCCAGTCTCCTCCATGTCACCCCTGCATACTTTCGAATTTCATCCACCCATCTCCCATGTGGTCTTCTTCTGGGTCTTTTCCTGTCCCTTGGAATCCAATCTAAAATTTCGGCTGTCCATCGATGATCTGTCCTTCTGGCAGTATGTCCAGCCCATTGCCATTTCAGGGATTTAACTCTGATCATGATGTCTTCCACTCTTGTCATTTTTCGGATCCACGAGTTCCTCTTCTTATCTCTCCTGGTTACACCAAGTATGCACCTCTCCATGCTTCTTTGAGTTGTCTGCAGCCTTTGTATGTCTCTTTTAGTTAAGGTCCACGTCTCTGCACCATACGTAAGCACTGGAAGGATGCATTGATCAAACACCTTTCTTTTAAGACATAATGGCATATTGCTCTTGAAAATTATGCTGTTTCTTCCAAAAGCTCTCCAGGCAAGTTTTGTACGCCGATTAATTTCTTCATCAATGTGACCCTCACTTGATATCTGCTGTCCAAGATAAACGTACGTATCTGTTATCTCCAGCTTTTCTCCATCAATCGATAAATCTTCATTTCTTGTAAAAGCATTGAACATCACTTTTGATTTTATTATACTATACTTTAATTCAATCTCATCTAATCTATTGTATATCTGTATGGGGATCGACTACCTTATATAATATGAAGAAACTTCAGTCGTTACAAAATAGATTCATGAGACTATTACAATTTAAATTACAATATATTCAATTTTCAAATACAGTCTTTCAGGCTAGACTCAGTCCAAATGATTTTAATATACTAACGATTCAACAATTGCATATCTATAGTATAGGTAAACTGATGTTTTTGAGAATAAAAAATGGTTACTGCCAAGATTTAATTTCAATAAGTACTCGTGGTCATAATTATTCCACGAGACAAAAAACAACACTAATCCCCATGTTTCCACTAACAGAACGATTTAGATCATTTGTTAATTATACTGGTCCGGCATTATGGAACACATTTTCTACTGATATTGTATCACTTAATAATATTAATATATTTAAACGAAAACTTAGGTATTTCTTATTGACCAAAAGCTCATAATGTATTATTACTTTTATTAATTTATAGTACCACCCTAGCTGTGTTTGATATTATGTGTGAACTTGACTTGTTTATTTTTTTTTTATTTTTTTTTATTTTCATGAAAATTTTGATGCTTTGGGAGAAAAGGGCATGTCAGGCCTATTAAGGCCTTTTCCCTCCTCATTCCCTGTTGTTACAAAAAAAATAATGTGTGCTATATATTTATGATTATGTAATACCATGTCTGTAACAACTAAAATGCAATAAATGAAAATGAAATGAAATGTAGATGGCGCTAGTTGATCTTCCTGTTCATAGCTACAAGTTATAATGGTGAATGTGAAGGAAAAAGCAATTTCCATAAAGTTTTTTATTTTTAATTCAATCAAGCATAAGGAAATTTTTGTACACATTTCAACAAGAATCCCCCCAGATGCCCAAAGAATTAATTAATCACTGGAAAGGAAAATTTCTAGATACTGGAAGTGGGTCAGACAAGTCAAGAAATTGACATCCTACTGTTTCAGAAGATGTGGAATAAGCATGGATTTTCCTGGAGCCCAAGGAAGTCAGCCCAACAAGCTGCAAAGTCAAGATTGACACACACAACAATGATGTGAACTTTGCATAAGGCTGGTTATAGGCATATACCACAATAAGCAGCCTTATGCAAAATTTACATCATTGACCTACCGTCAGATGTCATCTTTCAACAAGATGGAGCTCCTCCCCAAAGGGAAACAAGTGTTTGTGACAACTTGGACCCTGTGTTATCAGGATATATTTTGGAACAAAAATTCTTCTCACAATACATGGAAAATAAATACATCATTATAATTGACACAGCAATCATACATTTCAGAATTGCTCATATTTACTGTTTTCAAGTAACATTAATCACATCAGAAAACTTGGAAATTAATCTGCTCTAGGGCAACATAATTTTCAAGTTTGCTGATGTGATTAATGTTACATGAGAAACAGTAAATACAAGCAATTCAGATATGTCTGATTGCTGTATTAATTATAGTGTTACCAGGATGCTGGATTGGCCAATATGGTCTATTCCATAGCCAGCTTATTCACCAAATATAACTCCATTGATTTTTTTTATTTTTATTTTTTTATGGGGGATTTGTCAAAGATGGAGTATACAGAACAAAGGTGAGTGATTTAAAGGACCTAAAGAAATGGTTTGTGAATGTCACTGCTGCTGCTGATATGGATTTATTAAAATGGATATGACAAGAAATAGAGTACAGGATGGGCATCCTTTGTGAAAATGAGAGGCACATACAAAAGTCTATCAGTTTGTATCATAAAAACTCTGGGCGATGTTTACCTTTCAAACACAGCAAATCTTATGACTGTGAGTGGTATAGTTATTTTTTAATACTTTTCTACAAATAAGACAAAACTTTTGGATCATCCTGTATAGGCACTGCGGAACTGTAGCACCCCCTATTTTCACTCTATATTATCGATAACATTCAATATAATGAGTCTTTTTTTTTCTTTAATTCTTTCTTTATACTTGTACATTATATAATCCTTAAGCTTAATGTCAGTAGCTATCCCCTAGTTCACGAAAAAATTACAAACATCCTTGTATGTAACTGTGCGTTTCACAGTTCCAGCGACGCAGTGTTTGGCTGCTGTGCGCACGCGCACATGTCCGATCTCCGAGATAGGAGGCAGCTCGCTAGGTAGACAGAGCACTGTCGATCACGCAGTGCGACCCTGTTGGGCAAGCCTAAGGTACTGTTTCTTTTGGCTCTGAGCGTGTTGCTCTTAAAAACCGTCATACCATATTCTTTCTTGAATGTGATAAAGTGTAGAATTTGATGATTGTGAATTTGTGATGCCTCCAGCTATTCTATTTAATTCAGTTTTTTTATTCGGTTCTTATATTTTACAGAAAATTTAAATAATTTAACCATGGTCTCCTTGCATCCCCAAGAAATAAGTTCTGTGACTGTAAGTGAACTTCAACAGCTTAAGTTTTCACAGTTATCTCCATGAGAAAGTTACAGTGAAGGAAAGAGGCCATTCAACATCTCTGATATTCAAATATCTCAGCCAGGAATAAGCAACAACAAGAAGTATATTTGTAGCTTTAATTCTGAATGGTACCAATGGAAAAGTTGGCTTTGCGGCTGTGAAGTAAAAAATGCATTGTTTTGCTTCCCGTTTTGCTGGTTAGAGGTGATGTACCGTGGACAAAAGATGGTTTTAGAAATATAAACAAAATGAAAGAAAAACTGAAAAACATGAGAAGTCAAACAAGCACGTTGAAAATGTGGTTTCACTGTCACTTTTAGGGAATGTAAATATTAAGGAGAAACTTAGAGAGGCATTTAGACTTTCATCAATGAGCATAACATAAAGGTTAAAAAGAACTGGGAAATTTTATCCAAAATAATAGACTGTATTTTCTTTTGTGGATACTTTGAAACTCCCTTACGTGGACATGGTGAAAAAGACGATTCAGTAAATCCAGGGGTACTTAGAAGATTAATAAATTTTGCATCTAAATTAGATCCAGATTTGAAGAATCACTTAGAAACCAGTACGGTCTTCAAAGTTGCTTCTAAGACCATTAAGAATGAGATACTTGACTGTCTGCTGCAAATCTACCATGAGGAGATAAGGACAGAAATTAGAGAAGCTTCCTTTGTAGCTGTCATGGCTGATGACACTACAGATGTATCGGAACACACTCAAATGGTCCTTGTTCTACGTTACGTGTTGAATGGAGAAATATTTGAGCGCTTTGGGGGATTCTTTATTCCAGAAAATCAAACTGCAGATGGCATATCGAAACATATTCTACAACAATTAGGCATAACCCTTCAAGGAAATGGACAAAAACTGATAGCTCAGACATTTGATGGTGCAAATGTTGTGAAAGGCAAAAAAGCAGGATTTCAAGCAAAAATAAAAGCAATTTATAGTAATGCACATTTCATTCACTGCTATGCAAATCAACTTAATTTAATAATAAGAAATGCAGCAAGTATTACACGGAAAGCAAGAATATTTTTCTCTAACATTTTGGCTATTCCAACATTCTTCTCAAGATCACCGTAACGTGTATCCATTCTCAAGAAGCATATAGACGTCAACATTCCACGTTCATCCTCTACAAGGTGGAACTTTGACATATGGACCGTAAACAGAGTTCATGAAAATTTGCAACCTTTAAAATGCTGCCTTACTGAAATTCAGTCAACATCAAATGCAAATAGAACTATTGCAGAAGCAACAGGAATTTTAAAATACCTGAATGATGATAATTTCATGTTTTGGTTAGAGTTTTTTCATCAGATTATGCCTCACGTTGAAGTAATTTACAACCAAATGCAATCTTGAGAAATTAGTGTGTTTAAAGTCAATGAATATATAACAGATTTCAAAACTGCTATTTTAGAAATAAGAAACTTGAAATACTGTGAGAATCCTTCAAAGACACTCATGGCAGAAGCTAAGGAAGTGTGTGACTGTATATGTGTTGATATAATGGACAGATATTCTTCCACTAAACACTTAGTAGCTGCTAAATTGTTCAACAAGAAAAGCTTCACTAGTTTTAAGAATGAACTGCCTACAGAAGAGATACTACTGACCACTGAAGCATATCCCATGATTGACAAAGAAAAGCTTGAAACTGAACTAAAAGTATTCTATTGTAGATCTGATATGCATGAATATTGCAAATTAATTGACCTTCTGAAATTTATCTGGGAAAATAATCTAGATGATGTTCTTAGTGAAATTACGAAACTAATAAAAATTCTCTTGCCAATTCCCATGACAACAGCAAAACCAGAACGCTGTCTTTTAACACTGAAAAGAATAAAAACTTTTCTAAGGAGCACTATGAATCCTGAAAGACTAAATGCACTTACAGTGCTTTTAATGGAGAAAAATTTCCTCAACAGTCATCCAGAGATGAAGGAGAAAATTATTAATCTTTTCGCACAAATTAAAACAAGAAGAATGGATTTTGTTTTTAAATGAATGGATCAAGCTTGAACTGTAACAATTTAGGCTATTAGTAAGTAAAAAAATATTTTTTTATGTATAAATTTTCTTTTTATATGTGTTTGTTTCATTTTACACAATATTAAAACAACGGATAAAATTTTTTGAAGCAGTACCCCCACTAATTTTAGCTACGAGCCGCCACTGATCCTGTACTTGCAACATACATTGCATTTTTATTCACACTGATGTTGTTGATCAAGGTGGATAAATATTCAAGCAAACTGTTATAAGTTGAGTGTGACAATTTTTTCTGGCCTGTTTCCTCCAATAAGAACTGAATTTGGCCAATATATGAATTTACCAACTGTGTTGTTCTTTGGGAATAAACCCATAATGGTTGGCAAAGAGCTAGTGTATTTTACACAGAAAGAAAAAATGCTGTTGCCTACTACAAGCACATGGAAAGAAATAAAATGCACAGCAATACAAGTGAACTTTACATTTTGGAGAAAGGAAGGGGAAGAGACGAAAGAATAAAAAAAGAGAGGGGGGACAGCAGCAAGAGAAACAAATAAGTCATTGGGGAAGGGGGAAAAGGGAACTGTAGTACACGAGTGGTAGAAACTAAACCTGCACCACATTTATTCAACATGCATATATGGCATGAGAGGCCCTATGCCTATATCTTGTTCACCACAATATCCAGAAACAAAACAATTACAGGGCAAAAATCTGTCTACAGAAGGACACTACTTTGAATTAAGATATTTTTTTTAGGAAAAGCTTTACTATTACGTAGTGTGATCAAAAAGTTCCGAGACTAGGTATGTAAAGCGCCAACAGATGGCAGTATGCGGATGCTCGAGCAGCGGACGAGAGCAGGGACCTTCACAAGTCATTGTGCCAAGTGGTGCCATTCTGTGAACATCAGGAGCTGTGCTACATAATATTTGGTGACCACGTGCAGAACACAGCAGCGATTTCAGTATGGACTGCAAACTAGAGCAGTGAGCAAACATCAAATTATGCGTCTAACTTGGCAAATCAGGAATGGAGATGCATAAAATGTTGTGTCAGGCTTATAGCAATGAAGCAATGAGGTCATACAAGGTGTTTTGAGTGGAACTCACGCTTCAAGAGTGGCAGAACGGCACTGGAAGAGGATGAGAGATCAGGGCGACCATCCATGAACGAAATCCCCAAAAATGTGGACAAAATTAGGGAACTGGTGCATAAGGATCATCAGAGAAAACATTCAAGACATTGCTACCATCGTCAATGTGTCATACAGAACAGTGCAAGAAATTCTGACATCGGTTTTAAACATGCACCGCATTGCTGCAAAAATTGTGCAAAAGACTCTGAACCCCAAACAGAAGGCGCACCGCCGTGCCGAATTCTGTCAAGATCTTCGTCAGCAGGTGGTGAATGATCCAACGTTCCCTGTCGCGGGTCATCACTGGGGATGAGACTTCGTTCTATGGTCACGGCCCGGAGACCAAACAACAGTCGTCGCAGTGAAAGAGCCCAGCATCTCCACGACCGAAGAAGGCCCAACAGGTCCGGAGCACAACCAAAGCATGCTCATCGTGTTCTTCGACATTCATGAGGTTGTGAACCGTGAATTAGTCCCCCAGGGCCAGATCGTCATTACCCTTTTTTACTATGATGTTCTGCAGCATCTTAGGGAGGACATTCGTTGCAAACAACCTGAAATGTGGCGCAGGGGCAATTTTCTGCTCCATCATGACAATGCAACAGCTCACAGAGCATTAGCAACACGCCAGTTTTGCAGCTGCAACAGCATGACTACCCTTCCTTACACGCCTTACTCACCGGATTTGGCCAACTGCAACTTCTTTCTGTTCCCGAAAATGAATCTGGAGCTCAAGGGTCGCTGTTTTGAAACCGTGGACAAGATCCAGTGCGAATCGCACACGATGTTCGACATGATTCGCGAACAGGACTTCCAGGGAGTGTTCCAACAGTGGCAAAAATGCTGGCAGTGGTGTATCACTGCCCAAGGAGACTACTTTGAGGAAGATCATAGCCAGACTTCTGTTGTATATCAGCTTAGTCTCGTAACTTTTTGATCGGACCTCATATAATTATTTTACATATATATATATATATATATATAGGGATGTAAGGTCAGGTGATGCGTAACATCACAGCCTCTCCTTGACAAATGTCAACCCCGCCTTCTCGTGGTGCATCCTGTTCGCACTAAAGGGGCTCTGACGACCGCCCATAGCAGTATAACTACCCCATCGAGATTAGAGGAAATTCTATCCCACACTCACCAACCCGCTTGGCCAGCGTGGTGAGTTATGGCCAAACCCCTCCAAAATGATTCCACAACTTAAATCTTGGCCCTCAGTCTCCGGCAGCTGGAATGTACCTGGCCAAGGCAGCGGCCAGTGCGACATGAAGGCAGAGGGTGCTAAGAATCCCCGGAGGACCGGACTCGGCTGCCATCTGATGCTGACCTTGGCTACTTACAATGGACGCTCCCTATCTTCTGATTCAAGGCTTCTTGAATTGGAAGAGGAACTACAAAGGATCAAGTGGGACATCGTGGGGCTAAATGAGGTAAGGAGAAAAGGAGAAGATCTCATCGAACTGAAAAGTGGACATCTCTTCTACTATCGTGGGACAGATACTGGCAGAACTAGTGGTGTTGGATTTATAATAAACAAGAAACTGAAGGATAAAGTTGTAGAAGTTGAAAGTTCCTCTGACAGAGCTGCACGACTTGTTATCCAACTCTCGAAAAGATACCAGGCTCAGATTATTCAAACTTATGCACCCACCATAAGTCATCCTGAAGAAGAAATTGAAGAATTTTATGAGGAAATTTGTCATCCAAATAATAAAGGTAAGCAGCACTTGAAAATAATTATGGGAGATTTCAATGCAAAAATAGGGCAACGGCAACAGAATGAAACTTCAGTAGGTAAATTCGGTCATGGCAACAGAAACCAGCGTGGAAATACTCTCGTTGAGTTTGCAGAGGCAGAAGGGTTTTTCATCTTGAACTCCTTCTTCAAGAAAAAGCCACACAGGAAATGGACATGGAGACATCCAAATGGGACGACAAGTGAAATTGATTTTATTATGTGTAACAAAAAATTCGTCATAGAAGACTGCAGTGTGCTAAACAAGTTCAACACAGGTAGTGACCATAGATTGGTGAGATGTAAGATGCACCTCAACACTAAACTTGAACGTGGCAAGCTCATAAGACAAACAAAATCTATTGACATAACCAACCTTAAAATACACCATAATACCTTCAAGTTAGAACTGAAGAACAGGTTCTCTGCTTTAAAAGGCCTAACATCGGAAGAAGTGGACATCTGTGAAGTTAACAGAAAAGTAACCAAAGCTCTTATGGAAACAGCAACAAAATTAGCTGGGTCTAAGAACAAGTTGCATGTGAACAAATTATCAGGAAAAACCAAAATGTTGATGCAAAAATGAAGAGAGATGAGGACAGCTAAAGAAGATGTGACTTCCAAAGTGGAATATATAGAGCTATGCAAGACAGTAAGAAAAAGTATCACTGAAGACGTAAGGAAATTCAACTGTGAACTAGTGAGGAAAGCAATTGAAAACAGCCAAAGCCTAAAGATAGCAAAGGGACATCTCAGTAAGGGAAGAAAACAGATTATGGCACTGAGAAAAGAAGATGGTTCTGTAACAAAAAATAGAGGCGAAATTTTGACAAGAGTGAAAGATTTCTACTCCAAATTATATGAAAGGGATGATATATGCACTCCAGACATCATGAAAGATACCAGTACCAGAGTTCCTCCAGTCCTTCCAGCAGAAGTTGCACATGCAATCAAGAACATGAAGCGGGGAAAAGCTCCAAGAGAAGATGGAATTACTGTAGACATCATACAAGAAGCAAGTGGAGAAATCGAAACAGTACTCGCCCAAATTTTCACTCGATGCCTTAATGAAGGAAAAATTCCTGATGATTGGAACACCGCTACAATGATCCTGCTACATAAGAAAGGTGACATTGAGGATCTCGGAAACTACAGACCTATCAGCCTCCTATCAGTAGTTTATAAAATCTTCACTAAAATTCTTTCACACAGCTTGAAGGTAACACTGGACATGGCTCAACCGAGAGAACAAGCTGGATTCAGGAGTGGCTACAGCACAATAGATCATATCCACGTGCTGAGAGAACTAATTGAAAGAGCGAGGGAATATGAACTTCCATTGTGCATGGCTTTTATCGATTATGAAAAAGCCTTTGATTCGGTGAAACCATCAGCAGTTACAATGGCTCTGAAAAGCTGCGGTATTGAAGATGCATACATTAATATTATTAATAACATCTATGAAAATGCAAGTGCAAAGATTAGGCTGTTTGAAAATACAACACACGTAAAAATTGGAAAGGGAGTGAGACAAAGTGACATCATATCTCCAAAGCTCTTTAATGCCACATTGGAGGGTGTTTTTCAGTCGCTGAGCTGGGAAAACAAGGGGATAAAGATTAATGGAGATTATCTAACCCACCTTCGTTTTGCTGATGACGTAGTCATTTTTGCAACTACCCCATCAGAGCTGCAGAGTATGATCCAGGAACTTGCTGACAAGAGTAAAGAAGTGGGATTAAAAATGAACTTTCAGAAGACAAAAGTGATGTTCAATGCTTTTACAAGAAATGAAGATTTATCGATTGATGGTGAAAAGCTGGAGATAACAGACACGTACGTTTATCTTGGACAGCAGATATCAAGTGAGGGTCACATTGATGAAGAAATTAATCGGCGTAAAAAACTTGCCTGGAGAGCTTTTGGAAGAAACAGTATAATTTTCAAGAGCAATATGCCATTATGTCTTAAAAGAAAAGTGTTTGATCAATGCGTCCTTCCAGTGCTTACGTATGGTGCAGAGACGTGGACCTTAACTAAAAGAGACATACAAAGGCTGCAGACAACTCAAAGTGGCATGGAGAGGTGCATGCTTGGTGTAACCAGGAGAGATAAGAAGAGGAACTCGTGGATCCGAAAAATGACAAGAGTGGAAGACATCATGATCAAAGTTAAATCCCTGAAATGGCAATGGGCTGGACATACTGCCAGAAGGACAGATCATCGATGGACAGCCGAAATTTTAGATTGGATTCCAAGGGACAGGAAAAGACCCAGAAGAAGACCACATGGGAGATGGGTGGATGAAATTCGAAAGTATGCAGGGGTGACATGGAGGAGACTGGCACAAGACAGACCGTTGTGGAGGAAACTTGGGGAGACCTTCGTCCAGCAGTGGATTGATAATGGTTCACAATGATGATGATATATATATATATATATATGAGTGAGGTGTGTGTATCTCACATTGTATGAATTATGTAAGCTGTATGCTAATCATAATCAAATGACAAAATTAAAGTGACAGCATGACTATTCCTGCGGGGCTTCTCACCTACAGAATGGTCTGCCAATCAATTTAGATTTGATGTCAAATTCAATCACAATCATTCTCGGTTTACAATTTGGCATGCATTTTGTCATTAATAACACTAATCTGTACAACATTTTACCTGGGCATTAAATGAATACATAATTCACCTTTCTCAAAACAATGCTTCACCTAATATTTACATGAAACTTGATTCAGTCATTTTTCTTCATCATGCAATTTTCTGATTTCTGAAGCAGTTGGTAGCTGCATGGTATTTAATCTGCAGCAGATGTTATGCTGTCAGTATGTGATGGATCTTACGACAAAAATGGCAATTTCTTGCTGTCAACTCTCAAATGATTTAAGACTCAGTAACAGTAAAACAAGGGACCTACATAACCTGTACAAAACATTACACACAAGTTTTATAAAACACACAAAGATGTGTATCATATTTTATTTCAAACATACTGAGCATCAGCAGTATGATGTAAAATATACTGAGATTACAGACTAGTCGGTATGATTTGCATAAAACATTAAGTATTCCTTCCTTGTGATGTGCATCTATTATCTGTAATATAGGCACTAGAATATACTAAGCAGTATGAAACAAGATAATAAGGTCTAAATACCTGAATAACACTCCCATCGCTGTCTCTCACAGTCATGTCATAATTCACCACAAGTCCTTCCATGTGCTTTATGATGCAGCGCTGAAGATAACCACTTCTGCTGGTTTTCACAGCAGTATCTACCAGACCCTGAAAATAAAAGAAATCTTACAAGGTTTTCTTTCAGATTTAAAAAGAAAGTGGGAAAGGTACAAAGTAATTGATAGAGATTACCATTACAATGAAAAACGGACAGTGTATAACCAAAAACTACTGAAACTCTTCCAGATTTGATAAGACCATCTTATTTTGGTAGTTTCACAGTCCACAGCAGATTTAAATGTGAATGAACTATGTGAATAGTGAATGCAAGCTGCCAGTATATGTATGTAATGTCTGTCATAAATAATTCCATGGAAGAGGTATGGCAATAGCAAATACAACTTGTTTATTGAGCATAACTTTATGCACAAATGTTCTAAAGTGAACCAACAGTGGATTTATTATAACATTGTTGGTGATGCAATAGTACCTACAAATCCCAGTATGCCACAAAAATTGAATTACAATTATGTTCACTCACTGAGAGGTAGTCAACAGTGTACAGAATATGAACAGGTTATGCATACAAATGCCATTAGGATGCAATATTTCTTGTGGACTTTGCAGTTAAATTTTTCAAAGCCTGATTAGTACACAGGCCACATCACAAAAATAAATGATACCTGCTACTAAGCATTTACAAAGAATGCAATCCTAAGATATGGTAAAACCTACCATTAATGAAATAAAAGTCACATTTTGCCATGTCTAGTCTAGTGGAAAGGTGTGGGTGTGAAGAATGTCAGATGAATACTATTGATACCTATCATTTAGCATTACTGCTATACTCTAATCTGATGACAATGTGTATGTATGAACATCAGATGAAGGCTATTTCAAGATACCATTCAGCACTTTGCAACAATTCTAGTCTGGTGGTCAAGTGTGGGTGTGAACAGTGGTCATGGCAAATTTTTACACAGGGAGTAGAAATACTTCTCACGTGATTTTCAAGAAGTATTAATTTTGGGATTTCTAGAAGCAGCATCCCCCACCCCACCCCCCAGTTTGCAAACTACTACACGGGGAGTAGAAATACTTCTCACGTGATTTTCAAGAAGTATTAATTTTGGGATTTCTAGAAGCAGCATCCCCCACCCCACCCCCCAGTTTGCAAACTACTACCTTAAAAATTCTCACTTTTAGAAAACTTTTTTGTTCCATTAAAAATATATGCATTACAATAAAAAAATCTGTTCTTTGAACATGCAGTTATTTTAATTATTTTAATAAGTATAGCAAAATTTAAAATAAAATTAATAATTCCTAAGAATAAAGTCATACATCCTTACATCTGCAGCAAAGATGAAAATTCTGTGATATCTGTACATACAATTCTTCCTTACCATGCAATTTAGTATTGCAACAGGTTGTAACTGAGAATGATCTCAGTTTCTCATATTTTTAATAAAAAATACAGTCTGCTTTGTTACAAGTTAAGTTCTATTCATTAGTTGTTGTTTTTTTTATTGGAGGTTTAACGACCACCGTGAGCAACTCAATGGGCTATAAGCAGTCGCCCGTTCCTAATTTAGGGTCACTGGTTCCAGGGAAGGGAGAGAACCAGTGCCATAAGACAAACACAACATCTATGCCTCACCGGGATTCGAACCCGGACCCCGTTCGGACGAATGATCAGAGGCCATCGCTTATACCACTGCGCCACCGGGGCGGCCTATTCATTAGTTAGAAGTCACTTATCAGTACACTGAGAATTAAACCCCATGGCATATTCACATTATTCTTTTAACTGATAAAACAGAGTGCCATCAGTAAGTTTCACTTTGATTTAAGTAGAATAAAAAACATTTTTAAGTTATAAATAAGGAGGTATCTGCCCCCCCCCCCAGAACCTTTTAGATGCAGAACATCTATTTCTTTTTTGACAGCAGTCGGCAAACTTCGAAACTCTCAAAAAAAAAAAAAAAAAAAAAAAGTTGTTGCTTTCCCCTATTTCCATTTCGTTTAGGCTTACACGCAACCTACACCAACCCAGAAAAAGAGGCAGTGCAAGGGAGGAATTACATTTTTGATGGTGCAACTGTTGTGAACAGTCGAAGAAAAAAATACTAGTAATGATTTAAAAAAAAAAAAAAAAAAACTAGAGGTAAAACAGAGGACTGGTAAAACAATCCCTGAGATTTATATCCTCCAAAAACACAGGGTGGTACAGATGGAGAACACATAAGGGGAGGGGAGGTGGGGCACCCCCCCCCCCAACACCCAGCAGGATGGGGTGCTTGCTTGTCACTGTATCACTAACAGCAGTCCTGAAGTAACTGCTGAGGAGATCACTGAAATGTTTGGACCCATGTAAAACAAAATGTGGAGTTACAAATCCATAAGTGAAAAGGTGTGTGATGTCTGAAAACTAGAAACAAGAGGCAAAGCAAAGCACTTGTGTACTTACTCAATCACTTTTTTCCCTATTTTATTTATTTTTTTATTTTTTTATTTTTTTGAATGGGGTATGTGCCTGTTGTGCCCACAGCTGAATTCCAGCCCTGATAAAAAGTGTTTCCATGCGTGGTGAGGCATTTTTTTTTTAAAACATTCCCAATGACTGCCACTGGTGGCTGCATATCGGGATGTGACTGTTGAAGGCAATGAAAATGTTAATTACTACACAGAATAGGTGCCAGGCTTGAGAAAAATTTCCCCCAATTTGTAGTACAGTTATGTTAAATCATAAATGAGAAAGCATAAGCCAGAGAATCATTGTGCACCTCATAAAATGATTTGGGAGTGGACAATCATAGATGGGTGCACCAATAAATTTTAAAACAGAAAGTGTAACTTAAGGAACATGGCCACAAGTTTCAGAAAAGTTTCATCACAGAAGTCATCAGAAAGTCCTGGCCCACTACTCAATCCAAAAGAATCTAACCACCTCTATGTCAGCCAGTGCATTGTGGAAGGAGAAAAAGTAATGGAAACAAAAATTCTGAAAAAAAAAAGAAAAAAAAATTGCCTCATATTACTTTCAAAAAATTATTTTTCAAATCAAATATGATTGCCTCAATTTACTTTTTTTTAAATCAAAACCACTGCTAAGTTAAATTTGTAAAGTGCTAGCTACCCTAAATTCTAAATGTGGAACCAGCCAAACTATTTATAAAAGCCTTTAATACATATGAGACTGAACAAGGAACAAAATAGCTGAACTTTTTATTTTTAATCAGGCGAAAAAAATTAGAACATGCGACAAGAAAATGTGAATATAAATCAGTGTGAGCAAGATGGAACTCTTCGCTGTATTCACAACATAAAACTACTGAATTCAAAACAAAAAACAAAATAAAGTGATTTTAAAAGACACTGCTTTCCCCTCCCCCTCTTTTTTTTTTTTTTTTTTTTTTTTTTTTTTTGTACTTGCTAGAACATCAGCTCAATTTTTCACTTGTGATGCTTTCTTCTAAGCAAGTTCCATGGCCATATTTGTCTTTTGTTGACTCAGCAGCAGCACAGCAATCTTTACTTAGTTTTTCTTTCTGTTGATATTCATTCCCTTCCTGTTTCTTCACCACTTGTCTTTCCTCCTCCCCTTTTATTCCCTCAGATGAAAATAATTTATCCATCATGCTGAAAGAACTTTCAGCGTGAGGACCACGAATACATGATATCAAAGCTTTCGCTACTTTAGATAAATGGTGTGACTTTCAGAATATGAATACCTTTGAACAACACCATGCATCAATTCTGACAAATTTTCAAACTCCACCACTTCCGTTTTTGGAAAATTTCCCCTCCCTTATCAAGCTTAAGTGCAGACAATTCTGGAGGAAAGTAACACTTAACAACAACACAGGATAGTGAGAACATCGCGGGAAGAAAAAAAAAAGGCAATTTCGGGGTAATCTTCACTTCCGTTTCGGAAACTTCTTCCTCCATTTTTAGGTTGAAATGCAGTAATTGTGGAATAAAAGGATATTTAAAAACAATACTTGGCAGAAGGAACATCGCGAGAAAAAAAAATTAGGGAAGAAATCTTCACTGCATCTAACTTTCGTTTTCGAAAGACGGAATCCTGTCTTCAAACGAATCCCTCTTCCCCTCCCCCACCATAACTAAACCCCCCCCCCAAATTACTGTTCAGTTGTGCATTGATCTCGAGAATGCCCAAAATGATAACAGAAATGGCGGAATTTTTGAATCCATGGAAGAATCTCATGCCTGAAAACAACAGGGAAATCTTCGAGCCATCTTAACTTCCGTTTTTAGAAATCGTTGCCCACAGCTTCAGGCTGAAATACGAACATTTATGCAATAAAATGTTATTTAACAATACTGGACACAGGCAACACCATGTGAAAAAAGAAATTAGATTATAGAAAAATAGTCACCCCATTTAACTTCAGTTTTCAAAAATTTTGAAAGACAAAATACCATCCCCAGACGGAACCCCTCCCCCCCCCCCCTTCTCTTCCGTTCTGCATCAATCGCGAAAATGATCCAGATGATGACAAAAAAGGTGGAATCCGCAGAAGAATCTCATGTATGTAAATATAAAAGATTTCCAGTTTTTTATTGGTATAAATTGGGAGATTCTGAAGTATTTTACATAAATGAAAAAAATGATGAGCATAAGGAATCTCTACTTCCAGTTTGCCAACTTCAATCATAATCACATCGCCATAAATCACCACCTGCAGCTCGCTGAAGTGTCAAGTTGCGCCTTTCTTCCTTCACCCTAATTATAGGAGAAAATGAAAAAAATAATACTCCCCAATTTTTGACGAAATGACCAGATTTACGTCATAATGCTGTAATTTACTAAAATGTGTTCATCTGCCAAATTTCGCCTAAATCCAATGAAAACCTTTTTCAATCATAAATGGTTTTTTTTTTTTTAATTAAAATAGTTAACTCAGATGTCTGAATAAAAATGTATGTTTTTATTTCAAATAGTTTCCATATATCACGGCAAAATTCTTAAGGGTCACTGTTTAAATAAACCACAGCATCTAAAAAATAATTCACTTACTTTTCCCGTAATTTATAATTACTGTTTCTTCTTTTTTTAATCTGATTACGCAATCGAAGATTTTTTTTTTTTTTCATCTGCTAAAGTTTCAAATGGAATTTGGCAAAATGTACACTAGAACTTCATTGTGGTGTATCTTAACCACTGTAAAAATCTTAGTGTTATTTTCAAAATTCGGGAAAATGGATTTCTGAAAATTTTCACCTAGTCCAAAAGCAATGGATGGAATCAGTGACAGGTGGTTCGCTTTCTTCCAGAACAAGGTTCATTCATCGGCGCTATCAGGTGCCAATCAACTGTTGCTATGGCAACACCCCGTTGCACGCTCTGTTTGCCCAAAGCAGAAAGGCATACATGTCCGTAATAAAAAAATTTCAATGCTAACTTTTTAAGTTTTTAATCGATTCACTTGAAATTTTGGGATTAAGTTTCTGTAATCCAATTGTTGTAAATGTAAAAATTTCAGCCAGTATTGCAAAGAACTCGCAAAGATAGTTTTTTTATTTTTTATCATAAGTAGCGGAAGTCTCTTGATACAAACAAAGCCTGGGAGGGGTGGAAGCAAGTTTCACGCAAAAACATTTAAACAAGGACCAGATGACCAGCTCTCCGACCTTCAAGCTCCCCTTCCTAACAGGAACTGGAAATAGTGCTTTTTTTTTTTCAGCCAAATTAGAATTTGGGGTACGCCCGTCCGACACAGTGGCCGTGGTTTCTTTAAGAACAAAGTGGATAAATAAAATGAAGAGTAAAAAAAAAAAAAAAAAAAAAAAGAGTTTTAACGCTGATTTCCTAAAAGGACATTTTTTAAGCACTAATTTCAAATTTCAAGGCTTTTCAAGACAGCTTAAAAAAACAGTTTTTCCAGGATATTTCAGGCCTTGAAAATGTAATCATGATTTTCAAGGACTTTCCAGGTTTTCAAGCATGCGTGCGCACCCTGAGAGTACTGTGACATGGTATTTTGTAGATGTTATGGGAATGCCTTGCATACTGCTAGAGTGTGTGCCTATTACCCAATGCATCATCATTCCAATGTCAATGTTATCCAACAGCTGTATGCAACCTCAGGAACAATGGAAATGTGCATTCCATTGCAAGTGTTCATGAACAAAAGTCATACAGTTGGTGCGCAGATTCTTGCACTGCAGGAAGCTATACTGAGGATGACTGCTGTACACTCATAGCATGGTACACATCAACTGGGAAGGCACCCTGCATTCAGTGCACTGGAATACCACAGAATTCTGCAATGCAAAAGCTTTCACACATTCCATTAAATCTGACAACATTGTCTACAACTAGGCAACTTTCAATCCTTCTTACACTGCCAACTGTGTGTGAATGCAGGGTATCTACTAAATATAGGAAATGAAATTTCATGACCAATTAATAATTTTTATGACCATTTTTAAAAAAGCTCTCTCTCTCTCATTATACATAGCCCTATCCAAAGCAGCAGTACATGTAAGCACACACACATATATCCAGTAAGTATAATTAAAGAGGACACCCCCACCTTTTTTTTTTTTTTTCTAAAAAAAAAAGTGCTCCCTGCTCTTTTGCTAGTAGGAAAAACTGACTCATCATACTTTGACTGTGCCTAAAATAAGCTGAAATACTCATCATTGTCTTATATGATTTCATAACACACCTTTAACATTTATACCTAGAATATCATCATCATCATTGTCAACCATTACAGATCCACTACTGGACGAAGGTCTCCCCAAGTTTCCTCCACAACGGTCTGTCTTGTGAAAGTTTCCTTCACGTCACTCCCGCATACTTTCTAATTTCATCCACCCATCGCCCATGTGGTCTTCTTCTGGGTCTTTTCCTGTCCCTTGGAATCCAATCTAAAATTTCGGCTGTCCATCGATGGTCTGTCCTTCTGGCAGTACGTCCAGCCCATATTTTATAAACCACTGATAGGAGGCTGATAGGTCTGTAGTTCCTGAGATCCTCAATGTCACCTTTTTTATGTAGCAGGATCATTGTAGCATTGTTCCAATCCATTTCAGGGATTTAACTCTGACCATGATGTCTTCCACTCTTGTCATTTTCAGATCCACGAGTTCCTCTTCTTACATCTCCTAATTACACCAAGCATGCACCTCTCCATGCTGCTTTGAGTTGTCTGCAGCCTTTGTATGTCTCTTATAGTTAAGGTCCACGTCTCTGCACCATACGTAAGCACTGGAAGGATGCATTGATCAAACACTTTTCTTTTAAGACATAATGGCATATTGCTCTTGAAATTTATACTGTTTCTTCCAAAAGCTCTCCAGGCAAGTTTTGTATGCCGATTAATTTCTTCATCAATTGTGACCCTCACTTGATATCTGCTGTCCAAGATAAACGTACGTGTCTGTTATCTCCAGCTTTTCTCCATCCATCAATAAATCTTCATTTCGCGTAAAAGCATTGAACATCACTTTTGTCTTCTGAAAGTTCATTTTTAATCCCACTTCTTTACTCTTGTCAGCAAGTTCCTGGATCATACTCTGCAGCTCTGATGGGGTAGTTGCAAAAATGACTACATCATCAGCAAAACGAAGGTGGGTTAGATAATCTCCATTAATTTTTATCCCCTTGTTTTCCCAGTTCAGTGATTGAAAGACATTTTCCAATGTGGCATTAAATAGCTTCGGAGATATGGTGTCACCTTGTCTCACTCCCTTTCCAATTTTTATGTGTGTTGTATTTTCAAACAGCCGAATCTTTGCATTTGCATTTTCATATATGTTATTAATAATATTAATGTATGCATCTTCAATACCGCAGGATTTCAGAGCCATTGTAACTGCTGATGATTTCAACGAATCAAAGGATTTTTCATAATCGATATAAGCCATGCACAATGGAAGTTCACATTCCCTCGATCTTTCAATTAGTTCTCTCAGTACTTGGATATGATCTATAGTGCTGTAGCCACTCCTGAATCCAGCTTGTTCTCTCGGTTGAGCAATGTCCAGTGTTACCTTCAAACGGTGTGAAAGAATTTTAGTGAAGATTTTATAAACCACTGATAGGAGGCTGATAGGTCTGTAGTTCCTGAGATCCTCAATATCACCTTTTTTATGTAGCAGGATCATTGTAGCATTGTTCCAATCCTCAGGAATCTTCCCTTCATTAAGGCATCGAGTGAAAATTTGGGCGAGTACTGTTTCGATTTCTCCACTTGCTTCTTGTATGATGTCTACAGTAATTCCATCTTCTCCTGGTCCCCGCTTCATGTTCTTGATTGCATGTGCAACTTCTGCTGGGAGGACTGGAAAAACTCTGGTACTGGTACCTTTCATGATGTCTGGAGTGCATGTATCATCCCTTTCATATAATTTGGAGTAGAAATCTTTCACTCTTGTCAAAATTTCACCTCTATTTCTTGTTACAGAACCATCTTCTTTTCTCAGTGCCATAATTTGTTTTCTTCCCTTACTGAGATGTCCCTTTGCTATCTTTAGGCTTTGGTTGTTTTCAATTGCTTTCCTCACTAGTTCACAGTTGAATTTTCTTACGGCTTCAGTGATACTTTTTCGTACTGTCTTGCATAGCTCTATATATTCCACTTTGGAAGTTACATCTTCTTTAGTTGTCCTCATCTCTCTTCTTTTGCATCAACATTTTGGTTTTTCCTGATAATTTGTTCACATGTAACTTGTTCTTAGACCCAGCTAATTTTGTTGCTGTTTCCATAAGAGCTTTGGTTACTTTTCTGTTAACTTCAGAAATATCCACTTCTTCCAATGTTAGGCCTTCTAACACAGAGAATCTGTTCTTCAGTTCCAACTTGAAGGTATTATGGTGTTTTTAAGGTTGGTTATGTCAATACATTTTGTTTGTCTTATGAGCTTGCCACGTTCGAGTTTAGTGTTGAGGTGGATCTTACATCTCCCCAATCTATGGTCACTACCTGTGTTAAACTTGTTTAGCACACTGCAGTCTTCTATGATGAATTTTTTGTTACACATAATAAAATCAATTTCACTTGTCATCCCATTTGGATGTCTCCATGTCCATTTCCTGTGTGGCTTTTTCTTGAAAAAGGAGTTCAAGATGAAAAACCCTTCTGCCTCTGCAAACTCTACGAGAGTATTTCCACGCTGGTTTCTGTTGCTGTGACCGAATTTACCTACTGAAGTTTCATTCTGTTGCCGTTGCCCTATTTTTGCATTGAAATCTCCCATAATTATCTTCAAGTGCTGCTTACCTTTATTATTTAGATGACGAATTTCCTCATAAAATTCTTCAATTTCTTCTTTAGGATGACTTGTGGTGGGTGCATAAGTTTGAATAATCTGAGCCTGTTATCTTCTCTAGAGTTGGATAACGAGTCGGGCAGCTCTGTCAGAGGAACTTTCAACTTCTACCACTTTATCCTTCAGTTTCTTGTTTATTATAAATCCAACACCACTAGTTCTGCCAGTATCAGTCCCACGATAGTAGAAGAGATGTCCACTTTTCAGTTCAATGAGATCTTCTCCTTTTCTCCTTACCTCACTTAGCCCGACGATGTCCCACTTGATCCTTTGTAGTTCCTCTTCCAATTCTAGAAGCCTTGAATCAGAAGATAGGGAGTGTCCATTATACGTAGCCAAGGTCAGCATCAGATGGCAGCCTAGTCCGGTCCTCCGGGGATTCTTAGCACCCTCTGCCTTCATGTCGCACTGGCCGCTGCTTTGGCCAGGTACATTCCAGCTGCCGGAGACTGAGGGCCAAGATTTAAGTTGTGGAGTCATTTTGGAGGGGTTTGGCCATAACCCGCCACGCTGGCCAAGCGGGTTGGTGAGTGTGGGATAGCATTTCCTCTAATCCCAATGGTATAAGTTATACCGCTATTGGCGGTCGTCAGAGCCCCTTTAGTGGGAACAATATGCACCACGAGAAGGCGGGGTTGACATTTGTCAAGGAGAGGCTGTGATGTTACGCATCACCTGACCTTACATCCCACCTAGAATATATATATATACATCCTGTTCCCACTAAAGGGGCTCTGACGACCGCCAATAGCGGTATAACTATACCATCGGGATTAGAGGAAATGCTATCCCACACTCACCAACCCGCTTGGCCAGCGTGGTGAGTTATGGCCAAACCCCTCCAAAATGACTCCACAACTTAAATCTTGGCCCTCAGTCTCCGGCAGCTGGGATGTACATGGCCAAGGCAGCGGCCAGTGCGACATGAAGGCAGAGGGTGCTAAGAATCCCCGGAGGACCAGACTAGGCTGCCATCTGATGCTGACCTTGGCAACGTATAACGGACGCTCCCTATCTTCTGATTCAAGGCTACTTGAATTGGAAGAGGATACTACAAAGGATCAAGTGGGACATCGTCGGGCTAAGTGTGGTAAGGAGAAAAGGAGAAGATCTCATTGAACTGAAAAGTGGACATCTCTTCTACTATCGTGGGACAGATACTGGCAGAACTAGTGGTGTTGGATTTATAATAAACAAGAAACTGAAGGATAAAGTTGTAGAAGTTGATAGTTCCTCTGACAGAGCTGCACGACTCGTTATCCAACTCTCGAGAAGATACCAGGCTCAGATTATTCAAACTTATGCACCCACCACAAGTCATCCTGAAGAAGAAATTGAAGAATTTCATGAGGAAATTCGTGATCTAAATAATAAAAGGTAAGCAGCACTTGAAGATAATTATGGGAGATTTCAATGCAAAAATAGGGCAACGGCGACAGAATGAAACTTCAGTAGGTAAATTCGGTCACGGCAACAGAAACCAGCATGGAAATACTCTCGTAGAGTTTGCAGAGGCAGAAGGGTTTTTCTTCTTGAACTCCTTTTTCAAGAAAAAGCCACACAGGAAATGAGACATCCAAATGGGACGACAAGTGAAATTGATTTTATTATGTGTAACAAAAAATTCGTCATAGAAGACTGCAGTGTGCTAAACAAGTTCAACACAGGCAGTGACCATAGATTGGTGAGATGTAAGATGCACCTCAACACTAAACTCGAACGTAGCAAGCTCATAAGACAAACAAAATGTATTGACATAACCAACCTTAAAAAACACCATAATACCTTCAAATTGGAACTGAAGAACAGATTCTCTGCTTTAGAAGGCCTAACATCGGAAGAAGTGGATATTTCTGAAGTTAACAGAAAAGTAACCAAAGCTCTTATGGAAACAGCAACAAAATTAGCTGGGTCTAAGAACAAATTGCATGTGAACAAATTATCAGGAAAAACAAAAATGTTGATGCAAAAAAAAAAAGAGTGATGAGGACAACTAAAGAAGATGTGACTTCCAAAGTGGAATATATAGAGCTATGCAAGACAGTACGAAAAAGTATCACTGAAGACGTAAGGAAATTCAACTGTGAACTAGTAAGCAAAGCAATTGAAAACAACCAAAGCCTAAAGATAGCAAAGGGACATCTCAATAAGGGGAAAAAACAGATTATGGCACTGAGAAAAGAAGATGGTTCTGTAACAAGAAATAGAGGCGAAATTTTGACAAGAGTGAAAGATTTCTACTCCAAATTATATGAAAGGGATGATACATGTACTCCAGACATCATGAATGGTACCAGTACCAGAGTTCTTCCAGTCCTTCCAGCAGAAGTTGCACATGCAATCAAGAACATGAAGCGGGGAAAAGCTCCAGGAGAAGATGGAATTACTGTAGACATCATACAAGAAGCAAGTGGAGAAATCGAAACAGTACTCGCCCAAATTTTCACTCGATGCCTTAATGAAGGGAAAATTCCAGAGGATTGGAACAACGCTACAATGATCTTGCTACATAAAAAAGGTGACATTGAGGATCTCAGGAACTACAGACCTATCAGCCTCCTATCAGTGGTTTATAAAATCTTCACTGAAGTTCTTTCACACCGCTTAAAGGTGACACTGGACATGGCTCAACCGAGAGAACAAGCTGGATTCAGGAGTGGCTACAGCACAATAGATCATATCCACGTACTGAGAGAACTAATTGAAAGAGCGAGGGAATATGAACTTCCATTGTGCATGGCTTTTATCGATTATGAAAAAGCCTTTGATTCGGTGAAACCATCAGCAGTTGCAATGGCTCTGAAATCCTGCGGTATTGAAGATGCATACATTAATATTATTAATAACATCTATGAAAATGCAAGTGCAAAGATTCGGCTGTTTGAAAATACAACACACATACAAAATTGGAAAAGGAGTGAGACAAGGTGACACCATATCTCCGAAGCTCTTTAATGCCACATTGGAAAATGTCTTTCAATCACTGAACTGGGAAAATAAAGGGATAAAGATTAATGGAGATTATCTAACCCACCTTCGTTTTGCTGATGACATAGTCATTTTTGCAACTACCCCATCAGAGCTACAGAGTATGATCCAGGAACTTGCTGACAAGAGTAAAGAGGTGGGATTAAAAATGAACTTTCAGAAGACAAAAGTGATGTACAATGCTTTTACAAGAAATGAGGATTTATCGATTGATGGAGAAAAGCTGGAGATAACAGACACGTACGTTTATCTTGGACAGCAGATATCAAGTGAGGGTCACATTGGTGAAGAAATTAATCGGCTTACAAAACTTGCCTGGAGAGCTTTTGGAAGAAACAGCATAATTTTGAAGAGCAATATGCCATTATGTCTTAAAAGAAAAGTGTTTGATCAATGCATCCTTCCAGTGCTTACGTATGGTGCAGAGACGTGGACCTTAACTATAAGAGACATACAAAGGCTGCAGACAACTCAAAGCAGCATGGAGAGGTGCATGCTTGGTGTAACCAGGAGAGATAAGAAGAGGAACACGTGGATCCGAAAAATGACAAGAGTGGAAGACATCATGATCAGAGTTAAATCCCTGAAATGGCAATGGGCTGGACATACTGCCAGAAGAACAGACCATCGATGGACAGCCGAAATTTTAGATTGGATTCCAAGGGACAGGAAAAGACCCAGAAGAAGACCACATGGAAGATGGGTGGATGAAATTCGAAAGTATGCAGGAGTGACATGGAGGAGACTGGCACAAGACAGACCGTTGTGGAGGAAACTTGGGGAGACCTTCGTCCAGCAGTGGATTGATAATGGTTGACAATGATGATGATGATGATGATATATATATAGCAAAAGCAAATTAAGTGAAAAAACAAAAACCTTTGAACAAATTTGAAATTCCATAGCGACAGAGGCTGCATAAGAGAAAGATCAAATAACAATAATGCAAAACATAAAGCAAAATTTTGAACTAGAAAAACAAAAACAAAAAAAACAAAAAAAGAACAGCAATCACCAAATCCATTCTGTTCTTTTTTTCATTTTTTTGTTTTTGTTTTTCTAGTTCAAAATTTTGCTTTATGTTTTGCATTATATATATATATATATATATATTTTTTTTTTTTTAATTTAATTGAAGGTTTAATGACCACTGTGAGCAACTTAATGGGCTATAAGCAGTTGCCTACCCCTAATTTAGGGTCAGTAGTTCCAGGTAAGGGAGAAAGCCAGTGTTGTAAGACAAACACATCAGTGCCTCATCGGGATTCGAACCCGGACCCTTCTCGGACGAATGGTCATAAACTAGCACTCAGACCACTGCGCGACCGGGATGGCCTTGAAAAATATCACAAATTCATAAGCAGCATAATTTAAATTGCTACATTGATCGAGATTCTGTACATATATTTCTATGCTAAAAGGTTTTTTGCTTTAACAGTTTTCTTTGTGGAAGAGTGCATAGGTGTCCTTATTTTCATACTGAGATAGTTAGATGGAAACCACATTTACGTCTAATGTGGCCAGTGTGCCTGGAAAATTACCTCGATTATCACCAGAAAATGAAAACTTATTAAAAATAAAAAGAAATTCATGACCCCAAAGTAAAATTCATGATTTTTTCATGACTTTCATGATCAGTAGACACCCTGGAATGCCTATTGCGCCAACATGAGGCAGATGGGCATTTCATTGGACACATACTGTGAATGGATAAAGCATGTTTCACATGTGACTGCATCCTTAACACTCATAACAATCATGTGTGGTCAAATTCCAATAAATGTCACCCACTTACAAAAGCATCAAATCTGTTGGTCCATGAATGTGTGGGTGACAATATTTGGTAACAGCATTGGTATATATCTGTTGCCAAATACGCTCACACCCCTGACATTTCTTCCGGAGACACTTCCTGATTTTCTGGACAATGTACCCTGGGCAGTGCCATATATACAGGGTGTCTCATAAAGAATGTCCCGATTTGAAAAGTGGATATCTCGGTAACCATGAACCACCAACGAATGCAACTCAAATTATGTCTACAGGCGTGGCCCAGAGTTTGTTATGACTACCGCTAGATGGCAGCACAAGCGTCCGAACAGCCGCTACGCTTAGTGAGTGAGAAGATGGCATCGAGGCAACAGAAAGAGTTTTTTGTGTGCTCAAATTTAGCAAGACCAAGTCCGTGATTACGGTGCAGCGTGCGTTTAAACGGCGTTACGGCGGTGCTCTACCAGTGGGCAAAAACATTCGTCGTCGATATCGACAATTTGAAAAAACAGGGTGTTTATGTAAGGGAAAGAGTCCTGGACAACCAACCACCTCAGCAAAGAATGTGCAACGAATTCACGAGGCATTTCAGAGAAGCCCACAGAAGTCTACTCGTCATGCGAGCCGCAAACTTGCCATCTCTCGTGTGACTATTTGGCGTGTTTTACGACGACGTTTGCTGCTGAAGCCGTACAGATTGCAACCGGTGCAAGCTCTTCGTGGAGGTGACAAAACACAACAAAAAGATTTTTTGTGAAACTCTGTTAGAGGACATGGAGGATGACACCATTGTACAAAGGTTGATTTTTAGCGATGAAGCAACCTTTCATGTAAGCAGGAAAGTTTCATGCCACGATGTTCTCATATGGGTACTGGAGAATCCACGTCAAACTCTCCAACATGAACGTGATTCTCCAAAACTGAATTTTTTTTGGGCGGTTTCTGTTAGAAAGGTTTATGGCCCTCCCTTTTTTGCAGACAACACGGTTACGGGCAACTCCTATCTTGCAATGCTGAAAGACTGGCTACTTCCACAGCTGCAGGACGACTCTGAAGATTACATTTTGCAGCAGGATGGCGTACTGCTACATTGGAACCTCCAAGTTAGTCGGTCTCTAAACGACACATTGCCTCAACGTTGGATTGGACGCAGGGGACCCCGTGACTTGGCATTACATGCTTGGCCTCCGAGATCTCCAGACACACCATGTGACTTCTTTTTATGGGGATACGTAAAAGACCCAGTTTATGATCCCCCTTTACCCGCTGACTTGGATGAGCTCTGAACGAGAATCATGGCCACGGTAAATTCTGCGACTGAAGACACTCTCCGACGAGTTTGGGATGAATTCAGCTATCGGCTTGATGTTGTCCGTGCAGCAGGTGGAGGGCACATTGGGCATTTGTAATTGTGGTGAGTGAAACTTTAGACCTTCCTTCATACTTGGCTCTTTGTTTTGTAACTATCCCACAATTGCCTTATTAAATATACTACTTTGAAATCGTGTCATTCTTTTTCAAACACCTTGTATATTGTTTGCTTGTTCAGGGTTTAAACACCATTCCAAAGGCTATGAGCAGTTGTCTTTACCTAATTTAGGGCCACTGGTTCCAGGGAAGGGTGAGACCCTGCACTCTAGGACAAACACACCACCCATGCCTCACATACAATTTGAACCCTGGCCCAGCTCAGACAACTAGTGAGAAACCATAGCTCTGACCACTCGGACACTGGGACAACTGCAATCTTAGGACACAACACAGTGCAGCAGCAGCTTATTTTAGTGCCACTGTCAGAAAACAATTGATTACTGCATACCTAAGTCGCTGAAGTGGGCATGGAAATTTGGCTCTAAGGACAGCTAATCACCAGACCTTTTACCACTGGACTTTTTTGTTCTTTTGTTTGATTCAAGGGTTAACAAGCACTATGAACAACTCTAAAGGCTATTAGCAATCACCATGACAAATTTAGGGCCACTGACTCCAGAGAAGGGAGATAGCCAGATAGCCAGTACCCTAAGCCATACTATTCATGCCAGGCCTAGCTCAGATGACTAGCCAGGACTCTGTGTTTCTGCCCACTTAGCTACCAAGGAGGCAGAACTTCTTGAGGGAACATATAGAAGAGCTGGCATGCATGCATACACACACACACACACACACACACACACACACACACACATAAACAAAACAGGATATAATGGCACACCTACATGCTATCTTCACACTCATTAATGCTGTATTGAAGAATGTACAGTTATCCTTCCCTGATGAGTGGTCACAGGGTGGCCAGTACAAACACCTGCCTCTGAGATACAGTGTTTCGGGGTATAATGCACCCTGTAATTACACCAAAAGAATCAATTTACAGGGATCATATCACAGAATTGAATTCGACATTATCTTTTACATCAATGAGAGTTCAGAAAATGTCACCTAAGGGGCACTACTGCTTTAGAAAACAGCTAATTTCATCATACAGTGTCTCAATTATATGCAAAACCAAAACACAAACCAGGATATGGTCTATCTTGATTTAGATTTCTTGATTCATTCAAGGAAGACTCCAAAAAGCTCAAAACTGACAACTGCATATTCAAATAAATCTTTGATTAACAAATCTCAAATTCTAAATGTCAATGAATTACAGTTAAGAAACATTCAGTGCTGCCTGTTTAAAATACAGTACATCAAGTATAACAGGTTAAACATTTCCCAGTCTTGTATGCTTAGATTCAGTCTTTTATAATGGTAAATTTAATTGTTAAAGAGAGAAACCCGTGGCTGTCTTTTAAGTAGTCCAAGTCAAAAATGTCCTCAATTTTTTCATTGAGCAGCATGCAAGGAATGGGGGGGGCACTAATTCAGCAAACAAACAATATATGATTCCAGTCTTTTCAACACAACAAAAATATTAGATGTGTATCAATAGAAAAAAAAAGCAAAATTATTTTAAAAACTGTCAAAACTGAATCTCCATGTGGTTGGCAATTTATCAGAGGCAGAAAAACTGGCAAATAAACATCATGAACTTCATTCTTCTTTTGTGTGCTTGTGCATGCAAGAGAGAAAGCTCACATGCTTCTTGAGCATGACACATTATATGCAAGCATGAAAAAAGCATGATAAACTGATCAGCATTCTATAAAGGAACATATTCTAAACAACTAAAATACACATAATTCAAATAGAAACCCTAAAACTATTTCTTCTATACTTACTTCTCTACCAGCCATACAATGAAAAAAGTATTCCTTAGGCTTAATTCCAGTTAAAAACCTGCCGTCAACAAAACCTCCAGCGCGAGGAGAAGTGTCATATGGACGAAATGATGGAAGAGTGTTGCCATTTATGGTCAGTGGTACTCTTCGACCTTCTAATTCTATCTGCCCCAAAAGGCATGATATCTGCATGCAGTTCACCTACAAAATTAAACATGAACACTTATAATCTGCAAGAAATACACATGCATTTTAAATGGAAAAAAATATGACAGAAAACAAGAGCAGGAGAGAAGGGGAAGAAAAAAATTTAAAAAGATTTATGACAGCCACAGATATTCATTTAAAAATTCTCTTTAAAAAGAGAAGGGAAAGAAACCCAACAAATTAACTTAAAGGATATGCAAATTAATATTTTAAAAAATCATGTAACAAACTTATACTAATCTATGCACTACATACATACATGCATTACAGAAAAAATTACAATGACAGCACAATATAACGGATAAAAAGCAAGTAAGGCACACAGGTTTTCCCTTTCTTTTTTTTTTTTTTTTTTTTTTTTTTTCTTTTGCCTCCTCCTCTCCCACTTCCAAAAAAGAAAAGAAATTTCACTAAATCAAGACAAAGAAAGAAACATTGTTAATGACTCATTGATTACTTAGAGTGAAGTTAGGGTAAGCTACAGGAGGAGGGAGAGATAAAGTGAGTTAGTAAACAGAAGTTTATTTTCTTTAAATTAGGTGGTGATGCAGTTGTAAAAAAATAACTAATGGCATTTTAAACACTTTCCGGGGACAAACAGATCAATGGAATATGTACAACCTTATATATAAATATACACAGTAGTTCCTACCTTAAGGGGGTTGAACAAAACCCCCAAATATTTCAAGAAATCATTTTGGAATTCAACCAAAATTTCAGAAGATATTGAGTGTGGAATAACTCATTTAATTGGCTACCAGACCTTCATCTGTTAATTTGGAAGACTTTGTGGCTGCAAATTAAGCTCGCAACAAAAACAGCTTAATAAATGGGCACTTCTAATTTCAGATTAAGAGCAGCTGTATTGAGCATTTTGAATTACTGTTTTGTTATTATACAAAGGATGGAGGAACCATTTGATCAGCAGTGAACAGGGGATGTTTTCAAGGGATCGTGATCTAGAAGAATGAACTCAGAGCAACAACAGTTCAAGCAAAATGATTGTTTCCTACACCTGTAAGGTATAAAAAGAATGATGCCAGCATGTCAACTTGAACCACAACAGTCATCAGCCACAGTAAGGGAAGTTTCCAGAGTAATTGTGTCCCAACAACTTCACGAAAGAGGATTGTATGCTAGAAAGCCTGTTGTGTGAATACTATAATCTTACATCAAAGGGGGCATGGCTCAAATGGAATAGCCAGCACCTAAATTGGATCATTGTATAGATTTTTCTGTTTTCATTTTTTTTTTCTCTGTAAACTACTTACTGTAGCATCAGAATAATAAAGATGCCAATACCAATTTTTGGCACTATCGACACCATAGCTATGCATTTTGCAGCGATATCAGCAATAGTAATTCAACTGAAGTTCCGTATGTAACCCAAAAGAGATATGTGCACATCAGAGATGTTCATAGCTATAGCACTGATTTTGCCTGGGGTGATGATAAGCGTATTTCTTGATTAGTGTTTTTATTGAATGTTATACACCAGAAGATAAAGCTGAACTACTTAAAATGTAAACCAAATTTTAAAATGCAGCTTTTAATACAAATGTATAACATGTTCCCTAATTTTAGTTGTGGATTTTGCGCTGAATTACCGAACAATATCTAATAAGTGATACAATAATTTCGAAGGTCATAATTTTTTTATGTTCATTTTTGTTTAGATAGATCATGGTTTTCCCTGTGAATCTTGTGAAAAATATGCTGGCTCCTGAAAATTTTGGAGTTCTGTCTACTCCTGGATTTGGGGTAATGACTTGTTGGTCTAGGGAGGTGTCACCAACAATGGCTGTACTGATTGCATGTCTTTCTCAGAAGGAGATCCTAGAGCAGGGGTCTTCAACTTTTCCTAAATTGTAGTCAACATGAAATAAATCTGAGAAGCTGACACAAAATTAAGCTCTGGCATATATATTGTTGAGGTACCAGCTAGTTCTGTGCAACATTGGACAGAAGACTCCAGCCCAGTAGGTTCTGTTCCAGAACCCTTAGTAGGTGGAATGACAAACAGGGACAGTTGGTTGAGGGTAGCCCACCCCCACCCCACCCCCACACACACACACATAGTTTTATGATTTGAAAGACTCAAGTGTCATTGCAAGTGCTGCAATTATGTCTGTTAGCAGCAATAATACACCTTAATGACTGTTCTGGACAATGACACTGGAGAACAATTTTGCTCTTTCTGTTCTTACGAGCATATTGCCTGTTTATGATTTAATTGCACAGTTTTGCAACATGCAAACTTTGTAACATGTCTCAATTCAAGTTTCTGTCAAATTTAATTGCATTTCCTTTTGTCCATCACAAGTGATGTAGAATTTAGTAGATTGTCGTTCAATTTTGCACAGCAGTGTATTTATAAATGCATGCACGCATGATGACAAAAGTCTATCTTGGTTCATGTCTTGACAACATAAATTAGTGTTCTCCCTAGATTTTTTTTATAGATGGGTGGCAAGAAATTTTAGCTGGGTGGTATTAACGACACCCTCTCCAATCCAGAAAAAAAAAGGATGTTCTTTTGCTTGACATTATTACACTTATTAAACAACTTTAGCAGTGTGGTAGGCTATTTATTAATGAAACATATGATAAACGACATTAGAAAATTGTATATAAATGATAAAAATAATAAATCCTTACTAATAAATCATATTTGACACAGGTTTCAGCCAGTTTACATCAATATGTATGGTGTATGTGGTCCGAATAAGTTTTCCACTCTTACTATTAAGTGTGTTGTGAAAATGCTCATCAAAAGAAATTAAGCTGGGTGGCAGAGAAAATTAGCAGGGCAGGCCACCCAGTAAAAAAGCTCCAGGGTAAACACTATACATGTGTGCAGATTGCTCTATGCTAATGACACAGTTCTACTGGCAAAAGAAAAAGTGAGTTGCAGAGTATGTTTTCCAGGATGTACGAAATTCAAACAGTGTGAAGTAAGTAAAAATTATCTGGTAGTTTTTATTGATTTGTAGAGCTAACCTCTGAATCTCAGAGAACAGCTTAGTGATGATGATGATGATGATGAATAAATAAGGGAGTATTTAGGAAGCATATTTGACAGAGAGAACAAACTGGATGGTGAAATTAGTAGGCAAGTGAATTCTTGATTGAAAGACATGGCTGCTCTGGGAGGTTTTCACAGGAATGATGGGTTCTCAAGAGAGTCCCGCATGGCTGTGTATGAAAGTGTAATTGTTCCTACTCTGATGTATGGCAGTGAAACCTCAGTACCACAGAACAAACATAGGAGTTGTTTGTGTGCTGGAGAAATGCGCTACTTACGAGGGAAGGGGTTGGGATTGTGGCAAGGCACGTTCTGATCATGTGAGGAATGAAGATGTGTTGCAGTTGTGTAACGTAAAGGTGGTTTGGCCATGTTGAAAGAATGAGTGATGAGATGCTTACTAAGAAAACCTTTTTAGCCCAAGTGGCAGGAAGGAAAGGCAGAGGAAGGCCAAGGAAGTCAGGGGAGGATCAGATTCACGAGTGTCAGCATGAGAAAAAAATTATGAGTAAGAAGTATAGAAGGTCTTGTGTATGCTGTGTGATGGATGTCAGTGAAGCCCAAGTTGTATGTCAAGATTGCTGTAAATGGAGAAGTTTGATATGGCAACAGTAAGTAAAAATTATCTGGTAGTTTATATTTCTTTGTGGAGCTAACCTCTGATTCTCAGAGAACAGCTTAGTGATATGTATGTATGTATAAATAAGGGGAAAACTAAAGTTATGGTTTTTGAGTGTGTAACTGTTAATACTGACTGCAAGATAAATGCTATCAAGATACACAAGATGAATGAATTTGGATGTTTAGGAAGCATGTTTGACACAAAAAACATATTAGATGGTGAAATTTGTGGGAAAGTGAATTCATCTTTGGCAGACATAGCTCCCTTATGAGGATTTCACAGGAATGATGATTTCTCAAAAAGGTCCAAAATGGCTATGTATGAAAGTGTAATTGTTCCAACTCCGATGCATTACAATGAAACCTGGATACTGCAAAAGAGATATAGGAGTCGTTTATGTGCTGGAGAGATTTGTTACTTACAGAGGGTTTGTGGGATGGCACATTTTAATCAGATACAAAGATGTGTTGCAGATGTGTAATGTCAAGCAAAATATTGTTGGTAAGGTGGAGAAAAATATTCTGAAGTTGTTTGTCCATGTTAAAAAAATAATGAGATGCTTACTAACAGAATTCATTCAGGACAAGTGGCAAGAAAGAAAGCTACAGGATGGGCAAGGAAATCATGTGAGGACCAGATTCAAGAATGTCTGCATGAGAAAAAGATAATGAGTATGAAGTACAAAAGGACTGAGACATAATGGGCATCAGTGAAACTCTCAGGGTTGTGTGCTGAGACTGCTGTAAATGGAAACATTGGATACACCAACAATAAGTAAAGTCTAGCATCATCAATTTAAAATTTTAATCTAGCTATCAAGCTTTCTCTGAGGAACTAACCTCTGAATCTCAGGGAACAGTTTGGCAATATATACCTATGTACATAAAGAACTATAGGAGCTGTACCAACTACCTGACTTTGTTGTGAAAGGTCTGCAGTTTGTTCCAAACTTCCAGATGTCCTGACCACTGCAGTTGTTCCAAACTGCAGTGGTCAGGACATCTGGAGGAGATGCTTGAGAACAGTGCTACTGAAAATGTCAGCAGTGGACAGCCAGAAGGCAAAAGGAAAGTAGGATGACCCAGGAAAAGTTCATGGATAACGTGGAGGATATTTAGAGACTTGAAATCAAAGAATGGAGTGAAAGAGTTGGCAACAGATAGGAATGGTGATAGCACACAATGGAGACCAGGACTCTGCAAGGGCAGTAGTGCCACAAAGAAAGTAAGTAAAGGAATAATATCATAAAACATCATTTTTTGTTTACAAAAGAGAAAAACAATGAAAATTTGCCCCCTCCTCAGTTGCAAGGTTTTACATTATAGTTCCAAAAAAAAAAAAAAAAAAAAAAAAAAAAACACGAAAAACAAGAAAACTCCTTTGAATAAAGCTCATGTTGAGAAATGGCTTCTTAGTTTAATTGAATTAATAATCTAAAGTAACTTATGGGATTTTACTAGGAAATTTTTTCTTTAATAGCAAATTTTCGGAGAAAACTCTTCTCCTTCTTCAGGCTGTCTTGTTTTTTCTTCACTTTTTCCTTGTCACTATCACGGTTACGGTTTACCTTGACGGTTACGGTTAACCTTGACAGTTTAGGTTATTTTTCAACAAATCCTGCCAGATGTTAGGCAGGGAAAATCCTTTGCAGTCATTGATGATGGAATTTTGATTTTTCTTAATCTCTATTCCTTCTTTCAGTTTTCTTTTTTGGAAATTGCTTTGGAAACTGATTACTTTAAGGGAATTCCAATCCATGCTGTGCCCAGTTTCTCTAACATGCCTATCTAATCCAGTCTTGTTGGAGCAATTTTTTATAGCTGCTTTATGCTCAGCTATACGAGTTTCTAGTCTGCGACCTGTTTCCCCTATGTAAGATAGTCCACAACTACAATGTACTTCATAAACTACTCCTTGCATTTTTAAACTCCTTTTTTAACATATGTTTGAAATTTTGAAAATACAACCAGCTGATATTTAGCTTAAATTATAGCTTTTTTTTTGTGTGTGTTTGAAAATACTTACAGTTGAGCCTTTGGCACCAGACTGCACCAATAACTGCAGATTGTTTTGAGGAAACTTTTTCTTAAGCCCACCAGGCATGCATATACTAAAAAAAGAAAGAAAAGAAGAAAATTGCAGATGCTTAAAACACTTTTTTTTTTCAATTAAAGAACAAACAATATTCAGCACATATAGAACATTAACAGAGTGTCTAACCATATTTTGAAAATGCAATTTCATGACCATTTTTAATGGACCTTTGTGTATATACAAGGTACAACCCGAAAGTTTGCTAAATGAATTTTAAAAAAAATATTAACTTACATCACACCTTATTATTGTCCACCATCACCTTCAAAATAGTCTCCATTGGAATGAGAACCTTTTAAATTATGCATAAAAAATTTTTATTTAGACATTTAGAGAAACATGCCTTCGGGCATCATCAAGTTTAATTGAAGCTCACACGTATCTTTGGCCTTGTAGCACACTGTAATCAGTGGTGGAAGCTACTGTTGCCTGTTATCATTTGTGGGGAAAAGGGAGTAGGGAAAATTGTGTCCTGGGATAATAACATTCTCATGAAGAGTTCATTATTCTCCCTACTGCCGACTTAAGCTGCTTTCAATTAAAAAAAAAATCACAAAAGTGAATTATCCTTTTAAATTTCAAAGTGAATTATCCTTTTAAATTTTCAAGAATTTCAGGACAACTCCAACCCCTGTATTTTTAGCACCACTAATTCTATCTGGTTCTTTGTCAAGTTCAACAACAGCGTCCATCATTGCTTTAATTGATCTGTGCTCTTCAAAAAATAGTCTCAGCATTGTCAATATCAGATTCACTGGAAAGAGGATCAATGCCTTACACTGAAACATACTGATTATGTCAGCACTTCCCTTTCTTCAAATGCAAGTTCATAATTTAAAAAGAAATTTAACTCAGTTCATGATATACTACAAGAGAAATGCAATTCGGCTTCTGCAAAAGTCAACCAAAATAATTTAAGAGCTTGATTTGCGGCAGCTGAAGGGGCTGTTAACCCCTTGGCTACCAGATGGCGTTAGCTGGAGCGCACGTAAATCCCAGATTCCTGGGCATACTGACCCGACGTTATCCTGAACATTTTATTTTCTCGTTTGACGATAACTCAGGAGCACGTGTTATAATAATTGTTCCGTTTTGTTTTCTAAAGTTTGTAACTGTTTTTGTTGTTTATTTTTACTTTTTTAATATGGCATCATCGTTGGATTTCAATGAGCGTGATACGGATTCAGAATATTAGCTGGGAACCAATGACTATGGCAGTGACTCTGATATGGATTTATCTATTTGTGATGAAGACGATGAAGATATGGAAGCAAGCCATATGGGTGAATGGGAAATAGTAAGTGATCCTTTTGCTGACGAACGACGAACTCTACTACTTATAAAAGATTGCGATTTTCTTCTTCATCCTGCTGTGGACTTTAATAAAAACACTCCAGCCTTGAAATGTTTTGAGAGTTTTATTCCACCCAAACTTGTAAACTGTTTATGTAAATGGACAAACGAAAGAGCAGGTATGTATTTTATTAAAAAAATGTAATAATGAAAGAAAGGTACACAGACTGTTATGGAAGGACGATACTGTGTCCAAAATGTATGTATCTATTTCATTAGCACTAATGATGGGGATTATTCATTATCCTACAATTACTTTGTATTTTCATAGAAGTTTTTTGTGCGGAGGCCCAGAAGTATTTTCCTCCAAAATTATGAGCAGAAATCGGTTTTACTCAATTCTAAAATTTATTCGCTTTTCTGACCCAAAACATGTTGATGAATCTAAACTTTTTTCACGTTTATTTATGTTTTTTGCCGAACTTCGTGATATCACAACAACTCTCATAGATATTGGTGACATCTGTGCTTTGAATGAATGCTTATTGCTTTATAAAGGATTACTTCATTTCAAACAATACATAAAAACTAAAAGAAGGTGATTTGGTTTGAAATTGTTTTGCCTTTGTCCCTCGAATCCACAATTTCACGGATATACTTACAATTTTGCTCTGTATATTGGGAAAGACATTTATAATGTATCCCATATTCCTGGAACTGATTATTTGACAATATCCAAAAGAGTAGTCGTTTATTTACTGCAGAACGTATTGGATGAAGGTAGAGAGGTTATCCTTGATAATTGGTACCTTTCTTTATGTCTTGCAGAATTCTTACTAAGTAGAAATACCTATACAAGAGGAACAATAAGAATAAATCATGGTGTTCCAAAAGAACTTGTAGACACAAAACTATTGGAACATCAGGCTTGTTTCGTAAGAAAAAATTATGTATTACTATTGAAATATAAAGACAAATGTGATGCGTATGTGCGGACAACAAAACTGACAGCAAATTTTGTTTAAAAGATGAGACACAAAAAAGTCACTGGTGAGCAATATTATCTGAAACCCAAACATATTGAACATTATAATGAAAATATGGGTGCAGTCAATGCACTAGACCAAGCATTGGAACCTTATAATTGTGCAAGGAAAAGTTATACATGGTTCAAAAAATTGGGATTCCACAATTCACAGAATGATGCTGAATGCTAATGTATTTTACAACATATCTCATTCAACACGAACTGGATTACATCCATTCACCATAACGGTATGCAATGAAATTCTCACAAAATATTCTGAAAACTACACAAAATATAAAAATGACTATGAGAAAAGAAATGGCCCTCCAGAAGCATTTCACAAGCTTATTGACAATATTTTAGAGGGTTCCAGATGAGAAGAAAGCAGAACAGATGTTGGGTGTACTACAATGTAGAAAAAAAAATGACTATACACTCATGTAATGCATGTGGAAAAGCTTTTTGTGCCAAGGTACATTTCAAGCAATTTCATAAAGATTTGTAATTTTAATTCTAATTTTCCTATATTTTCAACTTTTAGTACCCAAGCCTAAAAAAAAAATTTTCTAAAATGTTTTGTCTGTAATCCCAATAAAACAAAATCTACCATATGATGTTTCCTGTGCTGGTGTCACTGGTTTTACACCTCAATAAGTCATGTATCCACTTGAGGTTACATGGAATATTGCCCTATACATAGCATGTATCCCCTTATGGTAACATGGTAGCCAAGGGGTTAAAGTAGGGTGGTTTATCAAGGTTTGACTGTGTACACAAGAAAAGAGCACATTTCACCTAAGCTGGAATGCTTCTTTAAAATGAAAAAGACACTGCTGCAATATTTCAGCTATATCTTTAACCTTTGTATTTTCATCATATAGAACTTATTTGCTTACATTCGTATCTTTAAACAGAACTTACTTGTTTATATCATTGTTCAAACCATCGGTCACTTTTTTCATTTCAAAGTCCAGCTGCTTTAAGCCACTAGGGTCTTTGCTTAAATGAATATCTCGATACTTCTCCAATATTTCCTTGTGATCAGTTACATCAGTGACATCTAAAGCCTTTGCAGTTGTTTCATCACCAACTTTACTTGTTTTATCCATCACCTTTCTCCTCTTTCGGGTTGCCTACACAAAACACAAAATTCCAAATGAAATTTATCAAACAGAAACTACATTATGTGAAAAAATAAATTTAAAAAAAAAGTGAAATAAAATATTATGGCCTTCACTTTTGAAGCATAAAACAAAATTTACCCAGTTCTAAACCTTGATAAAGATTTGATGATTCCTTAATGTAACCATGAACTTCAAGCAGATGCACCATCACATCAACTAGTACAATAGTAATTCTGCAACTTTGTAGCCCTTCTTGCAATACTCTATATCAGTGGTTCTCAAACTTCTCCGGAGCCCTTTTTCACTCAAGGATGAGGCTGCGGAGCCCTAACATTTTTCTATGCCAGTGTTTATATTCAGGGCAAAATTGTACTTATACAGGCAATGAGGATTTAAGAATTTCATTTCTAAGAAGTATTGGTTTCATTTCTGAGAAGCATCGATTTTAAAGCAAAACAGGTTTTCGTGCTGGATAAAATCATCAATAGTGAAAACAGCCGTCGTAGCACGATGTGTGATAGTGAAATCTAAAACCATATGATGTTTAAAACTTTAATGAGAATTAAAACAGCACATGGGTGATGCATTGATTTTATTTAGCTAGGGTTAGCATGGGTTTTGAAACGAATGGAGCATTTTGTTACTAACAGTTGACAAAGGTATAACCACCTGGGAATGTAATGTAGTGTAATTATGTACATAGATTTTTAACTGAATGTATGAATTAGTAGTATGCTTGTGTGGTTTTTATGGAATTGACGAGCTATGGTTACATCTCATATGGCTGAAAAAACCCAGCAATGTTTGTCTAGCAAATTAAAAAATAATAATAATAATAATAATACGATGTTTCATCCCCGGAAGAAGGAATCATAAGCAAGGAGTCTGTAAACCTTTGAAGGCCAACAACATTATGATAATTGACGTGCTTGAAGTGTTTGTGGATGGAAATTACCATGATCTTTAGGGTAAGTGATTGGTGATTTTTAATAGTATATCATGATCCAGATGATGACAAAAAAGGTGGAATCTGCGGAAGAATCTCGCGTATGTAAATATAAAAAATTTCCAGTATTTTTGTTGTTGTTTTTTTTTTTTGTATAAATTGGGAGATTCTGAAGTATTTTACATAAATGAAAAAAATGATGAGCATAAGGAATCTCTACTTCCAGTTTGCCAACTTCAATCATAATCACATCGCCATAAATCACCACCTGCAGCTCGCTGAAGTGTCAAGTTCAGGGATCATAGCATACTTCTGGAAAATTTTAGGTTGGAATTTTAGGAATTTTAGGAATTTTTAGAAAAATTTTAGGAAAATTTTAGGATTGTATTTCAATAAAAACTAGATGTATATTTGTATACATCTAGTAAAACAACTTTGTATACATTGTAAAGAGTTTGCTTCACACCCTTCAACCATATATACTGATAGACTGCGCATGACATCAAAATTTCTGGCTCCAACATAAAATCACATGACAACAGTCAAAAAGATGGGTTACACCTGCTGTGCTTATGGTTGCTCTGAGCGATATAGTAAAGAAAGTTCTATGATTTTTCATGGGTAAGAAACGAATTAAATACCTAAGTCAATAAAGTTCAATTACTTAACCAGAAACTTGCAGCTATTGATATAAAAATACAGTAACTTAAGAAAAAAAAAATGGAATGCATGTTCCAAATTCTTCGCAAATGTTCATCACATTATAAATCACAAAATGTAAACAACCCGTTCATGCATGTATATAGCTCATAAGTAAACTTACCTGAAGAGTTTTCATTATATATGAGGCGCATTCACATAATACACCGAAAACACTGAAGTTCTGCAATGTAAATTAGTAATCATAACAGCATTTTTACACGAAATTTGGAGTCTGATGATGACGTGCCCAATGTTTGAGCCATGGCGGCTTTGATGCAGCTATTGCCAATGCGCAGTCCATTAGTATATATGGTCGAAGTTCACACCCAAATTTTTTGCATAACGTCTAATGTCTAAAGTTTAAGTATGATTTACTTCTAATGTTCAGTTCTTATCTTTTCACGTGTTATTATCATATTCAAGTATATTTACCACATTCAAGTTTCACTTTGAACATTAATATGCTGTTTAACCAGAAGCAATTCACGATTTTCACAGAAAGTTTTCAGGTTTCACATTAAATTATAATATCCTAAAAAGGTAATTGAAAACCAAGAACTATGTACAATTGTTCACTGAATTACTTTTTTCATATTATTGTTTTAACCTTTTCCTGATACGCCTATCTTTTTCTGCTTCCACCACAACTAATTTACTTTGTTTTCTTTATTTCAGCTGAACATTGTATGATCAAGTTAGAGGCAACTGCTATTTCAACAGTATTTTGTTTTTCTACAGCTTTTCGTATTCTTTCTGTTCCCTCTTGAATTACTGCTAGGGAGGCTTCTTTATCTTTTTTAAGCCTATTTATTTCTGCATCATTTTCTTTTATTTTGTCATCAAACTCAGCTTTTCTTTTTTTCTCTAGCTGCTTTTCCTTATTTTCCCTCTCTTTCTGCTTCCTTTCTTTTACCTTTTTTGATTGTTCTTCCTTCAGCTTATCAACATACTCTTTATAAAATTTATGTGAATCACTTAACACTATTTAACAAATTTATTGTTATGGGAATTTCTTGTTATGGGAACTTTTTTTCCTTTATGATGCGCTTTTACTTGTGAAAAGCCACTATTAGAAATATTGAAAATTTCTGAACACAATATACACTTAGCAGAAAATATTGTTTCAGTTGCAGAACACCATTCTTTCAACTTCACTCCGTCCAATTCTTTGGCGAGCCACGCATCTTGAAATTTCGTTTTGGATTTAGGCATCTTAAACACTTGTATTACTAACCAGAAAATGAAAGGGAAGTACAAAAACACGTTCCAATATTGCAAAACCAGACAACTTCCCGAAATTTGGCTGCGAGGATGTCAGAAGATATGAAAAAAAAAAAAGCAGGTCACCACTAGAGAACTGAACCTGCACAGAGAACACCATAAAAGACGTAAAACCAGAAACTATCATACGCATCTCACGCAAGTTCAGTCAAAGCGAGTCGGAGCCGAGATATATTGTGCATCGAAGGTCGCTGTCGCCGACGCATGATCGAAGGTCAATGATCACGTGCTCTACTGCCTGCCAAGATAACTCAGCTACCATCCCATCGTCATTACCGGAGGTTACGGAAAAAGACCACATGTTTCCTCTTTGCTTCCACCCACCTGCGGTTTACAATAACAAAACATCAGCAGAAAGAGGAGGTTCCACAAGGCATGTACAAAAATAAAGTACGATCTTCTGCGTGCCACGGAGTTCGTCTGCAAAGCGCAAACCAGGGGTGAAAATGACCCCTCCCCTTTTCCCTTAGATCTCTTGTTACTCTCGAAAACTGTTCGAAGGCAAAAAATGGAACGCCCGCCCGAAGCAAGTGCATCTCGATGGCGTCATTTTTCCCTCCTTCAGCAGCACAGCATATAGGCTGTGTTTCTACAATAACAGGTCTTTTTTACCTTACCGTAATGGTAAATTTATTGGCGTTAATAACGGTTGTTTTTAATAAAAAATAAGCTTACGAAAATTTTAGGATGAATAGCAAATTTTAGGTCTAATTTTAGGAATTTAAGGAGGGTCACAAAATATTAGGAATTTTAGGAATTTTAGGACGAATGCGATCCCTGCAAGTTGCGCCTTTCTTCCTTCACCCTAATTATAGGAGAAAATGAAAAAAAATAATACTCCCCAATTTTTGATGAAATGACCAGATTTACGTCATAATGTTGTAATTTACTAAAATACGTTCATCTGCCGAATTTCGCCTAAATCCAATGAAAACTTTTTTAATCACAAATGTTTTTTTTTTTTGTTAAAATAGTTATCACAGATGTCTGAATAAAAATGTATGTTTGCAATTCAAATAGTTTCCATATTATCACGGCAAAATTTTTAAGGGTCACTGTTTAAATAAACCACGGCATCTAAAAAAATCATTCAATTACTTTTCCCGTAATTTATAATTGCTGTTTTCTTCTTTTTTTAATCCGATTACGCAACAGATTTTTTTTTTTTCGTCTGCTAAAGTTTCAAATGGAATTTGGCAAAATGTACACTAGAACTTCATTGTGGTGTATCTGTATCTTAACCACTGTAAAAATCTTAGTGTTATTTTCAAAATTTGGGAAAATGGATTTCTGAAATTGTTCACCTAGTCCAAAAACAATGGATGGAATCAGTGACAGGTGGTTCGCTTTCTTCCAGAACAAGGTTCATTCATCGGCGCTATTGGCTGCCAATCAACCGTTGCTATGGCAACATCCCAAGTTTTTAATCGATTCCCTTGAAATTTTGGGATTAAGTTTCTGTAATCCAATTACTGTAAATGTAAAAATTTCAGCCAGTTTTGTGAAGAATTTGCAAAGATAGTTTTCTTAATTTTTATCATAAGTAGCAGAAGTCTCTTGATACAAACAAAGCCTGGGAGGGGTGGAAGCAAGTTTCTCGCAAAAACATTTAAACAAGGACCAGATGACCAGCTCTCTGACCTTCGAGCTCTCCTTCCTAACAGGCACTGGAAATAGTGCTTTTCTTTTTTTTTTTTTTAGCCAAATTAGAATTTGGGGCACGTCTGTCCGACACCGTGATCGTGGTTTCTTTGAGAAGAAAAGAGAGAAAATGAAAAAGAAAAAAAAAAAAGAAGGGGTAACACTGATTTCCTAAAAGGACATTTTTTAAGCACTAATTTCAAATTTCAGGGCTTTTCAAGACAGCTTTAAAAAAAAACACACACAGTTTTTCCAGGATATTCCAGGCCTTGAAAATGTAATCATGATTTTCAAGGACTTTCTATGTTTTCAAGCACGCATGCGCACCCTGTAGACAAAAACTAAAAACTGTGCCTTGAAACTTTAAATTTGCTAGGCATTTTGGTAGGATTGTACCAAGATTGTAGTTTAGAAGAACAGAGCTAACATAGTTCATCTTTGGAGTCCTTCAAAACTCGCGATATTATGCTTTCAAATTCAGAAACGACACTTTTTGGGTTTGATGATCTGGTTCGGAAGCAGAATTATGGTCCAAGCTCCAAAACTTTTGTTTCATCTAGGGAAAGCATACAGCTGAAAACATTGACAAACAGAATGACAAAATCTTTAGATTTTGGAGTCTGGGAAGATTTCAAGTTATTCAGTTTTTTGCTGTGTCTGGAGGATAAGGAAGATTTGAGTCTTTCAACTAACACATCTACATGGAGGATCAGGTTGTTGAAGGTGATCAGGTTGCACAGTCTATGCAATTTTATATAGAGGGTATAGCACTTGGTTTCCAATGACATGACATCCTTTCTTTTTAAGTTCACTATCCTTGATATAATTTGGCAAATACATTTATCCATTTTTATTATCAAACCATGATCCTTTACTGATGTCTCAAAGTTGAGAAACTTGGGGATCAGGCCCGATATCTTGCAAGCAGTTAAAAAGTTAAGCTGGGAGCGCTCCTTCTCCAGTTTGAGTCTAAGCTGTTTGAAAAGTTTAAATGTATTCCACATTGCTAGGAGAATTGCAAAAACAAACTAATTAATAATGAGCAGAGGTGGGGAATTACACTCACCTGCTCGCCATCAGCGAGAGGATTTCCTAGATTTTAGACCTCTTAAAAATTGCAGCTTATAAAATTTATAAAATAATAATATTGTAGGCTTTCAATATTTTTTACACCTTAAGCTTCTTCATTTATAAGACGGGCAAGTATATTCTAATCCGAAACCCGAACGCCCGAACTTTGAAGTCATATCTCACTAGGCAGAGAAGCATTCTATTTTTTTAGACTGAGCCCGTATGCAATTGCACGAAAGAGCGGAGCTGACATCACGGATGCTTAGCAGTCGCTCAGGGCCAAGCTGAGTCGCTCCTGCTGCTGGTGGAATAAACCGGTTACTTAAAGATAGAAATGATGCAAAAAATAGTGAAAAGCCACAGAACAGGAAATTTCAGGAGAAATGGATAGAATTCTCCTGGATTGTTTATGTAGATGGTCTTGCAAAATATGGATTTTGCTGCAAAGCAGATGTGAAAGTCAATACATCACGTAAGTTTTCACAGGGATTTAGTGTCCCTTTCAAACATGAAACTTTTAAATTCCATGATAAATCTGTGCAGCATAGAAAAAATGTCGATTTTATTGAAAATTCATCACAACTTCTTGTTAGCACCCCATTGGCTAAATGCATTAAAAAGATGGATGAAAAAATATTTAAGCAGCTCAAAGTATTTATTATTCAATCTGAGCTACTATATCGCAAAAAACAATAAGCCATTTTCTGACATTAAATCACTAGTCATGTTATCCAGAAAGTTAGAGGTTGATGTACAAAACCAGTATGCAAACAGAAATGCTTGCAGGGAATTTATTTCTTGCATATCAGAGGTTATAACGGAGTCGGTATTGAGGGAACTAAAGCAGTCCCAGTTCATTAGCATTACCTTAGATGCCTCTACAGACAAGGGCACAATAGAGGAATTGATGATGTATGCAAGATATTTGAAAAATGGTAAAATTGAAGAATGTATTTTGGGGGCTTTTAGAATTATAAAATAGCACATCTCAGTCCTATTTTTCTGCTATTGAGAAACAGTTTGCTCCTCTTGGTTTAGATTTGAAGAAAAATTCTTGGATTGTTGGTATAGCAACAGATGGGGCAGCCAACATGGTTGGCAAAGTATCTGGTTTATGTGCCAAATTTAAAGAACTTTTACCACATATATTGTCTGTGCATTGTGTTGCTCACTGATTGCAGTTAAGCATACTTTATACTCTGAAGAATGTATCGTATTTAGTAACGTTTGACTCTATTCTTATTTTAATTTATAAATTTTATGGACATTCCGGTAAAAAAATCAAGCGCCTGGAAAAATAGCCAACTTATTTAGCACAAAAAATTTCAAAAATTCAGAAATTGCACCAAATTAGATGGGTGGCATCTAAAGTAGGAGTTTTTAGAGCATTTCATGACTACTAACCAATTGTGTTGCATTTAGAAAATGAAGCTAATGAAAAACAAAGTAGTAAAAATGCAGAAGGCATAGTAAATAAAATAAAATATTTCCGATTTCTGGCAACCCTAAGTTTTCTCCAAGATTTTCTTCAAATCTTTAGACATGTCCCTTGTTTTCCAAAAACAGCATTTGCTTTTTGTCAAGTCAACAACGAAGTTTTGAAAGCAAAAAGAAATTAGAAAATTTGCAGAAAGAAAGAGGAAAATATGAAGAACAATTTTTGAGCTCATATAATGGAGAAACTTACAAAGACGTAGTTCTGACAAATGTTGCAAATGGGAAGAAGTTCTTCAAATCTGACAGAAATACTATGATAGACTTTGCAAAAAATTATTGGAAAGATTTTGTGACGTTAATTCCCCTGTAATCACTTCAACATACATTTTTGACACATTTGCTTGGCCCACTGGAAAAGATTTGAGTGACTTTGGAGACAATGAAATCAAAATTATCTTGCATCATTTTAAGGAAGTAATCAAACATAAAAACAATGAGAAAGATATTGAAAAAAGTGTGGTAGACGAATGGTTTGACTTCAAAAGAAGTAGCCAGAACTTGAAAGTTGATGAACTACTTTTAAAGATTACTGAACATAAGGAGAAGTTCTTTTACATAAGCCAGTTGTTTTCGCTTCTTTGTGTAATACCAGCATCAACATCAACCTGTGAACGTGGCTTCAGCCAGATGAATCTTATCAAAAATCACTTGAGGACCTCATTAGTCAACAGAAGTATGAAGTCTCCTAAATATACACATTAATGAGACATCATTAGAAAATTTTGATCCAGCAGACTCTATAGATAAGTGGTACTTTGGAGGTGGAACAAAGCAAAGCATGTACAAGGACATAAAAGAAAATTTTGTGATGCTGAACAATCACTATTAACATACATGAGACCGGCCGATGACAAAAAAAGCTGAACTTTTTAACTGGGTGGGAAATTGGGACACGCGAACGCGCGGTGAGCAAATTCAAATACAGCATATATACAATATTTAAGAGTATGCTAGCCATATGGAATTATTTTCTGTAAATTATGTAAGTAAATATTAAAGTGAAGCACATTATTATATTCACAACAGAAAAGTAGGGATTTAAGAACAAAATAAAATGAAATATTTTAAAAAATCAGATTTAAAACTTACATGTGAATCTTTACTAGCTAAATCCTGAGGTGAAAAGTATTTGTCTAGGAAAGTTTGTGAATTTAGTCAAGCAATTAGAAACTTGCAAGAATTAGAAACATATATCCACAGCTTAGTTTTTAGTCATTGAAGAAGTCAATAAAGTATTTCTCAATGTAACCTTATAAAATGGCTTGCAAATTTTTTTGCTTGCATTGTGAATATGGTGAGATGAATCTCCATCAAAGTCAAGCAAGTGGGGAGATTTTCTCTGCCGAATTCTTGTTTTTCACCCTGTTTTTGAGCCACCCATGACACATTCTTTCCACTTAGCTTTCAAACAAGCAAAACAAATTACTTCTTAGAAAGAAAGAATAAAATAAAAAGCAAAAAAAAAAAACTGAAAGCTGCGTCACGAACTTTTTAGAGGCTTCGGCCCGACGTAATAACGGCCCGAAGCCGTGCCCCCCCCCCTTAGCTTTCAAACATGCAAAACACATTCTTCCTTAGAAAAAAAAAAAAGAAAGGAAAGAAACAGAGTTGCGTCACGAACTTTGTTCAGCGGCTTCGGGCCGACGTTATCCTAGCCGGGCGCCGTGCTTTCTTTCCACTAAGTTTTCAAACAAGCATAACACATTCCTCCTCCTTAGAAAAAAAAAACAAAAAGGTTCGTCACGAACATGGTTCAGAGGCATCGGGCAGGCGCAATTCCGGGCAACAGCGAAAGCACGTCCGAACCAACGTAATTCCGGATCACGGCAAAAGAAGCACGTCTGAACCAACGTAATTCCGGATCACGGCAAAAGAAGCCCGCCAGGCCTACATAATTCCGGCGTGGCGCCATTCTTCCTTTCCACTTAGCTTTCAAACAAGCAAAACAAATTCTTTCTCTTCGGGGGGAGGGGGGGGGTAGAACGAATTTAAGAAAAGAAAGCTGCGTCACGAACTTTATTCAGATGCTTCAGGTCGACGTAATCCCGGGCCACGGCGAAAGAAGCACGACGGGCATTTTTTTTTTTTTTGTTCACACTTTGAAACAAGCAAAACAAATTCCACCACCTGAGAGAAAAAAAAAAGACAAAGGGCTGTGTTACGAACTTTGTTCAGAGGCTTTTACGTCGATTATTTACAAAATCAGTAAAACTTTCTTAATAACAGCGAAAATCTGAATATCCGTAATTTTTTTGTTAGTCACCCGTAATCCCGGGGGAAATCCGTAATAATTACGGAGATTCCGTATTTTTTGGCATACTCCGTAGGAAGAGGATTCACGAGTGCTTCGATTCTCGAACGATCTCAGAAAAGCGGGAACGCATTCGGGTACATTTGCAAATTACAAGAGAGAGTTTCTGGCGATGACGTCACGGATAGAATTAAGCAGATAGTTTGGCCCTGATAGAATGCAGAGTGGCGATTTCCCGCAAGACACGGAAAGGGCTGCGGTAGTTTCCCTAACGCACGAAGTAGGCGGAGCTTCCAACCTTGCGCTGCGATGCTCAAGTGACTGACATCCCATCCATTGTTGACAGCAGTAAACGAATTGAGCTCCTGACTCCACCCTCCAACATTTCTTCTTGCCCCCGCGTCTGCTCCAAAAACAACGCTTTAAGCTATAAAGCGCTTAGTTCTTTTACTCCACAAAAAAGCGAAATCGCGGAATTCCGCTTTTTTTTTTATTTTTCTATAGAACGACGACCCCCCCCCTAAAAAATCCTGAAAAATTTCTCTTCATTTTTGCAATGACCTCGAGAATGACCAAAATGATGCCGAAAAAAAGCGGAATTCCGCGAATTCGCGGAAGAATCTCCTGTATGTATTAATTAGGAATTAAATATTTAATTATAAAATAATAATAAATTGGTGTCGTACATCTCTGTTATAAATCAAAGGTTTCATGGGGATTTTTTTTAATCTGATATTGCGTGTATGTGTATTTGTATTACATAGGGGCAGAAATTCAAAATTTGTGTCATATCCCATCTCTGTACACTGTTGTCGTAATGTGCCTATATTGTGTTTTCTTGGCTAGTGGTAAAAATCCCTGGCTGGTAAGATTTTTCCGGAATTCCCCACCCCTGATAATGAGGAACTATAAACCAACTACGCAGAAAATAGTATACCTATAGTAGTAATCCGAATTTATTGGTGTAGTATAAAAATCAGTTTTCCAAGCTTTCGCACATCGACAAGATGGCTCTTTCAAGGAAAGGTGACAAAAACTGCACACCAATAGTTTGCATAACTAACACTTTTAGTGTTTCCGATATTCTAGTATTCTTTCATAATACAACCAATAGAGATCAAAGAAGAAAGAAAATGCCATTACAAATCGCTTGTGAAACAGTGAAGCTGCGATAGGATCTACCTGGAATAGGTTTTGTGAAACACAAAACCTATTCGAGGTAGGTTCTATCGCAGCTTCGCAGCAATACAGCCATTTTAATCATCAGGCCTGAGAGCATGCATACATGAGAGAAAGATATGGGAGGTGAGGGCATTGTGGTGACCTCAAGACAAAGCACAGCCTATCAGCACAGTGATGCTGATAGGCTGTGCTTTGTCTTGTCTGACTTTTGAAACAGCTGCCACGCCATCGTGAGGATAAAGAACAACTACGAGAGGCTTCCAACATCGGTTACTATATACCGCTGGTACATGCTTTGAAGGAAGGAAGTGAATTTTTCCAGTGCATTTTCGTTGTCAAACATGAGTGTCACAAGGGATTTTTCACAGAAAACATCGCAGAGCCTTTCCGGAGCCCCAGGGCCCAGAGAAGCACACTAAAACTGCTGTCTGTATCTGTGATTTCTTAATATTTCACACTGAAGTTGGCATGCTGAAACCTTCTGAATGAGCACCTTTGTATCAGAATTATTCCTTCTCAACATACACTGCACATCATAACCACAATTCTTCCTGGTTGTACACTCTGGTTTCAGAATCATATCTTCTGGATGCCCATTCAGATGTCAGAATCATAATTTCTTCCAAAAGAGGGTCCTACATGCATCACTGCAATGCTCAGAAGTGCAGAAACTCTGAATAAAAGTCTTCATTAGAATCTTAAGCATCTAGAATGGGAATAATGATTCTGCTACCAACACAAATACCTTTAAAAAGATCATAGAACACTTACAGTTATATGCAAAATTTCTTTATTGACAGATTTCATTACTGTGATAGCTCACCTTGTCCTTCTGTAACACACTGCACAACATTTTCAATTTATTTCTGGTAGAAAGTTGCTGGTAAGTTCCCCCAAGCCATTTTTAGAGCTGCCACGAGTTCCACCACCAAACAGAGTTAATCTATCTATGCACTAATACTGCATTCCAATTAATTCCAAAGCTATTTTATTAAGATTGAACTGAGTTCATTACAATGTTATTCTTAAAAGTATCATTTAGCAATATGGGGATTACTGGGTTGACTTTTTTAACTTTTAATAATCCCCATATTGCTAAATTATACTTTTAAGATATCTCATCGCTAGGATTTTGCCACTACTCCATTAATACACAGGATGGTATTTTTTTCAAACCAAGTATTCATATTCTATGCTGTGTAATACATAGAACAGTCATGTTCAAGACTCATCAATTCGCACGACAGATTTCCAGATATTTCCTGGTTGATGAACTTTCACCATAATAATCAGTTCAGTACATTTCTTTAAATTTAATTATTAAAGGCTCATGGACCACAGCCATGATATTTTGTGACTTCCTGCAGAAATGTTGATCAGCCTGCTCGTGTGTCTCAAATTTCCAAATTCACATTCTGTAAATCACCCATCTTATCAGAGTGCATCAGCTCCTCACAGTCTGCATTTCTGAGGCATAGTTTTAGTCTCACACTCCTGAATTAAAAACTATGGACTCAGTAATGTCTAACACCCCAACAATCTCCCGTGAAAACATTTTCCAAACATAACTTTTCAATTTTCATTCCACTTCGAAATTCTGTTAACCTCTTCCATGATGCACTTGCCGTTCAGTCTAATTGAGCACTGTACTTCCAAGGAACACACTGTTCCATTTATAATCAAACATACACTGACGGAAAAAAATCCCAACACCAAGAAGGGGTTGTGTTAGATAAATGACAGTTGGTAGGCGGTGAGAGTACATCTGTAAGATGACGTCTATGCAAATTTCGCGCTCGGCGCATACGTGTGGCGCTAGTAGCACCCCTCGGAACATGCAAAGCAGGTTTGCTGTAAATACGCGCTGTAATGTTCGTGAGCATTAGTTATCGTTAAGATTCGACGTAGTGTGTTGATGTTAGTCAAGAATGCCTTTAAGAAGACGAAGAAGCCATTATCAACAGCTCAGGGAGTTTGAACGAGGTGGTGTAAGAGGGCTACGAGAAGGTGGATTTTCTTTCCGCAATATTGCAGAACGACTTGGCAGGAATGTAGCCACTGTGCATGATTGTTGGCAGCGGTGGTCAAGGGAAGGTGATTGTTGGCAGCGGTCCTCAAGAAGACCGGGTTCCGGCCGGCCACGTGGCACTACTGAGAGGGAAGACCGCCGTATACGGCGTATGGCCGTGGTGCATCGTACCGCATCTGCGGCAGCAATTCAAGCTGCAGTTGCCACCACAGTGACACAACAAACTGTTACAAATCGGTTACTTGAAGGACAGCACCGAGCCAGACGCCCTGTGGCGTGCATTCCACTTACTCCAAACCACTGCCGTTTGCGACGTCAGTGGTGTCAAGCTAGAGCTCATTGGAGGACGGAGTGGAGATCTGTTGTGTTTTCTGATGAAAGCCGGTTCTGCCTGGGTGCCAGTGATGGCCATGTGTTGGTTAGAAGGAGGCCACGTGAGCGCCTGCAACCAACCTGTCTGCGGCCGAGACACACTGGACCTACACCTGGAGTTATGGTCTGGGGAGCAATTTCCTATGATAGCAGGAGCACTCTCGTGGTTATCCCACGCACCCTGACGGCACAGTTGTACGTCGGTCTGGTGATTCAACCTGTTGTGCTGCCATTCATGAACAGCATTCCAGGAGGGGTTTTCCAACAGGATAACGCTCGCCCGCATACCGCTGTTGTAACCCAACATGCTCTACAGAGTGTCGACATGTTGCCGTGGCCAGCTAGATCACCAGATCTTTCACCAATCAAGCACGTATGGGACATCATTGGACGACAACTCCAGCGTCACCCCCAACCAGCATTAACCGTCCCTGTATTGACCGACCAAGTGCAACAGGCATGGAACTCCATCCCACAAACTGACATCCAGCACCTGTACGACACAATGCATGAACGTTTGCGTGCTTGCATTCAACATTCTGGCGGTTATACCGGTTATTAATGTACCAGCATTTCACATTTAAAATGGCTCTTCTCGCGCTTACATTAAACTGTGATCTTGAAACCTTAATTGATTAAATATGTTACCAATACAAATGTATTGCCGCCATTTCATTCCTCTACAACTATTTTTTCGTGGTGTTGGGATTTTTTTTTCCCGTCAGTGTATATACACATTTCATCATCACACAAAATTTCCTATCACAGCGGCATCCCATTATTTTCGATACTTCAAACATCTATTAAAAAAAATGAACTTTACACATTGTTTAATATCAATTAACTGAGATTTTCAATTTCCGTGGTATAATTCGATTTTTCCTTGACTCTGTAGTGGAGTGACGATTCCCTTAGTGACTACAAAGAATCTGTAATACTTACGAGACTCTGAAAATTCATGGCTAAAGTTTTTTCGGGAATGCAGATAGTGTTATGCACATGGATTTCTTAGAACCTGGGACCACTAACAATTCAAAGCACTACATTTCAGCACTTAACTTTTAAATGACAATTAAGATTTCAAAAGCACAAGAAGAACATTTTGCTGCTACATCACAATGCTAGACCTCACACCTCGAGAACCACCATGGAGGCAAATGAGTGATTTTACCACCTCTGCTATACAATCCAGACTTGGTGTTGTGCAAGAGTTCCACCTTTTTCCCAAACTGAAGGAAAACCTTTATAAACATCTGTACGATTCAAATGAAAAGGCTTTGGGAAGGACTGTCAGGAACTGGATGAAGAAAAGTGTGGAGTTCTCTCATGAAGGCTCTGAGAAATTAGTTTATCATTGCCAGAAGTTAATGGTGGATGGTGGTTTTGTGTGGAAAAGTAAATACAACTGTTAAAAATGCTAATTTCAAGAATTATTTAAGTTTCTTTAACTAAAACATCCTTATTAAAACAAATGCAATTGTGATGGTGGTAATTTTCATTCAACCCTCATACACTGATTGGCAAATTAAAATGTTTACTAACAGCTGCTCTGTGTGTGTGGAGGGGGGAGAGAGTTGAATGCAGTGTGCTGGATGCAAAAGGCAGTTCATTTATCTGCTATCTATGCCTTGGAAGACTAGAAATGTGATAATAATCCATTAGAGAGACCTAAGTTGGATACAGTATTTTATACGTTCAATCCCCTACCAGACCTAGGTCTGATGTGGTAACAGATGCGTTAAAAACTGTTGAATATCATCTTTTGAGTGACAGTGACACTTCATAATTAAACCTAACATATCTCATGATTATAACGCTGTGGTACTAAACTCGATTTTGCAAACATGCATGTCTGCTGTGACATTTAACTGGGTACAACCATTTTCAATAACATTATAAATTTGAACTATCGTTCACAATATCAAAACAAATTGTTACGTGACTAGTTCATGACAGACACTGAGATATAAAGAATTTGGAGTGCCATCTCTTAATTGATTATTATTATTACTAGTGAGCAGTCATGCAAATGAAATCTCAAAACCATCCTGAAGATGCACATGCAAATTGGTAATTTGGGAAACAGCCAGGATTAAATCTGACCTTTCATTTGCATACAAGTGGTTGGGAAATTACTGTTTGAAAATCATTATTTAGGATTAACAAGTTATGCTTTAAGTGCATTTTCCCCTTTTAGTCACTTTTTTTTCCCCTTATCTTCTGCTAGGGAGATAAAACCCTTTCTTTTTGGCACTATGTAGTACAGTTGTGAGACCACAGCAGGAAAATCTACAAAATTCTATGCACTTCTACTATTGCACACTTCGCACACATGGAATTTTAGAGGGGTTTCTTCCTCTTTTTTAACATATAAAGGCACTGTAAGTGACAACACAGCCTAAACAACATTCACTTCATGGGATTAATAACAAACACCCCACTGTGAAACATAGTCTTTCACACCCTCTTCTCCCCATAAGCAGGGTGTGAAGGTCTTTTACCCATTAGGAAGAAGAGTTGCAGAAGTTCAGCAATGAAGCAGTGGCAGACCTGCCAACCTCTCAGAACCAAAAAATGAAACGTTCAGATAGAAAAATCGCAACACGATGCATGCTGATAATTTTTGAAGCCTATTTCAGCTATATAAATTCTTGATGATGAGAATGTAGGGATTTTTTCCCTGCATCAAAATTTTATTGAGAAACTAATTAAATCTTAATCAGTAAACACTTTTATGTTGTTGATTATTAGAAAAAATTACGATTACGGGAGAAATCTTCACTCCACCTAACTTCCGTTTTCGGAAATTTTGAGAAGCAGAAAACTTGCATTTTAGGAGGTCTGTAAGATGGTTTAATCGGATTCTGGGGATGTCATTTTTTGTCTGCAGGACCAAAACAAAACTATGATGTGCATCGGCCGTTCGCACGATTCTGCTAAGAGGATTAGTAGAAAATGAATCTGCGATGTACGTCGCCGCAATTCTGCTACGGGGACAAGTACAAAATAAACCTGCGATGTACGTTGCTATGATTCTTCTACAGGGACGAGTACAAAATAAATATGCGATGTACCGGCCGTTGCCACTATTCAGCTACGGGGATGAGTACAAAATAAATATGTGATGTACGTCAGCAGTCGCCGCGATTCTTCTACGTGGATGAGTACAAAATAAATATGTGATGTACGTCGGCCGTCGCCGCGATTCTTCTACGTGGATGAGTACAAAATAAATATGTGATGTACGTCGGCCGTCACCGCGATTGTGCTACGGGGATGACTACAAAATAATTCTGCAACATACATCGTCCTTCGCGAGAAAAAAATTATGATTACGGAAGAAATTCTCACTATGCCTAACTTCCGTTTTCGGAACTTTTTGAAAGGCGGAAAACTTGCACCTATGATAGGGAGTCTGCAAGATGGTTTAATAGGGTTCTTCTGGGGGTGTCGGTTTTCTCTACAGGACCAAAATAAATCTGCGACATACATCGCCCGTCGACAAGATTCTGTTACAAGGCTTTTGTCTGAAAAAGAAAAAATGGGGGAAAACGTGACTATTTTTTTAAAAAAATTGTATTTTTGGCTGCAAAATCATATTAACGTACGGCAGCCCGATTTATCGTACTAAATACGATAAAATCGTAACAGTTGGCAGGTCTGCAGTGGCACCAACTTCCGTTTAGAGCATTACTTCCCATGTGTCTACAGTACTTCATCTGCAATGTAATTCAATGTTCATTTTGCAGGCAATTCTCTCACTTGGAAGTATATTAAAAATATTTAGAGTCTTCCTAACAGCTTCCTTCATTTATCTTTGATGAAAGCCATACAATGTACTCTGCTAACATATTGGCAAGGGATCGGCTTGGAATGGTCGTTACATAAATATTCCTTTGTGGTACGTTTACCTACGGCTTTTTATTGGGAGTGGTGTTATTCCCAATTACAAACCTACAGGATAAATGGAAAACTGCTATGTTATTCTCAGAAAATACGGTCATATGAATCATCATCACCATCATTGTCTACCATTATCAATTCACTGCTGGACGAAGGTCTCTTCAAGCCTCTTCCACAACGGTCTGTTTTGTGCCAGTCTCCTCCATGTTACTCTTGCATACTTTAGAATTTCATCCACCCATCTCCCATATGGTCTTCTTCTGTGTCTTTTCCTGTCCCTTGGAATCCAATCTAAAATTTCAGCTGTTCATCGATGGTCTGTCGTTCTTGCAGTATGTCCAGCCCATTGCCATTTCAGGGATTTTACTCTGATCATGATGTCTTCCACTCTTGTCATTTTTCGGATCTACAAGTTCCTCTTCTTATCTCTCCTGGTTACACCAAGCATGCACCTTTCCATGCTTCTTTGAGTTGTTTGCAGCCTTTGTATGTCTGTTTTAGTTAAGGTCCATGTCTCTGCACCATACGTAAGCACTGGAAGGATGCACTGATCAAACACTTTTCTTTTAAGATATAATGGCATATTGCTCTTGAAAATTATGCTGTTTCTTCCAAAAGCTCTCCAGGCAAGTTTTATACACTGATTAATTTCTTCATCAATGTGACCCTCACTTGATAACTGCTGTCCAAGATAAACATACGCATCTGTTATCTCCAGCTTTTCTCCATCAAGCGATAAATCTTTATTTCTTGTAAAAGCATTGTACATCACTTTTGTCTTCTGAAAGTTCATTTTTAATCCCACTTCTTTACTCTTGTCAGCAAGTTCCTGGATCATACTCTGTAGCTCTGATGGGGTAGTTGCAAAAATGACTATGTCATCAGCAAAATGAAGGTGAGTTAGATAATCTCCATTAATCTTTATCCCTTTGTTTTCCCAGTTCAGTGATTGAAAGACATTTTCCAATGGGGCATTAAAGAGCTTGGGAGATATGGTGTCACCTTGTCTCATTCCCTTTCCAATTTTTATGTGTGTTGTATTTTTAAACAGCCGAATCTTTGGACTTGTATTTTCATAGATGTTATTAATAATATTAATGTATGCATCTTCAATACCACAGGATTTCAAAGCCATTGTAACTGCTGATGGTTTCACCGAATCAAAGGTCTTTTCATAATCGATAAAAGCCATGCACAATGGAAGTTCATATTCCCTCGCTCTTTCAATTAGTTCTCTAAGTACGTGGATATGATCTATTGTGCTGTAGCCACTCCTGAATCCAGCTTGTTCTCTCGGTTCAGCCATGTCCATTGTCACCTTCAAACGGTGTGAAAGAACTTTAGTGAAGATTTTATAAACCACTGATAGGACGCTGATAGGTCTGTAGTTCCTGAGATCCTCAATGTCACCTTTTTTATGTAGCAGGATCATGGTAGCATTGTTCCAATCCTCAGGAATCTTCCCTTCGTTAGGGCATCGAGTGAAAATTTGGGCAAGTACTGTTTCAATTTCTCCACTTGCTTCTTGTATGATGTCTACAGTAATTCCATCTTCTCCTGGAGCTTTTCCCCGCTTCATGTTCTTGATTGCATGTGCAACTTCTGCTGGAAGGACTGGAAGAACTCTGGTACCTTTCATGATGCCTGGAGTACATGCATCATCCCTTTCATATAATTTGGAGTAGAAATCTTTCACTCTTGTCAAAATTTCGCCTCTATTTCTTGTTACAGAACCATCTTCTTTTCTCAGTGCCATAATCTGTTTTCTTCCCTTACTGAGATGTCCCTTTGCTATCTTTAGGCTTTGGTTGTTTTCAATTGCTTTCCTCACCAGTTCACAGTTGAATTTCCTTACGTCTTCAGTTATACTTTTTGGCACTGTCTTGCATAGCTCTATATATTCTGCTTTGGAAGTCACATCTTCTTTAGCTGTCCTCATCTCTCTTCTTTTTTGCATCAATATTTTGGGTTTTCCTGATAATTTGTTCACACGCAACTTGTTCTTAGACCCAGCTAATTTTGTTGCTGTTTCTATAAGAGCTTTGGTTACTTTTCTGTTAACTTCAGAGATGTCCATTTCTTTTGACGTTCTCCTACGGAGTAGGATCCAAAATTTTTGGGGACAGCACCTACCCATAACAATGCAAGCATGTAGTTAAGATATCTTAAATACATCCCGCCATTTCTCCCCTCCGTAGTCAGACTGGTTTATTCCCATAGAAAGTAATTGGAATGCGAGTGCAGATGTTCGCTGTGGTTAGTCGTCTGTCTTCCGCGATGTGAGAAATGGCTTTTGAAGAGCAACGTTGTAACATTAAATTTTGTTGGCAATTGGTTAAAACAGCTGCAGAAACCTTAGAAATGCTTTAGAAGGCATACAGTCACTCTACGATGGCAAGATCATAGGTGTACAAGTGGTACCAGCATTTCAAAGAGGGCCGAGAATCCATGGCAGATAATGAGCGCAGTGGTCGACCTGTGACTGCACGGAGTAAGGAAAACATTACGATGCAGTGTGTTCATCAAGATTATCGCCAAACCATTGAGGATATCGCTAATGCAACTAACTTATCAGAGACCACATGCACCGTGTGTGTCAGCACATTGTCCCTCACCTTTTTGACCTCCGAACAAAAGTTGTGTTCGGAGGTCAGAGGCAAAGGACAATGACCAGTAGGGACTGATCCTGACAAACACAATCTGTTTCATGACCAGTAGGAACCAATGTGAATTAATCGACAAAGTAAATAACAATCCTATGTTTTTGGATATCATCATCCCAGGTGACGAAACATTGTGCTACTCGTTTGATATTCATCAAATAAAAGTCATCGCTCTTTCCACGTTTTATAAGTGAGTCACGGAAAAATTAGGGTCTTCCAGTTATGCGCCGGACATGCTTCCACTGCACTACAGTGGCCTCGAAATTCACCAGACTCCTAAACGACAAACCACATGGCATTTGCCTTCTAGTTATTTGTTCAGTTGCTGCTGTTCATCTTTGGCGAATCCTCGTTTGATATTCATCAAATAGAAGTCATCGCTCTTTCCACGTTTTATAAGTGAGTCACGGAAAAATTAGGGTCTTCCAGTTATGCGCCGGACATGCTTTCACTGCACTACAGTGGCCTCGAAATTCACCAGACTCCTAAACGACAAACCACATGGCATTCGCCTTCTAGTTATTTGTTCAGTTGCTGCTGCTCACCTTTGGCGAATCCCCAGCACTGTGAGAGGCTCCAAGGAAGCAACCCTGCCATGTGGTTTGGCAGTTTGTGAGTCTGGTGAATTTCAAGGCTGCTGTGGTGCAGTGGAAGCATATGCGGCATGGAACTAGAAGACCCTGGGTTTGATTCCCGGTGGCGGCCGATGAGAATTTTTTCTTGACTCACTCATAAAAGTGGAAAGAGCGATGACTTTTATTTGATGTTCCTGGTCCACGTCAACTGTGTATTTATCATTCATTCGCCTCCTAGTTATTTGTTCAGTTGCTGCTGTTCATCTTTGGTGAATCCCCAGCATTATGCAGGGCTCCAACGAAGCAACCCTGCCATGTGGTTTGGCAGTTTGTCGTTTGTGAAACTGGCGAATTTCAAGGCCTCTGTCGTGCAGTGGAAGCATATCCGGCATGGAACTGGAAGACCCTGGGTGTCATTCCCGGTGGCAGCAGATGATAATTTTTCCATGACTCACTTATAAAATGTGGAAAGAGCGATGACTTCTACACTGGCGGAAAGTGAAAAAAGAACACCAAGAAGGAACTGGCAGACGATCATGAAATTTACATATGTTAATGGGGTCGAGTTTAGGTAGGTGTGATGTTAATTTCGGGACCAACCGGTGAGCGTTTACGCCACAGCACAGCATAATATGCAAATTATCGTCGGTGGTATTTAAGGAGTATGGCAAAGTGAATGTAATCAGTCGTCGGCGTACGGACACGTGTGAAGACCCTGAAGAAGCTGCAATGCCTGGACATGGAAGACGTGTACGATTTCAGCAGTTATCGGACTTTGAGCGAGGTCGTCTAGTCGGACTCCGCGAGGCCGGGTTGTTGTATTGGTGGTGGGACGATGGTGGCGTAGATGGTCTGAGGAACATTCCCACATGAGAAGACATGGAACCGGGAGTCATAGACGGACTGATGAGCGGACCGATCGATGCATAAGAAGAGCAGCGTTGTCAAGCAAAACATCCACTGCGACGCAAATCCAAGCTGCCGTTGCACCTGAGGTGACTGTGCAAACAATCCGCAACCGTCTACTGGATGCAGGACTACGTGCACGTGTGCCTCTGGCATGTGTACCTCTGACTCCAGCCCACTGTCAGGAATGGCCGCAGTGGTGTCGCCAACGTCTGCACTGGAGAACGCAATGGCGATCTGTCATGTTCAACAATGAAAGCAGATTCTGCTTGGGAGCCTCCGATGGCCGTATGAGTGTTCGCAGACGCACAGGGGAGCGTCTCCACCCTTCTTGCATCTGCCAGCAACACACAGGGCCTACACCTGGTCTCCTGGTGTGGGGAGCGATCAGCTATCACTCCCGTACACAACTAGTGTTTGTACCGGGTACGTTAAACAGCACCTCCTACATCAACAACATCATTCAGCCCGTTGTTGTGCCGTTTGCAAGGTCGGTCCATCATGGTGTTTTCCAGCAAGATAACACACGCCCACACATGGCATGTGCAACGCAACATGCACTTCAGCGTGTGAGACAACTTCCATCCCCCATTGAGCACGTGTGGGATTTTATGGGACAATGACTTATACGGTCTCCACGGCCAGCCACGACCATCCCCGATTTACGCGTCCAGGTTGAGGATGCTTGGAACTCAATACCCCAAACTTACATCCAACATCTGTACAACAGACTCCATGTCAGAATTGCACAGTGTGACACAGTTCATTGCAGTTCAACCTCGTACTAACCATGTTACATGGAAATGTTATTTTTCAGTTTACCAGCAAATACAGCTGTATTTTTCCATAATGTTTTGATCACGTTATCCTCTGTATTCCGTTATTATGCTGTATAAATTTCATTGGTATCAGACGTCTCCTTCTTGGTGTTCTTTTTTCACTTTCCGCCAGTGTATTTGATGTTCCTGGTCCACGTCAACTGTGTATTTATCGTTTGATATTCAGCCAAAGCATGCTTCTTCAACATGAAAATCACCATCTTCACTGCGATCAAAGAAATTCAGGCAAGATCACAGCAAAGGGAAAATCATGTTGGAGGTGTTTTTTGATTTTCACGGCATTGTTCATTCTGAATTTATTCCTGGGGCACAACAGTTAACAAAGAACATTATTTGGACATTTTATGTCACTTATGGGAGTCAATCTGCCGTAAACAGCCGGAGATGTGGCGAAGTGGACAATGTTACCTTCTCCATGACAATGCGCCTGCACATCGGTCCCTACTGGTCATAGAGTTTCTCACCAGAAATCGTCCTGCCTATTCACCCGACTTATCCTCCTGCGATTTTTACCTCTTTCTACTAAGAAACAAAATCTGCAAGGACATCATTTTGTGTCAACAAATGAGGTAAAAACAGCAACACAGGAGGCATTACGAGGGGCTGCAAAACTTTTCTTTCAGCAATGCTTCCAGAAGCTTTACGGCGCTGGCAAAAGTGCATCATCACCCAAGGAGTTTAATTTGAAGGTGGTTGTGCATCGGTGTTTTTAAGTATTCAAGGTAAGGAACTATACGCCAAGTTCTCAAACTTTTGGACTTTATTTTGTACATATTAATGCAAGCCACATACAATAACATGAGATAAGCCAAATTAAGAAACAAACTTTTTCAGGGTTCCTACTATTTCTATCTCACAAAAAATAAGCACTTTTTAAGGTCTTTTAAGCACCATGCAAATTTTTTTAAGGACCTTACCAATTGCACATGCAACAATAACCTGCACAAATATAGTTTAGCACATGACTTAACTATCTAAAATGAAGTATGCTGATGAAGTTTGCAATATTTTTCCATTTAAGTGTGGGGATGTAATAAATTATAATTTATGCAATTTAAAAGACAGTTCTGCAGTTCAAATCAGTTCTCCTATCTGAGATGATAAATGCAATAAAGAGTATGTAAACTGTAGTTAGAGCTATGAATTCAAGATTTGAATTTTGCTCATAATCATCTCATGGTTTAAACTGCAAAACCAAAGTCAAAATTGCATGCTCAAGATTCAAATTTTGCACTTAATTTTCTTGTAATATAACTGAATAGATCATAGCTTCATAAATGTACAAAAAGCATAATACAAAAGTGAAATATCAGTACCAAGAATTGGTGATGGGACTTGTTGGGTGGGATTGCTAGATGTGTTTGATTTAGCCCATGGCCCTTCATTTTTTTCAGCAAATTACTTATCTCACAATACCTTGTGCTCCCCAAACGGACTTTTAGCTGATGTCACATGATGTAATCATCAATAACCAACCAGCGGCAGAAGCTCTAAGTACTACACCACAACTTCTGGACTTCATGCAGCCAGTTTAAAAAAAAAAAGGAGTACTTAAAAAGAAGTACTCCTTGCCGTTTTTGGTAAAAAAAAAAAGGAATTTTAAGCACCCCAACAAAAACAATAAGCACTTTAAAGAACCGTGGGAACTCTGTTTTTGTTTGAGACCAACATACTGTACTGGCATTACTTGTTTTTCTTTTGTTTTTTAATCAGCAACAATTAAATAAAGTGTTGCTGATAAAAATTTTACCTACCTTGCCTGTAAGAAGAATATCTTCAATGCCAAGGGAAAAACTATTCAGTTCTTTCAAGTAATAAACAAACAGCCTTCCCAAAGATGTAAGAAGCAAATTCGATGTCTTTCCTCCATAAAGCTGCCAGTATAAAAGAAAATAAAATATCATAAAAATGGATTCTTCACTTATAAATTTCATAAAAATCATGCTGTACATCAAAATGTTACACAGTTATGTAATTTTCCATAACAAACACATTTTCTAGAATGGAACTGTAACTTTATATACAAGATGACACTCATACAGAAGTAATTTCTGGAAGGATTTCCCTAAATTCTCAAAGGAGAGAACTACAGGAAGTACATACATACCACTATGCTGTTCTCCAAGATTCAGAGATTAACTCCTAAAAGATAGCTCACCTGCAAGATTAAAGTTTAAGACAGATTTTGCTTGCTGTTGATGTATCAAGCATTCCCGTTTACAGTGATAACAGCACACAACTCAAGTTTCACTGATATCCATCACACATCTCGCACACAACTTTTTGTACTTTATACTCATCTTTTGCTCATGCAGACATTCCTGAATCTGATCCTTTATGATTTCCTAAACCTTCCTCTACCTTTCATTCCTGCCACTTGGGCAGGTACAAAAGTCTCTCAGCAAGCATCTCTTCGCTCATTCTTTCTACATGGTCAAACTACCTCAGAATATTTGTCTCCACTTAACTAACAACGTTTTGTTTCACATTAGATTTGAGATTTCTGACAATGTTTTGGGTAAGTTTAATGATCCCAGTGTAAATGACAATGGTGAAAAATTAATTCAACTCTGTATTGGGATGTTTGGAACTGACCTTGACATTCCAGCATTTGGCTGAGTAAGCATATTTCAGCATACTCACTCAGTGTGGAATATACATGTGTGCATGACACCATGCTTTTCACTATGCACTGGGAAATAAATGTTTTGACATATAAATCAGAGAGGTTGCTACAGCACTTTGAGTATTTGGTCATGCATTCCACCCATGTACATTAAGAGATAAGTAAAATAACTACAACATCAGTTCCTGCAATTGGGTAACGCACATTGTAACTACCACCATGGATGGAGATGCAAGCAGTCACACAGAACAATACAGAAAGAGAAGAGGTGCTTGAGCTAGTTTCAGTAAGTATCATGTTTCTTATTAAAGTACAAGGAATACAATTCGTGTGTAACAAATAAATTCAGGAAATAAGATTTTGACACATTATATATATATATGACGAAGCCGACAGGGAGGCAGTCATTAATATGCTTCCCTGCATTCTGTTATTCGGCACTTTGCATCATTTGAAGCTTGACTGGTTCGGAAGGTGTATTTGGTGTCCGTTGGTATTTCTATTTTTATTTCTCCTGTTCAAATTTTTGCATTGTTTTGCCATATTGTTATTTGATTTTTCTCTTATGCAGCCTCTGGCGCTAACGAATCTCAAATTTGTTTGATGGTTTTTGAAGCTTCACGTTATTTGTTTTTGCTATATATATATATATATATCTTTCCTACACCTCCAAAATGACTCTACAACTTAAATCTTGGCCCTCAGTCTCCGGCAGCTGGAATGTACCTGGCCAAGGCAGCGGCCAGTGCGACATGAAGGCAGAGGGTGCTAAGAATCCCCGGAGGACCGGACTAGGCTGCCATTTGATGCTGACCTTGGCTACCTACAACGGACGCTCCCTATCTTCTGATTCAAGGCTTCTTGAATTGGAAGAGGAACTACAAAGGATCAAGTGGGACATCGTCGGGCTAAGTGAGGTAAGGAGAAAAGGAGAAGATCTCATTGAACTGAAAAGTGGACATCTCTTCTATTATCGTGGGACAGATACTGGCAGAACTAGTGGTGTTGGATTTATAATAAACAAGAAACTGAAGGATAAAGTGGTAGAAGTTGAAAGTTCCTCTGACAGAGCTGCACGACTCGTTATCCAACTCTCGAGAAGATACCAGGCTCAGATTATTCAAACTTATGCACCCACCACAAGTCATCCTGAAGAAGAAATTGAAGAATTTTATGAGGAAATTCGTCATCTAAATAATAAAGGTAAGCAGCACTTGAAGATAATTATGGGAGATTTCAATGCAAAAATAGGGCACCGGCAACAGAATGAAACTTCAGTAGGTAAATTCGGTCACGGCAACAGAAACCAGCGTGGAAATACTCTCGTTGAGTTTGCAGAGGCAGAAGGATTTTTCATCTTGAATTCCTTTTTCAAGAAAAAGCCACACAGGAAATGGACATGGAGACATCCAATTGGGACGACAAGTGAAATTGATTTTATTATGTGTAACAAAAAATTCGTCATCGAAGACTGCAGTGTGCTAAACAAGTTCAACACAGGTAGTGACCATAGATTGGTGAGATGTAAGATGCACCTCAACACTAAACTGGAACGTGGCAAGCTCATAAGACAAACGAAATGTATTGACATAACCAACCTTAAAAAACACCATAATACTTTCAAGTTGGAACTGAAGAACAGATTCTCTGCTTTAGAAGGCCTAACATCGGAAGAAGTGGATATTTCGGAAGTTAACAGAAAAGTAACCAAAGCTCTTATGGAAACAGCAACAAAATTAGCTGGGTCTAAGAACAAGTTGCATGTAAACAAATTATCAGGAAAAACCAAAATGTTGATGCAAAAAAGAAGAGAGATGAGGACAACTAAAGAAGATGTGACTTCCAAAGTGGAATATATAGAGCTATGCAAGACAGCACGAAAAAGTATCACTGAAGACGTAAGGAAATTCAACTGTGAGCTAGTGAGGAAAGCAATTGAAAACAACCAAAGCCTAAAGATAGCAAAGGGACATCTCAGTAAAGGAAGAAAACAGATTATGGCTCTGAGAAAAGAAGATGGTTCTATAACAAGAAATAGAGGCGAAATTTTGACAAGAGTGAAAGATTTCTACTCCAAATTATATGAAAGGGATGATACATGTACTCCAGACATCATGAAAGGTACCAGAGTTCTTCCAGTCCTCCCAGCAGAAGTTGCTCATGCAATCAAGAACATGAAGCGGGGGAAAGCTCCAGGAGAAGATGGAATTACTATAGACATCATACAAGAAGCAAGTGGAGAAATTGAAACAGTACTCCTTCGCCCAAATTTTCACTCGATGCCTTAATGAAGGGAAGATCCCTGAGGATTGGAACAATGCTACAATGATCCTGCTACATAAAAAAGGTGACATTGAGGATCTCAGGAACTACAGACCTATCAGCCTCCTATCAGTGGTTTATAAAATCTTCACTAAAGTTCTTTCACACCGCTTGAAGGTAACACTGGACATGGCTCAACCGAGAGAACAAGCTGGATTCAGGAGTGGCTACAGCACAATAGATCATATCCATGTACTGAGAGAACTAATTGAAAGAGCGAGGGAATATGAACTTCCATTGTGCATGGCTTTTATCGATTATGAAAAAGCCTTTGATTCGGTGAAACCATCAGCAGTTACCACGGCTCTGAAATCCTGCGGTATTGAAGATGCATACATTAATATTATTAATAACATCTATGAAAATGCAAGTGCAAAGATTCGGCTGTTTGAAAATACAACACACATAAAAATTGGAAAGGGAGTGAGACAAGGTGACACCATATCTCCGAAGCTCTTTAATGCCACATTGGAAAATGTCTTTCAATCACTGAACTGGGAAAACAAAGGGATAAAGATTAATGGAGATTATCTAACCCACCTTCGTTTTGCTGATGACATAGTCATTTTTGCAACTACCCCATCAGAGCTGCAGAGTATGATCCAGGAACTTGCTGACAAGAGTAAAGAAGTGGGATTAAAAATGAACTTTCAGAAGACAAAAGTGATGTTCAATGCTTTTACAAGAAATGAAGATTTATCGATTGATGGAGAAAAACTGGAGATAACAGATACGTATGTTTATCTTGGACAGCAGATATCAAGTGAGGGTCACATTGATGAAGAAATTAATCGGCGTACAAAACTTGCCTGGAGAGCTTTTGGAAGAAACAGCATAATTTTCAAGAGCAATATGCCATTATGTCTTAAAAGAAAAGTGTTTGATCAATGCATCCTTCCAGTGCTTACGTATGGTGCAGAGACGTGGACCTTAGCTAAAAGAGACATACAAAGGCTGCAGACAACTCAAAGCAGCATGGAGAGGTGCATGCTTGGTATAACCAGGAGAGATAAGAAGAGGAACTCGTGGATTCGAAAAATGACGAGAGTGGAAGACATCATGATCAGAGTTAAATCCCTGAAATGGCAATGGGCTGGACATACTGCCAGAAGGACAGACCATAGATGGACAGCCGAAATTTTAGATTGGATTCCAAGGGACAGGAAAAGACCCAGAAGAAGACCACATGGAAGATGGGTGGATGAAATTCGAAAGTATGCGGGAGTGACATGGAGGAGACTGGCACAAGACAGACCGTTGTGGAGGAAACTTGGGGAGACCTTCGTCCAGCAGTGGATTGATAATGGTTGACAATGATGATGATGATGATCTTTCCTACATACTGGATACTATATGTGGTATCTCTCTCTCTCTCTCTCTCTATATATATATATATATATATATATATATATATATATATATATATTTGTTTTTGCTACATATATATATATATCTTTCCTACATACTGGATACTATATGTGGTATCTCTCTCTCTCTCTCTCTCTCTATATATATATATATATATATTTGTTTTTGCTATATATATATATATATCTTTCCTACATACTGGATACTATATGTGGTATATCTATATAGCAAAAACAAATAACGTGAAGCATCAAAAACCATCGAACAAATTTGAGATTTGTTAGCGCCAGAGGCTGCATAAGAGAAAAATCAAATAACAATATGGCAAAACAATGCAAAAATTTGAACAGGAGAAATAAAAATAGAAATACCAACGGACACCAAATACACCTTCCGAACCAGTCAAGCTTCAAATGATGCAAAGTGCCGAATAACAGAATGCAGGGAAGCATATTAATGATTGCCTCCCTGTCGGCTTCGTCATATATATATATATATATAATGTGTCAAAATCTTATTTCCTGAATTTATTTGTTATATATATATATGAACATAACCATATATATATATATATATGAACATAACCATATATATATATATATATATATATTCTATAAAGAAGATACCTAAGCAAAAAAATACATATATAATTTTGACTCACACCTAATACAACATAGAAAAGGTTATGTATCTACCTGTGTGAGTAAAAGGAGAAAAGATAAAAAATAAAATAAAACAACTGAATGTAGAAGGTGTCGAGAATACTGAGCCTTGGCTTTATCAAGGACCAGCAAAAACTCTGCATTTTCTCACTTCCACAAAGACCTAGTTGGAAATGGGTTTCTGCAAGGCCATAGATGCAAGTAACATTCCCACCTAAAATAGTTAAAAAATATATATATATAAGTCATGTCCTCCGTAGAGTAGCATGACCTAGCACTAGTTAACAATTTCGCTTGCATCCATTAACCTTCATGGCCCGACCCATGCTCTTCATCTGTTATTATTAAACAGAGAGAAGAAGATTAAAGAGAACTCAAGCTGTGAGAGTGACATAATAAATGGAAATGATTTTCAGCTATAACGAAATTCAAGTTCGTTTGAGAGAGAATTTAAACCTGAAAAACAATGCAAAAGAAATCCAAATTTTACATTGCAATTAAAAAAGGAAATGTTAATTTATAACGAACAGATTTTTGAAAGAAAACTTGAGTCTAAAACCCCCTACTCTACAACTTATGACAGCACGAAAACGAGAATAAGTTAAAGATAAATATTAACTAAAGAAAACTTTGTGAAAGTTATATACCTTAAACAGTTAGTTGCAATATGTACAAAGTATTTCAGCAGTGCTTTAAGTGCATAATTAATTAGTTATTAAGAACTTAACTACTTTGAAAAAACAGCGCATAGACAGCGCATAGAAAAGGAACAGGCTTAGCCTTCTTCTGTTCCTAGGTACCCCAAAAGACGCTCAAAGTTACAAAGAAAAGTAAGAGTTAAAACCCGCAAAAATGTTAACAGACAAACCAATGCTTAAAAGCTGAAAAGCTAAAAAACGACAGAGAAAAGGTACATAAAGTACAAACATTGAACTTATAAAACCTAGAACCCAAAAACAAGGAAGAGAGCTTACCTCTTGTGTGACAAAACCTTTCTCCACACAAGAGGAGAACATGGCTGACCCCTTCCGCCACTCCCAAGACGCTGGGGGGCAGTGAGGGTGGGGCTGATGGCCTCCTCATACAGCAAGAAACCAACGCGCGGAGATTTTAACCAGAGAAAAAAGATATATAAACTTAAGACTGTGGATCTGTATGATCAGAATGAGCAGAATTAACCCTCCAGAATACATGAGAAATATTATAAAATACACGAGCAGTTTATTTAATAATCTTTGCATGTATTAAATCACCACGGTATTCCAATGGGAACATCAATGTCCACAAATATCGCTAATCTATTCCTGTTCTTTAAGGAATATAAATTCATTAAAAATCACCCCACCTGCTCAGATAACTACCTTTACACTTTTAGATATATTGATGATCTGCTGTGTATCAATAATTCAGAAGTTATAGAAAGTGATTTTGATAATATCTATCCTAGCTCTCTTAACTTATGTAAAACCAACCACAGTAATCAGGAACTTGAGTTCCTAGACTTAAGCATTAAGCTCAACAGAGGTAACCCATCTATTAGCCTCTTTGATAAAAGAGTTAATTTTCCTTTCAAAGTAATTAAATATCTACACTGGAATAATAACATTTCAACCAAAGTAATTGAGAATGTACTAATTTCTCAGGTCCTAAGAATTTCAAGAATTTGCAGCAACAATTTGGATTTCAATTACCACATTAATATACTATTAGAAAGTTTTCTAGAGAACGAAATTCCTTCTTCTTTCATCAAAAGAACTTTAAGAAAAATTATTCTGAATAATAGAGTAAGGTTGGCAGATCTGCTTTAATTTTCTACACAGTTAATAATATGATTCTGACCAATCAAAGCCGTAAGGAAGTTGGCTAGAGGATGCCTATTAACTAACTAAAGGAACCTTAGTGCTATGGATATGACGGTCCTATTAAAACAAAAAATTAAATAATATAAACAAAATCACAAAAAAAAGCTTAAAAATCTGTTTATAAAAGAAAATAAAAACAAATAAAAAAGAAAACTAGTTATTCATCACTAGGATAGCTATACTAAAAATAGTAAAACCAACATTAAAATTAATAAGATTCTGATTAATCTATAGAAGCTCACTAAGGTGATTTAATACATGCAAAGATTATTAAATAAACTGCTCGTGTATTTTATAATATTTCTCATGTATTCTGGAGAGTTAATTCTGCTCATTCTGATCATACAGATCCACAGTCTTAAGTTTATATATTTTTTTTCTCTGGTTAAAATCTCCGCGCGATGGTTTCTTGCTGTATGAGGAGGCCATCAGCCCCACCCTCACTGCCCCCCAGCGTCTTGGGAGTGGCGGAAGGGGTCAGCCATGTTCTCCTCTTGTGTGGAGAAAGGTTTTGTCACACAAGAGGTAAGCTCTCTTCCTTGTTTTTGGGTTCTAGGTTTTATAAGTTCAATGTTTGTACTTTATGTACCTTTTCTCTGTCGTTTTTTAGCTTTTCAGCTTTTAAGCATTGGTTTGTCTGTTAACATTTTTGCGGGTTTTAACTCTTACTTTTCTTTGTAACTTTGAGCGTCTTTTGGGGTACCTAGGAACAGAAGAAGGCTAAGCCTGTTCCTTTTCTATGCGCTGTCTATGCGCTGTTTTTTCAAAGTAGTTAAGTTCTTAATAACTAATTAATTATGCACTTAAAGCACTGCTGAAATACTTTGTACATATTGCAACTAACTGTTTAAGGTATATAACTTTCACAAAGTTTTCTTTAGTTAATATTTATCTTTAACTTATTCTCGTTTTCGTGCTGTCATAAGTTGTAGAGTAGGGGGTTTTAGACTCAAGTTTTCTTTCAAAAATCTGTTCGTTATAAATTAACATTTCCTTTTTTAATTGCAATGTAAAATTTGGATTTCTTTTGCATTGTTTTTCAGGTTTAAATTCTCTCTCAAACGAACTTGGAATTTCGTTATAGCTGAAAATCATTTCCATTTATTATGTCACTCTCACAGCTTGAGTTCTCTTTAATCTTCTTCTCTCTGTTTAATAATAACAGATGAAGAGCATGGGTCGGGCCATGAAGGTTAATGGATGCAAGCGAAATTGTTAACTAGTGCTAGGTCATGCTACTCTCTACGGAGGACATGACTTATATATATATATTTTTTAACTATTTTAGGTGGGAATGTTACTTGCATCTATGGCCTTGCAGAAACCCATTTCCAACTAGGTCTTTGTGGAAGTGAGAAAATGCAGAGTTTTTGCTGGTCCTTGATAAAGCCAAGGCTCAGTATTCTCGACACCTTCTACATTCAGTTGTTTTATTTTATTTTTTATCTTTTCTCCTTTTACTCACACAGGTAGATACATAACCTTTTCTATGTTGTATTAGGTGTGAGTCAAAATTATATATGTATTTTTTTGCTTAGGTATCTTCTTTATAGAATGTGTATTCTGAATTTTCAAAACTGCTGCGTTGCGCGTTTTGATTTTCAGGTTATTTTGCACCCTTCGTTTTAAATTCTAAAATTTTTTTCCTTAGTCTTCAGTTTTGCTCTTAAGTATATATATATATATATATATATATATGAACATAACCATGCCTCACCTGGGACTCAAACCCAGGCCTAGCTTGGATAAATGGTCTGAAGCCAACGCCTCCAGACCCCACAGAGTTGAAGCTCTCTCAGTGTGGTCAAATTTCCTTGGGTATCTGGGATCTGCCCACTATCCCATATAGTGAATGCTCTGGACGAAAAGTTTTCTAAATTTAGAAAAATGTCTGGGATCTTTCCTACATACTGGATACTATATGTGGTATATCTAAGGTGTGGTTCAACATAAAACCAGTAACATTTGCTCAATCATGGAAAGAAATTATTTTAAATGTAGAAATAAACTATTTACTGGGTTTTAAGATACTCAAAATAGTAAAACTATACTAGTAATCCAAATTTATTGGCATAAAATAGAAATCAGTTTCCAAGCTTTTGCACATCACAGTGGTGGAAGTGCAGACTACCCATTTTGGAGCAGCCTCTGGGGCAGGAAAATCTACAGTTTGGAGCAGCTAATAAAATGATACCCTGAGTGTCATTTGGAGGGGAAATCTGTACTTTTGACCACCAATTAATACTTGGAAGGACACAGAAAAATTTCCAAGCATGATTACTCACAATCACACAATAATGGTAGTTCTAATTTCACATTATGTAAAATCACTAGCTTTCAAAAGTGAAAATTCTGAACTATCACAGTCTTTTCATGAGCACATTGGTAAACTAATTTCGGAAATAATTAGCATATAACGAAAATGTTAAGAAAAAAAATTAATTATACATTCTAAACCTTTTTCACAAATTAAAACTATTTAATAACTAAATGCTTACCAGTTAATTACAGCTTTGCTGTTTCATTTTCCATTGAATGAGATTCATATTTATAATCCTACATCACTGTGCTACTAAATGTCATTTAAAATTGTCAATTTTATGCTAGCAAATCTTCATGTCAAAGTCATATGATGAAGGTTGCTGTACATGAGAACTGAACTCATTATTTAAACAGGGATATATATACTATCCCTAAAGCAGAATCTTTTTCATGAGTCTGCAATGCAGAAAGGAAAAGCTAAAAACTGTCTGCAAGATAAAGAGACGCCTAAATAATTTTTTCTAGAAAATTTATCATTCTGCACCGCAACAAAGCAAAATTTTAGAAAATTAGCAAATTTGTGATTTTGATAACAGTACAAATTAGTATTTAGTCGCAATAATCAAACTAGCTTTTCCCTGATAAGAAAAACAGAAAGTTTTTTTTATTTTATTCAGAATTTAAACATCATTCCTCAAATGCTTTTGAATTTTTTTAAATAATCAGGAAGTATAAATAACAGTAAATAATTTTAAATTTGTAAAATGAATTGTTTTTTATTTTGCATTTTAGTTAATTGATTAAACTTTTAACTCCATCCTTTAAAGGATGTTCCACCTGATACAATTGTGCTCTTATTATTTCCTGCAGCAATTCTGTTGTATTGGAGGCCTTATCAGCTGATGATTCATACAGCTGTGTAAGTGTAATGATCATGTCAAGTGTGGAAATGAAAGCAATCAGATATGTTGTTTGAAATCTCTTTTGTGAATTGACTGCAGTTTTTGAGAAAAATTTACTGAATTTGTTAAAATGTGGTGTGAGCATTTTCACTGATATAATTGAACTTTCAAAAATAATAAAATTAAAGTGAGAAATAAGGCAAGAGTTCTTGTAAAGAAAAAAAAATAAACTTCCCTTTATCAATCTGAAATAAAATTATCTGAAAGTAAATAAATTTTTTTTTTTTTTAAACAGGTGATCGTCAGCTATTGGAATGCTGCATAATACGACAGTGGAAATGCAACAAGAGACATTAAATATACGATTTTAAAAGGTAGAAATACGATTTTAGTAAAACACACACACGCACACACACAAAACTTTCACCTAAATCTACCTAAGATAAAGCTATCTCGAAGAATAAAAAAAAGTAAAAAAAAAACCTGCGACTGTCAACTTCTGGAATGCCACGGAAACGGAGAACAAGATGTTGCAAATGCTAAAAAAATATGTGTCTTCAAAAATCGCACACACACTTCTTTAATCTAACTGAAACAAAGCTATCTGGAAGTTAAAAACGGAAAATTTGTGATCGTCAGCTCCCGGAATGCCGCATAATACGCCCATGAAAACGAAGGAGTGACGATAAACAGTGCGTAAAAATCTGATTTTTGAAAAAAAAAAAAAAGAAAAAAAAGAAAAGAACAAAAAAGGTTGACTTCAAGTAGTCCCGGAACACCGACGGCCACGAAAACGGAGTTGAAAACGCTTTAAAAATATTGGTCTTGTAAAAAAAATAAAATAAAAAAATAACATAAAACATAAATCTAACAAATGAGATTATATGGACGCCAAAAAAAGGAAAATTGCGGCCATCAGCTCCCGGAATGCCGCGTAAGACGGACGTTGTGGAAACGGAAAAGCCGTTAAAAGTGCGCAAAAGCATCGCTTTCTAGCTTTATTGTTGAATGAAAGCCACATGTCTCATCAACTTGAAGTTATCTGTTTGTAAAATAAGGAAGAAAGAAAATTAAAACAAAATGAAATACAATAATTGCCACCGTGATCTGTCAATATAACTTCACATCTGGAAGGGGATAAAACATTAAAATCGCGCCAAAATTTCCCTTCCTTTGCTTTAAAATTGAAAGGAAGGCTAGAAACAATGAATGTCAAAGAAACAGAAAAAAAAAAAAAAAAAAAAAAATCTGCACACCTTTCTAAAAATCTGATCACGGAGTTGTGCTGTTTTTGCTCCCGTGGTGAGTTCAGCAAATAGTAAAGAATTTTTTATTTTTTATTTTAATATATGAAATAAATATAAACTTTTGAAACTTTCTAAAAGCAATCAAAGTAATCTGCGGCGCCCGCCGCCATGCCGTTTCTGAAGTGTAAGGTAATCGCAATGCATTCTCGGAATCCACCAGAGAGGCTAAAAAATGACTGTGAGAAAGTAGTAGGTGACAGTTTTATACAGAACAGAGGAGATAAAGAGGGATTCCGCTCGGGGAAAAAATCACCAAATGTATAATAATTTAATCACATCCATTTTAAAATTGATTTGAGAGCTTTTTAAGATTTCAGGATGTTAAGAAATTTATTTCTATATCAAAACAGATTTTTTTTTAACGTACTACATTTTGGCGCAAGCTTGGTGCAATTCGATGAAAATTATGCATTTCGGAGCAGCACAGCGCAGAACTTGAAAATTTGCGCACTTCGGCGCAGCTCTTCCACCACTGAGTCAACCAGATGGCTTTCTCAAAGAAGGCAGACAACAAACTCAATAATAGAATGCTTCAAAAACTTGAACACTGTGACTTGACTAGTGAGATTATATTAAGAAATCAGCTTCCTATTCAACCCTTAAATCTGCCATTTGAGAAACCTTGGAGATAATTACCAACAGTGAGGCTTGCAATGACTGCATCTCTATAGAGTGGCAATGAATTTGGAACCAGTTCTTCAAATAATACCTTTTGTTTTCCTTCCAAGATATTGCATACCCAGCCAATGTAATGCCTCGTGTCTTTGAATGAATAATTACATAACTAGACTACTTTCTTCAGTCTTTATTTCAGTTATGTGTTGCTACCCAATTGTGTCAAAATTACATTTGCACTTGTTCATTTATTGTCTAGTCTAGTCACCATTCAAATTGTTGAAGTGTTTTCCTACTTGATTTGCAGTCTACTTTCCTTGAAAAAACCATCTGGCTGATGTGCAAATTTCTATAATGACAATAAATTCAGATTACTAGTACAGTTTTGTTATTTTGAGTACAGTTGGTATTTAGAAACTTTTGCGTTATTAATTATTTAAAACACTCGTAAATCGGGGGGCAGAAACACAAGATGTCTGACAAAATGGATTTATAATGAGTATTTTAGAAACTTTTGTAACTGTTGGCAATGAACGGCCTCAGCGAGTAGGTGCATCAAGCATAACACAACAATGCGTTGTGTTGACACTTCGTTCAAGTACATGAGGCAGTGGGATTTTGAATATGCCATCATAGCTATGATGAAAAGCATATCAAAGATGACATTTGTAAATATTTTAGACCCCCCCCCCCCACACACACACACCTTAACACCGTATTGCAGTTTTAACAGTTTTCAAGAATTGCACCTGTTGAATTTTGATGATTAAAAAGAAATTAGAAAGGATAAGGCCATCACTGTACAATGACAGACCCAGGAACAGATGTGCACAGCAGACAAAGAATAGAACTAAAAAAAAAAAAAAAAAAAGGTTGTGAAACTTATCTTCTAGAGCAGAAACAAATTTTTAAAAAAATAGGTACCGCATCGGCAATAATAAAAAGGTGCTCCTTGAGCCAAACATGTCATGACATATAATGCATTATGCAATGGAAAACTTGAATGGGAAAAAATAAAAAACATTAAAATATCAATGATTACAATTTTTGTAAATAAATTTCCAGTGCTGCCATTTTTTATACCATCAAACATTCAAAATTTTAGGTATGACTTTTGCAAAATTGAATTCACTAGTCTTTGCTCAAAAAAAACAAAAAAAAACTGGCATACTACACAAACAACTTTAAGAGTAATGCAAACAAACCTTAACACATTTTTTCTTTCAAAAAGTGCTGACAGACAAATTAATATCAATACAACTGCTTAATTCTCACAATGATCATATATGCAAGACATACCTCATAACAACAATGTACCAAGCCATATGGTGTTGGACCAATATGTGCTTTATCCAGGACCCCACAAAGTAGCTCTCCAGAATGAATAATAACTTCAGATTCAGTCATTTCATTGTCTGTAAGTTGTCCACCAGCTTTCCACATCCTTTTGGGTGCATTCTGCCAGGTCTACATCAAAGAATATATGTGGAGTAAAAATAAATAAACCAATAAATACAGAAAAATATAAGATTTTGTAATAGACACAAAAGATCATCTCACACCTGTTGACTAGCATGATTTTCAGGCATGCTACTGACACACACATACAAAAGAAATTAATGCTTTTCAAAAACCATCTTCCTTTTCTGCTAGTAACATATCATGGCCCTGAAAACTGCCACAGAATACAAAAATCACTTACACTGCCTTTTATCACCATGTGTGACACACATGTACGAACAACTCATCCTCCTTCCACTATTAGGTGTACAAATAAGTTTTAAAGCATTTTAAGACAATGCAACATAAAATTTGAGAGAAAACAACAATACCTTTACGATCAAAATAGGTGCCGTCATTATCTATCACCTTTGGCCATCAGTCGAGCAGCTGGCAGATTCCAGCCATGAAGAATACTTCGTCATGTGACGTGATGAAGTCGTCAACCCATTTTTGCACTTCAGCACATGTTCGGAACCGTACAGCAGACACACCATGTTGCATCGATCAGAACAAATGATAGTGTGCAGGGGCTAAGTTGACTATATGCCAGGTGCTCCAAAACTTCCCAGCCAAGCGTCAATAACATTTCCTTAACCGATTTCGCAACATGTGACCTAGAGTTGTCATGCAGTAATTTCACAGGACGCAATCTTCCACCTGTTAATGGACGTTTCTGACAGATTTTCTGGTTCAATCGCAGCAATTGTTGCTTGTAGCGATCAGCAGTTAACAGTTTGGCCCTGTTCCAATAGTTCATAATAGAGCACACCCTTCATATCCCACCAGATGCACAGCAGAACTTTCTTGGAGTGAATATTGCGTTTTGGTGTCGAAGTCGTTGCTTCACCGAGGTCTACCAAGTGTTTTTTTGCGTTTGGGATTGTCATACCATATCCACTTTTCATCAACCTTAACAATTTTCCACAGGACTTTCTGTGTTGTTTATTCAACCGATTCAAACACTTGATGACACGCTCATCCTTGTTCCTCTGGCTCAGGTCATGTGGCACCCATTTACCTTCCTTCTGAATCTTTCCCATTGCACGTAAATGACGGGAAATGGTTTGTTGAGTTACCCCCAGTTGTTCAGCTAGTTCTTTTTGAGTTTGAGACGAATCTTCATCCAGCAATGTTTGTAGTTCCTCATGTGCAACCTTCTGCGGGGCGCCGCTATGTTCTCGATCACTAACATCAAAATCACCTGCTTTAAACTGTCTAAACCAAAACTCACAGGTGCTTTTCGATACAATATTCTCCCTCAGAACAGATCAATGCACATGCTTTTGCAGCACTCTTTCCCTGATGAAATTTGTAACGAATGCAGTGTCAAATAAAGGCAGTATGGCTTGCCACCTTTCACCTACCGATGTGCAAGTGCGTTTGACTGTTGGGCAAACTTCTGTGTCACATTTTATACTCTAGACCAGTTACAGTCACATGACAACAAGGCGGGGGAATGTCGGATATGTAAATTAGCGGTATACATCACACAAAAAACCAAAAACGCTTTAAAACTTACTTGTACACCTAATACAAAGGAAAAAAACGCCTGGCTGAGCTCTAATGTCTGCACTGCTAATTCAGAGTTACCATTTTTTTCTCCCACAAAAAAACAAGCACTTTTTAAGGATTTTAAGCACTTCCCAAAAACTTTTTAAGGACTTAGCCAATTGCTTGCACAACAACGATGCATGCACAAATATACTTTTGCACACAGCTTAACTATGCAAATTGAAGCATGCTGATAAAGTTAGCAATATTTTCCCCTGTAATTTAAGTTTATGGATGTAATAAATTACAATTTGTGGAATTTAAAAGAGAGTTTTGCCAGTTAAATCAGTTTTCCTATCTGAGAGAATAATCATATACACAATAAAGAGTAAGTAAATTGTACAACTGTAGCTTAAGTTATGTGTTCAAGATCGAGTCATGCATGTAATCATCTCATGGTTTAAATTGTGAAACAAAGGTCAAAGCTCGGTGTTCAAGATTTTAGTTTTGCACATATTGAGTTGGTGTGAATGAAATGCCCGGCACAAACGAGCAGTGGAGACAGGCCACAGTGGAACCAAACCACCACAGGTGTTGCGGGTAATACCTCACAGAGTTACTATAAATAGCTAGCATGTGTGCAAAGAACAAGGTTCAGGTTTGTTCGGACATCGAGTGGCTTGCAAAGGAAGCATGCAGATGCCAGATTTGAGAGTCATCTTCCTGTATGAATTTAAACTGGACCATTCTGCAGGAATTGCCACTTGAAACATTAACAAAGCGTTCAGGGGAATACAGCCAACGAACAAACCATTCAGTGATGGTTTGTAAAATTTCGAAGCAGAGATACGGACCTGCAAAACGAAGCAAATGGTCACCGACCTGTTGCTGTTTCTGATGATGTTCTGTTACGTGTGGTTGAAGCGGAGACACGGACCTGCAAAACGAAGCACGTGGTCACCGACCTGTTGCTGTTTCTGACGATGTTCTGTTACGTGTGGTTGAAGCGGAGACACGGACCTGCAAAACGAAGCACGTGGTCACCGACCTGTTGCTGTTTCTGACGATGTTCTGTTACGTGTGGTTGAAGCGGAGACACGGACCTGCAAAACGAAGCACGTGGTCACCGACCTGTTGCTGTTTCTGACGATGTTCTGTTACGTGTGGTTGAAGCGGAGACACGGACCTGCAAAACGAAGCACGTGGTCACCGACCTGTTGCTGTTTCTGACGATGTTCTGTTACGTGTGGTTGAAGCGGAGACACGGACCTGCAAAACGAAGCACGTGGTCACCGACCTGTTGCTGTTTCTGACGATGTTCTGTTACGTGTGGTTGAAGCGGAGACACGGACCTGCAAAACGAAGCACGTGGTCACCGACCTGTTGCTGTTTCTGACGATGTTCTGTTACGTGTGGTTGAAGCGGAGACACGGACCTGCAAAACGAAGCACGTGGTCACCGACCTGTTGCTGTTTCTGACGATGTTCTGTTACGTGTGGTTGAAGCGGAGACACGGACCTGCAAAACGAAGCACGTGGTCACCGACCTGTTGCTGTTTCTGACGATGTTCTGTTACGTGTGGTTGAAGCGGAGACACGGACCTGCAAAACGAAGCACGTGGTCACCGACCTGTTGCTGTTTCTGACGATGTTCTGTTACGTGTGGTTGAAGCGGAGACACGGACCTGCAAAACGAAGCACGTGGTCACCGACCTGTTGCTGTTTCTGACGATGTTCTGTTACGTGTGGTTGAAGCGGAGACACGGACCTGCAAAACGAAGCCCGTGGTCACCGACCTGTTGCTGTTTCTGACGATGTTCTGTTACGTCTGGTTGAAGCGGAGACACGGACCTGCAAAACGAAGCACGTGGTCACCGACCTGTTGCTGTTTCTGACGATGTTCTGTTACGTGTGGTTGAAGCGGAGACACGGACCTGCAAAACGAAGCACGTGGTCACCGACCTGTTGCTGTTTCTGACGATGTTCTGTTACGTGTGGATGAAGCGGAGACACGGACCTGCAAAAAGAAGCACGTGGTCACCGACCTGTTGCTGTTTCTGACGATGTTCTGTTACGTGTGGATGAAGCGGAGACACGGACCTGCAAAACGAAGCACGTGGTCACCGACCTGTTGCTGTTTCTGACGATGTTCTGTTACGTGTGGTTGAAGCGGAGACACGGACCTGCAAAACGAAGCACGTGGTCACCGACCTGTTGCTGTTTCTGACGATGTTCTGTTACGTGTGGATGAAGCGGAGACACGGACCTGCAAAACGAAGCACGTGGTCACCGACCTGTTGCTGTTTCTGACGATGTTCTGTTACGTGTGGTTGAAGCGGAGACACGGACCTGCAAAACGAAGCACGTGGTCACCGACCTGTTGCTGTTTCTGACGATGTTCTGTTACGTGTGGTTGAAGCGGAGACACGGACCTGCAAAACGAAGCACGTGGTCACCGACCTGTTGCTGTTTCTGACGATGTTCTGTTACGTGTGGTTGAAGCGGACCCCCAAAAAACGTGTCGTGAGATTGTGGCAGAGGTAGGTGCCCACCACACGACAGTTGTTTGGCATCTGGCTGCGTTGGGTAAGGTGAAAAAGCTGGATATATAAACAGGAACCTCTACTGCATCGAATCGTCACCTGTGAAGAGAAGTGGGTCCTTTACGATAATCATAAACGATCTGCACAATGGTTAGGCAAAGCACCGCCTGCTGGATGGCATCCTAAGCCACCTCTACACACCAAAAAGACGATGCTCCTTGTCTGTTGGTCCACAGCCGGGACAATTCATCGGAGTTTCTTGGCAAGAGGCCAAACCATCACTGCAAAATGGTATTGTGCTGAATTACACCAGATGCATCAGAAATTGCTGCTGAAACAACCGGCTTTGGTCAACAGACATGGTGTTCTTCTGTTCCAGGACAACTCCCGCCCTCATGTCGCACAACGAACAATGCCGACACTAAGTGCCTTGGGCTATGAAGCACTTACCTTATCCTGCCTATTCCACAGCTAACGATAGACAACAAGGTTCAACGTGCAGTTGATGACTTCTTTGGGTCCCAGCCACAAGACTTTTTTTGTTCTTGCCGGACAGATGGCAATTATGTATCAATGCCGAGGGGGTTATTTTGCCTAGGTAAGTTGTCCTACTTTTCAGTTCTTGCCGTCCACGTATGCTGGTCCTTTGCCAGACATTTCATTCACACCAACCCAATATTTTTGTTCTTTATAGTGAAATTTTTGTAATCTTTTAATTTCTTGAATGGCGACCGCAATTAATTCAGTAGGATTCTTTCTTGAAAGAATCATTTTCTTCAAGAACTTCAGTAAAAATCCTTTTGATTCATAATTTTTGGGGAGGGCCAAAAAATGAAGCTTAATCCACGTGCAATCATTTATAAATAAACTCTTTAAAATGTAATACATAGATTACTTTAGCTAATTCATGTATAATCAATTCATATTTAAGTTCTTTAGAAGTGCATTGAAAATCACAAATAATAAGATTACAAGGTTGATTGTATGTTGAACAAAAACATCACAAAAATATCTACCATTAAAAATATGGAAATAAATAAAAATATATTTTTCAAATAATTGAGTAAATAAATATTTTTTATAGATGATCCACAGCTGAATATGTCCTCAGCAACTGAGGTCATGGCAGATTAATAAATCTGTGTATTCTTCAAAATACTGGGCTTAATATTTCATTGAATATATGGTTAAAATTTAACTTCTAACACTTACAATGTAATTACTGATGCAAAAAAAAATGAAAAAAATTATTAACAATTCATATAAATTCCTACATAATTGTGAAAAACATTTGGATTTGCTTTTAATTTTCCTTTATTAACCTTTTTTTTTTTTTTTTTTTTCAGCGGATGGTGAGGCTAAGCCCGTTGAATCTTCAATTCCAAGATCTTTGCTGGAAAGAGGAGGGGAGGGTAAATTGTAGCAGGCACATTTTCAATGGCATGAACTACCACTTGTCAGTGATGATACCACCAGAGTTATATAAAAATAAAATGTATCTGCGTACACAACCACTGAAAGAGAAAACTTGCTGCAAATCCGCAAATCACACACACGATAACAGTATAATAGGATAATTTAAAGGAAAAATAATAAAACAATAAATAATTATTAGAACATTACAGATTTCAGTGAAGACAAAGTAAGTACATTACAACTGAATGTGCAGCAATGTGTGCAAAATAGACCTCTAGAGCAAAATATTAAAATATTGAAGTATGAACCTCATAAAAACAAGACTTATTAAGAAAAAATTTTATATCTAGAAAAACAGTTCCATTAATGAACCTTAAAAAATTACAAATGGCATTTTCAACAACTTAATTCAAAAATAGTAGACTTACAAAATACACAAAGAAATGATTTTAATTGAATAACTGGCAACTGCAAGAAGAACCTGGCAATAAAATTTAAATTCTTTCTGTTTAAACGAAACTTTTGATACAGTTCCTATACGTTTATAACAGGACTTGATAAAATCTGGAGGCCAGAAAAGTCTGTAAAAGCAAAAGAACTCAGAAGATGTGACAAATAAGTGAAAGTACTTCCCGTTAAAATAGAATTGAATATATTAATCGGAGTGAAACACGTTGAGTAAGTGTTTTAATTGCTGTAAATAATTTTTTTTTAATCTACAAGCAAAAACTATCTGCAAAATCTGCTACTAATTTCGAAACTATCCGCGTACGTCTACATTCTGCTACTCTGGATACCACAGGTTTTTGAACACTCAAGAGACACATATAGCACATTAAATCTGTTTAATTTTGTGGCGTAGAAAGTGCACAGATTCGCCAAGCTTTCGCACTCCACTGAGAGGCTTTCTCAAGGCAATGGTAGACACAAAAAATGCAGGGAATTGGAACACATAAGAAACAAAGATGATTTCTGAAAATAATGAAGGTTACGTCAACGAGCATATTGCACAAACTTTTATCGAACAATTACACCGTGTCTCGCAATGTGTTTCCATCTTTTAATAACGCATGCCAAGCTCTTGGTAGTTCAGTAGAAACTATATCATTGCACGCTAGTTTGCTGGATAGGATTTTGACTGTTTCCCTGATAGCAATCTCTTTAAAGTTTGTGTATGGGGCAATTCTTCTAATACTATTCCATAGAGGAGCGGCCGATGAATGCATGACTTCTTTGGCGAGTGCATGTCCTGGTTGACACTTCACACATGCTCTTTACATCTAGTGTCCAAGGATCACTTTGTCATTCCGATATATATCTTTTCCATGTTGTCAGGATATACCAACGGTATAGCGTGCACACCTGCCTTTTCTTTCTCACACTGTCTCTCCTTGCAACTTGATATCATACGTGATAACGGGGTAGGGGACTTCAGTGCTATCAATATGTTGTATTTACGTAATAAATTATTTAACTAATATGTAAAGCCTCGAACGTATGTGATGGATCCTGTGAATATCATAATCTTACTAGGAGATTTTGTTATTGATGACATTATATGATTTCTTACAGTTCTATGTATTCTCCCAATGTCATCTTTCATATATCCAGCCTTTAGACCTTTGCTATAAATATTACCAATTTCCTTATTATTTAGGTATATGTTATATGCTCTATAGAACCAGGCTCTAAACACAGAAAGTTTGCACTCTTTTGGGCAGTGCGAATCAGGAGGAACAAGGTTCGATACTGTGGTCAGTTTATAATAAACGTCAAAATCAAAGATGGATATTCTGTTTATTTTGAGCATGACGTCAAGATAATTCAATGCCCCATCTACTTCAAGCTCCACGGTGAACTTTATTGTATTGTGTAGTTTGTTTATCTTGTGCATAAAATCCTTTAATTCATCTGCTCCGTGTTCCCAAATGAAGAATATGTCGTCAGCGTAGCGGCGGATCCACACTTTCAGTTTCTTGATACAATTTAGAAAGATGAGATATTCTAGTGGTCTAAGTACTGCTTCCACAAGATAGAGGTGAACCCATCGGTGCTCCTTTTGTTTGTTTGTAGATACCTCCATCCAACTTGAAATAGTTGTGGTTAGTAACCAAATTTAAGGCACTGATAATTTTCTTTGCTTGAGGTGGTGTGAATTCACGGGAAGTGTTGATTATTTTCTCTATGTTTGCAACAGCCTCTGGTATAGGTATAGTTGTTTATAAAGACACTATGTCAAAACTTCCCATTTTATCACAATCAAGTATATTCAAGCTCCTTGCACGCTCCACAAATTCTTTTGTTAACTTGATTATAGAGAGTTTTTTAACCATTCAGAGAATTTGGCTAGTGATTTTTCTAATATGTTATGTAGGAGATTTGTTCTTTGTTACAATAGGTCTAAGGGCAGATCCAGGTTTATGATTCTTTAGTAGTCCAAAGAGTGGAGGAATTGTAGAGCCTACAATTGTAGGCCCTACAATTCCACCACTAGTAGGTCTAAAGGCTGAATATAAGAAAGATGACACATAGACAGAACACATAGAACTGTAAGAAATCATATAATGTCATCAATAATTAAATCTCCTAGTAAGACGAGATTCGCAGGATCCATCACGGATGTTCTAGGCTTTACATATTGGTTAAAGAATTTATTACATAAGTACAACATATTGATAGCACTGAAGTCCCCGACCCCATTATCACATATGATATCAACAAGAGACATTAAATACACGATTAAAAAAGGTAGACATAAGTAGAAAAGGCAGGTGTGTACACCATACCGTTGGTATATCCTGACAACATGGAAAAGATATATATCAGAATGACAAAGCGATTCTTGGGCTCTATATGTAAAGAGCACGTGCAAAGTGTCAACTAGGACATACAGAATACAGCCCTCACCAGAGAAGTCAAGCATTCATCGGCCGCTCCTCTATGGAATAGTATTAGAAGAATTGCCCCATACACGAACTTTAACGAGACTGTCATCAGGGAAACAGTCGAAATCCTATCCAGCAAACTAGCATGCATAGATATGGTTTCTACTGAACTACCAAGAGCTTGGCATGTGTTATTAAAAGATGGAAACACAATGCGAGACATTGTGTAATTGTTCGATAAAAGTTTGTGCAATATGCTCGTTGACTTAACCTGCGTTATTTTCAAAAATCATCTTTGTTCCTTATGTGTTCCAATTCCCTGCATTTTTATGACTACCATTGCCTTGAGAAAGCTTTCCAGTGGAGTGCAAAAGCTTGGCGAATCTTTGTACTTACTACGCCACAAAAATAAAAGGATTTAATATGCTATATATGCATCTCTTTAGTGTTCACAGTGTGGTGCATTTATAATTATGTTACAGGTTTTTGAATCTTCTGAGTTTAATTTCCCTGAAAATGCACGGTTTTCCATTTCTTAGTCATTTCTCACAATATCACCAGACAAAAAGGACAAGCATTTTCCCTTTGGTTTAAAAAAAAAGAAAAAAAAGTTCATAATCGGAACTTCAACCTTCCTTCACCGCGTTTGTTACCTGTAAAGTTGTTTTTTCTGCACAGTGTGCAACACTGTAGCAATTTTTAATGCTAACTTTGCTTTAAAAAACAAAACAAATATGCTTGCTTTTACCCTTAATACATCAGGAGGTGACTAAGGATAAGGAAATCACACATTTTAAGCTAAATTAAATATCACAAATTGGTACTGCACCAATTACTCTACCTAAGATATCATAAGATATCGAAAAACATTCGTGCTGAGCAAGACAATGAATTGAAGTTCTCGAAACTGTTTTTGCACGATAAAAAATGTAGTTAAAAGCTGATGATAAATTAAAAGACTTTACTAAGCACAATTAAAACATCACAGTTAAAAAACATAAGACCTTTCGGAACCGCATCGGTCCCATCCTCAGATGTAACACAATCACACACAATACATGACGGAACAATGATATAAGTACATCAGGAAATTAGTCACGTGATGAGGTGGCATAGTTTATATGCGCAGATGAACAGAGAGGAAAAAAAAAAAAAAAAGGGGGCTTAATTGATGTTATTTACAAATGTTAAATTTCAGAATGGAGTTGTTTCTGGCTGTCAATGCGAGTTTCCATGCGTTAGGAATAATAGTAGGGTAATCATCATTACAGCATGCAGACCCAAATTCGTAAATAATTAAGCTTTCAGCAAACAGAGTATTAGGCTTCGAAGTTAGGGTGGTTAAAATGCGTGTTTCATCCCAGTAAGGCTGGTGAGACCCTTTCGAAGTAAGTTGAGATAGTGCAGTATTTTGGGAACCCATTTTGACTGTGTATTTGTGTTCTTTCAATCTGGTGTGTAATGAGCGCATGGTAGATCCCACATAGACAGTGTTAGCAGGAGGTGAGCTCGTTGAAACTAGTGGAACACAGTAAACACCGTACCTTTGGTCCTTATCTTTAGGTGGTCTTTCGTTTCTGACCAATGAAAAAATGCTTTTTGTCCGAGTGCCGAAGTCAATATTAAGAGGTCGGCAACAGTTTTTCAAAACATTAACCAAATCAGGTACATAATCCAAGGCTCCAACATATCTAGTATTATTCCTAAGAGAGGACATAAATTGTCTCTTAACTTTGTTTAAAACACAGTTAATAATGGTACCGGGGAATCCGTGGGCTGAGGCAATATCAAGAATCCTAGAAATTTCAAGGTTTCTGAATTTTAATGTAGAAGAGTGCGTAAATGCTCGTCGAAAAAGGAAATAAAACGCTGAAAGCTTGTAGTTGAGGGGGTGGGTGGATTCCATAGGGATAATAGTGGAAGTTGAAGTAGGTTTACAATAAACTGAAAAAGAGATGGACTGTGAGAGTGGGTTACGAATTACTCTACCTCAAAAACAATTTTACAAGTCTCAGAAATAGCTCAAATTCCATCAAGGGCAGATTAAATACTGAGTTTTAAAATTTCATTTCATTTTAAAAAGGGAATTTATATGCTTCATAGTGGACCAACTATTTCTGTAGTGACTGCAGAGAACCCAAAGCACTTGGGAGTGTCTCTGACTTCTTCCAAGCAATACCAAGGCACGTGTTTATGAAATCACGCCTGTTACTCACCCCATCAGGAGTGGACTGAGTGCATGTCAACTAGAAAAGGTGAACTCAAAATGGCTTCAAGCAAATGAAGAAAAATCGGGAATTTCGAGCAAAAAAAAAAAAAAAAAAAAAAAAAGTTAAAAATTCACCTCTTGTCCGCTAAATGAGCAATGGAAGACATAAGAATAAGTCCGAAGTGCAGTAATTTCCAAGAATCATAATTAAATTTAAGAACTTTTTCAGAAGTATGAGGGGAAATAAGTAAAAAAAAAGGGGAAAAAAGCCCACTTTAAGTTCTTAAATTTTAGGAGACATAAAAACTCAAAGCAATAGTAAACGATATATCCTCAATTACACTATAACTTGTGTAAAATTTCATTAAAATCCACCAACATGTTAAAATAATAAGAATATTTTTATGACATAAAATGGAACTTCAAATGACAGTAAACATTGAATATGATACCCATGGTCATGAATGTTCATTATTCATAAATGCCACCCACACCACCGCCTTGAATCACTCATAAACAACATGCAAAATCCGAAGTATAGAGATCAAGATAGCTTATACATACATACATACATATAACAACTAGTGCAAATCAACAAATAAGAATACCCATGCTATGACTTGGTGCACAGCATGTGTTTTCATGCCACGCACCAAGTCATGAATAACAGTATAGTGTACAGAGTAGCAGAATGTAGGTGTACGCTGTACATGGGTAGTTTTCAAATTATTAGTAGATTTTGCAGATAGTTTTTGCTTGTAGATTAAAAAATTAAAAATGGTATTTACAGCAATTAAAACACTTACTCAAGGCTTTACTCAGATTAATATACTTAATTCTATTTTAACATGAAGATCGTTCAATAAAAAACATTTTTCACATCTTCTGAGTTCTTTTGTTTTTACAGATGTTTCTGGCCTATAGATTTTGCCAAGGCTTGTTCTCAATGTATGGAAACTGTATCAAAAGTTTCATTTATGCAGTAAGAATTTAAATTTTATTGCCAAGTTCCTCTTGCTGTTGCCAGTTACTAAATTAAAATATGTTCCTTATGTAGTTTGTAAGTTCACTATTTTTGAATTAAGTTGTTGAAAATGCTGTTTATAATTTTTGAAGGTTGATTAATCGAACTGTTTTTCCGGATATAAAAACTTTCTTTAATTAGTTTCTTGTTTTCATGAGGTTCGTTGTCCAATATTTTAATGTTTTGTCACAAAGGCCCATTTCACACATTCAGTTGCAGTGTACTTATTCTGTCCTCATTGGAATCTGTAATGTTCTAATAATATATTGGGCACTTGGGTTCCTAGTTGCCTTCCACTCACTTAATATCTTGGGCTAAAAATCTGGGGCCCTCAACACATCAGGATTTAAACTGGGTCTCCATAAGGGTTGGTCTACTGCTGGTGGCACATCGTGAACTGGTTGTGACATGGCGTAATGGTATATCATCATCTGATGATTACTTCTTTAAATATACTTAATAATCACAGCATATATTTTTGATTGAATTATCTTTTAGTTACTTTTTTTTTTGGGGGGGCTTCATTTGCACTATATTACCCATTGTTGATATTGCTAATGCATTTTACTATTAACTTTCAGATGTTCTACCCTGTTCATTCTAATTCTCCTTCTTTATTGATGTGATATCCCTGGTGTTTATATTGTTCACAATGGTTACTTATTCTTCATATTCATTTTTTCTGAACTTTTTTTTCTTTTTTTGCTACATTTTACGTTTACTTTCTTCTGTTCTTACCAGTACTTGAATGCAGTGTGAATACCATTCATTACAAACTTTCAATCACCTATTAATGACTTACTCACTCAATAGTCAAAATTAATTCATATCAATGCTAGATCATTAATTAACAAAATCACCTTATTGGAATCACTAATTCAACTGACAAATTTAAATCTTGATATAATTTGTATTTCTGAGACTTGGTTTCCTTCATATCATTATTCATTACAAATTACTAACTACAAAAATTTCTACTTAAACAGAACTTACTCAAACGGTGGAGGGGTCGCAATTTATGTAAAAGATATTTATAATGATTTTTCCATTATTCTAAATTTCACAGTATTGAATCAAAATGCCGAAATTCTAACTATTCATAATCAATTTTATATAATTATTGTTTGCTATAGGTCATTTAACTCAAACCTCACAGCTTTTCTATCATTACTACTGAATTATTTAACTACTCTAACCTATCAAAGAAAAAAAACGTTTCTTATGGGAGATATGAATGTCGACTTATTACAAAACACCAATCACTCTTTTCAACTTTTACAAACTTTGAATGCGTCTGGACACAAAAACATGATTTCAGTCCCAACTCGTATAACTGCTACCTCACAAACATTGATTGATCTGTCTATCACAAATGTATTAACTGAGACTACTATTTCAGGGGCCTTAGAGTACAATTTTAGTGATCATCTCCCTATATTTACAATTTACCCTCTTAAACAACAAACTACTACACCTAAAGACCACTACATTTTTGGACAAATTAATAATACAAATATGGAAAGTTTTAAAACTCAATTAGCTGACATTAACTGGAGCACTATTTTGGTTCATGGCTCTGCAAATAAAAATTACGAGTCATTCATCACAATTACTACACAGCTCTATAATCAATCTTTTCCAAAAATTATAAAACAACATAAACTGAAAAAAAAATCTTAAGCCATGGATTACAAATGCTTTATTAAAAAGAATTTAAAAAAAATAACCTCTTTTCGAAATTAATAAAAAGTAAGCTACCTCAGGACTTCCAAAAGTTTAAGGCTTTTCGAAATAAATTGAACAGTGATATTTGGTGTACTAAGTGTAACTATTATCTCAGCATATTTTCACATAACTCCCTAAAACTAACATGGAAACATTTAAACTTGCTAATGGGCAAAAATACAGTTCTAATGGTTCCTCAGTACTGAATAGATTCTAATAACTTTCAGCTAACAGACAAACAAGAAATTACAAATGCATTAAATGAACATTTTACCTTATTTCCACAAACACTAAAAAATAATTTAATTACCCCAAAAATTCCTTTCACTGCCTACCTAGGGAGCACACACAGATCTAGTAATCTTCATCTTACTGAAATTACTGAAATGTAACTATTAGAAGAACTTAACCACATAAATTCTAGCTCTGGCCCTGGATATGATGATCTTCAACCATTTATTATAAAAAAATGTTGCTAATCTCATTCTTGATCCTCTATTATTAATATATATTAATGATATATTCCAATCTGATGAACTTCTTGATCTACTTAAACTAAGAAAAATAATCCCAAAATACAAATCTGGATCAATAAATGATGCAAACAATTACTGCCCTATAGCCAATTTATCTATTTTTGCTAAAATGTTGGTGGGATTGATTTAAAATAGATTAATCTTGTTTATTCATAATCTAAATATTATCCACCCGAATCAACATGGTTTTCAATCTGGTAAGTCAACTGAATCAGCCTTATTATATCTACAACAAACAGTCCAACATAATTTTGATCTTATACACTATCGCTTTATTTTTGGACCTGTCAAAAACTTTTGATACCATAAATCATAATATCTTACTACACAAATTACACACTATTGGAATAAGGAACAATAAACATTCTCTTCTTAAAAGTTATTTATCAGGTAGGCAACAATATACTCACATTCACCAGCATCAGTCCTCTCTTAAATTCATACCAACTGGTGTTCCACAGGGCTCAATTTTGGGACCACTACTATTCAGTATATACATTAATGATATCTTTACTTCCATAAATGATATTGATCTTTCTCTTTTTGCTGACGACATAACCATTCTCACATCACTTAATTTAACGACTAACACTATTTCAAATATTAATACTCAACTTAATAATATCTCAGATTGGCTAAATTCCAATGAACTAATAGTAATTACTACCAAAACAAAATCTTTAATCTTTTTGAAACAAAATATTTCAGAACCATATTCTATCACATTATCTATCAATGGTACAAATATAGAAGAGGTTAATTCCTTACTTTATTTGGGGATTACTTTAAATAGGGACCTTAGGTGAAACCAACATGGACACTCTTCTCAAACTCTCTAAAAACACTGGCGTTATCAGTACAGTTTTCACAAACCTTACCTATAAAACACTAATTCAATTATATTATACCATGTTTCAGACTCATTAATTATGCTATCTTTTCATGGGGACAGATGACTAAATATGATTTTAAAAAACTTCAAATTCTGCAAAACAAATATATAAGATCAACTGACTTAAAATTTGATAGAAATACACCACTATCACTATATAATAACACAAGAGTTTTCCCAAATAAATACAACATTCTTACGATTACCCAACTATATAACTTTAATAGTGGGAAAATTATGTTCAAGCGAATTAAGAATAATTTACATGCTAACATCATACAAATTGTACCACAGATACACTCACATGACACACGTACTAAATTACATATTCAGCCCATTCATCCGAAGACGGAGACCACGAAGCAGAGTATAAATTACATTGGCCCACACTACTGGAACTCATTACCAACGGAGCTAACTTCTTTAAATAACTTTAACCTTTTAAAAAAAAAAAAAAAAAAAAAACTACATAATGAATTGTGACTCCTCAAATTGATGATTGCAGTGGAGGGGGACTGTGATTATTACTATGACTTGTATATCTCAATGTAAATTGATTTTCAATGGTATCACCTGTAATGTTTATCATCTTTTTACATATTATTATTATATATATTTTTTTTTTTTTTTTTTTTTTTTTGTAAAATTTGTGTAGGGAGCATGGGTCCCTGTCAGGCCTTGCTGGTCTTTTTCCCCTGCTTCCTTGCTGTGCTTTTTTCATTTGATATTTTTGTAACACTGGTTTTCTGCTCAGCAAAATAAATGAATTGAATTATTTATTGTTTTATTGGTTTTTCTTTAAATTATCTTATTCTGTTGTTATCGTGGTTTACAGCAAGTTTTCTGTTTCAATGGTTGCGTACGCAGATACATTTTCTCCTTATACAACTCTGATTGTGTATTGTACAGGTATTACAGTCACATGACAATGACCAACTGCCTTCCTGCATACCAAAATGGAGTTCATTTTGAGAACCAGACATTTTGTACAACAAATTTGTATTACCACTGTATCAATTACAGGCTTATCTCACTATACTGAGTGGTATTATTTATTCATCCTTTACTTGAATAGCTTGACATGAACAAGTATTTTAAAAATATGAGTTGAGAAAGTGCACAAAAATTTCCCAACTCTCAAATCCACACATATTTATGAATAATTAAGTGCAGACATGCTGTGTGAAAGAAAACAATCCGCCCACCCCCAAGCTTATAAAGTAAAATAGCAAAGTGGTTCTTAGGCAGAGGGCTGGGAACCTTATCACCACACTTCTCTTGTTCACTGGATGAATGAATGAAAAATGAAAATTTGTCAAATGCTTACCTTACTGGATATTTTACTTTTTCCTTCAACAGTAACTGGTTTTTTCCCTTCAGGAATAACATTGATTATAACAGTAGACACTATCTATAATATAAAAAATCATAAGGATAAAACTGATAATCTTTATTGCATCACAGATAAGAACAACTATGAACTTAAACTGATTAAAAAAAATACAAGTGCCAAAATTAAGATAAAATACTACCAAATTTTGACACAAGCACATCTCTACACATGCTCATCAAAATTAAATGCATTTCCATGTTACAACAGCTGAAGAAATGATAAATAACCATTTTTACCAGTTATACTCAAGATACATGGTCTTATAAACTTCATCTAGCTTGAATAGTTCATATATTATTAGTAACAGCAACAACATTCTGTACTAAAACTCAGGATGTAATACTAAGCCACACAAGAATCTCCCTTAAATGAGATAGCTTCTAGCATAGACAACCAGCTATGTTATAAAAAAAAACAAGATTTTTTTAACTTACTGAATGTATAATGAATTTTGGAACTGAGTGTCATTAACCACAACAAAAATTTCTGCAAGTCTGAAGTTTTCAGCAATCACAGAACAAGTGCACATACACCCAGGGGAGGCGGAAAGTGAAGTTCGTTGACCGGGCCCGAAATTTCGAACCGTGGTACACCCGCTACCGTCCAGCTTCCCAGAACAAACAGAAGAAAAACAATGCCTAAGCAGCTTTGTTGGGAATTAGGACCACCCAACCACTTACCTAGAGGAACTTTCTAAGTCACATCACAACAATCGCACATATGCCAAATAAAAAAAATAATGTTGGTTTTACATATAATGGGGATATCATTCAAAATAGTATAACTATACTAATGATCCGAATTTCTTGGCATAGAATCGAAATCAAAGTTTACTATTCTAAAATAGTAGCGTCTTTATCCAAACTCCTAGTGATGTAAAATAAAGAAAGAACAAGATTGTATTTTCAAATATGATCTCAATAATTTCATGCTTCTTGTTGGAACTCAGTATTATTTTAAACATTCAGGAGCTCTTGTTAATAATCCCAAACAATAATCATGGGTGATTGTGAGGTCAAATCAAAAATCCTGAAAACAGCGAGACAAAAATAACATGTATGCTGAGTTCACTTATGGAACAAACTGATTATTTTGGACTACATGTATTACTTATAAAACATTTTTATATAAATACTCTAACATACATATTCTGTGGAGAAATAAATTGCTCTGAAATAAGTAAAGCAATCATCTAAATTTAAAATCAAACAGCTTAAAAACAATTTTTGTTTGCATTTTCCTTTTACACAGAATAAAATCTGAAAACAACTAACCTGTTTCATAAAAGTATAGGTTGATAAATTTTAAAAGTTCATCCTCTTTTGAGAAAACACATCAATTTTGTGTTTTTCCCCTCCTGCATCAGAATAATCACTTTCTTTTACACCTTTCATTCTTACTAAGTTCTGGAATCTCTACAAATTTTTTAATGTTACAATGTTCTTTATTTTTTGTTTTTTTAGTCCCACAGTTTTCAACAGTGCTACTGGATTTTTAAATGCTACTTTGCATATCCTTCTTGTAATTGTCCCAACTATTTACCATATTTTGAACCAGTTGTAATTGCTCTTGTTTTATTGTCCATCGTGTGCATGATCAATGAATATTTGTCGATAAGCGCATTATTTCTAGATTATGATATTAAAATTTGTTCTTTTTTTTTCTTTTACAAACTGGTTTATCGTGCAAAAACTAGAAATTTCTGTACTTTAAATTAAAAGTCTAAAAATAATTTTGACACACAAAATATATGGACTTTTTATTTTCTCTGGAATTTCCGGCAAAAAATCCGGACTACAATCACCCCTGAATAATAGCATTTTGAGAATTTATTTTTCTGCTTAGTTCACTGTTCGAAGACTGTAACTGTAAAGTACTTGAAAGAATTAACAATGAAGAAAGATATCATTCAAAAAACTTATCAATGAAGAAATATATCATGCATCAGATATCTAAATGAAATCATCCTCACTGTAAATAACACAGATATAAAGAAGCTATTTAAAAAAAAAAATTTCAAACAATCATCATAAAATAAACTCTGGAAACTGAGAGTGGGATAACCTATATCTTAAAATGGAATAATCTGTATTTTAAAATGGAATAATCTGTATCTTAAAATGGAATAATATTTATAATATAAAAATAATAGATATTATTCCACATAATACATATACTGTATAACATCTTGATTTAGAATAACTAAAAATAATACCAAATACCACCTAAATGGGGGAGATACACAATATCGATGTTAATCAATCCAAAATGAAACCATTCAACAACAAACAAAATACTATATTTTCCGATTATAATGATGCAGCACTAAACTCAAATTTACAAACATGCAGCTCTGAAATGTGGAGTTAAAACAGGCAGGACTCATACCATATTCAGTAGCATTATAAATTTCAACTGTCATTCATGATATTAAAACAAATTATTTTATGAATTATTTATGGCAGACACTAAGCTGTAAAGATTTGCAGTGCAGACTCTTCACTGATTATTAGCATGGGAGCCTCGAGATCACAAATAAAGCCTCAAAACCTGTGTGATTATATGCAAAAAAGGTAATTTAGAGAATGGCTAAATCAAAGAAGAAATTAATAAGCCTATGAAACTTGGCTGGAGAGCATTTGGAAGAAACAGAATTTTCAAGACCAATTCACCAAGTCTTACAAGAAAAGTGTTTAATCAATGAATCCTTTTTCAGTTCTTACTTATGGATCAGAGACATGGATCTTAATTAAAAAAAAAAAAAAAAGACGTACAAAGGCTACAAAGTACTGAAAAAAGCACGGAGGGGTGCATGCTCAATATAACCAGGAAGGATATATAAAAGGAATAAAAGGAATTCTTGGATTAGTACAATGATGGTAGTTAATGATAAAGGAATTCTTGGATTAGGACAATGATGGTAGTTAGGATAAAAGGAATTCTTGGATTAGTACAATGATGGTAGTTAGGATAAAAGGAATTCTTGGATTAGTACAATGATGGTAGTTAATGATAAAGGAATTCTTGGATTAGTACAATGATGGTAGTTAGGATAAAAGGAATTCTTGGATTAGTACAATGATGGTAGTTAGGATAAAAGGAATTCTTGGATTAGTACAATGATGGTAGTTAATGACATCATGATCAAGGTAAAATCTATGAAATGGCAATGAGCTGGACATACTGCAAGAAGAACTGACTGCTATTGAACAACTGAAATACTAGGCTGGATTCCAAGGGACAGGAAAAGACCCAGAAGAAAACCATGTGGGAGATAGGTGGTTGCAATTCGAAACCACGGAGTAACACAGAGGAGACTGGCTCAAGAGAGAAAGCTGTGGAAGAAACTTGAGGAGGCCTTTATCCAGCAGTGGATTGATGATGATAGCAGCTATTAGAAGAGTTACTTCTATTCTACAACACCTTGACTTTTTATTCTGATTGATATTCATGCGAGAATTCTTGCTCAAAATTCTTGTTATACCGCCCTATTTTGCCACGGGTATGGTGCATTCTCTTGCTTTATCTGACTTGATGGTGTTTTTTACCATTTTAGAAATAGTTAAGGTTTCTAAAAATTCTGTTAAAAATGGAAAAATATTGATTTAATCCTTTGCTGTACCCAGACATTGAAACTGACACTGTCAATCAAAATATGGTCAATGGCATCTAAATAACACAAAGGATTTAATTATCTTTTATCATTTTTAATGGAATGTACAGTGTAACTTATAATTACTTCCAAAACTGTTTCAATTTGTTCAACAACACAACCACTACATGAAATTTCAATAAACTAGCTCTTGTAACAAGAAATTTTTTAAACAAGAGGTTTCTCAACATCAATACAAACCAGAAAAAAAGAAATTGTCAAAAATGAGGATAATGAAAAACAGAAAACTCTTATGCCACACAAGGGGTGCATCAGAAAAAATGGACGACCTTCATGTTATTTAACATTATAGCATATACAGACATTCTTACTCTTGTGCACTTAAAAAAATCATATTATCAAGGTAACTAATATCTTTTAAAGAATACTATGGAAATCCCAGAAATCCTGCTAAACGATGATGAGAAATCAATTTCAATTTGTACAGATATTGTATAATCATTTTTGCTCTGTCTTTAAAGATTAAAAATGTATCAAAACTTACTTGTTTTCCAGACCATAAAACCTGAGGCTTCAAAATGCTTGGTGGCAGTGTCTTAATCTTTTTATGAAGGTCTGGAATAGCATTGTACACTAACTGATGATACTGTTCCCTATACATGAAGAGAAAAAAGGAAAACTAATTATGTCATATGATTAATAATTTATTTAGAAACAGTCAGGAAACATTTTTGTTTTCATTTATACTGGTATGTAAAATATATAGGTCTGGAATAGAATTGTAGTAGGTCTGAATAGCTATATTACACGTCATGACTAGGTGTGAATAGCTATATTATAAAGACCGATATATGTATATATAATAATGTCTTTGAAGTGTGATATTATAAATATATATATAGAGGGTGTTCGTAAACTGTTTTAACAAAAGAAGAGGGGTCTTAGTACCTATCAAGACGAACAATATTTACAATGGAACCTAGGGTCGCATTCTACTCTGAGTGTCAGAAAAGAGCAAAGTTAGATGTCCAAGTTGAACTTTCAACAGTGCAAAGAAAGAGAATTAACGACATCATAAGTTGCACAATCCCATTTATGGAGATCAGGGACAGACTCAAAGTAGATGTTCAAAGTGGTGGCCACGGGTGCCGTTAAACAATTCACACCGGCGAATGAAAGACTGGCGCACCCTATCGAAGACTCCTGGTGTCGTGCTTATCCTGTCCGCTGCAACAACGATTCTCGCAACGAGATCTTCCACAGAGTCCACAGGTGTCTCATACACTAATGATTTCATGTGCCCCCAGAAAAAGTCCAGTGGCTTTTAGTCCGGTGAGTGTGGAGGCCATGCCACAGGTCTGCCACGTCTAATCCATCGTGCAGGATATGTGGCATTCAGGAAGTGTCTACTGCACCTTGATAAGCCAATCAGCTGCAACTATCGATGCTGCATCTTTTCTCTGGCAATTTGCATACGGTAAATGCTTGAGGGTGATGTTCTGGCGATGTGCTACTTCTCCGGCATGAAAGAAATGACGTCTGAGGTGACGACTTGTGCTTGTTGGACGTATTTCAAAGTTACTCTTTTCTGACACTCAGAGTGGAATGCAACCCTAGGTTCCATTGTAAATATTGTTCATCTTGATGGGTACTATCACCCCTCTTCTTTTGTCAAAACAGTTTACGAACACCCTGTATATATATATATACTTACATGTCTCACAGACCTATAACATATAGCTATATTATAGGTCTGAATATCTGTTCTATAGGTCATGAATAGATCTGACATTGTATGTCTAAATAGCTCTGGAACAGCATTTTTTGTTTTCATTTATTTTTCTATGTAAATATATAAATCTTTTTATGAAGGTCCGGAATAGCATTGTACACTAACTGATGCATACATGTGACTGACGAAGAGAAAAAAAGCTGAACTTTTTAACTTGGGTGAAAAACGTGGCAAGAACATGGACTACATTCATTGTGTCTTTTGTCGACTCTGAAGCTACACAACATCCATTGGTTAATTTTTCTTTCTGCTGATATTTTTCCCATTTATTTATTGGCACTTTCTAACACAATGGCTTTTCTTTATGCTCTTAGATGACAATAATTTCATCCATCATGCTGAAAAAACTTTCAGCTCAAGGACTATGAATACATGATATCAACAATTTCACTATTTTAGGTAAATGGTGCAACTTGAGAGCATGAATACTTTTGTACACCATACGTCAATTCTTACAAATTTTCTGACTTTGTCACTTCTGTTTTTAGAAAATTTTCCCTCCCTTATCAAGCTTAAATGCAAACACTGATGGAAAGAAATAACATTTAAGGACAACACAGGAGAGCAGGAACATTGAGGGGAGGGAGGGGGTTACGATTACGTACAATGGTGCACTCAGGATTTCTTTATGGGGATGGTCTCTAATAAAAATGCACCGGAGGAAACATCGCTCAAAATATCGAAGAATGAATGAGAAAGTGATACCTCATGGGGAGGGCCAGCCAGAGCCAATGGGCCACCCCCACTGAGTGCACCACTGATTAAGCAGGAAATCTTTACTACACCGAACTTCTGTTTTCAGAAACACCCCCCCCCCCCCCTCGTTTTCAAGTTGAAATACAAATATTTATGGAATAAAATTATATTAACAATACTGAGAAGAAGGAACATCATGAGAAGAAAAAAATGATTTCACAAGAAATCTTCACTCCATCGACCTTCCGTTTTTGAAAGATGGAATTCCATCGACAGAAAACGCCCTTCCCTCATCACCACCGATCCCAAAAAATTTCTGTTCAGTTGTGCATCAAATCTTGTGGATAACCAAAATGATAACGGAAAAGACGGAAAATTCCCGAAACTCACAGAAGAATCTCATGCCTACAGAATTCTGGAAAACTGTCGTGTTGCCTAACTTCTGTTTTCGCAAACTGTTGTCTACAGTTTAAAGCTGAAATACAAATATTTATGCAATAAAATGATATTCAACACTGGACAGATGCAATATTACAAAAAAAAATGATGATTATGGAAATTTTTTTCACTGTTTTAGAAAGTTTTGAAACTTGAAATACCGTCTGTACCCCCCCCCCCCCACCACCACACACACACACACACACACACACACACACGCAAAATTCTCTCTTCGGTTTTGCATCGATTTCGAGAATGACCCAAATGATGACAAAAACAGTAAAATTCCACACATCCGTGGAAGAATCTCATGTATGCTGATGGTACAGTTCCCTACACATGAAGAGAAAAAAGGAAAACTAATTATGTCATATGATTAATAATTTATTTAGAAACAGTCAGGAAACTTTTTTTTTGTTTTCATTTACACTTCCACATATTAGGACAGTGAAAGAAAGAAGGCAGAACACCAAATAGAAAAAGCTATGATCACAGTTATAAACAATGAACTTTTACAGTTCCATATAACGTTCGTCTCATCATTTGATCAAGAAGAAAAACTGTTCATGAGCAGCAGGAAATGTGTGCAAATCTTTGCCATAACAACTGTATCTTATGCACAAGAAATTCAATCAATATTTTATAACATATTGTACAATAAACACACAGCTCTGCCTTGAGTGAGAGAGAATGGTGTATTATGGCAAAGCAAAAAGTTTATATGAAACATTTTTCATAAGAAAATCTTTCAGACATAAAAATAATTTTTTAAAGAAAGTTTTTAAAAGAGTGGATGGTTAGGAAGAAAAATAAAAGTACATGCATTTCTTCACCTTTGCAAAAATACTGTACATTATTTAAAACACACAATGTATGCAGTATTCATTATGAATGGTGTTCAGTAAGGAAAGAATATTTTTACTGGATTTTTAAAAATGGAAATACATTTTCAAGTAGAAATATGCACTTATGCAGCAGCCCCCATCCCCACCCCCTCTTGAGGAAACTGAGTATTGTGGAAAATCAGAAAATATATGCAAAATGTTCCACATAGTCTGCAAAAAAGTAACTTTTTTAAATTGGACTTTTAAGAAACAGAGAAAGAAAAATAAATAGAACATCCATTTGTTCCCATCAGAACTGTGCCTATTTTTGCAGAAAACATGTGAGAGATGGTCTTCGTGGCAAAAGGCATCCAAGGAAAGGAGGAATATTCTAATTGGATTTTTAGAAACAATTAGATGGAACAGAATATTCAATAAAGAAACTTTTTTGTTGTATGTGACAAATGCTTTAAGTCCCAGCATGTCATAAAAACTTGTTAACAAAAGAACACACTATATTTTGTGGTTTCCTCAAAGTAACTTTCTACACTTTATTCCCAAGTAGGCAGTGGAGCACATGTACCTCCCTGACTCTTAATTAGGGTTACTTATTTTATGTTAAAAGTTAAAAAGAAAGTAGGTTTAAACATAACTCACAGAATCAAAACATTGTAGAATAAAACAGGAGCTGTAATTGCCACTGTTGATAATCTTCCAAATTGTCAAGGAAAATGCTGAAGGCAGAAGGTTCTGTCACATGTATCGAGCAAGGGGGGAAGGGTCAAAGTTTAAGGAATTACAGATTTGCCAACAATTTAAGAAGGAAAATTACATCACAGTGTTCCTCATTGGTGAATTCTAGTATGTTCTGTTGTTGCCACCCTTAATGAACAAAAAACACAAACAAATATAAAACACACACACTAAAAACCTCTTCAAATATTTGGTTGAAGTCAAGGGCTCTTTGCAGATTGAGCCATCCTGGGCACCTCTCAAGTTGCTGTTGCTGTACTTCCAGTCACAAAGCAAGATTTTGTTGTATAAAACAATATTAAGTGTAGTTGATACCTATATCATCCAAATTGTATTAAATCTAGCACAGACACTTTGAATGGAGGGGGAGATTAAGACAGTCTGATGGGAGGGAGGGGGTGAAGGACATCATAATATCTGAGATCAAGGAATCTGAAAAGCTCAAGGCAGTTTTCATTTTTCTGGAGGCAGACTTCCCTCCTGGTCATCCTTATGATTTGATACTTTTCCCAACTTAAATCACCATTTCTGCAGATCTTAATTCCTTTAAACTTGAACAAATCTTTGAAGAGGTTTTGAGAGTATGTGTTTTATTTTCTTGTTCTTCATTCAAAAATATAGCATCATTACCTAATAGTCACAAACATATCTGCTTTCCACTATCTCTCAGTGTCAACTAAAGTTTGATGATGGCAACTTTAATAATTACTAACACCTAATCTCCAGTGATTTACAACACATAACAACAGTCAAATATATTTTTATCCCAGTTAACTCAGTTAGATATCATTTACATGACAAGCTTACCTAGTGAAGAAGTTTCCTCTCATCGTAAGCAATGTGCTACTAACTATGTGATCCTGAATTAAACCACTCAGAGGTGTGCCATCTTTGGGAACTAAGTACTGATGATTAACACTGACAATATTATATCCTTCAGAGCGAGCAATTTCACTCTGAGGAAAATGGGCATTCATCTCATCTCCATCAAAGTCAGCATTGTAAGCCTTGCAATTGGAATAATGGAGCCGCAGAGCTTTCTCTCCTGGAAGTACTTTGGCCTGTAAAACAAAGGAAAATGATGAATAACATACTTGGGGAGGGGGGAAGTTATGATCACAGAAAGACATACAGAGACAACAGAATTTTGTGAACAAATTATGCATTTAAGCCACAAGAAAAAAATTTTGAAATATAACTGACATTACTGTGAGTAAATAATTTATTATCCTACTTGACTAGGTGCATTTAAATTGTGCCATTTTTAAACACATCATTGTAAACTTGGTAGACCTTACTTACCATTGACCTAGAAAAAATTTCCAGCACGGACATAATAAGGCACTTGGTTACTGCCACTGATAAGAAATTCATATTTAAAATTTTGAATTGAAGAATTCTTAACAAGCAAACTAAAGAATGTTCAAATAATTGTGTAAACCTAAGTCTGAACTTTAATGACAGTATAAATAATGCCGGGTATGACTGCTTAAAGTTATTTACATGTGAAATATTCTACTTAAAAGCGTTTTTTATTCCTTCCATTTATATTACAATATTTGCAAACCTTATGTCTCATGTGACAGTGCTATTACTATCCAATACAAACAGTATATTCTCACTGTAAAACCTCACAAGGCTTTCTTTCAACTGTGCTGGCTATTAAACCTTACTTCTTTTTTTTTACTAAATGCAGGGTTACCAACTTTTCAGGAACAGCTTGAGGAGCATCCATAGAAATTTTGAGGATCATTTTGACTTACTTGAGGAGCAGTTATAAAAATATGTGCAAGAAATATTAGAAATGTTTGGAATTAACAATCATTTCTATTAATTCAGTGTAATTTATTTTGCACTTACCTGTACATCATTTTAGAGATAAATATGTGGCTTTTTTTTTTTTAGCCTTCTGCAGTACTTCATTGGTGAACACAGTCTGATAGCAGACACATCCTTCGGCTTTAACAGAACATTTTTCAATTAGCAATGCCTCCAAAGTTTCATGGCCTAAATTTGCTTCTGTAATCAGTTAAATTTTGATTTATGATACTAAAAACTCTTTCACGTGAAGCATTGCTGTGTGGTATTAAGAGTACAGACATCATTACCTCTAGCAAGTATTTGTACTTAGGGGACCCATTATGGTCTTTTAACTGTTTAATTAATGACCATGCTACATCTGGTCTGTTATAAGAAGTAATCTCATTACTAAGAGAATCAATTTGATAGTTTATAAATTCTGATTCTACAACATCCTAAACCTCATCTGAATACGCAAATAAATCTAAGAAAAAAATACAGGGAAGAAATTTTGTGCTTCTCTTTCAGTTTTACATCTACAATTGATGCATGTTCATATAGCTTGTCTTGCAGTGGAAATTTTTTCAAAATATATGTACATCCTTTATGGAAATATTTCAGTACACAGCTAAAGAATTTTTCTTTTACAGAATTTAGAATATTAGGAATATTCAAAAATTGACAGGTTTTAGCTCCTATTATCAGTTCATCATCCGACTTTTGATTCTTTTTGTCACCAAAATCTATGTTATGCACAGAGTCTGCTGCTGCAAATACGGCTTAATGTGTCTAGCTACTAATTCAGCTAAAAGTGATGTAATTTCTCGATGATACACATGTGTCATGGGTGCATCACTCTGCATCAATAAATTGGCTGTATTAAATATGGGGATAGTTACTTGAAGAAACAATAAATACAGCTTTGCTGCAGGAGTTTCAAAACGTTTTTTCACCTTAAATAATGTAGGAGATTTCCCTTTTTCTTCACATAAAAATTTCACAGAAAAACTTGTGGAGGGCATCCCACTGTTCCAAAAATCTATCAATGGCACATCCCAATGAAAGCCACCTAGTAGAACCATATTGTGGAATTTTGTGCTGTTCTAGTACACAAACACTCTGACAAAACTGCAGAAGTTGAAAGTGTTTACAACTTTTTTTGAGATAATAATAAATGTCCACTAAAAACTCTTCAGTATTATAGCAATCCAATTCTTTGGCTGCATGCTGTGCTGCCAAATGAATTAAGTGACAAGTACAGCCATGAATAATTACATTTGGGATAGCTTTCTTTATATTTGAGCTAATCCCTTTGAACTGCCCCATCATCACATATGCATTATCTGCACAAAAGGGGACACAGTTACCCCATGGTATCATTTTCTTTTCCAATTCATCGTTCAACAGATTGAAAATATTTTATTTTCCCCAGTGGAATTGCTTACTAAACGAGGCAATGATAATAATGATGTCACTATTTTCCCAATATCATCTCATAGTACATGACAACAATTGGAAATAACTTGTATTCTGTAAAGTCGCTCCCATCAATTGCCAAACTGAATTTTTTTTTCTTTTAGTTTTCCAATTAAACTCTCTTGTGTCATAGCAAAGAAACTTTTTACAACTGATGTCGTTTTCGTGTGTGCACAGGCATATTCCTTCGCGATTTTTGAATCTGGAAACATTTTTTTTAATAGAGGTCCAGCATGGTCTGATATTGCTAAAGAGTAGTTTTGTTCTATTAAAAACTTGGTGAAAAAAGCTTCAGCTCTTAACACATTGAAGCTTGATTCCGGCATCGTTATCATAGAATCCAGAGTCTGATTAGCGTGCTTCATTTTAGCATTCATAACATCCTTTTGATTTTCCACGTAGCACCGGCAATACGCTTTTCCACCATGTGCAATTGAAAAATCCACACTGCATGCAGTGCAAAACACATGATTTGCGGACTTTTTAGACCCCTTTAATACTGGCCATGTTGTTTCATAATCGTTTCTGAAACACTGGGAATGTTTTCTTTTCCCAACAGATATTTCTCCCTATTTAAATTTAGGAAACAAATAATGAACTTGAAATAAATTGCAACAAATGCTAGCACTATACAACACCTTCCAAGCTACTTCTTAAATACGGGGAAACCGGTTTTCGTCCCGTTCCTTCTCCAGCGCAAAATGGACATGAGTCAAAAAAGGAGGAAATTTTGCCTGGCTGGAACTTATCATCGGGTTGCTTTTTCCTTCGGGTTATTGTAATGCTGCCGATTGGAGAACCTTATGGAGTTACCATATTTACCAGCGTATAAGTCGAGGTCATGAAATGGGAAAAGTATTTTAAAAAACGAGGTCGACTTATACGGCGAGGATAAAATACCACCTGAAAACTTTTGCGCAAAAATTTTTATACATCGATTTTTCATATTATTAACACTCATTTTTATATAACATTAATAGTATTCTTCCCCAGAATTTTTTTGGCAGTGGGCGGCTAGAAATTTTAGATGGGTAAATTTTAGAAGAAACAGTTAAAGCTTCTTTACAGGTTTAAATTTTAGACAGTCTGAAAGAAATGCATTTCTTGAGATTAAAAAATGTTCCACAAAGCTTAACTCTGATTCTAAATAAACTCATGACTATCTCCATTTTTATAGTTTCATTTTAAAACAAATTTTCAAAAATAGACAAGGCTGTATTAGTTTGACAATGGAAGACACATCTGCAGTTCCCCGCTGAAACGAAGCAAAACGAATTGCTTCTTTTGACAATCGTTTTGCCCTCCATTACCGTGAAAGCCTGGAAATTATTTTCTTTTTTTTTTTTTTTTTTTTTTTTTTTTTTTTTTTTGATTGGAGGTTTAACGACCACCGTGAGCAACTCAATGGGCTATAAGCAGTCGCCCGTCCCTAATTTAGGGTCACTGGTTCCAGGGAAGGGAGAGAGCCAGTGCCGTAAGACAAACACAACATCCATGCCAGACCGGGATTCGAACCCGGACCCCTTACGGACGAATGATCAGAGGCCAGCGCCTTAGACCACTGCGCCACCGGGGCGGCGAAATTATTTTCAACTCAATGACTTGCAATTCCGAATCTTCTCTCTGCATCCCGATGATCTGGAGATCAATTCTAAGTTTTGGCAACAAAAATAGAAAAATTGCAAATGTAGAATCTGGCAACAATCTTAGTCCTCCATTGGCGTGATTAAGACCTAAGATAAGGTCGAAAGCTCCCAACTTATGAACTTTCTAGTAAAAGTTTTTTTCTCATGTAACGTAACTAGCGTGATCAAGTTACCTTTATTTGTCACAAATAATTCCTTAACCATCTCACAATGGGATGTGAAATATAGTGTAGCCCACTTACAGTGAGCTTGGATGTAGCAAATTATCAGCTGTCACTATTTTTTTATTATTATTCCCACTGGTGAGCATTATTAAATCAACAACAAAAAATCAAGACACTGCAAACTATAAATGCCTCAGTTAATGGATTAGTGTGTTAAGTTTTCAGCTTGTGAAAGAGTAAAGAAAATAATTTACTCTTTTACCTACTAAACTGATTCTAACTGCATTAAAAATAAGTTTTTGTTCCTGTTTCTCTTCAGTCAAATGGCATAATGCCAAAGCCCCCCCCCCCCACATTTGCTTTTCTTTAAACTCTAGGTTTAATGACTGCCATATTCAACATTTACAGCTTTAAGCAATCACCCATTCCTAATTAGGGCTACTGATTCCAACATAAGACAGCCAGCACTGTAAAAGAAGCACATTACTCAAGCCTTATCTGAGATTCGAACAGATTAGCCAGAAACCTACACTTCTAACCACTTGGCTACTGGAGTGTCCCCCCTCCCCAATAGAAAGGAGGTGAAATGGTATGGGGGATAGACATAGGTTCAGGTGACTTTTCTATGGCAAATAAAGAAAGGGAAAAAGAAGAGCTTTAACAGGTGGAACAATTAAAGCACGGGTACTTTAGAATGGCTGCAAATGTGTGAAACTTCCCAAATGGTTTAGTTGTGTTAGTCGTTACTAGACATCAGAATACATGCAGCAAAAAAAGAAGAAAAAAAAAAGTAGAATATGCACTTTTAAAAGAGCAGAAACATGCATCAAAAAACAAAAACTAATTTAGATGTGAAAATTTAGCAAAAATTCATGGTCAACACATACTTTGTCATACAGTGTTTGCCTGTGAAAGAAAATGTTTTTACGCAAATGGTGTGGAATAATTTTTGTTGCACTACACTACAACATACTTTTCTGAATTCTCAACAAAGAATCATTTTGAATGCTGGGAAAGATTGTTTGATCTCAACCGCAGTTACTGGACAGTATTCATATACAGGAGCAATACCATTAATGGCAATACCTGAGAAGGATGATCTGTGTCATTTCCATTAATAAAATTATTTATTTTAACCAATGCACCAAACCCTGGATTTTTTTATTTTTTTTTTCCAGGACCGCTTTTAACTTTCTTTTGATTGTTTCTCCTATTGCATCAGGAACTTTTGATATTGTATCTTGAACTCTTTATTTTTCCACTGCACTGTTCAAGTCAAGACACCAATTTTTGCCATCCTGTTGGAAATTGTTTTCTTCACTTCATGCCATAGCCATTCATCATTTTTTATTTATGTTCTTGACTTTGAACTATCAGTCCAGATAAGATTCATTGAGTCAACTGCATCTTGACTGAACTTTAAATTCAACTTGCAGCTAGACAACTTTTAATTTAACTGCATCTTGACTGACCATCTTCCATAGCGCCTGTCAGACAAAACGGAAGAAAATTTTTATTACATGGATAATAAATGATACTGAGACAGGTAAGCATTTTTTGTAGTTTATTCAAAGTACATTATGTTTGCAATGCAATACCCCCATTTTAATTTAGATATGACGAACGAGACAGGTAGTAGCAGAGGTGATAATGTGCAAAAAGTTGAACAATGAAGAACAAGTACATGCATGCTTCTATGAAACTTGCCAATTTTCAAGTTTTGCAATTGCATCAGGAGATTATAGAAAGAGGGTTACAATTACAGCTAAGTCTTTCTGGAGAGAAGCATCCTTCAAAAACATTTCTTTAGCAGTGAGAATACTAGCAGCATCTTCTCTATCTAGATAACCCACCAAATGTTAAATGAATCAAAATTGTAAGCATGGAATAAAGCTGCATTCAGCCAGATCCCCCATGGTCAGAATGGGTGCTGGTGGTAATAGAAGGTTCTGGATTCAGTTCTTCGTATGTTTGTACATGGCCAAGTGCTCCTAAGTTTTTTTTTTTTTTTTTTTTTTTTTATTTCATGCTGGAGATCAACATATAGGGTGTTTTTAAAGAATGGTGGACTTTCACAGACATGTATTTTCTGTATTTCCTACCTTATACAGTCATGACATCTCTCAATCAGACAGGAAATTGTCCAAGCTTGATGTGCATCACTCAAATTTCCTCTATGTGCACACCTTTCGTTATCCTGCACACATCCAAATGGTACTCTAATTCCTACCAGACCTAATCAAGTATGTTCAGTGTGATGGCCTTCACAGCACAGGTGATCCTTTCCTGGAGATCCCAGAGGGATCAGGGCATTGGAAGTTTGTAAACTGTGTCTTTCATGTACCCCCACAGGAAGAAGTCACATGGCATTAGGTCAAAGGACTGGGGTGGCCTCCAGAGGAGGTGGTTGTCTGCATCTGCAGCACATCAGTACTGTGCAAAAACATGATTGAGGAGGCATCTAATATCATAATGGAAATGTGGAGCGTCATTCTGTTGGAAAATGTAGTCACTGTAATCAATGTGGAAACAACCAGATTTCCAACATGTCCTGGTAGGTGGAACCAGTCACTGTTGCTTCAGCAAAGAAAAAAGGCCCATACACTTTCCCGTGTGAGACAGCACGAAAGGCAACCTTCGAGGAGTCACACTCATACTCAATCGCTGCATGTGGGAGCTCAGTCCCCAAGATAACGAACGTTGTGCCTATTGCCCTTTTCACTCAGATGGAAAGTGACTTCATTGCTGAAATGAGATGTTCCAGGAAACCATCTTCTCATGCATGTCCTGGGCAAACACAATTCTCAGTTCCTTGTCTGCTGCTTTCAGTGCATGCAGCAACTGCAACTTGTACAGTTTCATTGTAAACCACTTATACAAAACCTACAACAAGGTCATTTTTTGGCATTTGCAACTCTATGATTCCTCTGGCCAGTGACTTCCTTAAACCCTGCTGATATGTCTATCTCACTCTGTTGACATCGGCATCGGACACACTTGGACAGCCTAAAGTCTTGCCTTATATACACAGGTATCCGATTTTTACAAACTGCCTGTATGTACCACCTGTGAATGTTATTCTCATGTGGTGCATCCTTCTTAAAAAGTAAACGGAACTCGTGTCGCATTGTCATGACAGATTTATTAGACACTTCAAGTCGGAGCAGGCAGAAAGCTTTTTCCTCCTGGCTCGCCATTTTTGGAGTCATGCTGCAAAGTTGGAACAAAGAGAAACTTGGACAGCTGAATGACAAATCTTTGCATGCATTACATTTTGTCAACGGAAACTAACAGAGTTACACGTATGTAAAATCCCACCATTCTTTCATGAACACACTGTATTTACTTGAGCATAATTCCGATATTTTTTTTTTTTTTTTGCCACTCTGTGCAAACCATGTTATATGCAGCAGATTTGAGTAGAAAACAAGAAGTGATGTAGCTACTTTTATCATGTATGAGCTGCATCACTAACCAAAATGCACAGTTCCTCTTGTTTTTCTTTTTCATGTTTCTGTTTGTGGGCTGACCCTAAAATGTTGAGGGAATTGTTGACAAATCTTGTGATGCTTTAGTGATGCCAACAAATAAAGGCAAGAAGGCTCACTATCCAAGTTTCCACAAATCAAAAACAAAATATGTGTCCATGAGAATTTGGTGTCTCATCTGCAGATATTAATATGCAGTTTTCGCCAATATTTTAGTAATTAATGGCATTGTGGAACCTCTCATTCTTGTTTACAGTGAAAAAAATTATTCTATAGATTTTATAGAGGTAATTTGTATATTTTTTTTTTTTTTTTTTTTTTTGGTTGGAGGATTAACGACCACCGTGAGCAACTCAATGGGCTATAAGCAGTCGCCCGTCCCTAATTTAGGGTCACTGGTTCCAGGGAAGGGAGAGAGCCAGTGCCGTAAGACAAACACAACATCCATGCCTGACCGGGATTCGAACCCGGACCCCTTACGGACGAATGATCAGAGGCCAGCGCCTTAGACCACTGCGCCACCGGGGCGGCGTAATTTGTATATACAGTATGGGAAAAATTAATATCAACTCCGGAAATTTAGGAGGTTTTTGAGGTTTGAGTGTTGCTACAAAAGTAAATATGCAGAGAATATGGACAGTATGTACATCTACATCATTGGAAAGCAGATTTTATGCAGAATCCAAATCAGGTTACAGAATGGGAATAGCTTAAATAGAACTCAAGTTATGCGCAGAAATGTGCTGTGAAACAGAAATCGTGGCAAAGTAACGGGATGACATGAAAAGAAATAATGTCCCTAATATTTTGTTGGGTGACCTTTGGATTTAAATACCGCTGCACATCTCTTGGGCATGGAGTCAACCAAGTTACCCAACATCTCGGATGACATGCAGTTGTTCCGAACGTGAGTAATGACATTAATGAGTTCCACTTTACTTGTGGGGTGCCTGCCGTGCACTTTCTTTTGAGAATGTGCCACAAATTCTCTATTGGGTTCAAGTCTGGGGAATTACCAGGCCAGGGTAGAGGCACAACATTTCCTAAAAACGTCACATAAGCTTTAATGTATTTTGCACGGTGGCATGGGGCCGAATCGTCCTGGAAGATGTATGGTTGACCCTGGAACAAATCACATCCCAAAGGAACCATCTTGTCCTGGAAGATACTCTTGTACACCTGTGCATTAACAGTGCTGTCACACACATGGATTCTGCCCACTCCAGCAGCAGCGAAACATCCCCAAATCATAACACTGGCTGGGTACTTTGTGGTCTTCAGTGTGCAAGAGGGATTCAACGCCTTGTTTCGTCGGCGAAACACTCGGCACCCTGCGTCGTTACATTCAATGTTCAATTTGGTCTCATCACTGAATAAAACTTGACGCTACCAATCAGTGCTCCAGTTCTTATGTTCCTTAGCCCATTCTACAAGTCTCTTACGTTGCACATAGGTTAGCAAGGGCTTCTTAATGAGACGTCAGACCATATGAGACGTCAGACCCATATCACGTAACCTGTTCCTCACTGTTCGAGGACAAGCAGCAACACCAAAGCTCTTCCACAATTCTTTGGAAAGAACTGTTGATGATTGGAACCTGTTTCACAGACATAACCGCTGCAAGGCGCTGTCAGTTCTCGCCGTTGTTTTCCTTTTTCGACCACATTTACCCAGGCTGCAATTGCTGATACCACCCATATCACGGATCTTTGCCAGGTGCCGTCCAATAGTGCTCTTGTGCACCCCAGTCATGCGGGCAATTTCGGCATTTGCTTTTGCCACTGTCGCTTAATGTCACCATTCTGGAAGCCTTTCGTGGTGAAACATCACCTAATCTTCCCATACCTGCAACACAGTATGTAATCGGAAAGGACAAACTTCAGATTTGCACTGCAGTCCAGAGCATGCACGCCTACACACAGCAATGCAACTGACTACCTACGAGCATGCCGAAAACTTCGAGAATGACCCCAGGTACCTCGGCTGTCCTTTATATCGCATGTACCCGGACGCCAGAGAAAGCTCTGTCGCCTTGTACAACGATGATGACATTTCACATCACGACGTGTGCTTCCTTCGTAGCACATTTCTTCTCATAACTTGAGTTCTATTTAAGCTATTCCAATTCTGTAACCTGATTTGGATTCTGCATAAAATCTGCTTTCCAATGATGTACATATTGTCCATATTCTCTGCATATTTACTTTTGTAGCAACACTCAGACCTCAAAAACTTCAGAAATGTCCAGAGTTGCTATTAATTTTTCCCCTACTGTATTTGGTAGTCAAATTTTCGAACCAGAGCCTAATTCATCATCAGCACTATGTCACTGGAGTAGTTGTTGTGATTCGGTCGGGAGTATCCAACTGCAATTATCGTCAAGTGTGATGGTACTTCTCACTATTTCCATCTCCTCTCCAAGTTTCCTTTTTATTAAGTGCGATTATTTTTATTGAGTCCCATTTATGGAGTGTCCACTTGCTTGTATACGTCTGTCTCACAAAATACACAATTAACTATGGATTCATTAGGGGTGAAATCACTTCCATATCCTGCAATCCAAGATTTTGAGCTTGTATTATGTGCAGCTTTGGGCATCTCAGCACTAATTCTTGGAAAGGCAAATTCTCTATTAATGTTTACAGAGAAAAGCAGAATTATTGCTCAGTTCATTTGTGTTTGTTGAGCAGTCTATTTAGCAATATTACTAATTATTCAAGACACCTTTTTTTAATTAAAGGGTGCTTTAGGAATAAATAGGCATGATATGTGCAGAAGACAATCATGAGCTATGCAAATCATAAGTTGCAGAAGCCACTGCTCAGTTGGAAATGAAACTCGGGACGAGGCAGAAAGTATGCAAGGACTAAAGAGGGACGCTCCCAACAGAGACAAATGAAAAAGCTGAAAACTTGAATAACTGTACTTAAACAACCATGGGGAAACCCTTCTAGGAAGTATGAATTAACTCCCCATCTCCCCCTTCCCCCTCTTCATTCTTCCAACTTGAATCCTCCTCTTTTCTACCCCAACAGCTAGGAAAGATTCTTTTAATTCGTGTGGTGCTATAAGAGCAAGGGAGCTAATGCTGATTACCACAAACTTGACATTGTAACCAATGCTAAGAAGGACATCTGGGTACTTGGAGATGGGTCAAAGTCACCTCTTTGGGATAGAAATGGTTCTAACACATGATGGAAGAAATACTTTTCCTAACTGTTCAGTATGGGGGATTTGCGTGTATCAAATGCAAATTAATTACATTTTTCTTTGAAGATTATTTCAAAGCAAAAACATTCCCACAATGAAAATATGTAAATATAAGGAAGTAAAATAATTTTTAAAAGAAATATGCAGAAAAAATGACATTTTTTTCTTGGAATATGCACAATCTGCATTTATATGCAATGATGCTGAAAATATCTCAAATATGCAAGTGCATATAATCTGATGTCAAGTTATTATTAACACAACTAAAACACTGGAATTTTTGTGCACTACATAGGACATCTCTGATGTTTGAAACAATCTGAAAAGATGACAGCAGCTTTGTATAGTTCTTTAAGCTAGTTCTAGTCATTATTAGATTAAATGCAAATACTTAGAAAGTCTCCTTCTAAGCCAAGAGGTCATCAGAATCTAATTCAGCATTTTACTTAAATATGGTATGTAAGGTGACAATACAAACACTCTACAATTATTCAGATCACTTTTGCTACACCACAAAATATGAGGCAAAAAACTAAAAAAATAAATACATTACACCTACCCTATGGGCCATAATGCTGGGTTTGTGCAAAGTTGGCTGTCGATTCAAAAGAAGTATATCACCATTTTGCAAGTGTCGATGTACTTTCTTTGGCTTCATTGTCACAGCACTACGAGAGTCAGGGGTCAACAAGAATGATGCAAGTGAAAGGCGTGTTTGTTCGTTATTTAGCAATGTAACAAAGCCATCCTCATTTTCAACAGCCACAGCACTATCATAGAAGAAAAGCAGTGAAAGAAATGAATCAGTTTGGTCATCAAGGAAGCGAAATTCAAGTAAGAAATACATGTTTTTATATCTACAATAAAAAACAAAAACAAAAAAAAAACATTTAGTTTCTCTTTCAAGGCAAATTGTAATCTAAACACTCATAAGATTTTCTTACTGAAGTCTCATAGCCATTAATTAACTTTTAAAGGGACATGAAATGTTGCCATTTTAATAAAATATTGCTCATATAAACACATACCAATGTGTTAAGGGGTTCCACCTAAAAACTCTGCCCTATATTTCTAATGATAAAACCTTTTGTGGACATTTTCTTAGCAATTAATGTATACCCAAGGATGAAAATTCGCACACTGATAGAAATAACTTAAAATTATAGAATGGGATACTTAACAGTCATCAAAACTTAAGCATAATTTTATTAAAAATCAATAATTTTTCCTTGAGTAATGCTGAGGCCTGTTAATAGATGATGCAAATTACACAATGATGATGTTAGTAGACAAGCAATGTGTGGTGGCTTATTTCAGAATTAGAAATCAGCAGTACCTACAGTTCTGTTGACATTTTCAAATAAATTATTATCAGAACATTCAATTTAAGTGGCTCAAATCGCTCTAAATTTACATTCCAGACTACTGCATGGATAGACTCAATTTTTGATTCCATTTTGAAAATTATTGAAATTAGAGGGGGGAAGAAATCAGCAGTGCAATACTGCTGATGCTTAATCCCGAAATAACCCACGAAACATTTCTTTGTCCACTGATTTATTTCAATGTACAGGTAGTGCCATCTATTAGCAGGTCTCAACATTACCCAAAGAAAAATTATTGATTTTTAATATAATTAAAGTTAAGTTTTAGCAACTATTAGGTATGCCATTCTATAATTTAAAGTTATTTTTATTGATGTGCAAATTTTCTTCTTTGGGAATGCATTACTTGCTCAGAAAATTTCTACAGAAGGTTTTAACATGGAGCACTGCTTTTAGGTGGAACCAGATTTACATTCACACATGCTCATGCACATAATTGCATAAGTTAAACTGTTGTCTCAAAAAGAAAACTAAATCTCACGTCCATGGACCGAAATTGTAAGTAACCAATATCTATATCTCTATGTCATACTAGAAAAGAAAAAGAAAAAAACTCACAGCAAAAATGATCATAAAAAATTTATAAATGCATAAAACTTCTGTGAAGAATTCAAGAGAATTACAGGTACGAGAATTGAACAATGAAATACTACCAGAATAAAACTATACTATTTACATAAAACAGACATAATTATAATAATTGCCTGTTTAAACTTAATCATTCTAACTACAAACATCTTAAAAATGAAATTTTTGAGCAGAGGTTGCAAGACCAGGAGCCAAAGCCTATTTCTCATAAGGACTCTGAATACACTCAAAATTCTAGAACTCATACCACACTGTAACATCCCACTAAACAGAGTGATAAAATCTTACTTGGGTGCAAGAAGAACTTCCGATGGGTTCACCTCTCTCTCCACTTCTGGCTGAAGTTTTCATGCAACATATGTAAGGATGACCGAAAGCTACCGCTAAACGAACCTTTTACCGTACGAAAAATCTAGGACGTCAATGCATGTTCAGCGATGCGTATTTACAATTAATAAATAACAAAATTATATATTATAGGTTTAAGACTGTAACCCCCCCCCGCTTCTCTTCAGTTTTGCACCGATCTCGAGAACGACCCAAATGATGACAGAAAAAGCAGAATTCTGCGAATCCATGTAAGAATTTCATGTATGAGTAAGAAGTGACTAAGAAGTTGAAAAACACGAATTTTATGGAAAATTAAATGTGAAAAATCGATACTGCATTGCTCACTTTATCGTGAAATAATTTCACAGGACATGGAAATGGTGTAGATTCCACCACAGACAGATTAAATACCAATCTAGAAATTTTATTTCGTTTAATGAAAGGGAAAGGGGTGAAAACAACTGCCCTTTTTTGATTAGTTTTGAAGAAGTATGTATTAGAAATAGAAAAACATGCATTTCATTAGAAAAAATTCTTAAAAAATAAAAAGTTGCTCCTTTTCACTATTTCCGAAGACATTACAAACAAGGAACGTTATCACACACACACACACACACAGAGAAAACATCAAAGAATAAAAATATAAACAGGAAGAGAAAAAAAGAAAAAAAAGAAAACTTTAATACGCAGAAACGGAAAACGTGACATTCTCATTGCTGCACAGCAGTCGTTTTCGGTGTGATTACAAACTTTTGCGAGATTCACCGACTTTCTTCCACTTTTCTCAATCAAAACATCTTGAAAATACAAAAATAAACTTTTCACAGATTTTTAATAAGCAATAACGTTATTTCACTGAGAATTTCAATTTCCATAGCATACTCAATGTTTTACGTAGTCCGTAGTGGATTGATGATTTCCATAGCATACTCAATGTTTTACGTAGTCCGTAGTGGACTGACGATTTCCATAGTAACTACGTAAAATCCATAGTACTTGGAGTCTTTTAATCTTTCTTCCCACTGCATGGTCTTACTCAGTATCAAATGGAACAGTGTGCACAGAGAATTTACTGTGCCGAAATCCCGACGATGATGACAGAGCACGCCCATTCTGGTGCACAATGGCACAAAATCTGCCTTTTGTAGCAAGCTGGTGCAAGATTTTTGTTTTGGTGCACATTGGCACATAATTCCTATCCCTGTGCAAAGCACCACACAATTGCCATGGATGTGTTGTTGTAAACCAGTACTTAAACTTTCCAAGCCACTGACTGTCTTGCTACCATTGCGGGGCTCATGACCTTGGCACTTCAAGTGCCGTGGATTAACAAAACAGCATTTGTCTCCAATCGTTACCGACTCCGACAGACAGCGTTGACGCTGAAGAAAATTGATTACTTGTATCATTAATGAAGGGGGGGATATTAAGCAAATAAATAAATAAAAGAAAAAAATAAGAAAATCATAAACCTGAATTTTTTGTAGAAAAATCGGATTTCTGAAAAATGTTTTCGAAATCGGATGGAATCCGGATAAACCGGGACACTAGAAATTGCTTTCAAAGAAAGAGTATTCAAAGAAAAAAGAATAAAGGAGTTTGAAGGTGTTCAAGTGTGGTGGAAGGAAAATGCTGGAGTGTTGAAACTGATGAGGAGCAGGATTTCAGGACTGACTTCAGGTTGATAGGGCTGATAAAGAAACCCAGTGATGGAATGATAAAGTGCACCAAAGAATAAAAGAAAAATATAAGAAAATATGGATGTATAACAAACATGATTGAAAGTTGTACAGGAAGCAGATTTATAAGTAGGAATAATTGTTAAGGCACAGTGACTGTGTCGAATTCACAAAGAACTGGACACGAGAGACAAACCCTATTAAAATTGCAAAAGCAAGAAATAAAATTACAATGAATATCATTCAATCACACAGCTGGAAAACTGGAAGACAGCAAAAATCAGGTAACTTGTCAGGTATGCTATAATGATTTCAATTTATACTAATTACAGCAATTTATATGACAATGTTTCTTCATGAGAAGATTACTTAAAAAATTCCTTCTGATAAAAATGCATGTTAATTAAATAATGCAGTTTTTGCCTGCTGTCTTGGGATGGCTGGGTTACTAGAACTTCTCAATAGTTTTTACAGATAAAAAGGTGAACCACAGATACATCTCAGGAACAATAAATACCCTTAATGGCAGAAGTCAATTTCTCCTAAAGACATCTCTATGTCTATACTTCACTAACGTTTACTGTAAAAAATAACCCACACGAAAAAGTGTGCTTGCTTTTCAACTAAGCCATACATTAGTTACTTTCACCAATCAGGAAAATAGCATAACAGGAAAAAAGTATATCTTATACATGTTTACCTCTACTTGATCTCAAAAGAATTTCATTCCAATCAGTCTTCTACAAACACAATACCATGAGAAATATACATGCCAAGACACACACACACAAAAAAAAAAAGATGTTTGGGCATGAAAAGTGGAAAATTACATAAAATCACTGATCATGCCAACACAACCAAATATCAAAAATGTTTTTCCAAGACAGTTTTTAGTAGACGCAAAGATGCTGCATCCACCGACAAGACAAAATTTACACATCGGTTCATTTGTGGAAACACTATCTCTACTTAAAGTAGATTTTAAAACAAGACTTTTAAATATTATTTCATAAAAAATAAAAAAATTATTCAATATAAAAAATATTTAAAAGTCTTGTTTTTTATAACAAGACTTTTAAATATCTTTTATTGAATTAAAATACTTTTTTTTACTAAAACAAGACTTTTCAATTCAATTTGTCATCATGTGGATAAAATGTCTCAATATATGACAGTGTGAAAGTTGGATTGGAGAACTTTTTGTACTTTAAGGGGATAGTCAAGATTTCTCAATTTGCTTTCCCTAATAATCTGTCCTCAGATGTGACATTGCGTGTTTTTAGAGCCAGAATAGAAAATTTACTTTTGCATTGCACAGAAAGAATCAGAATGCACAATATCTCCACTTCTACAATCATGGAAAAAAAAATCCCTTCACCATTAATACAGGAAAGCATAACAATTTGTTCTTCCTCTGCCTGTTCATTTGTCTACACTTGTGTCCACTTCGAAAAATCAGATTGGAAAAATTCTTTGAGCAACAGATACAGGAAAGCCTGCCCAAGATATCCCCCCCCCCCCTCTCTCTCTCTCTCTCTCTCTCTCTCTCTCTCTCTCTCTCTCTCTCTCTCTCTCTCTCTCTCTCTCTCTCTCTCTCTGATACACAGTTTTCTTACTAAACACAATGAAAACCTACAAGAATTTTCCACTTCTCTATTTCTGTAAGATATACACGAAAAACACTTTTCGGATCAGCAAAGGTAAAGATGATCAATTTCCAAAACGGTCCATTTCACATACAAATCACACAACCAAACCTATTATTTGATCTCATATTCTACATCTTTTTATTGACAAACATTTCATGTTCTTACATACATACATATCACTAAGCTTTCTCTGAGATTCAGAGGTTAGATCCACAAAGAAATACAAACTACCAGATAAATTTTTAACTGATTATTTACTTTCTGTTGCCGTATCGAACTTCTCCATTTACAGCCATCTTGACATAAAACTCGGGCTTCACTGACACCCATCACACGACGTACACAAGGCCTTCTATACTTCATACTCATAATCTTTTCCTTATGCAGACACTCCTGAATCTGATCCTCCCATGACTTCCTTGGTCTTGCTCTGCCCTTCCTTCAAGCCACTTGAACTAAAAAAAAAAAATTTCCAAGTATATCATCACTCATTCTTTCAACATGGCCAAGCCAAACCACTGAAGCATATTAACAACATTTTGCTCCACATTACACAAAACTGCAACATATCTTCATTCCTCACACAATCAGAAAGTGTCTTGCAAAAAAGCACCATAAGCAATGCATTTCTCCAGCACACAAACGACTCCTATGTTTCTTCTGTAGTAACCATGTTTCACTGCCATACATCAGAGTAGGAACAATTACACTTTCATACACAGCCATGCGATACTCTGTTGAGAACTGATTATTCCTGTTAAAACCTCTCAAAGTGACTATGACTTTCAATGAAAAATTCACTTGCCTACTAATTTCACCATCCAATTTGTTCTCTATATCAAACATGCTTCCTATTTACACAAACTCATTCACCTGGTCAATCACTGTACCAATTAGACTTATATTACATTTAATGCTAACAGTTCTTTGCTTAAAAACCATAACTTTGGTTTTTCCCTTATTTAAACTCAGTTTGAATTCCATACAAACTTCATACATCCGGCACAACATACTCTGCAACTCACTTTTGCTCTCTACCAACAGGGCTGTGTCATCAGCATACAGCAATCTGAACACGTAGATATTACCAAGACATAGACCAGTATTGTCCATCTTGGCATTACACATGCATGCATCCATAAATATATTGAACAGCCATGGTGACATTACATAACCTTGTCTGATTCCTGCACCAATAGAAAACCATCTTGATGAAACACCATTCACACTTACACAAGCTCTACTGCCAGCATACATGGCTTTTACACTATTAAGTAGATTCCCAGTAACACCATATTTATTCAATACCTTCCACAAAAGTGTCCTATTAACTCGGTCATAAACTTTCTCTAAATTTATGAAGGCAGCAAAAACCTTCTTACTAACAGCCAGATACTTTTCAATAATCATGCATAATGCAAAAATTTGGTTAGTGCAGCCTTTACCAGCATAAAAACGCTCTGAACATGCCACATTTTCTCTGATGTAAGACTTCGTACTTTTTCAATAATGACCTTACCAAACACTTTCCCTGGAATACTCAGTAGGCTAATACCACGATAGTTCTTGCAGTCAGTCTGGTCATTTTTCCCTTTATACATGGGAACAATGGTAGCATCCTTCCAATCCTGAGGGACCATTCCTAACTCCCAGCAGAACTGGCAAATTTCGTTAACCAGTCAATTACAGAGTTACCACCATATTTCAGCATCTCAGCAGTTATGCCATCAACTCCCGGAGCCTTACCATTCTGAAGATAATTTAGAGCTTTATACACCTCTTCTCTTGAGATCCCTCCTGTGCTTCCCTCTTTCCCTGTGACATCATGTGCTTCTGTCTCAGAATCACCTTTGCTTTCTTGATCTAATATAACTCACAGAAGTATTCACCCCATTTTTCATTTAACTCACTGGGCTCCCATATCATTTCCTTGATCCTATTCTTCACACAACTAACAACTTTGTTTCCCCTATTTTTTCTGAGTCTCATGCACTTATAAAAAGTTTTTCTATCTTTCCAAAAAGTCAATTCATGCCTTTCCACCTTCTCCTTCCTATCTTTTGCTTTACTTCTCGTGAACCAGCTTAGTTGCTTCATGCTTCTTACAGTGATATTTCCCCACAGAAACTCTACCTTGCAACATTCCCAAATAGGCATCCTCCTTTCTCTTTACTGCCTCTTTAATCTCATTATTCCACCAAGCATCACCTCCATTGTTACTCACTACTGTGGTGCCACAGACCTCTTCAGCAGCAGTGACAACACAATTCTTAAAACATTCCCACTTCTGTTCTACATCTCTCTCACATGACTTCAGCTCCTTCAATCATTCTTTGAATAAGTTAGAGTAATGCTGATGATCTCCAAGGTGTTACTTTTTTTAGAAAATACCAAACAACTCACTGGGTTTTGTTCCAGAATCCTTAGGTTGAATGACCAACTAGAACCATCAGCTGTGGGCTAACCCCCACACTGGTGTACTTACCTGATTAAAAAGGCACAAAGAAAGTAAAGTTCATGTTCTTTGGAGGAGAAAAGTGAGCTGGGAAAGAAAAGTTCAGATTATTATTATTAGCAGAACAACAATTTCTCATTTTCTTCCTTATGCCAGATAAGCTTGTATATATAGAGAGAAGACAATACAATACAGCCTTTAGAAATTTTATAGCACTGCACTAACTTGTTTAATGTTTCTTCAAAAATGTCATAACTGGTTTTTCAATCTTAAATATTTTGCATTACATAGGTACAATAATTAAATAATGTAACACACACATATTACAGTCAAAACCACATATAACGAGTTCCCATATGAAGTTCTGCATAAACCAAAGTTTTTCATAATAACTTCATAATATTCTCACTTGTTATTTTAACCACATATTACAAACCATATTTTTTAGAAAATTGCAAACATTGAAGTTCACAGTTATCAGCACGCAAAAATAAATTATAAAGATAAATGTCATTCACCCAGTTTTTACCCCTTTCTCTTTCACTGGAGAATTAAGAATTACCTGTTGATAACACCACCGCATAGTTCCCCTTACACACAGGTCAATTTGCATGAAGACAAAAATGTTTCAGTTGTTTTCTTACTACCTCCCACTACCCTCATATCTCTCCTTGCTTGACACACATACACCTCCTGGACAAAAATGTTGTCTTTTACACCTTACCCTCAACATCCTTCAATCACTTAATCTCTGTTTAGAAAATCTTAAGAGTTTATTTTGCATCCAGAAACATCTTAACCACGGCATCAGAAGAAGTCTGAAAACATTTAAAACAGCTATCATGACAAGCACAAAACAAGCAACAATTGACTCGTCTTTCTGCCATAACACGCAAATAACAAATTAAATGTAACAGATGAAATTTCAATTTTTTGGTAGTTATTTGAACTTCTGAAGTTGTTCAATATTTTGCTTAGTGCAAATCTCTCTCATATTTTTTGCTAGTTATACTTTTCAATTAAATGTTTATCAATTACCTTTAATTAATTGATAAACAGTTTATTATTGACTAGTTTAAATGTGACATAATGTAATATGCCAAAAATAACCATTTTCATTTGTCCAATTATAATGAAGTTCACACATAACAAATGCTTTTAACTCTCCTTTCGACTTCATTATATATGGGTTCGACTGTATTACTACTACTGCTGCTTGTATTACCCTGGATGAACATGAGGGCCATTCAAAACAGCAGCTCTCAACTTTTCAACATTCCATGGAGTCACTGGCTCAGGGTAGGTCAATTTCTTGGCAAACACTTCAGGAACACCAATTTCATCAACCATTATGTTGGGATCTGGAGATATAACTGAACGAGCAACATAGTTAACTCTTTTGCCCATCATGTGTCCTCGGAACAAACCTTCTTTCGCTTCTAACACCTGAAAAATTAAGTAAACATTTAAACAAATGAAACAGACTACAAGTCACACATACACACACAAAAGGAAAAAAGTTTGCACTGATAAAAGCATAACACTGAAAGTCCCATTAATCCTTTTAGCTACTTTTTTCAAAATTGAAAAACTGGAAAATAGTATTTTTGTTAATGTATTTGGGCAATTTGGAGCCTGTGAATCCTGCTGAATCAAAATATTAATGAGATCATGGCATAAATAACTGAATAAATGTTATAATATAATCTCAAGAATGAACAGCAACATTCTGCTTTATGCACCCAGAGGAGACAATCAGTTTTCATTTAATAATACTGGAAAGTTGCCGTGTCTATGTTTTTTGGCGTATACATTGAATGAGTGAACACAAGAGTGACCTATGCATCACATTCAAATGGCTTTGGTAATGAAGGGAAAGATCATTCATTCATTCATACATACATGCATACACACACACACACACACACACACACACACACACACACACACACACACACACACACACACACACACACACACACACACACACACATATACATACCACTATGCTGTACTCTGAGATTCAGACATTAGCTCCACCACAAAAATACAAACTACCAGATAAATTTTTAGCTGATTATTTACTTACTATTGCCATATCAAACTTCTCCATTTACAGCGATCTTGACACACAACTCGGGCTTCACTGACATCCATCACTCGACGTACACAAGACCTTCTATACTTCATACTCAATCTTTTTATGCAGACACTTCTGAATCTGATCCCCCCATGACTTCCTTTGATTTCCTCTGCTTCCAGCCACTTGGGCTAAAACAACAATTTTGAGTAAGCATCTCATCACTTATTCTTTCAACATGGCCAAACACCTAAGAATATTAGTTTCCACCTTGCTAACAACATTTTGCTTCACATTACACAACTGCAACACATCTTCATTCCTCACAGAATCAGAACATGCCTTGCTGCCTCAAATCCCCTGTAAAAAACACATTTCTCCAGCACACAAACGACTCCTATGTTTCTTCTGTAGTACCCAGGTTTCACTGCCATGCATCAGAGTAGGGACAATTACACTCTTATACACAGCCATGTGGGACTCTCTTGAGAACCCATCATTTCTCTGAAAACCTCCCAAAGCCACTATCTATGACTTTCAATGAAGAATTCACTCTCCTACTAATTTTACCATCCAATTTGTTCTCTCTGTCAAACATGCTTCCTAAATACACAAACTCATCCACCTGGTCAATCACTGTGTCATTTAGACTTATATTACATTCAGTACTACCAGTTCCTCACTCAAAAACCATAACTTTGGTTCTTTTCTTATTTATACTCTGTTTGAAATTCATGCAAACTTTGTACAGCTGGGACAACATACTCTGCAACTCACTTTTGCTCTATACTTGTATTTATTGAAATTTATACAATTCCACAGCAAATGTGCAATATAAATCATGATGAATCTATTGAAAGCTATGGGTGAAAGCATAATGCATATCAAACAGGGTATTGCTGGGTTGCATGTTCACATGAGTTCATGAACAAAAGGTAGATCTCAATCATAATGGCCGACATGTGTCTCACACACACAGAGGCAGGTGCAGTGGTCACAACCATAAAGTATCTTTTACAGAATGATCACTAAGTTAGAAGTAAATTACGGAGTGTCTGTGAGAACCATACAGTAGATACTTGCAGCAAATCTAAAAAATGAAAAGAAAAATGCAAAATGATACTGTTTTGTGTAGAGCCATGAACCTTGGTGACAAAGGGGAAAACAAAACTGATTATCTCATAAGCATACCAGGTAGCAAAGAATAATATCTCATTTACATATAAGTATTGTTGATTACTGATGAGAGCCAATAAGCACCAAGGACTAACTGAATAACTAAAAATATTAGAAATGTAGTTATTGGCACAAATGTGCTGCATTTTCACTGTTTCCATATAGCAACTCCTTCCAAACAAACACTCTTCAACCATTGCTGGAAGAACACAAACTGGTGGGGGCAGCGTTATGGTCTGGGGAATGTTTTCATGGCATTTTCTGGTTCCACTCATACCTGTAGAAGGCACTACAGACCGAATTTGTTATGAATACATCTTTGCAGATCACGTACACCCATACATGCTATTGTCTTTCCTGGAGCGGATGGGATCTTCCAGCACGAGAATACGAAGTGTCACACAGCTAGAAATGTCTGAGAGTGGTTGGAAGAGCACGATGAAGACTTCAAAGTACTTCCCTGTCCCCCTAATTCCCCAGACTTAAACCCAATTGAGCATCTGTGGGACTACCTCGATCGTGTTGTTTACTCTACGGATCCTCCACTATGCATCCTCCAGCAGCTGTCAGATGCACTGCAGTCAGCATGGCTCCACATACGTGTGAACACCTACCAGCACCTTATTGGGTCACTTCCAGCACATCTAGCTGGTCTCCGCGCTGCACGCAGCAGTTACTTTGGATATTAGCTGGTGGTAACAATAATGTGACTCGACCATGTATATACAGTATATACATACATACATATCACAAAGCTGTTCTCTGAGATTCAAAGGTTAGCTCCAAAAAGAAATACAAACTACCAGATATTTTTACTTACTGTTGTCGTATCAAACTTCTCCATTTATATATATACCTGAACAACTGGAGATTTACTTAACAATGCTAGATGGCAGCATATTTTGCTTTAATTAAGAATGTGATTGAAGAATATTCCAATGCTCTTAACATTCAGATTACTTGGGACTTTCTCATCCTGGGTGGTGTAACGGATAGCATGTTAGAATGGTAATCGGGGCGGGTTCAATTCACGCTCCAGGGCAATGAAATTTTCCAGTTTTCTGTTGTGATGATATTATGCGTGAAACAGTAATTACAGTCAATTCAATGACATCTGATGGCTGTGCTAATTATCATGACGTATTGGCCACGTATTACGAGAATATTTCTTTCACACTATATACAACGATCACTATGAACATAAGCAAAAGTTCATTTTTACATCACTACACCCAACAATTAGCACAATTTCCATAAGTGACAAACATGCAGACAAAAATCTTTTTCCAGCGTGCTTATAAGACACCAACACAAGAACTTAATATATCACTGCCCTGATGAAGCTGGACCCATGTTCTATAGAAACTACAGTAAAAACAGAGAGAATTTACAGTGTCAATTTATATACACTGAATGGAGAAATTATTATTATATGGTGACTCAAAGTCAGTTTAAATTTCAAAACTTCATAACAGTGTGGTTTGCACAAACAGTAGAAGGATTTTGTTTGACAATGGAGAAACTTTTAGTTCAAAAATTCAACAAGAGGGGAGCTTCACATGCATGCAAACCATGAAAGTTATGCAAATGTGATGCCTTTAAAAGCACTAAGTAATAAACTATAGCTATTAATTGTCTGAGAATAGCCTTCATCCCTTATGTTATTCAGAACTGTGTTCAAGATAGAAGTAGCTACGATGTTGACTTTGCTAGATAAAGCCTTGTTAGCAGAGCTTTTTATGTACACAGTGAATTGACAACAGAAAGTTTGCAAAAGTCCCAAACACAGAAAAGACTAAAGCAGAGCCACAATCCTATCAACTGTACCAGTTTGCAGTGTCTGGTGAGGCGATCTGAGGATACTGTGAATTTGCTGGATCACCCCCGACATAGAAGATCAGAGCTTAGGGGTCTCACTCAAATGCTGTGGCATCCCAAACGGACAAACTAGCATTACATGACAAATGGAACAAGCAGTGCTCATGAAGTGACAGGTTGTTTGGGCATACTGAGAGCACTGATAAATCATATCCTTCATGGTGTCTTAAATCTGTACACATACAAATTGCAAACTTTACACCAGCTGTTCCCTGCAGACACAACACAGCACGAGGAATTCGCCAAACAGGCTCTGGCAAAAATGATCCCCAAGGATCACCAGAAATTGTAAAATGCGTTGCACGAAAAGATGAAGTTCATTTTTCATTACATGGGTCAGTCAGTCATGCATAATTACCAAATACGGGAACAGAATAATCCCTGTGCATACACAGAGGAACTACAGCATTTACCATGAGTTACAGCAGGGCGCAAAATTTGTGGTCGCCCAGTCGCCAATGGCGACCAGAAATTTATTGTTGGCGAACAGTAAAAATATTAAATTGTTTTTCTGTTCGGCATTTGATGCTGTTAGGCAGTATCTTCACAAAAACATTTTGAACTGTGATGGTATCTTCACTTTCAGTAAATGTTAACTTAAAAATATTTTAGTGTGAGAGGCATCTTGAGTATTGTATTTAACTGCGCTTTCTTTTTTTCTTTTTTTTTTTTTTTTTCGTCGTCATGTAATGTTTCCAGTAAAACAGTCTCTGATGGAGGTGTATCAATTACTGCATCATCACTGGCAGCCCAGCAAGCCAACAAGAGCCTCTTCTACTGCATAGCAACAGCTGATCGGAGGCAAAGCTCGCTGAAAGGAACCTCAAAGTATTGTGGTAGGAAGCGTTTCTTCCCCGCGTGCGTTAACTCTGAGTGGGAATGGGCAATTGGGCATACCGTAGATATTCATTCCCGAAATATTCGTGCATCTGTAATATGGATGGACATTTTTGATGTATCAGCGAAAACCAGGATGTTTTGCTAAAGAACTGAAGAATTCGCATCTTTCCCATCTGCAGCAGTTATTGGCACATTGATGAATAAATAGCTGTTCAATATATCGGTGATAGCTCACTAATTTAAAATCGAGTAACCATAATATTTGTTAAAGTGCTTGATGTATCGTAAACCTCGATGCATTGGCTCCAGTAACATCGAGGATAAGAACTCGATTTCCGACGACAAAACATTGCAGAAAAATGGCAAAAAATCGCTGATTCGAAACATAGAAAGGTGATGGTCCCTTTCTTTGTATAAGAATACGAAAAAGAAAGGTGATATTTCCTTTCTCTGTATAAGAATACGAAAAAGACAAATTCATTTACTTATCGCAGAAAATTTTCGAGTTGTTGCGCTATTGCTGTTTTAAACATCGGTCATGAAATCTCGATTTTTGGGGGGAGGACGGGGCAGGACTTATCGGTTCCTGTAACATCAAGGAAAAGAACTTGATTTTCGATAATGAAACATCGAGTAAAGTGGCGAAAAAGTCCCTAATTCATGACCTAAGATTATATTTAAAAGAATGCAACAAAAAAAAATTCATTTACTTCGCATAAAAAATATTCTTTTGCAGTTTCTAACGTCGATTATCACTTGGTAAAACGTCAATTCTCAAAAACACTGATATTTTTCCCCATCCGTACTCCGATTAATCTTTGCTGTGCCTTCCGGGAAACATATTTATGTACATATGAGGAAAAGGAGCATGGTGGTGGAGATGCTGGCAATTCGCTTTATTGGGGTATTGGGTTGTGGGTGTATGAGCAACATTTTCTTAAATGTTATTTTAGTTATTTCTTATGACTTTCCTGGTTTAATACAACCTGGGTTATTATTATTACTATTATTTTCTGTGATCTCAGCTGTGGCACAATTGCAGAGTTGTATATATATATATATATATATATATTTGCATACACAATCATTAAAACAAAAAACTTGCTGCAAATTCACTGCCCTTTGCCCGTCACAGTGGTGTGATGGAGACTGAAAAATTTTTTGGCCAATAGAGTTAGACCTGAAATTTTGAGCCCTGATTACAGTGTGGTATGGATTCACTGTATCTATCACTCTTAGGCCTTTTTTCTTTCATAAGTTCTGCCTCAGAAATGGTTGGAAGGCTTATTCAACAACTGCTGAACACAACTTGAAACTGCTGTGTGTAAACACGTCATGTTTGCAAGAACAAAATCAGCTGCACACAATTACATTTATGCAGGATGGTGCACCAGCTCATGTCACATATCCAGAAAATAATTTTCTTGTCACCACATTTGGTGCACAAGGACTAATCAGAAAGCACTGCGGCATTCCGTGACCATCTCGGTCTCCATAACAGACAGCCGTGGATTTCTGGTTGTGGGGTTATTTAAAGTGCAGAGTGCACCAGACAAGACTTTCCAGACTGCCACAACCGAAAGTAGCCATTTGCCACCAAGCCAGTTGCATTCACCTGGACATGCTACATTAGGCAGTCACGGGAGTTGTCATGGGAGTTGTCACGTGCTCATATGCAGCAATATCTTGTGGTAGAGGACATGTTGAACAATTACTGTCATAATGGTGTCCCCAAAACAATGCAACATGTGTGTTTTCCATGTATTTATGAACTTTTTGCCACTGTCACTCTCTGTCAGTGACTATTTGAACTAAAAGTATTTCTGTTGCCAAACAAAACCCTCCTATTAGCAGATGCTTTTTATGCAAACTGCACTTGCTCTTTTGTTAAACAGTTTTAAAATTTAAAGACTTTTCAGCAACCTGGTATACACCCCAATAAAAATATGCAAAGCAGAAGTATCACATCCAGTCACATAGAATGCTGAAACTAGCAAAGCTGATAAATAGGACAGGTCTCTACGCACTGGAAACCAATCACAGATAAAGGCAGTGACATCAGTGAGTTTGAACATGACCAGACAGTACATGTGAGGAAGGCTAGTTTTTCAATCATTATAACTGCTGAACAATTGGGATTTCCACACCAGACTGTCACATGTGTATACCAAGACTACATGAAATATGGCAAAACGTCCAACCAATGGGAGAAATGTGGCCGTAAACCTGCAGTTGACTCTTGAGGTGAGCACAGACCAACCTGCATCATTAAAAGGAACTGCATGGCTACTGTGGCGCAGATGTCAGAATTTAATGAGGGAGTATCCACAAGCGGATGCACAAAGACTATCTGTCACACCATAGAAAAAATATGCTATGGCAGTAGACATCTACATCATGTCCCCTTGTTGACTTTAAGGCAACAAAAGATTAGGCCATAGTTTGCAAAGGTCTGTCATAGTGGGGCGTGGAAGGACTGAAAACAAGTCGCCTGGTCTGAAAAATCACGATCGTAACTCTATCATGACCCAAAGTGAGGATGCATGTGTGGTGTACACCTCACAAAGTGATAGACCCAGCTTGCTGAATTGGGATGAAAAATTATAAAATTTCTTGGTGAGCCTAATATTTTCACAACTATTAGTCTGTTATTTCAAGCATGGACTTTGTGTAGAAACTCCCTAAATCAGTAGCATCTCATCTTATCCCTAAGCTGTTCTATGAGATTCAGAGGTTAGCTCCACAAAGAAATACAAACTACCAGATAATTTTTATTTACTGTTGCCATATCATTCTCCATTTACAGCGATCTTGACATACAACTCGGGCTTCACTGACATCCATCACACGACGTACACAAGATCTTCTATACTTCATACTCATAATCTTTTTCTCATGCAGACACTCCTGAATCTGATCCTCTCGTGACTTCCTTGGCCTTCTTCTACCTTTCCTTCCTGCCACCTCAGTAGTTGTTCAAGATAATATGTACACTTTAGATGTAATTACTCCTCCTGTGGCTTTTTTCTTTTGATGTCTACATGGTGCTAGTCAAACTTAAGGAACATCAATCAAGAACTTCAGGGTGCACTAATCAATGACAACAAAAACAAGCTTTACCTATGGGCTTTCCCCTTTTTCCTTTGCTTGCTGAAATTCACATGTAAAATTTGGAAAATTTATTCATCACTCCATCCTTCTTAAAACCCATCATTTAGCTTAAGTATGTGGATGGCATTTTCATTGTCTGGCCATGCAGAAAAAATATATTACTGGCATTCATGTTGTGAATTTCTTCTATATCCCCCAATATAAAGTTCACTTATAATGAAAAATTTAATGACATATGTGTGCATGTTAACATGAACCTAAACTCAGGCATTATGTTTGCAAAATTTATTATTCAGCGTCAGTCATACAATGATGACTTGACAACTGAATAGCTGCTACCAATTGTCAGCTGTAGACATACAGCTGTATGATTGCATAAAGCTGCATTAAAGCTATACCTGCCAACATTGGCAAGAACCTTATCAGTAGTAACTAGTATTATTGCGCTGCACAGAGACACTTTCTTACAAAACGATCCATGTCTTTGTGAAAAAGAAATATGCACCTTAAACAAAATGTTACAACAAACAAAGACACTAATGAAAAAAACTACTTAACACGTACAAAACACAAAGCTGATTCCCCTGGCGAGGGCACGATAGGTAACATTGTGAGATTTAATTTCGAAACTTCCACCAATAAAAATCATTCCGATGCGCTCAGAATTCCACAATGCTTGATAAACAGGAAATCCAAAATTTGTAAAAAATGCATCAACTTTTACAAATTTTCCGACTTTGTTACTCCAGTTTTCGGGAATCTCCCCCCCCCCCATCAAGCTTAAAAGCAAAAACTTATGTGACCGGGGATACTTAACAACGCAGGTAAGTCCGAAAACCTCGCGGGGCGGGGCGGGGGGGGGATACGGAAGAAATCTTTGGTTCCTCGGACTTCCAGTTTTGGAAATTTCCCACCTACTTTCAAGCTGAAATAAAAATATTTTTACAGCAAAATGTTACTATTTAACAATAATACTGGACAGAGGCAACATCGCGAGGAGAAAAAAGAAATAACGATTACAGAAAAAATCTGAACTCCGTTGATTTTCCGTTTTCGTGAAGATGGAATTCCGTCAACATCCTCCCATCAGCCTTCCCCCCCCCTTCTGTTCAATTGTACATTGACTTATCTCATTAACGACCAAAATGATAATGAAAATAGCGGAATTCCTCGAATTCGCGGAAGAATCTTATGCCTGAAGATTACGAAGAAATGTTCGCGGCGTCTAAGTTCCATTTTCGCAAATTGTTGTCTACAGTTCCAAGCTGAAATACAAACATTTATGCAATAAAATGGTATTTAACAAGAATACTGGACACAAAGCTAACATCGAAAGAAATAAATTATGATTACGGCAAATTTTTAAAATCCGTTTAACTACCGTTTTCGAAAGTTTTGAAACACGAAATATCGTCCCCAGACGGAAAACTACACACACACACCCCCATTCCCCCCAGAAATTATCTCAGTTTTGCATCGATTTTGACAAAATAATCTAAATGATGACAAAAAAGCGGAATAACGTGAATCCGCTTACGAATCTCATGCGTATCATAAAATAATATCAAAATGAAAAAAATAAAAAATAAAAAATGAAAATTCGTAGAATCCGGAGTTTCGACAGTGAGTACCGTAGTTCCGTAGTCAGACAACAAAATCCGTAGAAACTACGGACATTCCGTAGAAGTTGGCAGGTATGTTAAGCCATAAACAAATTACACAAAAGTTTTGGTCAAGGATGAACTATCATGGTGGCACACAAAGAACTGTGCATATGATAATTAGCACAGCAATAAGACATCTCTTGAATTGACTGTATTTACTGTTGTTCCTCACGCAATATCAATCACTCAGAAAACTTGAAAATTTAATCACCCTGGAGCGTGAATCGAACTCGCATCTCCTGATTACCGTTGAAGCATGCTAACCGTTACACCACCCAGGACAAAGACATCCCAAGTATCCGAGTATTAAGAGCATCGGAATATTCTCCGACCACATTCTTAATGAAAGCTAAGTGTGCTGCCATCTAGCGTTGTTAAGCATATCACCAGTCGTTCGGGTATATAGTGTGGAAGAAATATTCTTCTCATAATACAATGGAAAATACATCATGATAATTAACACAGCAATCAGACATCTCTGAATTGACTGTATTTTTTACTGTTCTCACATAATATCAATCACAACAACACTAGATGGTAGCACAGTTTGTTTTGATTAAGAATGCGGTCAGAGAATATTCTGATGCTCTAAATACTTGGATACTTTGGATTTCTTCATCCTGGGAAGTGTAATGGTTAGCATGCTTTCAAATGGTAATCAGGAGATGCGGGTTCGATTCCCACTCCAGGCTGATGAAATTTTAAGTTTTCTGAGTAATTGATATTCCATGAGAACAGTAAAAATACAGTCAATTCAGATATGTCTGATTGCTTTGTTAATTATCATAATGTATTTTCCAAGTATTATGAGAAGAATATTTCTCCCACACTATATAGCTGTGCATATATCCAATATTCAGATAAATATGCACCACTGCATTTGAATGTTTCATTTGGATGAGTAACATCTTTGATTTACAGTAGTGACCAAAATTGTGAAAACCTTTTGGAAATAAGTGTATTTTTAGGTTTGATGGCTCATAAAAAAAAAACCTTTTTTTTTTAGTAATACCATAAAATTATACATCAATGGAAAGATAATTTCATCAAGAATGTAATGCAATAACTTTTATAAAGGATTTTGTATTAAAACAGCAATTATAAAGAAAAAAAGTGAAACACATAAAAAATGAGATATACAAAAATTCTCACCATGTCAGTTAATACTTAGTTAGGTAACCTTTAGCGTTAATTACGGCATTACAACGCCTTCCCATGGAGTGAACCAAGTTTTTTAGTTTTGCAGCTGTTATAATGTGAAACCAAGATTGAATTATTGCTTCTATTAATTGGGTTGTATTGCTGGGTTGCTTCTGACTAACAAGTTATTTTAGTCGGCTCCATAGATTTTCGACAGGGTTAAGGTCTGGGCTATTGCCAGGACAATCCAGCAGTGGAATATGATTATCTTGAAACCACTTTTTGCACACAGCAGCAACATGACATGGAGCTGAATCCTGTTGAAATATAAATGCTTCATTATTTTGGAAAAGATCATGTGCAGAAGGCTTCAGTTTCGGCTCAAGTACTTCATTAATGTATTTTTGGCCATTTATATTCCCATTAATCACGCAAATTCTGCCCACACCTTTTCATGTCCTACAACTCCAGATCATAACACTAACTGGGTGTTTCATGGTACATGTAATGCAATCAGGATGTAAATCTTCTACGATTCTTCTCCTTACGTATTTTATGCCATCGCTACCAAACAGGGAGATTTTGGTCTCATCGCTCCAAATAACACTGTCCCATTGTTTCGCTGTCCAGTTAACATGGGTTTTGACCTACTTTAATCTTTTCAACCTTTGTTTGAGAGATAAAAATGGCTTTCTTCATGGAGTTCTAGCTTTTAGACCAAATTTCTACAGCCTGCGCCGAACAGTCCTTGCACTCAACTTCACATTGCATTGTGCCATTTCATCTTGTATACACCCAGATGATTTTCTTGTGTCACCTAGACAGTCTCTTAATTCTTCTATCATCACTTGCTGTTGTGCACCTTTTCCTGCCTTTACCAGTCTGGTTTTATAGTGACTGAGTCTCCTTATACCTCTTCGAAAATTTAGAAACTCCACCTTTGGTTAAGTTTCTACCAATTTTTCTTTTCTAATTTCTTCATAACTGAAGCCTTGTTCACTTAATAGTACTATTTTACATTGCTTTCTGGATGACCAGTCACCTCTTTGTGCCATTTCTTTAATTTTATTACATTTTACAAGCTCACTAAATAAAAGAACACAAAAAAAAAAAAAAAAAAAACCCAACTTGATAGAAATCACATAACACACTGACAAATGTTCTCCTCTCAGCTCCAATACATGACATCAATAGTTGAATCCTACTGTGACCTGATTGCCTCATTGCCAAAACAAGATGACACCTGATTGGCTCTCTAAACACTCATGCTCATTGGCTACATTCAAATGAAGGAAAGCTACTTCATATCAACCTAAGCAAGTTGTGCTTCCTTTTTCTGGTTATTTGGCTATAACTTTTCATAGAATACAGATAATTGAACAAACTTTGTTGCATTACATTTTTGATGAAATTATCTTTCCATTAATATATAATTTATGGCATTACTCCAAAAAAAAAGTGGTGTTATGAGCCATCAAACCCCATAAATACACTTTTTCCAAAAGGTTTCCACAATTTTGGCCACTACTGTATACAAAACACAATGTCTACATTAGACATTAATTTAGTTAAACATACTAACTGAAAGTTGAAGTGAAGATAAAGTTATAAACTGAATACATAGTCAAAACAACACTGAAGTGACCAGAAAGGCATATGACATATGAGTATTTAACATGGGTTACATTTCATGAAAGGCTGACATCAGCCACAAAACAAATTAGGATAGTGAAAACACCAATGCACAGATTACTGAATAAGAAGCTGTTCAGCATGTATGACTGTGTTAACAGTAAGTAATTATGTATATATAAAATGTGAAAAATATTACCTGTTTAACTCCTCCATACTTTACAGTATTAAGTTTATCCATATTCATATCCAGCAAGACATTTACATGTCCCTGAAGCTTGTACCACAAAAAATGGAGTTTCTCAGTATTGGTTTTTCCTTGTAGCTTATTCACAGTTTCCTGAAAAAGAGAGAGAGAGAAAGAGAGAAAAAATAACTTAACTGTATCTGTGTTACAAAAGATTACTGTTCAAATATGTCACACAAAACCATCACAGCTCAAATTTAAAAATAGAAAGCCCTGTACAGTCGAACCTTGATATGTCAAAATATTTTCATTTCCCCTCATGCGTAATAGAAAACTAATGTAAAACAAACTCGTTAACTCGAAATGTTTCTATCTCACTCTCGATATATCAAATTTTTCCCTTTGTCATCATTGAATTAAAAAAAAAAAAAAAAAAAAAAGAACTCCCAGAATATCCAAGAGTGTTTACCGTCACACAGAAAAAACTTGAAGCTGGTAGGAAACCTGATAGCAGCTCAAGCCCTCCGAGTTACCCTTTTAGCAACCCCCCTAACCCCTGACACAGGAGGAAGCATCAAGAAAAGTCGCAGTTGTTTAAATCACCTGGAATGGAGACAGTCGGTCGGGAAGTCGTGGGAACGCGAAGTGTTTAGTCTCAGCATCAATATATTATCCCCCCCCCCCGAGCCATCGCAACCAGGCCACCCAAGGAGGCGACTCACTGGGCAGCCAAAGCTTTCCTTCCATTCTTTCAATGGACGCCTATCTGAATGCCGCTAAAACAATGTCTACTAAACGTAAGTTGAATATTCTCTGGATAGCTGATAAAATGTGAGTCATAGAAGCTGTAGAGAAAGGTGGTAAAAAGAAAAGCGAGATCGCAAAATATTTCGAAATCCCTAGCAGTACTTTATCAACAATTCTGAAAAATAAAGAAAAGATTGTAAAAAGTTTTAATGACAACCATGGGAAAAGAGAAAGAAATTAGAAGCTCTGAATACCCGGATGTTGAAACATGCTTAATGAAATGGATTAGCAAATGCCATTCACAGAACTTGCCTCTTGGTGGAACTCTAGTAAAAGATAAAGCTGAAGATTTTGGAAAAAACTTGGGACACACAGATTTTAAAGCGAGTAATGGTTGGTTCGAGAACTTCAAGAAAAGAAACAACATAACTTTTCTGAAGATGTGTGGTGAAAGTACTAGCGTCGACCAAGAATTGTGCATGGACTGGAAAAAGAGAGTATTGTCACCAATCCTGGAAAAATACGATCCAAAAAATGTTTTCAATGCTGATGAGACAGGATTATTTTTTAAGTGTATGCCTGATAAAACTATGGCCATTAAAGGTGAAGCATGTCATGGTGGGAAGAGAAGCAAAGAAAGATTGACTTAGCTGTTTTGTGTTAATATGGATGGTTCTGAAAAGCTCGCACCTATTCTGATAGGTAAATCTGATAAACCCCGATGTTTTTCAGGAATCAAATCTTTTCCGATGACTTATTTAGCAAACAAAAAGGCTTGGACGACTGAAGAAATTTTCACTAATTGGTTTAAAAGAATCAGACAGAAAAATGTCTGGTGAACAGCGCAATATTGTTCTTTTCTTGGACTACTGTACAGCTCATAATAGGGTGCCTAAATTAAAATCTGTAAAAGTTGAGTTCATGCCACCAAACACAACTTCTGAATTGCAGCCTCTAGACCAAGGTATTATTCAGAGTTTTAAGGTAAAATATTGTCACAAAGTTGTACAAAAATGCATTGCTGACATTGATGAAGGAAGGAAAGTCAACTAACGTGGACATTTTGCAGGTGAAGCATATCTCTGACAGAGCTTGGAGGGACGTCACTGAAGAAACTATAGTTAATTGTTTCAAAAAGGCAGGATTCGTTCGAAATGCTGAAAATGGAAAGCAACCAGATAATCATTTCAGCGAAAATGAAGACAAACAACTGCTAAATGAAGACTGGCAACGTCTTTCTAAGGCATTACATATTGAAGAAAGTGGGACTTTTCAAGATTTTGTTGTAGTTGATGGAAATGTTGCATTGACTAAGGGAATTAAGTGACAAAGATATTATTGCTGAAGTAAGTTGTATCAGAGGAAGAAGATGAAATTGAGGAATCACCTTTACCAAAAGTGACTTGCCGAGAAGCTAAGTCATTAATAGAAAAACTTCGAAATTTCGTCGAGTCAATGCCGAATATGACGCCAGAGACTTTCCATGCCCTTGCCCAATTGGAAAATGTGATTGAACAATCCAGTATCTGTGACCAAATTGTTATAGATGACTATTTTGAAAAGTGAAGAAATGTAAGATTACATTTTTGTATTTACTATACATGTACATACAGTACTACGTGTACGTATAACATAGTACTGTACTGTACATACTACTGTATAATAAAATGTATATCCAGTCATTTCAAGCTTTGCTTTATTGGTTATCAGCATTTTCGTGGATAATACTGTACATACCCAATTCTCTATCTGCAAGATAAGGTAAGTGATTTTTTAAAAATTTGTAAAAAATACAGAACATATTCTTTTATGAAATTTTGAAAAATTTTGATATTTTGAATTTTCGGTAACTCGAATCTTTTCTGTACTCCCTTCCAGTTTGACTGTATTATAATTTACTTAAAATTTTATGAAAACATATCTTTGTATTATTTATATTAATTAAAAAACAAAAACCTTTCTGTTTGTAGGGGAAATGGCCCACACAGGGTTAATAAAGAGCCATATGCATGGCATGATTTTAAGTAAAAAATTGCATACAAAATCACAGTCATGAATAGCTCTACATGCAGCTAAAAGTTTTTGCAATAACTTATACCATAAAATTGTGTTAATGGATAGATTTGGGGCAGGATAAGCAGACAAAAAGAAAGCATATGCAAGGTACCTTCTGACATATCATTTAAACACTTGCACTTTTACAGATATGTTAAAAATACATATTTCTGAAAGTCTTGTGAGCTTTCCACAGTTATAAAAGAAGTGGGTATTTTTCATAATTATGTCCTTCTGCAGTTTAAGACATATTACATAACTGCCAACTTTATTTTTTTTTAAAACAGCAAATTTTTGCATCATGGCATTTTTACCTATATTTTAATGTCATGCACCGAGATGTTGATAAGTTCTTGGCCTCATCAAGAAGGAAATGGGCTAGAGTCATGAAACTTACAGGTTATTCCACATATTTACCCTGAAGTTCAATACACTTGGCACAGCATTTCTGGAGTTCCTTTAACTCTTCCAAAAAAATTTCTGAAGTCTGATCACTGAAATACTGCTCTGCTGCTGATATCACCTCCAAGTCATTCAAAAAATGCTTCCCTTTCAAACTTTTTTAATGTTTGGGAACAGGAAATAATCTGATGGAGCAAGGTCTGGTGAGTAGGGTGGATGGTCCATGCACTTAAACCACAGATCCTTCAAAACATTCATTGTCAACATCCACAACAGATGAACAAATCCCCATTGTCAAAGAAATTGTGAAAAATGACCATTGAAAAACTGTTGCAGCGATTGCAGAAGTTGCAGGCATCTCAGTTGGAAGCTGCCATGCCATTTTAACAGAGAAACTTGGCATGCATCACGTTTGCCAACAAATTGTTCCCAAAAACCTGACATAAGAAAAAAGGGATGAGTGCATGCAAGTTTGCGAGGATAACATTGATGCAGGACTCAGATCCCGATCTCCTGAATCGATTGATCACTGGCGATGAGACTTCGTGCTTTCTGTATGACCCCCAATACAACTGACAGTCAAAAGTGTGGAAATCACCGTCGACAGCACGACCAAAAAAGTTAAAGGCTGACCACTCCAAAGGAAAGGTATTGTTAACAGTTTTCTTCGATTGCAAGAGGGTCGTACACAAAGGATTTCTTCAACATGGGCATACAGTCACTAAAGAAGAGTACGTCAACGTCCTGAAACGTCTCTGAGAATCAGTGAGATGTAAGCGACCCGATCTTTGGAAGACCAACTCATGGGTTCTCCATCACGATAATGTGCCGGCTCACAGATCCCTCCTTGGTGTCCGATTACCGGTCCAAACATCACATTCCCATTCTTCCACAACCAGTGTATTCCCCTGATCTCGCCCCATGTGACTTTTTCCGCGAATGAAGAATTTGCTTAAGGGGCTACACTTCTCAAGTTCCCAAGAAGTGCAACGAGCTGTGACAGAGGCACTAGAGGATGTGGCAAAAGAAGGCTTGCAATCTGCATTTAAATCTTTGTATGAGCACTGGCAAAAATGCATAGTTGCACAGGGTAACTACTTCGAAGGAAACACTGTATAAACAGGTATTATCTGTACTCATTCTTTTTTAATATGGAAATTTTCGGAACTTTTTGAACATACTGGTAGGATGCAGGGTTAAGAATCCCGGGCACTGGAACTAGGGTGCCCAGCCCAACCTACGAAAAACAACCCCAGGGCATGATACCTCCTCTGCCTAACTTCACGCTTGGTACAACACAGTCGAACAGATAGCGCTCACCTGACATTCTTCCCCATCAAGACTCTTCCATCAGACTGCCAGATTGTATAGCATGACTCATCACTCCAGAAAATGCGTTTTCACTGCCAGTCCACAAGTGCTGAGCTTTACACAGATCTAACAGAGGCCTGGCATTGTTCTTGTTAATGTTAGGCTTGTGTATGGCTGCTCAGCCATGGAAATCCATTCCTTTCAGCTCTTAGGCATTGCTTCCAGAGCCATTTTTTGAAACTCAGTGGTGAATGTTGCAACCGAGGACAGGTAATTTTGTCGAACCACCGGCTTCAGCACTCAGCAGTCCTGCTCTGTCATTTTATGTGGCCTACCAGGTCGTGATTGCGCTGTTGTTGCTCCCAAGCATTTTCACTTCACAATTACATCACTTACAATTGATACAAGCAGGTGCAGCTAATCAAAAAATTTCCCAAATGACTGGTTGCTAAGATGGCGCCTTATGACCGTGCCATGCTGAAAGTCACTGAGCTCTGCTGTATGGCTCATCCTATTTACTATTCATGTTTACAAGTCTATGATGTTACTCAGGCGACATGCATCTTTTTATACTGGTAAGGACTAAGTATGTGACATATATGGGCAAATCCACTACTCAGAATGAGTGTCCGGATCAACTTTTGATCATAGTTGTACATTGAACATCATGCATGCAGAGACCGACTTAAAACAGTTTGGGGCCCTAGGCAAGAAGTTTTCACAGGGGTCTCAGTATCCCATGCTGTGTGCATGCATGTATAATTGAAGATGGTCTCGGGAGCCTTAGTCTGAGCTTCCTGCAGTTTTATTCCAAACCAGCTGGATGCAGATCTGCAGAAAGTGTATATTTCGTGTGGGATAATTTCACAGATGTGTTGGGCTCGATTTACACCTCAGTATCAAGTGACACAATGCAAAACCAAGAGATGATTAACCAATCACAATCAGTTATTTCAAGATTGGTTATTTCTCTCTTGTTGTGTTGCTTGATGCTGAGGTGTAAAGCTAGCACTAATTTCAGTTTTTTCTTTAATTCGGAATAGTGGTGATTACGCATTTCATCACCTGTAGCCAGTCACTGAATTAAGTATTATGAAAGGGGAAGCTTGTGATATTTTGGGGGTCCCCTCAAAGGTCAGGGCCCTGGGCATGTGCTCTGATTGCCCTCCCGTAAAATCATGCCCAGCATGCATGAGCACAATGCTCAAACATTTTCAGTTATATATACCATCTCATACATCACCTGGATATCATCTCTGATATCCCCAAGGTGACACAGAAGAGTTTTCCATGCACTTTTATAAGGTTCTTATCTGTAACCATATGTAATTTTATGTGGCATTTAAATATTCAGAACAGCTACAAATGGGCATCTGCAAACTGGAAAAAAATTTTCATGTGTGTAAATATTTAAAAATGTCAAATACAAAAATTTTCCTTGAGATTCGAAAATTCCTACGAACATGATTCAAATATTAAGGCATATTTTTCTTCACCTATTATATCTATATCTAAAGTGCACAAGCTGAAATAAAACTTCATTTATCATCATGGTGTGTGTGTGTGTGAGTGAGTGAGTGAGTGAGAGAGAGAGAGAACAATGCATGTATAATAAACAGACGAATTATTGAGAGATGAATCTTCATAAAGAAATTATTCTTGATGTCTTCATCACATGGCACTTGTGCCAAAAAAGACATTCAAAAAATTTATTTGGTGCGTTGAACATTTATTTATACCAGCTCAAACATTTTATCTGATCCAAAAACTAATAATAATTAGCAAAATCTGAAAATAAAATAATTAGCACATCAGCACAGAAGGAATAAACCTACCTTTTCACCATCAGTAAGGTCAGCATTCTTCATTAATAGCAGCAGGGTTTTTAAAAGAAAGCTATCCTGTAATATCTCTTTCAAAGAAGCTGTCTTGGTATTCATAAGTTTCTTTCCTCTTACCACATTTATCTGTAAAAGTGCATAGAAGTGTTCAATATTCACTGCTAAAATTCTCATTACATTTGTGTACAATTTGAGCTCATGTTTTTGTACAAGCAAGAGATGGCACTAGACTCAGGTATAATTAGCACATCTTTTGAATGTAAAAAGAAAAGAAAAGAAAAAAAGAACTGCCTTCAGTCACATGTAGATTGGCAAAATTCAAACCTGATGGAGACAGAAGACTATTTTGTGATTTTCCAATGAAATTGCACACTAGTGTCATACAATCATAGCATTGAACTCATACATTTTTTTTTACAATATTTGTTCTAAAAGAGAAGTCATGAAAGTTCTCCTATACTTTGAGTTGTTTGATTAAAACACAGTTGTTTGTGACACTGTTCTTTAATGCTTGTTAAATGCTCTACAAAGCATTCTGACGATGAAGAGCAAAACGAAAGTAGTTATGAACAAATAATGGGGTGTGTGTGTGAGAGAGAGAGAGAGAGAGAGTGGGGGGTGGGGGAAACATGCATGAATAATAAACATTAGAAATTGACATAAGAACTCAGGTAAGGTAATCTTTTGTGAGTACACAGAACACAAAAAACATGTGAAGATCTACTTCCTTCCCAATCACTTATGTTTTATTGTCCATATTCTTCCAATGTATGTATGTGCTGTTCCACCTTAAATAAAGAGAGATAGATGGGCAGATAATAGACAGTCTTGGGGGAAATCTTCAGCCAGAAGCAGATTTACAGTAGTTGATAAAACATAATATAAATACATATACACTGCTAGCCACCCAAAATGCAACACTAAGAAGGACACGAGATAGCAAAGCCAGATTTACTGGATACATAACAACAGATACAAAGATGAAACGATTGAGCTTACAGGCCCGTGCGACCTGCGGAACACACAGACATCAATAGTTCGTGTGGCGCCCATGGCTGGCAATATCAGCCGCTACACGCTGCAGCATCGAACAAAAGAGGCTTTGGATGTGGGCTTGGGGTATGTCGGTCCGAGCTGCTTCCACACGTTGCCACAGTTCGTCAGGTGTAGCCGCGGGTGGTGCTTGCCGGGCCACTCGGTTGCCGATCAGTGACCAGACATGTTCGATGGGCGACATATCGAGAGAACAGGCGGGCCACGGCAGCAGTGACACCTGGTGGGCTGTGAAGAATTGTTGCAAAATGCGTGCCACTTGCGGGTGCACATTGACCTGTTGAAATGTGGCCGCTGGCAGGTCCTGCAGGTAAGGGAGGACTACAGGCTCCAAAATGTCAGAGATGTAGCGGTGGCTGTTGAGTGTACCGCCGATGCATACCAGAGGGGTGCGGGTGCAGTTCCGGACAATTCGTCCAACGACGATTGGTCCAATGCTGATTCGTCCAAAGGGATTATTGGTCCAATGCCGATTGGTCCAATGTCCGATTCGTCTAATGGTACGATTGGTCCAATGCCGATTCGTCCAATGGTACGATTGGTCTAACGCCGATTCGTCCAATGGTATCATCTTACCAACGATAAACTTTTTCATTTTCCAGAAAGGAATAATAATTTAAATTATTCTCCTCTTTATATCCTTTTGAAAGATAATTTCCGTATATTTAGTAATTGTAAACATTTTACATAAACCTGGTAAAAGGCACTCAATGGAGCATTTCTCAGCTGTTTGCAAAGCACCTAGGACACGGGCATTTTTTGAAGATTTTAATTTACAACCAAGATATTTGGTACTTGTTAAATATGTCATAAAACCTAATAAAAGGCACTCATCCTATCATTTCTCAGGTCTTTACGAGGCACCTAGGCCCCCGGGCCTTTTTAGAAGATTTTAAGTTACAACCAAGATATTTGGTATTTGCAAACATTCTATAAAACCTTATAAAAGGCACTCATCGTATCATTCCTCAGGTCTTTACGAGGCACCTAGGCCTCGGGCCTTTTTAAAAGATTTTAAGTCACAACCTAGATATTTGGTATTTGTACACATTTTATAAAACCTTATAAAAGGTACTCAACGAATCATTTCTCAGCTATCTACCAGACACCTAGGTCACGGGCCTTTTTAGAAGATTTTAAGTTACAACCTAGATATTTGTAAAAATTTTATGAAACTTTATAAAAGGCATTCATTCATCGTATCATTTCTGAGGTCTTTGCAAGGCACCTAGGCCACAGGCCATTTTAGAAGATTTTAAGTTACAACCTAGATATTTGGTATTTGTAAATATTTTATAAAACTTTATAAAAGGCACTCATCGTATCATTTTTGAGGTATTTGCTAGGCACCTAGGCTGCGGGCCTATGAATTAATATTTCGAGCCTTAAATAAAAGCGCAATATTATTAACTTGATTTAATATGCAAACGTTATGAATATGACATCGGAAGAATAAAAATTCCTAAAAAGGCCTAGGCCTAGAGCCTATGAATTAATATTTCGTGACTAAATAAAAGCTTAATATTATTAACTTGATTTGATATGTAATCGTTATGAATCTGACATCGGTAGAATTAAAACTGTTAAAAAGCCTAGGCCTAGGGCCTATGAATTAATAATTCGTGTTTAAGTAAAAGCGCAATATTATTAACTTGATTTAATATGTAAACGTTATGAATATGACATCGCTGGAATAAAAACTGTTGAAAAGGCCACTGTCCAAACTCAGACCAGTTGTTTCCATTGGGCAGTTGTCGGAAAACCCCACTGCATTCTACAAACAGAAACGGAACACTAGTATTTTATATTATTTCATGCAAAAGAGAAACATTGAAGTTGATAGAACGGCTCGTACATCAGTAACTTCATACGGCAGCAAGGACAGTATAACAAGAAAACGTGATTCAAAAAAAAAAAAAAAGAAAGAAAGAAATCTGTAACCACAATATTACGCATGAAATGTAACATTATTTTACATTCTTTGGACTACCAGTACTTTCGTATAACATCGGAGATAGAATCAGAACAGATGAGACTTTTATAGCACTTTGGACACATAGAGGACGGAATTGGACCAATCGTCCATTGGACGAATCGGCATTGGATCAATCATCCCATTGGACAAATCGTACCTTTGGACCAATTATCCATTGGACGAATAAGGTATTGGACCAATCGTCGTTGGATGAATCGTACCAGACCCGTGCGAGTGTCATATCCAATTGCACCCCAAACCATAATGCCAGGCAACGGACCAGTATGGCGATGCATAATGCAGGCGTCATACAGTCTCAAGCCGCGGTGCCGCCACACGCAGATCTGACCATCGTGGTGTCGTAGGCAGAAGCAGTATTTTTCAGAGAGGACAATGTCATGCTATTTCGTAGTCCAGGTGTGGCGTTCAATGGCCCACTGCTGCCGCACTCACCGGGTGGTGTAACGTCAATGGTAATCGGAGCAATGGCCGCCGTGCGACAATTCCCCGCTCCTGAAGACAACGTCGAATGGTACGTGCTGACACAGGTTGTTGCGAAACACACCTTAATTATTGCGCAAAAGTTAGTGACGTGGCGGGGTGAGCCGTCGATGCCCGCCGCACGACATGCCGGTCCTCTCGTTTAGTGGTGTGCCGCGGCTGCAGCAATCGCTCACGTCGGTCCGTCCGTCCCTCTTGTACCCACCGAATCCATACTCGCCTCACTGTGGCTGAATGTCGTCCAACACGGGCGGCGATGTCTCAGTACGATAAACCACTGTCGCAATAAGCCACTATTCGTCCTCTGTCAAACTCCGAAACGTGCTGGAATGACTGCCGTATTCTGCGATGAGGCATCAGGAAGCTTCCCACGCACAGGTTCGGCAGCACAACACACTTCCACTACTTACACTCCGCCTTCTGTGCACCCTTGTTATAGTGCTTCTCGGTGGCGTGCCGGACACACATGATTTGCATATGCCCTGCAATGCTAATCGTTTGCAAGTCCTCTCACGGGCGATGCATGCTGCGAATCTCAGGCCAATCGGATGCTTCCTTTTTGGTGTTGCATTTTGGGTGGCCAGCAGTGTATATGTACAGTGGAACCCAATGTATACATTTCTTATTTATATACAGTGGAACCCAGTTTATACATTCTTCTGTGTATACAGAGGAACCCAGTTTATACATTTCTTATTTATATACAATGGAACCCAGTTTATACATTTCTTATTTATATACAATGGAACCCAGTTTATACATTTCTTATTTATATGTGTTTCTCATTTACATGTAAAGCAAACATATCCAGTCCAAAAATTCTAAAATACAATGTTTCAACTTAAAAGTTTTTAAAAATTAAAAATTAATGAATTTTAAACCATGTTAACATATACATATTTTTATAATATACTACATCATATCTTCTTGTGTAAAAAATATCAATCACAAATAAATTAGTATCAGACTTGCCAACCTTCAAAATCTGAAAATTGGGAGATTTTTACAGCTGATAAAATCACAGGAGCACTATTTTTTTATCGACATTTTCCAGACGTAGGAATAATTTTCCCGAAGTAGTATTATTGGTCCACTAAAAGTTCTGGAGAAAAAAACAGACTGAAATTTGTTTTCAGGTACGTCAATTTCGCAAGCTAATGAAAACGTAAAATGGCCCGCATGTTGTTATTTTTACGAATCAAATAGCAGCTAACTGTTTTTCATTTCTTCTTTAGGTTGTGCATGAAGGCGACAAAAAGCATTGTACTGACATCACCTTTCATTACGAGGCAAGGCCAACAGTAACTACTCTCTCCTGTTAAGTGAATTCACCGCCACTCAACTGTCTATCATCACTTAGAATGCACACAGCTTTGTTGAGCTGAGGGATTCAAAGAAAAAAACTGCATGGAGCGTGTCATCCAATTTCTGCACGAGCTGTACAAATGAAATTCCATATAAATGAATTTTTGTCCCATTTCAATACACATCCAGATCATATAGTGTCATTTCCATGCATGGATGTGATGATCCGTAAGCAGTGAGATAAAGACAGAGGATCAGGAGCATACTGATTGCCCTTGCAACTCCCTTCCTCCCCACTTTTATAGGTTCATGGCTATCAGAACTTCTAGCTTCAAGAAAAGATTTTACTAAATCGTTCGTGGAAACTTCATACGAAACTGGTTAAAGAAATAGCCCAGAATTTTTTACGATAGCTTCGAATGAAATATTAAAAAGAAAAGCAATTTTTTTTCCACAGTTTTGAAACTAAACATCTGAGGCAAATGCTAAATTCTGTAAAGATGGAGTTAAATGGACAGGCGCCTATTGGCTGATGAAAACAATGAATGGTGATCTCTATGACATCGGAGAAATTTGGCAGGGGATCAGCATTTGCTTTAGTTCTTAGATTTCCCATATCCGATACCAGGCGCAGTGAAACTATACAGAAATGGAACTAACTGATTTGTTATGTACAGAAATGTGACAATTCTTTTGTACAGAAATGTGACAATTCTTTTGTACAGAAATGGCATGTACAGAAGTGGGAGACAATCGCAAGAAGGCAGGGCAGCGCCTATTTGTTAATGAATTACTGACCCTCCACAGCATTCTAGTGACAGAGCGGGTGAGCTCTTTGCTGAAGGTGTCGTATGACAATCAGACTGGGAGAAAAAATTTTAAAGCACATTTTTTCCGATTTTTAATATAAGTGAGTGAAATTTTTGCAGTGTTACAGCATAAAATTTATTTTCAATTTTCGCCAGAACCCATTGAAAACTTTAGAAGTTATGCATTAATTTTTTTTTAATTTTTATTACTATGTACAATTAACCACTTTTTTTTTTTTAAATAACTCTGTAGTTTTTTCCTTTAAAGCTTTTCTATCTTTCCAAACCACAGTTTGAAGAAGCGCTTATTTACCATTTTAGAGAAACATGAAGTTCATTATTATTGTATTTTCAGAAAAAGCTTTATTTATAGTATATAGCATTTGTCATCAAGATACTTTTTACCTCATTTGCACATCATTACTACGAAACGGAATAAACAAAGACAGCTGTATCTGTCAAAACAAATGTGGAAGTATCAAGCTTTTTTTCTTTGTTTTTTGGTTGGAGGTTTAACGATTACCATGAGCAACTCAATGGGATATAAGCAGTAGCCCATCCCTATTTAAGGGCCACTAGTTCCAGCGAAAGGAGAGAGCCAGTGGCGTAAGACAAATACAACATCCATGCCACACCGGGATTCAAGACCGGACCCATCTCGGACGATTGGTCGAAAGCCAGAGCTTAGACCACTGCACAACCGGGGGCAGCTTTCTTTTTGCAGATATGAGGAGAGGGAAAGTACAAAACTGATGACTGTAAGCAACCTTGCATCAATACAGAAAGAAAAAGATTTCACAGGTGGTTTGATATCTTTTTCTTCTGTGTTGATCTGATCCAAGGCAGTGGTTGATGGAATTTCGACCATTTGGTATTTGCACACATTATCAGTGAAACTGCTAATGTGTACAAATACCAAATGGTCAAATTCTCCCGAGTTTCACTGATAACAGCTAATTATCAGTGAAACTCAGGAGAATTTGACATTCGTCCGGAGGGCAGAAGGAAGAGCTGAAAATCCGAAGTCTTCTTCCTAAATATGGAAAGTAGGCATGTCTGTAGTAGTAATACTTTGTATACTATGTGAATAGATGATATGTACTACACTGCTGGCCACCCAAAATGCAACACCAAGAAGGAAGCATCCGATTGGCCTGAAATTTGCAGCATGCGTCCACCGCAAGAGGACATGCAAACGATTAGCATTGCAGGGCATACGCAAATCATGTGTGCCCGGCACGTCACCAAGCAGCACTATAAGAAAGGTACACAGAAGGCGGAGTGTAAGGAGTGCAAGTAGTGGAAGTGTGTTGTGCTGTCGGACATGTGCGTGGGAAGCTTCCTGATGCCTCGTCGCAGAATACGGCAGTCATTCCAGCACGTTTCGGAGTTCGACAGAGGACGAATAGTGGCTCATCGCGACAGCAGTTTATCGTACCAAGACATCGCCGCCCGTGTGGGACGTTATCCAGCCACAGTGAGGCAAGTGTGGATTAGGTGGGTGCAGGAGGGACGGACGGACCGATGTGAGCGATTGCTGCAGCCGCAGCACACCACCGAACGAGAGGACCGGCATGTTGTGCAGCGGGAATTGACGGCTCCCCCACCACATCACGAACGTTAGCGCAATAATTAGGGTGTGTTGCGCAACAACCTGTGTCAGCACGTACCACTCGACGTCGTCTGCAGGAGCGGGAACTTGTCACACGCCGCCCATTGCTCCGATAACCACTGACGTTACACCAGCGGCGAGTGCTGTGGCAGTGGGGCCGTTGATTGCCGCACCTGGACTACGGAATGGCACAACCTTTTCTTCTCCGACGAATCCCACTTCTGCCTGCAACACCACGATGTTCGGATCCGCATGTGGTGGCACCGCGGCGAGAGACTGTATGACGCCTGCATTATGCATCGCCATACCGGTCCGTCGCCTGGCGTTATAGTTTGGGACGTAATTGGATATGACACCCGCACTCCTCTGGTACGCATTGCCGGTACACTCAACAGCCACCGCTACATCTCCGACGTTTTGGAGCCCGTAGTCCTCCCTTACCTGCAGGACCTACCAGTGGCCACGTTTCAACAGGACAACGCGCGCCTACTTGTGGCAAGCATCGTGCAACAATTCTTCACTGCCCACCAGGTGTCACTGCTGCCGTGGCCAGCCTGTTCTCCCGATATGTCGCCCATCGAACACGTCTGGTCGCTAAACGGCAACGTGTGGAGCAGCCTGGACCGACATACCCCAAGCCCACATCCAAAGCCTCTTTCGTTCGATGCCGTGGCGTGTAGCAGCCGTTATTGCCAGCCATGGGGGCCACACAAACTATTGATGTCTGCGTGTTCCGCAAGACGCACAGGCCTGTAAGTTTAATCGTTTCATCTTTGTATCTGTTGTTATGCTTCCAGTAAATCTGGCTTTGCTATCTCGTGTCCTTCTTAGTGTTGCATTTTGGGTGGCCAGCATTGTACATACTGTATTTACAAGTACTGTATTTCTATGCAGTGTGACTGAAATCAATAGAGCTAAAAAAAAAAAAAAAGTTGTGAAAAAAAGGTATAACTGAAAATACTAGTACACTAGAACATTAAAAAATACTATATATTATGTATGTAGTACTTAGTATAATAATAACACAAACAGCTACGTCATACGTTGCAAAAGAATAATGTGCTGCAACCTAGGGATGGAAACGAGCCCTGCTTCATTCATTCGTTTTTTCAATTATATGTTACTTTTGTGTGGTCCCTTGAAAAGCTGAAAAGCGTATAAATGGGATTTCACTGTATATGCAGGGGTCACACTGTCATCACCAATTTTGCCAATGGAAGAAATAAAAAAACAATTGGGGATAATATTAAAAATACAGAAGAAAAAAAAAGCAGCTGACGAAACAGACACTTTTAGATAAAACTTGACCTTGTCTTTGAGAAAATTCCCTGAAGAATAATAAATTGATGGCTGTTGAAATTGATGGGTATTTGTCTGTGTAGTTGTGCAACCCTCGTGACACATGCAGATAAAGTGAGGGGTTAACACACCTATTTGCACAAATCACCTTCAAGCCCATTCATTGCCTAAAATCAGAACTCCTGTGACCAACTGCTTACAGAAGAGCATAAAGCATGCTTCCAGATGGATGGTGATGCACCTGCATGCTTGTGTTGCCACGGAAATTCTTCCAATTTCGGGCACATTGTTTCAGGTAAAGAAATACCCAAATTCAAGATTTAATTACCCAATTAATTATGTTAATCGATTAATAATTTTAATTAGAATAATTCCCGATTGGGTTGGCAGGGGGTATTATCCCACCCCAGGAAGCGAAGATTTTGCTGTTTTCTCTCTTTCCCTTTGCTTGAGAAGATCGGAAGGCAGACACCAAGCCAGATGCAAAGTTCTGAAAACGTAATGAAAGGTATTTTCATTGCCAGGCATTTGCAAAGAACAAGCACAGCGGTTAGCATAGGGATTACATACTATAGCCTCAGCTAAGAATAGCCCACAGCGGTGACTACGCAGCGCAAGCTCGCAATAGAAGCCCTGCCTAAACCTGGTCGTCAAAAAGCAAAACTTATGTAGGCCTAATAAGTGTCGCCCAGTCTCCGTGTCAGGGAATATAACTCAGACAGGAGTGTGTGAATTCAATATCCAATCGTACTTCAAGATTTAGAAAGGTATTTCCGGATACTCTGATAACTCCGACGAAACAGGGTGCTAGTTAGGGCCAAATAAATTCTTAAAGGGCTGAGCTCAGCAAATGGTCAGCTAGCCAGAAGAATGTCTGCTCAAAATAGCCAGTGGTCATCTGCCAGAGGACCCCTCCCCCTCAGGAACCAATGGAGGCCACGGTGACACCTCCAGGGGGTAAGAACATGCCTAGGATCACAGCAGAAGTGAAACCAATGAAGAAAATAATAGGGAAAATATTGGAGAAATCAAGAACTAGAAAATTACTAAGTATGTTAGGTACCAGTAAGGATGCAGGAAGAAACTATGAAAAATTGTTAGGAGTGAGAGGCAGTGAAGAAGATGCTATTTTGTAAGGCACAGGGGAAAAGGTTCTCAAAAGTGTTAGGAGAAGAAATTTTAGAAGTATCGAAAGCTCCCGGATTGCATTTTTATCCACAGAGGATACCAGCCCTGTCTCATGGATGTAAGAAGGAAACACTACTGGAGGTGAAGTCCCATCATCACCTCAAGGACCGAGAGGATTCATGGTAAGACATCTTCCAAACATGCAATCCCTTGCATGTCAAAGTAATTTATGAAATCTGAAACTGAAATAATATTGCTCACCTCAAACTAGTTGGATTGCTAGGAAATGGTTAGACTATTAACCTTAGGCTTTACTTTAACACACAAAAAAATGTTAAATATCAGCAGAAATAAAAAGCTCAAATGTGACGATTCTGGAAAAGCAATTGCTTTACTTTTATTAAGTGTGTCACTTCAAGCTGCAAGTTAAAAAAAAAAAAAAAAAAAGTAACCCAAGAGAAACTAAAAAATCTACTATTTTGCAGCCTGAACCAAATGTTGCCATCCTTTATCTCCTATCCTAGTGCAAACTGCATCTGTCACTCCTGTAGAAGAAATTAAGTTGAAGTCTGCCACAGGTATCCGTAACAACCCTGACATTGATCCTTTCAAGAACTGTGGTACCTCAGAAGAGATTAGTTAGTTACAATGCCAAAGTCAAATATGCATATTGCACTACATGCCAAGAAACAAAGTTGCAAAGTAGTTTTCTTTAACTAGGTCGCAATGCACTTAAGCTTGATACAACACAAAAACATGAAAATGCAAAACACAATTTCTCATCATACAAGGCAGTGTAGTTATTAAGAAAAAAGGTAAATTTAAAGGAAGCAACTGCTAAATTTTTCAGTAAACAATCATCTGAACTATGAAAATCTTAACTTATTTTTTTTCCAGAACATAGCTTTTTATTCATTGTTATCCCCACTTCTGTACATTGGTTTAAGAGTGTGTATCTTCAGAAATTTTGCATTGACATGCATAAATCATACACAAAAAAGAAATGCACCATGCAATGAGTCAAGCACTACAGGATGAAGAGAAAGCTAAAGTTGATGGGGCTGATTATTTCTCTATTAAAATTGATGAATCCGCAAGTTGTAGTACTTCACAAAACTTAGCTGTCAAAAATAGATATGCTTCAAATGGAATTCTTGAAGCACATTTCATTCAACTAGTGCAACTTTCAAATTCTAATGCTACCAGTATCCATGAAAAGTATTGAATATCATTCTGGAATATGGCATGCCACTATCAAAACTGATAAGTATTGCAACAGATGGTGAGATACCTACCAATTTTGATAAGGACTGAAGAGCCAAACCTGACTCACAGAGGATTAATGTATTTTCAATTCAATTTCTATGAGAGATACCATTTTGAAATTTTGAACTCACTCACTAAGTTGTTGTTGTTGTTGGTTTTTTTTCCTTCGAATGAGTTTTCATTTTATTTTTAAATCAATTTAATAGATGGGTAATTAAGTTGGTGATGGAGTGGTTACAAGCTTTTAAAACAAAGAGCAGACAGATATGGCACCACAACATTTAGGGCAATTCATTAAGTTAACACTCAGAACCATGATAAAGTGTGCATTAAATTTTACCACATCAACTAGTACAAAAACACTTCCCAACTTTGTTATACTTATGTAAGATTAAATACTTACAGGTCTGAATCTCACAGGAGGCACTATAACTACTTCAGTGAAAAATACATCCATTGGATTTGTATGGGTTTCTTCAGCACCACGAAGAATCCCAAAGAGCCTGCCTAAAAGGATTCCATCTTTATGCCATAAAGCATGCAAGTGTTCCTTTGCTTCCTTGGCTGTAAGATCAACATTACCAGCAGAATCTTTCAAAGATTCTAAATTATCAATGTCATCTTCTTCTACACTCTTTTCCTGTTTTATCCTAAAATATAATAAAAAAAATTAAGTACATAGGTTTTGTTGAACCTACAAAACTGATAAACAGCATTCTCAACAATTTAATTCAAAAACAAGACTTACAAAATACATAATGAGAAGATTTTTATTTAATAACTGGCCATTACAGGAGGAACCTGACAACAAAATTTAAGGATTTTTAAGGTGGCAAACACAATAGCCATTGTTTTGCATACTGTTCAATATGTAACTTAACATCAGAAAATTTGAAAAATACATAGCCCTGGAGCGGGAATCAAACCCACATCTCCTGATTTCCATTCAAGCATGCTATAATCCATTACACTACCAAGGATGACAAAGTCGCAAGCATCTGAGTATTAAGAATCAGAACATTCTCTGAATTTTGCCAGTTGAAGCAAATTCTTCTTCCTCGTAGCATTTCTTAAATCACCAGTGTTTCAAACATGGAGACTGTAGAAGAACATTCTTTGCATTTTTTCCACAATCTCCAACAAAAAATTTTTAGATAAATTTTTTTCTCCAAATTTTTTTACTTTTCTCAACTTTTTTTTTCTCCAACAAAATATAGTTTGAAAAAAAAAACATTTTTTCCACAATCTCCAATAAAATTTAAATTCTTTGTGTAAACATTGAAACAATTTCTAATCATTGATAACAGGCTTTGATAAAAATTTAGAGGTCAGAAACTTCTGAAAAGAACTCACAAAATATGAAGAATGGAAAGTTCTTCAAATCAAAATAGAATTAAAATATCTTAATCTCAGTAAAGCCTGTGAGTAAGGGCTTTAGTTTAGGTATCACAATTAGACACAATGAAGTCTGGCTGTACACTGGGTACTAAAAACTGGCCAGTGTACAGTCAGACTCCCACTACTTAGGGAATAACACTATTATATCTTAAGGGTTGTTCAATAAGTAGTGAGACTCTCTGGCTGGAGTGCATTTGCGCTTCCTAATTTCGTCACTGTGTGGCACTAGTGCACAGGCAATTTAAAGGCTATGCAACTGCATTGCAGCTTGTTTGTTACAGAAGCCATGTAACGTGCTGGACCAATTTTATTTAGTGTTCTCCCTAGTATTTTTTACAGCCAGGCGGCAAGAAGTTTTAGCTGGGTGGTACTATTAAAAAAAAACCTTCCCCAATCGGAAAAAAAAAATGTTTTCCTTAACATTATTATTCTTATTAAACATCTTTAGTGGTGTGATAGGCATTAGTGTAACATAACATGATAAAGTTAGAAAATTGCACAAAAATGATTTTAAAATGAGTATTTACTAACAAATCATATTCGACATAGATTTCTTTTTCTTTTCTTTCTTAATGACAACCGTGAGCAACTCAATAGGTTTAATTAATTTAAAGTTTAACGACAACCGTGAGCAACTTAATAGGCTATAAGCAGTCGCTTGTCCTAATTTAGGGCAACTGGTTCCAGAGAAGGGAGAGAACCAGTGCTGTAAGACAAACACAACATCTATGCCTCGCCGGGATTCGAACCTGGACCCTTCTCGGAGAAATGGTGGTCATAAGTCAGCGCTTAGACCACTGCACCACCAGGGTGGTGACACAGATTTCAGCCAGTTTTCATCAACACTGATGGTGTGTGTGGGAATAAGCAGAGTTGCATAAAAATAAAATGTATCTGCGTACACAACCATTGAAACAGAAAACTTGCTGAAAACCTGCGAATCACGATAACAATGGAACAAGATAATTTAAAGAAAAATTAATATAACAGTAAATAATTATTAGAACATTACAGATTCCAGAGAGGACAAAAGTACATTACGACTGAATCCGCAAAAATGAGTGTAAAATGGACCTTAAGGTGAAAACTTTAAAATTTTGGACTGTGAACCTCAAAAACAAGAGACTAATTAAAGAAAGTTTTTATATCTAGAAAAGCAGTTCCGTTAATGAACCTTCAAAAATTATATATAGCATTTTCAACAACTTAATTCAAAAATAGTACTTATAAAATACATAAGGAAAAGATTTTATTTTAATAACCGGCAACTGCAAGAGTAACCTGGCAATAAAATTTAAAAAATCTTTCTGTGTAAACGAAACTTTTGTTACAGTTCCTATATATTGAGAACAGGCCTTGATAAAATCAAGAGGCCAGAAACGTCTGCAAAAACAAAAGAACTTTCTATCAAAAGATGTGAAAAATAGTTGAACATTCTCATGTTAAGATAGAATTAAATATATTAATCTTAGTAAAGCCTTGAGTAAGTGTTTTAATTGCTGTAATAACATTTTTATTTTTTTAATCTACAAGCAAAAACTATCTGCAAAATCTGCTAATAATTTGCAAACTATCCACGCACTGCGTACGCATGTACGTCTGTATTCTAAGACTCTGGGAATAAGTTTTTCATTCTTACTATTATGTGCATTGTGAAAACATTCATTAAAGGAAATATAGCCCGGCGGCAGACAAAATCAAATGGGCGGGTCGCCCAGTAAAAAGGCTCTAGGGAGAACACTATTATTGCTCTCTCATAGGAGACGGATACATCCGAAGTTGCTCAACGTGCTGTAATTCAGTTTTTGAAAGCGGAGAGAATGCCACCAAGCAAAATTCACAGACAAATGAAGGTGGTGTATGGGCCTGCTTGTCTTTCATGCAGTACTGTAATGCAGTGGTGCCAGCTGTTTAGTGGTGGATGAACAAGCATTGCAAACCCGCGAAGATCAGGAGCACCACGTCCTGCTGTTTCACTGATGGCAATTGCACGTATGGATGCTGCAGTAAAGGACAACTGAAGAATCAAGATCTGAGAACTGGCAAACAGTGCAGGTGTGAGCATCACAAATGTCAATACGATCATGCATTCACACCTTGAATATCGTAAGGTCTGCGCCACGTGGGTACCAAAACATCTGTCTGATGAACAGGTGACTCAAAGAATGGGACAACTGTTACAGCACCGGTTCCATTACCATGAAGAAGGTGAAGATTTCCTGCAACACATTATTGCTGGGGTGAAAAAATGGTTTCATCATTTCAAGCCAGAGCATGTAGTAGTGGAAACATGCATCATCGCCACCACCGAGGAAATCACTTTCCACCATTTCTGCAGGCAAGGTGATGTTAACCCTGTTCTTTGACCATCGAGGATCATTGCTTCTTGAGTGGCTACCAAAAGGATCAACCATCAATCTGATAGGAAGGAAGATTACTGGAATGATCTAAAAGATGTTTTGAGCCAGTTTGGTGCTAAAGAGAAAGTTATAATAGCAGAGGATTTCAATGCTAGAGTAGGTGTGCAGAATGCAATTTTTGACAATGTTCTGGGTAAGTTTAATGATCCTTGTGTGAATGATAATGGTGAAAGATTAATTGAACTCTGCATTGAGAATGGTTTGTGTGTATCTAATACCTTTTTCAATCACAACTATCTTCAGAGAAAGCACAGAATAATTTCAATGCAACATATTATTGGTACAGAGTACAAATTCTTTATTTGTTACACTGAAAATAACCACAAAGCACACCTATATATATATATATATATATATCATCATCATTCTCAACCATTATCAATCCACTGCTGGACGAGGGTCTCCCCAAGTTTCCTCCACAACGGTCTGTCTTGTGCCAGTCTCCTCCATGTCACTCCCGCATACTTTCGAATTTCATCCACCCATCTTCCATGTGGTCTTCTTCTGGGTCTTTTCCTGTCCCTTGGAATCCAATCTAAAATTTCGGCTGTCCATCGATGGTCTGTCCTTCGGGCAGTATGTCCAGCCCATTGCCATTCCAGGGATTTAACTCTGATCATGATGTCTTCCACTCTCGTCATTTTTCGGATCCACGAGTTCCTCTTCTTATCTCTCCTGGTGACACCAAGCATGTACCTCTCCATGCTGCTTTGAGTTGTCTGCAGCCTTTGTATGTCTCTTTTAGTTAAGGTCCACGTCTCTGCACCATACGTAAGCACTGGAAGGATGCATTGATCAAACACTTTTCTTTTAAGACATAATGGCATATTGCTCTTGAAAATTATGCTGTTTCTTCCAAAAGCTCTCCAGGCAAATTTTGTATGCCGATTAAATTCTTCATCAATGTGACCCTCACTTGATATCTGCTGTCCAAGATAAACGTACGTGTCTGTTATCTCCAGCTTTTCTCCATCAATCGATAAATCTTCATTTCTTGTAAAAGCATTGTACATCACTTTTGTCTTCTGAAAGTTCATTTTTAATCCCACTTCTTTACTCTTGTCAGCAAGTTCCTGGATCATACTCTGCAGCTCTGATGGGGTAGTTGCAAAAATGACTACGTCATCAGCAAAACGAAGGTGAGTTAGACAATCTCCATTAATCTTTATCCCTTTGTTTTCCCAGTTCAGTGATTGAAAGACATTTTCCAATGTGGCATTAAAGAGCTTCGGGGATATGATGTTACCTTGTCTCGCTTCTTTTCCAATTTTTATGTGTGCTGTATTTTCAAACAGCCGAATCTTTGCACTTGCATTTTCATAGATGTTATTAATAATATGAATGTAAGCATCTTCAATACCGCAGGATTTCAAAGCCATTGCAACTGCCGATGGTTTCACCGAATCAAAGGCTTTTTCATAATCGATAAAAGCCATGCACAATGGAAGTTCATATTCCCTCGCTCTTTCAATTAGTTCTCTCAGTACATGGATATGATCTATTGTGCTGTAGCCACTCCTGAATCCAGCTTGTTCTCTCGGTTGAGCCATGTCCAGTGTTACCTTCAAGCGGTGTGAAAGAACTTTAGTGAAGATTTTATAAACCACTGATAGGAGGCTGATAGGTCTGTAGTTCCTGAGATCCTCAATGTCACCTTTTTTATGTAGCAAGATCATTGTAGCGTTGTTCTAATCCTCAGGAATCTTCCCTTCATTAAGTCATCGAGTGAAAATTTGGGTGAGTGCTGTTTCGATTTCTCCACTTGCTTCTTGTATGATGTCTACAGTAATTCCATCTTCTCCTGGAGCTTTTCCCCGCTTCATGTTCTTGATTGCATGTGCAACTTCTGCTGGGAGGACTGGAAGAACTCTAGCACTGGTACCATTCATGATGTCTGGAGTACATGTACCATGCCTTTCATATAATTTGGAGTAGAAATCTTTCACTCTTGTCAAAATTTCGCCTCTATTTCTTGTTACAGAATCATCTTTTCTCAGTGCCATAATTTGCTTTCTTCCCTTACTGAGATGTCCCTTTGCTATCTTTACGCTTTGGTTGTTTTCAATTGCTTTCCTTACTATTTCACAGTTGAATTTTCTTATGTCTTCAGTGATACTTTTTCGTACTGTCTTGCATAGCTCTATATATTCCACTTTGGAAGTCACATCTTCTTTAGTTGTCCTCACCTCTCTTCTTTTTTGCATCAACATTTTGGTTTTTCCTGATAATTTGTTCACATGCAACTTGTTCTTAGACCCAGCTAATTTTGTTGCTGTTTCCATAAGAGCTTTGGTTACTTTTCTGTTAACTTCAGAATTATCCACTTCTTCCGATGTTAGGCCTTCTAAAGCAGAGAATCTGTTCTTCAGTTCCAACTTGAAGGCATTATGGTGTTTTTTAAGGTTGGTTATGTCAATACATTTTGTTTGTCTTATGAGCTTGCCACGTTCGAGTTTAGTGTTGAGGTGCATCTTACATCTCACCAATCTATGGTCACTACCTATGTTGAACTTGTTTAGCACACTGCAGTCTTCTATGACGAATTTTTTGTTACACATAATAAAATCAATTTCACTTGTCGTCCCATTTGGATGTCTCCCTGTCAATTTCCTGTGTGGCTTTTTCTTGAAAAGGAGTTCAAGATGAAAAACCCTTCTGCCTCTGCAAACTCTACGAGAGTATTTCCACGCTGGTTTCTGTTGCCGTGACCGAATTTACCTACTGAAGTTTCATTCTGTTGCCGTTGCCCTATTTTTGCATTGAAATCTCCCATAATTATCTTTAAGTGCTGCTTACCTTTATTATTTAGATGACGAATTTCTTCATAAAATTCTTCAATTTCTTCTTCAGGATGACTTGTGGTGGGTGCATAAGTTTGAATAATCTGAGCCTGGTATCTTCTCGAGAGTTGGATAACGAGTCGTGCAGCTCTGTCAGAGGAACTTTCAACTTCTACAACTTTATCCTTCAGTTTCTTGTTTATTATAAATCCAACACCACTAGTTCTGCCAGTATCAGTCTCACGATAGTAGAAGAGATGTCCACTTTTTAGTTCAATGAGATCTCCTTTTCTCCTTACCTCACTTAGCCCGACGATGTCCCACTTGATCCTTTGTAGTTCCTCTTCCAATTCAAGAAGCCTTGAATCAGAAGATAGGGAGCGTCCATTATACGTAGCCAAGGTCAGCATCAGATGGCAGCCTAGTCCGGTCCTCCGGGGATTCTTAGCACCCTCTGCCTTCATGTCGCACTGGCCGCTGCCTTGGTCAGGTACATTCCAGCTGCCGGAGACTGAGGGCCAAGATTTAAGTTGTGGAGTCATTTTGGAGGGGTTTGGCCATAACTCACCACGCTGGCCAAGCGGGTTGGTGAGTGTGGGATAGCATTTCCTCTAATCCCGATGGTATAGTTATACCACTATTGGCGGTCGTCAGAGCCCCTTTAGTGAAAACAGGATGTACCACGAGAAGGCGGGGTTGACATTTGTCAAGGAGAGGCTGTGATGTTACGCATCACCTGACCTTACATCCCACACCTATATATATATATATATATATATATATTCTATAAAGAAGAGACCTAAGCAAAAAAATACATATATAATTTTGACTCACACCTAGTACAACATAGAAAAGGTTATGTATCTACCTGTGTGAGTAAAAGGAGAAAAGATAAAAAAATAAAATAAAACAACTGAATGTAGAAGGTGTCGAGAATACTGAGCCTTGGCTTTATCAAGGACCAGCAAAAACTCTGCATTTTCTCACTTCTACAAAGACCTAGTTGGAAATGGGTTTCTGCAAGGCCATAGATGCAAGTAACATTCCCACCTAAAATAGTTTAAAAAATATATATATAAGTCATGTCCTCCGTAGAGTAGCATGACCTAGCACTAGTTAACAATTTCGCTTGCATCCATTAACCTTCATGGCCCGACCCATGCTCTTCATCTGTTACTATTAAACAGAGAGAAGAAGATTAAAGAGAACTCAAGCTGTGAGAGTGACATAATAAATAGAAATGATTTTCAGCTATAACGAAATTCCAAGTTCGTTTGAGAGAGAATTTAAACCTGAAAAACAATGCAAAGAAATCCAAATTTTACATTGCAATTAAAAAAGGAAATGTTAATTTATAACGAACAGATTTTTGAAAGAAAAACTTGAGTCTAAAACCCCCTACTCTACAACTTATGACAGCACGAAAACGAGAATAAGTTAAAGATAATAATTAACTAAAGAAAACTTTGTGAAAGTTATATACCTTAAACAGTTAGTTGCAATATGTACAAAGTATTTCAGCAGTGCTTTAAGTGCATAATTAATTAGTTATTAAGAACTTTACTACTTTGAAAAAACAGCGCATAGACAGCGCATAGAAAAGGAACAAGCTTAGCCATCTTCTGTTCCTAGGTACCCCAAAAGACGCTCAAAGTTACAAAGAAAAGTAAGAGTTAAAACCCGCATAAATGTTAACAGACAAACCAATGCTTAAAAGCTGAAAAGCTAAAAAACGACAGAGAAAAGGTACATAAAGTACAAACATTGAACTTATAAAACCTAGAACCCAAAAACAAGGAAGAGAGCTTACCTCTTGTGTGACAAAAACTTTTCTCCTCACAAGAGGAGAACATGGCTGACCTCTTCCGCCACTCCCTAGACGCTGGGGGGCAGTGAGGGTGGGGCCGATGGCCTCCTCATACAGCAAGAAACCAATGCGCGGAGATTTTAACCAGAGAAAAAAATATATAAACTTAAGACTGTGGATCTGTATGATCAGAATGAGCAGAATTAACTCTCCAGAATACATGAGAAATATTATAAAATACACGAGCAGTTTATTTAATAATCTTTGCATGTATTAAATCACCTTAGTGAGCTTCTATAGATTAATCAGAATCTTATTAATTTTAATGTTGGTTTTACTATTTTTAGTATAGCTATCCTAGTGATGAATAACTAGTTTTCTTTTTATTTGTTTTTATTTTCTTTTTATAAACAGATTTTTAAGCTTTTTTTGTGATTTTGTTTATATTATTTAATTTTTTGTTTTAATAGGACCGTCATATCCATAGCACTAAGGTTCCTTTAGGTAGTTAATAGGCATCCTTTGCTAAGCTTGTTCCTTTTCTATGCGCTGTCTATGCGCTGTTTTTTCAAAGTAGTAAAGTTCTTAATAACTAATTAATTATGCACTTAAAGCACTGCTGAAATACTTTGTACATATTGCAACTAACTGTTTAAGGTATATAACTTTCACAAAGTTTTCTTTAGTTAATTATTATCTTTAACTTATTCTCGTTTTCGTGCTGTCATAAGTTGTAGAGTAGGGGGTTTTAGACTCAAGTTTTCTTTCAAAAATCTGTTCGTTATAAATTAACATTTCCTTTTTTTAATTGCAATGTAAAATTTGTTTTTCAGGTTTAAATTCTCTCTCAAACGAACTTGGAATTTCGTTATAGCTGAAAATCATTTCTATTTATTATGTCACTCTCACAGCTTGAGTTCTCTTTAATCTTCTTCTCTCTGTTTAATAGTAACAGATGAAGAGCATGGGTCGGGCCATGAAGGTTAATGGATGCAAGCGAAATTGTTAACTAGTGCTAGGTCATGCTACTCTACGGAGGACATGACTTATATATATATTTTTTAAACTATTTTAGGTGGGAATGTTACTTGCATCTATGGCCTTGCAGAAACCCATTTCCAACTAGGTCTTTGTAGAAGTGAGAAAATGCAGAGTTTTTGCTGGTCCTTGATAAAGCCAAGGCTCAGTATTCTCGACACCTTCTACATTCAGTTGTTTTATTTTATTTTTTTATCTTTTCTCCTTTACTCACACAGGTAGATACATAACCTTTTCTATGTTGTACTAGGTGTGAGTCAAAATTATATATGTATTTTTTTGCTTAGGTCTCTTTCTTTATAGAATGTGAATTCTGAATTTTCAAAACTGCTGCGTTGCGCGTTTTGATTTTCAGGTTATTTTGCACCCTTCGTGTTAAATTCTAAAATTTTTTCCTTAGTCTTCAGTTTTGCTCTTAAGTATATATATATATATATATATATATATATATATATATGCATATATAGCCATTCAGAAGGCGACACCTGGTTCAATTCAGCATCATTACAAAATTGCCTACATTCACAAGCAAAAATTACTTATGATGGTACTTTATTGTAAGGCAAGATAAATCTGGCAACAGCACATACACATTTTGCCAATACTGCATGACACAGCTGGTGCCTTCAAGGTTTTAATGTGCCAATTGTGCTACATGGACAGCATTCCAACAGAACTTTTGCTTGTAATAAGTATTCTTAAAAAGTATTTCAGCAATGCTTAGTTTTCTCGCAGGCTCTGTGGGGTACATGACAAGAGAACGGAAAGACCAACAAGGATACAATATAGATTTTCTCTTTAGAACAGTTCTAAATTTTGTCAATCAGCAAAACCCTTCATTTAGAATTCTGGATATTAAACTTTTTTTTTTTTTTTTTTTTGTGTTGTAGACTTTTTGTATTGTAGAGTTGGTTTCACAAGGCTCTTTTCTTTTTTTTATAAATCACATTTTGATGAATTTCAGTCATCAAATTTTCCATTGCACCCATTTTAGAGACAAAAATTTGAGTGGAAAAATACAAAACAGCTGTAAAAAACATGGTAAAAACAAGACTGGATTAAAGAGACATGTACGAGCAACTGGACACTCCATGAAAAGGGAATCTGTAAAACTAACTAGTCATGTGTCACACATAGTAAAGAGAAACTTAAAATGGTAGAAATGGCAAGAAGAGGTACCATACTCTACAACTAGAATGGTTGGACACTTTCAAATGTGATTTATCTCCGAAAAGGTTGTCAAATAACTAACTACTCAACACAATATCACAAATTTAGAGGTCATTTATTACAAATAAATTTGTTGAAAGATAAAATACATTATTGGTGCTAAATGTCAAAAATGCACTATCTGACCAAAAGCCTCCGGACACTTACCCATTCACAAACTCCCCATAAAAGAAAAGGAATCAATATCAAGTTGATCCATCCTTTGCTGCTGTCACAGCCTCCACTTTGCTGCAAAGGCTTTCCACTAGATTTTGGTACATTGCTGCGGGAACTGCCTTCCATTCTGCCATAACAGCATTAGTCAGGTCAGCCACAGATGTCAAGCAGTTCAGTCTGAGCATGCAGTCAGCATCCCAATTCATCCCAAAGAAGTTCTGTGGGGTTGAGATTAGGGCTCTATGCAGGCCAGTCAAGTTCTTTCACAGTCATCCTATCAAACCATTCTGGCACAGACCTCGTTTGGGGATGGAGGCATTGCACAAAAAAAGTGGCCTGACCAGGGAGGCCCAGCCCAAACCAAGAAAAACAATACCAGGGCATGATGGTCCCTCCACTAAACTTCACAGTTGGTACAACACAGAAAGGCAGGTAGAGTTCATCTGGTATACTCCACACCCAGACTCTTCCATCGGACTGCCACCAGACAGTGAAGCATGATTCACCACCCCAGAGTACACATTTCCAGAGCTCCAGAATTCATTGGTGCTAAGCTTTACAACACTCTAATTGATGCTTGGCATCAGTGGCGTACTGTGAACATTATGTGTAGGCATGCAAAAATAAAAAAATAAAAAAAATGTCATTTATAGCGGAATTCAATCCTGCGACTTTTTTTTATTCTTCCATTACTTTGGCTTTCACCTCAAAAACTTCAGTTGAACTTTTTCAATTGTTATTAAATTTTTTTAGATAATATGTTTTGCCTTTGTGTATATTGCGTGAATAGGTTCTTATTCGCACAATTTAATAACACAAGGTATTAGCTCTCTCAAGCATTTGTGCGAAGCTTTGAACAATTTGTAGATTGTTTTAGTACTTAATCCAGGGATCGGGGGGGGGAAGAAGAGTAAAACACACTTAATTCACTTTTTAACTTAAAATGAAATCAAAATGAGTGTATAATAAACATTTAATTGTGAGAAACATTGCTATTTTTATTCTTTCTCAACACCATATGTTTTGTAGTCATAATTTACATGAGCTTTCCATTGGTTGATGCAACTCACTGTTTCGCATTTTGACCAGGCAAATAACGAAGGCCCCAACCCAAGTGGGAATAAACAGTGTGGACAGAGGGAACGGATTCTGCTCTGATTAGTTAACTTCCCAAGTCCTAACTGCAACAGAAATTTCGCATGCAGTGGATTTATTCATTGCCTGGCAAAGATACACTCACTCTAACGGCACACTCTCACATGAGTACGGGCATGTGAAGCTAAGTTTGCATTTTTGCTTTCATTTTCAGCTAAAATACACGCAAATATCTGAATTTGGTTTTAAATAAAACTTCTAAAACCAGGCACTTAGTTTAAATTTTCCCATAAAAACTGCAGCACAAAGCTTTTCTTTGAATAATTATTTCTTTCTCCTTTTTTTTTTCAGAGAGCAAATTTTTGTATGTAATTAGGGCACGCAATGCATGCATTACATACAACAACTGCATGCTACTACTTGGCATTGATCTTGCTGATAGACTTGTGAGCAGTAGCTCAACCACAGAAACCTATTCTCTTCAGCTCTCTACAAATCGTTGTAGTACTGACATTGCTTCCAGTGGCATTTTGGAATTCAGTTGTGAGTATTGCAACTGAGGGCAGGCAATTTTGTTGTAGCACATACTTCAGCACTTGGCAGTCTACTCTCTCATTTTACATGGCCCACCAAGTCGCAGACCTGCCAACCTCTCAGAACCAAAAAACGTAACACTCAAATAAAAAAATCGTAACATGACGTGTGCCGATAATTTTTTTTTTTTTTTTATTGGAGGTTTAACGACCACTGTGAGCAACTCGATGGGCTATAAAGCAGTTGCCCATCACTAATTTAGAGCCACTGGTTCCAGGGAAAGGAAAGAGCCAGTGCCATAAGACAAACACAACATGATAACATCCATGCCTCACTGGGATTCGAGCCCGGACCTCTTTCGGACGAATGATCAGAAGCCATCACTTAGACCACTGTGCCACCGGGGCGGCCTGATAATTTTTAAGCCTATTTCAGCTATATAAATTCATGATGGTTGCAGGTGTAAGGAGAGGGAGGTTGCTTCCAATAGACAGACACTTGTCCACATGCCAGCACCGACCAATCAGTAGCTTTAAGTATGACGAAGAGTCGAAAACACGAATCAGTCTCGAACGTTATACGAAACGAGTCTGGATTTGTCCATTGGTTGCTGATTGCACTTGACTTGACTTACTTTATTGCCATTAGGAAACTGGAGGCTAGAGAAATTGGAAACCTCTTCGAGAAAAAGTCTTTCAAAGGCAGAAAAACAGATTGCACATAAATTTTTCCCTACTTCTGTCTGAAAAGGGTGGAAAACATGATTTTTTTTAATCGTATTTTTGGCATCAAAATCATATTATCGTACTGCAGCATGATTTATCATACTAAATATGATAAAATCGTAACAGTTGGCAGGTCTGAAGTCGCGATTGCAGTGCGGTTGCTCTTAGGCGAATCCTCTTAACTATTGTATAACATCACTTACAGTTGACTGGGGTAGCTGCAGCAGGGTAGGAATTTCCAAAACTGACTTGTTGCTAAGATGGCATCTTATGACCATGGTACATTGAAAGTCACTGAGCTCTACTGTATGCTCCCAGTATTCATGCTTGTCTAAGCTGTTTTACCAGGCCATGTGTGTATCTTTTTATACCTGTATAGGCCATGGCCAGAGTTGTATAAAAATAAAATGCATCTGCGTACACAACCATTGAAACAGAAAACTTGCTCCAAGCCCGCGAAGCATGAACCAAGATAACAATAGAATAAGGTAATTTAAAGGAAAATTAAATAATTATCGGAACATTACAGATTCCAATGAGGACAAAATAAGTACATTACAACTGAATGTGCAGCAATGTGTGTGAAATGGACCTTTATCGCAAAATATTAAAATATTGGACTATGAGAACCTCATAAAAACAAGAGACTAATTTAAAGAAAGTTTTTATATCCAGAAAAGCAGTTCCATCAATGAACCTTCAGAAATTATAAATAGCATTTTCAGCAACTTAATTCAAAAACACTAGATTTACAAAATATGCAAGAAAATGATTTTAATTTAGTAACTGGCAAATATGCAAGAGGAACCTGGCAATAAAATTTAAATTATTTCTGTGTAAAAGAAATGTTTTATACAATTCCTATACATTAAGAGCAGACCTTGATAAAATCTAGAGGCTTGAAACGTCTGTAAAAAAAAAAAAAGAACTCAGAAGATGGGGAAAATAGTTGAAAGTTCAAGTTAAAATAGAATTAAGTATATTAATCTGAGTAAAGCCTTGAGTAAGTATTTTAATTGCAGTAAATATTTTTTTTAAATCTACAAGCAAAAACCATCTGCAAAACCTGCTGATAATTTGGAAACTATCCACGTACGTCTACATTCTGCTCTCTGGTCATGGCTGTGATGTATATGAGCAAATTCACTACTGAAAATGGGTGTTCAAATACTTTTGATCATATAGCATACATTACAATCACAGAAGTGTTTCATTAGGAATTCTGAAAAATAAACATGTCATTGGTAAGCACATCACTTGGACCCAGTAAATTACCTTAAAATATTCTCACAATAATCTGTGCAATAAATTTAATGAGTTTAACAACTTTTGCAATGTTTAGAAACATTATTAAAAGTAAAAATCACTACTATAATCATACCTAGGGAATTTCGGTTGGACAAAAATGCTTCTCGGCCCTCCTGCTAAGACAAAACGACAGTGATTTCTCAGAGAAAGAGCCTTCTGCTTTGTGCCACAATATGAGCATTTACTTTTTGCACCCATCAAATGATCTTTGATAAAACTCTTCATTATTCGCTGACGGCACTCTACCACATTTTTAACACTGGCATTAGCTCTAGCAACATTCAAGTCCAAACCTAAAGCATGTAATATAAAATGCACTATTAAAACAAGAAATAACTTTTATAAAATAAAAACATTACTGGAAGACAACATAAAACTAAAAATGAAAAACAAAAAAGTCTTTTAGTTCAACACTAGAATTTATCACAGGATGTAAGAATGCTATATCAAGATGTAGAATTACAATGAGGAGCTCTAAAAAGGTGCCAACAGAACTAAATATAATGCATGCAAGAACATCTACTTTTTAATTCCTGTAAACATTTTTCTGACAATAAAAAACTAATTCCAGTGTCATTTAGTTCCAAAAATCCATGAATTTGCCAGGGCAGCAAGCACTAAGAAAATCAATGCATTAGCCAAGGTAGCAACCAAATTAAAATACTGGTAGCCAGGTTTGCATTATCAGAGAACAAAAATGTTTATTTTTGCTCAAAACAATTTAAGACATCAAAATGAATTCTTAAAGGTTAATGAACTACAGTATATTTATGTCAAACCTAATTAAAAGAGAACCAATTTCTGATTAGTTTTAACTAATTGCTTTAAATTTCAAGAAAACTAGACTGCCAGGGGGGAAATTCATCACTCAAATGCCACTTTTTTTTTTCTTTAAGAAGAAAATGACAAAAAAAAACAAAAAAACGGGATGTATTGCATGAAACAACTGACACATTTGCTGATGTAAACTGCGATATCTGTCATTATTGTGTCACAATCAAGTCTTCCACTTTCAGGGAAAAGGAAATTTCACTAAAATCAGACCTCTTTGGGGAAAGAAAAGGAAAATTTTTGTTCAAGAGATGTAGAAACTTGAACTGAAATGGAATTAAAAGTCACCCAACCAAACTGAAATGGAATTAAAAGTCATCCAACCATACTGAAATCAAAAATTCGATTACTCAGATTTGGTGGTTTCTGAAGTTGTGTTTTTCCTGCATGAGTTGAATCTTTTTACAGCAAATATTTTGCCCTGAAGGTAATGATGCGGAGGCCGAGTGCTGCTTAAGATTGGTAAGTAATACATATAGTTTTTGTTAATGTGTTGTTTTGTGCATGATGCAAGTCTAGGAGTGAGATGGAAAGCTGATGAGGGAATATCAGCCATTGGGAAGGGTGGGAGAATTCATAGATCAGCCAAAGGAAAGAATAGAAGGAGTGGACACCATTTAGGGCTCACACTCATTACCTTTGAAACTGCAGTAAGGAAATTGCAAGTACACAGAGGCAATGTGTACAGCATTAATTCCATACCATCCATATGGTTTAATAGATAACATCTTTATTTTGGGGAACCCAGGAGTCAAAAATAAATGTTAAGAAAACACCATCCTACAGATGTGAGAAAATAAATTTCTGACAAATTGGTAAGGTAAGCCACCTCTTTTTATTGTGTAACTGTATGCATCAATCTTTCCCTCAGTTTCTTTCCAAATTCCTCTTACTTACCATTAATTTATTTTCATTTCTCACTTTCTCTGCCACCATGTGAGACAGACTATATTTTGCTCATTTAAGTCCCAAGATTGTTTGTTGATTTTAGAAGGCTAATATTTTTGCATTTTTGTTATGTTTATTTCCTGCATTGACAGTTGCTATTTTTTAACATAAAGATCATTTCTTTCTTACTTCTTTGGATTTCTGGGTCGGTCATCCTGTGAATCGCAGCTTTTATGTCGGAAATTACAGTCAGATCAATATGGCAGGTGTGGATTATACGATCTTTTATCTTCTGAATTTCATGGTCTGAGAACATTGCAGAGGATTATATGAAGTAAAAAGTTGTTTTTCTCAAAATTTCAAGATCTACGGATTATACGCTGCCATGAATTATGCGTCATACTCCTTCCACCATGATCTGTGGATTGATTACGTGCTATCGCAGATCTTACAAAGGAATTTTTTTCTGAACTGTATGGTCTGCAGATTATATGAAGGAAAATGTGGTACTAAGAATTAATATGTACAAAATTTGATTTCCACAAATTGTGTTTTAGTGTTGTTTTTTTTTTTTTTTTTTTTTTTCGAGAGCAGCAACTGGAAGAATGGGAAAGAAAATCATAGAGCAAATTGGAACTGTATTTTGCAATAAGTGGTTTGGATAAAAAGAAAAATTTGACAACAAATATACTTCATCACTTTTCATTTCAGCATCATCACCACACATTACGTTCATACATTATTCATTGAAATTTTACTTTGTTTCACCTGGCTCAGGAGCATATTTAGAGAAGGGGAGGAGGACAAGCCCCTTGCTGCAGAAAGAGTGTTTTGTTTTGTTAAAATGAGGTTTACATTTAAAAAAATGCTTTAATGTAGTAACAAGTTAATAAAATCATGCAATGCACTGATTATGATACGCTTTCCAACATACCAGAAATATATTATTATGAGGATAATAATGGCTGTGCAAAAAGTTTCGCTCATGTGCCCTGACCTTTGACCCCATTTCAATAATATTAAACAGAATTGGTTCAATATACATACATCTGGAACAACACGATAAAGTTTTGTCACAATCAAAGCATTTTTACTTAAGTTATGAAGCATAAGGGCGATGGAATGGATCCTGTTCTTATGTCCTGGCCTTTGGCCCCATTTCACCTATTTTCATAGAGTTCTTCACCTGGTTGTTGCCTACCATATACCAAAATTTCATCGAAATCGAACCAATTTTATGTGAGTTATGTTGTGGACAGACAAACAGACAAAGTTGGACCATAAACGCTTCTTCAACCTATGGTTGGAAAGCGTAAAAATGCATCAACTTACATTAGAAAATAATGCTTTAATTTTTTTTCTATTTTTCATAAAGTTTTATTTTGTCTTGATGAATTTCAAAAACTTCCATTTTCTGTCTCCCACTCCCAAAAAAATCCTCTAAATGCTCCTGAGCCGGCTTCTAGATCTGGAACATATTTGTCAAGCCCTGCTGCTGAGGATAGACATATCTATGAATGAAAATAAGGAAATTGAAAAATTTAACCCATTCAATTTATAAGCCTAAAAATACAGTATTTGAGGAGGGGGGAGCAGAAGCAAACAAAGAGCAGTTGTTTAACCATTTAGTGGCACCGTCCAGTTTTGCGGGATACGTACAAATCAAATTTCTCTTTGAAAGATGAGCAGTCATTTAGCCAGCAGCAGCAGGCTGAATGACTGTTTATTAAACATTTAGCTTCTTTTTCAATCACTGGCATTACAAACTTTAAACAAAGTTCAGAGAAAAATAATCATCAAAAATAGAACTACCTTATACAATTAAGCAGTCAAAGCAGCATGTACACAGGTCATACTGAAAGTAATGGCCAAAGCAGCACTACACAGGCAGACTGCACATTGAGAGAATGATAGTTCCTTGACAGGTAGTGCCATCTCTTGTTGTGGCCATGAATGCCAAATGATGTCACCAGCGTCAGTCATATGATCAACCAGATGTAAGAAAAGATGTCCGACAGTGATACGTAGTCGTCAACATGCTGTGATTCAGTTCCTTTGGAAGAGGAAATTACGGCTGTCAATATTCACTATAGGCTTTAGCGTGCATATGGAGATGTGTGTATGGGTGCCAACAGTGTGAGAAGGAGGGTGAAACATTTTAAAGACAATTTGACATTAACCATCAGGTGCGAGTTCGATTCCCGCTTCAGGAAGATGAAAATTTTCAAGTTTTCTGAAAGAAGTGGTTACATGGAATGCAGTGAAAATATGCCAATAATATCATTACAATGCCTACTATGTATTAATGAAAAATTATTTGTTCGGGTGAACTTGTTTCCCAATTGTATATGACGTACTTTCATCACTGGAATTTGTGACCTACACTGGATGTGGGGAAAGGTCGCGAGAAGCTACAATTCGACCGGAAATCAGGAGCTGCGGGTTCGATTTCCGCTCCAGGAAGATGAAAATTCTCAAGTTTTCTAAAGGAAGTGGTTACATGGAATACAGTGAAAATATGCCAATAATAGCATTACAACTGGAGCAGTATCAAAATGAATGGGTGGTCAATTGTTTTCACAGTATTGTAACAGGTGACAAAAGTTGGTTCCTCCATTTTGAACCTGAAACAAAACACCAGAGCATGGTATGATATCATCCCCATTCACCATGAAGAAAGAAGCCTAAGACAGTTCTGTCAGCTGCAAAGGTTATGGGAATGGTCTTTTGGGATGCAGATGAGTGCATTCTGGTTGATTTTTTAGAGCCTGAACAAACGTAAATACAGCTCGTTATGTCCAAACATTAGAAAAGCTCTGCTATGCATTATACAATAAACAGTCGAGAAAGTCATCCTCCAGCATAACACTAGGCCCCACTCTGCTTGTTTGATCCAAAAAAACCATAAATTCGGAGGGAACTTTTACCTCACCTTGCTTACAAAGTCCAGTTCTAGCCCTCCCCGACTATCATTTTTTGGATTCCTAAAGGACCGGATGCACAGCCAACACAACCAGAGCACAACAAACTGTACATCGATGTCTTCGCATGACTGGAACAGAGTTCTTCTGCAGGGGTATCTTTAAACTATCAGAAAGGTAGGGGAAATGAGTCCAAAAAACAGGGATTTTATAGAAAAAAGATTAAGGTGTCACACGCTCATTTCTTCAATTATTACCACTCACAATTTTTTAAATGTTGTTTGTTAATTTCAGCATAGCCCTCGAATATTATAAATGCATAATTGAAAACTTATACTAATATTTAAAAAAAATGTTTTTAGTTTCTTCAAACCACAATAGTGGGTAACAATAGAGGTGATGCTTGGTGAGAAAGAAGGAAGCCTATTTGGGGATGTTGCAAGGTAGAGTCTCTGTGGATGAATATCGCTCAAAGAAGCGTGAAGCTGCTAAGCTGGTTCGCCAGAGTAAGGCAAAAGATAGGAAGGAGAAGGTGGAAAGGAATAAACTGGCTTTTTGGAAAGATAGGAAGTCCTTCTGGAAGTACATGAGACTCAGGAAAAATAGGGGAAACAAAGTTATAAGTTGTGTGAAGAATGAGATCGGGGAAATGATATGGGAGCCCAATGAGTTAAGTGAAAGATGGAGTGAATACTTATGTGAGTTATTAGATCAGGAAAGCAAAGATGATTCTGAGACAGATGCAGATGGTGTCACAGTGAGGGATAGAAGCACATGAGGGATCTCAAGAGAAGAAGTGTGTAAAGCTCTAAAATCTCTACAGAATGGTAAGGCTCCGGGAGTTGATGGCATAACTGCAGAGATGTTGAAATATGGTGGTGACTCTGTAATTGACTGGTTAACTGAAATTTGCCAGTTGGGCTGGGAGTTAGGAATGGTCCCTCGGGATTGGAAGGATGTTATTATTGTTCCCTTTGTATAAGGGAAAAGGTGATCAGACTGAATGCAAGAACTATCATGGTATTAGCCTATTAAGTGTGTCAGGGAGTGTTTGGTAAGGTTGTTATTGAAAAAGTGCGGGGTCTTACATCAGAGTAAGTGTGGGATGTTCAGAGTGGTTTTATTCCTGGTAAAGGCTGCACTAACCAGATTTTTGCATTATGTGCGATGATTGAAAAGTATCTGGCTGTTGGTAAGAAAGATTTTGCTGCCTTCATAGATTTAGAGAAGGCTTACGACCGCGTAAATAGGACACTTTTGTGGAAGGTATTGAATGAATATGGTGTTACTGGGAATCTACTTAATAGTGTAAAAGCCATGTATGCTGGGAGTAGAGCTTGTGTACGAGTGAATGGTGTTTTATCAAAATGATTTTCCATTGGTGCAGGAGTTAGACAAGAATGTGTAATGTCACCATGGCTGTTTAATATATTTATGGACGTGTACATGCGTGATGCCAAAATAGATAATAGTAGTTTATGTCTTGGTGATATCCGTGTGTGCAGATTGCTGTATGCTGATGACACTGTCCTGTTGGCAGAGAGCAAAAGTGATTTGCAGAGTATGTTGTCTCGGATGTACGAAGTTTGCATGAAATTCAAACTGAGTATAAATAAGAGAAAAGCTAAAGTTATGGTTTTTGAGAGAAGAACTGGTAGCACTGAATGTAATGTAAGTCTAAATGGCACTGTGATTGACCAGGTGAGTGAGTTTGTTTACTTAGGAAGCACGTTTGACAGAGAGAACAAATTGGATGGTGAAATTAGTAGGCGAGTGAATTCTTCATTGAAAGTCATAGCTGCTCTGGGAGGTTTTCACAGGAATGGTGGGTTCTCTAGAGAGTCCCGCATGGCTGTGTATGAAAGTGTAATTGTTCCTACTCTGATGTATGGCAGTGAAACCTGGGTACTGCAGAAGAAACATAAGAGTTGTTTGTGTGCTGGAGAAATGCGTTACTTACGGGGGGTTTGTGGCAAGACACGGTCTGACTGCGTGAGGAATGAAGATGTGTTGCAGTTGTGTGATGTGAAGCAAAATGTTGTTAGCAAGGTGGAGACCAATATGCTTCGGTGGTTTGGCCATGTTGAAAGAATGAGTGATCAGCTGCTTACTAAGAAAATCTTTTTAGCCCAAGTGGCAGGAAGGAAAGGCAGAGGAAGGTCAAGGAAGACATGGGTGGATCATATTCAGGAGTGTCTGCATGAGAAAAAGATTATGAGTATGAAGTATAAAAGATCTTGTGAACAGCGTGTGATGGATATCAGTGAAGCCCGAGTTGTATGTCAAGATCGTTGTAAATGGATAAGTTTGATACAACAACAGTAAGTACAAATATCTGGTAGTTTGTATTTCTTTTTGGAGCTAACCTCTGAATCTCAGAGAACAGCTTAGTGATATGTATGTATGCAGTTTCTTCAAACTTTGAAAAACAAAAATACATCTTTTTCAGCATACCTTTACGAAAACACACATTTACATCAAAAGATGACACACTTCCTGCTTAAAAAGCTTGGAAATCAGATCTGGGAAAAGTTCAATGAAACTTGACAAAACCTGCCCATTTAATTTGTCTTCTGATATTCTTTAAATATCTCCAAAAGGAAGAGTGAAATTATCTAAACCTCTTTTTAATTGTATGCCTCTTTCCAAAATCAGATCAGAGGCATGTAGCTCACTAGTTACTGCACCAAACTACTTACAAATAACTCAGAGGGTGTAGCAGAAGACATCCGTTTTGATACAATATCATAACAGCCATTGCTGCCACCACTTTCATATTAATCTTCACCTGCTGGCTGGTCCAGTTCTTCATTTGCTAGCTCCACTGCTTTCGCATCAATAACCTTGTACAAATTATTCCTTTTGCCGCTGCAACAGTACACCTAGGTAAAATTAATGGTCTCAACATTCCATTCACTAAGCTAAGCTGTGTTTGGAGATTCAGAGGTTAAATCCTCAAAAAAGGCTCATCTGCCAAATTAAAATTCAAAACTAATAGTGCTAGATTTTACTTACTGTTGACGTATCAAACATCTTCGTTTACAGTGATCTTGGCACACAATTCAAGCTTCACTGACAGCCATCACACATCTCACATGAGACCCTTTGTACTTCATGCTCATCATCCTTTTCACATGCAAACATTCCTGAATCTGGTCCACCAATGATTTTTTAGGCCTTCCTTGACCATTCTTTCCTGCCACTTGAGTTGAATAAATTCTCTCAGTAAGCATTACCACTCATTCTTTCAACATGGTCAAACCACCTCAGAATATTAGTTTCCAACTTACTAACAACATTTTGCTTCATATTACACATCTTTGCATGAGCAGAATGTGTCTTGTATCAAACTTCCCATTTATAAAGCACCTCTCCAGCATAGAAACGACTCCTATGTCCCTTTTGCAGCACCCAGGTTTCACATCTGTACATCTTAACACTCTGTGCTCCCCACTTGGATCTGGGAAAGGGATGTTATACAACTACCAATATCAAAAAATAATGAAATACACATAGCTCAAACTTAACCAGAAATGTATTTATATGTTAAAAGACAAAACAATGTTTCAATTCAGGGATCGGGAGTTTCTGTAAGACCCAATGGAGTCCTCATTCCCACTTTCTTAATTATTAAAAAGAGGCTCTGCCCTTTTTCTTAAATGCTTTCAGATCATGCATCTTTGGAGACATTCCACAAATCTTTTTGCTGTCCTAGTCCACACAAATGCCAGGTCCCTTCCAAAGGGGAAACCAGTCTCCTCTATGTTTGTGTGGAGTGCTTTCACAGAAGTCAGGTTTGCATGGATCAAATCTGAGCATGTAGCAATCAGCACTCTTAAATCCATACTTTTAAAGTCTCCTGATATTATCAATGTCAGAGGTTTCCCACAGGTGATATCCTTTGCTTTGCCAGTGACAATCGTGTTCCTGACTTTTACAAGAATAGTGGCACACACATGCACATAAATAAAAATGTAAAAGCTAGAATATAGTAACACAATGCTAGTGATCCGATTTATTGGCGTAGGAAAATACATTTAAGCGTTTCCAAGCTTTTGCACTTCACCCAGATGGCTTTTTCATGGAAGTTAGACAGAAACTGCAAACTGAATAACAAAACGCTTAGCAATTTGAACGCGGGAACTTGACAATAAATATATATGACATTAGGTTCATTTAAAGATATGAGGTATCATGTTGGTTGTGCACTCGGCATCTTGGTAGGGAGAAGCTATTATTTGAAGAACTGGTTCCAAGTTTGTGGCAACTCGAATGAGACACTATCATTGCAAATATCACTCGCTGTTGGTAATGATCTCCAAGGTTTCCCTAATGGCTGTACATTTAGGGGTACAGTAGGTAGCTAATTTCTTTATATCATCCCACATAGGAGTAGAGGACTTGAATTTGACTTCTCTGGATAGTGACGTGGCTACTTTACCGTATTTTGTGTCCCTTTTATGTTCGTTGACTCCGATTCCAAATGAACGCTTGGTCATTCCACTGTAGTATCGTTTAGAGGGGGTCATACAAACACCTGCTTCGCAGGAGAGAGGTGGTTTTTCACTATTTCTCTTTAGCATAGTATATAAAGATGCAGGAGACCTTATGCCAATGCCATAGTTCATCTTCTTGAGGGTGTTCTTGAGTTTGCAAGACACATTTCGTGTGTAGGGAATTGAGCCTAAATAACAAAGCTATGGCACAGGAAGATTAGAATGTCCTGGCTTTTTGGATGAAGTTGCGTATCTGAGTCAATGAATATCCTGCATCAGTGGCCAATTTTATGACGCTTTCAATTTCGTGTTCTCTAGAATGAGTATTGGCAGAGACAGCAAAGGCTCTTCTAATTTGATAACAGAAGATAGCTGTTTTGTATTCTGCCGGACAGAAAGAGCTTTGGAGCATCAGGTTAAGGACGGACGTGGGTTTATAGTAGACTTGTGTACGGAGGTGGTTGTCAGGCAATTTTCTCAATAAAACATCCAGATAAAGTAAAGCATTGTTGTGTACAAGCTCCATCGTGAAATTGATCATAGGATGCATATCACTGATTTTATCAAGGAAAATTGGAAATCTCTTCTCCGTGAGGCCACACGAAAAATACGCCGTCCGCATAACGCAGCCAGGTGGTAGGCCATTGGGTAATGCTGGAGAATATATTTCGCTCAATTGGGCAAAGTATTGCTTCTGCAAGGACGGGTGAAAGTGAAGATCCCATCAGAGTGCCATTATTGTTTATATACTTGTCCTTGGAAACTGTAGAAGTTGGTATTAGTGACCAAGTCTATTAATTTGAAGATGCTGAGGCAAGACTCCTGCGTATAAAATGCTGAATTTGATATGGCCTCCTTTAATGTTCTGATGGCTTCCGGAACGGGAATTGAAGGGTAAAGGGAAATCGCCTGACAACAGCCTCTGTACCAGTGGCAAAGCGTCCATAGACGCAATGCAAGCGCCGCTTCCTTTTGAAATTGTGAAAAAATACAATAAACGATTAAAAAATTCAAATTCATTTATGCATTCATTTTCAGTTTTTTCCCAGTAAAAACAAATTTCACGATTACACGACTAAGTGAATCTTCAACTTGCCGCCGATTATGTTAATGCCGACTGTTGTGAACCAAGGAAATATTTGAAGCTTCTCATTTTCGACACACATGGCCATGCTACGTTCTCCGTGGAAGAGATATCGACTGAGCTTCTAGCCTCTCAGTCCAGGAAGGGAGCCAAGGCGGCGCATGCGTGCGACGTCTCTTTCGGGCAAGCATGGCCATGCTACGTTCTGCTTGGAAGCGATTTCTACAGCACTTCCAGCAGTGATTCTCAACCCGGCAAGGGAGCCAGTGCGGCGCATGCATGTGTCATTTCAGACTCTGAGTTTAGACCGCTTCCAGCTAGAGCCTTGTACTTTGATTGAGCATGCCGCACTTGTGGTTCCGCTTCCACAGTAGTAAACATTTGTGGAATAGGTGACTTGCTGCCTAACGGAAATAACACAGAATTGTGTGACTGCGTTATTGAGCAGTTAATGAAGAAACCATTTAGTTCGCTAACTTTTAGCGATAAATTAAAAGTTATGAACACTGGCACACCAAAATCATTACCCACTTTGTGTTCTCAAGTAAAAGGCACTAAATCTTTTGTTTGCCATTTCCACACCCGCCTTTACGGTTCATTTTCGTGGATGTGCCGCTTCTTCTTTTTCTTTTTTTTTTTTTTTATTGGAGTTTTAACGGCCACCGTGAGCAACTCAATGGGCTATAAGCAGTCGCCCGTCCCTAATTTAGGGTCACTGGTTCCAGGGAAGGGAGAGAGCCAGTGCCGTAAGACAAACACAACATTCATGCCTTACCGGGATTCGAACCCGGACCCCTTTTGGATGAATGATCAGAGGCCAAATGTGCCGCTTCAGTCAATTACACAAATTGTTTGGTTGGCCATGTCTCCTTTTCAATTAAGAAAACAACTGTATGGAATACGAAAGGATTTGATGACTTAAATAACATTCACAGAAGCAGTGCTAGCCACTTAGTAGCTGCGGAAGATTTGGCGCAATTTGTATAAAGTAGAATTGAGTCTAAGCAAGGAGCCTTTGTTCCATGATAACGATATTAATATTTTTGCCGAAGAAAAACCAAAACAGAATTCCTTTGTGCTAAAAATAAGGTAAAGTAAAGAAGCCCTGAATACTTTTCCTAAATTGTTGTGATATGTGTTTACAATGACGCTTCCGTGTAAGCAACAGAATTTTTCACTACAATTTTTTTATTATATGTGTTAGTTGACCTTAACTAAAAGAGACATACAAAGGCTGCAGACAACTCAAAGTAGCATGGAGAGGTGCATGCTTGGTGTAACCAGGAGAGATAAGAAGAGGAACTCGTGGATCCGAAAAATGACATGAGTGGAAGACATCATGATCAGAGTAAAATCCCTGAAATGGCAATGGGCTGGACATACTGCCAGAACGACAGATCATCGATGGACAGCCGAAATTTTAGATTGGATTCCAAGGGACAGGAAAAGACCCAGAAGAAGACCACATGGGAGATGGGTGGATGAAATTCGAAAGTATGCAGGAGTGACATGGAGGAGACTGGCACAAGACAGACCGTTGTGGAGGAAACTTGGGGAGACCTTCGTCCAGCAGTGGATTGATAATGGTTGACAATGATGATGATATATAATCTTTAAATGTCTATAAGTACATAATCCTTAAGTATATATGTGTACATTCATTTAATATGTGCATGCATGTATAAGCATATATATATATATTTTTTTTTTTTTACATATACATAGTATGTGTATTAATAATGTGATTAAAGCTGGACTGCTCTGACCGCTTCCCCCTTCCAGAAAAGTCAGGCTCCACTACTGCTTGGTACACAAGTCTACTATAAACCCACGTGCCGCCCCGGTGGTGCAGTGGTCCAAGTGATGGCTTATGACCAATCGTCCGGAAGGGGTCGGGCTTCGAATCCCAGTAAGGCATGGATGTTGTGTTTGTCTTACGGCACTGGCTCTTTCCCTTCCCTGGAACCAGTGACTCTAAATTAGGAACGGGAGACTGCTTATAGCCCATTGAGTTGCTCACGGTGCTCATTAAACCTTCAATAAAAAAAAAAAAATAATAATAATAAATAAATCCACGTCCGTCCCCAACCTGATGCTCCGAAGACCTTTCTATCCAGCAGCATACAAAACAGCTATCTTTCGTTCTCGCATTAGAAGAACCTTCACCGTCTCCGTCAATACCCATTCTAGACAACACAAAATTGAAAGCGTCATCAAGTTGGCCACTGATGCAGGGTATTCATTAAATCAGATACGCAACTTCATCCAAAAAGACAGGGTCAAACATTCTAATCTGTGCCGCAGTTTTGTTATTTAGGCTCAACTCCCTACATACCAAATGTGTCTTATAAACTCAAGAACGCCCTCAAGAATATGAACTACGGCGTCAGCATAAGGTCTCCTGCATCTTTATGTAATATGCTAAAGAGAAATACTGAAAAACCACCTCTTTCCAGTGAAGCAGGTGTTTATGCAATCCCCCTAAAGTATCCAGACAGCTCTAAACGATACTACATTGGAATGACCAAGCGTTCGTTTGGAATCAGAGTCAACGAACATAAAAATGACACAAAATACGGTTAAGTAGCCACAGCACTATCCAGAGAAGTCAAATTCAAGTCCGCTACTCCTATGCGAGATGATATAAAGAAATTAGCTACCTACTGTACCCCTAAATGTACAGCCATTTGGGAAACCTTGGAGATCATTACCAACAGCAATACTTGCAATGATAGCGTCTCACTTAAGTTGCCACAGATTTGGAACTAGTTTTTCAAATAATGCCTTCTCTCTACCAGGATGCCGAGTGCACAACCAACATACCTCATATCTTTAAATGAACATACAGTAGTATCTATTTATTGTTAAGTCAAGTTACCGCATTCAAATTTTTAAGCATTCTACTATTCAGTTTGCAGTTTCTGTCTAACTTCCTTGAAAAAGCCATCTAGTTGATGTGTGAAAGCTTGGAAACACTTATGTATATTTCGCTATGCCAATAAATTGGATCACTAGCATAGTGTTACTATATTCCACATAATTGGTGTACTTCAAACAGAAGTCATATATGTGGAAAGAGCGCTGACTTCTGTTTGATGTTCCTTATCCGCGTCAGTTGTGTGTATTAATTAATTGGTGTACTATTCTCGTTATCAATAAAAAAAACTATTTACACAGGATGAGTCATAATATTGATACACACCAGTGATTTCTTCTGCCCTCCCAGATTTCACAAACCTATATAACAAGGTATCTGTATGTGTTGAGTTACAGCTATATCTGCAATGTAAGAAAAACAATCCTTCACGTGTATTAATTTGGTTTGCTGTTTTTCAGAGGTTGCTGAAATGGAGAAACAAAATTGCCAGATTCGTGAACTTCTGCTGTACAAGTTCCAACTGGGCCACAGTGCGGCGGAGGCCACCAGAAACATCTGTTAAGCAAAAGGGGAGCATGCAGTGAGTCCCATAACCGGAAGGTTCACGTGACTCACTGCTCTAAATACTACCTGAATCACATAACCGTAAGGTTTATGTGCTACATGAGTAACATAACCGCAAGGTCCATGCGACTTATGCAGTATTTAGAATAGATATAACTTAACCATATACACTTAACTGCAAGGTAGGTTTATGTTATTCAAGTAGCTGGTCTCCCTGGGTGATTCTGATCTTCCAATTCCAGTTTGCAAAATTTGATATGGTTCACCAAATTCAAATCTGGAAAACTGGAATTGGAAGATCAGAACTCACCCAGGGAGACCAACTATCATGAATTCTGAAGTCCTCCATGAAAGCAGTGGTGGTCAATCCTACAACCAGCACACTTACATTGTCCGGACAACTTGATAATTCACAATCCACTGTCATTCAGCATCTTCACAAACTCAGGAAGACCAACAGAAACTGCATAGTAGTAGTCTCACGTGAATGGACACCAGCCAAAGCTCACAAACAAGTGGAGATTTGTCATCAATTGCTTGGAAACCCTACCAATGAGCGTTTCATCAGACGTATCTTGACGTCTGATGAAAAATGGATCTTTTAGCACAATCCAGACATGTGGCCGGGGTCTAGAACCAGTGCCTAGACCCTGGCCAAAGGTGATGCTGTGTGAATGGTGGAACTGCGATGGCGTCGTGCACCATGAGTTTGTCCAAAACGGTCATAGCATCAGTGCTGATCTTTACTCAGCTCAATTAGACCAAATGCATGCTGTTCTGGTACAAAAATATTTCGCCCTGGCCAACCACATGGAAGTTTTTCAGTACGCACCTCCATATGTAGCACGTTCAACCAAATAAAAAATTCAAGAACTTAGGGGTATTGAGCTGTTGTCCCACCCAGCCTATAGCCTGGACCTTGCACAAAGTGACTACTATCTGTTTCACTCCATGGCTCACTTCCTGCATGGCAGAAACCTCCATAATCAAGCTGAAGTGGTCCAGGAATTTTTCACCTCAAAAACAAGGCATGGTATCATGAAGGAATCATAAGTTTGGCACAAGGTTGGCTGCAGAACATCGAACATAATTACCTATATTTCGAGGACCAATACTCATTGTATTTTGTGTTAGCACTGATTGAAATACATGTATCCCACTGTATCAATATTTATGACTCATCCTCTGTACATTCAGTTATCCTGTTAACAAACTGCTCAAGATTGCATTTGGTTGAGCTCTGGTCTCACAGAGTTTTCCTCTCTATATGCAAAAAGCTAAGATTTCAGCTAGGCACCATTGCCTGTCTGTGCTTTTTTGACTGAGTAACAAAAGCAGTAGAAATGACAGATAAAAAAAAATGTCTACACACACATGAAAAGAAAAAAAGAAAATGCATACAGCAAAATTGTAACATAAAAGTAAGGGCGAGCATGGGGTGACAGAAATCCTACAAACTTTTTTGTTTTGTTTTTCAAAATTCATCACTTCCAAATTTCCCAGCAAGAAGAATAACTTTCACAAATTCAGCAATCCTGGAACAATCAAAAACTACATCTTCACACAGATATTTTCAATAATTATTCATCCTCATTGTGAAATGACACAAGACAACACATGCTGTAGCTAACACACAGAATTTATCACATCACACATATTTTCTTTTTTTCTCCCCTCTCTCTCTCTCTCTCTCTTTCTTTTTGGCAATTTTATTTCCAGACTGTTCCAGTCTTCCACTCAGTCTTAATTTTGTCTGTCTTTGCACCCTACATTGTTGCCTTAACTTCCTTCTTGTTCCCCACTATTTTTCCTCACCATCTTTTTCTTGGTCTTCCTACTTTCTGTCAATCCATATACACTTGAACCATTGAGATTGCATTAAGTATAATGAGTACTCAAATTTCCAGTTTGCAAAGTTGCAGTTTGGCATAGGACTGCAGAAATATTTTGACAGAAGTCAGAAATGCAGAATTTATTACTACAAGAGAATTCTTGTGTCAAAAGAACATTGAAAAAATAATACTCACTGTTTTACTGAACATACATTACTCTGCAAAGCTTCATTAAGAGATTAACTGTCTCATGTGCCACACTACCCCTTGGTGGAGTGAATAAAAAAATTTCTTGGACACTTTAATCAGTGCACATAAAAAGCTCAATACAATTGATTAAGTAAAAATTGGTTTTACCAGATATAGCATTCTGAAGTATTTCCTTTAACTTTTGGGAAACAATAGGAACGACGTCTGATGAAGTTTTGGCCTTTGATTGGCCAGCTGAGAGATCTGTTGCTATTTCCTCCAACTCCTGAACAGTTCCAATCAAACCATAATCCAAAGCTTCAAACTGATGTAGAGCCAGTTGCACAGCAAGTTGCGGAGCCAAAAGTCTATGGCATGCTAAACAACTCCCTCGAAGCAACTAGAAAAAAAATTACAATTAAAGTGTGCAAACATCAATTTATACTATATTCTAATATTACATTTAACAGCAGTTCAAAAAATGCTGAAGATAAACACAGCTTCAAAAATTCAAAGGGACACAGTAGCAGTTGTGCCACAACCTACAATGTAGAACTACATCAACTGTTTCATGCCACTGTCTCACTAGTTGTAGTTCCTTAAAGTATTGAGTGAAGGACAGTTGATGTAGCCCTATGTTGTGAGTTGCGGCACAGTTGCTACTGTGCCCCTTTGATGTTTTTCAGATATACAATTTTCAAGAAATAAAACGAAAGAATTTTTTTACTTTATTTACTTCAAAGCAAATTATACATTATACTATTCATAGTAACTTATACATACATACATATCACTAAGCTGTTCTTTGAGATTCAGAGGTTAGCTCCACAAAGAAATACAAACTACCAGATAATTTTTCTTACTGTTGCCGTATCAAACTTCTCCATTTACAACGATCTTGACATACAACTCGGGCTTCACTGACATCCCATCACACGCCGTACACAAGATCTTCTATACTTCATATTTATTATCTTTTTCTCAAGCATACACTCCTGACTCTGGCACTCTCATGACTTCTTGGCCTTCCTCTGCCTTTCCTTCCTGCCACTTGGGCTAAAAAAATTTTCTTAGTAAGCATCTCACCATCACTCATTCTTTCAATACGGCCAAACCACCACAGCATATTAGTCTCCACCTTGCCAACAACAGTTTGCTTCACAACACTCAACTGCAACACATCTTCATTTCGCACACAATTAGAACGTGTCTTGCCACAAACCCCTCATAAGTAACGCATTTCTCCAGCACACAAATGACTTCTGTGTTTCTTCTGTAGTACCCAGGTTTCACTGCCATACATCATAGTAGGAATAATTACACTTTCATACACAGCCATGCAGGACTCTCTTCAGAACCCATCATTCCTGTGAACACCTCCCAAAGCCGTTGTGACTTTCAATGAAGAATTCACTCGCCTACTAATTTCACCATCCAATCTCTGTCAAACACGCTTCCTAAATACACAAACTCGCTAACCTGGTGAATCACTGTGCCATTTAGACTTATATTACATTCAGTGCTACCAGTTCCTCTCTCAAAAACCATAACTTTGGTTTTTCCCTTATTTATACTCAGTTTGAATTTCATGCAAACTTCGTACATCAGGGACAACACACTCTGCAACTCATTTTTGCTCACTGCCAACATGATAGTGCCATCAGCATACTGCAATCTGTGCACACGGATATCACCAAGACATAAGACAATATTACCTATTTTGGCATCATGCGTGCATGCATCCATAAATATATTAAACAGCCATGGTGACATCATATTACACAACCTTGTCTGACTCCAGCACTAATTGAAAACCATTTTGATAAAACACCATTCACTCGTACACAAGCTCTACTGCCAGCATACATGGCTTTTACACTATTAAGTAGATTCCCAGTAACACCATATTCATTCAATACTTTCCAAAAAAGTGTCCTATTTACTCAGTCGTAAGCTTTTTCTAAATCTATGAAGGCAGCAAAAACTGTCTTACCAACAGCCAGATACTTTTCAATCATCATGTGTAATGAAAATATTTGGTTAGTGTAGCCTTTACCAGGTACAAAACCACTCTGAACATGCCACACTTTCTTTGATGTAAGATCCCGTACTTTTTTCAATAACGACCTTACCAAACACTTTCCCTGTCACACTTAGTAGGCTAATACCACAACAGTTCTTGCAGTCAGTCTGATCACCTTTTCCTTTATACAAGGGAACAATGAAAGCATCTGTCCAATCCCGAGAGACCATTCATAACTCCCAGCACAACTGGAAAATTTCAGTTAACCAGTCAATTACAGTCAGCACCATATTTCAGCATCTCGGCAGTTATGCCATCAATTTCTGGAGCTTTACCATTCTGAAGAGATTTTAGAGCTTTACACACCTCTTCTCTTCAGATCCCTCCTGTGCTTCCATCCTTTACTGTGGCATCGTCTGTATATGCCTCAGAATCACCTTTGTTTTCTGATCTAATAAATCACAGAACTCATTGGGCTCCCGTATCATTTCCCCGATCTCATTCTTCACACAACTTTCAACTTTATTTCACCTATTTTTCCTGAGTCTCATGTACTTCCAGAAAGTCTTCCTATCTTTCCAAAAAGCCAATTCATGCCTTTCCACCTTCTCCTTCCTTATCTTTTGCCTTACTCTGGCGAACCAACTTAGCGGCTTCAAGCTTCTTATAGCGATATTCCGCCACAGAAATTCTACCTTGCAACATCCCCAAATAGGCTTCCTTCTTTCTCTTTATTGCCTCTTCAATTTCACTATTCCACCAAGCATCACCTCTATCATTATCCACTATTGTGGTGCCACAGACCTCTATAGCAGCAGTGACAACACAGTTCTTAAAACATTCCCACTTCTTTTCTACATCCCTCTCACAAGACTTCAGCTCTTTCAGTCGTTCTCTGAGTATGTCAGAATAATGCACAGTAAGTTATGCTGATTATAAATTAATTTTAGTAGAAGAAGAAGGTGTAGAGTCATTGTTGCCAGTAGTTATTGCTAAAATTGTTTCTGAAGAAATCGTTCTTCAGAAACAATTTTTCAGACTCCTTAGTTGCCTTCTTATAAATTTGGCAATACATCTTGGGCTTAATATAATCTTCTTGTTGTTGCTCTTGTTCTTGTCTAGATTCAGAATGCATAGGTGGTGTAAATGTTTGAGACGTAATAGATTCGTTATCCCACGAAGTTGTGGAGACTGGCGATGTACATTGGTATTCCATGCTCGGTGTGAAAAATTTGGATTGATGACATCAATCTCCATCTGTTCTTGCTGTTCAGGCTCAATTTGTGCAGTAGAAATGGAAGGTTGTGGCTCTGGAGTTGAACTCAGATGAAACACATACTGGTGCACAGACTTTTGACACTCCCTACATACCAGTTGACCTTTCAGTTGATGACTTAGCGGGCCTTTTTTAATTCCTCTCATTCTCCACTACCCGTTTCTTCAACTTTTGTAGGTTCTAATAGTAGTTTTCCCTGGATTTTCACTGCATTTCTAAACTTTCGTTACCAAATTTTTTTTATCAAAAAAATAAACAAATTTTAAATCCAGTTTATTTCGGTTTATCACATATGTCTGTTAGTTCTGACCATCAGCTGCAGAATGCGGTGCAGAAGTCATCACTATAATTATCTAATCACTAGTTATCAACCTTAAAATGGCGTGCGCCGAAATAAAACCAAACGAAATTTAGCTTAACTTTTTCTAACACTACTATATCGAAGGGTTAAGGGGTGGAGGGTTGAAACTTGTTTTGTTATAAATGGGACTATAAGTTTTCTAATGATGAATTATTTATTACTCTATGATTATTAGTTTTGAAAACATAAGTGTTCAAAGTGTGACATGTTTTCATTGCATCTGTGCTCCTGATGTTACCCCCTACCCAGTGCATAGAAAAACGTAGTTCTACATCAAAAGTGAACAAATGCCATTTCTTGTCCAGGATTGTTTGTACGACTTGCATTATGGCTTCAGCTGAGCTTGACCTGCTATTAAATTCTGTGTTTTGCTACACTAACACATCAAATTTAATTGTACCTGAGCATACAAAAACATCTGTTTCTGGTGGGTATCCTGAATGCCATCTTCTAGCAGCAGACCACTGGTGCACATACTTCTGCCATCACCAGGGTGTGTCTACAAGACATCCAAATGTTTTCATGGCTTGCTAGATCTCTAAATTTCTATTCCAGTAAACATGTGGAACATCATCAGATCTCCATTGCATTCTGACCCTCAAACCAGTCTTGAATACAGCTGTGCTGCAGGATCAAGTGAAGCACCAACTGGGATTTCTTGGTACACAATCAGACAGCTCTTTACCACAATGTTTCTCTGACTTTCATGAATTGTGGTCATTACACAACATATTGACAGATGTTATGTTTCTGCTACCTTCCATTCAACTAAGTTATTGCCTTCCACAGAAAATTAAAGCATGTATTTTCCATCTGATTATCTGCATCTCTTGATTTTTAACTGATTGTTATTTTATTATAACAGTAAAGCAACACACTTATATCAATCACACACATTAATAAACATTGGTTTCAAATCCTCAATTTTTAGGCATAGAATGAACTCAAATATTGCAAAGCAAAAGTATATAAAAAATACCCCAAAGCTAACTAGATGGCTCCAAGGAATTGTACATCGGTATGATGAAAAGATCCATCTAAACCAGGAATAAGGAGCACAAAAAGATACATTAGATAATGTAAAATGGCTACAGCTTTGTGTAAGGAAGTAGCAAAGAACAATGCTATGTTAATATGGAATAAGGTTTAAAAGACTGACAACGTATACCAGCCACAGGGGCATGGAAAAGTGTGGAAACTAACTCACTGTCACTGGTGCAGTGAGAACCTTTCTTTGAAACTTTCAATTCTTCGGTCAGAAGACTTGGGCAATATTCTGACCAAAGAATTGTGGCTGACACAGCCCAACTCATCGGACCAAGCAGCATAAGTTGTTTCTTCAATTCAGGCCAGTATTTTAATCATCTCATATAAAAATCGTGCTTTAACATCATTTTTCCCCCATAATTATTTTTCTTTGTTGAAGTTCATTTTTAGAAATAAGTCTCAAAGCCCAGTGCAGGTCACTAGTGCACATCTTTGACATTAGTTAAGAACTATTGAGAACAATTAACCATCTTTCTGACAGATGAGAATGTTATCACCTGAGGAGGCAAATGAAGTGAAGTCCTTTTTTGCAAAAGATAGGCTGCAGAAATACTAACATGAATCTGTACAGCAAGCACTCATCAAGGAAAAGAAAAATAATTCACTGGCTCAAAGGATATCAGTACAAAAGAGGAAAAATTCGTTGAATTGGGTCATTACATGATTCAAAACTAGCATACATTACGAAGGAAGATATGTTGACTCTATTTCTTCTGCTATGTAGAGAGTCATCACCATACATGGAAGTGGAATCCTAAAATGAATTGTAGCAAGGACCAAATTTCCAGAAGAATTAATGCAACTAAGTTCAATTTTGATAGTGACACAGGAAATGACATCCTTAGCAATGGATTTTTTTTATTTTAAAAATGACTTTTAGTATAACCACTATTCCTTTGTTTACGTCAGTAATGTTAATTTTAACATCTAACCTCTAGCTGGTAGGCATTAATTTAATTGCAAGAGCTGCGCAACCTATTTTTTAAGGTCTGTGGACATGGGTAACAATGTGGAATTGATGATATAAAAAAAAAAAAAAGGAGGTAGCCAGTCGTTTAGCTGATGGAGCAAATGTTAATAGGGGGGGGGCTGCAGCTCTTTTGATGAAAAAGTTTCCTAGTTAATTGCTGTACATTGTTTAAGCCAGTGCTGTCCAACGGATGGCCTCCAAATGAAGAATAAACCAAAATTTATTTCTGACTGCAAAGAGATGGAATCAAATCTGAAAAGTTGCATTGCACTGTACACCAATAAGCACTATGTGGGTCTTCCCTGGTGCTTTAAGTACAATGGACCAGGTAGTGAAAATAACAAATTAGTGGTGGAACTGTGCTCTTACGCATAGAAAATTAAAAACACTTTTAGATTATGCCAAATTAGGTTATTTCTTTCCCTAAGTGGAAGATACTAGAAAAATACTTAGTTAGAATTCATTGTATGTTTCCAGCCTCTAAAGATTATCAAAGGTTGAAATCCCCCTAGCATATAGTACAGCTAGTCTTCTAACACTGTACTTAATTAATCTTGCTGTCACAGTTGATAACGCTCTAATTTTTTATAACAAACATTGAGTCATCGAGGGCTCAGAAATGTCAGGAGATAAATAAAAAAAATTACTACTCTTTATTCTAGTTTCATACACTTGTTCAATATTGCCTTTAATTAAAACAGTAGTAAGTGCTTTAATGAAAGACATCTACTTAACATCAGCTTACTATCAAAAGACAGTCATGAAAACACTTCGGAAATGGTCAATTCCCTTAAAAATTGTATTATATACAGTAGTGGCCAAAATTGTGGAAACCTTTTGGAAATGGTGTATTTTTGAGGTTCGATGGCTCATAACACCACATACATTTTTTTTATTTTTTTTTTTGGAGTAATACTATAAAATTATATATCAATGGAAAGATAATTTCATCAAGAATGTAATGCAATAACTTTTATCAAGGATTTTGTATTAGAACAGCAGTTACAAAGAAGAAAAGTGAAACATATAGAAAAAGTGAGATATAAAAAAATTCTAACCATATCAGTTAATACTTAGTTAGGTGACCTTTAGCGTTAATTATGGCTTTACAATGCCAAAACTAAAAAACTTGGTTCACTCCCATGGAGTGAACCAAGTTTTTTAGTTTTGCAGCTGTTATAATGTGAAACCAAGATTGAATTATTGCTTCTATTAATTGGGTTTTATTACTGGGTTGCTTCTGACTAACAAGTTTCTTTAGTCGGCTCCATAGATTTTTGATGGGGTTAAGGTCTGGGCTATTCCCAGGCCATTCCAGCAGTGGAATATGATTATCTTGAAACCACTTTTTACACACAGCAGCAACATGACATGGAGCTGAATTCTGTTGAAATATAAAAGCTTCATTATCTTGGAAAAGATCACGTATGGAAGGCTTCAGTTTAGGCTCAAGTATTTCATAAATGTATTTTTGGCCATTTATATTCCAATTAATCACGCAAATTCTGCCCACACCTTTTGATGTCATACATCCCCAGATCATAACACTGAGTGTTTCACGGTACACGTAATGCAATCAGGATGCAAATCTTCTACGATTCTTCTCCTTACGTATTTTATGCCATCACTACCAAACAGGGAGAATTTGGTCTCATCACTCCAACTAACACTGACCCATTGTTCCACTGTCTAGTTAACATGGGTTTTAGCCCAGTTTAATCTTTTCAACCTTTGTTTGAGAGATAAAAATGGCTTTTTTTGTGGAATTCTAGCTTTTAGACCAAATTCCTGCAGTCTGTGCCGAACAGTCCTTGCATTCAACTTTACATTGTACCATTTCATCTTGTATACACCCATATGATTTTCTTCTGTCACCTAGGCACAGTCTCTTAATTCTTCTGTCATCACTTGCTGTTGTGCACCTTTTCTTGCCTTTACCAGTCTGGTTTTGTAGTGACTGAGTCTCCTTATACTTCTTCAAAAATTTAGAAATGCCACCTTTGGTTAAGTTTCCACCAATTTTTCTTCTAATTTCTTCATAACTGAAGCCTTGTTCACTTAATAGTATTATTTTACATCGCTTTCTGGGTGACCAGTCAACTCTTTGTGTCATTTCTTTAATTTTATTATATTTTACAAGCTCACTAAATGAAAGCACACACACACACACACACACACACAAACAAAAAAAAAAAACAGCTTGATTGCAATCGCATAACACACTGACAAATGTCCTCTTCTCAGCTCCAATACATGACATCAATAGGTAAATCCTACTGTTACCTGATAGGCTCTTTGCCAAAACAAGATGACACCTGATTGGCTCTCGAAACACTCATGCTAATTGGTTAACATTCAAATAATGGAAAGCTACTTCATATCAAGCTAAGCAAGTTGTGCTTCCTTTTTCTGGTTATTTGGCTATAACTTTTCATAGTAGAATACAGATAATTTATCAAACTTTGTTGTGTTACATTCTTGATGAAATTATCTTTCCATTGATATATAATTTTATAATATTATAAAAAAAAAAGTGGTGTTATGAGCCATCAAACCTCAACAATACACTTTTTCCAAAAGGTTTCCACAATTTTGGCCACTACTGTATATACACCAAAAAAAGACATGGTGTAAATTAAAATTTTGAAAGTGTACCTTCAATAGTGTCTTAAAAAATTAAAGCCCAAATTACCATTCTGAAAGCATATCTTCAGTAGTATCTTCAAAAACAATTAAACCAAACTGTAATTTTGAAAGCATACCTTCAACAGTATCTTTAACAACAAACCAAACTAGAATTTTGAAAGCATATCTTCAGTAGTATCTTTAAACACAAAACAAACTAAAATTTTGAAAGCCTATCTCTTTAATAGTATCTTAAAAAACAATTCAAACACCAAATTAAAATTTTGAAAGCATACCTTCATTATTATATTTATAAACAATGGATTGAAAACAGGTAATGGAATATTTATATGTCCATAATGTCCTGGGCAATGAAATGCATTAAGACCACACGTGGCACATACATCATTTTTTTCACATGGACCTGAAAAGGAAAAGAAGGTAAAACATATTCATAACATTTCTTCACACTTGATTCAAGATTTATCTTTTTACATCAAAAAATATTTTAAATCCATTCTCAGGAACCATTCTGAACAGCATGACAGTTAGCTCATAGCTTTTTATACTAGGCTTTAAAAATTTTTTATGTACAGCATAAATGCTCTAATCACTGAAAGTTGCAAGTTCTTGAAAGGCTACATGCCATCAAGATGACTTTTCTGAACAGTGTACTCCTTAGTAGCATTTTGCTAACTATATGAAGACCCGTCTCTGACTTTCATTAAGCGTTCTCTGCCACTTATTTTAAATAACACAAGGCCTCCTCTAGAGGTCAACCCGTGACATACGGAACACGTTTAAATGGCCTGCAAGATGTCTGCAATGGAAATTCTAATATGGGAAAAAATACATTTTCAAAATGGAAAATGAATATCCAGGTACCTTTTGTACATGGACTTCAAATTCCCAAATCTTCTATGAGCTATAAATTATATAACTGAAATTTTGAAAGGACTAAAAAATGTTATGCATATCAGGTACCTACTTTGGACTTCTTTGTAACATAGACATTCATTAAATCAAATTCATCTTTGTTATGTGGCTTCCTAGATTATTAGATTCAAACTAGTTAACTTTTTTATGGGATTTATCTAGGTAAATTCTTAAAATTTCTGCAAATTTTCGGAGAGAACTTTTCTTCATCCGGCAGTTTGCCATTCAATCTCCGTCACGATCTCCAGTTAGCAAGCAGGAGTTTAGGTTCACAAGAAAAATTATGTATCAAAAAGGCTTGTTTGAATCTTTAAAGAGAATAAGCAGTAAATATGGTGTTAGATTAGCTCCTAGTTTAGGCAACAAACTTAAAAAATTTTGCCCTAGCTTGATTCAAAAAGAAGAAAACTTGTTACAAATGCAAGGAGTCATTTATAAAGCAACCTGCAGCTGTGGAAAATACTACATAGGAGAAACAGGTCATAGACTGGAAACTCGCATCGTGGAGCACAAAGCAGCAATTAAAAAAATGTTTAAACAAGAAAGGATTGGACAGCCACGTTAGAGAAACAGGACACTGCATGGACTGGGACTCTTTGACTATCATTGGACATCAATCCAACTTCCTGAAGCGAAAATTGAAAGAGGGACGGGAAATTGGAAAATACCAGAACTTCATCATTATTGACTGTAAAGAATTTTCACTGCCTAACATCTGGCAAGACATTTTGCAAAATTACGAAACTGTCAAGGTTAACCCTAACCAAAAATCATGACGGAGATTGAATGGAAGACTGCCTGACAAAGGAAAGGAGTTCTCTCCGAAAATTTGCAGAAATTTTAAGAATTTACCTAGATAAATCCCATAAAAAAGTTAACTAGTTAGACATTCATGTTAACTGCATCCTTTCTTTTCCCAAAAGTTAAGTTTTAGGATTCAAAACCTCCCTGAAAAAATCAATGTTCATAAAAAACACATGTATTTTTACTCTTCTTTTTCCATGTGGTCCATGAGTCTTATTCCATTTTGCCATGTCAGAGCTGCCAACTTCGCAGAATAAAAAACCAGGACATCAACGCGCATTCAGCGGTGTGTGAATTTACAATTTATAAATAATAAAATTATATATATTGTAGGTTTAATACCACCCCCCCCCTTAAAAAAACAGCTTCTCTTCAGTTTGGCATCGATATCGAGAATAACCCAAATGATGACAAGAAAAGTGGAATTCCGTAAATTTTTTTTTTTTTTTTTTTGATTGGAGGTTTAACTACCACCGTGAGCAACTCAATGGGCTATAAGCAGTCACCCATCCCTAATTTAGGGTCACTGGTTCCAGGGAAGGGAGAGAGCCAGTGCCGTAAGACAAACACAACATCCATGCCTGACCGGGATTCGAACCCGGACCCCTTACGGACGAATGATCACAGGCCAGCGCCTTAGACCACTGTGCCACCGAGGCGGCATTCCGTAAATCCATGGAAGATCTTATGTATGAGTAAGAAGTAACTAAGAAATTGAAAAACATGAATTTTATGGAAAATTAGATGTGAAAAATTGGTACTGCGTTGCTCATTCTGCCGTGAAACAATTTTATAAGGCACGGAAACGGCACGAATTCTACCACAGACAGATTAAATAACGATCTAGAAATTTAATTTCGTTTAATAAAAGGGAAAGGGGTGAAAATGATTGATCTCTACTGATTAGTTTTGAAGAAGTGTGTATTAGAAACAGGGTTCGTTGATTTAAATCACAAATAGAAATCTTCAAATCTCCATTATGTATTTGTAAAGTCCATTAAAGCTAAAACTGCATGTGCTCAAATTAACAGTACTAAATTTAGTACTGTTATTCACTAAACAAAATCAACTTCATGCTGAAACTAAAAACAATATTATTTTAGCCATGAAAGTTAAAATACATTTTGTTGTAAATGTGCTGTTTTTTCCACAAAGAATTTTTCTTTGCGCCATTTCTTAGTTGCGATCATAAAGGCATAAGGTAATTTTAAAACTTAACAAAAATGAGATTTTTTTTTCTTTCCCATGAAATTATGGACCATTAATCTTCTTTCATGGAGGTTAGAAGTTGGATGTTGTCAATAGCGAAGGAATCTGACCTTTTGACATTCACCAGTGTTTCTTTTCTTGTACATGAACTCAACTGAAGAATTATTTTAGTGGGTGGTGGTAGTAGAGGGTGATAAAAAGTGTTTGAAATATTTCATGCTGTCTTACCAGTCAGGTAAATAACTCACTTTTCAGTTGAAAATCAACAGCCCCACAGGACTCAGGAGAAAAACAACTCAGTACTAAAAATTAAAAGCTAATTGTTTACACGTTCAATAATATTTATGGAATCATAGACATTTTCAATGTTTCAATGATATTTTATCACTAACCTAATTTAAATTATTAACCATCACGATTTTCTCCAAAACTAAAACAGGTATTCCGTATTTAACTACACAGTCTTGTTCACGTTTATAAACTACACAAATGTAATGTAAGTGTAAATGGCACAGTGATTGACCAGGTGAATGAGTTTGGGTATATAGGAAGCATGTTTGACAGAGAGAACATTGGATGGTGAAATTAGTAGGTGAGTGAATTCTTCATTGAAAGTCATAGCTGCCCAGGGAGGTTTTCACAGGAATGATGGGTTCTCTAGAGAGTCCCACATGGCTGTGTATGAAAGTGTAATTGTTCCTACTCTGATGTATGGCAGTGAAACCTGGGTACTGCAGAAGAAACATAGGAGTTGTTTGTGTGCTGGAGAAATGCGGTACTTACGGGGGGGGGGGTTAGACACGTTCCGATTGTGTGAGGAATGAAGATGTGCTGCACTTGTGTGATGTGAAGCAAAATGTTGTTAGCAAGGTGGAGACTAATATGCTTCTATGGTTTGGCCATGTTTGTTGAAAGAATGAGTGATGAGATGCTTACTAAGAAAATCTTTTTAGCCCAAGTGGCAGGAAAGAAAGGCAGAGGAAGGCCAAGGAAGTCATGGGAGGATCAGATTCAGGAGTGTCTGTATGAGAAAGAAATTATGAGTATGAAGTATAGAAGATCTTATGTACGGCATGTAATGGATGTCAGTGAAGCTCAAGTTGCATGTCAAGATCGCTGTAAATGGAGAAGTTTGATACATCAACAGTAAGTAAAAACTATCTGGTAGTTTGTATTTCTTTTTGGAGCTAACCTCTGAATCTCAGAGAACAGCTTAGTGATATGTATGTATGTAGTAACCAAACTCAGTTTTCTTCCTCTAAGGTGATGCAAGAATCCTTCAATGTTTTAAAACTTTCCTAACTTATTACATTACTTTTAATCCCATGATTGGCCATCATTTCCAGTTACAACCTGTAATTTTATATTAATTACAAACATTTTGCTAATATTTTAGGGGTACAATTTGTGGAAAGGCTGCCAAGGGGCATGAAAGTAAAAAAGGTTGGGAACCACTGCGATAGAGAAACAAAGCTGTTCTATTGAACTGACTTACATGGGTAGTAAAAGAAGTGTAAGCAGAAAGGCATGCCTTTTCTTGTGGGAATTCCTCTCACACACAAGGTTTAGATGCGACCCCATACTCCTGTTAGATATATGAATGATTTTCCTCTTCTACACCTATGTATAAACAAGGTAAATCTTGTTCTCCAAATATTTAAATAAATACTTTGAATTTGCTCATCTCTGTTTTTGCTACAATGGAGCCAGAACTTCATTTTGGTTTTGGCTTCATGAAGCTGAAAACCCTGTTTATGTAAACATCTCTCAGAGAATAAAAAAGCTACATGTTTTTGTCACTTATGTCAACAAAGTGAAAATGGAGTTTGATTACAAAATGTAAAGAAATAAACCCTTCTCTTTTTAAACTCTCATCTTGCAACATGGCTTGTCAGTTTCAGCTGCAATTAATCAATGCATTTGGTGGAAAAACTCAGTGAACTTCACATTTGATTACTTAACAAGTCAGCCATTGTTTTGTGAGGTTATTTTTTTCTTTTTAAATCCAGGAACAAAATGCTAAACCTTGTACAGGGCAGGCCCAAAGTTTTTCACTTAACCAGGCCAGCCCAGGCAGACCTCTAAAAAGAGGTACAAAATAACTCCACTTTTGTCCTTGGGTTTCGATGGGTCCTTATTGCTTCTTAGCTACTGTGCAATTGAAGAGCCTTGTTTGCTGCCAATGTTGAAATTTTCATTTTTAAGTTTCTTTTGAATCCAGTTGGAGATATCTGGTACATACCAGGGTTGGCAAGGTTTTGGACACAATGGTAAAAACCACGGTATTTACTGTCCAAAACTGTCCGAAACCTCTGCCAGACAACCGTATGTAAAAAAATTATAAAATATGCTAAAATATGTAAAAATACACAATAATATAAATAACCATATGTAAAAATTTTGAAATTGAAAACTATATATACATATACAGTTATATTGTTTTTAGATTAATAAGTCCAACATTTTAATACAAATAGTATGATGTTTTTGTTAAATTTTACTTATATACAGCCATTGATGACACACTATGTTACATTTAAAGAAATATAATTTGCATTAGGCTCAATATTGGGTTCAATTTTTTTAAATGTACATTTGTTGTACTACAAAAAGTGAACAGTAATATGAAACTAATACATAAAAAGGAGAAAAAAACAGTTACCAACACTACAGAAAGATATTAAGTGCAAAGTACAAGAGAAATGTTAATAATCTAGCGCAATTGGTCCTCTTAACATCCGATAACACATAACCAGTTTAGATGCTGTGTTTGTGCCAAGACGATTTCTGAGTTTTGAATGAATTACTCCAAAGTGTAAACAATCTTTTGAAAATCCTTCTAGTTCTAGTGTTTTTTCTACTGCTGTCCACCATGTGACAGGACTGATACTTCTTCCAGATACAGTGAAGTAAGTAGGAGGAAATGGCTCAGCTTCAGCTTCATATGCAATCAAAGGGAAATGCTGTTGGGATACCTGTTAACTAGAGGTCATGAACGTGCGTTTTCGTTTTGAATGTTAGACAGACCTTCTCCTTTGTATTTTGGATTCAGGAAGTGGAAAGGTTTCATGGCTTGATCCATTCGTTTTGTAACTTCTTGGATGCGGGGCTGTAAACACTCTTCCTTCAACAACATGAGCCATGTATGGCAGGCTTCATGAATGGTAGCATTATCTCTTTGCAAACAGTCCAGTGAATCGGCAACTGGCTTCAGTTGTTGCAATGTATCTTTAGCCTGTTTATATAAATTATAATTATTTATAAGAGTGACTATGTCTCTGTCTATGTGATCTTCATGTTCTTCAACTATTTTTTGGTATGCTGCTCTGTTGCGCAGAAAAGTTTCAATGCAAGTCATTTGACTCTTCCACCTTGTATCTCCTGGTAACTAGGGCTTCAGTGAATTAGGAATTTCATTAAGCAATGCACTAGGTACATGGTGGTTGCGGAAAAACTTTAGAACCTTCAAAATGTTGTTTAGCACTGAAACTGGTGTTATATCCTGTCCCAGCAGGTTTAAATAATGGGCACTGCATCCATATACCACCAAGCTATTATCTTCTTCACACAGGAGTTCCTTTGCTTTCTCCATAACTCTGGTATTATCAGTGACCACAGCCTTTATATCACAATTATATTCTTTCTTTGCCTTTGCAATAGCTGATTGTAAAACATCTTTGTGATATTGTGCATTTTTTGTATGTGTACCTGCTTCCACTGAATCCAAAAAATAAGATTTCCTCTCACACTGTATACAAGTTGCAATAAGTGGATCATTGTGTATATTACTCCATCCATCTTCAATCAGGGTGACCTGTTTGCCTTCAAAAGTGTCTTGGTTCTATTTGTGACTTCTGCTGACACTATATCTAAAAGTTCTCCTGCTAATGCTTTACGACTTGGCGGTCTATATCCTGGACACAGAGCTGAAACTAATTCTTTGAAGGTTTGATGTTCTACTGCAGTGAAGGCAATATTGTTGGCATAAAAAAATTTGGCAACCAGTATATTCAGATTTTCTGCAGTTCTGTCACTTGTTTTTAAAATATGGGAATCTAAACACTGCTGAATTTTCATCTTTTTTGGTGGCACCACAAATCCACTTTAATTTACTTCTAGGAGTTCAAGGTTAAATGAATCCAGATCTCCAGTTTCTGCATTACTTACAGTTCTATCATTACATACCTTTTTAGCTTTGCAAGGTAAAACGTGTTTTTTCAATCTGTCTGCTTTTCCAAGTTGAACATTTCCACAGTATTTACATTTGGCATATTTATTATTACTTCCAGATTTTCCCTCATTCTGTACCTTAAGAAAATGTTGCCACACACTACCAGATGATCGACCACCTTTGTGCATTTTCAGTTTAAAATTTAATTCAGATTTTTTTACTAAAACAAAAACACTTCTTTCTTCTTCAGGTTTTAGGCACCTCAAAATCAGTCTCCTAAAATCAAAATAAAGAAGTCTGTCTCCTGAAATGTAATGAAATATTTATATTTCAGTGAAATGGCTGGTACAGTAATACTTTTTTTTACACGCACATAATAATCACATATTTATTAATTATTATTACTGTACATAATTTTTGCGAAATTTTTTTAGTAAAAAAACTAAAAAACTTTATTTTGTTAGTCTGTTAGTAGTTTTTTTTTTAGTCTGTTAGTACAGTTCTAGGAAAATCTACTGGTTTTTATGTGATATTTTTCATATTTTGACAGCTCTAGGTTTTAGACACTTTTGGACAGTTTTAGATGGTAAAAAACGGTCCTGTCCAAACCCCACCCTGGTACATACTGAACAGAAACTGTATTTATATTTATTTTTCACACTGGAAAAGGATTGGGAGTGGTGGGTGATTTAGACATTTTCACTAATTATATATATTTTTTTTTCCTTTTGATATATGTATCTTTTTAACATGCTTCTTGGGAAAGGGGGAATGGAAGAAAATGAGAGTGGAAGACTGGCAATTAAGATGAAAATATAAACATAGGTCATTATGGGGTAATAATACAGGGTGTCTGGGACAAAAACTACCAATGAGAAATCATTGTAAATTAGTGCAAAGCATAGATACAAAATGCTGTTTGCATAGATACAAAATGCTGTTTGCGGTAACGGAAAGAGGAACTTACCAAGTTTCATTGGAGGCACACATGGCGGGCTCATTGATGATAGCTGATGTTCCCCTGCGCAGCTCGTAGTACATTGTGAGTCAGTTGTTATTAAAATGGTGATCACAGTGCAGTGTTGTTACTGGCTTGCAGAGTTTACGTTTCCCGTGACTGTGCAGAGGACATTCCGGCAAATGCACGAAATGGAACCACCACCACCACACAGAGAGAGAGAGAGAGATAACAGCGTTGCATAAAAGATTGCTGAAAGCCAGCTTGCTTAAAAAGCAGAAGGCACATGAGATTGTGCCAGTCGTGAACTGGGAATCTCAAGGTCAATCCATGACATTCTTCATTAGAAGTCGTGTCTCCATGCATACAAAATTCAGTTATTGCAGAAGTTAAAGCCAAGCGTCATGCCCTTAAGATACCAGTTTGCTTCCGACATGCTCTCAGAGATTTCATGTCTAAGGAACCGTCAACAGACACAATTGCAGGATATGGAAATCGGAGAATCCACATACACTAAGAAAGCTGCAACGAGTTAGCCCTAAAAAGTGAACATTTGGTATGGGTGCAGCCTCAGTGTGCATGAAAAGCATTGGCCCATTCTTTTACATTGAAAGGAACTATCGCTTCAGATGTTTATTTGGATATGCTAAAGTTTTATGCCATATTGGAGATACCAGATGGATTCTTTTTCCAGCAAGAAGATGGAGCTCCCCCACCCACCCATCCACCTCAATTACACAATGCATGCCACGGCTCGTTTGGACAAATATTTTCCTGGACGCTGGATCTGACGTAGTGGTCCTGTGCTATGACCTCTCAGATCCTCGGATCTTATCCCTCTTTGGGGGGGGGGGTAGCATATCGAAGACATTGTCTACCAAACTCAAGTAAATGATTTTGTGGATTTGTGTCGGAGGATCATCACTGCTTATGAAAGTGTCACTTTACAGGTGCTGTAAAGCACATGGTGGGAGGTCAAACACCGTCTGAATATCTGTCGCGCCACAAAGGGTGCACAGTAGATAAGCATGGGCCCGGGCTATGATAAAAAGCTCGGAAACGGGTGCAACCCCGCCACAGGCCCTGGCAGGCTCTTATACCAAATCTTTGAACAGGCCTGGTTACCACTTAATTTTCCCTTTTTTTTTTTTTTTGTTGGGTGTTTAATGACCACCGTGAGCAACTCCATGGGCTTTAGGCCCATCCCTAATTTAGGGTCACTGGCTCCAGGGAAGGGAGAGAGCCAGTGCCATAAGACAAACACAACATCAATTCCTCATTAGGATTCAAACCCGGACCCATTTCGGACGAATGATCAGAAGCGAGCAGTTAGACCACTGCTCCACATTTTTCCCTTTCACTGTTTTATCTGACGAGGAAAGGTTACCCAGAATCATATGTAAGTAGCACAAATAACTGTAAATTGAATTGTGAATCATTCAGTGTTGTACTTGTATTTTTATATAATTTATTTACTTAGAGCAGCCAGAGTAAAGCCAAACCACTGGATCACTACCCGTAAGTTCCATGCTGTATTATATGCAATTTTACAAATTCTAACTAGTCAAAAACAGTCAAATTTTCTAATTTTCTAATAAAGGTTATATTGATAAATAAAAATACATGTGACAGTTTCACCAAATAATAAATATTGGGTTGTCAGAAAAGTCATGACGTATTTTGGCACCCGATGGCGGTTGGGCGGTTTTGGAAGTACTAGAGGCATGCGCAGCTCTGTTATCACTATGGCATTCGACAGGTGCCAGTTCTAGCTGTAGTCTAAAAGGAATAGTGAGCAAGTTGGCTGATTTGCAGAGATTTGACATCAAGTTGAAGATGGAAGACCAAACTGTGCATTTTCGCCATAGGAAGAACACACGTCAAGCTTGTGAAAAGTTGCGTAAAGTGTACAGTGATAATGCTCTACAAGAACGTCAGTGCCAGTGGTGGTTCACAAAATTCCGTGCTGGTGATTTCGACCTCAATGATGCCCCTTGGTCCGGGAGGCCCACCGAGGTTGATGCCGACCAAATCAAGGCATTGATCGAGTCAAACCCACGTTAAACGACACAAGAGATTGCAGACACATTGCACATCCATCATTCAAGTGTTCACGACCACCTGAAGAAGCTGGGATATGTAAGCAAGCTTGATGTGTGGGTTCCTCATGAACTCGGAGGGAAATGACCCTTTTTGAAGCAACTGATAACTGGTGACGAAAAGTGGATTGTGTACAACAATGTTCTGCACAAACGGTCTTGGTCCCGATGTTCTGCTTCGCCTCAAACAACATCCAAAGCAGACATTCATCAGCGGAAGGTTCTGATCTCAGTGTGATGGGATTTTAAAGGTGTGATTTTTGAGCTCCTACCACAGAAGCAAACAATAAATTTGAATGTGTACTGTTGACAATTGGACAGTTGAATGAATCCATCATCCAGAAACGTCCAGAGCTGGTTCATCGTAAAGGTGTTGTGTTCCATCACGACAACGCGAGACCACACACAAGTTTGATCACCTGCCAAAAATTATTGGAGCTTGGGTGGGATGTGTTGCCACACCCTGCATACTCGCCTGACCTAGCGCCGTCAGATTTCCACTTGTTTCGCTCTCTTCAACAGTCCTTGCGTGGCATAATGTTCAATTCAGATGAGGCTGTAAATCAGCACCTTGTACAGTTTTTCACCACGAAAGACAGGTCCTTCTATGAAAGAGGCATTCTGCAGCTCACTGAAAGATGGCAAAAGGTTATCAAACAAAACGGGCATTATATCATTGATTGATCTTTGTTCTTTCTATCAATAAATGACCTTTGCAAAACATGGCTAAAATACGTCATGATTTTTCCGACAACCCAATAAAATAAATGCCAAAACCAGCTCTGTCCCAGTATATCTAATAAATATAAATTTCCATATATTGAAAAGCACTACAGCCTATATGCACATTTATTTGGTGCTTAGTTGGACCTAATACATCAGCAAAACAGGGATACACAATTCTCATGTCATACAGAAATGACATACATTTTATAATAATTTTATAATGAAATTTAACGGTTCAAAATTCTTATTGAAAGTTGAATGGAAAAAATTTAAACAGTTAATTAGGTATATGAATTAACTTGATACAAGTCAAATGGTGATCGGTTAGTCTCTGCTAGACACGAGACTAGCCATATACATAAGGTTTAATGATAGGAATATAATAAAAGGAGTAAAGGTCTGGAAAAAGGAAATGTGAAAAAAAGAATAAGACTTAATATAAAATGAAGGACATTTTGTTACCTGAATATGATGCATATATAATAAATTTTTCTCTTTTTTTGGGGAGAAGGTGGACGGCATTTACGGAAAGCACTATCATTCTTATCTGATGATGAAACTATAAATAGGAGTAAAACAATATGCTTCATTTTTATTTTTGCCTATTCACATTTGGGAAAATTTGCACAAATGTTCAAACCTGGCCAGACTAGCCATAAATAATGCCAAGCCTTAAAAAACGAGCCTGTGCTCATCTCCAGTGCACACGTGGAGATTTATTGATGCACAACAAAACTCCGGAAATTCCTCTTTCTGCTAGCCCAAAAAGCATTTTTGTACCTATGTTTCACACTGTTGGTAGTTTTTGTACTGAATACCTGTTTCAGTACTGTTATGTATAAATAAGTAATGCACAATCGCTTGTAACTCCCCAGTTTTCAAAGGTTGAATCATGAAAGTTGGTGGATAGGAACTTCATTCTATTAGCTTCCAAATTATCATCAACAGCTGTTTCTTCTCTTTGCAGCAAATTATCATCAACAGCTGTTTCTTCTCTTTGCAGATGGTGAAATGGACACCATACTATGTCAACGTTCGGTAATAGAGTTTCTCTACAAATCTGGGAATAGCTCAGCCACATCGATCCACAGACAATTGTTGCCAGTGTATGGTGAGACAACAACGGATTGCAGTAATGTGCAGCGATGGTTGCAGGGGTTCCAGAGAGGTGATTTTAGCATTCAGGATAAACCACGATGCGGCAGACCGACCACTGTGACAACCATTGCAACTGAGGAAGCCATTGAAAAGCTGATTCAGGATAACAGATGCATCACCACTTCTCAACTTATGGACCACCTTGGCATGTTAAAGGGAAGTGTTTTAACAGTGGTAGAACGCTTAGGATACCGAAAAATATGTGCTCGTTGGGTACCACGGCTCCTCACAAAAGAGATGAAGAGAATTCGGAAAGAGGTGTGTAATGATCTGCTTGAACATTTCGCTGGTGACTTTCCACAATGTTTTCATGATGTGATAACAGGTGATGAAACATGGCTGTTACATTATGACCCACAGAGCAAACAAGTCAATGGAGTGGGAGCATGTGGAATCACCACGGAAGAAGAAGCCATGACTTTCAAGGTCATCAAACAAATTGATAGCCTCATTTCTTTTGGGATTGTCAGGGTGTCATCTTCATAGACTTCTTGGAATGTTGTTTCTTCTTGGATTATTGTTCATCCCTGGTGAAGCTCAGGCGTACCATCAGAACTAAGAGACCACACTTACAAGCCGAGGACATAAAACTGCATCACGATAACGCGAGACCGCACACTGCCCAGAGGACAGTGCAGAAAGTGACTCGATTGGGCTAGATGCTGGAGCCACAACCATCGTACAGTCCAGACTTGGCACCATCATATTTTTATCTGTTTGGTCGTCTGAAGGCACATCTATGTGGGAAACCATTTCAGAGTGACGCAGAACTCATTGCGTAGTCAGGACCAATGGATCTTACATTGAGTGACTTATCTCTAAAACCAAAGGTCCAAGGCAACTAACCACCAGCTTTCATGATTCAGCCTTTGAAAACTGGGGAGTTACAGGCGATTGTGCGTTACTTATTGACTGACCTTTGTGCGTAGTAAATCTAAAATTTCTAAAAAAATTTTTACGCAAAATCAAGAAAGTGCTATTAAAGAAAAGCACTGTATAGCAGATTTTGTTATACAACATTTTTTTAACAAATTTCACCTTGCTTTACTGCCATTTAAGATTTCCCCCACATACACACAAAGTCTGAAATTTATTTTAAAATCAAGATTTAAGTCACATAAATAATTCTTCAAATTTAATATGTTCTTGAGCACTATAGGACATAAGTTGGAAAAAAGGGAAATTTGAAATATTATGATTATATTACTGACAAAATATGCACAGAAAAATCAATGAAGTTCAAAACATCATCATACCAAGAGCCCTATCATACAGGCCGCCATCAGAAGGGTGATCTAGATCATCGAAAATTGATAAATTGGTAATTTCCAATACACTCAGTTTTCTTGCTTCGTCAGAAGAATATGGGATAAAGCCCACACTTCGCATCAATCTGTATGGAATTCTATCCATTTTAAAGCATCTGAAATGGGACATTCAAATGTTATTATTTGCTAAAAGACACATTTTACAGCACAGTTATAATATGACAGAAATTATTAGCATTTCTGGATATATCTACTAACTACAACAACAGGGACTACTTCACACAAATGATACATAATTGAGTTATTAAAAAATTTGGTAATTTATTTTTTTACTTTAGTAAAACAATACCTTCGACAGGACTGAAAACTAAGAAAAGCTCCCCATCCGTAATTTAGTACTATATTATAATTGTGTTTGCTTTGTTGTGGTTCTTTTCCACAAGTAACGAACAACAACAAAGCAAACATTCCATATCCTGAACCGTAACTTGAGAACAGACTGTAAAACAAGATCAGTCAACTCTTATACAGGAAATAAATACCCTCCATTTTACTGTAGTTTTAAGATGTTCTGACTTCATTTCATGCTCCTGGTTTCTCTTATACATTTAACAGTGGTCGTTCAGGCTTTTTAAAGTTTTCACCAACCCATTCACCAAATTCAATTTTTTTTCGCCGAATGTAATCTGAAATATCGCCAATATTTTTGCCAAAACTTTTTATCTATCGCCAAAATTCTTTTTATTTTTTCACAAATTGCGAAGAATGGGTCCAGCAGTGCAACTCGTGCATTTAAGAAATATAAAAGAAAAGCAGCTGCAACAAAAATGAAAAAAGTGAAGTTTGTCAAAACTTCAGCACCATACTGGATCCTTTAATTAAAATTAATAAAAATTTCACCTCCATCAAAAGCATGTATTCTAAACAAATTACAGGAAATGTCATTTCTATTATCAGAAGATGCTGCAATTTATTTGATGACATGCATAAACACTTTGTTGTTTTCTTTGTGCTGAAAGGGCACATCAGATGTGCATACTGTTTTATTAGTAGGAAAACATCCACAAACATTTTCATTTTTTTTTTCTGCAATTTAACAACTGCCATGAGCAACTCTTAAGAGCTATACGTAGTTAAAAAAATTTTTAATATAGGGCCACTGTTTGCAGAGGGGAAAGAAGACAGCCATCTCTACACAAAACAGTTTTAATTGAATAAAACACAAAAGAAAACAAAATCTGAAATCATCTCATTTTTAGCAGTTTTCGCCCTATATTCCTAGGGGCTGCTGTTTGAAGTGTTTTCTGTACATTTTTGCTTCAACTTCTTTTTATGTCCTCTGCCACTTCCAACCCACCCACCCTCCATTTCCACTACCTTTCTTGCTCTCCCCATTATCCTATATTCTAGCACCTCCATTTTAATTGATTTTCACTTATCAATTAATCTTGGGGTTTTTTTTCACTTACGTATCTTAAACAACTCTCCCTCAGCTTTCAACTAATTTTTCTAATTCCAAGTTTTTTCCCTTGAGGTTTTCTTCTGAATTTCATTAATAGAAATCTTCTTTTAATTTTGTTTGAAAACATGAAATACTGTAATTAATTATTCCTTAATTTTTCCTAGAACATAATTATGTAACTCAGGGCTGGACACATCCCAGGTGCCACGTCACCTAGAAAATAGGCAATGGTGCTCAATTTCTTTCTACTCCAAATTTCATAATTTGCTGTAAATACCATAATTTCCCCAGATTATCCATTAAATAATTATAAGTTGGTTCTTCTTCTGATTAAGATCTGTTCCCAACAGCATTATCTAGTGGGTGGATAAACAGTTCACCAGTGCGCCAGTTTACCTTATGTTAGTTTCAAATCCACCTATATATATAAAGGTTGCTGTGTGCCCGGATGTATTTGCTCACTGTCAATCTATGCAGTCTTTTACATAACTTCTAGTACTAGTTTGAGTGATATCAAGTTACTTACCCCAACCCCCCTCTTCCTACCATGACAGTGTGGAGAATTAAACAAATGTATGCATTCAAAGTCTATAGAAGCCCATAAATAGCATTAGGTGTGCAACTTAATTCTTGGCCACAGGCATGACACGTTGACAGCAAATTATAGCAAATCGAATATGTACTTAACCAGGGAAATCATCCCTGTCGTGTTGGATACATTTGAGCCATCGGTCAGGGAGCTACCGAATGCCACTGCGGAAAAAAGAGGGCTGTTTTGAGTTGATAAAGTCATCAATATTTATGTGGACCTCCTCGACAGAAGTGAAGTGCGTATCACTCAGGTGATGTTGCAGGGAGCGAAAGATGTGATAATCTGACAGGGCAAAGTTTGGAGAATACGCAGGGTGGGACAAAATCTCCCGTCCCAGGTCGGCAATCATGTTTAAAGTCATTTTCGCAGTGTGAGGATGCACGTTATCTAACAGGACCAATCTTCTGCCTTTGTCAGTGTATGGCCTTTCTGCCTCCATTGCGTCACTCACACGAATGAGTTGCTGAAAATAACACTCGTCATTGACCGTTTCACCAGGTTTGAGCAGCTCATAGTGTACGACACCGCGCTGATCCCACCATATCCACAGCAACAACTTCCTGGCATGGATATTTGTTTTGGCAGTACTGGTGGTAGGCTGACCTGGATAAAACCACGATTTGTGCCACTTAGGATTATTGTAGAGGATCCACTTCTCATCACAGGTAAAAATCTTGTGGAGGAAATCCTTCTTCTTGAATCTGGAGAGCAAGGACACAGCAACATTGTAGCACCTAGACTTATTCGCAGCGGTGAGTTGGTGGAGCACCCAACGACCCACCTTGTGAATCCGTTCAAGCTTGTGCAGGTGCTTTGCAATGGCTTGCAGTGCTACTCCGAGTTTCTGGGGGAGCTCTGACTGTGCAACAGGTATCCACGTCCAACAGTTGTTCCAGTTCCTCATCGTAAACTTTCTGTGGCTATCCCGGATGTTCTGCATCACAGAGATCGAAATTTCCCTGCTTAAACCGCTGGAACTACTTCTTACACGTACTGTAGGAACCAGCAGCCTCACCCAAAGCAGCACAGATCATTTGCTGGGCTTCTGCGGCACTTTTTTTTTCAGCTGAAACGCGAACAGGAGGCAGTGCCTCAAATGTTGCTTCTCGAACGACATTGCTTTCACTGTCAACTTTCCTGACACTACAGCTGTGATCGGTTACAGTTGCCTGGAAAGCTGTTGGATGGCGCCACAATCAGCCATTATCGCACACATGTTCTATGATCTCTTGCAGTTAGGGACAGAGAATTAAGTTGCACGCCTAATAATTATTATACACTGCTCAACAAAAGTTAAGCACGGATCACAAAAATGTGGATAAAATAAAAACGAGTACAGAAATCGTCGGAATTAAAATTGGTGGAGACATATTTTGCAATATAAATGCTTAATATCCATTCAAAAATAATGTCACATGTACTCTTAGATACCAACCAGGAACATGATAAGAAAAGAGTATTTTGCCAATGGTCATAATTTGTCATTACAGGTCACAATCAGAATTTTTGAATACCCAATTTGTTGAACATGTCCCAAAGAAGACTTTTGGAGGACTCAAAAAGGTGGAGAGCAGTGTGAGGATGCACGTTATCCAACAGGACCGACTTTCTGCCCTTGCCAGTGTATGGCCTTTTTGCCTCCATTGCGTCACTCACACGAATGAGTTGCTGACAATAATGCTCGCCATTGACCGTTTCACCAGGTTTGAGCAACTCATAGTGCACGACATCGCGCTGATCCCACCATACGCAAAGCAACAACTTCATGGCATGGAAATTTGTTTTGGCGGTACTGGTAATAGGCTGACCTGGATAAAACCACGATTTGCGCCACTTAGGATTATCATAGAGGATCCACTTCTCATCACAGGTAAAAATCTTGTGGAGGAAATCCTTCTTGAATCTGGAGAGCAAGGACACAGCAACATCGTAGCACCTAGACTTGTTCGCAGCGGTGAGTTGGTGGAGCACCCAACGACCCACCTTGTGAATCCGTCCAAGCTTGTGCAGGTGCTCTGCAATGGCTTGCCGTGTTACTCCGAGTTCCTGGGTGAGCTATGACTGTGCAACAGGGATACACGTCCAACAGTTGTTTCAGTTCCTCATCGTAAACTTTCTGTGGCTATCCCAGACGTTCTGCATCACGGAGATCGAAATTTCCCTGCTTAAACCGCTGGAACTACTTCTTACACGTACTGTAGGAACCAGCAGCCTCGCCCAAAGCAGCACAGATCATTTGCTGGGCTTCTGCGGCACTTTTTTCAGCTGAAACGCGAACAGGAGGCAGTACCTCAAATGTTGCTTCTCGAACGACATTGCTTTCACTGTCAACTTTTGTCTTTTCTGTCACTACAGCTGTGATCGATTACAATTGCCTAGAAAGCTGTTGGATGGCGCCACAATCAGCCATTATCGCACAAAGGACAGTTATTTGCATTTGCCGACGTTCTATGATCCCTTATGGTTAGGGGCAGAGAATTAAGTAGCACACCTAATATTTATTATGCACTGCTCAACAAAAGTTAAGCACGGATCAAAAAATGTTGATAAAATAAAAACTAGTACAGCAATCGTCGGAATTAAATTGGTGGAGACATATTTTGCAATATAAATGCTTAATATCCACTCAAAAATAATGTCACATGTACTCTTAAGATGCCAAACAGGAACATGGTAAGAAAAGAGTATTTTGCCAATGGTCGTAATTCGTAATTACAGATCACAATCAGAATTTTTGAATAACCAATTTGTTGAACATGTCCCAAAGAAGACTTTTGGAGGACTCAGAAAGGTGGAGAGCTGTGGAACAGATGGAAACTGCACAAACGGTTACCGAAGTGGCCAGATTATTTAATGTCCACCATTCCATCAGCTCAAGACTGTGGAGACAATTCCAAATAAGTGAAGCAGTTGTCAGACAACCTGTTGCATGTTGTCTGAGGAGTACACCACCACAGGATGACTGTTATAACAAACTCTTAGCCCAAAGGAACCGTAGCACACCTGCATCATCTCTGCATTCTGACCTAATGGCATTCGCAAGCAGGTAGGTAGGTAGGTATCGGTTTAAACTGTTTCCAGGTGGCTCCACAAGGCCGGGCTCTATGCCAGGTGACCAGCCGCACATGTACCATGAACCTCCAGACATAGACAGGCTAATCTGAGGTGGTGCAAAGAGCACACAGGCTGATCCCGAGAAAAATGGGTTTATGTCCTTTTCACAAATGAATCCAGGATTTCCACTGGAATCTGGCAGCAGGCTTGTGTTGATCTGGGGCGTCGGCACCTACCAGCCAGGCTTTCCGTGGTGGTGGAAAAACTGTGTGGGCTGGATTTTCATTAGTTGGACGCACCAACCTCAGGGTTCATTGTAGGCGCTTTTCGCGGGGCGGTGCGCCCCGCCCTCCCTCACGCTAAAATTATGCACCCTACTGCCCTTTAAATTCAAAAAATCCCATCATGACCGCCCTAAAATGGAAGCTGCAAAACGCGTGCGCAGAATCAATCCTACACTGCTGTGAAACCAAAATAGCGCACCGACTCCATATTAGCATCTCGTCTACGTCTAGAAAGTCATAATGACCCCCGTTGGTTAGGATTCCTAGAAGACGGGATCCTACCCAATACGACTTTCAAGACGGGAACCGATAAGATAGAACCACTTATTGTTTGCTCCTCTATGCCGGCAGGGAAGGAAAGAAGCGTAAGATTTAAGACAAAAGGACTTGCCCTCTGAACTACTGGGGGAGGAACGAGTTTGTACAAATTACTGACAAAAGAGGTGACCAGTATTTGCTCCCTCTACTCTCCTTCCTCCCCCCTCACTCTGTCTCTGCATCCATTCCTAAGCGCTCCCACCCTTCGTGTCCCACTCCCAGCCCACCTACAGGAAATTTGTACGATCCTAAAAACCTCTCGAAGTTAGCCATCAGTATTCTAATTATAACATTCAGTCAATATGGCGGGTGCCGCAGATTACTTTAACCCTTGCAGATTGCTTTCACAAAGTTTCAAAAGTTTATATTATTTATTTTATTAACTATTTACTCAATCAACTCAACCCCAGGAACAGACACAGCGCAACACCGGCTACGCCTGTTACAGTTTTTTGGAAAGGTGTGCAGACTGTTTTCTCTGACTATTTCTTTAACATTCATTGTTTCTAGCATTCCTTTCAATTTTAAAGCAAAGGAAGGGAAATTTTTGCGCGATTTTAACGTTGGATCCCACTTTCAGATGTAAAGTTAAGTCGATAGATCAAGTAACAATTGAATTTTGAAGATGTGAATTCGTTTTTTGGTGTAAATATGACATGGATGGTAAGTCAAATAACATCCGAAAACTTGAAAATTCCGTCGTCCATCATCCTGAAGTGGGAATCGAACCCACTCTCCCAGATAGCGCCCGAGTATGCTAGCCACTACACCACCCAGAACGATGATGAAGTAACACTTGTTCAGTTTTATTTCATTTTATTTGAATCTTCTTCTTCTTCCTTGTTTTACAAACAGGTAACTTTGACTTACCAAGAATATTGCATTAATAATCTAAAGCAACTTTTATGGGAATTTTACTAGGAAATTTTTTCATTAATAGCAAATTTTCGGAGAAAACTTCTCCTTCTTCAGGCTGTCTTGTTGTTGTCACTTTTTACTTGTCACTATCACGGTTACGGTTTACCTTGACGGTTACAGTTAACCTTGACGGTTTAGGTTATTTTTCAACAAATCCTGCCAGATGATAGGCAGGGAAAATCCTTTGCAGTCATTGATGATGGAATTTTGATTTTTCTCAATCTCTATTCCTTCTTTCAGTTTTCTTTTTTGGAAATTGCTTTGGAAACTGATTACTTTAAGGGAATTCCAATCCATGCTGTGCCCAGTTTCTCTAACATGCCTATCTTTCCAAAAAGAAAACTGAAAGAAGGAATAGAGATTGAGAAAAATCAAAATTCCATCATCAATGACAGCAAAGGATTTTCCCTGCCTAACATCTGGCAGGATTTGTTGAAAAATAACCTAAACCGTCAAGGTAAACCATAACCGTGATAGTGACAAGTAAAAAGTGACAACAATAAGACAGCCTGAAGAAGGAGAAGAGTGTTCTCCGAAAATTTGCTATTAATGAAAAAATTTCCTAGTAAAATTCCCATAAAAGTTGCTTTAGATTATTAATTCAATTAAACTAGGAAGCCATTTCTCAACATGAGCTTTATTCAAAGAATATTGCTTTCTTTCAATAATGAAGCTAGGAAGTGATACTTTTGCGCACTTTTTAACGGCGTCTCCGTTTCCACCACTTCCGACTCGTGCTGCATTCCAGAAACTGGTGGCCGCAATTTTTCTTTTTTAGCATCTGTATAACATCGTGTCAGTTAGATATATGTGATTATTTTTTTTTATTTTTTGCAAGTACAAGAGCAATATTTTTAAAGACTTTTCAACATTCCCTCCGTTTTCACGGCCGTCGGTTTTTCGGAAGTTGACATCCAATTTTTTTTCATTTTGCTCTTCCAGATGGCTTTCAGGAAGGGGTCGTTTTCCATCTGGGGAAGGTATTTCGTTTTTCAAAACTTTCGAAAACGGAAGTTAAACGGAGTGGAGATTTTTCCCGTAATCGTATTTATTTTTTTCTCACGATGTTGTCTATGTCCGGTATTGCTGTAAAATATCATGTTATTGCATAAATGTTTGTATTTCAGCAAAAAACTGTGGACAACGATTTCCGAAAATGGAAGTTGAGATTCTTCCGTGGATTGGAAGAATTCCGCCATTTCCGTTATCATTTTTTATAATTTGGGGCATTCTAGAGATCAATGCACAACTGAACAGAAAGTGTGAGGGGAATTGGGGGGGGCACTTTCCGTCCTTTGAAACTTTCGTAAACGGAAGTTAGACACAGCAGAGATTTCTCCCATCGCGCACTGTTTCTTCTGCCCAGTAGTGTTTTTAAATATCATTTTATTCCACAAATACTGCATTTCAGCTCAAAAACAGAGGAAAGTCTCTGAAAACGGAAGTCAGTCGAAGCGAAGATTTCTCCCGTAAACGTATTTTTTCTTCCTGCAATTTCTCACTATCGTGTGTTGTTGTTAAATATTACCCCCCCCCCACACACACACACACACACACACAAATGTCTGTACTTAAGCTTGATAAGGGAGGGAAAATTTTCCAAAAACGGAAGTGACAAAGTTTGAAAATTTGTTCGAATTGATGCATGGTGTTTAAAAGTACTCATATTCTGAAAGTTACACCATTTATCTAAAGTGGTGTGACAGCTTTGATATCATGCATACAAGATCCTCAGGCTGAAAGTTCTTTCAGCATGATGGATAAATTATTGTTGTCTGAAAGAATAAAAGGATTAAAAAACGTGAGAATGAAGAAATGGGAAGGGAATGACATTAACAGAAGGAAAAACTAAGCAGAGACTGTTGGGCAGCTGCAGAGTTAACAAAAGACAAATATGGCTGAGGAACTTTCTGACAAGAAAGCAACACAAGAGAAAAATTGAGCTGATGTTCTAGCAAGTACATAAAAAAAAAAAAAAAGCTGCGTTTGAAGCAATACCTTCTAAAACAATTTTATTTTGTTTTGAATTCAGTAATTTGATATTGTGAATACAGCGGTGTGTACTAGTTTAATATCTGCTCGTACATAAATAAATTACAGTGAACAATTCTATCTTGCTTGTGCTGTGTTATATTCAGTTTCTTGCTGTGTGTTCTGATTTTTCACCTGGGTAAAAAGTTCAGCTTTTTTGTCCAATAGTAGTTTTTTTTTTTTTTTTTTTTTTTTAATTGGAGGTGTAACGACCACCGTGAGCAACTTAATGGGCTATAAGCAGTCGCCCGTCCCTAATTTAGGTTCACTGGTTCCAGGGAAGGGAGAGAGCCAGTGCCATAAGACGAACACAACATCCATGCCTCACCGGGATTTGAACCCTGACCCCTTTCGGACGAATGATCAGAGGCGATCGCTTAGACCACTGCGCCACTGGGGCGGCCTATGGTCGGTTTGATATATGTATTATGTACAGTGGTCGAAGTGGCACAGAGCTACTGCCAGTATGGTCGACACCAAGATTTTAAATTGAAAGAAATTCTGCTTCAGTGTGTTAAGTGCTCTGCTGCTACACCAAAACTGTAGTGCAGCAGCAGAGCACTTAACGTCTTTTCAGTCCCAGCTGCTAATCATTTATCAATTTTATCCGTTAAAAATGTCATTTGCCGATTTTTTGCGTTAAAATTTGTGCTTTCATCCTAATTTCTTTACGTAGTTTGCGACAGGTTTATAATGTATTACATACCGGGATGGTAAATAACGTTTGTTTAGCTGGCGGGAGGCTTACACTTCCATGTTTGTGAACTACCGGTATGCCATACCGGCCCACTTCAAGCACTGATTATGTAGCATTGCAGTAGCTGAAAGTCATGATTTTTCCTTTTTTATTTACTTCCAGTTAATTTTATTTCACATTGACGAGGGGATTTTTTTTTTTTTTTTTTTTTTTGCTTTGCTTTACAAGAAGTCTTGCCTTGTTCCTTACTTTAATTTCATAACTTTTTGGGATTTAATTGTATCAATGAAAATGCTCCCACCACATTTTCACAAATTCAGTATTTTTTTCTCAAAACCTGTAGTCAGTGCACAAAAGGATATATATATATATATGATCCTGCTACATAAAAAAGGTGACATTGAGGATCTCAGGAACTACAGACCTATCAGCCTCCCATCAGTGGTTTATAAAATCTTCACTAAAGTTCTTTCATACCGCTTGAAGGTAACACTGAACATGGCTCAACCGAGAGAACAAGCTGGATTCAGGAGTGGCTACAGCACAATAGATCATATCCACGTACTGAGAGAACTAATTGAAAGAGCGAGGGAATATGAAATTCCATTCTGCATGGCCTTTATCGATTAGGAAAAAGCTTTTGATTCAGTGAAACCATCAGCAATTACAATGGCTCTGAAATTCTGCGGTATTGAAGATGCATACATTAATATTATTAATAGCATCTATGAAAATGCAAGTGCAAAGATTCGGCTGTTTGAGAATACAGCACACATAAAAGTTGGAAAGGGAGTGAGACACAGTGATGTCATATCTCCCAAGCTCTTTAATGCCACATTGGAAAATATCTTTCAATTAATGGACTGGAAAAACAAAGGGATAAAAATTAATGGAGATTATCTAACTCACCTTCGTTTTGCTGATGACGTAGTCATTTTTGCAACTACCCCATCAGAGCTGCAGAGATCCAGGAACCATCAGAGCTCCATCAGAGCTGCATGATCCAGGAACTTGCTGACAAGATTAAAGAAGTGGGATTAAAAATGAACTTTCAGAAGACAAAAGTGATGTGCAATGCTTTTACAAGAAATGAAGATTTATCGATTGATGGAGAAAAGCTGGAGATAACAGACACGTACGTTTATCTTGGACAGCAGATATCAAGTGAGGGTCACATTGATGGAGAAATTAATCGGCGTACAAAACTTGCCTGGAGAGCTTTTGGAAGAAACAGCATAATTTTCAAGAGCAATATGCCATTATGTCTTAAAAGAAAAGTGTTTGATCAATGCATCCTTCCAGTGCTTACGTATGGTGCAGAGACATGGACCTTAACTAAAAGAGACATACAAAGGCTGCAGACAACTCAAAGCAGCATGGAGAGGTGCATGCTTGGTGTCACCAGGAGAGATAAGAAGAGGAACTCGTGGAACAGAAAAATGACAAGAGTGGAAGACATCATGATCAGAGTAAAATCCCTGAAATGGCAATGGGCTGGACATACTTCCAGAAGGACAGACCATCGATGGACAGCCGAAATTTTAGATTGGTTTCCAAAGGACAGGAAAAGACCCAGAAGAAGACCACGTGGGAGATGGGTGGATGAAATTCGAAAGTATACGGGAGTGACATGGAGGAGACTGCCACAAGACAGACCGTTGTGGAGGAAACTTGGGGAGACCTTCGTCCAGCAGTGGATTGATAATGGTTGACGATGATGATATATATATATATATATTTACTATCATTTCCAAAGTTGACATGATCATACACAGCTTTCTAAATCATCAGCTGATGAAGCCCCCAATAAAACAATTGCTGCAGGAGCTAATAAAAGCACAATGTGTATCATCCTTTAAAGGAGACAGTTGAAAGTTTAATCGATTAACTAAACACAAAAAAAAAAAAATTATAATAATTTTATGAATTTCAAATTATTTACTATTAATTATACTTCCAGATTATTTATTTTTTAATTCAAAAGTGTTTAAGGGATGATGTTTAAATTTTGCATAAAATAAAATCTTTTTTTTTTATCAGGGCAAAGCTAGTTTCCCTTTATCTTACAGACAGCTTTTAGCTTTTCCTTTCTGCATTGCAATCTTCTGAAAAAGATTCCTTCCGCTTGAGGACTGGCAATAAATCTACTTCCAAATTTAGCTAGAGACATAATTTTTTTCATTTTTGCATAAAAAATGTGATCTGTCCTTATTTTGGACAACAATGTATATGGACTTCAGACTGTCTAAAGTCTTCCCTGTATGTGTTTCTGACACAATATTGATGAAAATATACTACTTGAAGACTAGTTATTCTGGAATTATTACTGATATGCTAAACACTAACATTTACAGTTCTCTCAAAGCTCCAGTAAAAGCATATGCCCTTTTTCAAATAATTAAACCTTTGTAGATTATTATGCGCAACTTTATTCCATTTAGATAACTAAATAAATAAAAATTAAGAATTAAGCCCCTCAGTTAAAAAAGTATACTTTTTCAAAGTCTGCACATTGCCATTTTTTAATCCTAGAATGAACTCTGCCAACCTCTACGTCAGAGTTCGCCAAAATGTGTAATTATGTGTCTAGTATGCATCGAAAAGTGTGTTTACGCATCGAAATTTTACCAAGACGTAAAAATACGCATCGGGAATTTAAAAAGTATGCATCGAAAAAACACGTAAAAATATGCATCGAGAAGCACATAAAATACACTTCAATGCGTAAAAATACTCATCGAGAAATGCGTAAAACTATGCACCAAAGAATTTTACAAACGCATAAAAATATGCATCGGGAAAGTATTTTTCGTCTTTCAAAATCGGAAGTAACGAAATAAAGATTTTTTCTGTAATCGTAATTTCGTTTTCCTGCGATGCTGCTTCTGTTCAGCATTGTTGTTATATCATTTTCTTGCATAAATATTTATATTTCAGTTTGAAAACGGAAGAAAAAAATCCAAAAACAGAAATTCGACGGCACGAAAATTCCCCTGTACCGTAATCTTCAGGCATGGGAGTGTAACAGCTTTGAGGAATTTCTCCGTTTCCGTCATAAATTTTGTTATCCTAGAGATCGATGCAAAACTGAACAGAAATTTTGGGGCAATTGGCAGCAGTGGTGAAGGATGCTTTCCGCCTAAAACTTTCGAAAACGTAAGTTAGACGCAGTGAAGATTTCTCTTGTAATCGTGATTTTATTTTTCATGCAATGTTTCCTCTGCCTAGTATTGTTGTCAAATATCATTTTATTTCATAAATATTTGTATTTCACCTTGAAAATGGAGGGAAAATGTCGGAAAACGGACGTAGCAAAGATTTCTCCCGTAACTGTAATTTTTTCCCCCAACAATGTTGCGAACATGTGTCCCATGTTCTTAAATACCCCCCCCCCAAAGTTTGCATTTCAGCTTGATAAAGGGAGGGGGGGAGTCCGAAAACGAAAGTAGCAAAGCTGAAAAATTTGTATGAATTGATGCATGGTGTTCAAAAGTATTCATAAAGTTACAGTATTTATCTTTTATCTAAAATAGTGAAAGCTATCATGCATTCATGATCCTCAGACTGAAAGTTCTTTCAGCATGATGGATGAAATTGTCATTCAAGAGCATTAAAAAAAAAAAAAAGTGACAATGAAGAAATGGGAAGGGAAACAAAGATATCAGCTAAGTGAAAATTTAAGCACTGGATGTTGTGCAGCCACAGAGTCAACAAAAGACAAATGTGGCTTCTGGAACTTGCTGAGAAGTTTATTAGATATTTTTAGATATCTATAAGAATATCAAAGTGCAATGTATTCACTTCTTTTTTTTTTTTTTTTTTTTTTGATTGAAGGTTTAACGACCACTGTGAGCAACTCAATGGGCTATAAGCAGTCGCCCGTCCCTAATTTAGGGTCACTGGTTCCAGGGAAGGGAGAGAGCCAGTGCCGTAAAACAAACACAACATCCATGCCTCACCGGGATTCGAACCCAGACCTCTTTCGGACGAATGATCAGAGGCCATCGCTTAGACCACTGCACCACAGGGGCGGCATTCACTACTTGATCACATTGCTGTTGCATGTGATCATTACAAAACATTATAAATTTAATGTTATTGTTTTAAAATACGAATATCCTATTTATTACTAAAATAAGAAGCAAAACGGATCCAAATTCTAAATAAATACATTATGTGGTAGTGAAATATTTTTTAATATGAAAAAAATCTGGATTGATTTTTCAAAATTGCCCTTTATTTTTTTTTATCTATTAATTTTTCTAAAATACTCCCCACTTTTAAAAATTACTCCCTAAATTTTTTCAAAAAAGTAAAAATACTCCTTTAATTTTTTTTTTTTTTTTTTTTTGCAAACTCTGCTCTACATGTTTTCTGGAGGTACTGTTACTACTTAAAGCTATCGGGATAAGGTCTTGGACCACTATGTCAAACCTTATGCTGGTGCCATTGGGCAAGATTTCATTTTAATGGACGATTATGCTTGAGCACACAGAGCCAGACTGGTGGGCCAACACCTTGAGATGATGATGGAATTCAACAAATGGAGTGACTTGCATACTCTCCGGACCTGAATCCCACAGAACATATATATAGGATGCCCTCAGGAGGTGTGTTTTGGCCCTCATACCTCCTCCCCAAACAATCACTGACCTTCAAACTGCTCTTGTGCATAAATGGTAATTGTTGCTGTCTCACTCTTTGGATTTTCTAATTGAGGGTATGAATCGACACTGCCAAGCTTGCATTTATGCCAGAGGTGGCCACATTCTATTTTAATGTGATTTGGTGTTCATACCACGTTTTGCTTATTTCAGGTTTTTTTGGGTACCTTCTTTCATCAGTGAGTTTGTTTGAGTTATATGCAATCAAGTTTCCCTATATTTGTATGATATCTAGTTTTTATCTACCTAAGACTTGTATGTCTGACCATGTTAAATTTGAATAAATTTGTTCCCATAGTTTTGGAGCTATGATGATTTGTGTGATCCATGCTTAATTTTTGATGAGCAGTGTATAGTGTTCTCCCTAGAGCCTTTTTACTGGGTGACCCACCCAGCTAATTTTCTCTGCTACCCAGCTAAATTTCCTGTAATGAATGTTTTCACAGCACACATAATAAATAGTAAGAGTGCAAACCTTACTTCCACATACACCATAAATATTGGTGAAAACGACTGAAATCTATCTTGGACATGATTTATCAGTAAGTATTTAATAAGTACAGTCATGTTAAGCAAAACATCCTTTCTTTTTTTTTTTCGATTGAAGAAGGGGTCATTTAAAGAACCACCCAGCTAAAATTTCTTGCCACCCAGCTGCAAAAAAACTCTAGGGAGAACACTAGTGTATAATACTTCACCATACCTTTCCACGGCCCTTGATGAGAAAAAAAGCTCTAAAAGTTATATTATGTCCGTTGTAAAAAATATTCATTAAAGGAAATTTAGCTGGGCGGTAGAGAAAATTAGCTGGGCAGGCCACCCAGTAAAAAGGCTCAATGGAGAACACTACCAGTACCTATTATTCTGAAGTTCTTAAAGGTCCTCTAAAGAAAAAATTTCCCCAAAATGCCCAGAATAATATGCACAAACTGGTTGGATTTTGCATCAATATAATGCTCCTGCACATGGTGCTTTGCTTACCCAGCAGGTTATCCAAGATCTAGGCATAGAAATAATGGTGCATCCTTCATATGCACTGAACCAACAGCTGTGTAACTTCTACCCATTCTCTGAAATGAAAAAACAATTTTGCGGGTGTCGGTTTGCATAAAATACTGAACAATGTTGTGACAGGTTTGGGAAAGGGATTTGAACACACCTTCCAGAAGTGGATAGAAAGGTGGGACTGGTGAATTCAGGTAGAGGGAGAATACTTTGAAAGTATATAAATGTAAGTACAGGGATTGTGCAGAATAATATGAACACCACGCTCAGAGAAGTGACTTTTAATGCAGCTGTGTATGTCACAATGCACGAAATATCCAACACTTTTTGGTTGCAGTAGCTTTGTTTAGAACCTCAAGGTCATGTTTGGCACCAGCATAAGGTTTGACATAGTGTTTGACAGTAGCTTTGTTTAGAACCCAATGGCACCAGCATAAGGTTTGACATAGTGGTCCAAGACCTTAAGTGCATTTACTGTGTCTTGTTGCAAAATTTCTTTGAGGGTGATGACAAAATGAGCGACATAACAGACTTCAAAATAGGGCTAATTGTTGGTGGCCAGCTAGTTGGTGCCTCTGTGAGCGAAACACAAGGGCAGCTGGAAAATGCCCCCAAATAATAGAAACAGGAGAGCATTAAACAGGATTGTTACCAATAATTAGAAGTTCATATCATTGAAATTTAGTGCGGAGCTCAATTTGCATCTCCGGACCCCAGTATCAACAAAAACAGTAGACAGGGAACTGCAAAAACAAGATATTCATGGCAAAGCTGCTATTGCAAAACCTCTGGTGACCCAGGTGAATGCACAACTGTGATGGCAGTGGTGCCAGAAGCAAACAACATGGATTGCCAATTCATGGAAGCTCAAATGCTTACAACCCAGACTGTCTGCTCCCAACAGTCCAACATGGTAGTGGGTCTCTCTTGTTATGGATGGTCAATATCGTGGCTTTCAGCAGGTCCCATGATCACCTTGAAAGGACGGATGACTAGCAGGGTGTATGAAACCGTTTTGGACAACCAAGTTCATCCAATGGCTCAGGCATTGTTTCCTGCAGGGGATGCGATCTATCAAGATGATAACACCCTAATTCACAGAGCGTGGAATGCCCAATCATGGTTTGAGGAACATGAGGATGAACTTTCATGACTTCCTTGGCCTCCCCAATCACCAGTCTTAAACATCATCGAACTGCCGTGGTCTGTGTTAAAAAACAGAGTAAAATCCTGTTATCCTCCTCCTGCATCTCTCAAGAACCTGGATCAGTTCCTGCATGAATAATGAGTGTAACATCCCACTAAGCACCATCCAGGATTTGTATGTGTTCATTCCAAGGAGGATTCGGGTGGTTTTTAATTCCAAAGGTGATCCAATCCCACACCCTATTAGGGTACGTAAAACCTTCTTTTCCTAGGTGTACACATATTCTGTCCAACTCCTGCATGTTTACGCATTACACTTATGCCCCATGTAAAATCAGTCTTGTTATTTTTTGAAGCAACCTCATACATTATTTTGAGAAAGAATTAGATATAAAGGTAGCTTAGTAGAATTGAAGACGACCCTTTCAATTATCAGTGAAAGTAATTCCGCACATTTCATGCAGACTTTTGCTTTCATTGGAAAACTAATAAGTAACAATTTTGAAAAGAAAATAAGATGTGTTGTGTAGAAATGAAATGTTGAATAATAAACAATATAATTATCTATTACTAGTTTCTTTGCCTCGTTTACCAAAGTCACGCTGATAATTTCTATACATTTTGAACAAATTTTCGTTTGAGTTGGAAAGCTAGTAGAACTTTGTAAAAGAAAATAACATTCGTTTTACTGAAATGAAATGTTGAATAATAAATAACAGTCATTTAAATGACAACAGTTTCTTTGCCCCTCTGGAGTAATGACCTGATGCACCGATAATCGAAGGCTAGCTGAACTGAAACCAGCGTTTGATCACAAACAATCTGCAATTCAGCGATAGCTACATTAGAGCACACAAATCTAATTTAAAAATATGTATTGCATTTAGAGTAAGCTAGTCCAAGCTGTCAATGCGGCCCAGGACAGCTATGAGTGCGCTAGACCAAGCTGTCTATGTGGTCCAGGACGGCTATGAATGTGGCCCAACACAAAACCATAAACTTAAAACCTTGAGAGATTTTTTGTAACTCGATTGCGCGGTTCTCGAGCGCGAACTTTGTAGACGACAACGGAACGGAATTTAATAATGAGAGCATGTTATGTTTACAAATATCGGAGTATTATCAGTAATTCGCATTATAATTGCAAACAGTTTGGCCAGAAGAAACAGAAAACTGTTAAAATTAACTAATAAAATAAAGAGCTAGAGGACTTTATTGCAATGTCGCATAAAATGAATTGTGACAAAGAATTAAATTGTGTATTCTGTACTACAAATAGCGTCGCCGCACGCTCTTGCTATTTGTACGCATGCGTAGCCTCACTGCGGTGTTTGGCTTCCAGTGTGTTATCTAACTTATCTTTCAAGCGAAGACAATCGAATTGACCTCATCAGACAAATTACATGTGCTTGCAGCGACTTGGCAAGTAAAACGTAGGGATTAGATAAGTAAATTAATATATTTTTTAAATTCCAGTATGGCTTTCACAGCCTCTCAAAAGAAAACGTACCCCCCCCCCCAAAAAAAATTATGGATGAAAGAAGATTGTTCAACGAAAAGTGGACAGATGATTTTTTCTTTGTCAAGTAAGGCACTCTGCTTATTTTGTAAGGAATTTAGTGCCATTTTCAAAAAATGAATTTGAAAAGTCATTATATGCAAAAACATGCTGCCAAATTAGATGCATATCAAGGAATGTGCCATAAGGACAAAATAGCGGAACTGGAAAAAAATCTGTCTTCTCAACAAATTTTTTTTTTAAAAGTTACAACTCAAACGGACTGTATTGTAAAAGGTAGTTATGGGGTAGCAAATTTAATAGCATAAAACAAAGCCTTTACTGATGGTGAGTTATTAAGCAATGTATGGAAACTATGGCAGATATAATTTGCCCTGATAAAAAAGGGGATATATTTCTAAAATCACTTTGTGTCACCAGATTATAACCAGGAGAATTGAAGAAATTGGGAAATCTATCGAAAGAGGTTTGGAGAGTAAAGCTGCTAATTTTAAATTTTATGCTTTGGCGATGAATGAAAGCACTGATGCTACAGATACGGCTCAATTTGCCATTTTTATCAGAAGTATTGATGACAAATATAATGTCACTGAAGAAATGGCATCTTTAGTGCCATTAAAAGACACAACTAAATCAAGAGATTTATACGAAACAGTAAAAAAATGCGTTACAGCGATTTTCTTTGTCCATTGTGAACGTATCTGGTATAATTACTGACGGTGCACCGGTGATGGCATATAAAAGAGAGGGACTTGTAAAATTAATAGAAGGCGATGAACTTGCTGCCAGACACTCATGTTTGATGAAGCATCATTGCAGTACATCAAGAAAATTTATGCGCAAAAGCTTTTTTTTTTTTTTTTTTTTTGATTGGAGGTTTAACGACCACCGTGAGCAACTCAATGGGCTATAAGCAGTCGCCCGTCCCTAATTTAGGGTCACTGGTTCCAGGGAAGGGAGAGAGTCAGTGCCGTAAGACACACACAACATCCATGCCTCACCGGGATTCGAACCCGGACCCCTTTCGGGCGAATGATCAGAGGCCAACGCCTTAGACCACTGCGCCACTGGGGCGGCCGCAAAAAGCTTTAAAAATGGATAACATCACACAAACTGTCATCAAAGGCTGTGAATTTCATAAGGCTCAAGGGATTGAATCATCGCCAATTCCAGAAATTCCTTAAAAGTATGGATGCTGACTATGGCAACGTCATTTACTTTTCGGAAGTAAGATGGGTACGCCGAGGCAAAATGTTGAAAAGATTTTATGATTTGTGACATGAAATCCAGTCGTTTATGGCATCAAAAACAAAATTTGTGCCAGAACTTGACGATGAAAACTGGCTTACAGATTTAGTACTTCTAGTCGATTTGATTGCTCATTTAAATGTGTTAAACATGTGTCTTCAAAGTGAAAACCAACTTATCAATACAATGTTTTTTTTTTGGGAAAAAATCCGGCAATGACAGTATACCTCATAGTAAGCAATTATGTGAAATTCCCGATCTGTCAGCGGTAATTACAAATTTGTCTTTCGCATGGTTGAGTGACTTAATTTCGGAATCGGATTCTACATCGTTGGCAAAACGGAAAATTGTGCAAGCGGGCTATGATAAAGCGTACAAAAAAAACGGAAAACAACACACTGTCGCACAGTTCAGGAATCTTGGATAAAAACATTTAATTGGCTAAAGTCAAATGATGACAAGACTCTTATGTGGTGCACTGTTTGCGAAAACCATCCTAAAATTGCTGATATCACTAGCAATTTTTTCAAGGATATGGGGTGTCAGGTGGTGATATAGTTCCTACAACAGTAATCAAAGACATAGGGATTGCCTTTGTTTCTAAACAACAATTCTTGGGATATTTTACGATGCAAAATTACTTCTGTTTGCACAAGAGGAAAAGGTAAATAATTTTCACATTCAAAATTGTTGTTAAAAACTACTTAAATTGCTATACAGTTAACTATGATTATTTATTTTTTTTGCAAAACACAGGACATATATTAAAAATTCTTAAACATAGCATCATCACTAAATTTCTCAAATGCCATCGATTACCTTTCTTAAAACTTGAGATACATGCTTTTGTGCATTTAATAAACACACTTCAAAAGGCCATGCAAAAGATGTATAAAAAGTTTATCACAATTTTTAACTTTAAAAAAGTGAGGCTTCTGTTTTGTTATCTTAAAAGATAAGTTTTTCTGGGCATGTTGATTTTACTTCTGGGCAAGTAAATATTTTCTGCACATGCCCAGCTGGGCACATAACTTTTCAGATATTTTTCAAGCCCTGTACTATTTTCATGTTGCCCTCTTTACTTTTAGTTTTATAAAAAAAAATATCAAAAAAAATTTATGGAGTTTTATTCTTTAGATATGTATATTTTCTATATCAGTGATTGCAAACTTGTGACCTTCTGGACGATTTTAAAAGACTTTCTGAACGGGGCGGCGCATAATTAGGATTATTATGCGAGAACTTTAGTGTATTTTATGTGTGGCCCAAGACGGTTCTTCTACTTCAAATGTGGCCCACTGGAAGGAAGTCAAAAGATTGGACACCCCTCATTTAGAAAGAATGACTGCAATACAGATTTTTATGGAACTTATCTAAAAAGGCACAATGTTTTCAGTAGACTAGAACATAGTTACTATAGCACATACACTGAAAAGCAATTGATTAGAGACAGCTGGCGTTATGCAAATCTGGCGATGTGGGCGGCCCTGTAAACGAAAACGACATGATGTATGCAGCGATCCGACAATATAAGGAGTGATGCGCCGGGAATCAGTAAAAATCAGTATGAGTAAGATGAAGGATCTAAGCACATTTGATCATGGGCAAATTGTCGGGGCCCGACGAATGGGTCACTCCATCTCGGAAGTCGTGCAGGCACTGGGATTTTCATGAGCCACTGTGTCACTGGTGCACCGTGTACATCGAATCTGGTAAAACCATCCCTGCAAGGGCCAACTGTCGTGGACAACAGCGTGTGGATGAGCGGGGTCATCATCGGCTAGCTCGCATTGTAACAGTTGATAAACGGGCCACAGTGCAAGAAATCACTCAGCAATTTAACGCTGGTGCACAAAAACGTGTAAGCAGCCACACCATCCAGAACCATCTCCTCACTATGTGCTACAGAAGCCATCGTCCCACGAGGGTACCGCTGCTGACTGCACATCACAGGGTGCAAAGATTAGCATGGGCGCGCGAACATCGCCACTGGACCCTAGACCTGTGGAAAAATGTTGCCTGGACTGATAAGTCGAGATTCACATTTGCACATGCGGATGGGAGGGTACGAGTACGGCGCCAACCACATGAAGCGATGGATCCTTCTTGCCAGCAGGGTACTCTTTAAGCTGGTGGGGGTGGCATTCTCGTCTGGGGACTGTTTACGTGAACTGAAATGGGACCCCTGGTACGTGTGACGTCGTCCCTCACAGGTCAACGTTACCGGGATATCCTGGACGGCTATTTGCTCCTGTTTGTGCGTCTTCAACATCCTACTGGGGACCTCATCCTGCAACAAGACAATGCCCTGTGCCATCACTCCCGAATTATATCCGAATGGTTGGATGAACACTCCATCAACGTGACCTCGCTTCCTTGGCCAGCTAGGTCACCTGACCTCAATCCCATCGAACACATCTGGGATGCCATCGAGAGAGATGTTCGAGGCTCTGACATTTGATCGTGGGCAAATTGTCTGGGCCTAATGAATGGGTCACTCCATCTCGGAAGTCGTGATAGAGTGACCCATTCGTCGAATCTTTGTGAATTGTGGGAACTTGTTCCGGGGCTGTGTATCCGTATGGCTTCCCAACGCTTCCGGTGTCTTGTCAAGTCCATGCCAAGACGAATCGCCGCCGTCATCAGGGTGAAAGGTGGTGCTACACATTACTTGACAGATATCTCTAATTCAATTGCTCTTCAGTGTATATAACATGGTTTCTTACAAATTATTTACAATTAATTAAATAAATGTTTCACAACCATTACAACATATTCTCTTCTTGTGCTAAACATCCTCTTTCTGAGGTAATACAACCTGGAAACCCTACCTCTAAAGAAATTGTATTCTTAGTCCTTAACAGTACTAAATGCAAAAACAATCACTTACATGTTCATCAATAAGAACATATGCCAATCACAAAGAAACTTATAGCACATTTGGCTACCCCCTGTAGGTATGTATTCCTGTGAATATGGATGTATTCCTATAACTGGATTCCACATACAGCATTATTTTATATGTACTGCCATACAAAGCTACAGAATTTTTTTTTAAAATGTTGCTCTATCTTTTGAAGGCACTAATGTCAAAAATCTATCAATCACAGAAATTAAAAAATACTCTTTACACATATATGAGAAACTCGCTAGATTATTCACAGCAATCAGAATTGTATAATAAATTGCTTGTAGTTTACTGGTCACCATGTAACATCTCACCAGACAACTTGAAAAAAATGGGGGGGGGTCGAAATGCACCGGCTTCTCATTTAAATTGGAGCATGCTACCTGCTACACAATCCACAACAATGTCCAAGGAATGAATTGCTTGTAGTTTAATAATCAGTAAAAACGACAAGCAATACAGCATACAATCTGACTGCTGTAAATTATCCACCAGCGATAAAACTTATCTAGGGAACCGGTACGATTACTAAGCAACACTTGCTTAAAAAACAAACAAGTAACGAGCAACATAAAATTAAACTTAAGTGCCCTCTCCCCTATTACATCATGAGGCGGCTGCACAGAAAATCATATGTAAACAAATAATTTGCACATTAACAATCATTCAGTACTTTCAACGAACAAACCTTACCGTAAAAACGTGAAACAGAGAGGCAAGCCCAAACGTATCTGTGAAAACGTGAACCTAATGTGCAGATAAAAGGGTCAAACCAAAGAATTTGAAGCCCAAACGTACCAACACAAGCTCCTCAGCTACGTACAACCTACACAACAAGCCGCACGTGTTCGAGTTGAAACTGGAAACGAAACTCTGACGTCTGACCTAACTAACCGAGTCTAGTGTTGCCAGAATTTTACCCAAAAGCAGCAGACTAAAGCTCAAAAAAATAGTGGATATCAGTAGATCAGATTTTTTGCTCAAAATATGAACCACTTGACAAATATAATATCGCTTTGGATGTAATCTGAATACGAAGATTGCCCCCGGTGACGCAACGGGTTCGAATTCCTGTGGATCATGAATTTTGTATGTGTCTTATTGCACTGTATGTCTTCCTTCCCTGGGACCAATGGCCCTAAATTAGAGACTTGCACCTGAAAGCCCATTGAGTTGCTCACGTGTGATGAAAAAAGTAATAACACTGAAACTCACCTTCATTATAATTAGGCTTTAATCAGCAATAAATACGAATGTCGTCCAACCATACAAGTTTCATTTCCTAGCTAAATCGAACAGAGATTATATCGTTGGATCCAAGGAGATCCAACGGTATAATCAACTCCTATCCACTCAACCAAGGCCATAGGCCGTCATAAGTCACAGTCTGTGCTACAAATGATGTCATGTGCAGGCACGACACAGGCGCAGAAGAGAAGCTGCTTGGAAGCCAATGGAACAAAAGCTTCTAAGCGTATAAACAGATAAAATGAGAAATTCAATAATCTCTATCAATGATGCTCAAGCTTACTGTTTCATCAACAGTATAATTTAGTTCATTTTTGCCTGCTTGTGACGTCACACCACAGATTAGCTGTGACCTAGGCGACACAGTCAGTGATGTCTCCAGTAATGTAACTTCCTTGGTTGATTTTTTTTTTTTTTGATTGGAGGTTTAACGACCACCGTGAGCAACTCAATGGGCTATAAGCAGTCGCCCGTCCCTAATTTAGGGTCACTGGTTCCAGGGAAGGGAGAGAACCAGTGCCGTAAGACAAACACAACATCCATGCCTGACCGGGATTCGAACCCGGACCCCTTACGGACGAATGATCAGAGGCCAACGCCTTAGACCACTGCGCCACCGGGGCGGCCTTCCTTGGTTGGATCACAGATATCATATAAGAGACTAGATTGGCCGAGGAGCTGCTGACGCATGTAAAGCATGGCGCCATTATCAGCGGGTCAGGCAGCAACGATTCACGGCATTTCCATCACTGAGAAACACAGCAGCGTTGCGACTCATACAAACAGAAAATTTTATTCCTTAGTGATATGCTTAAAAACCACTTTCATTTACTGTAGAAATAATAATTTTCAGATATAAATAACATTCTGAATAGTTAAAAAAATTTGAGAAGAATTATTACTCAGTACTGTTTGAGGGCAACGATCTAACAGCAAATCATTCACAGAAAACTGCTTACTCGCGATACGTCGTGCCATCAGTCAAATAAGAGGGAAGGGTGCCTTCATGAATACTTTTGGAAGCTTCAATGTTATAAATTTTCAAACTTATTGTAATGTTAATAAACACTTCGCGTGTTCGCTTTTGCCCCATACAGATTTGCACTACGTCGCTAAAAATAAATAACCGGTACTTACTTTTTTCAAGTCTCCTATAGTAGCATAAAAACAGAACAACTTCCAGTTTGTCTAGATTACACAATTTATTTGCCGCAGAAGTTCATTTAAAACGTTCTATACCTACACAATTTCAACAGAAATATGCTCTTCATAGATATATTTGAAATCTATAAGTAAAACGAATAGAGCACATTGGTGATGCTTTTCACTTGGGTGAAGAAGCATATACCATGAAAGATTACCTTTCTGAGCAAATTGTTTTGAGCATCCATCAAATCCTGAAGTTTTTCACCTGTGTGAAGAAGCATATGGGTTGAAAGACCACTTTTATGGGCAAATTGTATTGAGCATTCATCGTGATGGAAAGGTGTTTTACTTGTGTGAAGTGGCGTGTCTTGCATTTAATAAAATAACTGTCAATATTTTGTTCGAACTATTGCAATATTCATTACAAACTGTAATTAATATTAATTAACTAGACTTTAACGCTATTACATATCAACAGGTGGTATATTCCACTCAGATGAATCTTACACACTACCATTGGGTCAACTTAATATTGGACAGAAATCTTTAAATTCGTAAAATTAACTACAAGCACTCACCTGTGAAATGAAATCCCACTTTGTTTGCTGTTTTCATTGTCTCGGGCACTGCAATTTAGTGCAGAACAAGCTTTCACCATTTTTGATATCTCGTAACGCACATAGACATCGCAGAACACTCTCTCAAACTGACCCGCTCAATGTGGCTCGTTGATGCCACGTCGTAAGAGTGTTACACAAATAGCGGGCAGCCAATCTAGTTCCTTATATGATATCTGTGGGCCGCCCCGGTGGCGCAGTGGTCTAAGGCGCTGGCCTCTGATCATTCGTCCGTAAGGGGTCCGGGTTCGAATCCCGGTCGGGCATGGATGTTGTGTTTGTCTTACGGCACTGGCTCTCTCCCTTCCCTGGAACCAGTGACCCTAAATTAGGGACGGGCGACTGCTTATAGCCCATTGAGTTGCTCACGGTGGTCGTTAAACCTCCAATCAAAAAATATATATATATCTGTGGGTTGGATCGACATACTCACAGCGGATGTAAACAATGAGTACTGCTTCCAACTTCTGATACGTTAAAAAAAGAATACAATGAGGATGTAGTAGGTGACGTCATCGAGAAGTTTCAGTGAAGTGGCAACAGTCCCTACAACTTCCTGAAGGACAAGCATAGTTGGCTATCCTGCACTTAGTGTGGAAAGAGCAATCATCACCGGTCGGTGTTTATAAAAATTTGAAGCCAAAATGCTAACCACCCGGAAGTCTAGCAGACAGTTTTGTGACGTCACGTGCAAAGGCTCTATACTCTACGTATGCCTGTTTGTCACGTTTCTGTACCACCAGGTTCAATAAATAATTTTTTTAAACCTCCAATCAAAAAAGGTAAAAAAAAGCCTGCCCTTAGACCGCTACGCCACCGAAGCGGTGATGAAATTACGTCTGTTGGTTGACGAATTTTCTTGGAGTTGGATTTCTGTTAGGAAAGATTCAATCTTATACCACGTGTGCTCAACTGGGTTTAATTCTTTCCATAGGGTAAACTCTAGAAGTCCCGAATTCTTGAGGACAGTTCTTGAATTCAGTTTACTGTCCCGAAAAGCATTTGGTGCCTTTGAGAACCCAAAGTGTTCTCGACTTTAAATTTTTTGCCCTCAAGTTTAGACTTCACTATTAGGTCGTTACACTCGTAATGTACTATTTTCTGAAAATCAGATTTCGTTGTGCCCATTTCTATCTGTTTTTTGTCTTCGGATTTTAACGTTCACTGTGAGTTAATTTCACAGTGGCCGTTAAATCTGAAAAAAGGAGAAGAAAGGGCTACAGTACTCACTCGTGCCAAATTTAGGGTAACTAGTTCTAGGGAAGCCAGATAGCCAGTGACGTAAGGCAGGCACACCCACCGTCTATGCCTCAACACCAACTCACTCGGTCAAACTGTCGGACACCGGGGCTTAAGAGCACCTTGCCGGCCAATTCTTTTTTTTTTTTTTATTGGGAGTTTAACGAGTACCAATTTTTTATTGGGAGTTTAACGACACGATGGGCTGTAAGCAGTCGCCATTATAGCCCATCGTGTAGCTAATCTCCCAATCAAAAAAAGAAAGGTCAATGACCTTAATGCCTAATTTTTGTCATATGTCAATGACCCTAATTTAGGGCCGCCGCCCCGGTGGCGCAGTGGTCTAAGCGATGGCCTCTGATCATTCGTCCGAACGGGGTCCGGGTTCGAATCCCGGTGAGGCATGGATGTTGTGTTTGTATTACGGCACTGGCTCTCTCCCTTCCCTGGAGCCAGTGACCCTAAATTAGGGACGGGCGACTGCTTATAGCCCATTGAGTTGCTCACGGTGGTCGTTAAAGCTCCAATAAAAAAAAATAATAATAATTTAGGGTCATTGACTCCAGGGAAGGGAGAGAACCAGTGCCGTAAGGTAAATACAAAATACATGCCTCACCGGGATTCAAACCCAGACCCGCCTCGGATGAACAATCAGTAGCCATCGCTTAAACCACTGCGCCAAATTTTGACTTTCACAAAATAATAAAATTCTCCTTGCATTTCATTCTTCAGAAAAATATAAGAATTATGCAGCTTGCGCTTAATTCAGCACATGCCGCAGTGATCTAAGCAATAGCCTATGATCATCCGTCGAAAAGGGTCCGGGTTCGAATCCTGTGAGGCATGGATGTTGCGTTTGTCTTACGGTACTGGCTCTCTCCATTCCCTGGAACCAGTGACCCTAAATTAATGAGGTTGTAGTAGACAGGTGACTTTAGCATGGCAACGAGCCTTAGTAACGTAAGTGAAGGACAACCAGTCCCTGTTGAAATGATGGCGTCCTACTTTGAAAGTTTAACTTCCGAGTACAAAATGCGGTATTTGAAAAAATTTAAGAGATTGAAGGAAAATATCTGTATGCGCTGAATGCAAATATATTGGAAGGTGACGCGAAAAGTTTTCCGAAAGTATAAATAGTAAATATTTTCTATTACTTTGTTTTGGTCGAACCGCTTTTACCATACAACAGCTCGAGGCATATAAAAGTCTTGAAGCAAATAACATTTTATTATCGTGGATATTCTTTTACATGGTAATTTAGTGTGATCACTAATTAGTGAGTAATTAGGAACTCTTCAATATAAAGTGTTTCTCTTAGTTCTGTGAAACGTTTTCCAAGACTTGGAAAAATTTAGAACAAAATTTGTTTTTCCACGCCAAATTGTGGTGAAAAAAAAAACAATTTTTATTTGCGCCCTACGTTATTTATCCGTAAATAAATTTAGCAGCATAATCCCAGTCTGTAAACAGACCTAGACACAAAAAAAATTGATTTGGAAATAATTTTATCCATTATTTGCATCTTTCCACAAAAGTGTACTTCAGATCCAGTTACCCCGCACGGGGATAACTGGTTTTCCAGTTATTTGGGGAGCGGCGCCCCCATGGCCCGAGCTAACCTTGTGACGGAGTACTTTTCGTTTACTCTTGAACGATAACATCACCGAAGGGACAGCTGTTCATCCAGCTGATGGGGGATGGCGTCCCCATGGCCCGAGCCGATTTTCTCTTATAATTTTGCATTTTCGTCTTTAGTTCATATCTTGACATGTACCCGCCTCAGTTGTAGGCTGCTGAGGTTGTGCAGAGGCGCCAGCTCCGGTTTTTGTTCCTCGTTCCCTTCCCAGTCTTTTCTCTTTTATGTTACATTTTCTGTTTTTCCGGAGCTGGTTAGCTTAGACCTACTTGCACGTTTGCCGTGTGCGGTGACCCGTACAGGTAGAAACGGGGATGCTGGAGGCTGCGGTATTTGGGGGCCGGGTTGTAGTTGTCTCTAGATGCCAACACTCCTCTTTGCCCTCTGCTTCACCCTAAACAGGGAGGCTGGGAGCTAACCCACTCCTAGTCAGGAAGTCTGTGACCGAGTGGCGTCCAGACTTCTAGCGGCTTGTCGTCCTGTTCGGCAGGGTGAGTTTGGGGGTAGGGTGGGCATGCCAAAGGGGTGTTCCCCGGGCACGGGAAAGTCTGGGTGCACGCCGAGCGTATGTTTGCCCTACCAACTTTCTATATCCGCTTACTATCCCTAGAGCCGTGTCCTGCGTCCTCTTGGGCTTGCGGACCTCCGGCTCTCCCTCGTTGGGCTCGGTAGTGGGTGGGGAGGTCGGCGGACGAATTTTTTCTCTTTTTTATGGCAACACAAAGTGTTTCCCATGCTACCACGTTAAAGCGCCCTGTGGAGGATGGTACCCCTTCCTCCACAAAGAAACTTGTTTCCACTCAATGCAATGCTGTTTCTTTTAATAAAATCTGGTGACTCTTCACAGCCACTCAGTTCGAAGAGTCCCTTCTGGATCAACAAGGCTCTGCAGGCCGTTGCTGGCTCTCCAAAGAGTGTGAAGAAGCTCCCTTCAGGACATCTTCTCGTGGAAACCATTAATCCACGCCACAGTGCCACCTTGCTGGACACCACCGTTTTGCTTGGCATTCCAGTTCAGGTTTCCCCCATGGTTACCTCAATTCTTATCGCGGTGTCGTCAACTCCCGCGACCTGCTTGAATGCAGCGATGAGGAATTGCTGGAGGAACTTGGCGAACAGCATGTCATTGGGGTTCGACGGATTCTTTTAGGCGGGATGGGAAATCTATTCCCTCCCTAACATCATTCTCACCTTTGACTCCCCAACCCTGCCTACTTCCATCAAGGCAGGTTATTTACGGCTTGATGTTCGGCCGTATATCCCGAACCCCTTGCGATGTTTCCGGTGCCAGCATTACGGTCACTCCCAGCAGTCTTGTCGTAATGTTGCAAAGTGTGGTCGCTGTGGTTCCACAGAACACTCTTTGGCGGAATGCTCTGCAGAGCCTGATCATTGTGTCAACTGCGAAGGGACTCATCCTGCATCTTCTAAGCAGTGCCCAAAGTGGACAGAGGAACAGGCAATCCAACGCCTGAAGACAACTGAGCATCTCTCCTATCCCGAGGCCAGACGGCGGATCGCCCCTTTACAACCAGGCCGGCGGTCCTATGCTTCAGTTGTGGTGCAGAAGGCTTCAGTGGCGGTCCAGACTGAGGTGACCATCCCAGCGCGGTGTCCTTATGATTTTGAGGACATCGTTGCTGCTGGATTGGAGGCGCTGAAGTCTCGCCGCATTGCATCCAAGGCGACATCAACATCGTTGCCTAAACGTTCCTCTTAGCCGAAAACATCTTCTGCCAGCACAGGGACCCAGGGCACTGCAAAGAAGAAGCCGGAGAAGTCGAAACCAGGATCATCCTCCCCGAAACAGAGCAGGCAAAAACCACCTCTTAACACAGGGGGTAAACACAGCCCTGTGTTACATCCAGACACTGCGGATGGATTGGAGGTGATGGACGACATTGAGACGTTCTAGTCGTCTGTCTTTTTCATTGTTTCATTTCATTTTTCATTATGGCCACGCTCATTCAGTGGAATTGCCGACGTCTGCGATCACGCATTGATGATTTGAAAGGCTTACTGTCTTCGCACACACCTGTGTGCGTTTGTCTCCAGGAGACAAAGCTTCGCACGACGGACACTCCTTCGCTGCGGAGACATTCTCTTTTCCGCAATGATCACCAGGATGGCGTTATCGCCTGCGGAGGAGTGGCCGTCGTGGTTCCTCATGGTATTCCTGTCACTGCAGTTGCCCTTCGGACGACTTTGCAGGCAGTGGCAGTGAGACTATCTGTGAACACACTGTTCACAGTGTGTTCCATCTACATACCACCAGATGAAGCTGTAAGCCTTTCGGATCTGGAAGATTTAGTTGACCAGCTGCCGCCTCCTTTCTTCATCTTAGGAGATTTCAATGCACACAATCCGTTGTGGGGTTCTACCACTCGAGACTCCAGGGGCCGTGCTGTTGAGTCCCTTCTCTCCAACACGTCCCTCTGTCTCCACAACACCGGGGCAGTCACCTATTTCCACGAACCCACCCGCTCGTACTCAGCCATTGATTTGTCTCTGAGTTCACCATCATTATATCCTGCCTGGTCCTGGAGCGTGTCTGGTGATCCCCTTGGCAGCGATCACTTTCCCATCTTCCTCCGTCTAGCGAGTGGCGGGTACCGTTACCCTACTCGCCCTGCTAGATGGAATATTGATCGTGCCAAGTGGGACACATTCACGGCTTCGACCTTTATTACTCCAGCTATGGTGACCTCAGGAACGGTCAATGACGCTGTTGCGGCGGTAACGGATTGTATTGTGCAAGCGGCGGAACTTACCATCCCCAGGACGTCGACTAAACTTCCACGTTGCCCGAGACCTTGGTGGAATTCCACTTGCATGGCAGCTCGTCGGGCCCAACATCGGGCTTGGGGTAGGTTTCGTCGGTACATCACCGACGCGAACCTACTTGCTTTCAAGAAAGCCAAGTTCTACGCGCGATTGGTTCGTAGACGTAGTCAACGGGAGTCCTGGATACAATATGTATCCGGAATTAACACCACTACTAGCCCTACGATCGTTTGGGACAGGATCCGTAAGATTCGGGGACAGTACCCATCTGGGGAAATCTCCATTCTTGAGAGTGATGGAGGAACGATTGCTGACGCTCAGGGTATTGCTGACTGTCTGGGCGCCGCATTTTCGTCGGTGTCCAGCAGCAGCAATTACCCTGCTTCGTTCCGGCATTTACAGCCGCGGCTTGAACGGTCCAAGATTTCTTTTGGACCGTTTTCTTCCACAGATTATAACAGCCCTCTGACTGCCGTGGAGCTGAAGATCGCTCTACATAGGTCCGGCCGGACATCTGTCGGACCAGATAACATCCATTACGAGATGCTGAAGCACCTTTCTCCGTCCTCTCTTGAATGTCTGCTAATCCTGTTTAACAGAATTTGGCAAGAGCATGTGTTTCCCGAATCTTGGCACACTGCCGTTGTCGTTCCTGTGCCCAAACCTGGTAAAGATCCCACCAACCCGTTGAACTACCGGCCAATTGCTATGACGAGCTGCCTTTGCAAAGTACTTGAGCGTATCATTAATTTTCGTCTCATTTTTTATTTGGAGTTTCATCACATTTTTTCACCTCATCAGAGTGGATTTCGCATATCTCGATCCACCACCGATCATCATCTTCGCCTTGAGACATCTGTCAAGGAGGCGTTTTTCCGGCGTTAGCACATGGTCTCCGTCTTCTTCGACATGGAGAAAGCATATGACCGTACCTGGAGATACGGCATTCTCCGTGATCTGCACGAGTGCGGATTGCGGGGATACTTACCATCTTTCATCGCCGGATTTCTCCAGGACCGGAGTTTCCGTGTGCACGTCGAGTCGACCCTCTCTGCGATGTACCCGCAAGAACAGGGTGTACCTCAAGGCTCCATTCTTTCCGTTACGTTGTTCATCCTTTGTGTCAACCATATTTTCCAACTACTTCCTCCGACGGTTCGTGGTACCAAGCACGTGGATGATCTGCAGATCTCTTGCGCCTCTGTAAACATGCGCATCATCGAGAGACAGCTCCAGTCTGCCATTACCAAGATCTCTCACTGGGCATCCCAAATGGATTTGGCTTCTCGACGCAGAAGACCGTTTGCGTGCATTTTTGCCGCAAACGGGGTCTTCACGCAGACCCCAGCCTCTGTCTGGGGTGTTCTACCATCCCTGTGGTGTCAGAAGCCAGGTTCCTTGGGCTAACTTTTGACCGAGCGCTCACCTTCCGGCCACACATTCAGTCTTTGAAGGTGAAGTGCACGAAGTCATTGAGTATCCTGAAGGTCCTCTCTCGAACATCTTGGGGGCTGACAGGTGCTCAATGCTTCGCATTTACCACTCTCTCATTCGGTCCAAGTTAGACTTCGGATGCATTACGTAGGGTTCAGCGCGTCCATCTTTTTTTTTTTTTTTTTGATTGGAGGTTTAACGACCACCGTGAGCAACTCAAATGGGCTATAAGCAGTCGCCCGTCCCTAATTTAGGGTCACTGGTTCCAGGGAAGGGAGAGAGCCAGTGCCGTAAGACAAACACAACATCCATGCCTCACCGGGATTCGAACCCGGACCCTTACGGACGAATGATCAGAGGCCAACGCCTTAGACCACTGCGCCACCGGGGCGGCTCCATCGGTTTTACAGCCTTTGGACCCCGTCCATCACCAGGCATTGCGGCTATGTACTGGCGCTTTCCGTACCTCTCCCGTGCATAGCCTGTATGCGGAGGCTCATGAGCCGCCGTTGTGCATCCGACGTAAGCAGCTGTCTCTTCAATTCTTCACCAAGTTGAAGTCTCTTCCTGATCATCCACTGCATGGTTCCATTTTCCAACCGCAATGTGTCCGCCTATTCTCACACCGGCCTTCCTGTGTTCCGACGTTTGGGATTCGGTTGTCGAACTGGGTGCGCGATGCTGGTCTAGACTTGTCAAGGATTGGTTTGACCCGGTTCTACAATGAACCGCCTTGGCAGCCGGTTCAAGCAACGGCTGGCCTTTCCCTTTGTGTGTAGCCAAAGTCTTCCACTCCTGCTCTGGTGTACCAGCAGCTCTTTGCCGAGAAACAGTCTCTCTTCCCGGATTTCGAGGCTGGATTTACTGACGGGTTGAAGTCCGGCGAGGTTGTTGGATCCGCATTCGTGTGTGGCGATGCCTCCCATGCTGAGAGGCTTCCGACTGAATCCACCGTCTTTTCGGCAGAGATGCGTGCGGTACACATCGCTTTGTGTCACATACGGTCTAGATCTCATCGTCGCGCTATGATTTGCTCCGATTCCCAGTCAGTCATCCAAGTTTTATCTTCTCCAGAGGACACGGACTCACCTGTCATCCGTCGTCTTCTTGGAAATTTGGAGGGTGATGGCTTCCTGGTCCGATTCTGTTGGGTTCCTGGCCATGTTGGGATCCGGGGTAACGAGCTGGCAGATCTATCTGCCAACTCGGCTGCCACTGTTTTTCCGAGATTTTCGCCCTTTGATCCGGAAAATTGTTTTGGATGAGTGGCAGTCTCTGTGGTCTCAACAGGGCAGCAATAAACTTTATGCCATCAAACCACAGATCGGATTTTTTTTATTGGAGGTTTAACGACCACCGTGAGCAACTCAGTGGGCTATAAGCAGTCGCCCATCCCTAATTTTGGGTCACTGGTTCCAGGGAAGGGAGAGAGCCAGTGCCGTAAGACAAACACAACATCCATGCCTGACCGGGATTTGAACCCGGATCCCTTACGGACGAATGATCAGAGGCCAACGCCTTAGACCACTGCGCCACCGGGGCGGCACAGATCGGATTATGGAAGTCTAGTTTGCGGAAGAACCGTCGTGAGGAAGTTGTTCTTGCGCGTCTCCTCATTGGGCACTGTCGTTTTACTCACCGCTTTTTGCTGTGTGGCGACAGTGCCCCGATGTGTGAGGCGTGCCACTGTCGTCTCGCCGTCCTTCATGTTTTGTGTACTTGTGTTCGTTTTTGTGATCATCGTTTTCGTTATTTTCATTCTCATTTGTTGGACGGAGCAGCTACGCTGCAGACTCTCATTGGTGAGGACTGCGATCTGACCGCAGTGTTCTTTTTTAAGGACATTGACTTTTTTAACCTAATCTAGTTTTTACCGTATTCATTTCCATCTTTCATTTTTACCGCTTCATCCTGTTTTTAACCTTGTGTACGTGTTTTATTGATTTTGTTCTCTTTTTTTTTATTGGAGGTTTAACGACCACCGTGAGCAACTCAATGGGCTATAAGCAGTCGCCCGTCCCTAATTTAGGGTCACTGGTTCCAGGGAAGGGAGAGAGCCAGTGCCGTAAGACAAACACAACATCCATGCCTCACCGGGATTCGAACCCGGACCCCTTTCGGACGAATGATCACAGACCAACGACTTAGACCACTGCGCCACCGGGGCGGCTGTTCTCTTTTGATGTCTTATGTTTGTCGCTCTTTGGCCAACCCTGGCCCTTGCGCCATTAAAATCTACTTACCAACCAACCAACCAGCTCCAGTTAAAAATCCAGGTTACTAAAAATAAAATCAACGGTGGTTTGGGTAGGAAATATATAGAACGAAATATTAAAGTAAAAAATAAAAATCTCCCGACACTGAGAGCCAAATAATCTGAAAAGTGAAAATACTAAGTGAAAAGCCGAAAATTCGCAAAAAAGTGGGTCAAGCTCTCCTAAAAAATCCAGAACAGCCGAAGAGATTTGATTCTGACTAACAGTCAGATTGGCTAACAAATTAACTTTCAGCTCTAAAAAAGTTTCAACACCTGCTTGATCAGCCAGGAACCTTCTGGATAGAAATCCCTGAAGGTGAAAAACCCAAGCGCACTGAAGTGCAGATTGGATACCGAAGCGTTGATTTAGGACTTTTTTTACTAAGAGAAACTCTGAAGGGTGTTCTATCAGAAAATAGTCAGTAGCAATAAAACCTACGCAAAACAAAAGCCAACACCTTTTTAATTCAACTTGAAAACTTCGAATCAAAAAGTGAAACGACTGGCCCAATAAGTACAAGCACTGCACGCCAACAGCATTTGAACAAGTAAAAGATAGGTTCCCAGCCTTATCAGAAATCACTGACTTATATATAAAACTAACTTTTAAAAGATTTTTTTACCTAGAGTCTAACTCTTCAATATTTTTGTTAACATTGATCGCTAATGATCGCATTTTGCACAATAACTGCAGGACAGCCAGCTTTATTTGTCCTTCAGGAACTTGCAAGGACTGTTGCCACTTAACTGAAACTTCCCGATGACGTCACGTGCTACATCCTCATAGACAATTGAGTTGCTCACGGTGGTCGTTAAACCTACAATAAAAAATAAAAAATGAACTGTCGATTTATGGACTTCACCCTATTTTGTCTTCAAATGAGTGTTCCAATATCCGGACACTTTATGCAAGGGCCATTTTATCACTTTGAAGTCCCTGTCGTGCTCACAGAAACTGTGTGATGATCAGAGCTTTGTGGCATAGGGCGTTATCTTTCTGGAAGTCGTCCTCTCCATCAGGTAACACCATGCACGGGTGTGCCTCTTCGGCAATGATGTTAAGATACCTCGTAGCATTCAAATACTGTTCCAAAGGTATTAAGAAAACCACTACTAGTCATGAAAACCGGACCATTACACCGCCTTATACAAGTAACGCTAGGTAGCTGGAATGCATAGATTGGTTCGGTTTCACAATCTATACTAGCACTTCCGTTGGCATGTGTTAACTGAAACCCAATTCATTGAACCAGGCAGTACTTTCCCAGTCCTCAAAAGTCTTGTTTTTGTAGTTCCTGTGCCCACTGCAGCCGAATTTGTCGGTATTGGCAGAGACTAGGGGTACGCATAGGGAACGCTCCTGCTGTTTTTTGCACGTTCGCACTAATGTGCGCTGTGCATTTTGATATTCTTTAGGTACCGGTTACTTGACGCAATAGATCTCGTCTGTTACCGCGTACAATCCTTTCCAGCAGCAGTTATCATCGAATACCGACCACCACTGGCTGCTTGTGCACTACTCATTTTGTACACCCTCGATAGACTTGCTTCTGCATAGCAGAGGTGCGCCGTTTCTAAGGTGCTTGCATCTGGCCGCATAGTGCCCACTATCATGTCTCTTTCGAAGTAATTTAAATCACTAATCTTTCCTATATTGCAGTTATCAAGACTTTTTTTTTTTTTTATTTGGAGGTTTAACGACCGCCGTGAGCAATTCAATGGGCTATAAGCAGTCACCCGTCCCTAATTTAGGGTCACTGGTTCCAGGGAAGGGAGAGAGCCAGTGCCGTAAGACAAACACAACATCCATGCCTCACCGGGATTCGAACCCGGACCCTGTTCGGACGAATGATCAGAGGCCATCGCTTAGACCACTGCGCCACCAGGGCGGCGATCAAGACTTCGTACACACCCAAATACTTTGCAGTGAGCCGTTTATTTACTTTTTTTTTTTTGGTTGGAAGTTTAACGACCACCGTGATCAACTCAGTGGGCTATAAGCAGTCGTCCGTCCCTAATTTAGGGCCACTGGTTCCAAAGAAGGGAGAGCCAGTGCCTCACCGGGATTCGAACCCGGACTCTTCACGGACGAATGGTCATTAGCCAGTGCTTCGAAAGCATTACAGATGTTTATTTCACATCCTTAATTGGGGAAATTTTTTTTTGATTGGAGGTTTAACGACCACCGTGAGCAACTCAATGGGCTAAAAGCAGTCGCCCGTCCCTAATTTAGGGTCACTGGTTCCAGGGAAGGGAGAGAGCCAGTGCCGTAAGGCAAACACAACATCTATGCCTTACCAGGATTCGAACCCGGACCCCGTTCGGACGAATGATCAGAGGCCATCGCTTAGACCACTGCGCCACCGGGGGAAATTTTCATACATTAAGAATTCGTTTGAATCATGATATTTGGATCATTATTTTGATATAATTTCGACAAGCTGAATCGGACATGGCGGGGGGCGGAGGGGATAAAAGAACTGAACTGGTATCCATTTTTCAACCATGCATTTCTACATTTTCTTGCTAACCCTGATTCCGTCCATGAATCATGGGATACATACTTTATCATGGCAGGGATATCTTTATGGCTTCCTCATCATATCATATTTTGGGAGTGTTTTCTCTTGGTATTTTTATTCATCCACCCATAGTGAAATCCTAGATGTGCCACTAATCTGGGGCCCCAAAATACTGTCCAGCTCTCCCCCCTTATCTCCTTAAATGGGCTCTGCAAGTAGTATGGCATGTGTCCGATTGCTATTCTTAATAGCTTGCTACTTCAATGTGAATACTGTACCAGACAAGCAATTAGTCATAACTTCGGCCTTGTACAGCACACTTTCACCGACTTCCTAACTAGTAGAGCTGGTGACGCACTTCACGGCTCAAAGTCTTTGCATTACTGATTCTAGCTTCTATTTTGAGGAGAACAGATAAATAGTAGCAGGAGATGAAAAGTGGGTGTAAATATATATATATATATAGAGAGAGAGAGAGAGAGAGAGAGAGAGTTCTCTGTACATACTCCCACACGGTTTCTTCCATCAGACTTGAAACAGTGTTCATACGTCAATGGAAGAATTTGGATTTTTGTTTTAGGAGGGTTTGACCAGTATAACTTTTAGGGCTATAAGCAGCCACTCACCCCTGATTTGGAGTCACTGGCTTCAGAGGGAAAAGACAGCCTGAACCATATGGCATACATGCCACCCATTTAAATTGAATATTTTGTCCACCTGCTGTGCATGCAAACTCTCACACAAGAGGAACAAAAATTTCACATCAGAGAGGTAGGAATTATTTTATTCTATCATATAAACTACAAAGTAATTATATATATTCCAGAAGCAATGTTTTTGAAAATATTAAGTTTTATATCATACAACAGCAATTCCTAGTTTCATAAAGGCCACATTTGCGTTTACTTCCCTAATGGAGTCTCAAGTTTTCTGTACACTTCTGTTTAAATACACATATGGTTGGTTAGGTAGAGAGAATATAAAAAGGCTAAAAAAGATGTAAATAGTCTTCGAAGTGAGCAGTTTATAAATACAAAGCTGAAAGTATAAATACTAGAACTGTACTGATAATGGCATTTGCTACATAAAATACATAGGACATCACCAAGATCTTAATACAAAGTTTCATTTCAACTCAACAAACAGCTTTCCTTGCAGTAATAATAATAAAAAAATCGTTTCCACATAATAAATTTTATATAACTGTTTCAGCTAATTTAAATAGCACCTTTCTTAAACATATTTAAATGAGAGTAAAGGAAATCAGAATGGGGGGGGGGGGGAGAAAGAAGAAAACAACTTAAATTTGAGAAACACTGAACAACTATACACTTGAATGAAGGGTAAACAGAATGGACATTTTAGTAATGCAATAAGACAGTCATAGTTATTGAAAACAGATACTTAAATGCACACATAAGCAGCAGATTTGGTTAGTAACAGTTGCATTACGTAGATGCTTTATCAAATGCAATCAACATTTACAAAATGGTCACTGGTATTGAGTGTTAATTATTGCAGTTGACTTCTGTAGTTTTTATTAATTTCCTTTAACAAAGAGAAGTTACTGCAGTTTACACCGAGTGCATCCAATCTTTTGATATGATGCAACCATTTTACTTACTGCAGTTAAGGCATTTTTTTAAAAATCCATATGCAATATTCACAACAATCTTCTTTAGCATTTTACAGAACAGACTTTATAATAGTTAACACATTTCAAATTGTGGTTTTGTTTAATATTTCTTTCCCATAAAATTAATATCTTCATTTCATTATATTGTTAAAAAAATAGATAAGGACAGAAAATTAAAACATTTTGCACTTTACGGCAGTTCTGATTAACAGGAATGTATGTCTTGGTCTTGTTTAAAATATTAAAGGATTGGAATCAATGGAAATTATAAAAATTAAAGAATTGAATGAAGGCAACTCAGGCAAAGAAAAGTTTGGAAAACTTTTTTTTTTTCCCCTCCCATCAAAGCAAACAAAAATTCCACCACGCATGCAAAAAAGTTTGAAATTTTTTTCCAGTGTGCGTGCACGCACATAAAACATCTAAAAAGTCAAAATGAGATTTTATTGAGAATTACTGAAATTGTGGCATTAATGAGATTAATAACCCTTCATACTAAAGTTAATTGCTTCTTTAAAAGGAATTATTAATTGGTCTAAAATCTGGAAGAAGAAAGTTCACCACTTCATTAATTTTTTGGATTCAACAAAGAACTTCTCATCACTATGTCATGACGACAGAATCTATATTGAAACATCTGCAAGAAAAATAAGACATTTTCTCACAAACAAACACACATCAATAATTTACAAAACTCACTTTTTTAATGGTAGGCATGGCAAACACAGCTCTTGAGAATTTGTTCATTAAATGTTTATGATATTGTCTTTTGAGTCTAATATTTTACGAAAATACCAATTGTTTGTAATCTTAATCGTCTAAACTTTATCTAGCAAGCCTTTACTTGGTTGGAGTAATGCATTTTCTAGAACAAAGATTTTAATGCACCCAAATTGAGGCTGAATTACGAGTTTTTTTTGCCAAAAATTTATCACGAAAATGGGGGAAAAAAAAAAAAAAAAAAAGACTCAAAATTTTAATAAGATTGTCATTATTAAGGACTGTAGCCTACACAATATTTAACGTGTCTTTCATTGGATTTGCCTTGGATATACATAAAGCTCAGTTTTGAATTATGTGGCATCTGCTTCTGATCCAAGCAGAAGAAAAAAAAATTACATTCAAATTTGAATTCAGTCTTATCCAGGATAGGCACAAGGACAGACCCAGTAAAATCAATCACTCCTGATGCAATCTTATTAAAAAGATGAAAGATTAATTTTCTTTTTATTACATCACAACCACAAACACTTATTTGCCCATAATACAGCTGTCTAAGTGCCCTATAAAAAATTGTTACGGTGAGCTGCTACGACCAAGCAAATCTTTCATCTAAGAAGTGTTGATGAAATAAGAAATCAACAAAGCATATATTCCTTAAAAAAAAAGTTTCAAAATTTTCTATGCGCCTTTTTCAGAAGACAAATCATCCAAGAGTGTAATCCCACCCTCCCTACATTTAGACAGTGAAGAAGCTGGACAAATTAATGTCACAGAAGCAACTTTTCTGTTTGTAGTGAGGAAAGAAAGTAATAAATAAACCTTAAGTGTTTTAAACGCAGTCTAAGCGTTGAATACAACCTACAAAAGGGCCAGGGCTCAAAGTGAAACTTAAATACTTTTTCCAAATTATACTTCAATCAATTCCTAAGATGGATATGAAAGTTTAAGTATAACTTATAGTTTTATCTCAATTTGACAAATCCTGCTTAATCCATTATTAGCAATTGCTCCAATCATGGTGTATGCCAGAGGTTCCCAATCTGTGCGTCGTGACTCCCCAGGATGTTGCCGGTCTTGGTCCGGGACGTTGACTAAAACTTATGAAACACAACATGCAAATTTTCAAGACATATATTTTAAAGAATGAATTGTAAGAAAGAAAGTCAAAGAAAAAAGTACGACAAGATTCTGGTTTTCAAAAGAAAGCTACTTGTGTGGAAGAAAAAGAAATCAGATGATTTTGAATGTTTTCCTATGTTACACAAGTGTATACAAGAAAACAAAATGCTACTAAGTGAAATCTGCGATTTGATCATCTATCACAACTCAGCGTTCAATTTGACAAATATTTCCCTCCACAAACAGATGAACACAAGTGGGTCACAGACCAGTTTACAGCAGATCCACCATCAACCTTCACTACTGCTGAACAGCAACAGTTAAACATTTCTTCAGACTTACACTGAAAATGATATTCTCTTCTGGAACTCTGCCACAGTTTTGGAACAGTGGCAAAGGACTACCCAGAACTGAGTAAGCCACGAGAGTAATTCTCCCTTTTGCCACATCCTACCTTTGCGAGGCAGGATTTTCAGCTCTGGCAGTAATAAAATCCAGATATAGAAGCAAAGTTAACGTTGAGAAGGAAATCCACGTAGCTGTGTATCAAACATTGCCCCCAGATTTGATGTTTTGTGTGATGAGAAACAATCTCCCCCATCCCATTACAACGGAAATACCTCTGTTAGGTAGTTTCTAAAATTACTGTAAAAATGTGAAAGCCAAATGAAGAGTGTTACCATTGTAAAAATATGCCTATCTCAGCAATTTCTTATTCAGTTCTGTAATTTTATTCTAATTTTGTATTTTTACATTAAAAAGAATACAACCTAATAATGTAAATGACTATTTTCTTAAAAAAAAAATAAAACAAACCCGAAATTGGGCAATTTTTTTATTAATTTTTTTAATTTTATTTTGGGTACAGGGGTGCCACACAGAAGATGTGACATGGTGTCAAAGTTTGAAAACCCCTGGTGTATGCAGTTTCACTAAGTAATGTCACCTTCCCCAGCCCTCACTCATTTTAATGTGATTAAATATTTATACTAAAAGAAGTTTATTACCATATTACTTTCAAATAAAAAGTCTTATGAGTTCAAGTCTGAACAATGAACGCTGTATACTTATAGGAATTTAGATACTGCAGGCTAGAAAATGGTTTGTTTATGGCAAACAATTCACTCTGGTTTTCAGTAACATGATAAACAGTCTAACGGCAGTCAACAGAGATTTAGGTTCACATAGGTTCTCATAAACGAACTAACACTTAAAAAAAAAATTCCAAATGATAGAAGTTTTCAGTCATGTCACTAAAATATACTTTACACACAATTTGTCTTTGGCAAGCCACATTTTTAAAGAAGTTAAAAAATAAGTTTGTCTAATCAGACATGAAATATGCACAATTTCAGGATTGCTTTAGACAAAGGGAGTTCCACAGCAATTTCTCTTGTCATAAAACATATACATTATACATGCACACAAGGAACACAACGTTCTTTTCAACACAGTTATTTATAAGACAAAGTGGTAATTGAGGAACTAATATCAGCTTTGAAGCAATAATGAAACAGCATTACACAATTTAGGATAGAATTTTGTCTGATACAAGTCATACTATAAATGAATGTTTCAGAACATATATAATTTTGTGATCATAAATACAGTTAAATCAAAACAGTTAAAAACACACCCTACAGAATTTATGTGAAAAAAATAAGACTTCTGAAACCACAAATTACATGCAGTTCTGAAGTTCATTAAGGTGGCTATTTTAGTCGGGTTTTTGTTAAGCAAATGACAGGCAAAACAGAATGGATTATTTTCCCTGAGAAATAGCTGTTGAAATATTGTGCGTTTGTTGACTGTTTTTCTAAACAAGAACACTCCATATTACAGAATTTTCTACATCTATTGTTCTACTATTATACATTTTATAACTTGTGATAATCAAATTTGCGTGAAAAGGTAAAAAGCCCAAAATATTTCAGATATTTTAAAACTATTAAATAAAATAGCCTGACTTGTACCTCCTGTGCTACAGATTTACTTAAAATTCTGCAACATTTAGAAAACAATGAAGTGTTTCAGAACATAAAATTTTTTTACATATATAAAAATCTTCAAAGGAATTGGCAGGAAAAAAAAATCTGAAAATTGAAATTTTCAAAAACCACCTCCTGGAAACTGAATATTTCACTAAACTAAGTAATATCCCCTTTTCATAACCAAAGTAATAGGTCCATACAACAGTTCTCAATTTATACTGCTGCACATTAGCCTTAAAAAAATTAAAAAAAAAAAGCTGTCACAAAAGTACGCTTACATATGAACAGTGAGTTTTAAATCTATTTCATATTAACTTTGAAAATGTTTTTTACTTCTAAAAGAAAAAATAAATACAAGGATCGCTTGTAAAGTCAGACAGACATACTAAATAAAAGGTGAAACTTTCAGCAATAACCATAAGAAAATTTCATGACATATTAAGAATAGAAATTCTCATTGTGAATAAGTCCAATAAATCAAACAAAATATACTAGACTAGATTCCAGGGATTAGATGTCTGCTATAGAAAAGCAATGCCATTTTCTCAAACAAGTACAGCTTTTATATTCAAGCACAGGATGAAATGGTATAATACAAAGAATGAAGAACATTTATTTTATTGGTGTAAAGAAATAATGTATTTTATAGGAGATTTCAAGTTATTGCACAAACAGAAAGTAATAAAACACAAATAAATAAAGATAGCCAAGAAAGACAGAAAAATATTCCATCACCAGAAAAGAAATAAAAAACTTAAATATTTAGAACGCATTACAGTTATCATTTACAACAGAATTTAACTTAATATTCATTGATTGATGACTTCAAGAAACAAATTAGGTAATTTTATTCTATACTGACAAAATAATTTTACAACAAAACATGGAAGTCAAGAAAAGAAATGGTTTACAGAACATGTAAGAAACATATTTACAATACAAATTATATATTAAAATGAATATATTACAGAACTGAACAATCAGTATCAAAAACAGACCATTTACGGCTGTTAAAATAAAGTATCACAAAACTGTTACATGCCTATATACTAATAAATATTTTTAATAAGCTGTTTGACAACAGAATAAGTGCCTTTAAAAATGGCCCCTTTCGGAATATTTCACATTACTTCGAATGCGATAGTTCTTGTGCTTCAGGAACGGTTTAAATAATTGGCACCAACTGATTAGAAAGCAAAATCTGAATTGGAAGAAATATTTCAATGACATATAAATCAACTTTTCTTTGTGTGTACTTTGTTTCAGTAATGCAGCTAATTTACAATGGTACATAGTACTCATAATACATTGATTTCACATTACATGCAGCTTTTTAGTGCCACAGAGCCTTTAAAAAGGTTTCAGCAGGACAGAACAGCAATTTTCACTTTATGCAGACGCACACAAATCATTGCTTACATAGTAAGAATTGAAAACTTGCATGCTGAAATGCATTTCAGATGCATTGGCTATTCTTAATTTTTTCAGTCTCAATTTTTTTCTGTTGTGTATATTTGTTAGAGCACAAATATACGTTTACACCCCAGCAAGAAGTTCACCGTAAAAAGAACTTGTTTCCTTTGTCCAGGGCAGTAATCTGAAAAAAAAAAAAACCTCTTTCATTACATGTATGGTTGGACACACAACTAACAAATAATTAATCCATAACTAATGCTACCGTCCAAAGAATATGGGGGAATAGATGAACAGATAACTGTTTTCAAGAGAAGTGGTTGTGTGGTAGTCCCCAGTGGCGTAGCCAGAAATTTCTTAAGGGAGGGTGGGGGTCTTCTTTTTTTTTTTTTTTTTTTTTTTTTTTGATAGGGGGTTTAACGACCACCGTGAGCAACTTAATGGGCTAAAAGCAGTCGTCTGTCCCTAATTTAGGGCCACTGGTTACAGGGAAGGGAGAGAGTCAGTGTTGTAAGACAAACACAAGACCCATACCTCACTGGGATTTGAACCCGGACCCATCTTGGACGAATGGTCATAAGCCAGAGGTTTGACCACTGCACCACCGGGGTGGTGGGGTCCAGGGATTTAGTTTATTGATGAGAGCCTCATAAATGCATACATATTGCTTTAAATTCATACTCAATCCCCACCCCCCCTCATGTATCGCTTTAAATTTATACTCAACCCCACGGGGGGCAAGGGACTCCCCTGGCTATGCCTCTGGTTGTCCCCAAATCGCAGGACAAACATCAGAATTTCTATGGGTGGGTGTTGTTTAGCAGACTAGAATAAGCTTTTTTTTTTTTTTTTTTTTACAGCTGCATTACATGTCACCACAACAGTCCTCCAACCAGGGTCAGATTGAGAGAGGGAGGGAAGGGGTCTAAGCCTAGGGGCTCCCCATTACCAAGGGCCCAGGAGGCATGCCTCTACACCACAAATAATATACACAACTTACACATATTTATATAGAGAGAAAAGTAAAATAATTTTAATTTTGTCTTGTATGATTTCCACTATATATCACAAACAGAGACTAGAAGACTAACAGATTTCAAGGCAGTGACTCACTAAAGGTAAACATTTCATGTTGATGAGCACAGCAGGGTCAGCAAACAGTTTCAGCTTTTTCACTACCATCTGCTCATACTTACCTGCTTGTACTTGGAACTGTTAAGAGCAAAAGACTTCACATCACATAACAAAAAAGATGCCCAACAAAAGTATACATTGCTAAATTATTAAAAATTTCACGACGAAGTCTAGGAATCTTTTATCTCATGTTCTTGTGAGAACAGCGGAAAGAACAGCGCCTTGTTTATGAAACCCATGCAGGTAATTTTTTGGTTTGAAGAATGCACTACACATTAATTATCACAAGCATATTGCTACAATTTCGTGTTTTAATGGACTTCATGAAGATTCCTGTCATAAGTTCGTTTGGGGCCTACTCAAATGTCGTAGGTTTGATAGCTCACTCAGATATCTTAGCCTAGGGGCCCCACTAAGCCCTTAATCCGGCCCTGCCTTCAAATGTTTCTTGATGACAGCATCATCAGTTACTGTGGGGAAGCAGGTGAGAGGATGAATTTCCATTGTGCCAGTTCAGTTTCATGACACTTAGGTGCACTATCTGTCCTCTTTTTGAACTGGGGTGTGCTCTGCCCCAAACATGGAGCTTCAAGCATTTATAGAAGGAACATAGAAATAAATGGGATGGGAATCCCAGGAAAAAGTAATTCTTGCAAATGTCAACCCCGCCTTCTCGTGGTACATCCTGTTCCCACTAAAGGGGCTCTGACGACCGCCAATAGCGGTATAACTATACCATCAGGATTAGAGGAAATGCTATCCCACACTCACCAACCCGCTTGGCCAGCGTGGTGAGTTATGGCCAAACCCCTCCAAAATGATTCCACAACTTAAATCTTGGCCCTCAGTCTCCGGCAGCTGGAATGTACCTGGCCAAGGCAGCAGCCAGTGCGACATGAAGGCAGAGGGTGCTAAGAATCCCCGGAGGACCGGACTAGGCTGCCATCTGATGCTGACCTTGGCTACGTATAACGGACGCTCCCTATCTTCTGATTCAAGGCTTCTTGAATTGGAAGAGGAACTACAAAGGATCAAGTGGGACATTGTCGGGCTAAGTGAGGTAAGGAAAAAGGAGAAGATCTCATTGAACTGAAAAGTGGACATCTCTTTTACTATCGTGGGACAGATACTGGCAGAACTAGTGGTGTTGGATTTATAATAAACAAGAAACTGAAGGATAAAGTTGTAGAAGTTGAAAGTTCCTCTGACAGAGCTGCAAGACTTGTTATCCAACTCTCGAGAAGATACCAGGCTCAGATTATTCAAACTTATGCACCCACCACAAGTCATCCTGAAGAAGAAATTGAAGAATTTTATGAGGAAATTTGTCATCTAAATAATAAAGGTAAGCAGCACTTGAAGATAATTATGGGAGATTTCAATGCAAAAATAGGGCAACGGCAAAAGAATGAAACTTCAGTAGGTAAATTCGGTCACGGCAACAGAAACCAGCGTGGAAATACTCTCGTAAAGTTTGCAGAGGCAGAAGGGTTTTTCATCTCGAACTCCTTTTTCAAGAAAAAGCCACACAGGAAATGGACATGGAGACATCCAAATGGGACGACAAGTGAAATTGATTTTATTATGTGTAACAAAAAATTCGTCATAGAAGACTGCAGTGTGCTAAACAAGTTCAACACAGACAGTGACCATAGATTGGTGAGATGTAAGATGCACCTCAACACTAAACTCAAACGTAGCAAGCTCATAAGACAAACAAAATGTATTGACATAACCAACCTTAAAAAACACCATTATACCTTCAAATTGGAACTGAAGATCAGATTCTCTGCTTTAGAAGGCCTAACATCGGAAGAAGTGGATATTTCTGAAGTTAACAGAAAAGTAACCAAAGCTCTTATGGAAACAGCAACAAAATTAGCTGGGTCTAAGAACAAATTGCATGTGAACAAATTATCAGGAAAAATCAAAATGTTGATGCAAAAAAGAAGAGAGATGAGGACAACTAAAGAAGATGTGACTTCCAAAGTGGAATATATAGAGCTATTCAAGACAGTACGAAAAAGTATCACTGAAGACGTAAGGAAATTCAACTGTGAACCAGTGAGGAAAGCAATTGAAAACAACCAAAGCCTAAAGATAGCAAAGGGACATCTCAGTAAGGGAAAAAAAAACAGATTATGGCACTGAGAAAAGACGATGGTTCTGTAACAAGAAACAGAGGCGAAATTTTGACAAGAGTGAAAGATTTCTACTCCAAATTATATGAAAGGGATGATACATGTACTCCAGGCATCATGAAAGGTACCAGAGTTCTTCCAGTCCTTCCAGCAGAAGTTGCACATGCAATCAAGAACATGAAGCGGGGAAAAGCTCCAGGAGAAGATGGAATTACTGTAGACATCATACAAGAAGCAAGTGGAGAAATCGAAACAGTACTCGCCCAAATTTTCACTCGATGCCTTAATGAAGGGAAAATTCCTGAGGATTGGAACAACGCTACAATGATCTTGCTACATAAAAAAGGTGACATTGAGGATCTCAGGAACTATAGACCTATCAGCCTCCTATCAGTGGTTTATAAAATCTTCACTAAAGTTCTTTCACACCGCTTGAAGGTGACACTGGACATGGCTCAACCGAGAGAACAAGCTGGATTCAGGAGTGGCTACAGCACAATAGATCATATCCACGTACTGAGAGAACTAATTGAAAGAGCGAGGGAATATGAACTCCCATTGTGCATGGCTTTTATCGATTATGAAAAAGCCTTTGATTCGGTGAAACCATCAGCAGTTGCAATGGCTCTGAAATCCTGCGGTATTGAAGATGCATACATTAATATTATTAATAACATCTATGAAAATGCAAGTGCAAAGATTCGGCTGTTTGAAAATACAACACACATAAAAATTGGAAAAGGAGTGAGACAAGGTGACACCATATCTCCGAAGCTCTTTAATGCCACATTGGAAAATGTCTTGCAATCACTGAACTGGGAAAAGAAAGGCATAAAGATTAATGGAGATTATCTAACCCACCTTTGTTTTGCTGATGACAGTCATTTTCGCAACTACCCCATCAGAGCTACAGAGTATGATGCAGGAACTTGCTGACAAGAGTAAAGAAGTGGGATTAAAAATGAACTTTCAGAAGACAAAAGTGATGTTCAATGCTTTTACAAGAAATGAAGATTTATCGATTGATGGAGAAAAGCTGGAGATAACAGACACGTACGTTTATCTTGGACAGCAGATATCAAGTGAGGGTCACATTGGTGAAGAAATTAATCGGCGTACAAAACTTGCCTGGAGAGCTTTTGGAAGAAACAGCATAATTTTCAAGAGCAGTATGCCTTTGTGTCTTAAAAGAAAAGTGTTTGATCAATGCATCCTTCCAGTGCTTACGTATGGTGCAGAGACGTGGACCTTAACTAAAAGAGACATACAAAGGCTGCAGACAACTCAAAGCAGCATGGAGAGGTGCATGCTTGGTGTAACCAGGAGAGATAAGAAGAGGAACACGTGGATCCGAAAAATGACAAGAGTGGAAGACATATGGGCTGGACATACTGCCAGAAGAACAGACCATCGATAAACAGCCGAAATTTTAGATTGGATTCCAAGGGACAGGAAAAGACCCAGAAGAAGACCACATGGAAGATGGGTGGATGAAATTCGAAAGTATGCGGGAGTGACATGGAGGTGACTTGCACAAGACAGACCGTTGTGGAGGAAACTTGGGGAGACCTTCGTTCAGCAGTGGATTGATAATGGTTGACAATGATGATACATATCCACGCATCTCACGTGAGATGAATGGATGAAATTCGAAAGTATGTGGGAGTAACATGGAGAAAACTGGCACAAGACAGACTGTTGTGGAAAAAACTTACTTGGGGAGACCTTTGTCCAGCAGTGGATTGATAATGGTTGACAATGATGATGATATATATACACTGAAGAGCAATTGAATTAGAGATAGCTGGCATTGTGCAAATGTGGCACTGTGGGCAGCCCTGAAAACGGAAGCGACATGACGTATGCAGCGATCCGACAATATAAGGAGTGATGCGACGGAAATCAGTAAGAGTCGGACGCAGTATGGGTAAGACAAAGGATCTAAGCGCATTTGATCGTGGGAAAATTGTCCGGGCCCGACGAATGGGTCACTCTATCTCGGAAGTCGTGCAAGCACTGGGATTTTCACGAGCCACTGTGTCACGGGTGCACCATGAGTACATCGAATCCGGTATCCCTGCAAGGGCCAACTGCTGTGGACAACAGCGTGTGGATGAGCGGGGTCATCGTCGGCTAGCTCGCATTGTAACAGCAGATAGACGGGCCACAGTGCAAGAAATCACTCTGCAATTTAACGCTGGTGCACAAAACGTGTAAGCAGCCACACTATCCAGAACCATCTCCTCGCTATGGAGTACAGAAGCCATCGTCCCACGAGGGTACCGCTGCTAACCGCACATCATAGGGTGCAAAAATTAGCATGGGCGCAGGCACATCGCCACTGGACCCTAGACATGTGGGAAAATGTTGCCTGGACTGATAAGTAGAGATTCACGTTGGTACATGCGGATGGCAGGATATGAGTATGGCGCAAACTACATGAAGCGATGGATCCTTCTTGCCAGTAGGGTACTCTTCAAGCTGGTGGGGGTGGCATTCTCGTTTGGGGACTGTTTACATGGACTAAAATGGGACCTCTGGTACGTGTGACATCATCCCTCACAGGTCAACGTTACCGGGATATCCTGGACGACCATTTGCTCCCGTTTGTGCGTCTTCAACATCCCACTGGGGACCTCATCCTGCAAAAAGACAATGCCCCATGCCATCGCTCCACAATTGTATCCGAATGGTTGGATTGACACTCCATCGATGGGATCTACCTGACCTCAATCCCATCGAGAACATATGGGATGCCATCGAGAGAGATGTTCGAGGCTTTGACCCCACTTCCCCCTCCATCAAATCTTCGTGAACTGTGGGAGCTTGTTCAAAGATCGTGGATCTGAATGGCTTCCCAAGGCTTCCGGTTTCTTGTCAAGTCCATGCAGAGACGAATCTCTGCCGTCATCAGGGCGAAAAGTGGTGGTACACGTTACTAGACAGGTATCTAATTCAATTGCTTTTCAGTGTATACACACACTCAAAAGTCATGGGATACATACCTAGTATCATGTAGGACAACCTGTAGCCCGGCAAAGTGTAGCAACTCAATGTGGCATCAATTCCACAAGTGGCCAGAAGACTTCCGGAGAGTTGTTGAGCCATGCCATCTGAACAGGTACCCACAGTTTCCTGGAAGTTGTAGGTGCAGGATCTTGAATGTGAATGGACCTTTCCACCACATCCCATAAGTGCTCTATTGGGTTCGTGTCGGGTGAATGTGGTGGCCACACCATCCGTTGTAACTGTCCAGAATGCTCCTCGAACCTATTTTGCACAATTTGGGCCAGCTAACATGGTGCATTGTCCACCTGGAAAATGCCACCATTGTTTGGGAACATGAAATCCATGAAGGGCTGCAAATGGTCACCCAGAAGAGCAACAAAGTGAGTACTGGCTAATGACGTATTTACAAGGACCAAAACTGTGCCACATAAAGACACCTCACACACACATGTATGGAGCCATCACCAGCACGCACAGTGCCTTGTCGACAGCTTGGGTCCATGGCCTCATAAGGTCTGCGCCACACCAGAACCCTACCGTCAGCTCGTAACTACTGGTAGCGTGACTCATCGGAAAATGCCACATGTTGCCAGTCTTCCAGGGTCCAATTACCATGTTCAAGAGCCCAGGTGAGGCACTGTGTCCAATGTCATGGTGTTAACAAAGGCACTTTGGTGGGTCTTTTGCTCCAATACACCATGGATGCTATATTACTTTGCACTGATATGTCTCTGGTACCTTCTGCATTGAACGTGGACGTTACTTGAGCCAGTGTCACTTGTCTGTTAGCATGGACAATCCTGGTCAGATGCCACTGGTCATGGTAATTCAGCACCTGTGGTCGGACACTGCACTGTCCACAGTGGGTGGTAATGCTTTTCATGAGGTATTTTCGGTACACATGTGACATCGTGGATCGAGGAATCTTGAATGTTTGCACAGCTTTGGAAATTGAATTTCCCATCTGTCCGGCTTGCCATAATCCTACTGGAAGTTGTTCCACCTGACTCATGCTACCATTACACTACCCATGAAGATGAAATTCCAAGCAACTGAAGCTAAGCAGATGTAGCTTAGAAATCTGAACAACTTTCCAGATGCACACTAGTGGAAGGAATCCTGCTTCATCATAGTGTTAATGACCATTTCTCATCCATGTATGGATGAAGGCCAATTTAACTCCATTGCTAGAGATCACAGAAATAAATGGGAAGCAAATCCCTGAAAGAAATAATTCTTCCCAAATACATGGAAGGCATATACCATTGTCAGCATACAGATGCTGCACTTTCTACTGTTTCACATATACCCACCCTTCAAGAAACCTGAAAAATGATCTGCAACACTGGAGCTAAATTGACTTTAATTCATATGTGGATGAGAAATGGTCATTGACGTTATGAAGAAGTGGGATTGCTTGGATTAGTGCATACCTGGAAAGCTGTTTGCATTCCTAAGCTACATTTGCTTAGTTTTAATTGCTTGGAACTTTGTTTTTCTGTGTGCTGTAATGGTAGTGTGATTGAAAGTAAACCTGGAGATGCAGGCTCAATTACAATTCCAGGGGGATGTAATTTTTAAGTTTTGTGAAGGGTAGCTACTGAAATGGGAATCATGTATGGCATCTACACCAACTGATCACTGAATTATGACCACCCCTATCAAAAGTGGATGCGGCCTGTTGACAACGAGTTTTTCAAAAGAGTGCGATTAATCCGCCTGACATAGCATATATGAGATGAATGGAGCAATAGGTAGTAAAATTCAGAGCACGATGGGTAAATGGAAGAATTTATTGAATTTTTAGAAAGGGCAAATTGTGGGAGCTCAAAGAGTGGGTGACTCTACTTCCGAAAACGGCTGAACTTGCGGGTTGTTCGTGAGCCGCCGCAGTTAACATGTATCAGGACTGATGCAAAAATGATCAAACAATGACCCAAAGGCAAAACTGCAGAGGAAAGCAAAAGGTTGATGTGAGTGCAGTGTTCTACAACTTATAGGCCAACAGATGCAGCACTGTCCACAGATGACTATCCAATACAACAGAGGTCAACCCAGAAGAGTATCCGTCATGATTATGCATTGCACACTCGCACATGTGGGCTATAGCAGCAGATGACCCTGACATCTTCTAAACATGGTTCATCAGCGCAAAAGACTTCCCTGGAGCAAAGATCATGAAAGTTGGATGACTGGAAAACATGTGTGCTGGTCTGACAAGTTGGGTTTTTTATTCCATTCTGTGGATGGTAGTGTATGTATTGGGCACAAACAACATCAAGCACTCGATTCATCCTGCATGGCCTCCACAGTGCAAGCTGATGGAGGTGGTTTTATGGTGTAGGGCACATTTACTTAGCAGGAACTTGGACCCATGGGGCATATGGGACAAAGTACGACTTGTGCCCACTATTGTGAATTGCTTGCCAACTCTGTATACCCAGCACTGTTGCACTTTTTCCTGAATGGCAACAGTGTCTTCCAAGATGACAATGCATCAAGCTATAGGTCCAATGTTGTGCAGCAATGATTTAAGGAACACAATTCAGACCTCCAGCATATCGACTGACCTCTGAACTCATACGCTATCAATCCCACAGAGCACTTGTGGAGCACTATGGAATGGAATATCAGCCCTCTGTAGGCCGCATTACACACAGCTTGGTTGGCCTCCCAACTGCTTCTGGCATCTTATTGAATCGATGCCACATCAGATAGCTGCTGTACTGAGGGTGAAAGGAGAACCTACAAAATATCATGTAGGTGGTCACGATTCAGTGATCACTCAGTGTATATGCCAACAATAGTATGTTACAAGGAAGTTTATGGAAGCTCTGTACTTGTATTGCATGGCGGGAACAAATGGGATTACTTCTGCTACAGGATATTTCACAGACCATGAGATGAAACTACATGGTATGGTCTGGCAGATGATAATAATGATCCAGGTACAAGATTTTGGTATCAGGGAAAATAGAGTGTTCTACTTGAAATGCTGCAACATGGTGCCAAAAAGCTCGCATTCCCATCTCCCAATAGGATGCTTAAGACTCTTACCTTGGGTTTCACAGAATTTTTTTTTTTTTTTATATGTGCGTCACTATGACTAACAAATAACATAACAAAAAACAATAGAAATAATAAAGGATAAATATCATTCCACTGCCATGCATTTAGATAGTAATTTGAGACCCCCCCCCACACACACACATCTGCACCATTCATCATCATCATTGTCAACCATTATCAATCCACTGCTGGACGAAGGTCTCCCCAAGTTTCCTCCACAACGGTCTGTCTTGTGCAAGTCTCCTCCATGTCACTCCCGCATACTTTCGAATTTCATCCACCCATCTTCCATGTGGTCTTCTTCTGGGTCTTTTCCTGTCCCTTGGAATCCAATCTAAAATTTCGGCTGTTTATCGATGGTCTGTTCTTCTGGCAGTATGTCCAGCCCATTGCCATTTCAGGGATTTAACTCTGATCATGATGTCTTCCACTCCTGTCATTTTTCGGATCCACGTGTTCCTCTTCTTATCTCTCCTGGTTACACCACGCATCCACTTCTCCATGCTTCTTTGAGTTGTCTGCAGCCTTTGTATGTCTCCTTTAGTTAAGGTCCAAGTCTCTGCACCATACGTAAGCCCTGGAAGGATGCATTGATCAAACACTTTTCTTTTAAGACATAATGGCATATTGCTCTTGAAAATTATGCTGTTCCTTCCAAAAGCTCTCCAGGCAAGTTTTATATGCCGATTTATTTCTTCATCAATGTGAAGCTCACTTGATATCTGCTGTCCAAGATAAACGTACGCATTTGTTATCTCTAGCTTTTCTCCATCAATCGATAAATCTTCATATCTTGTAAAAGCATTGTACATCACTTTTGTCTTCTGAAAGTTCATTTTTAATCCCACTTCTTTACTCTTGTCAGCAAGTTCCTGGATTATACTCTGCAGTTCTGATGGGGTAGTTGCAAAAATGACTACGTCATCAGCGAAACGAAGGTGAGTTAGACAATCTCCATTAATCTTTATCCCTTTGTTTTCCCAGTTCAGTGATTGAAAGACATTCTCTAATGTGGCATTAAAGAGCTTGGGAGATATGGTGTCACCTTGTTTCACTCCCTTTCCAATTTTTATGTGTGCTGTAATCTCAAACAGCTGAATCTTTGCACTTGCATTTTCATAGATGTTATTAATAATATTAATGTATGCATCTTCAACACCGCAGGATTTCAAAGCCATTGTAACTGCTGATGGTTTCACTGAATCAAAGGCCTTTTCATCATCGATAAAAGCCATGCAGAATGGATGTTCATATTCCCCCGCTCTTTCAATTAGTTCTCTCAGTACGTGGATATGATCTATAATGCTGTAGCCACTCCTGAATCCAGCTTGTTCTCTCGGTTGAGCCATGTCCAGTGTTACCTTCAAGCGGTGTGAAAGAACTTTAGTGAAGATTTTATAAACCACTGATAGAAGGCTGATAGGTCTGTAGTTCCCGAGATCCTCAATGTCACCTTTTTTATGTAGCCGGATCATTGTAGCATTGTTCCAATCCTCAGGAATCTTCCCTTCATTAAGACATCGAGTGAAAACTTGGGCGAGTACTGTTTCAATTTCTCCACGTGTTTCTTGTATGATATCTACAGTAATTCCATCTTCTCCTGGATCTTTTTCCTGCTTCATGTTCTTGATTGCAAGTGCAACTTCTGCTGGGAAGACTGTAAGAACTCTGGTACTGGTACCTTTCATGTCTGGAATACATGTATAATCCCTTTCATATAATTTGGAGTAGAAATCTTTCACTCTTGTCAAAATTTCACCTCTATTTCTTTTTACAGAACCATCTTCTTTTCTCAGTGTCATAATCTGTTTTCTTCCTTTACTGAGATGTCCCTTTGCTATCTTTAGGCTTTGGTTGTTTTCAATTGCTTTCCTCACTAGTTCACAGTTGGATTTCCTTAAGTCTTCAGTGATACTTTTTTGTACTGTCTTGCATATCTCAATACATTCCACTTTGGAAGTCACATCTTCTTTAGTTGTCCTCATTTCTCTTCTTTTTTGCATCAACATTTTGGTTTTTCCTGATAATTTGTTCACATGCAACTTGTTCTTATACCCAGCTAATCTTGTTGCTGTTTCCATAAGAGCTTTGGTTACTTTTCTGTTAACTTCACAGATGTCCACTTCTTCCGATGTTAGACCTTCTAGAGCAGAGAACCTGTTCTTCAGTTCCAATTTGAAGGTATTATGATGCTTTTTGAGGTTGGCCACGTCAATACACTTTTGTTTATTTTATGAGCTTGACACGCTCGAGTTAACGTTGAGGTGCATCATACTATTCTATGGTCACTACCTGTGTTGAACTTGTTCAGCACACTGCAGTCTTCCACGACAAATTTCTTGTTGCACATAATAAAATCAATTTCACTTGCCCATCCATTGGGATGCCTCCATGTCCATTTCCTTTGCAGCTTTTTCTTGAAAAAGGAGTTCATGATGAAAAACCCTTCTGCCTCTCTGCAAACTCTAGGAGAGTTTTTCCACGCTGGTTTCTGTTGCTGTGACCGAATTTACCTACTGAAGTTTCATGCTGTTGCCGTTGCCCTATTTTCGCATTGAAATCACCCATAATTATCTTCAAGTGCTGCTTGCCTTTATTATTTAGATGACGAATTTCTTCATAAAATTCTTCAATTTCTTCTTCAGGATGACTTGTGATGGGTGCATAAGTTTGAATAATCTGAGCCTGGTATCTTCTCGAGAGTTGGATAACAAGTCGTGCAGCTCTGTCAGAGGAACTTTCTACTTCTACAACTTTATCCTTCAATTTTTTGTTTATTATAAATCCAACACCACTAGTTCTGCAAGTATCTGTCCCACGATAGTAGAAGAGATGTCCACTTTTCAGTTCAATAAGATCTTTTCTCCTTACCTCACTTAGCCCGACGATGTCCCACTTGATCCTTTGTAGTTCCTCTTCCAATTCAAGAAGCCTTGAATCAGAAGATAGGAAGCGTCCATTATACGTAGCCAAGGTCAGCATCAGGTGGCAGCCTAGTCCGGTCCTCCGGGGATTCTTAGCACCCTCTGCCTTCATGTCGCACTGGCCGCTGCCTTGGCCAGGTACATTCCAGCTGCCGGAGACTGAGGGCCAAGATTTAAGTTGTGAAGTCATTCTGGAGGGGTTTGGCCATAACTCACCATGCTGGCCAAGCGAGTTGGTGAGTGTGGGATAGCATTTCCTCTAATCCCGATGGTATAGTTATACCGCTATTGGCGGTCGTCAGAGCCCCTTTAGTGGGAACAGGATGCACCACGAGAAGGCGGGGTTGACATTTGTCAAGGAGAGGCTGTGATGTTGCGCATCACCTGACCTTACATCCCTCTGCACCATTACTAGTACCAAAAAAACCCAGGTCAAATAACACAATACTTGAGGGCATACATTCCCACCTTTACTGTATCATTGCATGGAAAATTTGGGAAATATAGTAAAACCTGCCATTTAAGGATACTCTTGGGATATTAATTTTTGTCTGTACTAGTGAGGTGTCCTTAAAAGAGAATTTTGCATTACTTCTAAGTTACAGTACGTAGAAGTAATGGAAGACTTACATTTCTTGCAGTGTTAACACCCTACATTTGCTGGCTCTAAGTAAAAACAATTGCAAACTCAAAGCAATCTAGTAGAAAAAAAAATCACAGCATGAGAGGCAAATGCATCAGAACTTCTTTAGTGACGATATTTCAGGTTTTCCCTTCATTTTAGAACATGTAAAGAATATGTATTTTTTTTAAATAATGTTCATACTGTATGATCATAAGCGATGAGGTGCTGACTAAGAAATTTTTTCAGCCCGAGTGGCAGGAAAGAAAGGTAGAGGAAGGCCAAGGAAATCATGGTAGGACCAGATACAGGAATGTGCTTGAGAAAAAGATTATGAGTATGAAGTATAAAAGGTCTTGTGTGCAGCGTGTAATGGATGTTAATGAAGCTCGAGTGGTGTGCAGAGATCATTGCAAATGGAGACATTTGATACACTAACAGTAAGTAAATTTTAGTTCTATCAGTTAAATGTGTACTTGGCACAGGGTCTTACTTTGTGGAGCTAACCTCTGAATCTCAAAGAACAGCTTAATGGATGGATGGAAAGTGTCCACACACCCCTTTTGAGTAGTGGATTTGCCCATATACTTCAGTCATGGCCCATACATATATAAAAATATGCATGTGGCCTCAAAAACATTACAAACACGCATGAACAACAAAGCTGGCTGCATGACAGAGCTCAGTGACTTTCAACGTGGTACAGCCATAAGATGCCATCTTAGATAAGTCACTTCGGGAAATTTCTGACCTGCTGCGGTTGCCCCGATCAACTGTAAGTTATTTTTTTGTGTAGCAGAAATACAGAGGAGTAACAGCAATGGAATCATGACTTGGTAGGCTATAAAAAGTGACAGAGCAATACTGCCGAGTGCTGAAGTGGGTGATACGACAAAATAGCTTGCCCTCTAATGCAACACTCACTGAATTCCAAAATTGCTATAGAAGCACCATATAGGTTTATCAAGAGCTGAAGGAAATGGGTTTCCATGGCTTAGCAGGTGCAAACAAACTAACATCAGCAAGATCAATACAAAGTGTCAGTTGGAGTGGTGTAATAGCACCAGCGAACTCTGTGGCAATGGAAACACATTCTCTGGAGTGATGAATTACACTTCACCACTTGGCAGTCCAAAAGAAGAGTCTAGCTATGAAGAATGCAAGGTGAATGCTACCTGACTGACTGTCGTGCCAACTGTAAAGTTTGGTGGACGAGGCATTTTCTTGGGCCAATTTGGCAGCCCAAAAGACGAGTTTGGGTATGGAGGATTTAAGGTGAATGCTAACTGACAGACTGCGTCGTACCAACTGTGAAGTTTGGTGGAGGAAGCATTTTCTGGGGCCAATTTGGCAGCCCAAAAGATGAGTCTGGGTATGGAGGATTCCAGGTGAATGCTACTTGACCAACTGAGTAGTGTCAACTGTGAAGTTTGGTGGAGGAGGCATCACTTTCTGGGACCAATTTTTATGGTTTGGACTGAACCTCTAGTTCCAGTGCCCAGAAGTTTTAATGCTGTGATCTATAAGGATGTTATTGACAATTCTAAGCTCCCAACATTATGGCAACAGTACAGTGAAGGCCCTGTTTTTTAAAAATGGAACAATGACACTGTCCACAAAGCGAGGTCTCTGCAGGAATGTTTTGACGAAATGGGTGAGGAAGAACTTGACTGGAATGCACAGAGCTTCCATCTCAATTCCATCAAACATCTTTGGAATGAACTGGAATACAGTCTAACACAGCTGACCAACCTGACTAATAAATCTTGTGGCAGAATGAATGGAAGGCAATACCCACAGCAACATATCAAAATCTAGCAGAAAGCCTTTCCAGAAGATAGCAGCAAAGGGTGGGCAAACTCTGTATTAATTCTTTTTCTACTACAAGGAGTTTGTGCACAGGCAAGTGTCTGGACACTTGTTCAGATAGTGTATTAATAGATAACTACCGTAACTGTGGATCCTTGGGAAGCATTTTAGGCTGGGAAGAACTAAAAAATAATTATGAAAATATGAAGTTTTCTCATTACTGATTATTTTTTAAATATGTCATTCACATATTAGTTTCATGAAAAAAAAATCCACATTAGAAGTTCTGAGATAAACAAAATGAAACTTACTTGTACAATAATAATGCTGTTCATAAATAAAACACCATTTGCAATTTACACAAAAGAAAGCATTGGACAAGGATGTGATTGATGTTACCATACAGTACGGAAAATAAAAAAAATGCTACTTCCTCTTCAAAAAGTTTTACAAACATAAAAAGAATATAATGAATGTTCTTTTGGGGAAGGGAAGCTATAACATTACACATATGTTCCTTGACATTCTTTTCAATATTGAATTTAAAAAGGTTATTTTTTTTAAAATTATTTTGAACCCTTTATTAATAAGAACTACTTTATTAATAACAGAAATCAATAAATCAAGTAAACATTTATAAAACTAGATTTTAAACAAGATCATTTACTTTTTCTCCACATAGTAACAATCAAAGTTAAAAAAAAAATCTACTTGATATTTTGGGATTACAAATGGCAGAAAAATACAAGCCTTTCACACAAGTAGCACATTTCATATTTTATTATTATCAAAACAATTTCCCTTCCAATTTAATTACTATGGTTAATATGAATAATAATAATAAAAAATGCATTGTCAGAGTATGTTCCACATAGATGTTAGGCTTACTCAAAGTCATCTGCCTTGAACCACAGAAAGCATTTTGTTAAAATGAAAAATAAAGGAATTCATACAGAAAATACTTAAAAGCTCAGTGTCATGATAAAGCTGCCAATGCATCACCATGCCTTGTAAAATATCATGGGTGTTTTAAAATGAAGAGAAAATGTGAAACATAATCAGAGCTTCTGATGCAAGAAAAGTCTATAAAAGAGTGCATCCAGGGGTTATGCAGACATTCCCCACAATTTTTAATATCTAATCAGAATTAATGAAATGTTTATGATGCATGATGTTTTGCATATAACAGGGTGAGTCAAAAGTTCACCCCATGTGCTGCTAAAAAGTTTAACAATGCAAGAAAGCCACACATGCTCACCTCATTCTGCAGACTACAGGACATTGTTACCTATAATCCTTTGCAAATATTCTACCAGAGCCATGATCCCACAATGGTACCACTTGGAGGATTTCAAGGACAAACTCTCTGATGCCAGATTCCACATCCACCACTGAAATAAAGTGCCTTTCTTATAGGAAATGGCCCATGGAACGAAACAGGTGGTAGTAGGATGGGGTAAGGTCAAGACTATATAGGGCAGGGATGGCCAAACTTTTTGGGTCCTGGGGCTACTTTCGATCTTAGTACACATTGGCAGTCGACTTATAAATTAATTGACGAAATTCGTAGGGGAAGGGCGACCTGACAAGGACATCATAATAAATACCACAAAATGAAATATTTACTTATATTTGAAATGTAGAAAATGCATTTAAAACAATACAAAAAATAATTAAAAAAAAAAGGAATTATGAAACTCCTCTTTGATCAACCTGAAAAAGGAAACATTCAAAATACAGAAAGCCTCTTTGATGAGTTCTCCATCTTCAAATGGTTTGCTTCGTTTCATAAGCACTTCAGTAATCTTGAATGACGCCAATGTCACTGCTTTTTGAATGCACACTGCTGAGTGCTCAAATTCAACTTAAGTTCACAAACTTTAGTCTTTTGAAGTTCACTACCACTTGAGAAACTCGTAGCGAATATTTTGTGAATGGTTTTAAAATGTCTTTCTACATTCACTTTCTTAGGCAACGCCACACTGGAGTTACAAATAAGACAAACACATTTATCTTTAACCATAATAAATAAAAACTCTTCCTCCCATTCACTGTGATAGAGAGAAGTTTTTGCTTTCTTACTACTACCACATGTTGCACTCATGTCGGCCAGAGTGTACCGAATAACGTGGAACTGGGACTACCAAACAGTAACAATACACTCCACTGAACACCAAGTTCACTGCAATACTATCTCTCCACGCTGAATCTCAGACGCACATGCGCAGTGCTACAGCGCAGCAGTCAGGAGAAGGGGGAAAGATCTGACACCACTGCCGAGTCGTAACATATTTTTAGAGCACTTGAAACCAAGAAAATCTGTTGTGTTTCCATAGGCCAGGATCCCATGCTGAATTGCCTTCAGAAATGTGACCACACTAAAATTCCGCAAAGAATACAATTTTTTTACCACAGGCTACCATTTTTCACCCTGCGGTCAACTGCTTGACCATGCTTGATGCTTTGGTCATCCCTGGTATAGAGGATGAGGTAAAATCTCAACCCTTTTCAATTTCCGAAGTTTTTGCCAGACCACTCTGGAAGTGTGACGCAGAGTATTATCAACTAGCAGCAATGCCTGTTTCCTATTAATGAGCACTGGGTAGCATTGGTGTATAGCATCAGGGACCTGCTGCAGTTGTTCAGCACAGAGGTTGCTGCCCAGAGCTTGACCATTGGCACAAGTTCCTAGAGCACAGGGACCTCACAATCCCACCAAATGCACGGCATGACTTTTTCTCAAACTGCTGTCTTTGCACCACTGCCTGAGCTTCCTTGGTATGGCCTTAGCCACTGGTTCCCATTGGTAGGATTCCTGGTGTGCCCTCAGCCATTGGTTCCCAGTGGTAGGATTCCTGGTATGGCTTCAGACATTGGTTCCCAGTGGTAGGATTCCTGGTGTGGCCTTAGCCATTGGTACGATTCCTGGTATGGCCTCAGCCACCCAGTGGTAGGATAACATAGGAATATCCACTTTTCATCACCTGTGATGATATGCCAAAACCCACTGTCCTGTGGATTAGATGGCAGTCTGTGACAGAGTGACAAGTTTTCCCACTTGCTGGGGTGTCAATTCATGGGGAACAATTCGATGGCACCAGGAAGAGAAACAAAGATGGTGCAGGTGACAAACGAATGACAGAAAATTGGGAAGACTCACCTTAGCTGCCAATTGTCATGTACTGGTACCAGGGTTTGCCATCACAGCTTTGACCAGAGTGTCAGTGTTGCTGGTCATTGGAATCTAAACCTCAGATGTTCGATAGGTGTCCCTAGTATAGTATGGAAGCACCAGAACCATTTTTGTGCAGTGCTGCTGTCCATTGTTCCCTAACCTTCAACTGCACAATTTTTTTTTTTTACTGCTCCTACTATGTTTAATTCTTTTTTTTTTTTTTTTTTTTTTTTCAGACAATGGTGTATGAGTCCAAACAACACAACTGGCCTTTCATCCTTTGCTCACCTGATAATGCAATAAAATGCACACCCAACAAAATGTGTGGCTCAAAACCAGACAAACTTTTGGACTCACACTGGTGTATAGACACAACCTATATATAAGAGCAGAAGCAAAACAACTCCTGCTGATAGTACATTAAAACATTAAACTGCAAAAATTAGAAAAATATGCAAATGAATATAACTGAAAGAATACTTACCATTATGATGTAAATAGGTGTCCAATCTCTTAAAGTAGTAACAGAAGGCAAACATTTCCAGTTATGGTGGTCAGTAGAAGTGATATTATGAAGTTGTTGGGATTAGGAGGAGGGAAGGGGGAGGTTAAGCTGCCACACAAATATTAAGGTCTTTCATGCAAAGGAGCAGACAGGAAGAGTATAGAATAAATTCAACACACTAAGCTGATATACCAAACTGACCAAATATGCTGCACAAATAAACTCTTGATATGAGAATGCATATCAGAGATACTTGTGCTGAAATAACATCAACCATTTTAGAGTTAGAAGGAAAGGGATGGTTATAAGAAGAATTAGTTCAATGCTGCTAATCACTGTTAAATCAGTTTTGCCACATATGTTTTGAAGGAAACTTTCTTAAAACTAAAGGCATGTGATTTGAGATTAAACTAATAAACCAGTTTCATAAAATTGGATTACAATGACATTAGCCATTTTTTTCTTTACACACTGACATGTGAAATATATTAATTCAAGCACATAAGTTATTTAACTTCTAAGAATAGAAGGTGTACACATTAGATTATTTTGCTTACAGAGTAGGAATGAGTAAAATTTGGGGATTAAGACTGGAACGGAACACACTTTTTTTTTTTAAACATTGGTTTCCCCTTTTTTATCAGAAGTAGCGCTGCTACTGTAGCATAGCCACAAATAGAAAAATGTAGTAGTAGTAGTTACACATTACAACATAAAGTAGCTTGTAGAGGAAAATTATGCTGCAAATTGCACTACTTTAAAAGTAAAAGTTAAAAAAATCATATCATGTGACATTTCCAGATTTCCTGGTTGAACAGGGAAATCGCATTTCCTGACATTTTCAGATTTTCTGTATGAGCAAGGGCAGAGTGTGCTTAGCGTCCAATCACGTTACTTGACTTGCATTGCAAAAGCTAGCCAAACCTTTAATTTTCTTTTCTTTTACTAACACCCTTTTGCCTACTGAACATATATATTTGGTATTAAAAATATCAAATAACAAAAAAAACGTGAAACTCTACCCACAAACACATTTGTGGAAATGTGGATGCAAATTTATCTTCCCACTAAATGTGGAGGATTTTTTCCCCCACCAACAAGCAGTGCAATATAGGTGGTACATATTACACGTTGAAGTACAACATCCTTCTAAAAAAATCCAATGACCAAATGCAGTGCTTTTGTTTGTAGACAAACACACAACAGACTCTAGCTTTTTCCAGGACATGAACCCAATGCTATCTGGGATGAATGATCTGATGCTCGTGCCTTAGACCATTAAGCAGTTGAGGGGGCTTAGTGAACAAGAGAGGTATCTACAGAAAACTATAAAAACCAGATAATGAACAAGCCTTCCTAGTAGGACCCTGGATAACTTAACATCTAGTGTTCAAAATATACACCTTGTATAGGTATTTTTACATAGTTTAATCAGCTTTGAGTCTAGTATGTTGAAATGTGTTACATATGATGATCAGAGCTAAATGCAAAGTTAAATTATTTGTGCAATTTGCCTTAGTATTTAGTTCTTAATGCTATATGTATGAATGTGCATATAAAGATCTTCAGAATCTGCATTTTTAACTTAAACCTAAAGGTAAAAAAGTAGCTAAGAAGAAGCAAAAGTTGCTACTTTTCAGAAAAACAGTAGTACTTTTTCAAAAATGTAGTTGTAGCAGTAGCTAGCTACTTTTAAAAAGTAACTTTCCAATCACTATATACTGCAAAGTATAACAGCAGTTCCTGTTCTTTGAACTGTGACAGAGGTATTCATACAGAAAAGAACCTGCATCAACTTAACCAACCAGCAATTCTGTTTGAGTATACCCAAGGCAAGCACAACCTACAACTACCAAGAATCTTTTAATGAATCAGCTACATACAAAGAAAATATGGGTTGACTGCTTTAAACAAAGATAGTTTGTGGCTTTGCTCATAAAATCTCACAATACATATGTAAAAATGTCCAGATTCTTCATACTTAACTTTGCAAATATCAGGTCATTTGAAAAATAATGGCCGATTTTCTGAGCTGCCACATTCAACTCACCCACAATGCTTGTAGACCAACCCATTCGCGACACCATTCGTATGAGCTGAAGGGTGACTCAGACGCCACATACATTCCCCCTTATCGGTTGAGCTGCAGTCATCGCAACTCGTGTGAGAGTGGTCTGTACAACACGTTACGAAGGAGTGAGTGGCAGGCGATTCTGCTTCAGGAGTTCAAACTGGGTTGTAATGTGGCACAAACCTACTGCAATGTGGTCAAGGAGACAATACCTGAATGTACTGTTCATCGGTGGCGAAAAGTTTTGTTTCAGTGACACAAACCCACAAAATGAGGAGTACTGAGGATGACATTTAGTCGTTGATGACGAAGTTCTTAAGGCAAATCCTCATGTCACAGTAAGAGAACTCGCCAAACAGTACAATGTGTCAGTGTCAACCATTTCCAAGCATTTACACCAAATTGCTAAGGTAAAAAATTTGATACATGGGTCCCACACGAACTGATGGAACATCAGAAAAAAACAGTTTGAGATGGGCAGTAACCTTCTGCTTAGCAACAAAAAGGAGCCCCTACTTGATCACACTGTAACCTGTGGTGGAAAGTGGGTGCTATACAAAGTATACATCAATCGTAAGTGATCTGAATAGTGGCTGAACCACTGTGAACCACCAAAATAACATGCTAAACCAAAGTTGATGCCAAAGAAGGTTTTGTTGACAGTGTGGTGGACTGTTCACAATTTCATACACTACAAGTGAAAACATTACCTAAGTCATATACTGTGAAGAAATTGATCTGGAAAGAATGAAACATTGTATGCTTCATTAGAATCTGGCATTTGATATACATAGATTTGCTCTTTTCCTATGATGCAATTCTAATGCAAGTTTAATCCTTTGGTAACAGATCCCGAGAGAAAGTTAGAGAATCTGAAACATCAGAATCTGAACTCAGAGTACATTATGAAGCTGTAAAATATTTTAGCCTGTGCATTATAATGAAGTCTTTCAGATATATCATGAGAGATAAATTGTGAGCCAAAAGCACAATATTTGTTTTTTGCCTCAGACAAAATTTTAAATACATCTAGGCAACTTACAACTGTGAACCTCACTCCATATATTTAAAAGATTTAACAATTTCAGTTATTAGGTGTGCAACTTAATTCTCGGCTCCTAACCGCAAGCAATCATAGAACGTCGGCAAATGCAAATAGCTGTGAGCGATAATGGTTGATTGTAGCGCCATCCAACAGCTTTCCAGGAAACCGTAACCACTCACAGCTGTAGTAGTGACAGAAGGGACGAAAGTTGACAGTGAAAGCAATGTCGTTCGAGAAGCAACATTTGAGGTGCAGCCTCCTGTTCGCGTTTCAGCTGAAAAAAAGGGCTGCGGAAGCACAGCAAATGATCTGTGCTGCTTTGGGTGAGGCTGCTATGTCCTACAGTACGTGTAAGAAGTGGTTCCTGCGGTTTAAGCAGGGAAATTTTAATCTCCGTGAAGCAGAACATCCGGAACAGCCACAGAAAGTTGACGATGAGGATCCCTGTCGCACACAGTCAGAGCTCGCCCAGGAACTCGGAGTAACACAGCAAGCCATTGCAAAACGCCTGCACAAGCTTGGACGGATTCACAAGGAGGGCTGTTTGGGTGCCCCACCGACTCACAGCTGCGAACAAGTCTAAGCGTTATGATGTTGCCGTGTCCTTGCTCTCCAGATTCAAGAAGGATTTCCTCCGCAAGATTTTGACCTGTGATGAGAAGTGGATCTTCTACGATAATCCTAAGCGGCGCAAATTGTGGGTTTATCCAGGTCAGCCTACCACCAGTACCGCCAAAGTGAATATCCATGCCAGGAAGTTGTTGCTGTGCATATGGTGGGATCAGCGCGCTGTCGTACACTATGAGTTGCTCAAACCTGGTGAAATGGTCAATGCTGAGCGTTATTGTCAGCAACTCATTCGTGCGAGTGATGCAATGGAAGCGAAAAGGCCATACACTGGCAAAGGCAGGAGGTTGGTCCTGTTGCTTCAGAATAACGTGCGTCCTCACACCGCGAAAACGACTTTAAACACGATTACCAACCTGGGATGGGAGATTTTGTCCCACCCGGCGTATTCTCCAGACTTTGCCCCGTCGGATTATCACCTCTTTCACTCCCTGCAACATCACCTGAGTGATACGCACTTCACTTCTGTCGAGGAGGTCCACACAAGTATTAACGACTTTATCAACTCGAAACAGCCCTCTTTTTTTCCACAGTGGCATTCGGCGGCTCCCTAACCGATGGCTCAAATACATCCAACACGACGGTGACTATTTCCCTGATTAGGTACGTATTCAATTTGCTATAATTTGCTGTCAATGTGTTGTGCATGTGGCAGAGAATTAAGTTGCACGCCTAATATTTCCAGTAGGTACACAATTTGACAGAAAATCAGTCTTGAAAATTTGCCATCCTGATGCATAAGCAGCATGCACATTAAATGAATACTCTGCTGTGGTAATACTATTTATACTTATTTTTCAGTAAAATTACCAGCTACTACAGAATCAATAGTTCAAATTCTATAAAAATCTTGAATAACCAAGTAATGGCAAAACATGATGAAGTGCAGCTGCTGTAGTAACCACTGGGTGGCGAGATGATTTTATGCAATTGCAGGCACATCAGCTTTGTGATGACCGAACAGTTAGGAGTCTACATAACTCTTTTGAAACAAATACAAGTACAACTTGGTCAAAATAAGATGCTAGGAACCGAATAATTTTGTGTGTTATTACTGTTACTTGTTATATTCGTTTTTGTAACTATGAGGTAGATTCAAAATGTTCCTGGAATCTTCTCCAACTGTGGAATGAAGATTTTTGGTTTCGTAGGTCTGCAACACCCATGACGACACCTGACAGCAAGTGACGCCATCCCATTTCCTGTCTGTGTGGAGCAGTAGTAGTTTCTTTGTTTACTGTGTGTTTAATATTGTCACAGTTGAAAATGTTGGCAACTGTATAGCATGCAAACATCAAGTTTCGTGTTTTGCTTCAAAAATCATGAACAGAGACATTAGCCATGCTTCAGCAAGCATATGGTGAAATGGCAATGAAAGGTGGCTTTACAGAGGCAACCACAGGCAATTTCTCCGCATGCTGCAGGTAGAAGGTGGCAGCGTGGTTGTATGTTGCTTGCAGAGCCAATCTGGTGGTTTCTACATATATAAACAATTGCAATTCTATTGCATGCAATGAAATTGCCTGTGATTGCCTCAGTTTAAAGCCACCTGAAGAAATTGCAAGTTCATGTTTGGCACAAGTGCTTCCATGATAGTCATGTGACTGTTGATCTGCATAGTGACTGTCCATGTCACCCCCCACCTTTTTTTACTCATAGGAGACAGTGAGCAACTTGATGGGCTTTAAGCAGCCACCTGTCCCTAATTTAAGGCTACTGGTTCCATGGAAGAGAGACAGCCAGTGCCACAAGACAAACACAACATCCATGCCTCACTGGGATTTGAACCCGGACCAATCTTGGGTGAAAGATCAGAAACCAGCACTTAGCCCACTGTGCCACTGGGGCAGTATGTACCTCTTCAACTGCTGAAGTGATTGGGCATGTATGCAACATTCTCCAATGTGACAAAAGAAAAAGTGTACAGAAAATAGCATCAGAGGTAAGAAACTAAGAGTTCACAGCATTCTCCACAATGATTTGAACATGTACATTTCTCAACAATTAGTTCCAAAAATGCTGACTCCTAAACAAGAAACACAAATGATCCTTGCTGGAGACCTAGATATCGTCGTCACCTCAGGGATGCAATCCAAAGGAAAAACGGACTTTGCTTCTTTATAACAATATGCCTGCACATTGATCCCTAATGTCAAATAGTACCTTGCAAAGCACAATGTGACGTCACTGAAAAATCCTCCATATTCTCGTGACTTGGCCCCACCCAATTTTTACTTGTTTCTGCAGTTGAAATCTGCTATAAAAGGACAATGATTCACAAGTGCTGAGCACATCATCGAAAACACAACAAATGAGCTGAAAGAGGCTTCAAAAAATGAATTCCAGGAATCGTTCAAACACCTTTATGGGCATTAGCAAAAGTTTGTACCTGCCCAAGGAAATGCAGTGTAAATAACAGTAATATTATTGCCTTTTTGTATAAAACAGAATTTCTGGGAACTTTCTGAACCTACCTTGTATATGCTACTTTTGCTGTAACTCAATAATTTTTATCATGCATCCACATACAAATATAGGCTTAAGTTAAAGGGATACAAACAATAAATGGGCATAGCTTAAGATTATATGATTAACCACTTAGTATGTATTCTATATTTACACATTATATAATTAATTCACAAGAAAAATATATACATACATATACATAGTTTCATTATTAAAAAAAAATCTTGATAGAATGCAGCGCCTGTAGTTTTACTTTCTAAAGAAGTCTCAGAGGTTTTTTGTTTTAGATTTCTTTGGGGTTGAAATTTATGAGCCATGTCTTTCATTTAACTGAGATAAAATTTAAATTCTGGACCAATGTCATTGGTTTCGTAAAAGAACAGAGTTTTTAATTTAAAGTAGTTTGTGCCTCTGCACTTTACACTACATTAACTGCATATTCCCCACTCCCTTCTTCCTTGCTGTCATTTTTAAAAGCCTCATTTCCTCCAACAGCTTTGAAAATGTCTTTGTCCATCAGAGTTTCAGCCGTCACAAGGTTGTTCATGGTCACGTAATTGTCCATACATGGAGGGCAGGATTATGACGAACTGTGGAATTCACTGGCTTGCTGTCGGTAAAAGTTCTTTTAAATAATCTGTGTGAAACTTAAGTGTCGGCAAGGCAAGTGCAGTGTAATTTTTTTTTTTTAAGGACATCATTAGAGTACCCTCCTCCACTGAGGTTACAGCCCCTGGGGCTTCATCCCCCAAAGTGCCCTCCTTAATCCAGCAATGCATACATGCTACCACAAAATCTAAGTTACGTTTCTTCAATCACACTGATAATGGAATGTTGATATTTTCTTCAGGGTCCTGCCAGATTGAAAAGGTTTTGACTCGTCAGAAATGTGACCTTATCCCACGATTCATTTACGAATTGGACAGCATCAAGAACTCAAATTTGAATGTTTTCCCCTTTTTCAATGGATAGGTTAATTTGCAATATTAAAAGTTCCCTGAAATGGCATTTAAGCTTCCAGCAATACCTTGGTCCATAGGTTGAACAGAAGTTGAGTCTAGTGGTAAAAAACACAAGTTTGATGTTTGGTAAGGTTGAGAAAAATGGCGTGTGATATAGGGCAATTGTCTAAAATCAGCAAAATTTCCCTATATCCCTTTTTGCAATCTTTGTCCCAGTTACACACTTCTTCAAAAATGGATGATGCCATCCAGGCCGTTTTGTTGGCTTGATAAATTACAAGAAGATTTTTAGTGTTTTTAAAACATCTTGGATTTTTCAATTTGCCCACTACTAAGAGGTTTTTTTTTTCTTTTTTCTTTATCTCACTCATATTTGAACAAATCAGAACAGTCAGCCAATTTTGGGGTAATTTTCCACCTGTGTTGTTTTTATCTTTAAACTTTTGGGTCTTGTAGTAGCAATCGATAAAAACACATTGAATTCATCATTAAAAATGTCATTTTCACAGAAAACTTCTTATATCTCATCACACATGTTCAATCCAGCCATAATTAAATTCTTTGTATTTTACATCACCAGATTCGTTTACTATAAGCAATATCAATGGCCTGAAGATTAGCTCATTATACCTGTGAAGCTCTCAACTACTGTAATAGCTTTAACCGCAATCTTACTTAAACAGTGCTTGTTATAAATTACTTCGACTGTACTATAAAGGACTTACCTAAAAACTTTGAGGTACAACTTATTTGCATTCAAAACTCGGACCTCACTTTATGTAAATGTAAATTTAAGCAAAAATAATTTAAAAGAGTATGCAATCCAACTAATTTAAGGTTGCATTATTAACTATTTTCCTTACTTAATAATGCAACTTTAAGATATTTGGATTGCATACTTTTTTAAATTAGTTATAGTTTTTGCTTGAAGTTCTTAATTATTGTGAAAAGTTTAACTGTTACAGCAATTTTACTCACTTAGTTTTAATATGTAAATATTGTGTTTGTTACTGAGCGGGTGGTTGACTCAAACGATAGAATGAACTAAACATATGCCAAGAAGTAGGCGAGTACTTGTGACTAACCTCAAAAATATTACACTTACTGAAGGTGCGTTTTCAGATATTGAGAACATTAAGTGTTAAACTCATTATTTTTTCATTATAGTGACTACCTGAAGTTGTTTCAAATTAGGTAAATTAAATAAGCACGAGTTATTTACAATGGTGAGCTGACTTTGTTTTATCGTTTCTCACTTGCATTATTATCATCATATACCTCTTTTGCCAAGGCCCATGGTTTAAGTCCCACAACAGATGAAGCACAGGCTCATGTATTTTAATCACACATTGCTTTGCAACACTGCAGCTAAATTTAGAATTTATATTAGAAGCAGACTCCTTTTTTTACATGAATGTTCACTAGAAGAAAAGTGCCAACACAAATTTATTCAAAATGCTGGTGGGAAAAGACAATGTGAAAATTTCTGTTAGGCACCACAGTTTTAAGAAATTTTAGGGCACTGAAAATTTTAAACTGGGCATGTCAGAGTACATTTATCTCATATACTCAAGTTTGTCAAGTAATTCAGACTTTACAGAAAGCAATGAAACTAAACTCCATTTAACATACCTCCATTTCTTGTTGCTTTCTTCTATGCAAGTGAATATCACAAAAGACTACATGACTTATTTATCCCTGTGACCGACTGCTTAATGTGCCCATCCAATATATGGTGAGTATTCAGTGGTTCTGACATGGAAATAACTGATGAAAATGCAATAGAAACAGTTGCAAAATACTACAAAAATTGAGTAGCTACTTCTAACGCTAACAGGGACAGTGTGTTTACAGTGCCTATCTGAAGAGGACTAATACCCCATTAATATCAATATGTAAAATATCTTAGTTTTCATTTTTTGGTCTTGGCACTACTGGTAAAACCATACAAATATGCTTGGCATGAGGCAGAAATAATAACTATTATTTTGCTTTCAGGTTTAATGACCCTTATGTGTATCCAAGGTTACACATGGGAAGTTTCCAATCTCTAATTTAGAGCCATTGGTTCCAAAGCAGAGAGAACACTAGCACTGGAAGGTCAAATACAACATCTTATGCCCTGCCCAGGATTTTAACCCAGTCATAGTAGTGCATGAAGTCAGAAGCATATGGTTGTTCTGGATTTTCTTAAGTTTTTGCCAACTTATTTGCCAAATTCAATTTTTTTTTTTTTGCCAAAGTGTTATAACAGTACAAAAATTTAATCGCCAAAACTTTTTTCTATTGCTACCCCCCCCCCAATTGTGAAGAATGCGATCAGCAGCGCAACCCCAGCGTATACCCCATACCACTCAACTATCAGGAGGCCTGATTAAACTACACATACAGAGCTCACAGCAAGCTTATAAACTATTTCATTTAATGGTTATGTGCCATACCTAACCTTGAAAACTGAGCTCAGACAAAATGTATTTCAATTGCATAATTAATGTACTTGTAGAAAGAAAAGAAGAAAAATATGAGTATAACCATTTTACTTAATGAAAGCATTTTAGCTAATATACAAATGGCCAAACATAGAAGGCTCACCCAAAGCAATACTCTACAATATTTTTTAAATTATTTTCTGCTAAAAATTTAAACACACAATGTATGGGATATTCTTATCTCTCAATTTCTTAACCATACTGCATTAGTGAAGCAACTGCATGCAGAATACTAAAAAATCTAGGCTGTTCATATGCAAAAGCACTGGAATTTTAATGTGACTGCATGCTTGCTTCAGTTCAGAGATTATGTCAGGTGACTGAGGTTTTTTTTTTTTTTTTTTCTTCATAATTATGCTCTTAGATGGAACAACTGTACAAGTATCAATTCTGCACGATAAATCTATGAACAAAATAACTGAGCAAATCTTTTGGGCTGACTTATGGTTTTATAAATTTAAGGTTACCTCAAATCACATGCATGCTTTATGAACATTAAAGCCACCTTCAACAGAAATGAAGCAGACCCATATAGGCAGAAGCCATCTTTAATATTTTTCTTTGTGACAAAAAGAAATCAGCAGAAATGTAATCACATGAATGATTTCCAGCAAAGGATTATTCAAGCAATGGAAGTTGTGGGTACTTTGCAGATAAATAAATACATGCAACTGTGATACAAATAGCACAAAGGGAAAAGAAGATATAACAGAGCAGGAGAACACTATGCTGCACCCTGATACCCAAATGGCATGCTATCGTCTGCCACAACACACAGCATTGGAGGTGTCTTTGAAATTGGTTTTGAGCTACAAATTCATCTCCAAACATAAAACTGGACTAGAAAAATAATGCTGTGATAATTTCTTCTGTACAAATACAATCCACTTGTACTGGTCGGCGCTAAGTATCACGCGAAAAAAAGGTACCTCGGTGGACCACTATGGTTTAAACCTTGAGATAAATTATTGCAACAACCCAGAACGAAAAGATAAGACAGCGAGCGTGTCAACTACCAGGTACATTTGAACACTTGGACAACTACACCAGTGGATGGAAGACTAGACCAAAGATGTGTGTTTGGCAGGCGTTGGGTATCAACTACTTACAGCAATAAGGGCAATGCCAGCAGACTTTAGAGAGGACTTAGGTTTGTGGTCAAAATGCATGCTAAGTTCATGTGATACGGTTGTCTGCATGTCGGTGTCAAAAGCAAGGTCATCCTGAAAAGTTTAAAAAGAAAATCCAATTAAATTGGCATAAAATACTGCAGCTAAAAGTGCACATAAAATAATTAAAAAATTAATACAAACACATGGTGATGCATTAGTTTGGGAGACATTTATGTACAGTGAATGTTATATTTGTTATTATGAAGATTGAACATATACACATAGAATGAAAATTTATTTCAAGTCGTGACGTAACGTTTCATGCCAGGACAGATTAAGAGAAAATTTTCTCCTCCTCATTTTAATTTATGTGGTTTTTTGCACTTGTTCACATATTGAACACTTTGACACATACTATATCCCAGTTGCACCCACCCCAACAATTTACTGAGACTTCTTCCATGTTTAAAACACTTGTTCCTAGTACGAAGCATCTTCAATCCTACACTCATAGAAATTTTAGATATTTTCTGAAACCAATTCCTGGCATAAGGGTCCGATTTAGCCAAACACTGCATACAGGGAGTGGACAAAATAATAAAACACCTGCTGCAAAAGTTCTACTTTTTGTAATGGTTCATTCCTTTACGAAAAGGAGGGGATTTTTTTTTTTTTTTTTTTTTGGTGTGTGTGCATAGAGCTGTCAAGGATATAGGATGCATGCAGTAGCATCTTTAAATGTCATACAAAAATCTTGCATATGGTGGCAATGACGGGTCTACCAAAATTCCAAATTGGGAAAACTGTCGAAGCCTGTCTAGCCAGAGTATCAGCAAAAAAAAAAAACTGGATTTTCTGAACATATCCAGGGCAGCTCTATCGAAAGTTACAACTACATTAATCAAGACTGGGAAAGCAACATCCGGTAGGACAAATTGTGGCAGGAAAATGATGCGGACTGAAAGATTGCTGGGCAATGAAACTGATTGTAGCCTGAACTCTCAGAACTACTGCCACGAAAAGAACTGCAACAATTAGTGAGAGTCTCAGCAATCTAGTATTTAGCAAAACAGTTTGCAGGGAACATCATAAAACCGAAATTTATGGCAGAGCAGCTATTGGCAAGCCTCTTGTTAGTGATGCTAACATAAAAAAGAGGATGCAATGGCATCACGAGCACAAAACTAAGGCACTGAACAATTGTAACCATGGTTTGGTATGATGAATCATCATTCACACTTCTTCCAACTTCAGGGAGAGTTTGCCTTAGGCAAATGCCGAAGGAAGCACATAATCACAACTGTCAAACATGGCAGGCACCAATGATCGTTTGGTCAGCAATTTCTTGGTATTCCTTAGGTCCTATCATCACCCTAATTGGGCAAGTTACAGAAACCACATACCCTGATATTTTGAGTGACCAGGTTGATCCTATGCTGCAAACTGTTTCCCGCAAATGATCCCATCTTTCAAGATGATGTTTCAACACACACAAAGCCAGAAGTGTACAATCTTGGTTTGAGGAGCACGAAACTGGAATTCAACATCTCCCAACCACCGGATTTAAACATTGAGTTCCTGTGGGCAGAAGCGGAGAGGAGTAGATTACTTCCACAATCGTCCCTGAACGAACTTGAGACTTTCCTGCATGAAAAAGATGATTGTTTGCAATTTATTTAAATCTATTCCATGTATAGAGTACAGGATGTTGTAAAACCAAAAGGTGGCCCAACACCCTATTAAAGAAGTCCTTATCACAGGTGTTTCCAATATTTTGTCCACCCCTGTACAAACACAGATCAGCTTAGACCATGGGGATGCCAACCTCCACGCAACTGGAAAATCAGCTGACTCCATTCAGTTGCAGTATGATGCAATCTCCAAATTTCTATATTTGGGATTCCAATCTTATACCATGCTTGTCAGTTTCAAGGCCACAGGGATTTGTCTCTTGAAATCTACCCCCTCCCCCTCCTTTCATTTTACCACTACCACCACAAATAAATTAATATCAAAGCTATCTGTGCTGAAAACAAACAGGATATATATATTTTTTTTACTTTGTGTGTGTTTTTTTTTCTATGCAGACAGTTTCCATGGAGGAGAAAAGTGAAGTATGAAGTACAAAATTCAGATTTGTCAGAAGAAGAAAACTGCAACAAAATACACATTCAAGATCATCGTCTCTACAATACCTCACTTTTTCATGTAACCTATACACACTGATGCTCCTAACTCACTGGTCCGCCAATCTGTTGATGCTATCAGAGAACTATGTATCCTGGATTATTAACTTAACGTATCCTGGATTATTAACTTAACGTATCCTGGTTGGTTGGTTACCCCCCCCCCAACCCCTACAGCCTTTTTGAAAAACCTACTCTTCGTGTAAAATTGCTGTCGCAGACTAAGTGAACCCCCACACATATTGTTTCTCAGACAGACAAGCCTCTAATGAATTCTTCAGTTATTTCAATCCTTACTACAAACATCTCAATCCCTTTTACTGTGGGAAACTGCAAGCAATGTTGCTTCTTCCTCCTCCCTCATAAAATCCATTCACTATGTAAGTAAAATTTACAGGAACATTTGTTTTTTTCACTTGCACATACACATGGGTGTTTTTACTTTATTAAAACCATGAGCAGGTGCCATTTCTTATTACACTGATAAATTCCTTGTTGTCCTCTGTACAGCATTTTGCAACAAAGATTTTTGAAAATTGGGGAATCTAAACTGTGAATAAAAAAAATAGTTTAGTAATATGTTGTCTACAATCACCAAGTGATGGCTGTTGTTTGATAAGTATCAAATGCTAATGCTTGGAGCATTCAGTGTGATACAGCTGGTGCAATTTTTTTTTAAAGTGCCATGCAGCTGATGCAGAAATTGATAGTCACATGTGACTACACTTCTAAGATAGGAATACTCGAGAATGAGCTAACCCATACTTGCTCCAGTTAAAGTTTTTGCAAGGATGTAGCCAACATGGTGTTGGTAGGTAGGGGTACAACTGTGCAGGAGGCTGTCACAGCTAAGCTTCATTTTGTTCAATAAACACAGATATTTTTCAGTTTTTTTAGTAGATCATTACTGTCATGTGATACTAGTAAACTTGAGAAAAAATAAATAAATTACAAACCAGAGTTAAATTTAATTGGACCAATTGTAATGGGGCTGATCCATGTAAATTAAAAGCATGTGACTACAAAGAGTGGTAATCTGAACCTGAATGAAAAGTTTATATATACAAATAAATTAAATCTTGTAAAGGAAAATGGTTCAGTAACACATTCAATTTTTTTATTTAGTACGCAAAAATAAAAAAAAACTAATCAAATTTTTAGTACACTGTACACACACAATAGGCAGCTGCTCATAAAATAAGGAAATATTTTCCATATAAAAATTAATTATTTATAAAAAATGCTACATACAAAACCACAAATAAAACATTTTTTTCAAAATTATCCCTGTACTCAGTTTCAATTCAACTTCTGAAACTGAATTCTCTGGATGACTACCATTCTGCAATAAGAGTGAAGTGCAGAGATATGGAAACATGCTGTGTAGTTTAGTTACCATAATAAAATCATGAAATAAATCTTTTACTTACTGACCTCATTACACCCCCCTCCCGTTGACATGGAACATTAAGTTTACAGAATTACTGACTGAAAAAGCAAGGTAATAATGACATTCTAACTTCTTAAGGAGAAAGACCCCCCCCCCCCAAAAAAAAAAAACCCATTGCCAGTACAAGTAACTATCTCAAATCAATGTTCAGATCTGCTTTTGGGTGGTAGTTTAACTGATTACTTCAATGTTTGGTTGCTCTGCATTTACCATTGAATGATTTCTACCACTCTTTCTTAATCTTTCATGATACTACACTGTCCACATTGGCAAGTTGGCTGAATTGCTCATTTAAATGAGGCAAGCTGTTTTATTGTTGACAGTTGTAAGTGTGTGATTTAATCTCTCATGATATAATTTGCATTTACAGAAATGGCATCATTATTAATTTCCACCAAGGGAGCAGTCAGGTAGCCAGAAATTTCTTGGGGGGGGGAGGTCCATGGATTTAGTTCACTGGTGAAAGCTATACACACATATCACTTTAAATTTGTACTCAATTCCCCTCAAGGAGGGGGATGCCCGGACCGGAGAACCACCCCCTTGGCTACGATGCTGCAAGGGAGAGAAACAAGCTTTTTGTTGTTGCTGGGTTTCTTTGTTTGTTTGTTTGCTTTTTAATCTTCATTCTTGAAGATGTTCAGGTTTGGTCAAATTAAAAAAAATGAGGTGTGGCACAGGATTTAGATTTATGTTAAAACTTCATACAGAACTCATTCACACTGTTTGGATTCATGTGACACTTTACAAAATTCATTATCTGCATGCTTAGAAAAAAATTCTTTTAAAATCGTATAAAGACATTTACAATACACATAAATTACATTCTGTGAGCTAGAGACTAAATATATGACTGATAAAATTGCTGCTGCACAACAGCTAATTGTAGACTGGTGCAGAATAGGACACATTAAATTTGCTAATAATCATGAAGTTAAATTAAAAGCAGTACACAGCAGGCTTTTAAAATATAACCCATGAACTTCCTTTGCTAAAGGCAAACATATCACTGGGAAAAACTTATCTGAAAGTAGGATATTTATGTTCTGGAAAACTAATCAACTTAAACGTTATTAGGATATTATGTTCTGGAAAACTAATCAACTTAAATGGTTTTGTTTAATGAATTTAAATTTCTATTTGCTCACTGATCCTTTTCTGCTATCTCACAACTGTCATAACAATTCGTGAGAAAATGCGTTTATTTGGCGTAATGAACACTAAAGAAGTGTGCGAGTTATGCCAAATAAATGGATTTTCTCATGAATTGTTATCACCTGGTGTAACTACCGACCTGTTATTTTCTTTCTCACAACTGTCTTTCAACCACTCTTAATCAGTTCTTTACTTTACATACAGCTCTCAATACTATCACAAAAGGTTCATTTAAAAATTAAATAGTTAATTGCAAGTTCTAATCATACAGTTTCTCACTCAGGGAAGAAAGAAACAGATACAAGAAAACAATCTCTGATTACTAATGACAGTTCTCCTCTACTTTGCCAGTTCTATTGTTCAATTTGTTGCCAAGCTTTTTGTTTGTTTATTTTGGGGTTGAGTGACCTTTGTGAGTAACTCTGCCGGCTATAAGTAGTTGCCCATTCCAAATTCAGCACCACTGGTTCCAGGGAAGAGAGAAAGCCAATGATAAGCACACCACCTATGCCTCATCCAGGACTTGAACCTGGGCCCATTTCAGACCAACTGTCATAAGCCAGTGCTTAGACCATCGCACCACTGGAGCAGCCTTGCCAGTCTGTCATGCTGTATGTATTAATACCACATAAGTATGATGGTGGACAAAAGCTAAGTTACAAAGATAGTTGATATACCAACATAATGACTGGCTGGAATTCAATGAAATTTGGCAAAGAGATAGATACTTAAGATCAACATATGTAAATAAATATGAATAGCATGTGAAGAGTGTCTGCATGGGTACATGAAAAAAGGCCTGACATGAGACATGGCATACAAGAGCGTAAATACAATACTTTTCATACCGTACGAGAGGAAGTCAGTAAATAAGTCACAAACAGTTATGGGATAGCTGATAATGGCAGTTATTAGTTTCTGAAGGTGTCACTAGGTGGCAGCACAATTTAGCTTACTTGTCGTTAAACATAGATGCTACGCAAAAAGACTTTCTGCAAAGGATGTTCATATTGAGATGTTTCTTCTTTATGCCCCACACTCCATGGAAGGAAGTGATGCCATCGCAAGCAGCGGCCACAGGGAGTCAGAACACTGTGACACAATCAATCCAAACATTTCACCCATTTTTTTTTTTCATTGCAAGGAAAAATTCCAAGACCTTTCACAAAAATATGAAAAATCAGACTTTCCAGGCTGGAAAAAAGGGTATCAAATTCCAGGACTACATGGGCTCTGAGAACCCTGTAAACCAGATACTCTCAGTGACATGACAAACCATCTTGTCTACTATTAATGATTTTATATCTTGGAAGAGCTAACCAATGCAAAAGCTTTGAATCAAAACCTAGAAGCAGTATCTGTTTTCCTAGTAAAGCTGGAAGGATTATACATACCTAATTTCTAAACTCAGAACTACATAATTCTGAAGAACATTGCTGCTAAAACTGGGACACAAACTCTATTACAGCTCAACATCAGACAGGCTAAATTACATGTGATTGCATTATGTGTACTTAACCGTGTAAAGAAAGAATTTTCACATTGTTAACAATGGTAAGAAAATGATGCATTAATGTTGAGGCATTATTTAAAGGGAATTAAAAAACTTTGCAACAGTGTAAGCACTTAGCCTCCATTTTTGAAATTAGTATTTAGAACATCAAACCACTGAAAACTCAGTCTAAAAAACACAAGCAAAAAAATCAATGCCAATTGTTTTAATTTTCCTCAATGAAATGATCACCTTGTACTCTTTGCCTTATTCTTAGATAAACTACATACTCTTTGCCTTATTCTTAGATAAACTACGTACTCTTTGCCATATTCTTAGATAAACTACGTACTCTTTGCCATATTCTTAGATAAACTTCCATGGTTCATATAAATTTTGTTGATTTCTGAGAAACAAATACCTGTCAATTTCTGAGAAACTGCTGGTTAAAAATAAAAAGAAAGCACTTCGCAAACACACCAGATTTCTAAAAATATTCTGCATGCTATAGTCTGTATATTCGTGGAGCAACATTGCAGTTATAAGCCGGGTACAGTAAACACAACTCTTTCAAGAGGCATTTTGGCAAAGCTGAGCCAAAGCTAACTGCTTCAAAATGCAATGTACAAAAAAAAAAAACAGTAAATTTTATGCAGTTCAAGTCAAATAAGAAAAACCATCACAGAAGTCATGGTAAGTCACCTATGCTGAGATTATTAACTGAATGATGCTTAGCGTAATTATTCCAAAAAATTAGTTTTCTTTTTATGGAGTTAAAATTAAAACAATTTCTGATAAAACAAAACCACTGAAATATAAGAACAGCAGTCAAGATGTACAGCAAACTACACTTACCACAACCCATGGATGCTCCAATACTTGTGCTGCTGAATATCTGTCATCAGGATTAACTTGCAGCATATGTACAATAAGTTCCTTAAAACCAAAAGAGAAAAGAGGATTGAATTTCAGTGCAAAAATGCATTGCAAATACATAAATATAACTAAATTTTCTTTAGTTGACTTCACTTTCTCTTCTGAGAGTTTCATTGCTCACATGTCAACAACAAGCTGGTATGAAAAGAAGCATTGATAACAGACCTTGATAAGTAACCTAAAAAGTCAGAAATGTTTGCAAGCAAATACACTAAGAAGAAAAAAAAAGTGAAGTAAATGAAGTCTTCAATTACAGAAAAATTAAATTTATTGACTTTACTCAGAAATATATTTAACTTTATAATAACTAAATTAATTTCATTTAATATTATGCAAAATACATTTTTATCTCTCTGGCTTTTTGTCACAGTTAAATCTTAGGTTTTGATCTTGGGAAATCTGCCATATTGATGAACCCATACCTGGATACAAAAGAAACTTACCGTATTTTTCCGTGTATAAGACGCCCCCATGTATAAGACAACCCCTACTTTTTCAAACTGAAAATTAAGAAATCAATATTTTTATTACAAAAAAGGACACATTTGATATTTTTTAGAAATTAGGTAATATCATTGAAGTACACTTTAGAAATTTCTCGTATGTCACCTTGAGGAGTTGTTCTTCCTGTTTTCTCCACGGTCTGATCATACCCTCAGTAGGAAGAGGTCCAAACTGTCTCTTTGCAGGTTTATTTCTATGTTCCTTTGCTTAACTGATTACTTTCAACTTCAATTTTGCAAAATATGACAATGTTTTTTTTTTTTTATTTTCAGACATTTTTATGGGACTAATGCATTAAATTTTGCATCTACACATGCACTGTTCAGGGAGATCCAGCACAATGGCGCCCAAACGCTACCCCCACCAATGGAGTTGCAGGCATATGGATGCTTTCAGAGTTCTGATTGGTTTGTTCAGAATCAGGTGTTAAGGATGTCAATCGACCGAATTACCAAAGGATAGTGATTGCAGGAAGCTTAACAAAAAAACTGTGACTCAGTGTGCTGGTGACTTGGTAGATTTGTAAGTCGTAGTGGGGAGAAGGGATAAGAGGTACTGCCAGTTTCGCTGCGGTAACTGCAGGGCTCTTTCAACTGGTATAACCCCATGTATAAGATGATCCCTAATTTTTGGGAAAAAATATCGTCTTATACACTGAAAAATACGCTAATTCAAAGCATAACACAAGTACTAGCATCATATTTTTTAAATTCAGAAGTTAGATTTCAGTTTAAGAAGAAATATGCATATATGGATGACAAATCAAAGTACATGTAAATTAACACAAAAATAATTTACATGCACTTTGATTGATAAAAGAATGCAAAATATTTACATGTCTTTGTATTTAATGTGTTCAAATTACATTAGAAGTAAATAATCAAAATTTCCATTTTACCTTAGCTGAATCTGAAACATCATCCCAGTATGGCGATGTGAATTCAAATTTTCCAGCTAAAATCTGATCAAAAAGTTCATCTTGATCATTGTTTTGACTGCAAGAAAATTTACAAAGTGAGCAAGAGAAAAACACACAATTTTTCATTTACATGATAAAAATGCAAATGCTCATGCAATATGTACAAACTATACTTCATCAAAAATTAAGGAATAAATGTAAATGGGCAAAGCACTTACAAGAGATGCTTTTAAAAACTGAGAAATGAAAATAAAAGTATCACATAATGACTTGGGTCATTCTAAATGTAGCAACCCACTTGCTTATTTGTTAGTTCGTAAATAGCAGTTTTACTTGTTAATGAGAGACCGTCAGTATATTAGTCTACTGCAGTTTTGCTTAGTATTTGCAAGTTTTTCCAGTTTCCAAGAAAATTGCCTCAACCACAAATACATTGCAGTGCCATTGTTTTGCACAAGTCCATTCATGTGGTAGCAACTTACCTCCACAGTGGTAGCTAACGTTTTCACTTTGTCACACACATAGCAAGTACCCACCTACTCATGTACACCATTCACTGTTGTCAAGATCTTTTTCTATTCACATTTTTAAGATTTCTGTAGTGCTTATTACAATGCAGTGACAATTGTAATCTCAAGCCCATTAAAATTAAATATCAGATATGTTATTCTGTATAAGAGGAGACATTTGGAAATATTTTTGCTGCAGCACTGTGGTCATGATGTTGGGCATGCACACTGACATTCCTCATTTGTGGGCAGGCCACAGATGCTATCACAAGAACATGTTGGCATGTGGTTCTGCGAGTTTAACATGTTTAAGAAGATAGAGCGGCCTGCCAACTGTAAGATAAGGTCCATAATTCAGTTTCTGAATGCAAGAAATACGAAACTGGGTGACAATCATCATCAGATTTGTGGGGACCACGATCAAACTGCCATGAGTGATGGAATAGTGAGGATATGGGTCAAACAGTTCAATGAAGGTTGAGAACATGAAGGTGGAACATGAGGGAAGCGGCCATCCACATGTGGCTAACAAAAATTTAGTGTGCGAGGACAGACATTTCATGATTTTGCAGCTTTCTTTGCATTTCCCACAAATTTCAAGGACTGTTCTCTACAAAATTGTATTCACACCGGGCACCAAAGATGCTTTCCGAGGAGCACAAGCGGGCTGGTAGTGCATTGGCCTTTCAAATGCAATACAGTGAACAAGGTGATGGGTTCTTGAGTCATGTCGTCACACGTGATGAGACACTGGTGTCCTACGTGACTAAGGAATCGAAGCAGTCCATGGAGTGGCACCACATCTTGTTGCGGAAAAGGAAGAAATTCAAGCAGACAAATTTTAAGCCACAAGATTACTTGTACGGGTTTTTTGGACAGGTAAGGAATTTTCCTTGTTGTTTTCTTGCCTAAAGACAGAACAGTAAACACATCAGCCTATTGTGAGAACCTGCGTTACAAGATCCAGAACAAAAGCCATATCATGCTTACTCGCGGCATTGTCTTTCTTCGTGACAACACTCGGCCTCACATTTCTGTTCAGACTCGAACACTCAGGTAATTTGGCCGAGAACAAACGGATCACCCCATCCCAAGCCCAGACCTAGTGCCAAGTGACTTCTAGCATCTGAAGAAGTTCCTTGCTGGTCGGCATTTCTTCGACGATAATACACTGGCGTGCAAAAATTAAGGACAAGACGGTTTTTTTAATGTAATGTTGTGCAGAAGTGCTCCACATCGACTCAAATCATACCATAGATCCCCAAGATGTAAGAATATGGGACAAGTGAGCAAAACTGTCCAAACAAGGAATCCAAAGGATACAAAGGCACTTTATTGAAAAGGTAGCTTCGAGCACAACTGGACACAAGACAGAAACGTCCATGTGACAGGCAGCTGCCAAGAAAAATCCAGTCTTTAGTAGGGGATATGATCACCTCTGACTGCGTTGCAGGATTTACGTCTGTCCATGCTGAGGACGAGGTTGTCAAGGAGCTGTTGAGGCATCGCGGCCCATTCCTCTTGTAGAGCCAATCGCAGCTGCGGAATTGTTGCTGGTGGCTGGTGACGTGTTGCCAAGTGTCTCCCGAGAAGGTCCCACACGTGTTCGATTGGATTTAGGTCCGGGGACCTTGCAGGCCAATCCATGCATTGAACATCTTCACTCTCCAACAGCTCTGCGATAGCCACTGTACGATGAGGTGTAGCATTGTCATCCATGAAGAGGAACTCAGGACCCACAGCACCTCTAAACAGACGCACGTGAGGCAGGAGAACCTCGGTACAATAGCGGACATCAGTGACTGAACCTCCTTGGAAGATGTGGAGGTCAGTACCGCTACCAAGCAAGACACCGCCCCAAACGAGAACTCTGCCACCTCCAAACCGGTCCCTTTCGATGATGTTGGAGGTATGATAGCGTGGTTCCCTGCTCTCTCCAGATGTGTATAAATCCAGAATCGCTTGTCAGACTAAATTGGCTCTCATCCGTAAAGCGAACTCGACCCCATTGCTGATGTGTCCAGTTCTTGTGTTCCTGGCACCACAGAAACCGCAGTCTCCGATTAGCAGGCGTTAATGGCACACACCGTACTGGTAGTCCTGCAAATAGACCACCTTTGTGCAGCCTCCTGGCCTCGGTAAAACGCGATAACGGACGTCCAGTTGTCTGTTGCATATGCCTTGCAATTTCTCTTGCTGTCTGCCTCTTCTCGCCTGTAGGACAATATACCGGTCATCCGCCGCTGTGGTTGCTCGTGGACGACCACAGCTAAACTCTCGGACAGCTGCTCCTGTCGTTTCAAATGCTCTCCAAGCTTTTGAGACCTTGTGCTCGATCCCGAACTCCTTGGCCACACTAGTCACACTTCGACCTTCTTCCAACTTCCCAATGACGCAACCTCGGATAAAGTCATCCAGATGTCTTCTACTGGATTGCCTGTTGGCCATATCACATGGTGGCAGCAACTCGACGACGTTCAAACCGATGTACATATTGCAATAGCTTTCACGGAATTGCTGAGCACACATCGCCCGTGTGCTTTATACCCTTCCGACCCCCCCAGTCATGCTGCATATATGCGTATGCCCTACCGTACTGGACCCTAGTCTATCTTCAGAGTGGTCTGTTATGCTAATTTCTCCTCTTCGTCCTTAATTTTTGGACACCAGTGTAGTCAAAGGAGTGGTGCAAAAGTGGCTGTCTCCACAGGTGGCCTTGTTCTATGACAAGGTGATACAAATACTATGTCAATAATGGAAGAAACTACGTAGAAAAGTAGTTTAAGGTAATCTGATAAAAGTAAAAAAAATTTGCAAATACATTCTTATTTAATTTTAACACCCTAACTGTACTTACTTTCCAAATATACCTCATAGCAACACAATGGTATCTCCTTAAGTAGCATTCCTTGAAAGGTTTACTCAAGCATTCTGAGCCACAAGCTTAGAAAGGTGGGAAAATTAGCTGAGTGAAAACAAGTGCAGCAGGAAATGCCACAACTATAGAGTTGTGCTCTGACAGCTTTCTGAAAAGTTTCATGAGATGAACAAGGATTTATGTATGCTACTTCACTATTTTGGAAAGGCTCTGGATCAAGTACCTAGAAGCCAATTCTTCAGTGTACCAGAAAGTCAAAGCGTGAAAGGCACGCTATTAAAATCAATCATAAATTTGTATCTCAAAAGCAATGCAACAACGGTGATAAAAAGAAATACTAGAAAGTGGTTTAAAATTACCTCTGGGTACAACAAGAAGGGCTCTTCCTTTTGTATTCATTGCAAATTTCGTGTAGATAAAATGTTCAAAGTAAGTAAGTTTTCATATGTTGAAGTAGATGGTTCCAAATTTCTAAGAATGTACAAAAATTACAGCACAATCTCAATCAGCTGAACAAGCCATGTGAAAATTTTGGATTGTGATCAACGTTGGAAAGTCTAAACTCAATTCTTCTTAGTCACAACTTTGAAAATTATTAACTTTACAGAACACAGAAAAATCTAGAACAGGAAATGGATTTTAATTATTTAAGAGCAATTATTGATGAAATTTGAACAAAAGAATTGGCATAGCAAACGAAGCACATCTGTATAAGAATGTTATCACCACGAAAGGGGTTAGCCAGAGAACTAAACTTACTGTTTACATTGCAATTACTTAGGACTACTCTCTTTTACGGCAGTTAAAATTGGGTGAAGAGTAAAGGGCTCTGTAGGAGGTTGGAAGATGCAGCCATGAAAGTGGTAGGAATATTTGGGAAAAAATAGGTGGATTCAAAACAGAATTGGTAATGCAGAGTTTGAAAATGCGGTGATACTTCCTCAGCAGAACAGACGTTAATGAGAACACACAAAGAAAGTATGGACATGGGTGTCAAATGCAAGACGAAAGATTGTCAAAAAAGGTGTCCAATTCTGTGATACCAGGCCATAAACCAACATGTTGCAGGACCAAAATCTTGCAATGGATAAAGGGATACAGTACACTGCAAGAACTTATTGTTCTTTAATACTGATGTGTGTTAAATACATACCTGTACACTATATTAGTACACATGCATGAGACTGAGTGAGTGAAAATTATTCTATGCATAATCACCACTTTCTTGAAACTTCAAAGAATAGAAACTGTAGTATTGAATACTATTTGTGGTTCTGAACTTCTAGTACTATGACTTCCAGAACGAGCTGAAAGCTGTTTTTAACAAGCTTGGTGCTAAAGAGAAAATTATTCTACCAAGGGCTTTCATTCCTAGAGTAGATATTCAAAATGAGATTTCTGACGATGTTCTGGGTAAGTTGAATGATCCAGGTATAATAATGGTGAGAGATTAAATTTGAATTGAACATGTGTGAGCTGTGTACATAACTAGGGTTCATACACATCTGAGGTGGAAAATTCAAGGCTTTTCAAGAATTTTTGAGAATATGAAAGTAAAAAAATAAAGGCCCTTGCTAGTAAAGCCCACACAAGAAACTTGTATAATAACTTGGCAAGTTTTATTTCTTTTCTTTCAGTACTTTTGCAGCCCGAGGCTTGTTAAATTAGGTGTGGAGCATAATAAATAAAAAGAATAATATATAGAAAAATATATCTGCTCTTAATAATATTTCCAACTATTTTTCTAAAAGTTTGCAAACAGCCTCAACAGTAATGACCTTGCCTAAAAGTTATCACTGAGGCTATGAGTTACTATTGCTCATCAATGGGGGACAATTCCAAACAAGTTTACCTGGTGGAAAAGTAGAATAACTGCATATATTATATTGTTGCATCCAACAAGCTCACATTACTACCATATGAAATAAATAAGCACTCTTCTGTTCTGTTTGTAGTGGTTGCTGCGACAGATTTGGTTCTTCAGATTCTCATCACCTCCCCCCCCTCCTTTTTACAGAATAAAACAACTAGGCTTTTGCAGATTTCAATTTTCAAGAATTTTCCAAATTTCTATCAGAAAACAGCAAAAAATTTTGGAGTAATCAAGGCTTTAAAACTAAGTTGTTTAATTCATGGCTTTTTAAGGTATTTAAGCTCTTGTGGGTGCACCTGTCCACATATTTTTTAGCCACAAGTATATCCACACATATGCAGGAGAATCAGACTCTTGGGCAGAAAACTTTTATAGATTTGGTGTTTACGATCAACGTCTGCAACATTCAGTTGTTGAGACTTGTGTTAAAAGAGGTGCAGACATGGGTCTGATCATTATATGTTAGTGTCACCAGCAAAACCCAATATTGGCTGGAGAAATAGGGGTATGCCTGTGATATAAAGAATAAATGCTAAAATGTTTCCTGAAGGTAATCAGCATTACTCTGAAATGCACAGTGAATAACTATATCAGTTAAAGACATGTGAGAGGGCTGTTGAAAAGAAGTGGACATGTTTTATGATCTGTGTTGTCATCTTCACTAAAGAGGTTTGTGGTACTGCAACAGTAGGTAGCAGAAAACCTGTAGTTGATGTGCACATTATGTGGTAACAGAATGCATTCATTAATTCTCCAAAAACAGATATAGATATACACACATGTATGGCAATCCAGGAAAAGTTAGAGAATGTATACATTTATGGCACTTAAAAAAGAAAACTGAGTCAAGAAAAGCTAGGAAACTAGTGAAAATTTTTGAGCACGCTCACTGCTTTTCAGTATAAAAACAAATTTCCCATTATCCTGTAGAAACCAACTATGACAAAAATATAATTATTGCAGTTAGCTGAAAAACTATACAAGGCAAGGAAAATATGTGGAAAATCTTGGCCACACTTGCTTTCAAACTACATAAAAAGTATCTTTTTCTCCCATCTTCCAGAAGCAAAGATACAGAGTCCACAGAACAAACACAGGTATTAGCACATGAGTAAGCTGTGTTGTAAAAACTATCTGAGTGGGTGTAAGGATCAATATATTTCTGAAGCTCATTAAATGATCATTGAAAAACATACACTACAACAAAGCTAAAGCAAAGTTCCGGGCAGCCTTACTGATATAAAAAGAGCACAACTGTTGACTGCATTCACAATACATTTCATCTACATATACATACTGCTGAAACTAAATATTTCAATAAAAAAAACTTATAATTACAGTTACTCACCTCACAAAAGGTGGAAATCCGCATAACAAAATGTAGTTTATTACACCAGCAGCCCAGATATCAACTTTCAAGCCATACCTATTTGGAAACAGAATACATGTAATAACAGAAAAAGTTCCTAACTTTAAAAAATGTTGTCTCATTTACACAAAAATAGTTAAAGTAACAGCATTAGAAGTAATTAAAGTTAATTACATTGATCAGAAATGTAACACTAAAATGTTGATTAACCTTTTTTTTCTCCCATTATTTTTCTAAGGATTTTTTATATCTACACAGCATGAATCCCAATATAGTTACACCAAAATATAACTTTGTGGTATTATTATATGCATATTGTGTGATTATGATTTACATGAAATCTGTGAATGTATGAGGGGCACAAGAATCTATAAAATTTGCTTCCTTATTCTTATAACAATAACTTTTATTCAGCAAGAAGTAGTTCGTTATAATGGTGCATTCATATTATTCAGCTAGAAGTAGCCCATTATAATGCTGCATTCACGCTGCCGATCACATTCTTCGCAATTTGTGAAAAAAAAAAAATGAAAAAAATTCAGTACTGTAACTTCTAAATGGGAATTATAGAGGATAATTTTATTAAGGTACATTACCTTTCAAACTTTTGATCTATACACTAGATCGTCAGGATTTCTTGCGTTTTACTACTTCCACAGGTCTGGTGACCAATTTTCGATCTAGTGTATAGATCAAAAATTTGAGAAGTAATGTACTTTAATAAAATTATTCTCTATAATTACCGTTAAGAATTTATGGTACTCAAAGTAATTAGAGGAAGCCATGAAGTCATTAATTATTAGAAAAAAAAATTGTTTTGGCGACTGGTAAAAAGTGTTTCTGAAAATATTGGCAATTAAATTTTTTGATGAAGTCCAAGCAAAACCAATCATAGCCGCCCCGGTGGCGCAGTGGTCTAAGCGATGGCTTCTGATCATTCGTCCGAACGGGGTCCGGGTTCGAATCCCGGTGAGGCATGGATGTTGTGTTTGTCTTACGGCACTGGCTCTCTCCCTTCCCTGGAACCAGTGACCCTAAATTAGGGACGGGCGACTGCTTATAGCCCATTGAGTTGCTCACGGTGGTCGTTAAACCTCCAATCAAAAAAAAAAAAAACCAATCATAAATTTTTATTCGATTTGGTAACTGAAAAATGAAATTCAAATGCTAATTACTTGTTTTCATTGTTTACAATCAAAAAGCTCTTATAGAGTAGTAAAATACATTTATTTACTGCACTCCACTGGGAGTGCAAAAGCTTGGTGAATCTATATATGTTTTACACCAGTAAATGAATGGATTTTACAATGCTATAACCGCATTTTGATTGTGTACAGTCTGGTGCACTTTGAGGTAGCATTCATTGTTTACATTGTGCACGAGATGGAAAGCGATTAAGTGAAAAGAGTGATGCAATTGCTGATGTAAGACATAAAAACACTATGTTTTTATGATTTTTACAATTCCAGTGGAGGGTGGAAAATAACGTTGGCGACTCCAGATTACACTTGGCAGGGAAAAAAAAAATTGAATTTCGCATATGGTTTGGTGACCCTTGGAACTGTCACCACTGTTGCACATAATATACATATTATGCGAGACTATGTTTGAACTTGCTGTACAGTGCGATTGCCACTGTGCTGTTATGTAAAATCCCATGGATTCAATCAAGTACAAGTTCCGTGATGACTGTGACCACACAATGCGCAGCACTACACAAATTCCCCTGACACATGAATAGCATCTTTAGATGGTTTTGGTGTCCAAAATGCAAACCTAAAAAATAACTTGAAGTCAAGGATGTCACAACTTTTCTGTACATTTCACAGGGTTTTTTTTTTTTTGTTGTTGTTTATTTATAATCCCTACAAGCATGTAAAGTCTAGAATAAGTAGCATGTCCCTAATTTAGGGTCACTGGACGTATGGGCTACTTTCTTTCTGTAAGGGCAAATACAATATGCATGTTTTACCTAGGATTCAAATACAGATTAGCAGGTAGAACGCTGCACCTCCAACAACACTATATTCGCACTGGAGGCTCAAACAACATGCTTTTGGACTATGCCTGCTCCTCTGAATTTCAGCCAATTGGTCCTGGGCTAGTGTTGTTGGACCTTGTGCCTCCACACATCACTAGACTCATACTGGAGGCTTGACCACCATGCTTTTGGAGTTTGCATACTTCTCTGAGCTCTTTTGCACTTTAGCCAATTGGTCTTGGGCAGTAGCAATAATGTTCCATCTACAGAAACATGTGTCTAGAGACTTTAAATTAGCTTAACATGAACCACAAAGCCCACAAATGATACTTGGACAAAAACTAATTGGTCAGTTTACTAGGGCCACCTGTCTAAAATTTAGTTAGATCATCTTTGGTTCTCAGATCAGCAACAACTAGCCTTGATAAATGATTCACTTACATTTTGGTAAAATACTGGCACACACATATCAAACTCCATCTTCAATTCATGCACAGTCAGATGGCAGTGGATCCACATCTGATGATGTATTCATCCCATAAAAGCTCCATGGAACTGAAGTCTGGAGACTCAGATGTCGGACAAGTCTCCAAAATGTTCCTGAAAACACTCCAAGGTAACATGAGCCTTGTGACATGATGCATTGTTTTGATGGAAGTATCCGTCACCACTGGGATATAGAGTTATCATGGTTGGATGAACTGGAGGCCTTGACTGAATCCAATCCACGTCAGCTGACAAGAGAACTCTGAGAGAAATTCGAAGTACAGTATGCATCCATTTCACACTTAATAGATATATTGGATAAATGGGTTGCACAAGTTGATGGAACAGCACAAAACATAATTTGATGTCTGCTATTCTCTGCAACCAAATGACCCCCATGTATCAGAAGTGATTAACCATCTTGAATACTTAGTCTCCAACCATGAAATCAGCTGGATCTTTATCATTTCTTGAGATACTCATGCACTTTGTTTTCTCTTGATTAATAACAAGGCCCACTGATTTACTTGCCTCTACAAATTTACAAGTACACTGGCATGCAAAACTTAAGGACCGTTTGTTTTTTTCGCCATAGCTTTGCAATGAAGCAGCCTGGATAGATGGAAGTCATGCCACAGAGACCTCAGTATGTACCAAACGGGAGAATGAACAAACAAAAATGAATACAAAAGTGTACACTGGGTAAGAAATACTGTAAAGCAGTACACACCATGGTACAGAGCCATCGTTTCCACAGATGGATTACAGCAAAGAGGTGGTCGTCAGTAAGGAATATGATGTCTCCTAACAGCAATGGTTGCGTTGCAGTGTCTGGTCATACTTAACACGAGGCTGTCAATGAGTTCTTGCGGCAACTCTGCCCATTCCTCTCGCAGTGCACATTTCAACTGATGGGCATTTTCCAGCAGATGCGGGTGTGCCACAAGACATCTCCCCAGAGCGTCCCACACATGTTCTATGGGATTTAGATCTGGGGAGTACACAGGCCAATCCATACGAGTGATATCCTCGCTTTCCTACAGCTCATCTACTGCATGTGTACGATGGGGTCTCACGCTACTGTCCATAAACATGAACTTGGAACCAATGGCACCTTGGAATAGGGGTACATGGGGAAGGAGCACCTCATCGCAGTAGCGGTTTCGGAACCTCCTTCGAAAATGGAGAGCTCAGTACGACCATTCAGTGTAATGCCTCCCCAGATGAGCACACCAACACAGCCATACTGATATCTTTTGGTAATGTTAGCCGGTCGATAACGTGTTCCCACCTCTCTCTCCAGATCAGCTAATGTCCAGAATCTCTCGTGGCACTGAAATGACTCATCCATGAAAAGTATCGTACCTCATTGCTCTATGGTCCAATCCTTGTGGTCCTTACACCATTGTAATTGATGTCTCCGATGGGTAGGCTTTAATGAAATGCAACGATCAGGTCGTCAGACAAATAGTCTACCTTTATGTAGACTTCTAGCAATGGTGAACCACGATATGGCGCATCCTGTGGTCACCTGCAGTAGCTTCGCGATATTGCCTGCTGTCTGGTGTCGATCACGCTTGGCCTGTAGGACCATATATAGGCCATCTCTTACTGTTGTTTTCCATGGCCAACTACCACCGACCTTTCCAACAGCTGTTTCTGTCATTCGGAAGGTCTTCCATGTACATAAAACAATGCTATGGGTCACGCCGAACTCGTCGGCGACACTCGTTATGGTTCGCCCCTCCTCCGGCTTTCCGATTATTCGACCACGTGTAAAGTCATCTAAATGTCTCCGAATGGACATTTTCTCATCTACAATACGCTAACAAACCACTCAAACCTCTTTACAATGCCGCACACTTTCGCTTTCAGTTTCCTGCCTTGCTGTGAGATACTCCTTATATCCATTTCAGCGCTGCCATGTGACCTGCGACATCACATTTCGGAAATTTGCATATACACCGTCTTTCTACCGATCCACTTGTGTTATGCAAATCACCTCAAGCTTGTGTGTTTCACTGTGCGGCTATAATCTGCAGCACTATTGTCCGTCCTTAAGTTTTGCACGCTAGTGTACTTTGAGAAACCTCCTAATGAGAATCCCACAGTATTAAAATTATTATCTGCACATACTACTTGATTATTTTTATACTACAATATTTGATATCACCATTTTTTCCAGTGTGAAATTGAACAACATTAGAGATAATCTCTGTGTTGTAGACCAGACTACCTCACAGGGTACTGAAAATTCCAGAATAAAGGGAACTGCCTCCAGATCTTCACAAGAGTTGTCTTTCATATCACCCCTTTTGGATAATTCATGTCAAGCTACTAATGATTGCGAAATGGATATAGCACAACAGATACATATAATTCAGCTCGAGACATTGGGCCTGCAATACCTAAGGTTCGTGATTCAGGAAAGAGTGCTCCTTGATGCATTTCATATTTCAAGATTTATAAATGCTACTTGACTGATTACCAACAACAGGATGTGAAACATTATCTTAACAAAAAATCCATTCATTGTGGGTTTAAAAAATAAGGAGGAAAAAAACACAAAACAATTGTAAAACATATGGCTAACAATTCACACACTCTTAAGCTAACTTTCAAATCACAAGCACGCAAGCCTTCGCAATATTCTTCCAAGCATGCAGATTTTCAACTCCAAACAGAAACAATGGATTCAGCTTATTTCCAACAGCATTATGACTCACAAGTAGTCTTTTGAGCTCTTGAAACACCAATACAAAATGTTAAAATCAAGCAACTACATGAAATCTACTTCCACTTGAGCAGAAAATGTGTGGACACGTATTTGAAAATTCTCAAGTTATTTTGCTAACATTTTATGTCACTTCTTTCATTCTTAAATTTTGTAAACAGTTACTTTGCTCAAAGCTTCAATGCTATGCAAAATTGGTCATGCTATTTTTAATACTGCCTACATTAGATCTGAGTTGGGCATTTTCTATGCAGAAGACCAAGTTTTTGAAAATGTGATTAGGTGGTTTGGGCCTGCGTACTATACAGAAGACAAAAGATTACCAACACAGGAGCTACATTCTAAAGTAACTGATCACGCACGAAGACCTAGAAAAAGATGGATTGATAATATAAAATTGGCCATAAGTGACAGAGGGAGTGTTTTTGTCTGAGGCAGATAGTCTTGCAATGTAATGAGAGAGAGAGAGAGAGAGAGAGAGAGAGAGAGAGAGAGAGAGAGAGAGAGAGAGAGAGAGAGAGAGAGAGATGGGGAAAAGAGTGTAGTAATCAGCAATAAATTTTTATTTTGTCACCATATTTTGTATTTATGTGTGGTGCTTCATTAGCTGGAACACCCTATTCCAGGTAGGCAGATGTTATACAATATTGAATGAACGAATATGCTAAGTTGACATGTGTTACAGCAATGTTACAGAGGCAACTTGGAGCATTACAATATCAAGCCAATCTCCCACTACCAAGACTTTCACCACTGTATTTATCACAATGAAATATGATAAGCAATTTATTGTGCTTTTCTGAGTCTACATTGGGGATATTAACAAAAAATATTGCCCAACTGAATTTCCAAAATACCTCTCACAAATTTTATTCTATTTTTTTCAGCATCCCACATAGAAAATTTTTTTTGAGAAATATACAATAAATAAAAAAAAAAAAAAAAAAGAGTAAACACAGATTAACAACACCATACCCAGTTTCTGCCAAAATTTCTGGAGCAACATAAGTAGGTGTTCCACAGACAGTGTACAAAGGTTCTTTGGCTTCAACAGCTAACCCAAAATCTCCTAGTTTTAGGGATCTTGTTCCATCTTCATGTTCAACAACCTTGAGAGAGAGAAAAAAAGTAATAATAAAAGCATACATATATACAACAGGGTGCATAGGAAAGTCCCTTTAGCCTGGAATAACTTGCGAACGGAGAGAGGTACAGTTATGCAAGTGAGATAACTGTATAGTAAAGCAACTGCGCCCGTTCGAATGCAACCGATAGCAGCGCCCCTAGTGGCAATGCGGAAGTTAGCCCTTGGAAAACGAAAATAGATAGAGCAAAATTTCCAATTACAAAGTTGTAGAGCATTAATTAATTAGTACAAAACGACATTTGTTTCACACGGATAAGATAAATTGTCGCCTGAATACCCAACAATGTCTGAAATCGAAGCGCGACGATTCGAATCTGCATATTCACATATCGCAAATGTAACCGTATGCAAATGCAGATTGTGACGTTGTACCGTACCTATGATATAAAAACCAGTAGCAGCATGTACCCTGATCAGAAGTTTAGCTCTACGTACGCGTGAGAATGGAGAGCTTGGATTTCTGGGGTTACGTAAAAAATCAGGTGTATGTGACAGCAGCGCCTACAAGTCTGCTGGATCGACGTCGTTGCGTTACAGATGCTTGCAATAGTGCGACACCTTCCATGCTGAGGAATGTGCATGCAGAGTTACTTTTACGAATACAAATGTGTATCGTGGGCAATGGTGAACTCTTCGAACATACTCTACATTAACTTTTTATCACTGTGCGCCAGTTTGCCTTTTTTGTTTTTGTTTTGTTTGACGTCATCAAACTGTATTGACATAAGTACGCATTTATGCAATAAATTGTGTGTATTTACTCATACCTATGACTGTTCCCTTCAAACTTTCACACAAAAGGTCGTGCATCGATTTTGGACATTTTAGGGTATTCAGGCAACAATTTATCTTATCTGTGTGAAACAAATGTTGTTTTGTACTAATTAATTGATGCTCTACAACTTTGTAAATGGAAATTTTGCTCTCTCTCTCTTTTTGTTTTGATCTGCAATGGCTAACTTCCGCATTTCAGCACTAGGGGCGCTGCTATCGGTTGCATTCGATCGGGCTTAGTCGCTTTACTATACCGTTATCTCACTTGCATAACTGTACCTCTCTCTGTTCACAAGTTATTCCAGGCTAAAGGGACTTTCCTATGCACCCTGTATATTACAGATACATAAAATTAAAAAATTATACTATAAACCCCAATCAAAATTGCATCTCCCATGAAAGACTGCTTGAACAAATATCATAACCTGGTGCATTGTGCTACAGCCCAACAAGAGGTAATAGATCTAGAACAAGGCAGACAGAAGGTTACTGATCGGAAGTAGTGCTACTATTGCAGCACTCTACTTTTACAGCAGCATGGCATGTAGCATTGCTATAAAGTGGAAAATGTGGTTATAGCAGTAATGTGCAATGAAACGAATTAGCTTGTACCACAAAATTACACTACAAGTAGTAATACTTATAAAAAAAAAAAGTAAAGAAATATTCAAATCGTCACAACATTTCCAGAAAACATGAAGTGAACCTGGTTGGGACAGGAGGCTGGGTGTACCCTGCCTACAATCATGTACCCAACTTGAGTTACATTGTGAAAGCTAGGCAAACTGTTAAGTGGGAATTCTCCTCAGTCACCCTGTGAAGACACGGCTAATAAGATGATAGAGCTACTGGCTTCACGTGTATTTCTTTATATGGTTTCTATTTGAATTCTCTGGGCTTTGCCGCTAATCTAGCTAGTCTGGAATATACACCACCGAAAGGGTTAAAATGTGTTATACACAATGATTCTAAACACAAAAATAAATTATTTGTGTAATTTACTTTGGTATTTAAGCCTGTTTACCATACGTAAGAATATAAATATAAAAATTCTCAGAATTTGCACTTTTAACTTAAACCTAAATGCATAAAAGTAGCAAAAAATAAAGCAAGCAGCTACTTTTTAGAAGACTGTAGCTAGCTACTTTTTCAAGAATGTAGCAGCAGTAGCTAGCGACTTTTAAAAAGTAGCTTTACTATCACTGTAGATAGTGCGCTGTTTGCGCAGGCAATATATCGTAGGCAGAAAATCTTGTAAATAAATACAAGTAAATGGAGAAAAATGGTTGTAAACCAATATTGTTTTTATTTTATTTAACATGGACCCTTGAAATTAGAAATAAGGGAAGACTTATCTTACTGAAGCAGTCACATGGAAAAATATATCACACAGTAAATTTGATCTCGAATTCGTGATTTACAAATTAAAAATCTATAAAATGGAAATATTGACAATTTCTTAGCATGTACTAGGAGAAAAGTTCATCCACCGACTTTTATGTCTGTAACTTAGCTTTTGTTAACAAATGTACACTGAGTGTTTTCTGAATTACAGCCACACCCTATGCAAAGTGAGTTACACCCGATACTGAAGTAATGAGGAGGGTTTAGCCCAGTGGCGTAACTAGCACAACATGCAATCCCCGCAAGATTTGCTTCAGCACCCCTAAACACAGCAATTTTCCCAAAATTTCAAACATGAGAGAGGATGTTTTTTTTTTTGTGGTGTGTGGTAATGATGGTGGTGGTGGGGTGTCAGGAAGTCAGGTAAAGTGTGTGGAAAAGTAGGGAGGTACCCAGAGCACTGTAATTTTAACTTTTTAAGTTTTTTTTGGAACCAAAGTACATAATGCAAGGTTATCAATCAGCCAATCAGGATTAACATGGTGCATGGACAGATGCATGAACATTAATATACTTTTTATCTCAAACAAATTCAATAAAATATATTTAAATGGTTAAGGTTAATAAATACTGATTTTAAATACTGATTTGGTAAATATATTTAAATGGTTAAGACTTCATAATTACCCATTTTACTTTCTGAAGTGCTTAATTTATGTAAAATATCTGCTTCTAAACTTTGAATAGTTGACGTGCTAAACAAATTATCATTCTTCTCATCAGAAACTGTACTTGAGCTTAATTGACTGTGCGGCAAAAAACTGGTTGAGTTTTGGAAGTTTCTTCACATGCTCTCCTTTTTTCTTTCACTGATACTGGGCTCCACTTCGACACTTTTGCACCATTTTGCAAATGGATGCGATTCACTTGAATATTAAAGTTCCCACACAGTGAATCAGATAGACATACTTACTATAAGAAAAAGCTAAAAGCAATAGCAACATGCAATTATTTTGTATTAAACTGAAGTAAATCACTTGAAGAAATCACCCTTTTATACATAGCAGGTCTGCAACTGCTGTGAATAAATATTAGTGCCTGTTGTGTACATATTCCTAGGTGACTGACTGTTTTCCAACATCCTCCACAGGAAATCTCCATGTGACCTCGTACTATTCCCCAGCAGTTCAGAGAGGGTGATTGGAGAGCGATCACATTATTTATAACCCATTGCAAAGCGATTATATTACAACCCAGAGCCAAAGGGCCTGGGTTGTAATACAAATCTTTTGGTTAACCTGTTGGTGGAATTCTTGCCAACTTTTGTAATACGTAATATGAATCTTTTGGTTAACCTGTTGGTGGAATTCTTGCCAACTTTTGTAATACGTAATATGAATCTTTTGGTTAACCTGTTGGTGGAATTCTTGCCAACAAGAGGCACCAGTACAGCGTAATGATGCTATGTAATTGCTAACAGTGTTTTAAAAGTAAAGCTTCACATTTATCTAGTAAAAGTTAAATAAATACATCTTACAGGAAAATATGAATCTTTGGGTTAATTATTTGTTTGTTTTTGTGCGTATTCGGATTTTTTCATAAAACTATAACTGGCAGCTGCAGTACGCCCCTCCGTTACCAGCGCCCCGGCAGTTGTTGGGGCTGGTAGTTACACCACTGATCTGGCCTTGTAGGCTAAAGGACTGCACATGAGGTGTACATAAGAGATTGGTGGCTCAGTTAAGCACAAACTTTGGATGTGATGGGTAAATACCAAGGATATACTCTAGTTACAAAAGGCTATATTATCGGTGCCTAAAGGGTTGGTGAATCAATTTTGGAAATGGTGACACTTGTGGATTGTTAGAGGCTCAATGGTTCAAGTGTGCCAGGAGTGGTGCCAACATGCCAAACAACTAACTAGCAACACTATTTTAAAGGGTGGCAAAAGTTGGATTCCAGAAGTGAACAACAGGTGCATTTGCCTTGTACAGGGTAATTGTCACCATTTCAATTTTGGAAATGGTGACACTTGTGGATTGTTAGAGGCTCAATGGTTAAAGTGTGCCAGGAGTGGTGCCAACATGCCAAACAACTAACTGGCAACACAATTTTAAAGGGTGGCAAAAGTTGGATTCCAGAAGTGAACAACAGGTGCATTGCCTTGTACAGGGTAATTGTCACCATTTCAATTTTGGAAATGGTGACACTTGTAGATTGTCAGAGGCTCAATGGTTAAAGTGTGCCAGGAGTAGTGCCAACATGCCAAACAACTAACTAGCAACACAATTTTAAAGGGTGGCAAAAGTTGGATTCCAGAAGTGAACAACAGGTGCATTGCCTTGTACAGGGTAATTGTCACCATTTCAATTTTGGAAATGGTGACACTTGTAGATTGTTAGAGGCTCAATGGTTAAAGTGTGCCAGGAGTGGTGCCAACATGCCAAACAACTAACTGGCAACACAATTTTAAAGGGTGGCAAAAGTTGGATTGCCTTGTACAGGGTAACTGGTGCAACACAGTTTTGCAGTTGATGTCCCAATACAATATAGGCCAACCAAAATCAATATTCCGTACATCTATGCATTGCATGCCAGCAAGGATAGGCTGCAAGAGCAGACAACCTACATGTCACCCTCTTCTAACAACATTCCACCGATATAAAGACTCTCCTGGTGCCAACAGCATGTGGATTGGACAATAGAAGAGTGGATGCTGGTCCAATGAACCACAATATGTACTCCATTCTGCTGATGGTAAAGTCTGTATTTGGTGTCAGCAGCAAGAGTCTAAAGATCCCTCATGTGTCACATCAACTACCCAGGCTAGTGGAGGTGGTTCCTCCAGGATGATAAAGTTCCATGTCATCGAGCCAGTCTCCCGCTGGAATGGTTCGACAAATACAATGCTTACGTGAGACATCTTGAACGGCTGCCAAACAGTCCTGAGCTTAACCCAATTGAACATTTGTAGGATGTTGTGGAACACCAGGTGAGGTAATCTGTACCAGAACTGTGGACTGTAATACAAACAGTTTGGTTGCAGATCCCCACACAACTGTACAGACACCTTGTGGAGTATATGTCGCCTAAAATTAAAAATATTGGCAATACTTTGGAAAAATAAATTTGTTCCATTAAATCAGATGAAAATATCTAGATTTGAATCCTAGTTAAAACATTTAACATTTAGTAGTACTGAAGAAAATGAAACATGCTATACCAGTAAATTTTCAGGCTTTATGTCCCTATGGACGATATTCAGAGAATGTAAATAGCAAAGAGCACTGGCAAGATTGTGCACCATTCCACTTGCTGTTTTTTCTGTGTACTTTGTAGCAGATGCTATGGCATCAAATAGATCACCTCCCTGAAAAAGGAGAAAAAATCACAGATTAAAAAAAAGAAAAAAGGCACGTACCTCATAAGTAAGTTTCAAAGTGAACAAAATTGCATAATACATAATTTCCCATAATATACATATATACTAGAAGTGGGCTTACAGTGATTTTCCTGTCACAGTGACAATGGTGACATTTCCAGAGAAGTAACAGTGACTCTAAATGATGACAAAATCATCTTTCATGTGGGGTACAATATGAAGCAGGGACAGAGCAGAGAAATCACTAAACACTAAATGGAAGAAAAAATAATAAACCTTTTCCCTATTTACATACATAGGGGGTGCACTGCCAATCACATTCTTAACAATTTGCAAAAACATTTTTTTTTTTGGCAATGGATAAAAAAGTTTTGGGAAAAATATTGGTAATTACCTTTTTTAATAATATTTTTCTGCTTAATTGTATATAAATAATATACACTGAGTGGCCACTTTATTATGACCACCCCCTCAGTACTTCGTTGGGCCACCTTTTGTCCTTAATACTGTGTTGATTCTTCGTGGCATGGACTCCACGAGATGTTGATAGGTGGTTTGTGGAATCTGAGACCATGCTTGATGAATAGCACTTTCCAGGAGTGTGAGATTGCAGGGTTGTGGATCCAGCTGTCTGATGGCTCGTTCAACTTCATCCCACAAATTCTCAATCAGGTTGAGATCTGGAGATTGTGGGGGCCACCTAAGCCAAGTAAACTCACCGGCATGTTCCTGAAACCAATCCTGTACAATACGAGCACTCTGGCAGGATGCATTATCTTGTTGAAAGTAGCCATCGCCATTGGGATAAACCATCCACGTGACAGGATGCACTTGGTCCGCAACGATGTATAGATATGATGTGCCAGTCAGACGTTGATCAACACGAATTAAAGGGCCCAAAGCATGCCAGGAAATCATTCTCCAAAGCATAATGTTGCCTCCACCAGCTTGAAGGGCTGTAGCAATGCATTTGGGGTCCATGCTTTCATGCTGTTTCCGCCAAATTCTCACTCGGCAATCGGCATGGTGCAACTGAAAACGTGATTCATCGGACCACATAATTTGTTCCCAATTATTGGCTGTCCAATCCTTGTGCTCCTGTGCGAAGTTTTCTTTTGTTAACTACAGACAGCAAAGTTGTTCGAACAGGCCTTCGGCTGCCATATCCTATCCGATGCAGTGTACGGCAAACAGTTCATGCAGAGATCATTTGAGGGGATCCTTGATTAAGATGGTCTGTAATTTGCTGCACTGTTGCCCTTCTGTTGTCTGTTACCAGTCTGGACACTCCCCGTTCCGCCCGAGCAGTCACTAGTCGATGATGACCACACATTGCACATAGAGACCCCGTTTTTTGGCTGACAGTCCAGTCTAACACTTTAACAGCTGCTCTGGAACATTTCATGAATGCGGCGGTTTCAGTGATACTCGCTCCATGGCTCCGAGCTCCTACAATCATGCCACGTTGAAAGTCCGTCAAATCATATTTTTTACCCATCTCGTCACCAAACAATCACTTCTACTACTGTCGCAAGCACTAAGCTTTCCGTTTTTATACTAGCATCGCCTTCTGGCGGCAACAGCGTGCAGCCATAGCTCATTTGCTTAAAACTGTCAGGTGGTCATAATAAAGTGGCTACTCAGTGTATAACCTATTGTTTTTGTACTATTATAATACTTAGCTTTTTATATTTCCAACAGAGAGTGATAAAAATTGCGACTTCAGATTCCATTTGGAAAAAAAAAAAAAAAAATGAATTTGGTGAAAACTGAAAGAAAGCCAGAGCAACCGCTACATACATACATATAATTAAGCTGTTCTCTGAGATTCAAAGGTTAGCTCCTCAAAGAAAGTCTATCTCCAAGATTAACATTTAACTGGTGGAACTGGATTTTACTTACTGTCAAATGTCTCCATTTACAGTGATCACGGCACACAGCTCAAGCTTCACTGACATCTATCAAAAGTCTCATACTTCTGTACTTCATATTCATGATCTTTTTCACATGCAGACATTCCTGAATCGCTTCCTCCTACGATTTCCTTTACCATCTTGTACTCTTTCCTGCTGATTGGGCTAAATAAATTCTCTTATTAAGCATTTCATCACTCATTCTTTTAACACATGGGTCAAAGTAAACTAAATCTCCATGCCTGAACTTTTACAGGTGGCACATGGACATACACTGCAAGCCACCCAAAATGCAACACCAAGAAGGACACGAGATAGCAAAGCCAGATTTACTGGACACATAACAACAGATACAAAGATGAAATGATTGAGCTTACAGGCCCGTGCGACTTGCGGAACACGCAGACATTAATAGTTCGTGTGGCCCGCCTGGCTGGCAATAACGGCCGTTACACGCCGCGGCATCGAACGAAAGAGGCTTTGGATGTGGCCTGGTGGTATGTCGGTCCAGGCTGCTTCCACACGTTGCCACAGTTCATCAGGCGTAGCCACGGGTGGCGCTTGCCGGGCCACTTGGTCGCCGATCAGCGACCAGACGTGTTTAATGGGCGACATATCGGGCGAACAGGGGGGCCAAGCAGCAGGGACAACTAGCGGGCTGTGAAGAATTGTTGCACGATGTGTGCCACGTGCGGGCGCGCATTGTCCTGTTGAAACGTGACCGCTGGCAGGTCCTGCAGGTCAGGGAGTACTACAGGCTCCAAAACGGCGGAGATGTGGCGGTGGCTGTTGAGTGTACTGGCAATGCGTACCAGAGGGGTGCGGGTGTCATATCCAATTGCGTCCCAAACCATAACGCCAGGCGACGCACCGGTATGGCAATGCATAATGCAGGCGGCATACAGTCTCTCGCCGAGGTGCCACCACAAGCGGATCTGACCATCGCAGTGTTGCAGGCAGAAGTGGGATTCGTCGGAGATGACAATGTTGTGCCATTCCATAGACCAGGTGCGGCGTTCAACGCCCCACTGCCGCCGCACTCGCTGGTGGTGTAACGTCAATGGTAATCAGAGCAATGGCCGCCACGTGACAAGTCCCCGCTCCTTCAGACGACGTCGAACGGTATGTGTAGACACAGTTTGTTGCGCAACACACCCTAATTCCTGCGCTAACATTTGTGATGTGCCGGTGCGAGCCGTCAATGCCCACTGCACAACATGCCGATCCTCTCTTGTTCGGTGGTGTGCCGCGGCAATCGTTCACGTTGGTCCGTCCTTCCCTCCTGCACCTACGGAATCCACACTCGCCTCACTGTGGCTGGATGTCATCCCACACAGGCGGCAATGTCTCGGTATGATAAACCGCTGTCACGATAAGCCACTATTCGTCCTCTGTCGAACTCCGAAACGTGCTGGAATGACTGCCTTATTCTGCGAAGAGGCATCAGGAAGCTTCCCATGCACAGGTCCGGCAGTACAACACACTTCCACTATTTACACCCCACCTTTTGTGCACCCTTCTTATAGTGCTTCTCGGTGGCGTGCCGGGCGCACATGGTTTGCATATGCCCTGCAATGCTAATTGTTTGCATGTCCTCTCGCGGGCGGCGCATGCTGCGAATTTCAGACCAATTGGATGCTTCCTTCTTGGTGTTGCATTTTGGGTGGCCAGCAGTGTAATTTCTCGGGGAGGGGGGCTATAGTGACATACATGAATCTCATGGTTTACAGAATTCCTTATGTATTGGCAAGTTTTTTTGTCATAGTTACTGATGGTTTTTCCAATTTTGCACTCATTTTTGTTTGTTCACTTTTTTGGGGGGGGGGGGGTTAAGACTTTTGGAAATTGTTTTTTTTTTTTTTTTTTTTTTTTTTGGAGGCTGAGACTTAGATTTCATTACTTGTATGACTGGTTTACCCTGTCTTCTTCCTCCAGTTTTTTTTAACAGTTTTGCTTGTGGCATAAGTTTGCAAGCGTTTTCTTTGCTCCTCTACAGTATTTAATTTCTCGTTTTTGGTATTCAATATATGCATGGAGACAAGATTTTCGCACTTCATCCAATACTTCAAGTTCTGTTACTTTAGTACTGTAACTCTTCAGCATATGTTTTACACAAGATACAGCTTCATAATTGTGCGCCTTCAACCTTGATCTGTCACAGGTGAAGATATCATCCATTATGTTAAACGAACTTTCAACAACGGGGCCAGAAAATATACTTAAAAATGCTTTCACCAGCCTTGCTATCATCTTATAATGGGGACCACCGACACCTGAATCCAAAGTCACATCCTGCAGGGAAAAATTAAAGACCACCAATCAACATCTATTCTGTAGTTTCTATTATTCTCCATCAGATTCGGGGTTTCCATTTGGTCAACATCAGAATCGACTGCCAGCATTTTCACCTTCTCTTGAAGTTTGTCAAGGCTTTCTGAAGAAATGACATTTGGCAATGACTTGGCCAAAAAATGGAAAGCTGCAAGTGTTGAGGTTTCTTTGCGTTGCGAAGGATGAAGTGTAGACAGACTTGAAGATTTTGTTTCGAAGTGGCAATTTTTTCTGAAGTGCTTTAGTTGAAGCAATATATGCATCTCCAAGCTTTGTGTAAAATGCTGACACCCATGGACACTTAGCTAATTGTTGCACTTGTGACAAGGGGGCTATATGTACCCACAGACAAATACTTGTTGCTCAACTGCAAACTCACATCATGCAAATCAAATTGGAGAAATTCATTCACATTTGTAGGCACACATTCTACTTGGACAAAGGAAGCAACACATTTTTTCACCAAGCCAAACATTTCCACATGTAAGCAGTGAATAATTGGTTTCTCATGTTGACAGAACTTGCAAAATTTTTGGAACTTTGGAAGGATTTGCAAGTACAATCCACACATAACTTGCAGTTAAGTCCGGTGATGGAATAACTGAAGCAATATTCGGTTGAGCCTTTCCGATTGTAATATTGACTGAGACACACGAAACTTCTGCAGGTGAGATTGTACTGATTCAATAGAGCACTTCTGAGCACAGGATACCTTACATGACTTGTAAATGCTTTCAACTGTGTTTTTGTACAACTTCTTTTCTTCAGGATCAAGGAAACTGTAAAAATATACTGTGAGAGCATTTTTCAGTCTGTTTACAAGCTTCACAACTGACAAAAATTGCAAAAAGCGACAGAACTGGCCTAAGAATCCTTAAAAAATTTTCACAATTCAGTGACTGCTGCATATCATTAAACAGTTGCCTTGGCTTTGCAAGATTTTTCAACATAAACAAATATATCCATACAAAACTGCTCAACATCTGAAATAGAACCAAAATCACTGAAAAATAACTTTGAAATATTGTGAACATATATTTCAAAGTTAATTTTCAGTGTGGGTTACCAACATCACCAAATCGCAATAATGTTTCTACTCCCTATTTTACACCCCTCATTGTTGCACAGCTATCCATCAAACACGAAATAATGGAAGAGAGCTCAAAAAATTTTTTTGCCAAAATTCTCTTGATTACGTTTGATACATCTGCAGAATTTGCAAGATTTTCATCTGCCGATCCTAAATGTGTTGTAATAACTTTTTTAAGTGTCTCATGATAAAATCTTATTATAACATTTACAATTTTTACACAGCTGTTGCTTGTCGCTTCATCAACGTAAATGGAAAAAAATCCACCACTGGCATGGACAGAATGCTGAAATTCAGAAAGCATGCCTTTTGCTAAACCATATGTATTAATGTAAGTAGCATTAGTTGCTGAGAGGCTTAGTCTATTCAGTGCAGGTTTATCTTGTCCTAACCTTTAGGCAAAGGCAACTAGTTCTGGTGCAAGTGAAAAAGGCAAACAATGTTCACTCACGAAAGCAGCTGTTACTGCTCTCAGAACAGTAATTCTGTCACACATACTCTTGCATGCTGCTCTTTCAGTTGCTCCAGGAAATGTTAGCGTAAATGAATAGGCCACCATAGCCTTCTGATGCTTTGGATAATCACTGTGGACCCGAAAGACCAACCAATCCCATTTCCACTTATTTTTCACCCTAGATTCCAGCTGCTTCAATTTCTCAGAGTTATCTTCTGTAATGAATTCCATTGTTGCAGTGTATTTAATTGTCTTACATCTCACGCATGAATAATAATAATAAAAAAAAAACTCACATAAATAAAAAGCTTACTTGCAAACATGTGTTGACACAAAATGACAAAACTGGCTGATGCATAAATCCGTAATGTTTTCCTTTCAACACATTTTTCGAAGAGTAGTACTTCTTACTAGACTAGCCTAACAACAGCATTGCAACTGCTCATTAACAATAAAATGCACAAAGAAATGCAATCCGAAACATAAACACCTGCACGCGCCAGCGAGGAGAAACAAATAGCTCTTCCTTCCTGACTGGCGGACTCATCCTCAGTGCATCGTCGGCTTTACCGACGATGCGTGCTCATTGCTGGGTGGTATATCATCTCGTGGTCTTCACGAACTCAACGAGGCACCGGAGTCCAAAGAGAGCTGAAGGAATTACGCACTGGGAAATTTCACACGTCTTGGCCCGGCGAGAGAGAACGGAACCCCATCCAAATTCGTTTAAAAATTGATGTGGCATAAATGTGCATAAACGATCCTTCCTCATCGGTGTGATGAATTTATTTTACGTTTTCAGTAAAAAAAAAAAAAAGAGAATCTGATTTTTTTTGTTACGGCAAAGAACTTGGAGACTGAGTGTGTCTGACTGAATGAACAATGGATGATGGAGTTTCCGTCATATGACGGAATACTTTTATCCATGAACATGGGCAAAAGCACCTAAAAATATTTGTTTTCATCTTACTAACAACATTTTGCTTCACATTACACATCTGCAACACATCTTCATTCCTTGCATGATCAGAGAGTGTCTTGACACAAACCCCTAATATGTGACGCATCTCTCCAGCACATAGATGACTCCTATGTCTCTTCTGTATTATCAGGTTTCATTGCTGCACATCACAGTAGAAACAATTACACTTTCATATACAACCATTCGGGACTTTCTTGGGGACCTATTATTCCTGTGAAATCTTCCTGTTGCAGCTATGACTTTCAATGAGTTCATTCCCTACTAATTTCACCATCTAATTTGTACTCTCTGTTAAAGATGTTTCTTAAAGATACAAATTCATTCACCTGGTCTATTTCTGTGCCGTTTCGACAGATCTTGTATTCAGAACTTACAGTTTCTTGCTCAAAAACCATAACTTTGGGGGGAGAGGGGGTTCGCTTATTTACTGTCCGAATTTCATACAAATTTCGTACATCCAGAACAACATACTCTACAACTCACTTTTGCTGTCTACCAACAAGACTGTGACATCAGCAATCTGTACACACAGATATTACCAAGACATAAACCAGTATTATCCATTTTGATATCACACATACACACATCCATAAATATATTAAACAGCTATGGTAACATTACACAACCTTGTCTGACTCCTGAATCAACAGAAAACCATTTCAATGAAACACACTCACTTGTACACATTGCTCTAGTGCCAGCATACATAGTATTCACGCTATTAAGCTGATTCCCAGTAATGCCGTATTTATCCAATACTTTCGACAGAAGTATCCTGTTTATTCAGTCATAAGCTTTCTTTAAATCTATGAAGGCAGCAAAAACTTTCTTACCAATAGGCAGATACTTTCTGATCATCATACGTAATGCAGAAATTTGGTTACTGCAGCCCTTACCAGGCATAAAATCACTCTATACATCCCACACTTTCTCTAAACTAGCGGTTTTACCACCCCCATGTCCTGAAAATTTACTCTGATGTAATCAGGGTGATAAGGGTCTCTTTCAGCTCATGTTGAGTGGTCAACAGCCCTTAGTGTAAAACTCCCCGCAGAGGGAAGATTTATCTCAGAACGTGATGGTCTCCAAGGACAAAACTGTGCTACCTAACAATGATTTCAGAACTGTTATTTTGGGTAACTTGTCATAAATGATAAATTATTTTTCAGAAATGGTGATACGATTTCCAACCCCTCTCTAATGTATGCAATACAGTACAACATTACGGCTGTGTAAAATGCCCTGAACATGTGACTGAGCAATATCTCTACTTACATGGCAATAATTTTTCTCATTATAATTTTCTGGTGTATAAGATGCATATGACTTCTCCACTATTTCTTAGCATTATGCTCATGCTATCCACGAGATGGGCACTAGCATTTAGTTGTTAGTTTTCAGCGTTTCGCTTTACATGAACATCCATCTTTTGTAATGACCAATTTAAACACAAAAAAAGTGTATTTTACTAATATCAATCTAGATACACAAACTTTCATGTAAATATTGCAAAATTGTTTAGGACACAACACTTGTAACAATCTGACCAAAGTTGTGCATAAGAAATTATTTACCTTCACTAACTCCATTACAAGGTACAAATCATTCTCATAGTCAAACTCTTCCAATAACTGAACAATGTTTTCATGTTTAACTCTCCTCAAGATGGCAACTTCACTTGCAATCATGTGTTCCTACAAGGTAGTAAAAAGTGTGGTCATGCAAAGGTATACAAATGAAATATACCTATTGCAAATGAAATTTTCATACACTAAAATTGTTAGAATGTGACAATATATACAAATGTACTTCAATAAGCACATAAAGCAACATATACCTGGGTGATACCAGAGCTCAAGCCCACAAAAAAGGAACACAAAATACACCTTCACTCACAGATTCTGACAAAATGTGGGACATTTATAGTACTCATTACAAGATATAAAATGCTGAAACTTAAAACTAAGTTGTTTTTTTTAGTTATAAATTTTAAAATATTCAAGAAAAGATCCAAATCTGAATTTCAGGCCATATTTTAAAGACATTTTACCTTCAGATCGATTATAGCTATGACATTTAATATCAAATATGGGTTCATCAAGTTACAAGATTAAATGAGACTCCATGACCAAGAAGCATCTACAATCTCCTGTGTGCAAAAAATTCAATACTTGTTCTCAGTGTCTGAAAAGTCATGGAGATAGTATTCTGGGTCGCCATGGCAACCTGTTGGTGGAATTCTTGCCAACAAGAGGTACCACTATAGCGGAATGATGCTATGTAACATTGGGCAAACTGAAAGCCAACATTTGGCACAAATGTCCTGGACTCTTGACACATGGTGTGATTTTGTTACATGATAATATTACACCACACAGTATGTAATTCACAAATTACTGGTGGCAAATTAGGTTATTGCTGGGAAACTGCCATGTACAACTTTTTTCATATCTCTCAAGAACTATTTTTTGGGAAGGCACTTCAAGACATATAAAGAAGTTCATCAGGAGATGCAGATGCACTGCTGGTTAATTAAGTTAGACATGGACTTTTGTAGCGGAATTGATAAAGTTATCAAACACTGTGATAAGTGTCTCAATAAATTTGGAGATTATGTGGGGAAGCAGTTCACTTCTTTCTTCGTAGGTAGTTCGAACTTCCTCTGATTAAACACTGTGGAGAACAAAAATGTGTTACCTTACCTGTCAGAAACCCCTACATCAGATTTTTTTGCATGAGCCCATAGACTAAGATTCCAGTTGGCCATTCTGTCTAAAGATTCTGGAAAAAACCTGGACTGAGTTGGAGTCATTTTGACAGTGCAACACAGGATTCATTAATATCCCAACTGAAGTCAGCTTTTTAAACTAATAGAGATCCCTGTTGCTATCAGGTAGTACTGATGCATGCAGAGCACCAATTGGAAGCAAATCCATCTCCTCCTAAGATTTTGCCATGATATCTCCATAGCTGTAAGTGTAGTGTTAATAATGAAGTCGTCTACTTCCATGCGTACAGCTTTAATGTTAAGAGCCTTCCGGGGGCCCATTATATGCTTAAGAACTTTAATACATCCTGTGTTGATGCAAATCTGAAAACAACTCTCCAGGTACAATTGTTTGACAATGTTCTGATATACAAAGGAAATATCAAAATGGTTCCAACTCATGTGCTGTGTTGAAAACAAATTATTAAGTCCACCTATTACTTCAATGATTGCTTGCACCACAGCCTCACTACTTAACATGGCTGAAAGCAGAAAACAACAGAGATCTGTTACTTGAACAAAACCCATCACTGTGCAGTGGGTCTGGGTGAACTGATAATCTCATCAACTACAGCAAAACTCTCCAGCAGAAGGTTTTATGAGAACTCTGAACAATACACACCAATAAACAAAACAACAACAAAGAAAAAAATAGCCATGTTTTAAACTACAATGGTTCTGAAAAACTGAAAAATCCATAACACGCTTTCACATTCTATGTGATATGATATTGCAAACTTATTCGCTACAAGTACACAGTCGTATCAGAATAATATGACCACCAACCTAATAATGGGAATAACCACCCTTGGCCCGGATGATAGCAGCAATACAGTATGGCATGGATGCAATGAGGTGCTGGAAGGTTGCCCGAGGCACACTTGTTCATTCAGACTGCAGCAGAGCACGGAGGTCCCAGTGATGATGTGATTGTGGGTTTGCATGTTGAACCTGTCGATCCAAATAGTCTCACAAGTGCTCTATGGGATTGAGGTCGGGCGATTTCGCCGGCCAAGGGAGAACAGAGACATTGCTGTTGTGTTCCTGGAACCAGTCACGCACCCCCTTAGCGACATGGCAGGGTATAATGTCCTGCTGGTAGACACCATTACCACTAGCGTAAACATCCAACATGAAGGAAAGCATGTGGTCAGTGAGGATGGACAGGTAGCCATTGGCATTCAGGGACTTATCCAGTGGTACCAGTGATTCCAGGTCATACCAGGAAAGCATCCCCCAGACATGCACACTGTCGGTCTGTACTTGACTGACAAGTGTGTAAGGCTGTTGGTTTCCGTGCGTTTGACACTGTATCTGCCACTGCCAGTCACTTCTGTGGAGTAGAAACCTCGATTTGTTAGAGAAGGCAACCTTTTCCCAGTCTTTCATTGTCTAATGACAGTAGTCTCATGCAAACTGTAGGCACTGTTGCCGATGGACCTGGATTAACATAGGTGCCTTGAAGCAGTATCAACTCCGGAGATCCATGCGTAACAGGGTTTACTCTACTCTTATCAGGGAAACGTACGTGGGTTCCCCAGCGTTCATTCATTGGCGCGTCGATTGCCTTTTACCAGTTGACAGAGGTGACATTCTCCTCTCGGATTGGTGGCCTTTGGGGCTCCACAGTTATGACGTCGAGAGGTACTTGGTATGCCAGCGGTCCATTCTTGGTACATCCTTACTATAGCACCTCATGAACAGCCCACGAAGTCTGCTGTTTCAGAGATGCTTCCACCCTTGGCATGGTTGACAGAGGTGACATTCTCCTCTTGGATTGGTGGCCTTTGGGGCTCCACAGTTATGACGTCGAGAGGTACTTGATATGCCAGCGGTCCATTCTTGGTACATCCTTACTATAGCACCTCATGAACAGCCCACGAAGTCTGCTGTTTCAGAGATGCTTCCACCCTTGGCATGGTAGCTGATAATTCCTTTTTGAAAGTCCGTCAAATCACTATCTCTGCCCATTGTGCTTACTTTACGCACTATGGCTCATCTGTCCTGGCCGACCGCTTATATCGCTACGAGGCCGATCTTGTCACATGCACTCTGTGATGCATCTGGGCAGGTACACTGTGATTCGGGGGGTGGTCATATTCTGATATGACTATGTAAGTGGTCCCAAAACCTTCAGGAACTGTCCGAAGTCCCTAAAATGCAGGAACTTGCCAAAAATAGATTAGCCTGTAACAAGGCTCTGGCTCTACCACCACTGTCCTTCGGCACTTCAAATGACCAAATCCTGAAAGTATTTTGCTGCAGCCTGAGAAATTGACACTTCACTTGTAGGAACACCATGTATCTCCAATGGCAAATCATCATTTGCACAGGAAGAAAGCTTGTAAAGTTCACCACACTGATAATGAATGCTTCCTTTAAGTACTAGGATTTACAGCAGTTTCACAAAACTGTCACAACTTTCCTTTCAACTGGACAACATTTCCAGTTAGCAGAATCAACACCAGATGGAATCTAATTGTTTCCAACTTCAAAATAACACACTAGATGGCATTGACGATGGGTTACGAAAGGAACATGCACACTGTGGACACACTAGATGGCGACAATGGGTTACGAGAGGAACATGTGCACTGTGGACACCAGACTTTCAGATAGCAGACTTCGACAGAGGGTGTGAAGTCTCCATTGAAAATGCTAGGGTAGAGCCTAGGTGAAACGCGCGTTCGGCGATTGAGACAGTGGACGGTATGGGGTGGTGTATATAGTGTATATAATGATTTTAACTGGAGTTTTTAAAGCATTTTATTTTGTATGAACCTGACTTAACTTGGAAGATTTCTTCGGCAATTCTACGAGAGTACAACATAGACGAAATAGCCCTAATGGCCAAGTACAACGTGGAACTTCAAGTGGAATGTAAATAGTAACTGTTAATCCAAGAATCTTCAATTGTTATCTAAAAATCTTTGCCTTTTCAATATGATGTTGACAAAGCCAGAACTGAGTTAACCCTAACAACTGGACATAATCGAAGTAGGATACAACTTTTGACGAAATGGCTCTCGAGCTAACCCTAACAACTGACCACATCGAAGCAGGATACAACTTTGGACAAAGAAACTCTCAATAACAACTGACCATATTGAAGCAGGATACAACTTTGGACAAAGAAACTCTCAATAACAACTGACCATATTGAAGCAGGATACAACTTTGGACAAAAACTCTCAATAACTACTGACGTCGAAATGAACACGCATTTTGGTGAGTAACATTTTTAGGACTTTTAACCGATTTATATCTTAATTGAATAATTTAATGCACCACCGCAGACTGTATCCACTTTACATTATGTGTAAAACAGAAAATTTACAGACGTCAAAGTGTCGTCCTGAGGAACCTTGTGGTCTCATAATGGCATGTGAACTTTATGATAGAATCACATGAGATATAGTGATTCAAAATAACAATTTCATTTTGAAGGTATTTATCAAACATTCAGATTTAACTCTTGAGTTGGCATCATACACTGACACCAATCTAGGGCAGCAACCAATGTCCTTTGAAATTAAATATTCATAATTTTTCCTCTGTACCTAAAAATATATATTAAAACACTCATAACAGTGCACACCTAATGTTAAAAAGCAACAGTTTGCTATTAGCCAAACTCAAACACAATCTAGAGCTCACACGAGAGATCTGCTAACTATGGCAGGCCGTTTTTCTACCAGGTGAACTCGGAAGAAAAGTACAATTCACATGCTCCCTCTTGTGTGTGCACTATTTGGTTTTTGTGCAATATTTGCACTACAATACTGCAACCAGTGGATCCAACTGTCAATTTTCACCTACATGTGGTGCAATTGCAACTGATTTCATCCTAGGACCAGATATAAAAAAAGGAAGTCTACAATAACAATAGTGCATTTGAATTCAGTAACAACACTGCTAGTGGCCTAACAGAAGAAAACTCTTTATGTGGCCCATCAAAAACATGTGTGCCACATATGGTTGGACTACTGCTGCTTCATGAACAGCATTTAAAATTTAAATCAATTTTGAATCACAATTAAAATTTTAGTCAAACACGACATTTCCCTTTCCTCCTAAATGCACAGCAAGTTCCAAAATTTAGAAACTGACTACTTTCTTAAGGGCAACTGAAGTTCTTTGCAATAAAATAATCTTGTTGATGTTCCATTTAGTGAAGTATTAGTTATTTTTTTTTAATTTTACATATTCAATTAATCAGCTACTGTCCTGAGTGCCAGCTACCTTACCTTTCCTTTACACTTGTTTTTGTCAATAATTTTCAAAGCATACTCCTCCTTCGTTTGCCTGAAACAAAAACAAAATGGTAAATAAAGAAAAATCACAAATGACTTACGTATATAACCACCAAAATTATCTTTGCATACTTACATAACACAAGAGTATGAATAACTAGATTTTTTTTTTCAATATTCAAAAAGTCACATCGAAATGAAGAAAGTACTAGAAGCACAAGTACTTCCATTAAGAAATCTTTTAATTTACTGAATGGAAATAAACCTGCAATGCACAAGTAAAGCTTTATTACAATTACTACTATTTCTGTAGAATTCATGGCAATCTCTACTCAGTTATGGATCAAACTAAACCACACACTATTTATTATATGGCTTTAGAAACTGAAAATGTTTGCCACTGAATTTTTAGACTAGATTGCAGTTAATCTATAAAATGAAATGCTTCGTAAAAATCAGACATTCATCCTGAAATTTTCAAATGCATATTTACATAGTTTATCATCTAGGATAACTTTCAACAAGAGAACGAAAATGCTCACCTCCAAATTTTAATTCTGGATTTTAATTTAACATTTAGAACCAATTTTTAGTCATTATTTTAGTCCATCATCTGAGCAAACTAATTAAAAGTTCTAACATCAGATGAACCAAGGTATCAGATTGTAAAATTGGACGACACATTTAACCCTCTAAATCAGCGTGAAAGGTACTTTATTTACACTGACTTCCCACCACTTAGTTGATGCACAGTGAATGGTCCTCAAATCCTATTATTGTGAGGATATTTCCTTAATTTATCTATCACAATTGCTAGCTCCTTGATATAAGCACACCCATTTCATACATCAATCTACAGTTATTATTTTTTTATCCTCAAGTGTCTCAACCACAAAATTCTTAAACCCTTTTGATATTATCTTAATGGTATCAAGATGAGAAAGACTCACATAGAGTGTGACTGCACAGATATATATGGAATAGGATACAAAAGTTCCCAGGCTGGGCCTGTATGGAAAAATGCATGTATTGCATTCCTATGGTGATTATTGTATTATGTTACAACATTATCCTCCCTCACTGGGAAATTGGTTTTGTCCATCTAAGTCATGCACCCTCTGCAGTACATCCGAGTTTATTCTCCCTCACTGGGAGAATTTTTCCGTAACTCACTTATAAACGTGGAAAGAGCGAAGATCTTTGTTTGATGACATCCGAGTATTGTGAGCAGCTAGTGCAGTGTTCCGCAATTGATGAAAAATGGCGTTTTTTGAGCAGTACATTAACATTAAGGTGGATGTCAAGTAATTTTGCTTCCTATACTTCCAATGGAAAAACTTCTGTACACATTTTCTTCACAATTAATGGCGTTCCCAAGGATGAAAATTTTAACATCGATTAAAATAGCTTCATTTTATAACTTGGAATACTTAATATTTTCTAAAACATAGCCATAATTATGCAATCCAACATTTGTTTGTCTACGGACGTCATCAAAGTACAGGTCCATCTTTTTTCTGGTTTCAAACCACCAAAGGAAAAGTTATTGATTTTCAGTATAATTACGGTTATGTTTTAGAAAATATTAAGTATTCCAAGTTATAATATGAAGTTACTTTGATTGATGTTCAAATTTTCAAACTTGGGAACACATTAATTGTGAAGGAAATGTGTACAAACCTTTTTCCATTGGAAGTATAGGAAGCAAAATTACTTGATGTCCACCTTAAGTATTGAGTTTGTTTGGGCAAAAGTCCAACAGAAACTTATGAAATGGTGAAGCATGTTTATGGCAAAAACATCCTGTTGCAGTCACAAACATTTGATTGGTATCGACGCTACAGAGAAGGCAGACAGGAGGTTGAAAACAACAAACAAAGTGGGCAGCCAGTGACAGCTCACACAGGTGAAAACATTTCAAAGGTTACGGCCATCACATGCACGAACAGACAATCAAGCAAATAAGAAGAGGCTGCTGAGATATCACAGACTACGTGTCAACAGGAACTAACACATGATCTGAAGATGCACCAGGTGTGTCAACACATCATCCCACGCATGTTAACTGAAGATCAGTGGGCCAAATGGATGGAAATGGTGGGCAATCACAACCCCAGCCGACCAAGACCCACAGTTTCTTGGAAAAATTATGACAACAGATGAAAAGTGGTGCTTCCTCTTCGACCCGCAGACTAAGCGGGCATCAGCTATGTGGAAATCGCCATCATCTCCACACAAGCAGAAATTCCGCCAAGATCACTACAAAGGCAAGATAATGCTATAGGTCTTTGACATCCAGTGTATTGTTCATCTTGAATTTATCCCTTAAGGACACACTGTCAACAAGGAGCTGTATCTGGACATCATGCAACATTTACGTTAGTCAATCTGAAAGGAGAGACCAACTGTGGGGCAATCAATTGTCAGTGTTGTTGCACAAGAATGCACAGGCACACAGGTCACTCCTCGTTCATGGGTTTCTCACCAAAACAAGAACTGTTGTCCTTCTACACCCATCATACTCACCTGATCTTGCCCCAGCAACCTGCACCTCTTCCCTGAGCTGACACGTCAATTTCAGGGTAGTCAGTTTTTTAACGCAGAAGTGAAATATGCATCGCTGGTTGCACTGAAGCACACTGCAAATAATGGGTTTTAGAAATGCTTCATTGAACTCTACAGCCGCTGACAGAAGAGTGTTGTTACAAGAGGGTCTTAGTTTTGGTTTAAAACTCAGGCTTCACGTGACAATAACACAAACATATAAAACGAGCAAAACGCACAGAGTTACGTACAGTAAAAGGTTCGTTTCAAGCACATACCGAAGCATCAAAACAAGACTTGGTGAACACAAAAAGATGTTTTCAATGGTCTTGCAAAGACAGTTTTATCTGTACTAACCTTTGAAGACACCTCTGCAGTTCCCATTTGGAAAGAAACAAAAAAGTTGCCCCTTTCGTCAACAAGGCATCTCTGCATTTCCAAGAGAGCATTGAAATTTTGTTCACCAAAAACTGCAATTCAGAGACCCCTCACCAAATCCCATTTATTTGGATCTCTTCTAAAATCTGGCAACAGTTCCAACACCCTAACTTCAAATTGTAGTTCTGGCAACCAGCCCATCCGGTCGATCACAGGTGATCAAGGTCATAGGACGACTGAAAGCTACCGTTCAACGAACCTTTTACTGTATGTGACTGTGTGTTTTGCTTGCTTTATATGTTTAAGAGGGTCTTATTTTGAAGGACGATGTGCTTCAGCTTTGTAACTTTAACTATCTATGGACTTAGGGATCCAGTCCGGGAACTTTTGAATCCTACCCCGTACGTGTAGTAGAACATTGAATTGGGTAAATTATCTCAGATAAATTTTTCAAATCATTAAAAAGAAGCAATGGTCAAACTGTTGAGGAATGATAATGGAATTGCACCTTATTTCTGTGAGGAAGACGTTACTGATTTTATTAAAAATTCCACACCTGATGCACAACTCAGATGATGAACAGCAAAGAAGAGAAAGCGTGAAGGTAAAAAATCCCAGGCGAAAGAAGCAAAAAATAGATGTGTAAAAATCCCATGGCGAAAGAAGCAAAAAATAGATGTGTAAAAATCGGCAAATTCTCCCATGCTTCCAATCTCTATATCCTTTGCGAAAATTTTGCACCTTACTTTCCTTTTATCTGTATTAACTAAGGATATCCAGTCCTTATAATCCCTTTTTTGAATCCACAGTGGATTAAAACTACACCCTCCCTCCCCTGGCATTGTACATCAAAAGCCCAACCAACTTAACACAATCGAATATTTAATTTATCATCAAATGGTAGAGAAAGCACACACTGCACACAAAAACAAAATGTCTAGCATGCCCTCCCCGTAAAAGTCTGCGATCAGGCCAAACGTTTACGTGACCAACCGGCGACAGCGAGGTCCGTAGCTCAGGGTGTTCGAAGGATTCGGTTGGTAATTAACTTTGTGTCGAATGGCCAAATCATGCTACCTAAGCTCCGCCTACGGCCATAGAACAAACACCCATGCCAAGAAAATGGAGGACGAGAGGGAGTTACGGAGTTTTGCGGAAGTGAGCTCAAACTTGACAATGTTTTCCCCCTTCAGGGTGGATAATATTGGTGAAAAACAAAAATAAGCACTTTTAAGCACCCGAAACAAAAATTTAAGCATTATTAAGGGCCCTTAATTTTTTTTTCGCGAAATTCAGCACCTTTAAGCATTTTTAAGCGCTCGTACAAACCATGTAATATATGCTGAAACATGTATGGATACTTGTAGCAAGAGTGGAATTGAGATAGGTCCTGTGGTTTTTATCTTCGTTATTATCTTTGTTGGATTTTACTACTCATGAGATTTTAAGTTCTCATTTCATTTGAAGTTAGTCCTTTTATATTTGGTTTCACACCTTTTATTCACTGTTCCCTTCAATTCATTATTTTTACCTTCTGCTATGTTATATAGCTTATCAACTGATCGCAATTGTTCTTGTATGGATGATACCGGACAGCAATTGAAATAAGCCTACTTTTGAAATTGAGGTAAGTCTTTTGTATTTTGTTACTTGCTCCTTGTTGATATTACCGGAGACCTATCGACCGCTGCTTAATCTGCTATTTGTATAAACACGTGATGAACAGTATTTCTACTACTACAATTAGTAGCTATATATTTAAAATACAAATCTGTCCAAGGTAAAAGATAATTAATATTGATAATTTTGAATTTATGAAAGGATACTTCAGCTTGATTGACACTCTGAACTTACCTATTTAAACATTCATGAACTACTGCAAAGTTTCCATCACCAATCATTCTGCCAACTTCATATTTATCAGCAATACTGTTAGGAAGAGTTGGTGTTGAAGGACCATAACCATTCTGATACCCACTAGACCTAGACTGACTCTGAAATAGGTTAATATAACAACATATTAGTACACAATTTTGTATATAATACAGCAACAAGGTAAAGATTCTTAAAAGATTTACAGCTGCAAGTGATTTAAAACATCTGTGTACTGACATAAAACGGGGAAAAAATTAAATACATTTCCTATCATAAATATTGAACATCAAAAATTAATTTCTCATGTACATTGTTGTCTGTACACCAATAACTCATGCATGCAAAAATGCTTCATAGATTTCAACACTGCATTAATCTAGAAATGTGGAACCAAATATGCATCTGTTTCTTCCTACAGCGTGTTAGCCATTACACCACGGAAGAGAAATCTGGAAATGCCAATTAGTTCACATACTCTGGGGCAGAAAAAATTCCTAAGAAGTTCTCAATGCAGGTTAGTTTCTGAAGGCATTTCTTATATGAACACATTGCAGGGCTTAGCAGTAAATGCAAGAAAAAGCTGAAATGATGCACAGAGAAAAATGTGAGAGTAGGGTGTTGGTTTATATTTATTTATCCATCATCACAAACTAAAATTTCAAGATTTATGATGTGGTTCATTTTGTTCCTCACACAAATGCAGGGCTAGAAGTGACAAATAAAAAAATTTTCAGGACATACCATATGGGTCACACATGGTCATTGTTTGGAACTCAAATTTTGCACACACAAAATTATTTTACTCCATCATATTTTACTCTACTTCAATGAATATGAGAATATACTATCAAAGGGGCACAGTAGCAACTGTGCCGCAACCTACAATTCAGAACTATGTCAACTGTCACTATTTCATGGCACTATCTCACTAGTTCTATGTCTTTAAAGTATTCAGCGAAGTACAGTTGATGTAGCCCCTTTGAATTTTTTCAGATATAAAATTTTTAAGAAATAAAACAAAAGAAATGATTTACTTTATTTGCTTAAAAGCAACTTATACTATATACAATTCACAGTAACTTATGCTGATTATAAATCAATGTTAGTAGAAGGCGTAGTATCATCATTGTCAGTAGTTATTGCTGAAAACTATTTCTGAAGAAATCGTTCTTCAGAAACAAATTTTCAAACTCCTTAGTTGCCTTGTTTTAAATTTGGAGATATGTCTCAGGCCTAATGTACTCTTCTCATTGTTGCTCATGTCTAGATTCAAAATGCATTGGCAGTGTAAAGGATTGAGATATAATACATTCATTATTCAGCAAAGTTGTGAAAACTGATGATGTACATTGGTATTCCATGCTTGATGTGAAAATTTGTATCGACTTCAATCTCCATCTGTTCTTGCTGTTCAGACTTGATTTGTTAATTTGAAGTGCACATCCTGGTGCCCATTCTTTTGATGCCCCTATATTCCTGTGGCCTTTCAGTTGATGACTTTTTAGAATCCTCTCATTCTCCTCTAGCTGTTTCTTCAACTTTCGTCAGTTCTTATAGCAATTTTTCCTGGATTTTCGCAGCATTTTAAAATTTTTGTCACAAAACTTATTTTTATCTAAAAAATAAATAAATTTTTAATTTATTTTATTTTGATTTATCATATGTGTCTGTTAGTTCTGACAGTCAGCTATGGAATGCGGGGCTGGGGTAATCGCTATCATTCACTAGTTATCAACCTTAAAACTGAAGGTGGCGAAACAAAATCACCCGAAATTTAGCTGAACTTTCTAATGCTACTGTATCGACGGGTTATGGGGTGGAGGGTTGAAACTTATTTTGTTTCAAATTGGACTATATAAACTTTCAAATGATGTATTATTTATTACTCTATAATTATTAATTTCAAAGACAAAAGCGTTGAAAGTGTGACATGTTTTTATTGCATCCATGCTGTCATGTTATCCCCTATCCAATACGGAGAAAAACGTAGTTCTAGATGAAAATATATATTCTTAGATAACATCCCACAAGTTCTTGTTGAAGCTTTAAAACTATACTTTTCAATTATACAGAACAGAGCATCACAGATATTCAACAGAATTGTGGATAAGTTGATCGCAGGGAGGTCTAAATTATGATTGTAGTGATACATTTTATTGAGACCCCCCCCCCCCCCCGATTTGGATATTGATTAGCAAATTTTACTTTGTTTCTTGGAGATTTTATCCAGTTTCTTGCAGACAGCATCATTTGAGCAACTAACTTCCCTCGTATTATTATTTTCTTTATCACTACTGTCTAAGTTTTTGAAACTTAAACCAAGAACAAGAACTTGGGTGATCTTGTTCAATCACTAAAGACTTGCCTAATGCAATAAATAAGCTATTTATTCCCCAAGTTTTGCATAGCATTTGTATGAAGTCCCACAACAGGAACATTACAATTTTTGTTGCAAGTGATATGTTGATGAAAATTTGTGGAAACCTGATCACTGTTTTTCAGATTTTCATCAACATTATCCATGCTTTTGTGAGAAGTCAATCGAAAAAGTAATGGGCATCAGTTCAGGGAGGGGTGACCATTCTTCCCTGGAGTGGTTTTCTGTTCATTTTTCGAAACTCAGATTTCACCTACCTGGGTTTGATCTTTGGATCCACAGCAAAAGTCGAGGAAAAAGTAGTCTTTCATCTGGCTTTTTTTTTTTTTTTTTTTTCCCCTTTACTCTTTGTGGAGGATGAAAAGGTGATTTTGAAATCAATTAGGGGGGGGGGAACTGTTTTCGGGACGGAGTGCCTGAGTAGAGAGTAACTCCACAGGATGTGATTATAATGCAAGCTTTGAGTTGGGGCAGTTTCAGAGGAAAAGTGCTCTCCAACCCCTTACCCTTGTGTGCTGAGTAGTCCCTACTAAGTGGTTCTTCCGTGCAGGGTGAGTTCAGATGTAAAGTTCCCAAGGTGTTCACGAAAGAAAACAGTACAGGGCGATAAGCCACACTTTGCACCATTTCGCTGTATAGGCCTGATTGGATTCACGACCCATTCTCGCCTTAGCCTGAACACTGATATTTCTTTCAGAGTGTAATTTTTATTTTCAGAGAAAGTGGGTCTGATTAATTGAGTTGTTTGCCTAGCCAATACCCCAGTTGTTACTACATGGGTCTATTAAGTTGGTGAAAAACTTAGTGTAGAATTTTGAAAATTTGGATTGAGTTGTTTATAAATTGCCTGTCAGGAATAGTTGTGCAATCTAACATTTTGGTGAAGAGTATGAGTGCATCTAAATATGTTTTTAAAGTCAGGAGTGTTGGAAATTAGCATTTGCCTTTTTTATTTACATGGTAACACATTGAGTACTCAGTGCAAGTTTGTGTTAGAAAGTATTTGAATTTCATGGTGATAGTGCGAATTTTAATTCTTTTGTCAGTGTTGCAAGTTAATGATAAATTTTGAGTTAAGTGAGTAAGGTATTAAGCATTTGAATTTCATGATGATAGTGCAAATTTTAATTCTTTTGTCAGTGTTGCAAGTTAATGATAAATTTTGAGTTAAGTGACTAAGGTATTAAGTGCAGTGTGTTCGGTATGGTGTCTAGAAGTGATTTTTGTATCAGTTAATGCTAGGGTAGTGCTATGTTATTGTAACGCAAATTTTCCTGGGAGTGTAGAACCGTTTATTAATGTAACTTCTGGTTATTAGTAAAATTTTGCTCAGTTGTTGCAATTTTAAAATTAAAATGGGTTAAGGAAACTGGTTTGAGGGGGTCGTTTGAAAGGGCAAATCAAAACTTTAGTTTTTATTGAGATATAACTTTCCAAACAAAGAGAGAAAAATTGCATTTTAGCAACAGAACTTATCCACCATGTTAAATCAAGTGTTTGTGTTGTGAAATTCATTAAAATTCCTGTATTTATTTTGATGTGTAATGTGCCTGGCGATATAGGCCAGATGTCCATAATTTGTGAAATTCAGATATGTAAGAGTTTATGCTAATACAGCAGCGTGGTTAACATATATAAAGCCCCTACTTTTAGACAGAAGTTGATAAACTTCTCTGTTGGTGTACAAAATTTGTTTGTTTCATTTGAAGCTCCTACGCTGTATATCATTTAATAGTCTATGAGGTCCTGTGGACAAAGTCTAGAGAAATTTTGAGTACTTTTGAAAAGCTGATTTCAAATAGAAAAATTGTAGTACTCAGTATTGCTAGACTCCTTGATAATTTTTTTTTTTTTCTTCCTCTATGGTTAAGTTTTCAAATAAATGCAGGCCAAGTGGCCTTTCAAAAACCCAAACTTTGTGCAGTGAAAAAAATTATGTGTCTTAGTTGAATTTCATCTCAGGGACTCATGTATTCCACCTTAGGGTGCCTAAGGAAAGGTACATTCCTGGAGAAAATTATATTGTTTTCATTTAACCAATACATTTAGTCCTACCACTATAATTGACCTTCACAATCTCCAAAAGTTATTTACACATCTACATTGCCTACCAGTGAATATTTAGTTATATACATTGGTACACATGTAACAAAAAACATCTTTTTGCACTTTCAGGTTTCTCACTTCATCGTAAACGCAAACCTACAATAATAACTTTTGGGATTTCAAAACTCAGTGTCGCAATTTTTTGTATTTATTTATCATGGCTTAAGCAGAATTTTCTTTTTATTTCGAAATGCATCTACCCATCTCCCAAATTTTAATTTTTTTCCAAATTTTTAATATTAAACTTCAATTTGAACATTTGCATAAATTTAACTAAATACCCATAGCAAAAGGCTTCTTAACACAAGCAAATCTTTACTATTGCTGATTGCAGCTGTTTGACATAAAAAAAAAGTCAAATTTCAAAAGTAAATTATTATTCTTTCAAAATATCAAGATTTTTTAGAACAAAACAGTGAAAATTAAGAATTTTCAGGACGTACAAAAAGAAAAAAAGTCAGGAAAACTTAACACCTGCAGAGGTAACGTTTTTTGTTAAGGAATTCAAAAATGCCACATAACATTTTTTTCTAGGTAATCAGAAATATGATGTAGTTTGATTCCTCTCATGCACATATAAAGTTAGCCCTTACAACTTCATCCTTTGTTAGTGTATTACATATTTTCAAATCTTTACAATAGTACAGGCCATATGAAACACATATTTTACAATTTTGTAACCAATAACTTTTCTGTAATAAATCCAATGATAATTTATAGACAACTGCAATTAAATTTAGATTTTTTTCTACACCAGAAATTTCCTACTTAATTATTATTTTGGAAGTTACCTTGTAATTTCATTTTATTGAAATACCACAGAATATATATGATAGATGGTTGTATGGTTACAGATATGCAAATTGATTTTTTCCAAAAATGATTTCTAGAAGTAGGTATAACATATAACACAGAAATATACATTTGTCAAAGATGTATTTATGCAAAACAATTAGCAAGCTAATCTTGAGTAATACAAACTTCAATATTTATAAGAATCTTCTATATACTATGATCATTATTAACACAGAATAATATATCCATTTATTGGTTTGCATTCATAAAAATTTAGACACCAAGCTTTTGTTCACCAATGAGTGGGATTTAGAAGGCAAATATAGCAAATAATAATGCAGAACACCATTATAACATATCTTAAACTGTGATACATTATAACAGCATTACACATTATCAGTAGCCTTATTATTTACCTTGAGAAAGCCACCTGTTAAAGAGTGAAAGCTCAATGTCTAAATTTTTCATTGACATACGCCAATAAACGGATTTATCATACTGCATTCATAAATCAGACTAATTGCAGGTGTGGGGGAACCAACATATACACAAATTCTGTGGGCCATTCTTAAACTTTATTGCAAAGGCTTTTAAAATGCAATAAGGTATATGGTATTTTCTTCTCAATGGTTATCAAATATTATGTTTAATGTCTACACAAGTCTGTTACATATTAGAATCAAAAAGCAAACTTACTAAAGATCTTGGACAACTTCTTTTATTGAATAACATAGGAGATGACTCTGAGAAGGAACTCTGACTACTGTTTGAAGTAGAAACTACAGAGAAAAAAAAATGGTGTTTAATATGTGGACTTCACTACAGACAACACACAAATATAAAGAAAGCCTAAGAAAACTTAGAAATTAAAAGTGAAGTGGTATGAAATTTAAAAAATAACATACACAGTTTAACAGAATTTTGCTACTTAATAAAGCTTTCTTTTAAAGAAAGACTGCTTCATACCCAAATTTTATAAACATGTAACCATGCCTTGTAATTATTTGGTGCAAGAATAAGAGCAGGAAGAAACAAATATGAAGTGAAGTTCTTATTAAGAGTACTCCACCTCTAGACAAAGCATTCTACTAAATAATATACATGTACCGTCCTTTCATGACATTAACTTATTAGTTATGGATATATTTATATGCATACAACGTGGCATACTACAAAATATGACAAAAAATTTAGAAAGGCAAATTTAAAACACATAATTTATTAGATTTAAAATCTATGAACATGTAGAAACACAACTGACTGTTCATATGGCAACAACATTTCCACCATAATCAGGTTACACAGAAATACAAGTTTTAGTGTCTGCACACCACAAACTGCAGGAGTTTTTTTTTTTTGTTTTTTTTTTTATCCTTGTACTTAAACTACCTGTACTTGTGAATAAAAACTTTCATCCCTATAATGAGTCAAAAGTGACAACAAAGGGTGAAAACAGCAGCAGAAAAAATCATTAGAAACATTCCAGAAGTGAAACCAAATTTTGGAATAGGGCTAAAAAAAAAAAAAGTTATTTAGGAGGTAAACTGGAGAATGTAATATACGAAAAGTACAACGAAGTTTAGTGGATTGAAAGAATGGGGAAATGAAGATTAAACATTGTGCTTAAACAAAATCACTTTGATATGACATTGAGGTAAAGGGAATGAAAATGGCTAATAAATTGCATGTGACCTCTGGTACAATCATAATAGTTCAGGATCACTGAAAAAAAAAATTGAAAACATGAACATAATTCCCATATTTATTTATAGCTGCTGGACAACTTGGGCAGTGTTCTGTTATACAAGTGAAAATCATAAAGGTCAACAGTTAAAAGTTACACACTGTTATTTCCATGATTTATGTCATTGTGCAATTACTCGAGCAGAACCTAAAATAAGTAACATCATAATTAAGAATTTTATAGTAAATGATTGGGAAATTCTTCCACATGAAAATCAACGACCAAATGTTAAAAACCCATTTATAGGACCAAATGTTCAAAATCCACTTACATTTGTAGGCAACAGTTTTCAAAACCCACTTGGACAGTACTGTAGGCAAAGAAAAGGCTGCTGTTTCTTTCTTAAACACAGAACTTTTAGCATCATTATTAGGATATGTCTAGCATTTTAAAAATAACACTTCAGTATTGCCATCATGCTATTGGAATTATCATTTACACCAAATACCAAAGTACATACATACACATACCAGCAACACAGATCTCATGATAACCAACACAGCAATCGGACATCGGCGAATCGACTGTAATTACTGTTTCACACGTGAATTAAATCACAACAGAAAACTTGAAAATTTCATCGCCATGGAGCGGGAATCAAACCCACATCTCTCGATTTCCGTTCGAGCGCGCCATCCATTGCACCACCCACGACGGCGAATTCGCAAGTATCTGTGTGTTAAGAGCATCGGAATATTCTCCAACCACATTTAAATTCAATGCAGATTCTGCTGCCATCTAGCATTGTTAAGTAAACTCCAGTTGTTTAGGTATTCAGAGTTGAAGAAATATTCTTCTCATAATATGTGGCAAATACACCATGATAACCAACACAGCAATCGAACATCGCCAAATAGACTGTAATTACTGTTTCACACATGAATTAAATCACAACACAAAACTTGAAAATTTCATCGCCGTGGAGTGGGAATCGAACTCGCATCTCCCGATTTCCGTTCGAGCGCACTATCCGTTGCACCACCCTTTTGGAAGTTTTCTGTTGTGATTTAATTCACGTGTGAAACAGTAATTACAGTTGATTTGGCGATGTCCGATTGTTGTGTTGGTTATCTTGACAGTCTGAAATTCGCTAAGGTTATTCCTATTTTTAAAAACGGAGATAGAGAATCTACCTGTAATTACAGACATATCTTTGTTATCCGTTTTGAGTAAAATTTTTGAAAAGTCTATTCACAGCAGAATGGTTGATTTTTTACATACCCATGGTGTGCTCTCTTTGAACCAGTTCAGTTTCCAAAGAAACAGATCTACTGAAATGGCTGTTGCTAAGTTGTCAAACTTCATTTCTGAAGCACTAGATGACAGTTATTATACTATTTGTGTTTTAATTGATTTCCAAAAAGCTTTTGACACGATAAATCATGACATTCTGCTACATAAATTACCCAAATATGGTTTTCGTGGCAAAATTATTTCCCTCTTAATGAGCTATTGGGTTGTCGGAAAAGTCATGACGTATTTTACCCATGTTTTGCAAAGGTCATTTATTGATAGAAAGAACAAGGATTAATCAATGATATAATGCCCATTTTGTTCGATAATCTTTTGCCATTTTTCAGTGAGCTGCAGAATGCCTCATTCATAGAAGGGCCTGTCTTTCGTGGCGAAAAACTGTACAAGGTGCTGATTTACAGCCTCATCTGAATTGAACATTATGCCACACAATGACTGTTGAAGAGAGCAAAACAAGTGAAAGTCCGACGGTGCAAGGTCAGTCGAGTATGCTGGGTGTGGCAACACATCCTACCCAAGCTCCCATAATTTTTGGCAGGTGATCAAACTTGTGTGTGGTCTCGCGTTGTCGTGATGGAACATAACACTTTTACGATGAACAAGCTTTGGATGTTTCTGGATGATGGATTCGTTCAAACTGTCCAATTGCCGACAGTACGCATTCGAATTGATTGTTTGGTTCCGTGGTAGGAGCTCGAAAAACACGACACCTTTAAAATCCCACCACACTGAGACCAGAACCTTCTGCTGATGAATGTCTGCTTTGGATGTCGTTTGAGGTGATGCAGCACGTCAGGACCAAGACCGTTTGTGCAGCACATTGTTGTACACAATCCACTTTTTGTCCCCAGTTATCAGTTGCTTAAAAAAAAAATCGTTGTCCTCACGTTTAATGAGCATATCACAGATGTATATACGCGCCGTCAATTGAGCTTCTTTGAGTTCATGAGGAACCCACACATCAAGCTTGCTTACATATCCCAGCTTCTTCAGGTGGTCGTGAACGCTTGAATGATGGATGCGCAATGTGTCTACAATCTCTTGTGTCATGTAACGTGGGTTTGACTCAATGCCTTGATTTGGTAGTCATCATCCTCGGTGGGCCTCCCGGACCGAAGAGCATCGTTGAGGTCAAAATCACCAGCACGGAATTTTGCAAACCACCGCTGGCACCAACGTTCTTGTAGAGCATTATCACCATACACTTTGCGCAACTTTTCACAAGCTTGACGTGTGTTCTTCCCTTTACGGAAGTAAAACAGTAAAATATGGCGAAAATGCAGTTTGGTCTTCCATCTTCAACTTGATGTCAAATCTCCGCAAATCAACCAAATCGCTCACTATTCCTTTTAGACTGCAGCTAGAACTAGTGTCTGTCGAATGCCATAGCAATAACAGAGCTGCACATGCTTCTAGTACTTCAAAACCGCCCAACCGCTATTGGGTGCCAAAATAAGTCATGACTTTTCCGACAACCCAATACCTCTCTAATCGCAAACAGTATATCACTGTAAATAAAATAAGCTCTGATCTACTTAATATTTCATGTGGAGTGCCTCAAGGTTCGGTATTGGGACCGTTACTGTTCCTGTTATATATTAATGACCTTCCTCTGTGCCTGCAATCAACTCATGCTTTGCTATACGCTAATGACACTGTCATTTTTCAAAAAGGTCATGATTTGCATAAGTTACAGATAATGATCAATAATGATCTATTAAATTTATCTCATTGGTTATGCTCTAACAAATTATCACTTAATATTTTACAAACCAACTCCATATATTTCCGAAATGTTCATAAAAGAGAGGACATAAATAACTTTCCAGTTAGGATTAATGATCTCCCCTTAAAATTGTGGACAAAGTTCAGTATCTTGGTGTTTAGTTTGACGAATTCTTTAACAGGAATACGCATGTTCACTTTGTTTTAAAAAAAGTTTCCTTACAGGTACTTGGTAAAATTAAGCATTTCTTACCTATCAATGTCCTAAAAACATTTTACTATGCTTTTATTTATACCCATCTCTCCTATTGTCTGGAATCCTGGTATTCAAATAATAAGTGCAAACAATAAGTTATGCTTGCTCAAATTACAGAAGAAATCTGTTTGCTATATGCTGAATATATATTCTAAAAATTCATGAAATTTTTACCTTGAAACTAGGTATGTTTTTTAAAATAATGCATCTTAAACTGCCTATTTTTCAATCTGACGTCAAATATCTGCATTATTCTATCTTCACCAGATCTGTTGCTAACAACAAATTATGTCAACCGTGTGTTAGACTTAATTATGGTTTAAATAGCATACTGTATACAGCCATTATCCTATGGAATAATCTCCCAGAGAGCATCAGATCTCTGGAAAATATCAAAAAGTTTTCCTTGTCTCTGCAGAATTACATTGTAAATCACCCTAATCTCGATAACGAATATCAACTTTATCATTAAATTGTAGTTCCAAGCATGCTGCTAACAGTGGTGCTTCTGTTATAACCATCTTACTTGCTTTCATATATGCCATATGTTTTATTCCTTTTCTTACTGATAGGGGGATTGCCTTACAAGCAATGTGTTCAGATTCCTCCTGGTGTATTGCATTTTCATATAACTAAGTTTTAAATGTGTGCAATAAAATAATTGTAAATTGTAAAAATGGCACATTTGCCACATATTATGAGAAGAATATTTTTTCAACTCTGAACACAGATCTAATTTTCTTGTATGCATTTCTCCCTCGGTACACTTTAGACCTGACTTTCTCAGCCTGAAGAGACTTGTCAGGTATGAAAGCAGAAATGACAGAAAAACGAGTTACAGCACTCTGATATGAAAATCATGACACAGGCTTAGTGCAGCTGGGGGGGGGGATTTAGGAGGAGGTGATCTTATTTTTAACGGGGGGTCCTCATACCAAGCCTGTCAGTTTAACTTGCTCTCCAAGGGGTCATGGGTATTTGGGGCTAGAAGCAGAAGATTTCAAACTTGCACTCATCAGGTAGGCAGTCAGCTGCTCTATCCACTGCATATATATACATACTGAAATATATTATGGCACACCAGGGTGAATCAGAAGTTCCTCTCATTTTAAGCTAACAATGTAGGCCCTCCATTACAGTACAGAAACCTCCACTCGGTACCGCAATGACGTGCATTTGGCACAGAGCCACATTGTATTATCAGGTGAGCAGAGGATGATAAACATATTGTCTGGGTACTCCTACATCATTATTAGAAAAAAAAGTACTAAATGTGGCAGCAGCAGATATAAGCAGTTGAAGGCGAGAAAACAGACAGCAGAACTGCATGAAAAGGGTTCCACCATTTAAATGATGGGGACACCAGTCTTAAAAATAAGTTGGTCAGGATATCAAATGGCCACCAACACTGGAACCAGTGTTTAAGCTTGTCATTCACATTTCACCAAATCGCAATAAAGACTAATTTTGCAAAAAAATAACTCTCCCCTCAATCCCCAAAAAACGTCTCCTGTAATTTTTTGTTCCGTCATCCTGCCACCCCTACTTCACCCTTGTGCTGTGTTTTTCATCTCAGTCATATATTTTCCCCATCATCACTCACTCCCCTGCTTCACCCTTTCATTGTTTTTTTGTTTTTTTTATCCCCAGTCATTTTTTGTTCAGTCATTGCTGCTTCACCTTGCTGACCTGGTATCCTTCTTGTCATTTTTTCTTTGTCTTTGCTGTTGTACTCTGCTTTGCTCTGTTGTCATTTTTCCATCCCCATTGTCTTTTCTCCTATTGCAGAAGAGCACTGACTAGCCTCTAGAGCAAGGGTGGCCAACCCATAACACGTGTGCCACGATTTCTAAGCAGCATGCAAAGTCACTTTTTGTAATTCAATGATTTATCAAATGATTTAGCATTTGTGACAGACATCGTGGGCCACCTTAAGAACTTAAATCTGCATTTAGAAGGTAAAAACAATCTTTTCCCACTGTTATTCAACTCAGTTGAGGCATTTAAAACAAAACTTGTTCTTCTTGGAATGAATCTTTCTCAGCATGATCTCGTACATTTTCCTCGAATGAAACAACTGTCACAAACTGAGTTCAGTGAGATTCCAAAGTTTTCTAAATATCAGCAACATATTTCTGATTTGAAGAACTCATTTGAAGCCAGGTTTTCAGACTTCCAAAACAAAAAACAAATTATCTCCTTTTCACAAGCCCCTTCTCCCTTTCTATAGAGGACATCATTCACTATCCTACTGATGTGCAGACTGAAATTCGAGTTTCAGAATAACAGTGCAATTCACAGCAAGTTCAAGGAGGTGCTTGGAAATCCAACTAGCCAGGAATTTGCCACTTTCTGGAAATATGCCCCCTCCTCAGTTTCCTGCACTACGAGACATGGTCCTGCAATACTGTCGTAGTATCGGGTCGAAAATATGTGAAAATACTTTTCCTACCATAAACTTGGTGAAAAATAAGTACCGTTTAGCATTCACTAATCAGTATCTCAAAAATCTGCTGGTTCTTGCTACTTCATCTCTAAATCCCAACATTGAAGCACTGGTGAAGAGGAAAGACCTCCAAAGGCCTTACTAAGAACTGCAGTGGTGGCAAAAATTGTGGACACTTTTTTAAATTTTCATGTTTTGCAACTTTCCAGGCATGTAATAAGGAAATGTTATTTTGCACCAAATGCAAATGTTTATGTCAATTTAAAGAAAATTTAATGCTGAATTCAATACAAAAAACAGAATGCAAATATATGCACTACAAAAAAAAAAATGATGCAGGGAATACTTCAATCATGCAGAATATACTGTAATGCACTTATGATTTCAATGTATTGGGTCGTTTCATAATTATTGGCCGATGCCGACAAGGTGAATTTGCATAGCCGGTTACGAGCGATGCCTCATAGAAGGAACTACCAAACGCCCATACAAATTGAATCGCTCCAGTCCACGTGTATAAAACGGTATTTCAGACAGATCTCAGCAGTAGGGAACGTGATGGAGCAACCCGACATGAGATCAGTGATTTTGGACGAATTTAAACTTGGCCGGAATGTGTCCGAAACGTTCGCAAATGTCAATAGAGCGGGGTTGTCAGAACGACGAGTGACAGAACTGTCCGTAGACTGTTTTCCAAGTTCCATGCCGGTGATGTTGCCATCCACCATAAGCCAAGAATAGGTTGTCCGGTTCTGTGCGACATTGTACATTTAAGACGGAAAGTGGAAGAAAAACCAACATCCATAGTACACGAGCTCAGCGCCGAACTTGTATCATCAGCGACAGTTTCCAGACACCTGGCATTGCTATGGGCAAGGTTAAAACCTGGATACCTGGGTTCCACACGAACTCACCGAACAGCAGCAGATATGGCATCTGGAAACATGCATTGCCCTCCAAAAACGTGAGGCTAGTGCTCCCTTTTTGCATCGGATCCTTACTGTTGATGAAAAATGGATGCTTTATGACAAAAGGAAGCGAACAGCGCTGTGGCTCGATAAAGGGGAACCATCCAAACACAAGTTGCACCCACAGAAGGTTCTGATCTCTATGTGGTGGACTGCCAAGACTGTGGTGGTTCATTATGAGTTTTTGCTACAAGGTTAAACAATAACAATGGACGTGTGCTGCCGTCAGCCGAACGAATGTCACCAGAAATTATGCAGCAAACAACCATCGCTCGCCAATCATTTGGGTCCCATACTGCTTCAGGATAGCGCACGACCGCATATGTCTATTGGAAGCATGCGAAAAAATCAATGCCTTGGGGTATGAGGTCCTCTCTCACCCTGCTTATTCACCTGACTTGGCCCCCTCAGACTTTCACATGTTTTGCCATTTGGACCACTTCTTGAAGGGCAAACTGTTCGCTAACAAGGATGCTGTGATTTCTGCCGTTAGCGATTCCTCGGACCACTGCGATGCCAGTTTCTGCCACCGTGGCATTTTTGCACTGAAAACATGTTGGGCACAGTGCATTACTGCAGAGGGCAGAAAATTTTGGAATAAAATGCATTTCGTCGTCTATTACTGCTGTTTGTTTCTTTGTGTCCGAATCTGCCAATAATTATGAAACAACCCAATACTATCAGTATTTAGTAGGGTATCCTTTATTCTTCAAAACTGCATCACGTCAACGTTTCATTGAACCAACAAGTGTTTAAAGCTCTGCTGTCATTATTACGTGGTGCCAGGAAGCAATTATAGCCTCAATTAATTGCCTTTTATTTGATGTACGCCTCATTCACATAAGACTTTCCAAACAGTAATTTCCTATCGGGTTCAGGTCAGGGCTGTTTTCTGGCCAGGTCAACAATGGAAGAGACTTTGTTTTAAATCACCGATTGCATATTTTTTCTGTGCGGAGGGAGCTGAATCCTGCTGAAAATGAAAAAGAAATGGTGCGTTGTTGGGAAAGAGATCACTGATAGAAGATAGCAGTTTTGGTTCCAGGATGATGTCAATGTATATATATTTTTTTTGGGTGTGTGTGTTCAGCGTGCCATTGATTACACAAAGGCGGCAAACACCATTTGCTGACATACATGCCCAAATCATAACACTTGTTGGGTGCTTTAGATTGGCCTCCATGCAGTCAGGATGTAGCTCTTCTCCTACTCTACATCTCATGTATTTTTGGCCACCACTACCAAATAAAGATATCTTACTTTAGTCACTCCAAATAACTTGCTTTCACTGATCGTCTGTCCACCCAGGGTGTTCTTTTGCCCACTGTAGTCGTTTCTTGTACTGCTGTAGATTCAGATATGGTATTTTACTCAGAATCCTACCTCTAATTCCCATATCTGATAGTCTGCTCCTTATCGTCCTTAAACCGACAGAAACGCCAGTTTAACACAATTCAGCTCTGATAGAATCAGATGAAATTTTTCTGTCCTTCAAACACACTCTTTTTATTCTTCTGTCATCAACAGCTTTGGGGAAATTTTTTCGGCATTTTCCTGGTTTGTTTTTCAGTGACTTTGTTTCTTGATAACATGAACAGCACTTTCGTACACCAGATGTTATCACTGACCCACCTACTTGACTTGCAATTTCAGCATAAGAAAGACCCAATTCATGTAATAAAACAGTTCTGGTTCTTTTCATGGGTAACCAATCAACTCTTTTTTTTGGTGCCATTGCTGTACTTATTATCTACATGTTAAACTTAAAGAAATACTAAAAATATTCACACACAATCTACAATTATGCTTCACTTACACCGCTAAAAGTCTTTCTTCTACTGAACAAACAGCAAAACTGACTTTTCTCAACTTCTCACAAGATGTATTGGAGCTACTGCCATTTGATTGGTCCCCAGAACAAGGATTGTGATTGGCTAGTAGTGCTTGCACCTACAATTGGTTTCTTAACTGAATCATACCTGTATTTCTTTTTCAGACTAAAGCAAGCATAACTTTTTTTGTACTGCATATATTTGCATTCTGTTTTAGTACTGAATTCAGCATTAAATTTTCTTTAAATTGACATATAAACATTTGCATTTGGTGCAAAATAACATTTCCTATGAGCCTACAAAGTTGCAAAACATGAAAATTTCAAAAAGTGTCCACAATTTTTGCCACCACTGTAAGCCGGGTTTGTTTCATGTGAATAGAAATGTAATCATACATGGTTTGTTTCATGTAAATAGAAATGTATTCATACAGAGTTTGTTTCATGTGAATAGAAATGTAATCATACAATGTTGGAATATGTTCCTTTCTTTGCAAGTAATTTGTGTTTTTAATATACTAGTAAACTAGTTCTTTGAATGATTATTAGTGTTCTTTTACAATAGAATTTTTTGATTGGTTTAACAATATTTTTCCCTTCAGTACTATTTTATTTGAAGTGTACAGAGATAATTCTTGTATCTTTTCTGGTAACTGTGGATGAGGGGGTTAGGTTAAGGTGAAGTGGCACGTTCAAGATTATCTACATCAAAAGTGGCAGGCCGTGGGTTGGCCACCCCTGCTCTAGAGCACCTTTCGCAAGGGCTTTGCTGCAATGGATAAGGATAGAGGCATTTAATTTGTTTCACTGGTGGTTCACTGCCATGGAGCAGCACATGTCATTTCACTTCAGGTCGACTGGTCGGTTGGTGTGTTGTGGCTTTGCTCAGTCCTGGTCTTTGTATATATTTTCATCAGCAAATGTATTTTTATTAAAATTTTATGTGTAAAAGCTTATTTACTTTTATTCTTGAAATCTATTTAAAGTACAAAATTTTTTTTAGCCAATGCATTTGTGCTTCTATTTTCACACATACATATAGCAAAAAATAGAACCGTAAATTTGGCTAATCTGCATAACATTTTGCTACAACTTTTACTAACAAAATAGCTAAATCACTACAAGAGAAAAAAATTCAGCTTAAACACTGACTGGGACCCTTGGCCGAATCTGTAACAGCAAACCTGGTTTTGGTACACAACAACTGGCAGCTGAAGTAGGGACTTTCCCATCCACTATCGTTCATTACCTGCACCACCTTGATTTCTCCTCCAAGTGCCATTGAATAGAGCCCCATGCATTGACACCCCAACATGCAGAACATGTTGCTCTCTGTCGCAGATTGCTGTCAAATCTGTAGGTCAATAAGTTTTGGCATTGTATCATCACAGGTGTTTTTCTCGATACAAATTACCTCAATTCGCTCGAATGCAAGAACAAGAAAAATTACCTGAAAATGCCCCAAATTATGAGAAGTACAAAAAGTTAATATCTGTTTTACATGACTCCTTTGCAACAAAGATTTTGTGATTTCAAGAAAGATAAGAAAAACAGTGAACTAAATCCTTATCCTCCAGACATGCAGATAGAAATTGTTGACCTTCAACATAATATTACACTTAAAGGTAAATATAATGAGTTTATTTCTACTTCAAATAGTCCAAATTATGTTGAATTCTGGAAATTTCTTCCAGTTCCTGATTTTCCGATTTTACACGAATTGCACTGAGGTGCTATTTTTGGGTTTGGATCAACCTACATTTGTGAACAATCTTTTTCATACATTATTTCTTCAGGTAGAACCATTTAATGGTGGTTTTAACTGCTGTAACTTTTTACATGTTATATTTCCTTCGAGTGGAAAGCAATTTCTCGGTTGGAAGTTATTAATATTCACTGCGAATATATACTGTGGTAATGGAATGCGATTCAAGGAAAAATCTTTCACGTACCTCTCGGTTGTAGTTGGTCGATGTTGAAATCTTTGCATTGTTGTTCTCATCAGGTTCTTGGGTGTAGGCTTTTTTTGACTAACTTCAAAAAGTCTGCACGTTTCTTGAGTAGGATATACTTCTTAGTTGAACTATGGGAGGCACATGAAGACAAAGGAGATGTGAAAATTATGTTGGAAAAATGGAAAAATGAATCACTCGTTACAATATTCCATGAGGAATTGCAATCGCCAAAAACTTCGCCAGATTTCTTGAATGTATTGTCCGATGCATTTCAGCAGATCTGTCTGCCATCTTCTAGGACCTCTGGTCGTCCATTCTCTCTGCAGTTTACGTTGAATATGCAAGGTGCTCAGTTTGGGAATCTTTGTGTGTTATACGTCATTGGATGTGTTGTGTTGCCACTCCTGTTATTTGAAGACTCGGGAATTTTTTTATTTTTTTTATGTCTACGTGCTTGCATTGTTTCTGTTCTGTTTGCTCCCATTTTTTGTTCTCTTCTTCTATCAGTATCTTCCATGGAATTGGCATTTCTACTCCACTACTAATGTTGCAACTTCTGCTGGGAGGACTGGAAGAACTCTAGTACTGGTACCTTTCATGATGTCTGGAGTACATGTATCATCCCTTTCATATAATTTGGAGTAGAAATCTTTCACTCTTGTCAAAATTTTGCCTCTATTTCTTGTTACAGAACCATCTTCTTTTCTCAGTGCCATAATCTGTTTTCTTCCCTTATTGAGATGTCCCTTTGCTATCTTTAGGCTTTGGTTGTTTTCAATTGCTTTCCTCACTAGTTCACAGTTGAATTTTTTGATGTCTTCAGTGATACTTTTTCGTACTGTCTTGCATAGCTCTATATATTCCACTTTGGAAGTCACATCTTCTTTAGTTGTCCTCATCTCTCTTCTTTTTTGCATCAACATTTTGGTTTTTCCTGATAATTTGTTCACATGCAACTTGTTCTTAGACCCAGCTAATTTTGTTGCTGTTTCCATAAGAGCTTTGGTTACTTTTCTGTTAACTTCAGAAATATCCACTTCTTTCGATGTTAGGCCTTCTAAAGCAGAGAATCTGTTCTTCAGTTCCAACTTGAAGGTATTATGGTGTTTTTTAAGGTTGGTTATGTCAATACATTCTGTTTGTCTTATGAGCTTGCCACGTTCGAGTTTAGTGTTGAGGTGCATTTTACATCTCACCAATCTATGGTCACTACCTGTGTTAAACTTGTTTAGCACACTGCAGTCTTCCATGACAAATTTTTTGATACACATAATAAAATCAATTTCACTTGTCGTCCCATTTGGATGTCTCCATGTCCATTTCCTGTGTGGCTTTTTCTTGAAAAAAGAGTTCATGATGAAAAACCCTTCTGCCTCTGCAAACTCAACGAGAGTATTTCCACGCTGGTTTCTGTTGCCGTGACCGAATTTACCTACTGAAGTTTCATTCTGTTGCCGTTGCCCTATTTTTGCATTGAAATCTCCCATAATTATTTTCAAGTGCTGCTTTATTATTTAGATGACAAATTTCCTCATAAAATTCTTCAATTTCTTCTTCAGGATGACTTGTGGTGGGTGCATAAGTTTGAATAATCTGAGCCTGGTATCTTCTCGAGAGTTGGATAACAAGTCGTGCAGCTCTGTCAGAGGAACTTTCAACTTCTACAACTTTATCCTTCAGTTTCTTGTTTATTATAAATCCAACACCACTAGTTCTGCCAGTATCTGTCCCATGATAGAAGAGATGTCCACTTTTCAGTTCAATGAGATCTTCTCCTTTTCTCCTTACCTCACTTAGCCTGACGATGTCCCACTTGATCCTTTGTAGTTTCTCTTCCAATTCAAGAAGCCTTGAATCAGAAGATAGGGAGCATCCATTATACGTAGCCAAGGTCAGCATCAGATGGCAGCCTAGTCCGGTCCTCCGGGGATTCTTAGCACCCTCTGCCTTCATGTCGCACTGGCCGCTGCCTTGGCCAGGTACATTCCAGCTGCCGGAGACTGAGGGCCAAGATTTAAGTTGTGGAGTCATTTTGGAGGGGTTTGGCCATAACTCACCACGCTGGCCAAGCGAGTTGGTGAGAGTGGGATAGCATTTACTCTAATCCCGATGGTATAGTTATACCGCTATTGGCGTTAGTCAGAGCCCCTTTAGTGGGAACAGGATGCACCATGAGAAGGCGGGGTTGACATTTGTCAAGGAGAGGCTGTGATGTTACGCATCACCTGACCTTACATCCCAGCAGAAGTTGCACATGCAATCAAGAATATGAAGCGGGGAAAGCTCCAGGAGAAGATGGAATTACTGTAGACATCATACAAGAAGCGAGTGGAGAAACCAAAACAGTACTCTCCCAAATTTTCACTCGATGCCTTAATGAAGGGAAGATTCCTGAGTATTGGAACAACGCTACAATGATCCTGCTACATAAAAAAGGTGACATTGAGGATCTCAGGAACTACAGACCTATCAGCCTCCTATCAGTGGTTTATAAAATCTTCACTAAAGTTCTTTCACACCATTTGAAGGTAACACTGGACATGGCTCAACCGAGAGAACAAGCTGGATTCAGGAGTGGCTACAGCACTATAGATCATACCCATGTACTGAGAGAACTAATTGAAAGAGCGAGGGAATATGAACTTCCATTGTGCATGGCTTTTATCGATTATGAAAAAGCCTTTGATTCGGTGAAACCATCAGCAGTTACAATGGCTCTGAAATCGTGCGGTATTGAAGATGCATACATTAATATTATTAATAACATCTATGAAAATGCAAGTGCAAAGATTAGGCTGTTTGAAAATACAACACACACAAAAATTGGAAAGGGAGTGAGACAAGGTGACACCATATCTCCGAAGCTCTTTAATGCCACATTGGAAAATGTCTTTCAATCACTGAACTGGGAAAACAAAGGGATAAAGATTAATGGAGATTATCTAACCCACCTTCATTTTGCTGATGATGTAGTCATTTTTGCACCTACCCCATCACAGCTGCAGAGTATGATCCAGGAACTTGTTGACAAGAGTAAAGAAGTGGGATTAAAAATGAACTTTCAGAAGACAAAAGTGATGTTCAATGCTTTTACAAGAAATGAGGATTTATTAATTGATGGAGAAAAGCTGGAGATAACAGACATGTACGTTTATCTTGGACAGTAGATATCAAGTGAAGGTCACATTGGTGAAGAAATTAATCGGCGTACAAAACTTGCCTGGAGAACTTTTGGAAGAAACGGCATAATTTTCAAGAGCAATATGCCATTATGTCTTAAAAGAAAAGTGTTTGATCAATGCATCCTTCCAGTGCTTACGTATGGTGCAGAGACGTGGACCTTAACTAAAAGAGACATACAAAGGCTGCAGACAGCTCAAAGAAGTATGGAGAGGTGCATGCTTGGTGCAACCAGGAGAGATAAGAAGATGAACTCGTGGATCAGAAAAATGACAAGAGTGGAAGACATCATGATCAGAGTTAAATCCCTGAAATGGCAATGGGCTGGACATACTGCCCGAAGGACAGACCATCGATGGGCAGCCGAAATTTTAGATTGGATTCCAAGGGACAGGAAAAGACCCAGAAGAAGACCACATAGGAGATGGGTGGATGAAATTCGAAAGTATGCAGGAGTGACATGGAGGAGACTGGCACAAGACAGACCGTTGTGGAGGAAACTTGGGGAGACCTTTGTCCAGCAGTGGATTGATAATGGTTGACAATGATGACTAATGATGCAGTTTTTTTTTTTTTTTTTTTTTTTTATGGTTTTTTCAATTATGATTGCTTCAGCGAAACAGATGGTCTTTTCAGTTGGTTGTTTACAGATAATTTCGATATTTTCAAATTCTGGCATGGTGTTATTTTTTATGCAATATTGTACAAGTGCTGTTTCTTCCTCCTTTTTTTCCCAGTTCTTCATATGTTGTGTCAATCTTGTTTTTATTTTGTTTCTTGTGCTTCCTATGTATTTCACTCTATTGTTGTTGGTTGGCTTAATTGGAATGCTATATACTCCTGCACTGTCCAATAGTTTTGTTTTTTCTCTGTTATTGATTATTATATTCTTGTAGTCTTGAAATTTCAATATCTAGATGTTTTTGGCAATCCTTTTTGATTACAGTTGTAACCTGTTTTATGTATTGAAATTTACCACAATATTTTATATTTTGTGGATGTTCATACATGTAAATTACTTTTTTGACATCTGAGGTGGTATATCCAAATTTTTTGGCTGTTGTTATTATCCAATGAAGTTCTTTTTCCTTGAAAAAGTTATTGCTAGAATGTTTTGTGTGTAATCTTTTTCAGTAATGAATACGATTAAAACTAAATATCGTTCAAATTTATCTAACGCTTACCTAAGTAATTTAATCTTGCTTGCTTGTTCACAGGTAAACCCAAACATACAGGAGATTTTAAGGAACATGAAAATTCAAAAGCCGCATTAAAATTTTATAAATACCATTGTGAGTTGCAAAAGTGTTGTTCAATTTAATGTGCACTGAGAACGATAGAATGATAATTAACCTTATGAAACTGAAAATATTTGTGTTTTTATTTAAACCTGATATGGGCCGATTTAGTTACGAGAATGAATGATTCAGTGGCATGCCCAAGATACAAAAGCCTAAAAGTGGCACATGCCATAAAAAGGTTGGCCACCACTGCTCTATTCAGTCCAGACCTTGCATCACCCGACTACCACCTGTTTTGTTTCATGGCCCATTTCCTATAAAGATGACCCTTCACTTTAGTGGTGGATGTGGAACCTGGTATTAGAGAGTTTCTTGTCCTGGAAATCTGCCAAGTGGTACCACAATGGGATCATGGCTCTGGTGGAACGTTGACAAAGTACTAAAGGAGATAACTTCCTGTACTTTGCAGAATGAGGTGGATATGTCTGGCTTTCTTGAATCATTAAATTTTTCAGCTGTACATGGAATGAACTTCTAAGTCAACCTGGTACCTTATTAAGTTGAGAAAATATTGGATCCTTTTCCCAGATTTAATAAAAAATGCTAAACCAACGTATTTTATTGAGAGTGAGAGAGAGAGAGAGAGAGAGAGAGAGAGAGAGAGAGAGAGAGAGAGAGAGAGAGAGAGAGAGAGAGAGAGAGAGAGAGAGAGAGATATATATATATATATATATATATATAATTTGCATTTTCCTTTGACCTCGATTGAGAGGATATTCCTAAATCAACAGATTTTTTTTTATTGGGTGTTTAACAACCACTGTGGGCAACTCAATTGGCTATAAACAGTTGACTTTTCCTAATTTAGGGCCACTGGTTGGTTCTAAGGAAGGGAGAGAACCAGGGCTATAAGACAAACACGACATCCATGCCTCACTGGGATTTGAATCCAGACTCATCTCGGACGAATGGTCATAAGCCAGCACTTAGACCATCATGTCAGCTCACTTTTGTCACTGCCTTACCTTACTCACACTGTTGCTTCTCAAACTTCCTTCCAGGAGACGAGATATTTTCAACTAACTAGAGCATCTGAACAGATAACTCACTGTACTGAACAGCACCACAAAATAAAATACTGTACACTAACAACATGGGCAGAACCAAAACTGTTAGATTTAGTTTCTCTAAAATTCTAAGTACTTGGCATTACTCAGAATAACGTACATAGCATGTGAAGTACTTATAATCTTAATACACCATAAGTTAAAATAAAATACTTACTTTCTCTAAGACAATATGAAGGTGATGATATTCGACGTCTAGAGACAGGAGAATGGACGCTAGCGTAGCTACGACGATACTTCTGGTAGGTAGAAGCACTTTTGGCACTATTCATAAGGTACTTGCACTCTACAGAATGAAATAAAATGTCATATTTCTACTAGCACATATTTGTTTAAAACTACATAACAGCACATTTTTTTAAGAAACAAGATTGAAGAACTACAGGACAAAAACTTTTTACAGAGAATATTTATTATCTGTATTCTATTAAAGTTATAGCCAAATAACCAGAAAAAGGAAGCACAACTTGCTTAGGTTGATATGAAGTAGCTTTCCTTCATTTGAATGTAGCCAATGAACATGAGTGTTCAGAGAGCCAATCAGATGTCATCTTTTTTTGGCAATGAGCCAATCAGGTCACAGTAGGATTGAGCTATTGATGTCATGTATTGTAGCTGAGAGGAGAACATTTGTCAGTGTGTTATGTGATTGCTATCAAGTTTGTGTGTGTTTTTTTGTTGTATGACATCTAAAAGTGTGGGCAGAATTTGCGTGATTAATGGGAATATACAGTAAATGGGCAAAAATACATTTATGAAATACTTGAGCCCAAACTGAAGCCTTCCACACGTGACCTTTTCCAAGATAATGAAGCATTTCTATTTCAACAGGATTCAGCTCCATGTCATGATGCTGCTGTGTGCAAAAAGTGGTTTCAAGATAATTATATTCCACTGCTGGAATGGCTTAGGATTAGCCCAGACCTTAACCCCATCGAAAATCTATGGAGCCGACTAAAGAAACTTGTTAGTCAGAAGCAACACAGTAATAAAACCCAATTAATAGAAGCAATAATTCAATTTTGGTTTCACATTATAACAGCTGCAAAACTAAAAAACTTGGTTCACTCCATGGGAAGGCGTTGTAAAGCCATAATTAACGCTAAAGGTCACCCAACTAAGTATTAACTGACATGGTGAGAATTTTTGTATATCTCATTTTTTTTTTATATGTTTCACTTTTCTTTTTTATAACTGCTGTTCTAATACAAAAGCCTTCATAAAAGTTATTGCATTACATTCTTGATGAAATTATCTTTCCATTGATATATAATTTTATGGTATTACTCCAAAAGAATGGTGTTGTGAGCCATCAAACCTCAAAAATACACTATTTCCAAAAGGTTTCCACAATTTTGGCCACTACTGTACTGTCATAATAATTAAAAAAACAAAACAAAACTTGCACGACTCCCTTTCCACCAACATTAAAATTTCCATGAATGTAGCAAAAATTAGTAGGCTCTTAGAAATATTAGAAGCCAGGGACCCTGGCTACCTCAGTTAGCAATGGCATATATAATATGGATGGACCATTTGTTCACAACAAATGACTTCACAGCAAATGGTTCATTTTCACTGTTGTGAATGATCATTTAATCAGCCATTTCGATGACACATACTGAAAAGTTGCACCACGTTTAATTTTATTCTGCCCGCATGAGTTCAGAACCGAATTCCCATTAAGAAAAGTAATGTCGAGAATTAATCAATCGTTATGTGGGTGAGCAATGAACAGTTGGTTAGAAAATAATGGTGAAACTTAAGAATGGGAATGACACATGAATGCCACTGTTTCAATAGTGTGTTTGCAAAAAGCTCCCTTGAATGGTGAAAACTAAGCTCCTGCTCTACTGGGCAGATGGCCAATTTTCGCTTTGGAGCAAAGAATGATTTGCTCTGAGTGAGTGTAGCGAGACAACTAGGTGTGAAAAGTAAATGACCGTTTAATTGAATGATCATTCCTGAATGATTAACTCTCACAGAGTTTACTTATGCCACCACTAATATATACTGGCTTGATATCAGAAGAAAACTGTAAGCCATATGTAGTATAAGCTAGCTAATCCACACCAGCTCAGACACATGCAGTTTAACTGCTAAAGTTTACTGGTGAACCAAATATGTGCAAACATCGTGTGTGTGTGTGTGTGTGTGTGTGTGTGTGTGTGTGTGTGTGTGTGTGGAGGGGGGGGATTACTGCCAATTCAAAATTCTTAAAAGTACTTTCATTCTAAGTAAAGCAAATTAAAGAGTTTTCAGTTTGCATATCACACAGCAAATTGAAAAAAAAAAAAAAGGAGTAGTGAACAGGTGTGGAACTAAAAACCACCCCCGCCCATCCCTCTTTCAACATAACTAAACCCTTCCTTCCTGGAATACCTTTGTGGTTACTAATGATAACTTTCCACATGCACCCCCCCCCCTCAACCTTTTCCCAAGCTATAAAACTTTACCTTCAGAATCCAAGTCAAAATCGTCATGCGAATACTTTTCAGGTCCGTAGGCTATAAATACATCTTCTTCACCAAAGAAGTCTGCCAGATTTGCAACCTATAAAAATACAACAATTTCATTCTAAATATTTCTGATGAATTCACATATGTATGTAGCTATTCAATATGCCAGTACATATAAAAAAATTAAGCATACTCACTTTTAAATTTTCATGCAAAAATACATATACAGCATAAAAATACATGAAAAAGAGTTCTTTGCTACCAAGCTAATTTGGGAAAGTTAATTTTGAAACAAAAAGTCATAGTAAATACGTATGTTATGTAGTTTTTGCAAGTTACAAAAAATGTAATTAAATCATGATTACTATATCTGGTGAAATTATAGCCATAAGGAATGCAGGTAGTGGTGTAGTGTTAATTGAAAAAGTACAGGGACGCATGGTGCCTTTATGTCTTCAATACCTTTCCCCTCTTACTCAACTCCCCATTCCACCTCTCCCCTTTTTACTTTCTTATATTTATAGTACAAGAAAGTAGTGATCGGTCAAAATCAGACTTCTGGTTTTATATATTTTGGGATTCAAGGAACAAGGTTTCACTGTTTTTAAAACATTAAAATGTTGGGGTCCAAATTGAGCCTCTTTTATAGTACAAAAACAAATTTGTTCCGTATTATCTAGTAAGATGTCATTGGAAGCCAAAATTAATTTAGAGTGGTTGGTGAAAGCCATTTATTACTAGGAGTTATAGTTAGAGATATTTGGAGAGGGGAAGTTTGAGCACAGCACAGACAACTCACTCTATAGTCCTCCTGAAAATAAGCAGTAGAACAGCCTGAAGATTTAATTGCTTCAACAGACCCCCCCCATGTAAAACAGGCCTATAGCTCCAGAGAGAGAAATAATCCCAGCGTAATTAAGGGACACTCATAACTGGACTAAATTCACCGAGACTGTACACAACTAGACTCCTTAATAATGACTAGATTAATTAAATTCCCAATCACAATAATTTTCACAGTGCAATATCCCCACCTCAACGTTCTTAACAGTAGAAAAAGGAGTTTCGAGGGATTGCCAAGTAAGAATGGATTTAGAGGCTAACTCTACTTTCAAACAAACATGAGAACATTAATTCTACTAACTGTGCAATTTTTCTGTCGGATTTTTTTTATTGAAAAAGAAATATAAGACATTCGCATGAGGAAATAAATCATGCTGTACAGGGTTTACCGGAACGCATTCCAGCTAGGAAAAAAAAAGTACCAGAACACCATTCCTGCCCCCCGCTACACCACAGAATACAATGTAAAGGTGAGGATTATTGCACCTCGTTACCAAATTGCTGCTTCAATTATCACAAATTTTCCATTTAAGCTTTTTTCTGAATATTGCAATATCACATTTTTTTCATTTCATAATGAAAATAAATCAATGTACACATTCCTAGATTAGAAAGACTCACAAGTAAGATTCTCTTACAGTTTGATCATATGACCTTGTAAAAAGCGAGCCAACTATTCAGTGATATTTTCCAAAAGGGTGAAAACAACATTATAGAAACCTGTTTAAAAAAAATTGCAGAAGAACCTTTGGTTATGATCAGCATGTGTTTTGGAATAAAAATTTAGCAGGATGTGGCATTATTGCTGGTCCTGCATGTCCTTTAGTTGAACTATATTGTTAACAAGAGCCTGAGATGGTATCTCAACAAATTTGGGAAAAGAGGAATAACTATCAGTCAGTTCTAAATTTTTCTGACCAGCAATCTGTTTTCATCACCATTAAATCATTTTTTCGAACTTACCCGAAAGCATCTTCCTATTGTTACACTCACCATCTAATACTCATTCATTTTATCCTGGTTTGTTTTCCATTCTGCATTTCTACAGCATCTTGTGTTATCAGTGTTTACATAACTTTTACACCATAAATTTCACTAAATTGTGCGTTTTACACAGGAATAAAGGAAATTACTTACAGACAAATTTTCAGGTAGCACACCTACCCTTCCTCAGAACTACACTAAGGGTGTTACAGAAACCCCTTCCTCAGGAACACACTAGGGGTGCCACCCAAAAATTAGACTAAGTAATTTCCTTTATTCCTGTGTAAAACCCATAATTTAGTGAAATTTATAGGGTATCAAGTCCAGGAATAACCATCAATTATAACTTTTATGTTTTACTTTATATTTACAAACATTGCTTTTTGTTATATTTACCTAGTTTTTTCCATTTGTAGTAAAATTATGTCAAAAACCTGAAGTGAGTTTCTTGAAGGATCACAAGACTTTCATATAATGAAGATGTGAGAAAGTAAAAATTATTAACTATTATTAGAGTGCTAGAGTGAAACTTTTAACTCTTAATTTCAAATCTCGTCCTCCAAGATATGAAGAGTTTGCTCCAGCAATGTCAGGGACAATGCCAAATAGTGCACAGTGCACCATGCATTGCACCATCTGTGTTACAATAGCAGACCTGTCTGTACACCACTGCTGTTTGCAGGAAGTAAGATAACACTTTCGGTACTCCTGTGGAATCAGGAGTACCGAAAGTGTGCCCTAAATGATTGAAAAAGGGACATGTGATCCAACATATGTTTTCACTGCACTGTGCCAATGGAAGGGAGAGAATTTGGAAACAACAGCATGAGAGCATGGACCTATATTGAAGAATATGCAATACAGTGAGTGGGCCATGCTTTCATAAGACTTGATGACCTTTGATTTGAATGGACCACACATTTGAATGCTCAAGCAAACTTAATCATTGCTGATTAAGTTCATCTAACCATACACGCCAATTTTTCAGAAAACCAATGGAGGCTCGAGTTCTGAATGTGAAGTGCACACGTACGCACGCACGCACACACACAGAGAAAGAGTGATCATCTGCATTCCTTGCTGCAACATTTGGGCAATACGACAACTGCTGTGTCTGAACATAATGCTCTCATTAATTGAGCAAAAGTAGATACCCACTGGTTTAATGAACATGCCCCTGGAGTGACTTTGTATGCTCTGGCCACAGTTTTTTTGTCATTTTCTTGTAGGACTTCTGTCCACAGTGAGTATTAGGTCCCGGCCACCTACAGCGAGATCGCCTTTTGGGCAGGACACAGAAACGGAAGGAATGGAAGCAAGTCTAGCGACTTTGACAGAACAGTTTGTAATGAGATTAGAGTACAGTAGATGGCGCCACCGTACATGTACGATGTTGCACACAGAGGGGTGTGAGCATTTCAGGGGGGCATAGGAAAGGATACCCATTTAACCAGTGAGTCCTGCCTGGGGGGCCGTCACTTAATGTGCTTGTCCGATGCACGTCAGATATTCAGCGAGTGTTAGTAAATCACACCATCTCTGAAAGATCAGCCCAGGTTCGAACCTGAGGACCTTGCATTGATAGTCTGACTCGCTAACCACTAAGCCATCCATGGCTGTATGCTCTGGCCATTGCAATCTTTGGACCTAAATACAACTGAACATGTATGGGGACATTTTGAAATGACAATCATGCCAGTAGAGTGTAGGGATCTAGACATTGGCTAACTATGCCACATTGAATATAAGCCATAATTCCTTCCCATGGCAGTCCAAACTCTTATTGTCTTTCCCGAGGTGTTTCTATTTTTTTTCAGTCCATTACCTCTATATAAATGTAGTGTTTCTGAAAAGCTTTTTTTTTTTAATGACATTATTTCTATCTTTTCCTTTATTACTCTTAATGTAAGATTCTAAAACTGGATTTCAGAAATACTTCGTTAACATGAGCACTTTATATTCTCTTGGCAGTTTATCTCAAATATATGACCCCCCCCCCCCCAATGGACACCACGAGATTTAAATATAAGCTGTGTTTACAACATGCACTGCCGTTGCAATAAATAATTTTTTACATGCATACTTCAAAGAAAATTAGTGCTATCCCACTAAAATTCAAGAACAGACAATTCAAGTGGCCTTTGGGGGGATTGAAGGAGTGCCTGAGCCCCAGATGCACCTACGCAGTCAGTGCATATGCATCTAACTATGGTCACCCTCTACCTCAGTGGTGATGAATATTTCCAGCATGACGAGACATCACTAATGCCCACGTGGTCTCAAGGTTATGAGGATTTTCCCTGCTTCACTGGCTACCTCAGTTCTCAATCCCATGAAACCAAGGGTGGTTGCAGAAGGGAATCTCAGGGGCATGTAAAAGGGGACGAAAAAAAACTATTTTTACACCTTATTAAAAATACACATAAAAAAAACACATTTGTCTGTCTAATTTTGGTACTGTTAAAGCTTGTAAAATAATCCAAATAGTTCTTGAAACTCTTGATGTTGCCTTTTTCTGAAAGAAATCTATCACCGCTCAAGTGTCAAGCCAATGCGAAGCAGGAAGAAAAGCAGATTCTTTCCAGAATCTCCCAAAGAATGCATTACTGAAAAGAATGCATTACTTGCTTGAACATCAACAAATGTCTACTAACAGTATTAGCTGTTATTCCCATTACAAAAGTGATGCCTGAGATCTTAGCTATATTTTTTTTAAAGGCTGAAAACATCTATAAATCACAATGGTCCAGCATCATCTTACAGGACTAGGGTTAATCAATTAAATATTGCCCTAAAAATACTGATGATATTTTGGAGAGATTTGCTCAAATGCACCCAAGAAGACTCAATTTTGTGTTACACAAAAGTGAGTCTCCTTTTAACACTTTTTAATAGGAATGGAACATACATTCTCTTCTCTTTTAAAAAGGATATCCAATAAATTCGTGCACTTAAAATGACTCTAGAATAGGCCCAATTAAAATACTCACATAATCACGCAATTCACTCTCTTGGGGAAAAGAAAAATGTAAAATCGATAGTACGTATATTGAACATCTGCCAACCCACCCCCTCCCCTCTCTGCCCATGACACCAAGGTAAGATATCCTGACATTCGATGAAACTGATAATGGTATTAAGGTACCCCCCCCTTTCAAATTTCTGCAACTGCCACTGCATGAAGCATTTGTGGGATGCATTTAAAATGGACATCAGATGTCTTAATTTAATACCAACTGATTTGCACAAGCTTGAGGATACAATTCAACAGACATGGCCCAATATTTCAGTAAAATGTTTTAAAAACTTAAACCAAAGTAAATGTTCTGAAGGTCAAAGGTGGTCCTAATATGCTGTCTACTCATTGTATCTGTATACCCTGGAAATATTGTCCCATTACTTTCTAATATAGCCACCTGTAATTTCATACAGGCAGGTTTCCAACCGTGGAATAGTTTAGGGTGTGTTTCCATGGGCTTCCTTGGGGCCTGTTGTACCCATTGAGACCTCCATCATTGTCACCAAGTATGTGAACAACCTCACCAACCACCTACACCCATTCATAGAGATTCTCTTTCTGTGTCCTGATGTAATCTTTCAAAAGGACAGCACCACACAGCATACTTCTTGAGTGGTAACCAATTGTCTCCAGGAACATTCAAGCGAGTTTACCACACTTGAATGGCACTTTTGATCACCCGACCTCAATTCCATTGAGAATTTAAGGGATGAATCTGAAAGATATCTTCGAGCCCGCCAATCCCCATCAGCAGCTTTAGATGCTTTATGACAGGTGATCATTGCTTCATTCAACAGCTACAGTCCTTGTGAGGGCAAAAGTGTTGCAACAAGTCATCAGGTAGGTGTATATAATAACTTGTCCATTCAGTTTACATTGTTATGTGTATGTACGTTTTATCTATTAGGCGTATGCAAAAGTTCCTGCCACCCTCGTTAGCGGGTGCTATAGGGGTATAATTGGCCGGCGACCTGTGCTGTCAGTTCGTACATGAAGCCAAGCATGGTGGTCAATAAAGTTCATTTGTGGCACTGTTTGTTATTCATCTTTAATTTAGGAAAAAGTGTGAACGGTTCAATATGTCAGGAGTATGGCGAAATGGTTATGGGTGAGTGGACGTGTTGAGAATGGTTTGCCAGGTTTAAGAAAGGTGGTCTAACTTTGGAAGACAAGCCACATGCAGGTAGACAGCAGGAACTCACAGGCCAGTAGCTGGAATTGCTGTTGCAAGAAGATGCCACACAATCGAACATGCAACTGGCGAAACATTTCAAAGTGGCTCAATCAACAGTGGTACGGCATCTACAGGCCTTGGGGAAGATCCAGAAGATCGGCAAGTGGGTTCCGCATACTTAATAGTTAACAATTGGGCATCCGTATGTTGTTGCTGAAGAAGTTTCAAGGGAAGAATTTCTTGTGGAAGGTTGTCACAGAGGATGAAAAATGGGTCTACTGCAACACCACCATACTCTAACAATCCTAGGTCAACCCAGGCCAGCCATTAACATCTACTGCAAAACAGGATATCCATGGGGAAAAGGTGCTGTTGTGGGTGTGTGTGGTCGGATATGCATGGAGTGCTGTATTTTGAACTGTTGAAACCGGGCGATGCAATCACTGCACAATGATATAGTGATCAGTCGGTGAAACTGAATGCCACAATCAGCAAAAACGCGCATGGACAGGTAAAGGAAGCCGCCTAGTCATCCTGTTACACGATAATGCTAGACCAATATGTTGGTGCCACTCCAAAATTAACCCTTGAACAGTAACACTGGGAGATTTTATTGCAAGCAGCTTACTCCCCGGAAATGGCACACTCAGACTTTCATCTGTTTCATTCTATGCAACATGCCCTAGCCCAACAGCAGTTCACCACAGTTCCAGAAGTGGAATATTTGGTCACTGCGTTTTTCAGCTCAAAACCAGAGTCCTAATACAGGGGCATTCATTTGTTGCCTGAAAAATGGCATAAAGGTCATCGATGCTAATGGCCAATATTTCGCTGAATAAATGTGTACTGGTTTCCTGATTGTTCCTGTCTCCTTTCAGCTTAAAATGGCAGAAACTTTTGCATACCCCTAATACAATTTCAACACATGAAGACTATTTTTATTTCACTGCCTGCTATATTTCCAGAGCTCTCTTAAACCAATGAGCCACGAGTTCTGACTTTTTTGAAGTTTCCTCTTCCATTTACATGACATTCCCCCAGACTGTAAAACCATTAAAACTAATACTATGGTGATGGTTTCATAGTGAAATACAGTACAGTATTGCTTTGGAAACAAGCTTTGTGGCTAAATCGACAATTTAGATACTCAAGTTCAAACACAATTTCACACTTTATTAACCACTTAAGATCCCAAGGAAAATTGAAAAACCCGGTAAAAAAGCGCAATTGTTTATTGCAAGGTATAAGTAGCTCTATTCCAGACACTGAACGTACGTGAAACATGTTTTCAGAAAATTAATAGTGAGCAACATTACACTGTGAAAAACAAACACGACGAAATCCAGATCCGTAATATTATGGGCATCGTTCTGGTAGTTATAAAACAAAAAACGAAAATACACATTGTGTGGAACGAAATGAAAGGGCAATTATTTCAAAAGACGATATGTGTGCGATATATGTGAAAACATGGCGCCACACAGAGTCCGACATCGCATCCGGGCATTGGTATCGGGACTCTCGTCTGACCTGTTTCCCTTTGCCATCTCTTTTCTTCACACAAACTACACAAATACGAGTAGCATTTGATTTTTTAGAGGTTGATGGTACATAATCGCATAATCAGGGAAGTGACGTTCCACCACACGAAGGGAATTTGGGACTGACAGTCATCAACCTTTCAAAGTTGGATGTTCCGTTCCATAAGTTTCAATCATTTTGTCTACAACTTCCATACGATACTCCAAAAGCAAAAATATGGTGCCACAGTTGCCATACAACTGTGGCTTTTTTACCGGGTTTTTCCATACAACTGTGGTTTCATAACGGCTTAAATTCACATTGGACTACCTCACATCGGTGGGCCCGTAATTTTACGTACCTGGACGCTAAGTGGTTAAAAATTCCATTAATACAGCAAATATGCTGTTTAAATGCTAGAAGCCTATATTTTCTAATTATTTCTGCTCTTCATTTTCCCCACATTTTATCCTGCCACCATCGATCCTGCCCTTGTTTTTAACTAAAACCCAAAATTATGAAATTAGTCACTCAAGATCCTACAGAATTCAGAAAGCTCTTCAATGGCTTTTAGCACTTGGTTGAATAAAAAGTTCATTTCCCAAATATACATTTTGTGTGAAGAACATTCTTAAAAACATATTACTCTATTTCCTTTACACGTTTTTGCTTTCTATGGTACTTGAACAAACAAGCACAAAGGTGCACCAAGGATTTTGAAGGGCAAGGGATGGTCTATAAAATATTGCCTTTGATTTCAATAAATACACGGTCTACTCATCACCCTAGTGTAAGATACTGACCAGCAAAATTACGACTGTACACTTATAGTACTTCATCAGGCCTCCTTGGGTCAGTGATTACAGGAGGAGCTTGATGCAGCATGCATTTGAGACGATTTGAAATTTCCAGGACGACTTTCCGGGACAACAAGCTACTCTTACACCAGACACCACGTTAGCGTTATGTTGTTTGTACGTCCAAGGCTGACTAGAAAAGATGACAATTTCAGTGTCGCACCCACGGGGAGGATAGATGCCCCCCGCCCCCTTAGGCCGACAGAGCGGAAAATCACTACGTCAAAGTTTGAAACAAAAATCACGATACACGATCTACATATACACTGGTGTGCAAAAATTAAGGACGAAGAGGAGAAATTAGCATAACAGCGGAACGAGCAGGCAGAACGGACCGAAAGACCACTCAGGAGATAGACTAGGGTTCGGTACGGTAGGGCATGCGCATATATGCATCATGACATGGGGGGGGGGTCGGAAGGGTATAAAGCATACGGGCGGTGTACGCTCAGCAATTCGAGGCCGCTGGTGGTAGCAGAGTGGGCAACGTTCGTGACTGCCACGGTAAGGGCCTCAGGTTCGATCCCAGCCAGGTACGAACGCTCGATCCGCTAAATATCCGCCGTGCGTCGGATGGGCACGTTGAGCCGTCGGACCCCGGGTACAGGCCCCCGGTAATAAATAAGGGCGTCTTCCTCCCACTTTCTATTTCGCTTCCGTGTCACTTTCCTATCGGGCAATCTAGCCGAGTGTCTGACCTGGGGTCAGACACTCCCTTCCTAAAATCCTCTACATATGATTTGATCTGATCAGCAATTCGGTGAAAGCTATTGCACGGTGTACATCGGTTTGAACGGCGTCGAGTTGCTGCCACCGTGTGATATGGCCAACAGGCAATCCAGTAGACGATATTTGGATGACTTTACCCGAGGTCGCGTCATTGGGAAGTTGGAAGAAGGTCGAAGTGTGACTAGTGTGTCCGATGAGTTCGGGATCGCTCACGGCATGGTTTCACGAGCTTGGAGAGCATTTCAAACGACAGGAACAGCTGTCCGAGAGTTTAGCAGCGGTCGTCCACGAGCAACCACGACGGCGGACGACCGGTATATTGTCCTACAGGTGAGAAGAGACAGACAGCGGGAGAATTTGCAAGGCACATGCAACAGACTACTGGACGTCCGTTATCACGTTTTACCGTGGCCAGGAGGCTGCACAAAGGTGGTCTATTTGCACGACGACCAGTACGGTGTGTTTCTGCGGTTCCTGTGGTGCCAGGAACACAAGAACTGGACACTTCAGCAATGGGGTAGAGTTCTCTTTACGGATGAGAGCCGATTTAGTCTGACGAGCGATTCTGGACGTATACACATCTGGAGAGAGCAGGGAACACGCAATCACACCTCCAACATCATCGAAAGGGACCGGTTTGGAGGTGGCGGAGTTCTAGTTTGGAACGGTATCATGCTTAGTAGCCGTACTGACCTCCACATCTTCCAAGGAGGTTCAGTCACTGGTGTCCGCTATTGTACCGAGGTTATCTAGCCTCACGTGTGTATGTTTAGAGTTGCTGTGCGTCCTGAGTTCCTCTTCATGGACGACAACGCTACACCTAATCGTATAGTGGCTGTTGGAGAGTGAAGATATTCAACGCATGGATTGGCCCGCAAGGTACGGACCTAAATCCAATCGAACACGTGTGGGACCTTCTCGGGAGACGCTTGGCAGCACATCACCAGCCGCCAGCAACGATTCCGCAGCTGCGATTGGCGCTACAAGAGGAATGGGCAGCGATGCCTCAACAGCTCCTTGACAACTTCGTCCTCAGCATGGACAGACGTTGTAAATCCTGCAACGCAGTCAGGGATGATCATATACCCTACTAAAGACTGGATTTTTCTTGGCAGCCACCTGTCACATGGACGTTTCTGTCTTCTGTCCAGTTGTGCTCGAGGCTACCTTTTCAATAAAGTGCCTTTGTATCTTTTGGGTTCCTTGTTTGCACGGTTTTGCTCACTTGTCCCATATTCTTACAACTTTGGGATCTTATGGTATGATCTGAGTCGATGTGGAGCACTTCTGCACGACGTTACATTCGAAAAACCGTCTCAGCCTTAATTTTTGCACACCAGTGTACTTCTTAATCAGGTACCGTATAATTATAACATACAATAATTATAAGGGAGTAGTTCTGTTAAATAAGTTTTAGAAAATCTAACTAAGAAAAGGATTTCTTCTACTGCTTCTAATCATTTAACTTTCTTGTACTGTCACATTACTAGTAACTGGATAAAAATAAATGTACATAAGTCAACCTCCTTAATTGCTATGGCACCTGACTAGTTTTTCCGGTAAATCTAGGGGATCACCCCCACCCTGGGAAAATTCTGTGCACCCCCCCCCCCCGGGAAAATTCTGGATGCGCTACTGATTATTTCCAACGTCAAACACGACACCGACGTAACACTTCGTGTAACATAAGGAGTGACGTCACAAACGAAGGGAACTCATGTCTCTAATGTCATGGTCTTGTATTTTCTAGACGGCCTTGGTACGTCTGCCTGTTTATGATATAAATATCTAGGTTCTCTGGAACTGTTCTAGACAGATTTGAAATTTTCTGGTTGGCTTTTAAGAAACAGAAATAATTGTCACCATGTTTGAACTTTGTGTTTCTGTCCAATGGTTTCGAATACTTGGAAACTTCTGGACGGCCATTATAGACCTGATATAACTCTCAACCCATGTACGCACTTTGTTCATACATCTGTACGTATGTCTCTCTCTGCCCATGCGCTTCGATTAGTATCTATCGTTTCAGTTGGAGGTTGTCATGTTCATAAAGCGCAATAATCAAATTACTTTTTTTTTTTTTTTAACAGCACAAAATCAAGTCTTTTTGGTATGTTCCTTATTTCGTCCAATACTTCATAAAACACACCTTCACACTTAGTGTTACTATTATTATTTCAATGTGGTCCCAACAGGTTTGAACTCCCCTATCCCCGGTCGATGCACATCATATTAGGAGGTGCGGGACTAATAAATTATTGAAAAATACGCTTCAAATTCGAGAACTGGACAGGAAAACCAAGTGCCACGAGTGGTGTAAACCATGTTGAACATATCAAACTAACGACTGCTAAAAATACATACAACGTAGTTGCTTTCATATTTGAATTAAAACTAAACTTATTTAATTAATTCAGATAAAAAATTTGTTTTTGATGATAAATAATAGAGCATTCACTTTTTTCGTTCAGATTGATATGTTTTTCAATAATAGAGCTACTACAGTGAATTCAGTAGTAGCTCTATTATTGATCACCAAAAACAAATATCCAGATTCCACATCTATCTTTCGTCACTCACACAAAGCAATTATCACTGTTTATGTATTATTAAAGCAAAATGGGGAAAAAATGCAATTATGCGTTCGCGGAGCGGGAAGGAAAAGCAAGCAAGGGAAAACCCAGCCACAATTCAAAATTTATCAACGAGTTTGGTTAGAGCCTGCAGACAACGCACGCAACTCAATCAGCGCCAACAGAAGCGGTGATCAAGCTAGCCGGTGTACACACAGCAAACACTGTTCGAAGCCTGGTTGCTACTGTTCTCCAGTGACTCACCATATTCTTTTCCTGTCACATACGTTTTACCTGACCCTCCCCCTCCCTCAAACACCCTCGGCACTTTCCTCCTTTTCCTGGCCTACTACTACTGTTTCTCTGGCGTATCGTAGCAGACGCCTCCACGACACACTTTCTCTCTTCCACCCACCGAGTGCCGGATATAATTATTCTGCAGGGAACAATCAGGTTAGGAAGCCGGAGTTGCTCCTTTTGAATACATGAACGAATCCAGTTTTTGATATTCTTTGCCGCTTTCCCAGCAGCCTCATGCATTTCATTTCCTGTCCCTGCATCAAGTTGTAATGGGATTGGGAATTCTAAGTTAAGATACGGTGCTGACGATGCGAAATTGAAAATCAAATAACTGGTAGCGCATCCAGAATTTTAGTCAGGGATGGATCCCATTTATTACTTTTTTTTCATATGAATTCAAAATTGTTACCAATATGCAATATTCCCTCTAAGCGACCATGGAGACAATGCGCGTCTTACCCTATATGAGCTGGGCAGGCATCAAAACCACTTGGGCAAAAAACTTTATTTTCCCAGCTTCTCTTAATAATGCAGTAGAAGTTGGACCTTAGATTGAAACCCTTATTTTTTTCTAATCCCCCCATTTTTATCACAGTTTTTCCGCATTTGATTTTAAATAGAAAAAACTTAAAAACATGTCATTAATTAAAAATTTTATTTTATAAAAAGTGAGAAGCTCAAACTTACTTCTGGAATAAAAACACTGGAACTTAGGAAAAGCATGTTTACGCGTAATACACAGTTTCTTTGCATATCAAAATACAAAAAAAAAAAAAAAGAATAAGAAACAAAATAAGAACTAAATGCAAAATAATTAGTTCAAACAGAACAAGTGCAAAATCGTTCTGATCTGACAGTCTTTCTTTCAAGGAATAAATCGCCCCTTTTACCAGCGGCTTACAGTTTAACTGATCGGAATGCTTTTCCCCCCATCAACTAGCATGGGTGTATTAGTTAGTACAATGAACTTGGTTACAGTTTGCCGTGATTGGCTGGCGCTGATGTGTTATTTTGAGAAGACTCAATATCTGCCTCTTTCTCGGCGTGGGAAAAATCACTAGTCCGCATTCTCGCGTTCACTATCTGCTCGCATTCACTTTGCAAGAAGCCTTTGAGAATGAAGAGGACAATGAGACGAACTCAGAAGGGGGCAAAAGTCATTAAAGAAAAGTGCTGTTTTGACTTTTGAGAGCCCGAATTTTATTTATTTATTATTATTATTGCAGGTAATTGATTTTCGATTACTGAAAAATTAATTAGGAATTTGGGAATTTTAATCTAAAATGCTTACTGCGCGGAGGAAGTTAATTCGCTGCGCAGATGGACACTGGCACATATGCGCCGACTACAAGGGGCAAGGTGAGCCTTGCCCTTCCAATAATTTTACTGGGGGGGGGGCAGTGCCCATCCAATATTTTTGGTTCTCTTTAATTTAAATAATCGCTTCAGCATCATAAGGTGGGACAAGCTCCATCCACCTTATGAGGCTAAAGCAATTTATTTCCAAAAAAAAAATTATAAATAACAAAATAAGTAAAAACATTTTTCCCATTCTCAGCATTGCTCATTTGATAAGAAACTGGATTGCCAGCCCCGTATTGTGTTTGATATGTTATCGTGATATGTGGTAAATGATTAAAACAATTATCAAAAATAAAATAAATAAAATACAGAAACGTATATCAGGGACGTATTTAGAGGGGGACCAAGGCCCCCTTCGAAAATGTTTAAGTTCTTTGTTAAAATGCGACTTACATTAGAAAAAATTACTTAATTTAAGGGAAATACATAAAACTTGCAGTAAAAAACAATGCTTTAATTTTTTTTTCTTCTATTTTTCATTAACTTTTAAATTGTCCTGATGGATTTCAAAAACTTCCTGTTTCGGTCGGCCCTTGCGAAAAAAAGAAATCTGTATACGCTCCTGCGCATAATCTCTAGCGCATTTATTTATTTATCTATTTATTTTTTGCGCTACTTGTTCTTTGTTTGAGTAACCCAGCTAATTTCTCATTTTTTTTTACTAAACTTTGGAAATAAAATCGTTCTGGATATTTCTATGAAATTACAGGCTACATGTTTTTTTAAATATTAATACACCCCCCCCCAATTTTTCCCCTCCTGACAATGGAAATGACATGCCCCTCCCACGTCTGATCTCTTCACGCCTGACCCCCCCCCCCCCCCGCACACCATGATTTGGAGAAGTCGACGCCCCTACGACTGGCAATATGATGTGTGAAAGCAAACATGTGTAGATTTGCGACTTTCTAACCTCTTGACGCAAGGTTGAAAAGACATCTGTCTGCTGATTAAGTTTACCGATATTCGATACCTAAAAAATCTTACTTCAAACTGGAACCAAGTTTTTTGCATAATCCTGACAAAATTAATGTTTTGCTTACTAAAAGTTAGGTGGGCAATATAAAAAAGCAAAAGTTAAAGGAAATCCTGTTCTACTTCCCTCCATGTGAAATTTATCAGGTATTCAGTAACTCATGATCCGTACAATTAAATAAATCCCTGTATGATGCTTTATCCTTGTATGATACATTTATGCAGAATATTTACGGTATGTTTTAATAAATCCGTTACTGAATGCAACAAATTAAAAACCAACACAAAAATCGATGGGGCTGAAGTGAATTCGCCCGCTCAGTTTAAAAGCACGAATGTCCTATCTTGTGTAGAAGATAAGATCGTGAATAAAAATTGCAGCGCTCGGAATTTGTAGTCCGGGGTTTCTTGGGTCCACAAATTTCCTGCTCTACCAGTCTTCAGTTTCCGCAGCTCCTTTCTACACCCAACTTCGCATTTTCGTGGCATTTTGATGTTTTCTCCCACTAATTCTACAAATCTGCGAAAAAAAAAAAAAATTAAAATTGTTGCTTTAGGTAGTAGTGGTTCCACTACCCACCTTTCTTATCTATGGAACATAAATGATATACGTAAGTGACGTGCAAGATCACCGGATTTGGCGGGATCATTTAAAAGTATTTAAGCAGAGCAATAATAATAATAATAAAGTACAGTTAACATTATCATCTGCTCTTACTGTTAATAGTTGCAATTGTAATTTTTTCAATTCATACGACTGGTCCACCATGTTAATATTAATTACATACCAAAATCAAGCACCTTTAATTCAGAAGGATTGAAAACGAAAGCAGAAGTATACTCGCGGCGCAGAGCACAAAAATGACCATCCACTTCGGCTCGATGTCACGAACTGTCATTAATCCGCTGGCCCCACCACTTATAATTGTCACTAAATGTCCTCAGTGCGCTATCAAACGATATTAGCGCCGTTGCCACGCCCCCGACAACCCCGGTGTTAATGCGAGTTGAAATCGGTCACACAATTACGTCGCGTCCACCGCTAATCTGTATCGTACAGTAAGACGTAGTTCCACATGCAAAAAAAAAAAAAAAAAATGAATAGCTTTCAAGATAACTTTTTGAATAACGTTTGTGTCACATCATTACATAATCTATTAAGTGTTCATTTTCAGTTGTATCGGCACCTTTTTTGCAAACCGTCCAATACCTTTCCAGCACTTTGATATGACCACCCCTAGGGTGTGTGGAGCCTTGGACGAATATTTTCTGCGGGGCCATGTCTATATAAGCAATTTAATTAAAATATATATTACGAGAGTCATAGGCTTTATGAGGTATACTGATCTATGGATGAAGATTTAGGCTAATTAGTAGAGAACAGGTACTCGCGTATTTGTTTATTGTCCAATCAGTGCTCACGTGAACTCTTTCGGCCGTAACCACTGCATCATCCCTAGAATGTCATCTCTTTCAATGCTGAACCCTGGTCTCCCTCAAAATTTACACAATAACAACCATGACCATGGGCATCTGCCACAGCGCTCGACAACGAAACAAATGTCGAAAAGGAGGGATTTTCCCTTGTTCAGAATCCCAACGGAAACTTGTCGATTTCATGGGCAGCAAATCATATTGCAATGTACATCATTGACACGAACACAATGATATGAAATGTGCGGGAGGTACGGGCTGAAATTCGAATTACAAAACAGCCTGTTCATCATCATTGTCAACCATTATTAAATCCATCGCCAGATGAAGGTCTCCCCAGGTTTCTTCGACAACGGTCTGTCTTGAGCCAGTCTCCTCCATATCACTCCCGATTGCAGGGGAGTTGGCCCACCGGTACACCACCAGAGAAATGGCCCACTTTCTCATATTTTGTGTCTGAATTTTTGGTACTTATGAATAATAATCGGTAACTTCACTTGGTCTTCATTTCTGCCTGAAAAGTTACTTCCGTAAACACCTTTTTATCTATACGTTGGAATTTTGCTTTGAAATGACGTATGAAACTTCTCTGCACTTATGTAATAAGTGCGCCACCAGATCAAGAATGTCAAATTTATTAAGCAAAATCTAACGACAGTAGGTTGTGGCATTTGGTGCCCACGGTCATTGGTATGCCCTACCCTCCTCTTGCAATCTTGAAGTACACACTAGTACCTATGATAGCCTATCATCCCACCCTCTTATCCACAGGTTGACAAAGAGCCCACAGCGATTCTCCCCCAGAAGCATTCTGAAATCAGTGTCCACCCACATTTATCTTAAAAGAAACTATCATTTACCAGTACTTGTTCATGGGTTGAAAATGATGGGTAAACTTTAACAAGTTAGTAAAATCATGCAATGCATTGATTATGATACGCTTTCCAACATACCAGAAATCATTACTGAAGTTATTACTCAAATTATGAGGATAATGGCTGTGGAATAAATCTCGGTCCTATGCCCTGACCTTTGATCCCATTTCGATGATATTCAACAGAACCGGTTCAGTATACCTCCGAAATAACATGAAGTTTTGTCGCAATCGAAGCAGTTTTACGTAAGTTATGATGCATAAGGGCTATGGAATAGATCCCGCTCCTGTGTCCTAACCTTTGACCCCATTTCGCCCATTTTCAATAGAGTTTTGTCCCCAGGTGGTACCCTACCACATACTAAAATTTCATCGAAATCGAACGATTTTTACGCGAGTTATCGTGCGGACGGACATACGCACACAACGCGTGACGTAATGAGGCAGATGGGACTCGCGACCATCTGCTCGCAGAGTGTGACGTCATAAAACTAATAGCATCCACACACACAACGCGTGACGTAATGAGACAGATGGCGTGACCGCGCCAACATCTCAATCGCGAAAGTGTGATGTCATAAGATTTCCAAGCATGGGTAACATTAATGGGACGACGCCATGACACTAAATACGTGGTAATTCAGGGTGGTTATTTAACCCACTAAACGAATTTTCCTAAAGTCCAGATCAAGCTAAATCGATTTCTAGTACCAGAAAACAAACGGTAGGTTAACGACTTTCATCAAAATCCTTAGAGCCGTTTTCAAAATAAAATTTACATACATACAAGAATTGCTCCTTTAATAGTATGGGATAAGGGCGATGGAATGGATCCCGTTCCTATGTTCTGACCTTTGACCCCATTTCGTCCATTTTCAACAGGGTTCGTCCCCAGGTGGTCTCCTGACCCATACTAAAATTTCATTGAAATCGAACCATATTTACGCAATTTATACGCATAGGGCAGTGGAATGAATCCCGCTCCTATGTCGTAACCTTTGACCCTATTTGACCCATTTTCAATAGGATTTGTCCCCAGGTGGTCCCCTACCACATGCTACAATTTCATCGAAATCGAATCATTTTTACGCGAGTTATCGTGCGGACAGACGGACAAAGCTGGATGGAGCATATATACGCTTCTTCAACCTAAGGTTGGAAAGCGTAAAAAAGGGGTCTACTCAAGGAAGAGTTACCAATACCATTGCGTAGTAGGCTGTCAGCGACCAAATAAATACAAAAAATAATTGCGCACGAAAGTTACTATGTAGCACGTGAACTCTTATGCTAGCGTTTTTAGAACGATATTCTTGGTGCTTTAGTTGGAAATCGGGTCTGCAAAAGATTGGACTGTATAATTTACTTATTTTTTGTCACAACCAAATTTTTCAGAGGAAAGTAATCTGTTACTATGCGGCATTCAATCATGAGCGAATTTTTAAAGTTCTTTCACAGTTAAATTGTTAAAATTTGTTCACTGCTCAATTCGCTTTAGAATTATTTCAACATTTCCCTTTCATCCAGGACGTAACAGAATTTCTTCATGACGGATTTTAATTTATGGAGTAATCTTATGTAGGTACGTGAGTTCTTAGAGAGGACTGCAGGACTAAATTTCCCGGTCTGGTTTTACTCGACCCAATTTGCCCCTGCCCACATGCTTTTATAAAGAAGACTGGCTCGGATGTTCTACTCACAGATCAGCAGAGTAATGACGTACAAAATTCATACATTTTCATAAGTTTGTTTTACGAAATTTATTTTTCTTATCTTGATTTCAGCAAAATAATCATGTTGCTGTATTTCAGATTTTCACATAATGTATGTTCAACAGTATTGTTTAAGACAGTTTCAACAAACACGAAAAGTACATACGGGGATCTAGGACTTTCGGAATCCGTAAATATCTCATCTAATACAAGACAAACTGCTGGCTTAATTTAGGCGTATTCTGACCTTCTCACATCTCGAATAAAAATAAGGTGACATCCGTTTGGTTGTGCAGGTCATTCAGAATTATTTTGTTTTATTCGGCATATTTCATTTTTTTTTTTTTTTTTTTGTAATTTGTGCCTATGATGAGCGGAGACCTACAAGCCCGCCATAACCTCTTCTTTTGTAGGCTGCCCTGCTCGGACAAAGAGACGGATTTAGGGCTTTGCCACCCTTGGCCATAGACAAATTCGCCGCCCTAACTCCCCTTTAAAATAAAGAATTTGATTTCCACAATTTCATGTAACTCATTCGGATCCGATCCAGGAGCAAAACGAAATGTTATTGGGAGGCGGGGAAGGAATGTAGCCTATCCATAGTTAAGTACAAATAAAAATAATAATTTAATACTTAAATGTGGTGAAACTATGTAAGCAAGAATTTTTCTTATAACAATCACAAAATTTCGTCTATCGTTAACGAAAATTCCTTGCTTCTGACTTTCACCAGCAATTCCTAAACTGATCTATTTTATTGTAATTAATTTATTATATTTTATATTATTTATATATATTTATTTGTAATTAACCAGTTGCTTTGGTAGAAGTTTATCTTCTTTCCCTTTTCATAACTCTTAATGTTTTGATACATAGCAGCGAATTCAGCTCTTGCCTTGTCCCCTAATATTGTATTCAATCTGAGGGGAGATGAGATAGCATTGCGTGAACATCTTGCAAATGTCTCCCCTCTAAAGCCAACAGCGATCTTCTTTTATCTAAGCCCGAAAACTTTTATCGGGTTCTAAAGAACAAAGTTAACAACACCCCACTCGTTCCCTCCACAACCAGTTTGTATTCATTTCAGTTCTAGAGCATAGTCAAGCAGATAAACATATGTTTGTCTATAGTTTTTCAAGTCTAAGAGGAAGGGGATTACAGGAATTCGGAAAGTCTTGTATATAGCAGTTTTTGGACTAAATGCTAGTTTCCACTTTTATTTTAATTTTATGTATTTTTCATTATTTTTATGCGCTTTTAACAAATCAACAATTTTTACTACCACTAAAATTTGCCGGACGGTGTTTACTACCACTAAAATTTGACGACTTCACTCGTCTCTACTCGGACGAGTGAAGTCGTCAACGCCTTTGACCACTCTGGAACCAAAGAATTGGAATGACCGGGTATGTGGTACAAGTGAGACATGTGGGTACAATTTGGAACACATCGAAGACGCAGCATCCAGGTAGAATTTTATTTATCGGGGACATGAATTCAGTCTTGTCTTTCACTGTACGCCTGTTCAAAATAAATCAGTTCCACAACGGTTGAGTTCCCTTGTTATGTTCAAAACCAGCCATAAAATGATGGGAATGTTAAAAAATATAAAATAAGAGTAACTGATATTTATTTAAAACCTCTTTAGCTTACCTTGAAAATGCAAATCACGGACATGGACTAAAATTTTTTGGGGATTACGTCTTCTTGTTAAAAACAATATAGCGGTCGCTGCTGCTTCTAATCATTCCTCGGAGATGGATCCGGGCTCGAATCCTGATGAGGTTGTTTTTTTTATATACGTATTTATTTCGGGGTTTAATTACCGTCGTGAGTCATTATGGAATATAAGCAGTCGTCCGTCCCTAATTTAGAGCCACTGGTTTCAGGGAAGGGAGAGAGCCCATATCGTAAAATAAACAGACCAACCATGCCTTATCTGGAACACGAACCCGGGCCCTCGCGAACGAACGGACGGACGGACAGACAGACCGCTGCGCCACCGCGCCGGGATGGATGATGTGTGTTTGTTTTAAGGAGAACTGGATCTCTCATTTCCTTGGAACTAGTGGCCCCAAGATTAGGGACGGGCATCTGCTTGCAGTCATGCGAGTTGTTCGTGGCGGCCGTTAAACCCCGATAAAACAAAAGCAAAATAAAAAAGCAAGAAAAACAAAGAAAAACCAACATAGCGTTGTCCGTGCCCCAAAACATGCTCCGTACAGTATCTATCAACACGATCAAAAGATTACACCCCAGCAATTTATTAACAGTCACCGCAAATGCTAATACACTGATTGGAAATTGACGTCGTACCAGAAGAAACGGAACGCTGGATTCACTTGGCTGAAAAATGTTTCGTACTATTGAAACACTCTTCTATTGCATACCAGTGTTGGTATCGATAGCATTGGAGTGAAGTGTCTTTTACCACTAATTTCGTGCTATTCAACTAACCTATTTTTGGATTCAAATTTCAAAGTAGCATTGTGAATGTAACTTAGTTTCAGTAAATGAGGTGGTATTCTTGATGAGCACTGCTAATTAAGAAACCACAGGTAAATAAATGGCGCTATTTGAATCCTCTCTGCCCATTGAATCTATATGATGTACGTGATTTTTTCTTTTTCAGGAATCTAACAATATGCTAGGGTTTGTAAGTATGTACATACTTAAAAACCCTAGCATATTATTAGATTCCTGAAATATTGTTCGATTCTACAGAACTCATGTCAGCAATTCAAAGTAGTGTCAACCCAAGTAATCAATAGGTTACGTACGTATGTAAAAAAATTAGCGATGGCATAAATCATTCTTCTTTGGGAGTTCATTCATCCTTCACGAATGATCGACTACATCATTAGTTGCAGAAATGCCGTGTTGCGCTTTAACCGGCTGGAACGAATTAACTCGGGGTTAGGAAAATGGGCTGAAACCAGCTCGCACGGATATATTCACTGTCTAAGAAGTGGACAAAAAGCGGTTGGAATGAGTCAACTTGCTGATGAGAAGATTTGCTTCCCCCTTTAGCTATGTCATTCAAAGTGGTCATTTAGGGAGATGATTGACTCTAAACCTTTCTGACTGATTACCCTTTAAAAGGGCTGTAACAACGACAAAGAACCTAAGAAACAAGAGAGAAGATGTTTGAGTCACTTTGTTACTACGCAGTGGTATGATGCCCCGGTCATGTCTTGGGTTATGGAGCAGAGAATAAAGAACTTTAAACACCTGTCACCAAGAAAGCACTAGTGGGATACCAAGGACTATCACGAAGTAGTAGTGGAATGAATATCACTATAGACTAGTGGGAAGCCTACCAACGGTGACAGGTTCATGGTCAGTGTTGATCAGGTGACGGGGGGGGGGATCGTTGCGCGGCAGCTTCCATAAAACCCGAGCGCCGTGTGAATATTTCTGTTTGGTAAGCGTGGAGAGTTTTGAGCAACATTTCGTTCAGATTCATCTGCCGCTTAAAGGAAGCAGCTCTTTTGGGCAAACTGCGCAAAAGAGCGTGAGCTCTTCAACCATGAATGATTTGCGAAGAATTCAGGCACATCATTCAAATGAACGGCATTTACACCGACGAGTCATTACAATATAACCTACCTACCTAATAAGCTGTAGGACCCCCTTTAGCCAGCGAAACAGCGGCCACTCGGCGAGGCATCGATTCGATGAGGTGGCGATAGGTATCCTGGGATATCTGGTACCATATAATATCAACAGCAGGTCCACCAGTTCCTGTACGTTTCGAAGAGGTGGTGATTTAGCGGGAACCCGCTTTTCCAAGTCGAACCACAAATGTTCGATTGGGTTCATGTCAGGTGAATTTAAAGGCCAGGGCATTAACAGACAGGAAGTCGCCAGCATGTTCCTCGAACCACTCCTTGACGATTCTGGCAGTGTGGCATGGCGCATTATCCTGTTGGTAATGGCCATCACCAGCAGGGAACACCGTTGTTGCCATGAATGAGTGAAATTGGTCCGCAACGATGTTCAGATACCTGACAGCTGTCGGGTATCTGAACAAAGTGACCAAAGAAAAATCGCCTACAGCATAACACCGCCGGCCTATTTCCGCCCAACAGTGCATCCGGTGCCATAGCCTCAGTCGGTAATCGGCGTATCCGCGCTTGGTCGTCTACGTGATGCACCAGGAATTTTGATTCGTCAGACCAGCCCACTTTCTTCCAATCCTCCACGGTCCAGTTATCTTGGGCCCATTTCGTACGTTATTGGCGACGACGTGAAGTGAGCATGAGGACCCAGCTGGGTCTTCGGCTAGGCAGGCCCATGCACAGGAGGCTGCTATGAACTGTGTGATATGACACATTGCCCTGATCATTACTGTTGTCGCTGCAGGTGATTTGTCGCACTGGCCCTGCGGTCGCTGTGAACAATGCGTGACAGTCTCCGCTCCCCTCTGGCATCAATGAGCTGCGGACGGCACTTGGCTGGACGACGGTTCGTCGTTTGTACACCACTTTTGATATGTATTCACTACAGCGGCACGTGAACAACCTACAGGCCGCACAGTTTCCGAGATCGTAGTTCCGAGGCGTCGTGGCATCACAATGTGAACTTTATCAAACTCCGATAAAACGGCAGCTTTTCCCTTTCTGACTCCGAACACTCTGCTAACCGTAAACCGGTCCTCGGGTTGTACATATATACTGCTCTGTGAACTTCACCTGCGTTACCGTTCGGTCTTCAGGCGCGCTCATTTCTCTAGGCTGGGGTGGTTATAATGTAACGGCTCATCGGTGTATGTATCATTCCCTTTTTAACCCGACGCTAGTTGCGTTGTGAGCATTTCTCTCACGCTTTCGCATATAAAGAGCGCCATTTATTTGGAAGTGACCCTGTTGACACCACCCACCGCTCTAGCTGACTTTTAGAATCTTCTCATAATCTTATTAGTTCCGATGAGATTTGGCACGTCTGACATTCAAACAGTATGTCTGCTCTTTGCACCTGTGTGCTTCTTGTGAACATCCATAAAACAGCCGCTTGCGTTTACGTCACGTGAGTTTTTTTTTGTTGTTGTTGTTGTTTTTAGATTGGAGGTTTAACAACCACCGTGAGCAACTCAATGGGCTGTAAGCAGTCGCCCGTCCCTAATTTAGGGCCACTGGTTCCAGGGAAGGGAGAGAGCCAGTGTCGTAAGACAAACATAACATCCATGCCTCACCGGGATTCGAACCCGGACCCCTTTCGGACGAATGATCAGAGGCCATCGCCTAGACCACTGCGCCAACGGGGCGGCAGAGTTTACGGCCCAGAGAGTTTTTCTCATCAAGCTATCACTGGCGTTCGTATTTTTATAGATAACGCGATGATGCAAGTGCGTTTTTCGCCTAATTTGATTTGTAACTATATATCTTAAATACAAAGCTTGCAAAGAAAGAATTATTTTGTGTTATTATTGAGTAGACTGTACTTAAAACAGCGGAAAACGGTAGTGTGAAAAAAACTCTCACGCGTGATCACTGGCGTTGTTCAACTTCCAACGACTGGTTAAATTTCACCATTATTCCCTAGTTGACTGCTGATTTCTCATTCACATAACGGTTGACACTTACTAATTTTCGACAGAAACTCTTACTGAAAAGACAATACCCACACAGCTTTGTCAAGCCAAGTTACATTAGACGAACAATAACCCGCTTGGAGTTTAAAATCCGGAGAAAACAGAACGAGGCTTGAAATCATAAATATAACAATACAACACATGTACTCGCAGTAGTCATTACGTGGGTCCAATGTTCATGTAGTACAACAGGCAAAGATATCAAGTCATAGCCTTTGTTTGTCTCGAGTTCAGAGCCTGTGAAGAACGGAGGTTCACGGTTATAAACCCACGTAATGACCATCGCAAGTTAACGTGTTTGAATTGTTACATTTATGATTTCAAATCTCGTTTCGTTCCCTGGGTTTAATTTCAAACTCCAAACGGGTTATTAAAGAATGAAATGCGGGATTACAACAATGTACAATACAAATTTTGAAGATGACAATCCGTTTTCTGGTGTAAATATGACATGAATGGTAAGTCAGATAATATCCGAAAACTTGAAAATTTCGTCGTCCTGGAGCGGGAATATAGAACCAGCGTCTCCCGGATAGCTCCCGAGTATGCTAACTACTCGGGCGCTATCCGGGAGACGCGGGTTCTATTCCCGCTCCAGGACGACGAAATTTTCAAGTTTTCGGATATTATCTGACTTACCATTCATGTCATATTTACACCAATAAGCGGATTCACATCTTCCAAACGGGTTATTTTTTGTATAACGTAAACTTGCTTTGTGACAAAGCCTCCCGTTGGCAGGCGAAGGCTCGGTGAATTAAAATACTCTTTCTTACTACACCAGTTACGGATTCATGTGACTTTGTCTTCTCAATTATTGGGTGTATTTAATATCTTTTGGACATATCCTTAAGATCAGAAACTGTTCTTACTGGTAATTCGTTTCCGAACTCATGCGGGCGGGGGAAAACAAAAAAGTTAAACGCACATGACTTGAATGCGTCTCAGTAATGGCGGATTGAATTATCAATCACAGCTGAGTGAGCGAAATATTCACAATTCTCGGTGATGAGTCATTCTTTGTGAACGAATCGTTCACGAATGGTCTATCACAAGGGTTCTTAACTTATATGGGTCGCCGTAGCATCTCAGGAAAAAAAAAAAATAAAGTGTTAATTTTTTTAATTTCTTGATTGGAGATTTAACGACCACCCCGTGAGCAACTCAATGGGCTGCTATAAGCAGTCGCCCGTCCCTAATTTAGGGTCACTGGTTCCAGGAAAGGGAGAGAGCCAGTGCCGTAAGACAAACATAACATCCATGCCTCACTGGGATTCGAACCCGGACCCCTTTCGGACGAATGATCAGAGGCCATCGCCTAGACCACTGCGCCAACGGGGCGAATTTTTAAATTTTTAAATTTTAAACCTTCTTCGTGTTTATCACGTGTAAAGGCCCCGGAATTTCTGGAGATGACATCACGGGGACCACCAATGTTGCTTCTTCCCGTTACTGGGATCGTGGGAACTCTTAGGATGTCGCAGCATTGCAAAATTTTCTCTAAATTTAACGGATAAAACCCCCAACTTGGCAACACTGGCCTTCCTCCAGAATCCTATGACAAACGATCAACAAATACGGCACGGACGGACGAGAGAGAGAGAGAGAGAGAGAGAGAGAGTATGGGCTATGGAGGCTTTAAGCGAACATTCATTAATAATAATAATTCGACGCGTCTCGGTTACTGGAAAAATTGCATTCCGTTATTTAAAAAAATGGAGAAATTGAAATCTGTTTCATAAAAGGTTTTAATTTCCAATTAATCATATTATTTGTCTCACAATATATTATTATTCATACCTTCCCACCAGTGCTGAGATGGGCCGCGCCAAGTCGAGCCCGAACCGGGCTGCATAATACTTACTGGAGTTCGGGCTCTAAGAGAGGGAGAGCATTTTCTTCCTTTTTTTTTTTTTTTTTTTTTTTTTAATTCTGTTTTTGTATGATTTATCACACGAGACTTTTACACTTTCTAGTTGTTAAATAGAATTCTTCGGCAACTGGGATAGGGTATAACAAATACCATAGGCAATGAATTAACGAATTTCTGCGAAGGAAAAGTTTCGTTAAGAACTACAGATATAGTAGATAGCAAGCTGAACAAATTTTGTTCCCTACCTCAACGGGGCAGCTCCCTGCTAATTCTGTTGGGCAACGTACGACGTAGATTGTTGTGCCGCCCGATTTTTCCTAATGACCGGCCTCCCTAAGCATTTGAGGAAGAAATGAATGCTCAAAGAATTCATAGAAATAGGTAGACATCCCTTCCCCAATCCGTAGTTGAGAATGACATTGGTTAATTGCCGGGGGAAAAAGAGTGGAAGTCTGGAAGTTTTTTTTTTTTTTTTTTTAATGCCTAAGTAGGTTAATTATAGTTTTCGGGCTCGTTCGGGCCCGGGCTGTACCTTGCAATATAGAATTCGGGCTCGGGCTCTTAAAATTGAGCCCAAACTCAGCTCTGCTTCCCACTATATAGATAACCCTAACCCTCCCCCCACCACCCCCGCACTGGGTTCAAAAACCAAAAAATTTGTTACACTGTGTAATAATGAATAATTACTACACTTATTTATATTATTACATTAGCATTTTTTATTTCAAAATAGACCCACAAAAGGTTAAGAACTTCTGGTCTATCCAGGCAGAAAATTACTTATAATTGTTAGGAAATTTCGATTTCCTGAAGCAAGATTTCCAATAACTACTAGACATTTTACAAGCATGCATATGCGATAAAGTAGTACCCGTTTTCTTTTTGAGGGAGGGGAGGAGCTTGTAAGTAGGCAAAAACTCACTTTCGAAGTTCATACTCCAGCGAAAGTCACATGCTGTATACACCCTGATGAGGGAGGATCTTGCTTGATAAGTTACTTTGTGGTAGCAAAATAATTACATTTTTGCGTAATTCGAATTGCGTGATGCAAAACAGCTTGAAGTCATGACTACCATGGGAATCTATCTGCATGATTACGGATCCTGGCTACGCACCGCAGGCGGAAAAACCACCCACACTCGCCCATCTTGATCCGCTTTTCCCCTCTGCCCGCGGGAACAGTCTCTGATTGATATTAAGAGTTCCTCACTCCCTTGTGCCATGAAGGATGCTGAATATTTCATGATCCACACACGCTAACGCTGCGATGAAGGATAACCCTAAAATTCGGAATACACAGTTTCACATAAGTTTACACCAGAATTTTTTTCCCCTCTTTCTTCCCTACGTCATAACAATCTGGACTGCCTACTAAACAGGTGAACTGAAAAATTTTACATCACCTGAATTTGATTTTAAAATTCTCACATGCACGTTGCTTGCATATCACATTTGGTTTCTTATTACGATAAACTGCTCCATCTCCTCGTCGTTTCAGCCAGAAATGACGAAGTTTAAGCCTTACCCATTTTTACTTTTAAGAAATGAAAACCTGTCTGATCAAGGTCTTACTGTGTTGGCCTTCGGTATATGTCATACTTAATTTCTCTTACGTGGCAAAACTGTTTCTGGCACAGAATTCTCAGTGCGCTTCATTTGATAGCTCAAAATACAAAATAAACGAAATCAATAACACAACACAAAAAACTTATCTTTACTGGAGGAACAGGTAAAAATACAAAACGTGGGCGCAGCGTGGGGCTGGCATCACAAGTGTAGATAAACAGAAATAATAAAAAAAATGAAAGGGAAAATAAACTTTCACCCGGGTTTTAGCCGAAGATTTGATAAGAGAGTCCGCCCGGGCCAGTTTCCGGGTTTCTTGTCATAGCCCGAGCCTGTGCTTATCTCTAATTCACAGAGCAATCAGAATATGACTCAATTTACTCCAGTTTACTGATCCCCATGTAATAATATATCAGGAAATTCGAAAACTTCAACTTAAAACTTCGTTTTGCTGGGTGGTGCAACGGATAGCATGCTCGAGTGGAAGTATGGAGATGGGGGTACACTGAGAAAAACGTTTCGTTAATTTAACAAAAAAAATTCATATACAGTCAACAAAAAAGTTTGTTAATTTAACAACAAAATTATTTTGATGAAAATTATTGTTCATTCCACAAAATTTATTGTTACCATGACAGAACGTTTTGTTCATTTAACAAAATAATTTTGTCGATTTTTAGGAATTTCTTTGATCCAACACTATATATTGTTATAGTGATAAAACGTTTTGTTGCTGCAACCAAACACATTGTTATCGTGACACAGTAATTTCTTGCTCCAACAAAATTTAGAGTTATGTAGCTGGGCCACTTTTGTCCCTAAACTTTTTCCCGATGGCAACACTTTGCCGATGCAATAATTTCAAGGCGGTGCCCTTCGTCAGTAAGCCCTTTTCTGCTGGTGATGGAACTCCAAGCCACGTCTCCTTGCTCTGGAGCCAGTTATTCTCCCGACCGAACTACACCGATTTTGGCTTATCGCTGCAACTTGCCATTATGACTCTTGCGTGCGTCATTTCAGTGGTACCCCCCCCCCCCCGCAAAACGGGAGCACGAAATTGCAGGTTTCGGGTCAGCCGCAAACCATGTTTGAAAGAAAACTAACTGTAGAAGGATTTTTTTGTTATTATTAACTCCAGACAATGTGTGGAAGAAGCATCGCACATTATTCCGAAATCTCACGGCCAAGAGATTCATTTTTACGTTCGGGCGCCAATGTGAAAATAAGCCCTTTTTTTGCCGGTGATGGGATTCGAACCCACGTCTCCTCGCCCTGAGGCAGTTATTCTCCAGACCTTGGCTTATCGCTGCAACTTGCCATTTTGACTCGTGCGTCAATGGCACGTCTCAGTCACTTTCTCATTGCTGTATGAATTATTACATGGTTATGCCATGTATTTATGAGGAATATTTTCCCCCTTGATTACCATAGGGTCTAATCTCACAAGCGACTAAGAAGAAAACGATCGAGCAATGAAGGATTCCATATAACCACTTCGGTGTTTCAAACACCAATGATTCCAAAATGAAACAAAACAAAAAATAAAAAACCATAAGTTTTATTTATTTATTTTTTTTAAGAATTCCAGGCGGAGTATTTCAATATGAATACTCCTTCACTAGAATTCCAAGCCACGTCTCCTACTCATTAGGAGTATTCATTTGAAGGAATGACGGAGTATTTCACGATGAATACTCCTTCATTAGATCTTCAACAATGTTTCGCTTCGGTTACGGTTGACAAACCGTGATGGTCAAGGTTAATATTCTTTGACGATTGCTTCAATGTGTTTACATTTAAGAAAGAATTCGTACTCCCGCGGTCGCTGACGATAGATTCTTTTTTCTGTTCAAGTTCTTATTTCAGTTTTCTTTTCATTATTCGTGAGTTAATGAGCTGATAACTTTTAGAGATCCCCAATGCATTACATATCCATCCAGAGTCTCATATAAACACAAGGTATGTCTGAGAAGATTTACGACTGCATTGAAAATGAATCGAAATTTCAAGGAAAAACACTATCATTTAAAAATTCAAAGTACATTCACCCTGACGGGACTCTATGCTGGTCTTCGCACACTTCTGCGTGGCTATGTGGAACCATGTTCACTCCCAAATCACACAGTTTTGGATCTCAGAAACGCTGTCAAAATAGTGTCCCCTTCAGCTGGGATTTCACTTTGGAGAGCAGAAAATATTCAGCAGGTGCCAAATCGGGCAAATACGGGGACGGCGAAACATTAACACCCTCCCACGCGAGAAACTGCTTGATGATGATCGCGTTGTCATGAAGCGAGAACCAGTCATCTGACTCGCACACATCTGGCCTAATGCCCCGAATTCTTTTATAAGTAGTCTGTTCATCACGCCTCTGAAAAATTCAGAATTAATGTTGCGCACAAACAATTTCCGGTGTCGCGCAAATTGTGCGAACTGGCGTCAGAACATCCCTAATTTAGCGTCTTCGTGTACATGCTTAACACTGCAATTCTGGTGCAACTGAATATCCTTACAAGTAATCAAATGCCAGATAAAATAAACAAAATCTCGCTATATATTTTTAATCTGAAAATCAGCGACCCCCATATTTTGACCTCTTCGCCCGAAAAAAGAAAAATCGGAATTAATCAACGACATCTAAGCTACAATGATAAGTCAGAATCACTTTTAAGAGTTTCCGTTTTTAAGAGAAGGGAGTAGTTCCCTTTTCCAAATAAATTTCAACTCTATTCTTTTAATGCGACTCTGTTAGTTCATTCCATAATGGAGAAATGCATTTTATCCTCTTAGTGAGATGGAAAACTGTCTGAGCTCAGTATTTATCCCGAATTTCGTTAGTAATAAATTTATTCCATGAAATGGGTTCGATTTGCCAACGTTTGTCACTGAATGAAACCCTCCGGCAACTATATTTGAGATTTACTGGGCACAATAAAAATGACACAGAAGATCACGTTGACCTAGTTAATGGGCATCCTGCAGAAAGAGATGCAATGTTTGCCATTGTTATTTTTTTTTTTTTTAACAGGCTTTTTACCAACATGAACCAGGTTGTCTGTTGCGGTTGATTGCCTACCGGAGCGCTCTGCATCAGACAAGTCAAAAAACGTCCAGCACCGAATTTCGCTTATTATTCTGGCACATTTACTGCATCGATATTTTCAACTGACACTGGGCTCCACCACATAGGGTTTTTTTTTTTTTTTTTTTTTTAAATCGCCGGTAAAGCGCAACATCCTTTACGGAAAATATTAAGTACATACGGTTCAGTCTACTTCAGAATACACGTTCGTTTTCACTGAGTTTCTCTCGTAGATCACAGACCGACAAGCATCCTGCAGAAATAATCTCGGTGGCAAAAGCGCAAATGAGGAGTTTTCAAGCCTACATGTGTATAATTAATAACGCCAAACAAGCTAAAGTTATCACACTGACCGTGAGGGGTTTGGACAGGAAGTTTTCAATTTTGGCATTCGATATTGAAATAAGAACTTTCGCCTTTCCATTTTGTAATCTGAACATTAGTTCGGTTTGTTTTAAAATACAAATTTCCATATTTAAATTCGGATAAGTACTACTACCTGAGTATTCGAAATGTTCGGATACTGAAACCCCGAATTTCTGATAGTGAAATATTTGCCTTTCCACTTTGTAATCTGAATAAATACTAGTTCGATTTATTTTAAAATACACATTTCGATATTCGGATTTTAAAATTCGGATACACGAACTATCTGGGTATTCGAAATGTTCGAATACTGAAAATCCGGATTTCTCCAGATTTAAAAAAAAATTGGACGTTCGGATGTACACACATATTATGTGTGTATGTGTGTGATCGGTCTCCCCAGATTTTGAAACATGGTTACGCCACTGGTTTCGTCTTATGAAGAAACCAGAAAATGTTTCACAGCAACACCAATTTTCACCAGCTTCTGACGAGTTGAAAGTTTCCAAAATATGAATGTTGATTTCGTGAGAGTTCCTTCTTTCTGAGCGACAAGGATGAAATCAACATCCACATTTTGGAAACTTCAGAAGCTGGTGAAGCTGTAAAACTTATTCTAAAGTTTCATATGTTATCAAGAATACAGCAAAAACTGAAATTGAACATACAAGTTGCGTAATTCAAAAATTTTGACTGTAGCACCATCAAAATTAAGCGGAACAGCCTTAACATTACTGCGGAGGGACTTTTTAACTCTCGTAGAGGTGTTTGAAAGCATCTGTAAAACAGTTACGCTATGTGAAGAACGAGAGTTTCAACACTTTCTGTAACTGAATACATTCTAGGTTTTCGTAATACATTTATATGATTTCTATATAACCTACGATACCCACTGCGGATTGAGGATCTCAGGAACTACAGACCTATCAGCCTCCTATCAGTGGTTTATAAAATCTTCACTAAAGTTCTTTCACACCGCTTGAAGGTAACACTGGACATGGCTCAACCGAGAGAACAAGCTGGATTCAGGAGTGGCTACAGCACAATAGATCATATCCACGTACTGAGAGAACTAATTGAAAGAGCGAGGGAATATGAACTTCCATTGTGCATGGCTTTTATCGATTATGAAAAAGCCTTTGATTCGGTGAAACCATCAGCAGTTACCACGGCTCTGAAATCCTGCGGTATTGAAGATGCATACATTAATATTATTAATAACATCTATGAAAATGCAAGTGCAAAGATTCGGCTGTTTGAAAATACAACACACATAAAAATTGGAAAGGGAGTGAGACAAGGTGACACCATATCTCCGAAGCTTTTTAATGCCACATTGGAAAATGTCTTTCAATCACTGAACTGGGAAAACAAAGGGATAAAGATTAATGGAGATTATCTAACCCACCTTCGTTTTGCTGATGACGTAGTCATTTTTGCAACTACCCCATCAGAGCTGCAGAGTATGATCCAGGAACTTGCTGACAAGAGTAAAGAAGTGGGATTAAAAATGAACTTTCAGAAGACAAAAGTGATGTTCAATGCTTTTACAAGAAATGAAGATTTATCGATTGATGGAGAAAAACTGGAGATAACAGATACGTACGTTTATCTTGGACAGCAGATATCAAGTGAGGGTCACATTGATGAAGAAATTAATCGGCGTACAAAACTTGCCTGGAGAGCTTTTGGAAGAAACAGCATAATTTTCAAGAGCAATATGCCATTATGTCTTAAAAGAAAAGTGTTTGATCAATGCATCCTTCCAGTGCTTACGTATGGTGCAGAGACGTGGACCTTAACTAAAAGAGACATACAAAGGCTGCAGACAACTCAAAGAAGCATGGAGAGGTGCATGCTTGGTATAACCAGGAGAGATAAGAAGAGGAACTCGTGGATCCGAAAAATGACGAGAGTGGAAGACATCATGATCAGAGTTAAATCCCTGAAATGGCAATGGGCTGGACATACTGCCAGAAGGACAGACCATAGATGGACAGCCGAGATTTTAGATTGGATTCCAAGGGACAGGAAAAGACCCAGAAAAAGACCACATGGGAGATGGGTGGATGAAATTCGTAAATATGCGGGAGTGACATGGAGGAGACTGGCACAAGACAGACCGTTGTGGAGGAAACTTGGGGAGACCTTCGTCCAGCAGTGGATTGATAATGGTTGACAATGATGATGATGATGATGACCCACTGCGGAGAGACTTTTTGAACAACGCGCGCGCGCGCGCGCGTGTGTGTGTGTGTGTGTGTGTGTGTGTGTGTGTGTGTGTACATATTCGCATTTGCAGTTCAAAGCAGATTTGTCTGAGTCCAAAAATTTTGACCTGTTTTTAACTCTACTCTTCGACCATCGCATCCATGCAATCCCTCAGAAATGAAATAACTTCTTTCTCGCCTGTCTACATGTGTCGCCAAGTTTCGTCTCATTCCGCAGATTCCGTCATGGTGTGCCATTTTCTATGTCGAGTAGTGTACATTATTCCCCGTGCTTTTCTACGCAAATCTCTTCCATCTACGTTGACCACATTCTTTACAAGAAAAGTTTATTAACAATTAATATAGCAGTCCAGTTATAGCGCCGCCTCGACGGTGCGGTCATACGCAGCAAGCATATTACTGCATGAGCATTGATGTTACAGCAATCACAGTTTATGAAGTCAAACGCTAGAAATAATAAATTGTGGAAGTTTTGCATGGAAATAGTGTAGCAAGGGAATTTGAAAGGGGAAGAACCTACAAAGTTCCCTGAATAGGACAAGCCGACTTCAGAGCTCTGTCGAAGTGCATAATGAGCTAAATGTTTTCATTCGCAAAGGTAAAACAATCATGTAAATTCACTGACGAGCTCGGGAATAATGGGCATCATAATTAATTTAAGGCCACTTCCAACATTATTTCGCAAGAAAAGTATTCCGAAAACTCTGAAAGTGGGGCCAAGTTTGATGAAACATTTTCCGTTGCACAGGCAACGGAAACTGTTAATTGTTCTGGTTTGAGCTTAAACCAGAACAATTCTACGATTAGACCTAATTGTGTCGACTGTGTCCAGTACGCACCACACGGGCTAGAGAATACAAGAAAGTAGTCAAATAAAGACAATTGTATAATGTTCTCATATAGGAGCCAGTTTAAGTGCATTTATGCATGCAAACTACAATAATACGCCTATACTTAACGATTATTTTTGTGTCCGATGGGAAAATGTTTTCCCTTCTTCCTTATCCAATCTCCGCTGCACTACTGTTTCTTTCTCCTGACATAACCAGCACCAAGGAGTCAAGCCATAATTAAGTCCGTGAAGTGTCATTTTAGCAAGTATTCTACGCAACGCTTGCTTGAGCATGAAAGCAAGAATGGTGATGAATATTTGAGCCTACGGCAAGTGCGACACAAAAGACGTGATTTTGCCAGTAAATGGGGCGTGTTGCTTCTTTCAGAACTGTTGGAGGAAACTACCGCCCACAGATCAACCAGGTCCTTAAGAATTTGGAGGATTTAGCGGTGTTGCACGAAATGCAGTCCAACACCCCACTTACTTTTCCCTGCACCACCAAATCTTTCATATCATTAAAAAGACGTCATGGATGACGCGGTGAATAAATGCTAATGAGTTACGCCTCGTTTCCGCGAAGAAGACATTAAGTTTATAGCAAATTTCGCACCTGGTGCACAACTCGGATGATAAAGAACAAAGGAACACAAAAGTAAAAAAAAATCGAAGTGCGCTGATTCGCATTTGCCAATTTCCCCACAGCTATTTCCGACAAGATATTGCATCCGTAAAAATAAAAATTTGAGACAGCAAGTCTACAAAGCATAACTTCACTATTTTTTTTTTTTTTTTTTTTGATTGCAGGTTTAACGACCGCCATGAGCAATTCAATGGGCTATAAGCAGTCACCCGTCCCTAATTTAGGGTCACTGGTTCCATCCAGGGAAGGGAGAGAGCCAGTGCCGTAAGACAAACACAACATCCATGCCTCACCAGGATTCGAACCCGGACACCTTTCGGACGAATGATCCTAGGCCATCGCTTAGACCACTGCGCCACCGGGGGCGGCACTTCATGATGCACTGAGAAGTATCTATCTGAGCGTGATCTTCCAACTCCAACAACCCGCACAGGGTCAAGTAATATCCAGATTGATTGTGGGGTTGCTGTCCCTCAACCTGAGTCAACCTTGTACTCGATTTGTCTGTACCTGGTGCTCTATATCCAAGAGTAACTACTGCACCAAAAATTCAAACAACTCAAACTCCGAAACCAAGTTGTGAACGATCATCTTCTGAGTTTAATTAAAGAATAATAACGCTTTAACTGCTTTACAAAGGGCCAAAATATTTTCTGACTAAAATATTTTCATTCACTCACTTTTTTTTTTAGATTTCCACCTGGGGAGCTTGTTCAAGCCTTGATCAATGTTCCTGGAGAAAAAGAAATGTCTAGAATGTTTTAATGCTGAAAAACTCTTTTACACTGAAGAGCAATTGAATTAGAGACAGCTAGCGTTATGCAAATGTGGCGCTGTGGGCGGCCCTGTAAACTGAAAAGACATGACGTATGCAGCGATCCGACAATATAAGGAGTGATGCGACGGGAATCAGTAAGAGTCGGACGCAGTATGGGTAAGACGAAGGATCTAAGCGCATTTGATCGTGGGCAAATTGTCGGGGCCCGACGAATGGGTCACTCCATCTCGGAAGTCGTGCAGGAACTGGGATTTTCACGAGCCACTGTGTCACGGGTGCACCGTGAGTACATCGAATCCGGTAAAACCATCCCTGCAAGGGCCAACTGCCGTGGACAACAGCGTGTGGGTGAACGGAGTCATCATCGGCTAGCTCGCATTGTAACAGCGGATAGACGGGTCACGGTGCAAGAAATCACTCTGCAATTTAACGCTGGTGCACAAAAACGTGTAAACAGCCACACCACCCAGAACCATCTCCTCGCTATGGGGTACAGAAGCCATCGTCCCACGAGGGTACCGCTGCTGACCGCACATCACAGGGTGCAAATGGGCACGGGAACATCGCCACTGGACCCTAGACATGTGGGAAAATGTTGCCTGGACTGATGAGTCGAGATTCACACGTTGGTACATGCTGATGGAGCAAACCACATGAAGCGATGGATCCTTCTTGCCAGCAGGGTACTTCAAGCTGGTGGGGGTGGCATTCTCGTCTGGGGACTGTTTACGTGGACTGAAATGGGACCCCTGGTACGTGTGACATCGTCCTTCTTCCCAGGTCAACGTTACCGGGATATCCTGGACGACCATTTGCTTCCCTTCCAGCTAAAAAGGAAACATTTGTCTTCCCTTACTGTATACATGCACACCTGTTCTCAGACAGCGATAAGTAGCCGCAAAAGCGACGACACCGTTATTTTCGGGGGTAGGGAACGGAAAATTTCCGTTCAAGGTTTTCAACACTCAGAGGGACTTTTAGTGCGATAAAACACAGGTGACTACATAGGTCTTCATCCGTACGGCGTATTCGGAAAGGTCACGGAGGTTAGGTACAGGGGTTGGACGGAATAATATGAACACCACGCTCAGAGAAGACCTTTAATGAGCTGCTTACGTCGCAATACGCAAAGGTATCCACCACTTTTTGTTGCAATAGCTTTGTTTAGAACATCAAGGTCCTGTTTAAGTGCATTTAAAGTGTCTTGTTGCAAAATTTCGTTCAGGGTGACGACGAATTGAGCGACCTAATGGACTCCGAAAAATGGCTAATTGTTGGTAGCCGGCTAGTTGGTGCTTCCGTGACAACAGTCGCCAGGGTAGTGGGGGTATCGAGAGATACTGTGTCTAGTGTCATCACCGTGTTCGTGGCAAAACCTCGTCTGCGAAACACAAGAGCAGTCGGGAAAACAAATGACTGATAGAGACAAGAGAGCATTAAAGAGGATTGTTACCCGTAAATAAGAAGACAACGGCGCCGAAAATTAGTGCGGAGCTCAATCTGCGTCTCGAGACCCCAGTATCAACGAAAACAGTGCGCAGGAAACCGCATAAACAAGATATTGCAAAACCTCTGGTGACCCGGGTGAATGCACAACGGTGACGGCAGTGGTGCCAGGAGCATACAACGTGGACATCCGATGCATAGAAGTGTGTAATGTGGTGGGATAAATCCACATTCACACTATTCCCTACGGCAGAACGTGTTTACATGTGGAGAACACCGTCAACGTACAACCCAGACTGTCTGCTCCCAACAGTGAAGCATGGTGGTGGTTCTGTCATGCTCTGGGCGGTCATATCGTGGTTTTCAGCAGGTTCCCTGATCAGCGTGAAATTACAGATGACTGGTAGGGCGTATGAAACCATTTTGGCCGAACAATGGCTCAGGCATTGTTTTCCGCAGGGGATGCTATCTATCAAGACAACGCCCTAATTCACAGAACTCGGAATGTCGAATCATGGTTTGAAGAACACGAGGACGAACTTTCACACCTTCCTTGGCCTCTCCAATCACCAGACTTAAACATCATCGAGCCACTGTGGTCTGTCTTTGAAAACAGAGTAAGATCCCGTTATCCTTCTCCTGCATCTCTCACGGACCTGGAGCAGTTTCTGAATGAAGAATGGTGTAACATCCCACTAACCACCATCCAGTATTTGTATGCGTCCATTCGAAGGAGGATTCAGACGGTTTTGAATGTCAAAAGGTGGTCCCCACACCTTACTAGGAACGTATAACCTTCTTTTACTAGGTGTTCACATTATTCTGTCCAACCCCTGTATATCGGCATATTGTTTTTTTTTTGTTTTTTTTTTGATTGGAGGTTTAACGACCGTCGTGAGCAACTCAATGGGCTATAAGCAGTCGCCCGTCCTTAATGTAGGGTCACTGGTTCCAGGGAAGGGAGAGAGCCAGTGACGTAAGACAAACAACATCCATGCCTCACCGGGATTCGAACCCGGACCCTTCTTCGATGAATAGTCATAAGCCAGCGTTCAGACCACTAAGCCGCCGGGGCAGCCAGAGAGTGAGTAGCTTACCCTGATTAGCTGGGCGCAAAGCTGTATGCGGCTAGCCTTAAAAATATATATATACTAAGAGAGAAGTATACATAATTTCAGAAATAGTGAATTTATTTCAAATACGTGGAGATAATGTAAATATACGATGTCATCGCTCTTTCCACGTTATTTTATAAACAACGAATAGCAACTGAAAAATTGTTCATCGACACCGCTGGGACCGAACCCCAGATCTCTCGATAACTAGCCGAGTGCGTTCGCTTTACGCTACGGTGCCAACAATTCACAGCGCTATGCGTGGTTTATCAGCCAGCATCTGACTACAGAAATGCAGATTGATAGGCTCGGCAACTAAAGTGTCTCCATCTAGTGGCATTCAACAGAGCAAGCTGCTTAATTACAGCTGATAAATCCAAAGGGCGATAGAAATGGTGAATATATTTGAAATCCGTGGAGATAATATATATATACAATGTCATCCCTCTGCCCACGTTATTTTATAAACAACGAATAGCAACTGAAAAATGCACTCGGCTAGTTATCGAGAGATCTGGGGTTCGATCCCAGCGGTGTCGATTAACAATTTTTCAGTTGCTATTCGTTGTTTATAAAATAACGTGGACAGAGCGATGACATCTTATATTTATACATAATTTTCTTTTAGAGTTACAATTTTCAGTAAACTTCTTCAAACGCTGTGCATTTCCATATTTTGCGCCCCTCGGACCATGAATTTACGTGACCGCGCTGGTGTCACGCTGTCACCAGTGTAGGAGGGCAACCGTCCGCACCACCCCCTCCCCCTTCCCAGTAGCTACGGCCTTGCTCTGCTGTGGAATAAGGTATCAATAATAAGGCTGCAGAATGACAGTTGAAACACGCTTGACCCTAGCACAAACTCTGTTGAATGAAATTTTTCAAGGTTAGAAACCCTCTATTAATTCATCTATATATTTTTCCAGTAATATGTGTCCATGCAATCTAAATAAATCGCTTCGTGAATGATCGCGAGCAATCACACTTAACGACAACGCACGAGTCGACCTTTCTTATAGCTCAGGAAACTCAAGGTTGTCAACATAAACGCTTCACTGCGCAAGAGCCACTCAAGCATTCAAGTGGGCGCACAAAGCCTCACTGCCATACGCAGACAATGGCAGATCAAACGAGAAACACTATGTTAACAGGTCATGGGAAGACCATCGTATGGCCCAAACGCCACTGCCATGTTCCCCTCGTACACAGTGAAAAAAAAATCACTCACGTCATTCTAACAAAAGAATTTCACAAAAGTTAAATACGGAACGTCGAAAGAATTTTTTTTTTTTACTCTTTTCAAACCGCATCCTCATAAAGAGCTATTATCTTGTGTGAAGTTAAGAAGCCTCACAGAACAAAAGGCTCTTATCTTAAAGTGAAACAATTCGAACCGGCGAGGTAGAAAAATTTTCGTCTCAGGGTTTTTTTGCTGATTTTTAACACATCGGGGGTAGTACATTTTAATGACCCTGTCGTAACATCAGGAATCTTGTCGGCTTCACTCGTCCAAGAGTAGACGTGGAGTTTCGTTTTCACAATTTTCCATCCTACCCTACAAAAACGACTCGACTGTTTTAAATTTTAAAAATGCAGTTTCTTTTTATGTTATCCACCGTAAATGAATTACAAGTAAACCCTCTCTTAATACTCCGAAACGTAGGAAGGAAAAGCGTTTCATGAGATGCAAAACTGAACCGCACACATTTCTTAAAAGAGCGTATTTGCATCTTTTAGCACATTTACGAATGTGAACAATATAATTTTTACTTCGCTTGTAGTTGTTTGTTCGTACTTCACAGAAATGTCTTGAAGCTGAATGGATGATACAGGAAGGAGGGGGGGGGCTCAAGCTCCCCATTGGATTATATTTCTTTTTAACGCCGAATCACATGAGCACTTTTCAATCCGAATTTTAAATCTTGTTCATTACTTGAGCACCCCCATAATTTTTGAATTGCTACGCCACTGACACACATCATAGCTCAGAGGGTATCGGTTATGCTGAAGAGAAATCTGATTTTTCCGGAAGTGGTGATGCGTGATGACAGCACATTAAAAAAATCTACCTAATTTTAATGAGCATATAACTGAACTGGAGTGAAGTAGTTTATTGTTAACCCCGGCTAATCACTATTTATGCTACACTAGTCATGTAAATAACAGTGAGCCGCCCCAGGGGCGCAGTGGTTTGTTTAAGCGCTGGCTCTTAATTATTCGCCCGTGACTGGGTTAGGGCACGAATCCCAGGTTATTCATGTATGGTATGTTTTGCCTTACAGCACTGGTTTCCTCCCTTCCCTGGAACCAGTAACTATAAATTTGGGACTGGCGACTGCCCACAGAGTTGCTCACAGTGGTCGTTAAACCCGCAGGAAAAAAAAAAAAATTAGTGCCCTATTAAATAAATAATAAAAAAAAAGATGCTCACAAAACTAAAAATGGTCACATACCAGAAAAACCCACCTCCCGCAATTGCTTTTTCTTTTAATTTAATGCACCTTAAATATTTTAATAATGCCCCAAATTAATTCACAATTTAGCTTGTTTCGTGTATTTCCTAATTTAGGAAATGCGTCAGTTTCAGACATTGAGTTTCTACACAAAGATTGATAAAATTAGCATGCATCTTTGGAGCCAAAAATGCAGAAAAAATGCTCTTAAAATTAAAGAATGTACATTTAAATCATGCTGCATTTATTCTTTTGATTTTTAAAAACTCTTACTTCTTTTGGTGATTTTTTTATTAATTCACTTATTCCTTATGTTTATAAAAAATGACGAATGTTCAATTTTTTTAAAAAGACTGGTTTGGTTTTAACGATATGATATGATTGTGTCTCATCTTAAATTTGAATGCAAATGAGATCCTTTTTCTTAATGCGCAAAAATGAAATTTCAGAAAACAAAATTGATGTACAATGCTTATAAACAAGAAATTAATATTTAACGATTGATAGGGGGAAACTAGAGGTAACTGATACCAACATTTAACTTTTGGCAACAGCTACCAAGCAAGCGCCACATTGATAAAGAAATTAATCGGCGTATAAAACTTGGATGGAGAGCATTTGGATGAAATAGTACAAATTTCAAGAGCGATATATCATTACTAGGTGAAAGCCCGTCAGCAATGACGGGGGAAATGAGATATGTAAAATAATGTTTTAGTAACCAGATATTTTCTTTTTGTTTGTGAACTTAGAATTGTACATTTGGAAATGTTAAAATGTTGAACTTAGAATTGCACATGTGCAAATTTTAATGGTAGTTCATGTGCAGAAGCACAGTTTTTTTGTTGTTGTTTTTTTATTTCTTCTACAGATATAAATAAAAGAATACCTGGTTATATTCCAAGAATTTCGTGGTTTAAGGAAAAAGTTCCCAAATCATATTTCTTCAGCATACGTATGAAATAACAACCACACTGTTACGTACTATATTGGAACTCAATTTTTTGACTCAAATGAGAAAAAAAACTGGTTTCACAATTTAAAAAATCCATTTTAGGTTCGGAAGGGGAATCTTAAAGTTGAATTTCATACGATAGGATTCTAAATAAAAAATTCTGTATGTCGTTTATGAACGACCTTATATAATAGGCGCGAAAGCTGAGCATAAGATTTTTTTCTTGACGCTGGAGTTAAAAAAAAAAAAATCTATACAGTATTGCTTCCATTGCTTCCAACATAACGTTGAATTTTAGTTTAAAGGTTCGAGGGGACTGCAATAGCTTGTGCTGCGTGTGCCTTAGTTCCCTTAATTATTTCTGCCCATGTAACCGTAGGTTCACCAAACGCGAAGCATCTCACTAAAGCCTTGCGAATGGCATACGCAAAGCAGAAGGCAACTGTATATGCTTGGTTTGTGCCCCTTGTTTTGCATGTCCTTGGAGAGACTTTGAAAATTAAATTTCATCAAACTCTAACCAAAAAAGGAAACTAATACATTCCCATTAGATTCAGAAAACAAACAGCAGCGCAGCAGACGTGCCCTTGACACATATCCACACTTTCCTTTTGCAACCTTGTGCGTTCTTCGATGCTGACTACAAAACACCACGTGAGAGTTCAGTGAGACGAGTCAACACCTTCCACGAATGAACGAACAGCTGTGCACTCTTGGCGACAATGAATTTCATCTTTCCCGCTGCACCGGGGGTGGGGATTAGAGTAAACAATAAAAAGGGTGTTGTCACATGGAACATTGTTATCTAATCATTTACATTTATCGTATATTCACATAGTGCACTGACACAAGAAGCTCAAAGATATCACACTTAGCATAATAAAGGTATTTTTTCGTGAAGATGCTCCCAACAACGTTTTTGGATAATTTCCTACGTGAGAAAATTGAACAGCGGGTAAATGTCTGTATGATTAATGTGCAGTGGGTGAAGTGCATGCGCATATGGATTTTTGGATTCCATTGAAGCGATCTGATTTCTCAAAACCAACCTCCGCACCAAAACTCACCCACAGAATTTTTTAAGAAGGGCCGAGGGATCTGTTTAAAAAGGTTCAAACTGTTATACGTAACGTAACAAAAAAATAACGTACTCCCCGCCTTCAGAACTTTGAGTTGTGCTTACAAGGCAAGCTGAGTTCATTGTTTCATTGCTTCAGCAAAACTCTCCGCCTACCGTCGGCCCAAAACAAACTGTACCGCGACTCGTCGGACCACAAGACTTTTTTCCAGCCTTCCAGCGTCCAGTCATTGTGTACTGTAGACACCACTGCAGACGAACTTTCCGGATCTTTGCAGAGATCAGTAGCTTCGACATAGGCATGCGACTGCCAATACCGATCCTCTTCAATTTTCATCCTTGGGAATGCATTAATTGCGAAGAAAATATGTAAAGAAGTTTTACCATTAGAAACATAAGGCAGAGATTTTAGGTGGAACCACCTTAAAACGATGTACCTGGTCTCAGATTATTTATTTTAAACGAAATTCACCTATTTGCATGTATTTTTAGAAATGCAGCGATAATGCAAAAACTACCTTCTCATAGTCTTTAAGCCTAATGCGAAAACTACCTTCTCAAGAAGCCCGTAGTCATGCGAGATTGCGCCCTGTGAAGGAGCCGGTACCTGGCCGGTCTTAGACAAGGAACTATCAACATCATGAAAGAAGCATTGTATGCGAAGTTTGTCGTTGTATTTACTTTTTGAACCTAGACCAATTAGATCCTTTCGCTCTGTCCCCTCTGTTTCTTCCCACCTACCGTGCGCCTATGTTAAGTGCCCCTGAAATACTGACCCGAAATGCCAATGTAAACATGACCGTGCCCAGGGGAGAGGTTTTTAGGGTCCGACCCTCCCCATAACTTTGATAAACATGCAAAGAATTTTGGGAGATTTTTTTTTTTTTTGCTTCTTTGTCGTAAGTTATTAGATCAATAGGAGTCGCTATTATCTTTTTTTTTTTTTTTTTGTTACAAATTGTTTTTCCTTTGATAAATTTTACTTCAGAAGGGCATCTTTTTTTCTCTTTATACCTAGGACACTATCAGCAGTAACAAATTTATAGAAGTACAGAAAACTGTGTCTGGCACTTTATTAATCGGAATTGTTGTATTATTAGGTATTTTTGAGATCGCTTATTTATTTTTTGTGTTAAGAGAGACTAAAAAAAAAATTGGTAGTTGGAATCGTAGTTTGTTTCTTTGTAACATTTATAACCCCCCCCCCCCCCCCAAACTAAAGTCTAGTTACGGCCCTGAATGGAAAGCAGAATTTCTTTCGGCGGTGATCTTGTTTGGGATTTACTGTTCTAGTGTGTAATTTGGGAGGAATTATTTCCGATACAATAGGGAAAATGCAAGTCTACTTTTTTGTATTATACACTGACGGAAAAAAAAATCCCAACACCACGAACAAATTGCTGTAGAGGAATGAAATGGCGGCAATACATTTGTATAGGTAACATATTTAATCGATTAAGGTTTCAAAATCACAGCTTATTCTAAGCGCGAGAAGAGCCATTTTAAAATGTGAAATGCTGGTACATTAATAACCGGTGTAACCGCCAGAATGTTGAATGCAAGCACGCAAACGTTCATGCATTGTGTCGTACAGGTGCTGGATGTCAGTTTGTGGGATGGAGTTCCCATGCCTGTTGCACTTGGTCGGTCAATACAGGGACGGTTAATGCTGGTTGGGGGTGACGCTGGAGTTGTCGTCCAATGATGTCCCATACGTGCTCGATTGGTGAAAGATCTGGTGATCTAGCAGACCACGGCAACATGTCGACACTCTGTAGAGCATGTTGGGTTACAACAGCGGTATGCGGGCGAGCGTTATCCTGTTGGAAAACACCCCCTGAAATGCTGTTCATGAATGGCAGCACAACAGGTTGAATCACCAGATCGATGTACAACTGTGCCGTCAGGGTGCGTGGGATAACCACGAGAGTGCTCCCTCTGTCATAGGAAATTGCTCCCCAGACCATAACTCCAGGTGTAGGTCCAGTGTGTCTCGGCCGCAGACAGGTTGGTTGAAGGCGCTCACCTGGCCTCCTAACCAACACACGGCCATCACTGGCATCCAGGCAGAACCGGCTTTCATCAGAAAACACAACAGATCTCCACTCCGTCCTCCAATGAGCTCTAGCTTGACACCACTGACGTTGCAAACCGGCAGTGGTTTGGAGTAAGTGGAATGCACGCTACAGGGCGTCTGGCTCGGTGCTGTCCTTCAAGTAACCGATTTGTAACAGTTCGTTGTGTCACTGTGGTGGCAACTGAAGCTCGAATTGCTGCCGCAGACGCGGTACGATGCGCCACGGCCATTCGCCGTGCACGGTGGTCTTCCCTCTCAGTAGTGCCACGTGGCCGGCCGGAACCCGGTCTTCTTGAGGCAGTACCTTTCCTTGACCACCGCTGCCAAAAATCATCAGTGGCTACATTCCTGCCAAGTCGTTCTGCAATATTGCGGAAAGAAAACCCACCTTCTCGTAGCCCTATTACACGACCTCGTTCAAACTCCGTGAGCTGTTGATAATGGCTTCTTCGTCTTCTTAAAGGCTTTCTTGACTAACATCAACACCCTACGTCGAATCTCAACGACAACTAACGCTCACGAACGTTACAGCGCGTATTTACAGCAAACCTGCTTTGCATGTTCCGAGGGCGCTACTAGCGCCACACGTATGCGCCGAGCGCGAAATTTGCATAGACGTCATCTTACAGATGTACTCGCACCGCCTACCAACTGTCGTTTATCTAACACAACCCCTTCTTGGTGTTGGGATTTTTTTTTTTTTCGTCAGTGTATATTCCTTGGCTTAAAGCTCAATAATCCTTCAAGATAATTTAATCAAACTGCAAAAGTAAAATAAGGAAATAGATGATGCAAAATTAATAAGTCTTCCGATTCCCTATAAGATTTACAGACAAATCCGAATGTGAAAGACCAACCTCAAACCTGAGTGGCTTAACATAGTCGTTAAATAAGCAGGTAAAAGCATACGATCTTATTACATATTTCAACGCTTCTATTTACCAAACAAACAGAATTTGTATTTCAACGCTTCTATTTACCAAACAAACAGAATTTGTATTTCAACGCTTCTATTTACCAAACAAACAGAATTTGTATTTCAACGCTTCTATTTACCAAACAAACAGAAATTGTATTTCAACGCTTCTATTTACCAAACAAACAGAATTTGTAGTTCAACGCTTCTATTTACCAAACAAACAGAATTTGTAGTTAATACACACAATTGACGTGGATTAGGAACATCAAACAGTGGAAAGAGCGATTACTTCTGATTGATGAGGATTTGTAGTGTTTTAAAACTCGAAAAGCTGTTTTGTTGGCAGTGTTTATTTTGCAATGAAATTATGAGAAACTCTTTACCCTTTTTTAAAGAGGAAAAAAAAAAGGTAAAATAAAAAAATAATCAAACTTCATGCACTGTTGATTATCTTAAACTGTACTTCAATATTCCGCATTGTGTGGGAACCCCCCTCCCCTCGAGAGGGTTCAGTTTTTCCCCCTGGTAGTTCTCAATTCATAATCATACTCTATAAATATCCTAAATACATGCTAATGGTCTAAAAAAATTATGATACAAAAAGCATCGAGTTTCCCGAAGCGAGCCTTAATTGACTCAAACAAACATCTCACTAGCTTTCACTTTGCTAAGTTAAAAAGTGATTTTTTTCTCTTCCCTCTGGACAGTTGGTGTAACCATGTTTCAAAATCTGGAGTGGGGTTCCAATCACAGACGCACATTATATGTATATATATATATATATAGCTGAAAAGCCAACTAGAAGCACCAAACAAAAAAACAACTTTGAAATTCTAAAGCGCCAAAGGCTGCATAAAGAAAGATCAAACCATAATACATAAATTAAGCTAAAAACAAAGCAAGAAAGAATTTAAAAAAAGGAGGGGGGCAAATTAAACCGAGAAAATGCAAAACAGAAAAACCCAAAACTTCCGAAGCAAACGAGCCCCGGAGCAAGCAAAAAACAAAATGTTTTTTAAGAAAACCAAAACATAGGGATTGCAGATCAATGACAGATTCTCTTATGGCTACATCAGGGGCAAGCATAAAGAAAAACACTCACGAACCTACAGGGACCAGAATAGTGTGGGTTTCTGCTAATATAGTTTGCTACAAGGACAAATAAAATTATTCTTTCTTGCTTTGTTTTTAGCTTTATTTAATCATCCTGTTCCCACTAAAAAGGGCTCTGACGACCGCCAATAGCGGTATAACTATACCATCGGGATTAGAGGAAATTCTATCCCACACTCACCAACCCGCTTGGCCAGCGTGGTGAGTTATGGCCAAACCCCTCCAAAATGATTCCACAACTTAAATCTTGGCCCTCAGTCTCCGGCAGCTGGAATGTACCAGGGCAAGGCAGCGGCCAGTGCGACATGAAGGCAGAGGGTGCCAAGAATCCCCGGAGGACCGGACTAGGCTGACATCTGATGCTGACCTTGGCTACGTACAATGGACGCTCCCTATCTTCTGATTCAAGGCTTCTTGAATTGGAAGAGGAACTACAAAGGATCAAGTGGGACATCGTGGGGCTAAGTGAGGTAAGGAGAAGATCTCATTGAACTGAAAAGTGGACATCTCTTCTACTATCGTGGGACAGATACTGGCAGAACTAGTGGTGTTGGATTTATAATAAACAAGAAACTGAAGGATAAAGTTGTAGAAGTTGAAAGTTCCTCTGACAGAGCTGCACGACTTGTTATCCAACTCTCGAAAAGATACCAGGCTCAAATTATTCAAACTTATGCACCCACCACAAGTCATCCTGAAGAAGAAATTGAAGAATTTTATGAGGAAATTTGTCATCTAAATAATAAAGGTAAGCAGCACTTGAAAATAATTATGGGAGATTTCAATGCAAAAATAGGGCAACGGCAACAGAATGAAACTTCAGTAGGTAAATTCGGTCACGGCAACAGAAACCAGCGTGGAAATACTCTCGTTGAGTTTGCAGAGGCAGAAGGGTTTTTCATCTTGAACTCCTTCTTCAAGAAAAAGAAACACAGGAAATGGACATGGAGACATCCAAATGGGACGACAAGTGAAATTGATTTTATTATGTGTAACAAAAAATTCGTCATAGAAGACTGCAGTGTGCTAAACAAGTTCAACACAGGTAGTGACCATAGATTGGTGAGATGTAAGATGCACCTCAACACTAAACTTGAACGTGGCAAGCTCATAAGACAAACAAAATCTATTGACATAACCAACCTTAAAAAACACCATAATACCTTCAAGTTGGAACTGAAGAACAGGTTCTCTGCTTTAGAAGGTGTAACATCGGAAAAGAAGTGGACATCTCTGAAGTTAACAGAAAAGTAACCAAAGCTCTTATGGAAACAGCAATAAAATTAGCTGGGTCTAAGAACAAGTTGCATGTAAATAAATTATCAGGAAAAACGAAAATGTTGATGCAAAAAAGAAGAGAGATGAGGACAACTAAAGAAGATGTGACTTCCAAAGTGGAATATATAGAGCTATGCAAGACAGTAAGGAAAAGTATCACTGAAGACGTAAGAAAATTCAACTGTGAACTAGTGAGGAAAGCAATTGAAAACAACCAAAGCCTAAAGATAGCAAAGAGACATCTCATTAAGGGAAGAAAACAGATTATGGCACTGTGAAAAGAAGATGGTTCTGTAACAAGAAATAGAGGCGAAATTTTGACAAGAGTGAAAGATTTCTACTCCAAATTATATGAAAGGGATGATACATGCACTCAGACATCATGAAAGATACCAGTACCAGAGTTCCTCCAGTCCTTCCAGCAGAAGTTGCACATGCAATCAAGAACATGAAGCGGGGAAAAGCTCCAGGAGAAGATGGAATTACTGTAGACATCATACAAGAAGCAAGTGGAGAAATCGAAACAGTACTCGCCCAAATTTTCACTCGATGCCTTAATGAAGGAAAGATTCCTGAGGATTGGAACACCGCTACAATGATCCTGCTACATAAGAAAGGTGACATTGAGGATCTTGGAAACTACAGACCTATCAGCCTCCTATCAGTAGTTTATAAAATCTTCACTAAAGTTCTTTCACACCGCTTGAAGGTAACACTGGACATGGCTCAACCGAGAGAACAAGCTGGATTCAGGAGTGGCTACAGCACAATAGATCATATCCACGTGCTGAGAGAACTAATTGAAAGAGCGAGGGAATATGAACTTCCATTGTGCATGGCTTTTATCGATTATGAAAAAGCCTTTGATTCGGTGAAACCATCAGCAGTTACAATGGCTCTGAAAACCTGCGGTATTGAAGATGCATACATTAATATTATTAATAACATCTATGAAAATGCAAGTGCAAAGATTAGGCTGTTTGAAAATACAACACACGTAAAAATTGGAAAGGGAGTGAGACAAGGTGACACCATATCTCCGAAGCTCTTTAATGCCACATTGGAGGGTGTTTTTCAGTCGCTGAGCTGGGAAAACAAGGGGATAAAGATTAATGGAGATTATCTAACCCACCTTCGTTTTGCTGATGACCTAGTCATTTTGCAACTACCCCATCAGAGCTATAGAGTATGATCCAGGAACTTGCTGACAAGAGTAAAGAAGTGGGATTAAAAATGAACTTTCAGAAGACAAAAGTGATGTTCAATGCTTTTACAAGAAATGAGGATTTATCGATTGATGGAGAAAAGCTGGAGATAACAGAACACGTATGTTTATCTTGGACAGCAGATATCAAGTGAGGGTCACATTGATGAAGAAATTAATCGGCGTACAAAACTTGCCTGGAGAGCTTTTGGAAGAAACAGTATAATTTTCAAGAGCAATATGCCATTATGTCTTAAAGAAAAGTGTTTGATCAATGCATCCTTCCAGTGCTTACGTATGGTGCAGAGACGTGGACCTTAACTAAAAGAGACATACAAAGGCTGCAGACAACTCAAAGCAGCATGGAGAGGTGCATACTTGGTGTAACCAGGAGAGATAAGAAGAGGAACTCGTGGATCCGAAAAATGACAAGAGTGGAAGACATCATGATCAGAGTTAAATCCCTGAAATGGCAATGGGCTGGACATACTGCCAGAAGGACAGATCATCGATGGACAGCCGAAATTTTAGATTGGATTCCAAGGGATAGGAAAAGACCCAGAAGAAGACCACATGGGAGATGGGTGGATGAAATTCGAAAGTATGCAGGGGTGACATGGAGGAGACTGGCACAAGACAGACCGTTGTGGAGGAAACTTGGGGAGACCTTCGTCCAGCAGTGGATTGAAAATGGTTGATGATGATGTATATATATATAACACAATATTATATACATACTGTATAAGATAGAGTTTGGAACCTCTCCCTACACACACAGAGGAGCAAAGTAGTTGCTGAGGCGCGATCTAACGGGCACGGCATAGGCGCCTCTGTTGGCGAATTGTGAAACTTAGCGAACCCAACTGTAAAACTAAGATAGGGCAGAAATGTAAATTACAAAGTTGCAGAACTGACTTTATTTATTTGGAATCGATATCGCTGTTTTATTAAGTGCATATTATACACGTGTTTGCATTCTACGAAAATTGCAATCTTATATTATTAAATTTAGTTGGTTCACATCATAAAAAAAGTGCGCATTATATCATTATATTCCCGAAAAATTGGGGATGGGGTCCTTTACATTGCGGATCAGACTCTGAAAATCTGGGGGGGGTCCTGACCCTCCCAGTGTGGTTACACGCCTACGCCTCTGGATTAAGCACATTCTGCAAATTGTTCAACGCTTCCCACGCACTTAGTTTGGATAAGTGCTTTAGGGAAATAACACGTTGTGCCATTAAATTGAGCGAATAAAAACCTGTTAAAGCTCGCTGTACGCACAAAGACAAAACAAATTACTTAAACTTTTTCTTTTTTATTGAAAAAGTTCTACTAATGATTTTTGATGCCAAATCCTATATTTTAAGGGCAAATAACTGAAGAATAAAAAAATCGCAGGATGGAATTCCCTTACAAATGAGGTATGTTTTTGTTTTGTTTTTTAATTTTTGCTTGCCTACACATAACTTTCACCTCACGCCACCGACATATTCAATTTAAACGTATATGCAATAATCATCTCACGCTCAACGGATTTAGTCTCTATATTTAAGGAAGGTTAACGACCACCATGAGCAACTCGATGAGCACGATATTTAAGGACGGCACCCACACAAACCTTAGCGAGAATAAGAACTACGGATATAAAGAATAAAACTAATTTATTACGTATTACAATTTATATCAGAGTACCGCTTGCTAACGTAAAAAACAAAACAAAAAAACAGTACGTTTGAACTCTTAAACACCACATGCACTATAAATAATTTGCTTGGCCTACTTTTATCAAGTACTTTTGTATGCAGAATATATTATTCAAATCTCCATTAAATGATGAACAAAATAAAAAAAAGGGGGAGGGTAAAAAGTCGTACATGATGCTTAAATAAATTCAGATTCCATTTGTCTACTGAGACAATAAAAACAAATATTCTTGGACATGCAAGTTCGTAATTCTGATCAGTTTTTTCCTTTTAAATTCAGTTCTTTATGACTGGCTTTTCGAAAGCGAAGCCACCTCTCGATAGGATACAAAACTAACTACAACCACAAACCGAACCTCATAAAACTTAAGCGCAACTTAAAAGCATCGATGCCTTTTGAACCGAACCAAACCAAACTTGGGCTGAATGAAAGCAGAAAGTTATGTAGCTGGTAAGGGTTATTGGCCGTTTACCAAGCGGGAGCGAAAGGTCACAAAGGTTTCTACTACCTACACACATGCCGTATTGGTCCATAGCAGACAAAGGTGACTCACGGACAAGTAGATCTCCTTGATGCTTTGTATAAGATAACGTGAAACAACTTACTGCCCCCAAACAAGTTCGACAGTGGTTTCCTAAAAATGTAGCTAGTTATCTTTAGCCTAATAAATGGTAAAAAACGACTACGGCTGAGCAAAAAATGCTGTTTCAGCTTTAAATACACTTGCACTATATAATTACACTACAAAGCCCTACAGATAGTTACGGATGACAAACAATTAATAAAAATCAGGTAGCTAAGCCCCCCCCCCCCCCCCCCGAAGTGAAAGCTTATTTCCTTTGGAAGACGGGGAGGAACCAGTGATGCAGAAGAGAAGCTGCCTGCGCGACGCTAAGGCACTTTCCCGAGGAAGAATTTTTTTAATGCTCATCTACGCAATAAAATAAAAATGCTATGATGAAACGACACAGTCGGAACACGAAATAGTGCATCCCCCGAATCATAAGAGTTCTAGAGCAATGAGAATGTAAATTCCTCTATCTTGACAACAATCAGAATAAAGTTCTAGGTGGTTTCTTTTGGTTGCACTGCTCGGAGAGAAAAAGAAAAATTAAACAATCCAGAATTCTGAGCAGCAAGTGTTCTGCGGTAGCGAAGGGTATTTCTACTAAATTGCTCACCATCGGCTATCTAATTTTTGTTTCTGTATTAATTTTTGTTTTTTTCCGTCAAACAAAATTCCAACGCCTCAGGAGTCTCATATCAAATTTGAAGTCATTTCGAGCAGTAGTTCCACTATAGGCAATGTAAATAACTTTAATTATGGACACCCGGTATAAATATTTACAGATTTTAAGATCGCCAATTTTATTTGTCTTTTTTTTTCCCCCAGTTATGAGGTTGTTTTTTATGACTCAATTTCCAACCTGAGATTAGTATTGTCAACCATGAAAATGTTGCTACCTGCAAAAATCACGCGCATTCATTCGTCTAGTTTGTTTTAGTCTAAAATATTTGGTATTATGCACACTTTCGAACTTGGGGGTGGGGGAGCTAAAAGATGCGATGAAAGAAAAGGTAGATGGGCTGAAGCAAAGTATCTGTCGCTCCCCAGTGAAGAAAGTGAAAATTTTACACGAGGCATTAAATAAACATGTTCTTACGCAGAGCGACTAGAAAACTCTGAGCTTCACTAAGAAAAAAAAAACACGTCTAGGATTCAGTAATTAATCAAACCTTTCTAACACTAGCTGCTGACTGAATGAAGATCACCTTTATGCCAAGTGAGTTATACACGTAATTTCAAAGTTCACCAGACAGTGCACACTCAAAAAGCGCTTACAGCGTAGTAAATCCGTTTATTCAGTCGTGTAATACGCATGAAGATTCGCCAAATTTTCATTCTCCACTGGGAGGCATTTTCAAAAATGGTAGGCCGCCCCGGTGGCGCAGTGGTCTAAGCGATGGCCTCTGATCATTCGTCTGAACGGGGTCCGGGTTCGAATCCCGGTGAGGCATGGGTTTTGTGTTTGTCTTACGGCACTGGTTCTCTCCCTTCTCTGGAACCAGTGACCCTAAATTAGGGACGGGCGACTGCTTATAGCCCATTGAGTTGCTCACGGTGGTCGTTAAACCTCCAATCCAAAAAAATAAAAATAAAAAAAAAATGGTAGACATAAAACGCTAGAAGTTTATGTTATGTTTTAGAAATTCATTTTATATCTACCACTGCCTCGAAAAAGCCTCCCAGTAGAGAGCGAAAGCTTGGCGAATCTTTATACGTATTACACCAGTAAATAAACGCTATAAGAACTTCTTGAGTTATACACTCTATACTGGCGTAACGAGGAGGGAGATCGTAGCCTGTAGGTTAAATGGGTATGTATATGAGGCCGGTGACTCAGTTGAGAGCGAAGTTACGGACGTGATCATGTGATGGGTAAAACCAAGGATTTGTCGGAGCTCGGGAAAGGCCAAATTCTGGGTGCACGAAGAGTTGGTGCGTCCGTTTCATAAACACGGATACTTGTCGGTTGTGGTTAAATGAGGGTGCCAAAATGACGAAACACACAACAGTAAGAGGCGGTGAAAGGTGGATTCCAGAGGTGAACAACGGGTGCGTCACTCTCGCCTTGTACACGGCAATCGGTGCAGCACGATTTCGCAGTTGGCAGCCCAATACAGCATGGTTTAACCAGAAACAATATCCAGCACGATTGCTTGCCGCACGCTGGCAAAGATAACGCTATACCAAACTCCCTCCTGACAGTCCAACGACGTAACGACTCTTCTGGTTGGTTGGTTGGTTGATTTGTGTTTATTGAGTAAGGGCCTCGTGGGACAAAGAGCGCCAAGTCCAATGATTTAAAATAGTAACAAAAGCAATATAAAAGATAAGCGCTGTAAAAAGCCTATAAAACAATAATGCACTATAGAGAATGAAAAACACCGGTACAACGAAGAAATGATAAAACAGAAAACACGTCACAATGATCGTTTAAAAGGAGACTCAGGGTCACCGAGTCGTCTGGTGTAAGACTCTTCTGGTGCCAACAAGCATGCGGATAGGACGGTATAAGATTGGAAGCAGATGTGCTGTGTGTGTGTGATTCGATGGATCACAATAAGTGTTCCATTTCCCCGGTCACAATACGTGTTCCATTTTCCCGAAGGCAGAGTCCGTATTTGGCGTCAGCAGCATGAAGCTATGGATCCCTCGTGCATGGCAGCGACTATCCGGGCATGTTTGGCTGGCATGATCTGGGACTTTTAGAACGTGTGGGCCAACATATGGACTCCTGCTATACTAACAGGAGCTGCTTGCGGACCACGTAAAAACCCTACAATGTTGTACCTCCACCAAGAGGCGGGATGCTTTCTACCAGATCGATAATGTCCCATGTCGTCGGGACAGCCTCGATCAGGAATGGTTCGACGAACACAACTCTGATGAGGGATCGTGAATGTCCCAAACAAACTCCCTGATCTCAAGCAACATCTGTGGGATGTTGTGCAGTCTGCTCCATACGGGAACTGTAGACCGCAACAGAAACAGCTTGGTTGCATATCCCCACACAACTGTACAGATACCTCGCGGAGTCGATGACACGCTAAATGGCAGCCATTCTCGTAGAGAAACAAAAGCACATTGAGTATTAAATAAAATAGTTGTAATTCGTTGAGAGCACTCAGTATAGTTGCTCACAACTCTTCAACGTGTGTGGCATAATTTTTTTGTTATTGACCTTTACAGGTTCCAAACGACGTCAAAGACCTGAAAACGCAAAAAGAGTAGCAGTCTGTATAAATTTATATTTGCAAGAAGAAAGGTTTACCTCCCAAAGATATCCAAGACGATAAAGTGAACACGTTAGTACTAACTGCCCCTTTATACTTCGCAGTTAAAAAGTGAACATCCAGAATTTAAACACAGTCTTGGAGACGACTCCGTAGGTGGAAGACCTGTAAAACCCTGAAAATGTGGAAAAGAAATCCACGTCATGGGTAATGAATGCTCAGACTGCAGCGCATATTGCCAGTACGTTGCTGAAATGGATTAAACACATCACCACTTAAAGTTCGTGCTTGAGCAACGTCTCTCGGCACATCGCACAAACATTAATTCTCGATCAGTTGGTTCCCTGGAAATCTTTCAATGCAGCATGTCTGATCAACTTCGTGCAGAGATTCGTAATAATCGATGAGACTTGGGCACATCAATTCTTATTTGGTCCGTTTACAGGTTTATACAGACCATTGAAATCCATCTTTTACAGAAACAAGCCGCATTGGGCGTTTCGTATAGACATTTCATACCAGATTAGGTAACTGGCAAAAAGCTAGGGAGAATTAGGGGCAAAGTACGTTCGAGGCCGGCTTCGTACGGAATCATTCAAGCATACGCGTCCCCAAGCTCAGTGTCTGCGGGAAACTCGCAGAATGGGTGGATGGCCGCAAGGGTTCGAACCCCGTTAAAAACGTCTACCTCCCATACCGTGAGTCAGCCAACTGCGCACTGTCGGTGGTTCATTTCTAATCGAACAAAAGAAGAACTCATATTGCCCAGTCGACATAAGGAAAAGGGTCTTTAGCTGTCACAGGGTATGACATCAATCTTGTATGCTCCGGACGAAGCATTATAATATTTTTGGGTTTAACGACCACCGTGAGCAAACTGAGGGCTATAAGCAGTCACCTGTCCTTAACGTGGGGCCACTGGTTTCAGGGAAGAGACAGTGCCGTACGACAAACACACCCTCATGCCTCATTCGGGACTCTAACCCAAACCCACTCGGAATAAAGGTCAAAAGCCAATACTTAGACCACCGCGCCATCGGGGCGCCGTTCCGGACTACGAAGAGAACAAAATGAGAGTTACTGATTAATACTATTCTGGACTCTTCTAAGGTAATAACGCGAAAATTCAAGTGTCGTGATATAAACTTCGTAAAGTTATCTTCATCAGGACAGTGCATCAGAACACAAACTGTGTCCTTGTGTACAGTCGCAGATTTCGGATCCTTATTCACGTGATTTTGCACCATCGGACTACCACATGCTACCTAACTGGGGTTAGAGGACCACCATGGTGGCCGAGTGGCTAGAGGAACGGACTTCTGGTTAATTGTCTGAGATGGGTTAGAGTTCCAATGCCGAATGAAGAATGGTATATTTGTCCTAAGGTGCTGGCTCTCTCCCTTCCCAGAAACCAATACTTTTGAATTAGGGATGGGAGACTTTATAACGCTAAATGATCGCGATGGTCGTTAAACCCAAAAACAAAAAAAACAAAAGGCTGAGGTTTCTTTCGCAACCGATGATGCCTTTGTGAATGAAGGCTGCGAGTTTTTGATAGGATTGAACAAATCATTCTACAAGGCCAGGATGAAAAGCTCTAAAGAATCGCTGGCAAAAGAACTTCAATTCCCAAGGCAACTACGTAGAAAAATCGATAAGAAAAAATCCCCTGGCGTCTTTGATGACAAGCCATAAAACTTTCAGCCACTTCTCTTAATGTATGTATATTACTGAAGGAAATGAAAACATGGAGAAACAACTGAAGCCTGGTTTCTTGCGCAAACAATGAATATCCCAAGCTTAAGAGTCCTCCATACCCCGTATTGTTTCAATGCGAAATTGAAAGAAATATAGCATCATGCAGATGGAAAAATCAATATATCATATCACTCGTATGTGTTCTCAAATTTTTATATTTCGAGAGAAAATATCAAACTATTTTTCTGCTTTTAAACCCAGCAGATATTAAAATTAGAACTTTAAAAAAAAATTGTCGATCTGTCCCATTATTTTACACCTTTGGGATAATTAAAATATTACTCCGCAAAGTGACGCTAATATAGAAATGCAGAAAGATGGTTCAATGTTCATTCTACATGTGAAAAAAAAAACCGAATTTCTAAATTGCTTTTTTATGTATGTAATTTCGTCCTGCAAATGCGTGTTTTGAGCTATTTTTCACGAGGTATGGAGGACCCTTAAAATATAGGCAGATGATATATATATATATATCTCCATTACCAAAGCCATGATTTTGCATGTTTGTTTTAGTTCTAAAATGCTATAAAGAAAAAGGAGGATTCAGTATAAAGCAATTATCAAAAAAGGTTAAGAACTACGAAATTAACTGCGAATGCATTAGGTATATTTCTTATGGGAACTTCTGTTGCACTTACTCGTATTAACCTTGCAACAGAACTTTGTGAAACCCATTTATCTACCGTTGCACACTCGCGTCTCTTGCATTTTTCACTTCTGAACTTCTCGAAGATACTTTTTCTTGACTTATTCGTATGACGTAAATTTACCTTTTGTTTGGAATACAATTCTGCGACGGTTTGAAGCTTCAAGAATTCAGCTTTAAAAATTCCCTGAAGGAATAATTAGGCACGCAACGTGAGTCAGACGTCATTAAAATTCAAGCTCATTTAACATTCTAAAGCCACAAAAGAAAAGTTAAGTGCAAAATGTCATTAGACGAAGAAGAAAACAACTTTCGAGTGATGAAACTGCAGCTCAAGTCATTTTAACAGGAAACGAATAGTTTCGCGCCGAAAGCTCGCTAACACTCTCGCTCTTGACAGATCACGAATACGTTCACTAAATTACACAGTTGCGCATATATTTTGCTTTCTGAAATGTTTTCATTCCGTACCACGACAGCTGAAGCGATTTTAAATTCGAGGAAATTTTTTGCCAGTTCACAAACCAAAGTTTTCGTTTCACCCTACATACCTTCAAAGTAATTAAAAAAAAAAAAAATATATATATATATATATATCAGTTTGTTCTAGATCAGTATGGCATTCGGCACGTACCTATCTCTACCTAATTTAACACAGGAACAGCGGAATGAATGATAAATACACAGTTGACATGGACCAGGAACGTCAAATAGAAGTCATCGCTCTTTCCACGTTTATAAGTGAGTCACGGAAAAATTCATTCATTCGCCTTTTAGTTATTTGTTCAGTTGCTGCTGTTCATCTTTGGTAAATCCCCAGCATTGTGCGGGGCTCCAAAGAACTAACCTGCCATGTGGTTTGGCAGTTTGTGAGTCTGGAGAATTTCGAGGCCGCTGTGGTCCAGTGGAAGCATATCCGGCGCGTAACTGGAAGACCTGGGTTCGATTCCCGGTGGCGGCCGATGAGAATTTTTCCGTGACTCACTTATAAACGTGGAAAGAGCGATGACTTCTATTTGATGTTGACAGAAACAGTCACCTTCAAAACGACAACAGGTAAGTCAATGCTAAGTTCAGGCATTCTTTTTTCTGTTAGGAGAATGGAATTACAGTATAATTTGTAAGGTAGTAGTTAGATTAAAAAGTCACCTAATGGTTTGCTTTTGCGCAAGGAAGAAAAATACTGCACTAAATTTTGCCGGTAAAAAATATAAAACATTCTCTTAATCAGAATGTTATGACCGTTCCAAAGGGTCTCTTGAACTGTGATGAAGGCTTTGACATCTTTTGATCCAATACTGACTTTTTTTTTGATGGGGGGAGGGGGTAACGACTACTGCGACCAACTAACTGAATGTGCTATAAGCAGTCGCCCGTCCCTAATTTAGGGTCACTGGCTCCAGGGAAGGGAGAGAAATACGTCATCGGACAAACAAGGCCAATCTTGGACGAATGGTTTTTACAGGCCAGAGCCTTTAATAACCATTTACCACTTGGGCAGCTGAGCGGTCTTCTGAAACTCATTCTGCAGAAAAAAATAAAAAAAAGATGGAAGGGAGGGATTTTCCCGGTATCGCATTTGCATTTCACGATACAATAACACGGAGCTGCGATATAATTTAAGATTTATGCAGTATATTTTTCCAATGCAAATTTTAAAACCACGCAAAAAAAAGTGGGCATTTTTTTTTTAAATAATGTTCATTTTTGGTGCATGCTTTTGACTGCTGATCAAAGCGATTGTGCACATAATTGAATTCGATCTTTCAGTTGTGCGATGGCAGGTTCCGAATATTAGGTAACCACAAAAGTATTTGCCGTTTTCGGAGACTGAGACAAAGCATAACAAATATGTAGTAGGAAAGCAATTTATTCATCAAAATAATTACCATGGGCATCAACAACGTCCTGCCACAACATACGCATACCCCTGCGATAAAATGCAGGTTCATGGGAAGATAAAAAGTTTTGGAGGGCAGCATGTAACTCAAAGTTGGAGAAGTGGTGTCTACGCAAATGACTGTCGAGTGAAAGAAACAAGTGACAGACTGAAGGAGAGATATCTAGTGAGTAAGCTGGATGACATAACAGCTCCCACCCAAGCTCTTTGGTAGTGTTTCTGGTCAATGAACCAACACGAGCATTATCTTGAAGGATCAGAACTCCCTTTCTGTTGACAGTGTTGCTTCCTTCTTTTTCAGGTCCTCATGCACACGTTTCAGTTGTTCACAGTACACTGCAGAAGTGATCGTTTGGCCGCATTGCAAAAGTTCATAATGAACACCAACACCTGCTGTCCACAAACACACAGCATAACTTTACGTAGATGCATGTGGTGGCTTTATGTGTGAAGAATTGAGTCGCTGGTGGACAATGTCTGGAACGTTTTGGGGTGCTGTACTAGACCCACTTCTATCACATGTGAGTACCCTATCAAAAAATGGTTCCTTGTCATAGCGAGACAGCAATGCAAGACAAGCTGACACGTTTTTGTCTGTTCACTGCGATTCGTGGGGACCCATTTAGACAATTTGTATGCCTTACTTATTGCATGAAGATGTCTACGAACGGTTTCAATACTAACACCAAATGACTGGGCTAGTTCCTGGCATGTTTGGCTACTGTCCTGCTCAATAGCAACTTTCAAGGCTTCAGTGACAAGGCTGACAAGACGCCAACTACGGGTCTTTCTTGAAGGGATTCATCTCAGTCTCTGAACTTTCGAAACCAATTCCGAGTCGTGCGTTCCTTTACACCACCTGCCCCGAAAGTTAAGCAAATGCGACAAGTTGTTTCTGCAGCAGCAGATGAACCGAGTTTAAATTCGTATAACAAACACTCACGAATAATCTCCACTGATAACATCATTGTAATCGCGCGTCTTTTCACTACCAAACTGCTTACTCATCTGATTCATATGCGCAAGGCATCTTGGGATTTCAGCTGACGATATACAGCGGGCGGGACAAATTCAATCAATAAATTAAATCATTAAAAGTTGTTTCTTTTGCTCTCTCTCGAAAAACGGCAAATACTTTTGTGGTTACCTGAACCAGGTAACCACGAAAGTATTTGCCGTTATCGTCCTTAGTCATCAGTATCTTGAAAATATTTTCAACTGAAATGCAAAAGCAGAAAGAGCGTTCACAGCAACAAACCGAAAACTGATTTTAGAAACAGAATTGACACACTGACTTTTGTTGAGTTTCTTCGAATACTTTTAGAGGGCTCAGAACTCAACCCACGGTCAGCATGCCATTTACTTTTAAGTGAGGAACTTAGACATCCTAATGAAAATACACGTGACAGTACATGTTCATGTGAATCAGAACGTGATTCTGAATGTCACCTTTCACCAACGAGACCTGTCCAGTTATCCCCCCCTCCATTTTTATCAGTGTAGAAGACAGAATGAAGATAAAAAAATATACCCAAACCCTCATGGGGTAATAATATCTGTTAGTATTGTTACATATGTAGTGAACCTAAAATTCCTAAGAAAATTGCTATTCAAAAATATTTTTGCATGGCAGATTTTGCTATATAACATTTCTTGAACAAATTTCGCCAGGCTATAGAGTGTCAGATTTTACTAATAAATAATTGAAAGGGTTTGTACTCTCACACAGCGGTTAAATGCGAGAAATTCCATCTACACGGGTGGGTCGCTGTAAATCAACGAAACAAAGGAGAATTTTTTTTCAGAATAAGGGAGAAACTTTAGAAGAGAGCGGACAAATCAATCAACCAATTGCGGTTGACGGATTTCAAAGCCGCCATGTCATCCGGTCAGCTGCTACTTCAGACGTAATCCCGTTTTTTATTAGTTGAAAGTCATCGAAAAACTCATAAATGTAGAATAACCGAAGCGCCTGTCAAACGCTTCGAAATCCTCCTTTTGAAGGCTCAATCATGGCGACAAGGAGATTTCTAAAGCGTTTGACAGAGCGGCGGGTTCTTAATTACGTCGCAGTGAGGAGAGAGAAAAGTGAAGTACTTGTGTTTCGTCAACCCTCCCTCATCTGAGAGGCAGAAGAACACGTCTGATCTTATCGAACTTCGACACAACGTCATAATATCTTTCTCGGCTCGTCATTTCCAAAAGCCGCTTATCTCCCCTACGAACTCCGGGCAACGCATACCGAACGTGTCAGCAAATTGTGAAAGACTAAACCTAACTAAACACGCAGTGAAAATTGCAGCCAGCGTAGTCGATGAGTCCTTCTCAGTAGGACTGCTTGAAGAGCACTGGAACTGAAGGCTTCGGACAGCCAGAAACAAAGCTCAAGTGATGCGGAACATTGTTACTTTGCAGCCCCGTAGCAGAACCGCGGCGACAGTTGAAGTATGTGGCAGATTTTATTCAGGGGTGATTGTGAGGTGACACAAGAAACCCTGAAACTCTCAGCTCAGTGCCAATATACATATAATGCATATTACGAATATTTATATATACAGTATATTGCGCACAATAAACTAGCTACACCACAAATACGCCTAGTGCTTGTGCAGTTAAACTTCGCATCTTTTCTTGTACCCAATTTTCTTTCACTGTGCAAAAACCCTTCAGGTATTGCATCTTTGAAATCAAATTTCGCAATTCATATTATGTTAATTGAGGAGTCTATGTGGATCATTTTATTTGAAGCCTACAGTGGATTCCATTCGATTTCTAAAACTAGCTCATTGGATTAACCGAATCTAATATAATAAAATTATTTGATGTAGATGCAACTTTCAAAATAATTTAAAAACAGCCTTCCTTTCAGCAGGCTGTTATCTTGAGAGCTAGTTTGATAACAAAAGAAACACTCAAGGTTTCACAAATCGTGTACATTCACCTTCCTCACGGACATGCAGTGTTTTTAATCAAACACTAATTCCCAAAGGAAATGGGTCTTGAAGTTTTAGTTATCATTTCGTAGCATTTTTAGAAATGAAATGTCCGAAGTATCTCAAATTCTTCTAAAACTTAAAAACCCTGAATTGTGGGTTTGGAATGTGACAAAAACCCGGAATTCCGGGCTACACCCGGATTACAAACAGGTCTGTTTATTTTGGTTTGCAGACATTTTATATTGATTTACAGATTTTATTTTTATTTGTAGACAATTACATAATAAAGCTATAACCGTATTGCTGAAAAACGTATAACCGAGGTTCCATTGTATTTAGTTCTATACACCATTTCTACGTACGTCACACTACACCTACTACAACCTACTGAAAACGAAAACCTCATTTAGACGCAAAAACTGGCAAAGAAAGAAAAAAAAGGACGAGGGTCAGTTGCACCCCTCACAGAACCTGTCAATCAAATTCAAGGGTGAATTGCACCGGATTCCCCTCCTGTCGCATGGGGTAGTTGCACCCCCACGAGGAAGTTGCAGACTGTTTCGTAGACGATTTGATGTCGGATATCACACAGGATGGAAGGATGCAAAAATACGCTGATTATATGACAGATACATATGTAGCTGAAGAAGCCAAATTCCCACCCATAATATGGGCTTCGGATAGAATAGAAGGAGAGAGAGAACTAATGCCTGTGAATCATTGCATACAAAACTCAATTCTAATTTCAATGCACCTAGCCCAAATATTTATGCTTTGTCGAAGTAATTAAGCAAATCCAGGTTGATGTTTATGCATTGAAAAATAGTGGAAGTGTCATAAAGCAACCAAACCAAAATCTGAAGAAGAAAATGGGAAATATGGAAAGAGGGAAGCAGAAGTACAAGAATAAAGAACTTATAAGATTTGAATTTGTAAAAGTTATTTCTTATTATGGTTCTAAGAGGGATAAGAAGAAATAAGACAAATAGATAAAAGACAGATCATGAAACAAGACAAGAGAACATAATCTTGCTTTAAGACAAAGACAAGGAAAACTCATTCCGCAATTTTTTTAAACACGCCAGAAGCTATTAGCTCCTGCCAGTCCTAAGCCTGAAAAAAGGGTGAAGGGAAAATTATGGTGGGATGGAAAAAAAAAAAAAACTTATTAACCTTGCTTCATTATCATGGTTCTTAGATTCAGAGTCTTCAGAACCTTGCTTCATTATCATGGTTCTTAGATTCAGAGTCTTCAGAACCTTGCTTCATCCCCCCCCCCCCGCCTTCTTCCGCGGTGCGAGTTGCACCAGTACAACTTCCCCCTCGGTAGAAAGGGACTGTGCGGTGCAACTCGCCCGTTTCGCTTCAGGGAAAATTATGCGGATAAAAAAAACATTTATTAACCTTGCTTCATTATTATGGTTCTTAGAATCAGAGTCATCAGAACCTTGACGACCCCCCCCCGCGCTTTCTTCCGCGGTGCCCAGTGCAACTCGTCCGTCGGTAGAAAAGGACCATGCGGTGCAACTCGCTCGTTTCGCTATCTTTCCGGTGCAACTCACCCACTCCCCCCCAAAATGCCCTCCTCTTCGTATTACTCACAAGCCCTATCTACGTCGAAAGAACAACCAAGCATAAAAGTCATGTTCAGCGCTACCCATATTACGACTGTTCTGGGAGTCTGTAGCAGCTATATATCAGTTATATTTTTCAACTTAAAAATTCTGCATGGTATAAGTCAATCGACAGAATTTGGTATTTCATCAGGTACAACAGTACATGCAGATCTCACTCTGAGCTTGAACAAATTCTCGATTACCGAATGAAGGGAGAATAAAACTGCTACACTGAAATGAAACTGCGATGCCGAGGATAATAAGAGTTCGTTCAATACGGTACAAAAAAAAAAAAAAAAAAAAAAAAAGGTGGCAATCCTACGCGAAGGACAGGTGACGTCAATCACTGTGGTTTCACCAGTCGCCATCAGACCGAGACGCCATGAACAACACGCAACCCACGTCTGCGGAAATTTCATGTCTTGTTTTATTAAGGGTAACTAAAGAAATAACAAAAGGTATTGACTAGACGGTACTGAAAGCGAAAACGACGGCAGATCTCAGCAATATAATCGCGAAACGTACAGCTGCAGAAAAAGTAATCATGTCTCCAGCAATGAAAAGAACATATCAAATTTTCGACATACTTACATCTGCGCATTACAAAACTTTTCCCAATTTGTTTCTACCAGCATAGAAATGTTATGTACTCAAAGCTATAACAAGTGCACAATATTTTTGACATGCATTGTAAACAATAAGTAGCGTGAATTAACGGAAAATTCCTGAAAATAAATGGCAGCAAAGTTGTAGGTCTCAGACTTCTAACGAAATTTTAGTTTCTAAAAACGGAAACCAATATTTTGATAGATCCTCTATTGTTGCTAAATCAATTTTTCTTTTGGTTCACAGAAATGTCCCTTTCAGTTGTTTTTTTTTTTTTTTTGGGGGGGGGGGGGGTCCTCATAGATTTCGCGGGTTTCCATAAAATATGACTTTTATCCTTGCGTAACATACCATGCTGCCGTGCATATGCGCAAGTCGTACTGTGTAAAATTTTGTGGGTCAAACCAGGTGATTTTCCTAACTTTTAAGGTGAAGTACGCGATGGTTTGTACGAGAGTATGGAGCGCTGTTGACTGAGCCAGTAAGACACTTATCACCCGCTAACGTTTAGGGCACAAACTCGGCGGTATAGTAATTTTATTTTCTGAATAGATTTATAATATTTTTATTATTTACGTAAGAGGACTTATTACAAATCACATTTTTTTTTTTTTCGTGATTTTTCAAAGCAAAAAGTTTCGGAACCCGAGAATTTTTTAACTTTTTAGTATTTCATGAAACTCCCAAATATAAAATTTGCTCTTGTATCCATATTAACTTTTGTATTAGGGAGGGAGATCCACAGACTGATACATAGACATCACACAATCACCTGTACAACACTTCAAATACCTGGTTGCTAACTAGAACACAATATACGATAGAAGGTGCATCAACTGAGGGGAGGGAGTATCCGTTGCCACAATTGCCTTAACAGCATGCAATATGCTATCCACAATATCTGGGCAAGCTACAGAACCTCAAAAATCAGGTCCGCCAACAGACAAAAGTAAGAGTGTGCCCCCCCCCCCCCCCGCCGCCTCAGTTTAAGCAGGGACTTCTCGGTAACAGCTTAACTGTTGAACTGAAATTTAATAGTTAATAAAACCCCAAGTTTTCTCCCCGCAAATTGCTCTTATTACTGGCAATTAAATTATTCGTCATATGGACACGGAAAAAGTGAACAGAATTTCCTCGTTAATATACGAACGGAATCACGGTAAGATTCCCTGAGCATTCAGTTTTTTCCAATAACACCTCTTTAAAACAAAAAAGGCGTTTTTCCATATTTTAAATAAACCAGACTGAATACTCAAGAAATACATATAGCGTATTAAATCAGTTTAGTTTTGTGGTGTAATAAGCACAAAGATTCACCAAGCTTTCGAACTCTACTGGGAGGCCTTTTCAAGGTAACGGTAGACATAAAAATGCAGGGAATTACAACACGTAAGAAACAAAGATCATTGAGCGAAGGGAGGCCGAAGGCCGAGCGGAGCTCTCTTTACGAGACGTCCAGTCACACCCATCTCGAGCTCTTCAAATTCTCCCTAATGCTGATGGAAAGGGATTGACCTACCTCGTGTGAGTGAAGTTCCTTATGTTCATGAAGTTTGTCTGCTTCAGCCCGGTGATTCTTCCTGTCCTGTGAGTTCATTTTATGCTCTTTTTCGACATAATTCAAGTTATATGTTTAACCCTCATTGTTTACTCCGGTAAACATCGTGACTTGCCTTGACTTTCTCCTACTTATCACCAGCGTTCCTACACGCTGCCAAGCTACTGAGGAAAATGCAAGACGGAGCTTCCACCACCTTGTCTAGAAACAACAGACCAACAAAATATGTAGACTCGATACCGTACCTTCCGCCACTATCCAATGTTCTAGAAAACATTTGCAGACCTATGGACTGAATTTTGGGATGAGCACACGTGGGGTTTCGTCCTTAGTAAAAAATGACAGACTTAGCTCAGCTGTTGGACCGCCATGTTGTTTATTCTATTCTTCTCATAGCGACCGAACCTGGACACGACGACTGCGTTCATATACGCCGCTAGACGAATCGCAATTTAAAAACCTGTTTGAAAGAACATAAATACAATATTAAAACTAAGTCAGCTGCTACAGCGATATCACGCTTACTGCTCAAGGAAGCCTTTCAACCGATATGGGACGAAGCCACTATCCTTACCACCCCGAAATCAAAAAGTGCAACTCTCCTCAAAGAGAGTTTACACATAATTGCCAATCTGAGACACTGCTGTAATGACGATCTTCTTTATGTTGTGCCCACCCCATGGAAACTTATTACAGAATGTATTACAAAATACTGACACTAATTAAGTCTTACTGTTTAAAAACAAATTAATCCTAAATGTTCATGACCCTGCTCTTTTGCGCATGTCTGTTGCGACAAACTCCATCTCCCACATGTACACTATCTACCAACAAGTAATTGGACACCTGTGATAGCAAAGGAAAACGAAGTTTATTCACCTTCAATAGTTGGTGGAGCCTCCACGAGCGGCGATTACAGCTGCGACCCTCCGGGGCATACTCTCAATCAGGCGTTGTACGATGGCTAGCGGTATTTTCTTCCACTCGGCTTGGAGAAGACAGCTCACTTCCTTCACCGATTTCGGACGATGGGGGCACCCCTTTAGTCGACGCTCCAACTCGTCCCAGAGGTGCTCGATAGGGTTAAAGTCCGGGCTCTGAGCAGGCCAGTCCATTCGATTAACCCCATTGTCACCATACCAAGCCATGGTGGACCTCGCAACATGACAGGTGGCATTGTCATCCTGAAAGTAACATGGGTCCACCCCGTAAAACAGCCACATAGTAGGAAGCGCATGGTCATCCAAAATGGTGTAGTCGGTCTCGGCGTCGAGTCTACCAGGAATTGCGACCAAGGGTCCCGTGCCATACCAGGAGAAACACCCCCATAGCATAATTCCACCGCCGCCGAACTTCACAGTTGGCACAATACATTCCGGCAGGAGGCGTTCTCCAGGCAGACGCAAAATCCAGACACTGCCATCCGAACGGTAGAGGGTGAACCTTGATTCGTCGCTCCAGAGAACCTGTTTCCACTGTTCAACGGTCCACTGTCGACGTTCTTTGCACCACAATAGCCGAGCAGCGCTATTGGACCTGGTGATCAAAGGCTTGTGGGCGGCAGCACGTCCATGATAACCGAGCAGATGGGCTTCCTTACGGATGATATTCATCGAAAAAACACTCCCGGATGCCTGTTGAAACTCCTCGCGGATGTGGCCCATCTATTTGGTGCGGTTCTTCCGAATTTCTCTGGCCAAAACCCGTCGGTCTCTAACTCCCAGCTTTGTGGGTCTGCTGGGTCGGGGCACATCCCGACAGTCACCTCTCATCTTCCATTTGCCAATCACGTAGGCCACTGTCGATTTTGGGTACTTCAACTTGCTGGATATATCAGGTATGGATCGGCCATTTTTGTGATACCCGACGATTACGCCTTTCTCGAAATCAGAGAGCTCCGAACTGCGTGGCATCTTGCATGCGACTGGTTGCGTTGTTGTTTCCCACACGATATTTAACGGCGGGGGCCGTGACGTGTATCAGGACCGCACATATCGTCGATTGCAGGGGTGTCCAATTACTTGTTGGTAGATAGTGTATTTAACCAGTTGTCACCACGTTTACTTTCAAACCAGATGAAGAGACTGGGGAAGTCTTGAAAGTGCTTGTGAATTTTAATTGTGTGTTTTTAACTCCTATGTTTAAATTAAAGTTTTTAACTTATAATCGTGTTGAAGACGGATTAGTTTTTCTAGCATTACCAATGCAGCACGAAATTCAACTTTGATTGAAGCTAATTTCTTTATATCATTCCACATACATAATATCCGCGGACTTAAACTTGACTTCTGTGGATAGGGCAGCGGTTATTTTCCCGTTTTTTGTATCTCTTATGTTCGTTTATTCTAATTCTAAACGAACGTTTAGTCATTCCTATGTAGTATCGCATGGAGCCGTCCGGATATTGTAGTGGGATGGCATAAACACCTGCCTCACTGAGAAGAGGCTTGTCAGTATTTCTATTAAGCATCGTATATAAAGATGCCGGAGACCTTAAGCTATTAGGGGGTGATGGTTCAGCGCCGAGCAGATCACGTTTGTAATACGATATCCCGAGACTCGCTCTGAAACATAGAGAAGTTAGAAATAAGCTTATTTTGTAAATACAATAATTATTAGACTTTTGCTAAAAAGACTATTAAACAGGAAATGTTGGCATACCCCTAATTTTAGGTTTGGAGCACTTGGAAATTTTTTGCAAACAGTGAGCAGCAAAAAACCTGTTTCCAGGGCTGTTTATGGATCGCCAGTCTGATACTTAGCGTTCGTATGAACATCTGAAATTTACAACAGCTATTTCTGCAGAACTTTTAAGAATAATAATTCCGGATACGTGTAAAATAATCTATTATTTGAAGAATTTATTTCAAATACGTGGCAACTCCAGAGAAACGCTATCATTGCAAGCCTCGCAGCTGGTCAAGATTTCCAGGTTTCGCGAATGGCGGTAGATTTGGGTGTGGAGTATGAAGCTAATTTCTTTACATCACTCCATATAGGATCGGCGGACTTGAACTTGACTTCTCTTGATAGGGCAATGGTTATTTTCCCGTCTCTTGCATCCCTTTTATGTTCGCTGATTCTAATTCCAAACGAACGTTTGGTCATTCCGATGTAGTATCGCCTGGAGCCGTCCGGATATTTTAGTGGGATGGCATAAACACCTGCCTCATTGAGAAGAGCGGGCCTGTCAATATTTCTCTTAATCATCGTGTATAAAGATGCCGGAGACCTTATGCCGACACCGAAGTTCATCCTCCTGAGCGCGTTTTTTGAGTTGATAGGAAACATTTGGTATGTAGGGAATAGAGCCTAGGTAGCGAAGTTGCGGCATAGAAATATTATTAGCACTGCTGTGTTTGGCTTTCTCGATAATGTATTTATTCTACGCCAACAATTTTCGGATTTTTAGTATGGTTATACTATTTCGAGTATAATTTGGTGTACAGTTCCTACTTTTTGAACTTGTTATTATGTGGTTGTAATAAAGTCGGATCATAAAAAAGCTATTCTTAAAAATGAAATGAATCAAAGCCATATTATTTTTTAATATTTTCTGGAGATCTAAAATGCATGTGGGAAAGACCGCCCTGAGTCCCCAGACACGTGTTCAAAACACTGAAGTTCTGTCGTGTTCAAACTGAAGTACGTACTTTTGCACAAAGCAACTTCTTTTTATAGTAAAAACGCATTTTCGTAGATCGCGTGTTGGGTAGAAAATACTACCCGTTTCGTCACACCGCATCGTCACCAGCTCACCCCCCCCCATCTGACCTCCTTTCTTTCCCCATCCCTCTGCGTTAAGCCGGTCGCATTTACTACCATTTCAACCCCAGTCGCATTTAAGACAGCTTCCATTGGGAAAGCAGTCGCCCGTCCGTAATTTAAGGTCACTGGTTCCAGGGAAGGGAGAGAGCCAGTGCCGTAAGACAAACAACATCCACGCCTCACGGGATTCGAACACGGACCCTTCTTGGACGAATGATCATATGCCAGCACTTAAACCACTGCGCCGGATCCCGCTCATTACAGCTAATAATTAGTGAACGCGCTCTGTTCGTGTCACACTTTTTTTGTCTTCCATGTTTAACGACCCCGTGAGCAACTACGGGCTAGAAAACAGTCGCCCGACTCTAATTCAGGGCCACCGGTGTCAGGGAAGGGACAGAGACAACACCATCAGACAGACATCCCACCCATGCCTCATTCGTGTCACGAACCCGGGCATCCCGTGTGATTTGCCAGAGGGACACGCCTTTGATCACTCAGTCATCGGAAAGGTCTTAAAATTATGTTCGACTGTCGCAACCATGATCAAGATTTTCCATGGAGGTTTACGGACCTTGCCGAAACTCCTGGATTAAAGAACTGTGGAGCAAAATTTGTGTGTTGAGTGGGCACAAAAATTCCAAAAAGCACATTTTGATGTGCACGCAGGCCGACGAGACAGGATCTGCGAAACGGGAGACACGTGTTATTGCCCGGGCTGCTGCCGTGAGCTGTCAGCTCAGCCCTGAACTTTCCTGCAAATCACGCGCAAAACCTGTAGCTCGCAAGAATGGAACAATTGAAATCCAATCACATTACAGATAGCTGGCTGCCTGTTCTGTCAGTAGACTGACGAAATTCGTAAATTTATCAAAAACTACAATGAACTACTACGTGATAGGAAGACGACATTGTTGAACGGTGAGCGCAAGTGCATGCATGAGCAACTTATGATGAGCCCTCTCACTGGCAGAAAAGGAAGGAACAATGGTACCCAATTATTCAACACACCACAACGCTGGCACTTTAATACCATTATTACCTGCGCGGATGAAAGAGCCGTAATCGTAGATCATGCTCCTTTCGCCGTATGAAAAACGGGCTACCTCGATCTACAAGTGACGAGAATAGGCGAAAGAACAGACGATTTCGAAACAATTGACACTCAAATCTTTTTCGTTTTTGCGTCTGTGAGTGAATTGGCATTATACGTGCATTTAGACAATTTATGTATGACTTTAACATGTAGACGGTCAAAAGAAAACAGGTTCTCGTTGTATTCCCCACATTGTCAAACAATAGTGGTGCGACCCAGAATGCGCACTGCTACTGAGGCAGGGAGGGGAAGTATTCATTTCCGCAAACGCTTAACATTCACTTTTTTTTTTTTTACACCACGAGGCAGTGCATAACCATACGTAAGGCAACTAGACTAATTTTTGTTTTACTGGTGTTTAACAACACCCAACTCTAAGGGTGATGAGAAATTGCCAGTTCCTAATTTAGGACCACTAGTTTCAGGAACGGTGGAGTTAGACAAACACACCACCAAATCCGCATCCGGGAACTTGGACGCAGCTCGAACATCCAGCGCCTTTGACCACTAAGCACCGTGTTGGCTTTATATTAGACACGGAGCCCGTTTACTGCGAGCGGTAGCTTGTTTCGCTGCATAGCTCTGGAGCGCTCAAAGCGAGTAAGGGAAGAGCTCTAGCACGTGAAGGTAATTGCGGATGCCGAACGTCCATTTTTTGGAAGTTACATCGCGAATATCTCCGCAAGTTTTGCAAGCAGAGTGACGGGGTTTGTTTTTTGTAGGCTAATTAGGGCATTTGAGCAACTTTCTTGATTTAACTTTTTTTCTGAGAAAGCTATACGAAATTTTTATTTTTATGCAAATACCACCCACAGGGATGAGACTATACCACGTCGTAAGTCTTTACGTCATTCGAATATTTTTCTAATTGAAAGCACATATTTGTGATCAACCGTTGAAGAGAATAATAGCTTGTTTCAATCTTTTTTTAAACACCCGGTATATTTGATGCATAAAAGACAGGACAAATTGATAAATGAGATGGAAATTAGCATCTTACCGAAAGACTAACAGAATAAATTTATTTCCGAGATGATGAATAAACGTTTGTAAATGGTTAATTATTATATTTCACTATCATTTCTTGCATTCTCTCGACAGAATGCACAAACATTAAAAAGCACATTAACCAACAGTGGGGCTGCCCGGGCCCATCACTTGGTCCTTCGTTATTTGGCTGCTTACTTTTAAATATATTTGTATATGTTCTTAAATATATTTTTAAATACATTTTATATTTGCTCCGATCCTCTTCAGTTTTCGAAAAACTGAAGAGGATCGGAGCAAAATATAATATTAGGCTTGCTCCAGATCTAAGTAACAAATTAAAGAAATTCCTACCAGCTTTAAAGCAGAAAGAAGTGGACATCCAATTGCAAGAAGGAGTAATATATTGCATCGACTGTAACTGCGGACTCAGCTATATAGGAGAAACAGGGAGGAGTATTAAAGTCCGAATGAAAGAACACCAAGCAGCTATTATGAACATCAGTAACAAAACAGGGCTAGACAGACATATACAAGCAAGTGGACACTCCATAAATTGGGACTCAGTAAGAATAATCGGCCACCAGTCAAACTTAATAAAGAGGAAACTAGAAGAAGGGATCGAAATAGGAAGAAGTACCACAATTAACGATAATTGCGGTTGGACACTTCTGATTGGGTGGCAGCAACTACTCCAGTGACGTAGTCCTGATGACGAACTAGGCTTTAGTTCAAAAATTTGACCACCAACTTTTTTGAATAATAACCTCTATAAGACCCGTAAAAAAGTTCATTTCACAGTACATTTTTACATTTTTCTTCGTTAATGTTTGAAGTGGTGACACAATCCAATCGTCTATACTTTTCTGTTCAGGATTTCAAAGTTTTAGAAGCTGGGTGAAGAGGGCGCTGAAAAACCTGCAGTGGTAATACAAGGTGTCCCACTTACTACCGAACCCGGCATTTTTTTAAAATAATGTTAACACCAATGAAGATATTGCGACGAAATTTGAAGTGATCTTACCTCATTTTGTGCGAAATGTGGCATCACAACATGTGCTGGAAGTGGCCACCATTTGAGTCCAGACAGCATTGAACACGGCGCTGACCGCCACCCAGCCGGAGTGCTGCTTAGTTGCAGACACATTCCTAAGTGTGGCGCCACTGCCCGGATACGGCAATTCTCAAAATTTCCATATTTGGGCCAGTGAAAATCCCAACGCGATACATGAAGAACCCCTTCATTCACAGAAAATTGGTGTGTGATGACCCGGCGCCGCATAATTGGTCCCATCTTCGATATAACCATCACAACAGTTGCATATATGAAAATCTTCAACACCCTTGTAAATCAATTGGACGACGAAGAATTCTCCGTTGGATATTTCCAGCATGATGGAGCGACATCACACACATCCCACACCAGTATGGCCGAAATTCAGGCCTTTTTCGGCGACTGCGTCATTTCGAAGGGTCCATGGCCACCGCACTCGCCTGATCTGATACCTCATGATTACCTCTTATGGGGGATATCTAAAAGGGAGAGTTTATCAAAAGAAACCGCGAACCATAGATGCCTTCAAAGCAAGCATCACCGAAGAAATTGAGGCAGTGACGGCGAACGTACTGGCAAGGACTTTCTACAATATGATGCGCAGGGTTCAATGCTGGCTGGACGCAAATGGTGGCCACTTCCAGCACATTTTGTGATGTCATCCCATTTCCCACGAAGTTTGTAAATCCACTTCAAATTTCGTTGCAATAGCTTCATTTGTGTTATTATTATTATTAAAGAAATGCCGGGTTCGGTAGCGAGTGGGACACTCTGTACCTGTCGTATATTCAGCGGCAAACAGTTCAGAGCGGGAAAAGAAATATTCGTATGCCCAAAAGTCCAAACCTTTGATCTTCTCTTGGTGTATCATATTGTTGTTCTAACGACTACCATGATGTAATCTGAACGAGCTGCACCCTTGGGGGTGGGAGTGGGTGGGGGGACAGAACTGATATCCATTTCATAATCATACATTTCTCCTCAACAGCGATTCGCCCAAGAACAACTGGACACGCATTTCAATCCCCCGGACAAAGGTGTTTTTAATCACTTCCCAATATCCTTGGAATTTTTATTTGCATTTTTAATATTTTGGATTAAATCCTGGGTGCACCACTGACCACCAATCGAAAGTATATACCCCCCCCCCCTGCACTGAAAAAAAAACAGGTAAAAATGAAAAATCTTATATTCTACATTTTCTTCGTACAAAAAGCATTACGCATTTTTTAGTATCCAAAAATTAATGTTATATTACAGCGTCTAAGCATGGGCGTCGCTGGCGGGTGACATGTTACCAATATTTCTCAGTACCCTCCATATTTCTGACTGCAAACCTTTTCGTGTTTTTCATTTTTTTTCATTCATTCTCTAATCTTTCACTGAAGTGAACTACACACTTAGAAGATTTGCTGTACCCAGTATATTTTGAAAAAACTTTAAAAAACAAAGAAACTGGCTATTATTACTGCACGCTTGCGCCCCCCCCTCCCCCATTCCTATTTGCCAGCGACGCCCATGGGCTGGGTTATTTTAACAAATACTACTCTGCATGAAATATATGCGGGACTAGTTTCTTTGCCCCGTAATGACGAACAGGCACACGCTTACGCGCACGAAGCTGGGAACTACTTGAAGGCCTCGAGATTAGCACGAAAATATATGTATTTTATTAAATCAGCATGACAAACTTGAGCAGCAAAATTGCAATTTAAATCACACCTTTTTTTTTTTTTTTTTTTTTTGACCGAGCCGCGTGTTCCTTGGGTTAAACAAGCACTGCACGGTGTCAACATTGTGCCTTCATATTCCCATCCAATATTTGCGATTTATACTGCAATTTCCTGAAAGCCATTGAAGGAAATGGATGATTCACTTCGTTACGTAGCTTTGAGTATGTAAAACGGGTTTCCCGTGACGAAGTTCAAAGCCACGAAGTTACTGAGTGTGGGTGCATTTCACCAAAACATATTCATCTTACAAGAAACATCATAAAAAAAAATAATAATAATAATGAAAATCGTCTTTGTTAGCGTGTAGAACCCACTGGCAAGCGTAGAATTGCGGGCAAATTAGAATGGGTCTTCCAGATTAAAATATTCCAAATAGTAAAAAACCCAAAATACGAAATAACGTAGCTCGTTATCAAACATTTAATTATTTGAACTGAATTTTATTCAAATTTAATTATTTTGTGCAATTGCAAAAACAAAACATACGTTTCTAATTATATTGTGACATTGACTGCGATAACACAACAGTGCGCCATAGCCGTCTGTGTCACAAGAGAATACGACTTTCTTCCGATCAGTTCTTTATTCACGTGAGCTCGACGACTTCTTACGCAACAAGCATACGTTAACACTTTTTTTGTCTTGAGAATTTAATACATGTTAAAAGTAGTCACGGAGGCGGGTGGTTTACTACGGCGTTACTCATGTACAACAAACCTGCGTTCAGTAATAAAGCCTGTGGTTCTCAAAACCAAAGCCTTTCACTCAGTTGGTCGTCTGAATCTATCCAGATAGATCTGAGTTTACCGAAGCTTGCAAAAAATGCATGCTTCTGATTGAACAAAAGCACCAGTCCCTCAGAATGATGAAAATCCAAAAACATTTACATCCTGCCTAAACAAGCAGTCGTGTAGTCATTCATTTTGGATTTTTGTCAAGGTTATTGGATACTTTTTTTTTTTTTGCTCTTCTGTACTTTTACTCATCAGATCTCTCGAGAAGACATACTCTGTTCAGAATGCCTATGCATCAGACCTAACATATCTATTTTTCAGTAGTCGCTTTCAACCATTATCTGCTCAAAGACTGGATACTTACTTACGTTACCCCCCCCCCCCCCACAGTAAGATGGTTCATTCTGTTTCCTGAAAGCACATTTCTCTAAAGCTAAAACATACGTTTTCACCATTTTTTTTTATATATTTTTTTTGTCGGTGTTTAACGAATCTTTCCCCTCCCCCACCCCATGGGCATCTAAGCCTAATACGCCGCGTCCCTAGTACAGGGACACTGAATCCAGGACCACCTGACAAACCACTACTGCCTTATCCATCCCGGACTGGAGCCCAGGAAGGACGAATTGCCAGACACACGCCTCTGAGCAGTCGATCAGTCACCCGGATGGGCGGCCAAAATTTGGCAGAGAGCATGTAACGAGCGACTTCTATTTTATCTGGCGGTAATTCATGACAGAACGTAAGGCTTCCGTTTAAATCCAGAAACAGGTGATATTTCAGTTTTTTTGAACTACTATGCTATATTTGAAATGCTCCTATGGGAACTTTGGGTAAAACAAACGTCGTGGCTCGCGATATTACAAATACGTTTGAAAATGCGTGTTTTGTTTGTTTGTGTGCGTGTGTTTCTCTCTCAGGGTTTAACAACTCCCACGAACATACAATGCTATAAAACATTGCCCCCTTCTCTAATTCAGGGCCCACCACTGGTTTCACGTAAGAGACGGACAAGAGACCCAGTGCACAATGACTTCAAATTATTATCATTAGGTTGCAAATCTAACAGTTTCAACTGTAAATTCTCCTGGGCAGCACCAACCGTAAAATTAAATGGGTTCTGCAATAGCTGGAATGGTTTTTCATGCTTGTAAAATTCACCAAAAACGTCTTTCGAACTCAGCTTTCAACAAATTAATATTTGTGATCCAGTGCTCAACGTCAAAAACAAACTTATCAGATACGTTGTCTGACAGATTTACACGATGGAAAGCGTAAAAACATTTTGCTCTGCTAACAGTCTCTTGAACAGTTCCAACTTCGATTGGAAAGACTTCAGATCAAAGAGCAACTCATGTAAAAGTTTATCTTTCCCTCGGAAATTCAAATTGAGTTTATTCAAATGGTCAGTATAATGTCTGTTAAAAATGCAAGGTACCACAACCACGTCTCACCACATCGGGGCGGATCACGGCTTCCTGAGGACCGGATTTGTCCCGCGGGCCGTAGTTTGGGGACCACTGTTCTACGGCATCAAGAAGTTTGTTTGATACAGCAAAGAGGCATTCAATTATAATCTCTAATGGACCTTATTTCACCTCACACTGTATCATGGGAAAGCTTTTCCGTGGCCGCGGACCAACAATAGTTTGTTTACATGGGTTTTCCCATTGCTTAACAAGGAGTTACCGTTGGAAAATCACGATTTTCGTAAATTTATTAAAGACATGTCTAACTTTTGTTCATCGTATTGTTGTGCTAATGAATCCTGCCACCTAAATCGTATAGGAGAAGGAATAACTTTCCACAAATTTCCTCTGAAAAGGCAGACACTATTAAAGGAATGGCTGTGTAAAATGAAACGTGACGATTTCCATCGCAATGTGCATTCTCGAATATGCTCTGCCCACTTTAACGAAAACGATTTCGGATATTATGATACTACGAATCAAAGGCAGTTGAAACCTCGTAGTGTTCCTTCGAATTTCAATTTCCAAAAAAAGAAAAAAAAATTAGGTAGCAGAAAACTAATGGCATATTTGGATCGGTAAATTATGGATTAAGTTCTACGTTCTTTCCCGAAAGAGCGAAACAAACATCTATACAATGAGTGGCCACTTTATTATGACCACCCCTTCAGTACTTCGTTGGGCCACCTTTTGCCTTTAATAATGTGTAGATTCTTTTTGGCATGAACTCCACGAGATGTTAATAGGTGGTTTGTGGAATCTGAGACCATGCTTGATGAATAGCACTTTTCAGGAGTGTGAGATTGCAGGGCAGTGGATCCAGCTGTCTGATGGCTCGTTCAACTTCATCCCACAAATTCTCAATGGGGTTGAGATCTGGAGATTGTGGGGGCCACCTAAGCAAAGTAAACTCACCGGCATGTTCCTGAAACCAATCCTGTACAATACGAGCACTATGCAGGACGCATTATCTTGTTGAAAGTAGCCATCGCCTTTGGGATAAACCATCCACATGACAGGATGCACTTGGTCCGCAACGATGTTTAGATATATGATGCGCCAGTTAGACGTTGATCAACACGAATTACAGGGCCCAAAGCATGCCAGGAAAACATTCCCCAAACCATAACGTTGCCTCCACCAGCTTGAAGGGTTGTAGCAATACATTTGGGGTCCACGCTTTCGTGCTGATTCCACCGAATACTCACTCGGCCAACGGCATGGTGCAATTGAAAACGTGATTCATCGGACCACATAATTTGTTTCCAATTATCGACAGTCCAATCCTTGTGCTAACTGCAAACGTTTACTCTTGTTAATTGCAGACAGCAAAGGTGTTCGAACAGGCCTTCGGCTGCCATATCCCATCCGATGCAGTGTACGGCGAACAGTGCGTGCAGAGATCATTTGAGAGGATCCTTGATTAAGATGGTCTGTAATTTGCTGCACTGTTGCCCTTCTGTTGTCTGTTACCAGTCTGGACACTCTCCGTTCCGCGCGAGCAGTCACTAGTCGATGACGACTACACGTTGCACGTATAGACCCAGTTTTTTGGCTGACAGTCCGGTCTTTAAACACTTTAACAACAGCTGCTCTGGAACATTTCACGAATGCGGCGGTTTCGGTGATACTCGCGCCATGGCTCCGAGCTCCTACAATCATCCCACGTTGAAAGTCCGTCAAATCGCATTTTTCACCCATCTCGTCACCCCAAAATCACTTTACTACTGTCGCAAGCACTAAGCTTTCCCTTTTTATACTAGCCTCGCCCTCTGGCGGCAACAGCGTGCAGCCACAGCTCATTTGCTTAAAACTGTCAGGTGGTCATAATAAAGTGGTTTTTCCTTTATTAAATGTTACGAATTCGTTTAATTTTTAAGCAGATTGCCTAGCGTGCAATAGTGGGAAGTTTTTAGTTGTTGCTTTAACCCAATTTTTTTCCATATTATGTATTTGTCGCATCTTTTTAAATTAAGTAGCAGTATTCGCCTTGCCAACGCGTTCATTCCTGCTACGTCGAACTTTATAGCCCTCAAAGTTGTTTGTCGAACTTGGGAAGATGTAGACAGGTGTTTCTTCTGAAACACCTGTCTACATCTTCCCAACATATTGCAAACTTCAATAATTCTAAACAAGGACTAATAAACTAATTTAAAGCCATCCACAGTTTCACAACAGAACAAAATTAATCATAATGCGATCAAGGTTTTGTTTTCCCCCTTTTTTTTAATCGGCTTTTACGTAACAACCACGATGAACAACTTTGAGGGCTATAAGCAGTCCCCCGTCCCTAATTTGAAGACACTGGCACCAGGGAAAATACGGAGCCTGTGCCCTCCGTATGATAAGCACAACTCTCATGCCTTATCAAAGGTGACCGGGACCCAGCTCGAACTCATCAAAAACCTACGCCTCTGACCACTCAGGCATCGGGGTGGCCTTGTTTGTCTTATATGATCAATTTTTGATTAAAAAGGAATACCCGAAAATAGTTGCGACTTTTCCGTCGAGAATAAACTCGTTTCGTGGTTTAACGACCAACACGAGCAGCTCTAAAATTTATAAAGCTGTCGCTCGTCTCTAATTTCGGACCAATAGTTCCAGGGGAAGGGGCAGAGCCAGTGCCGTTAGACAAACAGAATACTCATGCCTCACAGGGTTTCGAACACTGACCCAGCCCAGACGACTGGTCAGAAACCTACGCCTCTGGCCATTTTGCCACCAGCCCCAGGGGCTGCGTTGCGTGTTTTTACAAAGAATACTGGAAAGAAAAGTCTAAATCCTTAATTTCTTTAAAGGGAAAAGCGAGAAAATAAATCACTGCCACAAAAGTTACGCGTTGCAAACTGGCCACTATAAGTATCATGCACAATGAGTTTTCTTTAATCCATTTTTACTTCCTAAAAATACACGGTAAGCATTACTCGTAATTCTACTTGATTCACTGAACTTTACTGACGTCATTGATACCAGGAAGAGAAACATTTCTGTCTCGACTGATACAGAGGGGCTCACGCCCGTATACGTGGCATGCAAAATAACAGGCAAAATCCGCGATAAATTTTTAAACAGCCCTCTCTCCCACCTGAGTGATCATTCAAAAACACTCCACCAACTTGAAGAAATAATTAAACACTTTATTTATTCCGATAATTTTATTTAAAAGATGCTCTGCAAGTCCTTCCTAGGAACACAGCCATTTAAAGTAATCAAAATGTCTTCAAATAAGGAGAAAACAAATTACAAGAACCACACAGATCATGTTAAAAAAAAAAAAAAAAAAAAAAAAGGTGGGGAAAGCCACGCAGCCATTAATAGTAATACCACAGAGTGAAAAGGTAGTATTGTTTTCAAGGTTAGCTAGATTAGTCAGCAGGTCCCTCGCGCGTTTCGAAGAAAGATGGCCCACAAGCAGAGGCGCCCGCTTATTGATTGACACGTGGTTTGCAGCGGAGTCCCAAGGCTGTTCCCATGGCAACATATCTGGGCCGTTTTAAAGTCGCGGGCTATTGACCGGTCCCGAATATTAGTGCGACCGTAGTAAAGGACGCCAAGTAAGTAGCGTGGAGTCTGTGACAAACAGAAACACTCACTTAACTGATCGCAGGAACAAGGTCATTGCCACCGGTCGACGACGTATTCGGAGAAATTCCTCTTGTGACAATGGACTGCAATGAGATGACTGTTAGGAAACTCGCAAACTACTTCCTCCGACCCACAAGCGATGAACAATGGTTTTTTTATCCGTAACTCTCACAGACTATAGAAAATAGTTTCTCTTTGTAACTGATAATACTGCTTACTATACAATCAGGTCAACCCGTTGGTTACACAAAGGCGATGCTTCAACAATATATTTAACGAAAAAAAAAATTCCATCGCTCTATATCCTTTACATTTTATCAATGCAAATCTTACAGCTCAATATCACTGCACGCACTACTTATTGTTAAATTAATATCACTCGTACCAGGTACAATAATCGAATGGAAGATCACTGAAAATGAAATCACTGAAAGGCAATCTTTTCGAAAATTGCGGCTCCAGGTGAAATCGTCGAAAGCGAAATTATCGAACGATAAATTCATCGTAAGAGGCATGTTCCTCGAAAATTACGAGTATAAATAAGCAAAGGAAAAATCCTCTCCGTGGAAGAACAGCGGTAATCCAAAGGACGACACCGGAAGTTTCCATTTGTTCGTTACTGCATAAACAAACGAAGTTTTCCAATTCAGTTAATTTTCCCTACTTTAATAACACTTTATCAAACAGCACTTATATATCATTGTCGACCATTATCAATCCACTGTTGGATGAAGGTCTCCAAGTTTCTTCCACAACGGTCTGTCTTGAGCCAGTCTCCTCTACATCACTCTCGCATGCTTTCGAATTTCATCCACTCATCTCCCATGTGGTCTTCTTCTGAGTGTTTTCCTTTCCCTTGGAATCCAGTCTAAAATTCCGGTTGTCAATCGGTGGTCCGTCCTTCCGGCAGTATTGTCCATCCCATTGTCATTTCAGAGATCTTACTCTGATCGTGGTGTCTTCCACTCTTGTCATTTTCCTTATCCATGAGTTCCTCTTTTTATCTTCCCTGGTTACACCAAGCATGCATCTCTCAATGCTTCTTTCAGTTGTCTGCAGTCTTTGCATGAGTTTTTTAGTTAAGGTCCACATCTCTGCTCCGCACGTAAGCACTGGAAGGATGCATTGATTAAATAAACACTTTTCTTTTAAGACATAATGGCATATTGCTCTTGAAAACTGCACTGTTTCTTCCAAAAGCTCTCCATCCAAGTTTTGTACGCCGATTAATTTCTTCATCAATGTGGCCCTCCGTTGGCATTTGCTGTCCAAGGTAAATGTAGGTATCAGTTATCTCCAGCTTTTCCCCCATCAATCGACAAATCTTCATTTCTTGTAAAAGCATTGAACATCAGTTTATAGTACTCTCTCTATATACACTATCTACCAACAAGTGGACACCCCTGCAATCGACGATATCTGCGGTCCTGATACACGTCACGGCCTCCGCCGTTAAATATCATGTGGGAAACAACAACGCAACCAGTCGCATGCAAGATGCCACGCAGTTCGGAGCTCTGATTTCGAGAAAGGTGTAATCGTCGGGTATCAGAGAAATGGCCGATCCATACGTGACATATCCAGTAAGTTGAAGTACCCAAAATCGACAGTGGCCTACGTGATTGGCAAGTGGAAGATGAGAGGTGACTGTCGGAATGTGCTCCGGCCCGGCAGACCTACAAAAACTGGGAGTTAGAGACCGACGGGTGCTGGCCAGAGAAATTCGGAAGAACCGCAACAAATCGATGGGCCACATCCGCAAGGAGTTTCAACGGGCATTCGGGAGTGTTCTTTCGATGAATATCATCCGTAAGGAAGCCCATCTTCTCGGTTATCATGGACGTGCTGCTGCACACAAGCCTTTGATCACCAAGTCCAATAGCGCTGCTCGGCTAACGTGGTGCAAAGAACGTCGACAGTGGATCGTTGAAGAGTGGAAACAGGTTCTCTGGAGCGACGAATCAAGGTTCACCCTCTACCGTTCGGATGGCAGTGTCTGGGTTTGGCGATTGCCTGGAGAACGCCTCCTGCCGGAATGTATAGTGCCAACTGTGAAGTTCGGCGGCGGTGGAATTATGCTATGGGGGTGTTTCTCCTGGTATGGCACGGGACCTTTGGTCGCAATTCCTGGTAGACTCAACGCCGAGACCTACTGCACCATTTTGGATGACCATGCGCTTCCTACGTTGTGGCAGTTTTACGGGGTGGACCCATGTTACTTTCAGGATGACAATGCCACCTGTCATGTTGCGAGGTCCACCATGGCTTGGTATGGTGACAATGGGGTTAATCGAATTGACTGGCCTGCGCAGAGCCCGGACCTTAACCCTTTCGAGCACCTCTGGGACGAGTTGGAACGTCGACTTAAGGGGTGCCCCCACCGTCCGAAATCGGTGAAGGAACTGACCTGTCTTCTCCAAGCCGAGTGGAAGAAAATATCGCTAGCCGTCGTACAACGCCTGGTTGAGAGTTTGCCCAGGAGGCTCCACCAACTATTGAAGGTGAATAAACTTCGTTTTCCTTTGCTATCACAGGTGTCCAATTACTTGTTGGTAGATAGTGTATATAATTTTAAATGCCTATACAACAAATTTACGCATGCTAAATGGGTGTTATGTTCAATTTCTTGTTTCTGCCTCACCAGTATTATTGCAATATGAAACAGCATTAATAAATCCGTTATTTTTAATAGGAAGACAACAAGTATTTTGAATTTCTCCTGATGGCCAGAGAAAGAAGTACTGGAACTTCAAAAACAGGAGGGGGGGGCTATTCTTATCAAGACTCAAGGTTAATAAACTTGATCAAGACCTAAGAGATCTTTTTTTAACGCACGCTTGTTTATCGGTGGCATCACACATCAGTCCTTTCTGCTCATTCTTCGCAAATCCTCAGTCAGTGCTGAAAGATGATTGCTAGTTTTGTAGTTAGAAAATGTTATGTTTTAGATCTGATGTATATTTCCCAGCTGTAAACATGACGTCAGCTCCATACCCTCCCTCTTAAATGTACCGGGGTTATGCAAGGCTGTAGTTCCAGGTCTCCGATTAATGCTTCGTTGTACCAGAACGCCCCCTTCACGTGGCGCTGAAGTATATTCTGTGCGAACTTCTCTCTCGTAGGAAACGTGGAACCGTGACGTCACAGGAGCAACAACACCAGCACTTGCGCGTCCAGCATTCGTTTTGGCAAAAACGTTTCATTTCTTCTGCAAACTTTGATCAATTCTTGATACAACATCGATCTGTGACTCGGCGAGTGCACAGAAAATGATTTAGTGTGTGAACGTCGTTTCCTTTCTGTCAGATGAAACCAAAATAAAATTTGTTTCTAGTAAATTCTTTATGACGAAAGAACAGCAAGAAGACATTATCGTTTACCACCGGGAAGCCCGTTTCTGATACTCATTTAGCGAAAAGACAAAAATCGTTAAAAACGGCAAGCCTCCGCCTGTAGTAGTAATGTCAGAACACAAAACATTTTGTTCTTACATTTAATCCCCACAATCTAGCTTTGTGATTCAAGCGTTATTTTGCTCTGTCCGTGACGGCTGCTCGTCGTACAATAGAGGCCATTATTTCTAATCTTCATATGTCAACTTTCGAAGCATGAAAAAAACAAAATTGCTTATTCATAAATGAACACGCAACACTTTTTTTTATTATTCATAAATATATGTAATAATTTTGCCTCCTTATGAAAGAGCTGGGCAAATCATAATCACAATTCCCACCAAACATTTTTGTATGAAAACTTACAATTTGCACACATTGATTTGTTCCAGAAAACATCCATAGGTTCAATAAATTTTCTTCTTTCCTACGGCTAGTCTTCGTGATGCTTTTGCAAATTTCATGAGATAAAATTGTGCATAAATTATACTAAATGAATGAACATATGCTTTACATTGGAATTATATACACTGAAGAGCAACTGAATTAGAGACAGCTGGCGTTATGCAAATATGGCGCTGTAAACGGAAACGACATGACGTATGCAGCGATCCGACAATATAAGGAGTGATGAGACAGGAATCAGTAAGAGTCGGGCGCGGTATAGGTAAGATCTAAGCGCATTTGATCGTGGGCAAATTGTCGGGGCCCGACGAATGGGTCACTCCATCTCGGAAGTCGTGCAGGCACTGGGATTTTCACGAGCCACTGTGTCACGGGTGCACCGTGAGTACATCGAATCCGGTAAAACCATCCCTGCAAGAGCCAACTGCCGTGGACAACAGCGTGTGGGTGAGGGGGTTCATCGTCGGCTAGCTCGCATTGTAACAGCAGATAGATGGGCCACAGTGCAAGAAATCACTCGGCAATTTAACGCTGGTGTACAAAAACGTGTAAGCAGCCACACCATCCAGAACCATCTCCTCGCTATGGGGTACAGAAGCCATCGTCCCACGAGGATATCGCTGCTGACCACATTTCACAGGGTGCAAAGATTAGCATGGGCGCGGGAACATCGTCACTGGACCCTAGACATGTGGAAAAATATTGCCTGGACTGATGAGTCGAGATTCACGTTGGTACATGCGGATGGCAGGATACGAGTACGGCGATAAACCACATGAAGCGATGGATCATTCTTGCCAGCAGGGTACTCTTCAAGCTGGTGGGGGTGGCATTCTCGTCTGGGAACTGTTTACGTGGACTGAAATGGGACCCCTAATACGTGTGACATCGTCCGTCATATGTCAGCGTTACCGGGATATCCTGGACGACCATTTGCTTCTGTTTGTGCGTCTTCAACATCCCACTGGGGACCTCATCCTGCAACAAGACAATGCACCTTGCCATCGCTCCCGAATTGTATCCGAATGGTTGGATGAACACTCCACCGACGTGACCTCGCTTCCTTGGCCAACTAGGTCACCTGACCTCAATCCCATCGAGCACATCTGGGGTGCCATCGAGAGAGATGTTCGAGGCTCTGACTGCCCCCCCCTCCATCAAATCTTCGTGAACTTTTTTTTTTTGTGTTTGGAGGTTTAACGACCACCGTGAGCAACTCAATGGGCTATAAGCAGTCGCCCGTCCCTAATTTAGGGTCACTGGTTCCAGGGAAGGGAGAGAGCCAGTGCCGTAAGACAAACACAACATCCATGCCTGACCGGGATTCGAACCCGGACCCCTTACGGACGAATGATCAGAGGCCAGCGCTTTAGACCACTGCGCCACCGGGGCGGCTCTTCGTGAACTGTGGGAGCTTGTTCAGGGGTCGTGGATCCGTATGGTTTCCCAACGCTTCCGGTGTCTTGTCGAGTCGATGCCGAGACGAATCGCCGCAGTCATCAGGGCGAAAGGTGGTGCTACACGTTACTAGACAGGTATCTCTAATTCAATTGCTCTTCCGTGTATGTACATACGCGAATATGCAACGCCATATTAAAATGTTCTAACCAGAAATATATTTTAATTTTTTTTTTTAATATGAACTTATCACTAAGCGAGAGCAAAACTGAGCTGTAACCTTAAGACCCTCGGGAAGTACATAACAGACAAATTTCAAACGATCTGACCATCTCGACCCTGTTCATTTATTTATTTCGGATTTAACGATAACCGTGACCAGCTCAATATGGGCAGTCTCCCGTACCCAATTTAGGGACACTAGTTCCAGGGAAGGGAGAGAGCAAGTGCCGTCAGACACACACCAGCCATGTCTCACCCGGGATTCGAACCCAGACACATCTCGAACGAATGGTCACAAGCCAGGGCTTAGGCCACTGTGCCACAAACCCTGTTCGGTTCATTTGGAAACTAAACAGTAATGTTTACAGTAATATTACTGTAAATAGTAATGAATTTTCAAGGTTCGCTAACATGTTGCGCATATTTAAGGTACTTATCAATTATGACCACGGCCGCCCCGGTGGCGCAGTGGTCTAAGGCGTTGGCCTCTGATCATTCGTCCGTAAGGGGTCCGGGTTCGAATCCCGGTCAAGCATGTATGTTGTGTTTGTCTGACGGCACTGGCTCTTTCCCTTCCCTGGAACCAGTGACCCTAAATTAAGGACGGGCGACTGCTTATAGCCCATTGAGTTGCTCACGGTGGTCGTTTAACCTCCAATCAAAAAAAATTATGACCACGCGAATGGCGGAATCACAATTAACTAACAAGAAGCGCGCAACTTCGGTAGCAGAGTTGTCTGAGACGCTGGCTTCTGACCATTCCTCCGAAATCGGCCAGGGTTAGAGTCCCGGATGAAGCATGGGGTTGTATACTTGTCTGGTGGCGGTGGCGGTGGCGCTGGCTTCTTCCCTTCCCTTATAATCATTGACCATAAATTGGGGACGGGCGACTGCTTATAGCCCACAAGAGTTGCTCATGGTGGTCATTAACCCTTTAACCGGCTGGGACAAATTAACTCGGAGTTAGCAAAATGGTCTGAAATCAGCTACAACTAATGTATTCACTGTCTAAGAAGTGGGCCGAACGCAGCAAGAACAAGTGGAACCTTCAAAAAGCCTGGCTTTCCCTTTAACTTTATTACTGAAAGTAGTAATTTAGTAGTACGATTCACACTAGTCCTTTCTGACTAATTACCTGCTAAAAGGTATACAAGAACGGAAATCGTAAAAAAAGGAGACAGAGAGAACATTATTGTACCACTTGTTGCTACCCATTGGCATGATGTCTGTGCCAGGGAGAACTACCCTTCTCCATCATGCCTTGGGTCGTGGAGCAGAGAATAAAGGACTAGAAGGGAGGACTTATCACCACTCACAAGTTTAGGGTCATTACTGCTGAGATGAGAGGAGGAAAGAAATTGTTTCGCCGTAGCTTTCGTAAAACCCGGCCGCTATGGGAAAATTTCGGTTTGGAGGGCGCAGAAAGTTTTGGGCACGATTTGGTCCGGGTACATCGGACGTTTAAAGGGTTAAACCCCGAAACAAACAAACCAAGCAGTAAAACATCTGCAGCGACCAAACGACCTTTGGACTACTGACTATTCGTATAGCCTTCGATGTTTCGCACTTTCGAAGGTCACCGTGACTACCCGCGGTTTTTGTCTCGACCCTACAAATAAATAATTGCATGCGACACCATTCTCAAGTTCAGCTAACGTATACAAGCTTTCTTTTTTAACTGGAATCAGTGGTGTAGAAGACACTTAGCGCTGCTTAGCGGCGTTACAGCACTTTTTCTCTGGCCTATGCGATGCTAAGGCCTTTTTCTTGGTTAAAGAAAGGCAGGGCAAAGGAATTTGTTTAGGAAATTATATCTACAAAAATAAGGGATAGTGTTTCATATTCAAGCAGGTCCGTATCTTAAATTAATGTCAGCATTGCAAAGATGGGACAAAATCTTCGGGTCACGCAGCAGCGTGCCTCACGCGAACACAAGGGTTTTATACTTCGATTCACCCTAAGATGACACTGCAGTTTAAGGTACAAGAGCCTACGTACTCACTGAGCCTTCGGTGACGGCCGAGAGTTATGTTCATCCGCGTCACTCCTCACTGTGTCCTGCTGTTAGCAGCTGTCCATCGCTTCCCCCATCAACTCAATGGCGTCCTTGTCTCCCAAACACTGCATATCTACGCATGCGTGTGTTGGTCTAATTTAAAACATTTCTGAAAATAGATCATTTTTAGATTTGTCTAAAATAACTACATATACTTATAAGCAAACAGCTAGGACAATACAAAGTACGATTCTGGACAATAAATGCGTTGGTTTTCACGGAAAATGTTGGGAACTACTTTTAGTCGCAGCGATAGGTTTCACGTACCTTCCCTTTCAGTGTCATCTTAGGGTGAATCCAAGTACAGTATGAAGAGAATCTTCACACTAAAACCCTTGTGTTCGCGTGACTCCTTTGTCAAGATGGCAGTCAAAAAAAAAAATCCTATAGGATGTAGCTCCTCCTTAGATTAAGACTGAACTGACAGGAGGAAAATCAACAAACAAACACATACAGGTAGGTACAGTGACAAATGTTTTATCGTTTCTATAAAACTCGCCACCGACTCCAACAAAAGTAACCTGAATCCACTATGTATCTTCTTCCTTATGGGTATAACACAAAAGGACGTTCCCGTGGCCGAGTGGTCAGAGGCGCTGGCTTCTGGCTACAGCTGGGCCCAAGCCTCGGATAAGCCCGTGACCCAAGATGCCCACTGTGGTTGTTCAACCCCGACAGAAACAAAAACCCAAGCCAGACAGCGTGGGAGTAGCAAATATCTGCTACTCCCACCTCATTATCTTAGGAACAGTGTCGTATGAGTCACATGTATTCAGTGTGTCTGATTCGTATTATTACTGAAGTTCTGAAACTTATAGAATGACAGAGCAGTATTTAAAGAAAAGCTAAATACTCTTGACTCCCAGGTAACATTTTTCTTTTATGTAGAATTGCCCAAATAAGCAACTCTAATGAAAACTGACAATTAGTATTCAAAATTTAAAAAAAAAATCTAAATTATAAAAAAAAAAAAAATCTATTCCTTTTGGAAATTTGGCGGGGTCTTTTTCTGGGTTTGTTTCACCTAGTCTGCTCACCGCTAAGGCACTTTTTCTCTTTGAACTACATCACTGACTGGAATATTACACAGCCGGGAAAGAAAGAGCGATATTATCAAGAATCTCAAGTTCTCCCCACGGACCATTACGAAACGTCTTTTCGTAAGTTGCACACGAAGGTACGCCATTCAGCAGTATCAAGACTGAATCTGTAAGAATAGAATTCATTATTCTTGCCAGATCCATTATGCAAAGACTTCACAAACTCCATCTAAAATCAGTCATCTTTTGTTTGATTTTTGTTTTGTTTTTTCAAGTTTTTACCTCAAGCAGTGAAGCACCTCGGTTTTTACCCCAAGGTAAAAATCAAAATCGCTGGGAGGTATTCATCAGCTTACACGGAAGTTTCTTCTGTTTTTTTTTTTTTTTCTAAGCACGTCATCAGTCACATATAGTTGTCGTGAAACAAACTCCAACGTGTACAAATATTAGAAAAATAGCTTCGCATGATAAGCAAGAAATTCCATACGCTTGGGCATTCCTTCCGAAGTCCGTCCTTTTTCACTAAAATCACGCAACCTAGCATTAAATAAAAAATCGGGTACTTTTAAAAACGGAAATTCCGTTATAAGACAGACACTTACCTACAACTTTGCTGCACATTATTTTCGGAAATTTTCCGTGAATTCACACCACTTATTTTTTACAGTGCATTTCATCTCCAAACGCGCTTGCTACCTGCCTCAACTGACAATTTTTATCTTTCACTTATTTTTTATTTTTACTTATTTGTTACATTTTTTATTTTCCACTTATTTTGATTTTTAATTTCCCACATTTTTTATATTATATAAAATATTTATCACATTTTAAATATATTATATTTATCATATTTTTTTTATTTTCATTTTCTACTTATTTTTTCATTTTTATTTTCCACTTATTTTTTACAGTGCACTTCATCTCCAAACGCACTTGCTATCTGCCTCAACTGACAATTTTTCATTTTTTCGCAAAAAAAAAAAAAATTCAGGCAAAGTACTCTCAGACAATTCTTAAATTTAAAAAAAACTATGAATTTAGCAAGTTCGTCATCGACTGAAAGAATGGAAGTGGTATGCCGTATTATCGTGTCCCCAATAAGGCTTCCGCGAACCATTATTACAACTTAATACGCCATAGTGTGACATTGTGTTATTAATCTCTAAAATTGGAAACAACCACTCCTAAATTTCGTCTATTTGCGTCAACGATGAGGTTTGGTTCTCAATTCTAGGGTCTCGAAACTTAGGTTTGAACTACGTGCACTTTCACGTGGAACGGCTATGGGGCCCCCCACGCCGCATAAGGGATTTAATAAAAAGCAGGCATGCAGTCACTAAGCATTTTGCTACTTAAAAAACTGAGTGTTGGTTGAGTGACACAGGTTGAATTTTTACAAATAAAAAAGATTTATTCTGAAGAAATGAGCCTTAAGGATGGAGATGACTAAGTTAAACAATTTAGCTGCATGATTTAGAATGTACATATTTCGTCCGAAGTAGTCGCTTTTGCGGCCGGTGTTGAAAAGCGTAGCTTATGCGGCCACTGGTACTTTTGACTCCCCTTTTTAATAAAGAACAAGGGCAGCCCTTTGGGCTCCATTAATTGAAGATAAAGATCCAACTGTCCACGCCTTTTGTGTGGTTCCTCCACCACAGATTTCTGGAGGAAGGAAACGGTTTATAAATCAACCAGCTTGACGGGACACTTGGACTGATTTTATTACAATTCCTTTTGAGAGCACATCGTCTCGCATACTTAGCAATGGAATCATTTGAAGTCATTGAGGCAACAAAAAATTAACCGTATGCTTTATATAATGATTATCGATATAAAATAAAAAGGAAGAATCAGAATGGTTCGAAAATGTGAAATTGCTCGAAAAAAGCAGAGTGAAAACTGTAACGGTCGAATGACTTCAGTGGATAAGCTTGTTTTACAAGTAACAGAACATACATGTCAAAAATGTATCATAAAAGATATTAAAAGAATTCACAAAATTCTTGATTAAAAAAAAAACGAAAATAAAACGAACCAAAAAATAAATAATCATAACTTTTAAACACTTCAGCGTTTTCTTATGAGTATAAACGCTGTTAAGTCCTGAGCTTGTGTAAAATATGAAGAAAATCCGACAATTTTGAAGCTTCTGCTTTTCAGATAAAAACAAAGCAAAAACGCTTGTGTGTGTTCCCACTGTATGTACACCTGTTCTCAGATGCAATAAGGAAGTGGTCGCGAAAGCTGCGTTTTCTCCACCGGCCGCAAAAGCAACACCATTTCTTCCAGTTAGTTTCAAACTGTGATGTGCTAAGGACACATTTTACTCACCGAGATAACAGGAAATTTCCTGCATAGCTACGAGGTATGAGACAGAAAATATCTTACCCGTTCTTTTCGGGGCGTCGGTCTCCAGCGATTGGTCGAACGTTTATTGATCTTTTTCCTGCTTGCCTAACTTTCCATAATTCTTGTAATTCTCCACTCTTTTCACTATCTCATATTTCTCTTCTAACTCCGCTACTTTTTGTCCCACCTTTCTCATTTATCTTCCCCGCTAACCCTTCCTCTTAGTTTTCTTTCGCGATTGTATCGGTTACCTATATGTCTTTCGGGATTGCAGGGTCTTTTTTACTCCCTGACAGGCAGAGAGAGATTTCGCCTAAAATGTAACGTCTGGCATTTCGTTGGTCACTATCAATATTCACAGACGACTGACAGCAAAGTCCCAAAATTTTTTGCTGGGATTTACTGTAGTCACCCGCTGCAAATTTCATGGCTTGCCCTAAGGTACGGCGCTTTCAAAACTCCGGACTTTGGTCGTGAGGATTTAACCCTTTGACGACCATAACGCCCTTACATCCAAATTACAACTACTGCCCGAAACGTCCGTCTAGAGTGAGTAGTATTTCCTAACCCACACCAGTTCTTTGAATTCACACGGCCTCACTGAATTTAAACAGAAGTCACTCAGTCACCATCGCTGTCTCTAAACAAATTAGGTGAAGCAGGCGTTGATATCTCCCGGGGCGATATCATTTCTCTCGAGACATTGCATGCCTTCTCTGTGGAATAATAGTTATCGCCCCCGGGAAACGTCTGAAAGTCAATGCACATCTAGCCTACAGATCGAAAGTTTCACCTGGTGACCGAATACTAATCTGTCTTATGTTTACTTGTAAAGAGGGGAGAAATTCTGGAAGGAGCAACAGACTGTTTTGGACGTTATCGTATTCTGCGCGACACAAGATTTCAGAGCCCTGGTCATTAGAGCGTTGAAGTTTAAAGAGTCATTTGCGCAACTTGTCACGTTCATGTCTGCTCATGTGGTTTACTACCGGTTCCGGTGGCTATAAATTTCGCCCAATGGTCAGAAGATATTTTCTGGAACTATTCTATTGTTTAAGAAACACGCCAAGGAAAAGTGACTTGTCATAGATTTTCGGAAGAGGGTCAGTTGCACCCCTCACAGAACCTGTCAATCAAATTCAAGGGTGAATTGTAGACTGTTTCGTAGACGATTTGATGTCGGATATCACACAGGATGGAAGGATGCAAAAATACGCTGATTATATGGCAGATACATATGTAGCTGAAGAAGTCAAATCCCCACCCATAATATGGGCTTCGAATAGAATAGAAGGAGAGAGAACAACTAATGCCTGTGAATCATTGCATGCAAAATTCGCAATTCTAATTTCAGTGCACCTAGCCCAAATATTTATGCTTTTGTTGTCGAAGTAATTAAACAAATCCAGGTTGATGTTTATGCATTGAAAAATAGTGGAAATGTCATAAAGCAACCAAACCAAAATCTGAAGAAGAAAATGGGAAATATGGAAAGAAGGAAGCAGAAGCACAAGAATAAAGAACTTACAAGATTTGAATTTGTAAAAGCTATTTCTTATTATGGTTCTAAGAGGGATAAGAAAAAATAAGACAAATAGATAAAAGACAGATCATGAAACAAGACAAGAGAACATAATCTTGCTTTAAGACAAAGACAAGGGAAACTCAATCCGCAAATGTTTTAAACACGCCAGAAGCTATTAGCCCCTGCCAGTCCTAAGCCTGGAAAAAGTGTAACGGGAAAATTATACGGATGGAAAAAAAAAAAAAACTTATTAACCTTGCTTCATTATTATGGTTCTTAGATTCAGTCTTCAGAACCTTGAAGACTGAATCTAAGAACCATAATAATAAATCTCTGATAAATTATAAATTTTAATCAGAGCAGATTAACTAAGGCAGTAATCGGGAATAATCTCAAATTTAAATATCATTATCAAGAATTTCCAATGTTACTCCAAATACGCGAATTTCGCAGTAACAGTCCTAACACATTTACCGAAATCGTATTCTAAAGAAGTTCTATTTAATGGAAGACATGAGTTGTCCAGGTGCTTTCTGATCTGTCTTGAAGCACTTCCGCGGAGAAGCCTACAACGCGAAAATACAAGAAACGTCGCCAACTCTACGAAAAGACACGCCGTAGGAGTGAACGAAGCGCCCTCGTGCGGCCGAATAACTAAGCAGGGTAAACATATATCCCGTCCTACACTGGACACATTCACAAAGTGCCATTTTGGTGTACCACGCGTTCGCTATATTAGTTTAGGTTTGCGCGTTAAACATTGAAACCAATCTACTTGAAAGGTACAATTGTAAAGAAACTCTGCTCTAGCTGTGATTAGTGTGACATTCAACCGCTCCAAGTGAGTGGCGCTGCTATCCAACGCCTGACCAGAATTCAGTTATACTCTTATTCTCACGTACGCATTTGGTCTTCATCGAATAACATCGCCTGTATATAATGTTGATTATTTAAATTCCCTACGGCTTTAAAGGCCACCCATGTCGCAAATACACAAAACTAAGTTTCAGTAAAAAGTTTTGGAGTGCTCACCTTATTTTTTTTTTTAACGACCACCACAACAAATAGGGATATAAAGCAACTGCCCGTTTCTAAATTACGGCCACTGGTTCCAGAGAAGGGATAGGGGCAAAGCCAGTAGACAAGTATATTTCCGGGACTCGAACCCGGGCCCATCTACGTCGAATGAGCAGACCACTCGGCCCACGGAGAGGCGAACTGCCGTTTTAACGAGACAGAAAACTTCGCAATCCATTTGTCAAGCGTTTCGACCGTAATTCAGATAAAAAGGTCCCGCTCAAAACACCGTTCATGTGGTACTAAGGCAAACAATATGAAATGACGGGATGTCTCTGCAAAAGCAATCCTCCTAAATAAACTGCAATCCGCAGTGCTATAGTTCCCGTAAGTCAATAACAGCTAGACGCGAGTTACCGCCTGTGTCTTAGTCAACTGTGCGATGCACCCTACGAATGCAATTAATAACGCTCGCCTACACACCGAAGAGCCAAAACATTATGACAAGTGAGCCTTTATTGCAAATCGAAGAAACTGAAGGTAAATGACTGCACGTGTCAAGGTCATGAAGCTGTATAAATAACATATAATGCTGAGCTCTGTCAATCAGTGTTATTCTTGTTTTTTTTTTTTTTTTTATTGGAGTTTTAACGACCACCGTGAGCAACTCAATGGGCTATAAGCAGTCGCCCGTCCCTAATTTAGGGTCACTGGTTCCAGGGAAGGGAGAGAGCCAGTGCCGTAAGACAAACACAACATCCATGCCTGACCGGGATTCGAACCCGGACCCCTTACGGACGAATGATCATAGGCCAGCGCCTTAGACCACTGCGCCACCGGGGCGGCATTCTTGTTCTTCAGATGAGAAAGGTAGCCGAGTTAAGCGAGTTTGACAAAGGCCAAATTTTAATGGCCAGACGACTGGGTCATAGCATTTCAGAGATGGCAATGCTTGTGGGGTTCTCAATGTCAGCCGTGGTTAGTACCTTCAAAATAAAAAAAAAAAATGATCCAATGAGAGAACTACAACCTGCTGGCAAGGTGTGGGCCGACCACGGCTCACTCGATGTTATAGAGGTGAGCGAAGGCTATTCCGTATGGTACGAGCCAACAGAAGGGATACTGTGGCAAGGTGTGGGCCGACCGCAGCTCATCGATGCTAGAGGTGAGTTAAGGCTATCCTGTATGGTACGAGCCAACAGAAGGGATACTGTGGCAAGGTGTGAGCCGACCACGGATCATCGATGCTAGAGGTGAGCGAAGGCTATTCCGTATGGTACGAGCCAATGAGAGAACTACAACCTGCTGGCAAGGTGTGGGCCGACCACGGCTCACTCTATGCTATAGAGGTTAGCGAAGGCTATCCCGTATGGTACGAGCCAACAGAAGGGATACTGTGGCAAGGTGTGGGCCGACCGCAGCTCATCGATGCTAGAGGTGAGTTCAGGCTATCCTGTATGGTACGAGCCAACAGAAGGGATACTGTGGCAAGGTGTGAGCCGACCACGGATCATCGATGCTAGAGGTGAGCGAAGGCTATTCCGTATGGTACGAGCCAACAGAAGGGATACTGAGGCAAAGTTGTGGGCCGACCGCAGCTCATCGATGCTAGAGGTGAGTTCAGGCTATCCTGTATGGTACGAGCCAACAGAAGGGATACTGTGGCAAGGTGTGAGCCGACTACGGATCATCGATGCTAGAGGTGAGCGAAGGCTATTCCGTATGGTACGAGCCAACAGAAGGGATACTGTGGCAAGGTGTGGGCCGACCGCAGCTCATCGATGCTAGAGGTGAGTTCAGGCTATCCTGTATGGTACGAGCCAACAGAAGGGATACTGTGGCAAGGTGTGAGCCGACCACGGATCATCGATGCTAGAGGTGAGCGAAGGCTATTCCGTATGGTACGAGCCAACAGAAGGGATACTGTGGCAAGGTGTGGGCCGACCACGGCTCATCGATGCTAGAGGTGAGCGAAGGCTATCCCGTATGGTACGAGCCAACAGAAGGGATACTGTGGCAAGGTGTGGGCCGACCACGGCTCATCGATGCTAGAGGCGATCGAAGGCTATCTATCCCGTATGGTACAAGCCAACAGAAGGGTTACTGTGGCAAGGTGTGGGCCGACCACGGCTTACACGATGCTAGAGGTGAGCGAACGCTATCCCGTACGCGGGTACAAGACAACAGAAGTGATACACTGTAAAAAAAATAATCTGAAATTCACAGACATGTTTCAGTCATTTCTTTTCGTGCATTAACGAAGTATATTTCTGATACAACCTTCGTGAAATGACGGAAAGAAACCTCAATTTAACGGATTTTTCGTACCATGGGAAAATTCTGAATTTTCAGAAATCTTTCCGCAATTCCTTTCTCATATTGCCGGTAAATTACCGTTTTAGAGATGTGTTAACGGAAAATTCTGAATTTTCAGAAACTTCTCCGCAATTCCTTTCGTATATTAACGTAAAATCTCCGTTCTCACTTCTTCCGTATCCGTATGACGAGAAATTACCGGTAATAGGAGCGATTAGTGGGAATACTTGAGGTTTGATTCACTTTAAAGTTTCAATCGTCTATGGAATTTGGAAGTTCCGTAGCGAGATCGAATATTGTGGACAGCATGTCGCATGGATTTTGTTTTTTGTGGCACAGGATGTTTCTTGCCCTTTCCCCTATTTGGTGCACCAGCTACTTATTATACAGGGTATGCCATATAAAAGAGGCCCGAATATAATGACAGACAACAATCAGTCAAGAAAGCATATGTTCGCTCTTCTTCTGTAAGTGCAGCAACAAATGGGTTGAACAGTTGCTGAATATAGCGTTCCGAGTTGATGGTGTCAGTAAAAAAGAATGGGCCGACTATCCTCTTCGCAGACACAGCACACCAAACGCCTACCTTTTGGTCGTACAGAGGAGTCTCCATTGTCCGTCTGGGATTTGTGTCGGTTCAAATCCAGCTGTTTTGCGCATTGTCATACTCGGACAGATGAAACCATGCTTCATCTGTCACGTAATAAAGTGTTGGGTCCATTTCACCGCTGACAATGGTCTCCTGAAACCCACTTACAATATTGCATCCGCAGGACACTGAGTACCCATGCTATCCTCGGTTCACCATCGAAAGCGCCTCCAATGGGCAAGCGAGCATAAAAACAGGACCTTGAATGACTGGTAAAAGGTTATCTGATCTGATGAATCTCGTTTCCTGTGGCACCATGTGGACAGTCGGGTAAGTGTACGTTATTTGCCTGACGGACCGTTGGCACCAGGATGCACCGTGGGACGAAAACAAGACGGTGGGGGAAGTGTAATGCTATGGACAATGCTCTGCTGAGAAATCCTGGGTCCAGTTATTCATGCGCTGGAAACTATGACGTCTACCACCTGCCTATCACTGCAGACCAAGTACATCCCTTCACGGCAACGACATTAGCCTCCAGTAAAGCCTTTTCGCAGGATAATGCGCCATGCCACACTGACCGGATTTTTCGAGAATGGTTAGCGGAACATCAGAAAAACCGCCAGGTATTGATAACAAGGAACAGTACACCAATTAAGTAGTACAGTACATAGTAACACTAAACTAGTGATCCGATTTATTGGCGTAGGAAGTAGACACATTAGCGTTTCCAAGCTTTCGCACATCAACCAGATGGCTTTTTCAAGGAAGTTAGGCAGAAACTGCAAACCAGAACGCTTTAACAATTTCAACGCGGAAACTTGACAATAAATATGTACGACGTTATATTGATTTAAAGATACGAAAGTATCACGTTGGTTGTGTGCGAGGTATCCCGGTAGAGAGAAGGCGTTACTTGGATTGGAGGTTTAACGACCACCGTGAGCAACTCAATGGGCTATAAGCAGTCGCCCGTCCCTAATTTAGGGTCACTGGTTCCAGGGAAGGGAGAGAGCCAGTGCCGTAAGACAAACACAACATCCATGCCTCACCGGGATTCGAACCCGGACCCCTTACGGACGAATGATCATAGGCCAGCGCCTTAGACCACTGCGCCACCGGGGCGGCAAGGCGTTACTTGAACGGGTTCCAAATTCGTGGTAACTCGAGTGAGACGCTATCATTGCAAGTATCGCTGTTGGTAATGGCCTCCAAGTTTTCCCGAATGGCTGTACCTTTAGGGGTAGAGTAGGTAGCTAATTTCTTTATATCACCCCACATAAGAGTAGCGGACTTGAATTTGACTTCTCTGGATAGTGACGTGGCTACTTCACCGTATTTTGTGTCCCTTTTATTGTTCGTTGACTCTGATTCCAAACGAACGCTTGGTCAGTCCAATGTAGTATCGTTTAGATCCGTCCGGATACTGTAGGACTTATCCCGACGCTGTAGTTCATCTTCTTGAGGGTTTTTTTGAGTTTGTACGGCACATTTGGCATGTAGGGAATTGAGCCTAAACAGCTATCTTCCGTTCTCGAATTCGAAGAGCCTTTTTCGTTTCCTCCGATACCCATTCTAGACAACACGAAATTGAAAGAGTCATCAAGTTGGCCTCTGACGTAGGATATTCATTGAATCAAATACCTAACTTTATCCAAAAAGCCAGGGTCAAACATTCTAATCTTCCTGTGCCGCAGCTACGTTCTTTAGGCTCAATTCCCTACATACCAAATATGTCTTACAAACTCAATAACGCACTCAAGAAGATGAACTACGGCGTCGGCACATAAGGTCTCCTGCCTCTTTATATACTATACCAAAGAGAAACAGTGAAAAACCACCTTTCTCCAGCGAAGCAGGTGTTTATGCGATTCCCCTACAGTATCCGGACGGCTCTAAGCGATACTACATTGGAATGACCAAGCGTTCCTTTGGAATCAGAGTCAACGAACATAAAAGGGACGCAAAATACGGTAAATTAGCCACGGCACTATCCAGAAAAGTGACATTCAAGTCCGCTACTCCTATGTGGGACGATATAGAGAAATTAGCTACCTACTCTACTTCTAAATGTACAGCCATTCGGGAAACCTTGGAGATCATTACCAATAGCGATACTTGCAATGATTGCATCTCACTCGAGTTGCCACGAATTTGGAACCAATTCTTCAAGTAACGCCTTCTGTCTACCAGGATAACGCGCGCGGAACCAATGTGATGCCTCGTATCTTTATATAATATAACGTATCTATTTATTGTCAAGTTCCCACGTTCAAATTGTTGATGCGTTTTATTATTCAGTTTGCAGTTTCTGTTTAACTCCCTTGAAAAAGTCATCTGGTTGATGTGCGAAAGCTTGGAAACCGTCTATGTGCCTATTTCCTACGCCAATAAATCGGATTACTAGTATAGTGTTATTATTTACTACCTCCAAGTATTGCCCTGGCCTCCGAATTACCCAGACACCAATCCAATCGAGGACCTGTGGTTTGTGTTGGAACAGCAAATCCGATCTGCGGCGACTCGGCCACATAACTTACAGGAGCTAAAGGATCAGCTGGAAACTTTTTCTACTTGATACCATCAAGCCACCTTTAGAAATCTTGTAGCGTCCACCCCGCGCCGAGTAAGAGCTGTTTTTTGGCGGTACGTGGAAGATCAACATCATATTGGGCAGGTGGTCATAATGTTTCGGCCCTTCGGTGTATAGTGCATTTGTTGCAAGCACTGACTTCTAGCAGACATTGCGTTTAAGTAGAATTGTAGGCTGATGATTATTTTGGTAAAGATTCCAGGAACTGCGAGATGACCAGATGACCAAGCGTTTCGCGCAAACCACAGATCCAGACTCCCGGAGGAAGTACCTTTTTCCACTTTACAGTCGTAAAACAATTTTGAAAATTCTCTTTTTAGTCACAAAGGCGATTACATCATATTAGTTTTTCCTGGAAATAAATTTTTAGGAATCGGAACTGCAAAATCTTTGAGCGAGTGTAACTTTTCAAGGAATCGCGTCCTTCTTCCTACTTTCCCTTTGCAGAGGCAGCGCTGAGAAATCCAATGTGTTAGCCAATATTACAGCCAAATTTAAAAGTAGTTTTTTTTTTTTTTTTAATGTCAGCCCTAAAAAAAATTTTTTTTTTTTGCTCAAAACAGTTAAGGTCTCATGATGGATTCTTTAAATTTTATGAGCTGAATTTACGTCGAAACCAAATTAAAATACCGATTTCTTGATTAATTTTAGCTCATTCCTTTAAATTTACGTGAAATTAGGAACGTCAGGAAAAAAAATATTAAAATGCCAGTTTCTTTTCTGTCTGTTAGGTACAAAATTATAAATGAGATGTGTTGAACAACGAACACATTTGTCGAGGTCCGTTGTTACAGAAAGACCGTCTGCAAAAGAGATCAGAAGTATTTGCGGAAGGCAGACGAAATGGAAGTTGTATTTGAGGAGGAGGAAGGGGCAGAAAATGAAACAGAACGCACACTTGTTTTTACCATTCCAAAACACCAGAGTTTTGCGAGAGAGGTACACATCGAATTCCTCTTTGAATGATAAACGGCCATTCAGCCGAATCCCTCTTTGAATGATTAAACGGTCATTCAGCCGAATCCCTCTTTGAATGATTAAACGGTCATTCAGCCGAATCCCTCTTTGAATGATTAAACGGTCATTCAGCCGAATCCCTCTTTGAATGATTAAACGGTCATTCAGTCACGTGGCTCCAGCATTCAACGAATCTAAGGATTCTTTAATGGCACAGGTTTGTTTATGAAACTCAAGATTTTAATGAGCATTTGATAAGTAAACTTCGGTCCCTTCTTCCATCGCATACCTCCAACAACGAAAGACGGAAGCAATTCTCCAAAATCTTGACCAATTTTACTTCTGGTTTGCATTTTATTTTTTTTTTTAAATCTAAACCACATTTGCCGAACTAGTGAGTACTTAACGCGGTTCCTGCTTTGCAGTAGCGATATAAAATTAGCCCCTCAAAATTTTGCGTTCTTGAATATTAATTAATATCGCTCGAACTCAGAGGAACAGCAACAGGAGGGTAGAGAGGTGTAAGTTGCCCTCGGCCACCATTCTACAATGACGCCGATACGTTTGGAATGACGTTGCTGCTAAAGTTGGAAATGCGCCACGGCAAGTAATTTTATAGTATGGAAACACACTTTACCCGATGTACAAAATTTACGTACAACTGAATGTTCACTTTTTCTTGGTTTCTTTTTTTTTTTTTTTTTTTTTTTTTGATTGGAGGTTTAACGACCACCGTGAGAAACTCAATGGGCTATAAGCAGTCGCCCGTCCCTAATTTAGGGTCACTGGTTCCAGGGAAGGGAGAGAGCCAGTGCCGTAAGACAAACACAACATCCATGCCTCACCGGGATTCGAATTCGTGGTTTAACAACTATATACCATGAGCAACTCTAAGAGCTATAGGCGATTGCCTGTCCTCACTGGAGCCACTGATGGTTTTAAAGGGCCGGCGACATAAGCCAAACACACCATTCCTCACTGGGGACTCGTAAACACCAGCTCATCTCGGATGAATGGACCCTCAGACTGATCTGGGGAGTAGCGATAAATTTTCTATTTTGTTTTTAATTTGCCATTTTGTCAGGTACTGTGTGTTTTCAGTGTTTCTTGGTTCGGCCCGGCACTGATTAATCTAGGTCAAAGCTAATGTTCTCTTAAGCGTAATAATGATACGAAATCAAATTGGTTTTTAATACGAGGGTTGTACCGAAAGTAATGAAAAAGTGGATATAATTATTTTTATTAACTGACAGATGTCATTCAAATTGCACATGTTGGTAGAGTAAATCTTCCTCTATACAAAGGGTACTACTTAACATAGTCTCCATCACAAGCGATGCATTTGCGCCATCGTTGAACAAAACTCTGGAATCCTCTTTGAAAAAATTCAGGTGTGGACTGTTGTACCCACTTCTTCACAGCCACTTACACCTCGTCTGTGTCATCAAATCGTTGTCCCCGGAGACTGTCCTTCATTGAAACTAACGGGTGGAAGTCGAAGGGCGCCAGATCTGGGCTGTACGGTGGATAGGGAACAACCGAACAGCCTAATTTGCTGATCGCCTGATTTGTTGCCAAAGATGTGTGTAGTCTCGCATTGTCATGGTGCAAGTGGATCCTTTTCAGATTCTTGTTCGGTCTCTTCCTCCTTATGGCTTCACTAAGCTTTTTGAATGTCTCAATGTCCTGCTCGCGGGTCACGGCACGGCCACGTTCCAGAAAATCAAGGAGAATGACACCCCTATCATACCAAAAAACAGTCGCCACACCATAATTTGCTGTGCTGATCGTTGATTCTTGAACTTCTTGGGCCTTGGTAAAGAGGTGTGACACTATTCCATGGATTGATTCTTCGTTTCCGGATCGTAAAGAAACGCTCAAGTTTCATCCCCTGTCACCAGATCGGGTGAAAAAAAACAAAAAACGTGTCTTCATTGGCTTCAAACGCTTCGTCAAAAACTCAATGACGGCACGTTGCTTCTGCTCGGAATCCATTTACCTGCAATGAAAAAAAAAGGGGTTCTATATATGGAAGAGTTACTCTATCAACATGTGCAATTTCAATGACCTCTGTCAATTAATAAAAAAATTATGCCCACTTTTGTATTACTTTCTGCACAACCCTCTTGAATTCTCAGAATATATTCAATACCGAAATAGAACAAACTCTCCTCCGGCTGATGCTTACCAATACTCAAGTCACTTCAGGGGACCACTTTCTCAAAGATTTGTGTTGTTGTTCCCCCAATGGGTGCAAACTATATATATAACTCCCAGGCGCCAGTTACCTTCGCCAGGCCCCTGAACTTGAAGCAAACATCACATCTATATATTAATTCTATAAGGTTTTTTACTGTAAGACCAGTTGTGAGAGAACGGCTGAACGTAAACATATAATTGAGGTATCAAAATAAAGGTCTTACCATGTAGATGTGCCAGTCGAAAAGAAAAATGAGATTGGGGCAACGGTTCGGGCTTTGTGGGGCGGCAAAGTTACCATGTAAATTCAATGGGAGAAGCGTGCGGTTGACTCACGCGCTGTTGAAGGCGAAAGTATGGGGGTACTCGGATAGTCCAAAATCCGAAGTCTCTTCTCAGCGAACCGTTTTGCAAAACAACGCTAGCGGGAATTTGTTTGAAAGTTCTTATCGAAACAGCAAACACTCGACGACCTGATTGCGTTGTGCCATTGGACTGTGTGATGTATATATATAATGTAACATTCATTCGATCCAGTTTATTCACGTAGGTAAGACGTTTCCCATTATGTAGAGATGTAAATAAACGTTTTACACGAGTTTATTCTTTTCAAAAAAAAACAACAAAACACTGTTCGTCGATATCGACGTGTTTCGTCTACCGAGTTCGAATCCCAGTGAGGCATGGATGTTGTGTTGGTCTTACGGCACAGGCTCTCTTCCTTCCCTGAAACCAGTGACCCTAAATTAGGGACGGGAGACTGTTTATAGCCCAAGCGTTGGCTTATGATCATTCGTTCGTGAAAGGTCCGGGTTCGAATCCCGGTGAGGCATGGATGTTGCGTTTGTCTTACGCCACTGGCGCGCTCTTTCTCTCCCTTCCCTGGAACCAGTGACCCTAAATTAGGGACGGGCGACTGCTTATAGCCCACTGAGTTGCTCACGGTGGTCCTTAAATCTTCAGTCACAAAAAAAAAAAAAAATTCACGAACCTGGACTATTGTCTTTACTGAAGTGGTTGAATTCATTTGTCGATCAAATAAAGTTTACATTTGTTGTTTCATATGAGTTTATTATTTTCAAAAAAAAAAGAAAAAAAAAGAAAAATTACCGCCGTTTCCGACGGGTTTCGTCTAGTTACGATTTTATCACAACAGAGATGCACTTCAGTAACAGACCGACGTATCAGAAAATTTCATTGGGTACGCGTCTTCCTCGAACTTCTCCATCTTTCTTATTTTCTGTTCCACCAAATTTCTTTTCTGACTACCAAAAAACAATTATTCATTTCACTTCCTACATTTTTTTACGAAACATAAATTTAACTCTCGTTACAGCAAAGAGTGTGCACAAATACATTTCATAACTTCTCAATTAGGAAAGAACAAAACAAAGCACGTTCATCCCCAACAATAAATGTCCTAAAGAATCATTTACGGATGGGTCGGGCCGAGTCGTGTGGGGAATTTAGAAAGAAGTGGAAGTTGGTCAGTAGAAGAGCAGTTTCACGCACCAAGAACAGTGGGAAATGCCGTTTTACACGACCATCGACCCACTGAATCTCTAACTAGGTCACCAAACGAAACCAACTGCTACCTTAACTAATTTACTTTGCCGCTACCGAAAGTCAAGATTCCATCGACTCTCGATATTTGAGTGGCATCATCATAACAAACGCTGCCAAAACAAGTAGAATGGCGATTCCGCAAAGAGAGAGAGAGGAGGGGGGACTATATATTTTTTGCATTTAATTAATATTTCGGAACTGAATCTTATTTGTATAATGAAAACTACGGGTGGACTAAGAAATACTTTAAACATGGAACAGAAAATTAAAAAAATAAAAACTTGAGTAAATCAAACAGTAAAGGAAATTTGTGAATTAAACTGATACCTCAAGCGACAGCAGCCGACTAATATTAAGATGTCATAATGACAATTGGACAAGATGCAGTGGCGACACCAGCCGATGAGAACTGGGTGGGCTATTAGAGGGGGCTAAGCATGATTGGGGGGACACAAATTTTGAAGGGCTTAGCAGAAATTTTGGCAAAAAAATTCCGTTCATGTAGATTTTACCTGACGCTGATTATGTTATGACAAGAACTGCAAGTCGCAATTTCTGTACAAAAATGCAAGAAGCATTTAGAAAAGACTTAAAAACACAAATTCTGCTTCTCTTACCATGTTCACTTCCCACTGTTCACTTCTAACCATATTCATGTCAACCCCAACACTTATGGAATTTTATCTGTTAAACAATTATTATTTCAAAATCTGTAAACTAATAGTAACACTGAACTAGTGATCCGATTTATTGGCGTAGGAAGTAGACACATTAGCGTTTCCAAGCTTTCGCACATCAACCAGATGGCTTTTTCGAGGAAGTTAGACAGAAACTGCAACTGAAAAATAGAACACATTAACAATTTGAACGCGGAAACTTGACTTGACAACAACAGATAAGTTATATTCATTTAAAGATATGACGCATCACGTTGGTTGCACACGCGGTATCCTGGTAGGCAGAAGGCTTTACTTGAAGAATTGGTTCCAAATTCGTGGCAACTCGAGTGAGACGCTATCATTGCAAGTATCGCTGTTGGTAATGATCTCCAAGGTTTCCCGAATGGCTATATCTTTAGGGGTAGAGTAGGTAGCTAATTTATTTATATCGTCCCACATAGGAGTAGCGGACTTGAATTTCACTTTTCTGGATAGTGCCGTGGCTACTTTACTGTATTTTGCGTTTATGTTCGTTGACTCCGATTCCAAAGGAACGCTTGGTCATTCCACTGTAGTACCGTCCGGATACTGTAGGGGGATCGCATAAACACCTGCTTCACAGGAGAGAGGTGGTTTTTCACTACTTCCCTTTAGCATTCTCTCTCTATATATAACAGACTGTGTGTGTATGGGTGTCGGTCGGTCGGTCGGTCGGATTTCACATAGAATTAGGCGACCTAGAGCGACGAAATTTGTTATGAAGGTACCTGCAGACATCTTCTGGTGCACCTCGAAGCGATTTTTTTAAAATCTGAATTTGATTTTTAGTTATTTAATGTTACGCGTTTCTACCCGATCTGAGTGCGTCTTTCCGCTTTGTTGACATCAACCTGATCACACCGAACATTAAGGCGTGCAGAAAAGTAGTTCACCATAAATTTTAGGCGTTTCTTTTTTAGAATTCCGTTAAGACTATTTTCATTCGTAAATACATTTCGTACGCCCTTCTTTGTAAGCGTTGTTTGCCGATTGTAGAGGGTGATCCATTTAAACCAGTACCATGTGATTTACTTATAACTTTTTTATAAATAACAACAAAATCATACAGTCAGTTGAGAATTATACATGTGGTATTGGAGAATCATTTTATCAAAGCAAATGTTGGAATTGTCCTCCATTTTCTTGTAAACACAGTTGAACACGCCGCACCATATTCAGTGATGTCTCATGTAGAGTACCAGCAGTAACATTGCCAGTTTCAGTCGTGATTGTTTCACGCAATGCATCCAATGTTTTTGGATGGGTTTTGTCCTTTAAGTAGCCCCATAAAAATAAGTCAGGGGAAGTTAAGTCCGGAGATCGGGGAGGCCATATGTTTTTTTTGAAATTATTCTGTCATCAAAGAAGCTAGTTATGAGTTCCATTGAGACTTTTGATGTGTGACACGTAGCGCCATCCTGCTGAAAGTAGCCCTCTGTCAATTCAATGTCATCAAGTTGTTCCACAAATTCACTGAATATGCGGCAATAAACGTTAGTGTTGACAGTCTCAGATAAAAAAAATGGGGCCAATAATTTTCGTACACGAAACCACACACCATACACTAACCTTTTGTGAATGTATCGGTGTTTCACACATAACGTGTGGGTTTTCGGCAGCCCAGTATCTGCTGTTTTGCAAATTGACGTAACCTGACAGATGAAACCAGGCTTCATCCGTAAACAACCATGTGATAGAGAGAATATCAGATCGCAAATTAAGAAAATTTTGAAACCATTTGCAGTAACTTACTCTCTTTCCCTTGTCCGATTCCTGCAGCTGATGGATTACGTGCACTTTAAATGGTCGAATATTCACTTTTTTGCTGCCCTTTGACAAGCTCCGTATGAATATCCTGTCTGTTGGCTTAATCTGCGCAACGATTTTGTCGGAGATTAAAGTAAACGTTGCCGAACATCGTCCACACGCGTTTGGGGCATCGGAGGGAGATGTCTACCGCTACCGCTGAGAAGAGAACCGGTTTGCTCCAGTTTTTTTTTTGCCATCGACAGAATTGTTGACTTGCTTGGCACTTTTCGAACTCCAAACTCTCTTCGAAATGCTCGTTGCGTTTTGATGACAGAATTGGTTACCCAACACGATTTCACTAAAAAAAACACGCTCTGGAACAGAGCACTGCATGTTTCCGAATGCACATAAGTGAATGACAACGCAACAACAAACAAATCACGAGCTGAGTTACAGTTACGGTTAACAATCTTCACGGTGGCGGTTTTCATTAACCAGGAGTTGCTGCTTCTATTGAAAAAAGAAGTTCCTTGCGCGATCCCTTGAAAAATGTAAGGTTTTTTCAGGGTACTGGTTTAAATGGATCACCCTGTAATGACCTTGAGGGCGGAGAAGAAAAAAAAAAGAAAAAGAAAGTAGTTTTTCAATCTGCGTTATTAATTAAAAAGTGTCATACATCAGAAGGTCATACTGTGACGACGTTGTGAGCTAGAAAATAGAACGTTGTTTTAACGTAATTCTAAAAAAGAAATGGCTCAAATTTATCGTGAACTACTTATCTTCGCGCCTTCGCGTTGGGTGTGATCAGGTTGCATGTAAAGAAAGCGGAAGTGCACATGTTTTTGGTTAAGCGTTGTTTGCCAAATGTATTATGACCTTGAGGGCGGAGAAGGAAAAAAGGAAAATAGAACGTTGTTTTTCAATCTCCGTTCTTAATTCAAAAGTGTCATACGTCAGAAGGTCATCATACTATGCCTTAACCTCCCAGAAAGAAAATGTGTAAGAAGAACACAAAGAATGGATAGAGAAAATCAAAGGAGAAGAGAACAAGAAACAGAAGAAGAACGAGAAAGAAGGCTGGAACACGATAGGATTTCCAGAGCACAATCAAGGGCACAGGAATCATACCAGCAGCGAGAAAGAAGACTGGAACACAATAGGACTTCTACGGCGTAATCGAGGGCACAGGAAACACTCCAGCAACGAGACACACGACTTCAGCATAATCGACTCACTATGCAGCAGGCAAAACCGTTTTTATTCCAAGGATCCCGATCATCCCATCTGATGCCCCGTTTCAATTTAAACGTCTTCAATTCCGGATTCGTTTGAGTTTCACCATGAGCATCAATAAGGCACAAGGGCAGTCTCTAAAAGTTGTTGGACTGGATCTACAAAGTCCAAGTTTTTCCCGTGGTCAACTGTACGTTGGTTGTTCCAGAGTCGGAAATGGGGAAAATCTTTACATCTTTGCTCCGAATGGAAGGACTGTTAATATTGTTTATCCCGAGGCTCTACAAGAATAAAGTACTTTTCATCTCAAACAATTTCATTGCATAAGCCTTCTGCTTTCAAACTTTTAAATTATTTACATTGGACGTGACAATTACTAAATAATTCAAATACATTTTTTATCCTAATATTCTATTCCTGGAAGTTGTACTACAAAGTTGTATAAACCTTGATTTACCAGTCTTAATTTAATTGCCGATATAGCTTTTACTTTATACTATCACTAGCCCGTCAACGACAAGTACAACAGGCTAGTAGTATATAAAGATGCAGGAGACCTTTTGCCAACACCGTAGTTCATCTTCTTGAGGGCGTTTTTGAATTTGTAAGACCCATTTGGTATGTAGGGAATTGAGCCTAAATAACGTCTCTGCGGCACAGGAAGATTAGAATGTTTGACCCTGGCTTTTTGGATAAAGTTACGTATCTGATTTAACAAATATATTGCATCAGTGGCTAATTTGATGACGCTTTTAATTTCGTGTTGTCTAGAATGGGTATCGGAGGAAACGGCGAAGGCTCTTCGAATTCGAGAACGGAAGATAGCTGTTTTGTATTCTGCGGGACAGAAAGAGCTGCGGAGAATCAGGTTGGGGACGGACGTGGGTTTGTAGTAGACTTGTGTACCGAGACGATTTGTCAGGCGGTAAACTAATGTTCCAAAGAATAAAACAAAATTTATACACAGATATCACTGAATTGAATTTTCATACTCATAACTATGAAACGAGGCATAGATTATTATTATTAAAACGCATATATCCAAAAACTTATGATGAAACGGAATTTAAATTATGTTGGTCCTGAACTTTGGAATTTTTTTTTTTTTTTATTTATTGGAGATTTAACGACCACCGTGAGCAACTCAATGGGCTATAAGCAGTCGCCCGTCCCTAATTTAGGGTCACTGGTTCCAGGGAAGGGAGAGAGCCAGTGCCGTAAGACAAACACAACATCAATGCCTGACCGGGATTCGAACCCGGACCCCGTTCGGACGAATGATCAGAGGCCATCGCTTAGACCACTGCGCCACCGGGGCGGCGAATTTTGGAATGCACTGCCTGTCGAGTTGACTATAATAAATAACCTGAACTTATTCAAAAATTAATTGACAAAATATTTAAGTTAAATTAAAAAAACTTAATGAAAAACAAATTATTTATATATAATATAACTAACACTTAATACTGCTGTGTTTGATGAACCTGTGCTTGCTTGTCTATATACACTATATTGACATGTCACCGGACACCCCTTCAAAAGCAAACGAACGGATTCGCTGCGTTGGTAAGATGCGCGGTACAGCTGCAAACGGTATAAAAACAAGCCTGCAGCTGACCGCGATCATATCGCAATGTGATGTTGAGTGAAAATGTCGCGGCGGGAGAGAACTGACTTTGAGAAAGGAAAGATTGTTGGGTGTTATATTAGTGGGTTGTCCATAAGAGAAACCGAGAGGCGTTTAAACATACCTAAGTAAACTGTTTTGGATGTGCTGAATAAGTGGAAGACATGGCGTGCCTGAAGCAGCAAAACGTACCGGCAGACCAAAGAAAATCAGTGATACAGGACGTCGAAGCCTCAGGAGAGTCGTTACAGCTAATCGACGGACTACTTACTACACAAGACTTCAGTGTGCAGGTGAGTAAAAATGCTGGTACCTCGGTATGTACACGTACCATTCGCAGAGAACTTCATTCCATGTGTTACTGTGGTCGTGCGGCTGCTCATAAGCATTTCATCTCCTTTCGGAATTTTCCTCGTCGTTTAAGCATGGTGTAAAGAACATTTATCGTGGAAACTGGTTCTATGGACTGATGAATCCAGATACACGATCCATCAGTCCGATAGCTGTGTGTGGGTATGGCAGCAGCCGGGGAAACGCTATTTACCACAGTGTACTGTTCCTACGGTCAAGTTTGGAGCTGGCAGTGTACTCGTGTGGGGGTGTTTTTCATGGTATGGTCCCGGCCCATTGGTTATAGTGGACAAACCTGTTAACCAGCAAGTCTACCTCGATATTCTGGACAATTATGCCCTACCAACACTGTGGCAATACTATGGAACCGCGCCTTGTTGGTACCACCTGGATAAATGCACCGAGCCATAAAAAGCAAGGACTGTTACGGCGTGGTTTGACGATAATTCCGTATCGTGTGTGGACTGGCCAGCACAGAGCCCTGATCTTAATCCCATAGAGCACCTATGGGATTAATTAGAGCAACGCATAAGAAGTTTGGAACCAAAGCCTACTACTAAGCAACAGTTAGCGGCAGTATTTTGTATTGAATGGAAGCGCATACCTATCGCTGTGTCCCAAAACCTTGTCGAAAGCATGTCTCGAAGAGTCAGTGCATGCATTAAGGCCAAAGGTGGACCTATACCATACTAATGTATGTCAATAAATGCTGTATTGTGTTTCTCGTCTAGGTGTCCGGTGACTTGTCAATATGGTGTATTTGGGAAATCAAGAGCTTTTGTCAGAACTCTGAGGCCTTTTCTCCCTGCTTCTCCTTTGCTGTTCTCTATAATACAAACATATTGATGTATATTCATAAATCCTACATTTAACAGCAAGAATAAAATTTATTATATTTAAAAAAAAACAGATGGTTTTAGTAAGCGTCTAATTTTCAGCGACGAATCGACATAAGTCGGAAAGTTAAACATAACATTTGCATATGGGGACTGAAAATCCCAGGGCAACAGTTGAGCATGTGATGTGCGGCATAATGTGTTCTGTGCCATAGCCCGTAAAAAAGTGAATGGCCACTTCTTTTTCTAAAAAAAAAACAACACTGTAACGGGAAGTTCTTATCTCGATATGCTAATTATTTGGTTGATACCTCAAATGTACGAAGACTGTGACAACTTCATTTTCCAAAAGCATGGAGCACTACTCCACTCGCATCAGGAAGTAGAAATTGCCTCGATGAAAAATCTTCCACAGCGATGGACTGGCCGAGCAACAAGTGACAATATGTCACTCACATGTCGGCCACCACGAAATCCGGATCTAACACAATGCGACTTTTATGGGGCTATGCCAAAGACAAGGTCTTCGTTCTTATTAATTTAGCTAATCTGAAACAACGTATAACAACAGCTATTGCTGGAGTTGATGAAAGATATGTTAACGCGTGTTTGCCAAGAATTAGACTACCGCGTTGATACAGGGTGTGCCATATAAAAGAGGCTCGAGTATAATGAACGACAACAGTCAGGCAATGTTACTATACATGATAAAGAATAGTTGAAATGACAGAAAACAGAAGTAATTTACCTGCGTTTACAACAATTGCTGAAAGTGCTGTCCTCCGACATCAAGACACAGCTGCACACGACGGAACATGTTGTTCGTAACGCGCTACAACTCATCGGCAGTAATTTGGGCGATGGCATCCGTCATGTTCACCTTTCATTCATCAAGGGTGTGCAGGATTAGTTGCGTACACTTTCCCTTTCAATGCTCCCCACAGATAAAAGTCACAAGTGGAGAGAGATCGGGTGATCTGGATGGCCATAGTCCCTTCGATACAGTTCTGTCCTCCCCAAACACTTCATGCACAGCACGTCAACTGTTCCGCGCAGTATCCGCCGTTGCACCATCCTGCTGAAAGAAAGCATATGTTCGCTCTTCTTCTGTACGTGCGGCAACAAATGGGTTGAACAGTTGTTGAACATAGCGTTCCGAGTTGATGGTGTCAGTGAAAAAGAATGGGCCGACTATCCTCTTCGCAGACACAGCACACAAAACGCCCATCTTTTGGTCGTACAGAGGAGTCTCCATTGTCCGTCTGGGATTCGTGTCGGTCCAAATCCTGCTGTTTTGCGCATTGACATACCCGGACAGATGAAACCATGCTTCATCTGTCATGTAATAAAGTGTTTGGTCCATTTCACCGCTGACAATGGTCTCCTGAAACCATTTACAATATTGCATCCGTTTTGCATAATCATGAGTTTTAAGTTCTTGGAGCGCCATAAACTTTGTACGGCCGAAAATGCAAATCCACCTTAAGTATACGTCGGCATGACGTGGCAGATATTCCCATTGCAGACGATTATCGGCGAATAGACTTCAGAGGGCTTTGTAACATCATTATGCATACATCCTTGGTATTTTCTTCAGTACGAATTGTCTTGGATTTGTTTCTTTACCTGTTGTACACCGTGCCGGTTTCACGAAATTTCCGCACTAACTTCTGTACCAATGATTTCGCCGGTGCTGCACAATGTTGAAATTTTTCTGTAAAGAACTCATTTAAAACCTTCTATGAGTTATTTCTGAAATACTGTTCCACGATAAAAATCCGCTGTTCCGTTCTTAAAACCATTTCCGTTGCCTTTGTTCTCTCTTCATTTACACAAGTGACAGCGTACCTACACTGCTCTGGCTGCGACTGACCACTCTGGAGAATTCCTTTGCAGCTGCACACGCAAAAACCGGTTAGAAGTGGAACAATGCGGTTTTAACTGGAAACCCGCCTAACGTCTGGCCACAGGGGGGCCTCTTTTATATGGACCACTCGGTATACGCAAAGTGACTAAGGCCCATTCTACACGAGCGCACGAAACGCGGTCGTTGAGAAACTAGCTGCGCCCTTTTTCAGTGGTTATTCTACAAGAGAGCGTTTTTTTTTTTGATTGGAGGTTTAACGACCACCGTGAGCAAATCAATGGGCTATAGGCCGTCGCCCGTCCCTAATTTAGGGTCACTGTTTCCAGGGAAGGGAGAGAGCCAGAGCCGTAAGACAAACACAACATCCATGCCTCCCCGGGATTCGAACCCGGACCCCGTTCGGACGAATGATCAGAGGCCATCGCTTAGACCACTGCGCCACCGGGGCGGCCAAGAGAGCGAGCGTTCCAACCGCACGCTGTCGAACTGCTAGGAAACGCGAGTTCATTCTAAACGTGCGTTTTGAACAGCGCGTTTCAGTAGTACGTGGGAAACTGCGGCGTTGGAACTCCCGAGATGAACGTCCGTGTATAGATTGAATGTTACGAGCGCCAGCGTCGCCAACGCCTCCTACCACGTTGGAAGCGCCGACTCTGGGCTCACGCCGCCACTGATAGGCGTCAGAAGAGCTCGTCTAGATTGGAGACCGCGTTTTTCAGCACAGGGTAATTCAAAATGATTGCCCCGATTACAAAGGACAATAACGTGTTTATGAAGGAAAATAGACAGCTGATATTACTACACAAGAAAGAAGGAAGTTTAGAATTTTATTGGAGCCTACTGCTGTGTTGCTATGGTGACGAAGGAAAGTGAGCTGCCCGTGCGCCAAAGCCAGTCGGAAGAAATGGCGACCGCAGAAGAAAAGGACAGGACGATAGGGTTTTCTGAAAGTGCCCCCCCCAGGTCTCCTGATGTTACTCCTTGTGGCTTCTTTTTGTGAGGGTATGTCAAAGACCATGTGCATGTGCCACCTTTGCCGAGAACACTGCAAGAACTAAAGATGCGCATTCAACTTGCACTGACATCAGTGACTACGGACATGCTTCACAATGTATGGCGTGAAATGGATTATCGTTTAGATGTTATCCACGTGACCCAGGGGAGTCACAGAACATTTGTAAGGCATGGAAACAAAATTCTGAACTTCCTTCTTTATTGTGCAACAATGTGATCTCTGTATCTATGTTCATAAACCAGGTATTGTCATTTGTAATCGGGGTAATCATTTTTAATTACCCTGTACTTGCTCATTGATTTTGTTCGGTTGGCGTAGCCACGCGTTTAATGGAGCGTCTCAACCGCCGCGTTTCGAGCACTCGTGTAGAATGGGCCTAAGGGTGCGCACATCGAACATCTGTAAAGTTGCTGTAAAAAAGTTCAAGAGTTTCCCTACAAAACGCTGCAACGAGAGTGTTAATATCTTAAATACTTTTGGTCTTATAAAATGTTGAAACTATTTCATTTGTAATAACTCTGCATATAAAAATTTTGCAAAACGCATTTACCCTGAGTGAGTCTTCAGCTCTTTTAAGTCGTTAATGCAATGTCCGGCATCATAACAAAGACGTCCCCTGCACTACAGACGCCATAGAGGGCCCGTTTCACACAGACGGGATGAATCCGAGGAATCTATAAAACCGTCCCGCAGTGCTGTATTTGGGTGGCTTTCACATGAGCGGTTTTATTTTTAGAGCTGAGAAAAAAAACGTTCGACCGATAGGCGGGAACCCAATGGCTCTTTGTGTGGTCAGTTACTATATTGTGTCTTCGTTCAAATGCAGTATTTGATGTAAGAACTCAATGCATAACCTTTTTCAAACTCATGAAAAGATAATGTATTGAATATTACGAGTATACCTATGTCGATGTATAATCTATGTACAGTAAATGTAGCAAATGTATGACAAACCATTTTTTCGGAGCCAATGATCTATGAAACCGTTTACAGTGTTGAAAGACACATACACGAAAATACTACGAAACATTTGTAAAGCGCATTAAAAAACACACACACTTTTACCGGGAATTTTGGAGAAAGAACACTTGAAGAAAACTATAGAAATAAGACGTTTTTGAGAGCACTTTCACAAGGAGAGTTAATTTCGAAATAATTAACTCTCCTTATATGTTAAACTTTAAATTTCAGGCAATTATTGGTGTGAACTATTTATCAGGCAGTAACTTTTTGATGCGGGCTGTTATTTCTCCATGCAACATGTAACAACGGATTTCGAAAGAAATCTTAATTCACACATAAAATGATTAAATTTTTTGTTCTGGATGAGGATGTTTTTTTTTTTTGTTTTTTTTAATTATTTACTACATTCTCTTAGTTTGTTTAACTGTTGAAAGACACAGCATGGCCACAGGTTTTTCGTTACTTTATTCTGGAAGCCTTCAGACATTTTTTTCGTTTAAAGCACACAGTTAACCTGTTTGTGAAATTTGACTTCTTTCTTGAAAGACAACTCCCATAACTCTGAAGTTCCGACAGCCAGTATACCATTGGCGTTTCTACATTAATTTACTATCGTACGTTTCTACATTTATTTCTGTGCATTACTAACATTTTTTTCTACATTTACTATCGTACGTTTCTACATTTTATTTTCGGCACTGCTTTTTGCTTAAAATACTGTTTTGCATAGTTACCACATTTTGAAGTCATTCACTCCTATACAAAAAATGGCAAAATGTGACAATCAACTTCTGCAGCACTGTTTTTTTTAACCATTACAATGTTTGTAGCAAATTGTACCTACACTCGAAATATGGTGATTATCCGCGAACTATGATAAAACAATTATACTAAACTTGAAATTAAGAAAAATGCAGAAAACGCTGCTATTTCCATGAACGAACAAGATTTCCAAACATTGTGAGTTTATGCATTATACCTGACCTAGAATAATTTTCTCTGTTGATAAATAAATGATCGGAGTGAATGTCAGGTGCAAGTGCAAGGTATATATATATATTTTTTTTTCTTTCATTACAGTGTGTGAGTGGATGCCCCCACCGAGGTGGAGGACCAGGACTTTAGCCCCAAAGTCCCCACCCCTCCCCTAGGGACAGGAAAAGCCATACTCATATATTATTGTTAGGAAATATCTCTGCACATAGACAAGTACATTCGGAATTCGCTTACCGATGATATTCCTTTCATATTCAGTGAAACTGTCAAACTCGTTGAACAGGATATTGCAGATATCATTCCAAGCATTTTTTTTTTTTTTTTTTTTTTTTTTTTGATGTTCCTACCCCTGTAATCATCCGACGATGTATCCCAAACTTGTGGGCGCTTTTCCACTTCCAAAATAAATAATAAAATATCAACATTAATAGCAGACATGCTCGACAGAGGTTATAGCGCAAACTATACTAAAAAAACAGAGTGTTTCTGTTGAAAACGAACAAAGCACACAAGCCCAAAGCGATTGAAATCGGCCTCTCCCCTCTGACAAGAGTGTTTTATTGCTGTAGCGGAGAATCCGTTCCCCGATTGGGTGAACGCCTTGCCTTACATCTGTGTCTCTCCAAATTTGGACGGTATCGCAGTCGGCCGGTTTGTAGCGAACCCCGTGGAAGCTCAGCGGCTGCCGGATCGGAGTCTACCGATTCCGCTAGTCTGAAAGTAAGTCTCGGTATAACTCTATAGCTGGCTTCAAAAGATGCGGTTGGACAGCTGAATAATTTATTGTTTCTGCGGAAAAACCCCGGTTGTGTGAAACGGGCCGAAGACGAACTGAAGAGATCTCTTCTCTTCCGCTGCTTGGTGTTTTTCTTTACTCCCGCAAGCTTTCATCTTCCATGTTTGTCGGTGGATTTGAGTTAATTTTTGTTTTTCTTAATCCAATTTGAGCCACCTAACGTCGCAGGCCCTTGAGTATTGCTTAATAGTAATTGTGCACAGAGACGTCTACGGGCAAAGTAACTTGAAAAAAAAAGCGCATGTAGGTACGATTTTTTTTTTATTATTGGGGGTTTAACGACCATCTTGAGAAACTCAATGGGATACAAGCAGTCGCTCGTCCCTAATTTAGGGCCTCTGGTTCTAGGAAAGAGAGAGAGCGCCAGTTCCTTAAGAGAATCACAACATCCATGCCTCACCGAGATTCGAACCCGGGCCCATCTCGGACGAATGGTCAAACCAGCGCTTAGTATGATATAAATTCTGAAATGATTAATGAAACATTACACTCGTCGCTCTTCCCACGTTGATAAATGAGTCACGGAAAAATTATCATCGGCCGCCACCGGGAATCGAACCCAGGGTCTTCCAGTAACGCGCCGGATATACTACCACTGCACCACAGCGGCCTTGAATTCTCCAGACTCACATGAGATTAACTGCCAAACCACATGGCAGATTGCTTCATGGAGCCCCGCACAATGCTGGGGATTCACCAATGATGGAAGCAGCAACTGAACAAATAACTAGGAATCGATTGAATAATGATTATTTTTTTTTTTTTTTTTTTTTTTTTTGATTGGAGGTTTAACGACCACCGTGAGCAACTCAATGGGCTATAAGCAGTCGCCCGTCCCTAATTTAGGGTCACTGGTTCCAGGGAAGAGAGAGAGCCAGTGCCGTAAGACAAACACAACATCCATGCCTGACCGGGATTCGAACCCGGACCCCTTACGGACGAATGATCATAGGCCAGCGCCTTAGACCACTGCGCCACCGGGGCGGCGAATAATGAATTCATACGCTCGACGTGGATATGAAACACTTATGAGTCACGGACAAGTGAGTCACTATTCCGTGACTCACTTATTAACGTGGAAAGGGCGATGACTTCTGTTTGGTGTTTCATATCCACGTCGAGTGTTTGAATTTATTACTGATTCGCCTGCTAGTTATTTGTTCAGTTGCTGCTTTCCATCATTGGTGAATCCCCAGCATTGTGCGGGGCTCCATGAAGCAATCTGCCATGTGGTTTGGCAGTTAATCTCATGCGAGTCTGGAGAGTTCGAGGCCGCTGTGGTGCAGTGGTAGCAGATCCGGCGCGTAACTGGAAGACCTGGGTTCGATTCCCGGTGGTGGCCGATGAGAATTTTTCCGTGACTCACTTATTAACGTGGAAAGTGTGATGATTTCCGTTTGTGTTTCATATCCACGTCGCGTGTTTGAATTAATTGAATGAAAAATTACACCATATTTCCGGAAATAAAAAAAATTGCAGACTTTTACGAGCATCAGATTTCGGGTAACAGGCATAGACTTAAATACACGAAGGTTGATAAGCTTTGTTCACAAACTTGGGTAGAAAAAAAAAAGCAATTTCCCATATTCATTTCCGAACGCTGTCTTCCGACCGACCAACTATAATGAAAGGCGAAGAAAAATAAAAATAAAATCCATAGCTAAGAAGTTATTGTGTGAAGCTCACTTCCAGTCAGGTCAATCAATTCTAATACAGGATGGCAACGAGAGAGAACAGCATGCGAGAACATGCAGCAAAAAAGAAAAAGGCACAAAACAACAGCTGAACAAGCAGAGATAACATCGTTGAGGTACCCTAAGATCCTGGAGCTAAAAAATGCAGCAGATGTTATTGAATTTCAGCTTACACAAAAGGAACTGCCTCCAAGCATTCGCAAACATCGCTTTAAATAAATGATGAATGAGCAACGGTGCCTCTGGATGGAACATGCGTACATACAAGTCTTTCTGCCACATGGCTAGGCAACCGTGATAAGTTCTGGTAGAAGCGTTAGTTACATAGTCTAAATAAGAAAATGAGAAACTTGCCTTCACGCCAATTGAAATGTCGAGCCACCACAGTTCAATGCGCTTTCAGGAAAGTATTTCGTTCAAAACTACTTCATGCACGACATAAGCGTGATTTTGTGTGATGCATCGTTCCACGATGTGAGACTTGTTACACATTATATATACTTGGAATGTTCTACAACACCGAGCATAATAAAAAATGGTTTTGAAATAACATTCCCGTGAAAAAAAAAACTACTTTTAACAATCTGACTTAAACTTCGGTAAACGCACTAAAAATTATATTATGCGTACCTAAATCAGAGCTACAATTGCGATTTATTATTGGAAAGGCCATCGACGTACTTAGACAGGCATAAAAAACTCAGTTTCAGTAAAACTAAATGGACACAGAATAGACTTGAGATTTGAAAAAGATCCAATTATCTATCGCTAGAATTTAAACCTTGGTATCAGAATTTTGATTAAGAAAGAATACGGAAGCTAACCCCCCCCCCCCTCCCTCCCTCCCCCAATGGTTCCTAAGCTGAAAAATGGTAGCTCTGATTTATGTCTGCAAACATATGACATAACAGAGAACCTTTGAAATCCGATTACCAGAATGTCGAATTACTGGAATTCAATAACAGTACTAAACAAGAAAGATGACACCGAATTTTCGGGTGTAATAAGCACGTCTTTTGAATCCGTTCTGACGCAAATTAAATTTATCAAAGCTATTCAAAGTCAATGAAACCGGTATCGAAAGCAATAGTATCTGACGGAAGAAAAGTTTTTCAATCTGGTTTTTAATCCCTCAGATATTGCTGTAAACGGAATCGTGAGCTTACGCTCTCTGGTTGCAGACTTGTGCGTTAAGAAAACAATAATTTATACGAACAGAAACATTTCGCACCCGAAACGCTCTCCAAAACAGAAATAATTTTTCAAATCGGACTCTTAGAAACAGATATATCGACAAAAATAAGATGTGACTTTACGTCTCTTGGTGGGAAAACCATGCATTATTTTAGGAAGAAAGTATTCTCAAAAGGATTTTCCATATGAGCGGTATCGGTCAAAGAAAAACAAAAAAATTTAGTCTAGTTTTCAGGAGCCCAGATTTTGCTACAAATACGCATCAGAAGCAGAAATTAACACTTATGCCCCCTGGTGGCCAAACTATTCTTTACCAAACATTAGAAATTATGTGAAAAATATCTCCCATCAGGTCTTGTATGCGATACAGGAAGAATTTTTCAAATCGGAGTTTTAGGAGCAGAAATAACGCAGAAAACGCAATTTTCCTTCGTGCCCCCTAGCGGAAAGTCTATGATTTACTTGAAAATTTTGAATTTATAGGAAAAACATTTCGCATCAAAAATACTATCCAACAAAGAAGGAATTTTTCAAATCGGACTCTTAGAAGTAGAGTATCATCAAGGGTGTACCAGGACTGGATTAACCATGCACAGACATCCGGCAGAAAGGCTCACATTGGTCAGCCACACTTGTTGGCTGCTCCCGCACTACTGTATCAAGGGTGTACCAGGACTGGATTAACCATAAACACACATCCAGCAGAAGGGCTCACATTGGTCAGCCACACTTGCTGGCTGCTCCCGTACTACTGTATCAAGGGTGTACCAGGACTGGATTAACCATGCACAGACATCCAGAAGAAGGGCTCACATTGATCAGCCACACTTGTTGGCTGATCCCGTACTACTGTATCAAAGGTGTACCAAGACTGGATTAACCATGCACAGACATCCAGCAGAAGGGCTCACATTGGTCAGCCACACTTGTTGGCTGCTCCCGTACTACTGTATCAAGGGTGTACCAGGACTGGATTAACCATGCACAGACATCCAGCAGAAGGACTCACATTGGTCAGCCACGCGCGGTTAACCCGAAAGACGAACGTCGGTTGTCACTAGTCACCACTGGTATCTCAGCAACAACGTGCAACAATCACCCAACTAACCCACCAGTACAACAGAGGTGTAGTTCGACCTATTTCCGCATGCACCATATCTTTCTTCGCCTGGGGCTCCACATAGCCGGAGACCAACAAGAGTACCAATGATGACGCCCAGTCATCGCAAACAATACGTCTCGCATGGGCCAAGGAACGTCAGCAATGGACCTCCTGGCCCCGACAGATGAAAGAAAGTCGTCTGGAATGATGAGTCCCGTTTCTTGAAGCACCATGCTCATGCCAGGGTTCTCATATGGGTGGGGTTCAAAAGGCCGGTGGACGTAGTGTTCTGGTCTAAGGAGATTTTTCCTGGAAAATCCTAGGTCTTAGGTTATCATCGCACAAACACTGAATAGTGGACGCTACAGGGACCGGTTAGCCGACCATCTCCATCCGTGTGTGCTGGAGGTTCACCCAAAAGCAGTGCCATTTTTTAACATGACAAGGCACCGTGTCATCGAGCCCGTATAAATACTGAGTGGTTGGAGGAAAACAACGAATTCGCCACACTGCCTTGGCTCCCGAATTTCCCTGACTGTAACCCGATTGAGCATTTGTTGGATATGCTAGAACGGGGCGTGAGAACTGCTGATCTTCCTCCACGGAATGAGCGTGAACTGACGGTGCTGCTGCGGATGAGTTCAGTTACTCATGGAGGATGTTCGACGTATCGTAGAATCTGTTCCTAGGAGTCTGCGGGCTGTGATTGCACAGAGAGGTAAACCAACGCTTATAAAGTGTGTTCCTAATGCAAAGCTAATTTAGTGTACAATACGTAGACAATAATACTCTGACACTTCCACATAAGCAAATAAACCTTCACCAGACACGCGGAGTGTGTTGGGCGCTGCATATAAGGGGGAGTGTTGACACACATTGGAAGCGATCCTGCCGCGCAGAGCTGAACTGGAGGAATTCGAAAGGGGCATGATTGGTTAAATACCACCTGAGTAAGAAATCATTGCATAGCATTGTCGCTCTTCCTGGATTTCTGAAATCCACTGTAGCGATGCCGCATAAACTGAGTGATCGTGCCAAACAACGTTAACTGTGGACTGTGAAGGCACGCACGTCTTCTGCCACAGACCTGGCCGGCGGCGTCGCACAAACCACTGGAACAGCTATTTCTATCAGGACAGTCTGTCGGGAACTGCATGCCTATGGTTACATGCTACGTCAGCTGCGCAAAAGCCCTTCACTCCAGGAAATGCCAAACCATGATTGCGGTGTTGCCTCGATCACCGTATGTTAACAACAGAAGAGTGCAAGAGGGTCGTGTTGAGTGGCGAATCACGCTTCGTGCGGATGAACGTATTTGGTGTTACGTTTGCCCGGAGAAAGTTGTGAGGTGGTACGTATTTGGTGTTACGTTTGCCCGGAGGAAGCTGTCAAGTTTGGAGAGCTATGATGGTGAAGCTTGTTGTGCTGGGAATGACTCGGTCTTTCGGTTAATACGTCCAAGCCTAACGGCCGCCAAGGACGAACTCATTTTGAACAATTCCGCCCTACTTACGTTGTATCAGTATTAAGCACAAATGTCTGTCTCAGCAAGATGGTGCGCCTTTCCATACTGTAAGGTCTGCCCACGCCTGGTTTGAGGAGCAGTGCGCCCAAGTACTGGACCGGCCAGCCCAAAGTCCTGACTTGAATCCAATATAACATCTGTGGGACGAGCTGGAACTCTGAATCCAATCTCGGCTGATAAGACCATAAACGGCAGCTCTGGCAGAAGCTTTGAATGTGGAATGGAGGAACATTTCGGTACAGAACTATCGGCATTTCGTGGAAAGCATTCTTAGAAGGGTCGCTGCTATCTTAATGGCCAAATCACAATATACCTATTTTGGTTAATAAATGCTCTTGTTTCCGTTCGACCTAGGTGCACGAATACTTTTGTCTACATAGTGTGTCTGTCAATCCAAAGTTTTTATTTAAAACATAGCCTAATAACTGCAAAAAAAGTAAATGTGAATCTGGAAAGTTAGTTTTCAAGCAGTACCACTTTGGTGCAATTCCAGTTGGAAGATACTCTCCACGTTCTGAATTTTCCTTTCTTTACCTTTTTCTGATTAAGGGATGCAGTCATTAACGCATCAGCGGAAGACTTTTATACTGATTCAAATAAAAACAAAGCAGTTAAATACCTTATTCTAGTAAATCGCGAGAGGAAATAAAATAAATTTAGGATGAGCTGGTGTTGGCCCCCATTGCATGAAACACGCGAATGTGGAAACAAATCCAATGTTTCGGCTTATAAAGCGAACTATCACATTATGTTCGGTTTTTTCGTTGCATTATTAGACATTCAGCATTTGTTCACAAAGAGAGTTCGTTTAGTGTTCAAAAGAGTAGTTTATATTCAGAATTACATACTTAAATAATTTTCAGCCACAGAATGAAAAAAAATCTAGTTAATGTCTTTGAAATACATACAACGCATGACGTAAAGTTTTCCTTTTAACACCAAATGTAACAACTGTCTTCGTCTCTAAAAAACATACATTAATAATCACAAACATGCTACCAAGCTTCAAATATTTTTTTTTTAATCTTAAATATGTTTTTTTTTTTTTTTTTTTGTATTTTCTTTCTTAACCATCGTACTTATTTGTACAATACAACTAAGGTCCTGAGAAGGTTTACAGACTCACATTCGGTTAGAAAGATAGAAAAACAGAAATACTGTAAGAAGATTTAAAGTAAGAAAAGTGATGTTATGAGAGTGTTAGGTATTGGCTGTCTGCCACGCCGAGCACAAAACGAAGAGAAAGGGATACGACACGAGGATGCTGCTGGAGACGTGCGTAGGGACACCTTGGCAGTTCGTTGATAGTCCCTGGTAATTCCAAACAAGCATGCTTCAGCAATTCCTGGCTCCGAAGTTAAGAAATGGTGTTTCGCGAGGGAAGGGCGAGTTAGAAGTAATAACCTGAATTTAGGAAATTCTGAAATGTTCATTTTTTTTATTGGAAAATTTTCCGCCTAGAGACATTCAAGAACAGCTCCTTTAGATTTGTGTGCCACGATTGGGTTTGGGAAGAAGATAGTACAAAAATACAGGCTTTTTCACTTGGGTTTGGGGTCATAGCTCCCAGGCACCAAGGGCGTAAAAAATAAAAATGCACAATGTGTGAAAAAATCTTAACTCAAAAAAGTTATACCTCTCGGTAATTTTGCAAAGGTTTAGTTAGCCGCAAACAGTTATCCATGCAGCTAAGCACGGTAAGCACACTTTGATGTATGAACTCCCATATGCATGAAAAGAATTATCCGAAACAGCGGATGAAGACATAAAACAATATGCGGAAACTGCCTAACCTTCGTGACCTTTCCAAATACACAGTAGAGATGAAGAGCTAATTTGTGCTTTGTCGCAGAAAGCCTCCTATGGAGCGTTTGACTCTGAACGGAATTTTTTACAGCTCAACCCTGAACGCATCTTCCTATTGTTACGAGGTACACTATCTACCAACAAGTAATTGGACACCCCTGCAATCGACGATATCTGTGGTCCAGATACACGTCACGGCCGCCGCCGTTAAATATCGTGTGGGAAACAACAACGCAACCAGTCGCATGCAAGATGCCAAGCAGTTCGGAGCTCTCTGATTTTGAGAAAGGTGTAATCATCGAGTATCACAGAAATGACCGATCCATATGTGACATATCCAGCAAGTTGAAGTACCCAAAATCGACAGTGGCCTACGTCATTGGCAAGTGGAAGATGAGAGTTGACTGTCGGAATGTGCCCCGACCCGGTAGACCCACAAAACTGGGAGTTAGAGAGCGACGGGTGCTGGCAAGAGAAATTCGGAAGAACCGCACCAAATCGATGGGCCACATCCGCAAGGAGTTTCAACAGGCATCCGGGAGTGTTCTTTCGGTGAATACCATCCGTAAGGAAGCCCATCTTCTCAGTTATCATGGATGTGCTGCCACCCACAAGCCTCTGATCCCAAAGTCCAATAGCGCTGGTCGGCTAACGTGGTGCAAAGAACGTTGAACAGTGGAAACGGGTTCTCTGGAGTGACAAATCAAGGTTCACCCTCTACCGCTCGGATGGCAGGGTCTGGATTCGTCATCTGCCTGGAGAACGCCTCCTGCCGGAATGTATTGTGCCAACTGTGAAGTTCGGCGGCGGTGGAATTATGCTATGGGGGTGTTTCTCCTGGTATGGCATGGGACCCTTGGTCGCAATTCCTGGTAGACTCAACGACGAGACCTACTGCATCATTTTAGATAATCATGCGCTTCCTACGTTGTGGCAGTTTTATGGGGGTGGACCCATGTTACTTTCAGGATGACAATGCCACCTGTCATGTTGCGAGGTCCACCATGGCTTGGTATGGTGACAATGGGGTTAATCGAATGGACTGGCCTGCGCAGAGCCCGGACCTTAACCCTATCAAGCACCTCTGGGACGAGTTGGAGCGTCGACTAAAGGGGTGCCCCCACTGTCCGAAATCAGTGAAGGAACTGACCTGTCTTCTCCAAGCAGAGTGGGAAAAAATACCGCTAGCAGTCGTACAACGCCTGGTTGAGAGTATGCCCCGGAGGGTCGCAGCTGTAATCGCCGCTCGTGGAGGCTCCAACTATTGAAGGTGAAAAAACTTCGTTTTCCTTTCTATCACAGGTGTCCAATTACTTGTTGGTAGATAGTGCAGATACATTGTCTGATGCTCATTTGTTCTGTGCTGATGGTTCGCTTTTCATTCTGCATATCTGCGGAGTGCTCTGATGGAGCGCTCTTCATATCTAGAACCGTTGGCTATCGGGTGTTTTCCTAGTTTTTACATTTTAATAAAATTAAATTAAAAACCGGGAGTGACGTTTTTTTGTTGTTTTTCTTATTGAAGGTTTAACGACCACCGTGAGCAACTCAATGAGCTATAAGCTGTCGCCCGTCACTAATTTAGAACCACTGGTTCCAGGGAATGGAGAGAGCCAGTGCCATAAGATAAACACATCCATGCCTCACCGGAATTCGAACTCGGACCCATCTCGGACGAATGGTCAGGAGCCAGTGCTTAGACCACTGCGCCAACAGGGCGGCGAGTGAGTGTGAGAAAATAAACACTGCGTACTACTTGAGTGGAAGTTTTGAACTCGAAGGGACGTAATTTCAACCCCCCCCCCTCCAGAATAAGAAACCTGCTATGACTCAGGAACCCCCCTCTTAAACTACCTACTTAGTTGCTGATGGGACCAGAAATAATTTCCTGTGTTATAACTAAGAAAGGCTAGTTTGGATGGACCAGCGGCGAATTTACCACTAGGCCAACTAGGCCGCGGTCTAGGCTCTAGAGGGCCGCAGGTGTAGAATCCAGAAAAACGGAGAGAATAGAACAGAAAAACTTAGAAAATGGAGGTACCGTTATTTTAATTTACGTGAATAAAATATAGTGGTAATTTTTTATTTTATCTTGAATGATAACTAAAGAAATAAGAACGTAATAATAGCTCTATTTCGAACACGCCCGTGTTGTACGAGTGCGATACAGAGCACATGCGACGTCTGACTCGACAGGTGCAGGAGAGGAGTGGAGAGCAAAATAACCCGCGCGCGCCGCCGCCGTTATATCATTTCCCAAGACACCTTACAATTAATTTGTATATACTTTATTAATTTTTGTTGTTGTAATGCAATTTTAAAGAATCAAAACAAGAAACACTATTGTTTACTTTCGTGTTATAAGAATGTATCGTGTGTCTGTTTCAAATGTAGGTGTAAGGTTTCAAAATGGAAAGTGTTGTTCCTGGATAAGTATGAACCTCTTTGTCTATGTTTACAAATACTTTTTTTATAACCTTTAATAAGTTAAATCAAAATAATTTTTATTTAAATAATACTTATTTAACAATAAAATTATACTATCAATTATTATATTCTTAATAAAGATAAGTTTATTAGAAAATCTTATAGGAGCAAATTCAAATATGGGTGGCCGGGAGCCGCAAAGAAAACTTGGCCAAGGGCCTCAAAAACCTTAAATCCGGCACTGGATGGGGAGCATAAGTTGCATACAGACGATATTCGCAATAATCGTGAAAAAGCAATTTTATTTTATTTTTCGAGAATCGGCACAGCTCCCGAAAAAGCCGAAGTCTCTAATTAACGATCCAAGGTGACGAGCGACAGTCGTCGTCGGTTGTTGTGAATTTATATTTACTAGTCCGTAACTCGTGCCATGCACGGCTTACGGACTAGTATACTCACCCAGCACTCCTTTTTTTTTTTTTTTTTCTGCAGTAGATGCCACAACTTAGCAGTGAAAGCTCAGCTTTGGCCCGCCAGCCCCGACATACAAGCTACAGAGACGTCATAGGCGTGGTGAATGACACCCGAGCTGTTCGTCGAAAAAGAAATGTCTCGCGAGTGTCGGCATGCGAGCTATAGAGGCGTCATCGGCATGGAGAGCGACACCAGAGATATTCGGCGAAAAAGAAATGTCTCGCAAGCCCCGATATACGAGCTACAGAGGCGTCATAGGCGTGGCGAATGACAACCAACACGCGAGCTATTCGGCGAAAAAGAAATGTCTCGCTAGAGCCGACATACGAGCTATAGAGGCGTCATCGGCATGGAGATATATTCAGCGAAAACGAAATGTTTCGCAAGCCCCGACATACGAGCTACGGAGGCGTCATCGGCGTGGCGAGTGACGCCCGACCTATTCGGCGAAAAATAAAAATCGTCGACATGCGAGCTATAGAGTCGTCATCGGCACGGAGAGTGACACCAGAGATTTTGGCGAAAAAGAAATGTCTCGCAAGCCCGATATACGAGTTACAGAGGCGTCATCGGCGTGGCGAGTGACGCCCGACCTTTCGGCGAAAAATAAAAATCGTCGACATGCGAGCTATAGAGTCGTCATCGGCACGGAGAGTGACACCAGAGATTTTGGCGAAAAAAAAATGTCTCGCAAGCCCCGATATACGAGCTACAGAGGCGTAGCGAATGACAACCGACACGCAAGCCATTCGGCTAAAAAGAAATGTCTCGCGAGCGCCAACTTGCGAACTATAAAGCCGTCATCGGCATGGAGGGTGACACCCGACATATTCGGCGAAAACGAAATGTCTCGCAAGCCCCGAGAGCTATAGAGACGTCATAGGCGAGGCGGGTGACACCCGACCATCGGCATGGAGCGTGACACCAGACCATCGGCAGGCGTCATCGGCATGGAGCGTGACACCAGAGATATTCGGCGAAAAAGAAATGTCTCGCGAGCGCCGACATGCCAGCTATAGAGGAGTTATCGGTGTGGCGGGTGATACCAGCCACGCGAGCTATTCGGCGATTTCTTAATGTCGGGTCTCACCCGACAGTAGAGTGGAACAGAGCTGCGAGTGGAAAGGATTAAAACGTTTGCACCAAAATTTTCACAAGCACAAAGCCACATGTAATCAGTGTAAAGAGTTCCCAAAAGGCGCTGAGCTTCCTCTCAGCTTTTGCACACGGCTCTCAAATAGCTGTACGGGGAATCACACGACACCGTAAGAGAAGAAGCTCCGCTTCAGTTGGCGGGGAAGTCAGAACATGGAAGGCGTATAGGGCCCATCTGTAAAGTGCGTTTTTTCTACCAAATGACGGTAAAAAATAGAAAATTGCGTGCAGGAATCTTCTTGTGAGGGCTTTTCCGTAGTTTTGGGTGACTCGTAAAACTAAAATGGAGTGAAATTCCGTACAAACTACGGAAAATCCGTAAAAGTTTGTATCTCTGAATACCTATGAATCCTTTTAGAAACAGAACCATCGTATCGTGCCACGGGAGAGCCATTTTCAGTCGTCCTTCGCGTTGGTTGGTTGTTTGATTTTTATGGCGCAAGGGCCATGGTTGGCCAAAGAGCGCCAGAAACAAGACAAACAAATAGTATTAAAAATGTGGTAAAAAGCTTAACATCTGACTGATCATGTAAAACTGAAAAATGAGAACGATGGAAGGGCTAAAAAAGATAATGGAACAAACAGTATTAAAAACATGATACAATGATTAAAATCTAGCTGATTCAGTAAAACTGAGAAATGAGGATGATAAGGCTAAAATCTAGATACGTTTAAAATAGTCAATTTCTTTAAAAAATGAAAACACGGCAACAGTATCACAGTGGTCATTGAGGAGCCGCTGCAGTGTAGCGGCGGCGTCGTCCGCGTCAACGAAATAGGAAACGACTGACCTTACGCTATATTTACGCAATCGCGCACCTCGCCCGGAACGATATATCTACGCCATCCCAAAGAGCAGGGAACGACATAAAAACAATCTCAATTGCACAACACTCCGAAAGACCACCAAACCATCTGTAAACAATCTTCATCAGGATTTCAAAACGTACAGCATCGTTTCTCCTACATACCACGTGATTACAATAAAACTCCTCCATAAGACTACATCGCGAAACCTATTCGTCACTTATGCCGAAAAACAACGAATCAGAAGGTAGGTGAAAAACATTCCGAAATGTTGGGATTGGCTGATTACGCGTCGTTCTACGTTTAACCAAATTACGCGTAGACCTTAAAAAAGCGTCATTCGATTCGCCGTTTAAAAAGGGCATTTTTTGCCGTGAAAACATTTTTTCGCTCGGCAGTTTTTGCTGTGGATTGTCGTTTAGGCGCAATTGGGTGCAAATACTACATTTTTTTTTCGTAATTTTTGGCGCAAAACAATAAAATTGGCTCAGTTCGGCGCAAACTTTCCATCACCGGGGTCAGTAGCTTTCATTAAAAAAAAAAATATATATATATATATATATATATATATATATATATACTGAAGAGCAAAACTGAAAACTAAGGAAAAACTTTAGAATTTAAAACGAAAGTTGCAAAATATATAAATATATATGAAAATCGCTCCAGTGGGTGGTGCTGGCGGATTGTAGAAAGAAACGGCCTTGTGTTTTAAATATATAGATTATTAAGTTTCGGACGCTAAGCCCTTAAAGATATTTTTTATGTTTTTATCTTAGTTTCCAATACCCCACTTTCAAACAGGTTGACGCCCTTCGTGGTACAGATATCAGATTTAAAATTATTACAACCACCTGTAATCTTTTCCGCATTCATAAATGGATAATTAAATTTCATTATTTTATGGCTCCTTAACTGTATACAGTATACCCAACAATTTGCGTATAAACCAGATACTTAAATTTAAAAAAATAAAAATAAAAAGAGCAATATCAAAGTTTTTTAGGGGGTTATATATGCAAGTCAATAATTCCGTAACTTTAAAAAACAGCACTGGAAATTTAAATTAAAAAAGTAATTTTCATATATGAGCGCGTATAAAATTTTTAAAAAGTCCTTAATTTGGGTATAAAAAAGCACTTACTAATAAAACGTGTCAGGGTGAAAAAACTACGTTAAAAAGGTAGTTTTTGGGCCAAATTTCACATTTTGTAAAAATGCATTCATTTTAAAGCCCCATTCTTTAGGATTCCAAAACTGACTTTGTTTCTTGTCTACGACGAATAGATAGAGTTAAAGCAATCGGAATATCTAAACCCAGGTGTCAAACGAACGGGAAATGACACGTGAAACGCGTTTTTTGCAGGATGAGATTTTTGTCCCGAACTCTTTACGGAAAAGCTGATAACAGCAAAAGGTATGTAAATAAATTGATGAAACTTGGTATACATCTTTCTTACAATGTTGCGCATGCAATGAACTAAAAGTTCTGCTGTTTGTCAGTTCAGAGTTAGGTTACAGCTATTAACATTCAACACAGTGAAGAAATTCACACACTAATGCATGTAGGAATGATGTATCTTAGTGTTTAGGAACACCACGTACCTTTTAGTTCACTGCATAGATAATAGTCATGCACATATACTCATGCAAACAAGTGCCATTATATATCTGTAACGTTTTTATTTAGAGCGTTTATCGTAAACGCACATTTCCTTAAATTCTTTCATAAATTTCCCAATTTCGTGATTTTTTTTTTTTTTTTTATGTTGGGAATAACGACCACTGTGAGCAACTCAGTTGGCTACAAGCAGTCACCCATCCCTAACTTAGGGTCACTGACTCCAAGGAAGGGAGACAGCCAGTGCCGTAAGAAAAACACAACATCCATGCCTCACCGGGATTCGAAGCCGGACGCATCTTGGACGAATGATCAGAAGCCATCGTTTAGACCACTGCGCCACCGGGGCATGGGCGGCCTTGAAAATTTATATTGATATATTTTTTTTTCAACACGTTTACGTGCTTGTGTGCTAGCCTTCCTAAAAAAAAAAAAAAAATTACCTATTCTTGCATTTTAAAAAAAAAAAAAAAAAAGTGCCCCCAACGTTGTGGGATGCCTTTAATACCAATTTATTTTGGAGTGATCCTTATTTTTCGCTACGCAAAATGCATAAACATTCGATGCGCAGTTTAGTTGCAGTAATCTTTTTATCATTTTGAGAGGGAATTTTTACAAGAACCGCAATAGAATCTGAACCCCCTCTCTCCCTCGAAAGAAAATCGTAGATTTTAACACTTCTTTTTTGCTCCGGTCCCGGTACGATTTTTCGCCCAGGGCCCTGCAAAAGTTGTATCCGGTTCTGGGTATCATTCATGGTCGAAAAACTTTCTACGGATGTGCGCGGAAAGCCCAGCAGAAAGACAACCGTTTGGGAGATGCTCAAACCGGCCAGGGCTCCGGGACTCTCCCTAGGAGGAGAGGAGTGGCCTCAACCATCATGCCACATTCCAAGACGCTTCACCAAGTACAAAAACACACACACAACTTCTTAGGCCTTTTCAAAAAATTACACAAACGCAAAGTCCATTTCATAAGTGCAAAAGGCATAGTTTTATTTTTTGCATTATATCATGCCAAAAATAACTACAAAAATCAATGACCTGACAAAAATTTGAGGCGGGCGAGGACAATGTTTGAAAGAAACTGTTAAAAGCAAAAAGGTTTGAGGAGTTATGTGCTGTCTTAACTGTGATTTAAACAGGAACATCTCTTCCCGGTTACGGACTCCCTAAGTCTATGTTTCACAATCTGTCAGGTTGGAAGTGAACCTCAGTCAGCACTTGCTGGAAGATCCTCTACAGGTCATTCAAGGTCATTTTATTATATAAAGTTACCTAAATTCAGCAATCACAACAGAGGATTCGGAATACATATAAAAACTCAAATGTCTGAACATTTTTTATTTCCTCGCAAAATGAGATTTTACTGTACCTAACTAGTTTTAAACACGGTCAAAAAAAAAAAAATAATAAAGTGCGTGAATTTAAGATCACCTGGCGAAAGAGCTGAACGGTTCCATCAGAAGGAAAAAAAAAAGCGCAAAAATTTAGTTTCACATGATCCATAGGCCAAATTTTTTGCTGAGCTTTTAACGGAAAAATTTCGAGCGATATTACAAATTTACATTTTGACGAATCGTGCTTTTTTGGTTAAATTTTTTGTTAGAAGCTCTAAAAGCTGGAATTTCGATGTTTTTGAAGTGACGTTCTGAAGAGTTAAGTTAATCGTCTCACATGACCTGTGGGACAAAAAGTTTTGTTTAACGGAAAGATTACGAACTGTACTTGAAGACGTAAACGCATTAAATTTTTGATTATGGTTTCTGTCACCACTATCGACCACAAATAATTTCTGAAAGCAAATAAAAAGCCCCACAGTACACAGGCATGCCGGCTTCGGAATATTGCCACAAAAGCTCAACAGTTATTTGTGGACCACATAGTCTACAAAAACAGAGTTGTTTTCAAGTTTTGCATCTAATTCGTGAATTCTAATCGGGGGCTAACCCAAAAAGGCATGCAACTGATAAAAAGTCGCTAAAACATAAATTTCCATCTTAGTACTATAAAAAAGTCACAACGATTTTCTGACCCACAAACTTCACACAAAGCTTTATGAATTTCCGGTAGGGGATTTTTCCTCGCAAAATTTCAATTTTAATGTAGGATCGTTGGTCGCTATGCGAGATCTGACATGACTCACTTTCTTCCTCCATTTCTAGGCAGAAGTTTTTGGAACAGGAACAAATTAGCGAGCAAACATAGACACAACTTTGTATTGACTCACAACTGGGGTAACGATTGGCGCTATTGCATCAGTGCCTGCGTAGTGTGCAAAACTTTTGAAATTACCTAAGTACATATACACTGAAGAGCAATTGAATTAGAGACAGCTGGCGTTATGCAAATGTGGCACTGTGGGCGGCCCTGTAAACGGAAACGACATGACGTATGCGGCGATCCGACAATATAAGGAGTTATGCGACGGGAATCAGTAAGAGTCGGACGCAGTATGGGTAAGACAATCTAAGCGCATTTGATCGTGGGCAAATTGTCTGGGCCCGACGAATGGGTCACTCCATCTCGGAAGTCGTGCAGGCACTGGGATTTCCCCAGCCACTGTGTCACGGGTGCACCGTGAGTACATCGAATCCGGTAAAACCATCCCTGCAAGGGCCAACTGCCGTGGACGACAGCGTGTGGATGAGCGGGGTCATCGTCGGCTAGCTCGCGTTGTAACAGCGGATAGACGGGCCACAGTGCAAAAATTCACTCTGCAATTTAAAGCTGGTGCACAAAAACGTGTAAGCAGCCACACCATCCAGAACCATCTCCTCGCTATGGGGTACAAAAGCCATCGTCCTACGAGGGTACCGCTGCTGACCGCACATCACAGGGTGCAAAGATTAGCATGGGCGCGGGAACATCGCCACTGGACCCTAGACATGTGGGAAAATGTTGCCTGTACTGATGAGTAGAGATTCACGTTGGTACATGCGGATGGCAGGATACGAGTACGGCGCAAACCACATGAAGCGATGGATCCTTCTTGCCAGCAGGGTACTCTTCAAGCTGGTGGGGATGATATTCTCGTCTGGGGACTATTTACGTGGACTGAAATCGGACCCCTGGTACGTGTGACACCGTCCCTCACAGGGGAACGTTACCGGGATATCCTGGACGACCATTTGCTCCCGTTTGTGCGTCTTCAACATCCCACTGGGGATCTCATCCTGCAACAAGACAATGCACCGTGCCATCGCTCCCGAATTGTATCCGAATGGTTGGATGAACACTACCGACGTGACCTCGCTTCCTTGGCCAGCTAGGTCACCTGACCTCAATCCCATCGAGCACATCTGGGATGCCATCGAGAGAGATATTCGAGGCTCTGACCCCGCTCCATCAAATCTTCGTGAACTGTGGAAGCTTGTTCAGGGGTCGTGGATCCGTATGGCTTCCCTACGCTTCCGGTGTCTTGTAGAGTCCATGCCGAGACGAATCGCCGCAGTCATCAGGGCGAAAGGTGGTGCTACACGTTACTAGACAGGTATCTCTAATTCAATTGTTCTTCAGTGTATGGAAGCTCCATATGTGAACGATATGTTGCTTTGCATATATCCAAACAATAAACTTCCCGCCAAACGCTTTTGAAACCCACGGCGAAGTTTGTACAACAGTCCTTGGTATTTGATCTGTCAAAATGTTCAATGTTCCTGGTAACGTAATCTTGATTCTTCAGTATATCGCACAAGAGACAAAAGATTGTGGGTAATAAGATCTGGAAACCGCAGAAGCTAACCAATTATATCCCACTCGACTCCCAGAGCGAATCACCACCAAAGCAACGTGATACTGAAAAACGCTACGAAATTTGTGTGTACGCAAAGTCAAGCTTACTGGGAAACAACGATTATTTCGCCGTCAAGTATTTGGGGGCATTAACAGCATAATTGCATGATGGATGCAAATTTTAGACCCTCTCTCTTTGCCATACAAAAAAGAATGGTCTGTACACTGTCATAGGTCAAAACCAGAGCCCATTTAAGAGGGGGGGGGGGGGTCAGGGGGCTGCAGCCCCGGGCCCCGCATTTTCAAGAGGCCCCAGAATTGCGCATAGGATGCTTGAAGGATTGACGGAGTTCTACAGTTTTTTTTTTGTTTTTTTTTTTTGTTTTTTTTTTTTTTGTTTTTTTTTGCCGACAGCACAACAGAAACTGAGAAATTGCCTTGGGTTTTCTTTTTTTTTCTGTTTCTTTCCGCTTTCTTTAGGAGTCTACAAAAAGCAGTCACCACTAGTCCATTCTCAAATCTTTCAAAAGCATTACATGTCTTCGTTCACTTCTGTAATTGGGGGAAATTTTCACACATTACGAATTTGTTTGAATCATGATATTTGGAGCATATTATTCTGTCCACCACTACGATATAATTTCAACAAGCTGAACCCGGGGGGGGAGTTAAAGCAGAACTGAACTGGCATCCATTTTTCAACCATGCATTTTTACATTTACTTGCTAACACTGATTCGTCCATGAATCATGGGATACACACTTCAATATGGCGGGGATGTTTTTGAGTCTTCCTCATCATATTACGTGAATGTTTTTTCCTGGGTATTTTTATTCTATCACCCAAAGTGAAAACCCGGATGTGCCATTAATCCTGAAGCCCCAAAACACTTCTTCAATTTAGTTGGACGGACTTTCATTTCTAAAAATCAGCTACGCATTTTTTTTTTTTTAAAGATAAAGAGAACTATGTAGACACACAATATTTGTTGAAGATTCGCCTTCATTTCTGAATGTGAGTAAATAACATCCCCTGAACATTTTGAGGAAGGATGCGAATATTAAGCTGCCAAGGATACCGAAAACCGACGAATTACATTAAGAAAATTCTGTACAGTGCGGAATGTTTTAACACATTTCGCACTGTACTGCTACCGCCGATCAAAACATAAATGAAAGTCCGTCCAACTAAAATGAAGAAGCACGTTCTTCGTCGACAACAATGGGGATGGGGCTGTTTTTCTTTAGTTGGAAGGCCTATACGTACGTTGTAATATAAAAATGCCGTTCGCGTTGAAGATTCTCTGAAGGCTATTTGATCATTACTGCGGAAAGGAGCTACGACGACCAGCTGCAATTAGGTCCATTTGATGTGGTACCGAAATCAAACTCGGAAGCAGCTGAGAAAAACTGTACAAACAGTCGCAGTTTAATTGTGCCTCCCACAGAAGAGATAACAGATAACATTGGGGTGTGACGTTAGTTTCGTTTTGTCAAGCAGTGTATAGTTATTAATCATGTCCTTAGAGCCTTTTTACTGGGCGGCCTGCCCAGTTAATTTTGTGTGCCGCGCTGCTATACTTCCTTTAATGAATGTTTTCACAGTGCACATAATAGTAAGAATGGAAAACTTATTCCTACATCCACGATCAGTGTTGATGAAAACTGGCTGAAATCTGTGTCACCGCCTGAGTGGCGCAGTGAACTAAGCGCTGGCTTATGACCATTCGTCCAAGAAGGATCCAGGTTTGAATCCAGGTGAGTCGTGTTTTTCTTACAGCACTGGTTCTCTCTCGCCTCTGGAACCAGTGGCCCTAAATTAGGGGCGAGCGACTGCTTATAGCCTATTGAGTTGCTCACGGTAGTCGTTAAACCTTCAATCTATAAAAAAAAAAAAATCTGACGAATATGATTTGTTAGTCAATACTAATTTTTTATCATTTTTGTACAATTTTCTAACTTATCATGTTATGCTACGTTAAATGCCTACCACACCGCTAAAGATGTTTAGTAAGTATAATAATGCGAAAGGGATTTTTTTTTCCGATTGGAGAAGGGGTCGCTAAAAGCACCACCTAGTTAAAAATTTCTTGCCACCCGGCTGTAAAAAAAAATCTAGGGAGAAACATTATTATGTGTATATATGAATATACGCGCGCACGCGCACTCACTCACTCACTCTCTCTCTCTCTCTCTCTCTCTCTCTCTCTCACTCTCTCTCTCTCTCTCACACACACTCACTCATAAACTCTGGAGCGACAGCTTTGGGAGGGAATGTGAAAATTCCTCTATGGCAATGCACAAAAGTGGTGTAAAGTTTACCGGAAATGTTTGGCATCTGTAAACGGGAGTTGAAGCTGGATTCGTACTATTCGCTAGTAAGGCTAACATATGGTAAGGCCCTAATCAAAACAATCTTTCACCAATGTAAAGGGCTGAAAAACAACTTTATATATAGGGCTCAAACAATCTTCACTTTTGGTTAATTTTATTCCATTCTACCATTTTTGGTTCTTTGTAGTTTATTCGGGACTTTTATTATTTTGTTATACATTTCATATCCCATAATATACAACGAATTTGATTGTGTAATACTTGAAAAGGTTGGGATATTTTATTAATAACGTATGAATTCATAATTTTTATTAATCTTAGAATCGGTAATAAATATCACAGAAAACTGATTGTGATCTTAAAGTGAGGAAGCAGTTTCAGAGAAGAGTAATAAAGTTTTGTGAAAACTGAAACAGCTCCTCTATTTTTGCACTGCAGATTGACTGATAAGAGGAAGCAACGAATAAAATACTACCTTCATAGTAGTAATCAAGGGCCATGACTGATAATATACTTGGACTTTTTGCCTTTTTTGGGTTTTCTTTTCTCTCTTTTACAGCATTTAGTTTTTAGGACTTAGTTTTTGAGGCATTTTTTTATATTTTCAGAGCATTGTTTTAGGTCACTTTTTTTTTTTGCATTTTCTGTATTTTTAATAAAAATTTCAATTTTTTTAAGGATTATGCTTTCAAATTGAAACACACAAAACCAAGATTGCCAGATGACAAAAGCAAAAAAACCTTTAAATCAAAAGTAGCACATTCTGGCAACTCTGTTCAAGACAGTGTTTAGTGCTATCTAGTTTTGGGGAAAGAGAATCCCCATTGTCCACTTTTGAAAAGGACTATGGGGAGGGTAGTGAACAAAAGAATTCAAATTCAGAGCTTCTTGTCTTGCACTGTTGCTGACATTCCAACCCCTATATATATGACTTGGCAGGTATTTACTTACTTTTTTTCTTCTGAAGTTTTATAGTGCATTTTATAAAGAAAAGACAAAATTATAGCCTATGGATGGCCTAAGATTGAACTATTTAATTTATAATTTAGAAAAAATAAAAATTGTCTTTCAAATTTTAAGGGCATTTTTTTAGGAATTTTTAGGTCATCAACATCTGGGCCCTGGTAATAATGAAAAGAAAATCAGTAATGATTAGGTTTATTTCTAGCAGCAATTTTTAAAGATTAGCGAGGAACTGTTAGTACCGAATGCAAGATAAGTCTAAATGGCACAGTGATTGACCAGGTGAATGAGTTTGTGTATTTAGGAAGCATGTTTGACAGAGAAGAAATTAGATGGTGAAATTAGCAGGCAAGTGAATTCTTCGTCGAAAGTCATGGCTGCTCTAGGAGGTTTTCACAGGAATGATGGGTTCTCAAGAGAGTTCTGCATGGCTATGTATGAAAGTTAATTGCTCCTACTCTGATGCATGGCGGTGAAAAATGGGTACTACAGCAGAAACATAAGTCATTTGTGTGTTAGTGAAATGCATTACTTACAAGGAGTTTGTGGCAAGGCACGTTCTGATTGTGTGAGGAATGAAGAAGATGTGTTGCAGTTGGGTAATGTGAAGCAAAATGTTGTTAGCAAGGTGCAAACTAATATTCTTCAGTGGTTTGGCCATGTTCTAAGAATAAAAGTGATGAGATGCTTACTAAGAATTTTTTTTTAGACCAAGTGGCGGGAAGAAAAGGCAGAGGAAGGCCAAGGAAGTCATGGGAGAATCAGATTCAGGAGTGTCTGCATGAGAAAAAGAAGAGTATGAAGTATATATAGGTCTTGTGTACGTCGTGTGATGGATGTCAAAGAAGCCCAAGTTGTGTGTCAAGATCGCTGTAAACGGAGAAGTTTGATACGGCAACAGTAAGTAAATAAATCCACAATTTATCTGGTAGCTTGTATTTCTTTGTGGAGCTAACATCTGAATCTCAGAGAATAGCTTAGTGATAAATATTTTTACAGATCACTTCTAGAAGCAATTTTGCATGAACCTCCGAAACAATAGCATATTTAACATTCGTGTTTAAGACATTTGAATATACGACGGCCCCAAAATAACACGGCACAGTTTGGATCGCGATCATACGACGCTTAGTTACACAATTTTTAGCACGTTTTTTTTTTTTTAAGTGGGGAACTTGCGTTATCATCAATCATTACGTCCGTTCGTCTCTCTGGACACCAAATTAAAAAACTCATTGCGTAATTTTGCAGTTATTATAAAATGCAATTTTAATATTCCAAAATACGTCAACGCGACGTTATAGACAAATGTTGAGCAGATCGTGCGCGTTTTATCTGTTGTGAGAAATTCTTGAAGCACCGAAAACAACAGAGTTATTTCTATGATCACTTTACAGGAATTGGTGTTTCATTTTACTGAGTAACGTCGTTGCTCGTCCACCGTTATACTGGGGTACGACGGCGTGTACGTTATTCCTTAAGTTCAAACGGATCCTGCAAGCTTGGACAGAGTGGTCGCCTAAACTATGTCAAATTATTATTACACAATTCTCCCACAAACTGATAGCGTATGCTGCCAAAATACAGAAATTTTGAAGCATTCAGCAAGATTCTAAATGCATGAAGGAAGAAAGCTACTTCGGTCATTCAAAAAAGGACTGATTACGAAAATTCATATTCCAAGTAAGAAATATTTGATGCGGAAAATGGAAAGAAAAAAAAAAAAGTTCATTTATTGGTGTTAGGTAAGAGAATAGCACTAAAAAAAACTCATGCCAATGCCCGGGAACTATAAATATACCTGCGCTCACCTAAAAAAACTGCGTCAGAAAAAGAATTCCCTCCCCTTACCCAATTCATCCTAACAGGTTCCGATCTACTGGCACCTTTATTTAGCACGCTGCCTGTGTACCGCGATGCTACATAAAATTACCTCAAGCAAAAAAATAAAAAAGCCCTTATTATTACCCAAGCGCGCAGCGCATTTCCTGCTTCATTACAATGAAGAAAGGCTCGCTTGCAATTGATTATTAGAACAAGCAAACTATTTTAAACATCAACGTAAGGGAGAAGTACCTGTTACCCGTCAGTTATTCTTCACGTCCACTCTCAAGGCCGGCATCGAAGTTGCTAGACTGATTTGAATGAATTTCAATACTTTACACTCACGCCGGGCTGTGGCTACCGGGCGGGACGGCGATGGTAATCCTATCAGAATGGTTATACTACGGCGCAAATTCATGCTCTCAGGAACGCAAAAATAGAAATGCATAACATGTAAATAAATTTACTGAAAAAGAAAGTCACGAACTTCAGTATATTCTACTTCAAAATTTTTAGCTGCCTACAGTATTGTGTTCTGCGCAGCTGATTGGGCTACAATGTAATCAACTCTTGAGGTGTGGACCACTCATATGCACAAAAGGAATTGTCTGAAACAGTGCGCTCTTTCAAACAATCCATGGAAAGAGAATATACACTGAAATGCCAGAAAAACTAGTACAGACGAACTTATGCAAAATACATAGCAACGTCACCTATGCGCGTACTCGGTTGCGTCCGCCAGTGCGTATATAAAGAGATAGACATCCTTGCCAGCTGTCAGAGCTGTTTTCGGCATGAGAATGACAAGTAATAACGATTTAAGCGATTTTCAACGCGTTGTCATAGTTGGCGCTCGTGAGATGGGCCATAGTATTTCGGAGGTAGAAACGAAGTTCGGATTCTCACGGACGACCATTGCAAGGGACTACAAGAATTCCGGCAAAACCTCCTACCTACGATACCAATGCAGTGTGGCCGTAAAAATACATTGGGTGAAAGTGACCATCGTCTGCTGTCAAGAATAGTTTCACGCGACACTCTCGCAGGTAGCATCGGAATTCAATGCTGGAGCCTCAACAAGCATCAGCGTCCGGACTGTGCAACGTACCCTGCCCGATATGGGCTTTGAGAGCCGACGCCCAACGCGAGTCCCCTTGATGGGTGCACGACACAGAGCTGTGCGCCTCGCTTGGGCACGGCAACACCGCCACTGGACACTTGATGACTGGAAACAAGTAGCCTGGTCTGACGAGTCGCGTTTCCAACTGTATCGGGCAGATGGAAGGATTCGTGTGTGGTGCAAACCCCATGAATCCTGCCTTTCAACAGGGAACTGTACCGGCTGGTGGGGGGAGGGTCCGTAATGGTATGGGGTGTGTTTATAGCTGGACTTCACTGGGACCCCTGGTACGTCTACAAACGCCTGTGACCGGCCAACGCTATGTGCTCATCCTTTTTGACGAGGTACACCCGTTCATGTCCTGCATTCATGCTGATGGGTTGGGCCTGTTACAACAGGACAACACAAGTGTAGGGACGCCACATTATGGTTTTTTTTTTTTTTTTTGTTTTTTTTTTGATTGGAGGTTTAACGACCACCGTGAGCAACTCAATGGGCTATAAGCAGTCGCCCGTCCCTAATTTAGGGTCACTGGTTCCAGGGAAGAGAGAGAGCCAGTGCCGTAAGACAAACACAACATCCATGCCTGACCGGGATTCGAACCCGGACCCCTTACGGACGAATGATCAGAGGCCAACGCCTTAGACCACTGCGCCACCGGGGCGGCCACATTATGGTTAAAGGAGCATTCATCTGAGTTTGAGGTGTTGCCATCCCACCCAAGTCCCCAGATCTGAACGTGATAGAACACATTTGGGATGTCATGCAACGCGCTATCGAACACAGGAATCGGAGACCTCGGAATACACCCGAATTGTGGAACGCTCTGCAGGAAGTATGGTGTGCATTGCCTACAGCATATTTCCAGAAGCTAGTGGAGTCCATGCCCCGTCGTATTTCTGCAGTCCTGCGCTCCCGTGGGGACCTACCTATCATTTTGACTCTTATTGAAGATAAATAGTCCGATAAAAGGGAGAGTGGACAAAACCAAAATTGCATAGTGAAACCTCGTTTATACGTTTTACAAGGGACCAAGTAAAATTATCGTATAACTGAAAAAAAGTATAAACGAAACAGGAAAATTTAACATTAAGGACAAATCAGAATTTTTGAATCGACGACACTTGACGTATAAATGAGAAAAACGTACGAGTATTAGTAAGAAACGTATAAACCAGGTTCCACTGTATTTCACTCTATATTATTTGCATGCAATGAGGAAATGAAAACGCGTTTTTTTTTTTTTTTCATGTTTCGTCGTTTAACGAAAACATAACGGGACTATACGACGTTTACGATGTTGACTGAACTATAAGCAGTCACCCATCTCCAATTTCGAGACGCTAGTTCCAGGGAAAAAACAAAGCCAACGTCGTCGGACGAATGGTGAGACCACCTTAGACTACTCAGCCATCGGGCCGGCGGAAATAAAGTAGGCGACAAAATTTTCTGCAGCGAATGGACGCGACAATATTCTACATACTGTATGTGTATATGTAAAAAAATTCGATTTAACAGACTTCATTCTTAAAATGAAATAGAAAACAAAACAAAACCGAGTTTTCAACTGAACGAAATAAGCTAAAAGGCAGAATTATTCATTTCCGCAGTTAGCCTGAAAAGAGAATTACCGTGTAGGAAAAAGTTACCCATCTCCAACTCGCATCTAAAAAAAAAGAAAGAAAGAAAAAAAGAAAAAAAAAAAGAAAGGAAAAAGTAACAGGTTATGTAGAACGCGCAAGTACCACATACCACCTGTTAAAAATCAAGGGCTAGGCGCCCGGCGTTGACACTGATAAGAGATACCTTTAAAAAATACAGGGTGTGTCAAAGTAAACAGGATATCCGTTAGAAGACAGTTAATGGGTTTCAACGGTCCTTAAACAAAACAGGAAAAAAATAAAAAGGTGAAGCGCAAGGAATAGGTGTGTTGCGAACGATTTCAGTTGGCGACACCGACACACCGGATGAGCGTGCTTCCCTCCATTGAAATGAGGTGAAAATTATATTTCAGATATAAAAGAAAAAAACAAAAAACAAACCGTTTCAGAAAAATTACGTGCTATAGCTCCGTGCAAATTAGCAAGTTCATTGTTTGTCCTTGCAGTTTTCAGCGGCGTAGCTTTTCTGTGATTAAATAATCATTTTAACGATTTCCAGCAATTTCTATAAAAAAAAACTACGAAAAAAAAAAGTTCAACTTCAAAATATGATTTTCAAATTTACTTTCTTTAATGACATGATATATGGCTATTCACAATGCATAAAAAACCGTTTAACTGTTTCTGAAATAATCCAGTCGCAGTGTCTTCGGAAACTACATTTCTAGCATGGAAAATTAAAATTAAGAAGTTCCAGAGATCTTAAACGCACCCCTCCTTCAAATGAAAAAAAAATCTAGATATTTGCGAATTCCTAGAATCTCAGTATTTAAAATAATATTTCCAGAGAAATTACCCTGAAATAAGTCCTGACGATATACCCGTTTATTGGTGAAAATCTTCCAAATAAGTGGAGAAAATGTAAATAGACAAAGTCATCGCTCTTTCCAAGTTTATCTTTAACTAACACAGCAACCGAAATATTTTTATCCGGACACCGCTGAGATCGAGCACCAGATCTTTCGATAGCTAGCCGAGTGCGTTCGTCTTACGGTACTACGGTGGCAACAATCCACGAAGATTTTCACCATTTACTCTTGCCCATTGGATTTATTAGCTATAATTAAATAGCTTGTGCCATTAAACCCCACCAGATGAAGACGTCTCAGTTGCTGAGCCCATCTCTACGGATATGTGAAGTCAGATACTGACAAACAACTAGCGCCATGGATTGTTGGCGACCCTAACGTACTCTGCTAGTTATTCAGAGATCTGGGATTCGATCCCAGCGGTGTTGGGATAAAAAAATTTCGGTTGCTGTGTGTGTTAAAGATAAACATGGAAAGACGATGACTTTGTCTATTTACCCGTTTATTAATACGCATACAAGAAGATTTTACTTTGCAGATGAGTACTAAATTTCAACAAGATGATAGACAAACACAATGGTCCTGATGCTGATTAAAACACTTCCTCCTCTTTTTACCCAGCTTCATGTTGATGGCTGCGTCATCAATAGCAGTGCAGAAAGGAAACTAAACAGCGCGAATAATGGCCCTACTTCCAAAATCTCAAATTACCAATATCTTTTTATATTTTCAACTAAGTTTTACATCATTGCATTAATTTCCTACTTCGACATTTCTCAAAAAAGGATTTTCATATATTTGTAGTACTTCACTTAATATACCCTATGTTCTGCATGCTGATCAAATATTACACTTTTGAATTAAAAGTGGCCTACCTTCGCAAAAAATAGCAACTTTTTTTTCTTTTTAAAAGTACAAGAGGATTTTTTTTTTCTGAAAAAAAAATACGTTGAGGTTAGAGAAAAAAAATGTATTTTATGTTTTATCATAAGCCCTCGCGATGAATCCCCATAACAAGTGAAATTAATAAGGATCAACAGAATTTGTTTCTCCTGCTATGGCCCCCAGGGATTGATAACCATTCCAAGCACGGAAAGAACGTTTGGCGCCCACAGAGCTTTCACCAGTCACACCTAGGTTACTGCGCCACGTCCCTACGTAATAATATATGGCCAAAGCAGGGAATTCCACTGACCTGGTTTTACTCTGAAAACAAAACCAAGTTGCACCTTTGATGAAATAATGCAAAAACATGAGTTAATTACGTGATTTGTTTTCGTGAGTGCAGTGTGTGTGGCTTATAAAATCATACAAAGCACTACGCTACAAAAAAGGTCTCAAAGGAGTCAACGTATCAGCGTTACATCGCATCCAAAGAAAACGCTTTTCACATACGAATACATTAATTCACAAGCCATGAAAAACATCAGAATCACTCAAAATGTTTATGATATTGTGGTAAGTAGTAAAACAAGAAAGATGATCCCGAATTTTCGGGTGTAATGAGCACGTCTTTTGAATCCGTTCTGATGTGAATTAAATTTACCCAAAATATTCAAAATCAATGGAACCGGTATGGAAAACAGTATCTGACCGAAGAAAAAAATGTTTCAATCGAGTATTTAATCCCACACATATAGCTGTAAACGGAAACGTCAGCTTACGCCCTCTGGTGGCAGACTTCTGCGTTAAGAAAACTTTGAATTTATATGAGAAACATTTCACAGCGGAAACGCTCTCCAACAAAGAAATAATTTTTCAAATCGGGCTTTTAGAAGCAGAGATGGCGACAAATATAAGATATGCAATCCCCCCCCGGCGGAAAAATATGTATTATTTTAAAAAGAAAGTATTTTCGAAAGGTTTTCCCATGTGAGCGGTATCGGTCCATGAAAGAATTCTTTCAGTACAGTTTTCAGAAGCTCAGATTTTACTGAAAATACATCAGACGCAGAAATTAACTCTTACGCCCCCTGGTGGCCAAACCATTCTTTATCAAATGTTAGAAATTATATGCTAAGAACTTCCTATCAGGAGATGTATCAGTTACAGAAAGAATTTTTCAAATCGGAGTTTTAGAAGCAGAGATACTACGCAATTTACCTTTACGCCCCCTAGCGGAAAGTCTTGAAAATTTTGAACTCATATGAGAAACATTTTACCCCGGATACGCTATCTAACAAAAAATGAATTTTTTAAATCCGACTTTTAGAGGCAGAGATATTGACAGAAATAAGATACAGGTCTACGCCCTCTGGTAGAGAAACCATACATTATTTTAAGATGAAAATATTATCAAATACTTATCGACAAGTGCAGTATTGGTCCACGAAAGAATTTCTTCAATCGGGCTTTTAGAAGCTGAGATTTTTTGCTGCAAATACCTACGAAGCAGAAATTTGACGCTTACGCCCCCTGGTGGCCAAACCATATTTTATAAAAAATTAAAAATCACAATAAAAAAATTCCCACCAGGAGCTGTATATCCAGTGCTGGAAGAATTTTTCAAATCGGAGTTTTAGAACCAGATATCGGGGAAGAGCATTATACCTTTACTCCCCCTAGCAAAAAGTCAGTGAATTATTTGAAAATTTTGAAACTATATTAGAAACATGTCACACTGGAAACTGCCAAACAAAGAAGAATTTTTTCAAATCGGATCATTAGAAGCAGAGATATTGACAAAAACAAGATAGACATCTACGCCCCCTGGCGGAGAAACCATACATTATTTTAAGAAGAAAATATTCCGGAAAAAAAATTTTCAATAGATATTTTAGAAGCTCAGATTTTGCTGCAAATAAATACATTAGAAACAGAAATCAACACCTACGCTCCCTGGTGGCCAAACCATTTTTATACCAAAAAATAAGAAATTATATGCAAAATATTTCCAATCACGAGCTGTATCCATTGAAGGAAGAGTTTTTCAAATCTGAGTTTAAGAAGCTGAGATATCTGGGGAAAGCAATTTACTTTTACGCCTCCGAGCGGAGAACATATGCTTAACTTGGAAACGTGACTATGTATGTTTAAAATAATCTTCGACTTGAATGGAATCGAAAAGTAAAATATTTTTTTCAATTGGATGTTTAGAAGCAAATATATGGATTAGAATGTGTTGTCTGCATTGACGCCCTCTAGCGGCGACATTTTCCATCGTAAAAAAAAAAGAAACTAAATAAAGGATCATCATTCGCACATTTCAAGCAAAAAGAATTTTTCAAATCGGACTATTAGTTGCAGAGATATCGTGTCTACAGACGGACAAACCGATAACATAAGCACGATCTTTTTTTACAAAAGACGTACTAAGAAATAACGAGCGAAAACAGTAAACATACGGAGATATGAGATGTTGGGTGTTGCAGGAAAGATTCCATCAACTGAACATTGTCCAGATCAGAAGTATATATCAATTACTAGACAGGAATTAAATATCCCCGCCATAAGACTGACTATTATTGTTACGTCATACGAGGGGTGAAAAATAATGGCCAGACAACTGGGTCCCTATTACCACCGGTTTCTGTTTCATACAGGTAGTTTACGCTAAAACTGAACGGCTTTAAACTCTGTTCACGTACAGCCGCGAGGATTTCGCAAAAAAAAAAAAAGTTAAATTTATGGCCGTCATGTACTAGGCTTATATTTAGGTACGTGCAACATGTGCGCTGCACAGGGCGGCAAAATAATATGTATAACATTAATATGTACAAAATATGTATAAGAAAACTAGCAAACTTGAACGTAACCAGTAAACAAATTTATAGCATTTAGCGTGATATACAAGGTCTGTCCGGAAAGTAACGAGACTATTTCAATAACAGACGTTTAATTGAAGTGATACTTACATAACATTAAAATTCCTCGAAACAACATCCTTGAACGTCAATAACACCGCTGCCAGCGATTCCGCCACGCCGCGTAGCTTGCCTGGAAGAAGGGAACAGGGATCGCTTTCAAAGCACTCGTCGCGGCAGTTTGCACCAGTCCCAAAATAGTGTCCTTTCAGGCTGGATTTGATCCGGGGAAACAAAAGAAGTTAGCCGGGGCCAAGTCCGGGCAGTAGGGAAGTTGGGGCAACGTTGTCACGTTATGTTTCGCCAGAAACTCTCTCACTCTCAGCGACGCATGGCTCTGCGCATTATCGTGGTGAAGAACCCAAGTGTTGGTGATCTCCAGGCGGACGCGCGCAACTCTGTTCTTGAGCCGTTGAAGCACTTCCACGTAAAATGCAGCGTTGACCGTTTGTCCGGGTGGTACGAACTCCTTATGTACACCACCTTTACAGTCAAAGACGACAATGAGCATCGATTTCATCTTCGATTTGCACATTCGAGCCTTCTTTGGTCGAGGAGACTCGGAAGTGCGCCACTCTGAGCTGCATCTTTTCGTCTCCGGATCGTACTCAAAGACCCACGTTCATTACCTGTTATCACTTTCTCCAAAGAAAAAAAAAAAAACAGGTTCACTCCTCACACGGTCCACAAACTCACGAGAAATCGACACACGGTTGTTCCTCTGTTCATCGGTCAAAACCTTAGGAACCAATTTGGCGCAAACTTTCCGCATCTGCAATTCTTGCGTGATGATTTCATGCACAATGGATTTCCCGAGTCCCACGTGCTCTGCTACCAATCTAACACTCAGACGTCGGTCAGAGTCCAAAACCGCTTTCACCTTTTCCACGTTGTCCGAAGTGTGAGACGTTGAAGGGCGCCCTGGGCGTGGCTCATCCTCGACGCTCTCTCTTCCCTCTGTGAACGTTTTGTGCCACCGAAACACTTGTGCTTTCGATAAAGCATTCTTTTCGTAGGCTTTCTGTATCATAGCAAGCGTCTCGGTCGCGGATTTTTCAAGTTCAACACAAAATTTTACCGCGTATCGCTGTTCGACATTCTTCTGCATTTTGACTGTTACGCGACCGACGCTCACACAGCTGTCCACTTCGCAAGCGATCCTCACTCTGTAAAAGCTCAGAGCCAACTGACGAGACACCGATCGTTTACCTAACACCCCCCCCTTCAGTCACGCACGGATACTCCGCCCCTTCTGATTGGTCCAGGAAAAGTGGGCTCATTACTTTCCGGACAAAAATTGCATATAAAAAAAGCGAACCGTTGGCGGGTTGTTTTTTTAGTTTTGATCGGAGGTTTAACGACCACCGTGAGCAACTCAGTGGGCTATAAGCAGTCGCCTGTCCCTAATTTAGGGTCACTGGTTCCAGGGAAGGAGAGAGCCAGCGCCGTAAGACAAACAACATCCATGCCTCACCGGGATTCGAACCTGGACCCATTTCGGACGAATGATCAGAGGCCATCGCTTAGACCACTGCGCCACCGGGCGGCAGAACCGTTGGCGGTTAACCCGATCTCATAATAAACCTATATAATAGGCTACGTTTGTCCCTAACGCTCTGACGTCATCAGTACTTGCAGCGCCGTCTGCTTTTATCCGGTGGCCGAAATCGGAACTAAGCTCACCGCTATCGCACGATACGTAAAATCGAGAAAAATAAATAAAATAAAGTTAATGAGACAAACGACTGCATCTGTGGCAATACGCACGTGCTCGAACAACTGTCTGCGATGTTTGTTCTGTACGTGGGTGTTATGTCGTGTTTTATTTCATTTTCTTCGCATTGCAGAGTAATTTCATAAAGATGGAATCAATGTTATTTTATTTCATAAAAAGAAACAATTAAAATTGTAAGAAAGTAACTGCAGGTGTAGTTTTGATTCACTGTGGTGGAAATTTAAAAAAATTATTGGTCCCGTGGAATTTTTTCTTTGTAGTACAACATGGAAGATAAAGCTAAAAGAAAACGTCGCTTAAACAGAGAACTACAACGGCGATGGCATGCAAACCAATCTAATACTTTGTAGTACAAGATGGAAGATAAAGCTGAATGAAAACGCCGCTTAAATAGAGAACGACAACGGTGATGGCGTGCAAACCAATCTTTTTTTTTTTTTTTTTTTGATTGGAGGTTTGACGACCGCCGTGAGCAACTCAATGGGCTATAAGCAGTCGCCCGTCCCTAATTTAGGGTCACTGGTTCCAGGGAAGGGAGAGAGCCAGTGCCGTAAGACAAACACAACATCCATGCCTCACCGGGATTCGAACCCGGACCCCTTCCGGGTGAATGATCAGAGGCCATCGCTTAGACCACTGCGCCACCGGGGCGGCCCAATCTTCTTATACAGAGTGTGCCATGTAAAAGAGGCCCGAGTATAATGAACGACAACAGTCAGGCAATTGTTACTATACATGGTAACGAATAGTTGAAATGACAGAAAACAAGAGTAATTTGCCTACGTTTACAACAATAGCTGAAAGTGCTGTCCTCCGACATCAAGACACAGCTGCACACGACGGAACATATTGTTCGTAACGCGCCACAACTCATCGGCAGTAATCTGGGCTATGGCATCCATAATGTTCACTTTTAATTCATCAAGGGTGTGCGGATTAGTTGCGTACACTTTCCCTTTCAATGCTCCCCACAGATAAAAGTCACAGGTGGAGAGATCGGGGGATCTGGTTGGCCATAGTCCCTTCGATACAGTTCAGTTCTGCACAGCACGTAGACTGTTCTGCGCAGTATGCGGAGTTGCACCATCCTGCTGAAAGAAAGCATATATTCGCTCTTCTGTAAGTGCGGCAACAAATGGGTTGAACAGTTGCTGAACATAGCGCTCCGAGTTGATGGTGTCAGTGAAAAAGAATGGGTTGACTATCCTCTTCGCAGACACAGCACACCAAACGCCTATCTTTTGGTCGCACAGAGGAGTCTCCACTGTCCGTCTGGGATTAGTTTCGGACCAAATCCTACTGTTTTGCGCATTAACATACCCGGACAGATGAAACCATGCTTCATCTGCCATGTAATAAAGTGTTTCGTCCATTTAACCGTTGACAATGGTCTCCTGAAACCACTTACAATATTGCATCCGTTTTGCATAAACATTTCCGTTGCCTTTGTTCTCTTTTCACTTACATTTATGACCGCGTATCTACACTGCTCTGGCTAATCACTCCGGAGAATTCCTTTGCAGCTGTACAAGCAGAAACCGGTTAGAAGTAGAACAAAGCGGTTTTATAACAGGAAACCCGCCAAACAACTTTAACCCGCCTAACAACGTCTGGCCACGGGGGCCTCTTTTATATGGCGCACCCGGTACTTTGGCATATCTTGAACGAAGGTAGAGCTAGTCGCAGACCTATCTTATAGATTGCCAATTAATAATTCAATTGTTTATTATATTTATGTATATATATGTATTTTACGATTCGTGTAATAAAAATTTCAGTCACAGCCTTTTCACCCGTGCTTGGCACGGGCTATGAGCTAGTCCATTGTTACAAAACCACTTCTTCGCATTAACGAGAAATTGTTTTACTGATGTTTACGATTTTTCTGCAGAATATTTTTATAACCTTGTAAATTTCTCAGTTTTTATGGTTTTATTCAATTACGTCACAACAGTTCAATAAAATCGGAAATTGATGAGCATTCTGTATAAGTTTTCAGAACCATATATACATATGTATCTACTAGTCAATGCTGTGATTAGGTGAGAAGTGATGTTGGTTTTGGGGAGGGGGAAGGGAAATAAATGACTGCATAGGAGCGTAACATATCATACATACGGGCCTGCCAACATTCCTAAATTACTTGGTTGAAAAAAAATGTAATGTATTCAGAAAATGAAATTCACAATAAAACCAAAAAATAACCAGACAAATTTAACCGTTATCATAATGACTGATTAAATTTCATTTTCAAAACTCAATGGAGATGAGGCCTGGATTATTCAATTTTAAGGAACACGTTGATGCCGTCAGCTTGAGGTTAAACTAACCTCTCTCTCGAAATGGGGCTCACACCATTCATGGCTATCTCGTTAGCCGTCGGCAGATTACTGGGTCTGATTGGGATCTGCTTTCTCGAATATATGTCGAGTCACGTCAGTAGCTTTTTTTTTTGTCCCCCCTTCCCTTGCGTATTTATTACGCTTCTACTTAACTTCCGTTACACATCAGTTTGCAACATGACACTAAACAGGAAATATTTAAAAACAGCTTGTTCATCAAGCTGAGTTTCCCTGCAAATATTAAAGTACTCGCATTAATGCATATAAGACAACGGCACTTCCATTATGAAAGTTATCCTGAACACAATCTATCCCCCTCCTTAAGTTTCTATCCTTTTGTAATACGAAACTCCTGCTTTTATCAACAGACAGAATGGTCAGTCCGGGCCATAGCTTGGTTGGCCGCCAGAAGAAGCTGGACCTCCCCTACGAAAGACTTCGAATGTATAATCAGCACACGTGCCATATTTGGAAGAAAGATAAAAACCGAAAAGAATTTCAGTATCACACTTAAAAAACTGACCACCTTTGGGCAACTGAATTACTAGACTGCATACCAAAGGACAAAAATGACATGACAGATCGATGATATAGCGTTATATATCGATCTGACTGAGGGGGAAAGACTAAAAATCAGCTAATTTAAGAACATCTCTACAGAAGCTTGTTTAATACACAGCAATACAATTCGCAGATCAATTTGTGCCTCCACAAACTTCTGCAATCGTATACGGTATGCCAGTCCATTCCCCAGGCTTATAATTAGGTGTGCAACTTAATTCTCGGCCACAGGCACAACACGTTGACCGCAAATTATAGCAAATCGAATACGTACCTAATCTGGGAAATAATCCCCGTCGTGTTGGATACATTTGCGCCATCGGTCAGGGAGCTGCCGAATGCCACTGCGGAAAAAAGAAGGCTGTTTCGAGTTGATAAAGTCATCAATACTTGTGTGGACCTCCTCGACAGAAGTGAAGTGCGTATCACTCAGGTGATGTTGCAGGACGCGAAAGAGGTGATAATCCGATGGGGCGAAGTCTGGAGAATACGTCGGGTGGGACAAAATCTCCCATCTCAGGTAGGTGATAGTGTTTAAAGTCGTTTTCGCGGTGTGACGACGCGTGTTATCCTGAAGCAACAGCACCGACCTTCTGCCCTTGCCGATGTATGGCCTTTTCGCCTCCATTGCGTAACTCACACGAATGAGTTGCTGACAATAACGCTCAGCACTGATCGTTTCACCAGGTTTGAGCAACTCATAGTGTACGACACCGCGCTGATCCCACCATATGCACAGCAACAACTTCCTGGCATGGATATTTGGTTTGGCGGTACTGGATAAACCCACTATTTGCTCCGCTTAGGATTACCGTAGAGAATCTGCTTCTCATAGCAGGTCAAAATCTTGTGGAGGAAATCCTTCTTCTTGAATCTGGAAAGCAAGGACACACAAACATCGTATTTGTTCACAGCTGTGAGTTAGTGGGGCACCCAACGGTACTCCTTGTGAATCCGTCCAAGCTTGTGCAGGCGCTTTGCAATGGCTTGCCGTGTTACTCCGAGTTCCTGGGCGAGCTCTGACTGTGTGCGACAGGGATCCGCGTCCAACAGTTGTTCCAGTTCCTCATCGTCAACTTCTGTGGCTGTCCCGGACGTTCTGCATCACGGAGATCAAAATTTTCCTGCTAAAACCACTTCCTACACGTACTGTAGGACACAGCAGCCTCATCCAAAGCAGCACAGATCATTTGCTGGGCTTCCGCGGCACTTTTTTTCAGCTGAAACGCGAACAGGAGGCAGTGCCTCAAATGTTGCTTCTCTAACGACATTGCTTTCACAGTCAACTTTCGTCCCTTCCGTCACTACAGCTGTGAGCGGTTACGGTTGCCTGGAAAGCTGTTGGATGGCGCTACAATCAGCCATTATCGCACACAGCTATTTGCGTTTGCCGACGTTCTATGATCGCTTGCGGTTAGGGGGCAGAGAATTAAGTTGCACACCTAACGATTACTCATTTTTTAAACACTTTGCGTTCAGTGAGATCCGTTGGAAATTTTAAGGCACAAATAAAAATCGCCGTTAAAACGCGAAAACACGAATCAAAGGAACATAAATATAGAAAAGCAAGTGAAACACTACGCCATGGGAAACCAATACAAGCAATGGATATATATATATATAGTCATGGCGTGAAAGGAGAATCCACGTCTGAAAAGTTTAGATACAACAGAAACGCAATGCAAAATATACAGTTATTAGATATGTATGGTATTTGCAGACCCCCTGTATCAGCTCGGAAACACGTTTCTCCGTTGAATAAATTAGATTTTGTAGAGATTCGGGTTAACACAGATTTCAGTTGGTAGTTAACTATATATTCATCGTATAAAAATTTGTCAGTATGTTATCGTCGGCCCTCCATGAATCATTTTTCTTTGGAGTTCTTAAAAATATTTAGTCCGAATTTGTTTTTAAATATCTCCTAGCCTAGGCGAAACGAACAACGGTTCCGCATTATGCGAAAGATACTTTTGTTGTTCATTTTCAACCAAATCGACTAAAAACTTTTTTTTTTTTTTTTTTCTTAACAAGGCTTGGAAATATCAAATTTCGTTTTTATCAGTAAACAGTTTTTGACTCATTTCATTCTAAAACAAAAACAAACAAAAAATCCTCGCGAGGGTACCTTCACTTTTGGTGCCATTAAAAGCATCAAAATTGGAGGTACGCTTGGGATATACACTGCGATGAAAAAAAATGGGAAGGGCGCTACCATTTCCATTACATGCCACCACACCCATGCAGTAAAAGGAATCGTCCGCAAAAGATGTACACTACTTGACAGAGAAAATGCCACACCACGAAGGCGTGAACGCAGCGCCATGCACATTGCAGGGTGGGTGCACACTGCACACGTATACAAGTTATGCAAATGATTGCATTTGCACACTAATCGCACGAACGGCGAATGGGATATAAGCGGACAACCAAACCAGCCCGTGAGGCTATCAGTCAAGACGTCGTCACGGCCGCGAGAAGTGAGTGGTACTGCTGTAACCATGTCTGGAGAACAAACAAGGGGTGCCTATGCCATTAAGACGCAGTCATACGCGATTTCGTCAAACGGATGAGTTCACGAGAGGTGTCATCGTAGCCCTTCGTACCGCAGGATGGTTCTTGCGTCGTATTGCGGAAGAAACGCAACGTGATGACACAAACGTCGGTCGCATTTGGAGACAGTGGTCCCAGGAAGGATCTGTGCAACGTCGTAGGGGTGTCCGGAGACGGACGTCCGAGGGCACCGATCGTCGCATCTGACGTCATGCAGTAGCGGACCGACAGGTCACAACGGGCGCCATTTTGCGGAGCGTACGGGGAGGCTTGGATGCTCCGATATCGACGCGGACAGTGTCACGCCGATTTGCTGCGTCTGGTTTGCTGTTCAGCCGTCCGTTGCGAAGACTACCCTTAACAGCGAGCCATCGTCGTCACCGCTTGGCGTGGTGTCGCTCCAGAGCTGAGTGGGGTGCAGAATAAAACAATGTGGTGTTCAGCGACGAATCGCGGTTCTGTCCCACCACGGACGATCACCGTGTGATTGTCTGGAGGCGACGTGGCCAACTGGCGAATTCCTTGGCCATTGTTGAGCGCCACACGGCCCGGCAACGTGGAATCATGGTGTGGGGTGCTATCAGCGCGGCAACAGTCACTCAACGCTGGTACGCGTTACGGGCACACTTACGGCACGCCACTATGTTGACGAGGTGCTGCGGCTCGCGGCAGTACCGTATCTGCAGGGCAACCCAGACGCAGTTTTTCACCAGAATAACGCCCGGCCACATACCACTCGGATCAGCCTGAAAGCATTACACTGTGTGCTGCTTCCGTGGCCAGCACGATCCCCCCACCCGACCTTTCGCCCATCGAGCATCTGTGGGACACGATTGGACGTTGGTTGAGCACCCTCCCACACCCGCAAAATGAAAAAATGACGATGAATTGTGGACTTGGATCAACACCACATGGTCCACGATACCCCTAGACTCTATTCGGACTCTCATTGCCTCAATGCCGCGTCGGATTCAACGCTGTATCACCCAAAATGGGGGCCACACTCCTTATTGATCATCCTGTATATTCGGCTACTGGAGCGTAGTCTGTATGTGACAATTAAATCATTTGTACAGGCCCTACTTGGCTATCTGTGTGTGCAGTTTGGTCTGTTTTCGAGCATTCCTTCATGGTGCGGCATTTTCTCTGTCAGGCAGTGTATATAGAGAGGCAGATATGTCCGCAAGCTCAAGCAGGAGGATTCGCAGTTCAGATGGCAGCTTATCAAGATTTAATCGATTTTGAAAGTAGTATGATAATTGGGGGCCAGGAGATGGGTCACTCCATCTCGGAAATCACCAAGAAATCTGGATTTACACGGTCAATAATTTCAAGGGTGTACCTGAACTACACAAACTCGGGTTGGAAATAAAGAGTGCGAGACCGGTGTTGCCATAGAAAAGCCCTGAACGACCGTGGACAGCTGCATCTGGCACGCATCGTACCATCCTCCCGGCGTGCAACATTGCCACAAATCACAGCGCAATTCAATGCTGGGGTCAGTAGTAGCATCAGCGTTCGGACATTGCAACGTTCCCTGTGCTCTATGGGGTTCCGAAGCCGACGGTTCAACTGGATGCCATTGTTGACTCGATGACACAAAGCCATGCGCCTCGCCTGGGCTCGAGAACACCACCATTCGACGCAAGATGACTGGATACGTGTAGCCTGGTCCCACGAGTCGCGGTGCCAACTGTTTCAGGCAGATGGCGAACTCCGGGTGCGGTGACAACCCCACGAGGCAATGGATCACACATGCCTACAAGGAACAGTGCAGGCCGGAGGTGGCTCTTATGGTGTGGGGTGTTTTCAGCAAGCACGCATGAGGTCCCCCATTCGTCTGCAGACCGCTCTGACCAGTGGAGGCCACGTAAACATCCTTGGGGATCATTTGCACCCGTTCGTGTCATGCAACCACTACGACATGTATGACCCCTTTCAACACGACAATGCACCACCGCACATGTCTCCAGTCGCCCGATTACGGCTGGAGAAACATTCCAGAGAGTTTGGCATCCTGACTTGGTGCCCTCGCTCGCCGGTTTTAAAAGCCATGTGAACACATTCGGGATGGTGTTCAACATGCCGTCAATGCCAGGAATCTTCCACCGGCGAATATTACGGAACTTACAGACGCTTTTCAATAAGCATGGTGTGCACTGTCTCCACAGTACTACAGAAAGCTCGTGAAGTCCATGCCCCGCCGCGTTGCTGCCGTTATGCAATCGCAAGGAGAACCAATGCGGTATAAGAGAGGTATCCCAGTTTTTCTTGGCACTTCAGTGTGCATATACGTCCTTTTTTTTTTTTTTTTTTTTTTTTGATTGGAGGTTTAACGACCACCGTGAGCAACTCAATGGGCTATAAGCAGTCGCCCGTCCCTAATTTAGGGTCACTGGTTCCAGGGAAGGGAGAGAGCCAGTGCCGTAAGACAAACACAACATCCATGCCTGACCGGGATTCGAACCCGGGCCCCTTACGGACGAATGATCAGAGGCCAACGCCTTAGACCACTGCGCCACCGAGGCGGCATACGTCCTTCAAAGAGTATTGCTGTGCTTACAATTTTTTTAATAAATACTGCTCTATTAAGTTAAAATTAATTTACAGAAATACTTAATTTTTTTTAGCCTCTCCTAGAATTTAGCACTAGCTACAGCCTTGTGGTCAGTGTACAAAAATTCAGCTCACAATCAAACCAAGAATGACCAGATACAACTATTATTTTGCAAAAAAAAATCTCCTTTTTAAAATACCCAAGAAAAAAAAAGCAATTTCTTTTAGAGAACTTTAATATTTTTATTTTAGTGAAGATAAAGGTCTGAGCAGACTATTGTATATACGTATTATTCTTTTGCCAAAATTTTGACTCTTCCACCACTAAAATGTCAAACACCAAATGTAATGCTCTGTATTTACATGATCAGCATAATAATATTTGAACATGAATAAATCAAACATTCATAAAAAAATACAGTAATTTCATATTACAGCAGTGTGTACGTATGAAATACTGAAAACTCATTTTAGAGTTAGAAATTCGAATTTCTTCAAACTTAAGTAAACAACAAATACGTCTACAGGAAATTTGCATGCACCATGTTGCAATTTTTTTAATTATGACTAATCATAGTGATTACTTCAAGTGATGGCTGAAGTCAGACTTGAACACAGAATTCGAATATTTAATTCAATGGCAGTTACCTCAAAATGTACATAAGCTCAGTTCTGAAGTTTATGATTTTTCTGATTGTCAGAATAAATAGAAATTAACCTTGCACAAATAAATTGTTGCAAAAGAAACAGAGTTCAGTACTTTGTTGGCAAGGGCGTTCCTCTAAACAAAAAAACACTATATATATATTACCATTATATACACAGTCGAGTCACATTATTGCGACCACCTCCTAATTTTAACGACAACAGCGTGTAGCCAATGAAAGAAAGCACATGTCATGAGCTGGCTTGGAGGGTATATAAAGGTGTGCTGTAGGCATTCTGAAAACATATCACTCATTGCTGTCATGGATAAAAGGAGCAATTTATCAGATTTGCAGAAAGGTATGATTATCGGCTTTCGGGCCAAGGGTGGCAGTACTTCTGAAACAGAGCAGTTTGTGAACTGTTCGCATGCTGCTGTGGTTCAAGTGTATTGTGATTGGAGAAATGGCACCATTGAGAATAAGCAACGTGAAAACTGCAGAGCACCACGTGCCCTTGATGTGAGAGGTGAATGTCGGCTGCGAAGGTGCGCGAGGGCCGATCGACACGCTACAGTGGAGCAACTCACTGGCCGAATGAACCAGGGGGCTACTGGAAGTGCGTCTAAAACGACAGTTCAGCGAACCCTGCTGCGTATGGGGCTCCGATGCTGACGGATGGTTATTGCACCTATGCTAACGAAGGTGCATCACCAGAAAAGGTTTACATTTGCACTGCAGTATCGGAATTGGGCCTCCGCTGATTGGCAAAGGATTGCCTTCTTCAATGAGTCAAGTTTTCTGCCTCATCGAAATGATGGACGTTGGTGCAAAAGGCGAGAAACATCGGAGAACAAACAGTCTTCAACCTTTGATGGAAGAACACAAGCTGGTGGGTGCAGCATTACTATGGTCTGGGGAATGTTTTTGTGGCATTCTCTGAATCCACTCATACCTGTGGAAGGCACTATGTACCGAATTCGTTATGAATCTACCCTTGCAGACCATGTACAGTCGTACACCCATACATCCCGATTGTCTTCCCTGGGACGACAATGTGACATCACATAGCTAGAAATGTCCGGGAGTAGTTGGAAGAGCACGATGAAGACTTCAAAGTACTTCCTTGGCCTCCTAATTCCCCACACTTAAACCCAATTGAGCATCTGTGGGACCACCTTGATCGTGTTGTTTGCTCTATGGATCCTCTACCACGTACCCTCCAGCATCTGTCAGATTCACTGCAGTCAGCATGGCTCCACATACCTGTGAAAAGCTTCCAGCACCTTATTGAGTTACTCCCAGCTGCTGTCCGGGCTGCAAAACGGCAGTTACTCTGGATATTACCTGGTGGTCAGAATAATGTGACTCTACCGTGTATATATATATACAAAGGCCATTCCATAAAAACAGAGTAATTTTTTTGAGTTGGCAACAGTGCGAAGGGGGGAAATAACCATGCAGACAACTGAGTTAAGGAAGTATCTATGGCAACAGTTATTAGCTGTGGCAGATGCTTCTGGTTTTGTTATTGTGCAGTTGTTTAAGGTATGTCTGCATTTTGCCATATAACTATGGAGGCGAGTGATTTAGAGTTAAGAAGTAAAAAGTGTTGTGCGGTAAGATTTTGCTATCGTTTGGGTAAAACTTCTCCAGAAACAGTTGATTTAATGAAAACAGTTTACAAAGATAAATGTTTGGGTGAGTGAACAATTTTCAGATAGCACCATGATTTCAAAAAAAGAGAGTTTGTCGGCAGAACTTGCTCCTAGACTTGGTTGACCTGAAAGTAGGGCAATCCTGCAAGAAGATCAACAAATGACATGTGAAAACATAGCAGCATCAACTAACATTTCAAAAATGTCGGCATTCCACATTCTACGCGACAAATTACTGCTGCATCATGTGTGTTCCAGATGGGTACCTCATCCTCTGATGACAGAACAATTGTTAGCCAGAGTTCAGGTGTCATGAGTGGAAACAAATGATTGCAAAGGATCCAAACTTCCTAAACACAGTAATAACTGCCAATGAAACATGGGTCCACTATTTCAACACCCCATGAAGCGCGTAAGGAGTGTCTGGAAACACACAGGCCCTTCTGCAAAAAAAAGTCTGCCAAACCAAATCAGCTGGGAAGGTGAGGATGACAATTTTCTTTGATAATAAAGGTGTAGTCTACTAGCATGCCATTTCTCCACAAATTAATGTCAATGCTAAGTACATTTCAGTCTTTGAGTGTCTGCGACGACACATCTCAATTAAGCGACCAGAACTGGTGGGCAAGTGGACCCTACACCATGATAACGCCTACCCACACATGGCTGCTTGTGTTCAACAGTTTCTTACAAAATGCAGTATTGAAATCATGCCACAGCCTGCCTACAGTCCTGACCTCGCCCTATGCGATTTCTGGTCGTTTCCAACAATGAAGAAGTTCTGTTGCACAACGTTCAACACAGATGCTGACGTTATTCAAGCTGTACAGGGGTCGCTAAAGCAGCTTCCACAAAATGCCTTTGCCAGATGCTTTGAAAAGTGGACTGAATTGATGGGACTGTTGCATATCATCTGAAGGAAGATACTTTGAGAAAGAATAACATTTTACTGTACCTATATTTTGTGAGATTTTACTCAGTTGAGTTTTTATGGAACGGCCGTTGCATAATCTGCTCTCTTCAGTTAAAATTAATTTAGCTTGTAATACTTAAAGTTGGACTTAACCTTTTTAGCTCGAGATAAAACTCAAAATCCTGGCCGGTTTTTTTAATTATGCTCATGTTCACAACATGCAAGATGGTGCACCCCGGAAACAACAAATTTTATCTGCCTCTCAAAAGTTTAGGTTTTTAATTGTCATAACACCATCATAAGTCACATTTGGAAGTTTGAAGACTACAGTTTTGGTGCACACTGAACTCTAAATTCTAAATGGACAGTTTTCCCCAGAATCAACTCAAACTTTTACTGATGGCCAGAAGAGATTACTACACAAGATGAAAGCTCACCTTTATAGTGACCACAATTGCTAGTAAGACTTTTTTAGAAGTAACCACTCCTTTGGAAATTTCAACATAAAAAAAATTACACAATTTCTCCAACAGTATTCCAAAAAAAGATGAGGTTTGACAAAAACTTGTGAACTCAACTAATTGTCTTCACTCCCTTTAACAAAGATAAGCAGTGACACCTCAACCTTTCAACACTGACATTATTGAATTGCTGTTCTTTGTTCATACATACTTTTTTTACCAGTGAACTGCTGGAGAAGAAAATGCTCGTTTTGCAGTGCTTACAAATACAGCAGCATTTGATCCAATAGAAGAAAGCAATCACTCTGCATTTGTACCAAGTACATACTACTGCTGAAAAGTGTAAAGATATTGGTTTAATAAACTCAGTTTTTTTTTTTTCAAAACAAAACTTAACAGTTTTTCAAAATATGCATCACCTTAGCACACATCTTCAGCTATGCATAATTCAGGAATTAAATTATGATTCTAACCTCACTGCTTACCAGTTCTCATCTGTGTTAAAAACCATGTACTCCCTTCCCCAATACAGAAAAAACCTCACTGGCTCACCATTCTCCACTTTAACTAACAACAAAAAAGTGATGAAAAGCTCTGTTAACAAAAAGCTCCCCTTTGTGTCGTGAGTAGGAGTAAGCTTCTGGATACCAGCAAAGGTGCTTTTTGCATCATTCCACATTTTAAACTAAACATTGTACCACACACACTTAAATCAAAAGCACTGCTTCCTCCCCTAACCAGCTCTTCACAGTAATGAAAACAAACCAGGATGACTTATTCTATATCTGATGCAAAATCCACAAAAACTCTTTGAATAAAGCTCATGTTGAGAAATGGCTTCCTAGTTTCTTAATTCAATTACTAATCAAAAACAACTATTATGGGAATTTTACTAGGAAATTTTTTATTTAAATTGCAAATTTTTGGAGAAAACTTCTTTTTCAGGCTGTCTTTTTGTTGTCACTTACTCCTGTCACTATCGCAGTTACGGTTAACCTTGATGGTTGAGATTATTTTTCATCAAATCCTGCCAGATGTTAGGCAGGGAAAATCCTTTGCAGTCATTGATGATGGAATTCTGATTTTTCTCAATCTCTATTAATTCTTTTAGCTTTCTTGTTTGAAAATTGCTTTGGAAACTAATGACTTTAAGGGAATCCCAATCCATGCTGTGACTAGTTTCTCTAACATGCCTATCTAAACCAGTCTTGTTGGAGCAATTTTTTTTTATAGCAGCTTTATATGTTCTGCTATACGAGTTTCTAGTCTGCGACCTGTTTCACCCATGTAAGATAGTACACAACTACATTTTACTTCATAGACTACACCTTGCATATTTTAAATATCTTCTCTTTGAACTATTTTAGGGAAATTTTTTTTTAACTTTGTTCTCTAAACTTGGAGCTAGCCTAATATTGTACTTCTTACTAATTCTCTTTAAAGACTCAAATAAACCTTTGTGATAAGAAATTTTTTCGGTGAATTTTACTAGTTTTTGTACGTTCTTTGTACCATTAAAATTCAGAATCTTCTCAATTTCTTCTTTAGGATAGTTATTTTCTGCAAGTATGACTTTAAGTTCTTCTTTATGGGTTTCTTTCTTATCTGCTGTAGAAACTATTTTATTAATTTTTTCTGAAAACTGACTTGCTACATTTTTCTTAATAGATACTGGGTGATAGGAATTGAAATCCAATAGTCTATTAGTATTAATTGGTTTTTTATACCAACTAGTGAAGATTTTTTCATCTTCATAATAGATAGTAATATCTAAGAAGTTAATAATTCTTTCTTTTTGAAGTTAAATAGTGAAATTAAGGGAATCACCTAATTCATTGAATGAGTCTAGAATTCTTTCTGGAACAATTTCTGAGCTATCTATTACAAATAAGATGTCATCCATGTATCTGCTATATAGGCAGAAGTATGTGGGTTGTACCAGTATCTTTTCTTCTAGTTTTCCCACATAATAGTTAGCTAAGAGCGGGGAGCCCATAGGTAGACCAGATTTTTGAATTATTTTTTTTTTCTCAAATTGAAAGTAGTTGTTCTGCAAAGAGAAGGTAAGCATTTCAAAAATTCCAACTAATATGTTTCTATCTTTGTTGTGAAAAACTATTAGGTCTGCCAAGTCTTCCGCTATAAAGTCTATAAGTTGATCTATATTAATGTGAGTATACATATACACTATGTCTAAACTACCCATAATAGGAGAATCTAATTTAGGAAGAAGTTCTAATTTTTCTTTTAGCTGTATTGAATTTTTAATCAAGTTAGGTAGCTCTTTTAAAAGATTCTTTTAAAGTTGCACCTTCAGAATCTTTTAAAAGAGGAATTCTGGCTTTTGTTAGTGGGGTATGGTTCCCCTCTCTCTTCCCCCTTCTCCCCAAGGTCTTTTAATCATCTCTTGACTTCCTACACCGATAAAGTTCGTCAAGCCTATATCAAATTTCCATCCCTCCATCCATCATTCTTCCACTCAACACTCGCAGTCACCCAGATTGAAGTTTTTCTTCTTACAAAACAAACACCCTTTCCTCCTCCTAACCCCCCCCCTCCCACACACACACCATTTTATTTTCTCTCCTAAACTCTACCCTACCTTGGGTAATATGCACAATATGATACCACTGTATACTTTCATCATGCTTTGTCAGCAAGCGCACATATGCTGCAATACCACAATCTTGCATGCGATATCATTAAATGTGATATCCTGTTGTGCACACTTGCTCACAGTTGTTTTGAAAACTCTAAACTCCTATACACATATTAAAAAAAAAAAAAATTGTACAGCTGTAAATTTGTCCATTCTCAAACTCACTGAAGTGCATAAAATTACAGTCCCAGTTTTCATCTTGCAATCACTAATTTCCCACCCTGTAATACCTGTCCACAAAATGTTTAAATCAGAAATATTGATGATGGCTAGTTACTGATGATTCTGATATTTGATTACTCTACATGTTCCAACATAAATAAAGTTCCACCATCAGGTAAAAATCAAATGAACAAACAGCAGGAAAATTATTGCCATATACCACTGTAAAACTTTAAAATTGCATAGTAGAACAGAGGTAAGTTTACCATCCAAGTGTATCAATATTTAAATGCAGGTTCCCAAAATTTTAGAATGTTAGTAACAGTGCTGATATCTCACTTTCAAGTATTATGTTTTTAAAAAAAATTCATCTGTTCCCTATATTCAAATCAGGAAGATGGGTGGATATCTTTACCATACTGTGTTTGTATAATATATTGACTTGTTTTTCTTCTGACAAAGAAGTTTTGTACATTGAAACACAGAACAATTTTAAACCTTTTAAAACTATTGTGAGCAATAAAAAAAATTATTAACTTGATTAGACTAAAAATTCATGAAAAGGAACACCCTTCCTGATTTAGTTATGTTAAATAGCATTACACACAAATATCTTAACATAACTACAGCAAGATGCACTTTTTCACGAATGATTGGTTAAATTGGTTCACTACATTTAAACAACAGTTTTGCCGTTTTTTCATCAGGCACTTCACAACAAATGGAAATTTCTCATAAACTCACCATTTTGTACTCTACTGAGTAACTTTCAGCCTGTAGCATGAACTCCAGGCATAAATAAGGCATCCAACCTCAAATTAGCACTTTCATTTTTAAAGCAAATATTATGTGTTCGGATTCAATTCATGAGTGAATACAGAAAAAATAAATTTATCCATCTACAGAAAAAATTAATTTTCTAAAAATATTTAGTATTTTTAAATTTTTCATTACGCCTAAAACACAGTACAGTTTTACACAGTAAGATATAAACTCTTAATGGTGCAGTCCATGAAAAAAGGAGTGACCTACCTGGCACTCCGAAGACTGGACCAGGTGTTATGAACTCCAGCAGGCGTGGGGTGAAGGAAGGGGGGGGGGTAACAACCTTTGAAATCACATTATATATATATATATATTATATATATTGGTATAGTTCTAAATCAAAAAGTATCTTTGCAGTCTCCTACATCCGGTCTGGTACAGTCAACCACTGCCAAATTACAGGGGAGGGTGAGGTAGTTGGAGAATTAAGTCAACTGCAATTTGAAATTTCAAAAACTTGGCAATACTCTGTATTGTTAGAAATACACGAAGCAACTTTGATCAACTGTGTTGACAATGGGGAGAAGTACTCCATCCCTCAAATTCTCTGACTAAAATTTATCAAATGCTCTCTCGTTTTACTGTACTCCATAGAGCCTGAACAGCAATAGCTGTAATTTCCAGCTATTAGCTGAAATATAACTGACCATATGACCATAACTAAATTTCTGCTGAAATATAAATGACTACATTTTTTGCAGATAGCCAATTTTAAATGTATAATTTTTAAACTATTGTACATGGCTGAATGCAGTTTTATGCTTTCCAGCCATAGGCTAAAGAAGGATACATGCTCCAGCCTTGTCCGGCTGTCCATCCGTTTGTCTGTGCACAATAACTCACATAAATATTGTACGATTTCGATGAAATTTTAGTATGTTGTTTGGAACAACCTGGACACAAACCCTATTGAAAATGGTCTAAATGAGGTCAAAGGTCAGGACACAGGTGAGGGATTAATTTCCCGACCTTCCGAGTGATTGCTTGCAGAAAAATGCATCGACTGCGTCCAAATTTTAGAATTTTGATCCAAACCAACATTGTGGGAATTTTGAGGAGCAACAATTAAATATATTTTTTAAAAGTCCAATTCAATTAGACATAAAGTAGCCTGGTGGCACCAGGCCTTGACTGTGCTCTTAACTGAAGACAACTTAAGCACTTATCAGTCAGAAGACAAACTGCAAAAACCACCCAAGAATACAATAAAACCCAACCCACACAGTATGAGATACTGCTCCAGTAGAACACACATGGAGAGGGTCTGCACCTTTGAATATCATAACTGTTAGTGATAAGTATGTAAATAATAGCAGAATACAGAAGAAAGTACAATTGTCAGATATAGCCAGTACACATTGTGCTGGAGTATATGAATTTCTGAACAATTAGACGCTAGATTTGAGAACTGGCCATTTCAGAATGAGTTACATATATATTTTGGAATGAGTTGAAGATGCAAATCTTAAATGCTTGACCACAAACAGATTTGCTTGACCCATATATACTAAAATAATGCAAAAATCTAAGCACACACACACGAAAAGGAAACGTCCTTAAAAACTAGGCAACTACCAGAAATAATCTGATACACTGATTTTTCTTAATCCAAGAAAAAAAAAACTACTGAACCAATGATATCAGCGAAAGGTATCTAGTTTCCCGATTCTTTGATATACTGTACTACAAAACTGAATTTAACTATCTTGCATTGGATTTACATACTGATAAGACTTTTCAAAGCATATGTCACACCTCTTAATTTCCAATTTTTAATTCCTTATAATTACGCTTTCTAATTAACAAATGAAAAAGGATAGAAAAAAATTACTTGCTGCTTTATGAAATTTCCAAATGATCTGCTAAGTACTCAAAAAAAAAATTCCAATCCACGACAAAGCAATTTAAAAGCAAAAATGACAAAAAATAAGAAAATTACATACCTGACGTCCATTAAGTGTATAAATTTTCCTAACAGCACCAGAGTCTAGTTTTATGGCATTGGTTATATCATTCAGTACTTGATCAAAGGAATGTGCAGTTTTCTTGTTAAGGAGAATACGGATGGCCTTCCGTGGTTTGATGCCATTCCGTATGATTGTCACTAACTTGGGTTTAATAAAGTCCCTGGATTCCCTGTTGCTAGCTCCATCTGTATCTCCCCACCGTCCAGACAACTGAGAATCTTCCAGTTTCCGAGTCATACTCCACATCGGCTTTTCGGCTTTGGTGTAATCCAGTTTTATAAAATGGTCTGTAGATGAACAAACATATTTGCCACCTTCTTGAAACTGGTCAAGGGATAAAATTTTCTCCCTTCCATCTACATTAAATATATACCTCACACCTTTAGGAAGGTTCACTTTGTCGACAAGTACACGTGTCAGGTCTTCAAGTAATGCATCAAACGATCGAATTTTTTCTGTAGAGAGTACATACAGAAGTCCTTTGAAAAAGCGATCACCATTTCGGAAGAAACGAATTTTTTTGGCCTTCTTTTCTTGAATTAGTTTCCTCAAACTAGTCCTCATAGAACCTTGAGCACTGTGTGTTGGGCTTACTCTTCCATTCCGTGACGATCGTGAAGAATCATCTTTCCTATCATCACAAAGACTCTCACTTCTAGACACAGAGTTACTCAGTGGTTCATCACTTGGACTTTCCGCCATATTTATGGGTACCTAAGAACCATTTGAAATATGTTAGAAAACATTATACATTTGTATGAATAAAAATTCTAACTCAAACACAACCCAGTTGGAATAAACAAGAACACATGTCTAGTTTTACCAATACAAAAACAGTTTATTAAAAACAAATCTTTTGAAATTTCATGATATTTATAAAAGCAAAAATCTTGAATCATTGCCAAGGCTTAAAAAAATTGATATTTACTATGTGAAAGGGCATATCATACAATTATACTATTGAATGGTTCTAGCAGAACATTTACTAACAAAATTCTACCTGCTTTCTGAAGAAAATTCATACAATATTTATTGAGTGGCATCCAAATAAAGTCCATATAATTCTGATAATGATGCTATGAACAATTTGTGTTCAATGAGATGTGAAGATTTGCTGACAACAACACTATCAATGGCTAACACATAGGTGAATCAAACTACATACTTTAGTATATTATAACAATGAATCTACAGTATCTTCATTTATTTGTAGACATTTATTTGACTGGCTCTTGATGTAACGGCTGTGCAAGCAAGTTTCTTTGCACAAATGTGATGTAACTAAAAAAAATTGCAAAGTATTACATATGAAAAATTTCAAAATAAAGTAAAATTTTCACAAGTGAATGACATTAACAAGTTATGGTAATATTTTTCTGGGAGAATGATCAAGGATTCATAGTTGATTTGGGTGGTGCATGTTTTTTTTGTTTTTTTCTTTCCTACCACAAATGATTTTATTTCCTGAAGTTTTCATAAATTCAGAATACCCGACGAAAATAACAATCCCGATTGTTTTCATTAAAAACTGATTTAAATATATTGAAGTGTGTTGTTTTAAAACCAGCAGTGTTACTCTATCGGTTTTAAGAAAATAAAATCCAATTTCCTAATGTAAACGTTTCATTAATCAGGCAATGCTTTATTATTCTTCATTTTCAATGTACTGCACATTGAAAATGAAGTGAATGAAAATGTGAAACAGACAAAATTGGTTTTTAATAAATTTGTTTTCTTAAAATTATATGCTACCAGTACACTCCATCATGCACAACTAAATTCAGAGCAGACTAACAAGTAGAAGACACTGTTCACAGCAAATTATGAATGTACTCCATCTGCATAACAGACAACCAGTACACTCCAACATGTACAATCGTACATCCAGAGTAGCAAATGAAGTAAATCACAACACATTTAATTAAAATGATAATAAACCACAGACTATCTTTACTATCTTTTCTAGACCTATTTCTTTTACCATATCTAAAAGTTCAAAAATCTGTACGAGAAACAAAATTCTATTCAGTATATATGATGTGCTCCAAGATTTTGAGTTGCCAACACGCATATTTAAAATCTGACATGTAGTCAAAACAAGCTCAAAGAGTATCAACTTTTAACACTTTTTGCATGTTCCAGTCCTTGAAATAAAATTATTCTCAACCTCACCGAGGTTGGTCCCTTTCTTAAATGTGTGTGCAGGACTTCATAGCATACCGATAAAAAGTGGAAAAATCAATGATCCAAAAATTCAATACATAGGAAGCATAAAAAACACTACAGAATCAACTACAACAACACATCAAGAATTGGAATAAAAAGAAAGAAAAAATTGCACTTATACATAATTGTATGAAAAATAAAAGGAACCCCTGTTTCTGAAGATATTAATTTAATATGTAAACAATCCACAGAAAAAGCATGAGGTATGTTAAGTCCATAATAATTGAAAAAAACAACTGTAATGTCAACAGTGGAGTTGACCTTCCACTTCCATGGAAGATTCTGATTATGGAGGAAAACAATCTAAAAAAGAAAACCAAGTACGAAATATCACATCATACCGGGGCCGTCAATTCACCACAAGCAAGATCTGAAGAGCTACACATACAACGGATGGCAATGCCCCACACTTATGACATGGTGAGATCGGATGCTTGGTGGGAAAAGGGAGTTGTTAGACGTAACAGTGTATGAATGACTACACGAAAAACAGAGGGCAGCCACCATTATCTCCAAGGGCGGCAAGTGGATTTTCACCGAAATGCATATGACTCAACAAGTCATTTTAACGTTTTGGAATTCTATTATTTCTCAGTTTTAACAAAGGGACCAACCTCGGTGAAATTGAGAATAATCAATTCCAAAGACTGGAACATGCAAAAAGTTTTAAAAGTAGATCGACTCTTCGAGCGTGTTTGACTACACATCAGGTCTATGTAGTATGTTCGGAGTGACAATTCTGTTCTGATATCTGTTTTCTTCCCAATTTACTAATATAGCAGCCCATTAATGGATCAAGACCTTATCATTTTAGAATTTTTGCAAAAAAAATAGACTTCTTGTTGTTAGGTTCCACTGCACCGTGTTTGACTTTGGGTGACTGTAAGATCACACAGCTCTTCAAAGGTCTTTGATCTCATCCAACCATCTTATTCTGCCTTCCCCTTCTTCTACCTCCAACCTTGCCAAGCATGATCATTTTTTCAAACCCATTACTAGTATGCACCACATGTCCAAAATATGAGAGTTTTTCCTACCAGACCATTGCCTTAATGGAGCAGCTGAGCTTGATTTGATCAAGTACTAACTGATTAGCTCTTCTTCCAGTCCACGGAATTCTAAGTAGCAGTCTCCCCCATCCACAATTTAAAAGCACCAGCTTTCACACCCAAACATTCAACAGGAAAGACTACTTTTGCTTTTACAATTCTGATCTTTGTTGTCACTGAAATGTCTTTATCCTTCATAACCTTATCTAAATTTGTCATTGCCTTTCTCCCTATGGATAATCTCCACAGCACTCTACCCCTCATTATCTATTCTGGAGCCCAGGAGAATGAAATTGTCAATAACTTTCACTTCCTCCCGTCAATTATAAAATCTGTTTAGTTGAAAATTGACATAACCTTTGTCTTCTTAATATGTATTATTAAATCTTAATTTTCAGTCTGCCCTTTTATTTTCTTGATGAGGTCTAAGTCTTCTCTACTTTTTACCAAAAGATGGGAGTCATCTGCACATCTTAAATTGTTGATGGTTCAACCTCCAATATGAATACCAGCTGTCAATTCATCCAAGCCTGCTATTGTGAAAATATACTAGCTGTACAAAATAAACATATGGAGAAAGAATGCAACCTTGTCTCATTATTTCTTAATACACTGGTTTTCATAAATTAAGAAGCAAACCAAAAAAATTGCTATAATTGAGCAAAATATAGTTCAAATTGCACAAAATTTGCATATGTTATGGGTGAAGGCACACAGCATCAATGTACGGAAGGCAAATGAGTGGCACTGGCAGCACTTTACACAAATGCGCAAGAGCTTAAAAACCAGCTGTTTCAGAGGGTCACCAATTCATGTGCAGCGGTGAATGACAAGATTTCGAGATAGCGATTTTGTTAACATGGCTTCGAGACGTCATTTACCAGCAGAGTTACGCTACATAGCGATAGGCCAACTAAAAGCAGGGCAATGGCACTGGACATTGCAAGATGGCTTAATGTCGATCGTTCTGTGGTCAGCAGGATGTGGCAGTAGTTCCAAACCATGGGTGCAGCTTCTCGAAGTTATGGCGAAGGAAAGGGAAAGGGCGATAACCTCCGCGGATAACAGGTACTTGCAGCTTTCGGCACGGCAGAACAGGATTGTTACACTGACTCATCTCAGATCTGTGCTTGTGGCAGCCACCGGACGGATGGTATCAGCTTCAATGGTACACAGAAGGTTACATGCAGGAGAACTGTATGCTCGGCGACCGTTATTATGTGTGCCCCTTATCCTCCGCCATCGGAGGGAACATTTTAATTGGGCACGAATGCATGTGAACTGGACTCAATATTAGTGGAGGTCCGTTCTGTTTACTGACGAGTCACAATACTGTTTAGAGAGCTTCTCTCCGAATTTACATCTGGAGAGAGGCTGGTACTCGCCATTTTCCCTTTAATATCCAGGAAAGGGACACCTATGGTGGTGGTAGTGTTTTGGTGTGGGCAAGCGTATAGTTAGGAGGCCATACAGACCTCTATGTGTTGCCACATGGATACCTCAATGCTCAGAGGTATAGAGACTATATCCTGGACCCTATTGTTTGTCCGTATGCGGCCACAATTGGAAATACATTTGTACTGCAGGCGGATAATGCCCACTCACACACAGCTCACCAGTACCTGGGACAGGAGACTGTAGTCAACAGCACGTTCTTCCATTCTGAATCCCATTGAACCTGTCTGGGATGGCGAGTTGCTGCATGAGCAATGGACGCAGCTACCCACGGAACTGATTGACACTACAATTAACAGCATGGAACATCGCTGTCGGGCCTGTATTGCTATTCGGGGTAACCAACAAAGAAAGGTGACTTGATCACGCTAGTTACGTTAACTAAAACTTTTACAAAAAGTTCGTAAGTTGAAGCTTTCGACCTTATCTTAGGTCTTCATCACGCCAATGGAGGACTAAGATTGTTGCCAGATTCTACATTTGAATTTTTCCTATTTTTGTTGCCAAAACTTAGAATTGATCTCCAGATCAACGGAATGTAGAGAGGAGATTCGGAGTTGCAAGTCATTGAGTTGAAAATAATTTCTATGCTTTCACGGTAACGGAGGGCAAAACGATTGTCAAACGAAGCAATTCGTTTTGCTTCGTTCCAGTGGGGAACTGCAGATGTGTCTTCCATTGTCAAAATAGACAAGGCAGTGTTGGGATTGCCTTTCGAAACATCTTTTCTATGTTCTAAAATTCTATGGCTAATGCTCCTGTATGTGCTTCCAATGTATAAGTTATCCCCAGTAGAAGAAGAGATAGGAATGCAGTAAACTCCTGGGAGGTTCAGGCTTCCACTGGAACGAAGCAAAACGAATTGCTTCGTTTGACAATCGTTTTGCCCTCCGTTACCGTGAAAGCATAGAAATTATTTTCAACTCAATGACTTGCAACTCCGAATCTCCTCTCTACATTCCGTTGATCTGGAGATCAATTCTAAGTTTTGGCAACAAAAATAGGAAAAATTCAAATGTAGAATCTGGCAACAATCTTAGTCCTCCATTGGCGTGATGAAGACCTAAGATAAGGTCGAAAGCTTCCAACTTACGAACTTTTTGTAAAAGTTTTAGTTAACGTAACTAGCGTGATCAAGTCACCTTTCTTTGTTAATATTGTTACGTGTTTTGCCCATAATCGTCATGTCGGGGTAACCACTCAGTATTGAAGTACCTTTTCTTATTTCATCTTGATACCTATATTTCTGCATTCTCATATTTGCATCACTCATACAAAATGTAAATGCTTTGTATAATATGTTCTTACGTTTTTTTGTTGCATTTGGTCTGATAAAGCTCACCACCAAATTTCATCCGAATTGGTTGCATATTCTTTGAGTTATGATTTTTCCATTTGTTGCTTAATTAATGGAAACCAGTGTATAAATCATTCAGTCTAACCAAATTCAGTTCCCACAGTAGCTTCTTGCACAACAAAGATTTCTCAAAAGAATGATCAAGTGGTCTGGTTCTCCCAGGAATATCAGAACAATCCACAATCTTGCATGGTTCACACAGTCAAAAGCTTTACTATAGTCAATGAAACAAAGATCAATATCTTTCTGAAATTCTCTTGCTCTCCCCATTGTCCATCTAATGTTAGCAAGTTGATCTGATGTCCCTCTGCCTCTTCTAAAGTCAGCTTGTTGTACTGAGATGTCTATCCAAATAGGTTTCTAACCTTTTTGAATGATATGCTAATATGGTTCTAACCATCTTTGAAAGATGCTAATAAGATTCCAACCTTCTTTGATGTTAATATGGTTCTAACCTTTCTTGAATTATTTAATATGGTTCTAACCTTTCTTAAATTATGCTAATAGGGGTATACATAACCTTTCTTGAATTATGTTAATAGGATTCTAACCTTTCTTGAATTATGCTAATAGGGTTCTAACCTTTCTTGAATTATGCTAATAGGGTTCTAACCTTTCTTGAATTATGCTAATAGGGTTCTAACCTTTCTTGAATTATGCTAATAGGGTTCTAACCTTTCTTGAATTATGCTAATAGGGTTCTAACCTTTCTTGAATTATGCTAATAGGGTTCTAACCTTTCTTGAATTATGCTAATAGGGTTCTAACCTTTCTTGAATTATGCTAACAGCAGTGTTAGAATTAGAAATAAATCTTCTACTGGCCCAGCAGACCACTAGAAATTGCAAACCACTGGTCCACCAAAATGCCCACTAGTTTGTAAAAAAAAAAAATTTTAATTTAACTAGACATTTACAATATTTGTAGAAAATAATGTAAAATTTCAATGGAATTATCTCCAATATTTGTTTTTAAACATAGCATTAGTTTGCAGCCTAAAAAGAAAATCATACAGCAAGGTAAAAGAAACAGAAATTCATTTTTTAACTTGTGACAAATTAGGAAAAAAAAAAAAACTTGCTGGCCATCCGGGCCACTAAAATCAATAGTTCAGTGGTCCAACGGAAGTTTTACTGGCCAATGGCCAGCAGACCACTGGGTAATTCAAACTCTGAATAGGGTTCTAACCTTTCTCGAATTATGCTAATAGGGTCATAACTTTGCTTGAATTATGCTAATAGGGTTCTAACCTTTAAATAGGGTTCTAACCTTCGAGTTATGATATGGCTCGAACTTTTTAATGATGCTAGCAAAATCTTGCAAGCATGAAGAATGGAGCAATAGATCTATAATTTTTATATTCTTTGGCATCTCTTTTCTTATGATCTTCTAAGCACCAAACAAAAGAATAGATAAGTACTGTATTTTTTAAGGACTTTACGATTTATGAGGGCCATGGTAACCCTACAAGTGTACATGTATATAAATTACAAACGTATCAAATTCTCAGCTTTTCACTGAGAAAGTTATATCAGATTACGACAGTTCATGATTTCTGCCATATAAAAAAAGTTGTAAGCAATTTTAGTACTCTATGGCATTTGTTTTGTCATTATCATTTTTCAATGATAATGTGACATTTAGTTTCTGGCAAGTATCGATTTTTATTTATAATTTGGGGGAGAGAGAGAGAGATGGAGAGAGAGAGAAAGAGAGAGAGAGATAGAGAGAGAATCGTAATATTGGCACACTTAATCCTTTCTATACATAGTTTGAACAATTTACTGCACTAGCAGAATTCACTGCAATGCAGTAATTTCTCATTATGACACTGCTCAGGTGGCTATTAAATTTTAGTAGTACAAAGGCCACATTGAGTCAAAGAATGCAAAGTACCATGGTTACTCATGGACGCAGTAAGAAAAATAGTGTAACAGGCAACAACAAAAAATGACAAATTACACAAAAAGGATATGTCAGAAGAGACATCACACCGATGAATTCCGCGAATCAATGGAAGAATCTCGTGTATGAAGTGGGATTAAAAATGAACTTTCAGAAGACAAAACTGATATAAAACGCTTTTACGAGAAATGAAGATTTATCGTTCAATGGAGAAAAGCTGGAGATAACAGATACCTACATGTACCTTGGGCAGCAGATATGAGTGAGGGTCATGTTGAGAAAGAAATTAATGAGCGTATAAAACTTGATTGGAAAGCTTTTGGAAGAAACAGCACAATTTTCAAGAGCAATATGACATTATGTCTTAAAAGAAAAATGTTTAATCAGTGCATCCTTCCAGTGTTTACATATGGAGCAGAGACAGACCTTAACTAAAAAAAAAAAGTTATGAAGACTGCAGACAACTGAAAGAAGCATGGAGAGATGCATGTTCAGTGTAACCAGAAGAGATAAGAAGAGAAACTCATGGATCAAAAAAATGACAAGAGTGGAAGACATCATGATCAGAGTAAAATCACTGAAATGGCAATGGGCTGGACATATGGCCAGAAGGATGGACCACCGATGGACAAACAAAATTTTAGACTAGATTCCAAGGAACAAGAAAAAAATCCAGAAGAAGACGACATGGGAGATTGTGGTATATGTAGTTATGATAATATATGTAACGGGTAATAACATAACCCGCAGCACTTTGGAAGTACTTCCAAGTTAACTCCCACAAACATCTAAGGGGGTGGCAAATCAATGCCATGCAGCACACAGTGCCATCCTTTGATTCTTTAAACCATTCATAATAAATATATTATGATAATTATTACTTCCAACTGAAGCAGCTGTTAATAAGGGATATTTGCCAGTTTTGAATGTCGGTGATAGCTTGGATAATTTCAGCAAGAGGTGAGATGGCGATTGTTTCAGTTTTATGCAACTTCAAAGGGAAGCACCCAAAAGACAGCTTCCAGCTAGACAAGATGGAAGTTTACTGAGTTCACCTAAAAAGAATCGCAAAAGGATAATCGTTGGTCATACCTTGAAGAGACATTTAGAGGACACGCGAAGAGCTGATGGTTCAATGAACATGATAGCAAGCTTGATTAACTCTCCCTGACCAGGAGGATCTACTGTTTTACCCACTTCTTTTGAGCACTAATGAGAGCAGTGAGAAATGTTTACAGAAGACATCTCATGCTGGTTTGGTGACAGCTGGGCAGTTGCAAGAACACGCAACATTGTATGGCACATTTTGAAATCCACAAAGACCCGGTGTACACATCAGCAGTCACATAATACTAGAAGTAAATGGTTGGCATTGGCTTTGCTCTGTTTATATTTTTCTTCAGCCATTTGCGAGTGAACAGTACATAAATGCTAGCCTACAGCTCAAATTAACACTGGCATGCGAGATTTTTCAAATTACCACCAATTTGGGCACACAACTCCTCTCAAAAAGGTTCACCACCCTGTATCTAGGTCACTACACATCTGTAATTTAGAGCTACTGGTTCCAGAGATGGGAAAGAACCAGCACAGGAAGGACAAACATAACATCTACACATCATGCTCTCCAGTTCAAATGCAGACCCTGCAGAAGTCAGAAGCCCACAACCTATACCAGTGTGCGATGGCATTCAGTCACTGTGTCAAAACTTAATGTTTCCATAGCAGAAGTAGCTGAAGTGTGATAGTGCATAAACCCAGTGTGAGAGATGAATGTTGGGAATAACTTCAACTTAAAATACCAATTACAAACCACGGAAGTATAATAACTGTATCAAAAGTTATAATCTTTTGGCAGCATGCATAAAAAGATAACTGATAAAAAGAATGAGCACACGACGAATGCATACTTCAGGAAAATTTATGTAATCATACAAATGATTTGAATAAAAGAAATGGTTCTTCAGTGTGCCATGAAAATGCTACAATTCATAAAGTGTATCTATCCACAGCAACTGAAAGGTTTAGAACTACCTTAACTGTTATTAGAGCAACTACATTAAGAAAAAACAATAAACATAACATTTTGGTGCCAGGGAAAACGTCTAACACTCACACCTACCAATATTTATTTATTTTTTGGAGAGGGGGTTAACTACTGCTGTCAGTAACTCTAAGAGCTATAAGCAGATAACTGTCCATTAATTTAGGACTTCTGATTCCAAAGCAGCCAAAAGAGCCAATGCCATACGACAAATACACTGAAGTACCAAAAGGCGTGGGATACATACCTATTATCATGTAGGACCTCCTCTAGCCCGGCGAAGTGCAGCAACTCGACGTGGCATTGATTCCACAAATCACTGGAAGACTTCTGGAGAAATGTTGAGCCATGCCATCTGAACAGCTGCCCTCAGTTCCTCGGTATTTGTGGCTGCAGGATATTGGGTGCGAATTGACCTTTCCACCACTTCCCACAAGTGCTCTATTGGGTTCATGTTGGGCGAACATGGTGGCCACACCGTCCATCGGAACTGTCCAAAGTGCTCCTCGAGCCGATTTTGGACAACTTGGGCCCCGATGACATGGTGCACTATCCGCCTGCAAAATCCCATTGTTGTTAGGGTACATGAAGTCCATGAAGGGCTGCAAATGGTCACCCAGCAGAGCAACGAAGCGATTACCCATTAATGACGTGTTTACGAGGACTAGAGGATCCAAACCGTACCATACAAAGACACCCCATACATGTATGGAAGCACCACCAGCTTGCTCAGTACCTTGTTGACAGCTTGGGTCCATAACCCCATGGGGCCTTCCCCACACCCAAACCCTACCTACCATCAGCTCGTAACAACTGGTAGCCTGACTCATCGGACCACGCCACATGTTGCCAGTCTTCCAGGGTCCAATTACCGTGTTCTCGAGCTCAGGTGAGATGCTGTGTCCGATGTTGTGGTATTAACAAAGGCACTCTGGTGGGTCTTCTGATCCCATACCCCATGGACAACAAATTACACTGCACTGACCTGATGGATATGTCTCTGGTACCTCCTGCATTGAATGTAGACATTATTTGAGCCAGTGCCGCTTGTCTCTTAGCATGGACAATCCTGGTCAGACACTGCTGGTCACAGTAATTCAGCCCCCGTGGTCGGTGGCTGTGCTGTCCACGGAGGGTGGTAATGCTTTCCATTAAGCTGGTGGTATTTTTGGTACATATGTGACACCGTGGATTGAGTAATGTTCAATGTTCGCACCACTTCGGAAACTGAATGTCCCATCCATCTGGCTCCCACTACCATGCCTCGTTCAAACTCCGATAATTCACATTGGCTTGCCATAATCTTGCAGGCAGTTGTTCAATCTGACTCGCAAGATTATACCTCGCAACTGATAAAAATTGTGGCGTATGTCAAAGCCTTTATACGACAGCAGTGCCAGTTAAAAATTTGTATACTGGTATCCCATGACTTTTGGCACTTCAGTGTGTACAACCCATGCTTACTCAGACAAAATGTTAGAAGCCAGTGCTTAGACCACTATAGCTGTCTGGATGTGAAACCATTATTACACTGCAGTAGATAATGCAATGCCAATAAATGCAAACAGCATGTATCTTAATGCTAAGTTTTAGAATTCCAGGTCTATAGTGGAACTATTTTGATAACTTCTAAAAGAGCATTGTTACTACAATGAGCACACTGTTGTGATGGAAATAGTGATCTAAAGAATTATGTTAGGTTGGGAAAATATATGTATATATCAAATCCCACAAGAATTCCCATCTGTTTTGAACCAGGTAACTTTCACATACATATGCATTAATAGCAAAATTGTGGCCACTACATAATGACTGTGCATAATGGTTGATAAGTCAACTCAATTTATTTATTTATTTTTTGCAGGTGTGGAACACTAACAAAAGGGTCAGGGAGATGTGGACTTTATTCTCACTCTGAATGAGAAGCAACATTTTCAAATGTTCTAAAATTTTCCAAATGGGTGATACTTGCTGAAGGCTTTGCAGTGTAACACTATGTTGAAAATCGCAATATGTAAACACTCATTCATTTTGGGGCAAGGGAGAGGCATTTATTCATTGCTGCAATATGTTAAATCTGATTGAAATGGGGATACAATAAAGCTATGAAGTCCTAAGCAGACTAGTTTCCTCTTCTAATAGCCAAAACCATATTCTCATATAAATACTTGAGCAAGGCAAAGGAATATAACAATATACAAACTTAAGTTTTAATCCTAGTTGTAAATGAATTTATGGCACCACTATTCATAGTGCATTGCGGAATAACTTTTTTACGGGTCTTATAGAGGACTCAGTAAAAATAATCGCCCACCAGTCAAACTTAGTAAAGAGGAAACTAGAAGAAGGGATCGAAATAGCAAGAAGAAGAAGTACCACAATTAACGATAATTGCGGTTGGACACTTCCAACTAAGTGGCAGCAATTACTCCAGTGACGTAGTCCTGATGACGAACTAGGCTTTAGTTCGAAAATTTGACAACCAACTTTCATGAATAATAACCTCTATAAGACCCGTAAAAAAGTTATTCTACAATTAAGTTTTAATTCTAAAACAGATTATGGGTAAAATAAAATCTTCGTAGCTCGATCAAACTGCGTATCCGAGACGAACGAAGAATGGCAACAGGGATTAGCAAACCCCAGTAAGCGAGAAGGCACCCACAAGCAAAGGTGCAAAATCGCCACGCTTCCTGAAGATGCCCAAAGTTTTGGGCAAAAAATTTCTAGCAAAGAAAAACGGTAAAAGTTGATATTAACGGAACCTAATCAAAGTTTAGTGAAGCAAACCTGCATTAAACGAGAATAGCGCCAAGAACAGATATACCTGAAACGGACAATTGGAACGATAACATCAGCAACAACCGGACCACGTGCAGGAAATGTAAAGGCAAGCAAGATAGAAATGCAAAGGTAAGCATTATCTAGCTGAAATATCTAACAGATTATGGGAATTACTTAGGAATAAGGATGTTATTCCTTATTCCTAAGAAATTCCCATAATCTAATGTAACTATCATATGATCATCTAGGAAAGCCATGACTTCATTTATTACTAAGTTTAAATTTTAAGAAAATGCATACTTAACTGAGTAACATCTAGCAGAGATATATGCATCTGAATGGCGTAACTGCTTTGCACAATCAATGTAAAATACCACTTCAGACTATTAAAATACACTTGATATACACTTCATTGTAATACCACTATAGACTAACTTTTCTAATTTTAAAAATCCAAATCGTGTCTTAAATTAAAAATCACAGTAAATTGAGATGTCAAGACCATATCTTCCATTTATTCACCCAGTTTGATACAAAATAAGTTTAATGCAATTTTTGATTTGTTTTAGAGCAGTTTTTACAGCTCAATACTTTATTAATGCTAGTCATTTGAATTTTTTGTTCAGGGTTTAATGAGCACCATATGCAACTCAACGGGCTATACATAGTTGCTTGTCCCTAATATAGTAGTGCCACTTGTTCCATGGAAGGGAGAGAGACAATACAGTAACACCAAGACACCATACATGCCTCACCCTGGACCCATCTTGAACAAATGGTTAGTAGCCAGAACTTAAGCCACTATGTTGCCAGGGAGACCTTTTAACCAGAATTTAGTTTCCTTTTATAATCACTTTGAGTATTTCTTTGCACACGAGAGCTTCCTACCTTTAGATTTGGAAGTGATCTCAGAAAAGAGAGAGGAAGAATAGGATAAAAATGACAGCTGTTCACGGTTCAAACCTAAGTTCCTCTGCACACGAAATCAAAACAAGTTATTTCATGGAGGAAAGAACCCATACCACATGGTACATATATAGCTAATTAATTACAGTAGGCCACATAAATAAAATTTCCTAATCACAAACAAATGAACTAGCTGACAAAGCGGCATCTGAGATAAGTGCCATAATAAAGCTAGAGTCGGCTGCCTCAATGGTGCAGCGGTCTAAATGCTGGATTCTGACCATTCATCCGAGATGAGACATGGATGTTGTATTTGTCTCTTACAGCACTGACTCTCCTCCTTCTCTGGAACCACTGGTGCTAAATTAGGGATGAGCAACTGCTTACAGCCCATGGAGTTGCTCACTGTGGTCATTCAAAACCCAAAAAAAAAGCCAAGGTTCATTTGAGGTTTATAAAAACACTCAAAAGGACATTAGTTCATTTTTATTTATTAATCTAAATAAAATAAAGTTACACACAGTAATATGCACATTTGTTGTATAGTTCCAGAGTTATCAATAAGTTCAGCACAATAGCAGGTCTAAAAATCTAGCCCAAAAGGGGCAAGATTTTTACACCCAACAGCAGGCAAAGCAAATTATATACCCCATGAAAAGCATCTGAATAAACCCTAATTAGATGACCACTGCACAGTGTCTTTCAATTTAATTACAACATAGATTATCTCATATAAGTTAAACAATATTTTGAAATATCCCACTGTAAAAGCACCTTCATAATCTTGGTATACCTAGGAAACCAAACCTTACTTTTCTGAATAGCATTTTATAAGTAAGAAAAATATTTGCCATAAATGTTGTCACATTCACAGTTTACACAAAATTAATGCAACAGCAATAATTACATGAAGAGTGCCAGCAGTGTTAAAATTAGAAATAAGTCTTCTACTGGCACAGAGGACCACTAGAATTTGCAAACCACTAGTCTGTAAAAAATAATAATAAAAAAACAAACTTAAAGGCATTTACAATACATGTAAAAAATAACATATTTCAATGGAATCATCTCAAATATTAGTTTTTAAACCTATCCTTAGTTTGCAGCCTAAAAAAACCTCATAAAGCAAGGTGAAAAAATTAAAATTCATTTTTAAACTTGTGACAAATTAGAAAAAAAAAAACTTACTAGCCATATGGGTCAGTAAAATCAATAGTTCAGTGGTCCGACAGAAGTTTTACTGGCCAATGGCCCACTGAGTAATTCGAACACTGGCCAGTATAAAAGTATACAAATGGAAACTACAAATAAGTACACACAAACATGATGATGATCTTGACGGTTATAACTGCTGTTACCACACAATGTGTGGCATAACCCATCCTTAACCTAGAGTTACTGACGAGAGAAAAAGATCCTCAGTTTTTTTTCCTATAGTAGATAAGCTAACATCCTAAACAGTTCTATCAGTAAGAAAGAAGAGACTTCACGGTGGTCAGTGGTCGTTAAACCTTAAATTAAAAAAAAAAAAAAAAGTGGAGATTAAGCAGGAGAACGAGCAAAATGTGGCATTTTTTTTTTACTCCTTTATTTCATATCTGGAAGAGTATGATATTAGTATCTTTATTCACAAAAAGCACAATTCCATATCAAAACAAAAACAGCAGAGCAGTTTTTCAATAAACAAATCGGTAATGAAATAACCTTGGATCATATTTCTTACAAAGACTGGCAGATTTAAGGCAGAAATCCCATTTTGTACTTACAAAAGCATGAGTTGTTCTTCACAATAATGATGCTTAGTTCAAATCTCAGATAAAGTATGATAATTTCTTTTTCTACATAGTTCAGGGTTTATTTTTTGTATAGGGATTTAATGACCACCATGAGCAACTCTATGAGCTGTAAGCAGTAGCCCATCCCTAATTTAGGGTCATTGGTTCCAGGAACAGCAGAAAGCCAGTGCCGTAAGACAAACACAACATCCACGCCTCAACGAGATTCAAACCCTGACCCATTCTTGGACGAATGGCCTGAAGCCAGATTTAGACCACTGCGCCGGCCTAATTCAGGTTTTCAATCTCATTTAGTCCTAAGCTATTAGTGGACAATGCCTATAATTTTTACTGGCCTTATAAGTGCCAAACCAATGAGAACTGATGTTAATGCATGTTGACACATTGTGTTCCCTTTTTTGTCTGCTGGCAGTTACAATTTTCAAGGGCGATCCCACTGTAATAAGGGTGTATATAGAATATTTGGGTGGGGGCGGGAGGAGCAACAAAAAAATGGAAATTTTTGAAATCCACAACAAAAATTATGAAAAAAATGGAAAGAAAAATTAAAACATTTTTTCTAATGTAATTTAATGCATTTTTATTAAATTAAAGCATTTTTTTTTTCTAAGTCGCATTTTAACAAAAAGCAACACTTTAGGGGGCAAGGTTCCTCCTCCCTTAAATACACCCCTGTGCCATGAGCTAAGGGCTATAAGCAATCACCCATCCCTATTTTAGAGCCATTGCACAGCCAGTTTCACATGGCAAAAAACAGCATCCCTGCCTCATCCTAGGATAGAATCCAGAACTAACTTGGAGAACTAACTACCCAGAAACCTACACCTTTGACCATTATGGACAAGTTAGAGCATACATCTTATACATCCCAAAATATATTGTTCATTTACATTTTAAGGTAAATATCCACTGCTCCAAAAATAAGGGGAGGGAGGGAGGATTTTATGTAATCCCAGTTGCCTGCTTTACAATAGCCACAATAAAAATATACTCTACAGAAACATGAGATACTTTTATAGTCAGTGGCAGTTCTAGCCACTGACTAAAAGTGCCAGTCCCTCCCCCCCCACCCCACCCCAACATAACCATTGGGGGGGACTATATATTAATTTTGATTAATTATGAGCACATGCAGGAATTTTGCCCCCTCCCACTTTTTTGTCTAGAACAGCCACTGCTTTTGGTCAAGGAATAAATGCTAGAGTCCAAACAAATGAAGCTGCTTTTACGAGGCTTGTTCTATGCTAGTTTACATTAAAATAAATTTTGCTTATGGCAGTACCATTAACACATCTCTTTGATTTATTTCTAGAGGTACATTGAACACCAGCCACAGCAGTCAGTTACCTTCTCCCTAAACTTATAGGCATTTACCAATAGGATAAAGAATTTTTACTGAATTAAATTTTAGTAAAATGGTTAAATGCAGTGTTGCACACAAAAATATAATAGAAAAACAAGAGAGCATGAGAGAGGGAGATTAATTTTTTCCTTATCAAATAACACATCAACAAATAGGTTTTAGCTTGTTCTTTGTCTTATTATTACCTATAGGTTGTTATTACCTATAGGTTGTCATGGTACGAGACCACTTTTCAAGAAGTTAGGATATCCTTTTTACACCCAGTATTGCTTTTGCTTTGAAGACCAGCACTACAGATCTTGAATTTATCCAACCTTGCACCAGAGTTCTCAAATTTCCAGTGGCAAACCAATCACCCTAAATTATGGATGGACTATAGCCCACAGAGTTGCTCACAGTGGCCATTAAAACAAAACCAACGAAGATTTTCTATACTGAGTAGGACACAGTTGACCTTGCTAGTAATCTTGTACTCATTAATCCTCTTCAATTACTGTGGAACAGGTAAATAGTAATGTGTGTGTGTGCGTTTTTTTTTTACAGGTATTACAAGGTTGGTGTGTGTTGTAATACACTTGTCACCTTTACCTTTTTCATTTTCCCCCTGCTTAACAGTTCTGCAAATTTAAAAAGGCACCAGGTTAAAGTTTACTTACCCCAAATTTAAGGTTAACTGCTGCTGCAAGGGGAGACAACCACAACTAGACATAAAATGTAACACATTTTTCACTTGTAGCATGATCTTCACCTCCCAGTGTGAGAATCCAACACACTAATCTAAACTGTTATGTGACCATCTGCCACTTTCAACTGCTGCACGAGAAATTCAGAAATATAGTTGGTCAACTACTACATACCATGTCCTAGTTAGTATCACATGGAATGTTTTATAGAACCTTCAATATAACTTGAATCTCAAATATTCATAGAACCTTCAATATAACTTGAATCTCAAATATTCATAGAACCTTCAATATAACTTTAATCTCAAATATTTATAGAACCTTCAATATAACTTGAATCTCAAATATTTATAGAACCTTCAATATAACTTGAATCTCAAATATTTATAGAACCTTCAATATAACTTGAATCTCAAATAAACTACTCTTCAATGATTTAAATCGCTGGTCATGCAACTAGAAATCACGGGATGTTTGCTTCTATGATCAATTTTCTTTAGAACACACAGAACTACCGTGTATTTCAGAATTCTCAAAAACATCTTTTACTGTACAGCAAATATGAAACAAACCAATAAATGAAACAATGTACTCAGCATTGAATTCCAAATTGTTCCTCTGTATGTTGTAATGTTACATCAACACTTTAGTCACATGCAGAATGAGATTATAATGGCATTAGAAGCATACCGCACAACTATTGTTTGTTTTTCATTAGATGTGCCATACATGAAGAAAGAAAGATATGCTATAGCACAAGGCATTAAGCTATTATAAATGCATCTCAATTGATTTCATCAAATTTTAAGAAAACTCAATTGAGCATTCGCTAGAACACAAATTTTCCTGGAATAATCGTTTCGCGAGTAGTCGACATCGTCCAATTTCATGAAAGAAAAATCAATTTCACGTAAACAAACTGGTATGCTCCAAATGCTGTGTAAAAAAAACAAATGATTTTGGGCATGCACCAATACAAAATTATGGTTTGTACCAAATTTAGTTTAATTTTAAAGTCACTCAAAAACGCCGATTGCACTTGTTAAATGGTACGAACACTTGAAAAGAACAAATAAGATAAATATGAAGCCCACCTGAAAACGAGGTTTGACAGACAATTATTATTTTTAAGTAAACCGTTTCAGCGGGCTCGGGAACTAACAACCGTCATAATGCAAGCCCGGATCCCCAGCGAACTTTAAACTTCTCCAATGATTCACCCAGCGTGGCACTACATGCACTCGTCAATCACCGGGGGATTTTACACATGACCATCCTTCCCAGTGATACCAATGCAGTACCCGCCCTTCTCAGCTCCTGATAGGTCCATACCATGAAAATACCAGGAGTAGTACAGCCAACCACTATCGCGGTTTCTTTTTCTTCAGTACCGCACATCAAATCTCATTGTTTCACACAGCACTTGGCATTTCAGGAAGTTATAAGTCAGTGCGCAGCAATTAAGTGTACAGTTTTCTCACCTCAGCTCACCGACCATCGCAAGCCACCACTTATTACAGTGTGTTTCTTTTATGGAATTTCGGAATGAATGAAACACAAAGCCTGGGAGCTTCTCTTGTGCACAGCGCCATCTCTTGGTGAACAATTCTTTTTAACAAAATGTGGTTATTACAGTAAAAATCGGTTCGTTTTAATTCATGGATGGAGCATGGCTCTCATTTTCTCACTTCAGCATAAAAATTCACATAATACTACCAACATAGTTTCAAAGGACAAATATTTTCGTTTAAGATTCGGAATGAATGAAACTCAAAGCTTTATTTGGCTTTTGGAGCATATAGCGCCATCTCTCGGAATGTATTCTTAAAAAAAAATAAAAGGTTTTGATATGGAAAGGAGCATTTAGACGTAGCCTCCATAATGGTAAATGCCTTCCGATTTACTTGGGAATCTTTTGTCTCGCCGGCAACACGTTAGGCTAGAAACCACCACTAGATGTCAGGCGTGACAAGATTTCAGACGATCAGATCTTGAGAAACTTATCGCAGAACAACATCATCTTGTAAAATATTCTAGAAGTAATTTATTTAGTGAAATTTTATACTGAAAATTATTTTTCCGGGCTGAATTCACTTATATTCGATGCTTCAGCATGATCCCACGCACATATCAACATATTGTATGAAGCCTCCTGAACTCACGCATTATCGGCTCCTATGGTTGCGAGTGAATTTAATATATCATGTAAATACCTGATATTTGGACACCTCACAGATGATGGAGCGTTAGTAGAATGTATATTAATATACCATCAGTAGGAAAACTTGTAGCTGAGAGCAAATATGTGCGAATGATATTTTAAAAAGCGTAGACATAAACATTACTTTAAGATTTAAAAAAATCCCCTTCATACGTTCATAATTTAGATTCGTGATAACCTTTTCAATTTTTCGAACTGTTTTAAAAACTGACATAAGCCGATCATAAATATCATTAGGAATAGATACATTTTGAAATATCAATAACTAGGCATCGTTTGATTGCAAACATTTTTTTACGATTTGTGCCAGCAATCAGATCTGTACGAAGAAAGTATGTTAGCACCTTTACTTGTAATATAAAATAATTGTTGGACATCGAACATATTAAATTATGCTTTCACATTAGATATTGCTCAGCCGGTAAAACAATAAAAAAAACTCTGGTTTTCAGAAGCACCCTAAAAAAAACGCGAGTGCTGTTGACACTTTTTTTTTTTTTTACAATACACAAGAAAAAAACAGCACCCACCAGTGGCGAATCGTACATAGACGCGATGGAAGCGCCTCTTCCCTATGAAATCGTGAGGCAAAATATAATGTCGCACAAAATCGTGAAAAATTACAACACACGATTAAAACTTAAAATTCAATTATGCATTCATTTTCAGTTTTTTTCCCAACAAAAACAAATTTCATGATTACACGATTAAGTGAATTTTCAACTTTCGGCCGGTTACGTTAATGCCGACTATTGTGAACCAGGGAAATACTTCAGGCTTCTCATTTTCGACACATATGGCCCATGGAGGTAGGAAATACAGGATACGCTGTGAACGCAAATTTCTGAAGCCGATCTGTCGTGCTATCCCTCCGCGTGGCCTTGGCTAGCTCCAGAGCCTTGGTTACCCTCTTGCTCGTGTCTGCCATAGGAAAGCATTGAAAATTTGTGATTTTTAGAAGCTCATAGTTTTTGTTAAAACTGGTTTGTCAGAGTAGATTTTTTTCTGTGTTTTACAGCATACTTTAGCTTGTTCATATTTCGTTTCCATGGGATCCTGCGTGGCATTCAGCTGTGCAAATAAATAATTTAAAAAAAAGAACCAGGTATGTCATTCCACCTGTTAGTATACTTCATTTTCCGTTCACTAGGTTTAAATTCTTAAGTTCTTTGGGATTCAATCGTCGATTGCAATTTACTGTGAATGGCTACTGTATATTTTGCTGTGATTTGCTTGCTTTTAGCATATTATGTAATGTTCTAAATATGTAGCAAAATTAAAGAAGTTGCTAGGTTTATGTAGGTTATACAGTTGTTTACGAAAGTTGTAGCAAATTTTTCTGTAATAGTGTAGGTTATGTAATCGGAAGGGGCCGCCCCGGTGGCGCAGTGGTCTAAGCGATGGCCCCTGATCATTCGTCCGAACAGGGTCCGGGTTCGAATCCCGTGAGGCATGGATGTTGTGTTTGTCTTACGGCACTGGTTCTCTCCCTTCCCTGGAAACAGTGACCCTAAATTAGGGACGGGCGACTGCTTATAGCCCATTGAGTTGCTCACGGTGGTCGTTAAACCTCTAATAAAAAAAAATAATAATCGGAAGGGTGTTCATAACTGAACCACGTTTAAAAGGATGTTCAATATAACTATATTATTAAGATAATAGTCTTTGAATTATTAATAACCTACCTATAATTATGTCAGTGTTCATATCCAAAAACTTTGCACTATAAACAACAACGATAGGGGTTAGGAATTAGCTACATTTACCAAAAGTTCATCGATTTTTCTTATCCTGTTTTAGGGTTTGACCCATATACAAGATTGCCGATTTGACCAATACTAATAAATAATACTCATTATAAACTAATAGACAAGATGCTTTTAATTTTTTGATAGCGTGCTACAAGATCAATTAATAGAACTGGAGCTCCTTTATTTAAAACTGAACTTCACAGTACAAATACAGATTCTCTGGATTAGCAGAGGACATTAATACAGTGATTTTTGCATGTGAAACACTGTACTCACCGTTTCTCGGAATTATATGACAACGCAAAACATCAATGTTAATATCTCTTGATTCACAACAAAACCACTTCGTATGTGAAATATAAAATGATGGTGATACTAAACACAGTAGATGAGAAAAGTAAAAGTTGAAGCACAAAAGATGCACAGATATTTAAAAGATAAAAAAAATGGAAGTAAGAGACAAATGAACAAGGAAACATTTGAAAGTGAACGAACGTGAGTAACTTACAGTGAAGATTTGCGCTTTTGGCTGCTTTCAAGCTGTGACCTTGTAAACATATGCATGCACATTATGATTTTTGAAGAAATATTCTCATAATACATGGAAATACGTTAGAATTATTACCACAGCAATCATACATCTCTGAATTGCCTGTATTTCCTGTTCATTCCAAAAATAGATTTGATTCTCTTCGGCCACCCAATTTCCAGTCATTGCACATTTTGGTATTCTAAAACTTCATGTTCTCTTATTCAGTTTACAGAGCAGTAAACATTTTAGGATCATCAGTTACTTTGATATTCCATAAATAAGCTATCAGTCAAATATATTTCATTCAATTCTGGTACCAAATGTTTTCCTTACCTGATTTAGCTGCTACTCTGTAATGCACGTATATGTTCTGAGATTAAACTTTTTTTTCATGCATTTTAGCTCTCTCGTGAATAATCTGGTTTTTTTTTTCTGTCTAATATTAATTACAGCATTAATGCTGTACAGCATATATGCTCTAATTAAACTTTCCCCTTTTGGTTCTCTGTTGTTATTTAAGGTCCTTTTTGTTACCTTTTCTTCCTTTACATCATATCTCCCAGGTGCTTACTTTTTTTTTTTGGTAAAATCAGTGAGATGTAGCTAAAAGATCATTCCTTGCACAGTGGGTGTGGCATGTGTATTTTGTCTATCGAGCTTATGACCTGTCTCTGTTTTATCAACAGATTGTAATTTCTTCAGAGCTGAGGTATTTGTGGTAGCTGAAACATTCAAATATTTATTGTGGCTTATTTGCTCACAGTTCATGTTCTGATTAGCTAAGTGTAATACTTTGATAGTTGTTACAGATTTCCTGTATTGTATATTTTTATTTTATATTCTTTGATATTCTTCTTGTGTATGCATGCATTCCCCACCCTTCATTTTTGTCTTCCCGTTAGGACTGGAGGATTAAGCCTTTTAAGAGAAAAGACACGCATACCTACTGTGGTACACATTGTATGTAAGGAAAGCATTTTGCTGCTATTAATGGTCACTGAAGATGAGATTTGACTATTTGAGATAAGGGTTTTGTAGTGGATTTATATATAAATTTCCATTACAAACATTTATTTTTAATGGTCGAAATCGCAGCAGTATGCTGAGTTCCAGCTACAAATACTGTTGGGTAAGTTTCTTTTCTCGCAAATATAAAAATGACTTCAAGAAGTTTTACATGTGTATGGGCATCAACTCATAATATTTCTTCATGTTCTTACTAGCTCATTTTCTTTTGTCTTGTGTAACTACATGTATATTGAACCCCCATTAGGAAATGATAGTACTGATATATTTTCCACAGCTTACAATGTGCATAATTAGGGTGAAATGCAGCTCACACAAGGCTTTTTGATAACAGAAATGGAGGAAAATCTTGAATTCAGCTGAAGTAAAAATATAACAGCAGGAAATGTATTTATAAATATATTAACTGTAATATATGTGAATGTATAACTATGTGGCAAACAAATAAATTACTTGAGAGAAAACTTTATTACTTAACTAATCAGATGAAATAGGCTGTCGTAAAAAGTTCTTGCTTGAAAGGTCAGCATTATTTTGCGAAAAATTAGATTTTGGTACTGGAGATGTTACAGTTACATGGATAACAGTGAACTGAAGGTGATTCAGCACCAATGTCATTAGCATATGGGCTGCTGTTAGCAATGTTCTTTGTCATTAGAGCTAAAATGAATCACCTTGATGTGCTGATTAACCACACCTTTTGTGATCGCATTTTCCTATTCTTGAACACATATTGTGTCGGCAACAAACTGCAGGATTTATCCTCAATGAATTCTTTATTAATACATAAATATAACCTTGCTCATAAATGATATACATATATTTCAGAAACCATATTAAAAATCCTTATTATGTACACATGTCTGTTTAGTTACTACCTAAAAGCTATTAATTTATTACATTATAAATGTGTCTCTGTTAACAGTGAAGTTGGATCTATTTTTAAAGAGATATTACAATAGGAATTATTTCTGTTTGCTTTTGTAAATCTGTTTCTACGAGGACATTTTATCAACTCAGATTTCCTTCTCTACAAGCAAGACTTGTAAGTCCTGTCTCCACAAACTAATATGTCGTATATTTTCTTGCTATATTTTGGAACTGCGCCTTCTAAAAAGATACCCCCCCAAAAAAAAAGTTCTCTTCCTATTAAGTCTATTGTGTGCCCTGCAGTTTTAAAATTATTTAGTCTCCTACCTTTGAAGCTTACTACAGTTCTAACCAGTAGGAACTTCACTCCTCCATTAGAAGAAAAGAAAATCAGTCAAGTGCTTAAGCAATTATAAAAAATAAAATGAAAGTACAACAACGTCGTATTTTACATTTGATTTTGTTTTAAATTTTTTAAAGAAAACCGCAGATTCCCCATTTTTTTCTATAAAGACTTGGAAAGAAAATTTAGCTATTTCATGAACTTTCTTAAAAAAAAAAATAATGTTCAATGAGAATATTTTCCCCTTTGTTTATTTGCTTAAGAACAATCGTAATTGCTCTTCAAGTAAAACATATGTGGAATGTCGTTTACTTTAATTTTCTTCCTGACAATAGGACAGAAGTGTTACCTCCCTTTAAAGTCCGATCTTTCTAAGCCTTACTAACCAATAAGCCAGTGCAGCTGCTCGGAAAAATTCACTCATAATACAATTTCTCTGAAGTTCGACCGTTACTATTTCTATGATAAACAGACGCTTTTTTAGATCTCTTTTCCTCCATGAAAATTTAAGTTTTTGTACTGAAATTACGTTCATGTAAGACTAAGAGTTTATTAATCCTATGTCACTGCTTTTTCATTTCGTTTATAATTTAAGACAATGTAAAATCTTTAAAAAATGAACAGAGTTCCACTAATGCTTTCCTACGGAAAATTGTCTGTTTCTGCATCTTGAGGGTAACCCCGCCAGAGCTGGCGGTACTACTTTCACCGCGGAAGCATATAAACCCGGCTTCACTTTGCTAGCATGAGAAGAGTTGGCGACAGAGACTCCTCTTATCCCTACCTCCATGATATATATGGCCATGCTACGTTCTCCGTGGAAGCGATATCTACTGCGCTTCTAGCCTCTGAGCTCAGCAAGGGAGCAAATGCGGCGCATGCGCGTGACGTCCCTTTCGGACAAGCAAGGCCATGCTACTTTCTGCGTGGAAGCGATTTCTACTGAGCTTCCAGCAATGACCCTTCAGTCTTCACCCTCGGAACGAAAGGGCCCTCGCACAGGTTTGAACGTCACCGGCGGTGGATCTTCGCATCTCATGAGAGAGAGAGCCTGGGCGCAACGGAGCATATTTCCGATGGTCACGATCGTCGTTTTTAGAATTTCGGTATTAATGTGAATCCCATATTTATTTAAAAATTGCATCACAAATGTGACATCGCTGCAAATGCTTAACGTAGTCTTTTATTAAAAATAAGGAGAAATAAAAATTGTTACGACGTTGTAGTACCCATCTTTTAAATCTCAAAATCAATCTGCGGATTCTGTATGGGTTTTTTTTTCAGTCAATAACTTTAGTAACAGGAATGAACGATCGTGGGAGAATGTTTCTGAGTCGGACCATTTTTCCGATGGTCACGATCGTTGTTTTAGAATTTTGGTATTACCGTGAAAATTTGAACCACAAATGTGACATATCGCTTTATTTCTCATTCTTTTTATTAAAAGAATGAGAAATAAAAATGATTAGGAAGTTGTAGCTTCCGTTTGTTAAATCTCAAAATCAATCTGCGGATTCCGCAAGTTTTTTTTTGTTTTACTTTTGTTTCAGTCAATGACTTTAAGTAACAGGAATGAACGATCATGGGAGAATGTTTCGGAAACAGAGCATTTTTCCAATGGTCACGATCGCTGTTTTAGAATTACGGTATTACAGTGAAAAATTACATCACAAATATGACATACACTGCAAATGCTTAACATATTCTTTTTATTGAAAGAATGAAAAATAAAATTATTGCGCGGTTGTAGCTCCCGTTTTTTTTAATCTGAAAATCAATCTACGGATTCCATACGTTTTTCTCTTTTTCAGTCAATAACTTTAGTAACAGGAACGAACGATCGCGGGAGAATGTTTTCAAAGACTACGTCATTGTTTTTAAATGTTATAAAAAATATCTGAACTAATTGTAGTGAAAACTATATATATATATATATATATATATATATATATATATATATATATATATATATATATATATATATATATATATATATATATATATATATCATATATATATATGGGATGTAAGCAGGGCCCGATTTACTACATGCGAGGCCCAGGGCACAAAACATTTCCGGGGCCCCCCTCCTTATTCTCTATCGACCAAATAATAGTCACTGTGTGCAGAGTAGCAGAATGTAGACATACATACATACGATGATAGTTTCCAAATCATTAGCAGGTCTGCAGATAGTTTTTACATGTAGATTAAAAAATAAAAATGTTAGGCCTATATACAGCAATTAAAACACTTACTCAACACTTTACTCAGATTAATATATTTAATTCTATTTTAACTGAAGAAAATTATTTTTCACATCTTCTAAGTTCTTTTGTTTTTACAGACATTTCTTGCCTCTAGATTTTATCAAGTCCTGTTCTCAATGTATACGAACTGTATTAAAAGTTTTGTTTACACAGAATTTAAATTTTATTGCCAGGTTCCTCTTTCAGTTGCCAATTAAATAAAGATAATTTCCTTATGCATTTTGTAAGTCCAGTTTTTTTTAATTAACTTGTTGAAAATCATATTTATAATTTTTAAAGGTTCACTGATAGAAGTGTTTTTTCTGAATATAAAAACTTTCTTTAATTAATCTCTTGTTTTTATGAGGTTCGTCGTCCAATATTTTAATATTTTGCCATAAAAGTCCATTTTACGCACATTGCTGCACATTGAATTGGAATGTACTTATTTTGTCCTCATTGGAATCTGTAATGTTCTAATAATTATTTGTTTTATTAATTTTCCTTTAAATTATCTAATTCTATTGTTATCATGGTTTGTGGGTTGGCAGCGAGTTTTCTGTTTCAATAGCTGTGTACGCAGATACATTTTATTTTTATACAACTCTGGCTGTGCGGGGACAACTGGTTGATCAGTTGTTTGTGGTGTTAATGACCCCCATAGATCCTAACTATAACAATATATCTATGGCAAAATGGATGGACATCTTAATTTTAGTGAATATTGTGGTCTTGCAATGTACTGATTCTTGCGTCTAGAACATGAGAACAATGCATCCAACAAAAAATGTGAACTAAAACAAGAAAAAAAAAAATCCATGGTGACCTCCACTGGACTTCCTCATAAATAGAGATGTGAAGCTGCATAAAAAATTGAAAAAGTGCTGCGGGAACTCCTACTTCCAGCTTCCCGGTTTCTACCAAGATCAAATCAGCGCATCATGATCAATATATCAGAAAACTGCAAAACATAAAACTTTGTGTTGATGGGGAAGAGTGAGTTATACAAAAAAATAAATAAAAAAAACAAAACAAAAAAAAACATAATAATAATCTGAAAAGCTGAGGGGAACACCTAGTCCGGTTCAATTTTTGGTAAAAGTGTTGTACTTCGGCGTCATAAATTATTTGGTCAGAAAAGTTGTAAAATAAATAAAAAAAAGCATATTAAAGATATTTACTGAAAAACTTACCTCCAAGTAGTCCAAGTAGGATAAGTAAACACACGCTGCGACGACGACCTGAAGCTTTGCTCCGTTGAAAGGAAGGTTTGCTGCTGCGGGGAATTCATGGACAGAAGAGTACAACAGGAATCAGGTACGCTCTTGTCAGGAAAGAGTAACAGAATATATTGCTACGCTAAAAAATGTAGTTTGTAATTTCTATCTCACTTTTTAAAGAAACATGCAGAGATTGTCTTCGTTCTTTGGCATGTAATTCCGTGATATGAAATAGTAAGTATGCACGTGCCTTTCTTGTTTCTAGAAAAGCGTTGTGTCGCATTCTCTCTAACAGAAGTTAGATGTCAAGTCTCAAAGTGAAACTTTGATTACTAAATAAAAAAAAAAAGCTTCCACGGAGAAATGAGTTCATACATTCAGCATCGAAGAATCCCATGTGAAAAAAACAAGAAATTGTCCGATTGCACGGAGAAATGAGTTCATACATTCAGCATCAAAGAATCCCATGTGAAAAAAAACAAGAAACTGTCCGATTGCGATGTTAAGAACTGACACCGAAATTAACTATTTTCTGTAGCGTAGCACTACACTCTTTCCTGACAACAGCGTACCCGGTTCGTGTTGTACTATTCCGCCCGTGAATATCCTTCCTGCAGCGATCCTTCCTTTCAACGGAGCACAGCTTCATGTCAACGCCGCAGCGTTAATTAAAGCCTCCCACAGCGTCTGCTGACTCGTCTTACTTGGAGTTCAAATATTTCGGTAAATATCTTTAATATTCATTCTAACGATGAAATTTTTTCACCATTTCCCCTTAAATTGCATATTTTAGAATCTGTATGACACACTTTTTAGAAATTTTACAACTTTTCCGACCAAATAATTTAGGATGCTAAACTACACATTTACCCAATTTTTACCAAAATCTAATGAGCACATAATGACATGTATAAATTGTCCAGTGTCGAACAAAACTGACAATATGATGACAAAGTGCTGTTTTGGGGCACCAGATCTTTTTATTTGTAATAACTCAGTTACTATTCTTTATTTTTAGGAATGAATAAAAATAATTGAAAATTTACCTCCTATATCAGGAAGAAACAGTTGGGTTGAATATTTTTCTTCTACATGTCCTAGATGCAAAGTCATGTTATTAGAGAATAATAATTTAAAGACTGTGTCACATCACTCTCCAAAGACAGCAGAGCTAATGATGCCAGTTTCGTTTGTCGCATGGTTGATCGTAAGGGATTTTTAAGTCTTTTAGCAAAGAAAATGATCTCTCACTTGTACAATTTGAAATCGGTAATGTCATGAACATTCTAAGTGCAGTCTCAGTGTTCGAAAATGTGGCTTCAAAGTTTGCACCATCTGGGGAATGGTTGCATGCTCCCCCATCATTGAGGAGAATTGCAAAAACTCATCTGCAAACTGGTCATCAAGGTCATTGTTATAGTATTCCTGCAAAGCTTTTGCCCCTTCAAAAAATTCAGATCTTGATTTTTTTCGTACAAAATTCAAATTTTCTCATTATATTTTCATAAGCACTTCTTCTGCTTGAAAACTGAGTGACTAAAGCATCACAAAGCACATAATGAACCTGAGTTCTAAATATATCCCTTGCACTGAGTTCTATATCACTGTTACATTCATCTAGGTGTTTATTCTTGGGCACTTTTTTTCTTCGGGAATCATGACCATGGTATTGCACATTTTCAGACACTAATGTTTTAGCTTCCTCTTCATAGACTTCAAAAATTTCCCTCACGAACTGAATAAGTTCAATTAACGACTGGAAAATTTTAGGTACTTCAGAAATATTTCCTTTTGGATTCTGGCAAGTTTGATTTGCACAGTTTAATCTCTGAAGTATTGTGTCCCAAACTACTGTGCTGATCGATATTTCCATTGTTCGCATTTTCTTCAGAAGTGATTTTGCTTCATCTCTTGTCTGTGGAGAATCATCTACATTTTCTGACAGAAATACTAAAACTTTCTGTATTTCACGATAATTTTTCCTCACTGATCGTGTAGCTGCAGCATCTGCACACCATCTGGTAACTGACAGACTCTTCAGTGTGAGTGATGAATTTCCATGTGCTTCCTGGACTTTCTCCTGAAGCGTCTTCCAACGGTGAGTTGATGCAGAAAAAAAAGTATAAAGTTTTTGCAAAAATGTGAAAAAAGAAAGAACTTTACCACAACTATCTATGCTATTCACACCAACTAAATTTAAAGTGTGAGCAGAACATGGCACATATTCCGCTAGTGGATTGATTTCCCTAATGCGTGTTTGAACACCAGAATACTTCCCAGACATGTTGCTGGAATTGTCATAGCTTAGGCTTCTGACATTCATAATATCCAGGCCAGCCTCCTGTAGAAAAGATATCATGGTATTTGTAATGTTTTCTGCAGTATGTCCATGGAATGGAATAAATGTGAAAACCCGTTCTTTTGCTTCACAATCTTTGTTGACATACCTTATGATAAAAGCCAGTTGATCTATGTGTGTAATGTCTGGAGTAGAGTCAACTATGACAGAAAAATATTTTGACATTGTTATTTCATCAGTGATGGCATTAAAAACACGTACAGCCATTAATTCAACAAATTCATCCACACATGCTGAAGATAAGTAACTGGTGTTACCACTTCCTGGATTCCCACATTTTTCCAAGTGTTGAGCTAAGAATGGATCAAATTCTGCAATTAATTCTAAGCAGCCCAGGAAATTTCCATTCTGAACTGATCCAATTGTTTCATCATCACCATACATTGGCAACCCACGAACTGAGAGATACTTAACTGTTGCAACAACTCTATGCAAAACATCTTGCCAGTACTTGGATTCATTCCGATACTGCATAACTATCTGACAGTCAATGCGTGCAGAAGCATTCATGCGTAATGAATAGTCACACACTGCTTACCTGTGTATGTGTGAATTTTCATGCTCTGTAAGACGTTCACTTGTATGCTTTTAGTCAGAAAAACCTGTGGATCCTAATGCTGTAGTTCTCCCAGCATACAATTTGCATATCCAGCAGAATAGTAAACAAGTTGATGGGGATAAAAGAAGCCAGTCGCGTTTTACCTTCTCATTATTTTATTTTTATTCTGAAAAAATTACCTTCTGTTAGGAAACGTTTTTTACCACAGATATCCTTCCCTGTGAATGCCAGCAACTTCAAATCTTGGACTGGTGGATTGCTCAAAAAGCATTCGCGCATTTCTTCTGTAATTTCTCCCCATAAGGCAGGATCCACTGCATTCAATGTGGAACTTGTGCTCTCTTCGTTAGATGAATTCAAAAGATTTCCCAAATTAGGAGCATCTGTGATGTTAGATGATTCTGAAGTCAGATTACTGGCTTCCAAAGACAAATTACACTCAAGAGACTCACCAGTAGTAAAATTCAACAACTAACTAAATTTGATTATACATAAAATTAACATATATTCAACATTCCATCAGACTACAAGAAACACAACGCAAAATACAACCAAGCAAGGAGGTTTTTTGCCACCAAGCCATCGCGTTCGCGGTTACAGTTACAACGACAAGCCGTGTGCAGGAAGTTGAAGGATCAGTTGAGTTTAGGTGCGTTCGGAGAAGCAAGAAAAGGTCACGTGAATCAATGGAAGCGATCCTCCTCCTCAATAGCCACCTTAAATTAAACCACTGAAACTTATTAATGGCCACGTGTTTACGTGAAACTCGAACTCACTGCGTGTAAGTACCACATTTATAAACACGACTCATGAGCATGCAAAAGTAAAAAAAAAATGTTTTTAAATATACACACACAAAATTCCCATTAACTAAGTACACATTTAATTCAAATTTGGGGGCCCCTCAAAATCGGGGGCCCTGGGCACGTGCCCCGTGTGCCCTCCCGTAAATCAGGGCCTGGATGTAAGGTCAGGTGATGCGTAACATCACAGCCTCTCCTTGACAAATGTCAACCCCGCCTTCTCGTGGTGCATCCTGTTCCCACTAAAGGGGCTCTGACGACCGCCCATAGCGGTATAACTATACCATCGGGATTAGAGGAAATTCTATCCCACACTCACCAACCCGCTTGGCCAGCGTGGTGAGTTATGGCCAAACCCCTCCAAAATGATTCCACAACTTAAATCTTGGCCCTCAGTCTCCGGCAGCTGGAATGTACCTGGCCAAGGCAGCGGCCAATGCTACATGAAGGCAGAGGGTGCTAAGAATCCCCGGAGGACCGGACTAGGCTGCCATCTGATGCTGACCTTGGCTACTTACAATGGACGCTCCCTATCTTCTGATTCAAGGCTTCTTGAATTGGAAGAGGAACTACAAAGGATCAAGTGGGACATCGTGGGGCTAAGTGAGGTAAGGAGAAAAGGAGAAGATCTCATCGAACTGAAAAGTGGACATCTCTTCTACTATCGTGGGACAGATACTGGCAGAACTAGTGGTGTTGGATTTATAATAAACAAGAAACTGAAGGATAAAGTTGTAGAAGTTGAAAGTTCCTCTGACAGAGCTGCACGACTTGTTATCCAACTCTCGAAAAGATACCAGGCTCAGATTATTCAAACTTATGCACCCACCACAAGTCATCCTGAAGAAGAAATTGAAGAATTTTATGAGGAAATTTGTCATCTAAATAATAAAGGTAAGCAGCACTTGAAAATAATTATGGGAGATTTCAATGCAAAAATAGGGCAACGGCAACAGAATGAAACTTCAGTAGGTAAATTCGGTCATGGCAACAGAAACCAGCGTGGAAATACTCTCGTTGAGTTTGCAGAGGCAGAAGGGTTTTTCATCTTGAACTCCTTCTTCAAGAAAAAGCCACACAGGAAATGGACATGGAGACATCCAAATGGGACGACAAGTGAAATTGATTTTATTATGTGTAACAAAAAATTCGTCATAGAAGACTGCAGTGTGCTAAACAAGTTCAACACAGGTAGTGACCATAGATTGGTGAGATGTAAGATGCACCTCAACACTAAACTTGAACGTGGCAAGCTCATAAGACAAACAAAATCTATTGACATAACCAACCTTAAAAAACACCATAATACCTTCAAGTTAGAACTGAAGAACAGGTTCTCTGCTTTAGAAGGCCTAACATCGGAAGAAGTGGACATCTCTGAAGTTAACAGAAAAGTAACCAAAGCTCTTATGGAAACAGCAACAAAATTAGGTGGGTCTAAGAACAAGTTGCATGTGAACAAATTATCAGGAAAAACCAAAATGTTGATGCAAAAAAGAAGAGAGATGAGGACAACTAAAGAAGATGTGACTTCCAAAGTGGAATATATAGAGCTATGCAAGACAGTAAGAAAAAGTATCACTGAAGACGTAAGGAAATTCAACTGTGAACTAGTGAGGAAAGCAATTGAAAACAACCAAAGCCTAAAGATAGCAAAGGGACATCTCAGTAAGGGAAGAAAACAGATTATGGCACTGAGAAAAGAAGATGGTTCTGTAACAAGAAATAGAGGCGAAATTTTGACAAGAGTGAAAGATTTCTACTCCAAATTATATGAAAGGGATGATATATGCACTCCAGACATCATGAAAGATACCAGTACCAGAGTTCCTCCAGTCCTTCCAGCAGAAGTTGCACATGCAATCAAGAACATGAAGCGAGGAAAAGCTCCAGGAGAAGATGGAATTACTGTAGACATCATACAAGAAGCAAGTGGAGAAATCGAAACAGTACTCGCCCAAATTTTCACTCGATGCCTTAATGAAGGAAAGATTCCTGAGGATTGGAACACCGCTACAATGATCCTGCTACATAAGAAAGGTGACATTGAGGATCTCGGAAACTACAGACCTATCAGCCTCCTATCAGTAGTTTATAAAATCTTCACTAAAGTTCTTTCACACCGCTTGAAGGTAACACTGGACATGGCTCAACCGAGAGAACAAGCTGGATTCAGGAGTGGCTACAGCACAATAGATCATATCCACGTGCTGAGAGAACTAATTGAAAGAGCGAGGGAATATGAACTTCCATTGTGCATGGCTTTTATCGATTATGAAAAAGCCTTTGATTCGGTGAAACCATCAGCAGTTACAATGGCTCTGAAAACCTGCGGTATTGAAGATGCATACATTAATATTATTAATAACATCTATGAAAATGCAAGTGCAAAGATTAGGCTGTTTGAAAATACAACACACGTAAAAATTGGAAAGGGAGTGAGACAAGGTGACACCATATCTCCGAAGCTCTTTAATGCCACATTGGAGGGTGTTTTTCAGTCGCTGAGCTGGGAAAACAAGGGGATAAAGATTAATGGAGATTATCTAACCCACCTTCGTTTTGCTGATGACGTAGTCATTTTTGCAACTACCCCATCAGAGCTGCAGAGTATGATCCAGGAACTTGCTGACAAGAGTAAAGAAGTGGGATTAAAAATGAACTTCCAGAAGACAAAAGTGATGTTCAATGCTTTTACAAGAAATGAAGATTTATCGATTGATGGAGAAAAGCTGGAGATAACAGACACGTACGTTTATCTTGGACAGCAGATATCAAGTGAGGGTCACATTGATGAAGAAATTAATCGGCGTACAAAACTTGCCTGGAGAGCTTTTGGAAGAAACAGCATAATTTTCAAGAGCAATATGCCATTATGTCTTAAAAGAAAAGTGTTTGATCAATGCATCCTTCCAGTGCTTACGTATGGTGCAGAGACGTGGACCTTAACTAAAAGAGACATACAAAGGCTGCAGACTACTCAAAGAAGCATGGAGAGGTGCATGCTTGGTGTAACCAGGAGAGATAAGAAGAGGAACTCGTGGATCCGAAAAATGACAAGAGTGGAAGACATCATGATCAGAGTTAAATCCCTGAAATGGCAATGGGCTGGACATACTGCCAGAAGGACAGATCATCGATGGACAGCCGAAATTTTAGATTGGATTCCAAGGGACAGGAAAAGACCCAGAAGAAGACCACATGGAAGATGGGTGGATGAAATTCGAAAGTATGCAGGGGTGACATGGAGGAGACTGGCACAAGACAGACCGTTGTGGAGGAAACTTGGGGAGACCTTCGTCCAGCAGTGGATTGATAATGGTTGACAATGATGATGATGATATATATATATATATATATATATATATATATATATACTATAAAGATACCTAAGCAAAAAAATACATATATAATTTTGACTCACACCTAGTACAACATAGAAAAGGTTATGTATCTACCTGCGTGAGTAAAAGGAGAAAAGAAAAAAAGAAAATAAAACAACTGAATGTAGAAGGTGTCGAGAATACTGAGCCTTGGCTTTATCAAGGACCAGCAAAAACTCTGCATTTTCTCACTTCCACAAAGACCTAGTTGGAAATGGGTTTCTGCAAGGCCATAGATGCAAGTAACATTCCCACCTAAAATAGTTTAAAAAATATATATATAAGTCATGTCCTCCGTAGAGTAGCATGACCTAGCACTAGTTAACAATTTCGCTTGCATCCATTAACCTTCATGGCCCGACCCATGCTCTTCATCTGTTACTATTAAACAGAGAGAAGAAGATTAAAGAGAACTCAAGCTGTGAGAGTGACATAATAAATAGAAATGATTTTCAGCTATAACGAAATTCCAAGTTCGTTTGAGAGAGAATTTAAACCTGAAAAACAAATTTTACATTGCAATTAAAAAGGAAATGTTAATTTATAACGAACAGATTTTTTGAAAGAAAACTTGAGTCTAAAACCCCCTACTCTACAACTTATGACAGCACGAAAACGAGAATAAGTTAAAGATAATAATTAACTAAAGAAAACTTTGTGAAAGTTATATACCTTAAACAGTTAGTTGCAATATGTACAAAGTATTTCAGCAGTGCTTTAAGTGCATAATTAATTAGTTATTAAGAACTTAACTACTTTGAAAAAACAGCGCATAGACAGCGCATAGAAAAGTGAACAAGCTTAGCCATCTTCTGTTCCTAGGTACCACAAAAGACGCTCAAAGTTACAAAGAAAAGTAAGAGTTAAAACCCGCATAAATGTTAACAGACAAACCAATGCTTAAAAGCTGAAAAGCTAAAAAACGACAGAGAAAGGTACATGAAGTACAAACATTGAACTTATAAAACCTAGAACCCAAAAACAAGGAAGAGAGCTTACCTCTTGAGTTACAAAAACTTTTCTCCTCACAAGAGGAGAACATGGCTGACCTCTTCCGCCACTCCCTAGACGCTGGGGGGCAGTGAGGGTGGGGCTGATGGCCTCCTCATACAGCAAGAAACCAACGCGCGGAGATTTTAACCAGAGAAAAAAATATATAAACTTAAGACTGTGGATCTGTATGATCAGAATGAGCAGAATTAACTCTCCAGAATACATGAGAAATATTATAAAATACACGAGCAGTTTATTTAATAATCTTTGCATGTATTAAATCACCTTAGTGAGCTTCTATAGATTAATCAGAATCTTATTAATTTTAATGTTGGTTTTACTATTTTTAGTATAGCTATCCTAGTGATGAATAACTGGTTTTCTTTTTTATTTGTTTTTATTTTCTTTTATAAACAGATTTTTAAGCTTTTTTTGTGATTTTGTTTATATTATTTAATTTTTTTTGTTTTAATAGGACCGTCATATCCATAGCACTAAGGTTCCTTTAGGTAGTTAATAGGCATCCTCTAGCCAACTTCCTTACGGCTTTGATTGGTCAGAATCATATTATTAACTGTGTAGAAAATTAAAGCAGATCTGCCAACCTTACTCTATTATTCAGAATAATTTTTCTTAAAGTTCTTTTGATGAAAGAAGAAGGAATTTCGTTCTCTAGAAAACTTTCTAATAGTATATTAATGTGGTAATTGAAGTCCAAATTCGCCGCAACAATTTGGACTTCAATTACCACATTAATATACTATTAGAAAGTTTTCTAGAGAACGAAATTCCTTCTTCTTTCATCAAAAGAACTTTAAGAAAAATTATTCTGAATAATAGAGTAAGGTTGGCAGATCTGCTTTAATTTTCTACACAGTTAATAATATGATTCTGACCAATCAAAGCCGTAAGGAAGTTGGCTAGAGGATGCCTATTAACTACCTAAAGGAACCTTAGTGCTATGGATATGACGGTCCTATTAAAACAAAAAAAATTAAATAATATAAACAAAATCACAAAAAGCTTAAAAATCTGTTTATAAAAGAAAATAAAAACAAATAAAAAGAAAACCAGTTATTCATCACTAGGATAGCTATACTAAAAATAGTAAAACCAACATTAAAATTAATAAGATTCTGATTAATCTATAGAAGCTCACTAAGGTGATTTAATACATGCAAAGATTATTAAATAAACTGCTCGTGTATTTTATAATATTTCTCATGTATTCTGGAGAGTTAATTCTGCTCATTCTGATCATACAGATCCACAGTCTTAAGTTTATATATTTTTCTCTGGTTAAAATCTCCGCGCGTTGGTTTCTTGCTGTATGAGGAGGCCATCAGCCCCACCCTCACTGCCCCCAGCGTCTAGGGAGTGGCGGAAGAGGTCAGCCATGTTCTCCTCTTGTGAGGAGAAAAGTTTTTGTAACTCAAGAGGTAAGCTCTCTTCCTTGTTTTTGGGTTCTAGGTTTTATAAGTTCAATGTTTGTACTTCATGTACCTTTCCCTGTCGTTTTTTAGCTTTTCAGCTTTTAAGCATTGGTTTGTCTGTTAACATTTATGCGGGTTTTAACTCTTACTTTTCTTTGTAACTTTGAGCGTCTTTTGTGGTACCTAGGAACAGAAGATGGCTAAGCTTGTTCCTTTTCTATGCGCTGTCTATGCGCTGTTTTTTCAAAGTAGTTAAGTTCTTAATAACTAATTAATTATGCACTTAAAGCACTGCTGAAATACTTTGTACATATTGCAACTAACTGTTTAAGGTATATAACTTTCACAAAGTTTTCTTTAGTTAATTATTATCTTTAACTTATTCTCGTTTTCGTGCTGTCATAAGTTGTAGAGTAGGGGTTTTAGACTCAAGTTTTCTTTCAAAAATCTGTTCGTTATAAATTAACATTTCCTTTTTTAATTGCAATGTAAAATTTGTTTTTCAGGTTTAAATTCTCTCTCAAACGAACTTGGAATTTCGTTATAGCTGAAAATCATTTCTATTTATTATGTCACTCTCACAGCTTGAGTTCTCTTTAATCTTCTTCTCTCTGTTTAATAGTAACAGATGAAGAGCATGGGTCGGGCCATGAAGGTTAATGGATGCAAGCGAAATTGTTAACTAGTGCTAGGTCATGCTACTCTACGGAGGACATGACTTATATATATATTTTTTAAACTATTTTAGGTGGGAATGTTACTTGCATCTATGGCCTTGCAGAAACCCATTTCCAACTAGGTCTTTGTGGAAGTGAGAAAATGCAGAGTTTTTGCTGGTCCTTGATAAAGCCAAGGCTCAGTATTCTCGACACCTTCTACATTCAGTTGTTTTATTTTCTTTTTTTCTTTTCTCCTTTTACTCACGCAGGTAGATACATAACCTTTTCTATGTTGTACTAGGTGTGAGTCAAAATTATATATGTATTTTTTTGCTTAGGTATCTTTATAGTATGTGAATTCTGAATTTTCAAAACTGCTGCGTTGCGCGTTTTGATTTTCAGGTTATTTTGCACCCTTCGTTTTAAATTCTAAAATTTTTTCCTTAGTCTTCAGTTTTGCTCTTAAGTATATATATATATATATATATATATATATATATCATCATCATCATCATCGTGGATTGATAATGGTTGACAATGATGATGATGATATATATATATATATATATATATATATATATATATATATATATATATATATATATATATCATCATCATCATCATTGTCAACCATTATCAATCCACTGCTGGACGAAGGTCTCCCCAAGTTTCCTCCACAACGGTCTGTCTTGTGCCAGTCTCCTCCATGTCACCCCTGCATACTTTCGAATTTCATCCACCCATCTCCCATGTGGTCTTCTTCTGGGTCTTTTCCTGTCCCTTGGAATCCAATCTAAAATTTCGGCTGTCCATCGATGATCTGTCCTTCTGGCAGTATGTCCAGCCCATTGCCATTTCAGGGATTTAACTCTGATCATGATGTCTTCCACTCTTGTCATTTTTCGGATCCACGAGTTCCTCTTCTTATCTCTCCTGGTTACACCAAGTATGCACCTCTCCATGCTGCTTTGAGTTGTCTGCAGCCTTTGTATGTCTCTTTTAGTTAAGGTCCACGTCTCTGCACCATACGTAAGCACTGGAAGGATGCATTGATCAAACACTTTTCTTTTAAGACATAATGGCATATTGCTCTTGAAAATTATGCTGTTTCTTCCAAAAGCTCTCCAGGCAAGTTTTGTACGCCGATTAATTTCTTCATCAATGTGACCCTCACTTGATATCTGCTGTCCAAGATAAACGTACGTGTCTGTTATCTCCAGCTTTTCTCCATCAATCGATAAATCTTCATTTCTTGTAAAAGCATTGAACATCACTTTTGTCTTCTGAAAGTTCATTTTTAATCCCACTTCTTTACTCTTGTCAGCAAGTTCCTCAATCATACGCTGCAGCTCTGATGGGCTAGTTGCAAAAATGACTACGTCATCAGCAAAACGAAGGTGGGTTAGATAATCTCCATTAATCTTTATCCCCTTGTTTTCCCAGCTCAGTGACTGAAAAACACCCTCCAATGTGGCATTAAAGAGCTTCGGAGATATGGTGTCACCTTGTCTCACTCCCTTTCCAATTTTTATGTGTGTTGTATTTTCAAACAGCCTAATCTTTGCACTTGCATTTTCATAGATGTTATTAATAATATTAATGTATGCATCGTCAATACCGCAGGTTTTCAGAGCCATTGTAACTGCTGATGGTTTCACCGAATCAAAGGCTTTTTCATAATCGATAAAAGCCATGCACAATGGAGGTTCATATTCCCTCGCTCTTTCAATTAGTTCTCTCAGCACATGGATATGATCTATTGTGCTGTAGCCACTCCTGAATGTAGCTTGTTCTCTCGGTTGAGCCATGTCCAGTGTTACCTTCAAGCGGTGTGAAAGAACTTTAGTGAAGATTTTATAAACTACTGATAGGAGGCTGATAGGTCTGTAGTTTCCGAGATCCTCAATGTCACCTTTCTTATGTAGCAGGATCATTGTAGCGGTGTTCCAATCCTCAGGAATCTTCCCTTCATTAAGGCATCGAGTGAAAATTTGGGCGAGTACTGTTTCGATTTCTCCACTTGCTTCTTGTATGATGTCTACAGAAATTCCATCTTCTCCTGGAGCTTTTCCCCGCTTCATGTTCTTGATTGCATGTGCAACTTCTGCTGGAAGGACTGGAGGAACTCTGGTACTGGTATCTTTCATGATGTCTGGAGTGTACGTATCATCCCTTTCATATAATTTGGAGTAGAAATCTTTCACTCTTGTCAAAATTTCGCCTCTATTTCTTGTTACAGAACTATCTTCTTTTCTCAGTGCCATAATCTGTTTTCTTCCCTTACTGAGATGTCCCTTTGCTATCTTTAGGCTTTGGTTGTTTTCAATTGCTTTCCTCACTAGCTCACAGTTGAATTTTCTTACGTCTTCAGTGATACTTTTTCGTACTGTCTTGCATAGCTCTATATATTCCACTTTGGAAGTCACATCTTCTTTAGTTGTCCTCATCTCTCTTCTTTTTTGCATCAACATTTTCGTTTTTCCTGATAATTTATTTACATGCAACTTGTTCTTAGACCCAGCTAATTTCGTTGCTGTTTCCATAAGAGCTTTGGTTACTTTTCTGTTAACTTCAGAGATGTCCACTTCTTCCGATGTTAGGCCTTCTAAAGCAGAGAACCTGTTCTTCAGTTCCAACTTGAAGGTATTATGGTGTTTTTTAAGGTTGGTTATGTCAATAGATTTTGTTTGTCTTATGAGCTTGCCACGTTCAAGTTTAGTGTTGAAGTGCATCTTACATCTCACCAATCTATGGTCACTACCTGTGTTGAACTTGTTTAGCACACTGCAGTCTTCTATGACGAATTTTTTGTTACACATAATAAAATCAATTTCACTTGTCGTCCCATTTGGATGTCTCCATGTCCATTTCCTGTGTGGCTTTTTCTTGAAGAAGGAGTTCAAGATGAAAAACCCTTCTGCCTCTGCAAACTCAACGAGAGTATTTCCACGCTGGTTTCTGTTGCCGTGACCGAATTTACCTACTGAAGTTTCATTCTGTTGCCGTTGCCCTATTTTTGCATTGAAATCTCCCATAATTATTTTCAAGTGCTGCTTACCTTTATTATTTAGTTGACAAATTTCCTCATAAAATTCTTCAATTTCTTCTTCAGGATGACTTGTGGTGTGTGCATAAGTTTGAATAATCTGAGCCTGGTATCTTCTCGATAGTTGGATAACGAGTCGTGCAGCTCTGTCAGAGGAACTTTCAACTTCTACCACTTTATCCTTCAGTTTCTTGTTTATTATAAATCCAACACCACTAGTTCTGCCAGTATATATATATATATATTATTCCTCGGGATGTAAGGTCAGGTGATGCGTAACATCACAGCCTCTCCTTGACAAATGTCAACCCCGCCTTCTCGTGGTGCATCCTGTTCCCACTAAAGGGGCTCTGGCGACCGCAAATAGCGGTATAACTATACCATCGGGATCAGAGGAAATGCTATCCCACACTCACCAACCCGCTTGGCCAGCGTGGTGAGTTATGGCCAAACACCTCCAAAATGACTCTACAACTTAAATCTTGGCCCTCAGTCTCCGGCAGCTGGAATGTACCTGGCCAAGGCAGCGGCCAGTGCAACATGAAGGCAGAGGGTGCTAAGAATCCCCGGAGGACCGGACTAGGCTGCCATTTGATGCTGACCTTGGCTACCTACAACGGACGCTCCCTATCTTCTGATTCAAGGCTTCTTGAATTGGAAGAGGAACTACAAAGGATCAAGTGGGACATCGTCGGGCTGAGTGAGGTAAGGAGAAAAGGAGAAGATCTCATTGAACTGAAAAGTGGACATCTCTTCTATTATCGTGGGACAGATACTGGCAGAACTAGTGGTGTTGGATTTATAATAAACAAGAAACTGAAGGATAAAGTGGTAGAAGTTGAAAGTTCCTCTGACAGAGCTGCACGACTCGTTATCCAACTATCAAGAAGATACCAGGCTCAGATTATTCAAACTTATGCACCCACCACAAGTCATGCTGAAGAAGAAATTGAAGAATTTTATGAGGAAATTCGTCATCTAAATAATAAAGGTAAGCAGCACTTGAAGATAATTATGGGAGATTTCAATGCAAAAATAGGGCACCGGCAACAGAATGAAACTTCAGTAGGTAAATTCGGTCACGGCAACAGAAACCAGCGTGGAAATACTCTCGTTGAGTTTGCAGAGGCAGAAGGATTTTTCATCTTGAATTCCTTTTTCAAGAAAAAGCCACACAGGAAATGGACATGGAGACATCCAATTGGGACGACAAGTGAAATTGATTTTATTATGTGTAACAAAAATTCGTCATCGAAGACTGCAGTGTGCTAAACAAGTTCAACACAGGTAGTGACCATAGATTGGTGAGATGTAAGATGCACCTCAACACTAAACTGGAACGTGGCAAGCTCATAAGACAAACAAAATGTATTGACATAACCAACCTTAAAAAACACCATAATACTTTCAAGTTGGAACTGAAGAACAGATTCTCTGCTTTAGAAGGCCTAACATCGGAAGAAGTGGATATTTCAGAAGTTAACAGAAAAGTAACCAAAGCTCTTATGGAAACAGCAACAAAATTAGCTGGGTCTAAGAACAAGTTGCATGTGAACAAATTATCAGGAAAAACCAAAATGTTGATGCAAAAAAGAAGAGAGATGAGGACAACTAAAGAAGATGTGACTTCCAAAGTGGAATATATAGAGCTATGCAAGACAGCACGAAAAAGTATCACTGAAGACGTAAGGAAATTCAACTGTGAGCTAGTGAGGAAAGCAGTTGAAAACAACCAAAGCCTAAAGATAGCAAAGGGACATCTCAGTAAGGGAAGAAAACAGATTATGGCTCTGAGAAAAGAAGATGGTTCTATAACAAGAAATAGAGGCGAAATTTTGACAAGAGTGAAAGATTTCTACTCCAAATTATATGAAAGGGATGATACATGTACTCCAGACATCATGAAAGGTACCAGAGTTCTTCCAGTCCTCCCAGCAGAAGTTGCTCATGCAATCAAGAACATGAAGCGGGGGAAAGCTCCAGGAGAAGATGGAATTACTATAGACATCATACAAGAAGCAAGTGGAGAAATTGAAACAGTGCTCGCCCAAATTTTCACTCGATGCCTTAATGAAGGGAAGATTCCTGAGGATTGGAACAATGCTACAATGATCCTGCTACATAAAAAAGGTGACATTGAGGATCTCAGGAACTACAGACCTATCAGCCTCCTATCAGTGGTTTATAAAATCTTCACTAAAGTTCTTTCACACCGCTTGAAGGTAACACTGGACATGGCTCAACCGAGAGAACAAGCTGGATTCAGGAGTGGCTACAGCACAATAGATCATATCCACGTACTGAGAGAACTAATTGAAAGAGCGAGGGAATATGAACTTCCATTGTGCATGGCTTTTATCGATTATGAAAAAGCATTTGATTCGGTGAAACCATCAGCAGTTACCACGGCTCTGAAATCCTGCGGTATTGAAGATGCATACATTAATATTATTAATAACATCTATGAAAATGCAAGTGCAAAGATTCGGCTGTTTGAAAATACAACACACATAAAAATTGGAAAGGGAGTGAGACAAGGTGACACCATATCTCCGAAGCTCTTTAATGCCACATTGGAAAATGTTTTTCAATCACTGAACTGGGAAAACAAAGGGATAAAGATTAATGGAGATTATCTAACCCACCTTCGTTTTGCTGATGACGTAGTCATTTTTGCAACTACCCCATCAGAGCTGCAGAGTATGATCCAGGAACTTGCTGACAAGAGTAAAGAAGTGGGATTAAAAATGAACTTTCAGAAGACAAAAGTGATGTTCAATGCTTTTACAAGAAATGAAGATTTATCGATTGATGGAGAAAAACTGGAGATAACAGATACGTATGTTTATCTTGGACAGCAGATATCAAGTGAGGGTCACATTGATGAAGAAATTAATCGGCGTACAAAACTTGCCTGGAGAGCTTTTGGAAGAAACAGCATAATTTTCAAGAGCAATATGCCATTATGTCTTAAAAGAAAAGTGTTTGATCAATGCATCCTTCCAGTGCTTACGTATTATGCAGAGACGTGGACCTTAACTAAAAGAGACATACAAAGGCTGCAGACAACTCAAAGCAGCATGGAGAGGTGCATACTTGGTATAACCAGGAGAGATAAGAAGAGGAACTCGTGGATCCGAAAAATGACGAGAGTGGAAGACATCATGATCAGAGTTAAATCCCTGAAATGGCAATGGGCTGGACATACTGCCAGAAGGACAGACCATAGATGGACAGCCGAAATTTTAGATTGGATTCCAAGGGACAGGAAAAGACCCAGAAGAAGACCACATGGGAGATGGGTGGATGAAATTCGTAAATATGCGGGAGTGACATGGAGGAGACTGGCACAAGACAGACCGTTGTGGAGGAAACTTGGGGAGACCTTCGTCCAGCAGTGGATTGATAATGGTTGACGATGATGATGATGATGATATTATTTCTCCAGAAGATGAATATGAAACAAGTGTTCACTATTACCATAATGGGAAGCAGCACAGTAGTAGGCATGTAAAAAATTATTTCTTTTAAAGTAGCCCCGAGCATGAAAATTGCGATGGCAGAAAAGAATTGAACTTTTCCCACATTAGAATATGCAAAAATAGTTAATCTCTCAGCATTTATTAACTACCGTAAGCACCATATTATAAAAGCCACAATATTGTCTAGCATTTCTTTAGGAATGAATAAGAATTTTTATTTTAGTCAATGTGCTTACACCAAATCAATAATGTGAATCCCATATTTATCGAATCTGCTTTCCTTTCTAGATTTGAATAATTAGTTTACTGACACAAAAATTTACATGATGCAGGCACAAGTTCTGGATGCCTGATACCTATTGACATATATGTATACAACATATGCTCTATTTTTTATAAACAGCTATTTTTTTCTCAATCTCAGGAACTCCCCAGATGACTTCCAAAAAGGAGGAATCCCACCTTTTGGTAGAACTCTTTCACCCCAACAATATCGTTGCTAAAATGATATTATTGGGGTAAAATATGAATTGCTAAAATGATATTTTCACCAACAATATTTGTGCTTTGATTGCATGTGACGCGCTTGTGGTGCCGCTTCCACAGCAGTAAGCACTTGCGGAATAGGTTACTTGCTTTCTAACGGAAATAACACAGAATTGTGGGACTATTATTGAGCAGTTAATGAAGAAACCATTTAGTTTGCTAACTTTTAGCGATAAATTAAAAATTATAAACACTGGCAGACCAAAACCATTACCCACTTTGTGTTCTCACGTAAAAGGAACTAATTCTTTTCCGGTGGCGCAGTAGTCTAAGCGATGGCTTCTTTTTTTTTTTTTTTGTTTTTTGTTTGAAGGTTTAACGACCACCATAAGCAACTCAATGGGCTATAAGCAGTCGCCCGTCCCTAATTCAGGGTCACTGGTTCCAGGGAAGGAGAGAGCCAGTGCCGTAAGACAAACACAACATCCATGCCTGACCGGGATTCCAACCCGGACCCCGTTCGGACGAATGATCAGAGGCCATCGCTTAGACCACTGCGCCACCGGGGCGGCAGCGATGGCTTCTGATCATTCGTCCGAGATGGGTCCTGGTCTGAATCCCGTGAGGCATGGATGTTGTACTTGTCTTACGGCGCTGTCTCTCACCCTTCACTGGAACCAGTAGTCCTAAATAAGGGACCAGCGTCTTCTTATAGCCCACTGAGTTGCTCACGATTGTTGTAAACCTCCAATAATTAAAAAAGCTGCCCGGTGGCGCAGTGGTCTGAGGCGCTATCCTCTGACCATTCGTCCGTAACGGGTCCGGGTTCGAACCCCGGTCAGGCATGGATGTTGTGCTTGTCTTACGGCACTGGCTCTCTCTCTTCCCTGGAACCAGTGACCCTAAATTAGTGACGGGCGACTGCTTATAGCCCATTGAGTTGCTCACGGTGGTCGTTAAACCTCCAATAAAAAAAAAACACACCTGCCTTTACGATTCATTTTCGTGGATGTGCCGTTGCAGTCAATTACGCAAATTATTTTGATGGCCATGACTACTTTTCAGTAAAGAAAAAAATTGTATGGAATACGAAAGGATTTGATGAATTAAATAACATTCACAGAAGCAGTGTTAGCCACATAGTAGCTGCCAAAGATTTGGCGCAATTTGTGAAAAGTAGAATTGAGTCTGGTATTAGCGAACAGTTTAGGCTGGACATTCAAAGACACAATGAAACTAAAGAAAAGCAGGCTGATAATTATTAGTCACTTTATAGATGTAGCTTGTTTTCTGGAAAGACAGGAGTTGGGTTTCCGTTGCCAAAATGAAGCAGAAGAATTGATGAATCGTGGAAATTATACTGAACTTGTCAGCAGGACCGGATTGAACTTTTACGGGGCCCTGGGCGAAATTTCATATATACAGGGCCTTTGGAAATGAATCTCATAGTTTAATGAAATCATTGTATGAAAAATGAAAATAGACAAAAATTATCATAAAGGAAAATGATTATCTCAAATTATTGTGAGCTCAAGAAAAAGACCATCATATGGATTGAAAATTCAGAGAGAGAGTGTGTGTGTGTAAACAGTTTATGATAATTTTCGTGTATTTTCATTTTTTAGAGACAGACAGGCAGACAGGTAGAGTGTGAGAGAGGGAGACAGACAGATTGACAGAGAGAGACAGACAGACACCGAGTGGGAGAGAGACAGGCAGACATTGAGTGGGAGAGAGAGAGTGACAGACAGACATTGAGTGGGAGAGAGAGACAGACAGACATTGAGTGGGAGAGAGACAGGCAGACATTGAATGAGAGAGACAGACATTGAATGAGAGAGACAGACATTGAGTGAGAGAGAGGCATATACACTGAGTGAGAGACAGACAAACATTGAGTGAGAGAGAGGAAGAGAATAAAAAGTACTGAAATCTACGACTTTCTTTCTGGAGAGAGGAGGAAGTTTAGGTTGCTTTATTATCTTAATGAAAACTTTCCTACGAAATGATAAAAAAGATATCTTTAACTAATCTGCGTAGCGAATATTTTTCCATAGCAAACATTTTTGCGTATTGGATAATAACGATCACTCTTAAATAAATTCGTATGCATATATTTTTTTCCGGTACATGTTTTAGTGATTGATTTTTGATGAAAAGTGGAATAACTGGTAAATTAATGACGTTTTTCACCTCTTATACGCGCTCATGTATAAAAATTGCTTTATTTATTTATTTTCTTATTTCCAACACAGTTTTTAAAGTCACTGAACGATTGGCCTCCATATATAGCCCAGATAAAACTTTGATATTGTTCTTTTTATTTTTTTAAATTTCAGTGCGAGGTTTACACACAAATTGAGTATATAATAGGGAGTCACACAATGTGATGAAATTTAATTTCTTATTTCATGAATATGAAAAGTTTAAGGTTTAAAGAAGTTAGGAAGGGGGGGGGGTTATAAACTGAAAAATAACCCATTACAACAAGTTAGTAAAATCATGCAATGCATTGATTATGATACGCTTTCCAACATACCAGAAATCGCGCGCATACAAACTCTTCTCCCAACCCTGACTATGCCGCCCCGGTGGCGCAGTGGTCTAATGCGCTGGCCTATGATCATTCGTCCGTAAGGGGTCTGGGTTCGAATCCCGGTCAGGCATGGATGTTGTGTTTGTCTTATGGCACTGGCTCTCTCCCTTCCCTGAAACCAGTGACCCTAAATTAGGAACGGGCGACTGCTTATAGCCCATTGAGTTGCTCACGGTGGTCGTTAAACCTACAATAAAAAAAAATGACTATTGATTCGTTCAGTATACCTTCGGAACAACATGCTAAAGTTTTGTCGCAATAGAAGCATTTTTACTCAAGTTATGATGATAATGGCTGTGAAATAAATCTCGCTCATGTGCCATGACCTTTGATCCCATTTCGATGATATTAAAAATAATTGGTTCAGTATACCTCTGGACCAACATACTAAAGTTTTGTCGCGATAGAAGCATTTTTACTCAAGTTTTGAGGATAATGGCTGTGAAATAAATCTAACTCCTGTGCCCTGACCTTTGATCCCATTTCAATGACATTCAGCATAACGTGTTCAGTTTATTTCCAGTACAACATGATAAACTTTTGTCGCAATCGAAGCATTTTTACGTAATAGGGGCGATGGAATGGATCCCGCGCTTATGTTCTGACCTTTGACCTCATTTCCCTTATTTTCCATAGGGCTCGTCCTCAGGTTGTCCCCTACCACATACTAAAATTTAATTGAAATTGGATAATTTTTACGCGAGTTATCGGGTGGATAGACAGACGGACAAAGCTCGAGCATATACGCTTCTTCAACTTACGGTTGGAAAACGTAAAAATATATTTTCGAGGGCCTTGCGCCCCAAAACAAACAAAAAATAACAATAAATATAGAGAATTCTAGCAAAAACAATTTTGTTTTTGTTTTGTAAAGTGCGGGGCCCCGTGAAGCCCGGGGTGGCCGCCCCGGTGGCGCAGTGGTCTAAGCGATGGCCTCTGATCATTCGTCCGAAAGGGGTCCGGGTTCGAATCCCGGTGAGGCATGGATGTTGTGTTTGTCTTACGGCACTGGCTCTCTCCCTTCCCTGGAACCAGTGACCCTAAATTAGGGACGGGCGACTGCTTATAGCCCATTGAGTTGCTCACGGTGGTCGTTAAACCTCCAACAAAAAAAAAAAAAAGCCCGGGGTGACCGCCCCGGTTACCCCTATGGTCCAGCCGGCCCTGCTTGTCAGTTCGATACCAAAGTATGACCTACAGTCACAGAACTTATTGTCGCCCCGGTGGCGCAGTGGTCTAAGCGATGGCCTCTGATCATTCGTCCGAAAGGGGTCCGGGTTCGAATCCCGGTGAGGCATGGATGTTGTGTATGTCTTATGGCACTGGCTCTCTCCCTTCCCTGGAACCAGTGACCCTACATTAGGGACGGGCGACTGCTTATAGCCCATTGAGTTGCTCACGGTAATCGTTAAAATTGCAATTAAAAAAAAAAAAAAAAAAAGCAGAACTTATTTGTTGGGGATACAAGGAGCCCACGGTTAAATTATTTAAATTTTCTGTAAAATAGAAGAACCGAAAAAAAACTGAATTAAATAGAATAGCTGGAAGCATCGCAAATTCACAATCATCTAATTCTACACTTTATCACATTCAAAAAAGAATATGGTACGACGGTTTTTAAGAGCAACATACGCGGAGCCAAAAGATACATTACCTTACGCTTGCCCAACAGGATCGGCACTGCATGATCGACAGTGCTCTCTCTACCTAGCGTACTGCCTCCTATCTTGGAGTTCGGACATGTGCGTGTGCGCACAACAGTTCCATACAAGGATGTTTGTAATTTTTTCATGAACTAGGGGATGGCTACTGACATTAAGCTTAAGGATTATATAATGTACGAGTATAAAGAAAGAATTAAAGAAAAAAGACTTTACATTGAATGTTATCGATAATATCGAGTATCAATAGGGGTTGTGCCAAGGAGGTTATATTACTGGAGGCACCACTCCTATCCACGCAGCATTGGCCGCCATAAGTCAGCGTCCGTGCTGCAAATGACGTCATGAGCAGGCACGAGCCGCACGACGCAGCCGCAGAAAAGAAGCTGCTTTTGAAACCAGTGGAACAAAAGCTTCTAACCTTATAAACAGATAAAATGAGTAATTCAATAATCTTTATCAATGATACAAGAGCTTACTGTTTTATCAACGGTATAATTTTGTTCGTTCTTGCCTTCTTGTGACGTCACACCACAGATTAGCTGTGACCTATGGAGGCTGAGCCAGTGGTGTCTCCAGCAAGGAGGTTATATTACTGGAAACACCACTCCTATCCACGCAGCATTGGCCGCCATAAGTCACCGTTTGTGCTGCAAATGACGTCATGACCAGTCACGACACAGCCGCAGAAGAGAATTTGCCTGGAAACTAATGGAATAAAAGCTTTTAAGCGTATAAACAAATAAAATGAGTAATTCAATAATCTTTATCAATGATACACAAGCTTACTGTTTCATCAACGGTATAATTTAGTTAATTTTGCCTGCTTGTTACGTCACACCACAGATTAACTGTGACCTATGGCGGCAGAGCCAGTGGTGTCTCCAGTAACATAACCTCCTTGGTCTCCAGTAATATAACCTCCTTGGTTGCTGCAGTTCCGCACTGCCTATACAGGAGCCGCGCCTGTCAAGGAGGTTAGAATAGTACTTCTGGAGATGCCCTCAGTCTCTTACCCGTGAAGCCTCAAGGTGTGGGGATTTGGCGTTGTTTACATGATACCCATGTAATTTCAGCTGTGTGTATTTTGGAATTGCTGGCTTTTGGTTGCAAAAACTGTGCTAATATCAAACCGGAATGAATTATTCCTCTTACACGAGTGAAGTTTTCAATTTTAACATTATGTTTTGTTTAGAATTTTCGCTAACTTTCGTGTATTTCAATTTAAGAAAAACATGGGAAGGAGCTTCAAAGTAATTAAGAATTTTATAAACTCAGCAGTTTCTAACCCATCGGTAGCAAGTTACGATGCGAAATTAAAAACATTTGCGACAAAAGAAGGCGATTCGGCCAACACAAAATACATTGCAATACCCTTGAAAACCATCAACTTCCCCACACTTTGATGGCCGTCGCTCGCGGCTATAGGATCCACGAAAGTGTACTGCTCCATTCACAAGGGCATCTCTAGATATCTCTTATTCTAACCTCCTTGATTGTTGCAAGTCTGATTGCGTCTCCTCTCAGCGTCGAGAGAGGGCGCCATAATGCAGGCACTGATGTGAAGAATTATGAAAAGTCTGTGAGCTATCATCGGCGAGTGTTGTTCGCAGTAAGATCTTGCATGTTATTGTGGTGTGTGAGTGTGGTATAAATAAATGCCCCCTTTAAAATTTTTCTGCCTCTTCGATAATCATGTTGTTATTGTTTTTTATCATAGCCACGCTATAACATCATCCATTGATTTCAAATCCCTACTTCCTGCTAGCTTTTCATTGATGCACTCAATTGCATAGTGAAATGTCTCCGGAAAGTTTTCGATAACTCCATACTTGTAACACGAGGAAAATCCTAGGAACAAATGACATCAAACAGCACGATGACATCCCCTGGGTTATTGCAGCCCTTAGCGTCACCAATTCGCTATCGTCGTCGTGATTAACTGAAATCACTCGATCGTTCTAGCGATGCACAGAATGCCTATATGCATTCCAGTGGCAGGTGATACCTATTGGCAACCTCAGTGAACTATAGGGGACGCGGCGCAAAAGCAAACAAACTTCTTTTAGTACGGATAACATCGCACGTGGTCCCGTGAAGTCGTACGTAGGAATGGCAGATTTACACTCCCAGTCCTTATGATAATGAAATTTGTGGGGAATTCTTAATTGCATATGTAATTACATGTGCAATTAAGAAGGAAGATAGCAAATGAATCCACATAGTTTGGCATTGCATTCAATTCAATCCACCGCAATAACGTCACCGCCTAATTCGATCAACGGTGTTTTTTTTTTATTGGAGGTTTAACAACCACCGTGAGCAAATCAATGGGCTATAGGCAGTCACCCGTCCCTAATTTAGGGTCACTGGTTCCAGGGAAGGGAGAGAGCCAGTGCCGTAAGACAAACACAACATCCATGCCTCACCGAAATTCGAACCCGGACCCCGTTCGGACGAATGATCAGAGGTCATCGCTTAGACCACTGCGCCACCGGGGTGGCCAACGGTGTTTTAGACAAAATAATTGTAACATTTCTGTAGTCTTTTGAGTGCTCTTGTAAAGCAAGCAGAAGTGGAACGCGTAAGCAAAAAAAAAATAAAGAGTGGATAGGTTGGCGCAGTGGTCTAAACGATTGCCTCTGATCATTTGTCAGAAATGGGTCCGGTTTCGAATCCTGGTGAGGCATGGATGTTGTGTTTGTCTTACGGCACTAGCTCTCTCCCTTCCCTGGAACCAGTGACCCTAAATTAGGGACGGGCGACTGCTTATAGCCCACTGAGTTGCTCACGGTGGTCGTTAAACTTCCAATAAAAAAATGTCTAGATCTATTTTCTGTAGCGTATCACTACAACATTTATCGCACTCCTGCCAACAACGTTACTGCTTTCTCTTGTACTCTTCCACCCGTCATTTCGGTGCAGCAGCGAATCTGCCTTTTAACGGAGCAACGCATGGCATCGTGCGGTAGCGTTCGTTAGGCCCACTGCGGCGTTTCTTAATACCATCGCACTTACAGGTAAATATTACGAAAAAAATCTTTGAAACACATTTAAAATATGAAATTTCTGCACCATTTGCCATTATTTTGCATACTCTAAAATCTGTACGTCGCGCTTTTTGCAGGTACTAATATTTTTCCGACGAAATAATTTAGAACGCTTATATACACATTTACCGACATTTCGTTTCACTTGACGATTTCCAGGATCCATTTTCAACACTGTCAACAATAACGAATTTGTAATTTTTGAAAAGATTTTCTTACTGAAGTCTCATAGCCATTAATTAACTTTTTTTTTTTTTTTTTGGTTGGAGGTTTTAACGACCACCGTGAGCAACTCAATGGGCTATAAGCAGTCGCCCGTCCCTAATTTAGGGTCACTGGTTCCAGGGAAGGGAGAGAGCCAGTGCCGTAAGACAAACACAACATCCATGCCTGACCGGGATTCGAACCCGGACCCCTTACGGACGAATGATCAGAGGCCAGTGCCTTAGACCACTGCGCCACCGGGGTGGCACAAACATTTATTCTAACATGTGAAAAAAACATAGCTGGAACCTTGGGGACGCCCTGGTTCCAGGGAAGGGAGAGAGCCAGTGCCGTAAGACAAACACAACATCCATGCCTGACCGGGATTCGAACCCGGACCCCTTACGGACGAATGGTCAGAGGCCAGCGCCTTAGACCACTGCGCCACCGGGGTGGCACAAACATTTATTCTAACATGTGAAAAAAACATAGCTGGAACCTTGGGGACGACACTGCGGGACGCAACAATATGAATTGTTCTTTTTCACGAAATTCTCCATTATACTATTCTTTAATTCTAGAATGAATGCAAAAACACATCCCAAAACAAGCCAACCGAACCTAAGCAACGATCTAACAACAGCCAAGAATGTTACCCGTATTATAGTAATTCTTCCTTTCGCCGCTAGAGGAAGAGTGGACCGCGGAGATTGTCAATTTTGAAAAATTGTAATTGCGTATCAAGGAGGTTAGAATAATATTTCTGGAGATGCCTTTTTTGGTGGAGCAGTACCATTTTGCTTGAAGCCTATAACCGCGAGCGACGGCCGTCAAAGTGTGGGAAAGCTGATGGTTTTCATGGCAATCTCAGCGGTCCGCTCTCTCTCTACCGGCAAAAGGAAGAACTACTGTAGTACGGGTAATGCTTTTGGCTCAATGCTTGGCTGTTGGTAGATCGCTCATTACGTTCAGTTGTCGTAGTTTGGTGTATTTTTGCATTCATTCTGGAATTAGAGAGTTGTATAATGGAGAATTCCGTGAAGAAGAACAAATCATATTGTTGTGTCCCGCAATGTCGTTCCCAAGGTTTCGGCTATGTTTTTCACAAGTTAGTATAAACGTTTGTGCCTTGCGTTTGAGATCCTTCCAGTGAAATGCTACTAACCTAGTAACGTCTTTGAATGAATGATAAACAAGGCAGCATGTTTTTATTGCATAGTAGTAATTAAAAAATTCCGCATTTCTACATTATCTTGAAAACAAATAATTGCTGTTATCCATATAAATTTAAACTTCATTATGGAGCAAGTTTTGCAATGTTCTGTCAACAGTCATCGGTTCAAAAACGCAGAACCCAATGATGATCAACAATTACCAATTCACAAACACTTTTAGGAACAGAATGTTCAAAAATTACAAATGTTATTGTTGACAGTATTGAAAATGGGTCCTAGGAAACGTCAAGTGAAACGAAATGTCAGCTTCTAATAGTAATCCGGATTAGAACACCCCTGTCGGTATTACTATGTCACTTGTCTGAAAATGTAAAATTAAAAATTACCTGTTACAGTAAAGCATTACTGCTACACAGTGCTTACACGTTCCACTTCTGCCCGCTTTACAAGAGCACTCAAATGACTTTATAGAAATTTCACTGTTACTTGTATCTAAAACACCGTTGATGGAGTGAGGCAAGGACGTTATTGCCGTGGACTGAATGCGGTGCGAAACTATGAGAATTTCTCTTCCATCTTCCTTCTTAACTCCACAAGAAATTATATGGCCTACATTAACAATCACTTCCCCTTCTTTAATGCATCTTGAATTTTTAGAAGCGTCCACAAATTTCATTATTTCAAGGATTGAAAGCGACAAATCAGCCATTCTAACATTCGGCTTTATGGAAACACGTGAGACGTTACCCGTACCAGAGAAGTTTGTTTACGTTTGCGTAGCGCCCCCTATAGTTCGTTGAGGTTCCCAATTGCAATGCATTTTGTGTAGGCCGAATCGCCTTCTTTCGTCGTAAATGTTTTCAATTTCGCATCGTAACTTGCTGCCGATATGTGAGGAAATGCTGAATTTATAAAATTCTTAAGTATTTTGAGGATCCTTCTCATCTTTATTTTAAATTGAAATACACGAACATTAGTGCGAATTCTAAACAAAACACAACGTTAAACTTCACTCGTGTAAGATGTATAATTCATTCCGGTTTGATATTAACACGGTTTCTGCAACCATAAATCACTGTGACGTGCCTGCCCCGCAGGACGCACAGGACATAAAAGCAGATAGCAGCGAGGGCAAAAGTCTGCGTAGCTCAGTTGATAGAGCGACTTGTTCCGGAATAAGTGGATTCGGGTTCGATTTCCGGCGTGGACCATAAATGACGGAGAAATTTACTTCGTTATACCACCCAATTTCAAAATACAAACAGTTGAAATTACACACGCATCATGTAAACAACGGAAAATTTCCATACCTGGTGGTTTCACGGTTAAGAGACCAGGGCATATCCAGAAGTATTATTCTAACATTATAACGAAGTAAATTTCTCCGTCATTTTTGGTCTACGCCGGGATTCGAACCCGAGGCCGCTTATTCCGGAACAAGTCGCTCTACCAACTGAGCTACGCAGACGATTATTCTGATTCCTATCTGCCTTTATGTCGTGTGCGTCCTGCTGGCAGGTACGTCACATCTCCCCCCGAAAGAGGGCCGGGGGCATGGCCCACGGGTCAGCCGTGACCATGAATCGTTGCAGGCAGCCATTCACTGTAGAACGTGTACTTGAGAACTCCCAGTCAATATGCTGTGTGGAATGCAACATCACACATTTTTTTATTTTTCGAAGCGCTGCAGAAGGGATTCTCTGATTTTTCCTGTCTCGCGGTGTGGAAATAACATCACACCAATGCGAGATTTTGAACGGCCGGGTCATCCGGATAGTTCGGGCGCCATTATAACGAAGTAAATTTCTCCGTCATTTTTGGTCTACGCCGGGATTCGAACCCGAGGCCGCTTATTCCGGAACAAGTCGCTCTACCAACTGAGCTACGCAGACGATTATTCTGATTCCTATCTGCCTTTATGTCGTGTGCGTTCTGCTGGCAGGTACGTCACAACCTCCTTGTTGCGTATTCGTCTGGTTATTAAATAACGTAAATATGTGCGTAATCAACACACAAGGCCATCATCCAACAGACACGATTGCCGCCCCGGTGGCGCAGTGGTCTAAACGATGGCTTCTGGTCATTCGTCCAAGATGGGTCTGGGTTCGAATCCCGTGATGCCTGGATGTTGTATTTGTCTTACGACGCTGGCTCTCTTCCTTTCGTGGAGCCAGTGGCCTTAAATTAGAGGCAGTGAGTGCTTATAGCCCACTGAGTTCTCCACGGTGGTAGTTAAACCTCCAATAAAAAAAACGAAGAAAAAAACATGGCTACAATATTTCAAGCACGAAGCACTAAACCTTTTGTCTTAACGACTTCGGTGGGGAGGGGCGCAAATTTTTAGCTTGACCCTGGCGCAGAAATGCGTAGTTATGCCTCTGGTGCCCATGATATTTATTAAAAATCTTCTGCATTCTCTTGATGATCACATAAACACTTCCAGATGGGAAGCATAAAAATATCTTACTATTATTAAAAAAACCTGCTGTAGTATTTTCCTTCTTTCCTTCTACAAAGTCAGTTTCAAAGCGTACTGCAAAGGACAGTCTGAAATTTGTAACAAACTGCATCTACCGTCACTGCACTGCAGGCTATCTTTTTTTTCAATGAAATATAACTAAACAGTTTTCTTGATATTTTTTTTTTTTGATTGGAGGTTTAACGACCACCGTGAGCAACTCAATGGGCTATAAGCAGTCGCCCGTCCCTAATTTAGGGTCACTGGTTCCAGGGAAGGGAGAGAGCCAGTGCCATAAGACAAACACAACATCCATGCCTCACCGGGATTCGAACCCGGACCCCTTTCGGACGAATGATCAGAGGCCAGCGCCTTAGACCACTGCGCCACCGGGGCTGCTTTCTTGATATAATGAAACATAACTAAACAGTTTTCTGCAATGTAAACTAAACAGTTTTCTCGATATAATGAATATTTTGCAATACCACAATTGTTATTATGATAGAAATTCTTGTAGATCAGGTTAAAAACATCTTTTGTATTTGTTCCAAAAATCTTCATGTTTCTTCCTAGTAGGAGTGATGCAGATGAAATGAGAGTTATAGTGCCCATCTTCTGAATAAATGAAAATTGTAAGTTCAAGAAAATGGAATCAATGCTGAAACATCCTTTGCGGGAAGTCACTGAAGAATAAAATTCTAAGGTAGTGAAAATAAAGCTGAATCACCACCCATTTTTCTAAATACAAGTAAAATTGCTAGGTGTGTGAAATATGCTTCCAAAAATTCAGAGAAGATTCCAGTAATTAAAGACATTTGAAATTGTATGCGAATAAAAAATCTTTCCAGTGTGATGTGTGTTTCAAAAAATTTACTCAGAAAATAAATCTTAATTTAGGTGATATAAAGGTACATTCTGGTAAACAACCTTACGAGTAATATTGTTCCAAAACATTCACCCAAATTTTAATATTTCAAGGTATATGCTTCTTCATACTGGTAAGAAGCATAATTTATGCAATTTATGTTTCAAGAAATTTACTCAGAAAGCTCATTTTTCAAGAAATATGCTTCTTGCCCCACTTAAGTCATTTGTTACTTCACGGAAATAAGCCAATTATATGAAAAATTTCGCACGAATATGAATAATAAATGTCTGCTTAATTTTGTACGGTAAAACGGTATGTGTCCTATGTTAACAACGTTAAGCTCTTTCATCTGCACGAAAAAAAGGAATTTTACGTTGTCATAATACTACGTATAATTATTTTTTTAAATGAGGGATAAATTAGACATTAACTTACGATTAAAGAAAACAAAATTATCGAAATTTTGGGATATATAAAATAACTGAAGGGAAACGTTGCTTGTCCTACGTGTAAAATATATGTATTTCGGTTTCATTTGCTTGCAAAGTGCGTGATCTAGCTGCATAAAATTCGTATTTCACACTCTAAGTAATGTCAAAAAACGTTTTAATGTGACAATTTGTTTATTCTTAAGATATAAATATCCGCAGTATTATAAATATCATTATTAAAACTGGCTATATTATTTTCTGAAATACTTTTCAGTATGTATATACATACTATTTATAAAAACAAAAAATAATAAATATTGGTTATATGCATAAATAAAATGGGTGTAACTTATTTAAACACGCGAATGCCTATAGTAAACAACGAGATGTGACAGATTCTTGCCGTACAACGCTGAAATTCAAATGTCGCACGGTTAACGTATGGTTTTCCAGTCCATGTATCTTAAATGTCTTTGACTTTACTGTTATATCCATAACTAATACAATATTTAACCATATTTAGTACTTATATCTTCTATTTGAAGCACGAATTGAAACACCTGTGAAGCCCGGGAAAACACAACAATTTTCCATCCACCCTAATGGCGAAACATCCTGTTTCCAAAGAATGCCGGAAGTAGCTTGCTGTATACCAGAGTATTCTCCTCCTAGGTCTTTGTGGTAACCTATCAAACTCACTGTTGCTCATCCACGCCCATCGAGACATTTATCTAGATATGTGTATCTAGATAGCAGTAGATTAGCCTAATGAGAAAGTTGTGTTACGCAGCTTCGATGTGTATTGTGGTCTGAGTACCCAAGTGTGGATCTTAAATGTCTCTTTGTGAGGGAATTTTTTCTTTAACTTGCAGGGAATTTTGTCGTCAACCTGCAGGGAATTTATTCTGCTAAAGTTCGTCACCGTGGTGAAGGAGTGTATTAGTATAGCGGATGTGGCCGCATAAACTTTGCTTCTTAAACCCTGTTTCCTCTGCATTCTTCCTCTTTCTCACTTTACTACTGCAACGATTTGTTGTCCAGTTTGCGACGGTGACGACTTGCTCAGAATCTACGATGGCAGCTTACAGGGAAAGAACTTTCATCATGGTAAAACCTGATGGAGTTCAGAGAGGTTTGGTTGGTAGGATTATTCAGAGATTTGAGGAAAAAGGCTTTAAATTGGTTGCAATGAAATTTATGCAAGTAAGTTAAACTCCACGTTGCGGTTATGTAATTGCCGGCTTTGCTGGAGGAGCCATGCTTTTAACCTTTTTTTTTTTTTTTTTCAAACGATTTCCGGAATATCTGATCCTTTGTAATTGAAGAAAAGTGAAACTGTTTGCCTTTTTTTTTTTTTTATATATATTTTCAGTATGGAGAGCAGTACCATTTGTTCTTTTATAATTTTAGGTAGCCTGTGCATATGATTTGTAGAGGTCATTGATGAGGTGGTGAAATTTTGTCTATTCAATCCCCCCCCCAATCTGTTTCGTTAGTATATAGGGAAGGGCGTGGTGATACCGTACTGTGAAGGATTACAAATATATTTTCAACGGTTCAAGGCCTATAGCTAAATGATATCAGTTGGGCCCGTCGCTATTGTTCAAGCCTTTCTCTTTGTACTGGTGATCTATTAGACGTACCGTTTCTAATTCTGGAATCCAGTTATACGTAAGCAAGTTCTCGTGTGTTTATGATTCGCAATTAAAATTAATGGAATTCATGATAATACATGTTTTGTGATTTAATCAGGATATCTTCCCCATTGTATTGAGTGGTTAAGGTCAAAATTTTCACATGGTATATATTTAGGTACTTTAATATTTAGGACAGAATTTGCTTTTGTTTAGCAAAGATGTATTTATTATACTGAAGTGAAAGAGATCCTGTTACAGATGTGAAGAGCAAAGCTGGGATCAATTGAACATAACTTTTTTAATGCTAAGCACCTGAAGAGGCCTTGTTTTTTTTTCTGATGCATAAAATAACTGAAATGGTGTGCTTGTCAGCTGAAGTGAATTCTGAAGATATTGTTTTAAGCTTTTCCATGACCTGTGAATTACTGACTTTAGGAGATGAGTGTAATGTTGGTGGGGAAACTTGTTTCTTTTAAGGATCCTTATGAGTGCAAAGGTGTCTCCCACTATTGTTATTTTGTGCTTTTTTGGGAAATGCACAAAACCACAGCTATAGAACAAGCATCCTACCTGTGCCAAGAGCAGTTTTTTTTTTTTTTAAGTAGAAATGGTGTTAATTTTTCTGTTTTGGGGTTTAATGACGCTGTGAACAACTAAAGCTTGTAAGCAAAGTTTGCCAAAAAAAATTTAAGTGTATTTTTACTCCTTTCAAAAAATTTAGGGAGTAATTTTTAAAAGTGGGGAGTGTTTTAGAAAAATTAACAGTGTGCAAAATAAAAATTCTGGGCGATTTATGAGAAATCAATCCAGATTTTTTCATATTAAAACATATTTCACTACCACTCAATGTATTTAGAATTTGGGTCTGTTTTGCTTGTTTTAGTAATAAACATATTTTAAAACGATAACATTAAATTTATCATGTTCTGTAATGACCAAAGGCAACAACAGTGTGTTCAAGAAGTGAATGTATTTTAACTTTTGAGAGCCGCTCCGGTGGCGCAGTGGTCTAAACGATTGCCTCTGATCATTTGTCCGAAAGGGGTTCGAATCCCGGTGAGGCATGGTTGTTGTTTGTCTTAAGACACTGGCTCTCTCCCTTTCCGGGAACCAGTGACCCTAAATTGGGGACGGGCAACTGCTTATAGCCCATTGAGTTGCTCACAATGGTAGTTAAACCTCCAATAATAAATATAACCTTGAGATTTTTATTGTTTTCCTCCAAATCAATGAACTATTGATTTTACTTTCCCAGATGGCCTCTAGTTTTCTCTTTCTAATTTGTCACGAGTTAAAAAGTGAATGTCTTTTACCTTGCTGTATGTTTTTTTTTTAGGCTGCAAACTGATAGGTTTAAAAACATTAAAGATAATTCAATTGAAATGATGTTATTTTCTACATGTGTTGTAAATGTCATTAATTTTCTATATTTTTTTACGAACCAGTGGTTTGCAAATTCTAGTAATCCTCTGTGCCAATAGATTTATTTCTATTTTTAATACTTGTCTAATAACTTCACAGCAAGTTCCACAGCCACATTTGTCTTTTGTTGACTTCAGCTGCGCAGCATCCAGTGCTTAAATTTTCATTTTGCTGAATTCTTTGGTGTATTACTACCAGTTTTTATCTTTGTTTCCATTCCCATTTTTGTCACTTTTCTTTTATGCCCTTGAATGACAATTTCATCCATCATGCTGAAAACTTTGTCTGAGGACCATGAATGCATGATGGCTTTCACTATTTTAGGTAAGATAAACAGTGTAACTTTGAAAATATGAAAACGTTTGAACACCATGCATCAAGTTACAAACTTTTCAGCTTCGTCATTTTCGTTTTCGGACCCCTCCCCCCCCCTTTATCAAGCTGAAATGCATACCTTATTTAGGGGAATATTTAAGAACAGGACACTTGTTCGGAACATCGTTGAGGGGGAGGATTAGTTGCAGGAGAAACTATTGCGATGTCTGATTTCAGTTTTGACATTTTCCCTCCATTTTCAAGGTGTAATACAAATATTTATGAAATTAAATATTTAGCAATAGTAGGCAGAGGAAACATCGCGTGAAAAATAAAATTTACGATTACAGGAGAAAACTTTACTTTGTAACTTTAGTTTTCGAATGTTTCAGGCAATAAGAAGCATACTTTACCAGCATAAATTGCCCCAAAATTTCCGTTCAGTTATGCATTGATCTCGAGAATAATGCAAATTATGACTGAAAAGGAGGAATTCTTCGAAGCCGTGGCACTCTCGTGCCTGACGATTGCAGGGGAATTTTTGCACCGTTGAATTTCCGTTTTTGGAAATTTTTTAAACTGAAATACAAATATTTATCGGATAAAATGATACATAATGGCTATACTGGGCAGAGGCGACATTGCAGGAAAACAAAATTAAGATTACAAAAAAAATCTATTTCGTTTACTTCCGTTTTGGAAAGACAGTGTCCTCCAAATGCGTACTTTTACTCATTGACGCATATTTTTTTTACGTGTCAAGAAAAATTCCTGATGTGTATTTTTACGCGTTGGTAAAATTTTGATGCGCACTAGACACGTGATTACGCATTTTGGCAAACTCTGCTTGTAAGTGGTCGCACATCCCTGATTTAGATATACTGGTTTTAGGGAAGAGAGATAGGAGCCAGTACTCTGACAAGTACACCAATCGTGCCTCATCTATTACTTTAATGTGTGCCTTGTTCAGACAGCTTGCTAGAAACGTAAGCCTCTGACCACTGTGGTGGCCTTAGTACAGAAAGGTCCTTTTTGTGTGCATGTTTCAGTTCTAAGGCCACTAATGACCAGCCATATCTGAATTCACATAACCAACTGGAGTGTTCAGTGGTTTTGGAAAATTGTTTCACTGCACAGGTTGAGAGAATTGTTGGTATAATGTAACTAATTTATGGTAGCATCCCTAATGTGATTTCACATTGGCCTCTCTCTGGAAGTGGAGGGCTGACAGGGCCCAAATATATTTTAATCAGAATACAATTGAACAAACATTAAAAATATCTGAAGTAACAATGGCCTTATTTCTTCCATTTAATTATATCTATTCATTAAACTGCGACCATCCAAACCAATGAACACTATTTGCCTTTACGAAAGTGTGATATTATCTTAAATTCAAGCAAGTTTATAAAGTCAGTTCAACTACATATTGAAGACCAAACAAATGAACACTACTTGGACTTTTTCTAAATTTTTTGGTTACATATTTAAAAAAAATGTACTTATTTTGGTAAATTATTTCATCGAAAAAATGTTAGTACCTAGAAAAAGTGCGATGTACAGATTTTAGAGTATAGAAAGTAATGGCAAGTGGTGCAGAAATTTCATATTTTAAATGTCTTTTAAAGATTGTTATTGTAATATTTACCTGTGTGATGCTGTGAAAAGACGCGGTAGGCCTAACGCATCGCTACCACGACAATGTCAAACTTTGCTCCATTAAAAGGAAGGTTCGTTGCTACACTGAAATGACTGGCGGAAAGATACAAGAGAAAGCAGTTGCATTGTTGGCAGGAGAGTGATGAATGTTGTAGTGATAGGCTACAGATAATAGGTCCAGATTATCCACCCTTTATTTTGTTGTATCCTGTAAGATTTTTGCAGGAAAAACCGAGGAAAAAAGCCTCTTTGATTTGCAAAAGATACGTGTCGGTGAGATACAAACTGACCTGCAAAGAAATTAACAGAACCAAAAGCACAGTGGCACAGAAAATCAGCTACGAATGGAAGTGGTTCAAAGCAGAACCAAAATTTATACTTCCCCAGTTTCCTGTACAACGTAGAAAGGCATTCATACTTTCTACTTGGAATCAGAGAATCTTGTGTGAAAGTAAGAAACATTTCTCAACATCTGCTTTAAAAATGACAAAACATGAACGAACTATATTCTGTTGCGTATGAGTACATGACGCTTCGCTCCCCTGGCAAGAACATATGCAGCTGCACTTGTAGTCAAATGCGCATGAATTACACGCCGCAGCGAATCGTCCTTTCAATGAAGCAAAGCTTGACATCGTTGCGGTAGTGATGCGTAGGACTGCCATAGTCTCTTCCCAGCATCGCACTTACAGGTGAATATTACGATAAAAAAATTTAAAGTACATTTAAAACATGAAATGTCTGCACCATTTACATTGATTTCCATAATCTAAAATCTGTATGTTGCACTTTTTCCAGGTACTAACATTTTTCCGACTAAATAATTTAGGACTCTAATCTTATTTTAAAGTACATTTACCCATATTTTAAATTATGTAATTTGATGGCAAATGGTGGAAAAAATTCTTAAAATGCATTTTAAAGATTTTGACTGTAAAACTTACCTCTAAGTAAGACGAAGTGAACACCCGCTGAAACGATATTCTTGTTCCGGTGGCCAGTTTGCTGGTGGAAGAGTACAAGAGGAACCGGGTACATTCTTGCCAGGAAAGCGTTTCATTTTGTAGTGCTGTGCTACAGAAAATAGCTCATCATTTGTCTTTTTTACATCACAATCTGACAATTTCTTGTTGTTTTTTTCGTACAATTCTTTGATGCAGAATGTATGAACTCGCTTCTCCTTCGAGGGTTTTATTTCTTTTTTGGAATTCAATTTGAATCAACTGTAAGTTACACCATCAATACCAAAAGCAAAACTGTCACTTTTCAATGCCATGCAACTTCCGTTGGAGAGAATGTGACATTTACTTTAATGTTTTTCTAGAAGAAAGGCATCTGCATATACCATTTTGTATCAGGGAATCATATGCATGATCTATGGAATGAATTTTTGGCGTCAGAAATTACGTATTTCAAGAATTTTTAGCACCCAAGAAAAATTTGGTACAGGGAAAGGGGTGAAGTTAAACTGCATGGGCACTAGAGCTTATTTGTTGTGTAACTAATTACGTGCTATGATATACAGTATAAAAAGCCTATTACAAGAGCTGACACATTTTAAATATTGTTATAATGGACTTCTTATTTTAGCAGAATCGTACAAATACTACGTACTACTGTACATACTACATACATAAAATTAACACTACTACATTTAAAAAAGTGATCAAAAGCAGTACATATAATATTACACCTGATGTTTTTTTTTAATTTCAGATTGGGATTTTTACAAAAAATAAGAAGTCTTTTGTTTTATCTTTCGCTTTGATGATTGTAACATGTAACTCTTGACTTAACAGAAAATTGCTGTTTTTTCAATAGGTGCGTTTGATGCACTTTAAAGTTATCCGATTGTATTTGAAGCTTGCACGAGTTCTGATTGAAGTGGTACAGACTTTCATTTCTATCCTCTTTATCATCCTGATATTCTGTGATTTCGTGATTTCTGTGTCGGACATGTCATTAAAGGGTACTTACTACATCTGCATCAGCAGTCTTGCTAATTAGCTAAATGTCAATCCCATCTTTTTGGCAATGATGTTCCATCCAGCTGCTTCCTGTTCTGCAGGTTTGTCTGCAACAATTTTCTTATTTAAATCTTTGGTAATGAAGCTGACATGTCTAAAGCAATAATTTTAATGGCCTCAAGGATATACCATTACATTGGTTTATCCTCTGATGAAGTCTGCCTGATTGCATCATTTAACAGAATGGTCTTATATTTTTACTTCGTCAGTTTCATAACTCTTTGATCAAGAGGCTGAAGTATAGGGTGGCAATAATATTAGTTCAATGTTATCCAATTGAACATCTTTGGGACTTTGGTGTGCAGGACAATTATCAATGAATAGTGCCATTTTTCTGTTAATTTTAACTTAAACCATGGCTGCCATTCTTCTGTCCTGGGGACAGATTTCTGTCCTTTGAAGATTTTGGCCACCTGTTATGATTGTTAAGATATTTTCAAATTCTGTTGTCGTTTTTCCTCCGAAAGTTGTGTATTTCTGTAATCATTGAAATTGTGGAGTTGCACCAAATGTTTTAAAGGTGATCAAAATGTTCTAAAAAGTTCATCGCGATTGCACACCTGCCAAATTTTCCGGATTTTGTCAAATCTTTTCCATTCGGAAAGTGCGTTTTTTGGGGTTCATCACATTTTCTGGAAGTTCGGCGTAAATGCGCAGTCTAGGGGACATGAGAATGTTCCATGATTTTCTGCTTTTTGAATTTTTCTGAAGGAGTCTTTTTTATTACTGTTTCTTTTCCTGGATGTATTCCTCGCAGTCTAGGGGACATGAGATTGTTCTGTGGTTTTCTGCTTTTTGAATTTTTCTGAAGGAGTCTTTTTATTACTGTTTCTCTTCCTGGGTGTATTCCTCATTTTCTATTGTTTCCAATGATTTTAATTTATTTTTCTGTAACCGTGCAAATAACGAATTCGCATTTTTAAAGAATTTTTCTACACGAAATGCTTGCTTGCGTAGTTTCTGCTTCAAAATAAATCGGTGTGGCTTGCATTTTTACACTCCAATTTTTGTAAGCGAAATATTTCAAACTCTGTGTCCATGAAAGAATCTGTTTTATCTCCGTGACCCATAAAATCGTATTCAAGGCAGAGTGACTACCTCTACCGATTTTTGGAATTAATTTAACTCAAAATGCATGTTTTGCCATTTCTTAGTCATCTCTTGCTACATCAAATTATAGAGCAGGCATTTTGTCATTTTCTTAACAAAGTTAAAGAATGCCACTTCTTATTACTCATTGTGCAGAGAAAACTTGTGTATCACTATATACGGCGACAGACAGTTGAAGTTCCGATTTTGAACTTTAATTTTTGATTAAACAAAAGGAAAAATGCTCGCACCTTTTATTTCTTGATATAGCAAACAGTGATTAAGGAAATGCTGTGAAAAGAGCTGTATGGATCACTGAAATGTCAGTAAGTTTTTTGTCTTCAGCTTTTAAAGTTGAGGGAGATAGTTAATTATATACTTTTTTTTCCTCCCCTTGTCACATTAATCGATATAGCCCAACTCCTTACATTGTGTCTCTATTTTCAGTCTTGGCGTAAGCACTTTAGTGGTACCCATGACTTCAACATTGAAAGCCTTCACCCACTTGATAAATAATGGCATTGTTATTTACATCTTATTAGCTTCATATGTGCATGGTAGCAAAGCACCATGAAAGCAAGCGCATCCTTTGTGATTTTCCAATTGCTGATGGCTTTAATTTATGACTACCATCCATACTGGTGCAGCGTAGAAAAATTTGTTCTTTACTGCGTTTCCTTCTTTTACATGGATTACAATTTACCACTAAAGTCTTGTCAGGCAACAAGTTATGAAACAATATGCATCATCTGCATTGTAAATGTCTTGCATTATATCGAGCTACAACTTCTGAAAGGGTAGGAGACCAGTCCTGAACTGCTCGTGTGCTAACAGAAGCTGATTCTCTAAATATTTGTTGCATAGAAATCTCTTCTAGTTTTAGATCAGTTTAGCAAACTGTTCGAACAACTAAAATTCTAGATCTTCATTTCAGCGCTTAAAAATGAGCTTTAGCTTTTATCATCAGTCCACCAAGAGGAATGATTTTGGTTTGATTGTGGCAAAACCACATAAATGCTTCCTCCAATTCCTTATGTTCACTGTTGTGTAGCTTCATAGATTTTGCTGGTGTGTTATTCTGTAAAGCCACCTCCTTTATCTTGTTTTAGTTCTTCAAAATTGTAAACAGCGTTGATGATGCAAGACCAAATTTTCTTGCGATGTGACATTTCAACTTCAAACTTTTCTCACATTCATACAAAAGTTTTAACTTTGTTTCCAAAGTAAACCTTTTTTTTTTTTTATTCTCCATTTAGAGAAAGAAAACGCACGACGTACATGCATAAAAAATGTTTCAACTTCCCACCGTTGTGGAAACAAGAGTTAAATTGGAAAAACAACAACCAAGCAGACTAACCACTAGTGACTCAATTCTGTGTGCAGCTGTATACTTTTATCTCCCTACAACTTCCTGGAATTTCAAGGAAAGAATTTGTTGGAAATCTTTGAAAGATTGGCCATGGAAGTCTTTCGTTATAGTGGGAGCTCCTTAGATTTACCACTCGTAATACAGTTTTTTGCCTATCTTTAATGTTAACAAATTGACAGTGCATTTTAAATCTCTCATAGCAGTGAGATTCTCACTATAAGACATACTCGTAATACCAAAGAAACTTTTTAACTGTAAATTGCAGTGTGTGTGTGTGTGTGTGTGTGTGTGTGTGTGTGTCTTGCCTGAGTAATGTAGGGCACTAAAGTAGGTTTCCTTTTTGTCTGTTCTTTAATGGCTGCTTCACTGAAGAAGGCTGACATTGACTCCCATTACCCTGCCAAAAACTATCAGTCAATCTTTTTGTATGTTAATTTAGTTGGAAATATTCTAGTTGGATAATGCTTACCTGGGCATTCCGTATCTAGCGATGATTAACTTTTCTTGCACGTTTTCGGGTCTTCGTTGAAGTTATTGTTTGTTGTATGTGAAGCAACCATTCACATCCAACACTGCTTACTTTGAGTAGAGTCAGTAGATCTTCACATTAGGATTCAAAAACATCAATTCTTTACCGTTATTGTCACTCTAAATATTTCGCCGAGTCTTTGGGCATCCTCAGGAGCATGGCGACCATTGGCGAGAAGTAAACCACGAACGTCGGTGGAAAAGTCGCCACGCTCCTGAGGATGCCCAAAGACTGGGCGAAAAATTTAGAGCTATAATAACGGTAAAGAATTGATGTTTTTGAATCCTAAAGTAAAGATCTACTGACTCTACCCAAAGTAAGCAGTGTGTTTGTTTGATGTGAATGGTTGCTTCACATACAACAGACAATAGGTCAATAACTTCAACGAAGACCCGAAAACTTGCGAGAAAAGTGAATCGTCGCTAGAAACAGAATGCCTAGGTAAGCATTCATTATCCAACTAGAACATTTCCAAGTTTTTGAAATAATGCACGTAAAAATGAATAGTAGCCTTTTCTGATCTATTTCTAAGTCGGAATATGAACTGCTAATGTGAAAGGTTAATTTAGGTTGTGAAATGGAGAAATCCTGAATACAAGTACCCTAGCAACAAATGATTTATTAATAAACAACAGATGTTCTGTAGTAAATTAAATTTAGTAAAGTACTCTGAAGAACAGCCTGTCTCGTTCAATGTGTAATAAAATAAAATTTTAACCTAAGTAACCTGATATAAACTGTGAAAGTTACTGTCAGGAAAATATAACCTTAATATATATATATAAAATTGTATATTAAAAGATTTTACAGCTGACAAAATTTTTCCTCCCCTTAGGCTGATGAGGAGCTCCTTCAAAAGCACTATGCTGAATTATCAGGTAGACCCTTTTTCAACGGGCTTGTTAAGTACATGCAGATGGGTCCAGTGGTTCCAATGGTATGTTTCTATGAATTAATCCAATTTTCTTATTTTGTGTGTTTGTTTCTAGTTATGTGCTAAAGTGTATGAAGGACCACAATTTTTTATTGTTCACATTTGATGTGTAACTTGTTTTTTCTATTTGCAATTTAGCAGTGTTATTCAGGCACGTGATTTCTTCCGCTAATTAGCAGAATTCTGTGAATTTGCTTTTTAGAAAAAACGGAAATCTGCTAAACTTGTCATTTGCAATCTCGGGCTTTTGACAAAAGTTTGTGATTGTTGATACGTTGGAGAAAAATCGGGGCAAAAGAGAGATATTCGTTGGGTAGGTGGCAATAGTTCAGTCGTAAGGTGTAATCTTTCTGCTGCTGCTGCGTGGCCGACCGGCAGCTCCAGCCTGACACTGCTGCTTAGCCAACAAATGGCCACAGGTGACATTACTTCAAACGTCTTGGTTTGCTCGAAAGTTTTTTTTTTTTTTTTTTTGGGGGAAGACTCCTCTGATTCAGTTCACCTCCGTCCTTTCCATTGCTATTTGTTTTATTTATTTTCTGGGGAGCAAAATCAGTTGAGAGATTGGACGGAGCCCTGAGCCATCGTACGCAAAGAAGTTCTGTTCCCATGTGATTGGACATTTACGTTACGAATCTTCTCTCTGCTGGCGGGTGAAAGTGTCATTGGCGTCCAGAGATGCCAACCATTGCGGATTTCCCCCTGGTATTATGGGTGACTAACGAAAAATTACGAAAATTCAGATTTTCGCTGATGTTAAGAATGTTTTACTGGTTTCTAGAATAATTCCGTAATCTTCCAGGATTATGGATAACTAACGAAAAATTACAGAAATTCAGATTTTTGCTGTTATTAAGAATGTTTTACTGGTTTTGCAATTAATCAATGTAAAAGCCTCTGAACAAGGTTCGTGGCGCATCTGCTTATTTCTTTTTTTTTCCGAGGAGGAGGAATTTGTTTTGCTTGTTTGAAAACTAAGTGGAAAGAAAGCACGGCGCCAGGCCGTGATTATGTTGTCTCAGTGTGTTTCTTTCGTCGTGGTGCGATTACTTCGGCCCGAAGCCTCTGAACAAAAGTTCATAAAGCAGCATTTTTTTTCGAGAAGGAGGGGTTTGTTTTGCTTGTGTGAAAGCTAAGTGGAAAGAAACCACAGCGCCGGGGCCAGAATTCTCTGAACAAAGTTCGTGACGCGGCTCTGTTTCTTTCCCATATTTTTTTTTTTTTTATTTTCCGGGGAGGAGGGATGTGTTTTGCATGTTTAAAAGCTAAGTGGAAGAAAGAATGTACTGTGTCAGGCCGGGATCAGGGCCTGATTTACACAAAATGGAACCATAGGCACAGCACAAGATGGGGTCCCCCCCCCATTCATCCACATTCTTGAAAGAGTAAGTACATTTGTCATTACTAAATATTATCAATTAATTTAAAAGTTGATTTAATAAATGGGATACTGTGCGGGGGGGGGGGTAGGAAACGATAAAGTTTTAATGTTGTCAAGTACATTCCCACTTAAAAATGTAGACTGGTAAGTAAAACACTGTAATTGTTCAGTTTGCTATTTTTGCATTTAATTTTACTTGCTCACACACAATAAAATTAGCTATAATAATTTTTGAATTTTGCGTAGTCACATTCATTTTATGTGTATTTTGGAACAGCTTTCAGTGTTTGCGGTTAATTGGATGCTTAAAGAATAAAATCAGGTGCCTGGTTATTATAAATCATATTACTGCACCCATGTGAATTTGTTATGCTCGTGTGTTTTAAAAAATGCAGGTCGGGAAATAAAAGTTCTTGTGGTTTTTTAATGTGGACACAACCTGATGCATAAAAGTAAGAGGTATATTTGGAAAGTAATTTTTTTAATATTTTTGCTGCAGCGCTGCTGTCGTGATACTGCGCTCGCATGCTGACCCCTCATTTGTGGACGAGATCCAGACTCCATCATGAGAGCTTCAGATCATGTTTGCCTGTTGATCTGTGCGTTTAAGATGTTCAAGTAGTAGCCCGCTAACTGTGAGATAAGGTCCATAATTCGATTTTTGAATGCAAGAAATGTGAAACCGGCTGTCATTCATCATTGGATTTGTGAGGTTTTTACTGTCAAACTGCTATGAGTGATGGAATGGTGAGGAAATGGGTCAGACAGTTATACAAAAGTCGTGAGAACGTGCATGACAAGAAGTGGTCTGGCCGGCCATCAGTGGTCGACGCAAAAGTTCATGAGGACAGATGTTTCGTAATTTCAATGCTTTCTTTTGCATTTCCCAGCAAATTTCAAGGACTGTTCTCGACAAAATTGTGACACATCATTTTGGTGTTTCTGAAATTGTGCTCATGCTGGGTGCTGAAAATGCTCTCTGAGGAGCACAAAAGCAAGCGAACTGGCAGTGCGTTGACCTGTCTCGTGCAGTGAGCAAGGTGATGCAATCTTAAGCCATATCATCACAGGTGATGAGACAAGAGTGTCCCACTTGGCTGTAATTGAAGTAGTCCATGGAGTGGTGGCACACCTAGTCGCCAAAAAGGAAGAATTTCAAGCTGCAAGATCGTGTGCAGTTTTTTTAGACAGCCAAGGAGTTCTGCTTGTTCAATACTTGCCTAAAGCAGAACAATAACCACATCAGCCTATTTTTTGACACCCTGGAGAAAAGATCCAGAAATAAAAGGCGCTGTGTTTTCTTGCTTCATGACAACACTTGGCCTCGCATTCCTGCAGACTCGAGCGCGGATAGTGTCATTTGGCTAGAAACAAATGGATCCTTCCTCACACATACAACCCAGACCTAGTGCCAAGTGCTGGTCAGTGTTTCTTCAATGAAGTCAAAGGAACAATCTTAAAGTGGCTGTTTTGTCAGGCAAACTTGTTCTACAACAAGGGATACAAAAACTGTTGCCACGTTACTATCTATGAATGTCTTGATAATAACAGAAGTAAATAAAAATAACATTGTTTGCAAATATATCCTCATTTAACTCTAATACCCAAATGGTACTTTCTTTTTGTATTTCATCACCAACTTCAATGTGGCCGATACTTTAAGCTGTCAACTTTAAAATGTTAGTTTTTATTTTCTGTTATTTTTATTCTTCATTGCTCTATGAAAGTGATCAAATATACTTATTTATAAAGCAAACTTTTCCGAAGAAGTATTGTAACTGTAGTTTTTTTTTCTTTGTAATGAAAGTGGGATTCTGAGACATAATTTCCAATTACTGTGAAATTCCATAAAAATGTGTTCAGAAAAATAATTACTTTGAATGTATATGAGAGTCAGTATTACAGTATAGCTAAAGCTTGACAAATATGCTCTAGATCTAGCAGGTAGTTCCCAAAATTTAGGAGCTAGGCGAAACAGTCGTGCATAAACAAAAACATGCCTGGTGATGATGCTGGAACAAAAAGTGATAAACTATATTTGTTGTAATTTTTTTTTTCATTCTTCCAGTTGATCTCTAAAAAAACTCATTTTTGATTTTGTTTAAACACTTTACAAATGTCACATTTTGTACATAGTAATTCAAGGAACCATATTTTTTTCTTTGTATAACTGCAGCGGCACATAATTCACAGGCCATGAATAAAAAAAATCTGACGTATAATTAGCGCTGTGTGTCTCAGACCATGAAATTGGGGAGGGGGTGGTGTCATCATATAATCCGCACTAGTAGTGTTAATCGTGAATTTAATTTTCGACAGAAAGTCACTATTCTTAGGATGTCCGACTTAGAACTAAGTCCAAGGATATAAGAAAGAAATTAGTCTAATTAAACAAGTAACTACTTTTTAAGTACTTCTGTGTTACCTTTTAAGTAAATATAAAAGTAAAATCCCAAGCTTTTGCAGCATTACTTTAGTTCATAAGTTAGACCTAGGAAATCTGTAGAAATTGTGGAGAGTCCATAGATATGTTTCAACTGAATACTGAGAAAAAACAGCATTGCTTTAATAAAATTAGCAGTGAGTTTCCTAGCTTTTTTACACCTGGGTGGCAAGAAATTTTAACTGGATGGTATTTGATATGACTCTTTCCCAATCAAGGGGGGGGGGGTAGGTTTTGCTTAATGTTATTATACTTATTAAACATCTTTGGCAGTGTGGTAGGCATTAATGTAACATAACAAAAAATTATATGTAAATGATAAAAAAAATAGTACTAAGAAATCATATTAAACACAGATTTCGGCCAGTTTCATCAAATGTTTATAGTGTATGAGGGAATAAGTTTTCACTAACCTATTATGTGCGTTTTGAAACTGTTCAAAGGAAATTTAGCTGGGTGGCAAAGAAAATTAGCTGGACTGCTCAGTAACATGGCTCTAGGCTAGGGAGAACACTATAACACAGCAAAACTGCCTAATGCAATTTGCAGAATTGTTACTGTAGGGACAATGGGCCCCAGATTCACAGTAGTGTATGTCCCAAGTCTGGTTACAGCTACACTTCAGACAATTTAAGAAACTTGCAACAAATACTTATTCACATAGTATTTTATTTGTTCTCCAAATGTAAACATGGATGAAAAATATTAGTAACTCAGCAGATATAAAAGGATTGTGTATGCCGCCCAGGTGACGCATTGGTCTAAGCGATGGCTTCTGATCATTCCTCCGAGATGAGTCCAGATTCGAATCCTGGTGAGGATTTCCCTTCCCTGGACCAGTGGCCCTAAATTTAGGATGAGCGACTGCTTATTACCCCACTGAGTTGCTCACAGTGGTTGTTAAACCTCCAATAAAAAAAAATGTACCATTCAACACATCCATCTCATGGCTGTCAGTGGCACAACATGAACTGTAACAAGAAAACCAGACAACTGTTGCCATTCCTATAAATAGAAATCTTCCTGCTGCTAGTAACACAGCTGCAGCAGATATGCTCATTTGCATATTGAGCATAACACAATACCTATGTTCATAAAGGAAACAAATTACACATTTTATGCATTGGTTTTATACAGGTATACACTAAATAATTTCAATCCATTTAACAAATTACAAAGACAATATCAATCATTGACAGAAATCATAGAAATTAAAAACTATTTAAAAACATGGAACATGTCTTAAGTTACATGCCATAGAATAGCTCCGCGAGCTTCCGGACGGTCGTAACTTCTCACAGCACGCAGACTTCCATGCACGCAGCTAGTTGCGTCACATTTTCTATCTGAATGTTTCTACAAAAAAAATGTTGGTCTTCTACGTCTCTGTTTGTTACATTTTTTCCATTACTGCATTTTCAGTTATTTTCCAATAATACCACCTCGCAGATTTTTTATAATGCCGCACCATTTTTTTTTCTTTACTGGTGTCCGCAGTACCTAAATTTATAACTTTTTAATCGATAATCTATGGATTATACAACAAATTATGGTATTTGCGGCAAATTGCGAAATCTCAAGTAAAAAAAAAAAAAAAAATGGGCTCCACTACCTGCATTCCAGGTGCCTGGGCAACCTGACACCTGTGACTTGTTGAGTCCTGGGTATGGCAATATAAATATAGTGAATACCGGTTTGGAATTTTATAGGTTTGAAAATTCAGTGTGTCTATGTGTAACTTACTACAATTGAAACCTGTTAATCAGTTCATGCCTGGTGTGCATTAGTTTAATGACTGTAACTGTAGCATTGCCAGTTTTGTTCCACTTTTGTCTTGAATCACAGTGAGAACTCCTACATCACTATCAGAATGTCATACTTGGTAGTCTTGCCTTAATTTGTGACTAATTGTACACAGATCAATTAAAGTCCTGTGCATTATCAGATTTTTGAACTGTGCCACCACATTTACTGATTAAAACTATGTGAAACTGTAGGAAAGTTTCATCAGCCTATGCCATTCTAATCCACAGGCATCAAATTTTACTCTGGAAGTATTAGCCCACATGAAAAAATTGAGTTATAGACTGAAACAGCAGTAGAACTTACTTTTAAAAGTTCACTTACTGTCATTAACTCAATACTGCAAACTGTCATTCATAGTATTATTTATTAATTGCTGCTGTACTTTGAATCCCCCCTTTATATTTGCATTTGAAACATAGTGTTCTCCCTAGATTTTTTTACAGCTGGGTGGTAAGAAATTTTAGCTGGATAGTGCTTTAATGACCTTTCCCCATCAAAAAAAAAAAAGGATGTTTTGCTTAACATTATTATACTTATAAAACATCTTTATCAGTGTGGTAGGCATTAATCTAACATAACATTATAAACATTAAAAAATTGCACATAAATGATTAAAAAAATTAGTATTTACTAATCATATTCGACACAGATTTCAGCCATTTTTCATTAATATTTATGGTGTATGTGGGGAATGTTTTTCACTCTTACTATTATGTGCATTGTGAAAAGGTTCAATAAAGGAAAATTAGCTGGGTAGGGCTGCCGAGTAAAAAGGCTCTAGAGAGAACACTACGTAGTGTAGATACTGCATTGCACTTCTGAAAGTATTTTAATGTGAAATGGGGGAAAAGCTCAGTAGCAATTGTTAACGATTATTGGTTATGTAGTCTCAATGATGATTACCACAGACCTGTCCTGAAAATGGTGTTGACGGCATTTTTGATCTGATGAGATCAGTGTAAAAGGGGTTTTTTTAAACTTTAAATTTATTTTAGGAAATTTGGACAAGTTAATTAAATGTGAAATTACATGTAATCTCAGTAGCACTTGTTAATGATTATTGATTATATAGTTAGTCGCAATAATGATTACCACAGACCTGTCCTGAAAATGGTGTTGACAGCAGTTGTTTGAGACCATGTTGTAAAAGTTTTTACCCCTCCCATTGATTTTTAGGAAATTTGGGCAAATTATCACATGTTAAAATTGTATGTAGTCTCAATGATGATTAACACAGACCTGTCCTGAAAATGGTGTTGACAGCAGTTCTCTGATGAGACCATGGTGTAATAGTTTATTTTTACCCCTCCTATTGATTTTTAGAAAATTTGGGCAAATTATCACATATGTTAAAATTGTATGTAGTCTCAATGATGATTACCACAGACCTGTCCTGATAATGGTGTTGACAGCAGTTGTGGTCTGATAAGACCACAGTGTAAAAGATTTTCTTAACCCTTTCAATTGATTTTAGGAAATTTGGACAAGTTAATTAAATGTGAAATTACATGTAATCTCAGTAGCACTTGTTAATGATTATTGATTATATAGTTAGTCGCAATGATGATTACCACAGACCTGTCCTGAAAATGGTGTTGACAGCAGTTGTTTGAGACCATGTTGTAAAAGTTTTTACCCCTCCCATTGATTTTTAGGAAATTTGGGCAAATTATCACATGTTAAAATTGTATGTAGTCTCAATGATGATTAACACAGACCTGTCCTGAAAATGGTGTTGACAGCAGTTCTCTGATGAGACCATGGTGTAAAAGTTTATTTTTACCCCTCCTATTGATTTTTAGAAAATTTGGGCAAATATCACATATGTTAAAATTGTATGTAGTCTCAATGATGATTACCACAGACCTGTCCTGATAATGGTGTTGACAGCAGTTGTGGTCTGATGAGACCACAGTGTAAAAGATTTTCTTAACCCTTTCAATTGATTTTAGGAAATTTGGACAAGTTAATTAAATGTGAAATTGCATGTAATCTCAGTAGCACTTGTTAATGATTATTCATTATGTAGTCTCAATGATGATTACCACAGACCTGTCCTGAAAATGGTGTTGACAGCAGTTGTGTCTGATGAGACCATGTTGTAAAAGTTTTTTACCCCTCCCATTGATTTTTAGGAAATTTGGGTAAATTGTCACATATGTTAAAATTGTATGTTGTCTCAATGATGATTAACACAGACCTGTCCTGAAAATGGTGTTGACAGCAGTTGTGTCTGATGAGACCATGGTGTAAAAGTTTTTTACCCTTCGCATTGAATTTTAGGAAATTTGGATAAGTTATCTCAAATGTTAAAACTAAATGTAGTCTCAATGATTATTCTAATGATTATCTCTCCATGATGTCCTGAAAATGGTGTTCACAGTAGTTGCATCTGATGAGACTTGTATAGTATAAAAGGTTGTTTTAACTCTTTCAGTTGACTTCATGATATTTGGACAAGTTATTTAAATGTGAAATTGCAATTGTAATCTCCGTAACTGTTGATGATAATCATTTATGTAGTCTGTGATGATTATCACAGACTACATAAATGATTATCATCATCAGGACAGGCCTGTGATGATTATTAGAGACCTGTCCTGAAAATGGTGTTGACATCAGTTTCGTCTGATGAGACCACAGTGCAGAAGTTTTCTTTATTTTTAAGCTTTCCCATTGATTTTAGGAAATTTGGGCAAATTATCTCATATGTTAAAATTGTATGCAGTCTCAATGATGATTACCACAGACCTGTCCTGAAAATGGTGTTGACAGCAGTTGTCTGATGGGACCATGATGTAGAAGTTTATTTTTACCCTTCCCATTGATTTTTAGGAAATTTGGGTAAGTTATCCCATGTTAACATTTTATGTAGTCTCTATGATTACCACAGACCTGTCCTGAAAATGGTGTTGACAGCAGTTGTGCCTGATGAGACTACTAAGTTTTTTGTTTGCCCTTTCCATTGATATTTAGGGAATTTGGATAAGTTATCTCAAATGTTAAAACTGAATAGTCTCGCTGATTATTCTGACGATTATCTCTCCATGATGTCCTGAAAATGGTGTTGACAGTAGTTGTCAGACAAGACCTGTACAGTATAAATGCTTTTTTTTTTTACCCTTTCAATTGATTTTGGTAAATTTGGAAAAGTTGTGTAAATGTGAAATTGCATGTAGTCTCAGTAGTAATTGTTAATGATTATTGGTTATGTAGTCTCAATGTTGATTATCACAGACCTGTTCTGAAAGTGGTGTTGACAGCATTTTTGGTCTGAGACCTCATGTAAAAGGTTGTCTTAACACTTTCAAGTGATTTTAGGAAATTTGGACAAGTTAATTAAATGTGAAATTGCATGTAATCTCAGTAGCACTTGTTAATGATTATTGATTATATAGTTAGTCTCTGATGATTACCACAGACCTGTCCTGAAAATGGTGTTGACAGCAGTTGTGTCTGATGACCATGGTGTAAAAGTTTATTTTTATCCTTTCCATTGATTTTTAGGAAATATGGGCAAATTATCACATGTTAAAATTGTATGTAGTCTCAATGATGATTACCACAGACCTGTCCTGAAAATGGTGTTGACAGCATTTGTGGTCTGATGAGACCACAGTGTAAAAGGTTTTCTTAACCCTTTCAATTCATTTTAGGAAATTGGGACATGTTAATTAAATGTGAAATTGCATGTAATCTCAGTAGCACTTGTTTATGATTATTGATTATGTAGTCTCAATGATGATTACCACAGACCTGTCCTGAAAATGGTGTTGACAGCAGTTGTGTCTGATGAGACCATGGTGTGAAAGTTTATTTTAACTCCCATTGATTTTTAGGGAATTTGAGCAAATTAAGAGTGGGTTTAAGTACTTTGTACTTAAAATTGTATAAGTACTTTGTATCTCAAATGTTAAAATTGTATGTAGCCTCAATGATTATCACCTATCCTGATGATGGTGTTGACAGCGGTTTTGGTCTGATGAGACCACAGTGTGAAATGTTTTCTTAACCCTTTTAATTGACTTTAGGGAATTTTGACAAGTTAATTAAATGTAAAATTGCATGCTATCTCAGTAGCAAATTGTTAATGATTATTTATTGGTTATGTAGTCTCAATGATGACTACCACAGACCTGTTCTGAAAATGGTGTTGACAGCAGTTGTGGTCTGAGACCACAGTGTAAAAGATTTTCTTAACCCTTTCAATTGATTTTAGGAAATTTGGACAAGTTAATTTAATGTGAAATTGCATGTAATCTCAGTAGCACTTGTTAATGATTATTGATTATGTAGTCTCAATGATGATTACCACAGACCTGTCCTGAAAATGGTGTTGACAGCAGTTGTGTCTGATGAGACCATGTGTAAAAGTATTTTTACCCCTCCCATTGATTTTTAGAAAATTTGGGCAAATTATCACACATGTTAAAATTGTATGTAGTCTCAATGATGATTACCACAGACCTGTCCTGATAATGGTGTTGACAGCAGTTGTGGTCTGATGAGACCACAGTGTAAAAGATTTTTTTTACCCTTTCAATTGATTTTAGCAAATTTGGACAAGTTAATTAAATATGAAATTGCATGTAATCTTAGTAGCACTTGTTAATGATTATTGATTATATAGTCTCAATGATGATTACCACAGACCTGTCCTGAAAATGGTGTTGACAGCAGTTGTGTCTGATGAGACCATGGTGTAAAAGTTCTTAAACCCTCCCATTGATTTTTAGAAAACTTGGGCAAATTGTCACATATGTTAAAATTGTATGTAGTCTCAATGATGATTAACACAGACCTGTCCTGAAAATGGTGTTGACAGCATTTTTGATCTGATGAGACCACAGTGTAAAAGATTTTTTTACCCTTTCAATTGATTTTAGGAAATTTGAACAAGTTAATTAAATGTGAAATTACATGTAATCTCAGTAGCACTTGTTAATGATTATTGATTATATAGTTAGTCTCAATGATGATTACCACAGACCTGTCCTGAAAATGGTGTTGACAGCAGTTGTGTCTGATGAGACCATGGTGTAAGGTGTAAAAGTTTTGTTACCCCTCCCATTGATTTTCAGGAAATTTGGGCAAATTGTCACATGTTAAAATTGTATATAGTCTCAATGATGATTACCACAGACCTGTCCTGATAATGGTGTTGACAGCAGTGTAAAAGATTTTCTTAACCCTTTCAATTGATTTTAGGAAATTTGGTCAAGTTAATTAAGTATGAAATTGCATGTAATCTTAGTAGCACTTGTTAATGATTATTCATTATGTAGTCTCAATGATTACCACAGACTTATCCTGAAAATGGTGTTGACAGCATTTGTGGTCAGATGAGATCACAGTGTAAAATGTTTTCTTAACCCTTTAAATTGATTTTAGGAAATTTGGTTAAGTTACCTCAAATGTTAAAACTAAATGTAGTCTCAATGATTATTCTAATGAATTTCTCTCCATGATGTCCTGAAAATTGTGTTGACAATAGTTGCATCTGATGAGACCTGTATAGTATAAAAGGTTTTTTAAACCCTTTCAATTTATTTATTTAATCAAGTTATTTAAATGCGAAATTGCATTGTAATCTCGGTAATAATTGTTAATGATTATCAGTTATGTAGTCCGCCTGCTGTTCCTCACATTCTTTAAGGAAATGAATCAAGTTCGGGCAATTTTCTGGCTGCTGTTTCATTTCATTTAGTTTGGTGGTAGTGTTCTTCATCTTACTCATGGCAACATTCAAAAGTATGTACCGCGTTTCCAAAACCTGAGAGGTTTTTCCCATTATTTCAATAAAATCAGGCCGCCCCGGTGGCGCAGTGGTCTAAGCGATGGCCTCTGATCATTCGTCCGATTGGGGTCCGGGTTCGAATCACGGTGATGCGTGGATGTTGTGTTTGTCTTACGGCACTGGCTCTCTCCCTTCCCTGGAACCAGTGACCCTAAATTAGGGACGGGCGACTGCTTATAGCCCATTGAGTTGCTCACAGTGGTCGTTAAACCTCCAATAATAAAAAAAAATCAGCAACTGAAAACATTGTTGCATATGAAGTAAGTTGGTTTAACAGACCACTTGCTGTTGATTTTATGCCTGAAGAATATCTATTTGTATTGTGGGAGGATATAACTTGCTCCAAATGACTTGTAAGAGCCCCTTAGTTTCGAATTAGAGGTTCCAGTGATGCTTGCAGGGAGTTGGACCACCTTGTATTGCAAATGGGCTTGAATGATAACAGGTTAATTTTTAGAGCTTCTGCTGCTTTTTTGAGTTCACGTGTCAATTTTGGGCTTGTACGATAAAATGAACTTAAGGAATGAATTAGTGCTATTACAGCAGATCCTGCTGGATTGCATTCAGTTGCTTGCTTTACACACAGATCAAATACATGGTTTATAGCATGTTATGTAAGTTGGAGTACCCATTTTTTTTTTTTTTTCTTCTTCCAAGTCCTCCTTTCTGCCTAACATTAACATTTGTTCAATCAACTGTGCTACACATAATTTTATCTTGCCAGTTTACAATTCCTGAAGAATTCATGACTTCAGAGATGGATTTCAATAATCCATCAGCATCCGCACTAATATCTATCTTCCCTAAACCTAGAAATTGAACTTTAATGGCAGATTCTCCTTCAGCTGTTATTCCCACATACCTCTCACACACACACACACACACACACACACACACACACACACACAGCTTCATATTCTGTGACTGCATGACTAGTGGATCCATCAGTCATTATGCATAACTTCCTCCGCATAAGGACAAGCTCCAATATATATATATATATAATGATCAAACACTGTATATAATGTGTAAACTAATTGGTGTGGCATAGCAAATAAAGCTATTCTGCTACTAAATATAAATACATATCAGAAAAAAACACTAAAAACAATTGCTAATTTACCACAATTCCGTGCATTTCTCTTATTAGCTTTGAATTATCGCCACTTGGCCAAATTGGAAAAAGATTCCGAAACGGAATCAATGTAATCATTCTGTTTTGAAAAGTAATAGTACAGGGGAAAGAAAAAAAAAAAACCTCTAAAAAAGAAAATGAATTTTCTAAAAAAATTCGTGACCAACCTCTGAACCCCCTTGCGACTACTCCGTGATTTTCGTAATCTTTTTTTTTTTTTTCTTTTCACATTTCCACAACCTGATAAGACAGCCACCCCTTTTTGATATTATTAAAATGAAATAATAATAATTTGTGCTGGTCCTCTTTATTCTGCAGTGCACCTATTGGGAAGCTAGTCATGAAAATTTGAGATGTTGAAGCTTGTATTTTTTGAATTAATATCTGTGGTATAACAATATTTTCTTTGATATAGTATATATAACTGGTAATATTATTTTTGGATATTGTAAAAGTAACTTTAAATACCACCATCTAATTTGGAACATAGTAACTAATATTTATGCTTTGTGAAGAAATTTCCACGATGCTACCATGGAAATTTTTAATCATTAAAAGTTGTTTTCCAACGACATAGTTGACGACTTGACGGCAAAACACGGGCTTTTCCAATCATATTGATGTAGAAGCTCATTTTTTTTAATAGGAATTACATATTGATGTTATAAGCTAACTTTTTTAACATTGATGTTATAAGCTAATTTTTTAATTACATGTTGATGTTATAATTTTTTAATTACATATTGACATAATTTTTTAACATTGATGTTATAAGCTAATTTTTTTATTACATATTGATGTTATAAGCTAATTTTTTAATAGGAATTTTAATAGGAATTACAAATAGTTAAAATGGAAAGTAAAATTTTGGAAGAAAAACGTTTATGCCTTTTGGAAAATAGCGACTGGCGGGGGAGGTAGGGGATTTCTGTGCCCGTAACTTGAATAAAGAAAACGCGCCACCAAAACAAAACTGAGTTGTGATTCCGCCGCCCCAATTCTATAATACAAATAAAACAGACTATCGTGAAAATAATTATATATACAGAAATGTTACTTACTTGCATTCTGGAATCACGAAATACTTCGTTGTTTTTGGGACATTTCCCAAAGCTGAAATGTTACTTGACTTCCTCTTTCCGCCACGTGCACTTTTGCTCAAACTCAGTCTCTCTTTTCACACATGTCCTCCGATGTCCCGTTGTAACAAGATTTATGACGATTTATGGTATGCCAAGTTTCTTCCATATCCCTGAAAGTAAAGCTAACAGAAGCGAAGTGACTACAGGGTAGGGATGGGGAAATTGGTGGTTACTCATTCCCAAAACATCAATAGTATCAGTGAAAACCTCCATGTTTTTGCTAATAAGCCAAAAAATTCGTTGTTTTTAATCTGTAGCAATAGATGTGCGAAATCTCTGTTAATACAACAGTGATTACCCACCAATAACATTGGGTAACTAATAATATATATTAAAATGCTCAATGCATTAGTAGAAACTTCTTATTTTTGTTTGATGCATCGGTGTAAACCTTGATGTTTTGCTAATAAACTGAAAAACTCACACTTTTCCACCAGCACCAGTAAATGGGCACACGATTTGTAAAATATTTTTAATATAAGTGATACTCACCAGTTAAACAACCATTAACATAATATTTGCTAAAATGCTCTATGTATCATCGGCTCGCATGCCTTCGAGGAAAATATCTGTTTTCGCCAACGAATCAAGTAAAACAACCAGTAGAAAAATATTTCTTTTTTCTGTGTAGTTATGAATGTAACAAAGAAAAATGCATTTACTTTTCGTAGAAGATATTCTCTTACAGTTCCAAACATCGGTTGCAAAACCTGTTTTTTCAGTGTATCTTCTGCAACAATAAGGTTAAAACATTGAGTTTTTTTTTTTTGCCCATCCCTACTACAAGGTAAGCAGCGCAACTCATATTGGAAATAGTGCACGCTGTTTGAAGCGTCATCTGTACGACTAAGGCTTTGGCTGCGTGACTAAGGCACACTTGGGACTTCTGGTGTGGGGCCGCCAATCAGCACGACTCGAGAACGAAATGAAACACGATGACCATCGGATTGCGTAGCTTATGCTCCGAAACCAGAAACATTCCAAAGACAAAAAAATTATAGCCGCAATACGCTCGCGCAGTAGCCGCCTCGATGCCTTCAAATAGTGCTTGATGTCACCCTGGAGCAATAGTAGTCCAATCCGATCGACGAACGTTCGGTAGCCACTGTGGCGATGTTGGGAAAATGTGGTCACCAAACTGAAATTTCAATCGCCAGCTGGCGACTGGAAACCGCTAATTTTGAGCTTTAGCTATGCATCTTTCGCATGCGAAGATTTTTGGCGCTGGTATCTCACGATTCGTCCAAGGTGGGTCTGGGTTCGAATCCCAGTGAAGCATGGATGTTGTGTTTGTCTTATGGCACTGGCTCTCTCCCTTTTCTGGAACCAGTGACCTTAATTTAGGGATGGGCCTCTGCTTATAGCCCATTAAGTTGCTCCCTACTGTTAAAACCTTCAATTAAAAAAAAAAAAACCTGCTGTTGATTGGCTATGTTTAAAATGATGCGAGCTCAGCTAAAAGCGTGTGGAATAAGTAATTTGCTGGGGGGAAAAAGGTGGACTTAAAAAACATCTAGCAGTTCCACCCAACAAGCCAGTCACAGTCACCTGGTAGTGATATTTCACTTTTGCATCCCCTTTTTGTGTATGTAAATATCAATTCAGTTATACTGTGAGAATTGAGTACAAAATTGAAATCGTGAATGTGAAATTTTGGCTTTGGGTTTAAAATTTAAAATCGTGACATAATGTGCTCATTCAAATCTTGAACTGATAGCTTTAACTACAATTTTACAGTTGACATACACTCTTGCATATGTGATCATTCTCTCTGGTCGGAAAACTGATTTGGCCAGCAGAATTCTTTTAAATTGCATAAATTCTAATTTATTACATCCTTAAACTTGCGTGAAAAAGTAGTGCAAACTTCATCAGCTTGTAAAAGTATATTTGTGCACATGTCCTTGTTGCATATGCAGTTGGCAAGGTCTTTGAAAAATTTTGCTGGGTGCTTAGTCCTTAAAAAGGGACTTTTTTTATATATATAAAGAGTGGGAACCCTGTATAAACTTTGTCTGTCTAGTCTCAGTGATGATCTACACAAACCTGTCCTGAAAATTATGTTGACAGCAGTTTAGTCTGATGAGACACAGCAAAGTGTTATTTACATGTGCATTTTAAACTAAAACTGCCTCTTTCTTTCCTTTTTCAAAAAAATAAATAAAAGCTTTCATATAAGAAACTTGATAGAAATGGATCCTTTTTTCCATTTCAAATTCTTTTAGTTGCACTACGTGGGCAGTGCATCTAACAAAGAGTTAAACACAAAAACCAACTTCTTGCTGTACTTGATTTCTGTGCATGCTGTGAGAGTTTGATAACAGCTGTTGTAGTCCAAGTAAGCCTAATTTGGAAGTGATCTGTCAGCTCAGTATAAAAGGGGCTTATGCTATAGAATGTTTGAATGCAGTATTGGTAATTACATAAGTGTTGTGCTTATGGACATTTCTTTGTAATGGAGCTATGGAGTGAATGTTGTTACCTTAGGTGTCAATTGGTTCTACTTTCAATTGGGATCCTCATGGTCTTAACACTAGTAAACAGTTTAATGTGACAAGTAGCTTGAAAAAATAGTTAAGACCACTGTCCTTCTCTCATATTAAAAGATTATTGAATATTAAAAAAAAAATAGATATCAAAACAGCCATTTATAGCATCTCCCTCCATAGGGGCATTGTAATGCAAGACCTCAGTCAGATGTTACAGGTTTTCTTGGATACTTATCAATGCTGAGACAGTCTGAGCCCACTTCGGTTCAAACTTGGGTTCCGAGGAGAAATAGAATTTTTTCCTTTGTTTTGTTAAACAAGATTTTGTATGATTTAATACAAAAGATATTTCTTTTTTAGTTTGTAAAGAGAGTTGTTTGGGAACTGGATCTGGGTGGTAGCTGTGACTTTGGTGGCCCACGCATTAGTGGATTTCTGTGGAGAAGGAAGTTTATTAAAGATCCATAGATCGTAGATAGCATGCCTACGAAATTTCGCTACCTACATCGAGGCGATAGCTCCTTGCTAATTCTGTTGAGCAATGTGCATGTTGTGCCTCCGAACTTTATGGGCGCCTGGGCCCCCAAATAATTTCAGGAGAAAACGAATGGTCAAAGAAAATCTTGCGATAATACAACTAATATAAAATTCCTGCTCTTGCAATTAGCCCAAACTAGACACCATTACTTACCTCTGGTATTTCCTGCAGCAGCAGCTTTGTTAAATAGTCTCCTAAGGGCTAAATTAGATCCTATAGATGCACATAAATATGGGAGTCATAGTTGCCTGATCCTTTTTTTGTTTCTTCTTCTGGTTAGGAATAATTAAAAGAACTTAAGTAATTTAGTAAGTGCGAATTTTATGTATAAAAAAGTTTTCAGTTTTGATAAAAGCTTCTTGTGTTAAACAGTGTGTTCTGAAAGTGTTGTTTTTAGTTTTCATGTTTCAAGGGTCAAGTTATGTCTTGAAGATCTAGACCCTATACATTTTTAGTAACTATTTCTGACTAAAAGGAATATTTTTTCATGAGTTGGAAAATCAAACAACTAATATCAGAATTCCAGAATTTATCACTCATATTTTTTTAGTGTTATTTTTTTGAATAATAAGTGGTATAAAGTCTTTTAAATTTGTTTAGGTCTGGGAAGGTGTTAACATCGTTAAAACAGCAAGAGATATCATTGGTGCTACCAATCCAATGGATTCTCAGCCTGGAACACTGAGAGGAGACCTCTGTGTACAAGTTGGAAGGTATGTCATAACATTTGTATTTTATTGTGACAGGTTTATATTATATTATAACCTGTGAATTAGTTGCACAGCCCAAATGAAATCTTATGTGTTCAGTGACATGTTAACTGTAAATACTCTTAACAGTACAAGTCAGGTTTGAAATTGTGACTTAAAATGTTTTATTTAAAGTGATCTGCATGATGAAACACATTTGGTATGAAGTTTTCATAATTAATATAGTTCATCCAGCTGACAAAGAACCAAGGATCTTATTTGACATCGGTGAGATCAGATTTTTTAGGAGGATAGACTGTATGTAGTCTATTCTGTTTAAGGGAGACAGGTAAAAAGATTTAAAATTTGCAGTTCTCAAGCATGTTGTGCAAAATAGTGGCCTTGATGTATGTAATCAGTAACCTTTTTGCTATACTTTGATGTCTGGCATTTTGAGGTGGGATCCTAATTTCCTAGCTGTGGGTTGAAGGCAAGGGTTAATTCTTAGTGCAGAAAATGTTTTAATAACTATGGCTAGAGAGGTGAGATGAGTTATCTGTGGAATTTCTTAATACAGTAGTAACATTCTTCATTGCTGTGTGAAGCTGTTAATCATAAATTCCTCATGTGAAAGAAAGCATGAAGTTACAGTTCAATTTGGGAAGTTACACCAGTAGACTTATGTTCTGCAGGTCGTGAGGCACCGAGAAAATGGCAGTGACATTAATGAAGGAACTCCAGGAGTCTGTCTGCCATAGCATGCATCACTGCAAGTGGTTCTAGAACTTTCTATTTCAGATAATTTTTTTTACAGTGAAGAAGCATTAATCTTGTATCCATCTTGGTGTGTTATTATATGAAAAGTGGGAAATCCTAACTTCTACGGCTTAAAACCTCTTTGTAATTGTGATTTTTTTTTTTTTTTTTTTTTTACCATACAAGTGAAGCTTGTATCAAACCTTTTGTCAAATTTAAAAAAAAAAGAAATGCAGCCATGCTCAGGTAGACAAATCCAAGTCGCCACAGCGCTTGAAAGTGTTCATTGGCAACCAGAGTTCTCAAATTATATTAATTACACAAAATTTGATTTATGAAATTTCCATCTAAAAAATGTATAATCTGCAGATTTTTTTTTTCATATTAATTGTAGACTACTTAACACAATCAGAATAACACAGATGCCAATACCTATTTTTTAGCACTCTCCAGAGGAGCTATGAATTGTGTAGCAATTTAGACAGTAATTTAAACTGAAATTCCAAGATTCAACCCAAGACAGTACATACACTCGTGTAGAGTAAGCATCGAATATGTCTGTAACTGCTGCATTGGTTTCATGTTGAATGCTTATAAGTGTTCATTCATTAGTGGTTTTATTGAATGTTATACAGCAAAAGACTCGGCTCAATTTTCTGAAATGTAAAGCTACTTTAAAATGAAATTGCTAATACAAGTATAGATATGTTCCCTGGTTTTAGTTGTGGATACTGCACTGAGTTATTGAACAGTATCTAAGAAATACATTAATCTTAACTGAATTTTGTATGTGTGATTTAAGTCAGTCATGGATTTCTCCTTTTTTGTCTCTGGAAAAAAATATGCTGCTCCTGAAGAAACAGCTCATGCAAATTTTGTGTACCCCTGTCTGTACTGGATGTGCTTAGGATTTAAGTCCTGTTCATATGTTGGTGGTAATGGAGTAGAGGAATCCCTTGGGTATTTTGGTCCCAGTTAGTATTACAAAATGAGTTCTTGAAACTAAATTCTACATACCTCTCCTTTTACCATTCTAAATTTTCTGGCAGGAATTATGGCAAAAAACAATGTTTTCAAATGAGTAAATTGTTGTGCAAATCACAGTAAAGTTTTTTTTTTCTTTAACTTGTGCAAATCACAGTATTTTTTTTTTCTTTTTAAAGTAAGAATTGATACATGTGTTAGGCTTAACAAGTAATTGTGATGTGTCTGCAACTTTGCCATGTGGCATCCACATTATTTCAGTATTCAGAGCCTGAATTTCATAGTCTTCCAGATCAACAGAATGCTGTTTGGTTTATATCAGAATGTGTTGAGGTTTTGGTGGTTATCTGTTTTATTAGTCAAGGTAGTAGTATATTAACTTGAACATTTGTAGCATGAATGCCAGTTGCCATGCAGTAGGAAAAGTCTGTCTGCCTTCAGGTGTTTCTGACAGTCCTACTTTGCAGCTGTATTTTATAGGGAAAATATTCACAATTTTATTACTGTAATTTTGATGGTATTTTCTGTAAATTTAAATTTTTAAAAATGTATTTCATTTTTCACTGTACTTCTTTTCCAGTAAATGACACTGAAGAGAGGATAACTGTATGCTATTGAGTGTTTATGAAGAAATGAGATACTTGCAGCAAACTAGGGATATTTAATTATACAAGTTTAATGAATGAAAATTCTGAACCTCCTTTAAAAAATAAAAATCAAGTTTTCTCAGGCTGGAATAATAAGTGATTCTGCTTTTTACTAAGAAATTTTATATATGACTGTTTCCATGAGCCTTTTTTTGCTTAGGTGCCAGCTCGCAACTTTTACGATTTCAAATTTTTTTTTTTATTATTAAACATTTTTTCCCTATGCTATTTTAAGGTTGCTAAGCCCATAAAGTTGCCAAGCTTCAAAAGATCATGGAATTATTAGTCTTAGGTTATGATCCTAGTGGTGAGATTGTTTTGTGGTTTTCTCGCTCTTCAAAATTTTGACAGTTTGGCTTATTTTATTTAATTTCCTGGTTATATTAAAAAAAATTTCCTGTAATAGTGTAAAAGACCATTTCCATCTCAATTCAGGCAGGTGTGACCACCATGTCGGTTGACCACCTCCAATTTTTTTGAAAAAAATTATGGTAGAAACTCCTAATAGAGGTATCAAAATACAGCAAAAGGATTTTTCTTAAAAAAAAATTTTTTTTGGTCAAGCACAGCATTTTGAAAATAAACAAATTACACAGATAATGAAAATCATGTGAAATGCCAAATTTTTAAGTGCACACTGCTCCTGTAAAACAGGTAGGGACTAGAATTTTTTTTTATTATTATTTTGAAGCTATTAAATTGGCCTTTCTTCAAGTTCACAGAAATTGGTCAAATGAATGTTGCCAGATGGCAAAAAAATTATATAATTTATTACAAAAAAATTTAATTTTCCACAAATTTAGGATTTTTTTATATATAAGAAAGATGGTGGTTAAGTGTGCCAACCTGCACTCACTAGGGTTGTCTTAGCAGTAATTTTATTCTTATCCTGTGATGCTTATAACTCAAAATTAATTTTTAAAATTACAAAATTTCAAAAAATCAACATTTTTGAATTGCAATATCTCAAACCCCATTTTTAAAAATTCTGAAATTTTGTCCAAATAATGTCTTAATGGTAGGTAGTTGACTGGAGGAGTCAGGGACTGGATTTTTGCCTTGAAATTTTCTTACATATATTCGAAAACATTTTTTTTTTTTCAAATTTTTGAATTCAGTGAAAAATGAGAAACTGTAAACATTATTTAGTAAATTTTAATAGCGGGAGAACACAATTTGCGGCAGGGCTCGCACTAAGCATTCACCAAGTCGCCAAATGTGACTAAATCCGAAAATGGCTAGAAAAAATGAGTAACAGTGAAAATGGTGGTGAATGGTTTTATGAAACTTAAACAATTTTTGACCAGTGGGCAAACTGCAATTTGTGGTAATTTTGGGGCTAAATTGCAGCTGATATGATTTCAAAGTTTGATTTTTCCAAAGCTGTGGCACTGAAAATGGTACTGCCTGGTGCAATTTTTATGGAGTACTGTGAAACGCCTATTAAGACTGCTTGAGAGTCATGAAAATAAGAGCTACTAAAGGTGGGGGGTATCGAGTGGGAAGAAACTCTTCCGTAATTTATAATGAGCGGATCCAGAGAAATGGGATAGCAGAGGTTAAACAGTCTGCAGCACATAGTCCAGTGTTGGTGTTGCACTTTGACTTTGCTCAGACCTGATCTGTAATTCTACCTGATGAAGTGCAAAGTTACTACTGGCAAACAATGTTCAGATCTCACTCTTTACATGCATTGCATACTTTCCAAATGAGACTAAATCTTTTGTGGTAGCATGCAATGATATAAACCATGACACAGCACATGCTGTGTGTGCCATTCTGCTCATAAAAAGTGAAATTGCTAAGACTTGTCCTTTTGGAAGAATTTAAAAAAATGTTTACATCTCAGATGGAGCAGTCGGGCACTTCAAAAACAAATATACTAGTTCTGTCCTTTTGGAAGAATTTAAAAAAATGTTTACATCTCAGATGGAGCAGTTGGGCACTTCAAAAACAAATATACTAGTTCTATGAACTTATGAAGGGGGGACCCAAATGTTACAAGGAAGTAGATCTTCTCAGCCACAGGCCAATGCAAGAGTGCATGTGACGGTGTGAGTGGCATGTGCAAACATTTTGCTATTAAATTCAACTTATAGAAAGAAGCTTCACAAGCTATAAGAGATGCACCTTCATTTGTTGAAACTGTCTTCTCCCTTGATCCCAAAGACTAAACTTCTATTCCTCACAACTTATGAAGTTCAATCCTATCGAACCAGCAAAGTAGAAGGGTTGGATACAGTAAAATCTGTTGTTGGAATACAATCTCAGCATTCCTGGTTAGTACAAGGAAATAAACCATCAATGGCCAGAACAGTCCAGAACCCATTTTCTGTGAATGGTTTTCAAATAGGATAATTTATAGAATGCATTTATGACTGTAACTGGTGGATGGATGGGAAAGATTACAAACATATCTAAAGAATTTGAGGACATCACATTATCTTTCATGGACCAGCCAGAGAGGTTTTTGGTGGCCAGAAGAATGTGGCAAGAAAACAGACAAGTGTCCAGTGCCCTTAAAAACTGTACTTCTAAAGGTGAATGCCCCAACTCCTGTTGTATGTTCTGCACAACTTCATACCTTTGAGAAGGAAATCAATAAAATCCAGCATCTTTTCTCAGTTTGAATAATTTGTAGTTATGATGGTGAGCTCATTATTTGTTTTTCTTTTTTTAGGAATTTTTTTCTTGTGTAAATGGAATCTTAACTGCAACTGAGATAATGTATTGTATATGTATAGACTATGGATTAAAAACAATTAAACATGTACATAGGTGACAATTATTAAAAATCATAAAAATGACTTTCTAAAATATAGATTGACACTGCAATTTTGAATATACTCAGGTAAACTTTTCAGAAATATATTTTGAAGGTTTTTTTTTAATAACCTAACCAATAAGGTTCAAGCAGGAGAGAAGTGAATTTTCAAAAATCTGTAGGAAAATTTAAAGGCAAAAAATCCAGTAACCTGATTCTCCAGTTAACTACCTACCATTAGGACATTATTTAGACAAAATTAAGGAATTTTTAAAAATGGGGTTTTTGAGATATTGCAATTCAAAAATGTTTATTTTTTTTTTTATTTTGTATAAATTAAAAATTAATTTTATGAGTTGCATGCATCACAGGGTAAAAATAAAATTACTGCTAAGACAACCCTAGTAGGAGTACAGGTTAGCACACTTACCCACCTGATAAATCTTTTTCTTAAAAAAAAAAAAAACTAAATTTGTAGAAAATTGAATTTTTTTTGTAATACATATACCTTTTTTTTTTTTTTTGCCATCTAGCAACATTCCTTTGATCAATTTCTGTGAACATAAAGAAAGGCAGATTCAATAGCTTCAAAAAAAAAAAAAATCAAGTCTACCTGTTTATAGTACAGGAGCAGGTACATTTACAAATTTGGTGTTTCACATTATTTTCATCACATGTGTATTTTTTGCCTATTTTCAAAATGCTGTAGCTCAACCAAAAAAATTTTTTTTATTTTTTTATGGAAAATCCTTTTGCAGTACTTTACTCCTTTAAGAGTAGCTACCATAACTAAAAAAAAACCAAAAAAAAAACCGGAGGTGGTCAACTGACATCCTCTGTCTGAATTGAGATTGAAAGGGTTAAAAGAGCAACTTGTATTTTATAAGAAATTTTCCTACTTAAATGCACATTTTCTTAATAGTCCCTTCAAAACCAATCAGTAGAGCAAGAATTTTTGCCCCCTTTGCTCTTTTTAGGCAAAATTGAATTTCAAAACTCCAGTTCTATTGCAAGCAGAAAAAAAGTGCAGCTTTTGAAATTTAATTTCTTTTTAAAGTAAAGCAAAAATGCTTGTTAGGTGATAAATTGTCAAGAATATAATGCTATCAATTTTGACTCTTCCTCACTCAGGGTGAGAACAGAGCGTTGAGTCAAGTTAAAAAAAGTCAGAATCCCATTTAGATAATCTATAACTGATAACATGAAAGTTAGGATTTATATTTCCCCAAATTACACATAACAGCATCTGGGCCATTCATTCTGTGTTAAATCAACACAGTAGTCCTCCTGGAAATTACCAATTTTAATGATGAATAATAAATTGGTGAGACGGTACTGTTGTAAGTAGTAATGTGAAACTATTTGTTTTATTTTTTTTAATTTTCCTCTGGATTGTTTTGAAAATAAATTTAGTTCTGATTTTTTTTTTAATTTGCAGCATTTCAGTTTTTAACATATTTGTTGCCTAGATGACCCTGGTTTCAATGGAAAGCATATTAAACAAGCATTAAATATGAAACTCGTTAAAATTTTCAGGTAAAATTTTTTGACACTTTTTCCCAAAAAATGTGAACTTTTGATATAAAATTTTGGGAGTGGCAGTCTCTGCATCTAAAGGTACAATCTCCCCCCCCCCCCCCCATTAGGTCAACTTTCAGAATGTTTATTGCTGCTTGGATTCTCAAAAAAATTACAATACATGGATAAAAGTTTATTATGTTACCTAAATAAATCCATCGCTCTTTCCACGTTAAGCAATGCACAGCAACTGAAAAATTGTTATTCGGCCACCATCAGGGAAACAAACCCCGAATCTCTCTATATCCCTGACAATAGCCGAATAACAATTTTTCGGTTTCTGTGCGTTGCTTAACGTGGAAAAGAGTGATGGATTTATTTATTCAACTGACACCACGTATTTAGATGATTTTCACCATTATGTAACATTTAAAAGCCTTTCTAAAAGGTGGGGAATCCATGTTTACCAATAAGATATCTTCTTAATGCTTAATTTCATAATGAATGATTAAATAAGATTCCTTATAGATTTATTTACAATGAAAAAATATCTACTTTGGTTTTTTACTTTCAGGGGAATTACACTTAAAGCTTTTTATTTTCCTTTCTGCTGTTTAGGCTCCTGAAAGCCAATCAGATTTTGTCCTCATTGTTAAGTTTCAGTTCAGATTTGGAAGTAAGGAATGTAGAGCTGCTTGCTTTGCCTCTGAGTCTGAGATAGTTGGTACATTTATTTATTTAGGGATACATTGTTTACTCTTGAAGGTTTTTGTTTTTCTTCTCTATGCATGCAAAGTGTAAAATAAATTTCTTTCTAACAGTAAAAAAATGGATCTTATTTGTAGCAATCCTTTCAATTAAAAAGAAACAGCATCAAAAAAGAAAATTTCAGCAAAAGATGATGGAACCAGTTCGATTCCTGCTGAAATTAAAGTGTTCAAATTTTCAAAAGTGCCTATTACTTACCGATTCTGGAATGTCAGACTTAGGAAGTGGAAAGATCCGAAGATCCTAGTTGTGTTGTTGCAACTGCTGCAGTGAGTTTATTAATTTTATCTTTGGTACTTTTGAGGAAGCCCCTGCCCCAAAATTAAATAAAATAAAAGGTTGGAAGAAAAACATGTAGAGAAAAATTCAGAAAAAAAACTGCTGTGAAAAAGGAAATTCTTGTTTTACAATCTGAGGATGAATCTATAAAAATGGCCACACTGTGCAATGTTTTCCCAGTTAAAGGATAGATTTAAATCAAGCTATTATGAGGTGGAGGGGAGGGGGTGGGGGGATCCAGATTTTTAACCATCCCCCCCCAAAGCTGGATCATTAAAAAAATATATATATATAAATGAAATCAAACCATCAAATAGTCTGGTGAGAAAAGGGAAAAAGGTTAAGTAAAAGAAAATGTTATTTTGTTAGCACCGAATCAAATACCTAGGAAATGCCTTGTTTAGAAAGTGTTCCAAGCACAGAAGTTGTATGATTGAAATAAGTAGCTGCATGACAGAAAAAAATATTTTCTGTTATTACTGAAGCCTCTCCCATCATACACATTTTTCATGAAAGGAGTCACTGAAAACTGGATTTTTCAAGTTTTGTGAATTGAGGCCTAAGAATTGTATTCTTGCTAGTTGCAAGTGGCACCCATGCCATCTGTGTATACTTGAAACAATGCTAATTAGGTGCAAAATGGAAAAGTTACCTGTCCTGAGTGATGCAGGTCAAATAAATTTTTAAACATATAAAGATTACATAGTGAATATTATTTGTGAATCACCTTCACAAGTTTGATATTTAGGTGAATGCAAAAAATGCCAATGAAATGAAATGAAGAAATTATTTTAATGACTTAGGCTATTCAGCACTTTCATTAACAAAACCCATTGATTTTGTGGTTAAATTTAAAAAAATTGAATGTTCTAAGACATTCATGTTCAGTTCAAGAGCTAACAGCTTTTCATAAGGAATTATTGGCAAGTCTGAGTTTTTGGTAATATGTTATTATTCTGAGAATTCAGTTTTGTTGCAAGATTCTGCTCTGATTCCATTGGAGTTTCCACAATTCACACATTTTTAGTATATTACAAAAAAAATTCAGGGAAAAAATAGAACACACATTACGTCGTAATTTCGGAATGCTTGAATATCTTATCTTAAAGTTTAGAGACCAAAACCCATTTATTATTCAGATGGATCAGCAGTACAACACGAACAGGAAAAATGTCATCAAATTGTGCTGCTATGAAATAGTTCTGGCACAGTTGTCAGTGTTAAAGAATTGTGATCAGCATCAGTAGTTTCCTGTTTAATCATAAAAAGCTGGTGCAAAAAAAATTATTAAACATATATTTTTTTTGTTATTTATGAAAAGTAATTAAGATTTTGGAAAGATTTGGTATGTAATGCAAACATGTAATTTTATCTTCTGTGTGTATTTTTTTATTTAGGAACATCATTCATGGTAGTGATTCTGTTCCAAGTGCTGATCGCGAAATCGCCTTGTGGTTCGGGGACAAGGAAATCGTTAGTTGGACTTCAGCTATGGATAGCTGGGTGTATGAGGACAATTAATTATTCCTTTAATCATACCATTTTCCAGATATGTTCCAGTTTTAAATGCACATAAGCAGTGCTCTATTATTAGAGATGGTATTTATTCTGGAACTGCACATCTTATTTGCTTATTTTCTTACTTGAAATGTATTCTGGAATTATATACATTTTCTTTGCAGAATGCTTGCATTTTTGTAAGACTTGTTAAGAATAAAAATCATGTTGTCACATGTTTTTAAGTGTGTGAATTGTCAAATCAGTGGGTCTGAATGTCAGTAATCACTGTCTTGTGTGGTGTTTTGAAGAAGCAAAAACTTGTTTAAGACAATTGTAAACTGTCCTGTACTCCCAGGAAACTTGAAATTTTTTGATTAACTCCCTTAATTTAGTTTTCCAAAAGTGTATGTGAAAATTTGAAAAAACAAATTCATTTTAGACTGCTGGAAAAAAATGCATAATAAAACTAACTTAGGTTTTCTTTATGAGTGTTGGCTGTTGTAAATCAAAAGGTGAACAAAATTTTGGTCTCTATAAACAAAGAGTTGTGGCAAGTTTTGCAGTAGGTAATAACAGGAAAAGCAACTGATTCATCTGTTATTTTTTCTTAGGAGAGCATGTGTTCCTGTGAATGCAGAAACATTTGTTCATTGATTGATCAATGAATTGCTAACCAACTGTAGCGGAATTCAGCTTTTTATTAGCAGAAGTGATAACTTTTTTCCCTCTAAGAGCATCGCAGTAAAGTCTTGCATTCAACAGATAGGCTAGCCCATCCAGTTGTGTGCACAGTTTCTTGCCAAATGTACTTTGTTGCACAAAAATTCTTGAAACCCCTATTCTGCATCTTTCAACAAGAATAGTGAACAAAAATCACTTCCTGTATTTTTACTGTGGAGTTATATTTTTGGATGCACTATTTCTGTTATGGTCCTGAAAATGATCAAATGTAAAGATTGTGATCCTGGCTATCACAAAGTTTCAGCCTAACTGATTTTAAAGTGGTCTAGTTGTAAATCTTATAAATTAGGCTTTAAAAATATTGCCATGTAATAAAATGTAATTTTTTTTGCATAACTTTCCTTAAAAGCTACATTTCTTAAGTTCTGCAAAAATGAGTTTTTGCCCTTGTTCAATATTGAAAGTTTGACTTAAATGCAGAATTGTGTAAAGTGAACATAATATATGGAAGGAGTAAATACTGTTAACAAAGAATATGTTGAATACTAGAGCTATAGGTCAAGAAAAGTAATTTAAAAGAAACTAACAAAGCAAAAGTGGCATGCAAAAGAATTTTAAAATAGCATTTAGCCCCCGCCCCCTCCCCATGAGAAGTTTCCTAGTAAAGTCTGAAAAATCCTGATCCTTAAGATACCTTGAAACATGCCATGCTTGTAAGTTTTTAAGATATGGTCCATAAAAAAGATTTGGAGTATCCTGTGTTAGGATATTTAAAAAAAAAGTTTGCTTCTGAAGCACTGTGGGAAACATAAGCTTGCTATTTAAACAGACTGACTTACACAGTGGTAACATTATTGTGACCACCTACTTACTTTTGACAACAGTGTGTAGCCAATGAAAGAAAGCACGTGTCATGAGCTGGCTTGGAGAGTATATTAATAAGGTGTGCTGTATGCAATCTGAAAACATGTTGCATGGATAAAAGGAGCGATTTATCAGATTTGCAAAAAGGGACGATAATGGGCTTTCGGGCCAAGGATAGCAGTATTTTTGAAACAGCACAGTTTGTGTGCTGCTGTGGTTAAAGTGCATCGTGATTGGAGAAATGGCACCATTTCAAATAAGTGATGTGGAAACTGCGAAGCACCACATGCCATTGTTGTGAGAGGTGAACGTTGGCTTCAAAAGTGCGTGAGGGGCGATCGACACGCTACAGTGGAGCAACTCGCTGGCCAAATGAACCAGAGGGCTACCGGAAGTGTGTCTAAAATGACAGTTCAGCTAACCCTGATGCAGATGGAAGGTCACTGCACCTGTGCTAACGAAGGTGCATCGGCAGAAATGCACCTTCGTTAGCACTTAAAAGGCTTACATTTGCACGGCAGTATCTGAATTGGACCTCCGCTGATTGGCATAAGATTGCCTTCTCCATTGAGTAGTGTTTTCTGCTTCATCAAACAGACATTGGTGTATAAGGCAGGAAACATCGGAGAACACTACAGCCATCGCTGGCTGAACACAAGCTTGTAGGGGCAGCGTTATGGTCTGGGGAATGTTTTCGTGGCATTCTCTGGGTCCACTCATACCTGTAGAAGGCACTATGGACCGAACTCATTATGTATTCTTTCTTGCAGACCATGTACACCCATGAATGCTGATTGTCTTCCCTGGGGCAGATGGGATCTTCCAGCATGACAATGTGCCATGTCAGGGAGTGGCTGGAGGAGCACGATGAAGACTTCAAAGTACTTCCCTGGCTCTTTAATTCCCCAGATTTAAACTCAATTGAACATGTGGGACCACCTTGATCATTTGCTGGTGGTCACAATGTGACTTGACCATGTATATACAAATTAGGGTCAAATGAAAATTTTCAGAATAAAGCCAAAAATGAGGCAGGTACCTGCATGTACATACATTTCAAAGATTGAGGTTGCCTTCTAGAAAGCTCACCTGCCAGATTAGAATTTAAAACTGATGGAACTAGATTTTACTTCCTTTATGTATCAAATGTCGCTGTTTGCAGCAATTCAGCTTCACTGACATTCATCACGTCTCACTCAAGATTTTTTGTACTTCATTTTTTTTTTTTAATGCAGATATTCATGGCCCTGGTCCTATGATTTTCGTGGCATTCTACCTTTCTTTCCTGTCACTTGAGCTGAATAAAATTCTCTTTATAAGCATAAATCACTCACTCTTTAAATGTGGCCAAACTATTTAAGAATATTTGTTTCCACCGTACAGCATTTTGCTTCACATTATACATTTTCATTCCCTACATTATCAGAATACTTCCTGTCTGACCACCCCTGTGGCACAGTGGTCTAAGCGCTGGCTTTTGACCATTTGCCTGAAATGGGTCTGGGTTCAAATCTCTGAGGTATGGATGTTGTGTTTGTCACTGTCGTTTAGGACTTTTTTCAGAACCTATCATTCCTGTGGCGTCTTAATAAAGCAGGTACGACTTTCAAAGATGAACTCAATCGTCTAAGTACTAATTGTGTCCTGTATGCAATGCAAAAAATTAAAATAATTTTAGAAACCCACACAGAGAGGGGGGGGGGGGGGACTCCTTTGAGATTTTAGTTGCTACTGATAAATTTTAGAGTACATCCTTTGTTGTGAGAACTTGTGTATGGAAAGGTCAGTAGATGAAATGCGTAATTGCACACTCAAATTTCTATGATGTAAGTAGCACCAATGTTAAGTTACTTCAATAACACTGGTCTACAAGGTTTTTATAACCTGAACAAATTTAGCTGTTTTTAACTTTTTTCAGATCTGACCTTAAAAAATGGCCACCATGCAATGTTTTATGGAGCATTAAATATGTGCTATTGTTCCACATTAGCCCTTGTAGGCATGTAAAAGGACACTTGATGTTTTTGTCATATTTCACTTGTTATGGATGGTAACACTGATTTTTTTTTTTCACAGGTAGAGAATACACCAATGAGACCACATACTTAAAAAAAAAAAAAAAAAAAAAAGCTGTAGGACCCCCTTTAGCCCACAAAACAGCTGCCACTCGGCAAGGCATATATTCAAATGAGGTGGTGATAAATATCCTGGGGTATCTGGTACCATAATGTCAGCAGCGGGTACTCTTTGTCGTACACTTCAGGTTGGTGATTTAGCACAAACCCACTTTTTCAAGTCAAACCACAGATGTTCGATTGGGCTCTTGTCATTTGAATTTGGAGGTCAGCACATTAACAGAAAGACACCAGCATGTTCCTCGAACCACTGTGATGATTCTGGTAGAGTGGCATGGCGCATTATCCTGTTGGTAATGGCCATCAGGGAACACAGTTGCCATGAATGGGTGAACTTGTTCTGCAACAACATTCAGATACCTGACAGCTGTCAGTGATTGTGCTATTGGGACCTAAAGTGCCTCAAGAAAACATCGCCCACAGCATAAAACCGCTGCTGCTGGCCTGTTTCCGCCCAACAGAACATCAAGGTGCCATAGCCTCAGTTTGTAATCTGTGTATTTGCACTCAGCAGTGCATGTGATGCACCAGGAATCTTGATTCGTCGGATCAGGTCACTTTCTTCTAATCGTCTACTGTCCAGTCTCTATCTTGGGGCCCATTTGATGCATTGTTGGCGATTACATGCAGTGAGCACGGGGACCCAGCTAGGTCTTCCACTGCGCAGCCCCATCCACAGATGTCTGCGAAGAACTGTGCTGCGACACATTGCCCTGATCACCACTGTTATAGCTGTGGGTGATTTGTCGCACTGCTGTTGCTGTGAACAATGTGCTAGCGTCTCCACTCCCCTCTGGCATCTATGAGCTGCGGATCAATGGTTCGTCGTTTGGCCATTTCTGCATGACTTTTGATACGTACTCGCCACAGTGGCACGTGAACAAGCCACGCCATTTCAGATATCGTTGTTCTGAGGTGCCATGCCATCGCAATTTGTCAATCAACAAACTTCAATAAATCGGCAGCTTTTCCCCATTCTGACTAAACATTCTACTAACCGAAAGGTGGTCCTCGTGTTGCTGCTCTGTAAACTTCACCCGCACCACCGTTTGGTCTGTAGGCAGAGCGTGGTTATAATGTAATGGCTCATCAGTGTATGTAACCGCAACCAAACCACCATTGCTGTTTTTTACATTAAAAGAGAAACAAGTGCATGTTTGTGAGTAAAAGTTGGAGAAAAGGGATAACCGTGTGCATATTTTAATGTTCTGGATAAGTTTTGCTATGTGTGTATACAGTATATTATAAAATCGCAGAGTTCATTGACAAAGACTGTCAGGAATACCTACTATTTGTCCTTTGGATATCGTGTTGGAGATAAAAATAAATCGTGGCCTTCACATGTCTCCTGCATTTCCTGCTTTGTTTACCTGAGCTGAAATCCATGCCTTTCGCAGTTCCAATGATTTGGCGTGTGCAAACTGATCACATGAAAGATTATTTTTGTTTAACCAAAGTGAGTGTCTTTTCAAAGAAGAATAAAAGTAAAATACAGTATTCAAATTTGCTATCAGCCTTTAGACCTGTTCTACATGGGGAAGATCTTATACCAAAACCTCCATTGAATTGTGAAGAGAGAGATTCAAATTCATCCAATGAAGATATAAACACACGTGAAGATTCGGATCCTACATACACTCCTAAACACTTAGATGAGCCTCACTTGATTGAGCAAAATGAACTGAATGATCTTGTTCGAGACCTACACCTTTAGCCAAACAAGCTGAACTTTTAGGTTTGCGACTGCAGGAGTGGAATCTACTAGTGAAGAGTACATGTGTGTCTGTGTTCAGAAATAGAAATTTGAGTCTGTTCTTTCTATGAAATGCAAGATGGTACATGTTTTTGTTCCGATATTCCCGATCTTATGACAGAATTGAGAATATCTCGCAATCCTACAGAATGGTGTCTATTTATCAACTCATCCAAAGTTAGTTTAAAAACTGTCTTTTTGTCCAACGGAAAGCGGAAGCCTTCCATTCCAGTAACGCATGCTGTTGGGATGAAGGAGACTTCTGAAAGCATAGCTAAAATTCTCACTGCAATACTCTATGACCTGTTTAGGTGGTCAATATGCGGTGATCTGAAAGTAATATCACTCTTGCTTGGGCTTCAAAGTGGAGTCACCAAATTTTGTTTTCTTTGTATGTGGGACAGTAGGGCCACAGCAGACACTACGAACAGGCAGATTGCCCTAAATGAGATGTTTTCGTTCCTGGAAAGAGTAACGGTCGTCACAAGCCCCTAGTTAATCCCTCTAAAAAAACTGTTTTGACACACTCTTAATATCAAGTGCTAGAATGAGCAATGCGCTGTACTGATTCTGTGGAATGGAGAGAATCAGTGCCACATTGGGGGGGGACACAATATTTGTCTTGCCGGGAATTGAAATCATCCACCCCCCCCCCACACACACACATGGCTACTTTTATTCTGTAGAAATTGCATTGTAAATTCACTCACCTTTAATATATTTTATTGGTGCTTATTTTCCGGAAATTTTCGGCGTTTTTTTTTTTTTTTTTTTTGCCGAAATTTGCGGCGTTGTACTCCTGGAATTTTTGGCTTTTTTTATTTTGTAGCCACTGGCAATGCCTGTCACTGTCCTTTCCCTTGGTTGGTGGCCAAAGCAAAACTCAATTCCACTGAGAGTTTGGAAATCTGACTGCCAATCCTCCACAGAGGAGAAGAGAAACAGGTCCACTCTGTGTCAACCCAATTCAGCTGGGAGAGATCCCCTCCCACCCCCAACCTGATGTTATATTTGTCTTCTAAAACTGTGTTAACTGTTTGCTTTCCTTTGTGGTTTGGTGCTGGGTTTTCCCAGAGCTACTCCAAACAGAAATTGCTCACCCTCTTTGCTCCTGCCCTACCCCAGGGCTTAGTGACCCACCCACTCTGCCTGCTCCTTTTGACCTTCAAGATTTCTCATCTCATCAGAGATCTAGGGAGAATTTCCCTGCTGACTTTTTGTTCACCCCTTCCCTTTGGAATGCCTGCTGGTTGCTGCTCAAAAAATCTTTGTCATTGGTTTCAATGCACTCTTTGACCTTCTGGCTTTCTTAAAATGCAGAGAAATCTGAGTCCAGGATGTGGGTGACTGTCCCCTCTTCATCCCTCCCCCACCCTGCTTCAGTAGTATGGTAACTTATAGAGTTTACTGCACTCCTAAGTACTTCAACTTGTTCCTGCTGCTGCACTGGAGACCACTGGTTATCCTTACTGCTGCTGCACTGGGGACCACTGGTTATCCTTGCTGCTCCTCCTGGTGAAGTGCTATTCTACAGAATAGTTTCTGTTCCTGACACCGCATGTAATTTATGAAAGATTTTGATGCTGAGCTCATAAAAGTTGGGAAAAAGATATCTGTAATAAATATTGCTGGGATTGGCTTCAGCAGCAAGATGCCAATGCTGACTCCATTGGGATATGGTGTTGAAAAACTGATTCTCCTGGGGAATGTTTCTGCATTTGGTGCAACAAAAGGATGGTGTAAAAGCATTGGTAAGCCATTCAAATTCTTCAGAAAACAAATCTTCAAAAGCATCTGTAAAGAGCTCAATGAACTTGTATTTTTATACATCTGCAGAAAACCCTGCTGGTGATGAAAAGCCACTAGATCTAAGTACCCGTACTGTTAGATCAGAGGCAATTTTATGTTCATTCATAGCAGAATTCACTCTTCCCTATACACTTGGGCCTCAACTTATAAAACTGGCCCAGACATTGTCAAAGGACCAAAAGGCATTACGTATGAATAGGTCAACTGTTACATACAAAATGAGAGATGGCCTTGCTCATATAATAAAAAACAAATTGTCGATACCCTCAGACAGGCTCCCTACTCATTAAATTTTGATGAGAGCACAAGTTGGGCAAATTGTTGTCTCTTAACTATTCTTGCACAATATTTTTACCCTGAGCAACAAGATGTCATAATACAGTATTTATCATCGATTCAACTCCAGGTTTGTACTGCAGCCAATATTTACTCAAAAATAGTAATTTTAATAGAAGGAAGTGGTATTCCTTGGAGCAACCTAATTAGTCTCCTGATGGACTCTGGCAACACTATGAGGGGTAAAAAAATGGTGTAGAAGCATTAGTTCGCAACAACAAAGCTCCACATCTACTTCATATTGATGGTGATAGCTGCCGTACTGTTGACAACAGTGCAAAGAGATTCACTGCTCCTTTTAAAATGCACATTGAATCATTGTGTGACAACATTCACTTTGACTTGCTAAGTGTTGACAAAAGAGAACTATTTTTCAAAATCTGTACGATTTTGGGAATTCAAAAGCTCTCCCCGCTGTCACGACCAAATCATAGATGACTGTGTGTGCTCCCAGCAGTTGAACGCACGATTTTGTTGTGGGATGCTTTGCTAATCTTCTATTATTCTTGGATTAAAGATTCAGACAGAAATTTGTACAAGTCTGATTTGGATAAAGTGTATGAGGAAAGAAAAATCCAAACTTGTGAAAATCCAAGATTCTTTGAAATGAAAAAGTTTTAACAGGAATGGGAAAAGAAAGTAAGAATAAAATTATCGAAAGCCTTTTTGTGGTGCAAAAAATAACATTACTTGAAATCCATCTGTACAAAGCTGTTCTGCCTAGATTCAATGAATACATAAAGCTCTTTCAGACCAAAAAATCTATGTTGCATAGATTGCATGCTGAACTTTTTGTGTTGATCAAGAAAATTTTATAATTTTTCATTAAACATGAAATAATCTCAAAGTGCAAAACTCGCAAGGATCTTTTGAAAATAGATTTGAAGAGCGGCGATAATCACCTGCCAGACAAATTTATTTATGTTGGAGGAGAAGCCCAAAAACTTATTGCTGCAAGTACATCAAATGATTATATGGTATCTTCATTTAAGAAAGAGCTAAAGGATTGTTATTTGGCATGCTCCTTATACATGATCCAAAAACTTCTTGTGGGAAATTCTACTCTGATTAGTTTTTCCCTTTCTTAGGGGCCTAACTACTACCTATATAGCTCTTTTAAAATTGACTGATGCATGTAGCTCAGTGCTATCTGCTAACGATATTCTTGTTATTGATGAAGAAATCAGATCATATAAAATTGATACAGCAATTAGTGATATCTTTAATTACTCAGCCAATGAGAAAAAAATAAAATTCCCAAAGGCATTGATGAATACTGGGCTTCAGTCTCAAAAATGTGCTCACATGATGGAATACAAAAGTACTCCACATTGGGTAAACTTGTAAAAGCCATCATCTCATGCTTTCATGCTCCAATTGTGGAAAGCTCATTTAATTTCATGGATAATATCATCACACAGCACAGAACCAGTTTAGATGCAAAAAGCTAGGACAGTTATCATACCATCAAATATAACCTCTTAGTAAAGAAATGTTCAACGTTTGAAATGTTTGGTGTTGAAAATCCGATCACCACTGCAGTTGACAAAACTTTGTTATAGAAGGCATGTTGCAAAGCTGGAAAATTCATCACAAATCAACTAAGGAAAATTGTTTAAGTACAAATATTGTGGTGAGCCCTAAAATTCCAACGCAAAATCTGTCGACACCAAAGCAGAAATCTGGGTGCAGTAAACGTAAATCTTGCACAAAGGATTTGCAGCAAAATAACCAAATTTTTTTCTAAAGCATTACGAAGTATGAAGTTTTGCCTCCATCAGCAGCATTGATGTGTTCAACAGAGATGAATGCAGTTCTGCATTCATTAAAACATATTCAACTGCAACTACTAGTTTATTCCATAGTTTTACTTACACCAAAAAATGACTTTATTACGTGAATGTACAAATCATTTAAAGTATAAACTGAACAAACTTTGTGATATACATTTCAGTCTTTCTGCACAAGAAAAGACACCGTTGACACAGGCAGGCAAGGCATCAATTATGTGAGTTGCCTATTTTATTTTATTTTTTTCAGTATTTTACTTTTTATAAGTATTATTTATAGCTTTGAAGGGCCAAGCACTGGAAATTTGCAATTAGTAAAATTTTATAAAGGCCACTGTTCTTTAAAAAAAATATCAGAACTTGGGAAATAAATTACGAATGTAACACATACTATATATTCCGATTTTTTTTTTATTTATTTTTTTTTTTTTGGTAAGTATTGATCTACGTTGATTTCAGGAAATTTGATTTCACATAATAAGCACCCCTGATATTTTCTATGTATCTCTGCATATTTCATTTACACGTGGTATCGTGAACATCTTTCTACAGAACAATCAATGCTTCTCTGAATAGTTTCATTCAAATACAATGCTCAACATAGAAAATGCCGCACACAAAGAAATCTATCAAACGTGTAAACAATAGGTGGGAAAGAAGTGATTTAATTTATGAGAGATTATGTTAATGCGATAGGCCAGCTTGTGTGATGTAACCAGTCGGTAGGTCGTACGACCGCCATGCTGAGCTATACCTTCTACAACATGGCGTGGCACTGAATGGAGGAGTTTAAGGTATCTCTCACCTTGCGTCGTTGACCTCTGTCCACAATTCATCGACATTACGAGCGGGGTCGTGCAGAGACGTTAAATCGTCTGGCGATGACGCCCCGCCCGTTCTCTTCTGGGAGAAGTTGAGTATTGCGCTGGCCAGGGAGCACCTGGACATCTTGTCAACAGTGGCTGCTGATCATGAAAGAAATACGGGATTACACCATGTAATACAAATTTTGAAGATGTCAATCCGATTTGTTTTGGTGTAAATGTGGCAAGGATGGTAAGTCAGATAATATTCAAAAACTTGAAAATTACGTCGTCCTGGAGTGGGACTCGAACCCGCGTCTTCCAGATAGCGTCCGGTTATGCTAATCACTACACCACCCAGAACGACCAAGTCTCAAGTTTTCGATCAATTTGAATATAACCATCACAGGATTCGCTAGTCGAAGCAACCGGCATTCGTGTTTAGCGAATCTGGAGGTTAAGAATCCTATCCCGTGATTGCCCGGAGGAGCAGATAAATCATGAAATACGGGATTACACCATATAATACAAATTTTGAAGATGTCAATACGATTGTTTTGGTGTAAATGTAGTGAGGATGGTAAGTCAGATAATATTCGAAAACTTGAAAATTTCATCGTCCTGGAGCGGGACTCGAACCCACGTCTCCCGGCGACCAAGTCTCAAGTTGAATATAACCATCACAGGATTCGCTAGTCGAAGCAACCGGCTATATTCAATTGATCGGAAATTTGAGACTTGGTCGTTCTGGGTGGTGTAGTGGTTAGCATACCTGGGCGCTATCTGGGAGACGCGGGTTCGCGTCCCGCTCCAGGACGATGAAGTTTACGAATATTATCTGACTTGCCACCCTTGTCACATTTACACAAAAAAAAAAAAAACCGGATTGACATCTTCAAAATTTGTAGTGTCTGCTGTAGTAGTGTACGGGAGGGCGTTAACTTGTTGAAACTGCGCATCAGAGATGCCACGGACATGCGGCAATAAAATGGTTTGCAGCTCCTCGTCAGTGTACCGTGTTGCTGTTATTGTACTCATTATGCGGCGTACGAACGGTGAACGGCTTTTGAAACTGATAACGTCCCAAACCATGACACCGGTCTTAAGGAGCCGAATGGCAGAAAGATCAGCCATGTGACTATGTCTGCATTGAGACTATGTGATGCGGTGACATGGGCGGCAGAAAGTGAAGTTCGTTGACTGGGCCAGAATTTTCTAATCGTGGTACACCCGCTTCCCGGCACAAACAGAAGAAAAACAATGCCTAAGGAACTTTGTTGGGAATTAGGACCACCAGACCACTTACCTAGAGGAACTTTCTAAAGCACACCACATTAATCTCACATATGCCAAGCAAAAAAAAACTGGCCCGGGCGGTTTCGCCGCCTCTGTGCGGTGAGGTGACACTCGTCACAATAGCTGGCAAGAGTGCAAACCTACTTTAGGCAGTCTGCGATTCGCAGTCAGTTTTGATACGGGCATTTCCATAGCTGCCTGTACATGTTTATCATCCGCTGTGGATGATGATGCTGCTCTGCTACGGCGTGGCGGCGATCTGACGTTCGCCTACGTACACCGTTTCCTTACGGCGTAGCACGTCGTCTTCCTCTAACCACATTCAGCCGACAGTTGCATCTTGATGCGTTTCTGCCGCTGAGTCCAAGCAGTCGTGCATAGCACTGTTATAGGTGTCTGTCAGACAGTGAAATTCCAGATCTACACGCCTAGCTGAGGACGACCAAACTTCGCTACGCCGAGTCGCGTTCCCTTTTTCTCTCTCCCACTTGTCACGTGATTAGCTCTCAATTGTCGACGCATACACCAATTTGCATGACGCTCCAGAAAATACTTCTGCTGTAGCGTTCCCTATTTCAAGCAGTGCATTACACTCCCCTAATACAAATCTTGTGTCCAATTAAATTCGTTCACTTGTGCCACATGAATTCCCTACAAGACCAAGTTTCCTCTTTGAATTTTATAACTTTCAGCTTATTTAAATCGGGAAAAATAAACAACTTCTGAGAGCTAAAAAAAATTGATGAAGTCCGTAAAAGCTGTTGACGTTGCCTGGCCGATTAATTCTGTCTAATATCACAAAAAAAAAAAGGCTATGGTCAGTTTTTTTTTTGTTTTTTTATTGAAGGTTTAATGATCACCGTAAGCAACTCAATAGGCTACAAGCAGTCAGCCGGTGGCTCAGTGGTCTAAGCGATGGCCTCTGATAATTCGTCCGAAAGGGGTGCGGGTTCGAATCCCGTGAGGCATGGATGTTGTGTTTGTCTTACGGCACTGGCTCTCTCCCCTTCCCTGGAAGGGCGACTGCTTATAGCCCATTGAGTTGCTCACGGTTATCGTTAAACCATCAATAAAAAAAAATATATATATATATATAAGCAGTCATCCGCCCCTAATTTAGGGTCACTGGTTCCAGGTAAGGGAGAGAGCCAGTGCCGTAAGACAAACGCAATATCCATGCCTTCCCGGGATTCGAACCCTTCGCGGACGAATGGGTTAGTTTCACCCATGGTTTCCATTCAACCACAAGGAATAAAACTCGTAAATCTTATGAATTATTTGTTTTTCTTTCCTACATATCTACCTTTCTGTTGTCACAGTAATGTGTATCATTGGGTCAATTAGGTAGGGAACTACGCACTGAAACTCGGGGGCGTTCAAATTATAAACGTAAGTGCCTTTGTCGATCGTCTATGGATCGGCAGTGCGAGACGTTTGCACGCGATTATGAAATTACGGCAGTAGATTGTTGCGGCAAAGTCATCTGTCAATATCGGTTGCCACAGCAAAGGGTCGTTTTGTGTTTCTGGGAAATGATGCCTCCGAGAATTTCAGACAGCGCTGCGATCGCTTACAGTGGTCAGCTTTTCCCTAAATTCTGCTTTTATTCATATTTATTGATCGGCATCTGAAATTTTGCTGTTTTTTATGTGCATATACAGAAGATGGGCAAATTAACAGAAACACACACGCAGTTATTAAACTTAATAGAAGGATTTTTGGGGGTGGCGGGGGATAATGAGTACACACGCGAAAAACTCGAACGGTTGTAAACAGTCCCTAATTTAGGACCTTAGGCTTCGGAGAAGGGAGACATACACCAAATCTGTGTCTCGGACGAATTGTTAGACCACTGCTACCACGCTTTTTTTTTTTTTTTTTTCATTTCGGGATTTCACGACCACCGTAAGCAACTCATTGCGCTTTTCTAATTTTGGGCTACTGGCTCTTGGGGAAGGGGGGGGGGTCAGTGTCGTAAGAAAATCACCACGTCTCATTCGGGAGTCGAACCCTCTTCCAAAGAGTCAGAAGCCAGCGCTTAGACCACTAAACCACTGGGATGGCAGGCCACACCTTAAGGGCAATATATATGTGTATGGCTGTACTGATGTCTTGTTTCCTCTTCAGAGGGTGTATTGCATGCAGGCCTGACAAGAGGGGGGGGGGGGTTAGCCCTAAAGTAATTTTTTTCTAATTATTTTTGTGGTGTCCGAATATTTTTCAAGCTATACCGTCACCAGGGGTGACAAGTTACATGTAAAAAAAAAATATTTTCTACGTGACGCGTAATTTTCATAAATGTAAAAAATGTAATAAATTCAAAACTTGCTTTAAATACAATGAAAAAAAAAACCGAAGTGTTACAATGTTACTAGAGTTCCTAGGCTAACTGCAACACGTGCGTGGGTTACCTGCGGCAAATCAAACGAGCTCTCCATTCCATATTACGTTTTTCATTTCTTCTTTCCTTTCCAACGACAAGCCGACACCACACATTGGGTTCGCTGTGTTGCTTTGCTGCTCTAGACACAGACCATGGTGTATGATATACAACGTTATTGCTAGTCATCAAAGGCTGCAGACAATTTTCATTTCTTCTTTCCTTTCCAACGACACGCGGACACCGCACATTGGGTTCTCTGTGTTGCTTTGCTATTCACCGACACAGACCATTGTGTATGATATACAACGTTATTGCTAGTCATCAAAGGCTGCAGACAATTTTCATCATGTGGATTTTGTCACTTTGTGTTTCCCAGCAGAAGCCGGCATCTTTTGTCTTTTTATTTTATGCTCAACTCATAATTTTTTCGCATTGCGGCAATTTTTATAAATTAATATAGTGTATTTGTGCGCAGTTCCGACTTCGTTTATGTTCCTTTATTCCGATGACCAATGAAGTCGTCCTGTTCACAGCGGCAACTTAAAAGAGAAAACACAAAATTTAATGTTTACTTATGAGAACTCTTTGTGGATACTTTCCCAGAGGCTGCATCTTTAGACGTATATTACAATCTAAAAATGAAAGGTGTAAAATGTCATGCTTTTAAAAAAGTACTAAGAAAAATAAGAACGTCTGTCGATAGATGGCGTTCGAGTTTTCTGAAAAAACCTTTCTCGAAAGGAAGGGTTTGTTTACGGAAGGGAGAATATAAAAAATTATCCACCGCAAAAAAAAAAAAAAGATTGAAGAGTTGCAACTGGTCGGGAAGTAGGGGAATGGTGGGTGGGGGGAGGTAAGGAAACGGAAATATAGATTATGTGGTTAGTGGAGGAGCCGAGGGGGAGATTTTATTGCACTGGGGCCCCGAGCTCGCTCTACACGGCCCTGATTGCATGGTAGTTCAAGATAGCTGAGTGAATATTCCAGGTGATCAGAGGCACAGATTCCTGGTTAACCGTCCGAGTGGGGCCCGGGCTTGTTCTCGTTTAAGGTATTGGTGGTGTTTATCTACGACTCTTTCGTTTTCCTGGAACCAGTGGCTCCTCAATTAGGGGCGAGCGACAGCTTATAGCCCATCATCCCAACCAGGTACACCGCTCGAACCACTAAATAACAGCCGTGCGTCGGATGAGCACTTTAAGCCGTCGGACCCCGCGTATTGGACCCCCTCGGTTATAAGTAAGGGCTTCTGAGTTTTTTTTACTGTCGTTATTTTTTTTTAAAGGCGGACTTTTGTCGTGTTTTTTTTTTTTTTTTTTTGATTGGAGGTTTAACGACCACCGTGAGCAACTCAATGGGCTATAAGCAGTCGCCCGTCCCTAATTTAGGGTCACTGGTTCCAGGGAAGGGAAAGAACCAGCGCCGTAAGACAAACACAACATCCATGCCTCACCCTTTTGTCGTTTGAACTTATAGCACTTAGTAAATCTACCACTAAAAGAAAACAAAAAGCGGTGCGAAAAACATAGTTTTACCAACAAAACATATGCATAACAAATTATTTTTTCAATGGATATCATCATCGTCATCATCATTGTCAACCATTATCAATCCACTGCTGGACGAAGGTCTCCCCAAGTTTCCTCCACAACGGTCTGTCTTGTGCCAGTCTCCTCCATGTCACCCCTGCATACTTTCGAATTTCATCCACCCATCTCCCATGTGGTCTTCTTCTGGGTCTTTTCCTGTCCCTTGGAATCCAATCTAAAATTTCGGCTGTCCATCGATGATCTGTCCTTCTGGCAGTATGTCCAGCCCATTGCCATTTCAGGGATTTAACTCTGATCATGATGTCTTCCACTCTTGTCATTTTTCGGATCCACGAGTTCCTCTTCTTATCTCTCCTGGTTACACGAAGCATGCACCTCTCCATGCTGCTTTGAGTTGTCTGCAGGCTTTGTATATCTCTTTTAGTTAAGGTCCACGTCTCTGCACCATACGTAAGCACTGGAAGGATGCATTGATCAAACACTTTTCTTTTAAGACATAATGGCATATTGCTCTTGAAAATTATGCTGTTTCTTCCAAAAGCTCTCCAGGCAAGTTTTGTACGCCGATTAATTTCTTCATCAATGTGACCCTCACTTGATATCTGCTGTCCAAGATAAACGTACGTGTCTGTTATCTCCAGCTTTTCTCCATCAATCAATAAATCTTCATTTCTTGTAAAAGCATTGAACATCACTTTTGTCTTCTGAAAGTTCATTTTTAATCCCACTTCTTTACTCTTGTCAGCAAGTTACTGGATCATACTCTGCAGCTCTGATGGGGTAGTTGCAAAAATGACTACGTCATCAGCAAAACGAAGGTGGGTTAGATAATCTCCATTAATCTTTATCCCTTTGTTTTCCCAGCTCAGCGACTAAAAAACACTCTCCAATGTGGCATTAAAGAGCTTCGGAGATATGGTGTCACCTTGTCTCACTCCCTTTCCAATTTTTATGTGTGTTGTATTTTCAAACAGCCGAATCTTTGCACTTGCATTTTCATAGATGTTATTAACAATATTAATGTATGCATCTTCAATACCGCAGGTTTTCAGAGCCATTGTAACTGCTGATGGTTTCACCGAATCAAAGGCTTTTTCATAATCGATAAAAGCCATGCACAATGGAAGTTCATATTCCCTCGCTCTTTCTATTAGTTCTCTCAGTACGTGGATATGATCTATTGTGCTGTAGCCACTCCTGAATCCAGCTTGTTCTCTCGGTTGAGCCATGTCCAGTGTTACCTTCAAGCGGTGTGAAAGAACTTTAGTGAAGATTTTATAAACTACTGATAGGAGGCTGATAGGTCTGTAGTTTCCGAGATCCTCAATGTCACCTTTCTTATGTAGCAGGATCATTGTAGCGGTGTTCCAATCCTCAGGAATCTTTCCTTCATTAAGGCATCGAGTGAAAATTTGGGCGAGTACTGTTTCAATTTCTCCACTTGCTTCTTGTATGATGTCTACAGTAATTCCATCTTCTCCTGGAGCTTTTCCCCGCTTCATGTTCTTGATTGCATGTGCAACTTCTGCTGGAAGAACTCTGGTACTGGTATCTTTCATGATGTCTGAAGTGCATGTATCATCCCTTTCATATAATTTGGAGTAGAAATCTTTCACTCTTGTCAAAATTTCGCCTCTATTTCTTGTTACAGAACCATCTTCTTTTCTCAGTGCCATAATCTGTTTTCTTCCCTTACTGAGATGTCCCTTTGCTATCTTTAGGCTTTGGTTGTTTTCAATTGCTTTCCTCACTAGTTCACAGTTGAATTTTCTTACGTCTTCGGTGATACTTTTTCTTACTGTCTTGCATAGCTCTATATATTCCACTTTGGAAGTCACATCTTCTTTAGTTGTCCTCATCTCTCTTCTTTTTTGCATCAACATTTTCGTTTTTCCTGATAATTTGTTTACATGCAACTTGTTCTTAGACCCAGCTAATTTTGTTGCTGTTTCCATAAGAGCTTTGGTTACTTTTCTGTTAACTTCAGAGATGTCCACTTTTTCCGATGTTAGGCCTTCTAAAGCAGAGAACCTGTTCTTCAGTTCCAATTTGAAGGTATTATGGTGTTTTTTAAGGTTGGTTATGTCAATACATTTTGTTTGTCTTATGAGCTTGCCACGTTCAAGTTTGGTGTTGAGGTGCATCTTACATCTCACCAATCTATGGTCACTACCTGTGTTGAACTTGTTTAGCACACTGCAGTCTTCTATGACGAATTTTTTGTTACACATAATAAAATCAATTTCACTTGTCGTCCCATTTGGATGTCTCCATGTCCATTTCCTGTGTGGCTTTTTCTTGAAGAAGGAGTTCAAGATGAAAAACCCTTCTGCCTCTGCAAACTCAACGAGAGTATTTCCACGCTGGTTTCTGTTGCCGTGACCGAATTTACCTACTGAAGTTTCATTCTGTTGCCGTTGCCCTATTTTTGCATTGAAATCTCCCATAATTATTCACTCCAACTCGGAAGTCGTGCAGGCACTGGGATTTCCTTCAATGGATATATAAATAACTAAATTTTGCACGTTATACTACTTAAGACAGAAAAGAAACTTACCTGTGTATCAGTAACAGCAGAAACCAGTGGGTAGAAGTAAATAATCTTTTTTTTTTTCTTTTTTACTTTTTTAAAACCGCTCTAATATTTTCTTCTGTTGCGGTGGTAAATGAACATCATATGTTATTACGAGCGTTAATTCATTTTTCTTTGGAAAGAAAATCACAATAAATAAAAAACTTCATAACAACATACTAACAGACTAATGGCGTTCACGACTTCACGTGCAGTTCAGAGCAGGGAAGTTAGAGACCCTTTTGGTCACATGACTAAATCGTTTGGGGCCTCTTCTTTCCAGCAGGCTTGATCACTCGGGATCAGTAGCCCCTTTTGGTAAAGTACTAGGGAAAAGCACACGGGGCCAGCTCGATTTGATGAAGGGTAGGTCACATTACGGTGCGAGACAAGAGTGAGAGCGAGAAAGGTAAACGAAGTCGAAGTAGACTCAGAGTGGCTATAGTTATGTAGAATTTATATGTATTACTATTTAAAAAAAGTAAAGGTTTTGGCTTTCGCACTTCGGGTTGGGATGGATCCCACTTATATCCTTCGTAAAAGCCGCCACCGAGTTTATTAGATTTTTTCACGGGGTTAAACAAAGGCATCCATGGCCTGCTCTGTGCCATCCAGGTTTATTGATGAATAAGGCCAAATTAAGGGGGGTCTAGCGGGGCTATAGCTTAGGAGTCCACAATCATCAAGGAGGCATGCCGCTACACAGTAAACAATACATAGCTTACATAATATTTATATATAGAGTCAAAAAAACTAAAATAGTTTTAGTTTTTTGCCTCGTATGATTTCCACTTGATCACAAACAGTGGCTAGAAGGCGAACAGATTTCAAGGCAGTGACTCACTAAGGGTAAACGTTCCATGTCGCTTTGTACGGCGAGATTGTGTTTCACCTTTTTCACTGCCATCCACCTACACATTGTTTGCACTTGGAATCATTAATGAGTGAAATCCACTGTGACTTCACATCTCATAACAAAAAAAATGCACCAAGAAAAGTACACAATGTTAAATTATTAAAAATTCTAAGGCAAAATCTAGGAATCTTAAGCTTTTTTTTTTTTTTTTTTTGATTGGAGGTTTAACGACCACCGTGAGCAACTCAATGGGCTATAAGCAGTCGCCCGTCCCTAATTTAGGGTCACTGGTTCCAGGGAAGGGAGAGAGCCAGTGCCGTAAGACAAACACAACATCCATGCCTCACCGGGATTCGAACCCGGACCCCGTTCGGACGAATGATCAGAGGCCATCGCTTAGACCACTGTGCCACCGGGGCGGCACTTAAGCTTTTAACTTATGCTCTTGTGATAACTGTGGAAAATACAGTGACTTTTTGTGTAAACATTGCAGGTAATTCATTTATTTGAAGAATGCACAGCACTACATATTAATTATCAGAAGCACATCGCTCGAGTTGCATGTTTTAATGGACTTCAATAATGATTGTCCAACATAAGTTTACTGAGATATCTTAGTCTTGGTAGCCCACTGAGATGTCTCAGCCTAGTGGCTCACTAAGCTGCCATCTATCGGTCGATTCGAAGGATAAAAGCATGTAATCTCTGTACTGATCGTGTTTCGTAATATTAACGGTCCAAACTTTTAGTTCCGGTTTGTTTGTAGTTCGTGTGTTTTCTAGTAGGAGCTTGCAATTGGTTTTAACGCCTTTTTTACATGTCAGCTCTGTATTGATCGAGTTTCGCTAACCCTTAAAACGACCTTTAGGAAGGTTAACACTAATACCCGTTAGCTCCGGTTTGTTCGTAGCAAGGACCGCGGAAGCACTTAAAAAATGGGTGGGCTGGATCAAGTTTCACGGGGGGAGAGGGGGAGTTGTATAAGTCTCAAGTATTTCTTGTATCGAGAGACCGGGGTTTCTTAGTTACAATACTTTTTACTTGTCACAAAAAATACAAAAAAACAAACAAACAAAAAAACCAAAGAATTAACATACACTGAAGAGCAATTGAATTTGAGACCGCTGGCGTTATGCAAATGTGGCGCTGTAAACGGAAATGACATGACGTATGCAGCGATCCGACAATATAAGGAGTGATGCGACGGGAATCAGGAAGAGTCGGACGCAGTATGGGTAAGACGATCTAAGCGCATTTGATCGTGGGCAAATTGTCTGGGCCCGACGAATGGGTCACTCCAACTTGGAAGTCGTGCAGGCACTGGGATTTCCTCAGCCACTGTGTCACGGGTGCACCGTGAGTACATCGAATACGGTAAAACCATCCATGCAAGGGCCAACTGCCGTAGACAACAGCGTGTGGATCAGCGGGGTCATCGTCGGTTAGCTCGCATTGTAACAGCGGATAGACGGGCCACAGTGCAAGAAATCACTCGGCAATTTAACGCTGGTGTACAAAAACGTGAAAATAGCCACACCATCCAGAACCGTCTCCTTGCTATTGGGTACAGAAGCCATCGTCCCACAAGGGGACCGCACTTCACAGAGTGCAAAGATTAGCATGGGCGCGGGAACATCTCCACTGGACCATAGACATGTGGGAAAATGTTGCCTGGACTGATGAGTCGAGATTCACGTTGGTACATGCAGATGGCAGGATACGAGTACGGCGAAAACCACATGAAGCGATGGATCCTTCTTGCCAGCAGGGTACTCTTTAAGCTGGGGGGGGGGTGACATTCTCGTCCGGGGACTGTTTACGTGGACTGAAATCGGACCCCTGGTACGTGTGACACCGTCCCTCACAGGGGAACGTTACCGGGATATCCTGGACGACCATTTGCTCCCGCTGTGCGTCTTCAACATCCCACTGGAGACCTCATCCTGCAACAAGACAATGCACCGTGCCATCGCTCCCGAATTGTATCCGAATGGTTGGATGAACACTCCACCAACGTGACCTTGCTTCCTCGGTCAGCTAGGTCACCTGACCTCAATCCCATCGAACGCATCTGGGATGCCATCGAGAGAGATGTTGGAGGCTCTTATCCCCTCCATCAAATCTTCGTGAACTGTGGGAGGTTGTTCAGGGGTCGTGGATCCGTATGGCTTTCCAACGCTTCCGGTGTGTTGTCGAGTCCATGCCGAGACGAATCGCCGCAGTCATCAGGGCGAAAGGTGGTGCTACACGTTACTAGACAGTTATCTCTAATTCAATTACTCTTCAGTGTATATTGATGCTTTCATAATTTGTTATTCCTTGCGAAGCACAATTTTATGCATTTTAAAAATTAGTTACTAAGCGTAACAACCAACCCGACAAAAATGGCAGATTTAAAATCGAATGTGATTTATATTCAAATTTAAACTGTAATGATTAGAAGAAACATAGATTTATAACAAAAAAAAAAAAAAAGATTTATTTTAAACTTACGGCTTGCATGAAACTAGTAACTATTCGTTCGATGCTTTGAATGTCCCAAAAGTGGTCATTCTGTGCTCAGATCCACGGACAAATTCGTTTGCCACACGTATCAGGTTAGCAGATTTTGTTTTCTCTTTGTGCACATGAAGCAACGTTGTATGATTTAATCTTTCCTGCTTCATGGTTGCGCGAAGGTAAGTTTTAATGCGCCTCATAGCACTGAAAGATCTTTCGCTTGTTGCATTGGTTGCTAGCAAGACCAAAATTAATTTCAACAACTTAACAATGTCACTAAAGAACACACATTTGTAAAATCCTTGAACCATTTGATTATATCGTGTATCGACAATTCTCTAGTTTCGCTAAATTTCACTTCAATGCTTCGAGTAGAGTCAAGTTGTCCTTTCAATAACATAGAATTGAAATCTGAACCATACACAATACAAATTTAAGTTGTTCTTGAAATTCTAACCCTTTCACAGTTTTAAGCAGAAGGGTTTGCACTGCGGTGTAGATTTTATATAACCAGGCTGGTCGAAACTGTTACTAATTGAATTGGTCACGATATCCAAAGCCTCATATGTTATTCGAAAATGTTCTTCACAAGTGGTAGCTACATACCGTGTCTCACTAGTGCCGATTTCAAGCCTTTTTGGTACTTTTCTTCTGCGTGGTAAGCAAGGTTCATTAATATCATGTTTACTTTGGAAATTAAGAACTTTCCGCCAGAACATCTGAAAAGACTTCATTCCGAACTGTTTGTACGGTTTTCACTGGCAAAGTAGCCATGTCCTTTGCTTCTGCAACTCTATTTAAGTTAAGGAAAACTGATTGACGATTAGGTGAAAACTTAATAAGTTTTGTAATTTCATATGCTGTATCCAATGTATCACGCATGAGTCTGCAATTTTTAATTGCATCCGAACAGCTTAAATTTAATGCGTGACCATAACAATGCAAAAATACCGCCTTGGGTTCTTCAGCAAGAAGTTTTTGGGCAATTCCTTTTTTAGTCTCTTGGTTTTTAGCAACCCCATTCGCAGATCCGCCGTCATAACACTGAGCATATTAATTGGTAAGTTTAGTAGCAAAAAACAGTCCTTAATCACTTTAAAAATGGTTACAGAATCTGTAGAATCCAGTTGGTATAGTTCTATAAATTCTTTATGAGCGATAAAATCACCCTCCACCCATCTAATACATAGCACTAGCTGTTCTTTATTACTACAGTCTGTAGTTTCATCATACATGACGGCAAAGAAATCTTTCCCATTAGAAAAATGTTCCGAAATTTCTCTTAGAACTTCTAAAGCCATTATTTTTAGAATCTCATTCTGAATATCATGATCTACTTGTCCGTTTCCTTGGAAATCCACTGTCGAAGCTCAGGAACATCTTTCCCTCTAATATTCAACAATTGCATAAAGTTAGACTCTGAGGTTCCATTCCCTTGCATTGGCAATCCTTGGTGTGCTAAAAACTGTAGATTCTCCAGAATCACAAGGAAACATTTTCGATTGATGAATTTCTCATTTGCAAACTGTCAAGAGTTTCTCTGATATATCGCCTATTTTGAGCACTGTTTTATTTTTGAAAAGTGCATCTTTGTGGTATTTCGTTGACGTATGCGAATTAAATTTGTCTGTTGCATTTTTCCAATTTGAAAATCCAGTTTCTATAAATGCTTTATCTGTGCAGCTGGAAGCAAATTGGTTTGCCCGGACAGCATTTATGCACTCGAAACAAAGCTTTGTCACCTTCGGCATCATAATGTAGCCATTTCCAATGCTGGAACCATTTCGGTTGAAAGGATCGTTTTTGTGCTCCAAAGCTTCTTTTTGGGAAGTTGAAATGAATTGGCTGATTTGGAGCTGCTCCAATATTTTTTTTTTTTGATTGAAGGTTTAACGACCACCGTGAGCAACTCAATGGGCTATAAGCAGTCGTCCGTCCCTAATTTAGGGTCACTGGTTCCAGCGAAGGGAGAGAGCCAGTGCCGTAAGACAAACACAACATCCATGCCTCACCGGGATTCGAACCCGGACGAATGATCAGAGGCCATCGCTTAGACCACTGCGCCTCTCCAATATTAGGTACTTTGTATTTTGACAAAGCCATTGCTCTCACTATTCCTTCCTATAATACCGAAATCTCACATGACAAACCAGATCAAGAAATTCCGTAATCCGACACACACACGACAGTACTGATGGCGAGCCACTTCTTAACACCTGTCTCAAACTGCCTGGACTCTTCCACTTAGGAACTCGGGCTAAGCCAGGATATGATGATGGGGGGGGGGAGGAAGATGCTAACCCTCATCGCTTCTACCGCTAAAGAATTCCTCCCGTATACAACAGTACTCGCTTGCAACCCCATCCTCCTAAACAGACACTTTGAATCGCTTCCTGGAATATCACTCCGAGGAGTCCCCCCCCGAATGGCTCTCTCGCACCGCACACGACCAACTCCTCGTTGTGCGTTTCAGAGAAATGACACATAATATCCTAAGACTTTTCTTTCCTTTTGTTCGCAGTAGTGAGATAGCAAATAGTTTCTCAGAAGTCATTTGAAAAAATCGAAAAACATACTTGCTGGGTATTACGTTTTGATATTCATCCTGATTTTTAAGATTAATTCTGCGCGAAACTATTTCATTCAATTCATCAAATTTTTATGAACTGAATATATATGTATACATTGGATTCTTTTTTCTCTTCTAAAATTAAGCCGATATGAATTCATCGCCGATTTTTTCTCCCTATTTATTTTGCTCGGTACCGTATGCTTTTTGATCTTTTCAAATCACTTCTGAGAAACTATTTTATTCGATTTGTCAGCTTTTCAAATGCGTAAAACTAATGCACAAAGTTGTAGAAAAAGAAATACATGTAAAAAGCGAGAGGGCTATAGCCCACCCTGTTCCGCGGTCCCCACGTAGTTCGTGTGTATTCTATAATAGCAGGACCCCCCCCCCCAAGGCGCGATGCTACGGGTGTGCTTCAGCATACACAACCTTTAGCCCCCCCCCAAATATATTTAAGCAGTTCGAACACATGGCGAGCCAGCCATGTAAGATTTTAGGGAACTTAGATAAAAATGTGTATTTTTCGAATTCACGGAAATTTTGTTACATGAAATGAACTTTTTGTTAAATTTATTACTACTACTGTGTGAAATGGAGATTTCCTGAGCGTATGTCTACGACAGTAGTAGAAAAGATACCATTTTCGCAACTGTATATAGTTTAAAAAGATGAGATATTCCTTGCCAAATGAGAAAGTAAAAATCAAACCGCTTGACGACGGCAAATATTAGAAAATATTTTAACAATGGCATATTAGCAAAAATTGCAAAGAAATTATAACTTGTAAAAGGCCTTGGAGACTCGTATCCATGGTTACCAGTACTACATACATTGAATAAATACTAGGTACAGTATGCACTGAATTTTTTATATATATATATATATATATATACTGGGGATAACGTAGTGATCGTCGGGTTAAATCTCATTGTAAGAAGTGTTTTGGCAAAATTTCTGTCAATCACTACACAATTCGTGCGCCCCCTCCCCCGTACAACACTTAGCTCCCCTAGTTCTTAACTTCTGGCGTCGCCAACTGGTACTTCGAAAGACAGGGGCGTTTGTCCACCCCGTTTCCCCGAAAGTGTTTCATTTCTTTGTTAAAATGCGACTTACATTAAAAGAAATGGTTTGATTTAATAAAAATCCTCCAACTTACAATAGAAAATGCTTTGTTTAACTTTTTTTATTTTTATCCTGATGGATTTCGAAAATTTTCATTTTCGACCCCATCCCTCTCCCCGAAGAAAATCTACATACATGCCTCCTGCAATAAAGTGTTTGGGCGTCTTTCTTTACTCAGTTTACAGGTTTTTTTTTTTTTTTTTTTTTGCTGTAACGTGTGGAATTGGACGAGTTTTTTTTATGAAATTGGTAGGGACAAGGATACATCCATTTCGTTGTGATAACAAATATTTTGTGACGTCAAGATGTTCAGAGGGTCACCCAACGACACACCGAGTGAATTTGTTTTGATGTTTTAAACGGTTTCAGTATAGAGAGAAACGCGTTGCAAAGAATGATTATATCTGTGTTTCCGTACACTTGGAACGTGATAGACAGGCTATGATTCACGAGGAAACATATCTTTTCCATCAGAATAAATATTTTGCAGCAGGGACCCAATTAATATTCCAAAGCGTCTTTTTAAGAACCTGCCAAATTAGTAACTATTCGCGATCCATACCGAAGTTACGTGCTTTTAGCTTCCATATATGCCAACAGAAAGGCAGCACAACTTCTTTATAGAGCAGAGCGGGCCAGGAATGGTAGGTCGTTTAATCAAAAAAAAAAAAAAAAAAAAAAAAAAAAAAAATCGCCAGCTGCGATTTCTGTAATTGTTGGGTGCTGTTCTTTCAGGACTGGCTCACATTGTTGCGTTTTTAGTCCATGCATGTGCTGCCATCTAGTATTGATTGCTTAAGTTTTGAACCAAAAGGAATTAAAAAAAACAAAATAAAAACAAAGAAAATTAAAAAGAAAGACTCCTCATTAGGAGTAGCCGCTAGCTACAAAAACTTTACACTGAAAAACTTATTTTACACGCAGAAAAACGGAAAAAGTTAATAAGATTGACAGACAGGTATTCCTACAATTTGAAAGTTCCAAACTACATTTAAAAAAAGAAAGGGGGGGGGGCAGTACTCACGCGTGTCACTAGCTATAAAAATTTAGAATATCATATTTCACACCGCGAAACTTATTTTGTTCGGAGCTACAAAAAACACCAATGGGATTAACCCAGGAATTTTGGTAAACACCTTTTCCATTTTTCCGAAAAGTTTTTAAATACTAGTTTAGGCGTGAAAATCAGTCCTTCGAAAAAGATATTCGTTAATTTAAGCTCAAAGTAATTTTAGGTACCTTTCACTGACGAAAACGATTCGAATTTATTTTTTAGCTCATTAGTAATTCCGGTAAAGTTTGTCATCTTGATATTTTTTGAAAATTTCACGAAAAAAGATTTCAAAATGTAATAAGATTATATAGCTAAAATAAGTAATTTAATAAGCAAATAAATTTGAAAAGAATAAATTTTAATTCATAACAAGGAATTTACTGAAAACAAGTTAAAGTTGGGTCTAAGGAAATGATAATTTTTATTTTACTTTATTTGCATTTTGAAGAAATTGTGGGAACGGTTTTGCCTGACAAGATCAAGAATTTCGGGAAAGCTAGAAGTATGACGAGAAAGGAAAAGGAGGTCGCAAATGTAAGACAGCCGCGAGCCAAATACCTCGGGGACCAAATGGGCTACTAAGAAATTGTGGGAACGGTTTTGCCTGACAAGATCACCAAGAATTTCGGGAAAGCTAGAAGTATGACGAGAAAGGAAAAGGAGGTCGCTAAGGTAAGACAGCCGCGAGCCAAAATACCTCGGGGACCAAATGGGCTACTTACTTTATGAAGACATGTACACAAAGAATAAAAAAAAAAAATGCCAATACTCTTACATTTGACGCTTTTCATGCTTAAAAAGTACTCACGAACAAAGTTTCATAATACAAATCACTAAATTCTCTTTCTATAGCCAATGAAAGGATGTTCTTAAAGCATTCTTATATTTGAACGAATTTATCTTTTGTTTTTGTAACATACAAAAACTTTTAAAATTAATTACGTGTAATCCTTTGAACTCTAAGGCTCTTACTACGTATTTTTATCGGTAATTTTTCAAGTTATTCGTACAGTTAGCGAAAATTTAATGAGTCAATTATTTTTTATCGTAAAACGTTCTGCAATACAAAACAAAAATATATACATAAAAGAGCTCCTCTATATTGAAATCGACGGGTGGGAGCTGTAAAAGAACCACAGCAGCTGCTCGCCCCTGATTTGGTGCCACAGTTCCCAAGGAGTGGTATGCACAACACTTTAGGACAGGCGCACCATTCAGGACTTATCCCAGGCGCGGCAATGGTGACGGGTTTTCTGACCACTTGGCCAATGAATTTTTTTTTTCTTTTTCGGGGGTTCAACGGCCACCACGAGTAACTTTAAGGGCTATAAAGCAGTCGCCCGTCCTTAATTCGAAACCTCGGGGCCGTAGATGGCCTAGTGGTCAAGGACGTGACTGCCACGGAAGTGTCTCAGGATGGATCCCAGGCAGGTACGAACGCTCGAGCCATTAAACTTCCGCCTTGCGTCGGACCCCAGGCTAAAAATAAGGGCATTTTCCTTCCCCTTTCTACCTGTTTCTATGTACTTTTATATCGAGAACTCTAACCCGAATCTCCGGCCTTCCTACTTCAAAGGTTTGTTTAAGACCTCGGGTTAGACACTCCCTAAAATCCTCTACATAAATCTCTAATTTGGAGCCTTGCTTCCGGGAGGGATCAACGCCGTAGGGGCAACACACTGCTCATGTGTCATCCAGGGTTCAGGGAAAGACCCGCTCAAACTAGTGATCAGAGGCCAGCGCTTAAACCACTGCGCCACCGGAACCGCTTTCCGGATTTATGATTTTTCGCAACAAATGCACATTCAATTAATCGGGTTTTAGTGTGCTCCTAAAAACAGAAACATGTGAACAGGCTTTTTCTTCTCATTTTATGTTGTCATAAAATGGACCACATTTAATTAAAAATAAATAAAAACAACAACAACAAAAAAAAAAAAAAAAAGCAGAATAATATGTAAGAATAAAACCAAAACTGGTTTGGTTGGAAAATGTTATTAAGACACTGACTCAAATTTCTTAATTTTTATACAGTTTAAGTTTATATGAACTCTCTCTATATATACACTGAGTGGCCACTTTATTATGACCACCCGCTCAGTACTTCGTTGGGCGACCTTTTGCCTTTAATACTGTGTCGATTCTTCGTGGGATGGACTTCACGAGATGTTGATAGGTGGTTTGTGGAATCTCAGACCATGTTTGATGAATAGCACTTTCCAAGAGTGTGAGATTGCAGGGCAGTGGATCCAGCTGTCTGATGGCTCGTTCAACTTCATCCCACAAATTCTCAATGGGGTTGAGATCTGGAGTTTGTGGGGGTCCACCTAAGCAAAGTAAACTCACCGGCATGTTCCTGAAACCAATCCTGTACAATACGAACACTATGGCAGAACGAGTAGCCATCGCCATTAGATAAACCATCCACATGACCGGATGCACTTGGTCCGCAACGATGTTTAGACATGATGTGCCAGTCAGACGTTGATCAACACGAATTAAAGGGCCCAAAGGATGCCAGGAAAACATTCCCCAAACCATAACGTTGCCTTCACCAGCTTGAAGGGTTGTAACAATGCATTTGGGATCCATTCTTCTGTGCTGTCTTCGCCAAATTCTCACTCGGCCATCGGCATGGTGCAACTGAAAACGTGATTCATCGGATCATGTAATTTGTTTCCAATTATCGACTGTCCAATCCTTGTGCTCCTGTGCGAACTGGAGACGTTTTCTCTTGTTAACTGCAGACAGCAAAGGTGTTCGAACAGGCCTTCGGCTGCCATATCCCATCCGATGCAGTGTACGGCGAAGAGTGCGTGCAGAGATCATTTGAGGGGATCCTTGATTAAGATGGTCTGTAATTTGCTGCACTATCGCCCTTCTGTTGTCTGTTACCAGTCTGGAAACTCTCCGTTCCGCCTGAGCAGTCACTAGTCGATGACGACCACACGTTGCACGTAGAGACCCAGTTTTTTGGCTGACAGTCCAGTCTTTGAACACTTTAACAACAGCTGCTCTGGAACATTTCACGAATGCGGTGGTTTCGGTGATACCCGCTCCATGGCTCCGAGCTCCTACAATCATCCCTCGTTGAAAGTCCGTCAAATCGCATTTTTTACCCATCTTGTCACCCAAAAATCACTTCTACTACCGTCGCAAGTACTAAGCTTTCCCTTTTTATACTATCCTCACCCTCTGGCAGCAACAGCGTGCAGCCATAGCTCATTTGCTTAAAACTGTCAGGTGGCAATAATAAAGTCGCCACTCAGTGTATATAACGAATATCATATCTGGGAATGTTTTAGAAATATCTGTGGAAAAATCTTAACAATAGCAAAGCGACATGTAACTCATGCCAGTTTTATTCTCTCATCAGGAAACCCAAAGTGAAAAAGTAGAAAATAGAGAGATACAAGGAAACAAAAGCATGTCAGTCACGTTGAAATCTCACATATTCGAGTCAACAAGGATTTGAGAATAATGGCCCAGCAGTGAAGAGAATAATTTTCAATGCGCGAGATATTTTCCATATAAATTGTCGAAGTGCGATGTCCAGAGTAAACCATAACATGTCCTCAGGTAACATAATTTCTCGATTATTCGTGGACCTATTGTCTTTTGTTAGCACTGGTAGTTCGGAGTACAGTACAGCCGAAGCTTTTTAATAGAAAAATTCAAGTCCTTGATGCACTGATTTTTTTCTTTATTAATTATCTCCTTGTCTCCTAATTTTAAAAGTCGTCCATATCAAACATCAGGCTATCAGTTGAAGGGAAGATAGCGTACCATAAGCAAACACTTACGGTCTTCCCTGCACTCGAACTCCGGTCCGCGAATCTAGTATCTTAAGGCTTTAAAAACAAGGAGATGATTCGTCTACTGAATAAATTATGTTTAAAACGTGTTGGTTTTATGCCAATGATATTTCCAAATATTTTTTAGGGAAAAGTATGTGTGTGTGTGCACTTTTTTTTCAAACTGTGAAGCTCACCCAAAATTGTAATTGTCCTCATACAAAAAAGGGTATCTAAATTTAAGCATAAGTTGTACAATAATAATTTTCTGATAGTAGATTTTAATAGAAGTTAGATTTCTTTCAAAGAACTTTCAGTTAGAAAAATTAAAATAAGCGAAAACGCATCTTTGGCACAAACGCGATTCAAACCCCCGAAAAAGTCAAGCATTCTTTTCGATTGTTTGCATGCAGTCTTTCCTCACCAGGACCTTGGTTTGCCCCCGAAATGTGATTTGCGTCCTCCTCCTGTTGAATTTTGTTAGTTTTGGTTGCATCATGTTGTTAGTACCAACACAATGGTGTATCTTTTCTCAGAAAGTGGTGCAGCTAGTGTAGCACCACTTTTTGGTGCAACCTACCACAAAATTTTAACAGTGATACCCGCAACTCCTTGGGTAAATTGCGGCTAAAGCTTATGGGAAGGGAAGACAACACAAAAAAGTGGAAGGAACGAAAAAAAGCTGATGGTGCATAAATTTAGCTCTGTTTACCCTACTATTTCATTCATTTCGAAAGGAGATTAATATCTTTGGAAGAACAATCCTGCAAACACTCCCTCGCCTCCACCGGTTCGCATTCATTTCAGTTACCAAACCGAAGGGGATTACGGGAAACAAATTCTGGTACACAGCAGTTTTAGGTTTTTAAATGTTAGTTTACACTTTCATTTTAATTTTTCAAATCCTTTCGAGGGATTTAAACAAATAATTTTTTTTATACCACTAAACGTCAGCCTATTGGAAAATCAGTCTACGATTTTTCCCTACTTTCAGAGACGATTTATCAAAAACATTTCCCCATGGAATCTTTTGACAGAGAACAAACATAGTGAGAGATTATTTAAAGTTTGGTTATTTATTTCTTGTTGAATGTAATTGAAAGGAGTTCGTTTGACTTTATTTCACGTTTCTGAAAGATCGTGCTGCTTTCTACCAACTGAAATCTAAACTATTTTATTTTCGAATTGTGCTTCAACTTTTATCAGGAGAGTCGTACTGAAATGAATTTCAACAGCCTGGTTTAATTTGGGGACACAGTTCTGCTGGAACTTGTGCACTGTATTTTCTGAGGAGGAATGAAAAAATTTAATTTCTACAAATGACAAGTGCTAACACTCGTGGACAAAAAATGTGATAGATATTTCTGCCTTTTTCATGACGTCTTAACAAAATAAGAATCCTGATTTATTTCCTTTTCCTTTAACCCTTTAAGCGGACGATGTAACTGAACCAAATGATGTCTCGAATTTTTTGCGCTCCTTGAACAGAAACGTCCACATAACTGGTCATCAGTGATAAGCGCTGTTTTCCACCATCTATTCTTTGCTCCATGACCCAAGGCATGATAGGGAAGTCCTAGTACCCCTGTCATGGACATCATGCCACTTGGTAGACATACAAATTAAATGAAAGTGTACGATTCTTTGCATTTGCTTATTTAAGTTGTTAAATACGGGCATCACATATTCCAGGAATTCCAAGTACATCTTGTTAAGAGGATCTTTAAACCTATTCAAAATTATTATCAGTAAAAACAGCATCTGTAAAAAAATAATGTTAATACATCATACTATTCCAACAAGCATGTAACAATAGAAAGAAAGTATAACCATCTAGTTTGACTTGGGTGCAGGATTTTATGTGGTTTTACATAGACAAAACTTTGGAATTTTTTAGGGCTGGACTGAAAATAGTCATATTCATCCCATGCCAAGTCCTCTAGTACCCTTGGCAGTTTGGCGCATGCATATGATGCAGCCAACTAAAACGAAAACATTTCAATGTAAATAAGTAAGACACATCAGCTTTTAGGAGAGTAACATGAGAATGATTTCCACAAGTCAGAATGTTAGCACCATCAGCTGCATACTCTATTAAATTTTCTTTCCAGGGTATTCCTGCTTTAAAAAATGATTCCACAACTTTATCATACAAAGCTACAGCAGTAGCATCTTCTACTGGAATTAGATCAAAAAATAAGATGCTTATCACATGTTTTATTAGTTGATTCATCAACCATAATTAAGAACTTTTCTTTCCTTAACACTGCCCACAACTCTTTCTTACTGTATTCACCAGTAAAATGTTTAATGACAGCAGCAGTTTTTGTTCTCCCACATGAAATTTTATTAGCTATCTAGGAATCAGGACATATAGCTTTCAAAAGCTGTGGCAAGTGCTCTTTGATGCTAAACGATAAATTGTGTTCTGAGATGAAGGAAACTAAACGAATTTTGCTTGCTGTCCCACAACTTTTTGAGCGTTTGCCACATGTTTTTTTGTCGGCCAATGTCTGAAGGTGAATTTTACCAGCTTTCAAATGCATGTCGCACACTTTGCAGTACAAAAATACCTTACCTTTTGAAATAGGATGAAGCCAGCCCTTAAATCTTTTCTCTCTCTCCAATTCCTCTTTATACAGTTGCATGTACTCAACTTCTTATTTTTTATATTTTGGGAGGTGTTTGAAGATAAAGATTCTCACTGCCGCAACTCTGTTTCACTAGCTATCATTAATTCTCATTCACAGCAAGAAACAGGTTCTCCTGTTTAAAAAGTAACAGGAGAACAAACTGTTGGCAACAATACAGTAACACAACAACAAACTACAAACAACTATATGAACCACTATCGCTAACCATGCGCATGTGTTGACATAAATTAGCTTCTACCTAGTACCTCCAAAGAATAAAGAAGGTTCCACATGTTTTACAGCAGGTCAGGAACTGGACAGTTATGGATACTCCTCATTCAAAGAAACGAGCACTGTGTCCTATCAACTGTGTCAATCATACATTTGTACACTAATATAATCCCAAGCTGATCAACCATTTCAACAATTTTTTGAAAAATTAAAGATGTTATGTTATATTTCAAATAAAATATTTAATAGTATCATTAAAAGCACACACAAAATCCAAATTTAATGAAATAAAAACAAATCAGTAGAAATAAGGCGTTTTTATAAAAAAGTGACTAAATGCATGAAAAAAATCAGTAGACCTGCAATCCTGCCTTTATCATTGTTAAATATTATTTTATACCTTATATCTTTGTGTTTCAGCTTGAAAATGGTGGCAAAATTCTAGGTACAGAGGGGGCTAAAATGTTTCTGAGTCTAGTTATAATTGCAATTGCTGTAGTACTTAGGGATACTTTTTTTTTTTCTTCTTAGATAGAAATATAAGGTGGTCAGTTTTTTAAAATTTTATTTCCAACTATGCAAATTTTTGTTTTTCGCATTTAGTAGTTATTTGGCCGAATGACCATCCGCAGATTATTTTATAGCACCATGATAATTGATGCAGACTGACCAGGAACTTTCTTTTATGGGGGCTGGGGTCACTAAACATGTTATCTCTATCCCTACCTCAAATGCAAACAACAACAGAAATTTTGGCACTGCTGGGGAATGTTCAAAGAACTACAGTAATCTGAAGCCTTAGACTGTAGACAGCATTTTGTTTCTTTATGATAATTTACCAAGATGAATTTTATGCTCACATTTAGATATTTCCACAGAATAATTCCCAAATCCATTTTCCTTTCATGTTATTCAAAACTCACATTTCCTATAAACTTGCAGAATTCACATTACATAGAAAGATACGTCAACTATATATGAGGAAGTAGTGGGACAGTGGACATACAATTTCGGACATGCAGCGATATATCCCAGAAGAGTTTTTTTGGAGAAAAATTGGTATGAGGAGGGCGGAAACCCCACAAAAGTGTTACGAAAGTGGGGTACAGCATTTAAGAATCATCGTAAGCCATCCCGTGTGTACCTGACGAAATTAGTAGCGAAATTTTAACGAACTGGCAGTGTCACAGATGATGTGGCAAGCATGGCGATGAAGAGAAGAACAGCACGGACGGAAAAACTGGATTCACAACCACACGTTTCAACAGGATAGAGCACCGTCCCACTCCATAAATGCTGTTCTTTTTTTTTTTTTTTTATTGGAGGTTTAACGACCACCGTGAGCAACTCAATGGGCTATAAGCAGTCGCCCGTCCCTAATTTAGGGTCACTGGTTCCAGGGAAGGGAGAGAGCCAGTGCCGTAAGACAAACACATCATCCATGCCTCACCGGGATTCGAACCCGGACCCTTCACGGACGAAATGTTGTTCTTGATTTGCTGCACCAGCAGTATGGCCCATGGGTCATTGCCAGACAATTCCCCCCAATGTTTTTCAACCGGTCTCTCTTGGCACCCAGCCCCGATTTAACGCTGCTCGACTTCTTGTGGGGCTATCTAAAAGATCGAGCATACCAGGACAACCCGTGAACACTGCCTGACCTTCGACGTGCCAGCCATCAGGAAATTGCACAAATCCCGTCGGTATTGCAGAACTTTGAAGCATGTACACTGCTGGCCACCCAAAATGCAACACCAAGAAGGAAGCATCCGACTGGCCTGAAATTCGCAGCATGCGTCGCCCGAGAGGACATGCAAACGATTAGCATTGCAGTGCATATGCAAAGAATGTGCGCCCGGCACGCCACCGAGAAGCACTAAAAGAAGGGTGCACAGAAGGCGGGGTGTAAGTAGTGGAAGTGTGTTGTGCTGCCGGACCTGGGCGCGGGAAGCTTCCCGATGCCTCGTCGCAGAATACAGCAGTCATTCCAGCACGTTTCGGAGTTCGACAGAGGACGAATAGTGGCTTATTGTGACAGCGGTTTATCGTACCAAGATATCAGTGCCCGTGTGGGACAACATCCAGCCACAGTGAGGCGAGTATGGATTCAGTGGGTGCAGGAGGGATGGACGGACTGATGTGAGCGACTGCCGCAGCCGCGGCACATCACCGAACGAGAGGACCGGCAAGTTGTGCGGCGGGCGTCGACGGCTTGCACCGCCACAACAACCCGTGTCAGCACGTACCGTTCGACGTCGTCTGCAGGAGCGGGGACTTGTCGCATGACGCTTATTGCTCCAATTACCATTGACGTTACACCACCGGCGAGTGTGGCGGCAGTGGGTCGTTGAACGCCGCACCTGGAGTACGGAACGGCACGACATTGCCTTCTCCGACGAATCCCGCTTCTGCCTGCAACTTCACGACGGTGAGACCCGCGCGTGGCGGCTCCGCCACGAGAGACTGTATGACGCCTGCATTATGTAGCGCCATACAGGTCCGTCGCCTACATTATGGTTTGGGGCGCAATTGGATACGACACCCGCACCCCTCTGGTACGCATTGCCGGTACACTCAACAGCCACCGCTACATCTCCTACGTTGTGGAGCCTGTAGTCCTCCATTACCTGCAGGAACTGCCAGCAGCCACGTTTCAACAGGACAATGCGCGCCCGCACGTGCAACAATTCTTCACGGCCCACCAGGTGTCACTGGTGCAGTGGCTAGCCTGTTCTCCCGATATGCAGCCCATCAGACAAGTCTGCTTGCTGATCGGCAACCGAGTGGCCCGGCAAGCACCACCTGCGGCTACACCTGATGAACTGTGGCAACGTGTGGAAGCAGCCTGGACTGATATACCCTAACCCAACCCAACCGAAGCCCACATCTAAAGCCTCTTTTGTTCGATGCTGCAGCATGTAGCAGCCGTTATTGCCAGCCATGGGGGCCACACGAACTATTGATGTCTGCGTGTTCTGCAAGTCGCAAGGGCCTGTAAGCTCAATTGTTTCATCTTTGCATCTGTTATGTGCCCAGTAAATCTGGCTTTGCTATCTCGTGTCCTTCTTGGTGTTGCAATTTGGGTGGCCAGCAGTGTATTTGCCACTTCATGACAGCGGATGGTCATCATGTGGAACATGTCATCCATTGATTAATTTTTGCCTACTCTTACTCCTGCAAATGTCTTTTTCCTCTTCCAATAAAGTAAGTTAACTTTATTGTCTCTTTCTTTTGTCACTGCCCCCTGAAACACCTGGTAGTAAAATTTCTTTTAAGCACAGGAACAGTCCTTCCAATTCTTTTGTAAGATCTGTAGACATAGGGGCAATATGCAAAATAATAAAACACTATAAATCAAAGTAAAACCTCTATGTTTCTCAATTTACAACCGGAAAAGGGGGGAGGTATCCATTACTCAAGTGAGCAGTATTCTGCATTTTCTCCTCTCAAGTGGCATTTTGTCATATCAAGATAAAATATCAAAACTTTTGTTGCTGTTTTCAGCAAAATTAAAATAATTCAGTTAAAATACAAATTCTCTGCTGACCCTGCAAATGCTTCTGTGACCTCATAAGCACAGTCATTGAAATGTAATAAGAAACAAGAGCACAAAACAATTGGGTTTTATACCAAAATTTCTTCTGGCTAGGGTTGAGTAAAAAATTCCAGGCCAGTGCAGGCTTCTGTACTAGCCTGTGACCCATTTCCTTTCCCATAGGGAGGGGGGGGGGTCACAGCTGAAGATAGTACAGTAAAACCTCCAAATAATGGTACCTACTCAGACTGGAAAAAAGTGACCATTGTTGGGAGGTTAGGCCTGGGCTAACATTGCTAGTCTGTTGCATTGGTACAAAAGGAGAATAATTGTACAAAGCTTAAGCCTAAAGAAAATGGTTTCAGAACTTTCTCCAAACACAGAATGCTGAATAAAACTCAAAATAACAATTCAGAAAAAAAAAAAAAAAAAAAAAAAAATTGATGTAGAGGATTTTAGGAAAGTTCTGTCTGACCAGTTGTCTTAACCTTCCCATTACAGAGAACCTACCAAATTTGGGAAAAGCAAGTTTATGACCAATTAATTTTCGTGTGATAATTTTTTAAAGTTGTGTGTGTGCTTGTGTGTGCATACATACACAAACATATTAAAGATGGGAAACACTTTGCTACCACATTTTCTAAGGAGAAAGTAACCCCCTGCTCTTCAGCTAGTAACAAAAATATGACTCGTCATACTTTGACAGCTCCTGAATAGTTGTGCTAAACGATTTCATTATACACTTTTCTTCAACATTTATATTTGAATATGTCATGATAATTTAAATTGCTAAACTGACCATAAACTTCTGTAAACATTTTATACATATATTTCTATGCTAAAACATATTTTGCTTTAACAGTTCTTTATGGAGAAGAGCATAAGTGCCCCCCCCCCCTTTTTTTAACATTTGGATCATTACAGGTAATAGAAACAACATTTATGCCTTGGAGAATTACTTAGATTTTCACCAGAAAATGAACAATTACTAAAAATAAAGATAAATTCATGGCCCTCAAAGCAAAATTAATGACTTTTTCTTGACTTTCAAGATCCTTTTCTGAATTTGTGACTTTCACGACAGGTAAACATCCTGCATTAGAAATAAAAAGCCATTTCTAATGCAGAATGTCTATTCGTTAAGTTTAGGGTACCCTAAGGGAAAGAAAAGGAACAAAAAAATGTCAGACCGTGAAGTCGTAAAAGCACAGTTAGCTGGCCATGCGCCAAAACACAGGAAAAGAACCCACAGGGACCAAACAAAGATATACCGCTCCCAACGTAAACATTTCAGGCACCAGCAACTCCCTCCCCCCACGGCTCCCCAGATTGCGACTGAAACATGCACAGTTCAACTCAAGTAGAACTAAACTTGGACTCCTTTCTTTTTCACTTAAGCACATCACTGTACCTGCCATAATCCAACCCCATCCTTCTGGAGAAACACAATAATAAAAAAAAAGTATGTTTAACGACCACCGTGAGCAACTCAATGGGCTATAAACAGTCGCCCTTCCCTAATTTAGGGCCACTGGTTCCAGGGAAAAGAGAGAGCCAGTGCCGTAAGACAAACACAACATCCATGCATCACCGCGATTTGAACCCGGACCCCTTTTGGACAAATGATCAGAAGCCATCGCTTAGACCACTGTGTCACTGGGACGGCAGGGAAACACTTCCTTTAGCAATGATGTTATTTGTCCCTATATGTTATTCCTCTCTCCAAAGTACTGGAAGAACTCTGTAAAATCCTAAAGGACAAGGTATCCATTAAATCTCTTTGAGAACCAATTAGGGTGTCCGTTGGCCACTGTTGAGAGGTTTCATTGTTTGGAGGTTACCATTAAAATTAACCCTACGGCAGCTATTCTGTACCAAACAAAACTTGCCGTTTCTCGAAAGTTACTGTTGTTCGGAATTGTCCGTTGATGGAGGTTTCATTGTACTGACATGTAAAAAAAACCCACCGATACTGATAGATAAAACATCGGATGCCAACAAGTGGGCAACACAAAAGAGGGGAAGGGGGGGTATCTAGCTAGAGATTAGCTATGACACAGCAGTAAAGTAGTGACTTGTGATCTTTTCAAATAATGGTGCATAAGCAGCGGATGCTCTGGCTTTTAAAAAGTTTTTGCCAACTCATTAACCAAATGCAATTTTTTATCGTCAAAGTATTATAACAGTACAAAAAGGTAATTGCCACTATTTTCGCCAAAACGATTTCTTTATCGGAAACTGCAAAGAAAGCGACTGGCAGTGTGACCCCTGACAAGTCACGCCATGGATGGTACAGAAAATAATTTGATTCACGATTCAGATGAAAAAGAAAAAACTAGAATGACTTTGATGACAACACTAAATAGACTAGCAGGAACTACAATAAAACCTCGGTTGTAGGTTTTTTATTTTTCGGTTGTAGGTTTTTTATTTTTATATGGAATTCTGTGCTAGCCCCAATATTTTACTGTACATAGTGTTTATCGCTTGTACAATTTGTTTACACATAATTAATTTGTATGCATTTTGCTATTACATGCTAAATTTTGAATTTAAGATTATCAAAACTACATGGTTCTTTTATATGTAACCTGATATGTCATAACTGAGAGAATTGAGACAGCATATTTTTTTTTATGCATCCATGACATAGATGACATGACGTAACTAAAAATTTACTAAATAATGCTCGTTCTCTTTTTTTTTTCTCTGAATTAAAATTTTTTTGAAACAAAAAGATTAGTGAATATTTTACTTGGCATTAATGCTAAATCAACTAGTGCTCCAAAAAGAGCAATGCATATACACCGATGAGCCATTAAATTATGACCACCATCAAACTGAATGGTGGCGCATCAAGGAACATGCTGGTGACTTTCTGTAAATGCCCTGGCTTCCAAATTCATCTGACATGAACTCAATCAAACATTTGTGGTTCAACTTAGAAAATCGGTTCGCACTAAATCCCCACCACCACAACCAAAATGTACAGGAACTGGTGGACCTGCTGTTGACATTATGGTACCAGATACCCAAGGATACCTACCACCACCTCATTAAATTGATACCTCACCAAGTAGCTGCTGTTTTGCGGGTTAAAGGGTGTCCTACAGCTTATTTCATAGGTGGTCATAATGTAACGGCTCATTGGTGTAAAGTAAATTATGTGCAACAGAGGGTGGTGTTGAACAGGCCTGACGAGAGGGAGGGGTGCTGCAGCACCGGGCCCCCTTAGCCCATTTCAAAATATTTTTTTTCTAATTATTATTTTATGGTGTTCGACTATTTTTCAAGCTATAACTGTCACCACCAGGGTTAGGAAGTTACGCATAAAAAAACTATTTTCTATGTGACGCGTAAAATACGCGAAAAAATGCCTAATTTATGTCATAAATGTAAAAAATGTAATAAATTAAAAACTTGGTTTAAATACAATAAAAAAAAAGCATTGTTACGAAAGTGTTTTTAAAATAAAATTTTGTAAATATATACAATATTTGATTTATATCTACTACTATACTACAATACGCATTAAAACACGTTATTTTTTTACATTTCTTTTAAATTTAATTTTACTTCAATTTAAAAAAAAAACTTGACCTTGAAACTCCAATCATAATTTTGACATAATACAGGGTGATCCATTTAAACCAGTACCATGTGATTTACTTATAACTTTTTTATAAATAACAACAAAATCATACAGTAAGTTGAGAATTACACATGTGGTATTGGAGAATCATTTTATCAAAGCAAATGTTGGAATTGTCCTCCATTTTCTTGTAAACACAGTTGAACACACCGCACCATATTCAGTGATGTCTCATGTAGAGTACGAGCAGTAATATTGCCAATTTCTGTCGTGATTGTTATACGTAATGCATCCAATGTTTTTGGATGGGTTTTGTAAACTCTATCCATAAAAACAAGTCCGGGGAAGTTAAGTCCGGAGATTCCATATGTTTTTTGAAATTAATCTGTCATCAAAGAAGCTGGTTATGAGTTCCATTGAGACTTTCGATGTGTGACACGTAGCGCCATCCTGCTGAAAGTAGCCCTCTGTCAATTCAATGTCATCAAGTTGTTCCACAAATTCATTGAATATGCGGCAATAAACGTTAGTGTTGACAGTCTCAGAGAAAAAAATAGGGCCAATAATTTTCGTAGACGAAACCGCACACCATACACCAACCTTTTGTGAATGCATCAGTGTTTCACACATAACGTGTGGGTTTTCGGCAGCCGAGTATCTGCTGTTTTGCGAATTGACGTAGCCTGACAGATGAAACCAGGCTTCATCCGTAAACCATGTGACGGAGAGAATATCAGATCGCAAATTAAGAAAATTTTGAAACCATTTGCAGTAACTTACTCTCTTTCCCTTGTCCGGTTCCTGCAGCTGATGGATTGCGTGCACTTTAAATGGTCGAATGTTCGTTTTTTTTTTTGCTGTCCTTTGACAAGTTCCGTATGAATATCCTCTCTGTTGGCTTGGCGCAACGATTTCGTCGGAGATTGAAGTAAACGTTGCCGAACATCATCCACACGCGTTTGGGGCATCGGAGGGTGTTGTCTACCGCTACCGCTGAGAAGAGAACCGGTTTGCTCCAGTTTTTTTGCCATCGACAGAATTGTTGACTTGCTTGGCACTTTTCGAACTTCAAACTCTCTTCAAAATGCTTGTTGCGTTCTGATGACAGAATTGGTTACCCAATACAATTTCACTAAAAAACACGCTCTGGAACAGAGTACTGCATGTTTCCGAATGCACGCAAGTGAATGACAACGCAACAACAAACAAATCACGAGCTGAGTTACAGTTACGGTTAACAATCTTCTTCACGGTGGCGGTTTTCATTCTCCAGGAGTTGCTCCTTCTATTGAAAAAAAAAAGAAGTTCCTTGCACGATCCCTTGCAAAAATGTAAGGTTTTTTCAGGGTACTGGTTTAAATGGATCACCCTGTACTACCACTGTTTATTTGCAATGACATATCACTCATGTACAGAGGGGAGAATATGAAAAATTATCCACCGCAAAAAAAAAAGATTGAAGAGTTGCAACCGGTCGGGTTGTCGGGAAGTAGCGGAATGGTGGGTGGGGGGTAGGTGAAGAAACGGAAATATGGATTATGTGTTTAGTGGAGGAGCCGAGGTGGAGGGCCCGGAGATTTTATTGCATTGGGGCTCGAGCTCGCTCTCCACAGCCCTGGTGTTGAGTGTAAAACAAAATCATACTTAGATTTACTATCTAGTATTTCAAAGGTAAAGCTGTTTTTTTTTCCCTGAATATTAAAAATATGAAATCATGCAGAATTTATCAATCTAGTTTTTATAATGAAACTGGAAAAAAAAAACCAATTAACACAAAAGTTGAAATAGACATATGCTTAAGATAGCAAACAAAGTATTCATGCATGTATGTTTTACATTTTATAAACTTGCATATACTAAAGTTTTTTTTTTTGTTTTTTTTTTTCAGTTTAGGGGCATTCAAACTTCTTTTATATATATATTTTAATGCCATTTCCTGGAAAAAACATAACCAAGGTTTCACTGCATTTGGAAACTCTGCACAACTTTATTTCAATGATGTTTTCTAAATTCTTGAAATTTAAGTTTGGCTTGCGCATGGGCCCTAGTACCCCCACCCCCTTTACCAATGTTTAGCTGTTGAACTAAGGGTGTCAGCTTATACCCCAGTATACACAGTAGTTGTATCTCAATCTATGTAAAATACTATGCATATTATATAAATATCCATAAAATGAGTTTTTAAAAATATGTTTTTTGGGTGTAAGACTTGTCAGTTGTCTGTGCTTCAGAAACAGATTATGGCTTTAACATGAAAATCTTATAATAACGAATGATCCATTATATGGTTTTTATGGAATGGATTGGAATCATTAAGGAAGATTAAACTGTACACATTTAGATGAGGTGCAAACCAACACGTAATCTTCTCATAACTTATGCAAACCAATGAGTAATCTCATTATTTTAGATGCAAGCCAGATATATAATCTCCTCATTACTTTGACCAATGTTGATAACTGATAAGCCCTTTCAATCAAAATTACTATTTAAAAGAAGTAAATCTCTTTGAATATTATACTATATTTGACAAATGAATAACACATATTGCTACAACTATGCTCGTGCTACAGATATATGTATTTTAAGAATCATGTTAAATCTCTCAATCAATTTTAACAGCATTAACTTGACAATAAATTACAAATGAAAGCATCTGTAAGTCAATATCTTGAAGAAACATAACTTGTTTCTTAAAACTATTTTATACTTTTATTTAGTAACAGTCAATCTAGAGTTGAGTTTTTCAATAGTCAGGAAGTTGCTAGGTTTTTTAAACTGAAGGCATCAGCTTGCACCTTCAAATACCAAAAGAAAGAAGGAAAAAAAAAAAAAAAAAAAAAAAAGGAAATTTTAACATAGACTTGAGAATCAAAGGAATTTTAGCAATTTGCAAGAATTCCAGCACCAAGAAAGACATCACATTCAGGTAATGGTGCTCCCTCACTCCATTCATCACTTTCTGGATCATATATATCAACTACACTAGGTGTGCCATCAGTTTCATGCTTCTTCCCACCTATGGCATACAGCTTTCCAACAGCGGGCAACAGTGAGAACCCACTTTTTTTGTGACGAACATAAGAAATCCTGTACCACTTATCAGTCAAAGGATCATAAACTTCTATATATTTTTTGCCATGTATGTAAATCTTCCCATTTAGAGCGGTAGTTCCACGAAGGCAGAGGTCGGTAGTCATTTCAGTTATGCTGGTCCACTCGTTAGTTTCTGGACAGTATCTTTCAGCTGATTTAAGGTCAGTAGGTGCTGTGAGATCTGAACTGCCACCACATCCTCCTAAAACATAAATATAATCACCTAAAGACACAGCTGATGCTCCTAAGCGGTGCTCCATCATTTCAGGTAAATATGTCCATTTGTTAGCTTCTGGGCAGAAGCATTCAGCAGAACGGGTTATGATGTCTTCTGCAAATCCAGTAACACCACCAAAAACATATATCTTGCCATTATGAACAACTGAAGCAGCATTAAACCTTAGTTCATTCATTGAACGTGCACCACTCCAAGTACCCGCTTCTATGTCTAACACTTGAACTGTATCCAACACATTTCCTGTGATGTCGCATCCACCAATTACATAGATCTTTTTGCCTATAACAGCAATGGAAGCATCTGCAACATACATCCCACCAGAATTGTTTGACAAAATCCACTTTCTACTACTGGGCACAAAATATTTTACATTCAAAGTTTCTTCTTCATCATTACCACAAATACAAAAGACCTGCTCTTTAAAGTTACCATGAGCATTATCTTCAACTGCTTCAGTTCCAAACTGGGCTGAAGTAAAATGACGTGGCTTAGTTATGAAACTGCAAGACAATTTGCTTTCAGGCGATGAATGATATGCTCTGGCTTCATCCACTAGGTTCATACAAGATTTAGACTTTTTAATTAATTCCTCAGTAGCGACCTGTGAAAGGAAATCTGCACTTAGCAAGGGCATCCGTACAGAAGCTAACAGCTCAGGTAATTTACTTTCTCTGTTTACAACAGATTTCTTGACCCATGCCATAACAGCCCGAAATATGATTTCTTCATTTCCAACATGCAGATCATCTCTGGAAATTAATTCCCTGATGTTGGCAAAAGGCAAATCTAAAAAGCTTTCTGAATGTGAAACCTGGGCAAAGAATCTGCATATATAATCAATGGCATATTCTTGGAGCTTTGAGAAATCGTGAGCTTCGGCAAACTCATGAACTTTTAGCGCACTGTTAGGATGCATGATCCTCGACATGAAATCGCAACAAGCATCAAACACAGGTTCCATCATCAAAAATGCTGAAGCAGTTAGCATAGACTCAACGTTGTCAGAATTTATCACCAGGTGACATCTGTATGAAAAATTAATCAAACTCTCAAGAATGTCAGGATCTACTTCTGGTATGGTTAGCTCCACCACACAGTCAGTTTTAATTTTTAAAAACATTTTACGCAAATATGGACTACTAGCAGCTAAGAGGGATCGATGTGCTAAGACCCTTCTGTTGTGAATCTGGAAGGCCACATCACACAAAAATCCTTCAGCTCTCATTTCATCAAAAGAATGAAAGGAATTTGAAGGAAGGTCATTATCAATAAAAATAAGCTTATCTTCTTTTTCTTCCATGACTAATCAGTTTGATGGGTTTCTAATACACCTGAACACTTCAAAATTTTCTAAAGAAACACAGCTCCTAATCAATAGGATGAACCTATGAGGTAAAGAAAGAAAAAAAGAATTAATATCTGGCAAGAAATGAAAAACAAAAAACTACAGATTATACGAAACAGAACAAATAAATCATATAAGAAAATAATATACACATATAGCAGAATTTTTCATTTTGAACTGAAGTTTTTTTTTTTTTGCAGATTTTCGACCACAGAAGAAAGTTCTTACAGTATTTTCTTCTCTAATTTCTTTCCTTTTTTTTTAATGTCACACAGCATTGCTATAACCCTTATTGCAGCATTAACAATTTGGTTGAATATTAAGCATGTTACTATGAGGTTTTCTCAGCACACCCACTGTACTGCAACACAACCAAGGTTCTGAAAATCCCTGTCCTTCCGTCGCTGCCAAGTTAAAATTGCACGAGGAGTGCCTATTGTTAGAAGTTGCTGTTATCATGGAAATCTAAATTAAATTTCCAATGTGGGTTGTAGTAGAACATGCATGTTACATTAAGAAAGAAACTTAAGGTTTTTTTTTTTATTGGAGGTTTAACGACCACCGTGAGCAACTCAATGGGCTAAGAGCAGTCGCCCGTCCCTAATTTAGGGTCATTGGTCACAGGGAATGGTGAGATCCAGTGCCATAAGACAAACACAACATCCATGCCTCACCGGGATTCAAACCTCTTTCGGATGAATGATCAGCGGCCATCGCTTAAACCACTGAGCCACCGGGGCGGCTAAAAGAGTTTTTTTTTTCTTAGCATAATGTGTGTGTTCTACTACAACCTATATTTATCTGTTAAGTTGTATTGCATTCTAGAAATTTTTGCAATGCATTATATCTCAGTTGGGTGTAAATTCATTGATCAAACTATTTTTTTAAATCACAAGATAAAAACATAAACAGCTTTAAAAAAAAAAAATAATAATTCAGCTCAGATTCTTTAAGTCTCTGACCAGCCAAGAAACAAGCACTTCTTGCTGAAACACATTCGCTCTCCCAGAAGTACACTGTAACTCAAGGCCAGAGGTAGAAAAATAGCCGGCTCATTAGGCATGGTCTCGGGGAATAGAACTGCTCTCAGGTGACAAGATTCAGAGGATTGTCAGGGCTTGAAAAAATATCTGAAAAGTTATGTGCTCAGCTGGGCACATGCAGAAATTATTTACCTGCCAAAAGCTGGATGCCCAGGAAAATTTATCTTGTATGACGTAGGATAACAAATCAGAACTTTCATTTTTCTTTAAGTTAAAAAACATGAACTTTTTTAACATGTTCTGCATTTCCATTTTACACTGAAGAGCAACTGAATTAGAGACAGCTGGCGTTATGCAAATGTGGCGCTGTGGGCGGCCCTGTAAGCGGAAATGACATGACGTATGCAGCGATCCAACAATATAAGGAGTAATGCGACGGGAATCAGTAAGAGTCGGACGCAGTATGAATAAGACGAAGGATCTAAGCGCATTTGATCATGGGCAAACTGTCGGGGCCCGAGGAATGGGTCACTCCATCGCGGAAGTCGTGCAGGAACTGGGATTTTCACGAGCCACGGTGTCACGGGTGCACCTTGAGTACATCGAATCCGGTAAAACCATCCCTGCAAGGGCCAACTGCTGTGGACAACAGCGTGTGGATGAGCGGGGTCATCGTCGGCTAGCTCGCATTGTAACAGCGGATAGATGGGCCACAATGCAAGAAATCACTCGGCAATTCAACGCTGGTGCACAAAAACGTGTAAGCAGCCACACCATCCAGAACCATCTCCTCGTTATGGGATACAGAAGCCATCGTCCCACAAGGGTACCGCTGCTGACCGCACATCACAGGGTGCAAAGATTAGCATGGGTGCGGGAACATCGCCACTGGACCCTAGACATGTGGAAAAATGTTGCCTGGACTAATGAGTCGAGATTCATGTTGGTACATGCGGATGGCAGGATACGAGTACGGCGCAAACCACATGAAGCGATGGATCCTTCTTGCCAGCAGGGAACTCTTCAAGTTGGTGGGGGTGGCATTCTCGTCTGGGGACTGTTTACGTGGACTGAAATGGGACCCCTGGTACGTGTGACATCGTCCCTCACAGGTCAACGTTATCGGGATATCCTGGACGACCATTTGCTCCCCGTTTGCGCATCTTCAACATCCCACTGGGGACCTCATCCTGCAACAAGACAATGCACCGTGCCATCGCTCCCGAATTGTATCCGAATGGTTGAACACTCCACCGACGTGACCTTGCTTCCTTGGGCAGCTAGGTCACCTGACCTCAATCCCATCAAGCACTTCTGGGATGCCATCGAGAGAGATGTTGGAGGCTCTGATCCCCCTCCATCAAATCTTCGTGATTGTGGGAGCTTGTTCAGGGGTCGTGGATCCGTATGGCTTCCCAACGCTTCTGGTGCCTTGTCGAGTCCATGCCGAGACGAATCGCTACTGTCATCAGGGCGAATGGTGGTGCTACACCTTACTAGACAGGTATCTCTAATTCAATTGCTCTTCAAGTGTAAGTGTCTGTATGCAAAATGCTCAGTGCACAAAAAGCATGCATCTCAAGTTTTAAGATGATGATGCCGAAATTGGTAAGAAATGATATGATGATAATGCAACTGGTATTTGAGAAATTTAGTGATTGTGCTATGTTCCTTTCATTGAAGTTTTCGACCTTTGTCACTAAACACCAGACGTTAGTTCCATCAGAGGCATTCATCCTGTCACAGACTATAATCAACATTCGGAGCAAAACTATATTTTGTTCCAATTTCTGGACCTAGAGCATAATATAATTAAAGAAGTTATATTCTTCTATCCTTGGTATTCCATAACAATAATAAAACTCTGGTGATTAGCAGTGAAATAATACATGACATGCGAAGACTGTCTTTTTTCTTGTAGTAGGAAATTATCTTCAAAACTTTATTTTAAAACTTAGTTGCCCGGACTGGGAAACTAGAATTTTTAACCTGCCCAGGCTAATAATTTACATGACAAGGGCATCTCAGGCACGGTATTTTTTAAGCCCTGATAGTGACTAGTTAAACCAGTGTAAACTGGTCTCTGTGATTCAACACTGTTAATGCTGCTAGTTAATGAATTCTTTGGGTTTGTCATTTTGTTTACACATACAAAAAATGAAACAGCATAGCAAAGATCTCCTTGCTTACTTCAGTGCAAATCCAAGCACAGAAAAAACAATACAAAAGTGAATGGAGGAAATGAATATAGACATTCTGATTGTGATCTAAAGAATGAGTGTTTCAGTACCTATGCTAAAAAGAAATGGAAAAAACTTGTGTTTTTAAACAGTTGAGAAAAAGAGTTTCTGTGGATTATACATAATCCAGCTGCACAGACAAATCAGTTAAAACGAACAGCCCTTTGTTTAAAGGTGTGGGCAAATCCCATGTTGATGATTTGTGCCAGAAAAAATTGCCCGCATTAGCAAGTGACTACCAACACCGGAGACTCTAACCCTGATTGGGAATTTTCAGTAGGAAACACTAAAAAAAAATCCAGTTTTAGTTTTTCTATTTTACAGTAGTAAATAAAATTGTATTTATTACCCACTCTATAAAAAAAAAAAAAAAATGCTAGTGTAGCAAAATCAGTGTGAATTCATAATAAAGCAAATTTTTCCTTAAAAAACTGAAACTGTCCATAAATTGAAGACATTTGGTGAGTGACATGAAGTGGTTCCAATATTTTTTTTTCTAGTTTTGTTGAAATAATAAATGTTCCAATGGGGACCTCACAGTAAGCATTAGTAAGTGCCTACACAGATTCGGAGTTGTTCATGGTAGTCTACCCCAAAACAAGAACGGGGATTGGGGGGGGGGGCATTATTAGGTAAAAAATGGTAACATAACAGTGCACAAAAGTTATTTAATATTTCTAAGTAAAATTCTTAGCAAAATGTATTTTTTCTTATTCCTTATAGTGCTTGCTTCATACATCAAATATGTGTTTTTGCTTTTTACAAGACAAAATTTAAACTGAAAATCATTACATATCTTGTTCTTGCAAGAAACTAATGACCCGTACAGTTGTTTTCATGACACAGTGAGGATTGGCATTATCACAACTAAACTTTAATTTTACTGAAAAGGATGGTTTTCATTACTTCTTGCTACACCAAGAAACAAAGAAGGCAAGCATTTTCCCTTTTGTTCAAAAAGAAATTAAAGTTCAAAATCGGAACTTCAACTTTTTGTTGCAGTCTTTCTTTCCCCATAAGGTTGTTTTTCTGCAGAACAAGCAAGTAGAATTCGAACTTTAATTTTACCTTAAGCAAAGAAAAAATCCTTGCTTTGTTTCTTGATGTACCTGAAGTGCTTAAAAAAATGAGAAAACACACATGATGAGAAAGGGCTATCAGATATGAAAAATTGGCACTATGTTGTTCACTTTCCGGTGGAACAATTTTATGAATCACAGAAATGGCGCAGATTCCATCACATACAGATTAAGTACTGGTTTTGAAATTATATTCACTTAAAAAAGGAGGGACTGGGACAAAAATGCTCACTCTACTGATCGGTTTTAAGAAAATACTATGAGAAAAAAGGAAACATGCAGAATATTAGGAAGAATTCTTAAATATGAAGTTGCACTTTTTCACTTCTACCAACAATCTTAAAAATGTGTAGCATGATCAGAAAAAAGAATATGAGAGTGAAATAACAAATTGGGGAGAAAAAAAAAAATTGATCAAAAAACCTGAAAATGGAAAACGATGAAGCATTCTCATCACTGCCAGAGCTATTATTTCCAGCAGTCTTGAACATTTGTGAGATTCATAAACTTTCCCTAGTTTTTTCAATGGTTACTTAGCATACTCTAATTTTTCAACCTTTTTCTTAAAACTGTTCATTGCAGGAAACAATTCTATTATTTACTCCCAGACATTATGAAAAAAAAATTAAGGACTTTCGAAGATCTGGAAAAGGAAACAAATTTTTAGGATGTTTCCGGGATACCACAGGCTGTGTGTGGTAACTCTGTACATAACCAGAGACAATTAGATATCCAAAACATATTGATAAAGTGTGGAAGAAATGCAAGAATACTGAAAACATCCAAAAAACACTCTCCAAAATGTTTAATGAATGTTAAAATCTAAAAAACACGAAAATAAACTTTATGCACATCATTAAAAAGGCTATTTCACTGAGATTTTCGTAGTATATCCGACGCTTTCCGTAATCCATAGGGGACCGACGATCTCCATAGTGACTACAGAGAATCTATAGTAGCTGGAGTCTCTGCAACACAGGTTTCACTATATTCTTAAAAATGAAACAAGGGCATAGAAGGTTATACTTAAAATTTTCAAATTTGAAGCTTGAAATAATTTTTCATGCAAATACAGAAAGCATTTAACGGTAACAGTAATGGTGTCACACAATATGTTTGTACCTTTGCCAGCAAGAAAGCATGACTCACGAGTCAGACCCCCATCCCCCTCCTGTGCTCTTCAAAGTAACACGACTGGTTCAGAGTTTGATCTTTGCCACCACTGAAGCTACTCTTTAGCTCTATCAAAGGTAAGTTGTACCTGAACATTGATGTAAAGCTAAATTGTTGAAATTACTAAAACTAAATGACAGAATAATAAGAATTTAGGAACAGCATAGCGAATAAGCACAATTTAAAAGAAAGTTCCATAATAGATAGATATCAGGAGCCATGCAGCAATGAAAACCAGCAGGGTGGGGAAATTTGGCCAAAAGGCTCTGTGGAAAACACTAATATGGTATGTATTTTTTCAAGGGGAAAATGCTGCAGTGCTAACCAAATTCATCTTTAAAATATTTTCTGAGAGTCTGCACCTGTATTTTACAATGGAGAACCAGGGACATCCATCAAGGAAGCATCTAGCACCATTTTTTTTGGCACATTTATGGCCATTTAATTTAAAAGCAGTGCCATCACAAAATTATTCTGAGGTTTATTTTTAATCATTTATTTACAGATCACAGGTAATGCAAATGCCACCACTCAAAAGCACGAATGTGTTGCATAAGTTCACGCAGGTGCAGCAGGGAATTTATATGCTTGCGAACCAATCTATGCATCCTTGTGGCATTCACAGATCCAACAGAGGAAAAATCAGTTCTTTACAAGTGTGTGTCAGCTGTTAGATAACAATTCATTTAAATGGAAGCTGTACCAGCCCTTGAAAAACTGCTGAAATTTCTACTAGCCAAATGACAAAATCTACTGGCCATGCTAAGTTAAAAAAAATAATAATTCAGTAACTTCTGTACTTATGTTTCTATGAAATTAAATGGGTGAATGTTTTTTTCTCTTTTTCTTTCTAATGAGAGACCCCTCCCCCATTAACTTCATAAAAACAGATGCAGAGCACTTATGGCATAGGATCATTAAATTGACTGCAAATATTGCACATGCTTTTGTTCCAAAATGATTTGATTTTTTGACAATTTATTTTCAGTGCTGTAACATCATTACTCTTTCTTTGAATAAAGCTCATATTGAGAATTGGCTTCCTAGTTTCTTAATTCAGTTACTAATAAAAAACTACTATTATGGGAACTTTTACTAATTTTTTTTTTTTCATTTTAATAGCAAATTTTCAGAAAAAGACTTCTTCAAGCTGTCTTTTTGTCATCACTTATTCCCGTCACTATCGCGGTTACGGTAATTTTTCATCAAATCCTGCCAGATATTAGGCAGGAAACAACCTCTGCAGTCATTGATAAAAGCTAAAAGAAGGAATAGAGATTGAGAAAAATCTAAATTCCATCATCAATGACTGCAAAGGATTTTCCCTGCCTAACAGAACATCTGGCAGGATTTGATGAAAAATAACCGTAACAGTCAAGGTTAACTGTAACAGCGATAGTGACGGGAATAAGTGACAACAAAAAGACAGCCTGAAGGAGGAGAAGAGTTTTCTCCGAAAATTTGCAAATAAAATAAAAAAAATTCCTAGTAAAAATTTCCCATAATATTAGTTTTTGATTAGTAATAATTACTCTTACTATCTTAATTTACACATACATAATTTATTTCTGAGAGGCCCTTGAAGTTAGATGTCTAATTTCTTAAACAATATTTAAAACAAAGGGACAAAATCTAGGATATATATAATGATATCGTGGCACTAATAATGTTGATAAAGTTCACCACTTATATGTACTGTGCCCGATCTTCCCATCAGAGGTATCTGCCCACCACAATTGAATAGCATTTTGAGGATCAAAATCTTCAGCTGAAGGGCCATTGCATTTAATCATCATTAAGTCACTAATTTAAGGTGTCACTATTCAGACGTGCTCGATTACTCATTTTTATGAGGTTCATTGCTGAAAAGCCACGCTCACAAAGGGCAGTATTACATGGCATTAGATGTAGCACATGCAACATCTTAAAAACATTGCTGTAAAAGTTTGTTTATTTTTGTTCAGCATATATGCAGCTAAACAGAGATCCAAAGATAATTTTTTTACCTGTTGACTAGATGACATTATACTTTGTGCAAAGTATACCATGGCAAAGATACATTATGCCATTGCAAAGGTTGCTTTAGTAACCCAGACCCTTTGGTCACTCCAGGTTGATCTCTCAGCAGATTAAGATTCTCTCAAATCCCACCTTCTCTTTCATTCATTCAGGGCCGCCGTTAAGGGTGTGCGGCGCGTGCAACCGCACAGGGCCTCGCGCAGGTGGATAAATAAGATAAAATGGAAGAAAAATATAACATTAAGTACACAGAAAAAAAAAAAATTTGATAGTCCAAAACATATGAATTACCATCCCAGTTCTCTGCGAGTCCACATACACAAACATCACAGTGATGCCACACATATGCTCCCCCTTCCTGATTCAAAGTGCAGCGGATCGGTGCTTCTGTATCCCTGGGAGACCCTGAGTCTGGTGGGCGTGGCCAAATGGTGTTATCTTGATAAGTCCAACACACGCCACAGTGCAGACAGCAATATATTTTCTTCTCGCCATTGGAAACTATGACGGGTGCGAGTGGACATCACGGCGCAACATTCTTTGAGTTTTACCGCCTATCTTGGAATCCACCTTTTGTGGGTTTTCCCAAGCAGTTTTTCCAAAGCAAAAACAGTTGTGTGTGTGTGTGTGCCAAGTCAACTGGCAGCTGTGTTTGGTAATTATTAACTTTCTTCGGTTGCTCATTCGTGCTTGTTTTAACCAGGTTCACTGCTCTACTTTGAATGTAACTAATTAACTTTTTAAGAATAGAGTTTGCGTTAAGTGAGCCGAGTTCATATGTCCAGAGTGCCTTCGATAAATTTTTACTACCTTCAGCTCCTGTAGCCAACAGTTCGTTTGCTTCAAATTGCATCGAAGATAAAGAATCCATTGATAATAATGTCGATGTGGTTCAAGTCAGAGCAAGTGATAACAATGTTGCGAGTGTCTGACCAGCTTATTTGAATATCTGATGTGAAGGAATGTGATTCATCATTTCAAACACAAGAATTTGTTCTACTGTTAGATCCAGGTGAATAGCCACCTGTTTTAAACAACACACAGTTTGATGTAATCTTGCAAAAGGGCCCAATTTGTGTTGTAAAATATGATTACCCAAGTGATGACGAAAAGAGAGACTTTTTGCCAGAACACTATAAGCGTATTTTACACAACAAAGAAAAAGTAGACAGGAGGTGGTTGATTTACTCAAAGAAAAAAGATTAAGTTTTCCGTTTTTGCTGTAAATTATTCGGAAACACAAATGGGGGCACGTTAGGTTTCATTTTTTAAATACACAGCTATAGTAAAACAGATTTAAAAAATTCATACTGCATAGTGCGTAGCATTATTAACATTTACCTTTTTTTTTTATTTTGCAAGGGAGAACGACGGTTGAGCTTAATAATAATAGCAGTTACAAGTTTAAGAAAGAAATCAGTTCCTTCTATAACAAATAAATGAGTGAAAAGCTTATCACCTTATCAGAAAATAAAAATATTCTATTGCGTATGTGTGCAAAATACCGTTAGCCAGGTTGATTTAGCAAAAATTATTATTTAGCCAGAGGGCCTCGCGTAAGCTTGTGGCAGACTGCATTAATTTTTGAAGCAGCTACAGGAACATGGGCAAGAAAACTGAACTCTATATTCATTCAAAAGTGTGTGTGTGTGTGGGGGGGGTGAACAAAATAGTTCCTCACTTGGGGGAAAAATCTACTGGCCATCATTGGCTACTTTATTAAAAAATTTACTAGCCACTACAAAATATCTGGTCATTTGGCCACTGGCTACTGACATTTGTTTGCAAGGGCTGAGCTGTACAATAAATGTAAATAAAATAATAATAATAATAATAATTTGGTTTTGTTCAACCTGTCAGAATACTGAAAGTTTCTTGTATAGTGTGTTTAAATTAGTTCTCTTATTCTGTCCTATACATTTTTGTCACTGAAAGAAATACTATAACCACACAGTCACATCCCATTTATGTTACGTGTGTCTGAGCAAATATGACTTTCTTTCGTAGTAGCATTTTGAACTTACCCTTCTCCACTGATAAGAACTTAAACAACTTTAAAAAAATGTGCTAATTATAAACTTTGCTCACAAACACCAGCATTCTATAAAAAAAATTAAGATGCTGCCAATTTGACAAGAAGCACTATCTGTTTTACTTTAATTTGATATTTTTACAGGGTGTAATCAGGGGCACATTGGGAACATTTCTTGGGAGGTCCCCATGGATTGCTTCCCGCTCTCACTGAAAAACTATTTTCAGGTATATTGACACACTTTTTTTATTTTTTACCCAAAAAATCATAACAGCAGAAAAGCAACATTTAAATTTTGGAGATAAGTTCCACTTCCCAGTATCACTTAGCAAGAGAGGTATGGCATTTAGTTTCTCATTATGGCCAAAAGTTAAACAAGAACAGTAGAATACCATCAACAATGGTAGATCGGGCATGCAGGATGGCTCGCTTCAAGGGCCATGCAGAAGGGAATGGTGATGCATGCACTGTATTGTATGTAGTTCCATTGACAACATTCTAGTACATATTCCTTAGAGATGTGTCCAGGTTCTTTTTGCTGCTGGTAACAGCATGGCTCAATACTTGATGAGCATGCATGGGAATGTCGCTGCCTGTCCCAAGGGCTAAGCTTAAGTTGTGCTCACTCTTGCAGTAAAATGAGAAAAATTCTCTGGTTAATGGTATAGCAAACAAGTAAAATTATGCAATGCATTGATTATGATAAGCTTTCCAACATACCAGAAATCATTACTCAAGTTATGTGGAATAAATTTCACTCCTGTGCCCTGACCTTTGACCCCATTTCAATGATATTAGACAGAATTGGTTCAGTATATCTCCAGAACATACTAAAATTTTGTCACAATAGAAACATATTTAGTCAAGTTATGAGGATAGACTGTGGAACAAATCTTGATCCTCTGCCCTGACTTTGACCCCATTTCGATGATATTAAACAGAACCGGTTCAGTATACCTACGGAATAATATGACAAAGTTTTGTTGTAATCGAAGCATTTTTATGTAAGTATGATGCATAAGGGCGATGGAATAGATCCTGCTCCCATGTCCTGACCTTTGACCCCATTTCAATAGAGTTCATCCCCAAGTTGTCCCCTACCACATACTAAAATTTCATCAAAATCGAGCTATTTTTATGTGAGTTATTGTGCGGATAGACAGAAGGACAAAGCTGAAGCATATATGATTCTTCAACCTACGGCTGGAAAACGTAAAAAAGAATGGCCCAAAAGGACTAATTACAGGCAGAGGTTTAAATTGCAGCAACTTTCCAAACACTGACTTTCTACAGTTTCAGAGGGTTGCTGGCATTCTGGAAGTCAGATACATGGTTTTACGGCCTCAACCATGCCGCACCTAAACCAACCTCAAGCACTTTGTGTTGAGACTTAACTAAGTCATCATAAATGATGTTACAGCAAATGAAACAGAAGGTGCAAGCAATACTATAAGCCAGTGGTGCATCTTTGGTACACGAAAAAAAAGAAAAAAAAAAAAGAAAAGAAATGTTGGCATGTATAGTGCCACTTGATTCTTTAAACTACATCTACAATAAAAATGTCAAATGGAGCAGCTGTAACTAAGACATTTTTGAATGTCAAGAATAGCTCACAGAATTTCAGTAAGGGCAGAGGAAGAAGATTTGTTTCAGCTTAATGCACATTTGGAGGGAAGTGCCCCAAAAGAGGACCTTCAGCCAGACAACAAGACTACAGTTCACCAAGTTCATCTAAGAAGGAAAAAGAAAGGGTTCTTCCTGGCTGTAACTTGAAGGGATATTAGTGGACAACTGAAGAGTGGAGGGTTCAATGAAATGACCACAGCAGCACATCCGATTTACTCTCTCTTTGAACTGGCAGGAAGGGGGACCTGCTGTGCTACCCCTCTCCACCAACACACACTACTTGCGAGCACAAACAAGGGCAGTGAGAACTGTTTACAGGAGACATCTCATGCCAGTTTGGGGCAGCTGCAAGAACATAACCTCGTATGACATTAACAATCAGAAAGGCCAAACACTTACCTAAAAGTTCTTGGCTTCATTCTTTTTATACACTTCGTGCACGTTAACAAGAACATTTTGAAATACTATTAAAAAGCACCAATCACTTACCCTAAAAGATCATGGTAATTTCTATCAAACATTTTGCTATTTTGTTATGCAGTTGGGCTTTTAAGGTTGAAACTTTCATCATATCTGCTCACAGGTTGTTGTTGTTACTATAATTCCTCAGGTCATGAAACATTCATATTTTCATTCACAGGGCAGTAAAAACGCTGAATTCCGACTGCTGTTTGACATGAGCGATAGCTCGTCAACACTAGACACATACTCACTATTACATGAGGGTTGTCGACCCTCATTACGAATTTTTTTTAATTTATTGTATTTCTCTCCTTCCTTCACCCCTCCCTCAGCAACTTGCCCTTAAAATTCACAATTCTAAAAATGGTTCTTAATTCCAAAACACATACCCATACACCTAATAAATACTCACATCTCACCCATATTCAATTCAATACCTATTTCATATCATACAATTTAGATACCTCATACTAACACATTTACGTACTATATATACAACACGTTCATACACTATTAAAAACCATTATCTACGTAATTACACTATTTACATTTTACGGCAGTCAAACCACTGTCAACTGTGATTTACGTAGCGCTCCATTTGCCTCATACATCGTAAATACACTGCAGCAAACCCTAACCTCATTTGGCCAGTCACAAACAATCCCAAAGCATTTTCAACAGCTACCCTGTCATCCTCAGGAGGTCGATGTATTCTTCTGCTCTGCTAACCACAGATCAAGTGAGCAAATTCATCAAGGTTCTGGCTTCAGTCGCGAACTCCGCATCGTTGTATCTCTGGCGCCATCTATAGTCAGTGATGTTCCTCCTCCCCTTAATTGTTCTACTTTAATTAAGGCTTTCCAATGGGCATTTAAGTTGTTTGGGTCGTTAATATTACATACTCTTGATCTGTTGTTTTTTATTAACACCGATTCAGAAACTCTCAACTGCCTTTCGTTTTTACATCCCTTAATAATTTTAATATCTTCGAATTTCGGGCATTGACGATTTTCTAGACAATACTGGGTTAATGCTGTTTTAGGTTCTTTTTATTCCAATTATTCCTATGTTGGAGCAATCTATATTTTAACTTGTTCTTAGTGCTACCTATATATGACAAAGGTGGTTTCTGATTTATAGGAATCTCATATACACCAGCTCTATCAAGTTGGCTGATCTTTTCATTTTGTATTACTATATTTTTTATAGCATGTACTTGATTTCCTACTTGCATGTCATGTTTGCCACAAAGCTTATTAATTTCTGCAGAAATACCTTCACCATATGGAATCGCTCCTATATATCTTAAATAGTAAAAAACTATTAAGATATATAGGAGCAATTCCATATGTTTAAGGTATTTCTGCTGAAATTAATAAGCTTTGTGGCAAATATGACATGCAAGTAGGAAATCAAGTACATGCTATAAAAAATATAGTAATACAAAATGAAAAGATCAGCCAACTTGATAGAGCTGGTGTATATGAGATTCCTATAAATCAGAAACCACCTTTGTCATATATAGGTAGCACTAAGAACAAGTTAAAATATAGATTGCTCCAACATAGGAATAATTGGAATAAAAAAGAACCTAAAACAGCATTAACCCAGTATTGTCTAGAAAATCGTCAATGCCCGAAATTCGAAGATATTAAAATTATTAAGGGATGTAAAAACGAAAGGCAGTTGAGAGTTTCTGAATCGGTGTTAATAAAAAAAAACAACAGATCAAGAGTATGCAATATTAACGACCCAAACAACTTAAATGCCCATTGGAAAGCCTTAATTAAAGTAGAACAATTAAGGGGGAGGAGGAACATCACTGACTATAGATGGCGCCAGAGATACAACGATGCGGAGTTCGCGACTGAAGCCAGAACCTTGATGAATTTGCTCACTTGATCTGTGGTTAGCAGAGCAGAAGAATACATCGACCTCCTGAGGATGACAGGGTAGCTGTTGAAAATGCTTTGGGATTGTTTGTGACTGGCCAAATGAGGTTAGGGTTTGCTGCAGTGTATTTACGATGTATGAGGCAAATGGAGCGCTACGTAAATCACAGTTGACAGTGGTTTGACTGCCGTAAAATGTAAATAGTGTAATTACGTAGATAATGGTTTTTAATAGTGTATGAACGTGTTGTATATATAGTACGTAAATGTGTTAGTATGAGGTATCTAAATTGTATGATGTGAAATACTTATTGAATTGAATATGGGTGTGATGAATGTGAGTATTTATTAGGTGTATGGGTATGTGTTTTGGAATTGAGTACTGTTTTTAGAATTGTAAATTTTAAGGGCAAGTTGCTGAGGGAGGAGTGAAGGAAGGAGAGAAATACAATAAAAAAAAATGTAATGAAGGTCGACAACTCTCACGTAATAATGAGTATGCGTCTAGTGTTGACGAGCTATCATGCATGTCAAACAGCAGTCAGAATTCAGCATTTTTTTATTGTCCTGTGAATGAAAATATGAATGTTTCATGACCTGAGGAATTATAGTAACAACAACAACCTGTGAGCAGATATGATGAAAGTTTCAATCTTAAAAGGCCAGCTGCATAACAAAATGTTCTCAACGTGCATGAAGTGTATAAAAGGAATGAAGCCAAAAACTTTTAGTTAAGTGTTTGGCCTTTCTGATTGTTATGTCATTAATGACTTGCATGTAAATAGCGCACTTTTTTGGTGCTTATTGCCTATGAAGATGCAAATAATATGCTCGTAGGACATGTTTAGAAGTCCATGTAGACTCAGTGCACACATCAGTATTTGGGTAATGATAGACAAAAATGTTTGGCATTGGCTCTGCTCAGTTTACATTTTTCCTTTGTTTGTGAATGAACAGTGGGAAAATAAATCATAACACTGATCTGCAATTTTTCAACTTTTTTCTGTTGTTTTCAAATGAATAGGTGTATCTGAATGGATTTTTTGTACAGATTCCGAAAATGACCTTCAAAATTCCGTATCAATCAGGTTTTTTTCACAAATGACGGAAATGTGAAAATAAAAAAAAACATTATTTTTTAATGACATTGCTATATGGCAACGTTTGTAACATGTGAAAATGTTCTCTGGAGGGGCAGAATGATTGTTGAAGGAATAGATAAACATAAATACATATTCAAAAGCAAACATACCTAACATTCACCACTGGGCTCCCTTTCAAACTTCCTCTTTTTGGATTGTCTTCGGTGTGCGTCCGTACAGTCTCTGTTCAACATCCAACAATAGTCGGCCATCATATGTACAGTCCACTTTCCTTGGTATCTCTTTTCCATCACTTTAATATCCTGATGGAAGCGCTCGCCATGTTCTTTCAAAAATCACCAAGATTGTTAGGAAAGTAATTTAGATGAGCGTGAAGAAAGTGAACTTTGACGCTCATGCTGCAACCAAGCAGTTCATAGGATTCCAGCATGTCCTCGACTAAAGTGGTGTAATTTGAAGCCTTCGTGTTCCCCAAAAAGTTGTGTACCACATTTCTGAATGCAGTCCATGCTCGCAATTCGCACTTACTCATGGTTTCCTCGAATATGTTGTCTGCCATAAGTTTTCGTATTTGAGGGCCTATGAAAATGCCAACTTTAATTTTTCAGATGTGATTGATGGAAACTTACCACCAAGATACTGAAAGCATTTACTGTCCCTGCTTAAAGCTGTCACGAATTGCTTCATTAAGCCAAGTTTGATGTGTAAAGGTGGCAACAGTATTTTCAAGGGATCAACCAGTGGACGTGAAACAATGTTTTTTTTCGCAAGGTGTGAATGTACTTCTGACTGGCCACTGCTGCTGAACCCAATGTTCCGCCCTTGCTCTGGAGTCCCATTCACACAAAAAGCAAGGAAATTTGGTGTAGCTTGCTTGTTGGCCGAGCAATATTCCAACCACCTTGAAATCCCCGCACACAGACCATTCATGAAACTTGTACTGCACACTTTCCAGCAGTAATTTAAGGTTCTTGTATGTCTCTTTCAAAGTCACAGAATGTGCTACTAGAATGGATGGATGTTAGTATTGTGTAATAAAACACCTTTTAAACTGGATTTGCTGGCATCTATGAACAACCTCCACTGTTCTGAATTGTAATTAATGTTGAAGTATTTCATGACTGCCGGAATGTCTCGACAATATACCAAACCACCTTCCTCAGCAAAAAACGGAACCAATTCTGCTTCTCGGTGTCTGTACCAAGAGAAACTCGTATTAGGACATAGTAAATCCTTTTCCTGAAGTCGTGATCCTAAAAGCTCTGCTGCGTCTTTAGGTAAATTCAGATCACGAACCAAATCATTCAGTTCATGCTGGTCACTGGGGTTTTATCCTCCATGCTGTCCGGTTGGTACATCTCATCACTTGTATCACCGTCTGAATCGGTGTCTGTTGGGGGCTTGATATTGGACGGGGATGGCACAGGGATGGATTCACTATGGGGCACTGGTCTTATGGCAGATGGGATATTGGGATACACAATGTTACGCTTACTAGTTCTGGTATGGCCCATGGTATTCACTGTGCAGAAGTAGCAGTCGTTACTGCTACTATTTTTGGTTCACACCACACCATGGGTACACCGAACGGCATTGATGCCCTTTTTCCACTTTTCCAGTTCCTCAACCCCTCATTGTGAGGAGACCAAACTTTGTCCTGATCTGGCACACATTGTGAGGAGACCAAACTTTGTCCTGATCTGCTAGTTTAATGCCGAAATATTGAAAATAAGCATTTTTCAGGAAAGGCGTAATATTTTGCCTCTGCTTTTTTCCTGTTGTATAACAGCCACATATGTAGCAAAATATGTCTGGATGATTTACACAACCACGTTAAGCCATTGCACACGCCACAAAGAAACAACCGAACGGGACCAGTCCCTTCTTTGCACTGACTAGTGTAACACGATCTGCCCAGAATGGCGCCACATGTGACCAATAGAAAGAAGGGAGCAGTGGCGTGAGGTATGAGTCATACTGCTGTACCAAGATAACATTCTCTCATGTTCCGCCTTTGTGAGGGGCGCACATCGTGACGTCATACAGATAAAACAGTTGCATTTCCATTATCAGCTATATATTTATGTTTATCTATTCCTTAAACAAGCATTCCGCCTCTCCAGAGAACATTTTCACACGTTACAAACGTTGCCATATAACAATGTCCTTAAAAAATAAAGTTTTTTTAATTTTCACATTTCCGTCAATTTGTGAAAAAACTTGACGTGATACGAAATTTTGTTTCAGAATCTGCGCAAGAAATCTATTCAGATACACCTATTTATTTCAAAACAACAAAGCCTTGCATATTAGTGTAATCTGTGTGCTGCCTTGAATTCCCATGGTCACACAAGAATATTTTCTTCCTGTCGTATAGTTGCTGTGAAAACAGACAAAAGTAAGTTGATTACTATTATGGATAAGAAAGATTATCTAGAAAAGATGGAAGAAGAACTAATAAAGCCTATGTATGAAGAAGTAAAAGAAAACCCACTACCAGATTTGATTAAAAATGTCTCTAAGCTTATTTCACTTCAAAAAAAGAAAAACCAGCTTCCAGAAAACTATAAACAATTCTCAAAATTACAGTTCAGATTACCTCAAATATATGGAATAGTCAAACTGCATAAAGAACAACTAATTAGACCAATAATAGACTAAAAAACTCTATTCTTTCAAATATAAACTATTTTTTAAAGTCACACCTTCAGAATCTTTTAAAAGAGCCACCTAACTTGATTAAAAACTCAATGCAGCTAAAAGAAAAACTAGAACTTCTTCCTAAATTAGATTCTCCTATTATGGGTATAGACATAGTGTCTATGTATCATCATCATCATCATCATTGTCAACCATTATCAATCCACTGCTGGACGAAGGTCTCCCCAAGTTTCCTCCACAACGGTCTGTCTTGTGCCAGTCTCCTCCATGTCACTCCCGCATATTTACGAATTTCATCCACCCATCTCCCATGTGGTCTTCTTCTGGGTCTTTTCCTGTCCCTTGGAATCCAATCTAAAATTTCGGCTGTCCATCTATGGTCTGTCCTTCTGGCAGTATGTCCAGCCCATTGCCATTTCAGGGATTTAACTCTGATCATGATGTCTTCCACTCTCGTCATTTTTCGGATCCACGAGTTCCTCTTCTTATCTCTCCTGGTTATACCAAGCATGCACCTCTCCATGCTTCTTTGAGTTGTCTGCAGCTTTTGTATGTCTCTTTTAGTTAAGGTCCACGTCTCTGCACCATACGTAAGCACTGGAAGGATGCATTGATCAAACACTTTTCTTTTAAGACATAATGGCATATTGCTCTTAAAAATTATGCTGTTTCTTCCAAAAGCTCTCCAGGCAAGTTTTGTACGCCGATTAATTTCTTCATCAATGTGACCCTCGCTTGATATCTGCTGTCCAAGATAAACATACGTATCTGTTATCTCCAGTTTTTCTCCATCAATCGATAAATCTTCATTTCTTGTAAAAGCATTGAACATCACTTTTGTCTTCTGAAAGTTCATTTTTAATCCCACTTCTTTACTCTTGTCAGCAAGTTCCTGGATCATACTCTGCAGCTCTGATGGGGTAGTTGCAAAAATGACTACGTCATCAGCAAAACGAAGGTGGGTTAGATAATCTCCATTAATCTTTATCCCTTTGTTTTCCCAGTTCAGTGATTGAAAGACATTTTCCAATGTGGCATTAAAGAGCTTCGGAGATATGGTGTCACCTTGTCTCACTCCCTTTCCAATTTTTATGTGTGTTGTATTTTCAAACAGCCGAATCTTTGCACTTGCATTTTCATAGATGTTATTAATAATATTAATGTATGCATCTTCAATACCGCAGGATTTCAGAGCCGTGGTAACTGCTGATGGTTTCACCGAATCAAAGGCTTTTTCATAATCGATAAAAGCCATGCACAATGGAAGTTCATATTCCCTCGCTCTTTCAATCAGTTCTCTCAGTACGTGGATATGATCTATTGTGCTGTAGCCACTCCTGAATCCAGCTTGTTCTCTCGGTTGAGCCATGTCCAGTGTTACCTTCAAGCGGTGTGAAAGAACTTTAGTGAAGATTTTATAAACCACTGATAGGAGGCTGATAGGTCTGTAGTTCCTGAGATCCTCAATGTCACCTTTTTTATGTAGCAGGATCATTGTAGCATTGTTCCAATCCTCAGGAATCTTCCCTTCATTAAGGCATCGAGTGAAAATTTGGGCGAGTACTGTTTCAATTTCTCCACTTGCTTCTTGTATGATGTCTATAGTAATTCCATCTTCTCCTGGAGCTTTCCCTCGCTTCATGTTCTTGATTGCATGAGCAACTTCTGCTGGGAGGACTGGAAGAACTCTGGTACCTTTCATGATGTCTGGAGTACATGTATCATCCCTTTCATATAATTTGGAGTAGAAATCATTCACTCTTGTCAAAATTTCGCCTCTATTTCTTGTTATAGAACCATCTTCTTTTTCTCAGAGCCATAATCTGTTTTCTTCCCTTACTGAGATGTCCCTTTGCTATCTTAAGGCTTTGGTTGTTTTCAATTGCTTTCCTCACTAGCTCACAGTTGAATTTCCTTACGTCTTCAGTGATACTTTTTCGTGTTGTCTTGCATAGCTCTATATATTCCACTTTGGAAGTCACATCTACTTTAGTTGTCCTCATCTCTCTTCTTTTTGCATCAACATTTTGGTTTTTCCTGATAATTTGTTCACATGCAACTTGTTCTTAGACCCAGCTAATTTTGTTGCTGTTTCCATTAGAGCTTTGGTTACTTTTCTGTTAACTTCCGAAATATCCACTTCTTCCGATGTTAGGCCTTCTAAAGCAGAGAATCTGTTCTTCAGTTCCAACTTGAAAGTATTATGGTGTTTTTTAAGGTTGGTTATGTCAATACATTTTGTTTGTCTTATGAGCTTGCCACGTTCCAGTTTAGTGTTGAGGTGCATCTTACATCTCACCAATCTATGGTCACTACCTGTGTTGAACTTGTTCAGCACACTGCAGTCTTCGATGACGAATTTTTTGTTACACATAATAAAATCAATTTCACTTGTCGTCCCAATTGGATGTCTCCATGTCCATTTCCTGTGTGGCTTTTTCTTGAAAAAGGAGTTCAAGATGAAAAATCCTTCTGCCTCTGCAAACTCAACGAGAGTATTTCCACGCTGGTTTCTGTTGCCGTGACCGAATTTACCTACTGAAGTTTCATTCTGTTGCCGTTGCCCTATTTTTGCATTGAAATCTCCCATAATTATCTTCAAGTGCTGCTTACCTTTATTATTTAGATGACGAATTTCCTCATAAAATTCTTCAATTTCTTCTTCAGGATGACTTGTGGTGGGTGCATAAGTTTGAATAATCTGAGCCTGGTATCTTCTCGATAGTTGGATAACGAGTCGTGCAGCTCTGTCAGAGGAACTTTCAACTTCTACCACTTTATCCTTCAGTTTCTTGTTTATTATAAATCCAACACCACTAGTTCTGCCAGTATCTGTCCCACGATAATAGAAGAGATGTCCACTTTTCAGTTCAATGAGATCTTCTCCTTTTCTCCTTACCTCACTTAGCCCGACGATGTCCCACTTGATCCTTTGTAGTTCCTCTTCCAATTCAAGAAGCCTTGAATCAGAAGATAGGGAGCGTCCGTTATAGGTAGCCAAGGTCAGCATCAAATGGCAGCCTAGTCTGGTCCTCCGGGGATTCTTAGCACCCTCTGCCTTCATGTCGCACTGGCCGCTGCCTTGGCCAGGTACATTCCAGCTGCCGGAGACTGAGGGCCAAGATTTAAGTTGTAGAGTCATTTTGGAGGTGTTTGGCCATAACTCACCACGCTGGCCAAGCGGGTTGGTGAGTGTGGGATAGCATTTCCTCTGATCCCGATGGTATAGTTATACCGCTATTGGCGGTCGTCAGAGCCCCTTTAGTGGGGAACAGGATGCACCACGAGAAGGCGGGGTTGACATTTGTCAAGGAGAGGCTGTGATGTTACGCATCACCTGACCTTACATCCCTGTCTATGTATACTCACATTAATATAGATCAACTTATAGACTTTATAGCGGAAGACTTGGCAGACCTATTAGTTTTTCACAACAAAGAAAAAAACATATTAATTGGAATTTTTGAAATGCTCACCTTCTCTTTGCAGAACAACTACTTTCAATTTGGGAAAACATTTTTCATTCAAAAATCGGGGCTAGCCATGAGCTCCCCACTCTTAGCTAACTATTATGTGGGAAAACTAGAAGAAAAGATACTAGTACAACCCACATACTTCTGCTTATTATATAGCAGATACATGGATGACATCTTATTTATAATAGATAGCTCAGAAATTGTTCCAGAAAGAATTCTAGACTCATTCAATGAATTAGATGATTCCCTAAGTTCACTATTGAAATTCAAAAAGAAAAAGAATTAACTTCTTAGATATTACTATCTATTATGAAGATGAAAAATTCCTCACTAGTTGGTATAAAAAACCAATGAATACTAATAGACTACTGGATTTCAATTCCTATCATCCAGTTTCTATTAAGAAAAATGTAGCAAGTCAGTTTTTAGAAAAAAATTAATAAAATAGTTTCTACAGCAGATAAAAAAAAAAAGCCCATAAAGAAGAACTTAAAGTCATACTTGCAGAGAATAACTATCCTAAAGAAGAAATTGAGAAGCTTCTGAATTTTAATGGTACGAAGAACCCGCAATAAGCAACAAGTAAAATTCACTAGAAAAATTTCTTATCACAAAGGTTTATTTGAGTCTTTAAAGAGAATTAGTAAGAAGTACAATATTAGGCTAGCTCCAAGTTTGGAGAACAAAGTTAAAAAGTTTTCCCTAAAATAGTTCAAAGAGAAGAAGATATTTTAAAAATGCAAGGAGTAATCTATGAAGTAAATTGTAGTTGTGGACTATCTTACATAGGTGAAACAGGTCGCAGACTAGAAACTCGTATAGCAGAGCATAAAGCAGCTATAAAAAATTGCTCCAACAAGACTGGATTGGATTGGATAGGCATGTTAGAGAAACTGGGCACAGCATGGATTGGAATTCCCTTAAAGTCATCAGTTTCCAAAGCAATTTTCAAAAAGAAAGCTGAAAGAAGGAATAGAGATTGAGAAAAATCTAAATTCCATCATCAATGACTGCAAAGGATTTTTCCTGCCTAACATCTGGCAGGATTTGTTGAAAATAACCTAAACCATCAAGGTTAACCGTAACCGTCAAGGTTAACCATAACCATGATAGTGACAGCAATAAGTGACAACAACAAGACAGCCTGAAGAAAGAGAAGAGTTTTCTCCGAAAATTTGCAATTTAAATGAAAAAAATTCCTAGTAAAATTCCCATAATAGTTGTTTTAGATTAGTAATAAAATATTTTCTAGATTATCGTGTCAAGCCAATCAGTGCACACATTCTCAAAAAGTTTGCCACATGATTTAAGCTGGGTGTGTAACAGATGGTTAGTGGCTCAGTGCAAAAAAAAAAAAACGTATAGGTCACTTGAGTTTGGAAGAAATACAGAAAGATTTTTGTTTCAGAAATTTTTTTTTAATTAAAAATGAATAAAAAGAAATGGAAATGTGGTGGGGAGGAAAGATGGAATAAAAGATTAATTTTAAAACCAGATGCAAAAAAAAAAAAGGGGCGAAATTGGATTTTTTTTTTTTTTTTTATGGACAGTATCTGACACGCTTAACATAACAGTGATGATAGATAACTGAAGAACATATAATTGCTGCTGAATTGAAAATAACCACTGTTGTGCTGAAAATATTACAAATGACAATGAAGAATAATCTACTGATTTGTCAACTGAATTAACTTCAGATGGAACAGCACACATCAATCAATATGAAGGAAACTGGGTGTATCAAAGCCTGAAATTTTCAAGTGGCCTAAAATAACAGAAAACAGAATCCTTTTTCAGAAGTCTGATACAACCAACAAATGATGCAAAATTGCCATTCATTTCAAAAAAAGGTGTTTTATTGCGAAAAACGGTCATGCTACCTTTGGCTCAGCTATGTGCTTTCTTTACTGCACTTGCAGAAAACTCAGATGAAAATGCCTTCAGAACGGAGGGCATGAATGATTGGAAACTTGTTCACCAAAAAACTTCAAAGCATGAAAATAGCAAAATGTACATTACAAATACTGAGTTTTTTTATGGCAAAGACACAAGGAAACATTGATTCCTAGCTTATTACAAAAGCAATTTTTTTTTAAACTTTTGAAAGCAAATTTAAAAAAAAGAAAAAGTGCAGAAATACTTCAAGTCCTGGAAAGGGTAATCAAATTAGTAAAGGTTACACAAACATACAGAATGATGAGGTATAGAGAAGTGATTGAAGTTGCATAACGTTAAAAGATCTATTAGAAGACAGCAATTCTTTTGGAGTGAATATTACTGCTTGAAAGTAGGATATTGTTATAAACACTTAAATGCTGTAACAAGAAAAAGTAAGAAATCAAATGAACTGGTAAATAAGGCATTTGACAGCTTAGTAACTTTCCTTTTGAAAACTATCTTTGATATACTGTAGTTGTGAGCATCATGGAATGCACATTTTTTATAATTGAAACACATGCTATGTATGCATCATTGATGCTACAAATCCTCTCTAACTGAAAATTCATTGACTATAGCAGTTATAAGGTGACCATACATCTCATTGACCCCAAGCAGACTTTGAAACATTGTCTAAAGTTGGACATTTGCATATTTTATCATGATCAAAATGCACATTATATTGTATTTTATAGTTTTAACAAGTTAGGTCAAAATTTATATTTACACAAATTTTTTATTTTTATTAAATTCTATATAAGTTTCATTGAAAATTTTTAAATTATGTTACTTCATTTATACACAGTGTTCTTGTGGTTAAAAAACATTAGATACACACACTCAATTCTTAACACAAACTGCAATTCAACTTTTACTACTATCATTCAAGTGAGATTGTTAAACTTACACGGATGTAAGAAATCTTATTCTTAAACCTGTTTTAGCACTGAACCTCTTGCTAGAATAACTCTTCAAACAACTTTTAACTCATTCCAGAAATAATCTTTCCCATCAGAAGGTTCAGAATCACCAGGCTCATACACTAGAACACATACTATTCTCTGAAGTTTCACTTGCAAACACCCTGACAAAATTTTCTCACTTATGCAACTATAGTGAACCACATGGTTCATGCGAAATCACATTTACACCAGCTTGTCCTCTTACATCAGCCAACACAGAACACACACTAACCATTCCTTTTAGTTTAATTTACACACATCACACCCAATCTGTACCTATTAATATTTTCAATCACTTTTTCATATATTTAAGAATTTTACACTCCAGTCTTACACAAGCTCTGTCAAAGCCACCTTTCTTGTACACCATTTAATTTCAGGTGCTGATCGGAAGTAGGACGCTACTGCCATTGCATGCTACTTTTACAGTAGTGTTGTATGTAGTATCACTTCAAATGGAAAAATGTAGCAGAAAATTATGCTACAAATCATGCTACTTTAAAAACAAAGTTAAAGAAAAAAATTGTTATATCACTTTATATTTTCAAATTTCCCAGCTGAACATGGGCTGAAATACCCTGGTCCAATCATGTTACTTGACCTTCCTATCAGAAGGAAAAGCAAAACCGTCAACCTCTTTTTTCTTATACAGTTATACCCTTTGTCTTCTGAACATATATATATTTGCTATTTAAAAAGACCAACATAGCAAAAATGGTGAAACTCTACCCACCATAAAGTAAGGATATATAGAGTGGAAAAAGACAGAAGCCTGTGGAAACTCCTCCCATTGAACGTGGTGCCCCCATTGGTTGGTTTGTTGGTTGGTTTATTTTTATGGCGCAAGGGACATGTTTGGCCAAAGAGCGCCAGACACAAGACAAACAAACTGTATTAAAAATGTGGTATAAAGCTTAAAATCTGGCTGATCAAATAAAACTGAACAGTGAGAATGATGGAAGGGCTAAAAAGACAATGAAGCAAACAGTATTAAAAACATGGTATAATGATTAAAATCTAGCTGATTCAGTAAAACTGAGAAATGAGAATGTGATAGGGCTAAAATCTAGATACGTTAAAAATAAGTCAATTTCTTTAAAAAATGAAAAGACAGCAACAGTATTGCAGTGGTCATTTAGAAGCCGCCGCAGTGTAGCGGCGTTCTCGTTCAACAAATGAGAATGAAAAAAATGAAAACGCACATCACGAAAAGGAACACAACTACACAAAAGATGAGTGACAGTGAGTCGGCGATTGCACGTCTCACACATCGGCGCAGTGTCGCCACACAGCAAAAAGCGGCAAGTGAAACGACAATGCCCAATGCGGAGACGTGCAAGCACCACTTCCTCCCTACGGTTCCGACGATATGAGGATTTCCAGATTCCAAGATTAGGTTTAATACGATGCAGCTTATTTTCCACCTCCTGGTCCCACAGCCCCCGCCACGTTCGCCCGCCACGTTCCCCTATTGACCTACACAACAGAAGCAAAATGTGATGTGACCCCATCCCGTTGGCAATGGTTGCTATGGCAACCCCAACCCATTGCTGGGGGTTGAAGAGCAGCTGCTCTGCACCACCCTTCTGTTGCCCCCCCCCCCCCCCCGACACACACACACACACACAACACACACATGCGCACAACCTTTGTCCTCAACTCCTGTCCCAATCTAAGCCAAGTGTGGCATCGGAAAGATGACAATAACGTAATATCCATAGATATTGAAGCCAAAAACGTAGATATCGAAACAGATAACAATGGAATACAAATCAGAATCAAAAGTAAAGCCGAGTCACAGCTTATATTGTGAAGAAAACAATGACAAAATATGTGTGCATGAAATTTACAACAAAAACATGTAGAAACCTAAGTTATGGAATTTGCAAAGGAAAAGTTAATGATCAGTAAGGAATAAGCAGGAATAATGCCACTTATTGAATGCTATTGCTATAGGAAACAAAGATGCAAACCAAAAAGAATCCGGAAAACGATAGGATAGGTATATGTCGTATAAGTCATCTTCCACTCTGCTGGAAGGTCAAAGCTCAAATGGACAAAATCATGTGGTTCCTGGAGATTCCTGGGAAACCCAGCTGTCAATCAACGGTAGTTCTGTTGTAGGTCGATGGTCCGCTGCAGTCGACTTCACAAGTTTCAGCTTAATACCGCTAGTGTCCTCTCTATGTACTCTTTCTTAACTTTATGCTACCCACTAAACACATTTGTGGAAATGTGGGCAAAAAAATTTCATCTCCCTAAAAGTGTGTGTGTGTGTGTGTGCGCGCATGCAGGATCTTTTTCCACCTACAGGAAGTGCAACAAAGTGTAAAAAAGACTTTGTTGATGTGCTGTTATAAGTCTCATTCCGGTTTGCAGCTCGTGAGAGTTATGAAGGAAGTATTAAAGACAGTTGTGGTATTAAATTGGTTCTTCATTACCAATTCATTTTCAGTTTTTCCTGGAATTATTTTACTACTGAATTAATTATTGTTACTTTACTTCCCACTTGTCATCTGCATATTTTACCTAATTTCCCTTCTATTTTCTTTTCTTATCATTCACACTTCCCAGTGCAGGAGCCATTTCTTTTTTAACCTATTCTCTAGTCTCCTAAAAACCTCTAAAACTTCCCAGTGTCCTACTACAGCACTTGAAAAATACCATGCCTGAGGCTTGTAAACTATTGGCGTGTGTAGGTAAAAAATCTAGTTGCCCGGACTGGTCAAGTAGATGCAAACTTAACTTACAGGCAACTTATTAATTTGGAATAGAATTTCGCACTACACGAAAAAAGACGGTCCTCGCACGATGTGTTTCATTTCACTGCTTATCACCGGAAGTTGCATTATTGTTATGGAGTGCTAAAGGACAGAAAAATATCACTTTTTTAATTATATTATGCTCTAGGTCCAGAAATTGGAACCATATGTAGTTTTGCTCCAAAAGTTGTTTACAGTCAGCGACAGGATTCATGCCTTTGATGGAACTAGTCTGGTGTTTACTGACGAAAGTAGTATGACAGAATCGCTAAATTTCTTAAATACTAATTTCATCATCATCATCATCTTAAAACTTGATATACACACTTTTGTGCATGTAACATTTTGAATACAGATCCTTAAAGAAATGCAAAACATGTAAAAAACATCCATCATATTTTTTAACTTAAAAAAAAAAAATGAGGGTTCCGATTCATTATTTTAAAAGATAAATTCTCCTGGGCATCTATCTTTTACTACCTGGGCAAGTAAATAATTTCTGCACATGCCCAGCTGGGCTTGGTAACTTTTCACATATTTTTCAAGCCCTGATACTACTTTCTTGGTGTCACTCCCCCTGTCTCAACTTCTAACATGAAGGAAAGAGCATCCCTCAGCTCCAAGAGCAATAAAATCATTCAGCCTTAATAAAATCATTTGGACAGTGCCTTCAGACTGCAATTAATCACTGCATAGGCCAATAAAATCACAAAACAATTATACCCTTTGTCAACATACTAAATTTGATTTCCATGGAAAACACTGTTGCTTTACAACTCTACTGATGAATTTTTGTGACCTGACTGATAACATGTCAAAGACAAATTTTTATTCTGATGAAAAAAAGACCTACTGTTGAACTTTCCCTACTTGGAAGTGAATTAAATTCTAAAACCATTATGAAACCCCTGTAAGAAAACCATCGGTACATGAAGTTTTATTATACCGCTTTTGGGGAGAGAACAAAATCATTATCTTCCCCGTTTACTTTTGTACAGCAATATTTCTGATACATACTACACATTGAAATGCAATATCCTCCTAAAAATCCACAAAGCAAATGCAGCATTTTTGTTTGTTGACAAGATTTTTTTTCTCTTTCTTTTGAGGTTTAATGACCACCAAGAGCCATTCAAAGGGCTATATAAGCAGTTGCCTAACCATATTTAGGGCCACTAGTTCTAGTGAAGGGAGAGAACTAGTGACATCAAACACACCACCAATGAGTGCCTCATGGAAGGACTTTAACCTGGCGGTGAATGATTCAATGCTTGTGCCTCAGATCACTCAGCAACTGAGGCGGCTTAGTACATAAGAATAGCATGCACAAAAAACTATATAATAGGCTACGGACAAGTCCTCCAGGTGGGGCCATGGAAAACTTGAAATCTTTAAAATATACATCTTTTATTGATACTCTTACCAATTTAAGCCTTAGATATCTGCAGCTTTAGGATTAGTATGCTCAAATGTGTTACATATGCCAATCAGAGCTCAGAGGCAAATGTAAAGTTAAATTATTTGTGCAATTTTCCTCAGTATTCAGCTCTTAATGCCATATGTAAGAACATGCATATAAAGACACTCAGTATTTGTACCTTTAACTTAACTTCAAGGTAAAAAAAAAAAAAGTAGTAAAAGTCACTACTTTTCTGAAAAAAAAATCTTGTAGATAGCTCACTTTTCCAGAATGTGAATGTTGTAGCAGTAGCTAGCTACTTTTAAAAACTAGTTTTCCAATCACTAAGTATAAGTGATTGGCAGCCTACATTCCAAGCCACTAGGTAGGGTATTTTTTTTTTTTTTTTGATTGGAGGTTTAACGACCACCGTGAGCAACTCAATGGGCTATAAGCAGTCGCCCGTCCCTAATTTAGGGTCACTGGTTCCAGGGAAGGGAGAGAGCAAGTGCCGTAAGACAAACACAACATCCATGTCTCACCGGGATTCGAACCCGAACCCCTTACGGACGAATGATCAGAGGCCAGCGCCTTAGACCACTGCGCCACCGGGGCGGCCTAGGTAGGGTAACAGTCACTAGATATCAAATAGCACAGCATGTGATACGTCAGCAGTTGCACTAATTGCTTCTGATGGAATAATTTTGAATTCACTTCTCATGTGCCACAATTAATTTTGAACTCGCATTTCTCATGAGTCACAATTAATTTTGAACTCACACTTTTCATGAGTCACATAATTACTATCATTTTAAATAGACTTCAAATTCTGACATTGTTTTTCTTTCTTTTGATATTCCAAAATCTACTTTCTTAAATATGCTTCACCTAACCAGCTGATGACAATCAGATTTCATGAAAAAAAAGAAAAAAAAGGGCACTTTTGACTCACGGTCCAGATATTCTTATATTTCTCTAAATAAAAATGGGAGTGTAAGCACAATATTTGGGGGAGAGGGTCCCCGGCAGGCATCTACGGCCATAAAGCAATGGTCTTTCCCTAATTTAGGGCAGTCTATTTCAGGGGAGGAAAACCTACATGCCACCGATGCCTAAGGTTGAGGAAGCGCATTTTTATGATTCAACCCCAGAAAGCATTTGCTGTGAGAAATTTGATTTTTAACGACTAAGCACAACTAACTTGTCACTTACTTGCCCAAAGTTTAAAATTTGGGGACATATGTTTAGTTGAATAACTCTGTTATTAAAAAAAGCAACCAACATGAACTCAAAAGTGAGATTTTCTTTTCGCGAAACACAAATGAAATATTGAATTCGGATGCACTGAAAAGCAGAAACTTTATGTATATCAATGCCCGATGACAGTCAACCACTTACAAAGCGTATTAATTAAAGTTATACATTTCATTTCGATTATTTATCATGGACTTTCTTTCCATGACAGATTTTTCCCACAGCACTGGTACACGATATACCACAGAAAACTAGAAAAAGTTATACGGGAAATATATGCCCTAAACGGATAAAACAATGTAGAAGTAAAACAAACATACTTTTAACTGTCAAAATCATCCAACTTTAACTTAGCCAGAAATTTGACAACCTTGATGAAATTAAAGCGCCAAAAATCATCAAAACAAAGCCTGAACAATTTGCAATGTCTACAAATAGGTCAAATATTTTCGATGTTTATGAACATCGATGTTTCGCTACCGGTAATCGATGTTTTAACCTAGATGTTGAAGAAGCCGATACATCCGAAAAACATACATATTACGTGACCAATGTTTCAAACTGGTAAAAATATCTTCTACGAAAAGTAAACGCATTTCTTTTTGTTACATTATTATAAAGAGGAAATAAATATCCCCTTTCTATCGACTGTTTTAGTTGATTCGTTGGCGAAAACCGAGATTTTCCCCTCGACGGTACTGGAGATGATGCATCGTAAAAACATCGAGGTTTCCACCGATACATCGGAAAAGCGTCGAGCGTTTAAAGAAATATTATTAGTTACTTGGGGTTGAATCAGTGGCGCACCCAGGAATCCCTGTTGGAGGGGGCTATACATACATACATATATATATATATATATACATAGTATACGTACACAATGTGTGCATATACTGTATATACCGGGTGATCCAAAAGTCTTGCACATTTTCAAAACGTAATAACTCGCGGAGTTTTGAGAGTAGGGCAACGCGGTTTGGGTACAAATGATCAAAATGACATCGGGTTTTTTATGAAATCACATAAATTTTTACTTAAATGTTTCATCGCCAGATGGTGCCATAGGCGAACATGGATAGTGGGTATAAAAGCAGCAGCTGGGAAGCAACCACAAGCTGGCTTAGTGGTTAGCGAGTCAGACTATCATTGCGAGGTCCTCAGGTTCGAGCCTGGGCTGATCTTTCAGAGATGGTGTGATTTACTAACAATCGCTGAATATCCGCCGTGCATCGGATGAGCACGTTAAGTGACGGCCCCCAGGCTGGACCCACTGGTTAAATGGGTATCCTTTCCTATGCTCCCCTGAAATTCCCTCACCCCTCTGTGTGCAACATCGTACTTGTACGGTGGCGCTATCTACTGTACTGTAATCTCACTACAAACTGTTCTGTCAAAGTCGCTAGACTTGCTCTCATTCCTTCCGTTTCTGTGTCCTGCCCAAAAGGCGATCCCGCTATAGGTGGCTGACAAATACTGTGGTGGCAACCACAAGCCACAGCGATTCGTGTCACTATGCTGTCATTACCGGAGAAAGCGCTCTTAGTGAAATTGTTCTATTGCAACGCTGAACGTGCGAGTGCTGCGTTGAGAGCCTACCGGTCACTGAAAGGTGATCTCAGTGGAAAAGGACCGATGGAAAGTGTTGCGCTGCGGCGACTGGTGAAAAAATTCGAGGAAACGGGATCTTTGGCAGTCAGACTATCATTTCAAGGTCCTCAGGTTCGAGCCTGGTCTGATCTTTCAGAGATGGTGCGACTGGTGAAAACATTCGAGGAAACGGGATCTTTGGCAGCACGCCCACGAAGCGGTAGACCACGAACACTTGCTGCTGCAGCAGAGACGATTACGCAGGAATTGGATGTGATTGCAATGTCATCCGCACATGGCGACTCCAGTGCTCGCCATGTTTCTCGGCAAACAGGCATTCCATACGGGACGGTATGGCAACCACTACGACGGATTCTGCGCAGATACCCGTACAAACTGCAACCGCATCACGAACTGCAAGCTGGCGATTACGTGCAGCGTCAGGAGTTCGCAGCATGTTTTTTTCAACAAGTGGATCTCGACGAGAACTGGCTGATAAACGTTTTATGGACTGATGAGGCACACTTTTTCCTAAACGGAGCGGTAAACACGCACAACTGCCGTATCTGGGCTACGGAACATCCCCGAGCAGTCGTTGAAGCGCCACTTCATCAGCCGAAAGTGACAGCGTGGTGTGGAATCACGGCTTTCTTCATTATCGGTCCTTTTTTTATTTGAAGAGGTCGCGGCACCTCCTTCGAAACCGTTTCAGTGAGAGGTGCACGTTATGCGAACACGTTACGAACGTACGTTATCTCTAGCTTGCAAGAGCGGTATGCAGTGAATCTGTGTACTTTTATGGAGGATGGAGCACCACCCCACATCGCATGTTCCGTTAAGCAATTGCTGCAGGAGACGTTTGGTGTATTGTGTGTTGAGCCGACACTTTCTGAAGGCCTGACCAAAACACAAGTGTACAGATGTTGTCCCACTATATTGGCCATGTTTAAAGATGCCATTCGACACCATGTGGCAGCTACACCACCGGACATGCTCTTCAATGTCGTCCATGGTGTTTTCTCTCGTCTGCAGGCAATGCTGGAACAGGACGGCCATCACATAGAACACCTGGTACAATCAGGTGTCTATTTTTCTCGACACTTCCAACCTGCGATTGCTGCGCCAACTGGTGATGAAAAATGTAAGTAAAATGAGTAAACTTTATGTGATTATAAAAAACCCGATGTCATTCTGATCATTTCTACGCAAACCGAGTTACCCTACTCTCATAACTCCGCGAGTTATTACGTTTTCAAAATGTGCAAGACTTTTGGATCACCCGGTATATAGTGTACGCCTATAGTTTATGTGCGGTTGTAACATACGTCACACTTAATCTTTTTGGGGCTTTGGGAAGAAGACACCATGTAATAGAAGACACTATGTCGGTTTTTGAACATGTAAAATCATATTTTTGAATGTTTAATTTGTGACGTACGTCACTCTTAATCTCTTTGGGGCTTTGGGAAGAAGACACTATGTAATTTTTTGAACATGTAAAATTAATAATTGTGATGTTTAATTTGTGGCGTACGTCGCTCTTAATCTCCTTGGAGGGGCTTAAGCCCCCAAAGTCCCCTCCGTGAGTGCGCCAATGCTCTGACATTCTCGAAATTTTTTTTTTCAGTTAATTCTTTTGGTTTAGGGTGGATATTTTTTAATATTTAATTTGTGACGTACGTCGCTCTTAATCTCTTTGGGGATTTGGGAAGAAGACACCATGTAATAGAAGGCACTATGTCGTACACTATGTAAGTTTTTGAACATGTAAAATAATATTTTTGAATGTATAATTTGTGACGTACGTCGCTCTTAATCTCATTGGAGGGGGCTTAAGCGTCCAAAGTCTCCTCCATGGGTGCGTCAATAGGTTGAATTGTAGATACCTTCCGTAATTGCAAAAAACCGGGCAACACCTTGTGCCTTTAACGCTCGCCAGGGGTCGTTGTACGCAAGCTGAGCCTTGCTTGATTCGCACTACGATCCGTAGCTTATCACATTGTGATTTGGCGATTATTTAGGCGGTCATTTTGTTTTATGAGTTAGTATTTGATTTTGTTTTGGATACTTATGCCTTATGGAAATGACTCAAAGAATTCAGATTAAAAATAAGCATCCATAAGCACAACTCTGTCCATGTTGCAGAAGCTAATTTCTACATTCTCTTAGCTTCACATATACATAATCAGAGCTCACGATACCATTTCAATATGGAACAGAAAATAGGCTTTGAAACCAAATGATCAAATAACAAAATAATAAGTATAAAGATTTTGAAACCTAATCACCTGGAATAGGCATTCTATTACCATTGAATCGAGTGGAAATGTGAGGGGAAACATGACATCATTAAAGCTCAACACTTATTTATTTTTTTGTTGTTTTCTAATTTGGTTTCAAAAGCTGCCTTCTGTTCCATATTGAAATGGTATCCTACACCTTCATTATGTCTAAATTAAATTTCCATATAAATCCATTTATCACAGTACATTCCTAACTGAAATAGATCTAGAAGCAGGCTAATTTTTTTATTGCTTCATGCACTTACAGACAACGAAATTTGAGCAACCGCGAAACTTTGAAAATAGCTAGAGTGCATGCTGGTATACAAATGATCCACGTATGGAGCGAGCGCGCATGACCGCACACCAACACCATGTGGTGGGGCTGCAAACACGAACCGGAAGCGTTATAAGCCAGCGTGCAGTCGATGACCCATGAAAGCGAAAAGCACCGGCCGACGCAAGCAAGAATTCAGAGTGACAAGAATACCGGGTACACGCCAGAGAGGTCGATTTACGCAATTTAACGACTTTGAGAGAGGCCAGATCATCGGGCTGATAATCGCAGAGTGGTCGGTGCGCCGTATAGCCGGCCACGTGAATCGTTCTGACCATACCGTCCGACAGTGTTTGGAGCAGTGGGCACGTGATGGCACTGCCACCCGCGGAGCGGCTCCGGACGAACCAGGAGGACCACTGGTAGAGAGGGACAACGGACTGTGCGTCAGACACGATCCTTCGGTCCACGGGAACCCGGTCCACTATACAAGAAAATGTAGCGGGTTCTGTGTGCCCACGACCATTTCCCGACGCTTCGCGGAAGCGAATCTGGGATCCCAGCGCCCCTTGCGACAGCGCCGTTGTAAGGGGCGAAACTAATAATGCTGCGAATGTAAATTACTATATAAATTCATGTTAATTTATGCGTGTGAAAAAAACAAACAAACTATGCCACGTGTTTCGATGGACAACGAAGTGTCACCTCGAGAAGGACTTTTCTCACCCTGAGGGGATAACTTTCTTTCTTTCACAGTATGGCTGTACAATGACGTGCGATTAACGGCGGCAAAAGGAATGCAAGGTGGACCTCGACAATGGAAACACAGTGTTCCGAGGGACAATACCTTACACAGGAAATCTTGCTTTTAGAGAGTATCAAAATAGACCCAGACAATACTCTATGTCAAAAGGGCGCCAGTCGGGCTGGTGGTCTGTAAACTTCCTTTATGTATAAAGTATGCTGCTATTGTTGAATGCATTCATGTATGTGTAGAGAGTCTGGTTTTCAAGCGGAAGGGCCGGTAGAGGAATGCCACGAGTGGATCGCGGAACATAATAAGAATAGCCAGGGGGCAGGTTAGGAGGGTCAGTGAGGGCAACCCTTCCTAGAGAAGCCTGATAGCCTGAGGGCTGGAGCAAGGTTAATAGGCAGTAAGGTTTGCTCATCCTGCCTCCCTCGCAGCGGAAGTGCCGGTCCCTTACGTAGTGACGTCAGTGTACCACACGACGCAGCCAGCAGGACGGATAGACTGTTAATATAATTGAAGCACTCGCGGGAGAAATGTCAACAACTTTTTACTCAAATACGCTCTGAATCTGAAAGCTTGCAACCAAGATGTAATGCAAAAGCACATCTGTAATATAATCAGGAAAAACGGACATTCATGTGAATATTTTATTTAGAGTAAACCGAGAATGTGAAGAAACTTATTATGCATTTCTTTCATTTTTTTTTTCAAATCTGTTTAATCTAAATATCTAAATAGGATATTGACATGACACTAAGGAAAAGTGCAGGGACAGTGATTATACCTTCTAATTTATTTATATGCAACTGTAATACTGTCTTTAAATAAATTCAAAAGAAGGAAAAAAACTTATGAGATTATGCTGTCAGAACCTCATGAAGAAATCCTTTTATGCGGAACAAATAAAAACTTGAGTAGCATTCCACTAACTTGTTTAATTAAAAAGTTGGAAATTAATTTCACAAATGCTCTGTTATTATTTGTAACTAATCGCTGAACAGAAAAGTTAAAATCATGGATCTTTGCAATTTTTGTTTGTTTGTTTCTTTAATCATATTTTATTCGCTAAATTTTGAGAACTTTAAGAATCGGGACATTATTTAACGTAAAAAAATTCTTCCGTCACTTACCTTTGTCATGTTCCTTAGGTAACTGTTTTAACCAGTTTTCTCTTCTTGGGTTGGTAATGTATTTTTTGCTGAGCGTTAATATGGCGCATACGGATCATAATTCAGGTTTTCATGAATAGTTTGATGGCAGGGTGCACATTTGGAGGGAACTGATGGGCAGCAGCTTCCAATGCGGTGTGAACAATTCTTTTAACTTTCCTTAAATTATTTTTCCCATGTAGTTTTAAAAAATTCTTCTAGTTGGATAACCATGCTCATCCACTCATTTGTTGAATGTTGCAAGCAGCCTCTGCTTATGACGCTAATCCAGTCGCAAAGAATTCCTTTTTCTTGCACTAGGTCCAGAGGTGCATTTTTGTCCCCCAGCCCAGGACACGTTGTTTGGCATTTAAATGCAACATATCCAGCAAGGTATCGTAAAGCTTGGTACGATATGCTGTCACTAGAAGACGTAATTGCAGTTGTGGGTTCTTCGCGAAGTGCAGCCGTAATTTCATTTTCACTTGTGTGGGCTGTTTCATCATTGCAAGATGCATTATTGTGTAAGACACAGGAAGACGAGAGCATGGAGACAGTTAAATAATGTTGTTCTGACTCAGGCAAAACGTTAGATTTCTGACAGTTCCAGACTACTTTCCCAAGTACCAGCAGTCTGAGACGATTTTGAAATTCCAGTAGTGAAGGGTGATCATAGGTATTCCCTGCTGCACGTATCTGTGAGAAAAAATTTTCTAGGACATCTTGATTAACTCTGAGAGTTAAAAAATATTTTAGCTCATATTTTTCGCTTAGAATCTTGTGGACAGCCATTACGGATGTAATACTGACCAGAAGACCTTGCTGAAATGGTAGGGTGTTTTTTCTTCCAACAACGCGCATCTGCGAAAAAGTGTTGTAATCCTCATTCGGAAGTTGAAATTGCTGTTGATTGTTACCTAAAGCACATCGGAATGGTTTGTCTGAGAATGGTTGCCTCGAATTCATTGTATGTCTACTAACCAGCCCAAGGTCTACTAACCTTGGGCTGGAGTCCGGTTCTATCCGGTACCTGAGAAGGCAGAGGTCGATGCCTCAGGGCAACGGAGCAAGTGGAATTTTGGGATTCTCGGAAGAAGGGTGAGGAGGTCAAGCGGAGGAAAAGCGTGAAGTGTAGAGTTCGAAGTTCATTTTGGAAGTGTCCAGACGTAGGGAGGAGGAGCTCCCGGGAAAATAGATCGCGCATGGAAGAGGAGCCAAGTGCTTTCGTAGGAAAGCGTAGAGTCAGGATGACTCGAGTGTGGGAGGTGTAAGAAGGCACCGAATTATTCAATAGGAGCAGGGTTGGAGTAAAAAAAAAATACTCAACCGGAGACTTTCTTCGTTGCCGGAGATTAATAGCTGTTATTATTTCGTGACGGACCCGAAATACGTTAGGTATTCCCTCTACGCGGACTTTTCGAGAGAAACCAGACTCACGGTATCTAATTTCTATTCATTAAATTTCTTTATTCTCTAATACGGCGTAGTTACTACAACTTTTATTTTTGTGCCTTATTTTAAAACCTTCCCTCCCTTCGTTGGTTCGCAGATATCCCAAGTAAAGCGGAGGAAGAGAGCGTCTGGGTCTTAAATTCATATTAAATAAATTATCTGTGAGAGAACCTCAGTTGATTTGCTGTGAGTGGGTGACTGATAAATAAATTCAAAGGACGATCTCCTGAGAGGAGGTGGGACTTGGCAAGTGTGGCGGGACTTGGCAATGTCGCTTCGTTTTGGGGACAGATGCTCATCGTGTCTGGGTGTGGAGGTCCCCGGGTCAACGGCACAATCCCAGCTTAGCTATCGAGCGACCCACCTCCCCCACTGCAGGCATTATGGTCTGGGGAGCCATTGCCTACGATAGCCGAACAGCTCTAGTAGTGGTAGGTGTATCATTGACGAGCCAGCGGCATGTGGATAAGATCCTACGGCCCCATGCGTCCCCATTCCTGGCCGGGATTCGAGGTGCGTTATACCAGCAGGATAATGCCAGCACGCACACGGCTCGGGTTGCCCCGGACTATCTACGTCATGTCCAGACACTTCCATGGCCTGCCCGCTCCCCGGACATGTTTCCTATCGAGCATGTGTGGGACCAGTTGAAACGCCGGCTGCCAGCGTGCCGCACTATCCGGGATTTCGAGCACACCGTCCAACACGTGTGGGCCAGTCTGCCGCAGGACAACGTCAGGCGTCTGTTCGCCTCCATGCCAGATCGTATTGCAGCATGTATTGCCGCGCGAGGCAGTGCGACGCTCTATTGAAGACGACCGGACTGCGTGCCGCAGATCCCTCTGTAATTGTCCTGCAGCTCTGTTTTTTCCAATATATGTATCATTTGTCACTATCATTATGTCCATAAAACTTCAGTTCAATCTGATGCTTCCTTCTTGGTGCGAAAATTTCATTGCCCGTGAGTGTATTTTGTACGTTTCAGAAGGATGACTGCTTGTTTGTTCCTATTTGTATTTTAATAGTCGATAATAAGACAGTGCCAGAATTTTTTCGTCTGTTCATCGTAGACCACTCTGTCTTTTCGATAATCGTCCATATCTAAGAGTATTATCACACTAAAGAAACAACCAAAATCACAGAAACACGTTAAAGAGAATTTCAGATTAACCGTTTTGTAAAAAAAAAAAAAAAAAACCGTTGTAGACAACAAACTGCAGTTGTTTTTTTTTCAATTTAGATAAGTACGAATACCTGTTGTTTACTCAGTTACATCACGCACCGTATGTATGTATTTATGCTCATTTCTAAAAAATATTTTGTGTTTTCAGCTGCCTGGATTTCACTGCATCGTAATAAAGCCAAAAATAGAATGTAAACAAAATGATGCAAAGTAAGTAGATTTGATCACAGAAAAATCCCCAGGTTTGTGAAAGTGGTGACATTTTACCTTTCCTGTGCAATGATCGGTTTCTCAGGATGAACATTTAAAGGTTATGTGCAATTTATTAATTAAAACGAATCGAAATTATTAACGCATAGAGAATTATTATTATTTTTTTAGTCTTGAAGTAATGTTTATTTCTATGTTTTTTAAAATATTATTGCCATGTTTTTTGCTGTGAGCTATAAGTTTCGGCACTGCGTATTATTTATTTATTTGATTGGAGGTTTAACGACCACCGTGAGCAATTCAATGGGCTATAAGCAGTCGCCCGTCCCTAATTTAGGGTCACTGGTTCCAGGGAAGGGAGAGAGCCAGTGCCGTAAGACAAACACAACATCCATGCCTGACCGGGATTCGAACCCGGACCCCTTACGGACGAATGATCAGAGGCCAGCGCCTTAGACCACTGCGCCACCGGGGCGGCCGGCACTGCGTAATATAATATAGTATACATTCTAATAGCACTTCTTATTTTTTATAATTTACGCCTCGAAATTTTATCGAAAGTTTCAGATGTCGGCGTCCATGCTGTAATAGGAGGTTGCTGTTAAGATCCGATCGCCCTACAGCTTGCCGGGCCTGGCAAACAAAGGATTCGCAGGTAAATCGGAAGGCATTTACCTTTCGGGGGACAGTGGTGTACCTAGAAATTTCTTAGGAGAGGGGGGGGAGTCCAAGGGTTTGGTTCATTGGTGAAAGCCTCGTATACACATATATATCGTTTAAAATTCGTGCTCGGTCTCCCCTCAAGGGGAGGGAGGGGTTCAAACCCCCAACTGGGTACGCCACTGACGGGAGATACGGTTGAAAGGACCTTATTCACCCTGTTATTCACCTCACATTGCATCATCAGAAAGCTTTTGCGTGGCAGGGGACCAACAATAATTTGTTTACATGCGTTTTCCCATTGCTTAACATGGCGTTACGTTGCAGATGTTCAGCAAAATCGCGATTTTCGTAAGTTTATTAAAGACATGTCTAACTTTTGCTCACCGTATTCTTGTGCTAATGAATCCGGCCACCTAAATTGTATGGAGGAAGGAATAAATAACTTTCCATAATTTTCTTCTGAAAAGTCCGAGATTGTTAAAGAAATGGCTGTGTAAAATGAAACGCAATGATTTTCCATCCCAATGTTCATTCTCGAATAGATTTTGGATATTATGACACTACGAATCAAAGGCACTTGAAACCTCGTAGTGTTCTTTTTTTTTTTTTTTTTTTTTGATTGGAGGTTTAACGACCACCGTGAGCAACTCAATGGGCTATAAAGCAGTCTCCCGTCCCTAATTTAGGGTCACTGATTCCAGGGAAGGGAGAGAGCCAGTGCCGTAAGACAAACACAACATCCATGCCTCACGGGCTTCGAACCCGGACCCCTTACGGACGAATGATCAGAGGCCAGCGCCTTAGACCACTGCGCCACCGGGGCGGCCTCGTAGTGTTCCTTCGCATTTCAATTTCCAAAAACAGAAAAAAAAAAAAAAAAGAAATTAGGTAGAAGGAGAAAACTGATGGCATATTTGGATCGGTAAATTATGGCTTAAGTTCTACGTTCTTTCCCGAAGGAGCGAAACAAACAAATCTATAGACCGTACCCAGCAAAAACGCAAGTGCTGGGAAACTGCTGGCCACCAGCTGGCAGTGATGGGTCACTGCTGGCTGAAATCTGCCGCTCACGGCCCGGTAGTGGTCCGTTGGTGGCAGCGCTATCAGTTGGCGAGCCATTGATGGCCCTGCAGCATCGCCGTGAATTGTGGGCCTCCAAGCAAGTGCCACTAGTGGCCCGTTGCTGGCAACCAATGCAACCCCCCAACAGCAGGTGGAAGCATCGGGACTGCGCATGCGCAGAAGCAACACTTGCTGTGTCTCTCATGGTACCAGTTAGTTGAAGACGACGCTATCGCCATCGTGTTATTTTAGTGGATGTTAAGAAAAAATCCATATGTGGAGAGGCGAATTAATTTCCTAATGAAATTTTACGTCGACGAAGATATCAGATTAAGCCGTGAAATACTAGATTACAGCCATGAAATACACCCACTCCATTCCCATGAATAACAATTCATGGAATGTAGTGGATGAATAATAAGAAAAATTTTTAAAACCGCTTGAAACACATATCATGGAAAACCACTAAAATAGCGTTTGTTGGGGAAAAAAAAAGAATTATACGCGTACAAAATTTATTAATTATTTCAAAGAAAAAAAAAGCAACGCTATGTGGTGTACTCATCCATGGGTTGAATACACAAGACTGGGAGGAATTCGCTTCTAAAAATAACGAGAAGTAAAATAAAATATCTTTTACTCTTTAAAACAAATGTAGCTTCGGACAATGGAAAGGAAAGACAACGTTAAAAATGTAACAGAATGTGACATGATCTCGGGTAAATAAATATTTATTCAACAATCTCTTTTCAAGACGGCAAGGACAGTACGAAACTTTGGAAAGCGACTCTAAGTATGTACACGCCTTGAAAATGAGTGAAATTCCCTTAAGGTAAAAAAAAAACTATCGTTACGTTGAAAAAATTAATTTATCAATTATATGAAACTGACTTTTATGAAAAATACCTCGCAATATTGCAAAATGAAAGAAGGAAGCATTCGATTACAAATTGCATACCAAGCAGATAGCTCCAAGCACATATCCAAGTGTAGTGAATTAGTCCGGTCGGTAGCGAGCGCGGCTTCCACGCAAACGGCCCAGGATCGAATCCGCTCAGTCGGTAGAACGTCAGGCTTTTAACCTGAATGTCCAGGGTTCGTGAGTTCTTCGGATTTTCACCTCATCTCCAATGGATACTCACCTCAGACGTGTATAAAGGTCAGTTTGTTCCTTTTATAAAGTACCAGCATCGGTGAAGCACAATCTCCCGATTTATTGTGATTTTTGTGCCTCCCCATTCAAGCCTGACTGGGGGTGACCCCATTCGCGGAACAGCCGCACGTGGTTGCTGACAATTCGCCAGTAATCGGAACTCTGTCGGCTGACCGAGTGCAATCTACTGTTCTCTTCTTTTGTACGCACATTTACCAATGCTGAGGCATCCTTCCTGCCATTTTGACATTAAAAGATGAAGCGCTCATTGGCTGTCACTCCGCAGTCGACCTCGGACAGCAAAGCAAACCAGTTACAAGCTCCTCGCTCCCAAGCTACGCGCATCGAAGGAACGGCAACTGCCAAAGTAAACAAACCCAGCGCCGCGGCGGCAAATAGCGAGCAGCCCCCTGCTCCGCACAAGACGTTTGCTGCAGCGGTGACCGGCGACGCCCACCGATCAAGTGCTCCTGAAACCCACCTGGAAACCACAGTAACCAGGAATAAAAACACTTTGACTGTCACAATCCCAGAACAGTCCACAGCTACGCCTCGGAGTAGTTTTCGACTTCCTAAGGGATACACCCTTAAAACACTACTCCACGGCCCTGAAAAAATCACTTCCCGCCTCTGCCATAACGCACATGGCACGCAGGAAAGGAACCATTGTCGCCTACCTCTCTACCCAATCCCACGTTGAGAAAGTGCTACAACACGGGATAAACATCGGACCACACCACCTAGAAGCGGACTCCATCGCGGATCGCCCTATACAGGTATACCTCTACCCTGTTCCACCAGAGGTCTCAGACTCCGCTCTTATGATGGCACTGGCACAGTGCGGCCGAGTCATAGGCGGAATCTCAACCCTCTCCGCGGCACCAAGAGACAACGAAGACAAGCACATAAAAGGACTGAGGCGGCAAACCAAACTCATCTTCCCCACTGACGAAGCCATCGAATCGTGCCCCGACACGATCGTCATAGCTGTTGGGACACGCACCCACACAATTGATCTGGTCACCGCCCTTCACTGCTACTCCTGCAAGGCGTTCGGGCACCAAAAGACAAAATGCCCCCACCTGACGAACACCCCCTCTCAGCAGACAAATGGCCCCAAGAAGCCCAAGGAACCCAGCACCACCCAGATGGAACACTCAGGGACTGAAGAGGATGCAACCGCCGAACCTGACATCCTTTCACCACCACCCGAGGCTCCAAAACCAGCTCCTAAGCACAAGACCACCACTGCCCTCCTCCCGGCGCCCAAGGATAGCGAAGTGGCGCAGCAAGACGCTGGCAGGGAATCAGCCGCCTCACCGAGGACCAACACGGCTCCTCAACCGACCAACGCTCCCACCCCTGGAAGCGACTCAACTGTAGTGCCAGCATCCAGCTTCACTACAATAAACCCCCGAGACGAGTTCCCCCCACTTGACAGGGGACCCTCAACTTCGAGCGAAGCCAAACAAACAGGAAGAGTCCCCTCCACAAAAAGGACAGCCCCAGAAAATGAGCACAGCCACGCCTCCTCCCAAGGTGAGCAGCCCCGCTCCCACAGGCAGAGGTCAACCTCCAGGAAGAGGTCGCCTTCCAGGCAGAGGCCTGCTTCTAACCACGCCTACAGGGAAAGGCCCCCCACTGGAGACGAAGACTTCGCCTACACCTTCCACAACCTTCCTACCTCGAGCAACGAGTGGTTCAGGATCTCTTCTGAAACCTCACCACGAAGATCTCAGGCCACCAAGAGGAAACTCCCAGGAGATTTCCCCTCACTCCCTCCGACCTGATGAAGAGAGTAGATGCGGCCCAAAACATCGACGGGCCCATTTCGCGCTCTGAACTCGCCCGCCTCCTCACTATACCCATGCCCAAGCAGATGGATCATCTTTTCATCCTTCAAACACAACAATCCTCCCTAACCCTTTCTGTGCCCCAGCTCCATCTCTTCTGTACCTGGGCTCAAAAAGAGTTCTCTCAACGCACTCAAATGCAACCCTGGCTCCGCTCCCTCAAATCACGAATCAACTACCTCAAAAGCCTAAGCTCCAAAGAAGACATACATCCAGTCCATGACACACACACTTAAAATTGCCAGCCTCAACTGCAGGGGCATGGCCAACCCGCTGGCCCATGCCCTCGCCTTTGAAGACCTACAATCACTCAATGCTGACGTCCTCCTACTACAAGAAACCAACTGCACACCCAACACCAACTACACCAGATGGCGTCCCTGGCCATACACCTTTCACCACTCACACAGTCTCACCCAGCACGGTGGCATTGCCATCGCTATACACCAACAACTACTACCCACTCTCAACGCCGTTTCCGTCACGCCACTTTAACCGCGACCTACTGCAGCACCTTGTTCTCACTATCCAACAGAAGACCTACCACATCTTCAATATCTACGTCCCCCACCACACCCACCTAGTCACACCTCTTTTCCAACACCTTCGCACTGCTTTCAACTCCTTGCCGCCCAACTCCACCATCATCTTCGGAGGAGACTTCAACTGCGTGCTTAACGCCACCATCGACCGATCCTCCGAAACCGACCGCAACGCCTCCACGGCGGGATTGCTCGCTAACTTAGTCAATGAAACCACCCTCCATGACGCATACCGTGAGCTTTTCCCCTCACATCGGTCCTTCACTTGGAGATCTCCGTCAGCGGCATCCTCCGCCGCAGCCCGACTAGACAGATTCTACGTCACCGGAAATCTCCTCCTCACCCTTGCTGCAGTAGACCACACCCCCACTGCCTCCTCGGACCACTGCTCCATCCTCCTCACCATCCGCCTCTCACCCACCCACACTAGCAGCATTCGCTACTGGACCTACGACCCAGAACTACTTAAAGACACCACGTACTGCACAGCCATCACCAACATCCTCCAGGACGCCATCTCCTCCCTCCCCACCACAAACTGCCCCATCCAACACTGGCTCACCACCAAAGCTAAGATCCGCCTCCTGTCCAAGAAAACCTCCTTCACCAACAGGACCCTACTACACATGCACACCGACAACCTCCGAGCTCTCCTCAACCTCACTGACATCACCTCCCCTCCTTTCTCATTCACCAAGCTGAACTCCAGAGAGCGTTGGAACCACTTGCCCAGCAAGCAATCCTGCGGATGAAGCTACTCCATCTCAGCACCGTCGACCACCCGCAGGACCACTTCCTCGACCTAGAGAGGAAGCACAAACACTCTACCTCTCTTCACTCCCTCTCCCTCCCCAACGGTACCACCACCGACGATCCCCACGATTTATGCACCCATGTGCATAAATATTTCACTACTCTGTATACCCCCTACGCTGCTCCCCGCTACACCCCTGATAACCTCCTCCACTCCCTACCTCAAGTCCCCCACCACCTCCACACTTCGCTTTCCTCCCCTTTCACTCACCAGGAGATTCTATCTTCCCTTCTCAAACTTAACCAGTCTGGCTTCCCGGGGCCAGACGGTCTAACTGCTGTCTTCTACAGGAAATTCTCCTCTCTCATCCTGCCTCTCCTCCTGGCGTGCTTTCTTGCTATCTCAACCTCTAACACCGTCCCAGCGGAATTCACGACCGTCCACATCATTCTCCTCCCCAAGAAAGGCTCACTTCTTGACCTGAACAACTGGCGCCCCATCAGTCTCATGAACCTGGACTACAAAATCCTTGCTAAAACTCTCTCCACGAGACTCAACCTCGTACTCCCCTCCCTGATTCACCCTGACCAATCCTACACCATCCCGTCCAGGTCCATTCACGAGAACATCCACGTTCTCCGTGACATCACTCACCTTGCCCACACCCTCAAGGAACCCCTAGCCCTTCCTAACTTAGACCAGAGGAAAGCTTTCGACAATGTGTCCCACCGCTACCTCTCCGAAGTCCTCCGGGGCTTCGGCTTCCCAACCCCTTTCTCCACCATCCTCCTCACCCTTTACAGCAGCGCAGTTGTTCACGTCAGAACGCGGACCTTTCTCACCGCTCCTATCCCTTTCCGGAAAGGCATTCGCCAAGGGTGCCCCCTCTCTGGACAACTCTTTGCTCTCTGCTTCGAGCCCTTCCTCCGCTCCGTCCGCACTGCCTTCGCCTACTCCCACCCCATCGAGCTCGCCAGCCATCGGCACCATGCCATCCATGTCGCTGCTTACGCCGATGATGCAACCTTCATCATACGGCGAAACAACCAGTCCCCCTCCTCCTCTCCTTGTAGGACGAGTACGCCAGTCTCTCCGGTGCCTCCCTCAACCTTAGTAAAAGCACCGGACTGTGGTGCGGATCCTGGGCCTCAAGAGTTGACGCCCCCTGCGCCACCCAGTGGTCCTCCGACAGTCAACACCTCCTCGGTGTTCACATCGGAAAGCGACTCGTCACCGACGCAGCCACCTGGCCCCCTCTCATTCGGAAACTCAAGCAGACGGCAGGCTGGTGGGCACAAGCCAAATTCTGCACCTCCTTCCACAGCCGTGCCATCATTGCAAATAACCTCTTCATGTCACAAGTCCAGTTCTCCTAGACTAACACGCCTGTCCCCTCCCACGTCCTCCTCGACATCACCAGAGTCCTCACCAACTTTATCTGGTCCAAGCACCACTGGACCACGGCCGAAACACTTACCAGACCCATCTCCCACGGAGGACTCGCACTTTTCGACGTCCGCCTCAGGTACAAGGCAGTCAGACTTATCTCCTTTTTCTCTGCCTTAACCTCCACCAACCCTGCTGTTTCGACTCTCCTCGATGTTTTCTCCTCCCCACGGAACCCCTCCCTCACCCTCTCCACCTTCCTTCTTATGGACCACTATCCCTATGTTCCTACTAGGCTCTCCCCCACCTACCACGAAGCCATCACCCTCTTCCGCTCTCTTCCTATCATCAGGGTCCCTCCCACCTCCACCCTCGAACTACTCTCTGAACCACTTTTCTTCTCCTCTCTCCTCCACCCCCACACCTTCCTTTCTTCCATTTCCCCACTTGGCTCAGGGCAGGGATAGTCACTGTCCGCCAACTTGTGAACACTAACCTATCCTGGAAACATGTCTCTGAGCTCACCCCGACCCTGCCCGGCTCCAACTCGAACAACTATAAGTTCACAACCCTCAAAGACGCTCTCCGTCTTCTCTTCCCTTTCCTCGTCTCTCCTAATGGCATTCGCACTATTCAGTCTGCGCCTATCTCCCTCCCATTCACACTTGACACCCCCACAGGCGCCCTCCTGGTACATTCTCTCAGTGTCAAGCAACTGTACCACTTCCTCCACAACGGCACCCACAACTCCTGCCCTGCTCTCTCCCTCACGCCCTCTCACTCCCCCCTGTTTGGTCCACGCTCACAACGCTCATAAACCACCCACACGAAACCAACATTCAGTGGCAATTCCTCCACTCCCGCCTACCCGTCCCAGGCACGCTTCACCAGATGAACATACTCAACACCCCCCTCTGCCCTTTCTGCGCAGAGCTGGGCTCACTTCACCACACATACATTCACTGCCCCGTCCTTCTCCCGCTGTTCCACCTGATGTTCACCATGGCCTCCAAGGTCTGCCCCATCACCCACAAGATAGAACACTATCAATACCTCAACGCTGCACCCACCGCACCTCACGCCTCCACAACTTGCACCTACTTCTTCGTCCTCGCCAAATACATCATCTACCAACTTTACCTCCAACACACTAACAACACCCCACTCACCGAACCCCCAGCAAGCACCCGACTGGTCCATCACTTCAAGAACAGAGTCACCGCCCGACTGCAAGCAGACTACACAGAAGCTCACAGGACGGCGACCCTCAGCGAGTTCTGGAAGCGATGGAACCCACACAGAAGCTGGTTTACTGTCACCAGCAACAACAAGATCTGCCTCGACTGACGCGCCCTTACCACTGGAAAGAACCACCAACAGCCAATCTTGCTCGCACCCACCTGGTGCCACCGCAGCAAAGAACACAGGTGAAAACTTTTCCATACTGCTGCCCCACTCCCCCCTACAACCTACAACCTCAAGTGCTCAAATGAACTGTACTACAACTACCACGGCTTGGAACGAGAGAAAGTGCAAATGGATCACCATTTCATCTGTTATAAAAAAAAACAAAAAAACTTCTGAACTCTCTACTCTCACGCAAAAGACTCTAGCAGCTCGAAAGAGCAAAACTTTTGTGCATATGCATCACCATTTCATCTGTTATAAAAAAAAAAAAAAAAAAACCTCCTGAACTCTCTACGCTCACGCAAAAGACTCCAGCAGCTCGAAAGAGCAAAACTTTTTGTACACATGCATCACCATTTCATGTTATAAAGAAAGTTCTCCTGAACTCCCTACTCTCACGCAAAAGACTCGAGCAGCTCGAAAGAGCAAAACTTTTGTACATATGCATCACCATTTGTAAATACTCACCTACTCATCTTCTGTCTCATCTCCTCTGACGAGCCATGCGCCGTCGCCCTGTAAAACTTCACTGTGCCGCCCCGGTGGCGCAGTGGTCTAAGGCGTTGGCCTCTGATCATTCGTCCGTAGGGGGTCCGGGTTCGAATCCCGGTCAGGCATGGATGTTGTGTTTGTCTTACGGCACTGGCTCTCTCCCTTCCCTGGAACCAGTGACCCTAAATTAGGGACGGGCGACTGCTTATAGCCCATTGAGTTGCTCACGGTGGTCGTTAAACCTCCAATCAAAAAAAAAACAAAAAAACTTCACTGTATCATATATCTGTAAATAAAGTCTATTTTGAAAAGGATCGAATCTAGTCAGATGCAAACGGGCGTTTTTCCGGTCTGTCGAGACAATATCCCCAGCGCAGTGCGTTAATTCACAAGCTTCGTAAGGGTAGAAAAAAAAAAGATTGCAGCTTTAGGAAACTGCAGTTATCCTTGCTTTTTTATTGTTATGGCTACTACTGGGAAATTGGCGGACAAGATTCGGCAAGCCACCAGTTACGTCACGTGGTTGCTGGCTGCCACTAACGGCCCACTAGCGGACCACATTAGGCTAGCCATCATTTCTGGCACGTGCTTGCAGGGCCACTGAAGGGCCACTTGTGGCAGCTACTGCCTGTGATGGACCACTGATGGCCCTGTTGTGGCATATGACAACTGATGGGGTGCCAACTGTTGGCCAGCTGTTGGCCTGAACTGCTGGTCCTTCTGTTGGCCGCCCGGACATTTTATTGACGGTTCGGCAGCGGCAATATAGTGCTGGGCCAGCAAGACTGTTTTTGCTGGGTATGCATATGACGTCACAGCAAGGTAAACCATCCTAGCAGACGCCTGATGATCAACTGGTGTACAAGCACTGCTTGGATTTGCATTGTGGACCGTTAAGGAAGATGGTGTTATGTGCTATTTTTAGCTGCAGTAGAAGAAGTGGGAGAGATAATGATGTCTCCTATTATACATTACCATCTGAACGAACGAAGTGCGATCAGAATTATAAACATTTAGTTCAGAAGTGCCAAAATTTGTGGTCATCACGTATCAGTAGAGTTGACATTGATGACCGGAAACGAAGGAACATTAGAGTGTGTAGTTTACATTTTGTAACAGGTATGTTCATAAATTTACTGATGCATCATCTACAAAAACTCTATGAAGATCTTTAGACAAGAATTAACCTGTCTTATGAGTAAGATTATGCTGTTTTTTTTTATCGTGAATGTATCCACTACTATAGGGGAATGAATATCTTATGGAACCTTTATATTTAGGTTCCCAGGCCGATTTTGGAAAAATGATCTCATGATAACATTCACCAGCTTATTATTATTGTCATTATTATGTACTATAAGGTAGAGAGACTTAGTGCTGCTCGCCAGAATTATTATTATTATTATTATTATTATTATTATTATTATAGCCTTACCTGTGTAAAGCTGAGGATTTTTACCTTAGCTTAAGTTTCAGGTTCAGGAATATCTAAATTATTGAAAGGTAAACTTTTAAATTAAATAATTAGCCAAAGATGACACGACGTTTTTCTCTTAATTAACTGTGTGAGTATGCTGTTAGCACAGAAGCTGGTGGCTGTGCTGGAATGCAGAATTTTGAGTTCTTTTCAAGCAAAAATATTCCCCTCCCAACAATATTGTTCAGGAAAAGTGAGTATGGAATTTCATATGGGTCACCACAATTGCCCAATAACTTTAATTTATCAGAATAAAGCTGTTTTTGATCACCAGATAAACCACTGACGTAACCCATGCAATGCATCTTTCATTTCACTTGTACACCAGTTGTTCAGCAAGAAAGCAGCAGACAAAAAAATTAAGCGAACCGCGGTTTCGTGACGTCAATGCATACGGTCTATAATTCTTCATTTATTTAATGTCACGCATTCATTTAATTTTTAAGCAGATTTCCTAGCGTGCGATTAGGAACCTCAACGAACTATAGGGGGCGCTGCGCAAACGTAAACAAACTTCTCTAGTACGGGTAACGTCGCACGTGTTTCCATAAAGTCGAATGTTAGAATAGCTGGTTTGTCGCTTTCAATCCTTGAAATAATGAAATTTGTGGACGCTTCCAAAAATTCAAGATGCATTAAAGAAGGGGAAGTGATTGTTAATGCAGGCCATATAATTTCTTGTGGAATTAAGAAGGAAGATGGAAGATAAATTCTCATAGTTTCGCACTGCATTTAGTCCACGGCAATAACGTCGTCGCCTCACTCCATCAACGGTGTTTTAGATACAAGTAACAGTGAAATTTCCATAAAGTCATTTGATTGCTCTTGTAAAGCGGGCAGAAGTGGAACGTGTAAGCACTGTGTAGCAGTGATGCTTTACTGTAACAGGTAATTTTTATTTTTACATTTTCAGGCAAGTGATATAGTAATACCGACAGGGGTGTGGCAAGAATTAGCAGGACCCTGGGAAAGTCCCATTTTGGTGTCCTCCTTCACCCGCCACACCACTAGTAGGTATACTGGCAGATTAGTTTTGTTTTTTCCGTCTGTAAATTAGACAAAACTATTGGATCTGTAAAGTGAAAGAAAGCAATAGGACCATTATGCACTAAGATGTACGTTTGAAGTGCTCATATAAAGAAACTGGTATAAGGGGGATAAATCTGGAAGATTCGATAAATTCATGTAACAATATAAATATTAAAAGGTTACATTCACGAAAAAATTAAGAGTCCGCACAATCTGGCGATTTAAAACAAGCTAATGCAGTATACATAGATTCATATAATTCAAAGCCAGGAATTATATCAATAACTCCAGATGCAAAATTTTAAGTCACTGAAAATCAGCTTGGTAGAGGCAAGTATCATTCTGATGAATGTTTTAGTTGTTGTTGTTGTTGTTGTTTATGTTTCTTCAATGTCTAAGAACATGAAAATTTAGTATACCGTGTATGAAAAATGCTTCATTAAAAACTTCATGATGACTAATGGCGCTGTTGTGGTGCATCATTTGAAATAAACATCGAACACAAAATTGTCTTGGTGTAGTTTTGCAACCTTGATTTGTCCTTCTCAAAAATCAATTTCTCCTTCTTCGCCGTGTAGCTCTATCAATTCGTTGGCATACTGCATATCATTAAGATTGTAAAAATTGGCCATGAGAAAGAGGTATTCAAATAGCGACAACACTGAATCAGCAGCCATGTTGGTCCGCAGAAATCCACTTCTGACGTCACATGAATAAGGTCCATTGGTGAGTAATCACCATTATATTGAACAGATCAGATATTTTACCCACCGATGTGCCCACTCGCTGCTGCATGTGAAGCACTGTGAAATCTTCAGCTTATTAGCAAAACAACGAGGTTTCCACCGATACATCGAGCGTTTTAAAAAATATTACGCTACTATAGATGTTGAGTATCACTGTTATATTAAAGAGAGATTTTACAAGTCGTTTGCCCATTTATACTGATTCAGATGGAAAAATGCGAATTCTTCAGTTTATTAGCAAAATATCGAGGTTCCCATCGATACATCGGGATTTTTTTTAACAAACATAATGTTACCGGATGTTGAATATAGGTGAATATCACTGTTATTTTGGACAGAAATTTCACAAATCGATTGCCTATTTACTGGTGCAGATAGAAAAATGCGAATTCTTCAGTTTATTAGCAAAACATCGAAACTTCCACTATCGGCTCGACCCAGGGCTGGGATCCATCTAACTCCGCATCTCATTAGGCCAAAGAATATAAACGCTTCGCGTGAAGAAGCTCAACTCTCGTAGAGATAATGTAAAACAGGCGACAGCAGCGCCACCATGTAATGCGGCCGCAGATGCTCTGCGGGAAAGTTAACATTCAGGCGCAAAAAGCGTAGGAGACACGGGACGGGAAGCCTATTTCACGGAAAGGAAGCTAAGCTTTGATCTGCGACTGTTTCCTTCGGTCTCATTGGGTCTACTAAAGCATTTTCTTTTTTGTTCTTTTCTGAGTATCCCTCCTGCCCCTTCTTTTGGTGAAACAAATATATACATTAGCAATTAATATTATTTTAAGGAAATTTTAGCAGTTTTATTCTCACTTTAAGCACCGTAGTAAAACCAGGTTGCTTGGCATGAATTTCACATTTACAATATACCTTAAATGTCAAAAATGCTGAGGCTGGTTTTGAATTTCCATGGGATTCGTGGTACTTCGTATTAAAAATTGTTTGCATGGAATTTTCAGTAGCAAAACAAAGGAATGGGTTCCCACAAAACGTAAACATTAGGTACCCAGCAAAAACAGTCTTGCTGGGCCAGCACTGTCCGCCAATTTCCCAGTAGTAGCCATAATAATAAAAAAGAAAAAAAAAGCAAAGACAACCGCAGTTTCCCAAAGCTACAATTTTTTTTCTACCCTTCCGAAGTTTGTAAATTAAACGCACTGCGCTGGAGAAATTTTCTCAACAGATCTGAAAAACATTCGTTCGTATCTGAGTAGGTTCGAACCTGGGCCGTTGGCGTGATAGCTGAGCTCTCTACCGACCGGACTAATTCCTCACGTTCGAGTGCATCCTTAAAGCTGTCTCTTTGGTATGCAATGTGTAATCGAATGCTTCCCTCTTTCATTTTACAATATTACGAGGTATTTTTCATAAAAGTCAGTTTCATATAATTGATAAATTAATTTTTTCAACGTAACGATAGCTTTTTTTTCAGCAAACGTTGTTTTAATGGTTTTCCAGGATATTTGTTTCAAACGGTTTCAAATTTGTTCTTGTTATTCATCCACTCCATTCCATGAATTGTTATTCATCGGAATGGAGTGGGTGTATTTCATGGCTGTAATATAAACGCAGATCTAGATGAGAACAACAAAACCTTTGAACAAAACGCCAACACAAACAAGCGTTTATATTCTTTGAACACAAACACGCATGCTCAGTCTAACTCAGTCTGCTCGGCATCCTGCGGCATCAGCCTGTAATGTTGGCTTCTGTGTAGTAATTCTTTGCCGCATAATATAGTGGCGCTAGTTACGTCTCGCTGAGCCTTACCTTCTTATAGTTAGATATTCTTTGATCCTGCGGCATCAGCCTGTAATGTTGGCTTCTGTGTAGTAATTCTTTGCCGCATAATATAGTGGCGCTAGTTACGTCTCGCTGAGCCTTACCTTCTTATCAGTTAGATATTCTTTGATTAGGCTGCGTTGCGGTGACGCCAACGAACGGGACAACGAATTGCGTGTTCGGTTGAAATACGTGTGGAACATGTAATGATGGAACAATAATAACAGATATTTATAGTTCCAAAATGTAAGAATCTTGCGGCGTTTCAACATTAAATTTCGTAACATCTCTTATAGATAGCGGAAGAGATATATACACTATATTGACAAAAGTTACCGGACACCTAAAAGAGAAACACAACATAGCATTTATTGACATACATTAGTACGGTGTCGGTCCACCTTTGGTTTTAATGCATGCACTGACCCTTCAAGACATGCTTTCGACAAGGTTTTGGAACACAGCGATAGGTATGCGCTTCCATTCAGTACATAATGCTGCCGCTAACTGTTTCTTAGTAATAGGCCTTAGTTCCAAATTTCTTATGCGGCCCTTTAATTCATCCCATAGGTGCTCTATAGGATTAAAATAAGGGCTCTGTGCTGACCAGTCCACACACGATACGGAATTACACGCCATAACAGTGCGGCTCGGTGCATTATCCTGCTGCTACCAACGAGGCTCGGTTCCACAGTATTGCCACATATAGTTGGTAGGGCATAATTGCCCAGAATATCGAGGTAGGCGTGCTGGTTAACAGGTGCATGATAACCAATAGGCCGGGACCATACCACGAAAAACATTCCCACACGAGTACACTGCCAGCTCCATACTTGACCGTAGGAACAGTATATTGTGGTATATAGCGTTTCCCCGGCTGACGCCATACCCACACATGGCCATCAGACTGATGGATAGTGTATCTGGATTCATCAATCCATAAAACCCGTTTCCATTGATCTACGGCCCATAATAAATGTTCTTTACACCATGCTAAACGACGAGTAGCATTCAGAGTGGAGATGAAATGCTTATGAGCAGCGCACGACCACGGTAACCCAAGGAATGAAGTTCTCTGCGAATGGTACGTTTGCATACCGAGGTTCCAGCATTTTTACTCACCTGTGCACTGAGAGGTCTTTTTTTTTTTTTTTTTTTTTTTTTTGTGATTGGAGGTTTAACGACCACCGTGAGCAACTCAATGGGCTATAAGCAGTCGCCCGTCCCTAATTTAGGGTCACTGGTTCCAGGGAAGGGAGAGAACCAGTGCCGTAAGACAAACACAACATCCATGCCTGACCGGGATTCGAACCCGGACCCCTTACGGACGAATGATCAGAGGCCAACGCCTTAGACCACTGCGCCACCGGGGCGGCTGAGAGGTCTTGTGCAGTACTCCGTCGATTAGCTGTAATGACTCTCCTGAGGCTTCGACGTTCTCTATCACTGATTTTCTTTGGTCTGCCGGTACGTCTTGCTGCTTCAGGCACGCCATGTGTGTTCCACTTATTCAGTACATCCAAAACAGTTTACTAGGGTATGTTTAAACGCCTCACGGTTCCTCTTATGGACAACCCACTATTATGACACCCACCAATCTTTCCTTTCTCAAAGTCAGTTCTCTCCGGCTGCGACATTTTCACTCAACCTCACAGAGCGAAATGATCGCGGTCAGCTGCAGGCTTGTTTTCATACCGTTTGCAGCTGTACCGCGCATCTTAACAACGCGGCAGATCCGTTCATTTGCTTTTGAAAGGGTGTCCGGTGACTTTTGTCAATATAGTGCACTTGTGTTACAAAAAGGTTTGAAGTACAATAAGTTTAATACGAGTTACTATGAGTTTAATACATGCTCATTCAAGTTGCTTTTAGTCCTAGCAACATTCAAAGCTAAAGTCTGGGTTTAGTATTTAAGCCCATGATTTTTTTTTTTTTTTTTTTGATTGGAGGTTTAACGACCACCGTGAGCAACTCAATGGGCTATAAGCAGTCGCCCGTCCCTAATTTAGGGTCACTGGTTCCAGGGAAGGGAGAGAGCCAGCGCCGTAAGACAAACACAACATCCATGCCTCACCGGGATTCGAACCCGGACCCCTTACGGACGAATGATCAGAGGTCAGCGCCTTAGACCACTGCGCCACCGGGGCGGCTAAGCCCATGATTGTGATATACCTTATTAATATGCAATAAAAAATAAATGCTATTACTGTTCCTTTAAAGCTGCATAAAATAAGTTGAAAAAGTTTTTCGCACTGTTATATTGAATAGAGATGTTGCACATCTATTGCGCATTTACTGCTGAAGATTGAAAACTACAAACTCTAATTTATTAGCAAAATATCGAGGCTCACACCAATACATCGAAAAACTTCGAGGTTTCCACCAGAGAGGGACGTAGCTAGACTTTGAAATCAGGGTGGGCGAGTTTTATTTTTACTGGGGCAGGTTTATAGCAGTTTGATGAACCAAACACTGAAAGGAAGAATTTTTAAGACTTTTTTCTACCGGCAACAAAGGAATTCGGTGTACCCCCCTCCCCTCACCTGAATCCGACAAGTTATGCCACTGATGATAAACCAACAACCTAGCATGACAATGACTAATGTGTTAGTTGTGTAAGATCTAAGTGTTAGTCACCTTCAACCTTTTTCTTACTATGAATGCATTGTCTTAATTGCTTTTCAAAATTTTACATTTTTCGTATGAAAGTAGTACTGTATTTCAACATTTTTAAAAGAAAAATGTTCTATTTACATGTATTTACCTAAATCAAATTTTAACGTCATGACATGCAGACACAACACCTCCCTCCTCCTTAACTCCCTTCCTTCAAGTCAGCGACCTTGTTTTGCATTTCTCACCTGCAAAGCAGTCGTTTACCACGCCCAATTCCCTTACTGTGTCGGGGAAGGCTTAAGAGCACTGGTGTAGCTTTACACTCCATATTTCGTGTTGTAATTCATTACTTATCAGAACAAACAGCGGAGGAATTAGTAATGACACCCTCTCAGTGAATCCTGTTTTGCCCCTGGCAATACTAATATGAAAAAAGACATAATTAAACTAAGGATTCTCCCTCCCCCTTAACTCCCTTCCTTCAAGTCAGCGACCTTGCTTTGCACTCCTCACCTCCAAAGCCACGCCTCGTTCCCTCACTGCCCCAGTACACTGGTGTAGCTTTAGACTCCACTTTCTGTGTTGAAATCCCCTACTTAATTAAATAAACAGCAGACAGTTAGGAATAGCCCCTCTGAGTGAGTTTCTATTCACCCTTCTCATTCGCCCCGCCGTACTAATATGAAAAAAAAAATGTTTGAACTAACGATTTAGGAGATTGGAGAACACTGCCGATGCTATTTTGATAACATTCTGTGGAGGAGTAAACAACGCACTTCCTAGAGGAAAATACGTAGGGCTACCCTACGAAAAATACGAGACTCATTATTACTTGGCAAAGTCCAGATTATGTTTCATAGTAAAAAAATTGGAAATAGGTAGATTTTTAACTCGGTGGGCGGTAGAGTGGGCAAGAAGAATTTCAGGGTGGGATCCCTTGGTGACGTTCATAGTTTCCACCAATACATCGAGCGTTTAAACAAATATTATATTACTGTATGCTGAATTCGTGAGTATCAGAGTTATATTGAACAGGAATTTTACAGACCGATTGCCCATACACTGCTACAGAATTCTTCAGTTCAGCAAAACATCGAGGTTCACACAGTGAATGACCGTCACCGACGGCGTCTGCCCAGTATTGTCCATGCTAACAGACAAGCGACACTGGCTCAAAAAACATCCCCATTCAATGCAGGAGGTACCAGAGACATATCCATCAGGTCAGTGCAGCGTAATTTAGCTTCCATGGGGTAAAGGAGCAGTAGACCCACCACAACACATTTATGAACACCACGATATCGGACACAGCACCTCACCTGCGCTCGTGAACGCGGTAATAGGACCCTGGAAGACTGGCAACATGTGGCGTGGTCCGATGAGTCACGCTACCAGTTGCTACGAGCTGATGGTAGGATTCGGGTGTGGCACAAACCCAATGAAGCCATGGACCCAAGCTGTGGGTCCCCTGGTCCTCGTATATACGTCATTAACCGGTAATCGCTTTGTTGCTGTGCTCGGTGACCATTTGCAGGCCTTCATGGACTTCGTGTTCCCCAACAACGATGGGATTTCTCAGGCGGACAGTGCATCATGTCATCGGGCCCAAGTTGTCCAAAATTGCAGCGCCACAATTGAATTGCCTCATCTTCGAACGGTCGAACCTATGTGCTTGCATTTTTGTAGATGTTATTAATAATACACAGTCGTATCAAAATAATATGACCACCTACCTATTAATGGGAATGACCACATACCTAATAATGGGAATAGCCGCCCCGGTGGCGCAGTGGTCTAAGCAATGGCCTCTGATCATTCGTCTGAACGGAGTCCGGGTTCGAATCCCGGTGGGGCATGGATGTTGTGTTTGTCTTACGGCACTGGCTCTTTCCCTTCCCTGGAACCAGTGACCCTAAATTAGGGACGGGCGACTGCTTATAGCCCATTGAGATGCTCACGGTGGTCGTTAAACCTCCAATCAAAAAAAAAAATAAAATAATTGGAATAACCACCCTTATCCCGGATGGCAGCGGCGAGATGGCGTGGCATGGGCACAATGAGGCCATGGAAGGTTGCCCGTGGCACATGTGCCCATTCGGACTGTGGCAGAGCACGGAGGTCCCAGCGATGACGTCTTTGTGGGTCGGCATGCCAAACGTGTCGATCCAAATAGCCCCACAAGTGCTCTATGGGATTGGGATCGGGCGATTTCTCCTGCCAAGGGAGAACGGAGACATCGCTGTCGTGTTCCTGGTACCAGTCACACACCCCCTTAGCGACGTGGCATGGCGCATTGTTCTGCTGGTAGACACCATCACTATCAAGGTAAACATCCAACATGAAGGGATACATATGGTTAGCGAGGATGGACAGGTAGTCATTGGCGTTCAGTGACCCATCTAGTGGTATCAGCAGTCCCAGGTCATACCAAGAAAATACCCCCAGACATTCACACTGCCACCGCCGGCATGTACTTGGCAGACACGCGTGTCCGGATGTTGGTGTGTCTGACGCCGTATCCGCCACCGCCCGTCACTTCGGTGGAGTAGAAACCTCGATTCGTCGGAGGAGGCAACCTTTTCCCACTCTTCCATTGTCCAATGACGGTAGTCACATGCGAACTGCAGGCGTCGTTTCTGATGGACCTGGGTTAACATGGGCGCCTTGACGCAGCCTCGACTCCGGAGACCCATACGTAACAGGGTTCGCTCTACTGTTATCAGAGACACGTACCTGGGTGCCTCAGTGTTCATTTGCGTTGTCAATTGCTGCACTGTGGCACGTAGATTGCTCTTTACCGGTCGACGGACGTCATCCTCTTTGGGTCGATGGCCTATGGGGCTCCAAAGTTATGACGTCAGGAGGTACTCGGTGTGCCAGTGGTCCATCTTGGTACACCCTTACTACAGCACCTCGCGAACAGCCCACGAAGTCTGCTGGTTCTAAGATGCTTCCACCCTTGGCGCGGTAGCCGATGATCCATCCTTTTTGAACTTCCATCAAATCATTACCTCCACCCATTGTGATTACGTTACGCACTCTACCTCATCTGTCCCCGCTTATACCTCCGTCTGGTGGACCTTGTCACGTGAACTCTGTGACGCGTCTGGGAGGGTACATTGTGATTCCGGGGGTGGTCATATTATTATGATACGACCGCGTATTGTATACATCTTCAGTACCGCAGGATTTCGAAGACATTGTAACTGCTTATGATTTCACAAAACATAAAGCATTTTCATAATCAGTAAAATCCATACACAGTGAGAGTTCACATTCATTTGGTCTTTCAATTTGTTCTCTCTGCACGTGAATATTATGCCACCCTGGTGGCAGAGTGGTCTGAGGCGCTGGCATCTGACCATTCACTCGAGGTGGGTCTGCCTTACGGCGCTGGATCTCATCCCTCCCCGAAACCTGTTACACCAAATGAAGGATGGGCCCATAGCCCTTAGAGATGTTGATGGTGATGGTTAAACCACGAATTAGGGAAAAAAGAAAATATATTTCTGTGTAGTCATGTGCGACTTATGCTTCTATACAAGCTTCCTTTTGAGTTTCTGTTTTCTTATGTACATTTTATTACTTCTTGGTTAAACATTTTCTCACTGGCACACTGCTTCTCCAAACAGCTTGCACGTTTTGGTAACACTGCTGATAGTGAGTCAGGGCAACATAAAATTACGACGTTGAATGTAAACAGAGAGAGTAGAGATTTGTAGGAGTTTATTTTTTTATTTTTTTTTTTTTATTGAGAGTTTAACGACCACCGTGAGCAACTCGATGGGCTACAAGCAGCCGCCCGTCCCTAATTTAGGGCCACTGACCCCAGGGAAGGGAGAGAGCCAGTGCCATAAGACAAATACATAACATCCATGCCTCACCGGGGTTCCAACCTGGACCCATCTCGGACGACTGATCAGAAGCCATTGCTTAGAACACTGCGTCATCGGGGGGGGGGAGTTGATATTGCAAAAGATGTTAAAGCCTGCTTGATGTATATGTGATAGATGAATAGGTATTGTCTTACGATTGCGATTTGTGTTGAAACCAGCGAGATATAAGTGTTGTGTAAGTGAACCATATTATTTCCGATTTGAACTTCCCGTGAGTGGAACAAATAAAAGAGGCAACCATTACATGCAAAACTCTTTGCTCATTTTAGTGTGAATATACACTCATCATCAAAAAATACACTGGCGTGCAAAAATTAAGGACGAGACGGTTTTTCGAATGTAACGTCGTGCAGAAGTGCTCCACATCGACTCAAATCATACCATAAGATCCCCAAGATGTAAGAGCATGGGACAAGTGAGCAAAATCGTCCAAACAAGGAATCCAAAGGATGCAAAGGCACTTTATTGAAAAGGTAGCTTCGAGCACAACTGGACAGAAGACAGAAACGTCCATGTGATAGGCGTCTGCCAAGAAAAATCCAGTCTTTAGTAGGGGATATGAGCACCCCTGACTGCGTTGCAGGATTTAAAATGTCTGCTCATGATGAGGACGAGGTTGTCAAGGAGCTGTTGAGGCATCGCGGCCCATTCCTCTTGTAGCACCAATCGTAACTGCGGAATCGTTGCTGGCGGCTGGTAACGTGCTGCCAAGCATCTCTCGAGAAGGTCCCACACGTGTTCGATTGGATTTAGGTCCGGGGACCTAGCGGGCCAATCCATGCGTTGAATATCTTTACTCTCCAACAGCTCTGCGACAGCCACTGTACGATGAGGTGTAGCGTTGTCGTCCATGAAGAGGAACTCAGGACCCACAGCACCTCTAAACAGACGCACGTGAGGCAGGAGAATCTCGGTACAATAGCGGACACCAGTGACTGAATCTCCTGGAAGATGTGGAGGTCAGTACGGCTACCAAGCATGATACCGCCCAAAACGATAACTCCGTCACCTCCAAACCGGTCCCTTTCGATGATGTTGGAGGTGTGATTGCGTGTTCCCTGCTCTCTCCAGATGTGTATACGTCCAGAATCGCTCGTCAGACTAAATCGGCTCTCATCCGTAAAGAGAACTCGACCCCATTGCTGATGTGTCCAGTTCTTGTGTTCCTGGCACCACAGAAACCGCCGTCTCCGATGAGCAGGCGTTAATGGCACACATAGTACTAGTCGTCGTGCAAATAGACCACCTTTGTGCAGCCTCCTGACTACGGTAAAACGCGATAACGGACGTCTAGTTGTCTGTTGCATGTGCCTTGCGATTTCTCCCACTGTGTGCCGTCTGTCTGTTCTCGCCTGTAGGACAATATACCGGTCGTTCGCCGCCGTGGTTGCTCGTGGACGACCACTGCTAAACTGTCGGACAGATGTTCCTGTCTTTTGAAATGCTCTCCAAGCTCGTGAAACGATGCTGTGAGCGATCCCGAACTCCTCGGCCACACTAGTCACACTTCGACCTTCTTCCAACTTCCCAATGACGCGACCTCGGGTAAAGTCATCCAGATGTCGTCTAATGGATTGCCTGTTGGCCATATCACTTGGTAGCAGCAACTCGACGTCGTTCAAACCGATGTACATCGTGGAATAGCTTTCACCGAATTGCTGAGCGTACACCGTCCGTGTGCTTTATACCCCCCCCCCACGTCATGCTGCATATAGGCGCATGCCCTACCGTACCAGACACTAGTCTATCTCCTGAGTGGTCTTTCGGTCCGTTCTGCCTGCTCGTTCCGCTGTTATGCTAATTTCTCCTCTTCGTCCTTAATTTTTGCACACCAGTTTAGTTGCACCCAGAAGGAAGCAACTGACAGGAATGAAACTTGGTGGGCAGGTTTGACATCGTGAGACATGAAAATTATTCAAGTATCACGCTTGAACGCGCATGTAACGCAAGCAAGGAAGGGCCGTAGCGCTGTGCCTGACCGGCTTTGTAAGGTCGTCCCGTTGCGCGTGCTTTCCATTCTGACTCGTGCTGTTGTGCTGGTTGCATCCTTTGCAAGTGAAGTATGCCTCGGAGAAAAGTTCGGAAGCAGTTCGAGCAGTTGGAGCAGTTCGAGAGGGACCTCATCGTCGACTTCTGGAAAGCGGGATGGTCTTATCGTCGTATTGCGCGCCATATCGGTCGTGCGGATATCACTATAGCACGCTGTTGGAAGCAGTGGATAGAACAAGGCACGCAACAGCGACAGGAAGGGTCTGCGAGACCTAGAGGAACCACGGAGGGAGAGGACCGACGGATTGTCCGACATGCGCGGAGTGACCCAACAGCCATGATGCGGATATTCAGCGAGCAGTGATGCCCTTCATGCACCGTTCAATTAGTGCTAGCACCATTAGTGCTAGCTGCACGACGTAGGACAGCACGCACGCAGACCGTTACGACGACTATCCTTAACACCATTGCATCATCGCCAAAGACTGCAATGGTGTCGTGCCAGATTGTCATGGAGCCACTCAGAATGGCAGCGGGTGAACTTCAGTGCAAAGATGAACGGTGTGTTGTTGAATGTCGCACGTTCAGGCCTGGTGTCGTGGTGTGGGGTGCAATTACCTACGATCCAAATCACCTTTGGTGCTCATTACAGTCACTTTGACAGCCCGACGTTACGTTAATGAGGTCCCGCAACCAGTGGGCCTACCTTTTTTGAACGCTTACTCCAGTACGATTTTCCATCAGGACAACGCTCATCCACATACTGCTGCTGTTTCAAGAGCTTGCCTTCAAGGTACTGACAATCTGCCATGGCCAACCGCATCGCCAAAGCTATCACCGATTGAAAATGTGTGGGATGCTATTGGACGCGCTATCCACACTCCACCCCTACCGCACAATCTGCAGGAACTGCGTGAGAAGTTTCAAGCTGCATGAGATGGCTTATCGCAGGACACCACTAGAAACCTGTACAACTTCATGCCGAGACGTCTGGCATGCCGTGTGAGCAAACATGGCGGCCCGACGCCATACTGAGAGACACTACTTATTGGCGTGAGCTCAATAAATATTGCCCATAGCATTGTAATCCGACACATCCTTCTGGGTGCGACTATTTTTTTGACGGCAAGTGTATGTCCTATGAAGCTCTCTACGAACGTTAGCTAGACACTTAGCTAATCACTTAAATACAGCTATGAAAAGTTAAAACTACAGAGAGGCGTAACTAGGGAGGGGAAGGCGGGGCGCGGAGTTGTCCCAGGCGCAGCTCAAATGAGAGCAAAGAAATCACTGCTTAAAATCTGATTAAAATTGGAATTGAAATTTTTGTAGAAGTTTTTCGTACAGTATTTTCACGCCACACTTTTTCACTTGTCCATTTACAGAATTTACTTATAATATGTATGTTTGTTTCCAGTTTCGGTATCCTTAGAAGCTTAAAATTCGCGTATCTTCCCCCAAATGCTCAGTGGATGTTAGTTACTCACATTCAGAAACGAATGAAGGTGCGGTTGTATAGTATAATCCATCCAACTAAAGAAGAACCATGATCTTCGCCGAGGACAATGACGCCTGATGCGTTTTCATGGACTATATATGCGTGAGATGCGAGATAAAAATGCTCACATTGCTGAAGATTCTCTGCGACTATTCCATCATTACTGTGGTTGCGAGCTCCGATTGCCAGCTTCATTTGCTTCGTTTCAGAACACCTAGATTTAGAAACTAAGTCACGTGTTTATGCAAGTGTTTCCACAGAATAATATAACTGAGCAGGACAGTAGCAAGCTTTTCTTATCTCGGAGGGCGAGACTTGGAATTACGCCCCTTCGAGTTCCACTCAAATAATACGTGGTTTTTACTTTCTCACATACCGCCGCTATAAGGAAGTATTACGATCGTTCAAAAATTGCATTTCAGGCTTTTGACATAATTTTATTCAAAATGTAAAAACTAAGTAAATACCCCAAAACCGCAGGTTGTAAATACCAAGTAAAGCGTAATCGTTATGTGAATGCCGACAACACAACACTCCACAGAAATGCAGAACGAAAAAACAAACCAGCGCAGAACGAATGAGTATCGGATAGTGAACTTAACAATTGGAAGAAGCTTTAGGGGTAGGGCTTGAAAAAATTCCGTTCAAGGTTAAACGCTCAGAGAACTTTCTATGACAGAACATAGATGATTAATTAGCTCTTCATCCGATCAACATGTTCGGAAAGGTTACTGAGGTTAGACATATCAGCATATTGTTTTCTATGTCTCCATTCACGGTTTTGGAAAATTCCCTTCATTGATATAACTTCGTTCTTCGCTAACAAAAAAAAACAAAAAAAAAAAAAACGAGGTAGAGCACGTGTCAAGACTACAAATCTGCAGCGATACATTCCGTTCGTGTAGCTTAGTTGGGAGAGCAACTTACTCCGGAGTGAGAGGCGCGAATTCGATCCCCGTCATGGGCAAATTTTTGTTTTCACATAATCTGTACGCTCTGTATGAAGGAGAAGGCAAAACGTCACCAGGTCACGTGACTTACATTTGCATATATTGGCGCTTATTGTCTGTGACCGTACTGTCGCACAAGTTTGTACAGCTCTGGTTGGTAGCTCAGTGGGCTAAGTGCTGGCTTCTGACCATTCGTCGGAAATGGGTCCCGGTTCGAATTCCCGTGAGGCATGAATGTTGTGTTTGTTTAACCGCCCTATCTCTTTCCCATCTCTGGTATCAGCGACCACAAATTAGGGACGGGCGACTGTTTATAGCACATTGATTTGTTTGCGGTGGTTTTTAACCCCCCACCCCCACCCCCGCCCCCAAGAAAAACATTTCTAAATTTCTTGGTACTCATCATATTTTTTCTGTAACGAAGCTGAAAAAAATTTAATAAAACAATTAATTTTTTTTTCTTTTTTTTTTTTTTGTTACAACAGTTTTTCGAAAAACAGCCACTTCATTTTCATTTAATTTAATCTCTAATTTTATTTATACATCCATTTTCACCTTATTTTTATTTAATTCAATCTTATTCCTTTTTATCTCATTTTCGAAATCCTAATTTTGTCTGAAGAATTAAAAACACTTTCGTCTTTTCATGCCCGAATTAATCTTCCTCAAATGTTAAAATGCATTAGTTTAATAAGGCTGCTTTGAACGGCACGTATTATTTCGCAGAAAGTTGCATAATTCTTCTTTCTTTTAAAGATCAGAAAACCCAAGCATTTCTATAGAAATGCTCTTTTACTTCAATTACGCATAATAAGTTTCCCGTGTTGGGATTTCATTCCGTATAATGATTTGAGAAAAATCGTATTTAAGAGTTTTACTTTTAACGAAATTCACCAATTTGATTTTTTCGATTAAGACACAGTTTGTACTTGACCTAGTGTTTTTTCCGACCAATGCTTTCTGGATAGGTAACAATAAGTCGATTTGATCCGCACATTTTATTTTCTGTCACGTGATATAAATCGGAACAATCATTGTAGGTGCACATCTGCGCATAAGCCCACATAGTTTTTCACGATAGACTATGGATTACTCCATGTTCTTTCCAAAATAAAAATCGTTTATTATATTCACCTTCAGCAAATTGGATGGATGCCAGTCGTTGGGCTTTCCATTACTGCGTGGTTTCTTTGTATCATCCGACAGTTGGATTTTCTTTATTTCTTCTGCTGTCTCCATGACAAATGTTGTTTTTGTAGTTACTTCGCAAAATGGTGGAATTAGCGTGTTCCCAGTTGTGTGAGATTTAATTTCTTTAGAAATAATTTCCCCCTTTAAATAACTGACTTTCAGAGCTTTGTCATCAACTTCTAACATTTTTTTATGAAACTAGTTTTGAGAAAACTACATTTTAAAATAATCTTCCCCTTTTCCAGAAAGATGATTGTGTTTTATAGAGAAAGATAGGAACGGTTTAATGGGATTGGTCCCCAACGGATGTATACAAGGTAAGCACTGCGTACGGGTGACAGATCACTTTGTCCTTGTTCATTTCGTCCACGCTCACTTGGTCCAGTTCATTTCGTCCACGTTCACTTGGTCCAGTTCATTTCGACCACGTTCACTTGGCCCAGTTCATTTCGTCCACGCTTCATTTTGTTCAACGTCTACTCTGTCCGTGTTCATTTTGTCCACGCTTCATTTTGTCCAACGTCCACTCTGTCCGTGTTCATTTCGTCCACACTTCATTTTGCCCAACGTCCACTCTGTCCGTGTTCATTTCGTCCACACTTCATTTTGTCCAACGTCCACTCTGTCCGTGTTCATTTCGTCCACGGTTCACTTTGTCCGTGTTAATTTCGTCCGCTTTCACTTAGTTCAGTTCATTTCGTCCACGGTTCACTTTGTCCACCGTTCACTTTGTCCGCTGTTCATTTAGTCCACTGTTCATTTCACCCACCGTTCACTTTGTCCGTGTTCATTTAGTCCACGTTCACTTGGTACAGTTCATTTCGTCCACGGTACACTTTGTCCACCGTCTATTTGTCCGTGTCCATTTCGTCCACGTTCACTTGGTCCAGTTCATTTCGTCCACCATTCACTTTGTCCGCTGTTCATTTAGTCCACTGTTTATTTCGTCCACCGTTCACTTTGTCCGTGTTCATTTAGTCCACCTTTATTTGGTCCAGTTCATTTCATCCACGGTTCACTTTGCCAGTGTTTATTTCGTTCACATTCACTTGGTCCAGTTCATTTCGTCCACGGTTCACTTTGTCCACCGTCCACTTTGTCCGTGTTCATTTCGTCCACGTTTACTTTGTCCGTGTTCATCTCGTCCACGTTCACTTGGCCCAGTTCTTTTCGTCCACCGTTCACTTTGTCCGTGTTCATTAAGTCCACGTTCACTTGGTCCAGTTCATTTTGTCCGCTGTTCATTTAGTCTACTGTTTATTTCATCCACCGTTCACTTTGTCCGTGTTCATTTAGTCGAGGTTCACTTAGTCCAGTTCATTTCGTCTACGGTTCACTTTGTCTGTGTTTATTTCGTCCACGGTTCACTTTGTCTGTGTTTATTTCGTCCACGTTCACTTGGCCCAGTTCATTTCGTCCACGGTTCACTTTGTCTGTGTTTATTTCGTCCACGTTCACTTGGCCCAGTTCATTTCGTCCACGGTTCATTTTGTCCACCGTCCACTTTGACCGTGTCCATTTCGTCCACGTTCACTTAGTCGAGTCCATTTCGCCTACGGTTCACTTTGTCCGCCGTTCACTTCGTCCTCAGAATGGATGGAACACCAAGGAAATTTTCTGTTTTAGTGGAATTTTTGTTACTAGACAGAAAAGAAAAGTCAGCGGAAAATGCTTACCTGTGATTTCTTTCCTGTTTCAGTTTTTCGATTAAAATAGAACGATTTTAAATGTTACTAAAAGTAAAACGACGAACTGAACTTTGGAGAGCTTTTTAACTCTTTCGTGTGGTACGACGTCAATCACTTTGACACAAATCAAAATTTTACAAAAATCTTTTAATTTTTTAAAATATGTCTTGTATATTGTTTTCGTATAATTCTTAGCTTTTGAGTATATTTATTTCTTATTTTGATTAATAATTGTTTATAATTTCCGCATTACTAATTTTCATATGAATGAACTATAATGCTCGCTATATGTGTCGTAGCTATTTAAAGTGAGAAAAAAACCCATAAAAGTATAATGGTGAAAAAACGTTTAGATTGATATTTACTGTGAATTATTGGTGTGCGAGAAGGAAAATAGAGACTTTTTACATAAAGGAGAAAGGGGGTCTAATATTTTCTTCTTCAACCCAACAAATTTATGGACACTGGAATAAACTTTGATTAATGTTATGGTGATTAGCATCGTACCGCAAGAAAGAACTAAAAAGCTCTTCAAGTTTCAGTTTCTCTTTTTACCTTAAATAACATTAAAAATCATTACATTTTCACCTAAAAACTTTAATAGGAAAAAAAAAACGTCATGTAAGCAATGTCCGTAGACCTTTTTTTCTGCCCAGTAACAAAAATTCCATCAAAACACAAAATTTCTAGCGAATTTCATCGTTTACTGGAAGAACACACGTGAATGTGGACAAAGTGAACGGCGTACAAAATGAATAGTGGACTAAATGAACAGAGGACAAAGTGAACAGTGGACTAAATGAGCAGCGGACAAAGTGAACAGTGGGCAAAGTGAACAGTGGCCTAAATGAACAGCGGACAAAGTGAACAGTGGGCAAAGTGAACAGTGGCCTAAATGAACAGCGGACAAAGTGAAAAGTGGAAGTGGACTAAATCATAAAGTGGACTAAATGAAGAGCGGACAATATGAACAGTGCACTAAATGAACAGCGGACAAAGTGAAAAGTGGAAGTGGACTAAATCATAAAGTGGACTAAATGAACAGCGGACAATATGAACGGCGGACAAAGTGAACAGGGGACTAAATGAACAGCGGACAATGTGAACGGCGGAAAAAGTGAACAGTGGACTAAATGAACAGCGGACAAAGTGAACGGTGGACAAAATTAACAGCGGGCAAAGTTAAAAGCGGCCTAAATGAACAGAGGACAAAGTGAACAGTGGACTAAATGAACAGCGGACAAAGTGAACAGTGCACTAAATTAACAGCGGACAAAGTGAACAGTGGACTAAATGAACAGCTGACAAAGTGAACGGCGGACAAAGCGAAAAGTGGCCTAAATGAACAGTGGACACAGTGAACACAGTGAACAGTGAACTAAATGAACAGCGGTTAAAGTGAACGGCAGAAAAAGTGAACAGTGGACTAAATGAACAGCGGGCGAAGTGAACGACGAACAAAGTGAACAGTGTAGTAAATGAACAGCGGAGAAAGTGAACAGTGGACTAACTGAACAGCTGACAAAGTGAACGGCGGACAAAGCGAAAAGTGGCCTAAATGAACAGTGGACACAGTGAACAGTGAACTAAATGAACAGCGGTTAAAGTGAACGGCAGCAAAAGTCAACAATGGACTAAATGAACAGCGGGCGAAGTGAACGACGAACAAAGTGAACAGTGTAGTAAATGAACAGCGGAGAAAGTGAACTGTGGACGATATGAACTGGACCAAGAGAACGTGGACGAAATGAACGCGGGCAAAGTGATAGGGAACCCTGCGTACGCAGCTTCTTCTAGAGACCAACATCACAAAGTCCTTAAGACCTATATGCAGGCAGGCGCGGATATGGACAATAAAACCAGGCCAGAAATTTTAGAGTTGCAGTTCACTGTAAAAACCCAGTTACTTACAGGGGAACATTTCATAAATTCTGTCATGAAAAAAATTCTGTAAGATCCTATTTCAAAGAGAACCGACTGTTGAAAGATGCTTTGTGATCCGAAATCAGTCGTAAAAATTTTTTAGAAATTAACGGTGAAGAATGTTTAAAAATTAGTTCATGACAGTAGCGTAACTAGTAATTTTCGGGTCTTGGTGCATAATCATGCAGTGCTCCGCCTCCTTTCCCGTAGAAACACCATATAGTCAGTCATCAGCTCACACAGGGTTTCTTTATGGGGGTGGCTTAAAGTATTTAGGGTGTGAATGAAAATGCCCAGGAGAAAACATCTCTCCAAATATTGGGAAGCGATAAAATCCTCTCCTCCACATTCAAGGGCGTTTTCAATGATTCTCAAATAAATAATTTTAAAATAAGCAGCTAATAACAAAGAACGTAGAATTGAGTGATATCTCACGGGGATGGCCCGGGCCTCTGCGCCATCCCCACTGAGTGCACCACTGTAGTCAGGCATGCCTAGGCGTCAGTGGTGTAGGGTGACCTTGTAACGTACCAGGAGATGTGACGTACCTGCCAGAAGGACGCACACGACATAAAGGCAGATAGGAATCAGAATAAAACGTCCGCGTAGCTCAATTGGTAGAGCAACTTATTCCGGAATGAGGGGATCCGGGTTCGAATCCTGGCGTGGACAGAAATGACGGAGAAATTTACTTCGTTATAATGGCGCCCGAACTATCCGGATGACCCGACCGTTCAAAAATCTCGCAATGGTGTGATGTTATTTCCACACCGCGAGATAGGAAAAATAAGAGAATCCCTTCTCCAGCATCCAGCACTTCAGAAAAAAAAAAAAAAAAAAAAATAAGGGGGAGATGATGTAACGTACCAGGAAATGTGACGTACCTGCCAGAAGGACGCACACGACATAAAGGCAGATAGGAATCAGAATAAAACGTCCGCGTAGCTCAATTGGTAGAGCAACTTATTCCGGAATGAGGGGATCCGGGTTCGAATCCTGGCGTGGACAGAAATGACGGAGAAATTTACTTCGTTATAACCTAAAATTTACCCGGGGCTAAAGCCTAAATTGTTCTCAACTTTCTTCCGTATATTGTGAAATATAATTACAGCGCACTGTAAACATTTTTATGAAATTCACGAGACACTTTCCAAGATTTCTTTCGTGAGTTAACGAAGCATATTTCTGATACAATTTTTTCAGTGGAATGACGGAAAAAACTCTGAATTTCGCGATTTTTCTTACGCCAGAAAAATTCTGAATTTTCAAAAACTTTTCCGCAATTCCTTTCTTCTATTGACGGTAAATTACCGTTTTCAAGATGTGTTAACGGAAAATTCTGAAGTTTCAGAAACTTTTCCGCACTTCCTTTCTTCCATTGTCGGTAAATTACCGTTTTCAAGATGTGTTAACGTAAAATTCTGAAGTTTCAGAAACCTTTCAGCAACTCCTTTCGTATATTAACGGGAAAACTACGTTCTCACTTTTTCCGTATCCATATGACGAAAAATTTTAGGTAGTAGGAAAGATTCACGGGAATACTTGGGGGTTTGATTGACTGTTAAATTGCAATAGTCTGCCGAAGTATTTGATTTTGAAGTTCTGTAGCGATATCACATATTGTGGATAGGATATCGCATACATTTTTGTTATTGTGGTGTAGGATATTTCTTTTCCTCTTCCCCCTGTGACTTTCTGGCTCAGTGGTTAAGACTCACGGCTTCAACCCAAACGGCCTGGGCTCAATCTCACCACGGCACCGGTGCAACAGGATTCTCTCGCGTGAGATCTGAAATGTTCAGCATGCTGGATTTTGCGAAATTTCTGTCTAAATACAGAAGAACGTGAAACGGACTTTTCTGAAATAAACCGAATTAATGAGTACGAAAAATCTGTTCAAATACAGATGTTAAAAAGAACGAGAACTTTAAAAAATCCGTTAGAAGACGGACACTTACAGACAACTTTGCTGCACGTTATTTTCAGAAATTTCCCGTGAATTCACATTATTTTTTACAGTCTGGATTGCGAGGTTTCCAAACGCCACCTGCTGAAATCACACTTAACTACACACAACGAAGTAAAAATTTTATTAATACACATTGAAGCGCCAAAAAAGAAGCAAACTGGGATACCTAATACCGTGTTGGTCCTCCTCGCGATCAGATAACGGCAGCAACGCGACGGGGCATGGACTCCACGAGCTATCTGTAACACTGTGGAGACAGTGTACACCACAGAGAAGAGAGGTACAGAGTGTGCACTCTAGAAGATCGTAAAGGAAATTCTCCACTTTGTTCGATGGCAACAGCATAATGTTAAACTCACATAGACGTTGGTGGCCCCACGGCCTGTTAATGAGAACTAAAAGTGACGTCACAACAACGCTCCTCCCACTTGTTTACAAATGTCTCTCTCGACTTTCCTTCCCTGCGAGAGCCGCCATTTTCCTTACTTCCCGAGTTGGTTAGGTTCACTGTAGCGTGATTAACCGAGGAATTTTGCGGTAGGTGTAACGGAATTAGGCGTATATTCTTAATCGTAAGAACAGCACTTTGCAGTCGGGAATTATACTGAGAAATAAAGTACTAACTCTGACTTAAAAGAAACTAATAAATCTGTAGCAGCTTTCGTTCTCAAAATGCAGACCTTCGTCAACGCAACATACTACTGCCGGAATTTGAAAATAAACAACGGAAAAATTTCAAAGCAATGGCAAATAAAAAGTAACAAACTGACATAATTGTATCACGAATCAAACATCTGTAAACATCTGCCCGAAGGATCAAATGGAATTACGAAAAACAAAATACAGTAAGGGCTCTACTCTGATATAAATTTTACTTATATCGATTTTTAACAGTTAAAAAATAGACAAAGATTTCCTACATATAAAAGATGAAATAATTATCCGCCGCAAATAACTTCTACGAAATAACGAAAAGCGTTGTTATAATCACAGAATCACACAGTGGTAACGGTAGTAATAACAAGCAAAGTAACCAATTTCGAATTATGAGCGTTACAGTAGGGACGTTACGTCAGAGAGCACGTGGGGTTTAGTTCCATAAAGCGCCGACGGTGCTCTGCTATCGTTCTTTTTCCCCGCCCACCAATTTCCATAACTCTGGCTTGTGCACGCTCTGTCTCTCCATTCTCTGTGGTGTACACCATGCTTCCTGAAGAGCGTCCCACAATTTCGTAATGTTCGCCAGAGGAGAATTCCTGGCATTGCCGGTACGTTGAACAGCACACCAAATACACATGTTCAATGGCGTAATCCGGTGGACGAGGGCACCAAGTCAGGATGCCAAATTCCGTGGAATGTTCCTCCAACCATAGTCGGGGCGACTGTGGACGTGTGCGGTGACGCATTATCGTGTTGAAAGTGGTCGCACCCCCTCGGAGTGGTTGCATGACATGAACGGGTGCAAATGACCCCCAGAGATGGTTACGTAGCCTTCACGGGTCACAGCGGTCCGCAGTCGCACGAGGGGTCGTAATGCGTGGCAGCTGAAAACACCCCACACCATAACAGAGCCACCGCCAGCATGCACTGTCCCTTGGAAGCATGTGGGATCCATTGTCTCGTGTGGTTGTTGCCATAAACGGAGTCGGCCATTTGTCTGAAACAGCTAGCACCGCGATTCGGCCGACCAGGCTACACGTTTCGAGTCGTCTTGCGTCCAGGGGTGCTGTTCCCGAGCCCAGGCACGGCCCACAACCTTGTGCCGTCGGGTCAGCAATGACACCCGGCTTGACCGTTGGTTCCGGAACCCCACAAAACACAGAGAACGTTGCACTGTCCAAACGTTGATGCAACTATTGGCCCCAGCGTAGAAATACGCTGTGATTTGCAGCAATTATGTACGCCGGGTGGAGTTTCCGATGCGTGCCAGACGCCGCTGTGCACGAGCGTCCAGAGCTTTTTACGGTCACTTCGATCTCGGACTCTGGTTTTGTACTCCCTGAGTTTGTGTAGTCCAAGCAGTGGCGGGGCAAGTAGAACACGTGCCCTGGGTGCTAATGTTAGAGGGGCGCAAAAACATCGAAAGAAATAGTATGTGTCTGCTGTTTGTTTGTTGAAGAAAATGAATTTTGAGAAAACTGGATAAGAAATGAATTTTGAGAAAACTGGATAAGAAATGAATTTTGAGAAACCCAAAGTCGTAATAAAAAAGAAAAGAAACGTTCATTCGGAATGGCTGTCGCCAGCAGCGCGGTGAATGCATTGGCGTGCGTGGAGTACACAGAAACGCCGCGCTAGACCGACCGACTAGCGCGGCGTCTCTGTGTACTCAGCTTTTCGAGCGACAGGTGACGGCGCCGCGGCGGCAAGTGTCTTTGTCGGCCGGCCGACGGCTCGGCATCTTTGTTTTATAGTAATTTCAAGAAGACTCATATTTTGTTCTTTGGTTGCAGTTCTTTTGCATGTGCGAATGTTCTGGTATTAAATGTGGAGAGATAATGTCCTGTTAAGTGTGAAGAGAGAAGAAGTGGAAAAAGTCAACTTTGAGGACATCATAGACAAGTTTGCAGCAATGAAGACAAGAAAAATAATATTGTAATTTGTTTGTACATGATGAAAAAAATAAAATGTGTCAAAATCAAAATCGTGTTTAACCAGGGTCGTGGTGAGCGAGCTCGGGCCCTAGTGCAATAAAATCTCCGGCCTACCTTCCCCCCTACCCCAGCTCCTCCATATTTCCGTTTCCTCACCTACCCCCATACACCATTCCCCTACTTCCCGACAACCCGACCGGTTGCAACTTTTCCATCTTTTTTTTTGCGGTGGATAATTTTTCATATTCTCCCCTCCGTAAACAAACCCTCGAACCCTCCCTTTCGCGAAAAGAGTTTTCTCAGAAAACTGTTGAACGCCATCTACCGACAGACATTCTTATTTTTCTTAGTACTTTTTCATAATTCACATTTTTCACTTTTCATTTTTAGAGAGTAATATGCGTCTAAAGATGCAGCCTCTAGGAAAGCATCCACAAAGAGTTCTCATAAGTAAACATTAAATTTTATGTTTTCTCTTTTAGGTTGCCACTGTGAACAGGACGACTTCATCGGTCATCGGAATAAAGGAACATAAACGAAGTCGGAAGTACGCACAAAAACACTATATTCATTTATAAAAATTGCCGCAATGCGAAAATAATGAGTTGAGCATAAAATAAAAAGACAGCAGATGCCGGCTTCTGGTGGGAAACACAAAGTGACAAAATCCACATGATGAAAATTGTCTGCAGCCTTTGATGACTAGCAATAACGTTGTATATCATACACAATGGTCTGTGTCGGTGAGCAGCAAAGCAACACAGAGAACCTAATGTGTGGTGTCGGCGTGTCGTTGGAAAGGAAAGAAGAATTGAAAAACGTAATATGGAGATCTCGTTTGATTTGCCGCAGGTAACCCACGCACGTGTTGCAGTTAACCTGGGAACTCTAGTTACATCATTGTAACAGTTCTTTTTTCTAGTGTATTTAAAAAAGTTTTGAATTTATTAAATTTTTTTACATTTATGACATAAATTACGCATTTTTACGCGTATTTTACGCGTCACGTAGAAAATATTTTTTTGAATGTAACTTCCCAACCGTAGTGACGGTATAGCTTGAATAATATTCGGACACCATAAAATAATAATTAGAAAAAATTACTTTCGAAACGGGCTCCGGGCCTCGGTGCTACAGCACCGTCTCCCCCCTCTCGTCAGGCCTGTGTTTAACAAAGTAGTAGAAAACAAAAGGTTGAATTGGAATGATATTCATGTATGAAGGGGGGCGCAAATTACGCGCTTGCCCTAGGTGCTGTTTACGCTAAATACGCCACTGAGTCCAAGTACTACCTTGCAATTGTTGACCGTGTAAATCCAAATTTCGTGGTAATTTTAGAGATGGAGTGACTCATCTTCCGGGCGCCGACTATCATACCACGTTCCAAATGGCTTAAATCCCGATAAGAAGCCATCTGAGCAGCGAATGCCACTATTTGAGCATGCAGAGATATCTGCCTCTATATATACGTCGTTTGCGGATGATACCATTTATAGCATGGGTGTGGTGGCATGTAATGGAAATGGTTTCGTCCTTCCCATTTTTTTGGCACCTCATTGTATATGCAGTGTTATATAACATAAAAAAAAAAAACCAGTAGAAACACAAAAAGCATGCTTGCTTTTGCTTCCAGTTAACCAGGATATATTGCAATAACTCCACATTAAAAGTCCTACACTGATTCTTATGTTTTCGCACCAAGCAAATATTTGGTAGATGTGGGCCCGAGTCTTTAAGTTCTTTTTTTATTTCCTTCAACTCTTAACATTACTTACTCGAGCAAACCTTACAGCTTAACTCCACTCATGAAAATCAGCCGCTCACTGTCGGGCGTTGTGGAAGCAAATTGCTGCTGTTGAACAGAAAAGCAACCAGCCCCGAAAGCCAGTTTTCCGCATGCGTACTTCAGTACGCATCTCGTAATTCATCACTGTTCTCCGAAGCTTCGCCAAAGCGATGAGTTGACGAGTCGTCAGAGATATAGGGGGAAACGCAATTTACCGCTACGCCTCCTAGTGGAAAGTCTATGAATTAAGTAGCTTGTAGCGGAAAAGTACGCTACAAATCGCGCTACTTCAAAAACAAAAAGTTAAAAAAGAATTCTTCATAACACCTGACATTTTCAGATTTCCTGGCTGAGCAGGGAATCAGATTTCCTGGCATTTTCAGATTTACTGGCTGAGCAGGGAATCAGATTTTCTGGTATTTTCAGATTTCCTGGCTGAACAGGGGAATCAGATTTCCTGGCATTTTCAGATTCCCTGGCTGAGCAGATAATCAGATTTACTGGCTGAGCAGGGAATCAGTTTTCCTGACTAAACAGGGAATCAGATTTCCTGGCTGAAACGAAGAATAAGATTTTCTGGCATTTTCAGATTTCCTGGCTGAAATGGGAATCAGATTTCCTGGCATTTTCAGAATTCCTGGCTGAGCAGGGAATCAGACTTCTTGGCATTTTCAGATTTATTGGCTGAGCAGGGAATCAGATTTCCTGGCTGAACAGGGAATCAGATTTCTTGGCTGAACAGGGAATCAGATTTCCTGGCATTTTCAGATTTCCTGGCATTTTCAGATTTCCTGGCATTTTCAGATTTCCTGGCTGACCAGGGAATCAGATTTCCTGGCATTTTCAGATTTCCTGGCATTTTCAGATTTCCTGGCTGACCAGGGAATCAGATTTCTTGGCATTTTCAGATTTCCTGGCTGAGCAGGGCAATCAGATTTCCTGGCTGGACAGGGGAATCAGATTTCCCGGCATTTTCATATTTCCTGGCTGAACAGGGAATCAGATTTCCTGGCATTTTCAGATTTCCTGGCTGACCAGGGAATCAGATTTCCTGGCATTTTCAGATTTCCTGGCATTTTCAGATTTCCTGGCATTTTCAGATTTCCTGGCTGACCAGGGAATCAGATTTCTTGGCATTTTCAGATTTCCTGGCTGAGCAGGGCAATCAGATTTCCTGGCTGGACAGGGGAATCAGATTTCCCGGCATTTTCAGATTTCCTGGCTGAACAGGGGAATCAGGTTTCCTGGCATTTTCAGATTTCCTGGCTGAGCAGGGGAATCAGATTTCCCAGCTGAAAGTCAGCAAAACTATTAACAATTTATTTTGCTTATACCCTTTGCCTTCTGAACACATACATGTTTGCTACTTAAAAATCACATACAAAAATGGTGAAACTCAACCCACCAACACATTTGTGGAAATGTGGAGGCAAATTTTTCATATTAAGGACAGACGATTGCTTATAGCCCATCGAGTTGCTCATGGTGGTCGTTGAACCTAAAAAACCCTAAAGAAATAATAACGTTGATCTCACTAAATGTGAAGGAAATTCTTTTCTACCTACAAGCAGTGCATTGCTATGTGTGTACCGCCCCGGTGGCGCAGTGGTGGCTTCTGATCATTCGTCCGAGATGGGTCCGGGTTCGAATCCCGGTGAGGCATGGATGTTGTGTTTGTCTTAAGGCACTGGCTCTCTCCCTTCCCTGAAATTAGTGGCACTAAATTATTATTAATATTTTTTTTGGTTGGAGGTTTAAAGACCACCGTGAGCAACTTAGTGGGCTATAAGCAGTCGCCCGTCCCTAATGTAGGGTCACTGGTTCCAGGGAAGGGAGAGAGCCAGTGCCGTAAGACAAAACACAACATCCATGCCTCACAGTGATTCGAACCAGGACTGCTTTCGGACGAATGATCAGAGGCCATCGCTTAAACCACTGCGCCACCGGGGCGGCGCCCTAAATTAGGGACGGGCGACTGCTTATAGCCCATTGACTTGCTCACGGTGGTCGTTAAACCTCCAATAAAAAAAACATATGTATAAACTTTTTATTGGTATTTTTACACATTTTAAGCCTTAGATATTTGCAGTTTTGGGATAAACATGTTGAAATGTGTTTCAAATGATGACGAAAGTTAAAAGGTAAATGTAAAGTTATGCCATTTTCCTCGATATTTAGCTCTCAATGCTATATGTAACAATGTGCATATAGAGATCATCCTCAGAATTTGTACCTTTAATTTAACCCAAAAGTGAAAAAGTAGCTAAGAAGTAGTGAAAGTAGCTACTTTTATGAAAAAAGTATAGTGTAACTAATTACTTTTCAGAAAAAATAGTTGTAGCTGTAACAAACTACTTTGTCAAGAATGTAGTTGCAGCAGCAGCTGGTTACTTTAAAAAAGTTTCTAATCACTGTCTAAATCTTAATTCACGCAATCTTCAAATTCTTGATTCATGCATTCTTAAACTTTTTGATTCTAGCTCTTGATTCACGCATCTTGTCTGATGATCTCTTTCTGAGAATAAAATTATTCAATTATTCACATCGGCTAGAAATATCGAATTCGCTGACGCTTGTAATAAATAATCAGAAACAGACACAGCTACGATGAACTCTAGCTGCTATTTAAACTGACATCCTCGCTGTGGGATGAAACTGTAGCCAAGGTTATTAAAGTAGTAGTTTAAGGTTGGGTTCGACAGGAAACGAAATGCCATTGGCTGCGTAAATACGTAATCGTAAAAGGCATAATCACCCTTTCTCAGACTTTCAGAGAGGAAAATTTTGCTGATTTCTGTTCATGAATTGCGCCATAGAAAAGAAAACTCGTATGGAACTAATTTTGATGAACCCAAAAAGCCAAACATACTTCTGTAAATAAAAAACAAATAAATTATAAAAAAAAAAATTAAAAATATAAGAGGAAGTTTTTTATGAAAATTGACGCTCCCCTCCCGAAAGTAATTCCGCGGGACACGTTTCGTTACTATTAAGTTAGACCCAAAAACTGCTTGAAAAGATTAGCGATCTCTTAACTGCGTAGAGACTGAATGCCTTCTGCTCAGTGCTGTCAGTATTGCGGAGGCAGAGGAGGAAACTTTCCCTGGGCTCATTTGCGAGGAGGAGCGGAACCACTTTTTTTTTTTTTTTTTGATTGGGCGGTTAACCACCACTGTGAGTAACTGGATGGAATATAAGTAGTCGCTCGTCCTTAATTTAGGGTCACTGGTTCTTTTTTTTTTTTTTTTTTTTTGATTGGAGGTTTAAAGACCACCGTGAGCAACTCAATGGGCTATAAGCAGTCGCCCGTCCCTAATTTAGGGTCACTGGTTCCAGGGAAGGGAGAGAGCCAGTGCCGTAAGACAAACACAACATCCATGCCTCACCGGGATTCGAACCCGGACCCCTTCGGACGAATGATCAGAGGCCAACGCCTTAGACCACTGCGCCACCGGGGCGGCCGGTCACTGGTTCCAGGGACGGAGAAGAATGCCGTAAGACAAACGCACAACATCCATGCAGCCCCGGGATTCGAACCTAGACATATCTAGGACGAATGGTCAGAGGCCAGCTCTTAGACCACTGCATACTGTGGCGGCGAAACCACTTTTGCCCTTCAATGCTCTTACTTTTTACTAATTAATGTCTGTAATGGAAAATTGAATAAATATTTGAATATTTTTTTGATTTTCTGCCATTTAGAATTTCTTTTAATGAAATAAAATATTTAGCATTTTGCCTATTAAGCATCCAGGAATCAGAATTATTTTAGGGCCATTCCCTAGACTAAACTCTTCTCACTCTGCCTAGTATTGGAAACAACAACCAAGTTTTACGAAATATCGGCCGTCGTAAACGGTTTGGAGAGAGATCCCGCTTAAAATTCGGCTTCATTTCATGTAATTTCTTGCCCTATTTCCTCTTTTATGCGGCACTGCGTCTGATACAGGTGATTGGTAAAATGGAACTGCTGGTCCAACTGCTTCATGTACACGAAGAAGAGAGTACTGCGAAGTTAGGCTTAAAAGCCAGTTACTAAAGACTCTGGCTCCAGTGAAGATAAAGTTATATTCGAAAAACTCTACAAATTACTTCATTTTGCTACAAGAAGTCAAGTATTTGGCCATTTTACTCAGCGATTTTTTTTTCATTCGTTCGCCATGGGTCTGGTTTCGAATCCAGGTGTGGCATGGATGTTTGTGTTTGTCTTTCGGCACTGGCTCTCAATGTGTTACTTGATCAATATTGGCACTCTGTGTACATTGGTCATTTAGCATACTGTAAAATCCATGTTTGATGTATACTTGTTCACAATGTGTTACATGATCTACATCTGTGTAAATTGATCATTTGTCATGCTGTCAACCCTGTATGATTTGTACTTGTTGCTATGTAATTTCTGTCTCCTGTTTATGTCTGCCTGTATGTCTTTGCACCACCAAATCCAATAAATAATTAAAAAAAAAAACCAAAATAGAAAAAAACAACAACCTCCAATCGAAAAAAAAGTTTCCTTTTATCAAAGTACTGCGAATATTGGGAAGTTCTCTTCTGGGAAGTTCTCTTCTTTTCTTATTCGGAATTTAAAGACCACCATGGGAAACTTTTAGAGTTACAAGCAGCAGTCGCCTGTCCTAGTTCGGGGGCACTACTTCGAGGGAAGGCAGATATCTAGCTCTGTAGAACAAGAACACCGCCTGTTTTTTTTAATTTTTTGATTGGAGGTTTAAACTTTTCGGACGGACGAATGATCAGAGGTCATCGCTTAGACCACTGCGCCACCAGGACGGCGTTCTGTTTTGCAACTTCTTTCAATAATTTTTATTTCATTTGCTTCTTTCGTTTCGGGGTTTGACGGCCACCACGAGCAACTTTGAGGGTCAGCAGTCACCGCTCACTACTTCAGGCCACTGGTTTCATGGAAGGGTCAGAGCCAGCGCCATATGACAAGCATGCTCATGACTTATCCAGGACCAGAGCCAGAGTTTGGCTCGAGGGAGCTAGTCACAAACCTACGCCTCTGATCACTCGGTCAACGGGACGGCTTTCCAACAGTATAATAATTTTTATGCTTTCACCAATGAAACATTTGTTCTGGCATCTTGCCTACCGCTGTCCAAAAATAGTTCTGGCGCCCCTGTTTTCACCCCGTTTGCCAACACAAATATCTGTATATACTGAGTGGCCACTTTATTATGACCACCCCCTCAGTACTTCGTTGGGCTACCTTTTGCCTTTAATACTGCGTCGATTGTTCGTAGCATGGACTCCACAAGATGTTGATAGGTGGTTTGTGGAATCTGAGACCGTGCTTGATGAATAGCAGTTTCCAGGAGTTTTATGAATAGCAGTTTCCAGGAGTGTGAGATTGCAGGCTTGTGGATTCAGCTGTCTAATGGCTCGTTCAACTTCATCCCACAAATTCTCAATGGGGTTGAGATCTGTAGATTGTGGGGGCCACCTAAGCAAAGTAAACTCACTGGCATGTTCCTGAAACCAATCGTGTACACTATGGCAGGACGCATTATCTTGTTAAAAGTAGCCATCGCCATTGGGATAAACCATCCACATGACAGGATGCACTTGGTCCGCAACGATGTTTAGATATGATGTGCCAGTCAGACGTTAATCAACACGAATTAAAGGGACCAAAGCATGCCAGGAAAACATTCCCCAAACCATAACGTTGCCTCCACCAGCTTGAAGGGTTGTAGCAATGCATTTGGGGTCCATGCTTTCGTGTTGTTTCCGCCAAATTCTCACTTGGCCATCGGCATGGTGCAACTAAAAACGTGATTCAAAAACGTGACTGTCCAATTCTTGTGCTCCTGTGCGAACTGGAGACGTTTTCTCTTGTTAACTGCAGACAGCAAAGGTGTTCGAACAGGCCTCTGGCTGCCATATTCCATCCGATGCAGTGTACGGCGAACTGTGCGTGCAGAGATCATTTGAGGGGATCCTTGATTAAGATGGTCTGTAATGTGCTGCACTGTTGCCCTTCTGTTGTCTGTTACCAGTCTGGACACTCTCCGTTTCACCCGAGCAGTCACTAGTCGACGACGACCACACGTTGCACGTAGAGACCCAGTTTTATGGCTGACAGTCCAGTCTTTAAACACTTTAACAACAGCTGCTCTGGAACATTTCATGAATGTGGCAGTTTCGGTGATACCCGCTCCATGGCTCTGAGCGCCTACAATCATCCCACGTTGAAAGTCCGTCAAATCGCATCTTTTGCCCATCTCGTCACCCAAAAATCCGTTCTACTACTGTCGCAAGCACTAAGCTCTCTATTTTTATACTAGCCTCGCCCTCTGGCGGCAACAGCGTGCAGCCATAGCTCATTTGCTTAAAACTGTCAGGTGGTCATAATAAAGTGGCCACTCAGTGTATAAGAAACACCACGCTAAACTGTAATTGTGGATACGCACTCTCGACTGTCTGGCAACAAATACTCCAGTGCACGGACGTCCGCCAAGGGGGTACGATGGTGGGCTAGAGGCTACCCTGAAAATTGTCTTCCCTACCTGTTTCAAGGTATTCCACATTTTATTTTTTTTAACTTTAAAATGCAGTCTGTATTGATCTGAGTAATAATGACTCCTGTGTTTTCCGTCGTGTAGCCCTAAGTATTTCTCCCTAGCAAGTGCGTTTTCTCTTCTCCGTAGAAAGGGTATCAAAATACAAGGTTATCATGGTAAATGCGGAATGATTTTAGATCCTTATATATTAAAGACTATTTAATCTGGAAATTTTAAGAAACCATCATTTGAAAGCTCAGTTTATTATCTTTCCAGATAAATCATTGTGGACATTGCCATAAACATCACTGTCACAGAAGAAATGAAAAGAGCATCCGTGCTGTCAGCACCGAGACAATCCCGAAGGAGATTGCCGAGTTTCACAAATTCTCCTTGTCTTTTGTTCACAAGATCAAGAGCAAAGTCGACGGCGCAGAAGACCCTGACAACATCCATATACGAAGCGTGAGAAGCGTGGCCATCTCTCCGACACCATTAGGACGCCCGGGTTTGTCACCATGGTGCAAGGAATGCGGACAACGACCACAGGAAATCAATGAACACCTTATCCAAGGAGTTGGATGTTGCTAGCAGTACCACCCACCATATTATCAGGATGCCCGAGTTTGTCTCCAAGGTGCAAGAGATTGTGGGCCACGACCCCAGGAAATGAATAAATGCCTTATCCAAAGAGTTCGGTGTTGATTATAGTACCACCCACTATATCATCAGGATACCCGAGTTTGTCACCAAGGTGCAAGGGATCTAAAGTAATTCACCGATGCTGTCACACGTACGGTCATTCACAAACATAATTTTCAAATTGTAGGTCAAGATTAAAAACACTTTATTTACAATTAAAAATTAATATTTACACGCCAAGGGATGGTGGACAACAACCCCAGGAAATCAATAAACGCCTTATCCAAGGAGTTGGGTGTTGCTTATAGTACCACTCACCATATCATCAGGATACCCGAGTTTGTCACCAAGGTGCAAAGGATGGTGGACAATGACCCCGGGAAATCAATAAACGCCTTATCCCAAAAGTTGGGTGTTGCTTATAGTACCACCCGCCGTATCATCAGGATACCCGAGTTTGACACCAAGGTGCAAGGGATGGTGGACAACGACCCCAGGAAATCAATAAACGCCTTATCCAAAAAGTTGGGTGTTTCTTATAGTACCACCCACCATATCATCAGGATACCAGAGTTTGTCACCAAGGGGCAAGGGATGGTGGACAATGATCCCAGGAAATCAATAAACACCTTATCCAAGGAGTTAGGTGTTGCTTATAGTACCACCCACCATATCATCAGTATACCCGAGTTTGTCACCCAGGTGCAAGGGACGGTGGACAAAGATCCCAGGAAATCAATGAACGCCTTATCCAAGGAGCTGGGTGCTGTTTATGGTATCACCTACCGTATCATCCACAAGGACTTCCGCTACAACTCCTGCGTTCTTAAGAGGGGTCAGTTCATGGACCAGACCACGCAGAAAAGGCGTCTGACGAAGGTAAAGAAACTGCTCAACAAAGTCACGTACCCCGAGAAGAACAACATGCTGAGATTCTTCTCAGACGAAATTAATTTTGACCAGGACCGGAAGGTTAATAGGTTGTGCAAGAACCCTGATGCACGTAAAATTTCTGGCCGCCGCCATGGTCCTCGGAGTCATCTCTGGCGGGGGAAATGTCATGCCTCCTCACTTCTTTGAGAAGGGTTTAAGGGTCAGACGAGTACATTAAGGTGCTGAGAGATGTAGTGAAGCCGTGGATGGACGACATTGCTGACGAGAGGCCTTACATCTTCCAACACGACTCTGTTCCGGCACACAAGGCCAAAGTGACTCAGAAATGACTGGAAGAAAACGTACCCTACCACTGGTCTCCAAATGTCTGGCCCTCCAGCTCCCCGGTTGTGAATCCCTTGGATCCCTATATATGTGGGGCGTAGTTAAAAGAGAAACCAATAAGCATCCCTATAACACCCTTAACTCCGTCAGGCATGCCCATCGCCAGTGTCATGACTCACATGAACAAGGTCCAGGCCGCCAAGGCATGCGACTGATTCCGCTCAATGTTCGAGGTCGTTATCGCCGCTAATGGCGGTTTCGTTGAATAATTATGAAGTGTGTTATGCATCAATTATGAAAACACAAGTTTGTCTGCGACGGCCATTGAAAACGTGTCTCCTCACTCCGGAGTAAGTCGCTCTCCCAACTGAGCTACGCCGACAGAATGTCTGCTGCAGATTTGTCGCGTTGACACATGTTTTTACCTCTGTAATACGTCACACAACTATTTTACAAGATTTAATAAAATGTATACTCATATTTCAACTAATTGTTTAATTATATACATAAATTTTCCACATTTGCCATGTTAACCCTGTAGCATCGGCAGAGCCATGAAAATTCAATTGTTCCTCACTCGTCCAAATCCTCAATTTAAGCATTTTTTCAAGTTAGTATGGCCAGGGGCGAATGAAGAGGGTGAACAGAAATTCACTGAGGTCATTAGTAATTGCTATGCTATTGTTAGAGATCATTCATAATTGTTCTGCTGTTTATTGGTGCTACTAAGTAGGGGATTCCAACACGGAAAGTGAAGTCCAAAGCTATACCAGCGCTCTTAAGCCTGCCCTAGGGCAATGAGGGTCCAGTACGTGGCTGACGACTGCTTTGGGAGAGATGAGTGCAAGGCAAAGTTGCTGGCTTGAAGGAAAGTAGTTAATGAGGTGGGAAAGGTATCGTCTGTATGTCCTTATTTCCCCATAACTCTAATCTACGAAAACCTATGCTTTAAGACCTTTCATCTAGGCATGGAGTTTTCTTTTAATCAGGGCGTGTTCTGGCGCTGGTGGCAGTGTGTCATGTTTATTAAACGGTTATATAACTTTTTTGGGTTTTATTAATTTTATTAAAAATAGATGGGTGGAACATTAATAAAAAATTACTCTAAACTTTGGATTCTTTTGTATTCCAAAAAGTACAAAAACTTCAAGACAGTTCCAAAATTAATCTCCAGGAGGGTGGGAGGGAAGGGGGGGGAGTACACGAATACATTTGCAGCGTGTAGTAAAAAACATTACAAATTCTTTCTTTCAGTGTTTTGTAAGTAAAGTTGCTATCAAACTTGCCCCAGCAAAAATATTACTCGCCCACCCGTCGCCCACCTTGATTTCGAAGTCTAGCTACGCCCCTGCTCCAGAGACGTAGTCCTCATGATGAACTGGGTCCGAGTTCAAACATATGACTATCAATTATAAAACAAATTGCCTATATAAAACCCGTATTTCAACTCTTTAAATGAAAGATAAGATAATTAGAAGTGCCATGATGTCGTTAATTAGTACAAATATCTTGGTTTTTAGGACCTAATATAATTTCTTCTTCCAGTGATAATTTCCGCAGAGTTGAATAGTACGTCTGAAACGTCTGCACGCATAAGGAAAAAAAAATCTTGTTGAATGGTGATGTACAGACATAGGACATAAAATCAGTCACCTCCAGAAATTTACTTTCCATGCTTAGTTACATCACCACAAGCAAAAACCACAGCATTAATTCTGGCTTGAAGAGATTCAACAAGACGATTTTAATAAGTTGAGTCAATTTTTGACCATTCAAAGAACAGTTTGTCTTGCAATTCGTTGAGATTCCTGAAGTGCTGAAGTTGGGTTGCCGGTGGCGCAGTGGTCTAAGCGCTGGCTTCTGATCATTCTTCCGAGGTGGGTCCGGGTTCGAATCCTGGGGTGGCATGGATGTTGTGCTTGTCTTACGGCTCTGGCTCTCTCCCTTCTCTGGAACTAGTGGCCCTAAATTAGCGACTGCTTATAGCCCACTGAGTTGCTCACAGTGGTCGTTAAACCTCTAGTAGAAAAAAAAAAAGTTTGGTTTTTACACTTCGTTCAAGGTAGTCCCATAAATTCTCCATGGGATGTAAATCTGGAGATTTAGATGGCCAGTCCATCTGTCCCAAAGTTGTATCATGCTCTTCACCTCAGAGAACATTTAAGGATCAGTGGTGTAACTAGAAATGTCACATGGGGGAAGGGGCTTAACGAAAAATCTCTCATCAATAGTTGCTCACTGTTCGTACTCTTATTTTCAAGAAATAAATTAAAAAAATAAACACCTTATCTTTTACTGTAATAAAATATATTATTATTATATACTGATTAACTTCAAGAAAATAAATAAAATATAGTGCCCCAGTATTAATGGCACATCTAGGATTTCACTATGGGTGGCCGAATAAAAATATCCAGGAGAAAACATTTCCAAAGTATACTGAGGAAGCCATAAAAATATCCCTGCCATATTTAAATGTGTATCCGATGATTCTTCATGGACGAATCAGTGTTAGCAAACATATGTAAAAATGCATGGTTGAAAAATGGATACCAGTTCAGTTCTGCTTTAATCCCCCCTCCCCCAAGGGTTCAGCTTGTTGAAATTATGTCAAAGTAGTGGGTAAAATAATATGATCCAAATATCATGATTCAAACGAATTCTTAATGTATGAAAATTTCCCCCAATTACAGATGTGTACAAAATATCTGTAATGCTTTTGAAAGATTTGAGGATTGACTGGGGCCTACTATACTTTTTGCGGATTCCTAGTAAAAATCGAAAAAAAAATAGAAATTTTTTTCACAAGGCAGTTTCTTATAGTTTTGGTGTGCCATCTGCAAAAAAAAACAACAACAACAAAAAACAAACTGTAGAACTTTGTCGATTCTTCAAGTACCCTGCATAATTCTGGGGCGCCTTGACGAGATCAGATCAGATCATATGTAGAGGATTTTAGGAAGGAAGTGTCTGACCCCAGGCCTTAAACAACCCTTAGAATTAGGAAGCCAGGAAATTTTGGAATAGAATGCCCGATAGGAAAGTGATACGGGAGCGATGTGGAAAGGGTGGAGAAAGACACCCTTATTTATTACCCGGGGTGGGGCAGTACCCGGGGCCCGACGGTTTAACGTGCCTATCCCAGAGGCCTTCTCCGTGGCAGTCACGAACGCTGACCACTAGGCCACCCGCGGCCCGGAGCGCCTTCAAAATCCGGGCCCCACTTTTAAATGGGGCCCCGGATTTAGCACCCCTTTTAAATAGGCTCTGCTTCACACCAATCCATAATGGTTTTAGCTCTGCAGTTGTCATCCTAATAAATCGGATAAGTTACTTGACAAGAATCTCGCAAATGTTGTGCAAAAGGAAACACATGGCTGCCTAAAATTTCCCTGTAAGCAGGGACGCGCCAAGCGGGGGTTCAACGGGCGTGAAGCACTCGGGCGCCAAATTCCGGGGGCGGTTGGACGCGTCAATCAAATTTTTCGGTTGATAAATTAGTGTCAGTGACATGGGAGAAGTTAATAAAACGTTTTACTGTGAGAAATCGTAATATTATGTGGCACGTATATTTTTTCAGTAAAAATAATTCATTATATAATTCAACAGAAAACGTCTTGAAACCAGAGAATAATTTTTCCTGTTTTGTTCAGTAACGGATACCACGGACAAAGGATTAAAAATTCGATTTCTGATTTTTTTATTTTTTTTAATCTTCAAGATTTCAGCATTAATATGTATGGCCAGGGCTATGACAATGGAGCCATTACGAAAGGAAAGCACAATGGAATTCAAAAACCTTAATTTTTCGGCTTAAAACACTTATGCATTTTACGTACTTTGAGCGGCTCATACTTTAAATCTGGTCGTTAATAACGACGAAAAAATTTCCCTACAGATTGTGAACATTTTCAGCATTGTTCCAGAAATATATGCTTTCTTTTCTGAATTACTTTACCTTTGGCAAATTTTAAAGAAAGAGCTTCCAGCGTTAACCATAAAACCGTGCTCTGAAACAAAGTGGGAAAATAGGATTGATGCAATAAGGGTAACGAGAAGTGGGATACAATTTCGATGTAATCCACGATATACTATACAGGGTGTCCGAGAATTATTGGACACTGACAAAATTATATAAAACCAAACATTAAACAGATAGAAAGAAACTGACTGTACTAACTTACAATGTAACTACACAAGCTAATACATTTCGATGTGAGATCCCTTGGTTGCTCGTAGTACGTCCAAGTGATACTCGATTTCATGCCATGTATTGGCAAGCATCTGAGGAGTTATGGAATTAATAGTAGCTGTGATACACTGCTTCAGTTCCTGCAAATCAGTACAAGGCGTCGGATAGACACGATCCTTCACATAACCCCACATGAAATAATTCAATGGAGTTAGATCTGGAGAGCGAGCGGAATGGGACCACCACGCCCAATCCGCCTGTTGGGGAAATGCTCATTTAGGCACTTACGTACACACGTTGACCAATGCGGAGGCGCGCCGTCTTGTTGGAAAACGACGTTGTCATATCTTTTGATCTGGGGCATAGCGAAATTTTCTAGCATATCCAAGTAAATGTCAGCATTTATGGTTTTTTCGCAGAAGAAGAAAGGGCCAATCACTTATCTTTTTGATAGGGCGCACCACACATTAACTTTTGGAGAATCACGTTCCAGTTCAATAACAGCATGGGGCGGTTCACTGCCCAATATCCTACAGTTGTGACGATTCACAATACTTGAAACATGAAATGTGGATTCATCACTAAAAATTACAGTACTGAGAAAGTTTTCGTCGTTTTCCACTCGATTCAGCATATCCACAGCGAAATCGTATCGCAGAATGTGATCATTTACATGCATCTTTTGCACTATTTGAATTTTATAAGCATGAAACTTGAATTTCTTGTGCAAGATATCGTGAACTGTCGATTTCGGAATGCACAGTTCTCTGCGTGCTTTACGAACGGATTTCCTGGGGCTTCGTCGGAAACTTTCATTAACTTGGTCAACCCTCTCACCGCTGACGCTAGGGCTACCGGCTCCTCCACGATGTTCCACATTGCCAGTTTCTTTAAACTGTTTCATCCACCGCTTAATTGAATTCGTTGACGAAGGATTACAACCATACTCTAAACGGTACCGTCTTTTAACTTTAATGACAGACTTTAATTCCGCAAGTCATAACACACACATCGCCTTCTGCTGTACGGATGACATGACTACTGATTGCTCATTTCTCATACGTTCCTCATCAGGCAACACCTAGCGCCATCTATCGGATTCTGGGAATAACAATTCTGCAAAACAAAAATATAGAAACCGTGTTAGTAATACGTGACATAGAAAAACAGACAATGCTCATAGTTTTTCTTGTACATAATTTTGTAATTTGTCCAATAATTCTCGGACACCCTGTATTAATTTTTTTTGGTTAGAATAGTTAAAGAGACGCCCGTCGTGTTCAATGTTATATATATGAAATTCCCGTTCTCCTGGCAATATGTCCAGCCCATTGCCGTTTCAGGGAACTTATTCTGATCATGATGTCTTTCATTCTTGTCATTCTCCATATCCACGAGTTCCTCTTCTTATCTTTCTTGTTTATATATACATGTGCCCTTCCCCCTCCATCGGGAAGCTGTAATATGTTTATCATCGTACATGACGAAACTTTTTTTACCGGTAAAGCGGACTGTTATGTAAATTGACAGAGATATAGAGGAAGCTGATTTCTTGGAATATTCATAGCGTCATCTGAACTAGAGTTTTACAGAATTTTTTTCCTTCAGTTTTATATGAGATTATTGTGTTTTATGAAAACTCTAAATTTACGGGAAATACTAATAATGTTGCTAAGATATTTATTTCACGTAAAAATAAATAAAAATTGAAAAATACTCTCGTACAAGGGGGCGGAAAATTTGTGCTTGCACCCGGGCGGCAAATATCCTTGGCGCGCCTCTATCTGTAAGCATGCTGATTCATCGTATTCTTCAACGGTACTAGTGGGCCTAATTTACAACCATCAAAACAACCCCACAACATTACAGACCCACCTCATTTAATAAGAGCTCTTTGAACACTCAGGATTGATTTTTTCTCTAGACCTCATGTTGGTCCTTGCCTGCGTTATTTGAGTAGAGGAAAAATTTAGATTCATCAGACTATATGCGCCAGCCTTCCAATGATCAACAGTTCATGTCCTGTAAGCTTTGGCCGAAACTAATCGAGAAATTTTACGCTTTCCAACCGTAGGTTGAAGAAGCGTTTATGCTCCAGCTTTGTCCGTCTGTCTATCAGTCCGCACGATAACTCGCGTAAAAATGGTTCGATTTCGATGAAATTATAAGTATGTGGTAGGGTACAACCTGGGGACGAACCCTATTGAAAATGGGCGAAATGGAGTCAAAGGTCAGGTCATAGGAGCAGAATTCACTCCATCGCCCTTACTTACGTAAAAGTCCTTCTGTTGCAACAAAACTTTAGTATGTTGTTCCGGTGATATACTGAACCAATTCTGTTTAATATCATCGAAATGGGATCAAAGATCAAGGCACAGGAGCGAGATTTATTCCACAGCCATTATGCTTATAATTTGAGTAATTTCTGGTATGTTGGAAAGCGTATCATAATCAATGCATTGCATGATTTTACTAACTTGTATTTTATTTTACAAGCTTCTTTATGAGAGCGACTTTCTCTGTGCTCTTTTATTTTTTTCTCATAGAGCCATATTTTGCTTCTTCTTATCAACAGCTGTAGATCTAAGTTGAGAATATATTCACTCCTTAGAAACCCTAGCACCACTTAAAAATTCTGAAACGTTCATAACCCCGGCGGTTTTACAGACAGCAAGAAGATCCTAAACTCGCATTTTTTACGCTTTCCAATCGTAGGTTGAAGAAGCGTATGTGCTCCAGCTTTGTCCGCCCGTCCGTTTGTCTGTTCGCACGATAACTCGCGTAAAAATGGTTCGATTTCGATGAAATTTTAGTATGTGGTAGAAGGTAACCTGGGGACGAACCCTACTGAAAATAGACGAAATGGTATAAAAGGTCAGGACATGGAATCGGGATCTATTCCATCGCCCTTATGCGTCATAACTTACGTAAAAACGCTTCGATTGCGGAAAACTTTATCATATTTTTCCGGAGGTATACTGAACCGGTTCTGTTGAATATCATCGAAATGGGGTCAAAAGTCAGGGCACAGGAGCGAGATTTATTCCACAGCTGTTATCCGCATAACTTGACTAAAAATGTTTCTATTAAGACAAAACTTTAGTACGTTGTTCCGGAGGTATACTGAAGTAATTATGTTTAATATCATCGAAATGGGGTCAAAGGTCAGGGCAACAGGAGTGAGATTTATTCCACAGCCATTATCCTCATAACTTGAGTAATGATTTCTGGTATGCTGGAAAGCATATCGCTATCAATGCATTGAATGATTTTAGTAACTTGTTTTGTGTGCTGAAGTTAACGTTGGTTTCAGTCTTGCACCTCTACTCCAGATATCCATTCGATGAAGTTCCCTACGCAATGTTCGCTCAGATATAAACGTGTGGGATCCATCAGTAACAAATAGGAGGATTTCCTGCCCTTGTTTGACATCTGTTTTCGTTGACCAGGAGAAAAATTATGCGCTGGTCACGACTTGTCAAAATGGTGTTTCGTTCACACTTTTTCGTTTTATTTTTAGTCGAGTTTGAGCTACACCAATCTTTATAAACATGTATAACTGTTCTTCTGCTAACACTTTCAAATTCAACAATTTCCTTGATGCTGTGTCCTTTTGCCCAGGCAAAACCTATGACACATTTTGCCAGTTACCTCTTTCGACCAAATGATTTTAATTTATCAAAAATTTCAGCTAAAAATGTTGTTTGTAGAAAGAAATAACACGTATTTTATTATTATGATTACATAACCCAGGAATATTTAAATAAAGTTCTAATTATAACCTCAGAAATACATCATATTGAAGAATTGCATATATTGCTGCAGGTGATTTATTTTTTCCTTATATAAGCATTTCAAGCATAGGCACCGACTAGGGGGGGTGAATATTGCCCCTCCAATAATTTTACTGGGGGGCCACACTGCCCATCCAATATTTTTCGTCCTGTTTAATTAAACAAGCGCTTTAGACCCATAAGGTCGACCAATCTGCACCTTATGAGGCCAAAGCGATATATTTCATAAATAAATAAATAAATAAATAAATAAATAAATAAATAAGTAAATAAACTTTTTTTTTGTCATATTCAGCATTGCTCATTTGATAAGAAACTGGATTGCCAGCTCCGTATTGTGTCTAATATTTTCTCGTGATGTGTGGTAAATGTTTAAAACAATTATCAAAAATAAAATAAATAAAAATACAGAAACGTATGATCCCTAGCTCCTTTATTTATATATTTATTTTTTGGGCTTCATGTTCTTTGTTTAAGTAACTCAGCTAATTTCTCATTTTTCTTAATACACGTTTGGAAATTAAAATCTCTCTGGATATTTTTATAAAATCACAGGTTCAATTTTATTTTAAAAAATATTAATATTCAACGAAAAAGAACATTTCTGTTAACTTGTTCATTTGCTGATGAGCAATTACAGTTATGTTTTAAAGTATACGTCGAATCTCGTAGTTTGCCGCCCCGGTGGCGCAGTGGTCTAAGGCGTTGGCCTCTGATCATTCGTCCGTAAGGGGTTCGAATCCCGGTCAGGCATGGATGTTGTGTTTGTCTTACGGCACTGGCTCTCTCCCTTCCCTGGAACCAGTGACCCTAAATTAGGGACGGGCGACTGCTTATAGCCCATTGAGTTGCTCACGGTGGTCGTTAAACCTCCAATCAAAAAAAAAATCTCGTAGTTTATCTTTTTGCCCCCTCCCCCCTTTTTTAAATTTCCTCCAAACATTGAAAGAGACGTGCCTCTCCCACGTCTGTTCTCTTCACGCCTCCCCCGCTCCTCCATAAGTGGCCGATGTCGGCGCCCCTTGTTTCAATTCATTTTATCAAAATCTGTCTTCAGCGCTGTTTTCTTATGAAAGTTTTTGATTTTGCTGTACTGACGTTTCCTTCGTTATACCTTGCCGTGCAGATACATTCCTTTTTTGCTTTTCTACCACCCATGTTCGTCTTTGTCAAGGTCAAAGGTATGTAAAGTCATAGCCCCAATTTTAAATGAACAGTTTCGATCAACTAACTGATTATTATGCGCCATTCTTAGAAAATTCTGAATTGCATCAAGTGAATGAATAGCGTTTTATTTTTGTTTCGTATGATTAATAATTCCTGATAAGATAATCAGCGTGCAATTTATTCTCACCTCCTCTCTCTACCCCCTCCCCTCCTTATCCCCCACCACTACTGAACTTCACATCACGCACATCACTGTTATGTGATTTATTGCGGTGGAAGCAAGGGCAAAATATTCGTCACCAAAAGGCTCTCACAGTCAACACATTATCACTGCCCCTCGCTTAACGGAGAAGGAAAAGCGGTTACTTAAACGCTCTCAATAACCTAAGAAGCAGAAAGTGGTTATTTATGACAACGAAATCTGAAATTCAGTGCAACCAATTTGTTAAGACTGGGAAATGAGAGCTCGGCTTGGACGCTAGCGCCATCTGACGTGGTTTTCACTCCTTGCCGTCCACCACAAACACAGTGGGCCAGAGACATACGGAGACGGAGTTCATGGGCACCTAATACGGCGTTGGTGGTGGTGGTGTGGCTGTCCATTTCCACCGGTTGACATCAATCACTGGATAAAGAGCAGTTATTGAATTGGCCTTTTAGTACGTTTCTTCTCCTAACGTCCTGAAGACAACGGGCTTTCTTTGAGTGCGGCAGAAGTTGGTGTGTGGCGTGGCTTCCACTGGGCTTGCCTCGCTCTCTCGGGGTAACCTGTTGATCTCACGTTTTTTTGTGGGGCCGAAACTTGATCAACCATCGTCTTGATCTGTTGTTGTTGGGGTTGATCCATACGCTGCTTCGCGACGCCCATTTTTTGGAGTACTGCCCCTCGTTGCTCTGGGCATTGTGGTAGTTGTGTTGTAGTCAGCCGAAGAAGAACCGTAGGAATTTTCTCCAGTTTCAAAACAACGGGATTAAGTTTGTGCTAGATTGTTTTCGCTGGACATAAGAAATTGCACTCTATTGTGGTAAGTAAGTACTATCTACTGTTTCATACATTTCAGGAGTGACGAAGTATTTTTATTATATGTGTCTATATTGTTAAATAGAAAAATTAATTTGAAAAGGGCTGTCTGTCTACTAGTGGCATGATTTTACCCGACTCGTAAGTAGTTAATAGGATTTGATCCTATGCATAAACATGCAAATAATAGGCATAGTCCCAGACTAGCGGAACAGAATATAATGCGATTGACGTAAATAAAAACAGAAGCCCTGATTAAGAAATGTAACAGAACATCCGTTATTTTGATTTTCAGTGTGCGAACGGTAATGATACCAAAGTGATAATACAGCTCGTAAAATTGTGCTTTATTGAAAGTACATATAAGTATACATACAGAGTCAGGGGCGGATCCAGGGGGGAGGTCTCCCTCAGGAACCAAGGAAAAGCTTCGATTTGTTAGGTTTTAATAAAAAATTGAATATTTTTTCGTGAAAGTAAGGATTACTAAAAAATACACTTTCGTTAATTAATCGGAAGATATCAACGATCGATTTTATCATTCGGAACTAATTTGTATTTTCCATTTCCATATGGTAATTTCACGCTGCGTTTCTGCGCACCCCCTTTCCCCGAACGAAAGTCTTGGATCCGCCCCTGCAATGAGTGTTGCACCTCGGCTGATAAAATATGATCTTTCCATGTCATGTCTACTGCCATATTTTAATCCCTTTGCAGAATTATGCAAATAATACGTATAATCCTAAACCAGCCGAAACAGAATTTAATACGGTTGACGTAGATTTTTAAAAAGAGCTTTGATTAATAAATTTAAGAGAACACCCGTAATTTTGATTTTCAGTGAGCGAAAGTAATGATACCAAAGTGATAATAAAGCTGGTAAAATCGTGCTTTATTGAAAGTACATACAAGTATGTAAACACAGAGTGTATGTTTACAATTATCACCGGTGATAAATATAAGCTTTCCATGCTTTGGCCTATTGCCATGTTTTCAATCTAAACGATATTGTCGGTTACCGATTGCCCTTGATTATTTACCACTAGACTATTTTTGATGAAGTTATTTGGTTTCGACAGGAACTTGTTCCAAATGTACTTCGGGTAGGGCGGGAGATTAATGACACCGTGAGCAGTTAAATGGGCTATAAGCAGTGTCGGCCGTCCCTCAATTGGGGCCAACAGGGGGGGGGGGGTTCGGACCTTTCCCATGAGGGTGGATTGAGTACGAATTTAAAGCAATTTATATGTATATATGAGGCTTGCACCAAATCCACGCCCCCCCTCAAGAATTTCTGGGTACGCCGCTGATGGGGGGGGGGCATGAGTGATGCTACGGGTAGGCTAAGTTGAGCTTCAGCCGCCTAAAATATTTAGGCTGTTAAAACACATTGTGAGTGCAAGCATCTAAGATTTTAGGCAACTTGGATTACGTATGCGAATTTTTGAAATTCACAAATTTTGTTATATAGGATGATTTTTTTTGTTAAATTTAGTGTTGTGCTATTCTTCGAAATGGAGGGAATCCTCTGAGAGAATGTCTAACATAGTAGTAGAAAGGCACCAATTTTCGTAACTGTAATTTGAAAAGATGAGAGATTGATTCCTTGTCGCATTACAAACTAAATTTCATGAATAGCCTTATAACAACAAATAATAAAAAAACAAATTAAACAGATATGGCGTAGTATACTAAAATTGCTAACTTATTAAACGCTATGGAGATTCGTATCCATGGTATAACATACATTGAATAAATTCAACGTACGATATGTACCTAAACACTTTTTTTTATTTTGCTGGGAATAACAACATCAGATCAGATCATGTGTAGAGGATTTTAGGAAGGGAGTGTCTGACCCCAGGTCTTAAACAACCCTTAGAAATAGGAAGCTAGGAAATTTTGGGATATAATGCCCGAGAGGAAAGTGACACGGAAGCGAGGTAGAAAGGGGAGGAAGACACCATTATTTATTACCGGACGGCTTAACGTGCCTATCCGACGCACGGCGGATATTTAGTGGTTCGAGCGTTCGTACCTGCCTGGAATCGAACCCGAGGTCTTCTCCGTGGCGGCAATCACGAACGTTGACCATTAGGTCACCCGCGGCCAACAGCATCAGTCTGATGTAGAATTTACATGAACAGAATTTTTCGAGACAATTTCTGCCAAGCAGTTCGAAACATCGTGCCCCATTTGTATGATACTTAGCCCCTCGGTTCTAGAAACTGCTGGCGTCTCCACTGGGGAAGGGGGGGGGAGAATGCCGTAGGACGACCACACCATGGGCGTCGCTGGCGGCGGAGACTGGGCGACATGTCCCTCCAATATTTCTGAGCACCCTCTATATTTCTGTTTTTGCAATGCATTCAGGTCCCGGTGGCGCAGTGGTCTAAGCGATGGCCTCTGATCATTCGTCCGAAAGGGGTCCGGGTTCGAATCCCGTGAGGCATGGATGTTTTCTTTGTCTCGCGGCACTGGCTCTCTCCCTTCCCTGGAACCAGTGGCCCTAAATTAGGGACGGGCGACTGCTTATAGCCCATTGATTTGCACACGGTGGTCGTTAAAACCTCCAATAAAAAAAATGCATTCAGATATGCATTTATTTATTCAATACGCTTAGTAGATTTGCTGTCCCCAATACACTTTGAAAAAACTTTAAAAAAACCTCAAAGAAATTGGCTATTATTACTGTACGCTTGCGTCCCCTCCAATTCCTATTCGCCAGCGATGCCCATGACTGCACCATCCATGCCACGGTCAGGTTTTTCAACGTTCGTGACTGCCACGGAGAAGACCTCTGGTTCGATCCCAGCAGGTCGCTCAAAACCACTAAATATCCGACGTGCGTCGGATGGGCAAGTTAAGCCGTCGGGCCCCGGGTACTGGCCCCCGGTAATAAATAAGGGTGTCTTTCTCCACCCTTTCCGCATCGCTTCCGTGTCACTTCCCTATCGGGCATTCTTTTCCAAAATTTCCTATTTCTAAATGTTGTTTAAGACCTGGGGTCAGACACTTCCTTCCTAAAATCCTCTACATATGATCTGATCGCTCAATTTTCGGGCCCGGACTCATCTCGAAAGAATGTCAAGCACTTAGACCACTGTACCATACTGGAAAAACTCACCCCTCAAAAAATGTCATGTCCCTTTTGTGAAAATCCATTAGCTTTCAATTATTGAGAATTTTAAATTCCACGTCATTAACTAAGTTTTCTGGTCGTTTTAATAATTCAAATTCTTACGAAGTACAAATATTTTTCGTAAAACCAAAATTATTGCGCTTTAGGTAATAAAGCGCACATGTGGACATTATACAATTAAAATGATTCTCGTGTTCTATACCAACGCACATTACTACACAAAACACTTTCACCAAAGTTAACCATATAATTCAGATTTCATTCTTTAGCGACCTTAAGACGAGCATCTTTGAAATGCCTCAGGATCATGTACACAAAACATGTGAACTGCCGCGTGACACTGTCTTTGGGCTGGCTCCAACTGTTTAAATTTTGAAGTATCTCGTGATATTTGTGGCGCGCTAGTTTGATAGCTGGCTTCTAACGTTCGTCAGAGCAGACCAGGGTTCAAGTCTAACACGATTTATGGGAGGTGTACATGGCTACAGCTACCGTGAGGGCAGGAAGGGCGGCTGCCCTCCCAGAATGGTCATACTAGGGGCAAAAAGTAAAAATGCGCGACGTGTGAATAAATTTACTGAAAATTTTAACTCGGAAAGAATGTTATACTGTTCCTCAGCATTTTCCTTTTTTAAAGATTTTAGTTTTAAACAGTATTCAATACAGCTAACCAGGATACACAATTGCCTACTCTGTGAGGTGTGAACTCCTCATATGTTTGATAGGAATTTCCTGAAATAGGAATGTAAAGCAATATGCCTAACCTTCGTGACCTTTCTGAATACGCCGTAGGGATCAGAAGCCACTCAGTCATTCGTCGCAGGAAGCTCCTCTGATTGTTTAACCTTGAACGGAATTGTTTCAAGCCTTGTCCTGAAAGCACCTTTCTATCAAAGAATTGTAACATTCTCTGTCTGACACTCATTCGTTCTGTGCTGGTTGGTTTTTCTTTCGCATTTACGCAAAGTGCTTTCTGGCGTTTACATAACTTTTACGTTTTACTTGATATTTGAAACCATTGGCACTTGAGTATCTACCTAGTTCTTATGTTTGTAAAATTACGTGTCCACAGAATTGGGATTTTTGAAAGTTCATAATACTTTCCTATAAGGGAGGTATAAGAAAGTAAAAACTGCTCATTCTTTGAGTGGAGGTGGGAAACTTTTGAACTCCGAGGGGCGTAATTTCAAGTCTTGCCCTCCCAGGTAAGAAAAGGTTGTTCTGGTTCTGGAGGGGTATTTGTCATAAGGCTCTGGCTTTCCCTCTTTCCTGGAACCGGTGGTTCCAAATTTTGGATGGGCGACTGCTTCTAGCCCTTAGGGTTGCTGACGGTGGTCGTTACCCCCCCCCCAAAAGAGCTCACTATTTAAACATCCGCATTACACGGGTACCAGTCAGTGATAGCATAAAATGGCCTTTTCAGATTTATATACGAAAATACATAAAAAAATGAAGTAAAAATTAAGTTGTGGCACCCCCCCTATTTTTTCTTGAATTAAAAAAACAACAACTTATAATAGCAAAATGCCACAAGTATTTTTTTTTTTACCCTTGACTGTTACAAAAAAGAACAGGCCCAGGTCTGTTTCTACGCCCCTCCAAGAATAGATTTTTGTTAATGAATGAAATAAGAGATTACACCATTGTACAATTTTTGAAGTTGTGAATCCGTTTATTGGTGTAAATATCACATGTGAATGGTAAGTCAGATAATATCCGATAACTTGAAAATTTCGTCGTCCTGGAGCTGGAAATTTTTTTAAAGGAATGGAACCCGCATCTCCCGGCCAGCGTCCGAGTATGCTAACCACTACACCACCCAGAACGACCAAGTTTCCGATTAATTTGAATATAACCATCATAGGATTCGCTAGTTGAAGCAACCTGCATTCATATATAGCGAATCTGGAGGATTAGAAATTAATTCTCGTGATTGCCCGCAGTCGCAGATTATTATCAATGAATGAAATACGGGATTACACCAACTGTACAATACAATTTTTGAAGTTGTGAATCCTTTTATTGGTGTGAATATGACATGAATGTCAAGTCAGATAATATCCGAAAACTTATAATTTGTGATTGTTATATTCAAATTAATGGGGAACTTGGGACTTGGCCGTTATGGGTGGTGTATTGGTTAGCATACCCGGGCGCTACCCGGGAGATGCGGGTTCGATTCCCGCTCCAGGACGACTAAATTTTCAAGTTTTCGGATATTATCTGACTTACGATTAATGTCATATTTGCACCAATAAACGGATTCATAACTTCAAAATTTGTATTGTACATTTTAGTTTATTATATTATGAAGGATGTGGAAGTATGTGAAAACTACTGACATCTCATCCTCATTGGTGTAAAAATTATATTAATTGAACTGATATTTCTTTCATTCTCTTGTTAATGTACAGTACATGTACAAGAACTATGGCTGTGAAAAGGGGCTTCAAGTCCTCTGGAGTAGCTGCTTTCCCGTTATGCAGTTTTTATGAACTCTAAAACCGCGAACGAAAATGATTTCTAAAGCTTATTTAATGAAAACAACAACAACCAAAAAAAAAAAAAACTTACCAGAACTTGCTTTTCGTTTTAGTCGTTTCTGGTAGACTTTTGCTGATCCGGCCCTTAATAATCCTTCCTCTCAGTTATCTGGCAGTGACGTGAAAGAGGCGGGGTGATGAAATGCAAGATTTCATCTGTGTTACAATTGTACGTTTCTTTTACTGTGTATAGTACATGCACATACTTATTATACTAAAGTACTGCATGATATGAAAATATCATTTCATTGTTGTAAACGAGACAAATGATACGTATTGATCTTTTATCATTTCCTTTATCCTGTCACTTATTTATGTTTTTTAAATACATATGTTGCCACCCCACTGGCGCAGTGATCTTAAGCGCTGGCTTATGACCATTCGTCCGAGAAGGGTTCGAATCCCGGTCAAGCATGGATGTTGCGTTTGTCTTACGGCACTGACTCTCTCCCTTCCCTGGAACCAGTGACCCTAAATTAGGGATGGGCGACTGTTTATAGCCCACTGAGTTGCTCACGGTAGTCGTTAAACCTTTAAGGAAAAAAAAAAAAAAAAACTTTTTTTATGCACTCTCAGTAATCCGGCACTCTCACTAGTTTGGCATCCCTCTGTGCAAGGAATGGCCGGATTAGCAAGAATCTAATGTATCCACAAAAATATTTTGCAAACGTGTTTATATTGAGGCTACAGGGAGTCTTAGCTGTAGCCCCACCCCTCCCCGAAATGCGGAGGCTGCGAGGCTTTATCAATACACCCCTGACTGTACCACCTGGGCAGCAAATATAACATTTCTTTTATGTTTATTGAATATTAATTGCTTTTAGCTTATTTTCTGTTGTATTCTCTGCGCTGAAACTCGTGAAGATTCCTGACCTATATAAGATAACGGAAATAGATCTTGGAAATATTAGGATTTTTTTTTCCAGTGGAAATTTATGTTAGCAACCAAGAGGCCCAGTTTGTATGCCTTGCTGGTTGTCTTTGTCACAAATGAATATCTATAAGTGTTTCTCTAAAATAAAAATGAAAATACGGCATTTAGCCGTAAAGACTGTTACAACGTGAATACCGATCGAGAAAAAGTTAGACAAACCTAGAATTCGGTGAGCTGTGGATTACGCTGAGGAGATCAGCGTAAAAATCTTAAGTGAAGACTAATAAATGCTTCATGTGCGCAACATAAAGCTCAGAGTAGTAGAATGTAGACGTACGCGGATTGTTTCCAAATTATTAGCAGATTTTGTAGATAGTTTTTGCTTGTAGATTAACAAAGAATGGAAATATTATCTACCGGAATTAAAATGCTTACTCAAGGCTTTACTTAGCTTAATGTAATTAAGCGGGGAAAAGCTCCAGGAGAAGATGGAATTACTGTAGACATCATACAAGAAGCAAGTGGAGAAATCGGAACAGTACTCGCCCAAATTTTCACTCGATGTCTTAATGAAGGAGAGATTCCTGAGGATTGGAACAACGCTACAATGATCCTGCTACATAAAAAAGATGATATTGAGGATCTCGGGAACTACAGACCTTACCAGCGGTTTATAAAATCTTCACTAAAGTTCTTTCACACCGCTTGAAGGTAACACTGGACATGGCTCAACCGAGAGAACAAGCTGGATTCAGGAGTGGCTACAGCACAATAGATCATATCCACGTACTGAGAGAACTAATTGAAAGAGCGAGGGAATATGAACTTCCATTGTGCATGGCTTTTATCGATTATGAAAAAGCCTTTGATTCGGTGAAACCATCAGCAGTTACAATGGCTCTGAAATCCTGTGGTATTAAAGATGCATGCATTAATATTATTAATAACATCTATGAAAATGCAAGTGCAAAAATTCGGCTGTTTGAGAATACAGCACACATAAAAATTGGAAAGGGAGTGAGACAAGGTGACACCATATCTCCGAAGCTCTTTAATGCCTCATTGGAGGGTGTCTTTCAATCACTGAACTGGGAAAACAAAGGAGATAAAGATTAATGGAGATTATCTAACCCACCTTCGTTTTGCTGATGACGTAGTCATTTTTGCAACTACCCCATCAGAGCTGCAGAGTATGATTCAGGAACTTGCTGACAAGAGTAAAGAAGTGGGATTAAATATGAACTTTCAGAAGACAAAAGTAATGTTCAATGCTTTTTCAAGAAATGAAGATTTATCGATTGATGGAGAAAAGCTGGAGATAACAGACACGTACGTTTATCTTGGACAGCAGATATCAAGTGAGGGTCACATTGATGAAGAAATTAATCGGCGTACAAAACTTGCGTGGAGAGCTTTTGGAAGAAACAGCATAATTTTCAAGAGCAATATGCCATTGTGTTTTAAAAGAAAAAGTGTTTGATCAATGCATCCTTCCAGTGCTTACGTATGGTGCAGAGACGTGGACATTAACTAAAAGAGACATACAAAGGCTGCAGACAACTCAAAGCAGCATGGAGAGGTGCATGCTTGGTGTAACCAGGAGAGATAAGAAGAGGAACTCGTGGATCCGAAAAATGACAAGAGTGGAAGACATCATGATCAGAGTAAAATCCCTGAAATGGCAATGGGCTGGACATACTGCCAGAAGGACAGACCATCGGTGGACTGCCGAAATTTTGGATTGGATTCCAAGGGACAAGAAAAGACCCAGAAGAAGACCACATGGGAGATGGGTAGATGAAATTCGAAAGTATGCAGGAGTGACATGGAAGAGACTGGCACAAGACAGACCGTTGTGTAGGAAACTTGGGGAGACCTTCGTCCAGCAGTGGATTGGTAATGGTTGACGATGATGATGACTTAGTTCTTTTTTAACTTGAAGAACTTTCACTTATTTTTCACATTTTCTGATTTCTTTTGTTTTTTACAGACGTTTCTGGCCTCTAGATTTTATCAGGGCCTGTTCTTAATGTGTAGGAATTGTATCAAAACTTTCGTTTCACAGAATTGAAATTTGCCAGGTTCCCCTTGCAGTTGCCAGTTATTAAATTAAAATCCTTTCCTTAGGTATTTTGCAAGTGTACTGTTTTTGAATTAAGTTGTTGAAAATGCTATTTATAATTTTTGAAGGTTCATTAATGGAACTGCTTTTCTGGATTTCAAAACTTTCTTTAATTAGTCTCGTGCTTTTGAGATTCATAGTCCAATATTTTGCAATAATGGTCAATTTCAGACGTATTGCTGCACATTCAATTGTAATGTATTTATTTTGTCCTGATCGGAACTGTAATGTTCTAATAATTATTATTTTATTAATTTTTCTTTAAATTATCTTATTCTATTGTTATCGTGCTTCGCGGGTTTGCAGCAAGTTTTCTGCTTCTTTGGATACGCAGCTACATTTTGTTTTTATATAAATCTGGTAATGCCTGAAGTTGCATACAGCTGGCGAGATTTGTGATAATTTATGAATCATGACCGATAATCCAGTTTTGTCGTGGGTTATCAAAAGCAGAAACCCATATGGAATAAGAGGCCACATTTTAAAACTAAAACGGGGGAAGGGAGGTTGCGTTTTTTGTCATTATGCTTCCTGTATGTACACTGAAGAGCAATTGAATTAGAGATACCTGTCTAGTAACGTGTAGCACCACCTTTCGCCCTGATGACGGCGGCGATTCGTCACGGCATGGACTCGACAAGACACCGGAAGCGTTGGGAAGCCATACGGATCCACGACCCCTGAACAAGCTCCCACAGTTCACGAAGATTTGATGGAGGGGGTCAGAGCCTCGAACATCTATCCCTCTCGATGGCATCCCAGATGTGCTCGATGAGATTGAGGTCAGGTGACCTAGCTAGCCAAGGAAGCGAGGTCACGTCGGTGGAGTGTTCATCCAACCATTCGGATACAATTCGGGAGCGATGGCACGGTGCATTGTCTTGTTGCAGGATGAGGTCCCCAGTGGGATATTGAAGACGCACAAACGGGAGCAAATGGTCGTCCAGGATATCATGGTAACGTTGACCTGTGAGGGACGATGTCACACGTACCAGGGGTCCCATTTCAGTCCACGTAAACAGTCCCCAGACGAGAATACCACCCACACCAGCTCGAAGAGTACCCTGCTGGCAAGAAGGATCCATCGCTTCATGTGGTTTGCGCCGTACTCGTATCCTGCCATCCGCATGTACCAACGTGATTCTTGAGTCATCAGTCCAGACAACATTTTCCGACATGTCTAGGGTCCGACTCTTTCTGATTCCCGTCCCATCACTCCTTATATTGTCGGATCGCTGCATACGTCATGTCATTTCCGTTTACACCGCCACATTTTCATAACGCCAGCTGTCTCTAATTCAATTGCTCTTCAGTCTAGTACGTGGTCAACATAGCGAAATGATGTAATGTGCGCAAAAATTGTTTTTCTTAATAGATCAGTATAAAGACTACTTTTAATTCACCGATATCTCTTCAGGAAAAACTTTTTGTGGAGTTCCACATAACATGCTCATCACACGTTTTTTTAATGTAGGACATAGGTTTCATTGTCTCTCAGTATATATATATATATATATATACAATATATACACTGACGGAAAAAAAAATCCCAACACCAAGAAGGGGTTGTGTTAGATAAACGACAGTTGGTAGGCGGTGAGAGTACATCTGTAAGATGACGTCTATGCAAATTTCGCGCTCGGCGCATACGTGTGGCGCTGACAGCGCCCCTCGGAACATGCAAAGCAGGTTTGCTGTAAATACGCGCTGTAACGTTCGTGAGCGTTAGTTATCGTTGCGATTCGACGTAGGGTGTTGATGTTAGTCAAGAATGCCTTTAACAAGACGAAGTAGCCATTATCAACAGCTCACGGAGTTTGAACGAGGTCGTGTAATAGGGCTACGAGTAGGTGCATTTTCTTTCCGCAATGTTGCATAACGACTTGGCAGGAATGTAGCCACTGTGCATGGTTGTTGGCAGCGGTGGTCAAGGGAAGGTACTGCCTCAAGAAGACCGAGTTCCGGCCGGCCACGTGGCACTACTGAGAGGGAAGACCGCCGTGTACGGCGTATGGCCGTGGCGCATCGTACCGCGTCTGCGGCAGCAATTCTAGCTGCAGTTGCCACCACAGTGACACAACGAACTGTTACAAATCGGTTACTTGAAGAACAGCTCCGAGCCAGATGCCCTGTAGCGTGCATTCAACTTACTCCAAAAAAAAACTGCCGTTTGCGACGTCAGTGGTGTCAAGCTAGAGCTCATTGAAGGACGGAGTGGAGATCTGTTGTGTTTTCTGATGAAAGCCGGTTCTGCCTGGGTGCCAGTGATGGCCGTGTGTTGATTAGAAGGAGGCCAGGTGAGCGCCTGCAACCAACCTGTCTGCGGCCGAGACACACTGGTCCTACACCTGGAGTTATGGTCTGGGGAGCAATTTCCTATGACAGCAGGAGCACTCTCGTGGTTATCCCACGCACCCTGACGGCACAGTTGTACGTCGGTCTGGTGATTCAACCTGTTGTGCTGCCATTCATGAACAGCATTCCAGGGGTGTTTTCCAACAGGATAACGCTCGCCCGCATACCGCTGTTGTAACCCAACATGCTCTACAGAGTGTCGACATGTTGCCGTGGCCTGCTAGATCACCAGATATTTCACCAATCGAACACGTATGGGACATCATTGGACGACAACTTCAGCGTCACCTCCAACCAGCATTAACCGTCCCTGTATTGACCGACTAAGTGCAACAGGCATGGTACTCCATCCCACAAACTGACATCCAGCACCTGTACGACATAATGCATGAACGTTTGCGTGCTTGCATTCAACATTCTGGTGGTTACACCGGTTATTAATGTACCAGTATTTCACATTTAAAATGGCTCTTCTCGCGCTTACATTAAGCTGTGATCTTGAAACCTTAATCGATTAAATATGTTACCTATACAAATGTATTGCCGCCATTTCATTCCTCTTCAACTATTTTTTCGTGGTGTTGGGATTTTTTTCCCGTCAGTGTATACTTCCACAACGTCTATGAGTTTCTTCCACAACGTATCTGCCTTGCTTTCGAATTTTATCTGCATATCTCTCACTGGGTCTTTTCCTGACCTTTTGGTATTCAGTCTAAAATTTCGGTGGTCCGTTTTCTGGCAATATGTCCAGCTCATTGCTGTTTCAGGGCTTTTACTGTGATCATGAGGTCTTCCACCCTTGTCATATCCCGAATCCCCGTATTTATCTTCTTAATTTTACTGGTTAACATCAAGAATGCACCTCTCTGTGCTTCATTAGTCTGCAGCCTCTGTATTCCTTTTTTAGTTAAGGAATGTCAGCCTCTGTACTAATATATCCTTTTTTAATTAAAGTCCATGTTTCAGCTTCATTAGTAAGAACTGGATGGATGCATTGATTAAACACTATTTCCTTTAAGACATAATCGTAAATTGCTCTTGGAAATTTTACAGTTCCTTCCGAATGCTCTCCAACCAAGTTTTATACGCAGATTAATTTCTTCTTCGATGCGGCTGTCGCTTGATGTCTGCTATCCAAGGGAAATGTAGGTATCTGTTACTTCTAGATTCCCCCATAAATCCCCAAATATTTAGTTTTGCACATCAGTTGTGTTTTCCGAAACTACATTTTGCTCGACAAAACAAAATCAACGTCGTATACAATTTTAATCAGATTTTAAGCAGTGATTGTTGCGCCCTCATTTGAGCTGCGCCAGGGGCATTCTGCCCAGTAGCGCACCCAGAAATTTTCCCAAGGGGGAGGGGGGGGCTTGGCGCACAGAATTTTCCCAAGGTGGGGTGACCCCTTTCCCTAGATTTACCGGGAAAAACAGTGAAGTGCCATAACAGTTAAGGATGAGGTTGACTTTTGTACATATATTCTTATCCAGTTACTAGTAATGATACAGTACAAGAAATTTAAATGGTTGGAAGCAGTAGATGAAATTCTTTTTCTGGTTAGATTTTTCTAAATTTATTTAACAGAACTACTCCCTTTTAATTATATTGTATGTTATAATTATACGGTACATGGTTAAGAAGTATATGTGAATCACGTATCGTGATTTTTTGCTTCAAACTTCGACGTAATAATTTTTCGCTCTGTCAGCCCAAGGGGAGGTGTTCGGGCCCCATTGCCTCCCCCTCCGCGTGGGTTGGCCACTGATCCTGCCCCGCCCTAGTTACGCCTCTGCCAACATTCTTGAAGTATTAAAATAATGCTGTCTTGCTTAATGACATTAAACGTGATTGAGGGCCGCGATATTCCAATAAATTCAACTATGCAATTCAGTCATCATTTTTTTATTTCTCTTTTTATATTACAGCATTTCAATGAAGTTCTAGAATTTTATATATTTCATTTATTATATTACGGCATTTCAATGAGGTTCTAGATCTCAGAAATGTTCTAGTTTGTTTTTCTCTTTATATATTACGGCATTTCAATGAAGTTCTAGATCTCAGAAATATGTTTTGCGCGCTCTTTAGATCGCTTTAATGCCTTTTTTTTTTTTTTTTTTTTTTAATTTTCGGGTAACTTAACGACTCTGAGCATAGAAAGCTATAGTGGATCCGCCCACGCTGTGCTGGTTCCAGGAACGGGCGGAACTATTCTTAGAATGACATCCGTTTGTCATATCGACATTTACACATTCCGTTCTGGAACAGTTCTTCCAGTGTATAGTATACTGCATGTGTTATGAGAATTTGCCATTTCCGCTTTTGGAAATTGGTTTGAAACGCCTCTTTTCAATATTTTAAACGGTGAACAACTGACTGTCCGTTGCTTTTCGTTTTAAACATTCAATATGGCCTCCCATTGTTTCTTTTTTTCACATATTCATTTTGTCATGAGAGTTTCGGTGTGACCAAAAACTGAGACTTACAGAACTCATAGAGATGCAGTACATTCCTTCGCCTGACAGAACGATTAAGTGTACATAATTAGAACGGTTAAGTGTACATAATCGTACGTAGATGATTTCCTTTTATGCAAATGTTAATTATAAAAATAAAAAATACTATATGCTGAATGGTCCGAATTTGCAATGCTTGACATAATTGACAGCTTGCTGTCGAACCATCAATAATGCTGCCAGCTTTTATGGGTTACCCGTAAAATTTACAAAAATTCTACTTGTTTTACGATGACATATTTTACAGATTTTCGTTTTTTTTTCTTTTTTTTTCTTCAGTTAGTGCAATTTTGAGAGTAGAATAAATGTCTCCAAGGACCACCGCATCTACATATTTTGATTTTCCTGATCACGTTTTTACCTACTTTTGTGTCCCAAAATCTCCGCTCGCGGGTTTGTTGCTCCGTAGAAATATGCTGTAGGATCAGGACTGGAGATGACTGCTAAAAAAAGAGAGAATATATCAGCCGCACAGACTTAAAATCGCGTTTTTTAAAGGTATTCTAACGTGTTGGCACAAAAATTTAAGGTCAAAACGTCAGTTAAGTTAAAGTTAAAACTTACTGCAATATCGCAATAATTTCGCAGTTGAAAATGATTATTTTCTTTATGTGCGTAATAGCCTACTGATAACGTACTGATGAGATAATTATGTGACGATTGCATTTTAATCGCTGTAAGCATGAAATACACTGCTGGCCACCCAAAATGCAACACCAAGAAGGACACGAGATAGTAAAGCCAGATTTACTGGACACCTAACAACAGATACAAAGATGAAACGATTGAGCTTACAGGCCCGTTCGACTTGCGGAACACGCAGACATCAATAAATAGTTCGTGTAGCCCCCATCGCTGGCAATAACGGCCGCGGCATCGAACGAAAGAGGCTTTGGATGTGGGCTTGGGGTATGCCAGTACAGGCTGCTTCTACACGTTGCCACAGTTCATCAGGCGTAGCCGCGGGTGGTGCTTGGCGGGCCACTCTGTTGCCGATCAGTGACCAGACTTGTTCGATGGGCGACATATCGGGAGAACAGGCGGGCCACGGCAGCAGTGACACCTGGTCGGGCCGTGAAGAATTGTTGCACGATGCGTGTCACGTGCGGCCGCGCATTATCCTGTCGAAACGTGGCCGCTTGCAGGTCCTGGAGGTAAGGGAGGACTACAGGCTCCAAAACGTCGGAGATGTAGCTGTGGCTGTTGAGTGTACCGGCGGTGTGTACCAGAGGGGTGCGGGTGTCATATCCAATTGCGCCCCAAACCATAACGCCAGGCGACGGACCGGTATGGCGATGCATAATGCACGCGTCATACAGTCTCTCGCCGCGGTGCCGCCACACGCGGATCCGACCATCGTGGTGTTGCAGGCAGAAGCGGGATTTGTCGGAGAAGACTAATGTCGTGCCATTCCGTAGTCCAGGTGCGGCATTCAACGGCTCACTGCCTCCGCACTCGCCGGTGGTGTAACGTCAATGGTAATCGGAGCAATGGGTGCCGTGTGACAAGTCCCCGCTCCTGCAGACGACGTCAAACGGTACGTGCTGACACAGGTTGTTGGCAACACACCCTAATTCCTGCGCTAACGTTCGTGATGTGGCGGTCCAAGCCGTCAATGCCCGCCGCACAATATGCCGGTCCTGTCGTTCGGCGATGTGCCGCGGCTGCGGCAATCTACCGAACGAGAGGACCGGCATATTGTGCGGCGTCCGTCCGTCCCTCCTGCACCCACCGAATTCATGCTGGCCTCACTGTGGCTGGATGTCGTCCTACACTGGCGCCGATGTCTCGGTACGATAAACCGTTGTCGCGATAAGCCACTATTCGTCCTCTGTCGAACTCCGAAACGTGCTGGAATGACTGCCGTATTTTGCGACGAGGCATCAGGAAGCTTCCCACGAACAAGGTCCGGCAGCACAACACACTTCCACTACTTACACCCCGCCTTCTGTGCACCCTTCTTATAGTGTTTCTCGGTGGCGTGCCGGGCGCACATGATTTGCATACGCCCTGTAATGCTAATCGTTTGCATGTCCTCTCGCGGGCGACGCATGCTGCGAATTTCAGGCCAATCGGATGCTTCCTTCTTGGTGTTGCATTTTGGGTGGCCAGCACTGTAGTTGACATCTTTCTTATAGCATATGAAATCGTTTAAAATCGGCAAATCATTTACATAATCTTTTAATCGATATGTTTGATACATTTAATCAAATAAACAAATACATCGCTCTTTCCACGTTCCAGAAACACATAGCAACCGAAAAATTGTTATTTGGGCCCCGCCGCGGAATTGAACACACGGATCTCTCGATATCTAGCCGAGCGCGTTAGCCGTACACCACGGTGGCCAACGATCCACGGTGCTGTCTGTGTTTTTAAGTCAGCTTCTGACATCATAAATCCGTAAGATGGGCTCAGCTACTGTGACGTCTCCATCTTGTGGGCATTAACGGCACTGGCTATATATGTGATGTATAGGGCTAACGCGCTCGGCTAGATATCGAGAGATCCGTGGATTCAATTCCCCGGCGGTGACAGAATAACAATTTTTCGGTTGCTATGTGTTTCTGGAACGTGGAAAGAGCGATGCATTTGTTTATTTACTCTATTTGGAGGATTTTCACATTTAATCAACACATTTGATACATCAGTAAATCGACATATATATCGAATAAACGTTCTCTGAAATTTTTTTACGGATTTCAATTCTTGAAAGCTGGCAAAGTGATATACCATCGTGGAGGTCTAGAAGGAAGAAGACCATGGTGCATGAAATACGGAGTTGTCAGCCCTGGTCCTCAGGGATAGCGTAGCATTTCATATTTTGTCTCTGGGTTTGACGACACCTGTAAGGATCAAAGTATTAAGGATTCTCCCATCGTAATTTCTACTTTGGAGCCACTGGTTTCGGGTAGGGTGCAGACATAGCGCCATGGAACAGGCGCACTACTCGTTCTTTATCCGTGACTCGAGTATTTAGCGATCGGAAGTCCACACGTCGGACCAGTTGGGCCGCGGATGGTCTAGTGGTCAACCTTCGTGACTGCCACTGAGAGACCTCAGCTTCGATCGCAGGCAGGTACGAATGCTCGAACCACGAAATATTCGCCGTGCGTCGGATGGGCTCGTTAAGCCGCCGGACCTCGGGTACTGGCCTCCCGGTAATAAATTATGGCGTCTTCCTCCCCCCTCTCTACCTCGCTTCCGTGTCACTTTCGTATCGGAAATTCTAGTCCTAATCTCCTAGCTTCCTATTTCTAAGGGTTGTTTAAAACCTGGGGTCAGACACTCCTTTCCTAAAATCCTCTACATATGATCTGATGATTTGATCGTCGGACTAGTTGGCCACAGGGGCTGCCTTAGCATTACTATGAAAGATGTCGATTTTCAAAATGTCCATATATTAGTTTTGAATAGTTAACGTGTATATTCCCCGGAAATGTTTACTTTTCCACCTATTATTATTTCTTTCGAACACCATGAAACATAAGTAGTCTCCCGTCCCCGATTTGGGGGCATTAGTTACAGGGAGGGGAAAGAGCCAGTGCCATAAGACAGACGCACCACCCATGTCTCACTGGGACTCGCAGCTAGATCCGACTAAGATAAAAAGTGTGAAACCAGTGACTGTGCCACCGGAGTGGCTCGATATATATAATTTGTTATGTCGTTTAAGCTAGAATTTGCCCTACGCAGGTATTCAACAGGCGATAAATCTGAAAGAGAATCGATGTAGTGGTGCAGTATAGAACGGTTGTTACTGCCGGCGGTAAAACGGTTCAGATAGCGCTAAGTCACATCGATAAAGTGATGGCGTGACTTGCGGGTGATGAGGGATGCGTAATTTTACGAGGAATAAAATTACGCACCCTAAGAGGGAGAGAGAAAGGCGAAGAAAACTAGTTGTTCGGTTCGACGTTGCCGATTTTCTGGGATGCAAGTACAAGAAAGAGGACTATTATATACTGTATAAGATTGACGTGAAATGTTAGGTGGATGTGTGGCGTGTAACAGTTTGAGTACTTCCATCCCAGCTGGAAGTATTATTTCATTTCATGTATTTCTTACGTATGGTGCAGAGACGTGGACCTTAACTAAAAGAGACATACAAAGGCTGCAGACAACTCAAAGTAGCATGGAGAGGTGCATGCTTGGTATAACCAGGAGAGATAAGAAGAGGAACTCGTGGATCCGAAAAATGACGAGAGTGGAAGACATCATGATCAGAGTTAAATCCCTGAAATGGCAATGGGCTGGACATACTGCCAGAAGGACAGACCATAGATGGACAGCCGAAATTTTAGATTGCATTCCAAGGGACAGGAAAAGACCCAGAAAAAGACCACATGGGAGATGGGTGGATGAAATTCGTAAATATGCGGGAGTGACATGGAGGAGACTGGCACAAGACAGACCGTTGTGGAGGAAACTTGGGGAGACCTTCGTCCAGCAGTGGATTGATAATGGTTGACAATGATGATGATTTCGGTTGTTACAATATGCAGTAGACATTCAATTGTAAAGCAAATTATTACAGCAACAACCAGGAAATAAGAGGGAACGAGGCCTCCACGAGGCCTGACTAGCCATCTCATCCTGACGACTTGAACACATAAGAAATATCCAAGAACAAAGCAAGCGAGACAACCCGTTTAAGAAGTGATAATGATAAGGGCATCACGAAAATGATTTCAGGATGGCAAGTGTTGTTTAAGTTTTCTTTTAAACAAGTTATACGTATTTCCTGTAAGCACTAAAATTAAAAAAAGAAAAGTTTACGTTTCGCGTTGAGTGAGCAAAACGTGATGAAAGTGGTGACCTTGACCTTAGATAATATGCAGGATGCCATGACATGCGTACTGAATAAGACATATACGAAAACAAGTTAGCCGCCAGGTGGCGCAGTGGTCTTAGCGCTGGTTTTTTTTATGACCGTTCGTCCAAGTGAGTCCGTGTTCGAATCCCGGTGAGGCATGGATGTTGTGTTTGTCTTACCTCACTGGCTCTTTGCGTTCCTTGGAACCAGTTGCCCTAAATTAGGGGCGGGCGACTTAATTGAGTTACTCACGGTGGTCGTTAAACCCTCAACAACAAAAGATAAGTGATGACTTTAGCGTGCGCGTTAGTAGAACCATACGTGATAAGGGGCGTCCATGTTGTGCGCTTCAAGCTGCTGGGAAACCGTGAGTCCAGTCATTCATGTGCAGAAAACTATGACATCTACCACCTACCTAAACATCATTGAAGACCAGGTACATCCTTTAATTTCAACGGTATTGTCCTCTAGTGGCGCCTTCTTTCAGTAGGATAATGAGCCATGCCATACTGCTGGAATTGTTCGCGGAACATGAGGAGGACTTCTAGGTGTTACTCTGGCCTCCAAATTCCCCAGACATTAATCCGATCGAGGATTTATGGTTTGCGTTGGAACAGCAAATCCGATCTGCCGCGGCTGAACCACTAACTTATAAGAGTTAAAGGATCTGCTGGTAACGTGTTGGTACCAGATACCACAAGACACCTTTAGAGATCTTGTAGAGTCTATGCCTCTGCTGGTAACGTGTTGGTACCAGATACCACAAGACACCTTTAGAGATCTTGTAGAGTCTATGCCTCTGCTGGTAACGTGTTGGTACCAGATACCACAAGACACCTTTAGAGATCTTGTAGAGTCTATGCCTCTGCTGGTAACGTGTTGGTACCAGATACCACAAGATACATTTAGAAATCTCGTAGTGTCTATACCTCGCCTGGTAAGAGCTAGTTTTGGCGGCACGTGGGGGACCAACAGCATATTAGGCAGGTGGTCGTATAAAGTTTGGCTCTTCGGTGCATATTAGAGTCGAAAATTTAAGGTGGACGTCTAGTGATTCTGCTTCCTATATTTCCAATGGGCAAACTTCTATACACATTTTCTTCATAATTAATGCGTTCCCAAGGATGAAAATTTGAACATCGATTAAAATAACTTCATATTATAACTTGGAATACTTAATATTTTCTAAAACATAACCATAATTACGCAATCCAACATTTGTTTGTCTGACGTCATCAATGTACAGGTGGCGCCATCTTTTTTTCTGGTCTCAACACCACCGAAGGAAAAGTTATTGATTTTTAATATAATTATATTTTAGAAAATATTAAATATTCCATGTTATAATATGAAGTTATTTTAATCGATGTTCAAATTTTCATCCTTGGGAACGTATCATTGTGAAAAAAGGTGTACAGAAGTTTGCCCATTGGAAGTATAGGAAGCAAAATTACTAGACGTCCACCTCAACAGCTTGTAAAATACACATTCACAGACGGAGTCAATACTAGGTGAATCAGGATCAACATTTCAAGTTGCATGGTCCCTGTATTTATACCAAATTACCACCAATGATAGCCCAGGGAATGGAAACGCATGGGAGTTCAGCCGTAATGTTCAGTATGAAAAACGAGAAACACTCAAAATTTACTTTAGTAAAAAGCCCACATAAACGGAAGGTTAAACATTGAGTATACCTCACAGTTTAGATTCCGTAATATATATCTTTTTGAATGTGTAAAGTAATCATTGCATTTGTGTGTTTAATGGAACTTATCGTTAACTTAACGTCTCTGCAACACACTACAAACTCAGCCTTTTAGCTTTTTCCTTTAGCTTTACTGTAAAACACTACTCAGAATATTCACGTTAGGTGAATATTCTGAATAGTGTTTTACAGTAAAGCTCACAGTAAAATACTCAAAAATTATTGAATCAGTTTTTCTCTGAACTCGACTTGAGTTGAACCCGGATAACTTCAGTCGTAACAGCGGAAATTCTTTAGTAGTATATACAAATTAAGATAAAATGGCTAATAATCAGAAATGAATCAAATAACTTAGTTTCAAATCGTTAGTTCACTAAGCTTATTATAGCATGTAAGCACTTCAAATAATCACCATCAATAAGTGAAGTAACTCAAGCATCGAATTGCACTCATTTTATATAAGTTTTTCGGATCGCATAGACAGTGGCCACGCTAGCTCTTTTAAAGTTTTCGCCAGTTTATTCACTAAGTTAAATTTTTTATCGCCAAAGTGTTAAAACAGTACAAAAAAGGTAATCGCCAAAGCTCTTTTTCCATCGCCAAAACGATTTTTTTTTCGCAAATTCCGAAGATGGCGATCGGCATAGCGCGACCCCTGCGTAGATATAGCTCGCTCTTTCCAAAAATCAATGTATCACACAGGAGATCGCCTAAGCATAGTTAAATCAAGTTAGCGTCCTTAGATTAACTAAAACATCAAAGCGTACTCGGAACATTGAGCCCACAAGCTCTCATCACTCGAGTCTATCTGCGTAGATTGCACTTTAACCTGCTGTCAGGTGTTACCAGCTTCAAATTCATCGAAGAATCTGCGGCGTTAAGCCAAAAAGAAATATTTAGCGAGAAGAAACCGAATTTACGTAACACAAGAACTGAAAAGGAAGGTCACAAATTAGAGGATACGTCACACACCTTTCTTTTGAGTTGCTGTTTCCGTATGTAAATTTGGTTTCTTCTTGTCAAACGTTTTCTGACTTAAAGCCACATTACTTTCCCGACAAGCTTTCTAAGTTTGGTATCGTCTTTAGCAGGGGCGGCTCGTGGTTGAAAAAATAGGTGAAGAGCTACAAGAGCAATATGAAAAGATATCTACTGTCTGCAATGAAAATCACTGTATGAGGACTGACCTGTTTTTGTATATTAGATCAATTCTTCTTTCTTTTAAAGCTGCAAATTTGTCGATTATGTCGGCATAGAATGATTGTTTCTTTGTGAGCATCAATAAAATATCTTTTTGAATAGAAATATTTGCCAAAGAAGCAAGTCTGTCTTGAGAAAAGTGTTTCTTCAGTAAGTTTGTATTCTTTTAAGGCAAGAAAAACTTCTTTCCATTGACACACTTGTAGACGGAATGGTAAAAATGAGGGCAACCAATTTATAAGCTCCTGTAAAAATGTCTTTATCTTCATGAAGCACTCGAAGAAGTTCTTGAGTCGATATATTTTATTAATTTTTTGTTGGCATATACAAGACTCGGTTCATTTTTAAGGCGCTGGAGTTTAGTAAATATTTTTCCGTAAAAATGTTGTAAATTTTCAAAAGCGTGAGAGGGAAAGCTTGAATAAAATTGTTCGAATTTGGTTGTGTCAGCAACACAAACAAATTGAAGTCTTTCACAGTCGTGAAATCTTATATCGATTTCCATAAGAATGTGGTCTAAAATTTCAAAATACATTTGTTTATAATTTTGAAAAATTGTTTCTTATGTAAGAGCAGCATAGTCCCGTTTAGATCTGATTATTTCTGTGAATTTGCTAGCTTTTCCAAACAGTGTTTCAAATACTTCATCGTTCCTTTTATGACTCAAAATTTCACGAGTTTTTTAAATTTGAGTTACACAGTAGTTTATGTCTAGTGATTTTTTCTGCAAAATTTCGAATAATAGGTCGGTGGGGCCAAAAATTTCATTAAATGCTATTGCCAAAAATGTAAATTCAAAAGTGTTCATATCGTTTAAAAACCCCTTGGCAAGTTGAATTGATTTTTTGTCTGATTGCTCACTATTTGTCAGAAATTCGAATACTTCCTTCAATTTATCCCAATCTTCAACATTTACACTTACTAACCTCGAAGAGGAGGACCATAGAGTTTCTGCTATGGTTGGTATGTGTCTTGCGGTTGTAGATGTGATTGTATAAGATCGCTTCACTGAGTGGTGAAAAAACGAAGGAATTCCAGTGAGGCTTGAATATACGACACTTTGAAATTTTAGAAAAACTCTGCTGTAATACAAGGTTCAAACGATGTGCTAAACAATGAACAAAAACAGCTTGAGAAGCTTCACCCTTTATTATTTTCTGGAGCCCATTCAAGTGTCCAGACATTACACTTGCCCCATCGTAACATTGTCCCATTAATTTGTGTTGATAATTAAATTGTTCCAAAATTTTGTCTAGCATTTTGTATAAAGCTTCTGACGTTCGATCTCCACTCACGTCGTGGAAACCCAAAAATTGCTCAGCCAATGCACCTTCCGAATCAACAAATCATATTACTAAAGAGCCCTGAGAAGTCTGATTTATGTCTGTGGTGTCATCTACTTGAATAGAAAAGCATTGAACTTTATTTATTTAATTTTTAACGTGATCGTTTATATATTCAGAAATACATTCAATTAATTCATTTTGAATAGTTTTTGAGTCACCTGTGAAGACATTTTTTTATCTTTTCGTATTGATTTTGAATTTCTAAAGGACTTCTTGATATCAACAGCGAAAATAATTCCTTGAAATGTCCACGATTTATCGAGTCCGTGCTTTCGTCATGGCCACGGAATGCTAGTTCTTGTTTGCTCAAATATAATACTGCATCACTCACTGTCTGCAGGAAAAATCTATTTAAACGAATGTTTTCGTTGAAATGCATTTTTAAAAGCCTAGCATTCTCCCTCAGCCTCAGGGCATCGGCAATGATGTTCAGATTTTTTCAAAATTCCTTAGCATTAACTCGCATTTCAGGTGTTCGCTAGAATCGCCATGATTATGAAGTGAGCGTGTTATATTTAATAAATCTGAGAATCCGTCTTTATTCCCCGCCGAATATTTATTACTAAAAAGTAAGCAGGGCCAACAAAATAATTTTTTGTAACACAGAAGTACTACAAAGCCATTTATATTCAATAAACCAACAATTTTTAAAATTAATATTGTAAGATTTACCGCTCTTTTTGATTGCTTTTTTGGCAACAATTGTCAGTGAATCCGTCGGTCGTTCTTGAAGTAAAATGTCTCTTTTATCTTCATCTTTCCACCGATTAAATGGAGTTTGTAATAAATTACATTGTTTGTAATAAATTACAAACAATGTCGTTCACAGGATACATACTTTAATTAAAACTATCACTAACTGTTCTGTACAGGAAACTACAGTAACAGCTAAACTTATTGACAAATAATCACAAAGCACGAAAAAACAAATCCCTTTCGGAAGCATGTACATACTACAATTTGAGTTTCACCGTGATCTCCTTCGAAGGTCACGATTCCATCTGCAGAGCTTCAACGCCAAAAGATAAAACACTTCACTTGCGCGCCAGACAGGGAGATTGACGTCACGGTTACCATAGCAACCAGGTCGACAGCTGCAGACTTCCAAGGGTTTTCATTTCGGCTCTTCACTTGCCCTGTTTTGCGTATGAGGACTTGTTTTCCGCATTGAGCGCACTATGTGAATTGATATCTAATCAAAATGTTGAGTATTTTGTAACACAATACAGACAAAAAAGAATATATTATACAAATTACTGAATAAAACTTTATTTTAAGTAAAATAGGTGAAGAGGGACTTCACCTGAAAAGCCGCCACTGGTCTTTAGTGGGTCAGAGGTCAATAAAACGTGATCTCTAGTTTGTAGCAAAAGGAGCAGAGCAGTGGTGAAGTGCAGAACGAGTCAACGATTTGTTAGAGGCATGAGAAACTACTCACGCACAATGAAATTTTTGAACCAAGAAGGAAGCATCGGATTGAACTGAAATTTTATAGAAGTAATGACACAGATGAATGATACACATGATGGCAAAAACAGAGCTGCAAGACAATTACAGAGGGATCTGTGGCACGCAGTCTGGCCATCTTCAATAGCGCGTCGTACCTCCTCATGCAGCGATACATGCTGCTGTGGCATGGAGGCGAACAGACGCCTGATGATGTTCTGCGGCACTCTGGCCCACACGTGCTGGACGGTGTGCTCCAAATCCCGGATAGAGCGACACGGCGGCAGCCAGCATTTCAACTGGGCCCACACATGCTCAATAGGGACATGTCCGGGAAACCGGCAGGCCATGGAAGTATCTGGACATGACGTAGACAGCCCAGGGCAACCCGGGCCGTGTGCGGGCGGGCATTATTATGCTGGTATAGCGCACCTGGAATCCCGGCCAGGAACGGGAGCATATGGGGCCGTAGGATCTCATCCACATACCGCTAGCCCGTCATTGATCCACGTACCACTGCTAGATCTGATCGGCTATCGTAAGCTATGGCTCTCCAGACCATAATGCCTGCAGTGGGGGAGGTGTTGCGCTCGATAGCAAAGTTGGGATTGTGTCGTTGACCCGGGGACCACCACACCCGGACACGATGATCATCTGTCCCCAAAACGAAGCGACACTCATCGCTAAACACCACACGTCACCAATCTGTGGCATTCCACGTCGCTCTTCCCTGGCACCAGTGCAAACGGAGCCGGCGATGTTCCGGTGTTAATGGCAGCACACGAAAGGGGCGATGGGATCGCAGATTCGCTTCCGCGAGGTGTCGGGAAATGATTAATGGGCACACAAGAGCTGCTATATCTCTTCATAAGATCTTTATTGCTCAAAGTGGTGGGTATAAAAACTCCTGTACAAATTATATACAACTGCCTGTATAGTGGACCGGGTCCCCGTGGGATCCGTGCGGGCCTCGCGCACGATCCGTCGATCCTCTACCGGTGGTCCTCCTGGTCCGTTCAGAGACGTTCCGCTGTGTAGCAGTGCCGTCACGTGTCCACTGCTCCCAACACCTTCGGACGGTATGGTCAGAACGATCCACGTGGCGGGCTATACGGCGCGCCGACCACCCTGCGGTTTTTCAGCCCGATGATCAGGCCTCTCTTTTAAAGTCTAAGTTGCGTAAACCGAAGTCTCTGGCGTCTAACCGGCGGCATTCTTGTCACTCCGTACTCTTGCTTGCGTCGGCCGGTGGTTTTCGCTTTCATGGGGCATCGACTACACGCCGGTTTATAAGGCTGCCGGTTCGTGCTTGCAGCGCTACCATTGGTTGTGTGGTCATGCGCAATTACACCAAACGTGGATCATTTGCATACCAGCAGCACTCTAACTATTTACAAAGTTTCGTGGTTGTAGCATGTTTTCTTCTAGGTGCGCAAATTTCATTCTTCGTGAGTGTATTTGATTTGAGCTATTTGATAGAGTTGTATGATGGCGGAGATAACTTCTTGATGGTGTGTAATTTTGAGATAAGAATCTGAGCGATTTGATATAATTGTATGGTTGAAATAACGATTTTTTTTACTGTGGGTTTAACGACCACCGTGATCAACTCAATGGGCTATAAACAGTCACCCGTCCCAAATTTAGGGCCACTGGTTCCAGTGAAGGGAGAGAGCCAACTGCGTAAGACAAACACAACATCCATGCCTCACCTTGATTCGAACCCATCTCGTACGTATGGTCATAAGCCATCGCTTAGACCACTGCGCCGCCGGGCCGGGAACGATTTTTTGAGCGATTTAATAGATTGTACGATTGAGATAAAGTAATGATAGCGTGTAATTTTGAGATAACGATTTGAGCGACTTGATAGAATTGTATGATTGAGATAACAATATGAGGGACTTGATTTTTATATGGCTGAGATAACGTCTTGCTAGTGTGTAATTTTGAGATAACGATTTGAGCGACTTTATAGAATTGTAGGTTGAGATAACGTCTTGATAGTGTTGAATTTCGAGATAAAACTTGGTAGATAGAGTAGTGCATTTCATGTGATTTTTTTGTCAACAAATGTATTGTGGCTGTTGTGATCTACGTACATATGCAGAAATACCATAGCAACAAACAAGTTAGTAAAATCATGCAATGCATTGATATGATACGCTTTCCAACATACCAGAAATTATTACTCAAGTTATGAGGATAATGGCTGTGGAATAAATCTCGCTCCTGTGTCCTGACCTTTGACCCCATTTCGATGATATTCGACAGAACCGGTTCAGTACACCTCAAAAATAACATACTAAAGGTTTGTCGCAATAGAAGCAGTTTTACGCAAGTTATGAGAATAATGGCTGTGGAATAAATCCTGCTTTTGTGCAATGACCTTTGACCCCATTTCGTTGATATTAAACAGAACCGGTTCACTATACCTCCGGAACAACATAACGTTTTGTCGCAATCGAAACATCTTTTGGTAAGTTATGATGCACAAGGGCAATGGAATGGATCCCACTCCAATCTAAAATTTCGGCTGTCCATCGATGGTCTGTCCTTCTGCCAGTATGTTCAGCCCATTGCCATTTCAGGGATTTAACTCTGATCATGCTGTCTTGCACTCTTGTCATTTTTCGGATCCACGAGTTCCTCTTCTTATCTTTCCTGGTTACACCAAGCATGCACCTCTCCATGCTGCTTTGAGTTGTCTGCAGCCTTTGTATGTCTCTTTTAGTTAAGGTCTACGTCTCTGCACCATACGTAAGCACTGGAAGGATGCATTGATCAAACACTTTTCTTTTAAGACATAATGGCATACTGCTCTTGAAAATTATGCTGTTTCTTCCAAAAGCTCTCCAGGCAAGTTTTGTACGCCGATTAATTTCTTCATCAATGTGACCCTCACTTGATATCTGCTGTCCAAGATAAACGTACGTGTCTGTTATCTTCAGCTTCTCTCCATCAATCGATAAATCTTCATTTCTTGTAAAAGCATTGAACATCACTTTTGTCTTCTGAAAGTTCATTTTTAATCCCACTTCTTTACTCTTGTCATGTCCAGTGTTACCTTCAAACGGTGTGAAAGAATTTTAGTGAAGATTTTATGAAGAAGATGTAACATTCTTTATAAACCGCTGACCGTAACAGTAAATCTGTTCCTGTAATGTGAGATTTATGTTAATGTATGGTAACTGAAAGAAGATGTGACTTTGGAAGTCACATCTTCATTCAGTTACCATACATTTACATAAATCTCAGAAAGCTCACATTACGGGAACAGATTACTGTTACGGTCAGCGGTTTATAGAGAATGTTACACCGGCCGCACCGTATTAAGGTAGTGAGCGAACGAGACTCCGCAAAGCGTTCACAGGTTTCTGCCATTCATCGACAAAAATTAAATCAATGTGCTCGATAACCCCCCCCCCCCCCATTTTTGATGCAGTGTAATGCCGTTTTGATGGCTACTTAACTTTAGGATCTGCCGGCCACCTCAGAGTGGTTTGCACGTGTTCCTCATGAAAAAAAAATCTTGTTTTTCGTGAGAAACACATTCAAGCCGCTCCAGTGGCCGATTGTTCAGTGGTGCTCTTCTGGTTAATTCTCCCAGTTCAAACCCTGCTTAGGCATGCGCGGTGTGTTTGTCCTACGTCACTGATTCCATTCCTTCCCTGGAATCAGTAGTCCCAAATTAGGCATGGACGACTCATTTTGACATTTGATGCACATGAAGGAATTAAAAAAAAAATCGCCCTCCTCTCCCAAAGAAAAATAAAACTTGTATATGGTGTTAGGAATAATCTTTAAAAACTTTTTTTAACCCTTTTAGCGGCCTATGTACCTGAGCCAAATGGTGCCCTAAGTTTTCTACCCTCCCCAAACAGAAATGCTCACATAGCGGCCGGGTCTTATGAAAGCTACAGTAAAACTATTCCTTTCTCCCCTCTTGTCCCGACCATGCCGACTATACATCTATAATTAGTGATAAGCGCTCGTTTCTAGTCCTTTATTCTCTGCTCCATGACCCAAGGTATAATGGGGAAAGCTTAGTCCCCTACGGGCATTTGTCCGACTTGGTGGAAACTAGAGCTGAGACGGGCTTTAGAATAGTTACTGTGGTTTGGGCTCGGGCTCTTAAGGAGAGCGAGATAATTCTTTTTATATGTAAATGTGATTTTATATGATTTACCAAATGAGACACTTTATACAAATATATTAGGTTGTAATGCTGGTTTAAACACGATAAAACTTCATTAAAACCACAGCACACTAGCTGCAAGATGAAATGAAAATTTACTACAATTAAAACCATCGATTCCGTGAACACCAATATGACATTTCTAGGGAAGCTACAACCACGTCTTTAGATCGAACAGTTACCCGCAATCATTTTACTCCGTGTTGGAACGAAGTCTCTCATCTCGCTTACACCAAATACAAGAAAGACACCTTGTTTACAGAAACACTTTTTATAGTATGGTTTAACAAATTATGCTGTAACGATGACCTACCTTATTGCCCTCCTTTTAACCTGGCAACGTCTTATACGGTCATTGGAACCTCCATCGTTAATATGACTTCCTGTTACCATGGCGACATCACGTGACTATTATAAGGCATATAAGTTGTCACCGCACCACATGTATTCACAGTTGGCTTGACAATGGGCACCAAGGGGTGACCCGAAAGATCTCGCTTCATGTAATTTTATCATTTTAACTGTATCATACTGGTTTTAATTGTTGTAAATTTTCATTTCATCTTGCAACTAGTGTGCTGTGGTTTTGAAGTTTTATCGTGTTTTAGGCAGCATTACAACCTAATATATTTGTGAATGGTAACACGAATTTTCACACAGAACTTTGGAGACACTTTATAGTTGGTAAAAAGGAATTCTTCGGCAACTGGTTCTGTTTGGGGAGCAGGCATTCGAGATGGCTATTTATTCCGGGCTTGGGTAGAAAATGCCATAGCCTGCGCATTAGTGTGTTTCTGCAGAGAAGAAAAAGCTTTTTCAAGAACTATAGATATTGGATAGTTGATAGCATGCCGACGATAATTTACCCCCTGTCTCTAAGCAGTTGCTCCCTACTGATTCTATTTAGCAACGTACATATTACAGCGCATTACGGCGCGATAATGTTAGCATTATTTGAGCAACATACAATTTGCAGCACCGCCCGGTCGCCCGAAGCACTTCAGTTGGAAACGAACGGTCAAAAAAATTCGTACAGTTACACTGCAAAAATAGATGGAGGTCCCTTCTCCACTCCCTATATTGCAGAAGGAGGAGGAGAGGGTGGAAAAGAAGTTTTTTTTTTTTTTTATGGTTAAAAACAGGTTGGCCAGTTTTCCGGCTCGTTCGGGCCCGGGCTCTATCTTGCAATATAAAATTTGGGCTCGGGCTCCGAAAATTGATCCCGGACTCAGCTCTAGTGGAAACAAGAAAGTCGAACATCCTCTCTCCTCTTTCTTAGGTTCGTCGATATTGTTATTGCTCTTTCTAGATGATAATCAGTGAGAAAGGATAAGTGTCAATCATCATCCTTCCTAATGATCACTTTGAATAACAAAGCTAAGGCTGAATTCCAGAAAACCTACGGTTCCTAAAGCGCAGGTACACTCGTTCCAGCCGTGTTCCGCTCACTTCTTCGGCAGCGAATATATTTCTTCAAGCTGATTTCAGGCAATTTTTCTAACCCCGAGATATTTCGTTCCAGACGGTTAAAGGGTTAATATAACTGAGCAGAACAGTATTTCCGATAGTTCAGAGTGTTCCAAAAGAACTCAGCCGCTCTTGTGACTGAGAGGTCTGAGGCTCTGGCTACTGATCCATTCGGTCGAGATGGGCTTGGGGGGCTCGAGTTCCGCGCGAGGTATGGGTGGTGTTTGTCCGATAATCCTGCCTCTCATTTTTTTTAGAATCAGTGGCCCAAAATTAGGTACAGGCTACGTACTGCTCATATTGCTCTTTGAGCTTCTCATCATCATCATCATCATCATTGTCAACCATTATCAATCCACTGCTGGACGAAGGTCTCCCCAAGTTTCCTCCACAACGGTCTGTCTTGTGCCAGTCTCCTCCATGTCACTCCCGCATATTTACGAATTTCATCCACCCATCTCCCATGTGGTCTTTTTCTGGGTCTTTTCCTGTCCCTTGGAATCCAATCTAAAATTTCGGCTGTCCATCTATGGTCTGTCCTTCTGGCAGTATGTCCAGCCCATTGCCATTTCAGGGATTTAACTCTGATCATGATGTCTTCCACTCTCGTCATTTTTCGGATCCACGAGTTCCTCTTCTTATCTCTCCTGGTTATACCAAGCATGCACCTCTCCATGCTGCTTTGAGTTGTCTGCAGCCTTTGTATGTCTCTTTTAGTTAAGGTCCACGTCTCTGCACCATATGTAAGCACTGGAAGGATGCATTGATCAAACACTTTTCTTTTAAGACATAATGGCATATTGCTCTTGAAAATTATGCTGTTTCTTCCAAAAGCTCTCCAGGCAAGTTTTGTACGCCGATTAATTTCTTCATCAATGTGACCCTCATTTGATATCTGCTGTCCAAGATAAACATACGTATCTGTTATCTCCAGTTTTTCTCCATCAATCGATAAATCTTCATTTCTTGTAAAAGCATTGAACATCACTTTTGTCTTCTGAAAGTTCATTTTTAATCCCACTTCTTTACTCTTGTCAGCAAGTTCCTGGATCATACTCTGCAGCTCTGATGGGGTAGTTGCAAAAATGACTACGTCATCAGCAAAACGAAGGTGGGTTAGATAATCTCCATTAATCTTTATCCCTTTGTTTTCCCAGTTCAGTGATTGAAAGACATTTTCCAATGTGGCATTAAAGAGCTTCGGAGATATGGTGTCACCTTGTCTCACTCCCTTTCCAATTTTTATGTGTGTTGTATTTTCAAACAGCCGAATCTTTGCACTTGCATTTTCATAGATGTTATTAATAATATTAATGTATGCATCTTCAATACCGCAGGATTTCAGAGCCGTGGTAACTGCTGATGGTTTCACCGAATCAAAGGCTTTTTCATAATCGATAAAAGCCATGCACAATGGAAGTTCATATTCCCTCGCTCTTTCAATTAGTTCTCTCAGTACGTGGATATGATCTATTGTGCTGTAGCCACTCCTGAATCCAGCTTGTTCTCTCGGTTGAGCCATGTCCAGTGTTACCTTCAAGCGGTGTGAAAGAACTTTAGTGAAGATTTTATAAACCACTGATAGGAGGCTGATAGGTCTGTAGTTCCTGAGATCCTCAATGTCACCTTTTTTATGTAGCAGGATCATTGTAGCATTGTTCCAATCCTCAGGAATCTTCCCTTCATTAAGGCATCGAGTGAAAATTTGGGCGAGTACTGTTTCAATTTCTCCACTTGCTTCTTGTATGATGTCTATAGTAATTCCATCTTCTCCTGGAGCTTTCCCCCGCTTCATGTTCTTGATTGCATGAGCAACTTCTGCTGGGAGGACTGGAAGAACTCTGGTACCTTTCATGATGTCTGGAGTACATGTATCATCCCTTTCATATAATTTGGAGTAGAAATCTTTCACTCTTGTCAAAATTTCGCCTCTATTTCTTGTTATAGAACCATCTTCTTTTCTCAGAGCCATAATCTGTTTTCTTCCCTTACTGAGATGTCCCTTTGCTATCTTAAGGCTTTGGTTGTTTTCAATTGCTTTCCTCACTAGCTCACAGTTGAATTTCCTTACGTCTTCAGTGATACTTTTTTGTGTTGTCTTGCATAGCTCTATATATTCCACTTTGGAAGTCACATCTTCTTTAGTTGTCCTCATCTCTCTTCTTTTTTGCATCAACATTTTGGTTTTTCCTGATAATTTGTTCACATGCAACTTGTTCTTAGACCCAGCTAATTTTGTTGCTGTTTCCATTAGAGCTTTGGTTACTTTTCTGTTAACTTCCAAAATATCCACTTCTTCCGATGTTAGGCCTTCTAAAGCAGAGAATCTGTTCTTCAGTTCCAACTTGAAAGTATTATGGTGTTTTTTAAGGTTGGTTATGTCAATACATTTTGTTTGTCTTATGAGCTTGCCACGTTCCAGTTTAGTGTTGAGGTGCATCTTACATCTCACCAATCTATGGTCACTACCTGTGTTGAACTTGTTCAGCACACTGCAGTCTTCGATGACGAATTTTTTGTTACACATAATAAAATCAATTTCACTTGTCGTCCCAATTGGATGTCTCCATGTCCATTTCCTGTGTGGCTTTTTCTTGAAAAAGGAGTTCTAGATGAAAAATCCTTCTGCCTCTGCAAACTCAACGAGAGTATTTCCACGCTGGTTTCTGTTGCCGTGACCGAATTTACCTACTGAGGTTTCATTCTGTTGCCGTTGCCCTATTTTTGCATTGAAATCTCCCATAATTATCTTCAAGTGCTGCTTACCTTTATTATTTAGATGACGAATTTCCTCATAAAATTCTTCAATTTCTTCTTCAGGATGACTTGTGGTGGGTGCATAAGTTTGAATAATCTGAGCCTGGTATCTTCTCGATAGTTGGATAACGAGTCGTGCAGCTCTGTCAGAGGAACTTTCAACTTCTACAACTTTATCCTTCAGTTTCTTGTTTATTATAAATCCAACACCACTAGTTCTGCCAGTATCTGTCCCACGATAATAGAAGAGATGTCCAGTTTTCAGTTCAATGAGATCTTCTCCTTTTCTCCTTACCTCACTTAGCCCGACGATGTCCCACTTGATTCTTTGTAGTTCCTCTTCCAATTCAAGAAGCCTTGAATCAGAAGATAGGGAGCGTCCGTTATAGGTAGCCAAGGTCAGCATCAAATGGCAGCCTAGTCCGGTCCTCCGGGGATTCTTAGCACCCTCTGCCTTCATGTCGCACTGGCCGCTGCCTTGGCCAGGTACATTCCAGCTGCCGGAGACTGAGGGCCAAGATTTAAGTTGTAGAGTCATTTTGGAGGTGTTTGGCCATAACTCACCACGCTGGCCAAGCGGGTTGGTGAGTGTCTCATAGTGGAGTGTCTCATAGTGGTGAGTGTCTCATAGTGGAGCTTCTCATAGTGGTCATTAAAACCATGGGAAAAAAAAAACTAAAAAAAAAAAAAAAGTGAGTTCATATAATAACTGGATTTATATAAAAAACTACTGTAAGGACTAACAAGGTAGCTATTCTGATGGATACATGTTGACATGGTGAAGTTTTCAATCTATACTTGTACACACACACACACACACGCACAGTTTCTGTGGGTATTTATCACAGAACACACACGCATTGCACTCAGTATCCAGTGGAGAGGTGCAAACTGGTGTGACAAAGAATACAAGGTTTCTAGCTAGGTTCCCAGCACAGTTAATCACGTGATTTCCGGCATAAAGCATGGAATTCCGACCGAGCATGTCTTTTTGCGCGACTTGCCGGTATCTATCGATACGGCAATTTATTTCCATTAGGCATGTTGTTTTTCTGATGTATGTCGTACTTCTTGTCCTCGTGTTTGGTTGCTCTCCCATCCCTCTCATTTTTTGGGGGGGGGGGGGAGATACGCTAATTAGTGACGCGCGCGAACACAGAAATCATAACCCACTTGGTGCCATCCACTCTTGGAGGAGGATGAACGCCATTGCTGGAGAAGTACATGTTCATAAAATCATGGCCTTCCTGAGACAGTTTTGTGTAATCATACGATTTCAGAAGGTTTGTTAGGGGCTACCGACAGAAATGGCATATTAAAGAAATCTATGCATGCTTAAGGAATCTGACTCGCGTAGAAGCTGGAGTATAATCACTTGTTAGGACATTGAAGTTTTCATTAGTTTCTCTTATTAAAAGAAAGAGCTCGGACCTCGAGTGGTTTTGTTTCTGCTCATCTATCAGCACTCGTTGAAAGAACTTAGAGGCGACGAGTCTCATTGAAATATATTGTCAAAATGACCCGGCACGAACCATTGCTAATTCAAGCGGCTTTACCAGTGTCACGAACACTGTTTCGTTTTGCTTTAAATTCCGCTCTTGCGTTGCATTTTCCAGCTTGGGTGACAGGCTTTCACAACATTCGTTACTTTTGATGATGATTCCACCCACTTTAGGGTGTTCTGAATCACTCAGACATTCATCTCGAAAAAGTTAGAGCTATTTATATTACGATTTAGAACAAAGGCGAGTGGTTATGCAAGCATGGTCAGATCCGAGTGTTGGCGGGAAGAATACGAAACGCAACGGGATGCAAATTTCAGATTCCTCATTGTCGCATATGCGCTGGCGCAAGAAAGATAGATGTACGAGGGATACCTGGATTTCATAGCAGTTATTGTGCTAATGTGTGTGTCTTAACGGTGCGCGTGTATCTAATATTCTATTTTCAGACTGGACGACACAGAGGAGACTTAGGGCAAACTAAAAGGCTACATTCTGACCCCAGGCAGACAGATGTTGTAGCAGCTGTTCGTGTGTTATAAGTCGACTATGCGCGTTGTAGGGAGCAAGGTGATATCGCTAGAACGACCGAGAAGTGGTCGTCCCAGGACAACTCTGGTTCGACAAGATTGTTTGGTTTCTGAGAGAGTTCACTGCGAGATAGAAATGTCCAGCAGCCGCCACATGAGAGGTTCTCTGGGAAGTGCCACGCGGTCACGGTAAGTCATAAAACGATCCGTTATCGACTGCATACGGAAAAGCTGTGGTCGAGATGTCCATTGAACTGAATTCCACTATCTGCGGAAACTATGTAAAAAAGATGTAAGTAGGCGCGACAACTCTTATTGTAGTAAGGTGACAAAGCGTTTTATTCTAGGAAGAGTCCAGATTTGGCCTACATTTGAATAGTCGGCGAGTTCGTGATTGGAGAACCTCTGGAACACGCGGATGTCAGCATTTCTGCCAAACAGTGCATCTGTTCTGTGGTGGCGCTGTCATGATGTAGGGAGGGATCTACTTCGATGGCAGTACAGATCAGCACCGATGAGTCATTACATTATGACCACCGCCAGCCTAGAGATATGAGCGCGCCTGGAGACCGAACGGTGGCGCAGGTGAAGTTCACAGAGCAATATATATATATACAAACCGAGGATCGGCTTTCGGTTAGTAGAGTGTACGGAGTCAGAATGGGAAAAACTGCCGATTTATCAGAGTTTGATAAAGGACAAATTGTGAGCTCGGAAACGGCGCGACTTCTGTGTTGTTCACGTGCCGCTGTAGTGAGTACGTATTAAAAGTGGTGCACAGATGGCCAAACGACGAACCGTCGTCCAGGCAAGTGTCGTCCGTAGGTCATTGTTGCGATAGGGGAGCGGAGAATGTTGCGCATTGTTCACAGCGACCGCAGGGACGCAGTGCAACAAATCACCCGCAGCTACAGCAGTGGTGATCACGGCAATGTGTCGCAGCACACAGTTCATCGCAGCCTTCTGCGCATTGACCCGCTTAGCCGAAGACCCAGCCGGGTCCCCCATGCTCCCAAGATCATCGAGATTGGGCCGTGGATAATTGGAAGAAAGTGGCCTGGTCTGACGAATCAAGATTCCTGGTGCATCAAGTAGACGGCCGAGCGCGGATACGTCGATTGCCAACAAAGTCTATGGCACCTGGATGCACTGTTGGGCGGAAACAGGCCGGCGGCGGCGGTGTTATGCTGTGGGCGATGCTTTTTTGGGACACTTTAGGCTCCAATAGCACAATCTCTGACAGCTGTCAGGTATCTCAACATCATTGCAGACCAAGTTCACCCATTCATGGCAATTGTGCTCCCTGCTGGTGATGCCATTACCATCAGGATAATGCGCCATGCTACACTGCCAGAATCGCCAAGGAGTGGTTTGAGGAACATGCTGGTGACCTTCTGTTAATGCTCTGGCCTCCAAATTCACCTGACATGAACCCAGTCGAACATTTATGGTTCGACTTGGAAAAGCGTGCTCGCGCTAAATCACCACCACCCCGAAATGTAAGGGAACTGGAGGACCTGCTGTTGACATTATGGTACCAGGTACCCCAGGATATCTATCGCCACTTCATCGAAGCGATGCCTTGCCGAGTGGCTGCTGTTTTGCGGGGTAAAGGGGCTCGTAATGTAATGGCTTATTGGCGTTTATGTTGTTCGACGGGAGTTGAACGCTATCATATACTGAGACTGCATCACCAAGGGTACTGTGATAGTTTCCCACGGTGCGATAGGTCATAGTTTCGTCTTTGTCGATGGTAGCGCAAGACCTTATCGAGTTCACTTCGTGGTTTGCTAGTTCAGAGATCATGGTACCCTACCTTCAAAATTTCCTAACCTAAATTCCACTGAGCATGTCTAGGATGCACTATAAACAAGCTTGGACCAACAGAACGCCGTCCTATGGTATTTTAAAAATTTTATGACGTGTTGCCTTTTGCGTGGCCGACACTTCCCCAAAGCCAGCTCATTTATGTTGTCTGTAGCATACCACGGAGCTACAGAGAGGTGTCTTATCGTATTGTCTGATCTAAATAAGCCTCATCTGCAGTATGCTAGGGATGTGCCAAGCGCTTATGAACAGCCGAGGAGATATCATATCGTACTTGATAGACCAGTAAGCTTCATGTGCTTCTCATTCCTTTTAAGCCAATGAGGTGTTCTCTCGTCTGAACGCCGCAAGTACTACGCTATAAAGTCTGCACGGGCCTAATTTAGTGAACCCAGCCCGGCGCAAGCCTGTGCGTTTAAGGCCCGGCCCCGTTTAAAATATTAGACATTCAGCCCAGCTTGGGCCCGTCAATTGAAGCTCTTACTTTAGGCCCGGCCCGGCCCGAGATGTGCTCTTTGGTATTATTTTGTCTTGTATTTTATTAAAATGTGAAAAATAATGAAATGAGATATTATTGAAAATATTTAGTTGAATGTAAGCCTAAAAATTTTAACTAAACTTTGACAATTATCGGAAAATATAACTTTTAAAGTGAGAGAAATAGGAAGACTAAGCGCGTTTAGAATCTTCCTTTCTCTGAACCAGCAAGCGGTAACACTGCAAAAGTCAATCCCTATACAGATTAGGGATAAGAGAAAAAATCGATTTCGTCCCACTCTGATATAAACACACACCACCCTACTGCAGACACCGTCCCCCCCTCCCCCCCCCACAGCACACGCACACTCGTTCGGTGTCGAATCTTTTTGTTGTCAACAAGCCCTAAAGTAATTCTACCATCTTAATATCTACAGATTGGTAAAAACACTGAGTGCCCCTCCTTGCGTTTCTGATTACGCCCTAAGCTATGTCATGAAGTAACTAAAGTCATCAAAACAGTTAAACGGACCAGAAAATCGGGGAACACGATTTTCTTTCTTTCTTTACCATTGCGATAAAAACAATGGGTCGACTTGGCTTGGTCCGGCCCGTTGCTTTGTTCTCTAAACTAAAAAAAGGCACGACCCGACCCGACCCGGGCTGGCCCGTCAGACCCCTACTACGCTACACCCTTTATCTGACCATTACATGTATATTTTGTGCTCTTCGTCCTATGTCGTCCGTAATTAAACTATTATTCACCTTATCTGAAGTATGCAGAACGCATGTGGTTACTTTCCGTGCTGTAAAACCTCTAACTCTTTTGTGCAGTTTATTCGTGCTTTGCTCATTTTGCATCCGCAAATTGTTACTTGCCTTAACCGATTATATTCTATGACTCATTTTCCTGCGAAATTTAATCTGAAGCGAAGGTATGTACTAAATATTGCAAACAGCATTCAAAGCGACATGTTGCAAACATACTGTAAATTCAAAAGTGGATCACGCACGATTAGAGCAATGAAATTAATTGCAGACATTCACAGAGTCGCAGTTACACGTTTATCGAAACTGCCTATCTACGCAGTTAAGATTACTTCTTTGACAAGTGTTTGATCACCTTTTTTACGCAGTTCATCTTTTTTCTTTGACGAAGAGATTAACACAGCGCCCAGTTCTTGATTTTTAAGCCTTCAATTAAGCATTAGAAAACGTATTTAGCTTTCCAGTGTTTTCAGGTATCGTATGTTTTAATGGATGTTTTTCAAGGAAAAAAAAAAATACACGAAAGCGACTGTGACGAATCGCCTGCTGTGAGAATTGCTTTGCCGGATTTCCCCAATACGTGCTTCTTCAGCGGGGAAAAGTTAATAATAATAAAAAAGAAAAACTGACTTCCTCACTTTTTGATTTTTCTGTATTGTGTCAGAGACAATTCGAGAAACTGACCCACTGGAATGTAAAAAAAAATGTTTTTATAAATTGTTATTGCATGATATGCATTCAAAGTTCGCTTTAACTGGTTTCTGACCTCCAGCCCGGAGATGCAGGAAATGTAAACACATTTTTTTTTCAGTGAAACTATGCTGCCTTGCACAGAAATCGATTATTGATAAATATGTCGTTTAATAACTAATTCCTTTTGTTTTTCATCAAGTGAAACAGGTCAGTGGTATAAGAAAAAAAAATATCCTGCAAATGCGTTTCATGCAACAGAACTTGCCCTGTTAATGCTGTTCTCCTTCAGTTGTAGCAAGGTCGTTCTTTAAAGAACGGATTTTTCGGGTCTTATTCTTGGGTCTCTTTCTTGTTTTAGTACAACAAAGTTAATTTCTAATATGTGTAGTGGCGCATAAGTAAAAGATCCACTACTTCATTTATCTCTAAAGGCTCATCACGTGACTGACTCCATGTTTTCTGTATGAATGGAAATGTATAATTGCAGCATGTTCGCGCCTGTTTATAATTCATTTTTATGCCTCAATCGTTCCTGCTGCGGTTTTTAATCTAATTGTGTTTCCCACGATTCTTATAAGCTTCCAACTAAAAGCGCGAGTTTATAAAATAGGAAAAAACCAATCATGCTAGTATTAAAAGAAATCTGTCTTGTTGCACGATGATATTTATTCAGCTAAAAAACGAAATCTATGTACAGGTTAAAAAACGCATGAGCACTTTCGGTGTCACAGTGACACCTTCATCAGATGTGATTTCCATCATGTGGTTACATGCTGGTCTTAAATACATGGAACAGATGCATCATGGGAAAGGTAATGTCAGTGTCACATGATATACCAGATAACAAGACAGTCAAAAAAGCATAATTAGCCAACGAAAATTACTCAACAGAAACAATAGTTATTGTGCTGTCCTCCCCAATAAGATTGCTCCAGCGTTCAGGTACAACACAAGGATAATAGTCATTACAGCAACGTGTATTATAAGCCGAAATATAGAGGCTTTCTGTAAATAACAAGGAATAAACAGAGTTAGGTGTTTTTATAATCTTAACGTTGTCCCAGTCTGGGATGGAATTTCCAGCACATACAGTTCTTGCAAAAGAGGTGCTTTGGTGATTCATTTTTAAATTATATCTGTGTTCATTTAATCTGAAATCCAAATTTCTTTTGGTTGAACCCACATAATGATTTAGTTCACTAGAAATAGTGTCGAGCATAGGAATAACATACACACCCCATTTTTTCCCTTTGTTAATTTTGTCACGATCGTTGCGGATAATGGAATATAGATAGCATGATCGTATTCCAAATTATATTTTATGACGGGAGCATATGTTGGTAAGAAGGTTTACAACATGTGGATTGAAATCAGCAGATCCAACCTACTTTTTAGGCACTTGTTCACTAATTAAAGCAGTTGACATAGCATACCGTACTTTAGTGTTCACCCCCTTAACAACGTTGTCCGGATAACCATGGTTTTTAGCAAAGGATGATATCCATTGTAGTTCTTATAGTGGTTATAGTGTTTACCACCAACCATGCTTTTTAAGCCATTTCACAAGTTGCCACTTTCTTTCTTCCATCTATTGCTGAATCACACACTTGAAACAGTCCGTTACATAAGTGATTTACATCGTTCTAAGTGATCGTTACCTTTTGCCGATATTCGCCACGTGTGAAACAACGGAACCACTCGAAAACGCTGAACTGCACATTGTGTTATCCCGTGTTGCACCAAAAGATTTAGTCTTTCGAATTTCAGATTTTTATTATAAAATTCCAAACATACACGCAAGTATTCTCAGACATGGGGGAACTGAAAACGTGAGAAAAACTACTCTACGAATTCGAAACTAATTATAAATTACCGAAGAAGAGTAGTGGGTTGTAAGCACACTGAAACAGGTAAGTTTTTACTAAAGCAGCATTTGCATAGGGTTATTGTATTGGGATAATTACATTGCCTGCTCACAGCAAAATGGACGACCGTATAGAAAATGCATGCTGATGCTACAGTGGATGACTGTATAGAGGGTTGCACGCTCACACCGAAGTGATTGTACGCAAGGCCGGCTGGACCACAGGGGCAACCGGGGTGGTCGCCCCGGGCCCCGCGCCTTTAGGGGGCCCCGCAGTTTAAAAAACAAAATAATTTTCGGTAAAAAAAATGTAACTACATTTTTTTTTGTAACTTTCGGGGCGCAACGCCCTTAAAAACATATTTTTGAAGTTTTTTTGTTTGTTTCCAATCTCCCCATTTTTGAATACGTTATCCCCCCTGTTCGTCGTACGGACACTGAGATTTGCAGATTCGAAATGATTTTTGTAACCATCTTAATCTTTTCCGCATTCATGAAATAGCAAATTAAATTTCATCATTTTGTGGTCCCCTACTTTTATATATCCAACAATTTGTGTGAAAACCTGATACTTAAATTTAAGGAAATAAAAAGAACAATATCCAAGTTACTTTCGGACTACCTACGGAGGCCACTTTTCCAACATTACAAGAAATTGAAAAAAAAAAAAGAAAAAAAAAAGACAACTTTCATAATATGAACGCGTATAAAAGTTTAGAATGTCACTAATTTGTCAGTTACTCCACTGTTCATCAAAAATCAATCACTAAACATGTATCAGGGAAAAAAATTGTTTATACCAATTTATTTTAAATGGATCCTTATTAAATTTCCTATACAAAAATATTCGCAATGAGAAAATATTCGCTAAGCAGGTATCTTTTTATCAGTTTGTGAATAAGCTGTTATAAGAGTCAGAATGCAACCTAAACCTCTTCTCCCGGGAAAAAAATCGTAGATTTTAACACTTTTTACTCTCTCTCTCTCTCTTTCTCTCTTTCTTTATCTCTCTCTCTCTCCCCCCTATCTTTTTCTCTTTCTTTATCTCTCTTCCTTTCTCTTTTTCTCTTTCTCTATCTCCCTTTCATTTTCTCTTTCTCTCTCCCTCTTTCTTTCTCTTTCTCTATCTCTCTTCCTCTCTCTCTTCCCTCCTCTCTCTCTTCCCTCCTCTCTCTCTTCCCTCCTCTCTCTATTTCTCTTTCTCTCTCTCTCTCTCTCTCTCTCTCTCTCTCTCTCTCTCTGAACTTTCAGTCCGTATTATGGTCTTCTTCTTAAGCTTAAAGCAAATACTTCTTTGAGATAATCGTTTTGTCTTTACGGTAGTGTTCGTGTGTCTTCCTCACGAACGATAATTTTCAGAAACGACTTTATTAAAATATGAGATTTATTTTTTAGTGTCCACAATGAAATTTTGCTCTGGGCCCCGCAAGAGCTCCATCCGGCCTTGATTGTTCGTATGGGGAATATGCGCTCACATCAAAGTGGCCAACGGTTTGGGGCTGGCGCTCTTTTGCTCATTGAGGTCTTTGCGCCAAAACGCCAACCAACTAACCATATGTATAGGTTGCATGCTCATACCAAAGTGTATAACTGCGTGGACATCGTACGCTAATACCTAAATGGCTGATCTGTGTGGATTCCACTCTCACAACAACATACCTTACTATACTCGAGGCAAGGCTTAACCTGACTATGGAGTTAAAGTTACGGAGTGTGTACTTCCACTGCATAATATAGTTCCAGTTGTAAAGCTCGTGTTCGAGTTTGAACTGACGCCTAAAAAGGATATGGATATATAGATGTCCTAAATGTTGTACGTACGTACACTATAAAAATAGAGATCCCAGTTTGGGTTGCGTTTCTAAAAAATAGAAATTTTCGCATTTTGCTGACGTCATTGTCACTTGTGTTTTACTTCAGAGAGGCGGTACAATATACACGGAGGATATTTAGCGGGAGGGGAGAGTTGTGTTAGCCTGAGGGTAAGTGGGGAGATAATGGTTTGGCGATTAAGCTTACTCCTTTCTTCGTGGTTACTGTTTTAAAATACTCATTCAGAAATCGTTTGTTTGGTGTTCAGTCAGCAAGTCTGAGAAGGTGTGGGGGTTGAGGCAAAGAATATCTAACGCTTAAAGAAGGCCAACTCTCATAGAGATAACGTAAAACAGGCGGCAACAGCGCCATCACATCTTAAGAGATAATATGCTCTGCGGGAAAGTTAACATTCAGGAGCGAAACACGTTAGGGAGACTACGGCAGTGAAGCTTTCTTTGATCCACAATGGTTTCCTTCGATCTGATGACTATTTGCTTAGAACAGTTTTTTGTTGTCCCATCCCTTATTTCGGTGAGAAAAATAGGCAATAACATTAGTATTACTATTTAAATTAAATTTCAGAAAATATTAATTAGGCCTAAGGATCCGTACAAAATGCAGACATTCCCTAGTATTTGGCATTACTGGAAATGCTTCTGAAAAACAAACAATAGCCTTAAATAATCCGATTGGCGTAATAAAACTAACATATCCGATTTGCGAAGTGATTATTATGCTACCGAGAAGGTAACAATGACGTGCTGTGAGGAGCTCGGCTGACTGTTCTTTACCCGAAGAATTGAAGTCAATAGAAATACGCATGCGCAGTCTGCTCTGTCTGCTCCGGCATCAGCCTGTATGTTGGCTTCTGTGCGCTGCATTTTCCCCCTTAAGATATGGCGGCGCTAGTATGAGCTTCAACTTCTTCTCGTTAGATATTCTGTGGTTGAGGGGTGACATCGTGATGGAACGCGGGAAGTTTCATTTTGTCTTGCCTTAAGCCACCCTTAGGGAGAAGAGTCCGCGCCACATGGGACCCCATTAGTGTGCGGAGAAATACTGATACACAAAAGATATCTTGTCGGTGAATCGGTTTCACAGCATTAACAGTGTAATCAGGTTAGCTTTGCCCATAGTATAGAGGTCTGTCCTGTTCGGCCTAGAACTGTCAGTTTACGTCTAGGCCTGGCCTTACTCGCTTCAACTTTCATCAAGCGTTTTCTTTGCCACTTTTAGCAAATAACGTAACGCTTCCTCTACAACAAGGCTTTAACGGGTGGCCCACGGAACACTTCCTGACAGCCCTTTGTCAGGAAGTGTTCCGTGGGCCACCCGTTAAAGACTTGTCCACAAAGGAAATTCTAAAAAAAAAAAAAAAAAAATCTAAATGGAAAAATGAATCCAGGTACCTCGGGTACATAGACTTCGAATTCTCAGATCTGCTGTGTGAGCTATGTTGCCATAAATTTATAATTCAGAATTTTGAAAACTACTAAAAAATGTAGGTACATCTAGTACCTACTTGGGAATTCTTTGTAACATAGATATCATGTGAAATGCATCGTTTCTTTTTGCGAAATTCAGGTTTTAGAATTCAAAACCTCTCTGAAATAATCGATATTCATAATAAACTCGTGCATTTTTACTCATTTTTTTTTTCATGTGGTCCACAAATCCTGTTGTATTTTGATGTCCGTGATTCAGAAAAGTTAGAAAATTCCCTGTGCTAGAGGAGCAAAGGTGCTCTATTGAATTGAACTAGTAGTAAACGGAACGTAACATAGAAAGACCTGCCATTTCTCGTAGAAGCAGAAAATTCTATTTATCTAAACATTTCTTGGGATAGAAAAAAAAGCCATTTGTTTTAGTCGCTAAAGTCAATAAAGTGGAAATGGGATTTGATTTCAACCTTTAAAGAAATAAACAGTCTCATTTCAGGATCTTATCTTACAGCCAAGCTTGTCGGTTTCAGCTGTAGTTAATAAATGCATAGGGTGGCGGATTGGGTTTATAGTTTCTCAATCGCTATCTGATTTTTTAACAAGTCAGTCTCCGTTTTGTGAGACGAAAATATATTTTTTAATTCAGGAGGAAAATGCTAAAGCTTCTAACACACGTCCGGAATTTTTTACCTAACTTAACGGGGGAAAAAAAAAACAACAAAAAAAAAAAATCCGGCCCGGGGGCTGGGTCAGAATCGGGTTTTCTAACCCGGGTCTGGCCCGTGCAGACCTCTGTGCCTAACTGGGGAATAAGTGGATGATCGTACGGGAATTATTCTCGCTCACGTGATCATGCGTAAGCGTACAAAGATTGTATTGTCACACCAAAGTGGATGGTCGGATGGAGATTGTACTGTCACACCAAAATGGATGATCGGATGGAGATTTAACCAAAGTGGTTAATTGTGCGTAATTCCCACATAGCAATTGCACTTTCAAACCGTAGCGGTTAACCATACGGGGATTAAACAAAGGCCATCTAAGTCGGAGACAATGACATTAGAGATGAGTTCCCTTCTTTACTGACGTCACGCAAGAACCAAGGCTTTCGACTAATTTCCAACACTGTCGTGTGTGACGTCAACCATAACACTGACACACCAGGCCATGTAACCTCAGTGACGTCAACCATAACACTGACGCACCGGGCCATGTAACCTCAGTGACGTCAACCATAACACCGACGCACCAGACATGTAACCTCAGTGACGTCAACCATAACACTGACGCACCAGACATGTAACCTCAGTGACGCAACCATAACACTGACTCACCAGGCCATGTAACATCAGTGACGTCACAAGAGAAGGGAACTCATCCCTCTATCACCATGGCCTCTAACGCCATGGTACATACAGTTGCACTTCTGTGTGCAAATGTATGTACAGAGAAAATTCTTTCTGTATTAGTTACTTGGGTGTATAAGAAGCAAAAAAAGTTAGCTGGCCACCCCCACGTTTTCTCAGTATGACGTTATTCAAGATGGCTGCCATCATTCCCCTTGCCTTCTGTTAAAGTAAGCGTTTTAGCGAAAACTGTAATATTTATTGAAAAAATGTTCAGCGTTCAATCGTCTACAAATTTGCTTCCGACTATTTTCTCGATTTCTCAAACCATTATCCCAGGAAAGCAACCTTTTTAATATTGTAGTACAGGAAATGTTTGTTTGCGTACTCTTATCACGCAAATCCCTGAATTTTAGCTCCTTCTTTAGTACAAAAGTGGAACTGCGTTTCTTAGGAGAAATATTAGGTATTTAATTTTACCGCATTCGGTAACAAAATATGAGACTGTTTACACTATACTTTGCAATTTAAATAAACTACCCATGGGTTTGAAACAGAACAATATTGCAGTAGCTTGCGAAGAAGGTGTCTGCTACATCGCAAGAGAAATACAACTAAACCATAGCAAACAATTCGAAAATTTTGTGCTGATCATGAACTCCTTTCACATAACAAAAGTTTTTATTGGTTGTTTGAGAAAATACATTCGGAAGAGTGGAGCATCAGATATTTTCATTGAAAGTGGCTTATTGGGTGTTAATGCGACGGAATCTGTCCTCAGTGGAACGAATTACGTAAGAGGTGTTAAGGCTATGCTCATTCTTGATGAAACCTTGTTCTGCCTTCAAGTACTGCCATTCTTTAAAACAAAGAAGCTGAAATTTATGATGGAGAAATACAACTACTAGAAAAAATTCAAGATAGCCTTTTCACAAAAGATTATGCAATGCTCAGAGCAACATTTGATGTTGAGCACCTAATTTAAGACTTTCAGGATTTTGTTGTCACAGGCCGGGAATCATCAGAACAGTTTTTGTACTGGGATAACTTCAGGATATTTGTATCTTTACTGAGAAACTTAGTACGATCTGACCGAGAGGATTTCTGGGATCTACATCTGGATACTATTCAGAAGATTCAGCCTCTGTTTGCAGTCTGGGATTGTGTAAACTAAAAACGCTGGAGCTCTCTTTTCTTAGAAGACATGAGGAAATTATGTACTACTCACCCTGAAGTGTACAAAGTATTCAAGAACGGTAAACATGTTGTAAAAAGGTTCAGCCATACCTTCTCAGCTGTTGGTGCCAATATGGCTCTCGAGGAAACTAGTAATAGATCACAAAAAGGGTCATCTGGTGTAATTGGAATGACAAAGCAGAAGCACTTTGTTGCTCAGTGGGATCTGACATACCATGAGTTACTGCAGGTAACAAACTTACATCGAGAAATCACTCAATCTGTATCAACAACATTTGACTTACACGTACACCATGAGCTCCGCAAAAGTGAGACAGAACACACCAACAACATGATTGTGACTATAGTACAGTATATATTGAAAAGAGAAAACCCCTTTGAATTATCTGGCCGCACATCACTACATAACCTCGTAACACAGGTAGCAGTTGCTGCCAAAAGAAAAATAGTTGAATGTGAGTAAATTAGGTACTGATACTAAAGCTTACACAGAGACCCGGTATGTTGAAAAGTCTGCACGTATCTGGGACACAATAAATCGCACGGAGTTGCCCGCATTCAAAACTCAAAATAAATCAGAGAAAAAAGGAAAAGATGAGTTAAATAGAAAGTGTTTTAAGACTGCCACGAACAGTATACTTCAGATCGCTCAAATTCGTGGGTATGAGCTGGTACGTCTGTTTCAGTTTGAGTTATCAGATGTTTCAACGCTTTTTGATGAGAATGGTCTTCTTCTTAAAAGCAAAAAAAAAAAAAAAGTACTCTAATGCAGGAACTAGAAATAAATCTGAGTGATGACGCAAAAGGAGCACAAATTCAGCCAGATGAAAGTACTTGTTTCATCATAGACATTATGAACTGTTTGAGAAAGGTGGTAACAAAGGAAAAGAAAACTTTTGGTGATGTTGCCACTTCTTACTCGACGTTTACATCCTCACTCTCAGCACCAGCTGAGAGTGAGGATGTAAACGTCGAGTAAGAAGTGGTTCGACCATGTCTTCGATAGTTACCAAGAGTGTTTTCCTAAAGACTCTGAACGTCTATCGAGGCAAAAAAGCAATGTCATAGTTTTGTCTGAAATATCATCAGAAGTTAATCTACTAATTCAAATAGAGACTTTCTGGCCCTCATCATCAAACAAATTGTTACTACAAAAACATATAACAAGCAGTTTGAAAACCTTGATGGTGACAAGACCTATTAGACAGATGCATGTGTTAAGTGCATTCTCTGGTTTACCGGATGAAATTAGTGTCAACTGCATGGATATTCAAAATGGTGTTGAAAAAACAATACGTACCATGGACAGATTTTTATTAGAAGAAGCAGACTTCAGGATGATGATCTATGGAGAGAGCCCAGCAAATCAAGGACTAAAGAGAATCGTGTTTATAAGTGCTGATACTGACATCTTGGTTCTGGCTCTATTTCACTGGAAAAGGTTCCACACCCTAGGAGTGAATGAAGTGTGGCTAAGAACTGGCGTTGGTGACATAACAAGACTTGTTCCGACCCATATGTTAGCTGAGACACTGGGACAAGACATATGCCAGGCATTACCAGCACTTCATGATCTTCCTGGTGCTTGATTATACGAGCAAGTTTGGTACCAAAAAGGCTGCAGTTGGCTGTAACCCTGTGCAGTATCTGAAAGTGTTTGGCGCGTCACCACTATTTCCAGAGCTCGACAGAATCATGTCACTTGCCGAACAGTACTTAGTGCAATTGTTGAGGAAATGCTCGTCTTGCAAGACACTTCATGAGTTCAGGCTATGGAAGTATCTCCATGGGAAAAATATTTCTCTCGATGACCTACCTCCAACAAGTACCATTGCACAGGGACATCTTCGTGCTTTCTTCCACACCTACCTAATGATACACTACCTCGATGAAGCCCAAGAGACATTGGATCCACTTATGTTCGGCTTTAAAGTGACAGATATGCCATCAAAGTTCGGCTTTGAAGTGACAGATAGCCATTAAAGTATATTTTTCTACTACCAGAAGACTACATTGGAGCATGTGCATGCATGAAGTGCGCTAGATCAAGTTGTGTGTGTAAGGACGCCGAGGTTCCATGTTGTTTGTTTTGCAAATGCAACGGTGTTAACATTGATAAAATGATTGTAGAAACCCATATTTAATTTAATATTCTTGCTAAAGAAACAAAAAACATTTTACTTAAAACAATAATAAATGCAGATTGTCTTTTACATTTATAAACCAAGGTGTTTAAAAATTATAAAATGAGCACTGCTTTGTCTTGTATAGAATTTCTTTGTAAAGAATTATCAAAATGTTTTTAAGGATTTGCAAGTGCATATTTTTTACGTAATATGAATTAAACTAAGTGTACTTTATCAACAATTTTATTGAATACATGTTTTTCTCACCGTTAGTATTAAATCTTCCTTAAGGAGAATATTTGCGTACTTCAGTATGAAAAGGTTACTTTCCTGGGATAATGGTTTGAGAAATCAAGAAAATAGTCAGAAGCAAATCTGTAGATGATTGAACGCTGAACATTTTTTCTTTAACATTTTTTTCAATAAATCTTACCGTTTTAGCTAAAACGCTTACTTTAACAGAAGGCAGGTGGAATGATGGCGGTCATCTTGAATGACGTCATACTGAGAAAACGTGGGAGGTGGCCACCCAACTTTTTTTTGCTTCTTATGCACCCAAGTAACTGATACAGAAAGAATTTTCTCTGTACATACAGTTGCACACAGAAGTGCTGTGGGCTGCAGGACTTATAGGGGCTGGCTCATGGAGCGTCCAAACGTGATCCCCCTCTCACTCGGGAGCGTGATGTCACCGCGAGTACACAATAAAGCAGCAGTAGATCACCAGTTAAAGAGACATAGGAGCGCGTACATATACTATGTACATATAAACAATTTAAGTTTCATTCAACGTTATTTTGTCTGTTTCAAAGTTCAATTAAAATAAGTGAATGTTTAATTTAATCAAGAAAGCAAAGCACAAAAAATATTAGTACACTTACCAAGCTGGGCGTATCCATTATGAAGGTTCCCAACCTCGAACTAAATTTTTCTAACGGTCGACTTTGTTCACTTTTCTTTTGATTCATTTTTCTTGATGAAACTGAAGCTCTGTTGTGATTTAGATGCCAAATTGAAATGAATGTGCGCACACGAGAATAAGTACGTACAGCTTCATTGGAAACATTCGGGAATCGTTGTTCTTTCCCCGAGAAAAATCTGTTCCATGGATTGACTGAAATTTTTCTTTCAAAATATTCGTTGGTTTGCATCCAGTCCTCAGAAGGAACAGTTAGCTCCCCAAGAGATAACGTATTTATTCACTTGCAGGAATTTAAGTTTTTAGCGTTCCTAGCTATGGTTCCAAGAGATGGATCTGTGTCCCGTATACGGTAGGCAATGTAACCTGCAACATAAGACAGCGCTTGTTTCTCGGCCTCACACTTCTGATTTTCATTGTTTTCAAATATGTAAGTGTTTCACACTTCTGGCCATGTTCACTGCATATTTTTTCTAAAGCTTCTGAGTCTTCGACATCTATGTCCTCTGAAACTCACTGAATGATTTCCTTTGTGTCATCAGTAGTGAAAATGTCTTTTAACAATTCAAGTGCGCTGTTAAATACGTTTGTACCACTTTTTCTTCATGTAATGCTGTATTCCCTTTTTTGGATATATTTGGTAATTTATTTGCTAGCAAAATATGTTTTAAGCGACTAATTAATTATGTTGGTGAAGGATGGTCATAAAACACCCCGACACCCCTTATTTGACTGGATACTGATAAATTTTCAAGTGCAACCTGATTCAAGTGAGTAGTTAATACACTGAGTGGCCACTTTATTATGACCACCTGACAGTTTTAAACAAATGAGCTATGGCTGCACGCTGTTGCCGCCAGAGGGCGAGGCTAGTATAAAAAGGGAAAGGTTAGTGCTTGCGACAGTAGTAAAGTGATTTTTGGGGAACGAGATGGGTAAAAAATGCGATTTGACGGACTTTCAACGTGGGATGATTGTAGGAGCTCGGAGCCATGGAGCGAGTATCACCGAAACCGCCGCATTCGTGAAATGTTCCAGAGCAGCTGTTGTTAAAGTGTTTAAAGACTGGACTGTCAGCCAAAAAACTGGGTCTCTACGTGCAACGTGTGGTCGTCATCGACTAGTGACTGCTCGGGCGAAACGGAGAGTGTCCAGACTGGTAACAGACAACAGAAGGGCAACAGTGCAGCAAATTACAGACCATCTTAATCAAGGATCCCCTCTAATGATCTCTGCACGCACTGTTCGCCGTACACTGCATCGGATGAAATATGGCAGCCGAAGGCCTGTTCGAGCTGTCTGTAGTTAACAAGAGAAAAGTCTCCAGTTCGCACAAGAGCACAAGGATTGGACATTCGATAATTGGAAAAAATTATGTGGTCCGATGAATCGCATTTTCAGTTGCACCATGCCGATGGCCGAGTGAGAATTTGGCGGAAACAGCACGAAAGCATGGACCCCAAATGCATTGCTACAACCTTTCAAGCTGGTGGAGGCAACGTTATGGTTTGGGGAATGTTTTCCTGGCATGCTTTGGCCCTCTAATTCGTGTTAATCAACGTCTGACTGGCACATCATATCTAAACATCGTTGCGGACCAAGTACATCCTGTCATGTTGATAGTTTATCCCAATGGCGATATCTACTTTCAATAAGATAATGTGTCCTGCCATAATGTTCGTATTGTACAGGATTAGTTTCAGGAACAGGCCGGGGAGTTTACTTTGCTTAGGTGGCCCCCACAATCTCCAGATCTCAACCTCATTGAGAATTTGTGGGATGAAGTTGAACGAGCCATCAGACAGCTGGATCCACAGCACTGCAATCTCACACTCCTGGAAAGTGCTATTCATCAAGCATGGTCTCAGATTCCACAAACCACCTATCAACATCTCGTGGAGTCCATGACACGAAGAATCGACGCAGTATTAAAGGCAAAAGGAGGCCCAACGAAGTACTGAGGGTGTAGTCATAATAAAGTGGCCACTCAGTGTATATCCTTTGTGTATTGAGATTTTCGATATAAATCCTTTGTGTGTTGAGATTTTTGATATATATCCTTTGTGTGTTGGGATTTTCGATATATATCCTTTGTGTGTTGGGATTTTCGATATATATCCTTTGTGTATTGAGATTTTCGATATATATCCTTTGTGTATTGAGATTTCCGATATATATCCTTTGTCTATTGAGATTTTCGATATCCACACAAAACAAAAAATGATAATAAAAGGACTAGCGATATTTTTTTGGACGTAGTGTTTTTTTTTTTTTACTTACAAAACTACACGATTTATTCCCACTCACACACAACAATATAATAATAAGAGCGCTTTTCTTTGTAATAAATAGACGGATAACATGGAAGTAATTAAAATGGGCGTGCACGAACGATCTGTTGTAGTCTATCCCCTTCAGTTTTTGATTTAGGTTAATGATTTATATGATCTGAGAGCCGGGGAATATTGTATCTTTTGCAAGTGACACCGTCTTAATTTATTTAGATTACACCCAGGCTCTCTAATCAAAATTAATGACGGCACGGGGAAGTAAGGATTAGATCGCAATTAAAAGAATATCTATAAACGTTAGTAATAACAAACATATTAAATTGTATCTTTATGGTAATCACAAATAAACCATAACAATTCTTGACATAAAATATGACGTGAAGTGTTTTTTAATACACGTATCTGTGGCACTGATCGAATAGAAAGTTAGGATTCCATAAAACGTTTTGATATCTACAGTAACGGAAATTTCAGGTGAAAAAGTAAACTTCGTTATTTTATTCGTTTCAAACTTATATTGTATAAGTATGGTCATTAAAATTAAAAAAAAAAATGCTGAAATGCCTTTCTTGAGAGATGTTACTTTGCACGGATTGGTTGCTTATTCTTCTTGATTTTTATTAATTCAAAGAGTGTCTGAGTGGAAAGAAGCACGGGCTTCTGGCAAACCTTCTGAGCTGGGCTGGTGTTCCAGTCATTAATGAGGTTTAAGCGGTGTACCTGCTACCTTGTAACATTATCCCCAAATTAGGGCCTGTAGCAGACTCCCCATACTGAGGTGTTCACGGGTATCGTTACGTCTCGTACCCAATAAAATTTTAGATGTGTAATAGGACATTATTATTTGGGGTGTGATTGAATTAAAACACACACACGCCGTAATACGGCAATCCAAACGCAGAAAAAGGACAACCTTTAAATTTTAGCATAATCTTGGAAAACTCCAAAACAGATTTTGTTCTTCCTAAAAAAAAAAAAAAAAAAACGGAGGATAGCCTAGAACTCCAACCTCTATTTGTGAGGTTGATTTTTAAGCCCAACTAAACTCACAATACAAAAAGTTTCATATTTAATACGCACGTAAAACAGACCTGCCAACTGGTACGATTTTATCGTATTTAGTACGATAAATCATGCTGCAGTATGCTAATACGATTTTTTTTAATAGTCATGTTTTCCCCATTTTTGTGTATCATTGATAAAGATTATTGAATTACTCATTTTATCTGTTTATACGCTTAGAAGCTTTTGTTCCATTGGTTTCAAAGCAGCTTCTTTTCTGCGGCTGCGTCGTGCCTGCTCATGACGTCATTAGCAGCACGGACGGTGACTTATGGCGGCCAATGCTGCGTGGATAGGAGTGGTGTCTCCAGTAATATAAGCTATTTGATCCCATCACTTTTGGCACCAGTGTATAATCGTATATCTCACAACAGCGTCACGTTCATCTTTCAGCTTACAATTTACTAACTGCGTCATGTCCGCCTAGGGACATATTACAGTATCTATTAGCTGCGTCATATTTGTTTAGCCTCATGTCTCTTATTTGAGGCATCATGACAATCTTCCGGCTCGAAAACCACTGGGATGAATTTGGGAACAACTTTTAAGTTGAGTATGGACGCGTTTGGGTAAAGAATTTGCCAAGTTTTATTATCATCCAGTATCTGAAGCATTAAAATGCTGGTTGTTTGGTTCTAATTCCTTCAATTACTTGAAGACACTTAAATTAGAAAAGAGCAACCCCTCCTACCCTGCAGCGCTCGTTATGCTCATTAAACTACCAAAAGGGAGAGCAAATCGCATTTGAGACACAAGACACATTCAGGCTAAGCTATTGCAATTTGAAAACACAAATTACGTAACTGTAACCTATGGTTTATCTATTTACCCGGGACCTATTTAGCACATAGCACACAAATTATAATTACCCGTTCAAAGCACACAAATTATCAACCCGAAAATGATAGTTTACGCATATCAAGTGGCCTGAAGGCACAGACAAAAGTCGGTAACTTTAACGGAGATCACGTGATTAAAACGCACCAATTGGAGTACGGACGACATAACACAGCCTCATCGGCAGACGCAGCAGATACATAGGGAAGAAAAAGAGGTTTGCTCCATTCTCATGAATGGGGGAAGAAATGTCCACCGTACGTATGCTTCTCGGTCTTTTCTTGTCCTAGTAAATCTTCGTCAGAAGTCCAAAAAAAAAAAAAAAAAAAAAAAAAAAAAAAAAAAAAAGGGAATGGCTTAGCGTGAAACTAGGAGACATGACATGCAATTAAATTCATTTCCTGGAAGCAGGGACGGAGATATTAGGCAATGGAGAAACCGTGTGGGTAATAGAACCCTCAGCCTGAATGCGCTCACGAAAAAAAAAAAAAAAAAAAAAAAACAGCTTGTGAACATTTTTAAAACAGGCGACGTTTTTCTCAGTATTCGTATTTTTTACGCCTCTGAAATATAAAGGGGATTTTTATTAAATCTGATTGATGAATGCAACGATAAGCAACAAGGATGCCATCGAATTCCCGAGTATAATAATAACGTTGTGACGTATCATAATCATCATCATCATTGTCAACCATTATCAATCCACTGCTGGACGAAGGTCTCCCCAAGTTTCCTCCACAACGGTCTGTCTTGTGCCAGTCTCCTCCATGTCACTCCCGCATATTTACGAATTTCATCCACCCATCTCCCATGTGGTGTTTTCCTGGGTCTTTTCCTGTCCCTTGGAATCCAATCTAAAATTTCGGCTGTCCATCTATGGTCTGTCCTTCTGGCAGTATGTCCAGCCCATTGCCATTTCAGGGATTTAACTCTGATCATGATGTCTTCCACTCTCGTCATTTTTCGGATCCACGAGTTCCTCTTCTTATCTCTCCTGGTTATACCAAGCATGCACCTCTCCATGCTGCTTTGAGTTGTCTGCAGCCTTTGTATGTCTCTTTTAGTTAAGGTCCACGTCTCTGCACCATACGTAAGCACTGGAAGGATGCATTGATCAAACACTTTTCTTTTAAGACATAATGGCATATTGCTCTTGAAAATTATGCTGTTTCTTCCAAAAGCTCTCCAGGCAAGTTTTGTACGCCTATTAATTTCTTCATCAATGTGACCCTCACTTGATATCTGCTGTCCAAGATAAACATACGTATCTGTTATCTCCAGTTTTTCTCCATCAATCGATAAATCTTCATTTCTTGTATACTGCCTTTTTATAACCATCCGTTTTTGTTGATTTTCACTGATATAAGTTTTGGTTGCTTATCGTTATGTTATACACGCTGAACGTTACGTCTGAACTCCCCCATGAGTTTTTCTCATTTTGGGCTATGACTGGCAGTCAAGTCAAGATAACTGGTATAAATACAGGGACCATGCACCTGGCCCGCGGTCACTAAATACCCGCCGTGCGTAGGATGGGTACGTTAAGCTGTTGGGCCTCTGGTACTGGCCTCCCGGTAATAAATAAGGGAGTCTTCCTCCCTCTTTCTACCTCGCTTCCGTGTTACTTAGACAATTTCGTCTCTTTAGACAAAGGAGTTCACATTCTGTTTGTGATAGAATCTTACGATTTGTGAGACACCCTATTGCGTTATCCAACTATGCAGATCAATTTACACATTATGTTTTGTTTGTTTCTGTGTCTACATTTGGCAACTCGCAGTCGGCGGTCACTTGTTCCAGGGAAGAGACAGATCCAGCACTTTTCTGGCCATGCACACCACCCATGACTCATCTGGGATTGGGACTCAAGTCTTAGCTCGGAAGAATGATCAGAAGCCTGCGCCTCAGACCACTCTACCACGGGATGGGCCATTTATGTAGTATGAACATTCAGTTGAGATCCGAGTATATTAGCATATAGAACACAGCTTTACCTATTTTTGTATGCGTGATATACAAGATCATTTTAAAAAGTTCCTTTGCCCACATTCTATTGCCATTTTACCACGAAAAGTGCCTTAACGCCGCTAAGCCACGATAAGTCCCTTCTACATCACTGAATAGGAGTATAGAACTTGATTGGAGTGAGTTTGGAAGAAACAGTACAAATTTAGAGAGCAATTTATTTACCATGTCTTAAAAGCATTTAATCAATGTATCCTTTCCGGTTCTTATGGATCAGAGACATGGACTTTAACTAAAAAGGACAATCGTAGGCTGCAGGCAACTCACAGAAGTGTTGAGAGATGCACGCTTGGAGTAACCAAGAAATATAAGAAGAGAACTCATAAAGCAGGAAAACGACAAGAGTTGGTGACGTCCTGATCGAAGTAAAGACCGTCGAGTGGCAATGTGTTAGGAATATTGCTAGAACTGACCATCGTTGTACAAGTGAAATGCTGGATTGGATACCTAAAAGGCAGCAAAAGACCTAGAAGCAGACCACGCAGGAAATGGGTGGGTGAAATTCGAAAGCATGCCGGCGTGACATGGAAGAGATTTGCTCAAGACAGAGGGTAGTGGAAGATAACTTTATCCAGCAGAGGATTTAAAATGGATGATGATGCAAAAAGAGGTGCAAAATGCAAAGGGGTAAGCCGCTAAATTTAAATAAGTTATCAAAAGTAGCCATCAATTCGAAATAAGCGCACTAAATTAGTTATTACTGTAGTACATATTTCAGTTATTCGATAGACTTATCAGCATTATACAGTCTACTGATCTAATAGTAATAGAAACAATACCCACTGGAGTAAATCTATGATAATAAACACGGACAAAAGAGCAGTCAAATAATCTTACTGTCAAAGTGGTTAAATACATTTCAACACCTTAGTCGATCGCACGTTATATCTTTGCGCACATCTCAATATCCCAAAACACTTAAATAAGATATGCCAATAAAATATACACTAAAGAAATACACGTAGATCGATTTCCTACATAAAATATATACTCCCTACATAATGTACACCAACTAAACTTGAGATGAGTCAGATCCTCTAAACGAAGTAGTAATTAGTACGTCAAAATATAATAAAATAAAAGGAGAAAACAAGCAAAATGAATCAACACCTCAACCACAAACAAACGGAAAAAGAAGCATCACCTGCTTCAGTGACAGACACCAACAAAGCGGTCAATAGCCGCAATGAACAGCAAATTTCAATACCATCCTCCAAGACTTCAGAAAACCAACTACCTTTCCGCATGCATTAGATAAATGAAGAAAATGGGGAATAAATCTTCTAGAATATATGGCAGGCATATAAACATACTATATTGCTACGGAAATGCCGTATTCAACTATGTATTACCATGCAACCAATGCCTCAGAATATTCAAAAATTACATCGTCCTTGAGCAGGAATTTTCAGTTTCTCTGAAATGCTGCCTACATGCCCAAAATAGTCCTTTGATTTTTTCTTTGTTTCAAATCCTCATTACATCTTCAGAGCGTAAATTTTAGTTAAATCAGAATATGTATGTTCCGGAACTACATATAAAATATGACTGAACCTATAAAGTTGATGCTTGTACACAGTTTTAGCCCTTTTAAGGAGTGAAAATGATAGTTTCGCCTGAGAAATTTGCTGTAGAGGTCGAATCGTCAGCAGATATTTAGGGGCAGCAAAAGAAATATATATACAAGTATAAACAGTAAAACCTCCTTAACTGGCATTCCCGAACAGAGGACACCTTCCATTAGCAAAACGTTTTGTGATCCCAAGTGCGTTATCTTTCTGGAGGCAACCCATGCCATCGGGGTTGACAGCAGAGATGGATACGGGTCACGGGTTATCGAGTCGATTAATTGACATTGAAAATGATAGTTTCGCCTGAGAAATTTGTGGGGTACGTATTAGACTGGTGTACCAGTTTTTCTGGTACACCAGTCTAATACTTGGTTGGTCCCCCACTGGAGGGTAGGACTGCAGAAATACGACGGGGCATGGACTCCACTAGCTTCTGGAAATATGCTGTAGGCAATGCACACCATACTTCCTGCAGAGCGTTCCACAATTCGGGTGTATTCCGAGGTCTCTGATTCCTGTGTTCGATAGCGCGTTGCATGGCATCCCAAATGTGTTCTATCACGTTTAGATCTGGGGACTTGGATGGGATGGCAACACCCCAAACTCAGATAAATGCTCCTCTAACCATAATGTGGCGTCTCGACACTTGTATGGAGGTGCATTGTCTGTTGGAACAGGCCCAACCCATCAGCATGAATGCAGGATATGAACGGGTGTACCTCGTCAGAAAGAATGCGCACATAGCGTTGGCCGGTCACAGACGTTTGTAGACGTACCAGGGGTCCCAGTGAAGTCCAGCTAAACACACCCAGTACCATAACTGACCCCCACTAGCCGGTACAGTTCCCTGTTGACAGGCGGGATCCATGGCTTCATGGGGTTTGCGCCACACACGAATCCTTCCATCTGCCCGATACAGTTGAAAACGCGACTCGTCAGACCAGGCTACTTGTTTCCAGTCATGAAGTGTCCAGTGGCGTTGTTGCCGTGCCCAAGCAAGGCGCATAGTTCTGCGTCGTGCACCCATTAAGGGGATTTGAGGTGGGCGCCAGCTCCCAAAGCCCATATCGTGCAGGGTACGTTGCACAGTCTGGACGCTGACGCTTGTTGAGGCTCCAGCATTGAATTCCGATGATACCTGCGAGAGTGTTGCACGCCTATCGCGTGAAACGATTCTTGACAGCCGACGATGGTCACGTTCACCCAATGTCTTTTTACGGCCACACTGGTATCGTAGGTTGGAGGTTTTGCCGAAATTCTTGTAGTCACGGTACACCCTTGCAATGGTCGTCCGTGAAAATCCGAACTTCGTTTCTACCTCCGAAATACTACGGCCCATCTCACGACCGCCAACTATGACACCGCGTTGAAAATCGCTTAAATCGTTATTACTTGTCATTCTCATGCCGAAAACAGCTCTGACAGCTGCCAAGGATGTCTGTCGCTTTATATACGAACTGGCGAAGGCAACCGAGTACGCGCATAGGTGACGTTGCTATGTATTTTGCATAAGCTCGTCTGTACCAGTTTTTCTGGCAGTTCAGTGTTTATTTACCCCCAAATAGTAGACCCTCCGAATAAAGGAAAATGATCTTGTTCATAAGGCACTTAAAAAACATGAACGTTTAAGGGGGGGGGGGGAAGGGGGAATCGGCGATTTTTTTTTTTTTTTTTTAATTCGAGGTTTAACGACCACCGTGAGCAACTCAATGGGCTATAAGCAGTCGCCCGTCCCTAATTTAGGGTCACTGGTTCCAGGTAAGGGAGAAAGCCAATGCCGTAAGACAAACACAACATCCATGCCTCACCGGGATTCGAACCCGCACCCCGTTCGGACGAATGATCAGAGGCCATCGCTTAGACCACTGCGCCACCGGGGCGGCGCGAATTTTTGCCACATAGATTTTGTTAAGCTTCTTTGGACGCAAATATAAGTTACTTTTTGTCCTCCAGGTCCTCATTGCAAAAACTACTGATCTGTGGTTTCGATATGGCCGATCTTTTCTCTTATAGAAGCGTGCGAAACAGCTTCTTTCAAACAAAATAGGGTATTCATTGTCAACCCAGCGGAAGGGGATTTGGACACCATTTTTGAACTGATTCGTTTTTTTTTGTTTTTTTTATTGGAGGTTTAACGACCACTGTGAGCAACTCAATGGGCTATAAGCAGTCGCCCGTCCCTAATTTAGGGTCAATGGTTCCAGGGAAGGGAGGGAACCAGTGCCGTAAGACAAACACAACATCCATGCCTCACTGGGATTCGAACCCAGATCCCGTTCGGACGAATGATCAGAGGCCATCGCTTAGACCACTGCGCCACCGGGGCGGCTTGAACTAATTAGCTTTCTAAACAGTGACGGAAATGCAAAAGATTTCATTACGGTTGATGAAAATTTGTGTATCCAACCGGCAACTAACAATGCCCGTAAGTTTGTTGCTTTCAAAAAATTATTTCATCCGGGAATTATCTGATGCACTTGAAGAAGTGTGTGAATTTTTAAATACGCTGTGCAATGCGGTGAAGAAATGGAAGTCTTTTTTTTTTGTAAACAGAGGGTATAAGGGGATTAGCACTGTTAGAGAATTTAGAAAGAAACTTCGAAAAACACGCTCGAATTGAAAAAAAAAAAACCGTTGTCATGAGATTTTACACAACCAAAAATTGCTGACTGATTTAATTAAATAATGCGCGGTCAGTGTGCGCGTTTTAAAATTCATGATGTAACATATTTCATTGTTACGTCCATGCATTTTGAACATGCATCGAAATACATGCATTACACGCACTGTATTTTAAAATGAAAATAATGTACATATACTGCATATATCCATACGTATTGCATTGTTTTGCACTGTAAAACGATAGCAAAAAATAAAACACTTAATCAGAAAACATTTTAATTAGACACGAGGATTGTACCGAAAATAATTCAAAAGTGGGCTAACTTTTTTATTAACTGACAGAGATCGTTCAAACTGCACATGTCGGAAGAGTAACTCTTTCTCTATACAAAGGTAGTGCTCAGCATAGTCTCCATCACAAGCGATGCATTTGTATCATCGCTGAACTCAACTCTCGAATTCTCGTAGAAAAAAATTAGGTGTGGACTGTTGCGCCAACTTATTCACAGCAGCCACTTTCACCTCGTCTGTGTCATCAAATCGTTGTCCACGGAGACTGTCCTACATTGGACTGAACAGGTGGAAGTCGGATGGCGCCAGATCTGGGCTGTACGGTGGATGGGGGATCACCGACCAGCTTAATTTGATGATCGCCTGATTTGTTGCCAGAGATATGTGTGGTCACGCATTGTCATGTTAAATTTGGATCCTTTTCAGATTCTTGTTCGGTCTCTTCCTCCTTATGGCTTCTCTAAGATTGTTGATTGTCTCCATATACCGCTCGCTGGTCACGGCACGGCCACGTTCCAGAAAATCAAGGAGAATGACACCCCTGTCATCCCAAAAATCAGTCGCCATGACTTTGTGCGGATTGCTGGCTCTTGAACTTCTTAGGTCTTGGTGAAGAGGTGTGACGTCATTCCATGGATTGATTCTTCGTTTCCTGATCGTGAAGATACGCCCATATTTCATTCCCTGTCACCAGATCGAAGGAAAGACTTGGCTTCAAACGCTTCCGGCAGACCAAAGCAGACTTCCACCCACCTCTTCTTCAAATCCGGTGTCAACCGCCTAGGTACCTACTTTGCATACACTTTCCGATACCCTAAGTCTTCTACCACCTTCTGTATGGCATTGTGACCCCAGTCCAATTGTGCAACAAGCTCACGGATTGTGATTGGTCTCTCCGCGCGAATCAATTTATCCACTCGCTGAGGATTCGTGTCAGTGGTCGCAGATGATGGTCTCCCACTGCGTGGTTTGTCTTCAACGCTGGTTTCCCCTTCTTTAAACTTCATCCATCTGTGCACATTGCTCTTGTCAATGGCGTCATCTCTGTAAACATTCTGTAGCCTTCTGTGAATGTCGGACAGCCTGCACCCTTCCTTCGTCAAGAACTCAATGATGGCACGTTGCTTCTGCTTGGAATTCATTATTTATATACCTGCAATGAAGAAGGGTTACTATAGAGGAAGAGTTACTCTACCAACATTTACAATTTGAATGACCTCTTTTATTTAATAAAAGAAGTTATGCCCACCTTTGCATTACTTTCGGTACAACCCTCGTATTTTACCAGACCTGCCAACCTCTCAGAACCAAAAAAAAAAAAACGTAACACTCAGATAAGAAATTCGTAACACGACGCATGCTGATAATTTTTTAAGCCTATTTCAGCTATATAAATTCTTGATGATGAGAATGTTGGGATTTTTTCCCCTATATCAAAATTTTATTGAGAAACTAATTAAATCTAAACAGCAAACACTTTTATGTTAATTATTAGAAAAAAAATTACGATTACGGGAGAAATCCTCACTCTGCCTAACTTCCGTTTTCGGAAATGTTGAGAGGCGGAAAACTTGCATCTTAGGGAGTCTGCAAGAAGGTTTAAACGGGTTCTGGGGATGTCTTTTTGTCTGCAGGACCAAAATAAATCTGCGATGTACGTCAGCCGTGGCCGTGATTCTGCTACGGGGATGAGAACAAAACAATTCTGCGACGTACATCGTCCTTCGCGAGAAAAAAAAAAAAATTACAATTACGGAAGAAATCCTCGGAAATTTTGAAAGGCGGAAAATTTGCATCTATGATAGGGAGTCTGCAAGATGGTTTAATAGGGTTCTGGGGATGTCGTTTTTGTCTGCAGGACTAAAATAAATCTGCGACGTACATCGCCCGTCGCCGCGTTCGAAATCTGTGCTTGCTTGTTCGAAATCTGTGTTCCATAAATTTGGGACTGGCGGCTGCCTACAGCTCATCGTGTTTTTCACGGTGGTCGTTAAACCCCCAAACAAAACAACAACAAAATGAACTAAAGATTAAATTGCGATTGAAAAATTGTTTTTTTTTCTTTCGACACTTTTACCACGAAGACCGCTTTCCCTACTATTTATACTTTAAATAATGGAGTTTTCCCGCTTTAAGAGTAAACATATGTTGTATTTTTCTCGATGTTTCTACTTCTAAAAGTACAGTTTGAAAAATCCTTTGCCACCTCGATGGCGTAGGCTTCTGAACATTTGTCCGAAAATCGATGGAGCATGGGGTGGTGTGTCTGTCTTATGGCACTGGCTCTATCCCTTCCCAGAAACTAGTGTCTCTAAATTAGAGACTGGCGACTGCTTTATAACCCATTGAGTTGCTCACGGTGATAGCTGAATCCCCAATGGGGGGGGGGGATCTTGTTTCGTCCCGTAGCGTTTGCTGCGAAGAACATTTCGGGCTTCCCCGGTCTAAGCGATGGCTTTCCTGATTATGGCTTCTGATCATTCGTCCGAGACGGGTCCAGGTTCGAGTCCCGGTGAGGCATGGATGTTTGCCGTACGGCACTGGCTCTCCCTCTCCCCTGGAGCCAGTGGCCCTAAATTAGGGACGGGCGACTGCTTATAGCCCGTTGAGTTGCTCATGATGGTCAATAAACCTAAAAAAAACAACTTTTCGCATGTAGCGTCAAGTTTTTTATAACGCATTCTTCTACGATTACGGGGCTTAGGTACATACTTCTGTTTGCAAACATATTTGAAACATTATCTTTGCTTCTAAAGAAATAGTAAAAATAATTAAGAAGTTACTAGACTAAACCCGTCGGAATTGACGGTAAGTTTTTTCTTTTTTAAATAATAAATTGATATGAAACAACAAATGTAAACTTTATTTGATTGACACTCATTTAACCACTTCAGTACAGACAATAGTCCAGGTTCGTGATTTTTAGCACGTCTTTTGTAAAAAGATCGTGCTTCTGTTATCGGTTTGTCCGTCCGTCCGTACCCACGATATCTCTGCAACTATTAGTCCGATTTGAAAAATTCTTTTTGCATTGGGAAGCTTGAAATATGCAAATGATGATCCTTCATTTTCGTTTTTCTTTACGATGTACAATTTTGCCGGTAGAGGGCATAAATGCAGATGATGTCGAATTAAAAAATACGTTTTATTCCACATATTTGCTTCTAAACATCCGATTAAAAAAAAATTATCTTTCGATTCCATTTATGTCGAAGAGTATTTTAGATATAGTTACTTTTTCAAATTACGCATAGATTTTCCGCTAGGGGGCGTAAAAGTAAATTACATTTTTCCCGATAACTCTTCTTCTAAAACTCCGATTTGAAAAAAAAAATTTCGGCGGATACATCTCCTGATGGAAAATCTTTTGCATATAATTTCATATTTTTGGTAAAGAATACTTTGGCCACCAGGGGGCGTAAGTGTTAATTTTTTCTTTTGATGTGTTTGCCATAAAATCTGAGCTTCTAAAATATCGATTGAAAAAATTCTTTCTTGGACTGATGCCACTCACATCGATAAAACTTTTCGGAATGTTTTCTTCTTAAAATATTCCACAGTTTCTCCGCCAGAGGGCGTAGATGTACATCTTATTTTTTTCAATATCTCTACTTCTTGGAGTCCGATTTGAAAAATTCCTTCTTTGTTGGATAATGTTTTCCGTGTGACATGCTTTCATATAATTTCAAAAATTTCAATTAATTCATAGACTTTCCGCTAATGGGGCGTAGCGGTAAATTGCGTTTCCCCCTATATCTCTGCTTCTAAATCTCCGATTTGAAAAATTCTTTCTGCACCGGATACAGCTCCTGGTGGGAAATCGTTTGCACATAATTTCTAATTTTTTGTAAAAAAATGGTTTGGCCTCCAGGGGGCGTAAATCTTAACTTCCGCTTATGTTGTATTTGCAGCAAAATATGAGCTTCTAAATTCTCGATTGAAAAAAAACGTCGTTTGTTGACCGTTATTACTCATGTCGACAAACCTTTTAGAAACACTTTCTTCTTGAAAAAATGCATGGTTTCTACACCAGGAGGCGTAGAGGTATATCTTATTTTTGTCAATATCTCTACTTCTAAGAGTACGATTTGAAAAATTCCTTCTTTGTTGGATAGTGTTTCCGATGCGAAATGTTTTTACTATAAAATCAAAATTTTCAAGTAAATCATAGACTTTCCGCTAGGGGACACAAAGGTAAATTGCGTTTTCTGCGTTATTTCTGCTCCTAAAGCTCTGATTTGAAAAATTCTTCCTGTATCGCATGCAAGACCTGATGGAAAATATTTTTCACGTAATTTCTAATGTTTGGTAAAGAATGGTTTAGCTACCAGGGGTCATAAGTGTTAATTTCTGCTTCTGAAGTATTTGTTGCAAAATCTGGGCTCCTGAAAACTCGACTAATTTTTTTCTTCGACCGATACCGCTTATATGGATAAACCTTTTGAGAATACTTTCTTCCTAAAATAATGCATGGTTTTCCCACCATCATCATCATCATCATTGTCAACCATTATCAATCCACTGCTGGACGAAGGTCTCCCCAAGTTTCCTCCACAACGGTCTGTCTTGTGCCAGTCTCCTCCATGTCACTCCCGCATATTTACGAATTTCATCCACCCATCTCTCATGTGGTCTTTTTCTGAGTCTTTTCCTGTCCCTTGGAATCCAATCTAAAATTTCGGCTGTCCATCTATGGTCTGTCCTTCTGGCAGTATGTCCAGCCCATTGCCATTTCAGGGATTTAACTCTGATCATGATGTCTTCCACTCTCGTCATTTTTCGGATCCACGAGTTCCTCTTCTTATCTCTCCTGGTTATACCAAGCATGCACCTCTCCATGCTGCTTTGAGTTGTCTGCAGCCTTTGTATGTCTCTTTTAGTTAAGGTCCACGTCTCTGCACCATACGTAAGCACTGGAAGGATGCATTGATCAAACACTTTTCTTTTAAGACATAATGGCATATTGCTCTTGAAAATTATGCTGTTTCTTCCAAAAGCTCTCCAGGCAAGTTTTGTACGCCGATTAATTTCTTCATCAATGTGACCCTCACTTGATATCTGCTGTCCAAGATAAACATACGTATCTGTTATCTCCAGTTTTTCTCCATCAATCGATAAATCTTCATTTCTTGTAAAAGCATTGAACATCACTTTTGTCTTCTGAAAGTTCATTTTTAATCCCACTTCTTTACTCTTGTCAGCAAGTTCCTGGATCATACTCTGCAGCTCTGATGGGGTAGTTGCAAAAATGACTACGTCATCAGCAAAACGAAGGTGGGTTAGATAATCTCCATTAATCTTTATCCCTTTGTTTTCCCAGTTCAGTGATTGAAAGACATTTTCCAATGTGGCATTAAAGAGCTTCGGAGATATGGTGCCACCTTGTCTCACTCCCTTTCCAATTTTTATGTGTGTTGTATTTTCAAACAGCCGAATCTTTGCACTTGCATTTTCATAGATGTTATTAATAATATTAATGTATGCATCTTCAATACCGCAGGATTTCAGAGCCGTGGTAACTGCTGATGGTTTCACCGAATCAAAGGCTTTTTCATAATCGATAAAAGCCATGCACAATGGAAGTTCATATTCCCTCGCTCTTTCAATTAGTTCTCTCAGTACATGGATATGATCTATTGTGCTGTAGCCACTCCTGAATCCAGCTTGTTCTCTCGGTTGAGCCATGTCCAGTGTTACCTTCAAGCGGTGTGAAAGAACTTTAGTGAAGATTTTATAAACCACTGATAGGAGGCTGATAGGTCTGTAGTTCCTGAGATCCTCAATGTCACCTTTTTTATGTAGCAGAATCATTGTAGCATTGTTCCAATCCTCAGGAATCTTCCCTTCATTAAGGCATTGAGTGAAAATTTGGGCGAGTACTGTTTCAATTTCTCCACTTGCTTCTTGTATGATGTCTATAGTAATTCCATCTTCTCCTGGAGCTTTCCCCCGCTTCATGTTCTTGATTGCATGAGCAACTTCTGCTGGGAGGACTGGAAGAACTCTGGTACCTTTCATGATGTCTGGAGTACATGTATCATCCCTTTCATATAATTTGGAGTAGAAATCTTTCACTCTTGTCAAAATTTCGCCTCTATTTCTTGTTATAGAACCATCTTCTTTTCTCAGAGCCATAATCTGTTTTCTTCCCTTACTGAGATGTCCCTTTGCTATCTTTAGGCTTTGGTTGTTTTCAATTGCTTTCCTCACTAGCTCACAGTTGAATTTCCTTACGTCTTCAGTGATACTTTTTCGTGCTGTCTTGCATAGCTCTATATATTCCACTTTGGAAGTCACATCTTCTTTAGTTGTCCTCATCTCTCTTCTTTTTTGCATCAACATTTTGGTTTTTCCTGATAATTTGTTTACATGCAACTTGTTCTTAGACCCCGCTAATTTTGTTGTTGTTTCCATAAGAGCTTTGGTTCCTTTTCTGTTAACTTCCGAAATATCCACTTTTTCCGATGTTAGGCCATCTAAAGCAGAGAATCTGTTCTTCAGTTCCAACTTGAAAGTATTATGGTGTTTTTTAAGGTTGGTTATGTCAATAAATTTTGTTTGTCTTATGAGCTTGCCACGTTCCAGTTTAGTGTTGAGGTGCATCTTACATCTCACCAATCTATGGTCACTACCTGTGTTGAACTTGTTTAGCACACTGCAGTCTTCGATGACGAATTTTTTGTTACACATAATAAAATCAATTTCACTTGTCGTCCCAATTGGATGTCTCCATGTCCATTTCCTGTGTGGCTTTTTCTTGAAAAAGGAATTCAAGATGAAAAATCCTTCTGCCTCTGCAAACTCAACGAGAGTATTTCCACGCTGGTTTCTGTTGCCGTGACCGAATTTACCTACTGAAGTTTCATTCTGTTGCCGGTGCCCTATTTTTGCATTGAAATCTCCCATAATTATCTTCAAGTGCTGCTTACCTTTATTATTTAGATGACGAATTTCCTCATAAAATTCTTCAATTTCTTCTTCAGGATGACTTGTGGTGGGTGCATAAGTTTGAATAATCTGAGCCTGGTATCTTCTCGATAGTTGGATAACGAGTCGTGCAGCTCTGTCAGAGGAACTTTCAACTTCTACCACTTTATCCTTCAGTTTCTTGTTTATTATAAATCCAACACCACTAGTTCTGCCAGTATCTGTCCCTCAATAATAGAAGAGATGTCCACTTTTCAGTTCAATGAGATCTTCTCCTTTTCTCCTTACCTCACTTAGCCCGACGATGTCCCACTTGATCCTTTGTAGTTCCTCTTCCAATTCAAGAAGCCTTGAATCAGAAGATAGGGAGCGTCCGTTATAGGTAGCCAAGGTCAGCATCAAATGGCAGCCTAGTCCGGTCCTCCGGGGATTCTTAGCACCCTCTGCCTTCATGTCGCACTGGCCGCTGCCTTGGCCAGGTACATTCCAGCTGCCGGAGACTGAGGGCCAAGATTTATGTTGTAGAGTCATTTTGGAGGTGTTTGGCCATAACTCACCACGCTGGCCAAGCGGGTTGGTGAGTGTGGGATAGCATTTCCTCTGATCCCGATGGTATAGTTATACCGCTATTTGCGGTCGTCAGAGCCCCTTTAGTGGGAACAGGATGCACCACGAGAAGGCGGGGTTGACATTTGTCAAGGAGAGGCTGTGATGTTACGCATCACCTGACCTTCCACCATGGGACGTAAAGTCACATCTTTTTTTTTTTGTCGATATCTCTGTTTCTAAGAGTTCGTAAGCTCACGATTCCGTTTACAGCAATATCTGAGGGATTGAAAACCCGATTGAAAATCTTCTATCTTTCGTCAGATCTATTGTTTTCCATACCGGTTCCATTGACTTTGAATAGCTTTCATAAATTTAATTTGGGTCGGAACGGATTCAAAAGACGTGCTTATTAACCCGAAAATTCGGTGTCATCTTTCTAGGTTTTTTTTTTTGTGACTGAAGATTTAACGACCACCATGAGCAACTCAGTGGGCTATAAGCAGTCGCCCGTCCCTAATTTAGGGTCAGTGGTTCCAGAAAAGGAAGAGTCAGTGGCGTAATACAAACACAATATCCACGCCTCACCGGGATTCGAACCCGGACCCTTCACGAACGAATAATCATAAGCCAACGCTTGTGCTATAAGCGCCCGTACGTAATTTAGGGTCACTGGTTTCAGGGAAGGGAGAGAGCCAGTGCCGTAAGACAAACACATCCATGTTTCACCGGGATTCGAATCCGGTAGACGAAACCCGTCGGAATCGACGAATAGTTTTTTTTTTCTCCGGTAGACGAAACTCGTCGGAATCGACGAATAGTTTTTTTTTCCCCGGTAGACGAAACTCGTCAGAATCGCCGTTTTTTTTTTTTTTTTTTTTTTTTTTGAAAGAATAACTCATATGAAACGTTTATTTACAGGGTTAAAAAATTTTTCGCTACCCTATTTATTATAAAATATTTTTTATTTTCGTGCCCGTGTATTTCCCCTTAGGATCTCTTTTGAGTTTTAGAACCTTTCAGGAAAGGAGATTAACGGCTAATAGGTTGAGGAACTCCTATGTAAACGGCTAATAAGTTGAAGTACTGTGTAGAAAGAAGGCTGATAGGTCGAGGTGCTCCTTTTTATATTGGCTAATAGGTTGAGATACTCCTGTGTGCGCTGCTAATAGGTTGAGGTACTCCTGTGTGCGCTGCTAATAGGTTGAGGTACTCCTGTGTGCGCTGCTAATAGGTTGAGGTACTCCTGTGTAGACGACTAATAGGTTCGTCGGAATCGCTAATAGGTTGAGGTACTCCTGTGTGCGCTGCTAATAGGTTGAGGTACTCCTGTGTAGACGACTAATAGGTTCGTCGGAATCGCTAATAGGTTGGGGTATTACTGTGTAGACGGCTAATAGTTTGGGGCACTGCTGTGCAGATGGTTAATGGGTTGAGATAGTACTGTGTAGACAGTTAGTAGGTTGATTTACTCCTGTGTAGACGGCTTATAAGTTGATATACTCCTGTGAAGACGGCTAATAGGTTGACATACTCCTGAGTAGGCGGCTAATAGGTGGAGTATTACTGTGTAGGCGGCTAATAGGTTGAGATACGCACTGTGTAGACGGCTAATAGATTGAGATACTTCTGTGTAGACGGCTAATAGGTTGAGGTACTCCTGTGTGTACTGCTAATATGTTGAGGTACTCCTGTGTGGACTGTCTAATAGCTTGTGGTACTCCTGTGTAGAAAGCTAATAGGTTGGGGTATTACTGTGTAGACTGCTAATAGTTTGGAGTACTACTGTGTAGACGTCTAATAGGTTGAGATAGTACTGTGTAGACGGCTAGTAGGTTGATATATTCCTGTGTAGACGGCTAATAGGTTGACATACTCCTGCGTAGGCGGCTAATAGGTTGGGGTATTAATGTGGAGGCGGCTAATAGGTTGAGATACTCCAGTGTACAGAGCTAATAGGTTGAGGCACTCCTATGTAGAAGGCTAATAAGTTGTACTCCTGTGTAGAAGGGTAATAAGTTGTACTCCTGTGTAGAAGGCTAATAAGTTGTACTCCTGTGTAGAAGGGTAATAAGTTGTACTCCTGTGTAGAAGGCTAATAAGTTGTACTCCTGTGTAGAAGGCCAATAGGTTGAGATACTCCTGTGTGCACTGCTAATAGGTTGAGATACTCCTGTGTAGAAGACTAATAGGTTGAAATACTCCTGTGTGGACTGTCTAATAGCTTGAGGAACTAGTGTGTAGAAGGCTAATAGGTTGTGGTATTACTGTGTAGACGGATAATAGGTTGACATAGTACTGTGTAGACGGCTAGTAGGTTGAGATACTCCTGTGTAGACGGCTAGTGGGTTGAGATACTCCTGTGTAGACGGCTAATAGGATGAGGTACTCCTGTATTGGCGGCTAATAGGTTGGGGCATTACTCTGTAGGCGGCTAATAGGTTGAAATATTCCTGTGTAGATGGCTAATGGGCTGAGATACTCCTGTGTAGACGGCTAATGGGCTGAGATACTCCTGTGTAGACGGCTAATGGGCTGAGATACTCCAGTGTACACAGCTAATAAGTTGTACTCCTGTGTAGAAGGTTAATAAGTTGTACTCCTGTGTAGAAGGCTAATAGGTTAAGATACTCCTGTGTAGACTGCTAATAGGTTGAGATACTCCTGTGTAGACGGCTAATAGGTTGAGATACTCCTGTGTAGACGGCTAATAGGTTGAGATACTCCTGTGTGCACTGCTAATAAGTTGTAGTACTTCTTAAACTGGCTTATACTCCTGTGTAGACGGCTAATAGGTTGACGTACTCCTGTATAGACTGGAATGAAGATAACTTAAAACAACTGAATCCTTTTTGTTTCTAACAGCTTCTTTGAAATACGAACTCTCAATTTTCCTAGCCTGCTTTAATCTTAAGATAGAACATTGCTTGTTATTTATATTTTTTTCGACCTAAATTGGAAAAAGAAAATTAAAAACAAAAGATTTTACCACAAATAATTTATTTTTATGTGTTCGTATGTTTTCATGCATCCCAGTAAGCTTTTTATTTGAAGCTGTCAAAATATTCTTCCTTCCCGTGGAATCTGTGCCTTAAAAGGTAGGTACCTAGCATGCCTGTGCCTTTTAAAGTGAAATAGCGAGTTTCACATGCCTGCTGAAAGAGTCTATTATTTTAAAAAGGGTGACAGACACTAAGTGCAACGCTCGCTCTGTAGGTGGTGCGCCTTCGGACCACGGGGTGTAAAAAAGAAAAAGATGAATCGATAAGTGGCACGCACTTTAGTGCAATACATCAAAAATTTAACTTTCAGTTGGAGATTTCAGAACGAAGTTCTGTCGCAGTTACCGACGATTCTTTAGTTCTGGCTTCCCGAATGGTGGGAGGGGGGGAGTCGGTAGGTTTAGTGATTAATTATCGGGTTACATCCAAACGGCCCCGTTTTTCCAATTTTGTCGTGTTCTTCGCGCTGAATGGCTAAATCTGTAGGTCCTCCGCTCCCCCTCAAAAAGAAAGAAAAACTGTTGCCAAAATAGAAGCAAAACCGCTTGTTTTCAAATTGCGGCTGGTCTGAATTTATGGAAATTGATGACGTCATAACTGATGATGAAACCGTAACTGGTGATAAAAGTGGCTCCCTCGAGCACCTTTCTGCTATTTAAAGCGCGAATAGGTAGACAAAAGGCGAGAAATATGTTGTGAAATTAATTAAACAGAATGCTGTGGGACCTGTTAACTATTCCAGAAATTGAGTTTAAAAGGTGCCAGCACAGGAAGTGCGGAATAGGTATTTCGTGAAAGATTTTGTTGTGAAGGGGAGGAATTCGTGCAATCAGTATCGGGAACCTGATAGAAAAGTCCAGAAATAATGAGGAATATTCTATCCAACGATAAGATTGTTAGTTGTTCGTTTTTTTAAATGAATTTTTAAGTTTGCTCTTGGCTAATCGCTAGCTTTTTCTTTTTCAAATGTTGGTCTAACTTGGCTAAAGGCGCAGTTGACTAATCGGCAGCCACGTGGCAGTGTGCTGGCGAATATTGTGGGTTCTATAATTCCTTCGCCGACCATCCACTTTGCAATTTTCCACGGTTTCCGCGAATGTTACGTGAATTTCTCTCTAAAATCGGCCAATCTGAGATGGGTCCGGGTTCGAATCCCAGTGAAATATGAATGTTGTTTGTCTTACGGCATTGGTTCTATCCCTTTCCTGGAACCAGTGCCTCTAAATTAGAGACGGGCGCGACTCTAATTTAGAGCCACTGGTTCCGCGGTGGTCATTAAATCCTCAACAACAAAAAAAAAAAAAAAAAAATACAATAAAATAAAAATTAAAAATAAAATAAAATAAAATGAAAAATTAAATCAGCCATGGACGTGTTGAAAATTTTTTTGGCAGTTGACACTTGATAAGGAAGTCGCCATGGGAAACCACCTCATCATAATCCCTGGTATATTCGGTGCCATGATCGTGCCCAGCTCATTGTATTGAATCGCCTGCCTTGTTGTCAGGACATGATATCTAAAGAAGAAGAATGCTAAGAGGAATGGAAAATATTCTGCTTATTCATACCTGCGTTCTATACATAAAAATCATTTTCGATTTCCGAAAACAGGCATCGTAATGAGCAAAATAAATTAATTGAACGTACTGAAGACGTTGATAGTTTATAAAAATAAACTTTTTATTATCCCGAGGATGACTCTCCTCTGTTCGTTTCGGGGGTTAACTACCCATAAGCTTCCTATCCGCAATCTCCTAACCCCTAGTTCCAGGGAAATGTAAAATGCGGGGGCCGAAAGGGCAAATCCAGCATCCTTGTTCTGCCTAAGGATTTAAACGCAGAAGCACCGGAAGGTTCCCCTTACCCCACTTGACTACTGGGCAAAGCGATTCCTTCTGCTGACTTAAATCTTGATGATGATTCAAGTCAGCAGTGCGTAAGAAAGACTTGACTTATTTTCCAGAAGTCATTAAATGTTATTTGTTCACAGTAGACGCACGGTCGTATCAGAATATGACCACCCCAAGAATCACAGTGTACCCTCCCAGGCACGTCACAGGGCACGTGACAAGGTCGACCATACGGCAATATAAGCTGCCGGCCAGGACTGATGAGCCATTGTGCGTCACGTGAGCCCAATGGGCTGAGGTAGTGATTGGACGGACGTTCAAAAAGAATGATCATCGGCTACCTCGTCAAGGGTGGAAGCATCTCTGAAACAGCAGACTTCATGGCCTGTTCGCGAGGTGCTGCAGTAAGGGTGTACCAAGAATGGACCGCTGGTACACCGAGTACCTCCCGACGTCATAACTGTTGAGCTCTAAAGGATATCGACCGCTGAGGAGAAAGTCGCCTTCGTGGACTGGTAAAGGGAAATCGACGCGCAACTGTGTAGTAATTGACCGCGCAAATGAACGCTGTGGCACCCAGTTACGTGTCCCCGATAGCAGTAAAGCGAACCCTGTTACGCATGGGTCTCCGCAGTCGACGTTGCATCAAGATGCCCATGTTAACCCAGGTCCATCGGCAACGACGCCTGCAGTTTGCATGGGACTACCGTCATTGGACAGTGGAAGAGTGGAAAAAGGTTGCCTTCTCCGACGAATCGAGGTTTCTACTCCACAGAAGTGACAGGCGGTGGCGAATACGGCGTCATGCACACACACGAGGACCAACACCCGGTTACGCTCGTCGGTCAAGTACAGGCTGGCGGTGGCAGTGTGCATGTCTGGGGGATGTTTTCCTGGTATGACCTGGGACTGCTGATACCACTAGATGGGTCCCTGAACGCCAATGGCTACCTATCCAACCTCACTGACCACATGAATCCCTTCATGTTGGACGTTCACCCTGGTGGTGATGGTGGCTACCAACAGGATAGTGCGCCGTGCCACTTCGCTAAAAAGGCACGTGACTGGTTCCAGGAAAAACGACAGCGATTTCTCCGTTTTCCCTTGGCAGACGAAATCACCCAACCTCAATCCCATAGAACACTTGTGGGACTATTTGGATCGACAGCTCGTCGTGCCGACCCACAACTCCGGGACCTCCGTGCTCTGCTGCAGTCCGAATGGGAACGTGTGCCTCGGGCAACCTTCCAGGGCCTCATTGCGTCCATGCCACGCCGTCTCGGTTAGGTGAATTAATCTTTAATTAATTCAAACACTCGACGTGGATTAGGAGCACCAAACAGAAATAATCGCTCTTTCCACGTTAATAAGTGAGTCTCGGAAAAATTCTTATCAGTCGCCACAGGGAATCGAACCCAGGGTCTTCCAGTTACGCGGCGGACATGCTACCACTGCACCACAGCGGCCTCGAATCCTCCAGACTCACATGTGATTAACTGTCAAACTACATGCCAGGTTGCTTCATGGAGCCCCGCACAATGCTGGGGATTAACCAAAGTGTTTGATTTAATTATCCATTCGGCTTCTAGTTAATTGTTCAGTTGCTGCTTCCATCTTTGGTGAATACCCAGCATTGCGCGGAGCTCCATGAAGTAACCTGCCAGGTAGTTTGGCAGTTTATCACACGTGAGTCTAGAGAATTCGAGGTCGCTGTGGTTGCATGTCCGGCGCGTAACTGGAAGACCCTGGGTTCGATTCCCCGGTGGCGTCCGATGATAATTTTTCCGAGACTCGCTTATTAACGTGGAAAGAGCGATGATTTCTGTTTGGGATTAATCTTTGTCATATTTCTGTTTCTGTGTTACGCGGATATACATTCATATTAATTAACATTAAAAACCTGTGACACTGATTTCGCAAGTTAGGCAAACTGAGCCTTCTGATTTAGCCAACTAATGAAGAAGGAACTGCTTATCTGGGAAAGATCTGTCTGACAGACCACTAAATCATCACGGAACAATGCCTTCACCCTCCCCAACCCATCCAGTTGGAAAGAAAGTATACAGCTTCCTGGATAGCGAAATGTCACAGACGGTCAGTTACGACTCCTTAATGGCAGTCTAGACATTAAAGAGCACGAGAAAACACTTTCCCTTGCAGATATAAGAATGACCTCTTTCCCACGCAAAACCAGTCAATTAAGACAATTCGTACCAAAGGGCATTCAGAAGTACACACCCATAGAGAGCGGAAGAAAACAAGGCTGAATAGTCTGGGAAGATGGAAGGAAATTCGTCGATTTGCTGGAATCTGTAAGATTGGCACGAAAATGTTAGGCGTATGTGTCGTAACTCTTTGAATAATCCTCTCCCAAGACTGGAAATACGGTAGTAATATCCACCACTGTTTGTGAAAATAGCAACACCATGAAGTATTTGCATGTCCAAACAGATTAAATGTCAGTATATACCACTGTTTGTGAAAATAGCAACACCATGAAGTATTTACATGCCCCAACAGATTAAATGTCAGTATATACCACTGTTTGTGAAAAGAGCAACAACATGAAGTATTTGCATGCCCCAACAGATTAAATGTCAGTATATACCACTGTGAAAATAGCAACACCATGAAGTATTTGCATGTCCCAACAGATTAAATATCAGTGAAAATACGCATGCTGGTACGAAGCAGCGCCCTCTGAACTGTCCGGTCTTGGGTATAATAAAGAGCTGGCTCAAACGAAATGTTACTATGTACAATGAGTGAAGACTTGAGATAGAGTCGAATAGGTGTTTCTTGTGTCTCACTATGCCCCGTCGCCCGAAGAAGTTCACGTTATGAACACCTGACGGACTTTGAGCAAGGACTGATTGTTGCGCTTGAGAGAAACTGGACTTTCCTACAGCAAAAGCGCCACTAGCACGGGATGAAACGCCAGTATAGAGATGCGAACGTAGCATTAGTGGACAGGTGAGTCTCCGACGCACAGATATCGGGGAAATTGATCGCAAAATCGCACGACTGCACGGGATGACAGACACCTCTACCGCATGGCAGTGACAGATCGCATAGAGACATCCCCGTTGTTTAGCGCAGCAGTGGAGCACTGTCACAGGCCAAGCTTTGTCCTCTAGCACAGTTCGATGTCGTCTGCTTAAAAGAGGACTCGACGCTAGCAGCCCATTGCCGCGCATTCCTTTGACCCTCAACGCCTCAGGCTGCAATGGGGTCTCGAACCATAGACATTAGCGCACTGATTGGCAACCGACGGCATCGTGCAGCCTCATACCAACCCAATGCCAAGCGCGTGGTTTTGGGGCGCCGTTGGGTTCAATTCGCGATTCGCCTGATACGAATTAAGGGAACGCTCAACAGCCAGCGATACATCAGGGATGTTTCAGAAGCAGGCGTGATACCCTTCCTTCAGAGTTGTCCTGGTGCTGTATTCCAGCAAGACAATGCTTGGCCACATGTGGACCGGAATATCCAAGACCTCTTACATGCACGGCAGATAGTTTCTTTCCTGGCTGCTCGTTCGCCGGATTTGTCTCCGATCGAATATATCTGGGACATGGTAGCTAAGCGACTGGCCCATCAATCGCCTCCACCAGTCATCATAAATGAACTCTGGTCTCGCATGGAAGCCTCCTGGTGGGCTATTCCCCAGGGACAATATTACATTTTTTTTTGTTCAGTGTCACGCCGTGTAGAAGCTGTTACTGTTGCTCGAGGTGACTTTTACACGATACTGAGTTTTGAAGCGAAAAAAATCTTGTATAGCAGCTATCTCTCTCTCTGCCGCCCCGGTGGCGCAGTGGTCTAAGTCGCTGGCCTCTGATCATTCGTCCGTGAAGGGTCCGGGTTCGAATCCCGGTGAGGCATGGATGTTGTGTTTGCCTTACGGCACTGGCTCTCTCCCTTCCCTGGAACCAGTGACCCTAAATTAGGGACGGGCGACTGCTTATAGCCCATTGAGTTGCTCACGGTGGTCGTTAAACCTCCAATCAAAAAAAAAAAATCTCTCTCTCTGTGTACATATATATATCATCATCATCATCATCATCATCATTTACCATTATCAATCCACTGCTGGACGAAGGTCTCCCCAAGTTTCCTCCACAACGGTCTGTCTTGTGCCAGTCTCCTCCATGTCACTCCCGCATACTTTCGAATTTCATCCACCCATCTTCCATGTGGTCTTCTTCTGGGTCTTTTCCTGTCCCTTGGAATCCAATCTAAAATTTCGGCTGTCCATCGATGGTCTGTTCTTCTGGCAGTATGTCCAGCCCATTGCCATTTCAGGGATTTAACTCTGATCATGATGTCTTCCACTCTTGTCATTTTTCGGATCCACGTGTTCCTCTTCTTATCTCTCCTGGTTACACCAAGCATGCACCTCTCCATGCTACTTTGAGTTGTCTGCAGCCTTTGTATGTCTCTTTTAGCTAAGGTCCACGTCTCTACACCATACGTAAGCACTGGAAGGATGCATTGATCAAACACTTTTCTTTTAAGACATAATGGCATATTGCTCTTGAAAATTATACTGTTTCTTCCAAAAGCTCTCCAGGCAAGTTTTGTACGCCGATTAATTTCTTCACCAATGTGACCCTCACTTGATATCTGCTGTCCAAGATAAACGTACGTGTCTGTTATCTCCAGCTTTTCTCCATCAATCGATAAATCTTCATTTCTTGTAAAAGCATTGTACATCACTTTTGTCTTCTGAAAGTTCATTTTTAATCCCACTTCTTTACTCTTGTCAGGAAGTTCCTGGATCATACTCTGTAGCTCTGATGAGGTAGTTGCAAAAATGACTATGTCATCAGCAAAACGAAGGTGGGTTAGATAATCTCCATTAATCTTTATCCCTTTGTTTTCCCAGTTCAGTGATTGAAAGACATTTTCCAATGTGGCATTAAAGAGCTTCGGAGATATGGTGTCACCTTGTCTCACTCCTTTTCCAATTTTTATGTGTGTTGTATTTTCAAACAGCCGAATCTTTGCACTTGCATTTTCATAGATGTTATTAATAATATTAATGTATGCATCTTCAATACCGCAGGATTTCAGAGCCATTGCAACTGCTGATGGTTTCACCGAATCAAAGGCTTTTTCATAATCGATAAAAGCCATGCACAATGGAAGCTCATATTCCCTCGCTCTTTCAATTAGTTCTCTCAGTACGTGGATATGATCTATTGTGCTGTAGCCACTCCTGAATCCAGCTTGTTCTCTCGGTTGAGCCATGTCCAGTGTTACCTTCAGGCGGTGTGAAAGAACTTTAGTGAAGATTTTATAAACCACTGATAGGAGGCTGATAGGTCTGTAGTTCCTGAGATCCTCAATGTCACCTTTTTTATGTAGCAAGATCATTGTAGCGTTGTTCCAATCCTCAGGAATTTTCCCTTCATTAAGGCATAGAGTGAAAATTTGGGCGAGTACTGTTTCGATTTCTCCACTTGCTTCTTGTATGATGTCTACAGTAATTCCATCTTCTCCTGGAGCTTTTCCCCGCTTCATGTTCTTGATTGCATGTGCAACTTCTGCTGGAAGGACTGGAAGAACTCTGGTACTGGTACCTTTCATGATGTCTGGAGTACATGTATCATCCCTTTCATATAATTTGGAGTAGAAATCTTTCACTCTTGTCAAAATTTCGCCTCTATTTCTTGTTACAGAACCATCTTCTTTTCTCAGTGCCATAATCTGTTGACAAATGTCAACCCCGCCTTCTCGTGGTACATCCTGTTCCCACTAAAGGGGCTCTGACGACCGCCAATAGCGGTATAACTATACCATCGGGATTAGAGGAAATGCTATCCCACACTCACCAACCCGCTTGGCCGGCGTGGTGAGTTATGGCCAACCCCCCCCAAATGACTCCACAACTTAAATCTTGGCCCTCAGTCTCCGGCAGCTGGAATGTACCTGGCCAAGGCTGCGGCCAGTGCGACATGAAGGCAGAGGGTGCTAAGAATCCCCGGAGGACCGGACTAGGCTGCCATCTGATGCTGACCTTGGCTACGTACAACGGACGCTCCCTATCTTCTGATTCAAGGCTTCTTGAATTGGAAGAGGAACTACAAAGGATCAAGTGGGACATCGTCGGGCTAAGTGAGGTAAGGAGAAAAGGAGAAGATCTCATTGAACTGAAAAGTGGACATCTCTTCTACTATCGTGGGACAGATACTGGCAGAACTAGTGGTGTTGGATTTATAATAAACAAGAAACTGAAGGATAAAGTTGTAGAAGTTGAAAGTTCCTCTGACAGAGCTGCACCACTCGTTATCCAACTCTCGAGAAGATACCAGGCTCAGATTATTCAAACTTATGCACCCACCACAAGTCATGCTGAAGAAGAAATTGAAGAATTTTATGAGGAAATTCGTGATCTAAATAATAAAGGTAAGCAGCACTTGAAGATAATTATGGGAGATTTCAATGCAAAAATAGGACAACGGCAACAGAATGAAACTTCAGTAGGTAAATTCGGTCACGGCAACAGAAACCAGCGTGGAAATACTCTCGTAGAGTTTGCAGAGGCAGAAGGGTTTTTCATCTTGAACTCGTTTTTCAAGAAAAAGCCACACAGGAAATGGACATGGAGACATCCAAATGGGACGACAAGTGAAATTGATTTTATTATGTGTAACAAAAAATTCGTCATAGAAGACTGCAGTGTGCTAAACAAGTTCAACACAGGCAGTGACCATAGATTGGTGAGATATAAGATGCACCTCAATACTAAACTCGAACGTAGCAAGCTCATAAGACAAACAAAATGTATTGACATAGCCAACCTTAAAAAACACCATAATACCTTCAAATTGGAACTGAAGAACAGATTCTCTGCTTTAGGAGGCCTAACATCGGAAGAAGTGGATATTTCTGAAGTTAACAGAAAAGTAACCAAAGCTCTTATGGAAACAGCAACAAAATTAGCTGGGTCTAAGAACAAATTGCATGTGAACAAATTATCAGGAAAAACCAAAATGTTGATGCAAAAAAGAAGAGTGAGGACAACTAAAGAAGATGTGATTTCCAAAGTGGAATATATAGAGCTATGCAAGACAGTACGAAAAAGTATCACTGAAGACGTAAGGAAATTCAACTGTGAACTAGTAAGGAAAGCAATTGAAAACAACCAAAGCCTAAAGATAGAACATATATATATATATGTATATATATATATATATATATATATATATTTTTTTTAATCCCACTTCTTTACTCTTATCAGCAAGTTCCTGGATCATACTCTGCAGCTCTGATGGGGTTGTTGCAAAAATGACTACGTCATCAGCAAAACGAAGGTGGGTTAGATAATCTCCATTAATCTTTATCCCCTTGTTTTCCCAGCTCAGCGACTGAAAAACACCCTCCAATGTGGCATTAAAGAGCTTCGGAGATATGGTGTCACCTTGTCTCACTCCCTTTCCAATTTTTACGTGTGTTGTATTTTCAAACAGCCTAATCTTTGCACTTGCATTTTCATATATGTTATTAATAATATTAATGTATGCATCTTCAATACCGCAGGTTTTCAGAGCCATTGTAACTGCTGATGGTTTCACCGAATCAAAGGCTTTTTCATAATCGATAAAAGCCATGCACAATGGAAGTTCATATTCCCTCGCTCTTTCAATTAGTTCTCTCAGCACGTGGATATGATCTATTGTGCTGTAGCCACTCCTGAATCCAGCTTGTTCTCTCGGTTGAGCCATGTCCAGTGTTACCTTCAAGCGGTATGAAAGAACTTTAGTGAAGATTTTATAAACTACTGATATGAGGCTGATAGGTCTGTAGTTTCCGAGATCCTCAATGTCACCTTTCTTATGTAGCAGGATCATTGTAGCGGTGTTCCAATCCTCAGGAATCTTTCCTTCATTAAGGCATCGAGTGAAAATTTGGGCGAGTACTGTTTCGATTTCTCCACTTGCTTCTTGTATGATGTCTACAGTAATTCCATCTTCTCCTGGAGCTTTTCCCCGCTTCATGTTCTTGATTGCATGTGCAACTTCTGCTGGAAGGACTGGAGGAACTCTGGTACTGGTATCTTTCATGATGTCTGGAGTGCATGTATCATCCCTTTCATATAATTTGGAGTAGAAATCTTTCACTCATGTCAAAATTTCGCCTCTATTTCTTGTTACAGAACCATCTTCTTTTCTCAGTGCCATAATCTGTTTTCTTCCCTTTACTGAGATGTCCCTTTGCTATCTTTAGGCTTTGGTTGTTTTCAATTGCTTTCCTCACTAGTTCACAGTTGAATTTTCTTACGTCTTCAGTGATACTTTTTCTTACTGTCTTGCATAGCTCTATATATTCCACTTTGGAAGTCACATCTTCTTTAGTTGTCCTCATCTCTCTTCTTTTTTGCATCAACATTTTCGTTTTTCCTGATAATTTATTTACATGCAACTTGTTCTTAGACCCAGCTAATTTTGTTGCTGTTTCCATAAGAGCTTTGGTTACTTTTCTGTTAACTTCAGAGATGTCCACTTCTTCTGATGTTAGGCCTTCTAAAGCAGAGAACCTGTTCTTCAGTTACAACTTGAAGGTATTATGGTGTTTTTTAAGGTTGGTTATGTCAATAGATTTTGTTTGTCTTATGAGCTTGCCACGTTCAAGTTTAGTGTTGAGGTGCATCTTACATCTCACCAATCTATGGTCACTACCTGTGTTGAACTTGTTTAGCACACTGCAGTCTTCTATGACGAATTTTTTGTTACACATAATAAAATCAATTTCACTTGTCGTCCCATTTGGATGTCTCCAAGTCCATTTCCTGTGTGGCTTTTTCTTGAAGAAGGAGTTCAAGATGTAAAACCCTTCTGCCTCTGCAAACTCTACGAGAGTATTTCCACGCTGGTTTCTGTTGCCGTGACCGAATTTACCTACTGAAGTTTCATTCTGTTGCCGTTGCCCTATTTTTGCATTGAAATCTCCCATAATTATTTTCAAATGCTGCTTACCTTTATTATTTAGATGACAAATTTCCTCATAAAATTCTTCAATTTCTTCTTCAGGATGACTTGTGGTGGGTGCATAAGTTTGAATAATCTGAGCCTGGTATCTTTTCGAGAGTTGGATAACAAGTCTTGCAACTCTGTCAGAGGAACTTTCAACTTCTACAACTTTATCCTTCAGTTTCTTGTTTATTATAAATCCAACACCACTAGTTCTGCCAGTATCTGTCCCACGATAGTAGAACAGATATCCACTTTTCAGTTCGATGAGATCTTCTCCTTTTCTCCTTACTTCACTTAGCCCCACGATGTCCCACTTGATCCTTTGTAGTTCCTCTTCCAATTCAAGAAGCCTTGAATCAGAAGATAGGGAGCGTCCATTGTACGTAGCCAAGGTCAGCATCAGATGGCAGCCTAGTCTGGTCCTCCGGGGATTCTTAGCACCCTCTGCCTTCATGTCGCACTGGCCGCTGCCTTGGCCAGGTACATTCCAGCTGCCGGAGACTGAGGGCCAAGATTTAAGTTGTGGAATCATTTTGGAGGGGTTTGGCCATAACTCACCACGCTGGCCAAGCGGGTTGGTGAGTGTGGGATAGAATTTCCTCTAATCCCGATGGTATAGTTATACCGCTATTGGCGGTCGTCAGAGCCCCTTTAGTGGGAACAGGATGCACCACGAGAAGGCGGGGTTGACATTTGTCAAGGAGAGGCTGTGATGTTACGCATCACCTGACCTTACATCCCGAAAAAATGAACTTTCAGAAGACAAAAGTGATGTTCAATGCTTTTACAAAAAATGAAGATTTATCGATTGATGGAGAAAAGCTGGAGATAACAGACACGTACGTTTATCTTGGACAGCAGATATCAAGTGAGGGTCACATTGATGAAGAAATTAATCGGCGTACAAAACTTGGATGGAGAGCTTTTGGAAGAAACAGCATAATTTTCAAGAGCAATATGCCATTATGTCTTAAAAGAAAAGTGTTTGATCAATGCATCCTTCCAGTGCTTACGTATGGTGCAGAGACGTGGACCTTAACTAAAAGAGACATACAAAGGCTGCAGACAACTCAAAGTAGCATGGAGAGGTGCATACTTGGTGTAACCAGGAGAGATAAGAAGAGGAACTCGTGGATCCGAAAAATGACAAGAGTGGAAGACATCATGATCAGAGTTAAATCCCTGAAATGGCAATGGGCTGGACATACTGCCAGAAGGACAGATCATCGATGGACAGCCGAAATTTTAGATTGGATTCCAAGGGACAGGAAAAGACCCAGAAGAAGACCACATGGGAGATGGGTGGATGAAATTCGAAAGTATGCAGGGATGACATGGAGGAGACTGGCACAAGACAGACCGTTGTGGAGGAAACTTGGGGAGACCTTCGTCCAGCAGTGGATTGATAATGGTTGACAATGATGATGATGATGATATATATATATAGCAAAAAAACAACTAGAAGTTAAAATCAATAAAAACTTTGAAATTCTAAAGCGCCCAAGGCTGCATAAAAGAAAGGTCAAACCACGATACTACAAAATGTAAAACACTAAGAAACTTTGAAAAAAAAAATAATAAATTAAAAAAAAATAAAAGTAAAAAACTAGAGAAACACATAACAAACAACTCCCGAGAACGAGCAAAGGAAAAGCTCTAATTACCCCAACCACCCGAGGCAAACGAGCTAAACAAGAGCAAACAAATGAATGACTGATTCTCTAACGGCTTCGTTGAGGGTTAAGCATTAAGAAAATCACTCATTTATATCTACTGAGACCATGGAAGTGTGGGTTTCTGCTATTTTAGTTTGCTATAAGGACAAAGTAAGTTTAGTGTTAAAATTTACCAAATTTTAATTTTGTCAGATTTAAAAGGGACTCCCAAACCCAAAAAAAAACCGCAAACTAAAACACATTGCCCGACCTCACACAGATGATCAAGAAGATCTCAGTAAATTAACTCTAAAGAAGTATGACGAACACCCCCAAAAAAAGTAATTCCAAAGAGAAGAAATACTGAAAAAGTGTAAGAACCAACCCAATGAAGAGGTGAATAAATTTAGAGTAAAAACTTTTTGAAAAATTAAATAAAAAATTTATAAATTTAAACAAAGATCAAAGAGTATCTTTTAAAAAATTTGCAAATTTAAAACAAAAGATTTAAGAAACATATTAGCAAACAGTGCATTTTTACTACTGCACAGCTGGAGCACGAGAGATTGAACTCAAAAAGTCAAAATTCTAGCTACAAATAAACAAGGGAAATGCCCAAGACACTCACAATTTTTTTTTCAAAAAGTTTGGTTTAGAACATACCAATAAGTAACTAAAAATTTCTTTATACCAAAAACGTAAACGCAACATAACAATTAAAAATAAGAAATAATATTATAGTTAATGCAGCTTATTGCTAATACAAGGTTAATTATTTACAAAATATTGTTCTAATCATTGAAGCTAGGCCTAAGATCAAAAAAATTGTAACCAATTTCTGGTTACAAGCTCCAAAGGGACCTAAAAACGCAGACCAGATATGCCGCGGAAGAAACGTCAGCCGCACCAAAGCCAAAAAAAAAAAAAAACCTGCTACTAAATAGTGTTGAATAACTCATAAAAAGATTAAAAAATAAAATAAAAATTCATAGCAAGAAGACAGAAAACCGACTGACCAGCTCTTAGAAGAACTTTAGCAGTCTAACTAATGGGTCTGCTACAACTGACCGCAGGGGCATATCCCTCGCAGCGCTACCTAGCGGCCAAGTTTGGAACCTTCCAGTGAGCAACACAAAGATGTTCTATTGTAGAACCCTCAAGACACCAGAATCAAAGTTCTGAAAAAAACGCTATGAATTTTCAGAGGGAACCTGATACACACACACACACACAGTCGAGTGACATCCTCCTACTTTTGACGTCAACAGCGCGTAGCCAATGAAAGTAGGCACTTGTCGTGAGCTGACCGAAAGTAGGCACGTGTCGGATCTCAGGTTCGATCCCAGGCAGGTACGAACGCTCGATCCACTAAATATCTGCCGTGCGTCGGATGAGCACGTTAAGCCGTCGTACCCCGGGTACTGGCCCCCCGGTAATAAATAAGGGCGTCCTCCTCCCCCTTTCTACTTCGCTTCCGTGTCACTTTCCTATCGGGCACTCTAGCCTAAATCTCCTAGCTTCCTATTTCTAAGGGTTGTTTAAGACCTGCGGTCAGACACTCCCTTCCTAAAATCCTCTACATATGATCATGATCTGAAAACATATCCCTCGTTGCATGGATAAAAGGAGCGATTTATCAGATTTGCAAAAAGGGATGATTATCGGCTTTCGGGCCAAGGGTGGCAGTATTTCTGAAACAGCGCAGTTTCTGAACTGCTCGCGTGCTGCTGTGGTTAAAGTGTATCGTGGTTCCAGAAATGGCACCATTGCGAATGAGCGACGTGGAAACTGCGGAGCACCACGTGTCACTGATGTGAGAGATGAACGTCGGCTTCGAAAGTGCGTGAGGGCCGATCGAGACGCTACAGTGGAGCAATTCACTGGCCGAATGAACTAGGGAGCTGTGTCTAAAACGACAGTTCAGCGAACCCTTCTGCGTATGGGACTCCGACGCAGACGGATGTTCACTGCACCTATGCTAACGAAGGTGCATCGGCAGAAAATTCTTACATTTGCACGGCTGTACCGGAATTGGACCTCCGCTGATTGGCAAAGGATTGCCTTCTCCGATGAGTCACGTTTTCTGCTTCATTGAACGGATGGCTGTTGGCGTATAAGGTGAAAAAGAACAAACACTTTTCAACCATTGCTGGAAGAACACAAACTGGTGAGGGCAGCATTATGGTCTGAGGAATGTTTTTGTGGCATTCCCTGGGTCCAGTCATACCTGTGGAAGGCACTATGGACCGAATTAGTTATGAATCCAACCTTGCAAACCACATACACGCATACATACTGATTGTCTTTCCTGAGGCGGATGGGATCTTCCAGCACGACAATGCTACGTTTCACACAGAAATGTCCGAGAGTGGTTGGAAGTGCACGATGAAGACTTCAAAGTACTTCCCTGGCCTCTTAATTCCCCAGATTTAAACCCAATTGAACATCTGTGAAAACACCTCGATCGTGTTGTTCGCTCACTGGATCATCCAGCACGCACCCTTCAGCAGCTGTCAGATGCACTGCAGTTAGTATGGTTTCACATACCTGTTAACACTTTCCAGCACCTTACTGAGTCACTCCCAGCCCGTCCAGCTGCTATCCGCGCTGTACACGGCGGTTATTAACTCGTGGTCACAATAATGTGGCTGGACCGTGTATATATATATACTGTATGTACATGTTTTATTTGCGATCTTAATTGTTGGTATTCTTCCCTGAAGTAGAATCTGCAATCTTCCAGTGATTACGCAATAAGCGCGGGACAAACTGATGTCAACGCAAAGCGGGTCGCGGTGGCGCAGTGGTCTAAGCGCTGGCTTCTGACTGAGCGTCTGAGATGGGGTCCGGGTTCGAATCTCGATGAGGGATGAATGTTGTGTTTGTCTTACAGCATTAGCTCTCTGCCTTCTTTGAAATCAGCGACCCTAAATTAGGGACGGACGACTGCTTGTAGCCCGCTGTGTTGCTCACGGTGGTCGTTAAAGCTGCAAAAAAAAAAAAAAAAAAAAAATGGCACGCAGCGTAAGACCTGTGGACAATACACAGAAAATAATCCATTTTTTCTCTACAGGATGAAGGCAAGATTTTATAGCTTTCTTAGCATTGAAAATGTATTGCCTGTGTTACTTCCGTTGGTTTTGAGTGTTTTGGTAGATTCCAGAGAATTTTGCAATATTTTAGAATGTTCAAAATATGAAACTTATCTAAGCTAAATCCTTGCTAATTAATAGCACGAGACCTCGATGGCGCACGTTACTCTTCTTTCTTTCTCGTGCCTTACTATTTATCGTCTCCCAGTTGTCTCTTTTATTTCCTTTCTTCTTGTGCAATATAATATTGATTCCAGATGGCATCGTTCGCGGTTGATTATGATTTCATACACGTGCGTCAGTAATTAATCTTCCTCACGCTGGATTTCTATCTGCACCCCGAGCACGGCCCACTTTCACCTTTGGAGAGAGAGAGAGAGAGAGAGAGAGAGAGAGACCCGAATGTTGTAGAAAAGGTGGCCCCACTCTTTCGCAGCCAGCAGCAGCGATCTCAGGAACCACAGCCCTAGCAGACAAGGCATTTCTTCCGCTACGGTTGTTCGCTCTTGGAAGTGTAGGTCGTCTGGGGCTACGGGCAAAGAGCGCAGAGATCTCTGATCTGAATGTTTTCTTTAATTCGTACCCTCCGTCTATTTCCTCCTCCTCCTCTCTTCTTACTTCTAGGAAACCCAGGAAACCGAGCTCATAAATTCAAAATTTGTTTTTAATATCCACTTACGGTGCGTGTCCAACAAGCTGTAGAAAAATACCTCTCTTATCAAAGGTGTGGCACAGTTTTCAAAGCAACGTGCTAATAGTGTTTATTGCGGCGTAGTTAAACCATCTCTTGAAATTTTGCTAGTTGAAGACTAAAAAATTATATCGCACGACAGACGATTTTGGTTTGGGCATGTAAACTTTCCCGCTAACACACAGTCCTCCCGCTGGAGCATCTATCTTACGAAAAGTTATCGGAATACAACGGCCGTTCCATAAAAAATGAGAGTAAAATCTCACAAAATGAAGAAATATAAGTACAGCAAAATATATGTTATTCTTTCTCAAAGTATCTTCCTTCGGATGTTATGCAACGGTCCCATCGTTCAGTCCACTTGTCAAAGGATGTGGCGAAAGCATTTTGTGGAAGCTGCTTTAGCGACCCCTGTACAGCTTGAATAACGCTGTTGAAGGTTGCGCTCCGGAACTTCTCCTTCATTGTTGGAAACAACCGCAGAAATCACACGGGGCGAGGTCAAGACTGAAGAAGGCACTCTGTGGCATGATTTCAATACAGCATTTCGTAAGAAACTGTTGAACACAAGCAGGCCGCTCCGGTGGCGCAGTGGTCTAAGGCGCTGACCTCTGATCATTCGTCCGTAAGGGGTCCGGGTTCGAATCCCGGTCGGGCATGGATGTTGTGTTTGTCTTACGGCTCTGGCTCTCTCCCTTCCCTGGAACCAGTGACTCTAAATTAGGGACGGGCGACTGCTTATAGCCCATTGAGTTGCTCTCACGGTGGTCGTTAAACCTCCAATCAAAAAAACAGAAACAAAAACAAAACACAAGCAGCCATGTGTGGGCAGGTGTTATCATGGTGTAGGGTCCACTTGCCCACCAGTTCCGGTCGCTTAATCGATATGTTTCGTCGCAGACGATTCAAGACTGAAATGTAATACTCAGCATTGACAGTGATTTGTGGAGGGGAACGGCATGCTGATTGACTACACCTTTTTATGATCAAAGAAAATAATCATCATCACCTTTTCCAGATGATTTGGTCTGGTGGACTTTTTTCGGAGGAGGCGAGCCAGTGTGTTTCCAGACACTCGTTGCGCGCTTCGTCAGGAGGTCGAAATAGTGGACCCATGTTTCATCGGCAGTTATTACTGTGTTTAGAAAATTTGGATCCTTTGCCATCATTTGTTTCCACTCATGACACACCTGAACTCTGGCTAACAGTTATTCTCTCGTGAGGTGATGAGGTACCCATCTGGAACACCCACGACGCAGCAGTAATTTGTCGCGTAGAATGCGGAATGCCGAATTTTTTGAAATATTAGTTGACGGCGTTGTGTCTTCACACGTCATTCGTTGATCTTCTTGCAGGATTACCCAAACAGTGTTAACAATATGCTCCGTAGCAACACTTTCAAGTCGACCAGGCGTGGGATCGAGTTCTGCCGACAAACGCCCTTTTTTAGCACGTCTTTTGTAAAAAAAGAGCGTGCTTCTGTTATCGGTTTGTCCGTCCGTCTGTACCCACGATATTTCTGCAACTATTAGTCCGATTTGAAAAATTCTTTTTGCATTGGGAAGCTTGAAATATGCAAATGATGATCCTTCATTTCGTTTTTTTTTTACGATGTACAATTTCGCCGGTAAAGGGCGTAAATGCAGATGATGTCGAATTCAAAAATACGTTTTATTCCACATATTTATTTGCTTCTAAACATCCGATTGAAAATTTTTTTTATCTTCCGATTCCATTTATATCGAAGAGTATTTTAGATATAGTTACTTTTTCAAATTACGCATAGATTTTCCGCTAGGGGGCGTAAAAGTAAATTACATTTTTCCCGATAACTCTTCTTCTAAAACTCCGATTTGAAATTTTTTTCTTCAGCGGATACATCTCCAGATTGAAAATCTTTTGCATATAATTCCAAATTTTTGGTAAAGAATACTTTGGCCACCAGGGGGCGTAAGTGTTAATTTTTGCTTCTGATGTATTTGCCATAAAATCGAAGCTTCTAAAATATCGATTGAAAAAAATTGTTTCTTGGACTGATGCCACTCACATAGATAAACCTTTTCGGTATATTTTCTTCTTAAAATATTCCACAGTTTCTCCGCCAGGGGGCGTAGATGTACATCTTATTTTTGTCAATATCTCTACTTCTAGGAGTCCGATTTGAAAAATTCCTTCTTTGTTGGATAGTGTTTTCTGTGTGACATGTCCTTCATATAATTTCAAAATTTTCAAGTAATTCATAGACTTTACGCTAATGGGGCGTAGCGGTAAATTGCGTTTCCCCCTATATCTCTGCTTCTAAATCTCCGATTTGAAAAATTCTTTCTGCACCGGATACAGCTCCTGATGGGAAATCGTTTGCACATAATTTCTAATTTTTGTAAAAAAAATAGTTTGGCTACCAGGGGCGTAAGCCTTAATTTCCGCTTCTGTTGTATTTGCAGTAAAATATGAGCTTCTAAATTCTGGATTGAAAAAAACGTCGTTTGTTGACCGATACTACTCATGCCGACAAACCTTTTAGAAACATTTTCTTCTTAAAATAGTGCATGGTTTTTACGCCAGGGGGCGTAGAGGTATATCTTATTTTTGTCAATATCTCTACTTCTAGGAGTCCGATTTGAAAAATTCCTTCTTTGTTGGATAGTGTTTCTAGTGTGACATGTGGTTCATATAAGTTCATAGACTTTCCGCTAGGGGGCGTAGCGGTAAATTGCGTTTCCCCTTATATCTCTGCTTCTATATCTCCGATTTGAAAAATTCTTTCTGCACCGGATACAGCTCCTGATGGGAAATCGTTTGCACATAATTTTTGTAAGAAATGGTTTGGCCACCAGGTGGCGTAAGTCTTAATTTCCGCTTCTGTTGTATTTGCAGCAAAATATGAGCTTCTAAAATCTCGATTAAAAAAAAAAGTCGTTTGTTGACCGATACTACTCATGTCGACAAACCTTTTAGGAAAATTTTCTTCTTGAAAAAATGCATGGTTTCTACGCCAGGGGGCGTAGATGTGTATCTCATTTTTGTCAATATCTCTACTGCTAAGAGTATGATTTGTAAAATTCCTTCTTTTTTGGATAGTATTTCCGATGCGAAATGTTTTTCCTATACATTCAAAATTAGGCGCACAAAGGTAAATTGCTAGGCGCACAAAGGTAAATTGCGTTTTCTGCGTTATTTCTGCTCCTAAAGATCGATTTGAAAAATTCTTCCTGTATCGCATAAAAGACCTGATGGAAAAGTATTTTTCTCATAATTTCTAATGTTTCGTAAAAAATGGTTTAGCCACCAGGGGTCATAAGTGTTAATTTCTGCTTCTGAAGTATTTGTTGCAAAATCTGGGCTCCTGAAAACTCGACATTTTTTTCTTGGACCGATACCGCTTATATGGATAAACCTTTTGAGAATACTTTCTTCCTAAAATATTGCATGGTTTTCCCACCAGCGGACGTAAAGTCACATCTTTTTTTTTTGTCGATATCTCTGTTTCTAAGAGTTCGTAAGCTCACGATTCCGTTTACAGCAATATCTGAGGGATTAAAAACCCAATTTAAAATCTTCTTTCTTTCGTCAGATCTATTGTTTTCCATACCGGTTTCGTTGACTTTGAATAGCCTTGATAAATTTAATTTGCGTCAGAACTGATTCAAAAGACGTGCTTATTACACCCGAAAATTCGGTGTCATTTTTCTTGTTGAAATCATGGCGCCATCTAAAAATCTTTGACTCATCCAAACATTATTTTGTCTTTGTAAGCTTTTTTCATTAAATCAACTTTAAAGCAGTTTTACCTAATAGCAAAATTTTATCGCACAACGCATTTCACGTCTTAACTCTGAATCGCTCACCTCCATAGCTGTATGTCGAAATGCACAGACGTACCTTAAATAACTGCGCAATAACAAAACCAGAATCGTCTGCCACGGCTAATAACTGTTGCCATAGATACTTCTTTAATTCAATTATTCTTCTGCGTGCTTATTTCTTCCTTCGCACTGTTGCCAACTAAAAAAAATTATTCTCAATTTTTATAGAACTGCCTTTGTATTTTGTCGTATTAACAATTTTTTTTTTAATAATCAACGGTTCGCAATCTTTCTGCTTTTGCTGCTGTCACTGAAAAACGAGTGCAAGAATGTCGAGGAAAACTTTGGGGATAGGAGTGTAATTTTTGTTGGATATACGACTTATATTTGTCTTGGCTTTGCGATACGTTATGAATGCAGTAATATTTAGTAAGATGATGTGATCAAGTCATTTTGTTTATCAAGACATAATCGTAAATTGCTCTTGATAATTGTGCTGTTTTTCCCAAATGCACTCCAGCGAAGTTTTATGCGCCGATTAATTTCTTCTTCAACATGGCTGTCGCTTAATATGTTATCTGCCGTGGACAACAGATATCAAGAGATGGCCACATCGAAGAAGAAATCATTTATGTACACAAATCGTGGCTGCAGTACATCTGGAAAAAAACCCAGTACATTTATCAAGAGCAGTTTATCATTATGCTTTAAAAGAAAAGTGCTGAATAAAATTCGAAATTTTATTTAACAGAGACAGAGACCTTAACTTACCTTATTGCTGAATGAAATCCTTCCTAAAAAAATCTTATGTATCAGAGACATAGAAATTAAAACGTAAGCCTTTTTCGTGAGCAAGATTGGTGTTACGCTATGTCTAAAACCATGACTAAGGAATGTTGAACTAAATAAGAATACGATGCAATAGTTTACGGCCAGACGAAACTTATTCAGAAGCCAGACTTATAATAACCTTTTATTGGTCCAGCACGAATGATGACATCCACAATATAGCACTGCTATTATTACAATTCACGTATATCTTAACAGCGATCGAACATCTACACACATACACTAAGCAACTGCTTCATCGTCCTTTTTATCTATCGTTCTTATCACATTCATACGTCTCTCCCTGACCTCAAAAGTGTTGCCAACCTCATTCATGTGAGAGAGAAGATATCACGTTAAGTTTGGAAAGTGTAAAGGAGAACAAACTTAAATTTACATAGGGAAAGGAACTAAAAATGAAAGTTATTTTAGAATATACGTCACAAACTTAACTAAAAAAGACATTCAGAGGCTCTAGACAACTGTGAAAGGAGCATGGAGAGACGCATGATTGGTGTAACCAAGAAAGCTAGAAAAAGAAACCAACAGATCAGGAGAATGACATGATCAATAACATCATGATCAAAGTAAAGACCCTTACGACGCAATGGGATGTACATATTGCTGTAAGGACTGACCCCACCGTTGTGCAACATGAAATACTAGTAGACTGGAAACCAGGGGACAATTAAAAACCGAAGACAACGTGAGAAATAGGTGGGTGAAATTTCGTAAGCATGCTGGAGTCACGTAGAAATGAAATGCTCAAAACAAAAGACTTGTGGAAGACTTGAGGAAACCTTCATCGAGTAGTGGATTGAGAATAGTTGATAATAATGATATGATACGTTTTTTGTTTTACTGTTGTTGTTGCTGCTATTGAATTTCTCGGTATACACCGAACAGTCTAAACATTATGGCCACCTGCGTAATATGAAGTTGGTCCTCCAGGTCCCGCCAAAACAGCTGCTACCACACTTCAAGATTTCTGAAGGTGTCTTATGGTATCTGGTTATATATTAAGCTACCAACGAACCATTAACTCTTGTAAGTTACGTGGCTGAGCCGCGCGCATATCGGGTTTGCTGTTCCAACACAAACCACAATGAGGCCAGGACAATTCTTGTAAATGATCCTCATGTTCCGTGAACCATTCTCGAACAATCAGGGCAGTGTGCCGTGAAGCATTATCTTTTACTTATCACTGTATTAAGTTCCACGAACCATTCTCGAACAATGAGGGCAGTGTGCCTGGAGCATTATCCTTTACTTATCACTGTATTAAGTTCCGTGAACCATTCTCGAACAATCAGGGCAGTGTGCCATGGAGCATTATCCTTTACTTATCACTGTATTAAGTTCCGTGAACCATTCTCGAACAATCAGGGCAGTGTGCCATGGAGCATTATCCTTTACTTATCACTGTATTAAGTTCCGTGAACCATTCTGGAACAATCAGGGCAGTGTGCCATGGAGCATTATTCTTTACTTATCACTGTATTAACGTCTGTGAACCATTCTCGAACAATCAGGGCAGTATGCCATGGAGCATTATCCTTTACTTTTCACTGTAATAACTTCCGTGAACCATTCTCGAACAATCAGGGCAGTGTGGCATGGAGCATTATCCTTATTACTGTATTAACTTCCGTGAACCATTCTCTTACAATCAGGGCAGTGTGCCACGGAGCATTATCCTTTACTTATCACTGTATTAACGTCCGTGAACCATTCTCGAACAATCAGGGCAGTGTGCCATGGAGCATTATCATTTTCTTATCACTGTATTAAGTTCCGTGAACCATTCTCGAACAATCAGGGCAGTGTGCCATGGAGCATTATCCTTTACTTATCACTGTATTAAGTTCCGTGAACCATTCTCGAACAATCAGGGCAGTGTGCCATGGAGCATTATCCTTTACTTATCACTGTATTAACTTCCGTGAACCATTCTCGAACAATCAGGGCAATGTGCCATGGAGCATCATCCTTTTGAAAGAAAGCAGTGCTAGAGGAAAATGTCGTTGCCGTGAAAGGATGTACCTAATCTGCAATAATGTTTTGGCAGGTGGTACACTTCATAGTTTCCTGTATGTGAATAATTTGACCCAGGGTCTCCCCGCTGAACATTGACAAAAGCATTCAACTTCCCCCACCAGCTTGTTTTCGTTCCACGGTGCATCCTGGCGCAAACACTTCCGCAGGTAAACAACGCACACGTACCCAGCCAACTACATGGTGCAATAGGAAACTAGAATCATCCGACCAGCCGACGACCTCCTTCCATTCAGTTTCATGATCCAGTTTTGATGCTCTGGTGCTCATTGTGAGCGCTTTCGAAGGTAAACCGAGGTTAAGCATGAGCACTCGGAAAGGTCTGCAGCTACGTAGCCCCATTTTCATCAGGGTTCGATGTATTGTGTGTCGTGACACATTACTTCCGTCATCAGCATTCAAATTACTGGCAAGCCCCATAGCAGAAAGTTCCTGATCAGTCTTCGATCGATAGCATGGTGCCACAAATAAATGTGTGGGTGGTCACTGCGCGAGATAATTAGATGTGAAAAACAATAAAAAATTTGCAGGTAGAGATTAACAAGTTAGTAAAATCGTGCAATGTATTGATTTTGATACGCTTTCCAACATACCAGAAATCATTACTCAAGTTATGAGGATAATGGCTGTGGAATAAATCTCACTGCTGGGTCCTAAACTTTGACCCCATTTCGATTATATTCAACAGAACTGGTTCAGTGTACCTCCAGAACAACGTACTAAAGTTTTGTCGCAATAGAAGCATTTTTACGTAAGTTTGACGCATAAGGGCGATGGAATGGATCCCGATCTTATGTCCTGACCTTTGACCCCATTCCGCCCATTTTCGACAGGTTTCGTCTCCAGGTGGTCCCCTACCACACACTAAAATTTCATCGAAATCGAAAGATTTTTACGCGAGTTATTACACAGTTTGACGGACGGACAGACAGACGGACAAAGCTGGAGCGTATACGCTTCTTCAACCTACGGTTGAAAGCGTAAAACAGAGAAGAAAAGCAGGAAACTCACTACCTTATGTTTCCTCAACCTTAAAAAAAAAAACCAACAACAACAGAAGTAGGCTCAGTTCTGATTGAGCCGTCAGTTTAGAACGTAGGACTACGACTTGCAGATTGGAAAGTTGAAATGAGCTAGTCGAGTATGGTTTCAAAGTGTTTATTTAATTCGTTATAGCCAACACAGGTTTATGTAGCGTATATGATTTTTATAAATAATGCTGGATACATTGCAAGCACAAAGCAGGCCAAAACATGATTTAAATTTGATGCTCAGCTTCATCACTTGCTTGCCTCTCGTTTTGATTTTCTCCGTTTTTTCTTGCGTTCATTCTGCGAATTCCTCGGCATTGTCGAAACTGCTAACCCGTTCACACGAAAACAATTTTTAAAAATTTTAGTTTAAACTACTGCGATATGTTCTTTATATATTTGAATAGATCTCTATGTCGAGAGCTTTAAAACGATACCACGCACAGTCGTTTTGCACTCGTGCACGGTTGTCCAGATAAACCGCGATATTGTCAAAAGTGTTCACCGGTTCACAAGAAAACAATTTTTAAAATGTTCAGTTCAAACCGATGCGAAATGTTCTTCGTATATTTGAATAGATCTCTTCGAGAGCTTTAAAACGATACCACGCATAGTCGTGTTGCGCTCACGGTTGCTAAAATAGACTGAGTCAAACACGGCTGCACACCCAGAAATACTGCATATCCTCCCCCGCGCACAGGGAAGGGAGCGTCGTGCGCACGATGTATTGCCCAGTACGCGAATTGGACTCCATGCTGTTTACGAATATGCTAACACGATTAGTGTGTGGCACGTATTTTTAACGCTGTAATGATTTCAGTTGGGACCTGTTTTTGTCACATCAGGCAACCGCCCGTAAGTCGTCCCATACTATCCGTGGAGTTAGACGTAGTCCTACGTCAAAAAGTCTAACCTAGGTACTACAGCAGTTGCAATGATGACCAGAATCAAGAACACTCTGCCCTCTGTACCTACAACTTTGCCCCCCTCATTTTCAAGCTGAAAACAAGGGGTTTTATGGAATGAAATTATATTTAACAACACTGCAGGACAAGAGGAAATATTACCAGAAAAAAAAATGTGATTATGGAAATCTTCGCTCCGTCCTACTTCTGTTACCGGAAAATTTTCTCCATTTTTGATCTTCAGTTCAAAAATTTGTGTAATTAAAATATATTTAACTAACCAATAATACTGTTCAGGAAAAACACCGGGGAAAAAACAAAACAGAAAAACTATTGCTGGAAAAATCTTCGCAGGAAAATTTTTACCTCCATTTTACGATTGCGGCAGAAATCTTCGCTCCGTCAGACTACCGTTATCAGAAAAGTTTTCTCCATTTTCGATCATAAATACAAATATTTATATAATAAAACTAAATTTAACAACCATACGGGGAAATGGAGACATCACGAGAAAAATAATTTAAGATTACATGGCTCCGTCTAACATGCGTATTTGGAAATTTTTGCTTCTTATTTTTACAAATATCTGCGCTTCAGTAAAAATTACTGCTACCGTTTTTTGATATCTCAGGTAAGTCAATGCAAATTCAGGGCATCGTTTTGATGCTATGCTTCTTTCCCGACAGTACTAAAGTAAATCCCAAGTAAAATAAATAAAAAAATCGATGTAACTAAAATCGGTAACGGTGCGTCATTGTCAAAAACATTGTCGAAATCTGATCGCGCCGCATGTTGTCCCATGAAATGACGCAACAACTGTTAATTTCATTGTTCTTCAATAATACACTGCCGGACAATTGCTAAGGACGGATGGCAATAGCAACGATAGCAACCATAAAATGAAAGGCAGGAAAATGTGGAAATTAGCATAAGTGCGGGATACAGTAGGACGTGTTGTGCGTATGCAAAATTTGGATTGCCGAACTTGTTCGTGACGTCATAGCGCTGATAAGAGATATAAAGGATTTGACGCGTATTGACCGTTGTTGTTCAAACGCAAAGTTGAGAGGGAAAGAATCAATTGGCGAACTTGCAAGTTTCAGTATGTCTTCCCGACATCACCTAGATGATTTTACGCGTGGCCGTATTATTGGCAAGACTGAAGAAGGGCGAAAAAAAACAGATGTTGCCAGGGAGTTCGACGTCAGCCACAGTGTTGTTTCAAGGCTTTGGAAATCATTTCAAACAAATGGAGAGTGTATCAAACGTCACGGGGGAGGTCGTGTTCGCAGTACGACACCTGCAGAAGATCGGTACATAGTGCTATCAACAAAAAGACACCGGCACAGCACAGCTAGTGAGGTAGCAAATCAGCTTATGGCTGCTACTGGCAAGCGGATCTCCCGAAAAACTGTCGCCAGACGTTTGCATGAAGGAGGACTATACGCCCGCCGTCCTGTTGTGTGCATCCCATTGTCCAGATGTCACCGTACCGCCCGTTTGCAATGGTGCCATCAACATCGCAATTGGACTGATAACGACTGGTCTGCTGTCCTCTTCTCAGATGAGAGTAGATACAGTCTATCGTCTGATTGTCGACAACAACTGATCTGGCGTTATAGTGGTACTGCATATTGTCCAGCAAACATACAGGAAAGGGACCGATATCCGACATGTAGTGTCATGGTATGGGCTGGCATCATGATCAATGTCCGTACGTCCCTCTATGTGCTTCCAACTGGGACTATGACTGGCCAAACATACATTAATGATGTTCTGCTACCTCATGTTCGCATGTTCCGTGGTGCTGTCGGTGATAGATTCATTTTCATGGACGACAACGCAACATGTCATCGAACAGTCGCTGTCCAGGAGTGTCTTGAGAGCGAGGATATTCAACGCCTCGTATGGCCAGCACGTTCTCCAGATCTGAATCCCATTGAAAATGTGTGGGATGGTTTGGGGAGGAGTCTTGCTGGTCGCCAATGCCCTCCAATAAACGAGGACACCCTCATCCGTGCACTGACAGAGGAATGGGATAAATTACCCCAACAGCTGCTTGATAATGTTGTGCAAAGCATGACACGACGTGTGGAATCTTGCATCGCCCTCCATGGTGGCCATATCCCGTATTGACATCTTACGCCGGAACGCCTGCGGACGGCAATTGCATTTTTTCACGTTTACGTATTCTGCACAAAATGGCCTGTTTGTCCCTTGAACACGTTCCAAAGCCTTCTGGATTTCAGAGCACAATAAATTGTCTTTCTTGTAATGTCCTGGCATTCTGACATTATTTCATTTCACTTGGCATCCAGCCACACTTACTTTTTTATGCGCTATATAGCCGTTTATGATCCGTCCTTAGCAATTGTCCAGCAGTGTATATTTTACTAAACTATCGTCAAACATTATTTAATCACGTTTTACATAAATATAACTATCTCATTGTGTATAAATCTGCGTAAATTACGAGAACCTGATGCTAAATGTGATAAAAGCCATTACAAAAATGCATTTTGATGCTAAGCATTTGTCCCGATAGCAGGAAAATTATGCGCTTGTAGCGAAATTTGGCTATTTTTCGACTCCCAAGGAAGTGTGTGTGTGTGGGGGGGGGGGGGGTTACATATTATTGAGAAGAGCTCTAAAATGATGTATGACACAATGGGATGTAACTTGTAGATATCCTAGACCTAAAGTTATCAATCTCCTCACTAACACACTTGCAATTCAGCTTTTGTTTCTATCTTAAGGCCAAATATTTTAGCATGCGCAGATGGACTCGTTTCTTACGTTCGTCTAAAATTTGAATATATAATTATATTAATAAAAATATTGGTTTTGAAAAAATTAACAGACGAAATAATATTGCTGCGGCTATTGTTTTATAAATATTTACTTTTATGACTCGCATGTTTTCCTTCATTCGTTTTACGACAGTAACATTATTTCACCTAAGTACCGCACAAATGTCAGGAACTTTTAAACCTTATTGTTTGCTGTTATTATTTCATTGTACTTAGTATGCACCGGACTGTGGCTCGATGTGGTTGGGGGTGACGTAAATAAATGCAATGTGTTGTATGTAAATAAATGTATACTCTCGAATCACTTGTTTTATTTCACACCCACAGAGATTTCGGCATCCGAAAGATTCATAGCATAAATTATGTTTAAAAACAGTACCAGGGTATTCTCTCAATTTTTCTATGCAAAAGTGTGGTTTCAAATGTTACACTAACTACAAGTGCTCATTTCTGTGGATCCTAATAAAGTGGACACTCAGTTCTTCGATATACTTATATCTTTCGTCGTGTATTAGGCAGTGAAACTTATGTACTTAGTTGCTGCTGAGAGGGAGACAGGATCTTTAAACACCAAGGAAATGCCATTCCTTGGAAGGATAAGTGGCCGTTGCTTTCGGAATGCAGACGAGTTTTGGCGCACTTCAATTAACACTGGCGTTATTGTACACTGGAGGCGCACGGCAGGCTAGCTTTCTTTTTCTTTGCACCGGAGTTGCCAGTAGTTTATAGGGCGCAACACCCTTCCCCCACGAAAAAGATAGTTTTCTGCAGTCACGGTAAAAAATTATTGGCGCCAGTCGCGGAATTAAATCTTAGATGTTGAACTGTTCAGTTATTTAACGTGTCCGATTTAAAGTATCTTTTCTTTAAGGCTGGGGGCGATTGTTTTGGAGGGAGGGGGCAATTATTTATTTTTTGATTGTTTTGAACTTAAAACATTAAAGCCAACAGCTGTGAGAACAAGATAAACTTCAATAAAACGCGTTAAAGATAAAGAATTTTTTTTTCTTGCGCAGCACACATCTGTACGAGATTGAATTGCCCGTAAAAGAGAGCCTGTTAGTGTTTTTTTTTTTTACGCTTTCCAACCGTAGGTTGAAGAAGCGTATGTGCTCCAGCTTTGTCTGTCTGCCTATCCATCCATCCGTCCGTCCGTCCGCCCGCACGATAACTCGCGTAAAAATGGTTCGATGTCGATGAAATTTTAGTATGTGGTAGGGGACAACCTGGGGACGAACCTTATTAAAAATCGGCGAAATGGGGTCAAAGGTCAGGACATAGGAGCGGAATACATTCGATCGCCCTTATGCGTCATAGCTTATGTAAAAAATGCTTCGATTGCGACAAATCTTCGGTATGTTCTTCCTGAGGTATACTGAACCGGTTCTGTTGAATATCATCGAAACGGGGCCAAAGGTCAGGGCACAGGAGCGAGATTTATTCCACAGCCATTATCCCAATAACTTGAGTAATAACTTGAGTGATGATTTCTGGTATGTTGGAAAGCGCATCCATTCCATCGCTCTTATGCGTCATAAGTTACGTAAAAATGCTTCAATTGCGACAAAACTTTAGCATGTTGTTTTGGAGGTATACTGAACCGGTTCTGTTGAACATCCATCTAAATGGGGTGAAAGGTTAGGGCACAGGAGCGAGATTTATACCACAGCCATTATCCTCATAACTTGACTACAATTGATTCTATTGCGACACAACTGTAGTATGTTGTTCCGGAGGTATATATTGAACCAATTCTGTTTAATATAATTGAAATGGGGTCAAAGGTCAAGGCACAGGAGTGAGTTTTATTCCACAGCCATTACCTTATGACTTGAGTAAGATTTCTGGTATGTTGGAAAGCGTATCATAATCAATGCATTACATGCTTTTACTCACTTGTTCTGCTTGTTTTTAGTTATAGTTCTTTATAAGGTCCTGGTGTGCTTCGGATCTTTATTTTTGTTCGTCGATTCGCGTACTTGTTGGGCCGTGGCAGGGTTGGAATGTTCTACGTTTTACCAGTGCATCAGCGACAAAGATTTCTACTAGCAAACTGAAGTGTGACTTGTGACAAAAGCAGATTGCTTTCCCTTAGCAGAGATTTGGAGTAGCAGACAAATAAACAAGAAAACTAAATTTGATTTACAATCGAAAGGTGTTTCCTCGCAAATACGAATATTTTAAGAGGTGCCGTATGTAAATTTTTTAAACAGAACAGTGTTCCCACGGTCCTTATCAATCCTTAAAAGTCCTTAAAAAGTGCTTACATTTTTTAGGGTGCTTAAAAGTCCTTATTTGTTGCTAAACATACCAAAAAGTAGCTTACTTAAAAACTGCTTATTTTCCCTAACTGGCTCTGCAGAATCCAGAAGTTACGCGAATTAGTGCCCAGAACTTCTGCGGCTGGTAGGGTATGTTAATGACGTCAGATGAAAACAAATGGGAGAGAACGGGGCCGTATGAAATAAAAGGTGAAGGACCACAGGCTAAATTGAACATATCCAATACAAATTTCGAAGATGTGAATCCGTTTATTGGTGTAATATTTATTGGGCGCTCTCCGGGAGACGCGAATTTCATTGCAGCTCCAGGACGACGAAATTCTCAAGTTTTTGGGTATTACCTGACTTACCACTCTTGTTATATTTGCACCAAAATTGTATTGTATGATCCCGTATTCCATTCATGATTTATCTGCTCCTCCGAGCAATCACGGGATAGATTCGCTAAACATGAATGCAGGTTGCTTCGACTAGCGAGTTCTGTGATGGTTATACTCAAATTAATCGGAAACTTGAGACTTGGTCATTCTGGGTGGTGTAGTGGTTAGCATACCCGGGCGCTATCTGGAAGACGAGAGTTCGATTCCCGCTCCAGGACGACGTAATTTTCTAGTTTTTTGATATTATCTGACTTACCATCATTGTCATATTTACACCCAAAAACAAATTGTGATCTTCAAAATTTACAGCATGCATGTTAAGTCACATAATATCCGAAAACTTAAAACATTTGTCGTCCTAGAGCTGGAACTGAACCCGCACCTCACAGATAGCGCCCGAGTATGCTAACCAATACACCACCAAGAATGACCAAGTTTCAGATTAATTTGATTATAACTATCACAGGATTCGCTAGTCGAAGCAACCGGCATTCATATACATATAGCGAATCTGGAGGTTTAGAATTCATTCTCGTGAGTGAAAATACTCGGGCACTATCTGGGAGACGCGGGTTCGATCCCCACTCCAGGACGACGAAATTTTCAAGTTTTCGGTTATGTGAATCTGACTTAACATCCATGTCATATTTACACCAATAATCGGATTCACATCTTCGAAATTTGTATTGTACAATGGTGTAATCCTGTATTTCATTCATTCAACACATGCAGCTGATTCCACCCAACAAGGCCCATCACCATCTCTTGATACTGATATTTCACCTTTGTGTTTCTTCCTTTTTTATATGCAAATAATAATTCTTCTGTTATACCATGAGGAAAATAAGTAAATATTTAACATAAGTTTGACTTTGGTTTTGCAGTTTAAACCATGAGACGCTTATGTGTAAAATCGAACTTTTGAAGTCAAATTTACATACGCTCTATTACATGTGGATTGTTCTCTCAGATAGGAAGATTGATTTGACTAGCAAAAAACTGTCTTTTAAATTGCATAAATTATAATTCATTACATCCACAAACATAAATTATAAGGAAAAATACTGCAAACGTCATCAGCATACTTCATTTTGAATAGTTAAGTCCTGGATAAAACTGTGTTTGCGTATATAGTATTGTTGCATATGCAGTTGGTAAGGGATAAGGTCCTTAAAAATATTTGGAGGGGTGCTTAAAAAGGCTTATTTTATATGAGGAAAAAGAGTGGGAACCATGTAGAAGCAGCGTTACTACAATTCTCCCCCACCCACTCATCACCATCCAACTGATGCGTTGAAATAAAATATAAAATTTCGTGGGCATTTTATGGTCTTTTTTGTAGCTTTTTCCGTCTTTTGAAAAAAAAAAAAAAAACGAAACTTCTTTATAGTATCAGTTTTCCATAGTACCCGTTCTCCGTGTGTGAACACCATATCTCGCAGTTCATTTTGCATTTGGAAGCTTGAACAATGGAAACGAAGGTCCATAACTTTCCTCCCCAACTTGCCGCTAGGGCGTAAAAGAAGATGGTAATGAATTATTTAAAATGCATTTTAGAACCATTTATAGGAAACAAAAATTGTTTTCCTTCGCTGCCGTTCGAAGGCATAGCAGCAGCTATGGAGGGGGGGGGAGGTCCTCAGGGGGTCTGTCTATGGGGGCGCCGAAAAATTTGGAATAATGTTGTTGCTGAAGTTGGAAATGCTCCGTGGCAACTCATTTTATGATATGTAAATGTACATTTTTCATATGTGGGAAATTTCCTCGCAATTGAATGTCCACCTCTTATTGCAGTCGCCCTTCCTAAGGGCCACTTGTTCTAGGGAAGAGAAAGACCCCTGCGCCATCAGACATCACTTCCGCACCCGGGACTCGAACGCGGGCACCCGAACGAATGGTTAGAAGCCAAGGCCTGGGAACTCCTCAACCTCCAGAGTGACATTTTTTTTTATTAAATTTGTCATTTTGTTTGGTGCTATGCATTTTGGGTTCTCCTTGATTCGACCCTGCACTGATTCGTTACATATATATATTTTTTTGTTTTTCTTTATCGCTCTCTTATCTAGATTAGGCAGCCCCGTTGGCGCAGTGGTCTGAGCGCTGGCTTGTGGCCATTCGTCAGAGATGGGTTTGAAACCTGGTGAGAGTCATGGATGTTGTGGTTGCTTTACGGCATTAGCTCTCTCCCTTCCCTGGAACCAGTGGCCCCAAAGTAGGGACATGCGACTGCCCATCGAGTTCTTCATGGTGGTCGTTACATTTATGCATTACTAGCTTTATTACCCGACGTTGCCCGGGATTTAGGCTTATTAATTTTATATTCCCGTATAAGTCACTGAAAAAAAACGGGAAAAAAAATTGATGCTTGCAAGAAAGAAAAAAGCTGATTTCACGAATTCGGTCATTACAAATTATTTATTCATAGAGGGATTATTTCAGCACTTGGCCGTACACAACATTTTTGGTTTCTCCTTCATCGGCGACAATATATAATTTTGTTGGATCCTTTGCTCTTGACATTCCAACATAAATCAAACGGACCAAAAGCGTTACGAATTATTGAACACGCGTCCAGGAGACACAGCATCGGAACACTGACTGAACAAAATTCGTTAACAATTTGTTATCGACGATAAAATGCATCACGTGCTTTCAGTTTCAGACGTCTTTGAGGGGCGAATCTCCTGGATAAAAAAGTTGCAAACGTATCTTTGCGAATATTTTATGAAACTGCCTGAAATTTTAATGAACACCATAAATCGTTAATAGGAACATGACCTCCGAATTTCACCTGAATCGGTAAATAACTTTTTAAATTAGCCGTCAAAATTTTATTAACCGTTTCTGCGTATATTTTTTTCTGTTTACCGATGAATTAAAAATTCCATGCCTATTTTAAAAAGTTTTGACTGGATTCCGGCGAAATTTTGAGGGACTCCTCTTATTACCAATTCATGTTTCGTTAAGATTTCGCAAAGTTCATTTTTGCATTTTTTTATGCACAGTTCTCAATGAATAGAAACGCCTGTGGATGAACGCAGTCACGTGCTTTCAGATTTGGAATAGATAACGATGGCGTAGCTAACGACGCTGACTTTATTGATTAGCTTATTAATTAATTCGTAACTCGCGAACGGAACAACTTAAGAGATCTTAAAATAGTTGCGTTGACGTAGAAATTCCAGTATTAATAAGCTATGCAAATTTCACAATGCCACAGTTCGGTGTTCGAGAGTTTTTGCTGCTTCAGACAGACGTTTTGTGTTTCATATATAAGATTCTTTGAAATTTAGTTTCGTTTCATCTAGCTCCTAGATCTGGTACAGATTTGTCCAGCCCAGCATTAAGTTAAATAGGTATTATACGCCACTCTTGGAAGAAGAATTGTGGAATGCAGACTGGACACTGGCGTAGACATGTATGCACCAATGCCAGGCCGCTTTACTGCGTGTATCGCCAACAATAGCGATCCCGTACTAAGGTCAAGGAAATTAAGGCTCGGCGAGACGTAACTAGCGCCGCCATATCTTAAGAGATAAAATGCAGTGCACTGAAGCCAACATACAGGCTGATGCCGGAGCAGACTGCGCATGCGTATTTCGGTAGACTTCAATTCTTTGGGTAAAGAACAGTCAGCCAAACTACACACAGCACGTGATTGTTACCTTCTCGGTAGCATAATCACTTCGCAAATCGGATGTTAGTTTTGTTACGCCAATCGGGTTAGTTAAGGCTTTTGTTTGGTCTTCAAAAACATTTTCAGTAATGCCAAATACTAGGGAATGTCTGTGTTTTGTACGGATCCTTAGGCCTAACTTTAATATTTGCTAAAATTTTATTTAAATAGTAATATTAATGTTATTGCACATTTTTCTCACCAAAATAAGGGATGCGCGGGATATCAGAAAACAACAAAAAACTGCTCTAAGCAAATAGTCATCAGATCGAAGGAAACCATCGTGGATCAAAGAAAAGCTTCACTGCCGTAGTCCCCCTAACGTGTTTTGCTCCTGAATGTTAACTTTCCCGCAGAGCATATTACCTTTTAAGATGTGGTGGCGCTGTTGTCGCCGGTTTTACATTATCTCTGAGAGTTGACGTTCTTCACGCGAAGCTTTATATTTTTTTGCTAAGGATAAGCACACAAACTGCATTGCATTATCCGTATAAGGAAGGGCATGTCGCTGTTATCATGGTACTCTGTATTATGCCTCCATGGGCGGCATCATTTTTGTGCCCATGAGTGTATATCCCGTGTAATAATTTCACCAAATTTGATAGGATAACTTGGAACACTTCAAGTATCTATGTAAGAGAATTAAAGGATTGTGTTTTATTGCTAAAACAAATGTGGCAAAATGCCAGACTGCCTGGATAGTTAATGGTTTCAGGAGAGAATCTACGACGTAAAGTATTTTCGCAGAAGGCGTTGTTCGAGGTCGACAGTAACCGAATAGATTTATTGAATGCTCGTCTGGCTGAGCGGTTTTTGTTTTTCTGGTGTTACCTGTTTTTATAATGCGTTCTGAGGAGGTACAAAATATCTACTGTTTAGCAGGAGACTGGAGTTTAGATTCTATCTTAATCCGTCAAGCGTATCGATGCTTGACTCTGGAAATAAATTTGAAATGAATACTTTCAGAGCCACGTACGTGATCAGACAGAAAGAGCTTTGCAAAAATTCTTTTTCATCTTCTCAAATTCTCTTCAGTAATTGAAGACAGTCTGAAATATACACCATATGGGAATGTGCCAACTCCGAAGCTGAACGAGGCGAGGCCGGCCAGCTCCGGAGCTCGAACTGGAAAAACAACATGGCAACTCCGGAGGAAATTGAACATAACGACATGTGCTCTTTTCGGCGGCTTTTGCCTTCGATACTGAAGCACTGATTGCAATAATGGTACAATGCTGTTATAGTGTCATTATTTTATTCCCTGAGCTTTCGATTGACCCTGTCCGTAAATAAAGCTTTATAACTTAGCTTCAGATCAGTGACGTAGCCAAGATTCCATTATTGTGTGTAGGGGGGGGGGGGGGGGGGCTACGGGATTCTATCTCACACTAAGTTTATGTATGTATGTATGTATGTACAACTTTTAAGAGCAATTAATCATTGTCTTAAAGTAAAAATCCTCCAATTACGTGGCGTCAGTAAATAAACAAAGACATCGCTCTTTACTTTTTTCAGCAACACACAGCTACTGAAAAATTGTTATTCGGTCACCACTGGGGAATCGAATCCCAGATCTCTCGTTATCTAGCCGAGCGCGTTAGCCTTTACACCACGGTGGCCAAAGGAGGGTTTTGACAGAAAACAAATCTTACGGATTTCTGATGTTAGAAGCTGACAGAAAAACACACATAGCGCCGTGGATTGTTGGCCACCGTGGTGTAAGGCTGACGCGCTCGGCTAGATATCGAGTGATCTGGGATTCGATTCCCCGGTGGTGACCGAATAACAATTTTTCGGTTGCTGTGTGTTGCTAAAACGTGGAAAGAGCAATGTCTTTGTTTATTCATTGCCTTTAAAGAAAATTGTTTAATCAACGCATCCCTCCAGTTTTTACTTATGGATAGAGAACATGGGCTTTACTTATGAATAAGAAACGTGGTCTCTTGGGCACTACTAAACACATTTTATTGAATCTGAATTTGCAAAAAAAAAAAAAAACATTTGTACATGGTTAAAGAATTAGTTAAATTTAAAGGATGGTTTTGACAGAAAACAAATCTTATATCTTAAAATATAGTGATTTAAAACACAACGCAATTCATTATCTAATAGCAATTATAAAATATTATCTCCTGAGAAATTATTTCATTTAATCAGAAATATCAAAATTCGGAGCAAATAAAATTAGCAATAAAATGCGATTTTCGGAGAGTTCTAAAATTTGAAAATAGGAAATATGGTGCAAACAAAACTTTTAAAAAATCGATAGCATCAAAACCAGTAGTTTGTAGAAAAGGTAATGATATTCTTAATAAAATATTGGAATAAAATTATATTGAATAAGTCACGAATTCATAGTAGGATCCAGAGTCAAATTTTCATTTTTCATGTGTTGGAAACTTTCTCTTCCTGTGGCTATGTTGTTTTCGTACTTTCACCTTCTTTCACTGTTACTATTTTTTTCCCCTTTTCTCATTTTTAAAGAATCACTTCAATGTGAATCTCCTCATTAGTGCTCCCTGATGGGGTGATTCTAAATATATTATATAAAACCTGCTCCGTGTGGTTTTTTCCCCGGACAGCCCCCCCCCCCCCCCGTAAAGATGTTTTGACAGATCTGTATGAAAGATGTGAAAGAATATATAAGTACTTGTTGCGAGATTTTATCTCTTGGATCCACATGAAATTTAGTTTGAATAGTATATCTGTGAGAAATATTTTAACTGCATGTCCTTTGGTTTTTAACCCAGGAACTCGCTTATAGTGTTCCTTACCCATCCATCTATTCCGCAGAATAGTAGCTTAAATAAATTTCGCATTTTTAGATAAATCTTTAGATTAAGTAAAAGTTCACCTATTACACTTTTATAATTCCTACTAGATGAAACCCGTCGGAATCGCCAGTTTATTCTTTTCAAAAAAAAAAAAAAAAAAAAAAAGAAACTCATATGAAACAACAAATGTAAACTTTATTTGATTGACAAATTCATTCAACCACTTGAGTAAAGACAATAGTCCTGGTTCGTGATTTTTTTTTTCTTTGAATGAAGGTTTAACGACCACTGTGAGCAACTCAATGGGCTATAAGCAGTCGCTCGTAATATTTTCACTAACAATGGTCAATGGAATGTTTATTTACATCTTTACATAATGGAAAACGTCTTACTTACGTGAATAAACTGGTTCGAATGAATGTTAAATTGTATATATACATCACACAGTCCAACGGCATAACGCAATCAGGTCTTAGAGAGTGTTCGCTGTTCCGGTGAGAACTTTGAAACAAATGCCTGCTAACGTTGCTTTGCGCAACGGTTCGCTCAGAAAAGAGACTTCGGACTATCTGTCCCTCCATGCTGCCGCCTACAACAGCGCGTGAGTCAATCGCAGGCGATCGAATGTCAACCGCACGCTTCTCCCATAGGCTTTACATGGAAACTTGGCCGCCCCACAATGTCCGAACTGTTGCCCCAATCTCATTTTTCTCTTCGACTGGCACATCTACATGGTAAGACCTTTATTTTGATACCTCAACCATATCTTTACGTTCAGCCGTTCTCTCAAAATAGGACTCACAGTAAAAAAACTTATAGAATTAATATATAGATTACATTGTAAAGATTCGTCCAATTACGCTTTCGGTCCGGCTGGCTTCTAATATAATAGCTGGTCGTTTGACTATTGGCTTGATTTCGAGAATTAGTTTAGTTTTTTGGGGGTGGGTGGTGGGGTGTCTGTGATGTTTCGGAGTTTGATATTAATCTGGGAATGGGCAGTTGTGTTTATTCAAGAGTTTGTGTTTAGTGTATTAGTAATGTTATACATATATTTCTTAGAAAGTTATTAAGTTGACAGAAGTATTTCATCCATATCATATGGTGACAGTTAGACTGTGACCGTTAATGATGTGTTTAGGAGCTTTGAGGGTATGAAAGTGAGTAAAACATATGTTTAAATGTGAAATAGGGGAAAAACAATCCTTAACTATTCTTTATGAAACCCTCATGGTCGGCTTTCATTAAAGTTGGGCATGAGATATAAAATAAAGAAACAGAAACATGCGCTTTATTTAATAAAAATATCATGCAGAGGCTGCGAAAATTTCGAAGCCTGGAAAGATACATGTGGTGTAACCAAGAAAGGTAGGAAAAAGTACTCGTGGATCACATACAGGAAACTGACAAGGGTTGACGACATGATCAAAGTAAAGACTCAAGTGGTAATGGGCTAGAAATATTGCTAGAACTGCCCACCGATGGACATTTTTGAAATGCTGGTTAGAGACAGGAAAAGGCCACGTGGAAGGTGGGTGGATAAAATTTGAAAGCATGCTATAGAAGAGAATTGCAAGTTGTGGAAGAGGCGTGGTGAGACCTTCATTCAGCAGCGGATTCAAAATGGTTTACGACGATGATGATTTACAAAATTCGGCTAAGAGTCTGTCTGTAAAATCCTTTTCCGGAGTCGGATAGCTGTAATTATTACCAAGATCATTCACATGCCGTTCCGATTGCTTGCCACTATTTTCCGCTGGGGTGTGTCAGTATATGTTTCCGTTCATTACTCGTCTTAAAGCATTTTTTGGAAATTAAATCTGAACCTTTTTGTTTTCTTTTAAAAGTAGAAAATGGGTGCAACCCAATTTTTCTTCTTTTACACACTCGATGGCTCGATATTCGTTTGATCAGCCCTCTTCTGTGGAAGTACTAGCTTCATTTTTTATCTATCTAATCAATAACCATCAATGAAAAAACTATCTACTTGTATCTTCCTCTAAGTTGGAAATAAAGATTACTGCGTTGAAAATGTATTGTTGCGTGATTTCTGTTCGTCACCCTCTTGTTCCGTCTTCTTTTTTTCTCCGTCCTTCGGGAAGCTCATTCATTAAACGACGCGCATGGTAAGTATGCTTTATGCATATAAAGTATCATATCTTGAGTATCCTGGTTTTCAAAGTTTCCTTGCCGACATTCTTTAGCAGTTGTGAGCGGCACCATTGCTCCATTACTGATCATCCCCGTGTTCCACATGAATAACTTAAGGCCCATAAAGTGTACCTCGCCTGACACATGCGCTGCATGTGCCCAATATTTCGAATTGATCTAGGTAATAATTTTTTTGAGCAGTGTGGATCCGGATTATATCTTTCGATATTTTTATGACCTAGCCCGATTAGAAGTCTATACGGCAGAATTACAAATGACGGCAGCATTTTGTCGTTGCTTGATTTGTTTAATGATATGACTGAACTTGTGAACTTGCTGCATGTAATCTTTTTTTCTCGATTCGTGTGTTGTTGAAATATTTTTTTCTTCTATTATATTTGAGCCGTGAATAGGGTCACCATATGCTCAATTGATATCAAAAGTGATGATTTAGTTTGTACGTCTGTGACATAAAATTTTTATTACTGGACTAACCTCCAAATGCAAGAGCCCAAGAGAAGTACATGGAGTTGTTTCTTAACATATTAATGTGGAGAATATTTGCAAACGTTAGAGATGCAAGAACAGCAAGATATCCATCTTTGTTTCGCTTCAGCACCTCTTTTGTAAAAGTAAGTGCTTTTAGCATCACTTCGTCTGTGGACACAATATCTCTGCGACTATTAATCCGATTTGAGATATTCTTTTTACTTTAGGAAGCTCAAAATGTGAGAACGATGATCCTTGATTTCATGATTTTTTTTTCTGATGCACAACTTCGGCGCTAGAGGGCGTAAATGCTGATGCTATTCGAATTCAAAATACATTTTATCTCATATCATTATTTCTAAATATCTGATTGTAAAAACTCTTTCCCTTTCCATACCATATATAACGAAGATTATTTTGTGTACAGTTTCTTTAAGTAATGCATAGTTTTCCCGTTAGGAGGTGTAAAGATTATTGGATATTCCTACGTTTTCCTGCCACTTGTAGAGAGGCAGGAAACACGGTAAACGGTGCAAATCAGCCGGTTCGAGATGAAAGTCATGCCGTACATTTGGGCGGAATTGCGGAGATCCTGTAAATTGAGAACTACTGCCACATGGTCAGGCTGTGGAAGAAAACCTCTATGCCGGACAACTGCAACTGGTCCATGATACTTTGAGTCAAAGCTACCCACCGTTCATCAACAGGAAGCGGGCCTTGCTGCAAGTGGATCGTTCACACCTGCAGAGTGATATGCAGAAACCCACAGAAATTGGAAGGTTTCAGAACTTACTGCATTATCCTTCCAGTCCGGACATTGCCCCCATCCGATTTCCACCTGTTTCGCTCCAGTGGCTCATTTCCTGCAAGGATGGCACTTTACTTCAGTGGTCGATGCGGAATCTGCTATCAGTTTCTGTCCCCAAAACCTGTCGAGTGGTACCGCCGTGGGATCGTGGTTCTGTGGAACGTTGGCAAAGAACAATAGAAAACAACTGCCTGTACTTTGCAGAAAGAGGTGAGCATGTATGGCTTTCTTGCATCATTAAACTGTTTAGCTGCTAAACTTTCCGAGTGGTACCGCCGTGGGTTCGTGGCTCTGGTGGAACGTTGGTAAATGACTATAGAAAACAACGCCCTGTACTTTGCAGAAAGAGGTGAGCGTGTATTGATTTCTTGCATCATTAAACTGTTTAGCTGCTAAACCTTCTGAGTGGTACCGACGTGGGATCATGGCTCTGATACCGCCGTGGAATCGTGGCTCTGGTACCGCTGTGGGATCGTGGCTCTGGTGGAACATTGGCAAAAGACTATCGAAAACAACGGCCTGTACTTTGCAGAAAGAGGTGAGCATGTATGGATTTCTTGCACCATTAAACTGTTTAGCTGCTAAACCTTCTGAGTGGTACCGCCGTGTGATCGTGGCTCTGTGGAACGTTGGCAAAGAGCTATAGAAAACAACGGCCTGTACTTTGCAGAAGGAGGTGAACGTGTATGGATTTCTTGCGTCACTAAAGTGTTTAGCTGCTAAACCGCCCAAGTGGTACCACCGTGGGATAGTGGCTCTGGTATCGCCGTGGGATCATGGCTCTGGTGGACTGTTAACAAAGGACTATAGAAAATAACTGCCTGTGCTTTGTCGAATGATATGAGCGTATAAGGCTTTCTTGCATCATTAAATGATCCGAGTGGTACCGCCGTGGGATCGTGGCTCTGGTACCGCCATGGGATCGTGGCTCTGATGGAACATTGGCAAAAGACTATAGAAAACAACGGTATGTACTTTGCAGAAAGAGGTGAGCGCCTATGGTATTCTTGTATCATTAAACTGTTTAGCTGCTAAACCTTCTGAGTGGTGCAGCCGTGGGATCGTGGCTCTGGTGGAACGTTGACAAAGGACTAGAAAACAACGGCCTGTACTTTGCAGAATGATGTGAGCGTGTAAGGCTTTCTCGCATCATTAAGTTATCCGTGTGGTACCGCCGTGGGATCGTGGCTCTGGTGGAACGTTGACAAAGGACTGTAAAAAACAACTGCCTGTACTTTGCAGAAAGAGGTGAGCGTGTATGGCTTTCTTGGATCATTAAACTGTTTAGCTGCTAAACCTTCCGAGTGGTGTACCGCCGTGGGATCGTGGCTCTGGTGGACCGTTAACAAAGTACTACAGAAAACAACAGCCTGAAATTTGCAGAATGAGATGAGCTTTTTAAGGCTTTCTTGCATCATTAAATGATCTGTGTGGTACCGCCGTGGGGTCGTTGCTCTGGTAGCGCCATGGGATCGTTGCTCTGATGGAACATTGGCAAAAGACTATAGAAAACAACGGTATGTACTTTGCAGAAAGAGGAGCGTGTATGGTATTCTTATATCATTGTACTGTTTAGATGCTAAACCTTCCGAGTGGTACAGCCTTGGGATCGTGGCTCTGGTGGAACGTTAACAAAGGACTATAGATAACAACGGCCTGTACTTTGCAGAATGAGGTGAGCGTGTAAGGCTTTCTCGCATCATTAAGTTATCCGAGTGGTACCGCCGTGGGATCGTGGCTCTGGTGGAACGTTAACAAAGGACATATAGATAACAACGGCCTGTACTTTGCAGAATGAGGTGAGCGTGTAAGGCTTTCTCACATCATTAAATTATCCGAGTGGTACCACCGCGGAATCGTGGCTCTGGTGGAACATTGACAAAGGAGTATAGAAAACAACGGCCTGTATTTTGCAGAATGGAATGAGGTGAGCGCGTATTGATTTCTTGCATCATTAAACTTTTTAGCTGCAAATGGGGCAACTTTTGGCTCACCCTGGTTGGTATCGTGATTTCAACTAATGCCCTGTAAATCTAAGGTTAAACGAGGTTTTTGTTGAAGGATTCCATAAAATTTTGCTACTGTTACAGCTGTAATGAAATGTGGAACTTTCTCACACACCTCACTAATACACTGCTGGACAATTGCTAAGGACTGATCATAAACGGCTATATAGCGCATAAAAAAGTAAGTGTGGTTGGATGCCAAGTGAAATAAAATGTCAGAATGCCAGGACATTGCAAGAAAGACAATTTATTGTGCTCTGAGATCCAGAAGGCTTTGAAACTTGTTTAAGGGACAAACAGGCCATTTTGTGCAGAATACGTAAACGTGAAAAAAATGCAATTACTGTCCGCAGGCGTTCCGGCGTAAGATATCAATACGGGATATGGCCACCATGGAGGGCGATGCAAGATTCCATCCAGACGTCGTGTCATGCTTTGCACAACATTATCAAGCAGCTGTTGGGGTAATTTATCCCATTCCTCTGTCAGTGCACGGATGAGAGTGTCCTTGTTTATTGGAGGGCATTGGCGACCAGCAAGACTCCTCCCCAAAACATCCCACACATTTTCAATGGGATTCAGATCTGGAGAACGTGCTGGCCATACGAGACGTTGAATATCCTCGCTCTCAAGACACTCCTGGACAGCGACTGTTCGATGACATGTTGTGTTGTCGTCCATGAAAATGAATCTATCACCGACAGCACCACAGAACATGCGAACATGAGGTAGCAGAACATCATTAATGTATCGTTGGCCAGTCATAGTCCCAGTTGGAAGCACATAGAGGGACGTACGGCCATTGATCATGATGCCAGCCCATACCATGACACTACATGCCGGATATCGGTCCCTTTCCCGTATGTTTGCTTAACAATATGCAGTACCACTATCACGCCAGATCAGTTGTCGTCGACAATCAGACGATAGACTGTATCTACTCTCATCTGAGAAGAGGACAGCAGACCAGTCGTTATCAGTCCAATTGCGATGTTGATGGCACCATTGCAAACGGACAATGGGATGCACACAACAGGACGGCGGGCGTATAGTCCTCCTTCATGCAAACGTCTGGCGACAGTTTTTCGGGAGATCCGCTTGCCAGTAGCAGCCATAAACTGATTTGTTACCTCACTAGCTGTGCTGCGCCGGTGTCTTTTTGTCGATAGCACTATGTACCGATCTTCTGCAGGTGTCGTACTGCGAACACGACCTCCCCCGTGACGTTTGCTACACTCTCCATTTGTTTGAAATGATTTCCAAAGCCTTGAAACAACACTGTGGCTGACGTCGAACTCCCTGGCAACATGTGTTATTTTTCACCCTTCTTCAATCTTGCCAATAATACGGCCACGCGTAAAATCATCTAGATGATGTCGGGAAGACATATTGAAAATTGCAAGTTCGTCAATTGATTCTTTCCCTTTTCAACTTTGCGTTTGAACAACAACGGTCAATACGCGTCAAATCCTTTATATCTCTTATCAGCGCTATGACGTCACGAACAAGTTCAGCAATCCAAAATTTGCATACGCACAACACGTCTTACTGTATCCCGCACTTATGCTAATTTCCACACTTTCCTGCCTTCCATTTTATGGTTGCTATCGCTGCTATTGTCATCCGTCCTTAGCAAGTGTCCGGCAGTGTATTTGTCTCGCGTTCCTCCAAATACGGGTTTTCTTACAGAGGTCCGGGAGTTTTTGTACCGAAAATTTACACCTTACTAAAAGTGACGGGTTCTTTCACTTACGCACGCCGTACACGGTTGACTTTCGCTATACAGCACTTTTATTTTCTGCTTTTCGTTTGCACATGATATTATACACTAAATTTTGGTTAATTGAGGGTGCCGTTTATTTAGAACAATTCTTGGAGAATGACCCAAATTAACTCTTTGGGATAAAGCTTAGCATAATCGGGGCAGCCGCTTGATCGGGTCAAAGTGCTCTGGACCTGATGTGTTCCAATTAACCGGAATCTGCTGCAGGGGCGTATTTCGAGGGGAGCCCCACCGGAAGTGTTTCATTTTTAAAAAACTTTTTGTTAAAATGCGCATTACATTTTAACACTTTTTTTTCTTTTTATTCCACAGAACAAAAAAAAAATGCCTTAATTTTATGAAAAGGCATCAACTTACTTTAGAAAAAAATGCTTTAATTTTTTTTTCATTAACTTTAATTTTGTTTTAGTAGATTTCAAAAACTTCCATTTTTAATCGCCCCCCCCCCGAATTTTTTTTTGATATACGCCCCTGATCTACTGAATTTATTTAATATTATTGAACTGTACCCTGCACTAACCGGATGTGATGTTTAAAACGCAATAAGCATATTTTGATCTTTACTGTAGTGAATGTTTGTATTTTGAGTACCACCACCTAAATTTGCCTCCCTAACCGGAAAAATTTTTGTGTTTTGTGTGCTCCATGTGTGTGTGTAAATCATGCTTACCATTGCAGTAATATCTTTGGAATACATGAACACGAGAAAAAAAATTCAGTTATGAGTAATTAACACTTGTTTGTAAATTATGGCATTGGTGTTTCCCTTTAATTAGGGATGTTCAACCTGTGTCACGCTAGCCATTAGTGGTCTCTAGAGCTGTATTTAGCAGTACGCGAGAACTTTTCCGCATAGAAATTCTAGAACGAAAATATTAAAAAAATCCTATAAAAGAACTAACATATTTTTTCATTCATTTCATTTCATTTCCTAGTAGTTTTTCGTTTTACATTAATTATTTTTACCTTTTGATTTATAAATCGTATCACAAACACTATAATTTGCTTTGTCTGAACGCTTGTCTCAATTTGGCGGCGTGCCGCCCCGGTGGCGCAGTGGTCTAAGCGATGGCCTCTGATCATTCGTCTGTAAGGGGTCCGGGTTCGAATCCCGGTGAGGCATGGATGTTGTGTGTGTCTTACGGCACTGGTTCTCTCCCTTCCCTGGAACCAGTGACCCTAAATTAGGGACGGGCGACTGCTTATAGCCCATTGAGTTGCTCACGGTGGTCGTTAAACCTCCAATCCAAAAAAAAAAAAAAAAAAAAAAAAAAAATTTGGCGGCGCAGTGAATAAAATCGTCACCATAAGAACAATCGAGGAAGACATATTTGTGACGTCACGCTTAGCTTTTCGTGTTTTTGTGAAGTTGTTCAGTGAATGGAAACTGCTTTCCGGATTAAATTATGAGATTTCATCACCTTAGCAACAAGTGAGAAATATTTGTGAAGACACGCTTAGTTATCGTGTTTTCGTTCAGGTGTTCAATGAATGAATATTGCTTCCCGGATTTATTTATGTGACGTCATCACCAAAGCCCCAACTGAGAATGAAATTTCTTACGTCTCGCTTAGCTTTTCGAGTTTTCGGGCAGATGTTCCGTGAATGGCAACTGGGATTATGGTCAGCTTTGTGACGTAACAAATGTATGACGTAGTATTTTTTTAATTGTTGTAATGTTTATGAAACATACTTTCACGGTACAAATGGGATTGCGGGTTATGCGCGACATATAATAACAACATATACATTTTATTCCGTTTATAGGTGTAACATTTATAAAACATTCGCAAGCTTTCACTGCCAACGGGCAGCTTCTTCAGGCTGCTGAATATAAACAGTTAAGAGAAACAGATTAAGAATAAATGCAAATGTAAACCATTTCAAATCACTTATAGCATGAAATTCATAATGCACATGCGCCCATTGATTGTCTAGCGAGTGGCACTCTTTATACCTTATGCCAGATGGGAAAAATTTCAGTAGTCGTGTCTGTGTTACAAACGTCACTGTATGATAGAATCTCGATTGAATAAAGTCACTCTATGATAGAACCTCGATTGAATTAATAGCTCGGCTAGATATCGAGAGATCCGGGATTCAATTCCCCTGCGGATAGAACCTCGATTGAATTAATAGCTCGGCTAGATATCGGGAGATCCGGGATTCAATTCCCCTGCGGTGAAAACATTTTGGTTGCTGTGTGTTGCTAAAACGTGGAAAGAGATTATAGAGCAATTTTGCGACTAGGGGGCGTATGTATTTATATTCCCGATGAATATGCAGCAATATCTGTTTCTGAAAATTCGATTGAAATTTTTTTTTTTTTTATTGGTCGTATACAGCTCATCACGGTAAACCTTTTGCACATATTTTCTGCTTGATATCTACTTCTAACACTCCAATTTGAAAATCTCTTTGTCAGTGTATGTAATGTGGAATTATTTGCACAAGTTTGCTATGCCGCACCAGTGGTCTAAGCGATGGCTTCTGATCGTTCGTCCGAAAGGGGTCGGGGTTCGAATCCCGGTGAGGCATGGACATTGTGTTCGTCTTACAGCACTGGCTCTCTTCCTTCCCTGGAGCCAGTGACCTTAAACTAGGGACGTGTGACTGCTTATTGCCCATTGAGTTGCTCACGGTGGTCGTTAAACCTCCAAGCAAAAAAAAAAAAAAAAAAAAAAGTTTGCTATAGCGGACATAAGCCACGGTTCCACTGTATTTGTTTATTCACTGACGCCATTGGAGGATTTTCACTTTGAATCTAGATTGATTCTCGAATGGCTGTTGACCTAGGGCCACTATAGGACGCTAGTGTAGAGAGATGCATGCTTGATGTAACCAAGAAAAAAAAAATAAAAAAATAAAAAAACTCGTGGATACGAAAAATGACAAGAGTGGAAGAGATCATGATGAGAGTAAAATCCCTGAATTGGCAATGGGTTAGACATATTGCCAGGAAGAACGGATCACCGATGAACAACCGAAATTTTAGATGGATTCCGAATGATAGGAAAAGACCCAAAAGAAGACCACGTGGGAGATGGGCAGATGAAATTCGAAAGCATGCGGGAGTGATATGGAGGAAACTGGCCTAAGACAGACCGTCGTAGAAGAAACTTGGGGAGACTTTTATCCAGCAGCTGATTGATAATGATTGACGATGATGATATATTCGAATTTATAGTTCAAAGAAGATTTTTCTGGGTTAGGTCTGGGTCCAGAATTTTTGACTAGTTTCCAAACTCTGGTCACAACACACAGTACATCGAACTCTGCTGAAAATGGTGTTGCCTAGCACCATGCTGCTCTGAGTGCCCATGCTAACCACGGTATACCTTCGAAAGCGCCTACAACGAGCACTCCAGCATCAGAATTGAACCTTGAATAATTAGGAGAAGGTCATATTGAGACAACGCATCGAACATTGCTGAAAATGGGTCTGCGTAGCCACAGAACGCCCCGAGTGACCATGCTAACCCTGGTCATCGTCGAAAGCGCCTGCGATGGGCACGCGCCCATCGAAATTGGACCTTGAAAATTGGGAGAAGGTCATATTGAGACGATACATTGAACATTGCTGAAAATGGGGCTGCATAGCCATAGGACGCCCCCAAGTGACCAGGCTAACCCTGGTCATCGTAGAAAGCGCATACAATGGGCACGCGAGCAACAAAACTGGACTTTGAATGATTGGAAGAAGGTCGTCTGGTCCGATTAATCTCTTTTCCTGTTGCACCATGTGGACAGCCGGGTACGTGTGCGTCGTTTACCTGCGGAAGTGCTGGCACCAATATGCACCATGGGACGAAACCAAACCGGTGGAAATTGTGTAATGTTTCGGGCAATGTTCTACTGGGAATCCCTTTGTCCAGTCATTCATGTGGAGGAAACTGACTTCTATCACCTACCTAAACGTTATTATACACCAGGTATATCCTTTCAGGGCAACGGTATTCCCCTCTAATAGTGCCTTCTTTCAGTAGGATAATTCGCCATGCCACACTGCACTGCCTGGATTGTTCGCGGCATGCACATGAGGAAGACTTGCAGGCACGGGCGGCAGAAGGTAGGGGATACGGGGATCCGGATCCCCCCCCTGGAATTTCATGGTCCCCCTCACTGGGGCTCTTTCTACAAAAGATTTCTGGTTCACATATTATGAGATCGTTTTTTCAGGATGATTTCCTGGAGACCGTCACCACGCAATGCAGCTTTCTGGAAAACGCGCCGCCCCGGTGGCGCAGTGGTCTAAGCGATGGCCTCTGATCATTCGTCCGTAAGGGGCCCGGGTTCGAATCCCGGTGAGGCATGGATGTTGTGTTTGTCTTACGGCACTGGCTCTCTCCCTTCCCTGGAACCAGTGCCCCTAAATTAGGGACGGGCGACTGCTTATAGCCCATTGAGTTGCTCACGGTGGTCGTTAAACCTCCAATCAAATCAAAATCAAAATCTGGAAAACGCTTCAAATGCAATTTAAAAAGGTGATTTGATAAATATTCGTGCACTTTATAAACTTGGAAAATAAATGAGGAGCAAGCCAATCGTTGCACGATATATACACTGACGGAAAAAAAAAATCCCAACACCAAGAAGGGGTTGTGTTAGATAAACGACAGTTGGTAGGCGGTGAGAGTACATCTGTAAAATGACGTCTGTGCAAATTTCGCGCTCGGCGCATACGTGTGGCGCTAGTAGTGCCCCTCGGAACATGCAAAGCAGGTTTGCTGTAAATACGCGCTGTAACGTTCGTGAGCGTTAGTTATCGTTGAGATTCGACGTAGTGTGTTGATGTTAGTCAAGAATGCCTTTAAGAAGACGAAGAAGCCATTATCAACAGCTCACGGAGTTTGAACGAGGTCTTGTAATAGGGCTACGAGAAGGTGGATTTTCTTTCCGCAATATTACAGAACGACTTGGCAGGAATGTAGCGACCGTGCATGATTGTTGGCAGCGGTGGTCAAGGGAAGGTACTGCCTCAAGAAAACCGGGTTCCGGCCGGCCACGTGGCACTACTGAGAGGGAAGACCACCGTGTACGGCGTATCGCCGTGGCGCATCGTACCGCGTCTGCGGCAGCAATTCTAGCTGCAGTTGCCACCACAGTGACACAACGAACTGTTACAAATCGGTTACTTGAAGGACAGCTCCGAGCCAGACGCCCCGTAGCGTGCATTCCACTTACTCCAAACCACTGCCGTTTGCGACGTCAGTGGTGTCCAGCTAGAGCTCATTGGAGGACGGAGAGGAGATCTGTTGTGTTTTCTGATGAAAGCCGGTTCTGCCTGGGTGCCAGTGATGGCCGTGTGTTGGTTAGGAGGCCAGGTGAGCGCCTGCAACCAACCTGTCTGCGGCCGAGACACACTGGACCTACACCTGGAGTTATGGTCTGGGGAGCAATTTCCTATGACAGCAGGAGCACTCTCGTGGTTATCCCACGCACTCTGACGGCACAGTTGTACGTCGGTCTGGTGATTCAACCTGTTGTGCTGCCATTCATGAACAGCATTCCAGGGTGTGTTTTCCAACATGGTAACGCTCGCCCGCATAACGCTGTTGTAACCCAACGTGCTCTACAGAGTGTCGACATGTTGCCGTGGCCTGCTAGATCACCAGATCTTTCACCAATCGAGCACGTATGGGACATCATTGGACGACAACTCCAGCGTCACCCCCAACCAGCATTAACCGTCCCTGTATTGACCGACCAAGTGCAACAGGCATGGAACTCCATCCCACAAACTGACATCCAGCACCTGTACGACACAATCCATGAACGTTTGCGTGCTTGCATTCAACATTCTGGCGGTTACACCGGTTATTAATGTACCAGCATTTTCCATTTAAAATGGCTCTTCTCGCGCTTACATTAAGCTGTGATCTTGAAACCTTAATCGATTAAATATGTTACCTATACAAATGTATTGCCGCCATTTCATTCCTCTACAACTATTTTTTCGTGATGTTGGGATTTTTTTTCCGTCAGTGTATAGGACGAGCGGTCAGAGATGGATAATCTAAAACCATTTATTTACAATTAAAATAAATAAAATGACCACATAAGATCTTTCGACCACCACTTTGGTGTCATCATCAGATGTCTGACAAAAGAGTGGGAACAGAGACCGGCATTAAATAGAGTAAATGTGTAACAAGTGACAAAATAGAATAATTTACATAAATAGTCAAACATTCATAACATCTATAGCTGAGTTTTGCCCATGAGGGATCAGTGATCTCCAAGTTTGTGATATATAATTAGGCAAATTATCATTACAGCAAAAGGGAGTATAAGCTTTAATATGTAAACTTTCGAATTATTGTTAGATGTTCTTTGCAGAATAGCTGCTTTCTTCCACTGAGGGAGGGTAATGCTGTCCTTCCTGAACACAACGGACTAAAGCCGTAGTTTACTTACCATTTTTGATATCATACTTGTGTTCATTTATTCTAGTCTTTAATGTCCTTCTAGTGGAACCGATGTATAATTTCTTGGTTTGTAATGGGTCATGGGGAAGTAGAGGAATGGAATAAATTCCATGCATGTTTTCCCCGTGCACTTTGTCACAATAACTCCTAATCATATGTAAGAGATTAAAAGTCTTTGGACCAAAATCAGTGTCATGACGTCTGCACAGGTTCTTTAACACCGGAGTTAAACTTTGGTGGTAGTCGAGTGAACTAACAAGCCTCCTATGTGAGGGTATCTCCAATTAAGGAACATTCCCGTGAGAACAGGATTTTATTGTAGAGTTTGTCTACAGTAGGAGGAGAGTTCTTTGATCTGTAAACGTTCAGAACATCTGAGAGCGTCGTTTGAGGAAATAAGTGTTATTGCTCGTCTAACCATAAACGAGATTGAGGCTAGCTTACAGTTACTCGGGTGAAAAGAATCCTTAGGTATCATCGTAGGCGAAGAGATTGGAGATCACTGATCCCCCACGGACAAAACTCAGCTGTAGATATTATTGAATGTTTGACTCTTTATGTAAATTATTCTATTTGGTCACATTTACACATTTACTCTATTTAATGCCGGTCTCTGTTCCCACTCTTTTGTCAGACATCTGATGATGACACCAAAGTGGTGGTCGAAAGATCTTATGTGGTCTTTTTATTCATTTTAATTGCAAATAAATGGTTTTAGATTATCCATCTCTGACCACTCGTCTTATACCGTATATATCGTGCAACGATGGCTTGCTCCTGCTTTATTTTCAAAGTACAATTTAAAAAAATTGTTTTTGCACAAATAAGGTGAACAGTTAACACAGCGTGGTGTTTTTTTCTTTAAAAAAGATCAAGAATTCTTAAAATTATTTAAAAGCAATAAAAAGGGGCGAGTCCCCCTCCCCTTAGGTTTTCTTTTCTTTACTTTTTCCGTGTCCGAATGTGTCTGACTCGAATTCAGAAAACCCAGTACATCTGCCAAATAAATAACTGAACAAAAAATAATTCTAACTCAAATTAAGCGATTAGTATACTGCTACTTATTGTACACAGGTTTTCTTTGGAGTTTTGTCACATAGAAGACAAACGAGCCTGGAGGAATGTATGTATGCTTTTGCTGCGAGACCCTGAAATGGCAATTTGCTGAACATATTGCTAGAAGCAATTGACCGCTGTTGAACAGCTGAAATTTTAGATTCGATACCAAAGGGCAGGAAGAGTTCCAGAAGACCACGTGGGAGATAGGTGGATGAAATTCGGAATGCTGGAGTAAGAAGCTCCGGACAGAAAGTTGTGGAAGACATTTCAGGAGACCATCCAGCAGTGGATTGATAATGATTAATGATAATTAAGGGGCGTATATAGATTTTTTTCTTGGGGGGGGGCAAAAATGGAATTTTTTGAAATCCATCATTATAAAAGTTAATTAAATATAGAAGAAAACATTAAAGTATCATTTTCTAATATAATTTGGAACATTTTTCTTAAATTAAAGCGGTTTTTTTCTAAAGTAACTTATATTTTAACAAAAAAAAAAAAAAAAAAAAAAAAAAAGACACTTGGGGGAGAGCAAGGCCCTTTGCCCTCCTTAGTATCCTGGATGATATGTCATCATCATCGTCAACCATTATCAGTTAATTCAAACACTGGACGTGGATCAGGAACATCAAACCGAAATCATCGCTCTTTCCGCGTTAATAAGTGAGTCTCGGAAAAATTATCATCGGCCGCCACCGGGAATCGAACCCAGCTCTTCCAGTTACGCACCGGACATACTACCACGGCACCTGCCGCCCGGTGGCGCACTGGTCTAAGGCGCTGGCCTCTGATCATTCGTCCGAACGGTGTCCGGGTTCGAATCCCGGTCAGGCATGGATGTTGTATTTGTCTTACGGCACTGGCTCTCTCCCTTCGCTGGAACCAGTGACCCTAAATTAGGGACGGGCGACTGCTTATAGCCCATTGAGTTGCTCACGGTGGTCGTTAAACCTCCAATCAAAAAAAAAAAAAAAAACTACCACGGCACCACAGCGGCCTCGAATTCTCCAGACTCGCAAGTGAATCACTGCTAAACCACATGGCTGGTTGCTTCATGAATCCCCAGCACTGTGCAGGGCTTCATCAAGCAACCTGCCATATAGTTTGGCAGTTAATCACATATGGGTCTGGAGAATTCGAGGCCGCTGTGGTGCAGTGGGCGCGATGAGAATTTTTCCGAGACTCGCTTATTAACGGGGAAAGAGCGATGATTTCTGTTTAGTGAACCATTATCAATTCACTGCTGGATGAAGATCTCCCCAAGTTTCTTCCACAACGGTCTGTCTTGCGCCAGTGTGGTCACTCCCGCCTGCTTTCAAATTTTATCCACACATCTCCCACGTGGTCTTCTTCTGGGCCATTTCCTGTCCCTTGGAATCCATTCTAGAATTTCGGTTGTCTATTCTTCTGGCAACATTTACGTTCCGCTGCCCGTGCTTACAGGTATTGCGTTGGCCTCCGAATTCCCCAGATGTCAATCCAGTCGAGCATCTGTGGTTTGTTGTTGCAACAGCAGATCTGATCTGTGGCGGCTCAACCACGTAACTCACAAGAGTTAAAGGATCTGCTGTTGTAATGTGTTGGTACCAGATACCGCAAGACACCTTTAGAAATCTTGTAGGGTCTCGTTTCGCCGGGTAAGAGTTTTTTGGGCGAGACGTGGAGGCAAGGACCGACATCATACAGAGGGTGAGTCGAACGTTTTGCAATATTTTCATCACTTTGTATCTTCATACGTTCCTTTACGACGAAATCTCACTAGCATTCAAAGTATAGGGCATCGTGTTGCACCGTCTTTAGCCATTTGTCTGCCAGTTCTTCGATTCCGCGGCGGTAGCAGTTCTTGTCCTTCGAGGCGAAGAACTCCTTAACCCCAGTTGCCACCTCCTCCTGGTTGTTAAAGTGCCGCCCGCGAAGGAAGTGGGCCATCGACCGAAACAAGTAATAATTCGACGGGGCAAGGTCCGGACTATATGCTGGGTGTGACACTAGTTCGATGCCCTCAAGTTCTTGGAGTTTTGCCCGGGTTGTTCGTGCGGTATGAGGCCGAGCTTTGTCCTGCTAAAGGAGAGCGCGCCTTCTGTCCACCAGTGCCGGGTACTTCTCCTCGAAAACGGCATACATCCGCTCCAGCTGTTCAGAGTAGAGGTCTTCGTTGATTGTCCGACAGTCTGGAACAAATTCGTAATGGATTATCCTTCGAAATTCCACCAGACTCAGAGCATCACCTTGTGCTCGAAGTGCCCACGTTTGGCAACAGGTTCTGGAAGCTGGCCCGGGCTCAACCACTTCCATTGTGTGTTAGGATTACGAAAATAGACCCACTTTTCACCGCACGTAACAATTCTTTTGATGAAACGTACATCGCGCTGGTTTTCTAGGAGTTTCGTGCACACTTCCACTCGGCGGTTTGCTTCAGCTGGCGTCAGTTCGTGAGGGACAATACGGCAGCTCCTATATAGACCTTTACGAGGTCCTGAAGGTGACGAACCACGGTGGGCTGTGTTATGAACAGCTCGCCTGATAATCTCAGAGTGCTGGTTGTCGGATTTGCTTCCACACGGCCTGGCGCACGGCCTCGGAATCCACGGTTTGCGGCCTACCTGATCTTAAGAGGCTGATCGTCGAGGTTTCTGATACCTGAGCGAAATTTCTTGAACCGTCTGGTTGCGGTGCTGTGGTCCACGGAACCTTCCCCTTTCGCATATCAAATGTTTCGTGTTGCTTGAGCAGTGTTATGGCAGAGTTCAAACTTGTGAAGCAGAAGTTCCCTAACTAGCCGGTTGTGGCTGTTTATCTTTTAGGCGTTCTAACCACAGACAGAACGACGACATGCAATACTGTTCACAGCAACGACTACCACTTTATGTACCTTTCAACTGACTGCAGTGCGCAACTTGAACTGGTTTAAACACGTGGCATACCCGCCGCAGCACATGCGTTTATGTAAGTATTGCAAAACTTTCGACTCACCCTCTGTATTAGGCAGGTGGTCATAATTTTTTTGACCATTTGGTATAGTTTGTTATAGAGTAGCATACTTTTTTTAGTGAATACCAGGTAATCATGTTCATGTTCTTCACGTATATAATTATTCAACACATCATTATTTGTGATAACTGCTAATATACGCAAAGTGAACTTATTTCATTACATACTTTCAAAACCATTGAAAAGTTGGTTTATCTGATTTCTCATTGTTTTATGTGGGGTTGTTTTCAAGTTTCCGATATGAGTTGTTTAAAAAAGCTTGTTCTTCAGTGATATTTGTCCTGTGCTATCGTTTGCAAGAGTTAAGATTATGACCAACAACATTGCCATAAAAGAACAACCATTTTTATTAGTTTATGACATTGTTTTGGGAGATAGATCTTTTACAATTTTAATAGTTGCAAACGACAGCAGAAGACAGATATCAATAAAAAAAAAAGGAAACAGTTTTTTTCAACAACCCATATCGGAAACGTGAAAACAACGGAAATCAAATAAACCAACTTTTAAATGGTTTTTATGGTTCGTTTAACGAAATAAGTTCATTTTGTACTTATTAGCAGCTGACACAAACAGTGATGCGCTGAATAATTTTACACGTGAAGAACAGATATTCATAGGCATATGTTACTAATACTAAACTAATATTTCTTTTCTCCGCTTTTTAGTTCCTTCTGTTTCCGTAGTTCTAGCTATGGGCATGAATCTCCTCGTTCAGAAACAATGTGATGAAACTGAATTTGGCAAACACACCCTATGTAATACTTCATGTACCATAAGTAAGGTAATTTACCTCGAGGCCGGTTGTGAAGCACTGCATGCATTGAGACAGCGACTTACATTCGTCGCTAGAAAAAATTCCTACCATCGATAGAATAACAATGCCCAAATAATAGATGTTTTACTTCTTGCGATACACACTTGATATAGGTATTTTTATGTAATAACTACAACTTACCATCATTAATACAACTATAATTTGAAAGTAACATTGCTATTTTGACATTTTTATAGACTGTAATTTGTTGATTGTACTATAGTGCCAATGGCGAAGAAGTAAACAGCAATATTTAGTGATGCTGTTCCAGTAAATGGAATCATTAAAGATTCTTCTGGTAGAAAATTCGTGCAGCGTTTGGTCTAGTATACCACATATTTTTCCGGGTGGCGCCGAACCTCTGGGTCTGCTGTATCTGAAAGTTGACAAATTTATATCTGCTTCTGTGCTTTGCTGACCCGCTTGTTTACAACTTTTTCTGGGTGATGCAGTCTGAATGTAACGAAGTGCATCTCCCAAAATTCCGCGCTTATTTTACCATTTTTCCGTGCATGTGTTATCCCCGTTTTATAAAGTGGTTTGGTAAAATTAATCACCGGAGATAGGCATGAACTTATGTTCTTGTCTTCTTGGGTAAGGAATTGTTTCGAAACAACTCAAGAAAGATGTGAAAACCCAAATTTACCAGTGGCCGGGTTCGAACCCGCATCCTTCTCCTCTGAAGCCGAATGCTTTCTCAATTAAGCTGCACCGACGGAATTTATCGCTGCAACTTTGACGTCTTGACATGTACTTCACCTTTGGAGTACTTCACATATCACCCTCTTGAGAACGGGCAGGGACGGAATCATTAGTTTCCGGATCAGATGGCAAACCATGCTTTTGAAGTAGGTCACTGGAGAAGAAGGAATTATGATTAATTCCAGACGATATATGGAAGAATGTAGTAAGTCACATACACTGATGAGCTATTACAGTATGGCAACCTACCTAATAAGCTGTAGGACCCCCTTTAGCCAGCAAAACAGCGGCCACTCGGCGAGGTATCGATTCGATGAGGTGGTGATAGGTATCCTGGGGTATATGGTACCATAATGTAAACAGTAGGTCCTCCAGTTCCCGTACATTTCGGGGTGGTGGTGATTTAGCGCGAACCCGCTTTCCCCGTGGAACCACAAATGCTTGATTGGGTTCATGTCGGGTGAATTTGGAGGCCAGGGCATTAACAGAAAGTCACCAGCATGTTCCTCTAACCACTCCTGGACGATTCTGGCAGTGTGGCATGGCGCATTATCTTGTTGGTAATGACCATCACCAGCAGGAAACACAGTTTCCATAAATGGATGTACTTAGTATGCAACGATGTTCAGATACCTGACAGCTGTCAGGCATTGTGCTGTTGGGATAATGGGGCCTAAAGTGTCCCAAGAAAACATCGCCCACGGCGTGCCGCCGCCGCAGGCTTGTTTCCGCCCAACAGTGAATCCAAGTGCCATAGTATCCGCGCTCGGCCGTCTACGTGATGCACCAGAAGTCTTGATTTGTCAGACCAGGCTAATTTCTTCCAATCATCCTCGGTCCAATCTCGACGATCTTGGTTGGGCCCATTTCATACGTTGTTGGCGATGACGTGCAATGAGCATGAGGACCCGTCTGGGTCTTCGGCTACGCAGGCCCATGCGCAGAAGGTTGCGATCAACTGTGTGCTGTGACACATTGCCCTGATCACCATTGTTGTAGCTGCGAGTGATTTGTCGCACTGTGGCCTTGGGGTCGCTGTGAACAATGCGCAACAGTCTCCGCTCCCGTCGGGCATCAATGAGCTGCGGACGACACACGATTAGACGGACAGTTCGTCGTTTGGCCATCTGTGCACCACTTTTGATACGTACTCACTACAGAACAACCAACAAGCCGCGCCGTTTCGGAGATCGAAGCTCCGTGCCATCACAATTTGTCCTTTATCAAACTCCGCTAAATATATATATACACACACTGCTCTGTAAACCGTTCGGTCTCCAGGCGCGCTCATTTCTCTAGGCTGGGGGTGATAATAATGTAATGGCTCATCGCTGTATATATTCCCCCTTGAGAAAGGGCTGGGTCGGAATCATTAGTTTCCGGGTCAGGCGGCAAATCATGCTTTGAAAAAGCTCATTGAAGAAGAATTCTGATTAATTGCAGACAATGTGTCGAAGGAACACCACACGTTTTTCGAAGACCCTAACGGCCAGTAGATCCATTTCCACAATTGGAAACAAAATTTTGCTTGTGACGTTGTTCGAATTCACATCCTTCTGCCCCGGAGCCGAATGCTTTCCCAAGTAAGCTGCACTGACGGAATATGTCACTGCAACTTTGCCTTCTAGACATGTTCCTCACCTCTGTAGTATACATCACAATGCTATCTGCGTACAGACAGGATATCTTCGATGATAAGATTCCACACGTAAGGGGATTATTTTGATTTTTTTTAAATGTTCTTTTTGCATAAGGTCTCATTCATTAATATAACCGAGTGTCCGGTGACATCACTTCCCGTTACCCCGCAACCTCTCTCCCGTCAAGAAGGATTTTGTATCGCTGACTGCAGTCAAAGTGACTGCTGCCGCTTGCAGAAAAAAAAAAAAAAAAAAAACCCGCATTACAGAAGCGCAGAGGTAAAAAAAGTTTTTTTCTTTTCTTTTAGTCTTTTGACTTCAGATGAACATGTCATGATAAAGTATCTATCTCCCATCACCTGGAAAGAGATCGTTAATTACAGGCCAAGCGCAAGTCTGAGTGAAACTCGATTTCTTTTATACTCACTGACTAAAGAGAAAAACTTCTGGCAGGCGTTTAATTAGTCGACCAGCGTATCAGTCGCGCTTTCTTTCTCAAATTTACATTCCTACACATAGACAGATTTCACATGAATTTTCTTCTCTCACTTTCTTTGCTTCCTTCTTTCCGATGATATCGAAGTTCCTTCACTTTAAAATCAACACACGAAAACAACTTTGCGAGTTCTCGTTTCAGCGATGTGCATTCCCCCAGCATTTAGAAATCGAAATCTTTCAACCAGAATTAAATTTTCAGCGCAAGCATTTTAATCGACTTCTAACATTCTGAATCTTAATGAGCATGGAAGGGAAAAGCAGAACACACGTCTCACTTTGTCTTGCTGCAAGATCACGTCGGGACGATGTCACGCTGGTTATTACATTGCGATGCCTGTTTGTGTAATACACAAGACGGAAGTCAAGCAGGCTACTGTGAACGCGAGTTTTTGGTTTAAATTACTGTTTTCTCTTTCGGTGAGGAAAGTAGGAGAAATTCAGCTTCTAAATAGCGATGTTGAGAAGTCTGACAGGTTTTAATCCTCTCGATTCCCCCTGCGGTATTTCAATTAAGTTTTCGGCAAACGCTCTCCTGACAGTGTGCCAGGTCTTACGCTCGTAAGAACTAATATCATCATCAACGATTCTTAATCCACTACAACCCTATGTCTTGAGCAAATATCTTCCCTGTCAATCCCGTATGTTTTCGAATTTCATTCTTCCATCTTCCACAGTGTCTCCTTTTTAGGTCTTTTCCTGCCCTTTGGTATTCATTCTGATATTTCAGTTGCCCAACGGTGGTCAGTTCTAGCAATATCTCTAGCTCATCGCCATTTGAGTGTCTCTGCTTTGATCATGATCACCTCCATGATCATGATCAAAGTAAAAAATTCATCCTTCCATCTCCGAATTTCATTCACCCATCTCCCATGTTTTTTTTTAGGTCTTTTCCTGCCCTTTGGTATCCCGTCTAATATTTCAGTTGCCCAACTGTGGTTAGTTGTTCTTGCAATATTTGCAGCGCATTGCTACTCGAGTGTCTGTCTTTACTTTGATCATGATCTCGTCGATGACCGTGATCAAGGTAAAAACTTTCGTCCACCCATCTCGGAATTTTATTCACCCATCTCCCTCGTTGCCTGTCTTTTTAGGTATTTTCCTGCCATTTGATATCTAGTCTGGTAAGAGAGATGAGGACAACTAAAGAAGATGTGACTTCCAAAGTGGAATATATAGAGCTATGCAAGACAGTAAGAAAAAGTATCACTGAAGACGTAAGAAAATTCAACTGTGAACTAGTGAGGAAGGCAATTGAAAACAACCAAAGCCTAAAGATAGCAAAGGGACATCTCAGTAAGGGAACAAAACAGATTATGGCACTGAGAAAAGAAGATGGTTCTGTAACAAGAAATAGAGGCGAAATTTTAACAAGAGTGAAAGATTTCTATTCCAAATTATATGAAAGAGATGATACATGTCTCCAGACATCATGAAAGGTACCAGAGTTCTTCCAGTCCTCCCAGCAGAAGTTGCACATGCAATTAAGAACATGAAGCGGGGAAAAGCTCCAGGAGAAGATGGAATTACTGTAGACATCATACAAGAAGCAAGTGGAGAAATCGAAACAGTACTTGCCCAAATTTTCACTAGATGCCTTAATGAAGGGAAGATTCCTGAGGATTGGAACAACGCTACAATGATCCTGCTACATAAAAAAGGTGACATTGAGGATCTCAGGAACTACAGACCTATCAGCCTCCTATCAGTGGTTAATAAAATCTTCACTAAAGTTCTTTCACACCGCTTGAAGGTAACACTGGACATGGCTCAACCGAGAGAACAAGCTGGATTCAGGAGTGGCTACAGCACAATAGATCATATCCACGTACTGAGAGAACTAATTGAAAGAGCGAGGGAATATGAACTTCCATTGTGCATGGCTTTTATCGATTATGAAAAAGCCTTTGATTCGGTGAAACCATCAGCAGTTACAATGGCTCTGAAATCCTGTGGTATTGAAGATGCATGCATTAATATTATTAATAACATCTATGAAAATGCAAGTGCAAAGATTTGGCTGTTTAAAAATACAACACACATAAAAATTGGAAAGGGAGTGAGACAAGGTGACACCGTATCTCCGAAGCTCTTTAATGCCACATTGGAAAATGTTTTTCAATCACTGAACTGGGAAAACAAAGGGGTAAAGATTAATGGAGATTATCTAACCCACCTTCGTTTTGCTGATGACGTAGTCATCTTTGCAACTACCCCATCAGAGCTGCAGAGTATGATCCACGAACTTGCTGACAAGAGTAAAGAAGTGGGATTAAAAATGAACTTTCAGAAGACAAAAGTGATGTTCAGTGCTTTTACAAGAATAGAAGATTTATCGATTGATGGAGAAATGCTGGAGATAACAGACACGTGCGTTTATCTTGGACAGCAGATATCAAGTGAGGGTCACATTGGTGAAGAAATTAATTGGCGTACAAAACTTGCCTGGAGAGCTTTTGGAAGAAACGGCATAATTTTCAAGAGCAATATGCCATTATGTCTTAAAAGAAAAGTGTTTGATCAATGCATCCTCCAGTGCTTACGTATGGTGCAGAGACGCGGACCTTAACTAAAAAAGACATACAAAGGCTGCAGACAACTCAAAGAAGCTTGGAGAGGTGCATACTTGGTGTAACCAGGAGAGATAAGAAGAGGAACTCGTGGATCCGAAAAATGACAAGAGTGGAAGACATGATCAGAGTTAAATCCCTGAAATGGCAATGGGCTGGACATACTGCAAGAATGACAGACCATCGATGGACAGCCGAAATTTTAGATTGGATTCCAAGGGACAGGAAGAGACCCAGAAGAAGACCACATGGGAGATGGGTGGATGAAATTCGAAAGTATGCGGGAGTGACATGGAGGAGACTGGCACAAGACAGACCGTTGCGGAGGAAACTTGCGGAGACCTTCGTCCAGCAGTGGATTGATAATGGTTGACAATGATGATGACTTCAGTTGCCAGCGGTGGTCAGTTCTGGCATTATCTCCAGCCCTTTGCCACTTGAGTATCTTTACCTTGATAATGATCTCATCCACTCTTTTCTTTATCCATGAGTTCCTTTTCCTACCTTTCCTGGTTACAACAAGGATGCATCTCTCTATGCTTCTCTGAGTTGTACGCAGAGTCTATTTTTTTTAGTTTAGGTACATGTTTCTGGTCTCCTTCAGTAAGAACTGGAAAGATGCAGTGTGTGTGTGTGTGTGTGTGTGTGTGACGAAACATTTTGTCTATCAAGACATAATGATAAATATCCCTTGAAAATTATGATGTTCCTTAACTCGCTCCAGCCAAGTTTCATGTTCCAAACAGTATCATTGATGTTTCTCTAACGGAACTAATATTGTCATCATCAACCATTATCAATCCATTACTGGACGAAGGTCTTCCTAAGCGTTTTCCACAACTTTGTCTTGAGCCAGTCTCCTCCATGGCATTCCTGCAGGCTTTCGAATTTCATCCACGCTTCTTCCATAAGGTCGCCTTCTGGGTCTTTTCCTGTCCTTTGGAATCCAATCTGGTATTTCAGTTGTCCAACGGTGATCAGTTCTTCTAGAAATGTGAATAGCTTATTGCCATTTCAGGGCTTTCACCTTGATCAAGATGTTCTCAAAATTTGTCAATTTCCTGATTCATGAGTTCTTCTTTCCATCTTTTTTTTTGTTTACACCAAGGATACATTCCATGCTTCTTCGAGTTGACGCACCTCGTTATGTCTTTTTTAGTGTAGCCCCATGACTTTGATCCTTGAGTAAGAACTGGAATGATGCACTGATTAAATATTGGGTTTGTGCGAATGAAATGTCATGCAAAGGACCAGCACACGTGGACGGCGAGAACGGAAAAATAGGGCAACTTACCTAGGCATAATAATCCCCCTCGGCATCGACACATAGTTGCCATCTGTCCGGCAAGGCCATGATCCCTGAACGAAAAAAATCTTGTGGCTGGAACCCGAAGAAGTCATCAACTGCACGTTGAACCTCGTTGTCTGTCGTGAACTATTTCCCGGACAAGAAGTGATCCAGGCGACGAAACAGATGTTAGTCTATCGGAGACAAGTCCGGGTAATAGGCAGAATGCAGCAGTGCTTCATAGCGCAAGGCATTTGGTGTCAGCATCGTTCGTTGTGCGACATGAGGGCAGACGTTGTCCTGGAGCAAAACAAAAAAAAAAAAAAAAAAAAAAAAAAAAAAACACCATGTCTGTTGACCAAAGCAGGTTGTTTCTGCAGCAATTTTCGGTGCATCTGGTGAACTTCAGCACAATAACGTTCTTCAGTGGTGAATTTGGCCTCTAGCCAAAAACCTCCGATGAATTATCCTGGCTGTGGACCACCAGACAAGGATCATAATCTTCTTGGTGTGTAGGGTGGCTTAAGATGCCGTCCAACAGGCTGTGCCTTACTTAACCATTGTGTAGATCGTTTCCGATCATCACAAAGGACCCAGTTCACGGTGCCAAGTGACGATTCTATGCAGCAGAGGTTCCTATTTATTCCTGGCAAGCAGAGACGTGCAAACTTCTAAACGCCTAGTCTTGTTGGTAGTTATAAACTCATGCGGCAGCCACATATCCAGCTTTTTGACCTTACCCAGCGCAGCCAGACGCCGAAAACTGTCGTGTGGTGGACACCTACCACTGCCGATATCTCCCGATTCGTTATTTGGGGGTGCGCTTCAAATACACATAACAGAACATCGCCAGAAACAGCAACAAGTCGGTGACCACGCTCTTCGTTTTGCAGGTCCGTATCTCCGCTTCGAAACTTCACAAACCATCGCCGACTGGTTCGTTCGTTGGCTGCATTCTCCTCAAACGCTTTGTTAACTTTTCGAGCGGCAATTCCTGCAGAATGGCCCAGTTTAAATTCATACAGGAAGATGACTCTCAAATCCGACGTCTGCATGCTTCCTTTGCAAGCCAACCCACATGTTACGTCAAAACAAACTACCCCTGAACCTTGTTCTTCAGATCAGATCATATGTAGAGGATTTTAGGAAGGGAGTGTCTGACCCCAGGTCTTAAACAACCTATAGAAATAGGAAGCTAGGAGATTTGGGCTAGAGTGCCCGATAGAAAAATGACACGAAAGCGAGGTAGAAAGGGGGAGGAAGACGCCCTTATTTATTACCCGGGGCCAGACGGCTTAACGTGCCCATCCGCCGCACGGCGGATATTTAGTGGTTCGAGCTTTGTTCTTCACACACGTGCTAGCTATTTATAGTAACTCTGTGACGTAATATCCGCAACACATGTGGGCGTTTCCATTCCGCTGTGGTGGGAGCCTGTCTCCAATGCTCGTTCGCACCAACCTAGTACTTTTCATTTTAGGCATAATGATAAATTTCTCTTGAAAATTGTACCCTTCCTTCCAAATGGACTTCAGGCAAGTTTCATACTCCTATTAATTTCTTCGACGCGGCTGTAGTGGAACTAACGTATGTTACCAAGCATCAAATGTTCCAAGTTTCAAACCTGAGTAGCATTGCTTGTCTATGTACATACGTGTAGTTTCGATTGAAATGTGTGTCGATGTTTTGATGTAACACGTGAGATACTTTTAAACGAGGGCGTTTAGCAAAGCTTACGTGTTTTGAGAAAAACAAAATACTCGTTTATGTCATCACTGTTTCCATTTGTCCTGGAATAGATGGAATTTTGATGAAAAAAGTATGATTGCTGTATTCTTGATTAAACTTTGTCACTGCAACTGCTGTACGGACAGTCCGATGTGAGGAGTTCCTCAATCTTGTTTTAAGATGGTTTCATCGAATCGTCCTATTGGCTGCTACTGTGGAATGACAAAATTGTGTAACATCTCCCAGTAAAGGCGCAGTGCAGGCCACAATTCTAAGTCAATGATCTTCGAAGAAAACATGGTCAGATCAGAAACGTTGCCGGTAAACCACGGTGGGTGAAAGGGGATTTGTTTATTCGAATGTGGTTTCTCCGAAGCTCAGATTCGGAAGTTTTGACTGTTCACATTTCACCTGAATTAAAAATGTTTCATTATTCCGAAGAAAGAACCTCCATGCTTGTCAAAAGCCTAGCCCCAATGCCAATTGAATGGCTGCGTCAAGTCTTGCGTACGGTTAGGTTTACAGAGATTACAATGCAACACTTCATTAAAAAATTTCTATTTAGTTTTGTAGAACAAATCTAACTGCTTTGATACTCCATGTTAATTTCCAAGCGATTGCTCTACCACTGCAGTAGTAACACTTTCAATCTGTTGTGAATGATAAGATTGCTCCATCTTCTCGGTCTGGGCCTTAGTTATTTTCCTGTCACAGTGACAGTTCCGCGGAAGTACGAATGTAATTAAATCGTGACGAAAAAGCACCGTTTACGACAGAGATAAGGGAGCTCTAAAGAAGTCGGAAAGGCGAGTCACCGTCTTACTTGTAACAATGACAAAATCGCCATATTTGTGATGGATACGATACGAAGCAGGAACACATCGGAGAATCACGTGCCCCTACACACACATTTTCAAATGATTTGGTTATTGCCCATTTGAGACCTGTCCCCACAAGAAGCACCTTCAATAAAAAAAAATCTCTAAAGAAGTCGGAACGGCGAGTCACCGTCTTACTTGTAACAACGACAAAATCGCCATATTTGTGACGGATACGATACGAAGCAGGAACACAGCGGAGAATCACGCGCCCTACATACACATTTTCGCAGCACATCAGGTTACTGAAAGGAGAATATACAAGTAATTTTTTAGTTGTTTTGCTTCTCGTCTAGCGCTTTTGCCTCCCCCCCCCGATGGAATTTCGAGTGATAACGCTCTCGCTCAGCTCCTCTTGAGCGGTCGACAGCTCTTTGAGTAAACCTTCCCTGAATAGGTGAGATTTACCTTAGAACGTGGTTGCAAGGCTGAAACTGTAATATAACTGTGGTTTTGGACCTGTTTAGCACTCAAGCGTTGCCCTGATCATGACACGACTAACTGTGACACCTTAAAAGTGATGTTGGAAGTGTTACTGGTCATAACGGTGACAGGGATTTTTTTAGTAACGGTCGCGTGATTTCCGACCTGTCACCGTTATGACCAGTAACACTTCCAACATCACTGTTAAGGTGTCACAGTTAGTCGTGTCATGATCAGGGCAACGCTTGAGTGCTAAACAGGTCCAAAACCACCGTCATCATGTTAAAGTTTCAGCCTTGGTGACTTAACTACGTTCTAAGGTAAATCTCACCTATTCAGGGGAGGTTTACTCAAAGAGCTGTCGACCGCTCAAGAGGAGCTGAGCGAAAGCAAAGAAAAGTACGAGACTTTTGGGAAATCTTTCAGGAACAATGGTTGAACGTGCTTTACTTGTGAAGCCACGTATTACCACAACCCAGAATGTGCTGCCATTGCAGCGCTTCGCGATTAAACATTGTGTGTGTGTGTGTGGGGGGGGGGGGATCAGCGGACATCATGTCCATGTACACTTGAAAGCATGGTTCGTCCACTTGAGGAGACGAGATTAGAGATAGGTCGGAAATCACGCGACCGTTACTAAAAAAAATCTAATCTCGTCTCCTCAAATGGACGAACCATGCTTTGAAGTGTACATGGTGTCCGCTGATTCCCCCCCCCCCCACACACACACAATGTTTAATTGCGAAGCGCCACAGTGGCAGCACATTCTTCGTTGTGGTAGTAGTGGCTTCACAAGTAAAGCACGTTCAACCATTGTTCCTGAAAGATTTCCCAAAAGTCTCGTACTTTTCTTTGCTTTCGTTAGCCTCCGGTAAGAAGTATCCCATTTAGTATAGTCTTGCAATTTAACTGAGGCATCGTCTTCTATTCCGAAAAGACTGTGACTGTGTTTGGTCTACGTTAAATTGCAAGGTTGTGCTACCTGTAATGGAACCCTTGAGTCCATTAGCAACCCTAAATTTCCCTCTGGAGGTAATTTTCCAATCGTCCTTCTTTTACATATCCAAAATGGTTGCTATAGCTTCTACCAAGAAACACTTCCCAGGACATGAGAAGCTTCGCGCAATAGTTGCTTCTGCAGATAGGGATAGTTTAATTATAATCACCTTGTGTACCTATTAGTACCCATTAGCCGCCATTAGGGAGTATGCATTATGCAAATATTATCCTTTCGCCTTAAAATTTCCTCACAGCTCTCCTAATGGTAGTGACTTTTAAACAATCTTTTTTATTTCCAAAAACTGCTCCTCAGTTCTAGGAAGTGTTCCCACAAAGCTTTATTAAGTTTCGTTCACCAGCTGTCCCAGCAGATCGCATTGAACAGGGATAGTTTGTGATTAACCTTTTAATGTCCATGTCTCAGAACCGTAGAGAGCTACTGGCCAAACATATGCCTTTAAAATTCTCTTCCTCAGTTTTAGATCTATATTTTTGGCTGTCAGTAGTCCTTGATTCTCCCTAAAAGCCGTTTTTGCCATCCCCAGTCTCGTTCTAATTTCTTTTTCACGTCTCACATTTTCAGTAATAATTTGACCCAAATAGCGAAGTGATTTAACTTGCTCGATGTATTGTCCTTCAATTTAAAGGAAAGCCTGTTTTGGATCCTTTCCTATTACCATTAGTTTTGTCTTACTTTTACTTTTATTTATCTTCATTCCATAGATATGCGCATTTTTGTGTAATTTTGACATCATGCGCTGTAATGATTTGTTTGATCCTGAAACTATTGCCTGGTCGTTCTTATTCCCCTGTTGTCCCAGTTTACTGATTACAAGACATTCTGCAATGCCACATTGGGGAGCTTTGGGCATATGGTGCCACCTGTACTCACTTCCCTTCCAAGTTTTACAAGTGCTGTATAAATACAAGACCTGGGGGTCAGGCACTCCCTTCCTGAGATTCTCTGCAGAAATCTCAGTGAGTACTCAGTGCATGTAGTATTACATATTGCAAACTGATTGGCCGAGTGGCCAGGCACTGGCCATTCATCCGAGATGGGTCTGGGTTAGAGTCCCTGATGAGGCATGGGTGGTGTGTTTATCTAACGGCGTTGCCTTTGCCTCTTCTAGGAACCATTGCCCCTAAATTAGGGACGTAAGACTGCTTATAGCTCACAGGGTTACTCATGGTGATCGCTTACCCCCTCCCCCCGTCCCCAGAAAAAAATTACTGATTCTTATCCTGGAACTCCACTTATACGGTTTGTTAGACATTCCTCACAAAATTTGCTGCTACTCGCTCACTCACAAAAGAGGTCTGTTGCACTGTATTTATTTCTATGTCTGTGTGTGGAAACAGGTTTTCTTGGGAGATTAATAATGACAGCTTTATTTTGCTGGGATCCGTAAAATGAGTCGAACGTAGATGTCGCAACACGTTTCTGCGTTACCACGTCAAACAACATGTGTAATGAGGAGAAATAACTAGATAGAAGTGTGGGCTAAAAACAGATATCTTCACTAATTAGCTTACGTGTTGGGTACGATGGATGGACAATCTATGTCTTTAAAAGGTTTGAAGATCTTCGCAGTAGGCAGGCGAAGAACGTTTTTACTACGTTGCAAAACTTTGGCCATCATTTTTAATGAAGCCTTTTCCTTTCTCTCTTGGTGGCGGCTCAATAAAAGTGTTATCGAAATATTTGCATTAATTACCGACTGGAACTCGTAAACTACGCCAACACTAAACTTCTACGCCATGCAAATTAAGTCAATTAAGGAGCTTTGATTAAATGTTATTTTGTTATCGCCGCGATTTGTTTGGCTAAGTTGAGCTTTTTTACCGCTTCTCGGCTGCCGCGAGAGGCTAACACACCAGCCGTAAACTTTCATTCGTAATTTTTGTGAAGAGGATTTGAGAGGTTGGGTTTATTTATGTTTTTCGACCGCCTGTGGGACAAATTCCAGTCTTTGCCAGCTTGTCTAGTCACCTTGAAACAGACAGCAGGTGCTATTCGGCACGCGAGCAGCCGTTTAAGGGGCGGCGACCTTATGACTTTTATCTCACGCATTGGTCCGTCGTCTTACAAAAGGTCCGCCATTTTATTTTTCCTGGCGTTGCGTTTTGTTTGATTACCACATTTCTTGCTTGAGTTTACCTCCCCCTTTCCATCTGTCTTGTTCTTTCTATTGCTGTTGATTACTATAATTTATTTCGTCACGTAAACAACGGACTGCGAAAAAGGTAAACGGGAAAAGTGGTCTTGTTTTATGAGTGAGAAGAAGGGTTAAGGGATTGTTTGATACATTTTTCTTCTTCTTTCTTTTCGTCTATGAACACTCTTACGACAGCTCTCTTTGTCTGCAATTAATCGACCTGACGGGTTCTTTATTTTTTTGTCTCCTCTCGTTTCGAAGAGAATGAATGGCTGTTTAATGATATAGATTTTTGGTTATCGGCCAAGTATGCTTCCAATGATGACATGGCCGACTGTCAAGTAAGGTTGGAATTGCCGACTTTTAATTTTGTGGGGATATCGAAGAGATATTAGAAGTGATAACTATAAAATGTTACAGTTCTCATATCTTAGATACAACAGCTGCTATACCGAAGAATGTGAATAAATGCATAGGTAAGTAAGAAAACGCATTTAATATGTAATTTCTAGACTTGGGCGTCCAGCAGAAGAAAGGAATGATTACCCATACAAATCTACAACAGTTTTGTTTGGGATCTGTTTCTTGTTGATTTCAGTCTTCTGATTTAAAAAAATGTTGCTAAGGTTTTCCCACGAAATAAAATTAAATTCGCGGGTTAACTAAAAAATAAATTGGTTTATAAGTTACTGATTCTTCCAGAGTCTCAACAAAAAAATGTTGCCACTCAAACTCATGTAACAGGTTTGAACGTGAATCTGGTAACACTTGGGGATGGTGGGGGAAGGGAGTACAGAGACAGAACGGTGAGGTAGAATGCCGGTCAGGATCGTAACAGTGAAATCAACGCAAGAGACTACTGCTTTTAATAATAAGCGATGTGAAATTTTCTGTAGCAAAGACCCCAACTGGGAGTGGAGCTCAAGCATTAAGAGAGGAGCAGAAACAGCTCTACAACCATACTATAATTTATTATCAGAAAAAGAAAATCCAGTGTTGATGCCAAAGTGTCCATTGAGTAAAAAAGACTTCCACTCCCAGTTGGGGTCTTTGAGTAAAAAGACTTCCACTCCCATTATGAGTAAAAAAGACTTCCACTCCCAGTTGGGGTCTTTGAGGAGCAGAAACAGCTCTACAACCATACTATAATTATTATCAGAAAAAGAAAATCAAAAATTTATGCTTGAGCTCCACTCCCAGTTGGGTCTTTGAAAATCAAATCTTAATGCTTGAGCTCCACTCCCAGTTGGGGTCTTTGCTACAAAACATTTCTGTAGCAAAGACCCCAACTGGGAGTGGAGCTCAAGCATTAAGAGAGGAGCAGAAACAGCTCTACAACCATACTATAATTTATTATCAGAAACGAAAATCCAGTGTTGATGCTAAAGTGTCCATAGAGTAAAAAAGACTTCCACTCCCAGTTGGGGTCTGAGGAGCAGAAACAGCTCTACAAACATACTATAATTATTATCAGAAAAAGAAAATCAAAAATTTATGCTTGAGCTCCACTCCCAGTTGGGTCTTTGAAAATCAAATCTTAATGCTTGAGCTTCACTCCCAGTTGGGGTCTTTGCTACAAAACATTTCTGTAGAAAAGACCCCAACTGGTAATGGAGCTCAAGCATTAAGAGAGGAGCAGAAACAGCTCTACAACCATACTATAATTTATTATCAGAAAAAGAAAATCCAGTGTTGATGCTAAAGTGTCCATAGAGTAAAAAAGACTTCCACTCCCAGTTGGGGTCTGAGGAGCAGAAACAGCTCTACAAACATACTATAATTATTATCAGAAAAAGAAAATCAAAAATTTATGCTTGAGCTCCACTCCCAGTTGGGTCTTTGAAAATCAAATCTTAATGCTTGAGCTTCACTCCCAGTTGGGGTCTTTGCTACAAAACATTTCTGTAGCAAAAGACCCCAACTGGTAATGGAGCTCAAGCATTAAGAGAGGAGCAGAAACAGCTCTACAACCATACTATAATTTATTATCAGAAAAAGAAAATCCAGTGTTGATGCTAAAGTGTCCATAGAGTAAAAAGACTTCCACTCCCAGTTGGGGTCTGAGGAGCAGAAACAGCTCTACAAACATACTATAATTATTATCAGAAAAAGAAAATCAAAAATTTATGCTTGAGCTCCACTCCCAGTTGGGTCTTTGAAAATCAAATCTTAATGCTTGAGCTTCACTCCCAGTTGGGGTCTTTGCTACAAAACATTTCTGTAGAAAAGACCCCAACTGGTAATGGAGCTCAAGCATTAAGAGAGGAGAAGAAACAGCTCTACAACCATACTATAATTTATTATCAGAAAAGAAAATCCAGTGTTGATGCTAAAGTGTCCATAGAGTAAAAAAGACTTCCACTCCCAGTTGGGGTCTTTGAGTAAAAAGACTTCCACTCCCATTATGAGTAAAAAAGACTTCCACTCCCATTATGAGTAAAAAAGACTTCCACTCCCAGTTGGGGTCTTTGAGGAGCAGAAACAGCTCTACAACCATACTATAATTATTATCAGAAAAAGAAAATCAAAAATTTATGCTTGAGCTCCACTCCCAGTTGGGTCTTTGAAAATCAAATTTTAATGCTTGAGCTTCACTCCCAGTTGGGGTCTTTGCTACAAAACATTTCTGTAGCAAAGACCCCAACTGGAGTGGAGCTCAAGCATTAAGAGAGGAGCAGAAACAGCTCTATAACCATACTATAATTTATTATCAGAAAAATAAAATAAAAAAATTATTCTATCATTTTCAAAGCGGTAAATTTTCTTTCTTTTTCTTGAATATTATTACAATTTTAATATGTAAATTTCGTAAAATAAAACATTTTTCAAGTATTTTGTGTATATTACTGACAATCTGGAACGGAATCTAATGTACGTAGGTCATTTCAAAAGTTTTGCACACTGCGCAGGCGCTGCCCGTAAGATGATGCAATTGCTCCAATCGTTGCGTCAGTTGTGAGTCCAACTTCAGTATACAAAGTTGTGTCTACGTTTGCTGGCTAATTTGTTGCTGTTCCGAAAAATTCTGCCTGGAAATGGAGGAAGAAACTGAGTTAGAACAGATCTCGCGTAGCGACCAGCGATCCTACATTAACATTGAGACTTTACGAGGAAAATCCCCTACCGAATTTTTTTTTTTTTTTTGATTGGAGGTTTAACGACCACCGTGAGCAACTCAATGGGTTGTAAGCAGTCGCGCGTCTCAAATTTAGGGTCAGTAGTTCCAGCGAAGGGAGAAAGCCAGTGCCGTAAGACAAACACAACAGCCATGCCTCACCGGGATTCGAACCCGGACCCCTTTCGGACAAATGATCAGAGGCCATCGCTTAGACCACTGCGCCACCGGGGCTGCCTACTGAATGGATAAAGTTTTGTGTGAAGTTTGTGGGGTTCAAAGGTTTTGTGTGAAATTGAAAGTTTCCAAAATGTGGACGTTGATTTCATCCTTGCCCTCCTCAGAAGGAACGAATACTCAAGGGACAGTTGGTGTGCCCAATATCGGCGCCATATCATCGGTCAGTGTAGATCATCATTGCTTTAAGAAAGAGACAATATTAGATCATCATTGCTTTAAGAAAGAGACAATATTAGATCATCATTGCTTTAAGAAAGAGACAATATTTTTGCATGACAAATCAGTTTTCACTCCGGGGGCGCCAGTATCGAGCACAAAATTCCACCGTGCGCATTTTTGTTCGAAAAAGATTTTTTTATATATTGGGTTGTCGGAAAAGTCGTGACGTATTTTGGCACCCGATGTCGGTTGGCGCTTTTGGAAGTACTAGAGGCATGCGTAGCTCTGGTATCGCTGTGGCAGTTCGAGCTGCAGTCTAAAAGGAATAGTGAGCGATTTGGTTGATTTGCGGAGATTTGACATCAAGTTGAAGATGGAAGACCAAACTGTGCATTTTCGCTATATTTTACTGTTTTACTTCCGTAAAGGGAAGAACGCGCGTCAAGCTTATGAAAAGTTGCGTAGAGTGTACTTTGATAATGCTCTACAAGAACGTCAGTGCCAGCGGTGGTTCGCAAAATTCCGTGCTGGTGATTTTGACCTCAACGATGCTTCTCGGTCGGGGAGGCCCACCGAGGTTGATGACGACAAAATCAAGGCATTGATCGAGTCAAACCCACGTTACACGACACGAGAAATTGCAGACACATTGCACATCCATCATTCAAGCGTTAACGACCACCTGAACAAGCTGGGATACGTAAGCAAGCTCGATGTGTGGGTTCCTCATGAACTCAAAGAAGCTCAATTGACGGCGCGTATAAACATCTGCGATATGCTCATTAAACGTGAGGAAAACGATCCTTTTTGAAGCGACTGATAACTGGTGACGAAAAGTGGAATGTGTACAACAATGTGCTGCACAAACGGTCTTGGTCCTGACGTGCTGCATCACCTCAAACGACATCCAAAGCAGACATTCATCAGCAGAAGGTTCTGGTCTCAGTGTGGTGGGATTTTAAAGGTGTCGTGTTTTTCGAGCTCCTACCACGGAACCAAACAATCAATTCGAATGTCTACTGTCGGCAATTGGACAGTTTCAACGAATCCATCATCCAGAAACGTCCAGAGCTCGTTCATCGTAAAGGCGTTGTGTTCCACCACGACAACGCGAGACCACACACAAGTTTGATCACCCGCCAAAAATTATTGGAGCTTGGGTAGGATGTGTTGCCACACCCAGCATACTCGCCTGACCTTGCGCCGTCAGTCTTCCACTTGTTTCGCTCTCTTCAACAGTCCTTGCGTGGTATAACGTTCAATTCAGATAAGGCTGAAAATCAGCACCTTGTACAGTTTTTCTCCACGAAAGACAGGTCCTTCTATGAACGAGGCATTCTGCAGCTCACTGAAAGATGGCAAAAGGTTATCGAGCAAAACGGGCATTATATCATTGATTGATCTTTGTTCTTTCTATCAATAAATGACCTTTGCAAAACATGGCTAAAATACGTCATGACGTTTCCGACAACCCAATATTTTCAAAAATAAAACTAGTCGGATCAGGAACACCTTGACCTGAGCCGTTTGACCCGCAAAAAAATTGTTGACACGTGACCGGTTTCCATCTCTGGTGGTGACTGATACCATTGCTCTTGTAATGTACAAGGATACATTACTAAATATAACGATAGACTACTGCTTCTGGATATTGCATAGAGAGACGCTGCGAGAAACAAACGAAATTGAAAGAAGCGCTGTTTGGAAGGGAGCGAATTTACAAGGAGTTTGCAACTCATTAGAGGAAATAACAAAGGATATGCATAAGTTCTAAATGTGTGGGGGTATACACTGTAAAAAGTAAACTATATGAATTCACTAAAAATTCCTGAAAATAAAGTGAAGCAACATTGCCGGTCTCCGTATTTTAATGAAATTTTCGTTTTGAAGAGTTTTCCTTTCAAACTTCAGTAGTTTGACAGATTTTCCGTTGTCACTTATTCCGTTTATTCTAGAAGAGTCAGTTTCGAGTTTTCCTTTCTTCTATACAGAAATTCTGCCAAAACTTCCATCTCGATTTTTCCAGTTGAGATTTTGTCCTGGCGTACGAAGTGATCGAATCCTTTCCCTTTGCTCTTAGTAGGGTTCGAACCGGGTATGTCTTCAACGACGACCGCTACTGATTGACCAAGAAATAAACTTTAATACCTGACCAAGTATAAAGTAAAAATTAAAAGGACTCAAATCGTGCAAAAATCAAATGTTTTTTCGCTATTAATGCCGCTTAAATTAATCATTTTATTTCCTGTTGGAATTTATTATTTTTCTGAATAGGTTTGTAATAATTTTGGTTTTTCTATAGACCTATCACAAATTACGTATTTTTTCATGGTGGTTTTTCGAAGCAATAGAATGTTTTGGAACTAGAGATTATTTTAAACTGACAATAACTTTATCTTTAAAAAAAAAAAAAACCGGGATGAAATGTGCTGTTTAATAGTATTGTTTCACAAAACTCCTAAAAATAAAATCTGCTCTAGATAGTTATAATAGCGATTGTTTTAAGGGGTCCCCAGATTGATACATAGACATCATACAATTACCTATGCAATAATTTAAGTACCCGGTTTCTTACGCTAACAGAAAAGATACGGGGTACAACAACCAAACGCCCGAGTCCTGTGGTTGTGGGTCTACAACCAAAGAACTGAGACCTTTTGGTTGTGGGCTCTACAACGAAAGGACAGAGTTCTCATTGGAAACAGTTTTACATAATAATGTATAGGTGCACAAATAAGTTTTAAAGCATTTTAACACAACGCAACACGTAATTTGAGAAAAAACAACAATACCTTTACGAATCAAAATCTATCACCTTCGATAGATTTGCGAATCATTATCTATCACCTTCCGTCATCGATCGGGTAGCTGAGGGATTCCAGCCATGAAGAATACTTCGTCGTGTGACGCGATGAAGTCATCAACCCATTTTTACACTTCGCACATGTCCGGAACCGTACAGCAGACAAACCATGTTGCATCGATCGGAACAAATGATAGTCTAAAGAGGATGTGTCGGGACTATACGCCGGGTGCTCCAAAACTTCCCCAGCAAGTGTCAGTAACGTTTCCTTGACCGATTTCGCGACATGAGGCCTAGCTTTGTCATGCAGTAATTCCACGGGACGCAATCCTTTGCCTGTGAATGGACGTTTCCGACAGATTTTCTGGTTCAATCGCAGCAATTTTTGCTCGTAGCGATCAGCAGTGACAGTTTGACCCTGTTCCAATTATTCATAATAGAGCCACACCCTTCATATCCCACCAGATGCACAACAGAACTTTCTTGGAGTGAATATTGCGTTTCGTTATCGAAGGCGTTGCTTCACCGGGATCTACCCAGTGTTTTTCTACGTTTGGGATGTCGTACCATATCCACTTTTCATCGTCCGTAACGATTTTCCACAGGAAAGACTTTCTGTGTTGTTTATTCAACAGATTCAAACACTTCATGACACGCTCATCCTTGTTCCTTTGGCTCAGGTCATGTGGCACCCATTTTCCTTCCTTCTGAATATTTCCCATTGCGTATAAATGATTGGAAATGGTTTGTTGAGTTATCCCCGGCTGCTCAGCTAGTTCTTTTTGCGTTTGAGACTAATCTGTATCCAGCAATGCTTGCAGTTCTTCATGTGCAACCTTCTGCGGGGCGCCGCTACGTTCTCGATTGCTAACATCAAAATCACCTGCTTTAAACAGTCTAATCCGAAACTCGCAAGTGCTTTTCGATAACATATTCTCCCCCAGAACAGAACAGATCGATGCATATGCTTCTGTAGAACTTTTTTTTTTTTAAAATGGAGGTTTAACGACCACCGTGAGCAACTGATTGGGCTATAAGCAGTCGCCCGTTCCTAATTTAGGGTCACTGGTTCCAGGGAAGGGAGAGAGCCAGTGCCATATGACAAACACAACATCCATGCCTCACGGGATTCGAACCCATACCCCTTTCGAACGAATGATCAGAGGCCGTCGCTTAGACCATTGCGCCACCGGGGCGGCGCACTTTTTCCTTGATGAAATTCGTAACGAATGCAGTGTCGAATAAATGCGGTATCGCTTGCCATCTTTCACCTACCGATGTGCAAATACGTTTGAATGTTAAGCAAACTTCTGTGTCACGTTTTATACTCTGGATGAGTTACGGTCACATGACAACAACGCGGGGGAATGTCGTATATGTAAATTAGCGGTATACGTCACACACAAAACGCTTTAAAACTGATTTATACAACTAATACTAAAATCATTCCAGCGAGTCCATTCTTTCTCTTAAAAGCAGAGACTTTTCAACACCTTTCGTACAGTTTTCAAAAAGAAGTAGGTTTGCCGAAGAATCAGTCGCCTGTTGACCTACCCTCTTCTATGGCATCGAATTGTTTTACTTGGGATTTATTTTACTACTGTTGGAAAAGATGCATAGCATCAAAAAGCTAGACATAGATTTAGGATTTTTTTTAGATGATCATTTATGCAAAAAATAGGGGATATTTGTTTCATATGCCAGCATAATAGTGTCATATAATGCTTGTATTGCAGATATGAGAGTAAACAATCGGATCATGCTTTATATAATCGCTCGAGTCATAAAGTGTTTTAATGTAAGGAGAATATAATAGGAACTCGTTTATGAAGAAGGCAAATTAAGTAATTGGTGGTGGTTTTTCCGTGGGTTAAGTCTGCACTGCTAGGAAGAAAAACAACGAAGAACAATAAGAAAGGCTGAGCGACAGGTGTTTTATGACTGCGAAGGGCATTTCTACTGTACAACTCCCCGCCGGAGTTGTACAGTAGTCTCTGGAGCTCTTTTCTTGATTTCCTGTGGGTGACGAAGGGGAATCACGTAAAGACATCCCATTTTCTTAGGAAAAATGTCTCTCTGAATATTTGGCATTGTGTGGATCGATACAGTAATATTTTGGGAAAAACGTTCTAATTTCAACATGCGATTGCGAGGCAAAATTCTTATGCAAGTTGGACTCGGTTTACGCCTGCTTCACTTTCGGTCTTCTCATGTATCACGATCAGAGGGAGTGATGAGCCATGACTGCCCGACTTCTTAGACAGATAATCCTGACATTGTAATGAAGCTATAATACTAAATGATTAAAGTACGGCCCAAAATTTAAATAATTAAACAGAACACTGAATATAAAATGCGACGAGAAAAAACAAATTACACTCATGGTCAAAAAATATAGTTGCGTCCAGAAGGACGTGTCGGATTACAATGCTATTCGGGAAGAATATAAAGGTTACCAGGAACAATAAATGATTAAACATTGAGACTGATATGGGCAATATTTATTGAGCTACACGCCAATAAGTAGTGTCTTTCAGTATGGCGTCGGGCAGTCGTTTTTGCTCACACAGCATGCAAGACGTCCCGGCATGGAGTTGTACATGTTCCTAATGGTGTCCTGCGGTAAGCCATCCCATTCAGCTTGAATCTTCTCACGTAGTTCCTGCAGATTGTGCGGTAGGCGTGCAGATTATGTGGTAGCGCGTCCAATAGCATCATCCTACACATTTTCAATCAGCGATGCGGCTGGGCATGGCAGAGTATCAGTGCCTTGAACGCAAGCTCTCCAGGCAGCAGAAGTATGCGGACGAGCGTTGTCCTGTTGGAAAATCGCACCGAAGTGAGCGTTCAAAAAAGGTAGGGCCACTGGTTACAGGACCTCATTAACGTAACGTTGGACTGTTAAAGTGTCTGTAATAAACACTAAATGTGATCTGGCATAGTAGGCAATTGCCCCTCACACCATGCCTTCTGGACGTGTGACGCTCGACAACAAACCGTTCATCTTGGCGCTGACCACGGTGCCTCCACAAACAGATTCGGTGGTCGTCGTCTCCAAGACAAAAGCGGGACTCTTCGCTGAAGATCACCCGCAGCCATTCTGAGTGGCTCATACACAGTCTAGCACGACACCATTGCAGTCTTTGGCGACGATGCAATGGTGTTAAGGGCCGTCGTCGTGACTGGCTGAGTGCGCGTGTAGTCCAACGTCGTGCAGCCGTCTGTCAAAGGTGCTGGCACTAATCGGACAATGGATGGAGGACACCACTGCTCGCTAAATATCCGCTACCGTGGCTGTTGGGTCACTCCGTCCATGTCGGAAAACCCATCGGTCCTCTCTCTTCGTGGTTCGTCTAGGTCTCCCAGATCCTTCCTGTCGCTGTTGCGTGCCTTTTTCTATCCACTGCTGCCAACAGCGTGCTATGTTGATATCCGCACGACAGGTATGGCACGCAATACGGCGATAAGACCATCCCGCTTCCCGTAGCCGGACGATGCGGCCCCTCTCAAACTCTTCCAACTGCTCGAATTGCTTCCGAACTTTTCTCCAAGGCATACTTTACTTCAAACAAAGGTCTTCGCTCTCTCCACGTTTATAAAACGTGGAAAGAGCGAAGACCCTTATTTGATGTTCCTGGTCCACGTTAAATGTCTGTATTAAGCATACTTCACTTGCAAAAGATGCAACCAACACAACAGCGGACGACCTTATACTGTACAGTCGGTTAAGCACAGCGCTACGACCCCTTCTTACTGGCATACTTGAATCATTTGCATGTCTCACGATGTCAAACCTACCCTCCAAGTTTCATTCCTGTCGGTTGCTTCCTTCTGGGCGGAACTAATTTTTTTGACGATGAGTGTATATTAATCACAGACTAAGAACTTTAAGTGAACTGATAAACGTTCAGTGTGGTGTCTAGAAAACAGGGGGCCGAAATGTTAGCAGTGATGAAAGTAGAGGGTTTGTTTTGGGAGAACGCAATATTCTCCTTTAGTGCTTAGTCTGGTCTCTCTCTCTCTCTCTCTCTCTCTCTCTCTCTCTCTCTCTCTCTCTCTCTCTCTCTCTCTCTCTCTCTCTCTCTCTCATAACTCAAAGAAATTTATATTTCAGCTAAAAATGCCTATATTACAAATAGCCGGTTACGCGTCTGCTAGAGTTTTGTTTTTCTTAATTCTGCTGCTGAAAAATAGTGAAAACATTTGGAATTCTCTAAATGTCTTCCTACCTAATTGTACATATCAATTATCGTAATAAATGTGCATATTCAGTTCACCGACATTATGTACTATCAAATGGACAAAAACTACACACTCCAGTAATTTAAACTTCGAGAGGAACACCTCAGAGAGTGTTCATCTCTAAATTTGTTACCAAAGAATCCGCTAAAATTGATTTGAAATTTTGGCAAAAAACAGCCAAAATTTCAAACGTAAAAATCTTACACAAATTACGAATGGAATTTATAGATGTAAATGAACTTCTAGCCAAAATTTCAAACGTAAAAATGTTACACAAATTATGAATAGAATTCGTAGATGTAAATAAAATGAAAGCCAAAATTTCCTCGGTATAGTTCAGCAGTACATTTTTTTCCAAATATTGTATACCTTTGTTCATTATTTAGGGGAACAACCGTTTCCCTTACTAATTTAAGGAAACGCCGTTCCCGACCACTTTCACCACGGCGAGGAGTGACCGTCGGCATCCTGTTGTTTAGACACTAGTGGTGTCTAGACTAGCTAGAAGAGCTAGCTGAATTGTACAAGGAAGACACAGTGGAAGGTAATGCTGACTTTTTCAATGCCGGTCAGGACACTAACAGTGAAATCAATGCAAGAGACTATTGCTGTTATTAATAAGGGATGTGAAATCTTCTGTAGCAACGAGACAGTTTACAGCCATGCTGTAATTTATTATCAGGAAAAGAAAATCAGACGTCCACTCTATCGTTTTCAAAGTAGTAAATTTTCTTTTTTCTTAAACATTATACGATTTTCAATACGTAATTTTCATAAAATAAAGAATTTTTCAAGTATTTTGTGGTGATTACTGAAAATCTTGGAACGGAACCTAATGTATGTACATATGTTCCCATTATATTTTTCCTTCAACTTCCGCAGCTTTATTTTACGTCGGAAATCTCAGGACCCTATAACCCTCTTAAGCCGAGTCTTACCTGTACTTAAATTGATCAGTTTAATATTTAGAAAGTTATAAAAGTAATCAGCAATGAATTTTAATAAAACTTTATAAAATTTCTGTTTGCCGTAGTAATAAAAATAAATAAATGCTAATATTTTCTACCGCATCGGACGACATTATTCATGAACGTTTTGATATATGCCATAAACTATAAGATTTCACATTGCAATAAATGTTCGCGTACGTTTGACTTTGATACTAACTACCCTACCCCGTTATGTATGGAGGTACAGTAGCTTTTGCTTGTTTTGTAATATTATTAGAAACTAGGCAGCCGAGCAAAGATTCGGGATGAGATTTAACTTCCTTTTCTGTCAGATCCTTCACTGCTGTCTTTGACGTTTCGTGTCAAAAGCCCAATATTTACGAAGCGCTTTACTGAAAGTAAGGAATGAAAAATAAAGGGATGCAAATTCTACGGATGAGGTTGGTGATAGGGAGAACAGTGAAAACAATTTCTTATAATTTAAAACCTTAATATCATGAAAGACACTTTGACAATATCTCAAACAGGCAATTTCTTTTTCTTTACGAACCCGTCTTATATGGGAAGTCTTTTTTTATGGGGGGGGGGTAACGACCAGATGGAGCTACTCTAAGGAGGCCTTATAAGCAGTGCCTCGTCTCTTAATTGGGGCAATTGTTCCCGGGAAGGAAGAAAACCAGCGCCGTTGGGCAACCCCCCACCCCATGCCTTATCGGGAATCGAACCCTGGCTTTTCTTGGACAAATGATTAGAACCCGGCGCCTCAGCGAAAGGTGTACTGTTAATAGCCTTTAACTTTTTTGAAAGTTAGGGTATTTTGAAGCACTGTGATGGGATTAATTATTTAATTGTAAATTGTTGTACTTGAAATTATGAATATTTATTAATAATTTTTGTATAGTAAAACTTGGTTGAAGAAATACTAGTTAAAAGTACACCAGATTATACACAGTCACAAAAACGCTTATGGCGTTGTAAAATCCGTTTTATTTACTGTCTTAAAAATAGAGAGAGAGAGATCTGATCTTTGATTTGAGGGTTGGTGGCGCAGTGGTTCAAGCGCTGGCCTCCGGTAGGTTATACTTTTTATACTTTATATACTTTTTTACGCCAGTAAATGAACGGATGTTTCACCGTTATAAGCGTTTTTTGATTGGCTGAAGCATAAATTCTGAGGATCGAAATCTTCTCTGGGAACACTCTTAAATGAGAGTAAATTAGCACGTTATTAATTTTTTTTTTTTTTTTAAGTCAGACAGTTTCGAATGGAATTTATTTCCAAAATCCGATGTACGGAAAACACATAATTGCTTGCTAATCTTTGAATTGAGGACAGCGTAGGCCGACCTTGTGGCTCAGTGATTCAAGCGGCAGCCTCTGACAGTTCGTCCGAGATGGCCCCGGGTTCGAGTCCCGATGAGATGTGGATAGTGTGCCTGTCGGATGGCGCTAGATCTGTAGCGTCCCCGTCACCAGTGGCCTCAAATTTGGGACTATCGACTGCTTATAACGCATTCCTCTGTTCACGACGGTGGTCGATAAACGACACACACACACACACACACACACACACAATGAATGAATGAATGAATGAAAGAAAAGAAAGTAGATTAAATGGCCCTTGCATGAAACACACCACTGAACAAATTGCCCGGCACTGACGTGTTGTAGTAAATGAGAAATAAAGTTTCCCCACCCTGAAGCATCTTACTACGCTGCATAGCAAACTTAATGCGACATCTACGATTCCGTCGTGTGACTTAGTTCTCATTAACGTCTAATTTCTTGGCTTTTTGTGTTCTTAGGTGCAAAACGAAATGTCTTCTCCAGTAGGTTTTGATACAGTTACGTCACACGCAGACGTAATTCGCAGTTTCCGTTCACCGAACACCTGCCCCAAAACACGATAGCTAAGCGTGTAATCACAAATATTTTTCTCAGTTGTTGCTATGGTGGCGACTTTTCATATTTTAATCCGGGAAGCATTTTCCGTTCACTGAACACCTGCCCGAAAACACGAAAAGCAAAGCGAGACGTCACTAATATTTCTCTTAGTTCATGCTATGGTGATGACGTCACATAATTATATCCGGGAAGCAGTTTCCGCTCACTGAAAACCTGCACGGGAACACTAAAAGCTAAGCGAGACGTCACAAATATTTCTTTATCAGTTGGTGTTAGGTGAGGACGTCACATTTATATCCTGGAAAAAGTTTCTATTCACTGAACGAAAACACGAAAAACTAAGTGTGACGTCAAAAATTTTTTTTTTCTGAGTTGCTGCTATGGTGATGACTTTCCACAGCGCCACCAAATTGGGACAAATGTTCAGACAGAGCAAATTTTTAGGTTTACAAATAAATTTTAAAGCGCTTTTTGTGTGACGTTACCGCTAATTTACATATCCAACTTTCCCTCGCGTTGTTGTCATGTGACCGTAACTGATTCTGAGTATAAAATGTAACAGAGAATTTTGCCCAACGGTCAAACGCACTTGCACATCGGTAGGTGAAAGATGGCAAGCGATACTGCATTCGTTACGAATTTCATCAAGGAAAAAGTGCTGCAAAAGCATGTGCATCGATCTGTTCTGTGCTGCGGGAGAATATTGTATCGAAAAAAGCACGTGTGAGTTTTGGTTACAGTTTAGAGCACGTGGTTTTGATGTTAGCGATTGAGAACGTACCGGCGCCACGCAGAAGGTTGCACATGAGGAACTGCAAGCATTGCTGCATGAATATTAGTCTCAAATGCAAAAAACACTACCTGGACAGCTGGGGGTAACTCAACAAACCATTTCCAATCGTTTATACGTAATGGGAAAGATTCAAAAGGAAAGAAAATGGGTGCCACATGACTTGAGCCAGAGAAACAAGGATGAGCGTGTTATGAAGTGCTTGAAACTGTTGAATAAACAAGTCTTTTCTGTGGAAAATCGTTACGGGTGATGAAAAGTGGATATGGTACGACAATCCCAAAAGCAAAAAATACTGGGTAGACCCCCGTGAAGCAACGACTTCGACACCAAAACGCAATATTCACCCCAAGAAAGTTCTGCTGTTGATCTGGTGGGATATGAAGGGTGTGTTCTGTTATGAACTATATTGGAACAGAGTCCGACTGTTACTGCTCATTGCTACAAGCAACAGTTGCTGCGATTGAACCAGGAGATCTGTCGGAAACTTCAATTCATAGGCAAAGGATTGCGTCCCGTGAAATCACTGCGTGACAAAGCTAGGCCGCATGTCGCGAAATTGGTGAAGGACACGTTACTGACACTTGGTTAAGAAGTTTTGGAGCACCCGACGTGTAGTCTCGACATAGACCTTTCAGACTATCATTTGTAGCGATCGATACAACATGGTTTGCCTGCTGTACGGTTCCGGACATGTGACGATGGGAAAAATGGGTTGACGACTTCATCGAGTCACACAACGAAGTATTCTTCATGGCTGGAGCCCGTTGGCTGCCCGACCGATGGCGGAAGGTGATAACTAATGACGGTGCATATTTTGATTCGTAAAGACATTGTTGTTTTCTCTCAAATTAGATGTTGCGTTGTCTTAAAATGCTTTAAAACACATTTGTACACCTAATATATTTTTTGTGATTTCTAAAATTATTAGCACACCAAAAATAAATATATTTTCTGTTTTTTTTTTTAGCTTTTAAAAATCCATTCCCTTGTGACCATCTTAACTTTTCTCTCAATCGTTAAATCCTGGGATTTCATTAAATTTTGTTTGTTAAAGACTATGAAATTAGCATTGCATTAATACTGTGAGAAACGGAAGTTCCTGTTTTGCTCGTTTACTCCGGGATCTCGCCAAATACTGGCCCGTTATAAGAGGGTTCTATTGTGTTGTTGCAAATGCTGTTATCACATGAGTAGGACATTCAGTTACTTCGCTACGTCTTCCATTTCAAGAATTCGCTAGAAGAAAGCAGCGGTGTGACGTAGTATTACAATATTATTTCTCTGAGTAGTGCGTGAAATATGTGTGTTCCAGATTATGTTCTGCTAATTACCTCCGGAGAGGGGGAAATCAGTAACACTCTTTTGTACATCGTCTTCAGGGATGGCATCGCTCTCGTAAAAAGAAAAAAGAGAACCCTCTCTGGGGCTTTCTTTAGTTGCCTTCCTACTATAATTTCTCGCGTTCCTGTTACCAAGTAACGCACTTGTTTTTGTTTATCTTTCATAATTAGCTAGTAGTGTTTTCAAAGCCTTGTTATGAGCCCGACAGAATTTACTTTAGTAGATTTTGTGATAACGTTTGAATAATTTATGCTTTCGGAATTATGGTTGGGACAGATGGGCGTGATCCAATTTTCTTAAGAGAAAAAGAAAGCATAAAATTGAATGTTCTTGCTTTTCTCAAAGCTCTTCTGCAGTCATTAAAATTAATGAGGACCCAGTGAGTGATTAGTACATGTCTAATTATCTAGCATCTTATATGTGCTCATTATCGCTTTAATACGGAAGTCGGCCGGAAAATCTGTATTTTCACGAAGCGGATCCATTCATTCCGCACTGAAGTTAGCGATGATACTAGTGCTGTAACGACAAAATTATAAAAAAAAAAAAAAGTGTTTTACTTGAACAATAAAAATCGCCAGATAATGAGGTCCGTTTAAAGCATTTTAACTTTTTTTTTGTTTGTCTCGTTCCTGTTTTCCTTCATTACTTTTTTTTTTTTGTCAGCAAAATAAAGTGGTGAAATTGTCATAATATTCTGTTGCGAGAAAATGATTCCCAACGTAGGGTGGGAAAAGGTAATGCAATTACTGTATTGGCAGGCAAGGAAATGTTTTACAGCGTAGTGAAGTTTTTTCTTTTTCTAGTTCTGAAAGATTTGCTTTCATCGATTATATCGATTTGACGATTAAATCTTTTGACAGAGGTTTTTCTTTTTTGTGATATACAGCTTTAGAGCTCTTAGTTAAATCTGTAAGACTTTTCTTAATCGATTTGAGTAGGAGCTTGTTGCGTCGAGTTAAATTGACGTATAGCTATATTTTTGAGATATAAATCGATATGATATACCTGTAAAATTTGTTTTAGTCCATTATCTTGGAGCTTGTAGTTAGAGCTGTAAGATTTGTTTTAATCGATTACATCGATTTGATCATTAAATCTTTTGGCAGAGTTTTTTTACGTTTTAATCAATTATATTTATTTAACTTGGATCTTGTAGTTAAATCGATATGATAGCTATATTACAAGGGGCATCTTGAAAGTAATGCCTCCACCTTAATAACTTTTGAAATTTTGAAGTGACTTTAATGAAACTGTTCTGACATGTACTATGATGTGTTACCAATGTGGGAACAATTTTTTTCAGAATCTGAAATAAAAATCATGAATGACAGAGAAAAGCAGCGAGCCGTAATTGAATTCCCGGAAAACGATGGATGTGAGGCTCCAGAAATCCACAGAAGACTCCTGGCGGTGTATGGAGCTACCACAAACGATGTCAGTAATGTTCAAAGATGGATGAAGAGGTTTCAAGAGGGAGAAAGTTCAGTGTCGGACAAACAATGGAGTGGAAGACCCGCAACTGCAGTGACAGATGCCAACAGGCAACAAGTGAAAGGCCTCATCACAGCTGATCGTAGTTTCACCATTCAGGAATTGCAACAATAAACAGTGTTCACTATGTGCAGACATTGAAGAAGCTAAAGGAACACAGCTGATCGTAGTTTCACCATTCAGGAATTGCAACAATAAACAGTGTTCACTATGTGCAGACATTGAAGAAGCTAAAGGAAGCTGTCAGAAGGAAAAGACGTCACATTCTACTTCATGCTGTTGTTTTACACCATACCTCAACGGAGACTTCACAGGCTATTGCCAAAAATGGGGTAGACGGTGATGCCCCAACGCCCCTACAGTCCTAATTTGGCTCCCTCATACTTCTTCCTGTTTGCCCCTTTGAAAAACACCCTTCGTGGGGAACGTTTCGACGATGTGACAGATGTTAAACTGGCTGTGAACTCATGCGTGAAACGACAACCACAGGAATTTTTCTAAAATGGATTTTACCAATGGGTTCAAAGATGGCGGAAATGTATAGAAAGTGATGGACAATATTTTGAATAGGCTAGCATTATCAACAATATGTCCAAGTATTTTGACACCAAGTTTCACATTTTTGCTGCAAATAAAAATCTTATGAGGGACAAATAAAAATCTTATGAGGGACGAGGCATTACTTTCAGGATGCCCTTTGTATATAGATATAAATCGATATGATAGACATGTAACATTTGCTTTAAGCCATTATCTTCGAGCTCCTAGTTAAAGCTGTAAGTTTGTTTTAATCGATTAAATGAATTTAACGATAGATTTCTTTTACCAATGTTTCTTTTGAAAATACTAGGGGATTAAAGAAGACAAAAAAACACTTGTTAAATCTGTTTCGACGTGAAAAATTCCTGCATTCAAAAATATGCATAAGTGTTAATCGTCAAATCGATATCGTCATCCTTTCAAGAATTGTTTCCTCTCATGTCACACTTGCATTCCATCATTTCCTACCTCTTGCTTCCAGAAATCTACTCGCACGTGAATCCATATTAATATACTTTTCTACTTTTCTTGTACATTTCTTGCAACACTTTCTCCAGGCGATCGTTGCGTGAATCGCTCAGTGGCGAATGGTAGCATCTTGAAATCTGACCTGTAAGGGAAATCTACCACTGTTCTTTTCATCGTTAGTCGGGAAAAAGCGAGGAAAAGAACAGAGGCAGTTTTCCTTTACAGGTACTCCATTTCTGTCCGTCAGTACGCAACAAATTTTATCTCCCTCGTTAAATATAAGATCTCGATAAAGGTTTTTACTTTGTTCGCAAAAGGAAATCTCCTTTTCTCTTCGTTAAATCTAGCGTGTTTATTAAATTTTGTTCTCTAAAAGCAATCAAATTGGTCTTGAATTAACATTATACACTAGCGTGCAAAAATTAAAGACGAGACGGTTTTTTGAATGTAAATTCGGGCAGAGTGCTCCACATCGACTCAAATCATACCATAAGATCCCCAAAATGTAAGAATATGGGACAAGTGAGCAAAACCGTCCAAGCAAGGAATCCAAAGGATACAAAGGCACTTTATTGAAAAGGTAGCTTCGAGCACAACTGGACAGAAGACAGAAATGTCCATGTGACAGGCGGCAGCCAAGAAAAACCCAGTCTTTAGTAGGGGATATGATCACCCCTGACTGCTTTGCAGGATTTACACACGTCTGTCCATGCTGAGGACGAGGTTGTCAAGGAGCTGTTGAGGCATCGCGGCCCATTTCTCTTGTAGCGCCAATCACAGCTGCTGAATCGTTGCTGGCGGCTTGTGACGTGATGCCAAGCGTCTCCCGGGAAGGCCCCACACGTATTCGATTGGATTTTGGTCCGGGGACTTTGCGGGCCAATCCATGCGTTGAATATCTTCACTCTCCAACAGCTCTGCGACAGCCACTGTACGATGAGGTGTAGCGTTGTCGTCCATCAAGAGGAACTCATAACCCACAGCACCTCTAAACAGACGCACGTCAGGCAGGAGAACCTCGGAACAATGGCAGACACCAGTGACTGAACCTCCTTGGAAGATATGGAGGTCAGTACGGCTACCAAGCATGATACCGCCCCAAACGATAACTCCGTCACCTCCAAACCGGTCCCTTTCGATGATGTTGGAGGTGTGATTGCGTGTTCCTTGCTCTCTCCAGATGTGTATACGTCCAGAATCGCTCGTCAGATTAAATCGGCTCTCATCCGTAAAGAGAACTCAACCCCATTGCTGATGTGTCCAGTTCTTGTGTTCCTGGCACCACAGAAATCGCCGTCTCCGATGAGCAGGCGTTAATGGCACACCCCGTACTGGTCGTCGTGCAAATAGACCACCTTTGTGCAGCCTCCTGGCCACGGTAAAACGCGATAACGGACGTCCAGTTGTCTGTTGCATGTGCCTTGCGATTTCTCCCGCTGTCTGCCGTCTGTTTCTTCTCGCCTGTAGGACAATATATCGGTCGTCCGCCACCGTGGTTGCTCGTGGACGACCACTGCTAAACTCTCTGACAGCTGTTCCTGTCGTTTGAAATGCTCTCCAAGCTCGTGAAACGATGCTGTGAGTGATCCCGAACTCCTCGGCCACACTAGTCACACTTCGACCTTCTTCCAACTTCCCAATGACGCGACCTCGAGTAAAGTCATCCAGATCTCGTTTACTGGATTGCTTGTTGGCCATATCACACGGTGGCAGCAACTCGACGTCGTTCAAACCGATGTACACCGTGCAATAGCTTTCACCGAATTGCTGAGCGTACACCGCCCGTGTGCTTTATACCCTTCCGACACTCCCTTCCCCCCCCTACGTCATGCTGCATATATCCGCATGCCCTACCGTACCGGACCCTAGTCTATCTCCTGAGTGGTCTTTCGGTCCGTTCTGCCTGCTGGTTCCTCTGTTATGCTAATTTCTCCTCTTCGTCCTTAATTTTTGCACACCAGTGTATAAGGGTTGTTCAATAAGTAAGACTGATAAACATCTGCCTGCTCCGTCAATTCGCTGACTGCAGAGATTGAATGAACACACTGATGGACACGTTTTATATAGCCCCACGGAATAAACGAACATGCCGTAGAACTTCGTTGCAATATCGTTTGCCCGTCATAGTCCCATTTTCCAGCACCTGTAGTTCGGTGTGTTCAGTAATCATGATGCCGCCCCACGACATCATCACCGCGCGGCACCGCCGTATCTGTCCCTTTCCCGCACATTCTCGCGCTGATACGCAGAGCCACTTTCACGCCAGATCAACTGACTACTAGAATGCGAGGACAGACTGAAATGACTCATCTATGAAGATGAGAGTCGTTTCAGTCATACTTGTGGAACACATCCCATTGAGGACGTGTCCAATTTCTGTGGATATGACACCACTAAAAACGTGCGCTACGTTGAGCTCTGATGGATAGAGGGACGCAGACGACAGGCCTTCGGGCATATATTCCTATATGTCGCAGACTTCTAGCCCTAGTTTGTCGGAATATCCGCGTTGCACCCCACATTGGCCCATTGATGACGTGTCCAATTTCTGTGGATACGACACCACTGAAAACGTGCGCTACGTTGAGCTCCGGATAGAGGCACGCAGACGACATGCCTTCGGCCATATATTCCTATAAGTCACAGACGTCTTGCCCCAGTTTGTCGGAATATCTGCATTCCTGTGCTAGAATGGCGGCGACTCGCAAGCTGACTAGCCGTGGTACGACTAAAATTAGGTCTTCATGTGTCGTAGAAAAGCGAGGGCAACGGGCGACCTCATAGCATGCGTGTGGAACACGTTTCATTAGTTTGAAATGCTACCCAGAGCCTGGATACCACACTATGCGCGATTTCAAACTCCCTGAAAGTATCACTCACTCGGCGGCCTTCTTCTAACTTCTCTATAATTCTTCCACGCGTGAAACCACCTAGCATCAATGCCTTTGAGACATAACGTAATTTTTATGTTCGTACCTTAATGTCTTCACGTCCAGATTTTCCTTCAAACACATGTCGCCTACCACGCCCTTTTTCTCTTTTATCCGTTAACGTGATACCATGTGACCCCTGTGCGCACGATTCGACATTTTGCAGTTGCACCGGTTTTCTACTGAACGTCTCCAGTTATGCAAATAGCCACAAGCTGTTGCTTCCGATTTTGCGGTTGTATAAGACGAACACTATCTTTCGAAATAGTGTTCGTCTTTAGGATTTGGACAGCAGTGTATATTTGGTTGGTTTTTGGTTAAACGTTTTCTTACTGAATGGCAAATTACTTCCTAGAATAGCGTTTGCAGTTTGGTAACACAAACAGTGAGTCAGAGCAACATAAGCTGCCCCGGTGGCGCAGTGTTCTAAGCGCTGGATTCTGATCATTCATCCGCGAAGGGTCTAGGTTCGAATCCCGGTGAGGCATGTATGTTGTGTTTGTCCTACCGCACTGGCTCTCTCCTTCCCTGGAACCAGTGACCCTAAATTAAAGACGGGCGACTGCTTATAGCCCATTGAGTTGCTCACGGTGGTCGTTAAACCTCCAATCAAAAAAAAAAAAAAAAAAAGAATAAAGACCAGCTTAAAATGATTAGACTGAATGTATAGAATGTGGGTAAAGAGTTGAGGTGGAGAGTTGATATGAAATCTATTGAGATGTATCTGATCGACGAACAAATGCCATTGTTCTATGATTGTTGATAAAGCCAGTAGATTATATTCTTGCTAGGGATTATCTTCATGTCATAAAATACAAGTGTTTACAGAAGAAATTGGTGGAGTAATGTGAGTGACTTGCTGATTTTTTGTACCTTTGGTTATTTGGTGACGAAGTGTGATTTGTGTGCAACGAAGTATAAGCACCTTCCCAAACTTGTTGAAAGCCTTAACCACCTCATCATTGGGGATCTCGCAAGGAAGATACTTGCAATAAACAACCTTAATGTTCGAGTCCTCCTTAGCACAAACAATCTTTGAAGTCCCATGGGACACAGAAGTCCCATGAAAAAGTGAAAATTAACGCGGGTGAAAGGTGGTCAGATATTGGAACACTGATTTGAGGACAAAATGGCGTAGTGTCTCCAAATCACCAGATCATTTGGGGACATATACATACTCAAACTAAATGTGCAATTTTTTTTTTGTCACAAAACTGTATGGTTTCTATAAGTGTGTTACATATGAAAATTGGTGTCTTAAAAAGATATTTGTAGAATGTTTGTAATTTGTACTGACGAAGCAGAGCTATGATAGAGAGAACATTATAGCAAAAGTGAAATGCTTTCTTTACCTTACGTATATGTGCTGAATTAAAATCAAGCAGCCCACTGATAATCGCGTTGCATGGCGAATTTTTCATTTTGCCAAAGTTTTTGGAGGAACTCAGAACAAGAAAGTCAAAATTTGGCCATCCTAGTGGTGCTCTTAGTGTTGGCCACTGACCATTCGTACAAGTTGGTACGGGTTCGAGTCCCGAATGAGGCATGCGTGGTGTGTTTGTCTTACATCACTTGCTCTCTCCCTTCCCTACAACGAAGTGTCCTCACATTAAGGATAGGTGACTGCTTAGTGCTTAAAGTTTTTAGAGTTACTCACAGTGATCGTTAAACTTGGAAAAAGTAAAACCAAAACAATCAAAATTTGTTTTCACAGTTGTAACGTACCAGGAGATGTGACGTACCTGACAGAAGGACGCACACGACATAAAGGCAGATAGGAATCAGAATAAAACGTCTGCGTAGCTCAGTTGGTAGAGCGACTTGTTCCGGAATAAGCGGCCTCGGGTTCGAATCCCGGCGTAGACCAAAAATGACGGAGAAATTTACTTCGTTATAATGGCGCCCGAACTATCCGGATGACCCGGCCGTTCAAAATCTCGCATTGGTGTGATGTTATTTCCACACCGCGAGACAGGAAAAATCAGAGAATTCCTTCTCCAGCGCTTCGAAAAATAAAAATGTGTGATGTTGCATTCCACACAGCAGATTGACTGGGAGTTCTCAAGTGCACGTTCTACAGTGGATGGTTGCCTGCAACGATTCATGGTCACGGCTGACCCGTGGGCCATGCCCCCGGCCCTCTTTCGGGGGGGGAGATGTGACGTACTTGCCAGCAGGACGCACATAGCAATCAGAACAAATGTCTGCGTAGCTCAGTTGGTAGAGCGACTTGTTCCGGAATAAGCGGCCTCGGGTTCGAATCCCGGCGTAGACCAAAAATGACGGAGAAATTAAATTCGTTATACAGTGAACAGGTTGAAAAATTAGTATAACACAACGAAAACTAGCTTTAAGAACTTTTGAAATCTAACGAGCTAATGAGGAAGTGTAAATTTGAGGACAAACATAAAAAATTGTGGACAATTTGCGTCCCCAAAGACATCAGACGTTTTTGGGGACAGTAAACTAAATTCGAGGACTGTCCTCAAGAATTGGGGATTTCTGGTCAGCTTAATTTAAGAACATTACGAAATTAATTAGCTAATCAGTTAAAGATGTAAAACTTAAAGCTGAGAGAGTTTTAAACTCTAGAGAGTTCTTTTTCATTTTCTATTAAGATTCAGATAAGATCATATGTAGAGGATTTTAGGAAGGGAGTGTCTGACTCCAGGTCTTAAACAATCCTTAAAAATAGGAAGTTAGACGATTTGGGCTAGAGTGCTCGATAGGAAAGTGACACGGAAGCGAGGCAGAAAGGGGGAGGAAGACGCCCTTATTTATTACCGGGAGGCTGGCACGCGGGATCCGACGGATTAACGTGCCCATCCGACGCACGGCGGATAGTTAGTGGTTCGAGCGTTCGTACCTGCGTGGGATCGAACCCAAGGCAAAGAATATAAACGCTTCGCGTGAAGAAGCTCAACTCTCGTAGAGAAAACGTAAAACAGGCGACAGCAGCGCCACCATGTAATGCGGCCCTAGATGCTCTGCGGGAAAGTTAACATTCAGGCGCAAAAAGCTTAGGGGACACGGGACGGGAAGCCTATTTCACGGAAAGGAAGCGAAGCTTTGATCTGCGATTGTTTACTTCGGTCTGATTACTAAAGCATTTGTTTTTGTTGTTCTTTTCTGAGTATCCCTCCTGTCCCTTCTTTTGGTGAAACAAATATATACACTGAATCCAAATATGTATTCTTTGCTGAAACGACTGATAGCTATAAACGCAGATCTGGAAGAGAACAACAAAACCTTTGAACAAAACGCCAACACAAACACGCATGCTCAGTCCAACTCAGTCTGCTCCGGCATCCTGCGGCATCAGCCTGTAATGTTGGCTTCTGTGTAATACTTTCGGCAATTCGGGGTACCGCATAATATAGTGGCGCTAGTTACGTCTCGCTGAGCCTTACCTTCTTATCAGTTAGATATTCTTTGCCCAAGGTCTTCTCCGTGGCAGTCACGAACGTCGACCACTAGGCCACTAGCGGCCCCCCATCAAGATTCAATCAGCTTCAAAACTTTAACATGAAAGATTAAAAAAGAAAAAAATACTGTTCGAAAGTAAAGTACATTCGGTTTTGATAATACTTGTTATTCATTACATCAAAAAGTAAACTGAGTAAATGTGTGCTTTTAATGTAAGGCTGTTTTTGTCTACTTTTTTTATTAGGTTGTGTAAGTTTATTTCCAAAAGCACTCCCGGTGGTCACCGAAGTTGAAACTGTGAGGGATCAGGGGAAACTACGCATGAAGGATCAGTAGCGTGCAAGAGGAAGAGGAGGATGACTGAACTGCATCCTCCTCCGGTATCTGTGAAGGAGCGGGCCAAAGAAATCAATGCTCGTGCAGCCGCAGCAGCGCAAGAGGAGAAAGCGGTCAAATTAAGCTCCCCGCAGTGGCCAATTTCCAAGGTCCGGACCCGTCATGAGCGACTGTCATCGCTGCCGGAATCTCCTGAGGAAAGACGAGCTGCCAGCGAGATGGTTGATGTTAATTGTTCTGAACCACAGAGAAAGGTAATATGTCTCTTTTAGTATAATGCCATTGTCCCGTAACTATCGAACGTTGATGTAATTATGGTAAACCGTGACAGGGTGAAACCGAAACTTATCCAAGTCTGTCAAAGAATGTTAAATTCAGCGTTATTTCATTGTTCTTTTTGAAAGTACTGTGATATACAGCAAGTTATTAGAACCTCATTTCGTTTAATCTACGTGCTGCAGAAATGACGCACATGTCAATACGGTTAATAGCAGTGATAAGCCCTTGCCGGCGCAGCGTAATTGGGAAAGCATTCGGTTTAAAAGTCAATGGGCAAAATAGCAACTGTGCCACAAAGAAGAACTACGTCAACTGTCACTAATTCATGGCACTATCTCACTCCCTTAAAGTATTCATCGGAAGACAGTTGATGTAGCCCTACGTTGTAGGTTGCGGCACAGTTGCTACTGTGCCCCTTTGATTTTTTTCAGATATAAAATTTTTAAGAAACAAAACGTTTTACTTTCTTTTTTACTTAAAAGCAACGTATACTATATACAATTCGTAGTAACTTATGCTGATTATTACTATAATAAACATCCAGATCCCTCTGGAGCGCTTGACGTCACAGCAACGTCAGCATTGTTGCGCCATCATTTATCGACCAATTCGTGTATGCTCTCGCGATGTCAAAATGATTCCCTGCTATATAATAGCACACGGTCACTTTTAGATATCGAGATGAACGAGTGCCAATTTAAAAAATTGGATTATCAATGCCTCGAGTTCTATTTATCCGATCTACGAAATTCGAATTAAAATCTTTATCACGGCAAGTTGAGTTTGTATATTAATTTAATTTAGCACAATTCGAATATTAATTTGTACGTTTATATTGTTTTCTTTTTAATTTTTTAATTTAACTTTATGAGTTTAGTGCTGATTATATCATACATTTTGCAAAACATCGCTTTATCTAAACGCTCTGACCTACAATTAAAACTGAAATCTTGAGATGTCAAAGTGAGCAAAATTGCATCAAAAAACAGATGTCTTCCCAACAGCACATTGTCGATAATTTAGGTAGTTCCTATTTGTAATGCCAGATGTCTCATTATTTTGTAGAAAAAGCTTCGGTAGGAAGTCTCAAACTGACCGTCGAATATAGGACAGTCTGAAACAAGACTTAAACTGTATAACAAGTGTACCGGAGAAAAAGTCTTAAGTTTGTACTATATTTCCTTACAAAAAGCCGGCGTCTATTTGATTTGTTTTCAATCTGCTTCAATTAAAAATTTCACTCCGTCATAGGGCGGGCAACATCCCCTATATACGTATTAATATTTATTTAAAGCTTAAAAACAACCATCCTAGGATGTGCCTTACGCTAGTAAATTAATGTTAGTAGAAGGCGTAGTATTATCGTTTGTCAGTAGTTATTGCTAAAATTTGTTTCTGAAGAAATCGTTCTTCAGAAACAATTTTTCAAAGTCCTTAGTTGCCTGGTTATAAATTTGGCGATACGTCTCAAGCCTGATGTGGTCTTGTTGTTGTTCCTTTAGTTTTTGTCAATGCATCGGCGGTGTAAAGCTTTGAGACGTAATACGTTCATTATCTAGCGAAGCTCTAAAGAGTAGCAATATACATTGGCATTCTATGCTCGGTGTGAAAATCTGGATCGATGACATCAATCTCCATCTGTTCTTGCTCAATTTGTACAGTTGAAGTGGAAGATTGTGGCTCTAGAGTCGAACTCGGGTGAAACGCATCCCGGCGCACGGACTTCTGACGCTCCCTACATTCCTGTGACCTTTTGGTTGATGATGTAGCGGGCTTTATCGGATTCCTCCCATTCTCCTCTAGTTGTTTCTTCAACTTTCGTCGGTTCTTATACACTGAAGAGCAATTTAATTAGAGATACCTGTCTAGTAACGTGTAGCACCACCTTTCGCCCTGATGACGGCGGCGATTCGTCTCGGCATGGACTCGACAAGACTCCGGAAGCGTCGGGAAGCCATACGGATCCACGACCCCTGAACGAAAGCTCCCACAGTTCACGAAGATTTGATGGAGGGGGGTCAGAGCCTCGAACATCTCTCTCGATGGCATCCCAGGTGTGCTCGATGGGATTGAGGTCAGGTGACCTACCTGGCCAAGGAAGCTAGGTCACGTCGGTGGAGTGTTCATCCAACCATTCGGATACAATTCGGGAGCTGCATTGTCTTGTTGCAGGATGAGGTACCCAGTGGGATGTTGAAGACGCACAAACGGGAGCAAATGGTCGTCCAGGATATCACGGGAGCGTTGACCTGTGAGGGACGATGTCACACGTACCAGGGGTCCCATTTCAGTCCACGTAAACAGTCCCCAGACGAGAATACCACCCCTACCAGCTTGAAGAGTACCCTGCTGGCAAGAAGGATCCATCGCTTCATGTGGTTTGCGCCTTACTCGTATCCTGCCATCCGCATGTAGCAACGTGAATCTCGACTCATCAGTCCAGGCAACATTTTTCCAAATGTCTAGGGTCCGGTGGCGATGTTCCCGCGCCTATGCTAATCTTTGCACCCTGTGATGTGCTGTCAGCAGTAGTACCCTCGTGGGACGATGGCTTCTGTACCCCATAGCGAGGAGATGGTTCTGGATGGTGTGGCTGCTTACACGTTTTTGTGCACCAGCGTTAAATTGCCGAGTGATTTCTTGCCCTGTGGCCCGTCTATCCGCTGTTACAATGCGAGCTAGCCGACGATGACCCCGCTCATCCACACGCTGTTGTCCACGGCAGTTGGCTCTTGCAGGGATGGTTTTACCGGATTCAATGTACTCACGGTGCACCCGTGACACAGTGGCTCGTGAAAATCCCAGTGCCTGCACGACTTCCGAGATGGAGTGACCCATTCGTCGGGCCCCGACAATTTGCCCACGATCAAATGTGCTTAGATCCTTCGTCTTACCCATACAACGTCCGACTGTTAACTGATTCCCGTCGCATCACTCCTTATATTGTCGGATCGCTGCATACGTCATGTCGTTTCCGTTTACAGGGCCGCCCAGAGCGCCACATTTGCATAACGCCAGCTGTTACTAATTCAATTGCTCTTCAGTGTAGTAATTTACCCTGGATTTTCACGGCATTTCTAAATTTTCGTCACCAATTTTTTTCATCTAAAAACTAAATAAATTTTGAATGCACTTTATTTTGGTTTATCACATACGTCCGTTAGCTACGACCAGTAGCTACGTAATGCGAGGCTGGGTTCATCGCTATCATTATCTATTCACTAGTTATCAACTTTAAAACGGCGTTCGGCGAAACAGAATCACGCGAAATTTAGCTTAACTTTCTAACGCTACTGTATCGAAGCGTTAAGGGGTGGAGGGTTAAAACTTGTGTTATAAATGAGACTCTATAGTCAATGATAATTTTGTTGTTTATATATGTTTGTCATAGGCTGTGTTTCGTATATTTCGGATAAAGAAGATAATAAAATTGCAGTATAGGGAAAAAATCTGGAACAGGCTTAGGTTGTAATTACCAGGATGTTATTATTAATGAGACTGAAAGGAGCTAGATAACTGAATTAGAAAAGATGGAGAGTCTGTCATTAACTATGTAGGAGCATTTTCACAAAGAAAAAGGTTAGCTCGGGAAGTAAGCTTATTGTATCATCATTAGGGTTTCTTTCCAACACGAAGTCGAGATAGGGCAATGAGTAATTGGTCTCAAATTCCAGAGAAAATTTTGTGGAACTGTATTTTGTGGACAGTAATCAGTAAACTCAGTAAGATTTTCTAGGGTTGATTGCCAAACGATAACACGTCGTCCACGTAGCTCAAGTATGAGGTAGGTATGTTTCACATGAAACTTGGGAAGAACTTAATTTTCTCTAGGTCTTGGAACAGCAATTTAGCCAGAACTGCCGTGAGCCCGTTTTTCGGTTTAATGGCACCACCTACCGACCCCTCCCCTTGTCGGTAGGTGGGTGCCATTAAACCGGAAAAAAAAAAAAAAAAGTCCTGTTATACATGCGTCTTAAGGCATTAACAATGCCCTACCTCGACTTCTTCTTAGAAAGAAACCCTAATACGAATGAAGTAACACATTCTGTATGTAGAAAACCAACTTCTACAATATCCAGGATTCCTTTCAGTTCGTCCACAACTGCACAACGAGATCCAGAAAATGCAAAAATCAAGGATATAGCGGCATTCTGTGATTACCAATGTTATCACTCAGCCATGCAGCGACTTAACTTCCTCTGCGCAGTTGAAATACACTGCTGGCCACCCAAAATGCAACACCAAGAAGGAAGCATCTGATTGGCCTGAAATTCGCAGCGTGCGTCGCCCGCGAGAAGACATGCAAACGATTAGCATTGCAGGTCTTATGCAAATCCTGTGTGCCCGGCACGCCCCCGAGAAACACTATAACAAGGGTGCACAGAAGGCGGGGTGTAAGTAGTGGAAGTGTGTTGTTCTGCCGGACCTGTGCGTGTGAAGCTTCCTGATGCCTCGTCGCAGAATACGGCAGTCATTCCAGCACGTTTCGGAGTTCGACAGAGGAAGAATAGTGGCTTATCGCGACAGCGGTTTATCGTACCGAGACATCAGCGCCCGTGTGGGACGACATCCCGCCACAGTGAGGCGAGTATGGATTAGGTGGGTGCAGGAGGGACCGACGTGAGCGATTGCAGCAGCCCACCACCGAACGAAAGGACCGTGTTGTGCGGCGGGCATTGACTGCTCGCACCGCCACATCACGAACGTTAGCGCAGGAATTAGGGTGTGTTGCGCAGCAACCTGTGTCAGCACGTACCGTCCGACGTCGTCTGCAGGAACGGGGACCTGTCGCACGGCACCCATTGCTTAGATTACCATTGACGTTACACCACCGGCGAGTGCGGTGGAAGTGGGCCGTTGAACGCCGCACCTGGACTACGGAATGGCACGACATTGTCTTCTCCGACGAATCCCGCTTCTGCCTGCAACACCACGATGGTCGGATCCGCGTGTGGCAGCACCGCGGCGAGAGACTGAATGACGCCTGCATAATGCATCGCCATACCGGTCCGTCGCCTGGCGTTATGGTTAGGGGCACAATTGGATATGACACCCGCACCCTTCTGGTACGCATCGCCGGTACACTCAACAGCCACCGCTACATCTCCGACGTTTTGGAGCCTGTAGTCTTCCTTTACCTGCAGGACCTACCAGCGGCCACGTTTCAACAGGACAATGCACGCCCGCACGTGGCACGCATCGTGCAGCAATTCTTCACCGCCCACCAGGTGTCATTGCTGCCGTGGCCCGTCTGCTCTCCCGATATGTCGCCCATCGAACACGTCTGGTACCTGATCGGCAACCGAGTGGCCCGGCAAGCACCACCAGCTGCTACGCCTGATGAACTGTGGCAACGTGTGGAAGCAGCCTGGACCGATATACCCCAAGCCCACATCCAAAGCCTCTTTCGTTCGATGTCGCGGCGTGTTGCGGCCGTTATTGCCAGCCATGGGGGCCACACGAACTATTGATGTCTGCGTGTTCCGCAAGTCGCACGGGCCTTGTAAGCTCAATAGTTTCATCTTTGTATCTATTGTTATGTGTCCAGTAAATCTGGCTTTGCTATCTCGTGTCCTTCTTGGTGTTGCATTTTGAGTGGCCAGCAGTGTATCTTTGCGCAGTATGCATTTTAGAGCATTTTAGATTAAAATTGTCAAATTTCTAATTTTAATAAATCGAAAATCAATTACCTGCAAAAATAATAATCTGTACATATAAAACTGAAAGCCGTCACTGACTCATAACCCAATCTCAGAAACTACTGAACTTAGAACTTTCGTATTTGGCAGGAATGTTCCTTTTACAACATAGAGGGGCACTAAGAAAGGATTTTTTCCAACGATAACTTTAAGTGGGCCGAAATGTTTTTTTTTTTTTTAAATAAACCAGTTTTGATAACGCTAGGACGTTTCCCATTGTTGCCCAACAACTGAAGCCCTGCCCTAAGTTTTGAATGATTTGAGTTGACCTGCTCAGTATATATTTTGTTCTAAATTTATTTGTTCTGATTTTATTTAACAAGAAAAAAGCTTAAATATCACTCAAAAAGCGCTATATCATAATATGCTTTGTATTTAAACATTTATATTGGCGTTTGACATATCGAATGTCAAGGAGTTTTGAGTCTAAATCAAATTACCAACGTTCGTTTTCACCGAAGCAACGGTTACGTCATATAAGTGGTAAGGTGACTGCAATAAATATAAATATGCGGGTAGATTTTCATAGTAATTTGAAAAAAAAAAAAAAAAAAAAAAGAGGTTTTCTCCTTGAGATGATGGCAACACAATTTTGATCACGCTTCCAAAAACATCTGACCTGCTAGCTTTTAAATGTACAGTTTCGAACGAAATTGTTTATAAGCAAGGTTCTTTGTACATTTACGCTGGAATTAACAATGTATTTTGTTCTCTTTTCTATTATCATTTTGTTCTGTTGTCTATTAATATTTTAACGATGAAAGGGAAGAGCAGCGACGTATTTTGATTTGTTTCGTGTAGGCTTGAAGTTATAAAGTTATAGAACAAACCGATCAAATGTATTATTAGTATACACTGAGTGGCCACTTTTTTTATGACCAACTGACAGTTTTAAGCAAATGAGCAATGACTGCACGCTGTTGCCGCCAGAGGGCGAGGCTAGTATAAAAAGGGAAAGCTTAGTGCGTGCGATAGTAATAGGAGTAATTTTTGGGTGACGAGATGGGTAAAAAATGCGATTTGGCGGACTTTCAACGTGGGATGATTGTAGAAGCTCGGAGCCATGGAGCGAGTATCACCGAAACAGCCGCATTCGTAAAATGTTCCAGAGCAGCTGTTGTTAAAGTGTTTAAAGACTGGACTGTCAGCCAAAAAACTTGGTCTCTACGTGCAACGTGTGGTCGTCATCGACTAGTGACTGTTCGGGCGGAACGGAGTCCAGACTGGTAACAGGCAACAGAAAGGGCAAGAGTGCAGCAAATTCAGACCATCTTAATCAATGGTCCCCTCAAATGATCTCTGCACGCACTGTTCGCCGTACACATGCATCGGATCGGATATGGCAGCCGAAGGCCTGTTCGAACACCTTTGCTGTCTGCAGTTAACAAGAGAAAACGTCTCCAGTTCGCACAGGAGCACAAGGATTGGACAGTCGATAATTGGAAACAAATTATGTGGTCTGATGAATCACGTTTTTAGTTGCACCATGCCGATGGCCGAGTGAGAATTTGGCGGAAACAACACGAAAGCATGGACCTCAAATGCATTGCTGCAACCCTTCAAGGTGGTGGAGGCAACGTTATGGTTTGGGGAATGTTTTCCTGGCATGCTTTTTTGGGCCCTTTAATTCGTGTTGATCAACGTCTGACTGGCACATCACATCTAAACATCGTTGCGGACTAAGTGCATCCTGTCATGTGGATGGTTTATCCCAATGGCGATGGCTACTTTCAACAAGATAATGCGTCCTGCCATAGTGCTCGTATTGTACAGGATTGGTTTCAGGAACATGCCGGCGAATTTACTTTGCTTAGGTGGCCCCCACAATATCCAAATCTCAACCCCATCGAGAATTTGTGGGATAAAGTTGAACGAGCCATCAGACAGCTGAATCTACAGCTCTGCAATCGCACACTCCTGGAAAGTGCTATTCATCAAGCATGGTCTCAAGATTCCACAAACCACCTATCAACATCTCGTGGAGTCCATGCCACGAAGAATCGACGCAGTATTAAAGGCAAAAGGTGGCCCAACGAAGTACTGAGGGGGTGGTCATAATAAAGTGGCCACTCAGTGTATTAATTTATGGTACAAAATATATAATTGTGTGGTATGAAATCCATATCATAGAAATATTTTTATTATCTTCACGTTCGAAGAACGGGTATTTAGCTGGTTAATAAATAAAATTCGGGCTCTCAAAAAGTTAAAACACTTTTCTTAAATGCCGTTGCGTTCGCCTCATTGTCTTTCCTCATCATTCGCAAAGGCTTCCTGCAAAGTAGCCTCGTGCGAGCAGATAGTGAACGGGAGAATGAGGATTAATGAATTTCCCACGACGAGAAAGAGGCAGATATTGCGTCTTTTCTCAAAACAGCACATCAACGCCAGCGAATCACAACATTGTTCTATTTGAAGTAGTTATTTTGTTTCTTATTCTCCATGGTATTTTGATATGCAAAGAAACTGTGTATTATGCGCAAACATGCTTTTCCTAATTTTCAGTGTTTTTATTCCAGAAGTAAGTTTTAGCTTCACTGATGTATAAAAGAAAAATTTTAATTAATGAAATGTTTTAAATATCTTTTAAAATTTTAAATAAATTCCGGAAAGAACGGTGATAAAAATGGGGTATTAGAAAAAATAAGAGTTCCAATCCAAGTTCCAACTTCTACTGCATTAGTAAGAGAAGCTGAGAAAATAAAATGTTTTGCTCAAATGGTGCTTTGATGCCTGCCCAGCTCATTGGGTTAGGCGGGCATTGCCCACGGCCACTTAGAGGGAATATTGGTGAATACCTATCTGTCACTGTTAATGCCGTAATGCCCCGTGTTTTTAATGCCTCATACTCTACATTACAAAAAACAAGAACAACTACTTTATATATGGGCACAATGCCATACATTCCAGTCATCACAAATGTACAAAAAAATGCATGTCGACCTTTTATTATTGATTTTGGTTTAAAGGGGGCGTAACATCCTTGCCTACATAAAAAATTATAGGAACCGGACCAACTTTTGATTGCAGGTTTGGTGTGTATGCAATTCCACTAAATGCTATGAACGACGACGTCTCAGACTAGATATACAGGGTGATTCAAAAGTCCCCGAACTCTATGTTTTAAAACATATTTGCTGTAAAACCATAAAAGATATCCAAGTATTGCTGTTTGTGGCTGTTGTGTGTGACATTGGGGAACGAGCTGCGCCACGTGATAGCACCACAGGACACTACGCTTACGCGGGCGCTGGCAAGCGCAGTAACGTTCAGTCAGCTACGAGTCTCACGCAAGAACAGAGAGTCGCTTTGTTAGAAGTTTATTTTGCGGGAAAGTCTTACCAACGTTGCATCCAGCTCTTTCAAAGGAAGTTTCCTGATGCTCCTACACCAGGGAAAACAACTGTGTATGACCTTGTGAACCGGTTTCGTGAGACAGGCAGTGTTCAGGATAAGCCTAAAAGCGGCCGGCCGGCGGTGGTGACGACCACGTTTCCCTGCAGCGCTCTCCCTGGAAGTCACTTCGGTGGCTGTCTCAACAGTTAGGGTCATCGTATTCAGCCTGCAGAGGGCTACTAAACGTCTAAAGCTACGGCCGTACAGAATTAGAGTAGTGCAAGAGGTATGTTCTTTGGACTCAGAAAAGCGCATTGTCTACTGCCAATGGTTTAAGAGTTTCACGCGCAACAATGTGACTAACCAGCTTAACAATACTTTTTTTTCAGTGGCGAGGCATGGTTTCATTTGAATGGATATGTCAATAGCCAAAACACTCGCATATGGGCTGCGGAGAATCCACACGCATTGCACGAGGTTGGACTTTCCTGTCAGAAAGTTGGAGTGTGGTGCGCCATGTCTAGAGGGCGAATTGTAGGGCCATTTTTTTTTTTCGACACAACTGTAAATTCAGCTGTGTATGCAGACATCATCCATTCATTTGCTGGAAGAACACGAACGTTACTGTTGGTTTCAACAAGATGGAGCAACGTGCCACACATCAAACGACACAATGGAGATGGCTCCGTGAGTTCTTCCACGATCGATTAATCTCGAAAAAACTTTGGCTGCCTCGCTCACCAGACTTGAGTCCTCCAAACGTTTATTTGTGGGGCTATCTGAAAGATACAGTTTACCATAACAACCCTAAGTCGGTACAGGACCTGCGGAACAACATCATTACAGCCGTGAAAGACACACCCGCCAACACGCTGAAAATAGTGTCCACCAACATGTGTCGTCGGATGAATTTGTGTCTTCAATAGAATGGTGGACAATTCCAGCATCGATTGTAAAGTGGTTTGTTTTCATTACCTGTAAATATGAGTGTCAATATAACAGTATGTAAAAATAGTTATACATCACTATATTCGTGGTAGAAATATTTGAATTCAGAGTTCGGGGACTTTGAATCACCCTGTACATTAATCAGAAATCATCATCATCATTCATTATCAATCCACTGCTGGACGAAGGTTTCCCCAAGTTTCCTCCACAACGGTCTGTCTTTTGCCAGTCTCCTCCATGTCACTCCCGCATACTTTCGAATTTCATCCACCCATCTTCCATGTGGTCTTCTTCTGGGTCTTTTCCTGTCCCTTGGAATCCAATCTAAAATTTCGACTGTCCATCGATGGTCTGTTCTTCTGGCAGTATGTCCAGCCCATTGCCATTTCAGGGATTTAACTCTGATCATGATGTCTTCCACTCTTGTCATTTTTCGGATCCACGAGTTCCTCTTCTTATCTCTCCTGGTTACACCAAGCATGCACCTCTCCATGCTGCTTTGAGTTGTCTGCAGCCTTTGTATGTCTCTTTTAGTTAAGGTCCACGTCTCTGCACCATATGTAAGCACTGGAAGGATGCATTGATCAAACACTTTTCTTTTAAGACATAATGGCATATTGCTCTTGAAAATTATGCTGTTTCTTTCAAAAGCTCTCCAGGCAAGTTTTGTACGCCGATTAATTTCTTCACCAATGTGACCCTCACTTGATATCTGCTGTCCAAGATAAACGTACGTGTCTGTTATCTCCAGCTTTTCTCCATCAATCGATAAATCTGCATTTCTTGTAAAAGCATTGAACATCCCTTTTGTCTTCTGAAAGTTCATTTTTAATCCCACTTCTTTACTCTTGTCAGCAAGTTCCTGGATCATACTCCGCAGCTCTGATGGGGTAGTTGCAAAAATGACTATGTCATCAGCAAAACGAAGGTGGGTTAGATAATCTCCATTAATCTTTATCCCTTTGTTTCCCCAGTTCAGTGATTGAAAGACATTTTCCAATGTGGCATTAAAGAGCTTTGGAGATATGGTGACACCTTGTGTCACTCCTTTTCCAATTTTTATGTGTGTTGTATTTTCAAACAGCCGAATCTTTGCACTTGCATTTTCATAGATGTTATGCTTTGTTAATTCACGAAAAGATTCCCGGAAAATGGCTCGGGAATTTCAGAATTTTTTTTACAGTGCAACTTCTCTAATTTCCAACCTTTGTCTTACACATGATAAAAATGCATAATTTTCACATCTCTATTTTCAGAAGATTGATTACAAAATTCAGTTTTACATCGGAAACAGTTTCTTTCTTTTAACATCGACGACATTAAAGATCACTGCAGCATTTAGAAAATCCCACGTATCCAGATGCCAAGCCGTATTTCCACGCAATCTCTGTTAGCTTTGCTGTCTTATAACGGAAATGAATGCTACATTGATGAAAATGTATTTAGTTATCGCAACAACTTAATTGTAGACCTCATACCCCAGTTAATGTGTCATCACAACTAAATTAGAACCTTTTTTTTTTTTTTTCTTGGAAGTAGCCTCTGTTCGTCTGACAGGTCCGAGGGCATCATTCCTATTTATTTATTTATTTGTTTCTGGTGACGTTGAATTCGTACCCATCTAGCCCTTCTAATTACCAACTTAGTATGAAAATTCATAGCTACTTAGTAACAGGTTCATACGCAGCGGACTGTCGTGTAACTGATAGTTATAACACAGATAACATCTGTCATTTTCCTTAAACCTCTCCAAATCCCGTCTCAGTTTGAATTGCAAGTTTTTCTTGCTTGTCAAAGTGGCATAAAAATAGGCTCTTTTTCGTAACTGGAACTTTGCCAGTAAAAAATACAGATCTTGACTGATGAGATGATTTTTATTGAGATAACCCGGGGTTATCTTCGCCATGTCATAAGGCTAAATTTCAGTCACCGTATATAAGACACTTAGCTTTATCTTGATTTTTTGCTTCTCATCGTAGGACAAAAATATTATAGCGATGAAAAAAAAATTTAGTGCTTCGTGCGAACGACCGTACAGAATATTCAAATTATGTGTTCGGAAGAACAAGTTTCTTGAAGCTATAAATGACCTTTTGTTGTTATAGAACACCCATTTCACTATATTTGTGAGGGACACAGTGCCGTGTTTTTCGGGGTTTATTTGTTTCTAGCATCGGCGAACTTTCGTTGAATATTTAAGCTATATCAATTTTTTTTTATGAGCAGGTAGAATGCACCATAATCTCGATATAAACGACAGCGTAAGACTCAGATTTTTTTTTCTCATCTCCGCCAAATTGGCTTTTTTAGTACGAAGATCTACTTTAAAAGCAGTATCTTACGTTTACGTGTGTATTAATGTTCTTACACTGAAAACAATAAGTGGTGTTAATTCACGGAAAATTTCTGAAAATAACGTGCAGCAAAGTTGCCGGTAGATATGTCTTTTTTAGAAATTTCCATTTTTAAAAGTGCCCGTTTATTTTCACTTCCGTATTTTCTATTTTCACAGATATTCCGTAGTCGGAAATTCCGTTTTTTTTTCAGAAAAGTCCATAAATGATCACAAATGATCATATGTAGAGGATTTTAGCATGTGAGTGTCTGACCCCAAATCTTAAACAACCCTTAGAAATAGGAAACTAGGAGATTTGGGCTAGAGTGCCCTATAGGAATGTGACAGGGTAGCGAGGTAGAAAAGGGGAGGAAGACGCCCTTATTTATTACCGGAGGGCAGTACCCGGGGTCCTACGGCTTAACGTGCCCATCCGACGCACGGTGGATATTTTGTGGATCGAGCGTTCGTACCTGCCTGGGATAGAACCTGAGGTCCTTTCCGTGGCAGTCACGAACGCTGCCCACTTGGCCGCTGCCCAGAAAAGTCCATTTCAGGTTTTTCCGTATTTAAACTGAAATTCAGCAAAATCGACGACCCTGCATTTTTAAACTTTTACTCTAGATAATCATTCCGCTGCAGTCGGGATCGAACCCCCGTTGTTTCGGTTGGTTCAACAGGTAACACACGCTTTTAGCCACTGAGCTACAAACGCTCGGAAATCCGAATCACGTACATTGTAAAACAAATTGCATGACAATGAATTTTTTTTTTTGGTTATTAATGCCAGTGATTTAGTCATTTTTATTTTCTGTTGGAGCTTATCATTTTTCTGAATAGGTTTGTAATATTTTTTTTTTTCTGTAGGACTTTTCACAAATAAAGCATTTTTTTTTTTGTGATTTTTCGAAGCAACAAAATGCTTTGCAACTTGATTTTTAAACTGACAATGACTTTCAGTTATCTTTAAGAAAAGTAAAATGCTCTTTTTTACCATATTATTTTACAAAAAACCCTCCTAAATATAATATTTGCTCTTGATAGCTATAATAGCTTTTGTCTTAAGTTGTCCAAAGATTATATATATATGTATGTATGTATGTATGTATAGACATTGTATATTAATCTGTTCAATATGTGAAATACCCGCTTTTTTACAGTAACACAATATGTAATAAATAGCTGGTGCGAAAAATAGGGAAGAGGAGAAGAAATATCCTGTGCCACAATAACGAAATTCATGCGATATACTACTATCCACAATGTCCGATCTCACTAAGGAATTTCAAAATTCGACAGACGATTGAAATTAAAAGTTTAATCAAACCTCAAGTATTCTCATCAATCGCTCCTATGAATGAATTTGTCGTCGTCATACGGAAAAAATGAGCTTTTCCGTTAATATACGAAAGGAACTGCGGAAAGGTTTCTGAAAATTCAGAATTTTCCGTTAACACATCTCTAAAACAATAATTTAAATATGTAAAAAAATTGTAAAAATATTTAATTGCATTTGAATCTATTCAGTTTATTTAGCTGTTACATTAAAACCAAAAATATAAAGTAATATAGCAACAGTGTAGGTAACAATGTAGGTCAATATAAGAAAGTGACTGCGAAAAAGGTTTCTGAAAATTCAGAATTTTCCCATGATACGAAAAATTCGTGAAATTCAGGTTTCTTTCTGTCATTTTACGGAAAAGGTTTTATCAGAAATACGCTTCCGTTAATTCACGAAAGAGATGACGGAAAGTGGCTCGTGAATTTCCGAATTTTTTTTTTCCATTGAAGTTCGTGAACGCATGTTTTCTTGAATAAAGATCAAGAATCAGCACTCACTATTATAACGAATACTTCGTTTATCTGTTCCATTCACGGTGAGATCAAATCACCCGGCGAGAACTCCGGATCTATCACTCGTCTGTGCTGTACGGGACCTCATAGGAAGATGTCTGCAAACCTATCCTCGGCCGCCTCGGAATATTGCATAGTTATGGGATCAGGTAAACGTTGCATGGTTCCATATACTCCAAGACACCATTAGAGTGTTATTATCATTCCATGCTGCGCTGTGTGTCTAATTGCACTGCACAACATGGTATTTACACAAAATAATTGACTGCTATGACGACGTATCCCGTGTTATAGCCTTTCCAGTTAATGTACTGCTTTGAAAATTAAAACAAATTTTCTACCTCACATTCAATGTTTCTGGTGATTTTTGTCAGGGCCGGATTAAGGCCTTAGTGGGCCCTAGGTTAAGACATTTGAGTGGGCCCCAAGGGTAAGATACCTGAGTCGGCCCTATGACGGGGAATCATTATGAGATCCGTTAAAACACGAAACTTGAGCAATTGGCTTGTGATATTTAATTCGTATAGTGCATTCTTCAAGCTAATAAATTATCTGCAGAGTTTTCTTAAGCCCCTATATTTTCCATTGTTCTCATAAGAACATGAGTTAAAAGCTTAAGATTCTTAGATTTTGTCTTGAATTTTTTAATGGTTTATCGCTGTATACTTTTCTTAGAGCATCTTTATTGTTATGCAAGGTGAAGCCACAGGGGACTTCGACCATTAACAGTTCCAAGTGCAAATTGGGAAGCATGTGTGGATGGTAGTGAGAAAGCTGAAACTGTGTCTTGCCAATCCCGCTGTACACAGGGGCATGAAGCTTTTACCGTACTTCGTAAGTCATGTCCTTGAAATGTGTTCGTCTACCCGCTTCTGTTTCTGACGAAGTGGAGATCGTACGAGACCAAAAACAAAACTATTTTAGACAAAGCCCTCTCTCTAGCTATCTCTCTGTATTAGTTGCCTAGGCATGTCTCTTGGGCCCTTGGTCATGGTGAGCCCCAAGGCTATAGCCCCTATTGTAGACCCCCTTAATCCGGTCCTGATTTTTGGGTCATTTCGCTCACTCTTTCAGGGTGGGACAATTTAATTGTTTAGCAATGTAGTTTGCGCACAATCATCAAGGCGGTTTAGGAAACAGGATTTGCAAGTGAACACTGCCGTGGCAACGCTCAGTTTGCCTTTCTGAAATACGCATGCCGAAACCTCTCTAATCTGTAAGGTAGAAAGCTCATGGTTGAGTGCCAACGCCAATTGACATTTTGCCCTGTAAAAGTACTATTTCCTTATCTTTCACGACCGTAATTGCCTTTTTAGTTTCGTAAGTTCCTAATGATCTAAAGAAAATATCATCAGCTTTTGTTCATTTTCAGAGCATACGCAAATTAAAACGTATGGGGAAGAGAGGGTCACTTCACTGGAGACGTGAGTAATAGAAATTCAGACAGAAATGACTTTCTCTGCCAGATCTTTTAATCTTGATTAAATAAACTTCTTTCACGGAAGTTTTGAGATGGATTTCATGTAGTTAATTATGTGCTCATGATTGAATCCATTCAGATTATTACTGCGTTTATTTTTCTTGTTTTGACGATATTATGAAACATGACATTTAACTCACTATGGAGACCCACTATCTTTCACTCCCCCTGCATGTAGTTATAAAGGAAATCTTTGCTTGTTGTTCATGCTCGCCAAGCATCTACGGTCTCGAAGCGATGATTCCTCAGCTGACAACTTTGGTATTGTTGCTCATTGTAACTGATGTGACGTACTGCATAGTTAAAAATTTGGGGATAGGTTGCACCAAAACGTGGTGCTGCATCACTGTCTGAAAAAAAACCGCACCATTATGTGGTGCAAACAAAACCCAACAGTATGGTGCAACGTTACACCACTTAATGGGGGAAGGTTGCACTATAAAATGGTGCACTATTACACCATCAAATGTATGGTTGTACCATTTTATAGTGGACCCTTACTCTATAATATGGTGCAAAGTTGCATCACTTGTTGGCGTAACTTTTCCAAAATGTGGGGTAGCTGGTGTAGTTCCACTTATTCGTGCAACATATCGCCAAAATTAAGTGGTCTTTTTACATCACTGCTTTAATGGATAAAATATTTAGAAAACAGGGTTTCTGTGTACAGTTCCAAAAAAGTTTGTGTTTAATTCATCAATTTAGGGGAATAAAAGTTTCAGTTTTTTTTTCTTTTTAAATTTTTTCTCGCATATTCAGAAGATTCTAATCTTCATTGCTTATGTTAGCACATATGGTCTCAATTTCAAGATCAATACAGTGGGCCAATCAATGCCGCAATTCGAACTACTTATACTGTATCTGAAGCTACTTCCATGGGAAATACCTTCTCAGAAATATAAAATTGTATTGTTCTACACGGGGTTAGGTACATACCGTATATAGCACCAGAAAGTTAAACGTGAAAATAATTGTCGGAAACACCAGATATATACACCGAAGAGCAATTGAATTAGAGACAGCTGGCGTTATGCAAATCTGGCGCTCTGGGCGGCCCTGTAAACGGAAACGACATGACGTATGCAGCGATCCGACAATATAAGGAGTGATGCGAATGGAATCAGTAAGAGTCGGACGCAGTATGAGTAAGACGAAGGATCTAAGCGCATTTGATCGTGGGCAAATTGTCGGGGCCCGACGAATGGGTCACTCCATCTCGGAAGTCGTGCAGGCACTGGGATTTTCACGAGCCACTGTGTCACGGGTGCACCGTGAGTTCATCGAATCCGGTAAAACCATCCCTGCAAGACCAACTGCCGTGGACAACAGCGTGTGGATGAGTGGGGTCATCATCGGCTAGCTCGAATTGTAACAGCGGATAGACCAGCCACAGTGCAAGAAATCACTCGGCAATTTAACGCTGGTGCACAAAAACGTGTAAGCAGCCACACCATCCAGAACCATCTCCTCGCTATGGGGTACAGAAGCCATCGTCCCACGAGGGTACTACTGCTGACAGCACATCACAGGGTGCAAAGATTAGCATGGGCGCGGGAACATCGCCACCGGACCCTAGACATTTGGAAAAATGTTGCCTGGACTGATGAGGCGAGATTCACGTTGGTACATGCGGATGGCAGGATACGAGTACGTCGCAAACCATATGAAGCGATGGATCTTTCTTGCCAGCAGGGTACTCTTCAAGCTGGTGGAGGTGGCATTCTCTTCTGGGGACTGTTTACACGTGGACTGAAATGGGACCCCTGGTACCTGTGACATCGTCCCTCACAGGTCAACGCTACCGGGATATCCTTGACGACCATTTGTTCCTGTTCGTGCGTCTTCAACATCCCACTGGGGACCTCATCCTGCAACAAGACCATGCCCCGTGCCATCGCTCCCGAATTGTATCGGAATGGTTGGATGAACATTTCACCGACGTGACTTCGCTTCCTCGGCCAGCTAGGTCACCTGACCTCAATCCCATCGAGCACATCTGCCATCGAGAGAGATGTTCGAGGCTCTGACCCCCCTCCATCAAATCTTCGTAAAAATAGGAGCTTGTTCAGGTGTCGTGGATCCGTATGGCTTCCCAACGCTTCAGGTGTCTTGTCGAGTCCATGCCGAGACGAATCGCCGCCGTCATCAGGGCGAAAGGTGGTGCTACACGTTACTAGACAGGTATCTCTAATTCAATTGCTCTTCAGTGTATGTACTACAAACAAAAATTATTTTCATCACTTACCTTATTAACTTGAGTGAAGACTTCTTTAAAATTTTCCAAACTTGCGCTCACTGTGTCGACAAAACCAACATGAAGGCACAACAGATCTGTATCATTCAGATGACGCATGCGCCGTTTCCTTCACTGCACCAAATTGTGGTGCAAGGTAGCGCCGCTTTGATCGCATTTGGTAATTTGCACGAAAACTTGGTGCAAGTCAAACATTTTCATGCACCACTTTATGTTGCAAGTGTGAAAATCGTAACAGATCATGGTGTAAGTGTCAGATGCTGCACGCTGTTGTCGTGCAAAGTTGAATTGAAACTTTTAGCACTGTACAGAAGTGATCCACATGCCAACACGGGAAGTAGTAGTAATGTTGACGTAGTTTAAGTGGAAAGCATTCGGCTCCGGAGCAGAAGGATGTGGTCACGCCACCGACAAATTTGGGTTCCACATTGGCTCCCGAACATTAATAATGGATCTACTGACCCTAAGGTTTTTCGAAAAATGTGTGATGTTCGTTCCGTATATCTTTTAGAATTAGTGCGAATTCCATCTTCGCTTCGAAAAATGTGTGATGCTTCTTCCATGCATCATCTGAAATTAGTTAGAATTTCGTCTACGTGCTTTTCGGCGGTTCCGAAACTTGCGATTTCGTGCCCTCACCTTTCTCAAGGAGGCGGGAGAGGGGAGGGATTTATCACTGCTACTGGCCAGACGGTAAGTAGCAGTGATAAATCCTTGCCGGCCTAGCTTAATTGGGAAAGCATTCTGATCCGGAGCAAAAATGATGTGGATTCAGATCTCGCCATCGATAAATTTGGGTTTCACATTGATGACCGAACGTATGAAAATGGATCTATTAGCTGTTGGGTTTTTCGAAAGGTGTGTGGCGTTCGTTCCACACATCATCTGAAATTAATGAGAATTCCTTCAACACTTTAAAAAAAATGTGAATGATGGTTCTTCCTCGCACATCGTCTGGAATTAATCCAAATTCCTTCTTCTACAGAGTTACTTCAAGCATGGTTTGCAGCGGACCCGAAACCTGCGATTTCGTGCCCCGCCTTTCTCAGGGGATATGTGACGTACTACACAGGTGACGCACATGTGACGATGGCAAATAGGTTGTCGGTGTAGCTTAATTGGGAAAGCGTTCGGCTCCGGAGCAGAAGGATGCTGGTTCGAGCCGCGCCACCGGTGACTTTGGGTTTTCACTCTGACACCTATGCCGATTTGGAATCGTTTTTTAATGAAATCTTATTTTGGGGGGGGGGGAATCAATGCGTTATAATTTTCACTGAGATCTGTGCGACTTTTACGTCAATTTTCGATTAAATCGCTGCACAATAATTTTCACCGAGATCTGTGAAACTTTGGTGTCCAATTTTGATGAAATCTTGTTTCTTTCGGCAATCAGTACGCACGAAGGAACTGCAGTTTCCTGTGCGATCTGAGACATTTAGGCCTTCGCCGAGGATGAGAGAAAGAAATCGATTAAATCTCAGAATTCTCTCTATATATTTCTGCCTCCACTACTCCATTAAATACGATTAATTATCTCGTATCAGTCATTTTTCTAGACGATGTTATCGATTGCTGATGTCTGTATTCGGAAAAAGTCTTCTGCCAGCGTGAAGCATTTGACTGAGTTAAAATAAGCGGTCTGCCTCATTATAGATACATACAGGGTGCATAGGAAGGTCCCTTTAGCCTGGAATAACTTGCGAACGGAGAGAGGTACAGTTATGCAAGTGATATAACGGTATAGTAAAGCGACTACGCCCGATCGAATGCAACCAATAGCAGCGCCCCTAGTGGCGAAATGCGGAAGTTAGCCATTGCAAATCGAAAACGAAAAGAGATAGAGCAAAATTTCCAAGTACAAAGTTGTAGAGCATCAATTAATTAGTACAAAACGACATTTGTTTCACACGGATTAGATAAATTGTAGGCTGAATACCCTAAAATGTCCGAAATCGATACGCGACCTTTTGTGTGAATGAACGTTTGAAGGGAACAGGCATAGGTATGAGCAAATACACACAATTTATTGCGTAAATGCGTACTTATGTCTATACAGTTTGATGACGTCAGACAAATCAAAAACAAAAAAAGGCAAACTGGCGCACAGTGATAAAAAGTTAATGTCGAGTATGTTCGAAGAGTTCGCCATTGCCCACGATACACATTTGTATTCGTGAAAGTAACTCTGCATGCACGTTCCTCAGCATGGAGGGTGTCACACTATTGCAAGCATCTGCAACACGACGACGTAGATCCAGCAGACTTGTAGGCGCTGCTGCATACACCTGATTTCTTACGTAACCCCGGAAATCCAAGCACGCCATTTTCACACAACGTACGTAGACCTAAACTTCTGATCAGGGTACATCCTGCTACTGGTTTTGATATCGTAGGTACGGTACAACGTCACAATCTGCATTTGCATACGGCTACATTTGCGAAATGTGAATATGCAGATTCGAATGGTCGCGCATCGATTTCGGACATTGTAGGGTATTCAGGCGACAATTTATCTTATCCGTGTGAAACAAATGTCGTTTTTTACTAATTAATTGATGCTCTACAACTTTGTAGTTAAAACTTTTGCTCCATCTCTTTTCGTTTTCCATTTGCAATGGCTAACTTCCGCATTTCGCCACTAGGGGCGCTTCTATTGGTTGCATTTGATTGGGCGTAATTGCTTTAGTATACCGTTATCTCACTTGCATAACTGTACCTCTCTCCGTTCGCAAGTTATTCCAGGCTAAAAGGACTTTCCTATGCACCCTATATATAGCGACGAATTAAAGGTTTTTGTGGTCGTAGCTTTTGTGGTCGTAGCAAAGAAAGATGGGGCGCGATACATTAATTTATATTGCGAAAATATTTTGCACTTAAAAAAACTCAAAGAAATGCTAAATCATACCAGAAAAAATAGGGTATAAACGTAGATAGAAATACATGTTAAGTTACGTTTATCCGAAATGCTTGGGACCGGAAGCGTTTCAGATTTTTTAATTTTCGTTTTGGAATATTTACGTACGATATACCTGTATGGTGAGATAGTTTGGAGATGGGACAAAGCCAAAAGACTAAATCCATTTATATTTCTAGAAATTAAAGTTGTCATTGAACGACTCTCTAGTGAAAGGAATCGATTCTGCAAAAGAGCAGATTCTCTGAAATAATGCCATTATAAATGGACGATGTCATCGCTCTTTCCACGTTATTTTATGAACAACGCATAGCAACTGAAAAATTGTGTTCCGGCACCGCTGGGATCGAACCCCAGAACTCTCGTTCTCAGCGCCATGCGTGGTTTATCAGTCAGCATCTGACTACACGAATCTGCCGTTGCGTAAATGCGAACGCACTCGACTAGTTATCGAGAGTTCTGGGGTTCGATCCCATCGGTGCCGGAACACAATTTTTCAGTTGCTATGCGTTGTTCATAAAATAACGTGGAAAGAGCGATGACATCGTCCTTTTACATTATTTCCACGTATTTGATATATATTAACTATATATTAATGCCATTATATTTTATTACGTCGTATTTTTTTCAATGTTTTTCTAGCGAAGGAAAAATTAGTTCGTTTTGTTTTTCTCATAATTTCTGTCAGAAAACGATAAATTCAGAAGACTCGTAACCACAGAAGCATAAACAAAGACATCGTTCTATCGACGTCAATTTAATGATTAACGTGGATAAAGCGATGTCTTTGTTTATTCACTGACGAGAAGATTTTTACTATTGTTTTCGCTGTTTGGATTTATTTGTTATAATTAATATGTAGCTTGTGCCGTTAATGCCCATCAGATGGAGACGTCTCAGTAGCTGACAGATAAACACACATAGCGCCGTTGATTGTTGGCCACCGTAGAGTAAGGTGAAATCACTCTGCTAGATATCGAGAGATCTGGGGTACGATCCCAGCAGTGTCCAGATAAAAAATTTCGGTTGCTGTGTGTTGATAAACGTGGAAAGACTGACGCCACGTATTTATAAGATTTTCACCACAGATGCATATTTACTTACGATATTAATATTTGAAAGATTTGAAGTAGTTGAAGCACTGCCATTCATTCTGGTTGATCGAAGCACAACTTGAAGATTAAAATAAGTAAAAATAATTCAAGTCATGACAAAGCAGTTGCGCACATGCAGTAGGCAGCTCGTAGAACAAACGCGAGAAAAGCTGAAATGAATGCGGAAAAACAATTAATTCACCACCTAACAAGTTTTTTTTTTTTTTTCTAAACAAAGCTGTGGTGTCAACGGTCTGCGGATTACAGTGACATCGGAGTTCCTGTTCTTTCTTCGGATTCCTGCGTAAGCTCAGTCGACAGAACTCGGGTGTTTCGTAGGAGACGTATTTTCGCAATAAATATTTTCTCCTTGAAGGATGTTGTTATAAATTTTGTCAACTTTTTCCGAACCAACATTACTGGTGACCACCTTGGAATACTTTTTCGTTATAGTTTTCCTTGTACGCCAGGTATGTTTCAGTCTTTCTTGATATCTTCTATCACTTTGAAAGACTTTACTAAAGTTTCATACCTTTTTTCTAGGGTAGATATAGCTGTCGGAAATTTGGAAAAATAAGCATTTCTAAATTGCCAATTCACTAATGTTAGAGCCGACAACTTTTTTTAAAAGTCGTTTGGCTGTAACTTGGCGTAGTGGTCTAAGCGCCGGCTTATGACCATTTAAGGGTCCGGGTTCGAATCCCCATGAGGAATGGATGGTGTGTTTGTCATACGGTACTGGCTCTCACCCTTCCCTTAAACCAGTGGCCCTAAATTAGAGATAGGCGACAGCCCACAGTTGTTCACGGTGGTCGTTAAATTTTCAAAAAAAGAAAAAAAAACATCATAAAGGACATTACCGATATCTGAAATTCGTTCCATGTATGAAGAAATTTCATTTTAGTGGCTAACACGGATTTTTTCGCGCATGGAACGAAAATTGCAGAAGAAACTCGTGTCCCCACGTTTAAAACTTTATGTGGTCGGAGATTCAATTCTGGAGCCATTTCCTTAAATAACTGAATTCAAAAGAGAGCTTTTAATAAAACTTTCTGCACACTTGATATCAATTCGTCAACGTCAGGAAATAATATCCTAACTTCTTCTGTTACTCTGTGTAATGCATGAGCCAAACACGTGAGATGGATGATATTTGGAAACCTTTTCGGCATAACCAGTCGTTTAGTAGAGTAGACTAATTTACTCGTTTGATCGGAATCGGATTCGTTTGAGTACCACCATTCTGTAAGGAGAAATATTTTTTTAACAAGTGGTTTCGCTACTGTACCACAATGCTGTTAATAAAAAACAATAATTTTGTTTTTCAAAAGTGCTTTTCTCGAAAATTTTCAGGATCAATGCGAAAATATGCTTTTATTCCCGGAAGTGGCTTAATATGCAAATTAATTTTGCTGGAACATTCTGGTTTTAATTAGATGATGCACATGCAAAAAATATCAATTGGAGTGAGACATTTTACCTTCCCGGTCGGACTAAAAAACACTACGGTTTTCCGATTATGTAACAGAATATTTTCTTTCGATTGTACTCCAGGAATTTTAAATTGGGAGGCGTGGAAAAGTTTAGAGGGGTGAAAATTTTTTGTTGGAGGTTGAATGAAAGCAAATTTTTTGAAGGCTGAAAAAATGCATTGTGAAGTATCTAGGTTTTAAACCTAGGGTTAAAAATGAGAGAAACTTGAAACAAAAAAGATGACACCAAATTTTCTGTTATAATGCGCACGTCTGTTTGAATCTTTTCTGACGCGAATAAAACTTATCAAATTTATTCAAAGTCAGTGGAACCTGTTAGAAAACAACCATATTTCCTACAATAGATAAAACAACCAGAAATAGAAATGGGTACATACTTCCACTAACTGTTAAAAAGTATGTTATGAAAATTGTTAACAAATGCCGCACAAAAAGTGGCATCAGAGACAGATTTTTAAATGGAACAGTAAATAGAAGAAAAATATAAGGAAACATGATGTAACTCTACGCCTTCTAGCGGAAGAATTTTGCATAATGGAAAAGTTAAAAAAATAAGCGAAAAATACTCTTCATGGAAAAAGCTATGCTAAGGAAATATAGAAATATAACTTTTCAAATACGTCTCCCGGAAGCAGAGATAGCGAGAAAAAGTTTTGACCTTTACGCCCCCTAGCGGGAAATTTGTGCATTATTTATAGAGGATAATGCTCCACATCTTTGTTGTAGCGAATGGTGTACAGTAAAAAAAAAATTCTCAATAGGGTTTTTGGAAGCGGAGAAACAGCTGCAAATAGAAGTACATAGACGCCACCTGGCGGCAGAACGGTGAATTATAAAATTCCTCAAATACAAACCTAAAGTGTTCTACAATGTAACCGGCATCCGGTATTGAAAGAATTTTTTAAATCGCACATTTACAAGTAGAGATATTGAGAAAAACAGGTTAAATATTTGTGTTCCCAGCGGCGAAATTGCATTATTTTGGGAAGAAAATACATGCAAAAAATTTTCATAGTTAGTAGTAGTATCTGACCGAAAAGGAATTTTTTCTGTCAGGTTTTCAGTTACGTGGAGATTGCTGTAAGCAAAAACCTGAGCTTACGCCCTCTAGTGGCAGACTTGTGCATTAAGAAAAATTTGAAATTATATGAAAAGCATTTCATACCGGAAACGCTCTCCAATAAAGAATTTTTCAAGTCTGACTCTCAGAAGCAGATACATCGGCAAAAATAAGATACACATCTACGCCACCTGGCGGGAAAACTATGCATTATTTTAAGAAATATTCTGAAAAGCTTTTTCGAGGTGAGCGGTATGAGCCAAGAAGAATTTTTCAGTCGAGTTTTCAGGAGCTTAGGTTTTGCTGCAAATACAGCTGAAGCAGAAATAAACGCTTACGCCCCCTGGTGGCCAAACAGGTTTTTTTTTTACCAAAACTTAGAAATTATATTCAAAACAAACATTTCCCATCAGGAGCTGTATCCGATGTACGAATAATTTTTTAAATCGGAGTTTTAGTAGCAGAGATATCGGGGGAAAAGCATAATTTATACCTTTATACCCCCTAGCGAGAAATATATGCATTACTGAAAAAATAGACTGTACCTCAAAGAGTCTTTGATATAAATGGAGTCGAAGGGCAAAAAAAAAAAAAAAAAAAAAAAAAAAAAATACAATCTGATATTTCGAAGCAAATATGTAGAATAAAAAGTATTTTGAATGCGATATCATCTGCGACCTCTAGCGGCGAATTTGTGCATCGGAAAAAACCGGATTCCAAGAATCATCATTCTCACATTTCAAGCTTCTCAATGCAAAAAGAATTTTTCAAATCGGACTAATATTGCAGAGATATGGTATCCACAGACGGACGGACAGACAAAATGATAACATAAGCACTATCTTTTCTTACAAAAGAACTGAGGGAACTGCTGAATTTTTTTATAGTTGTGAGAACCGGAAACACTTTTCCCAAAAGTACACAGTAGAGCCATGCAGAGGCAATATTTTTAGGCCCGAGCCCGGCCCGGCTCCACCAAGTTAATGCCAGGCCCAACCCGGCCCGGCCAGTTCCCACCCAATTAATGTCAGGTCCGGCATAGGTTTCATTTGCGTAACTGTCACTTGCTTTAACACAGACGGTATTTGCACTGTAACTTTTTGGACTATCTCAAACTCTTGTATAAAGAGGGCAACTAACTAACCGGTTACCAGTAACCTCGAAACTCGTGTAAAAAGAGAGCAACTAACTAACCCATCAGTAACCAGAAATACGGAAAATGCAATAAATAGTATTCAGTGAACTTAAGTAAATTGTCATTTCATTATCGAACCCTTCGTAGATTTCATTATCGAACTCCCTAGATCACTGTTTATACGATTGCATTACATCACTGGCGCCGGAAATCGGGTCTTTGACTCTTCGTAAACCTGTGCTTGTGCTGTGAAAATCAATGTTATTAAAGAACAGAACACAAGCAGAATATATAAAACAAAACAAATAAGCTTTTCTTCTTGATATTTTTTACGGGAAGAGGCTTTCCTCTGTTTCTTTCACTTCAAAGAGCAGTTTGCATTTTTTAACCCTTCCCTCTGTCTTTGACAGCTTTATAAGTTATTTGCTGCGTTTATATTTTATAAGTAATTTGCTGCGTTTATAAGTATATAATTTGTTGTTTTATATATGTGCGCTTACAAGTAATTGCCTTGAATAATCAATGAGAGCGCATATTGAAGCTTTAATTGATTCCTAATTCCTATAAATGCCAATCATCACACGGAGCAAGTGTTTTTCTGGTGTAAACTTCCGAAATAAATGGAATGTGGATTCAAAGGGCAGAGAGAGATTATCAAAGACGAAAAGACGCGCGAAAAATAAATAAATAAAAAATAGCACAAGGCGGGAGAGAAGAATGATTGCGAGAAACAAGAGATATTGAAACGGGAAGGAAAAGACCGAGACTTCAAAAACAGAATGACCTAAATTTATCAACAACCTGACTACACGGTACACATGCAAGTGCAGGCCCGTCCAAGCCCGCCTACGAAATTGTAGGCCCGGCGTGGCCCGTAAGTTTTAAATAACAGGAAGGCCCAACCCCGGGCAGGGCTCTGGTACACCGTTATTTTGTTTGTGTTTTTATTTTTTATCTATCACGTGTAACTTCTTTTCTAAACAACGCAAAAGCAACTAAGTATTAACATGGGTTTGTTTAAATAGAAGATATTGACATTCGGGATGTAAGGTCAGGTGATGCGTAACATCACAGCCTCTCCTTGACAAATGTCAACCCCGCCTTCTCGTGGTGCATCCTGTTCCCACTAAAGGGGCTCTGACGACCGCCAATAGCGGTATAACTATACCATCGGGATCAGAGGAAATGCTATCCCACACTCACCAACCCGCTTGGCCAGCGTGGTGAGTTATGGGCCAAACACCTCCAAAATGACTCTACAACTTAAATCTTGGCCCTCAGTCTCCGGCAGCTGGAATGTACCTGGCCAAGGCAGCGGCCAGTGCGACATGAAGGCAGAGGGTGCTAAGAATCCCCGGAGGACCGGACTAGGCTGCCATTTGATGCTGACCTTGGCTACCTATAACGGACGCTCCCTATCTTCTGATTCAAGGCTTCTTGAATTGGAAGAGGAACTACAAAGGATCAAGTGGGACATCGTCGGGCTAAGTGAGGTAAGGAGAAAAGGAGAAGATCTCATTGAACTGAAAAGTGGACATCTCTTCTATTATCGTGGGACAGATACTGGCAGAACTAGTGGTGTTGGATTTATAATAAACAAGAAACTGAAGGATAAAGTGGTAGAAGTTGAAAGTTCCTCTGACAGAGCTGCACGACTCGTTATCCAACTATCGAGAAGATACCAGGCTCAGATTATTCAAACTTATGCACCCACCACAAGTCATCCTGAAGAAGAAATTGAAGAATTTTATGAGGAAATTCGTGATCTAAATAATAAAGGTAAGCAGCACTTGAAGATAATTATGGGAGATTTCAATGCAAAAATAGGGCAACGGCAACAGAATGAAACTTCAGTAGGTAAATTCGGTCACGGCAACAGAAACCAGCGTGGAAATACTCTCGTTGAGTTTGCAGAGGCAGAAGGATTTTTCATCTTGAACTCCTTTTTCAAGAAAAAGCCACACAGGAAATGGACATGGAGACATCCAATTGGAACGACAAGTGAAATTGATTTTATTATGTGTAACAAAAAATTCGTCATCGAAGACTGCAGTGTGCTGAACAAGTTCAACACAGGTAGTGACCATAGATTGGTGAGATGTAAGATGCACCTCAACACTAAACTGGAACGTGGCAAGCTCATAAGACAAACAAAATGTATTGACATAACCAACCTTAAAAAACACCATAATACTTTCAAGTTGGAACTGAAGAACAGATTCTCTGCTTTAGAAGGCCTAACATCGGAAGAAGTGGATATTTCGGAAGTTAACAGAAAAGTAACCAAAGCTCTAATGGAAACAGCAACAAAATTAGCTGGGTCTAAGAACAAGTTGCATGTGAACAAATTATCAGGAAAAACCAAAATGTTGATGCAAAAAAGAAGAGAGATGAGGACAACTAAAGAAGATGTGACTTCCAAAGTGGAATATATAGAGCTATGCAAGACAACACGAAAAAGTATCACTGAAGACGTAAGGAATTCAACTGTGAGCTAGTGAGGAAAGCAATTGAAAACAACCAAAGCCTTAAGATAGCAAAGGGACATCTCAGTAAGGGAAGAAAACAGATTATGGCTCTGAGAAAAGAAGATGGTTCTATAACAAGAAATAGAGGCGAAATTTTGACAAGAGTGAAAGATTTCTACTCCAAATTATATGAAAGGGATGATACATGTACTCCAGACATCATGAAAGGTACCAGAGTTCTTCCAGTCCTCCCAGCAGAAGTTGCTCATGCAATCAGAACATGAAGCTGGGGAAAGCTCCAGGAGAAGATGGAATTACTATAGACATCATACAAGAAGCAAGTGGAGAAATCGAAACAGTACTCGCCCAAATTTTCACTCGATGCCTTAATGAAGGGAAGATTCCTGAGGATTGGAACAATGCTACAATGATCCTGCTACATAAAAAAGGTGACATTGAGGATCTCAGGAACTACAGACCTATCAGCCTCCTATCAGTGGTTTATAAAATCTTCACTAAAGTTCTTTCACACCGCTTGAAGGTAACACTGGACATGGCTCAACCGAGAGAACAAGCTGGATTCAGGAGTGGCTACAGCACAATAGATCATATCCACGTACTGAGAGAACTAATTGAAAGAGCGAGGGAATATGAACTTCCATTGTGCATGGCTATTATCGATTATGAAAAAGCCTTTGATTCGGTGAAACCATCAGCAGTTACCACGGCTCTGAAATCCTGCGGTATTGAAGATGCATACATTAATATTATTAATAACATCTATGAAAATGCAAGTGCAAAGATTCGGCTGTTTGAAAATACAACACACATAAAAAATTGGAAAGGGAGTGAGACAAGGTGACACCATATCTCCGAAGCTCTTTAATGCCACAGTGGAAAATGTCTTTCAATCACTGAACTGGGAAAACAAAGGGATAAAGATTAATGGAGATTATCTAACCCACCTTCGTTTTGCTGATGACGTAGTCATTTTTGCAACTACCCCATCAGAGCTGCAGAGTATGATCCAGGAACTTGCTGACAAGAGTAAAAGAAGTGGGATTAAAAATGAACTTTCAGAAGACAAAAGTGATGTTCAATGCTTTTACAAGAAATGAAGATTTATCGATTGATGGAGAAAAACTGGAGATAACAGATACGTATGTTTATCTTGGACAGCAGATATCAAGTGAGGGTCACATTGATGAAGAAATTAATCGGCGTACAAAACTTGCCTGGAGAGCTTTTGGAAGAAACAGCATAATTTTCAAGAGCAATATGCCATTATGTCTTAAAAGAAAAGTGTTTGATCAATGCATCCTTCCAGTGCTTACGTATGGTGCAGAGACGTGGACCTTAACTAAAAGAGACATACAAAGGCTGCAGACAACTCAAAGAAGCATGGAGAGGTGCATGCTTGGTATAACCAGGAGAGATAAGAAGAGAAACTCGTGGATCCGAAAAATGACGAGAGTGGAAGACATCATGATCAGGGTTAAATCCCTGAAATGGCAATGGGCTGGACATACTGCCAGAAGGACAGACCATAGATGGACAACCGAAATTTTAGATTGGATTCCAAGGGACAGGAAAAGACCCAGAAAAAGACCACATGGGAGATGGGTGGATGAAATTCGTAAATATGCGGGAGTGACATGGAGGAGACTGGCACAAGACAGACCGTTGTGGAGGAAACTTGGGGAGACCTTCGTCCAGCAGTGGATTGATAATGGTTGACAATGATGATGATGATGATGATTGACATTCTCGCAAATCTTGTTCATGCTGAAATGATTCAGTAGTATATCTGCGAACTTCGTAGCATACAAAAATGAAGAGATGCGTTTTGTGGTTGCAATGACTGACTCTAGACGTATGCTTTAAACAAGAAAAAACTAAAAATATTATTAGGCTGTTGTATACAGACTTGAAATTAAAAAAGAAAAAAATCGAGAGAGTACCATGGTACTCTTTGTAGATAATTTATGCTATGGATCTTCCGTATGGCAAGGCCTTTGTGAGTGTGAAATAAAACGAGTGCTTGGAGATTTATACATTTACTCACGTAAAACAAATTGCATTTATTTGCGTCACTCACGACCACAGAGAGCCACAGTCCGCTACATACTAAGTGGAAGTAAATCATAACAAGTTAGTAAAATCATGCAATGTATTGATTATAATACGCTTTCCAACATACCATGAATCATTACTCAAGTTATCACTCAAGTTATGAGGATAGTGGCTGTGGAACAAATCTCGCTCCTATGCTCTGACCTTTGACCCATTTTGGATGATATTCAACAGAACCAGTTCCGTATATCTCCGGAACAACATACTAAAGTTTTGGCTCAATAGAAGCTTTTTTAATCAAGTTATGAGGATAATAGCTGTTGAATAAATCTCGCTCTTGTGTCCTGACATTTGACCCCATTTCGATGATATTCAACAGAACCGGTTCAGTATACTTCCGGAATAACATGATAAATATTTGTCGCGATAGAAGCATTTTTACGTAAGTTATGATGCATAAGGGCAATGGAATGGATCCCACTCCTATGTTCTGAACTGTGACCCCATTTCGTCCATTTTCAATAGGGTGCATCCCCAGGTTGTCTTCTACGAGATACTAAAATTTCATCGAAATTGAACAAATTTTACGCAAGTTATGACGCATAAGGGCAATTTAATGGATCTCGTTCCTATGCCTTGATCCTTGACCACATTTCGTCCATTTTCGATAGGGTTCTTTCCCATGTGGTTAGTTCCCTACCACATACTAAAATTTCATCGAAATCGAACAATTGTTGCGCAAGTTATGAGGCATAAGGGCAATGGAATGGATCCCGCTCCTATGCCCAGACCTATGTCCCCATTTCGTTCATTTTCAATAGGGTTCATCCCCAGGTGGTCCCCTACCACATGCTAAAATTTCAGAAAATCGAACCATTTTTACGCGAGTTATCGTGCGGACGGACGGACAGACAGATGGACAAAGCTGAAGCATATACGCTTCTTCAACTTACGGTTAGAAAGCGTAAACAACAAACAAATAAGGTTTACTAATTCCTGACATCCAGCTGCACTTTGATTGGTGGATAAATGGGTGTTAATATTGTAAAATCAATGAAAGAAGATATGTGAATAATAAAAGTAAATATTTACAAAAGTATGGCGGCGGCAGTAGTGGGTATTTTGACTGTTTAGTTTTTCAAAAACAATGTTTATTATTATTATTATTGTATATTATTTAGATGTCGCAAGTGTGTTAGTGAGGAGGATTGGTATTGATTGGTCTAGGATGTCTACAGATTACATCCCATCGCGTTATACATCATTTTAAAACTCCCGTCAATAGCAGATAAGTCGAGAGGAAGCCAAATTTCGCTACGACGCACCGTTTTAATAGCACCTAAAATAAATTTTTGCAATGGCTTTTATCACATTTAGCATCAGGTTCTCGTAACTCACGCAGATTGCAACGAGACGTACAATTATGTAAAACGTGATGAAATAATGTTCGGCGATAGTTTAGTTCAATATATTGCTTGAGTGGGATGTAAGGTCAGGTGATGCGTAACATCACAGCCTCTCCTTGACAAATGTCAACCCCGCCTTCTCGTGGTGCATCCTGTTCCCACTAAAGGGGCTCTGACGACCGCAAATAGCGGTATAACTATACCATCGGGATCAGAGGAAATGCTATCCCACACTCACCAACCCGCTTGGCCAGCGTGGTGAGTTATGGCCAAACACCTCCAAAATGGCTCTACAACTTAAATCTTGGCCCTCAGTCTCCGGCGGCTGGAATGTACCTGGCCAAGGCAGCGGCCAGTGCGACATGAAGGCAGAGGGTGCTAAGAATCCCCGGAGGACCGGACTAGGCTGCCATTTGATGCTGACCTTGGCTACCTACAACGGGACGCTCCCTATCTTCTGATTCAAGGCTTCTTGAATTGGAAGAGGAACTACAAAGGATCAAGTGGGACATCGTCGGGCTGAGTGAGGTAAGGAGAAAAGGAGAAGATCTCATTGAACTGAAAAGTGGACATCTCTTCTATTATCGTGGGACAGATACTGGCAGAACTAGTGGTGTTGGATTTATAATAAACAAGAAACTGAAGGATAAAGTGGTAGAAGTTGAAAGTTCCTCTGACAGAGCTGCACGACTCGTTATCCAACTATCGAGAAGATACCAGGCTCAGATTATTCAAACTTATGCACCCACCACAAGTCATGCTGAAGAAGAAATTGAAGAATTTTATGAGGAAATTCGTGATCTAAATAATAAAGGTAAGCAGCACTTGAAGATAATTATGGGAGATTTCAATGCAAAAATAGGGCACCGGCAACAGAATGAAACTTCAGTAGGTAAATTCGGTCACGGCAACAGAAACCAGCGTGGAAATACTCTCGTTGAGTTTGCAGAGGCAGAAGGATTTTTCATCTTGAATTCCTTTTTCAAGAAAAAGCCACACAGGAAATGGACATGGAGACATCCAATTGGGACGACAAGTGAAATTGATTTTATTATGTGTAACAAAAAATTCGTCATCGAAGACTGCAGTGTGCTAAACAAGTTCAACACAGGTAGTGACCATAGATTGGTGAGATGTAAGATGCACCTCAACACTAAACTGGAACGTGGCAAGCTCATAAGACAAACAAAATGTATTGACATAACCAACCTTAAAAAACACCATAATACTTTCAAGTTGGAACTGAAGAACAGATTCTCTGCTTTAGAAGGCCTAACATCGGAAGAAGTGGATATTTCGGAAGTTAACAGAAAAGTAACCAAAGCTCTTATGGAAACAGCAACAAAATTAGCTGGGTCTAAGAACAAGTTGCATGTGAACAAATTATCAGGAAAAACCAAAATGTTGATGCAAAAAAGAAGAGAGATGAGGACAACTAAAGAAGATGTGACTTCCAAAGTGGAATATATAGAGCTATGCAAGACAACACGAAAAAGTATCACTGAAGACGTAAGGAAATTCAACTGTGAGCTAGTGAGGAAAGCAATTGAAAACAACCAAAGCCTTAAGATAGCAAAGGGACATCTCAGTAAGGGAAGAAAACAGATTATGGCTCTGAGAAAAGAAGATGGTTCTATAACAAGAAATAGAGGCGAAATTTTGACAAGAGTGAAAGATTTCTACTCCAAATTATATGAAAGGGATGATACATGTACTCCAGACATCATGAAAGGTACCAGAGTTCTTCCAGTCCTCCCAGCAGAAGTTGCTCATGCAATCAAGAACATGAAGCGGGGGAAAGCTCCAGGAGAAGATGGAATTACTATAGACATCATACAAGAAGCAAGTGGAGAAATTGAAACAGTACTCGCCCAAATTTTCACTCGATGCCTTAATGAAGGGAAGATTCCTGAGGATTGGAACAATGCTACAATGATCCTGCTACATAAAAAAGGTGACATTGAGGATCTCAGGAACTACAGACCTATCAGCCTCCTATCAGTGGTTTATAAAATCTTCACTAAAGTTCTTTCACACCGCTTGAAGGTAACACTGGACATGGCTCAACCGAGAGAACAAGCTGGATTCAGGAGCGGCTACAGCACAATAGATCATATCCACGTACTGAGAGAACTAATTGAAAGAGCGAGGGAATATGAACTTCCATTGTGCATGGCTTTTATCGATTATGAAAAAGCCTTTGATTCGGTGAAACCATCAGCAGTTACCACGGCTCTGAAATCCTGCGGTATTGAAGATGCATACATTAATATTATTAATAACATCTATGAAAATGCAAGTGCAAAGATTCGGCTGTTTGAAAATACAACACACATAAAAATTGGAAAGGGAGTGAGACAAGGTGACACCATATCTCCGAAGCTCTTTAATGCCACATTGGAAAATGTCTTTCAATCACTGAACTGGGAAAACAAAGGGATAAAGATTAATGGAGATTATCTAACCCACCTTCGTTTTGCTGATGACGTAGTCATTTTTGCAACTACCCCATCAGAGCTGCAGAGTATGATCCAGGAACTTGCTGACAAGAGTGAAGAAGTGGGATTAAAAATGAACTTTCAGAAGACAAAAGTGATGTTCAATGCTTTTACAAGAAATGAAGATTTATCGATTGATGGAGAAAAACTGGAGATAACAGATACATATGTTTATCTTGGACAGCAGATATCAAGTGAGGGTCACATTGATGAAGAAATTAATCGGCGTACAAAACTTGCCTGGAGAGCTTTTGGAAGAAACAGCATAATTTTCAAGAGCAATATGCCATTATGTCTTAAAAGAAAAGTGTTTGATCAATGCATCCTTCCAGTGCTTATGTATGGTGCAGAGACGTGGACCTTAACTAAAAGAGACATACAAAGGCTGCAGACAACTCAAAGCAGCATGGAGAGGTGCATGCTTGGTATAACCAGGAGAGATAAGAAGAGGAACTCGTGGATCCGAAAAATGACGAGAGTGGAAGACATCATGATCAGAGTTAAATCCCTGAAATGGCAATGGGCTGGACATACTGCCAGAAGGACAGACCATAGATGGACAGCCGAAATTTTAGATTGGATTCCAAGGGACAGGAAAAGACCCAGAAAAAGACCACATGGGAGATGGGTGGATGAAATTCGTAAATATGCGGGAGTGACATGGAGGAGACTGGCACAAGACAGACCGTTGTGGAGGAAACTTGGGGAGACCTTCGTCCAGCAGTGGATTGATAATGGTTGACAATGATGATGATGATGATTGCTTGAGTATCAATGAAATCCATTGCTGTTGTATCATTTCATGAGACAACATTCAAAAACCAGATTTCAAAAAATATTTTTACTATTTCCGTTACATCTTTTTTTTTTTTTTTTTTTCGTGGGATTTACTTTCTAGCTGTCGGGAAAGAGGCTTTGTACCAAAAGAAAAATTATTGCATTATGGTAAAAGATACGTTAAGAATAAAGCTGTGAAATTCAGGTAAGCCGGCGCAGTGGTCTAAGGCGCTGGCCTCTGATCATTCATCCGTAAGGGGTCCGGGTTCGAATCCCGGTCAGGCATGGATGTTGTGTTTGTCTTCCGGCACTGGCTCTCTCCCTTCCCTGGAACCAGTGACCCTAAATTAGGGACGGGTGACTGCTTTATAGCCCATTGAGTTGCTCACGGTGGTCGTTAAACCTCCAATAATAAAAAAAAAATTCAGGTAAATGCTAACTACTGCTGATAACCGTGCTATATGATAATTAAAAGGACTAAGACTTAAAATTGAAAGGTATACATACACCTGTGTGTGTTACACAGCTTCAAACGAAGGGTGTTGACGTTTTTTATGGCGGGTTTTAGAGAAAACTTCGGGATGTTCGGGGGGGGGGGTTGTATAAATCGCTACTGTACTGAACTGCTGTTTTGAATAAATCCGACTCATATTCGTATGAAAAATCATTGTTTTCCAGTGGTATAATTTTCTTTGGGAAAAGTTTTTCATGGATATTTTTGCAGAATTCACGAATTATCTGCTTTTCATTTACGCTTTCCAACCGTAGGTTGAAGAAGCGTATAAGCTCTAACTTTGTTCGTCTGTCTGACCGTCCACACGATAACTCGCGTAAAAATGGTTCGATTTCAATGAAATTTTAGTACAACCTGGGGACGAAGCCTATTGGAAATGGGGTCAAAGGTCAGGACATAGAGCGGGATCAATTCCATTGCCTTTATGCATCATAACTTACGTAAAAATGTTTCGATTGCGACAAAACTTTATCATGTTGTTCCGGAAGTATACTGAACCAGTTCTATTAAACATAATCGAAATGGGGTCAAAGGTCAGGACACAGGAGCGAGATTTATTCCACAGCTGTTATCCTCATAACTTGACAAAAAATGCTTCTACTGCAACAAAACTTTAGTATGTTATTTCTAAGGTATACTGAACCAATTCTGTTGAATATCATCAAAATGGGGTCAAAGGTCAGGGCACAGAAGCGAGCTATATTCCGCAGCCATTATCCTCATTACTTGACTAAAAATGCTTCTATTGTAACAAAACTTTAGTATGTTGTTTCGGAGGTATATTGAACCAATTCTGTTTAATACCATCGAAGTGGGGTCAAAGGTCAGCGCACAGCAGCGAGATTTATTCCACAGCCATTATCCTCATAACTTGAATAATGATTTCTGGTATGTTGGAAAGCGTATCATAATCAATGCATTGCATGATTTTACTAACTTGTTTAATCATTAAGAAAAAAATTTCTGGTGTCCAAAATTTATGTTTCATTCGATAAAAAAAGAATAAATAAATAAAGGTTTGTTTCGGCACGTGATCGTTTTCCGAGACAGGAGTGATTCATGTTTGAGAACTTGTGTTCTTAAAATTACCTGCGTATCTTACCGTTGCTTAACGTCTGAAAAAGGTACTGTGATATGTGCAATTAATTTCCTGTGTTTGCAATTGAAAAAAAAGTTGTAAGGAATTCTGAAGTACTGTTCAATAACGACATGTTTTTTTTTTTTTTCTGCTGTGATAGGTTCAAGTGGAGCATCGTACGCCGTCATCATCATCATCATCATATGCTCTCCATCGCTCTCCTGTTCCTCCTCTTCTTCCTCCTCGGGTTCAAAGTTCATCGTGGCGGCATCAACATCAACAGCAGCGGCGCAGCAGTGAAGGGGATATCCTACCGAGGACCCAAACACAAACCACCGTCTCTTTACCCAGGCGCCGGTCTAGTATCGAGGGTGTCGAGGTCATCTGGAGACCCCATCAGGGTCACAACGCGGGGGCGTCACAGCTGGCGCAACGCTTGAAGCCCTACAGCGTCGAGGTTCGAGCTCCGTTGAGTGACGTAGCAGAAGAAGAAGGAGGCATCACGTCTGGGAGCGAGGCTGCCGCTAAATTTGAAACCCCCACCTCCGGGAGTAGTGGCATATGGTGTTTGGAGCCACACAAGAAGAGACCCGAATGCTTCAGTCCCGCTATCTTTAGCATTACACCACCTCTTCCTTCCACCTCTGAGGAGAAGCCTTCTCCCCTAGACGACATCATCACTGCTTTGGAGAAAATCTGCGATGAGTTCACTTCTAAAGATGACGTAACCGAAGTAGCTCACGATATATCGGGATCGCAGAAACTTTCTGTGCACGAATGTGGAGTTCTTCCTTCGGCCGACTACGGCAGTCGTGGGCACTTCCGGCAAAATTCGCCGGCAGATTATCAACACCAAGCTTCTGAATTTAAATGCATAAGTGTATCTGAGGTGAATGTGTCACCTCATGGCGACAGTGATGCAAGATCTCTAGCGAGTGTCTCACCGAGCGAGTCGGCAAACTGTGTCCGTGAGTACAATCGACGCCCTTCGATTCCCAATGACTTATATAAGAATTCGACGCCGGGAACAGAGCGCTGTTTTTCTCGCTGCTATGACGAAGTTTACGGTTTCACAAAATCTAGAGATGGCTTAACTTGCGAGGACAATGAAAAGTGTGGCGAGGCCATAAATGGCCAGCAAAACAACGGGATCATAAGTGATGCCGAACTCGTCAGCAAGGACTTATCACCAGTACATAGGCCTTCCCATATAATCAGCTCTGATTATAACGGAATACGGACGCAGCACCTTCAAGCTTTATCAAAACGTGACCATTTTCGATGTGAAACAAAAAGTTGCTTAAGGAGTGGCTTCAATACCGATCCTTTCCTGACTGGAGACAATTCCACTCCCCACTGGTCATCAACTTCCATTTTGCCAGCCTACGCCACGCTCGGACGAACAGCTGGAAAAAGAAATCACAGTGATCCCTTGCCGTACGCAGGGTTCAGAAACGATGGGGAAGTCGTCGATGGTCAGTCAGAGATAGAAAAAGTAAGAAACATCCTTGCTGGACTAGATTTTGCCAAGTACAAGCGCGGACGTAATCCTCTGGTGGAAAGCAGCTTCTTGGACACTCCAAGCAAAGAAATGGATAAATCCCCAAAGCCTCCGCGCTCACCCAAAACAAGTAATTCTCGATTTAAAGATCTGTTTGACCTCCTAAAACCTTCTTCAGAATCTGCCTCGAAACGACCTTTTCTAATCTGCCGAAGTTCTTCGTTCACGCATGCGGAAGGTGACAGCTTAAATGACTCGAGATTTGCCCTCGACAAAGTATCCGAGAATGAGGAAATGCTGACCAAAACTTCAACACTTCCGCGGAGAAAAGCTCCTAAGATTTTTGCCTCTTCTGCCAAAGAAAGTGCCTCTGTTCCCGCAGTGGCCTCGTGCCCCAGCATTGTAAAGTTAAATCTAACTGAAACAGAATCCGACCCCACAAATGACGAAGGTCTGGTGTCAGACTCGGAGTCCGGGCCGTGTTACGTCAACGCGTACAACAGCTGCGTCACTCCTACGCCATCGACCAGGAAAGGTCACGTCCGGTCGGCCAGTGACAACGTCAGTCTGATCCCAACCCAACAACTCCTGCTTCCTGACAATATCAAATATGGTAGTTCAGAGAAATTGACTCCTGTCAACGACAAGCGGAAAAGAAGAAAGGGTATTGGTGGACCAGCTGTGGGGTACGTTACCGGCTCGTCCGAACCCGCGAAATCTGGCAACGGAAGATCTCTTACTTACCCGCCGCAAAGAAAGAGTTCAGTGTCCGAGGAGGAACCAGAATTTTCTTCGGTGGATACAAACGGGTTTCGTCTTTTGCGGCCATCTCCAGGATTATCTGATGAGGATTCGCTGAGACTCCAGAGCGATTTGTCATTGGCCGATAGTCACCTGTGCCCAAGTGAGGGAGTCGGTGATGAAACCTACGATGACATTCAAGAAAGGTAAGGTTAATGAAAGTTTATTTTCATATTTCTTCTGAATTTGCATGTAGCAACTTATTCCATTTTGAATTTCGCTGATCCGGAGATGAACACACTCACACTAGAACTCTGCACGGGCCTTATTTGCTGAGACCGGCTTGGCCCGTTTCAGATATTAGACACTCGGCCCGGTCCATTAATTACAGCCGTTCTTTAGGCCCGACCCTTGATGTGCTATTTTGAATTATTTTGTTTTTCTATTGTATTTTATTAAATCGTGAAGATTAAATAATGAAATGCGATATTATCGAACGGTATTTAGTTGAATGTATACGTAAAAATATTAACTAAACTTTGACAATTTTTGAAGAATATAGATATAACCTTTAGAGAGAGACTGACTAAGCGCGTTCAAAATCTTCCTTTCTCTGAACTAGCAAGCTGTATCACTCACTGCAAAAGTCAATCCCTATAGCGATTAGAAATAGGAGAAACAATCGATGTCGTTGCACTCCGTCATACAAATACACACACCATTCCACTGCAGACCCCGTCGTACCCCACTCCACTCAACCTCAACACACACATTCGCTCGGGGTCGAATCTTTTTGTTTTCAACAAGCCACAAAGTGTTTTTACCATTTTAATACATCAGATGGTAATGACACTGTCAGTGTTTCTCTTCGCCTCTGTGATTACAGCTTGGGCTATGTCATGGAAGTAAGTAAAGCCAGCAAAACAGTTAAACGGACGAGGAAATCTGGAAACGAGACTTTCTTCTTTTCCTTCTTTACAGTTGTGATAAAAAGAATAGGTCGATTTAGCCCGGCCCGGCCGTAAGTGTCTGGGGAAAAAACCCGACCCGACCCGACCCGACCCGTTGCTTTGTTCTCTAAACTAAAAAAAAAAAAAAAAACCCGACTCGTGCAGATCTCTGACACACACACGCGCACACACACTTACTTCATATATTCCTCAGCACACAACGTCTCTTTCAGAAGACATAAAAAAACTTACACGGGCCTTAAATCCTTTAACTGGCTAGAACGAATTTACTCGGGATCAGGAAGATGGCCTGTAATAACTTCAAACGAATATTTCCGCTGTCTAAGAAGTGGGCGGAACGCGACTGCAACGATTGAACTTTCGCATTAGAAAGCGTCGTTGATTTCTCCCCCCTCCCCCCGTAGCTTCTTTTACGTTTTCCAACCGAAGGTTGATGCTCCAGCTTTGTCCGTCCGTCTGTCTGTCCGTCCGCACGATAACTCGCGTAAAATTGATTCGATTTCGATGTAATTTTAGTATGTGGTAGGAGACAAACTGGGAAGGAACCCTGTTAAAAATGGACGAAATGGGGTCAAAGGTCAGTACATAAGAGGGGATCCATTCCACCGCTCTTATGCGTCATAACTTACGTAAAAGTGCTTCGATTGCGACAAAATTTTGTCATGTTGTACCGGAGGTACACGGAACCGGTTCTGTTGAATATCATCGAAATAGGGTCAGCGGTGATGGCACAGGAGCGAGATTTATTCCACAGGCATTATTCTCATAACTTGACTAAAAATGCTTCTATGGCGACAAAACTACAGCATGTTGTTCCGGAGATATACTGAACCAATTCTGTTTAATATCATCGAAATAGGGTCAAATGTCAAGGCACAAGAGCGAGATTTATTCCACAGCCGTGTTCCTCATAACTTGAGTAATGATTTCTGGTATTTTGGAAAGCGTATCATAATCAATGCATTGCATGATTTTACTAACTGTTTAAAGAAAGAATGATGCGACCCTTTTTATATCATCTCAGGTTGGCGCAGTTGTATGCAGAAAAACAAAAAACCAAAAAACGAAGTTTTATTTGCTGTCTTTTAATCAGTAGTAAATCCTCCTACGTGCTCATCTGCGCAATTTCTGACAATATTTGACAACAAATTGTTTTGGAACTTTGTATTGAATTTCGCTGAAACTGATATTTTATTTTCAGTCATCGAATTCGTACGTTGTAATTCTTTTCCCTTTATTCCTTTCTGATAAACAAATATGTACAAGATAATAGTTCTTTTTTTCTAAAGAACTAAATGGGTTTCTAGCTGGAATTTTTTGTGATTAATATTACAAGAATAACTAGAATTGTTTGTGATTGATTAATACTACAAGAGTAAACCAGTAAGGAAAATTACGGCTGGTATTAAAGTCTCACAGGCACCGAAATATTTTTAGCAGCAAAAAGACCGCTACTTCATTGTCCTGTACCAAATAACACGCACACAGAGAAAGAGAGGGAACTCGTGAATCAGAAAACTGACAAGAGTTGATGATACTTACAAATGCCTTCTTATGCAGCACCCAATTCTTGCTGAAGCAGCTCTGACGAACGACCTATAGTGGTATAACTATACCATCCGGATTAGAGTAAATGCAATACAAACTCTGTGACATATACACATGTACATACCTCTGATAACCTTTTGAGTTTCTATTTTCTTCTGTAAATTTAGTTATTTCCTGGTTAACCGTTTTCTCACGGAAAGAGATACGAGTATTACTTCCGCGAAGAGCTTTCACGATTTGGTAACACTGGTAGTGGGTCAGAGCAAGATAAGATCACAACATTGAGTAAAGATTGCGGAGTTGATGAAGTTTTCCAGATTTATGTACGTGAAGTTGTAGCGAATACGAGTAGACTGTTAAGTGTTAAGATTGTTAAACGTTGAAAGAAAACTTACTGCGATATGTGTGATCGACGATTGCTGTCATTTGATTGAATTCCGTGTGAAGATCTGCGAGTCGTATCGGTGGATCTGATCTTTCAGTGGCTGATATAATAAAGACGTTAGACTTGGTACGTAAGTCTCTTAACTTTCATGATGATTCTTAGCTCGTTGATAAAAAGATTGTTAAGATATACACTATATATTGACAAAAGTCACTGGACACCCCTTCAAAAGCAAATAAACTGATCCGCTGCGTCGTTAATATGCTCATCTGTCCTGGTCGGCCGCTTATACCTCCGTGTGGTCGACTTTGTCACGTGCACTCTGTGACGCGCCTGGGTGGGTACACTGTGATTCTTTTTATTTTATTTTTTATTTTGATTGGAGGTTTAACGACCACCGTGAACAACTCAATGGGCTGTAAGCAGTCGCCCGTCCCTAATTTAGGGTCAGTGGTTCCAGAGAAGGAAGAGAGCCAGTGCCGTACGACAAACACAACATCCATGCCTCACCGGGGCAGCTGTTTAGGAAGTAGGTGGCAGATATATATATTTTTTCGTTTTTGCAGAACAGTGTAAACCATTATCAATCCACTGCTGGATGAAGGTCTCCCCCAAGTTTCTTCCACAATTGTCTGTCTTCACTTCAGCCTGTCTCCTCCATGTCACTCCAGCATGTATTTCCGAATTTCATCCATCTCCAATGGGGTCTTTTGGGTCGTTTCTTGTCCCTCGAAATCCAGTCTAAAATTTCGGTTGACCATCGATGGTCCGTTCTTCCAGCAACATGTCTAGCCCATTGCCATTTCAGTGATTTCACTCTTGTCATGATGTCACCCACTCCTGCCATTTTTCTTATCCACAAGTTCCTCTTCTTATCTTTCCTGGTTACACCAAGTGTGCATCTCTCCATTCTTCTTTGAGTTCTCTGCAGTCTTTGTATGTCTTTTTAGGTTCATGTCTCTGCTCCATACGTAAGCACTGGGAGGATGCGTTGATTAAACACTTTTCATTTAAGACATAACGGCATACTGCTATTAAAAACACAGTTTGCCGTCTTTACAAGATTTTAAAATAATTACAGTTAAATATATATATATATACACTAAATTATCACTAAATTAAAACTCTCAGCCCTTCACTTTATGTTTCACCGAGCAGTTACACATTCATCCTCAACCGATCAGAGACCTAGAAGTTGCAAAAATTATGGATATTACAGCATTATATAATTATCCATCTACCACAGTTAACTCCATAATGCGCCGTGTCTTTAATGCATCATACTCAACATTACCAAGAACGAGACTAACCACTTCATATGTCGGCAAACTACCATACATCGACCATTTAATATCAATTTTGGCATAAAAACGTGCAGCATTCTCGCCCATATTAAAAATGACAGGGATCAGATTCCCCTTGGTTCCAAATTTGGTGTGTATGCAATCTCACTAAAAGCTATGAACGCTGATGTAACCGACCAGATATACATAGGTTCGACCCATCGCAATCTTAATTTACGTGTCTGTAAACATAAATACAATGTTAAAACATGCTCCACACCTCCACCGCCCTTTCAAGACTATGCCTGAAGGGTCAACACCAACCTATCTGGGACGATGTTACAATGTTACATACGCGAACTATCTGTTCATCTATCCTCTTGACGGAAAGTTTATTGATACATAAACATAGGGCAGAATGTTGTAACGACGATACCCCTATCACTATACCGTTACCATGGAAACTGCTTTGTAACTACTACAGTGAAAGAGACAATACCGGCAGCTCCAATGAAACGACATGATTATGTAATGAACATGCGCATGCCAAAACATACTGTTTCGTCAATGTACTTACTATATATATATATATATATATATACCCTCCCAGGGCATAGCGCAACCACACCATCTGAAGACGGGTCCACAGTGGACTTGCCCCGCACGGGGATAACTGGTTTTCCAGTTATTTGGGGAGCGGCGCCCCCACGGCCCGAGCTGACCTTGTGACGGATCAATATTTCATTTCGTCTTGAACGATTATATAACCGAAGGGACAGCTGTTCATCCAGCTGATGGGGGATGGCGTCCCCACGGCCCGAGCCAACATGTACTATATGTGATGAATTTCACATTTTAAATGTTTTTTCACTTTACGCGAACGCGCCTCAGTTGTAGGTTGCTGAGGTTGTGATTATGCGCCAGCTCAGGATTATAGTTTCTCGTTTTCTTTCCTGTCTTCTCCATTTCATGTTTCTTTCTTTGTTTTTCCGAGCTGGTTAGCTAGACCTGCCTGCACGTTTGCCGTGTGCGGTGACCCGTCAAGTGGAAAAGGGGATGCTGGAGGCTGAGGTTTCTGGAGGCCTGGGTGTTGTTGTCGCCAGTTGCCAACACTCCTCTTTGCCCCCTGCTTCACCCTAAACGGGCGGCTGGGAACTAACCCACTCCCACTCCTAGTCAATGAGGTCTGTGGCCGAGTAGAGCCCAGACCTCTAACGGCTTGTCGTCTCGCACGACAGGGTGAGTCTGGGGATAGGGTGGGCATGCCAAAGGGGTGTTCCCCAGGCATGGGAAAGTCTGGGTGCTCGCCGAGCGCATGTCTGCCCTGTCAACTTGCTATATCCGCTTGCTATCCCTAGAGTCGTGCCCTGCGTCCACTTGGGCTTGCGGACCTCCGGCTCTCCCTCGTTGGGCTCGATTGTGGGTGGGGAAGTCGACGGACGAATTATTAAAACTTTTATGGATGACAACAAAATTTCCCAAGAACCAAAAAGCAAAAGAGGTATAGAGGAAGGCTCATCCCCTTCTGCAAAAAAACATGTCCCTGATTGTTCAAATGCTCGTTTCTTTTTTGTGCACTCATTGGACCCTTCACAGCCTTTGAGTGCCAAAAGTCCATTTTGGATAAATAAAGCTCTTCAATCCATCGCAAGCTCTCCTAAGAGCGTAAAGAAGCTCCAATCTGGAGATCTTCTTGTAGAGATGTCCACTGTGGCCTACAGTACCACACTTATAAACACTACCACGCTGCTTGAGACTCCGGTTAAAATAACACCTCATGGGTACCTAAATTCATCTCGAGGTGTTGTCTCCTCTCGGGATCTTATTGATTGCACTGAGGATGAACTTCTCGAAGAACTGAGGAGCCAACATGTTACGGGTGTGCGACGCATTTCTTTCAGGAGGAATGGGCAGTTTGTCCCATCCTGGAATATTATCTTGACTTTCAACTGCCCTTCCCTGCCTACATCCATCAAGGCAGGGTATCTCCACCTAGAGGTACACCCGTACATCCCTAACCCTTTGAGATGTTTTAGGTGCCAGTCTTATGGCCATTCTCAGCAGTCGTGCAGGAGCAATCCTAGGTGTGCACGCTGTGGTGCCACAGAACATCTTTTGCAGGAATGTGTGGCCGAGGCCGAGTTTTGTGTGAACTGTAAGGGTTCACACGCGGCATCAGCCAAAGATTGTCCCAAGTGGAAGGAGGAGAAGGAAATCCAAAGGATCAAAACGGTGGAAAATATTTCCTATCCTGAGGCCAGAAGAAAAGTGGTTCCTGTTACATCTGATCGGCGATCATACGCTTCAGTTGTGGTTGCCAAATCTACGGTTGCGATTCAGACCGACATTCTGATCCCCTTAAATGTCCATTCAATGTTAACGACATCATCGCAGCCGGACTGGAGGCACTCCAGTCTCGAGCTAGGGGTCTGAAAGCGCCACCCACCACTTCGCCGAAGCAGACTCATTCCACCACCAACAAGGGACTTCAGGCCACTTCTAACAAAAAGACCAAAGCCCAGGATAAGAAAAGCATTTCTTCTCCTACAAAATCTCAGGAAACGACTCAACGTCGTGCGTCTCCCGGTAAGACACTTGGGACAAAACATGCTCCCATCTTAGCCCCTGGTCACACGCCTCCAGATCTGGGGGAACCCCCACCAGAGGCGATGGAGCCGGACTTCGTTTGATCATTTTCATTTTCATTTCACTTTTAACCATGGCTTCAATCATTCAGTGGAACTGTCGAGGTTTTCGGACGAACTTTGATGAAGTGAAACATCTGCTTTCATTTTACTCTCCGGTGTGCCTTTGTCTACAGGAGACGAAGCTTAAACCATCGGACCTGCTTTCAGTTCGAGGTTACAGTGCATTTCGGACAGATAACTCGTCTGGAAATATAGCCTGTGGGGGAGTCGCTATTCTCGTCCCTCACAGGGTTCCGGTATCTTCCGTCGCGGTTTCCACAACTGTGCAGGCCGTGGCGGTTCGTATTTCTATGCCTGTACCTCTTACTGTCTGCAGTGTCTATCTGCCGCCGGACGAGAACGTGAGCGTCTCGGTACTGGAGAGATTGGTTGATCAGCTGCCTTCACCCTTTCTAATACTAGGTGACTTCAATGCCCATCATAATTTGTGGGGTAGTGTCAGCATCAGCACGAGAGGTCGTCGCATAGAGTCTCTTCTGTCCTCGGCCTCTTTGTGCCTTTTTAACACCGGTGCTGACACGTACTTCCATGAACCGACAAGATCTTTCAGTGCGATCGATTTGGCCTTGGGATCACCATCGATTATTGCTGACTGGTCGTGGACGGTGTGTAACGACCTCCACGGGAGCGACCATTATCCGATTTTGCTCTCGCATCATGCGAACTTACCATCTTCTGCCTCGCGCCCTCCTCGGTGGAGGATGGAGCGTGCGAGATGGGAGGTCTTCACACCGTCAGCATTGATATCTTCTACAATGGTGACCCAAGAGTCAATCGACGCAGCGGTTCTTGAAGTCACAAATTGTATTCTTCAGGCAGCTGATCTTTCTATACCAAAAACATCGACGACACTCTCCAGAAGTCCGAAGCCTTGGTGGACCCCTGAATGCGCAGCGGCTAGGAGAGCTCAACATAAGGTGTGGTCTACGTTTCGGCGTTATCCAACCGATGCTAATCTCGTTACATTCAAACGAGCAAAATCCTATGCTCGGTTGGTGCGTCGACGTAGCAAGAGGGAGTCTTGGATCCAGTATGTGTCATCTCTCACTTCACGTGCCAGTTCGAAAAGTGTGTGGGAAAGGATTCGAAAGATCCGGGGTAACTACAGCTCTCACCAGATCTCCATTCTCGAGAGCAACGGCTGCACATATGCTGGAGTCGGGGAGATTGCTGATTGTTTAGGGGAGGCGTTTGCCTCCGTGTCGAGTGACCTGGCGTATCCTACTTCTTTTCAAAGAATGAAATCCACTGCGGAACGCCAGAGAATCTCCTTTGCGCCTTTTCTCGACACGGGATATAACTCCCCCTTCAGCATGGTTGAACTCAGGGTGGCTCTGCATCGGTCCGGCGCTACATCGGTCGGTCCCGATGGCATCCATTATGACATGCTCCGTCATCTCTCGCAGTCGTCTCTTGAGAATCTCTTAATCCTTTACAATCGTATTTGGTCGGAGCACAGTTTCCCGGAGTCTTGGCGAAAAGCAGTTGTTCTGCCTTTTCCCAAACCTGGCAAGGATCCCAAGTCTCCCTCTAGTTATCGTCCAATTGCTCTCACTAGCTGTCTGTGTAAAGTTCTTGAACGCATGGTTAATTCCCGGTTAGTTCATTTTTTAGAATTTCATCAAGTACTTTCACCATCACAAAGCGGCTTTCGCCGTCATCGTTCACCTCACGATCATCTCCTGCACCTTGAGACATCTGTGCGCGAGGCGTTCGTGCGTAGGCAGCACCTGGTTTCTGTATTTTTTGATATTGAAAAAGCTTATGATCGAGCGTGGCGGCACGGTATTATCCGTGACCTCCACGCATGCGGATTGCGAGGAAATCTTCCGACATTTATTTTAAATTTTCTTCGCAATCGGGTGTTCCAGGTGCGCCTGGGTACGACGCTATCGGCAACATTCCATCAAGAACAAGGTGTTCCTCAAGGTTGCATTTTATCTGTCACATTGTTCATCCTTCGCATTAATTGTCTCCTCACAAATCTTCCTCCTGCGGTTTCGGCTACTGTCTATGTTGATGACTTGCACATTTTCTGCTCGTCATCAAGCATGCATTTTATTGAAAGGCAGTTGCAGTCTGCAGTTAATCAGATCTTTAAAGCGGCGAATAGCAATGGTTTCGTTCTTTCTCCCGACAAGACAACGTGTGTCCATTTCTGCCAGAGGCGCGGCCTCCATCCTGACCCAGAGCTGTTTTTAGACCGTGCAGCCATACCAGTTTTGCCGGAGACCAAGTTCCTTGGTCTGACCGTCGACCGTGCGCTTACGTACCGAGCTCACGTTCGGCGGCTCAAGATTTCCTGTTTGCGGGCTCTATCCATTCTTAAGATCCTTTCGAGAGTCTCGTGGGGCGCAGACAGGATGTCTTTGATTCGTATTTACCATTCCTTAATCCGGTCGAAACTGGATTATGGTTGTATCGTGTATGGCTCTGCTCGTCGTTCCGTTCTCCGGCCTTTGGACACTATTCATCATCAGGCGCTGCGTCTTTGTACGGGAGCATTTCGAACATCTCCAATTCCCAGCCTTTACGCTGACGCGAACGAACCATCGCTTGAATTACGCCGTCTGCAGCTGTCTATTCAATTCTACCTGAAACTAAGATCTCTTCCAGGCCATCCTTTATACGATGCAGTTTTTCATCCCCAGCATGCTCGTTTATTCGGGAACCGGCCCTCGTGCATTTCAACCTTCGGTCTTCGTATGGCGGCCGTAGCCCGTGATGTAGGGCTCGACTTGTCACTTGTTGGAGAGACCAGGGGCTTTGGGGATCCGCCATGGCACCCACTTGGTGTCATGGTTGATACCACCTTTACATCTTTCGATAAATCCTCAACCCCTGCGTCAGTGTACCAGCAGCTCTTCGCTGAGCACCGTGACCTAAATTTTGATTACACTCCTATTTTTACTGATGGCTCCAAGATGCCTGGAGTCGTTGGATCCGCGGCTGTCTGTGTAGATGACGTTTCAGTGGCGCGGATCCCAGCTGAGGCCACGGTGTTTTCAGCGGAGATGCATGCTGTGTATCTCGCTCTTCTCCATGTTCGGTCGGGTTCTCATCATCGTGCTATGGTCTATACGGATTCTTTGAGTGTCTTGCAGTCTTTGTCATCTGCAGATTGCCGTGACCATCCTTTTCTCGTGAATGTGAGACAGTTACTTCGTCGTTTGCTCGGGGCCGGTTTTCAAGTTCAGTTTTGCTGGATTCCTGGGCATGTTGGAATCTCGGGTAACGAGTGTGCTGATGCGGCTGCTAGATCTGCTTCCTCTTTGGTCGTCACACGCTTGCCACTGTTTCATCGGGATTTCCGCTTTCTGGTTCGCGACCATATTAAGCGAACGTGGCAAGGTCTGTGGGACCAACAGGTGGAAAATAAACTGCATCGTTTCAAACCTAATCTTGAAATTTGGAAATCCACATATCGTCGCAACCGTAGGGAGGAAGTGGTGCTTGCGCGTCTCCGCATTGGGCATTGTCGTTTCACTCACCGCTTTTTGCTGTGTGGCGACACTGCGCCGATGTGTGAGACGTGCAATTGCCGACTCACCGTCACTCATCTTCTGTGTACCTGTGTTCGTTTTCGTGATGTACGTTTTCATTTCTTTCATTCTCATTTGTTGACCGAGGACGCCGCTACACTGCAGCGGCTCCTCAATGACCACTGTGATACTGTTGCCGTGTTTTCATTTTTTAAAGAAATTGACTATTTTAAACGTATCTAGATTTTAGCCTTATCATCATCCTCATTTCTCAGTTTTACTGAATCAGCTAGATTTTAATCATTGTATCATGTTTTTAATACTGTTTGTTCCATTATCTTTTTTGGCCCTTCCATCGTTCTCATTTTTCAGTTTTACATGATCAGTCAGATTTTAAGCTTTTTACCACACTTTTAATACTATTTGTTTGTCTTGTTTCTGGCGCTCTTTGGCCAACCATGGCCCTTGCGCCATAAAAATCAAACAACCAACCAACCACAGTGGACTTGAAAGTGCTCATGTTTTAATTTAGTGTATATATATTTTTTTTAACTGTAATTATTTTAAAATCGTGTAAAGACGGCAAACTGTGTTTTTAATATCTTTCAGCACGAATATATTTACTTCCTATGACATACTGCTCTTAAATATTGTGTTGTTTCTTCTAAAAGCTCTCCATCCAAGTTTTATACGGCGATTAATTTCTTCATCAACGTGACCCTTACTTGATATCTGCTGTCCAACGTAAATGTAGGTATCGGTTATCTCTAGCTTTTCCATATCAATCGATAAATCTTCGTTTCTTGTAAAAGCTTATATCTCCGTACATCAGTTTTGTCTTCTGAAAGTTCATTTTTAATCCCACTTCTTTACTCTTGTCAGCAAGTTCTTGGATCATTCTCTGCAGCTCTGAAGGGGTAGTTGCAAAGATAACTACGTCATCAGCAAAACGAAGGTGAGTTAAGTAATCTCCATTACTCTTTATTCCTTTGTTTTCCCAGTTCAATGATTGAAAGACATTTTGCAATGTGGCATTAAAGAGCTTGGGAGATATGGTGTCACCTTGTCTCACTCCCTTTCCAATTACGATTTGTGCTGTATCCTCAAATATCCGAACCTTTGCACTTGCATTTTCATAGATGTTATTAATAATGATAATGTATTCATCTTCAATATCGCAGGATTTCAAGCCATTGTTATTGCTCATTTGTCAAGAAATATGTTACGCATCACCTGACCTTGCATCCTGTGAAATATATACTGGTATTTAAAACTATTTTATGTATGTATAATTTTCTGAATGTGAGTCATTGCCCTTCCCCCTTTCGGAGACTTTCCGATTTAATTTGGGCATGAAAATCGGTAGACATATAGTACCGGTCAAGTACAAACCTGAAAAAAAAAGGGGGGGGGGGTAAGTGAGAGGGGGATTGGAAAAGGCTCCTGCATTTTTTTTTTTTTTTTGTCATTTCCGGACTTCCGTCTGAATTCTGGCATGATTCACATAGACAACATATAAAGTAGACAGCCAAAAAAATGTTTAACTCCCCGAAATTCCATATTTTTCTTCATGTAATCCGCGGATTATCTGTTAAAAAAGTTAAAAATTTAGATTCTGCGGATTATATGTCGATGCACATAGTTCGCCGCTTTAGAAAAGAAAGTAATGTTTTTGCAACACTTCGATTTAAAAAAATCGGCGTCGGAACTGTCACGAGAGAGGTCTTATATTTGGGAAATTACCAGAAATGGTTAATAACAGTAAAATGTAATGCAATACGAGGATGGAGGTCCGCAAACAGTTGAAAAGTAAATTTTTTTTGTTGTTGTTGTTATACATGAGATTCTTCCGCTGATTGGCGGAATTCCGCTTTTTTTGTCATTATGTGGGCCATTCTCGAGATCGATGCAAAACTGAAGAGAAATTGGGAGGGGTCATTTCCCGTCTGTGGACAAGGTATTCCATCTTTCAAAACTTTCGAAAACGGAAGTTAAACGGAGCTAAGATTTTCCCCGTAATCTTAATTTCTTTTTCTCGCAATGTTCCTTCTGCCCTCTATTGTTGTTAAATATTTTATTCCAGAAATATTTGTATTTTAGCTTGAAAATAAAGGGAAATAAATAAATGTTTCGAAAACGGAAGTTACGCGGCGCGAAAATTCCTAGGGAATCTTCAGGCATGAGATCCCCACCCCATTTGTGTGGTTCTGGAGACCGAAGCATAAATGGAACATACTTTTTTTGGCGAATTGGTGGAGGCAGAGAGAGAGAGAGAGAGAGAGAGAGAGAGAGAGAGGGGGGTCGCTTTCTGCCTAAGGACGGAATTCCGACTTTCGAGAACGGAAGTTGGCCGGAGTGAAGATTTCTTCCGTAATCGCCATATTTTTTCTTGCGATTTTTCTTTTGCCCAGCATTATAATTAAATATCATTTTATTCCATAAGTATTTCCCTTTCAGAAAATTTTCCAAAAACGGAAGTCGGACGGAGCGAAGATTTCGCTCTTTATCATATACCACCCCTCCCCTTCCCGCCACCACGATATTTCTTCTATCTTGTGTTGTTGTTGTTGAATATCAGTAATTTTATAATTTAAATAGTGTAATGTGCTTCAGTTTAATAGTTACCTAAATAAACTTCAGTGAACAATGATGTCTTGCTCATTTTGTGCTATATTTACACCCTTTTGCCGCACGCTCTAACTTTTTTTAACACAGTTAAAAAGTTCAGCTTTTTTTTTTGGTTAGTCAGTCTCATGTATGTTTTGTACTTACGAGCATTTTCGCAGAAAATTCGACGCAACGAAGACGATATTTCATAGAGGTCCAAAAAAAAAAACCTGGGAAGTGTGCTACCATTTTCATTACATGCCACCACACCCATGCGGTAAATGGTATCGTCCGCAAACGACGCATATATAGAGGCAGATAACTCCGCAAGCTCTTGAAGTAGAATTCGCATTTTAGGTGGCAGCTTACCAGGATTTAAGCGATTTCGAACGTGGTATGATAGTCGGCGCCAGGTAGTTGGGTCACTGCATCTCCGAAATTACTACGAAATTTGGATTTACACGGTGGACAATTTTAAGAATGTACCTGGACTACACAAACTCAAGGGAAATAATTCAGAGTGGGAGACCGGTGTCGCCGTGGAAAAGCCCTGGACGTTCGTGGACATCGGCCTCCGGCACGCGTCGTAACATCCGCCATTGGTGCAACATTGCCGCAGATCACAGCGCAATTCAATGCTTGGGGCCAGTAGTAGCATCAACGTTCGGACAATGCAATGTTCCCTTTGTTCTGTGGGATTTCGGATCCGACGGCACACCCGGGTGCTATTGCTAACCCATACGACACAAGGCTGCGCTCACCTGAGCTGGTGACCGCCATTGGACGCAAGATTACTAGAAACGTGTAGCCTGGTCGGTACTAACTGTTTCAGGAAGATGGCCGACTCCGGGTTTAGCGACAACCACACGAGAAAATGGATCCCGCATGTCTGCAAGGGACAGTACAGGCCGGCGGTGGCTCTGTTATGGTGTGGGATGTTTGCAGCTGGCACACATGAGGACCTCTCATACGTCTGCAGACCGCTTTGACCGGTGGAGGCTATGTAACCATACTTGGGGATCATTTGCACTCGTTCATGTCATGCAACCACTCCGACGGGTGCGACCTCTTTCAACATGACAACTCGCCACCGCACAGTCGCTCGAATATGACTGGAGGAACATTCCACGTGGGTTGGCATCCTGACTTGTCCTCCCCCCATCCTCGTTCGCCGGGTTTAAACGCCATCCAACGCATTTGGGATTCTGTTCAACATGCCGTGAATGCCAGGAATCCTCCATCGGCGAATATTACGGAATTGCGGGACGTTCTTCAGGAAACATGGTGTCCACTGTTTCCACAGTACTTGGAGTCCATGACCCGTCGCATTGCTGCCGTTATCCGATCACGAGGAAAACCAACGCGGTATTAAAGAGGTATCCCATTTTCTTTTTGGCGCTTCGATGGACGATCGCGTGCTGTGAAAAGCTTAGACACACGCTTGTGGATGCCGCATGTTTTAACTACGGAGCTGCTTAAAACTCGTAACATTTGCTGCTTATTCACTTGAAAGTGAGAGAAAATCATTTAAAAACGAACGTTTTTTGTTTTAATGAGATCTCCCTTCTTTTTTCATTTCTTTGGACTGCTGGGTCATCCAGCGAATTGCGACTTTTCTATACGAAATTGTGGTTCGGGATCAACATCGCTGGTATTTCACTACCTGCGGATTATACGAAGGAAACAAATTTTGAAGATGATAATCCGTTTTTTGGTGTAAATGTGACAAGGATGGTAAGTCAGATAATATTCGAAAACTTGAAAATTTCGTCGTCGTGGAATGGGAATCGACGCCGTGCCTTCCGGATAGCGCCCGGGTATGTTAACCACTACTCCACCCAGAACGACCAAGTCTCAAGTTTTCGATTAATTTGAATATAACCATCACAGGATTCGCTAGTCGAAACAACCGGCTTTTAGCATATCCGGGCGCTATTTGGGAGACGCGGGTTCGATTCCAGCTCCAGGACGACGAAATTCTCAAATTTTCGGATATTATCTGACTTAACATCCTTTTCACATTTACATAAAAAAAAAACTGATTATCTTCAAAATTTTTATTGTATGGTGTAATCCCGTATTCCATTCATGATATATGAAGGAATTTTGTTTCTTTTCCTGAATTTCACTGTCTCCGGATTATACTCCTTCTCGGATTATACGAAAAAATTAAAACAAATACAGGACTTAGAACCGATGCTAGGGAAAGGTAAAGCCTGTGCTAGGCCTGATATGTCTGCCATACTTTAAATGGAATTTTCCCTTGAAAATCCGTACACATACAGTACCAGTAAAGTACAAACCTGGGAAAATAACGGATTTAAAAACGTTTTTTCACTATGCTTGAGCTGAGTGTGCTAGCTTTACTTTGTAGTACAGTCATTTTAGTTAGTGACTGTGAAAAAACCGCGCAACGATATGTGCTTGCTTTTTTAGGTTCCGAATTATTACTGATAGACACCTCAAAAGGTTGGCAGTTCTGGGATTAATTTATGAACTTAGTATCGAGTGTTGAAGAAGCTTTTTCAAAGAGCATTAGCATCCTGCTGTTGGGCTAAATGTCTCCCCCCCCAATGAACACTTGTTGTATAATTCCTAATATTTACGCTGTGAGAGAAACCGTAATCATTAGTCAGGTTTCACAGATTTTATACTATGCAGTATTTTCGGTAAATTTAATTGTAAAAGATGCAATACTCTAAAGACTGTAAATGTAAAGTTGCCATTATTATGTGTGATATAAAAATTAAGTTTAAGAGGCGCTTGGTGTAATTATTTTCTGGAAGAGTGGGAAAAACGTGTGTGTTTAGTCAGCGGTTGCTCTGGCTTTTTTAAAGTTTTCGCCAAATTCAATTTTTTTTCGCCAAATGTAATTTGAAGTCACCATTTTTTTTTTCTCTCCATTGGAAAATACTGAAACTATGCAAACATAAAGTTTTGTAATAGTACAGAAACAATGGGTAATATATTCTTTACAATTAAGCAGCAAAATATTATGTTATTGATTTCGAATCTTAATAGAAATAAATATAAACGCTTATTTTCAGTTTTGAATTTACTGCAGTCGAACCCGCTTAATGTAATATCGGATAGTGGAATAACCCGCTTAAAAGAATAAAATTCCTGTGTCCCAAACCGCAACCTTTGTACATAATGATCAAACAGAAGTCATCGCTCTTTCCACGTTTAAAGTGAGTCACGGAAAAATTGGACATGATACTGCTGTGGTGCAGTGGTAGCATGTCCGGCGCGTAACTGGAAGACCCTGCGTTCGATTCCCGGTGGCGGCCGATGATAATTTTTCCGTGACTCATTTATAAACGTGGAAAGAGCGATGACTTCTGTTTGATGATCCTAATCCACGTCAATTGTCTGTATTAATTACTTTGTACATAATGCTGAAACGTTCCGGTTAATAGAATCATCATCATTGTCAACCATTATCAATTCACTGCTGGACGAAGGTCTCCCCAAGTTTCCTCCACAACGGTCTGTCTTGTGCCAGTCTCCTCCATGTCACTCCCGCATACTTTCTAATTTCATCCACCCATCTCCCATGTGGTCTTCTGGGTCTTTTCCTGACCCTTGGAATACAATCTAAAATTTCGGCTGTCCATCGATGGTCTGTCATTCTGGCAGTATGTCCAGCCCATTGCCATTTCAGGAGTTTTACTCTGATCATAATGTCTTTCACTTTTGTCATTTTTCTTATCCACAAGTTCCTCTTCTTATCTCTCCTGGTCACGCCAAGCATGCACTTCTCCATGCTGCTTTGAGTTGTCTGCAGCCTTTGTACGTCTCTTTTAGTTAAGGTTCACGTCTCTGCACCATACGTAAGCACTGGAAGGATGCATTCATCAAACCCTTTTCTTTTAAGACATAATGGCATATTGCACTTGAAAATTATACTGTTTCTAAAGCTCCCCAGGCAAGTTTTATACGCCGATTAATTTCTTCATCAATGTGACCCTCACTTGATATCTGCTGTGCAAGATAAACGTACGCATCTGTTATCTCCAGCATTTCTCCATCAATCGATAAATCTTCATTTCTTGTAAAAGCATTGTACATCACTTTTGTCTTCTGAAAGTTCATTTTTAATCCCACTTCTTTACTCTTGTCAGAAAGTTCCTGGATTATACTCTGCAGCTCTGATGGGGTAGTTGAAAAAATGACTACGTCATCAGCAAAACGAAGGTGAGTTAGATAATCTTCATTAATCTTTATCACTTGGTTTTCCCAGTTCAGTGATTGAAAGACATTTTCTAATGTGGCATTAAAGAGCTTGGGAGATATGGTGTCACCTTGTCTCATTCCCTTTTTTATTTTTGTGTGTGCTGTATTCTCAAACAGCCGAATCTTTGCACTTGCATTTTCATAGATGTTATTAATAATAATGTATGCATCTTCAATACAGCAGGATTTCAAAGCCATTGTAACTGCTGATGGGTTTCACTGAATCAAAGGCCTTATATTTAATTGATCCCGGTTATTGGAATAAATTTTTGCTCTTTCACGGTTACAAAGGAGAAAAGTAGTTTCTTTATTCAAGGCATCTTTCTTGGAATTTGTGTTGTGATTCTTCACAGACAGAAACACACGTACGATTTGTGGTGGGCTAAGAACAGGCCTCTCTCAATTGTAAAAAATGATCAGGTCAAAGTGGTCCCCCCCCCCAGACTTGACGTCGACCTTATCCCACTCTACTGAAAAGAAGTGAAAAAGGTTGTTGCCCGTTTGGATTTTAGTGATAATGCCGTTGAGGCTGGTGATATTATTATTAAGCAAATATCAGTACTTCCTGCGGTTCACATGATGAATGAATCATGGAATGCAAATTCAACAGAAAGCATAAACAATTATTTTCTTAAGTTTACATTTTTGGTAGATGCTACTCTTGAAGAAGTGACTTTACCTCTCCTCCATCCCGTACCTGAAGGAATCATGGAAGATGATTTTTCTAATTTCGTCAACTTTGATAATGACTTAGAGGTGTGTTGGGAGAGATATCTGATAGTGAAATATCGCAAAATGAGATTATAGAAGATGATGATCATGTGGATATTGAAGTACCTTCTCGTACCGAAGTGAATAATGCATGCAACATTTTTAAGATGCTTTTTGGAAAATAAGAATAACGTGGACTTCTCCGCATATTATAAACTAGAAAATCAGGTAACAAATTTATTATATTCCAAAAAAAAAAAAAAAAAAAGCAACTGATTATTTTGTCAAGCCACGAGTTACACCTACAACTCTGTACATATGTAGTGTACTTTATCAAATTGTACGCTATTATATGTACAGTACTATACTGTATAAAATTTTAAGTCGCTTTAAAGCAACATATAGCTTAGTCTTTACACGTTCTTTAAAAAAAAAAATTATTCACTATGTATTTACGTACTTATACGTACTGTAATTGTGTTCGTATGTAAATGCATTCGTATGTGAATTTATTTGGAGAGATCTCGAATAATGGAATATCCTGCTTATTGAAATATTTTCTTATGACAAGTAGGCTATTCCTTTAAGCGGGTTCGACTGTACTACCTGTAAAATGTCTAAGCAAAGAATTATCAACAGTGTAAATATCAAATTGAAAAATTGGGTGCTACATTTATTCTGTGGTTTGGTTCTAAAAGGGTCAGTGGGGAAAAATACATATGTTGTTGAAAAATTGTACTTTATTACTTACAGAACTTTGATCTAAGTCGTGCAATATTGATTTATGGTTCACATCAAAAGATAAGAAATCCATAATTGTGATCGTATTTAAATAATTCTATACAGATTTTCAAAATATATTTGCCATTGCCGAAGCAAAATTTTGATATGAGCAAAAACAATCTATTTAGCACGACTTTTGTAAAAAAAAGATCGTGCTTATGTTACCGGTTTGTCCGTCCGTCCATCTGTACCCACGATATCTCTGCAACTATTAGTCCGATTTGAAAAATTCTTTTTGCATTGGGAAGCTTGAAATATGCGAATGATGATAATTTATTTCGTTTTTTTTTCACGATGTACAATTTCGCCGCTAGAGGGCGTAAATGCAGATGATGTCGAATTCAAAAATACGGTTTATCCACACATTTACTTCTAAATATCCGTTTGAAAAAATTCTTTTATCTTTCGATTCCATTTATGTCGAGTGCTTTAGATGCAGTTACTTTTTCAAATTACGCATAGAATTCGTCAATGAAACGATTTCCCCCGCAAATTGCGTAGAATGCGATCGGCAGCGCAACCCCTGTGTTTGTTTAGTGATGAAGGAGCTTAAGCTCCCGTCATTCTGAGTAAAATGCCGTAATTTTTCTCAGAAGAAGCTTCAATACTTTTCTGATCATTCCTTGTGTGATAGAATGGCTTTCCATGTAAATTATTACTTCCCCCCTTGAAAACTAAAAGTTCATTAACTCAGCGCCATATGGGAACGGAAACGTGACAAATCCTGAATTCCTCCCTCTGGAATGATATTCCTTCTGCTGCTTATGGTCCTGTTGCACGCATACGGAAATCGTGAAAGAGAGAGGTCTCATACGTTTTAGAAGCGTCTGTTTTCCTGAAGTATTGATGTGAGGAAACTCTAGTCATGCTGTTTTTAGCACAGCCCTGAGTAGCACAAAACGGAAAGTCATACTGGATTGCACTGTAACCTTCCTTATCTATGATCTATATATGTCTGAAAGAAAGATAACAAAAAAAATGCTGATATACGTGTCCATTAGAAGCAGAGGAAACAGGTTGTGCTTCTGGAAAGAACTGAACGGTTTTTTACCTCGGAACATATCAAGTGGCTTTTTATTTTATTACTATAACTCAATGTAGGGGGAATTGCTAATAATAATAAATGTATTGTATAGGTAAGGTCTTCACTAAGATGAGAAGTTTAGATCTTATAAATGATAAATTTATTATAAGTAAGAAGAGGTGGTAGGGATATCATCAATTCGATTGATATTTTATAGTTCAATGTGAGGGGAATTGATAATAATAAATTTATTGTATAGTTCAATGTGAGGGAAATTGTTAATAATTGCCATTAAATTAAACGAACTTTCAAATATACTGTAGTATTATATTGCTGTAGTTAAATATATTCGCAATCCTGTTTTTTTATTTAATGTAGGAACGGCAAATTGAAAAGGAAAAAAAGAACGAAAATAGACTTTATAGTCTGCTAATTAATAACAAGGAACAATACACCAATTGTACTTAAATAGTATAACTATACTAGTGATCCGAAATTTCTTGGCGTAGAATAGAAATAAAAGTTTCCAAGCTTTCGCACATCAACCAGATGGCTGTCTACCTTCCTTGAGAAAGCCATCTGGTTGATGTGCGAAAGCTTGGAAACTTTTATTTCTATTCTACGCCAAGGAATTTCGGATCACTAGTATAGTTATACTATTTTAAAAAAATTAGTCTGCTTCTACTATAGAAACAGATGGATAAACAAAAATAGCGTATTGATAACGATTGTATTGAATCAGTGGACAGTATTCAGTCGCTATTGAATTTTAAGGAATTAAGAGACTTAACAAAATACTGAAAGGAAAAAGAAGAAAACTTAAAAATTGAAATGAGGTTAAATGAATGAAAGAAAATAGAAGAGTACTAAAATTTGTGCACCAAAGTCTTAATGCAACCCCCCCCGCATTTAAAAAAGTGATGCTCTTTTTATTAAAAGCTGCATTTTTTCACGAGACTCCCAAATAGAGAAGAAAAATGCGATTGTGATGGATTTATTCTGAGAAGCGTAGGCGTGGTTTTGATTTTTGTATTTTATATGAAAAAAAGAAATATTGCATTCGCCAATCCAAAGAGAAGGTTCGATGTTGGATAAATGTATATGAGAGAATCGACGAGCAACAATGCAGGAAGCAGACTTTTTTTTTCTAATTTGAATGAAAAATTCAGTTGTCTAACGTCAATGAAAAACGACTATATTATAATTTCATAAACGAAAAACAAAATAGGAAACAAAGTGGCTACCTGTATTGAAAGCATGCAAGAAAACCTTTTCGTAGTTGCACAAATAACATTTTTAAAGCTTAAAATTTTTTTGACAATGTCAAACGGAGTCTCAGTATCGACTGTAGAACTTTTAAGCAAATACGTCTTGATATTGAATCGTCGTGTGTCTGAGCACAAACTGAAAGTGAAAATTTATTTTTTACGGAAAAATATTCACACACAGGACCAAAAATTACGGAATGTAAACTTTATTCCTTAGTATGGGTTATTTCATCACCTGCTTTAATTTTATTTGGCATGCTATCAATATGACTCAGTATCACATGCGTGTCAAGTTTGTTTCACTCTATGCTCAAAAGATCCCTTCATTTCGCCAGATTTGCAGGGTGTTGTTTGTTTTCTTCTTCACGGCTTTTTCTAACATGTCCCAAATTTTTTTAATCACATTTAGATTGGGTGAGTTTTCAGGCCAATTGAGATGCGGAGCGTCTCTCTTATGTTCTTCAAACTACTCCAGCACAGTTCTAGCTCGATGGACACAATAGTTATAATCTTAAAATACATGATCCACTATGTGTTCTTGTTCCCCAAAATGGACAAATGGCAATAATGCATAGATTTCATGCCACTGGACATCTTAATGAATGGTCCAACTCCTGTGCTTGAATTAAAACTCCAAACAAGCATGACACTTCTATCTCCTTTTTGCAAGGTCTTTGGACACATCCTGGATTAAGTGTTTCTCCAGCCTTCCGCATGACCCTGGAGCGACGACCATTGGAATACAAGCAGAATATGGATTCGTCGGACCATATTAGTCGCCACAACATTTCAATGGTCCATTGACGATGCTGTTTTACCTAAGCAAGGCGATTTCCCTTCTGGACAGTTGTTAGCTTCGTACGTATCCGGGCAACACGACTGAAAATGCCCAAGCCATGCAGGTCACCCCATAGAGTTCGTTTTGAGACTGTTTTACTGGGTCTAGCATTATATGGTTGAACCAGTTCTTGACGAATCTGGAAACTTGCAGCAGTTCTAATCATCCCAAATGCCTGCGATCTCCCGATTTGTCATCATAGAACCTCTACCACAGTTGTTCCGCCTTCGGTGGTAGCTTCCATACTTCTTCCACGGGAAATGCACACTACTGACTGTTGACTTGGACAGTGCCACAAACTTCACTTCTTGCAAGAAATGATCATGTTCTCGTCCAAAAACAATGGCCCCTCTTTTTGCCACTCAGTAATGTCACCTTTAGGACACATAGTTGTACCTGTAAAAGGAAATACAGAATGCTGCCGATGATTTAAACACAAACCTTAAACATACACAATTATAATCAATCAGTTTCTCTTTCCATATTTATACAAGTCGTAACATTAAGCAACTTTATACTTATGTTCATGTTTCAATCAGCATTTCGTAATTTTTGTCCGGTGTGTTTATTTCTGGAAAGAAATATTTAACTTGATGGCAATTGGAGTTCGAACGGAGGAAGTCAGTGAAATAAAGAGAAACAAAATTATGTCGATTATTCTTTGATGTTACAGAATGTTCTGTTCGCCAGAAACAAGTTGTTGAGTTCATAAGATTTGATGGTATGGAATTTATTTGAAAAATATGTTTACGTCGAAGAATGTTTCACAGACAATATATGTTTTATCTTTCCTGCGTGCTCGTTACACTGATGCTGTATCAACAACAAGTGTAAAAGCTCGTTACACTGATGCCCAAAAGTTAAGCACCTTACACTGATGTCCAGAAATTTAGCATGTTTGACAAAATTAACAAGAAAGATGACACTGAATTTTTGGGTGTAATAAGCACGTCTTTTGAATCCGTTCTGACGCAAATTAAATTTATCAAAGCTATTCAAAGTCAAAGGAACCGGTATGGAAAACAATAGATCTGACAAAAGAAAGAAGATTTTTAGTCGGGTTTTTCATCCCTCAGATATTGCTGTAAACGAAATCTTGAGCTTACGAACTCTTAGAAACAGAGATATTGACAAATATAAGATGTAACTTTACGTCCCCTAGTGGGAAAACCATGCATTATTTTAGGAAGAAAGTATTCTCAAAAAGTTTATCCATATAAGCGGTATCGGTCCAAGAAAAAAAAATTAGTCTAGTTTTCCGGATCCCAGATTTTGCTACAAATACATCAGAAGCAGAAATTAACACTTATGAGCCCTGGTGGCCAAACCATTCCTTACCAAACATTAAAAATTATTTGAAAAATATTTTCCATCAGGACTTGTATGCGATGCGGGAAGAATTTTTCAAATCGGAGCTTTAGGAGCAGAAATAACGCAGAAAACGCAATATACGTTTACGCCCTCTAGCGGAAAGTCTATGAATTACTTGAAAATTTTGAAATTATATCAACCACATGTCACACTACAAACACTATCCAACAAAGAAGGAATTTTTCAAATCGGACTTCTAGAAGCAGAGATATTGATAAAAATAAGATATGCATCTACGCTCCCTGGCGTAGAAACCATGCATTATTTCAAGAAGAAAATGTTCCTAAAAGGTTTGTTGACATGAATAGTATCAGTCAACAAACGACTTTTTTTTTCAATCGAGATTTTAGAAGCTCATATTTTGCTGCAAATACATCAGAAGCGGAAATTAAGACTTACGCCACCTGGTGGCCAAACCATGTTTTTACAAAATTTAGAAATTATGTGCAAACGATTTCCCATCAGGAGCTGTATCCGGTGCAGAAAATTTTTTTCAAATCGGAGATTTAGAAGCAGAGATACAGGGGGAAACGCAATTTACATTTACGCCCCCTACCCTAGCGGAAAGTCTATGAATTACTTGAAAATTTTGAAATTATATGAAACACATGTCACACTGGAAATTCTATCCAACAAAGAAGAAATTTTTGAAATCGGACTCCTAGAAGTAGAGATATTGAGAAAAAAATAAGATATGCATCTACGCCCCCTGGCGTAGAAACCATGCACTATTTTAGGAAGAAAATGTTTCTAAAAGGTTTGTCGACATGAGTAGTATCGGTCAACAAACGACGTTTTTTTCAATCGAGAATTTAGAAGCTCATATTTTGCTGCAAATACATCAGAAGCGGAAATTAAGATTTACGCGCCCTGGCGGCCAAACCATCTTTTTACAAAAATTAGAAATTATGTGTAAACTATTTCCCATCAGGAGCTGTATCCGGTGCAGAAAGAATTTTTCAAATCCGAGATTTAGAAGCAGTTATAGGGCGAAACGCAATTTACCGTTACGCCCCCTAGCGGAAAGTCTATGAATTACTTGAAAATTTTGAAATTATATGAAAAATATGTCACACGGAAAACACTATCCAACGAAGCAAGAATTTTTCAAATCGGACTTTTAGAAGTAGAGATATTGACAAAAATAAGATGTACATTTAAGTCCCCTGGCGGTGAAACTGTGGAATATTTTAGAAAAAAATATTCCAAAAAAATTTATCGATGTGAGTGCCATCAGTCCACGAAAGAATTTTTCAATCTATATTTTAGAAGCTCAGATTTTATGGCAAATACATCAGAAGCAAAAATTAACACGTACGCCCCCTGGTGGCCAAAGTATTCTTTGCCAAAAATTTGAAATTATATGCAAAAGATTTTCCATCAGGAGGTGTATCCGCTGAAGAAAACATTTTTCAAATCTGAGTTTTAGAAGAAGAGTTATCGCGAAAAATGTAATTTATTCTTACGTCCCCTAGCGGAAAATCTAGACGTAATTTGAAAAAGTAAATATATCTAAAATACTCTTCGACATAAATGGAATCGAAAGATAAAATAATTTTTTCAATCTGATGTTTAGAAGCAAATATGTGGAATAAAACGTAGTTTTATATTGGACATCATCTGCATTTACGCCCTCTAGTGGCGAAATTATATATTGAAAAAAAAAAAAAACGAAATGAAGGATCATCATTCGCATATTTCGAGCTTCCCAATGCAAAAAGAATTTTTGAAATCGGGCTAATAGTTGCAGAGATATCGTGGGTACAGATGGACGGACGGACAAACCGGTAACATAAATAAGCACGATCTTTTTTACAAAAGACGTGCTAAAAATACGAGACGTTAGAATGACATGGACTATACAGGCTGATCAAAATCGACCGCCAAATAAACTTACCGGACGATTCCTCGTGGAGAAAGAAGTCTAAAACCGTTGTCCGATCGGACGTCGCATTCCGGAGATATACGCGCTGAAAGTTTCGTAACGTCACATCCGGTAGCGCACATGCTCGTTGAACAACGATGTGGATAGTTTTACAGACGCACCCATCACAAGGCAATCAAGCCGCCGGTGGCGCAGTGGTCTAAGGCGATGGCTTCTGATCATTTGTCCGAAAGGGGTGTGTTTGTCCTACGGCACTGACTATCTCCCTTCCCTGGAACCAGTGGTCTTAAATTCACGACGGGAAACTACTTATAGCCCACTGAGTTGCTCACGGGGGTCGTTAAACCTCCAATTAAAAGAAAAAGGCAATCAACATTTAAAAATGTGGCACGGGGTGGGTATGGAAATTCGAAGGACGTGGTGGCGTGAAACCATCAGTTGTACGCCTGCGCGATACGGCAGGTAGGGATAAAAAGGATTGGCGACAGTAGCAGGTAAGTTCATACGGCGTTGGTACATTTGATAGTGTGGGTAGCGACATGTCGTACAGCTTGAGAGAGTAATGTGACATGGCCGCCCCGGTGGCGCAGTGGTCTAAGGCGCTGGCCTCTGATCATTCGTCCGTAAGGGGTCCGGGTTCGAATCCCGGTCAGGCATGGATGTTGTGTTTGTCTTACGGCACTGGCTCTCTCCCTTCCCTGGAACCAGTGATCCTAAATTAGGGACGGGCGACTGCTTATAGCCCATTGAGTTGCTCACGGTGGTCGTTAAACCTCCAATCAAAAAAAAAAAAAAAATGTGACATGTATCTCCTATTGGGGGAATGCCATGGTTCAGCATTGCGTGAAACAAGGGCCTACAGCGAGCGATACCCAGCACGACGGCACCCGAACGCCCAGGACATACGGCGGCTTGACGATCGAATGCGCGACACAGGCAATGTCGCACCACGTCCAAGTGTAGACAGTGGCGCTGGACCCTCTGTGAGAACACCATCCCTCGAGGACGCCATGCTAGAGTTCATAGAAGAGGAGCCAACGACAAGCAGCCTTGCGATCGTGCGACAGTTCGGTGTGCACCAAAGTACCGTACTTGCCGTTCTACACAACGAAGACCTGCATCCATATCACAACACGGGTGCAAATCGTATTACCACAGGATTATCCTCGAAGACAGGCATACTGCGAGTGGATGCTACAGCAACATGCTGCCGATAATAGTTTCATCCGCCTGATCTTGTGGACTGATGAAGCTAGGTTTCCACGGCAGGGTATCTGCAACACACATAATAGTCATGTTTGGGCATTGGATAAATCAGCACGCAACACGTGAACGCCCTCACCAGGTCCGGTGGTGTGTTAATATCTGGTGTGGTATTGTGGCCGATATCCTAGTGGGACCATATCTTTTTTCCGAACATGTCACAGCTGCAAACTACATAGTGTTCCTACGTGATGTTCTGCCGGGCTTACTGGAAAACGTACCATTGGCTGTTCTCAGCAATCTATGGTTCCAGCCTGATGGAGCACCGGCGCATTACGCCGCAAATGTTCGCCAGTCGCTGGATACGGAATATCCCGGTCGATGGCTTGACCGTGGTGGTCTTGTCGCATGGCCCGCTAGATCGCCGAATCTGAACCCATTGGACTTCTTCCTCTGGGGTCATCTAAAGGAACTGGTATATCGACGGCCTGTCAACAGCTTGCACGACCTAGTGGCAACCTTACACGCGGCCCTCACAACTGTAACCCCTGCTATACTGCAACGCATGCAGATGTCTATTCCTCGGCGGGCTGCCGCCTGTTCCGCACCGCAGGGTGGTCATTTTGAACGCATGTTGTATTCTGACACGAATCCGTGTTTTATCATTTGTGTTGTAGTGGTACACATCAATAAATTACATGTTTCTGCCAAAGTGATTGGGTAAGTTATTTCTGTCTGTATTCTTACCGGATGTGACGTCACGAACTTTTGGCGCGCATATCTCCGAAATGTGACGTCCGATCGGACAACGGTTTTCGGCTTCTTTCTCAACGAGGAATCTTCCGGTAGGTTTATTGTGCGGTCCATTCTGATCACCCTGTATGTAATACCAATCCAAAGAGGAATGTGAAATGCAGAAATAAAAGCACTATATAACTGACATGAAATACAGGATAAACAGGAGCAAAGTGCACTGTAGTTCAATAGGGTGGCAATTGGAGGAGTTAGTTGGAGATGCATTTTCTCGTGCACGAGAGTTCAATAAGGAATCTAATGGCTTTTTACAGCGGTACAAGCGTTACATCAACATTGCATGTTGTTGTCAAGGACTGTAAGAAAGCTCTGCAGGATTAAATCCCACTCCTGTTCAAGAGCAAATTGGAGCTTCTGGAGAGTTCTCGGACGATGTGGATGAGCTGAAATCAGTCTTCCCATTAATTATACACATGTTTTTATTGGGGTGAGATCCGGTGAATGTGAATCCCATGCCATGGCATTTGTTGGATTTCTTATTTCGAGGGGATAATCCTTTTAAGCAGCCCTATGCGGACTCGTGTCCTAAAACAGGAATTGTTGGACAACAGCACCTGGAGAAAGCTTCACTTTGCGTTCGAGAATTTCGTATCTACGACTGAATTGTGTGAAAGTTCCCGCAGAAAAGGTATGGAGCTGCGTGCGGTGGCCATTAGACATAATGTCACCCCAGACCAATAAACCAGAACCAGTGTTCAAGCTGAAATTGTGTTATCTTGTAGCAGTTTGGCTGTTTTGTCAGCAAAAGTTGTAGCAAATTGCTATGCAGATTACCCAAATTTACGGTTCTGTTTTTTGCTCTATGTACGTATGAAAATGCAAGCGCAATGCATTGGCTAAATAAAATTTTGTACTTTAAATAGAATTAAAAAATAAAAATAGACTTTTTAAACTTCTAATTTTAATAAAACAAATACTTACATTTGTTGATGCATGCAGTTTGTGAAAATATATTCAAATATCAGGACGGAGCAAAGCTACAGACGACGACACATCGACCGACCGATCAATCCGCACCGAAGCGGCGCGTGCTGCTCCCGTCGTCTGCTGCGGCGGCGGGCCGCCAAAGGAACAAACGAAACCCTTTCCTTATCCATCGCAGCAAAGACTTTGCTAAAGGTTCTCTCGCGGCTCACCTGTGCTTTTCTGCGATACGAAAAAAATAATATTAACGGGGATCGAAAAACGACAACAGAGCGAAGCAGCGTGTTAAAAAAGAACAAAAAAAAAAAAAAAAAAAAAAATAACGGCTACAAAAAAACCAATGCAAGGGCAAAGTGGGGTGGGCGAGACACGGAAATAAAAAGTGACGGTGAGAGAACACATGTCGGCGGTTAGGAGCAGCGACGACGGAACGAAAAAATTGACGGGAAACATTCGATTTTTGGCGATTCAGTTAAGACTTTTTGTCTCAAAATAAGTCTTTATCGCAATTTGCGAAAATGCGAACGACAACTTTAAAACTGTCCAGAACCTCTGTAATCGTTTATTTTGCTGGCTTTAAGGAATGATAACGTGTTCTAAGTTCTCTCCTCATTAAAACACGGCAATGCCACTCCGTAAGGAATCTGGCACACATGAACTGCACAGAAACTTTCTTCTACAGCTAATCCACACATCTTGCTCACTTCTAGAAAATTTGCCTGAGGATGCTGCATGTCCCGTTTCCAGTTCGCTAAAAACCGTTATTGATAGCCCTATACCAAGGAGTGTGGCTCGAGAAAGATGTGGATATTGAATTACAGAAGAAATACCGGCTGCAAGCACTAAGAGCCTCAAGAGGAAACGACATTGTTCTAATATTACAGACTACTTTGAAATCCACCGGGAGATGCAGCGAAGTGTCGCGGCGAAGATTGCGGTCAGCCATGGCAGCTGGGAGATAATTTTGCTGACGACCGACGACTTTTGGACCTCTTAGGGGACCGTCGGCAAATTGCATTTGTAACAGTAACCTAGGAAACACAGCCAAGATTGGATCCATTTTTCTCTTTTAAACATAGCACAAATGAGTATTAATACTAAACGCAGCGTTTACCATCAAATGCATGCACGCATGCTGATTATGGTGAAAACTTCCAAATACGTGGAGACAATGTAAATAGACAAAGTCATCGCTCTTTCCACGTTTTTCTTTAATTAACACACAGCAACCAAAAAATTGTATTTTGACACCGCTGGGATCGAACCCCAGATCTCTCGATAACTAGCCAAGTGCGTTTGCCTTATGCTACGGTGCCAACAATCCACGGCGCTATGTGTGTGTATCTGTCGGCATCTGACTTCACAAATCCGTAGGGATGGGCTCAGCAACTGAGACATTAGCATACGCTACGGTGGCCAGCAATCCACGGCGCTCTGTGTGTTTATCTGTCAGCATCTGACTTCACAAATCCGTAGGGATGGGCTCAACAACTGAGACATCACCATTCGCTACGGTGGCCTACAATCCACTGCGCTATGTGTGTTTATCTGTCAGCATCTGAATTCACAAATCCGTAGGGATGGGCTCAACAACTGAGACGTCACCATACACTACGGTGGCCAACAATCCACGGCGCTATGTGTGTTTATCTGTCAGCATCTGACTTCACAAATCCGTAGGGATGGGCTCAGCAATTGAGACATCACCATACGCTTTGGTGGCCAACAATCCACTGCGCTATGTTTGTTTATCTGTCAGCATCTGACTTCACAAATCCGTAGGAATGGGCTCAGCAACTAAAACTTATTCATCTGGTGGGGCTTAACGGCACAAACTATTAAATTTTAGCTAATAAATCCAAAGGGCGAGAGTGACAGTGAAAATAGAGATATCTGGGATTTGATCCCAGCAGTGTCGAAATACAATTTTTCGGTTGCTGTGTGTTAAAGAAAAACGTGGAAAGAGCAATGACTTTGTCTATTTATATGCTGATTATGAAAACCTTAAATTGAAAAGTAGCTTTATTTTCTCCAGTTGGCTCACTGTTTTACCTGATCTCAGGATTATAACATTTAATAAGTTTTTTGGTGTTAGCCCAGGGTCCATTCCGACAAAGTATTTCAGATAGCACGTGTCCTAAGCTTTAAAACAAGTGGTATTACGTTTCTGTATCTTCATTAGTTCTGGAGGTAACCCTTTATGTTTTTCTTTAGTTGCCTCACTCTTTTACCTATTATCAGGGTTATAACATTTAATAACTTTTTTGGTATTAGCCCAGTGTCCGTTCCGACAATATAATTTAGATAGTACTTGTTCTAAGCTTTAAAACAAGTGGTATTAGATTTCTGTATCACCCTTAGTTTGGGAGATAGCCCTTGGTGTAAGCTCATTTGCATCCACCGATTCCTTGCTTTTCCTATTTGGGCTCTCTCTCGTTTTCCTGCTGCACAGCGCCTTGGAACAACTTAGGTTAATGTTACAAACTCAATTTGCAGACGGGCCCCTTTGAGGTCCAAGAGTAGACTATCGTCCGGGAAAAAAGCTGCCGCGTCGGCTCGTGATCTTCGCCGCGAGACTTCGCTGCATCTTCCGGTGGATTTCAAATGTGTCTGTATTAAGACATTACCGAGGAAACAATAAAGAAGTGGTCTTCGTAAATAAGAAAAATAACTCCAAGGCAAGTAAGCGATTCACGAATTTTGACGTTCCGATCAATATCTCAGATTTATGACCATGTGCATGTGCGGCTTCTGTTTCTGAAGCTGCCGAAGTAGTACAGTACTGTGATACATCTGAAAGCCCATTGCATGGCAGAGTATAGTTCAGTTATCAGAAATAGAACTGATTATAAATTGCTTGTTAATAACTTGCGAAAGCTATTCTGATGACTTTCCAGGACGTAACCAACTGGACGCTTTCAAATCGGGGATATCACACACATAGGGCATTGGTACTTCATAGCGGCAGTTTTTATCGCCCTCTTGATTCATTAACGAAGAGGCTAACACAAATTCTTTAGCTAGTGGATCTAATGATTGTTTAAAATATGGAGTACTAACTATCTTCACTTACCTTGAACTGCATAGGACTCGGACTAGTCAAGTTAATGCTCGGGTGTAAGAGGAATTACGTTCGCACGAAGTGCACGTAATCTAATCTCAGGAGACTAATATTTCTGATTCTTCTAATTTCCACGTTGGAGAGCTTATCCGTAGATTTTTTCACTCGTTCATCTCCTGAAATCAGGGAGTGGAGTAGAAATCGCCATTAAGCATCAATGAAAGGAAAAGTTTAATGGTATCCTACGTAATTTCCTTCGTTATTTCTCATAACAATATTCAATTTCACTATTTCAACGTACATGCATACCAGCGGCATTTCAAAGATAAAATGAGCTATTTCGAAAAATAGACGTTATTCTCAGAATGATCTTCATGGTGTCATACACTTGGGCCGAGATATGAGTTGTGCTTTGTAACCTACATTAGATTGTCATCAAACTACAGAATATATAGAGCTACCATCTCCCGCTGTTTAAGAGGAATTGTCGAAACTTATTACCTGCATGATGCATATCACAGTCTCTATCCTAATAGAACCATGGTAAATGCTAAAAGTCTATCGTACGAAAGGTCACCAAAGTAATTCACCGATGCTGTCACACGTACGGTCATTCACAAACATAATTTTCAAATTGTAGGTCAAGATTAAAAACACTTTATTTACAATTAAAAACTAATATTTACACGCGAGATCTTTCGGGGCTGAACATAGCACCCATCATCAGGCTCAAGCGCCACGAAACACAGGAGAAGACATTATATACTGTCAAACATGACCCACAATTCACTCGGTTTTCTCAATCACCGGTGATGCCATCAACAAATCGTTAAAGTCCAAAAATATCAAGTCTAAATATCTTATCCTATAAAGTCCTCTTCTTCAGAGTTGTGTGAGGAGGGGGCAACCATTTTTCTCCACTGTCTTGGAACAAATGTCGGGAGTTCAATGTTACACTGTAAAAAAATTCCGTGAATTAACGTAAAATCTTATGGCAGCACAGTTGCCAAAATAATTCCGTTCCGTTAATAAAAATTCTGTTTTTTTACAAAACTTCCGTTTTATAATATTATGTTTTTCCACAAAATATTTCCGTTTTCTGACAGAATTATTACGTTTATTTACAAAAACAGTTTTATAACATTCTGTCTTTTCACAAAGTATTTACGTTTTCTGACAGAATTATTACGTTTATTTACAAAAACAGTTTTATAACATTCTGTCTTTTCACAAAGTATTTACGTTTTCTGACAGAATTATTACGTTTTTCTACAAAAACCGTTTTGTGCTATTCAGTATTTTCACAAAATATTTGTGTTTTCTTACAAAATAATTACGTTATTTTACAAAACCTGTTTTATACCATTCCGTATTTTCACAAAATATTTCTGTTTTCGGACAGAATTATTACGTTTTTTCACAAAATTTGTTTTGTAACATTCTGTGTTTTGATAGAATTATTATGTTTATTTACAAAAACTGTTTTATAACGTAATGTTTTTTCACAAAATATTTGTGTTTTCTGACAGTTACTATGTATATTTACAAATATTATGTTTTATATTTTATCCAATTATTTATTCCCTGGGCATAATTCTTTACATAGAAACGTAAACGTTATTAAAAACGTTATGTTTAATAACGTTTTCCCACAAATTATTTCTTTCTGATAGAATTATAAATTTAATTACGAAACTTTTATATTATTTCACTTTTCCGCAAAATAATGATGTTTTCTGACAGATTAGGTCTGGTCTTCAAATTTTTTTTTAAATATTCTGTTTCCCAATAAAATATGTATTCAGACAATGTTTCTTTTCATAAATTTTAATTTCCAAATATCATTTTTGTGATATTTAGGTTTCCTTTTAATTACATTGTTTTTTACATAATTTCTTTGCACACATTATGGTCGAAACGAGTATCATATAATATTGTATGTAAGAAAACACCCAAAAACATTTCGCACGGAACATGTATTTACACAGAACCAGGCGAAATATAAGGTGTGAAAACTAAATAGGCAAAGTACCTCAATAATATTTTATTTCTATAAACTGTTTATGTAAGTAGTATTTGTTTTCAGCAGGCAAATTTTGTTTTGTACAATGTTTTGGTTTATACTTACCACACATTTTTTTTTATACTCACCACAAAATTTTTCCTTTGTAATTAATATTTTAGTCAGTTCTGTTGATGTAAATAGTATTTACATTTCTAGCAACAAAACGTCCTACAGGAATTCTTATTTAAAAAGAACTGGCAGGTTTTTTCACACAATATTTTTTTTGTTAGAAGATCTGTTTTATAAAACCGTTGTTTACAAATAGTTTTTGCAGGAATATTTCAGATTTTCATTTTTAGAAACCACCTTATACAAACAGTACAAATACCACATGTTAATGGTCAATGTGTTCTGTTTACGAAATGACAGTATGATCAATAGCAGATCTGTACTTTTTCTTGTTGCCGTCACTCATATGTTTAGTATCTTTTAGCACCAGCTTATGTGTACAAAATTTGTTGTCATTGTTTCAGCAGAATTTTGGAAAAATATTGTAGAATTAAAGAAAAAAAAAACTGCCTGTTCTTAACACTTCAATGAATGGCTTTTGGGTTTTCTTCTGAATCTATGTTCCGAGTTATAAACATGGCTGTTGTATAAATCAACTTGTAATTTTAATGGAATGAAAAGATTTCGTAGGAATAGAAATCGGTCATGGCAACTATGTAAGCATAAAAAAACCCAAAAAAACTTCAAGTGTTTTGGTAGGAATTTAATGTTCCAGAGTTTTATTTTCCTGCACAGTAAAATGCTAGGACACAACAATAATAAACAAATGAAACATTAATTACAAATTGTAATTACCCACAGCTCGCTGTTTTCAAAGATGTTATTAGCCAGCTAACATTTCTTAGGTATATTTGATTTTCTCCAAAACCACCAGATTATTCAAAGCTAGCTGGTATGATTAACAGCTTGTATCAAGCTGAAAGCTCTGTAAATGCCTACATGTGCTTACACTGAGACTAGAAATTACCATTGCTTATAAACAGGAAAGATAAATGTAGATACATTTTGTAATTGTGATTTTCAACACTACATCTGTTAATGCTACTGTATCATATAGGAGTGCTAGCATTTTCCTTGCATTACTAGTAGTTAAAAAAAAAAGATCAAAGCTAATTACTGCAGTTTTCATAGAATATTAATGAGATTTGACCATTAACATAAAGATGGATGATTTTAGAGGAGCATTTGTGCTCTTTTAAAACCTTTAGTATTAACATTCATGGTCTGTCATGATATTTGTTCTATAATTATTCTTATACCAAAATGCAAATACGTATGTCAGATTTCAAAGATTCAGCAAACTACATTTAATGATATGTGCCCCACTTTATTTCCGATTATGTACAGAAAAAAAATGCTTCAATTTCATTTCTAAAACTGGACCAAATTTGAAAAATTGTTTCAACAATGTTTTTATTTTTTCTTCAAGTTGCAACACCCTGGGTGCTATTGCAGGCTGCTGCACCTTCTTTTTTGGAACTTTCGTTCCCCTCCGAGGGTTTATGTTTGCAAATCACCCTGAAAAACAGAAAATGCAAAGAATTAGTATTAAACACATAGCATTAAATATTGTGCAAAGTAGGGTAATAATGATACGTATAACTGTTGTGTACATTTGGTTAAACATTAAAATCATTAATATTCTTGATGATTATGAAATTGCAATATCATATCTCAAAATATATGTATGCACCAAAGAAAACTTAGTAAGGCTTATGATGATAATGGATAAACAAATTTAAATAAATAAATTACGCTGCCGCAATATCCCCAAAACAAAAATAGACTAGTTTGTTTAAAAAAAATGACCTGCCAGGGGGATTGTATGAGATGTCACTAAACAAAACACAAAAATTGCACATATTATCCTAGAATCACTGAACACAAGAGCAAATGTGACTCAGAAATTGGGTGAGAAAGCTGACTTCAGCTGTATTTATTTATTTGCAGCTGAGGCCTCTTGCCTGGCTGAAAAGACCTTTTTTTGTTTCACAGAATTTCTTTAACAGACGAATTTGAGCATTAATTTTAACACATCACACCCGAGAAGGCCAAAAGAGGTTAACGCCCAAGTGAACTTTGAAGGGACTCATATTTCACAAGCTACACCATTGATTAGTTCCTTCACTTAATTTACATTCATTTTGGAAATATTTTTCACCGAAATAAATTATCACAAAAGCATAGGATCTTTTCACAACTACCAAATCTCTTAACATAAGTACCTTCTCTTTCTCTATTTCAACATTTTGATTTAAAACTCCAATTTAAAAATTTAGCATACCCTTTTGGGCAGCATCTGATGGATCAAACAGAAAAGAACATTCTTAGCAATTCCCCCTTCATTCTTCCTTCACAAAGACATACAAAAAATAGAAAAAAAAATGTATTCAACACTTGCTCAACATCAGAAACTCATTGACTTGAATTTTTTTCTTCTATCAGGCAAAATGTATCATGTTTCATATCTGAAACAATCATTTGATGTTTCTGAATATTTCTGTTTCACACGTTATGTTCTGTGAAAGTTCAACTGGCTAATACGTAGCGTACGACGGTGAAAATTATTTGTGTCAATTGATCATTATAGTTAAAAAATACATATTAATGCTTACCACTTGAGAATTACCCCGCTTTCCTTCATTGTCAGCGAAGGAAAGCGGGGTAGTTCGCAAGTGGTAAGCATTAATATGCTTAATATGTATTTTTTAATTATAATGGTCAATTGACACACAAATAATTTTCACAGTCGGACATTACGTATCAGCCAGTCAAACTTTGATAGGACATAACGCGTGAAACAGAAATATTCAGAAACATCAAATGATTGTTTCAGATACTATATATGTTCCACGTATAATGGCATGATTTGGTTAATACCATAATGTGCAACTAGAAAGTATCATGTTTCATCAGAATTATAAAATAGCAATCAAACACTTTCTATTTGGAATTTCCGCTTCCTGCTCTTTTCGTTTTCTGCATATGGAGATGGGCCTTCAGCATTTGTTTATGAAGAATTTTGATGGCCAAAGGAAAAAAAAGAAATATTTAAGGTTTTACCTTTCTGGTGCACTCAACTCATTGGTGAGGGTGGAGAAGTCATGTTGAAAACCGTCCAAGAAGACGTCAAGGAAAATGGGATGTCATTAGACCTCAGAACAATGATGCACAACCTATGTCTCAGGACGGGTGTCGCGTTGGCTCGCCATCACGACACTACCAAAACTAAATTTTTCGTAATCGTACGCCAAATTATTTTCTTCCATGCTGAACGCTGAAGTTCAAACCTGCACATGTGCGGCGTAATGGTTCGGAGAATGGCCAGTCTAGCGCTGATGCTCCTTTTGTTTACTTTGTTCCCATTGGCTGTTGATCTTCTAGCAGTGCTTGTTTGTTCTCGGTCGACACTAAAGTAGATGGCGTCCAGGTATTTTGACGTAACATCATTCGTTCCGCTGATTCCACATTAACTGGTACTCCGTGTTATGGTGACTTGCACTTTTGAGCGAGGCCTTTCCCTCTGCTTTTCCAGTTAGTATGGATAAATGCTGACGGTTTTCTTTACTGGAATACCTTTTCTGATGATTGATTTCTTGCAACAACCACCTTAACCCCCACCCCCCACGCAGTCTATTTTGAATTTAAACCACTTTTTTAGCTTCCCACGTCACTCGAACGCATGTGGTTTCTACTTTATTTTGTGCGCCGTTTGGACTTTTTTTTTCTCTTTAGAGAAAAATGCATGCTTCTCTTATAATCTAATTTTATTTCTATCAGAACCAAATTTGTCTCCTTGTTCTGGATTTTTCCAGAGGGGCGGAGCACACTTCCTCCAGTTCTTGCTGTTTCATGCATTTACAGCTTTTCGCTTACTATCTTTATTTTTAAGGCTATTTTACTTTGGGTGTTGGAGGTTTTTATTTTTGTAGCCTTTTATATCTGAGAAAAGTCCCTCAATTCACTGTTTAATTTACTTCTGGAGCACATAGATTTTTATTTAGTGCATCTGCATCATTTTGCATAGAAATGCAGAATTTATCGAAAATAATTACTAAAATGAAAATCTTTTTCGTGCTTGTGTATGTTTAAAGACCAGGAATATGCTGTCCAATTTAATGAATTCTAAATAAATTAGTGCGCAATTCCTAGCAAAAATAGTTTTTTCAGCACGAGTTTGTGCGAAAAATCCAGATTTTGCTCAGTTTTCCTAAGCTTTGAAAAGAGCTAAGAAAAGCACTTTTTATTGGGGAGTTTAAACTCCTCTAAAGGCAGAGAAGCCTACTTATTAAGGCAGCATACCTATTTTATAAATTTATCCTTTCGTAGTGCAATGGAGGAAAGACTTCTTGAGAACCTAGCACTTTTTATAGCAAAGCTTACCCACTGTACTTAGGCAACAGTTGACCTTTTAACTCGTCTCTTCAATTAATATTCAAAGAGAACAATCTTTATTATTCTAAGTGCAATGATAGAAAGGGCAGAGGACCCACTTTTTGCCGAAGCAGGATGGGCGACCTTCCTTTTTAATCTAAAAGCCTGCTGAAATATTATAATTACTAAACATCCACGAAGATTCCAAGTTCTGATGTCTCCTGACTTCAAGTGCTTCGCGAGCGGCGAACTGAACGAATAGCAGTTCCGAATGATGTGATGCCATGCTGTCTGGACCGGAGGAAGTCGTACTTGATCGAGCATTAATGTGCGGCGCTGCTGTCGCGCATGATGCCATAGCAGGTTTCTAAAGATTTCAAACAAAACAGTATTGCTCGTATGTGTGAACCTTGTTTTTGACGAAGTTTACACATATGTTCGTTTATCATCTAGGATTATTAAAAAGCAAGTTCACAAACAGTTTATGTTATCTTCATAGATTATTAATCAAAAGTTCATAAAAGGCAAGTTTTTTTTGTTTCAATTCATAGGCTTCCAACATAATTCATGCATTCGTTTCTTAACAGGTTTATATATCAACTACATTTTAAACTAGGAGTTGTAAATATTGAGTTAGGTTTTTGCATCTAAACATAGTTATTTCATTTTTAATATCCACAGGCCAAGCCACGCAAGTCTGGGTGGGCTTTTATTAGAGCACCGAGAGATTTGTTACTCAGTATTCGTGCAAGTTTGCTTTAAACCTTTTTGTTTCATTTGATACGTATTTAAGGTTAAGCAGCTATAACTTTTGGAAAAGTGTTTGATATTCCACACCTATCCCCAACCGACCGACGAATTCATGCCATTGGGTTATTTGTATTTGGTAGTTTGTTTTTGGGAAGTATTTCACATGGTTTTACTGTTTTTGTATCAGTTTATATTTTAGCGTTGGAGATTTTTTTGTGTCGTCTCCACGGTAAGCAGAGTGATCAGGAACAATGGGAAGCAGGATGATCAGGAACAATGCTTGCTGAAAGGATTATGACTTATGACGGCATTCGCTCTTGGCTTGCTGTATGGGCCGGAATTCAGGGAAACATTTACTATTAGGGAGACAGTACTGAATTCATGGGGGAGAGGGTGGACCTCGAAGCAACTTTTTCTTGTGCTATTTTACTTAATTTCTTTTCCATTAATGCTTAAACAAAAAATAAAAAAAAAATTGACCTATGAATTTCCCCTTCCAACACATTTTTATTTGCACACCTGGCAGACAACTGGATTTCTTATTTGCAAGCCCAGACCAATAACTTTGATAACCATTTTATCTTGTCAATGACATTTTGCAAGTACTAATAATGATAAAATTAAAGTAACATTGAAATTTTATTTTTTAATGGAGTCTGTGGTACTGGAAAAGCTGTAAAAAAATTCAAGTGGGTTTATTTACCTTTATTAATGCAATGTAAAATAAATAACTGTTGAGAAGGGAAGTGGACATTTTAAACTTCTACTTAATTTGCTTTTTGGTTAGGAATTCTTGCCCTGTGGCTACAAGAATACAAACAGGAGATTTTCCTTACAAGTGCTGCCATTTCTGAGGCACATTTATAGCTGAGAACACAAAGTGGAAATATGTTTTGCATGACTAACACTAAAAATTTTCAAAACCAATGTCTCCTCCACAACAATTTTAAAATTTATGTTTTATCAATTATTAGTGGAGGTACCCAGCATTATCCAGGATAGACAAAGTTTGTTTTTGAGCACTTCAAAATTACTCACCATGCTGAATCACAGAGCAGTACTTTATTTGCACCTGCCATTCAGACAACACCTTATCACAATTTATAATGGCCGTTCTGAGCCCTAAAAACTCAAAATAGCAAACATGTACAATACACTTCCTGCACATCGCATTCAGCTTTCTAGTGTAGATAAGGCACTTTCTAGCAAATCACTTAGAAAACCATCAAGAATGATGCATAACCATTTGGACTCTTTCCCGTATGCCTGTACCACGGACACTTGCGAGCAGTGAGGCGTCACCTGAAGACTGTTGCTCTGACATGGAGCAATACTTCAGCAGCCGACTTTCACCCAGTCTATAGAGGGCCTCATAAAAACACATTTGACCCCCTTAGGGATGGAATTTCTAAAAATCGTCCCACCTGTTTTTTAATCTGGGTGATGAAGAGTTTGTATGCCAATTTTGGTGTAAATCGATCAAACCGCTTACGAACATATGTGGAACAAACATATTGTTTATCTACATTTTATCGTTGATGTCTTTCGGAAGCAAGTAGCCCAATGCCCCAATGGCGGACTTAAAACTTTGGAAAAGAAGAACTATTGCATGCATGAACAAACTCACCTTGAATAATGGTTTCATTAGATGAACAAAACTATTATTTAATAAAATAACATAATAGGAGCACTATACACATAACATATTGAGGGTTCATTTCTTTTAAAAGCTTGCATTATTGCAGCTGCTGATGAACAACTTACGTTCGGTTGGTTGGTTGGAGGTTTAACGACCACCGTGAGCAACTCAATGGGCTATAAGCAGTCGCCCGTCCCTAATTTAGGGTCACTGGTTCCAGGGAAGGGAGAGAGCCAGTGCCGTAAGACAAACACAACATCCATGCCTGACCGGGATTCGAACCCGGACCCCTTACGGACGAATGATCAGAGGCCAGCGCCCTAGACCACTGCGCCACCGGGGCGGCCAACTTACGTTCGGTTGCCACTTAACGTATAGTTTTTTTTTTTTTTTTTTTCTGATTTGAGGTTTAACGACCACTGTGAGCAACTCAATGGGCTATAAGCAGTCGCCCGTCCCTAATTTAGGGTCACTGGTTCCAGGGAAGGGAGAGAGCCAGTGCCGTAAGACAAACACAACATCCATGCCTCACCGGGATTCGAACCCGGACCCCTTTCAGACGAATGATCAGAGGCCATCGCCTTAGACCACTGCGCCACCGATGCGGCTGTATAGAGTTCATATGATGAACCACGCACTCGACGCAAAGAGAATTTCAAAACAATTCTTTCTCTTCCTCTCTTGTGTGGACTTTTTTTAACTTTTCGACTACTGCGAAGTGCGCAGTATCTTTTCTTGTGTTTCCAACAAAACATACTTTCACTTTTATATATATAGAAATAAATAATTTCAGGGAATAACATGTGTTTTTGAATTAGTAGCATCACTTTTGGGAATATTTTTGTGTTGTAAAATTTAGAAAATTATTAAAAGTGTTGTGCAGGGGAAATCATACTTTTAAACATGTCTTTCTTATACTTCATAACATTTTGCAGCATTTTTTCAACTGAAAAATATATTCAATCTTATACAATAAAAAGTTAAACAAGTAATTTTAAATTTAAATATTAATAAATATTGAACCTTTCACTGTATTACCTGTGCCCAGATCGACTCCATTTTCTAGTTTCTTCAGGTCATTAATAAGGGGATCAAATTAAATGTTTACCAAATTAAACTCTGAACCCCTAGCACTGTACTCCAAAAAATAAAAAAAATAATGAATATCAAAAGTACTTTTGAGATACTAAATGATGATAGATTAAAAAACTAAATTTGAGTCACTAAAATAATAATGGTATCTACTGTTTTAGTAATGCCTGTATTTTAAATACTATTGCTATACCGAATTTAGTAAATGTTTACCAAATGTGTAACACTAAATTTACACGACAATGCTGAAAAAAGAAAGTTTTTGTTGTTGCAATAAACACTTTGTCAAAATAAAAAATAAATAAAAATATTACATCAAATTATTATTTAGCTAGCATACACTGAAGAGCAATTGAATTAGAGATACCTGTCTAGTAACGTGTAGCACCACCTTTCGACCTGATGACGGCGGCGATTCGTCTCGGCATGGACTCGACAAGACACCTGAAGCTTTGGGAAGCCATACGGATCCACGACCCGTGAACAAGCTCCCACAATTCACGAAGATTTCATGAGGGGGGTGGGGGTCAGAGCCTCGAACATCTCTCTCGATGGTATCCCAGATGTGCTCAATGGGATTTATGTCAGGTGACCTAGCTGGCCAAGGAAGCAAGGTCACGTCGGTGGAGTGTTCATCCAACCATTCGGATACAATTTGGGACCGATAGCATGGTGCATTGTCTTGTTGCAGGATGAGGTCCCCAGTGGGATGTGGAAGACTCACAAATGGGAGCAAATGGTCGTCCTGGATATCCCAGTAACGTTGACCTGTGAAGGACGATGTCACACGTACCAGGGGTTCCATTTCAGTCCACGTAAACAGTGCCCAGACGAGAATGCCACCTCACATAGCTTGAAAAGTACCCTGCTGGCAAGAAGGATCCATCGCTTCATGTGATTTGCGCCGTACTCGTATTCTACCATCCGCATGTACCAACGTGAATCTCGACTCATCAGTCCAGGCAACATTTTCCCACATGTCTAGGGTCCAGTGGCGATGTTCCCGTGCCCACGCCAATGTTTGCACCCTGTGATGTGCGGTCAGCAGCGGTACCCTCGTTGGTCGATGGCTTCTGTACCCCATAGCAAGGAGATGGTTCTGGATGGTGTGGCTGCTTACATGTTTTTGTGCACCAGCGTTAAATTGCCGAGTGATTTCTTGCACCGTGGCCTGTCTATTCGCTGTTACAATGCGAGCTAGCTGACAATGACCCCGCTCATCCACACGCTGTTGTCCATGGCAGTTGGCCCTTGCAGGGATGGTTTTACCGGATTCAACGTACTCACAGTGCACCCGTGACACAGTGGCTGCACGACTTCCGAGATGGAGTGACCCATTCGTCGGGCCCCGACAACTTGCCCATGATCAAATGCGCTTTGATCCTTCGTCTTACCCATACTGCGTCCGACTCTTACTGATTTCCGTCGCATCACTCCTTATATTGTCGGATCATTGTATAAGTCATGTCGTTTCCGTTTATAAGGCCACCCACAGCACTACATTTGCATAACGCCAGCTGTCTCTAATTCAATTGCTCTTCGGTGTAATTATAAGCCCTGCCCCCAAACGAATTTCAGGTGGTGACGCATTGGAATGTGAAACTTTGGGCAATCCCTGGGAAACGTTCGATGAGTACAAGGAACAACATTTTAGCGAGTGGGAAGTAGAATTACCACAGGACAAGACTGATTGGCTGAATGGCACATGCAATAATTGCCCAAGGTATATCAGTGATTACATTTGTAAACATTTAGTTGGGTTAGCAATTCGCCTGAAATATGTTGAACAACCTGCTGAAACAAAGAATGTACCAATCAGGGAAAAACGTAAAAGAAAACTGACAGTAAAATAAAAAAAACCCCTTACTAATTCAATAATTTCTTATTTCACGTTTATTATGTGACTTTATTTTTAATAATTAGTGAGACTAATTTCTATATCATGATTATTATAATAAAACTTTAGCACATTAAAAGTTTAGTTTTCATTGTATTAGCTTAACACCTATAACTACAAGGATTTACAGGTAACTGCAGGCAGGTATATGGGTATTACTACTCAGGGTTAGAATAAGATCTACTGGCCCAGTGGACCACTAGAATTGGCAAACCACTGGTCCACCAAAATGCCTACTGGTCTGTAAAAAAATAATAAAAAAAAATTTAACGACATTTACAATATATGTAGAAAATAATGTATCATTTCAATGGAATTATATCCAATATTTGTTTTTAAACCTGTCATTAGTTTGCAGCCTAAAAAAGAAAACCATACAGCAAGGTAAAAAGAAAACAGAAATTCCTTTCTTAACTTGTGACAAATTTGAAAAAAAAAAAAAAAAAAAAACTTCCTGGCCATCTGGGCCAGTAAAATCAATAGCTCAATGGTCCGATGGAAGTTTTACTGGCCAATGACGACCACTGGGTAATTCGAACGCTGCTACTGTTATTTTTTGCTCAGAAAAATAACTTTAGATTTAGTCATGAATTATTAATTTTAATTTCAGTTCCAATATCATAAGAACATAATTATGATTACATTTTCCCCGTTTTAAAAGTATGTAGTCTTACGTTTGGTAAATATTATTTTGCTTACAAATGATAAAGAGACTAACAAGTCAATATCAGGTTATTGATCTTAAATTAGATATCATCTAAAATTTGGTGAACATTTAGTATTTTTGGGAGAGACAGTTTTTTACTGTCCAATAATTAAGAAAATGAGAGAAGTTAATATCTGGTTATCACTTTATCATTATTACGTGGTCTAAAATTTGGTGAACATTTACTATTTTTGGGAAACAAAAGTTTCTTTAGTGGCGAATAATATACAGTAACAAGTAAATATCTAGTAAACACTTTGAAGATTAAATATGGTCTAAAATTTGATGAACATTTATACTATTTTGGGGAAACGAAAGTATTTGTTTGTTGCATATGTGGCATGAATATTGCTTCATGCCCATAAAAATAAAAATCCACTTGTCTGCGTAACAGAACTAATTGCATTGGTTCCATTTTGATCTGAACCAAGGATACATATATTTCATGTGTAATACACTCCCATAATTTTATGCTTTTTTTTTTTTTTTCCAAACCCAAGGGGGTTTACTGTTTCGAAACTGTTCTGATACAGCAGAATTTTCAAATTTTCTGATTCATGAAAAAACCTAGCACCTTTGAAAATGGTCCCATCTGTGAAGTTTGATAAAACTCCTTCAGAACACAGAAGTGGAGATTTGATTTGCTTTTCTACAGAAGCATTTTGTATTAAAACTGCCAGACTTTTAAAGATTGGCACGCAGTAGAAAGTAGATGTTTTATTATCACCATTTCTGCCTAAATTCATGGCAACAGGATGAACATAACTGAAATTTTGCTCAAAATATTTTTTCGTCAAATAGTCACAACAAGCAAACCTCTATTTGAGCATGCTTGATTCAGAAAATCGTGCTTTTGTTCTTTTTGGAGAACTTCAGTAATCTGAAATTCATTAACTTGATTACTTTTTTGCAACCGACTGTTTATGAACTGCATAATATTCTCCTGATTTATTTCATGAATATTCAGCATTTCAGTAATTATCACATCGACAACAAAAGAAAGTAAATAAAATTTGGCCAGTAGCCTTAAACAAAACAAAGCAACTGATGTGTTCATGTCTAAGGCTGAAATTTTACTGTTTGTACTGCTACTCAGTTCATTTACATTCTCCTTATTTAGGTTACTCTCACTGTCAACATCTTCACAAGGTTGTAACGGTTCGTTGTTCTTGAATTTATCGGCTGTCAGAAACCTTGTTGTATGCTTTCGAGACAAGTGCGATTAAAATGTCGACTTGTTACTAAATTTACCAATGTGGTAAATGTGTAATTTAACGTTCTAAATTATTTAGTCGGGAAAAGTTTACTGTGTGGGGAGAGAGCGACAAAATTTTTTAAGCATGCGAAATAATGGGGCAAGCTGCAAAAATACAGTAATTTAAAAGAATATGAAAGAATTTCACCGAAGTATTTACCTGGAGTACGATGGTGTGTAGCAGTTGGTGAGAGAGGAGGCTTAAGCGATGTTAACGGCAACGACGTGAAGCTTCCATGTTTTGATAGGGAGCAGAAGTTCGTAGTGAATGCCCAGAAGAATACAATAAAAGTGGAGTGTATTCTTCGGAAGAGTGTGATGCGTGCTGTAATCCGGCGCAAGTGGAAATAGTTCAAAAACTGTTTTTTTTTATTTTTGAGAAAGAAATGTGCGGAATGTCATTATTAGTTTCACAATGTATCCGAATGGAAACAAATAAAGGAATGTAAATGTTTTCATGTACGACAGAAGTGTTGAGTAAGAACTTTTGGTTCTGGTTGAATTTAAAGTTTTAGTTATGGTTTCAAAGATGTACAGGGGTAGTTGATTTCTTCGAGTACTTCATTTGTAGTTGTGCTCTTATTCCGTATAGTGTAGCTAATATTTTTGCGCCCAGAAACGGATATTTTTGAAAATAAAGGAGTTTCTTCAATTTAGATATCATAGTATGGCAGGGAGGTCAAGAGCTTATGTATTGTACCGGATAATGAAATTTTAAGCCCTGACGAAATCTGAAATGAAGTATGGAGACTTTGGAAAGAGCCACTCACACCGTTGAAAAAGCTACCAATACCACAGTTTACAATGCTGTGTAAAGCCGACCTGTTTCCTTCAGCGTATTCCTACAAGATGCTTCTATGACTGCGTACTGCGGAACCACTTTCTTCTGTAATCTTCCGCACATTACTTGCCCTTCTAAACGAAGCTTCCATTCACCGAACTTCACCTTCACCCCATCGTCCTAGGCCTACTGCACGTACTCTTCCAAACCATTGTAGTCCCATGTAAATTTCTTTCCTTTTATCTAATACTATATTTTTGCACCTTTCCCCATTATTTTGCATGCATTAAAAATTGTACAAGGTTGTAACAGTTCGTTGTTCCTGAATTTATTGGCCGTCAGAAAATTTGTTGTATGTTTTTGAGACAAGTGCGATGAAAATGTCGACCGTTACTAAATTTACCAATGTTTTACTACACTGCTCCTAAGGACGTGGAACTTCATCTTGTCTTTTTATGTGTAGTTGAACATGTGAAATTAAGGAAGCTCAGTCTGCATTCTGTTACTGACATGTTTGAATGGGGCAGGCTATTTTTAATAGTCTGAGTAGTACACAATGGTGTAAGTTTCAGATGGTTACGTGAAGTGTGTGTCTTCAAAGATGAAAATTTAGCAAATGTTCTAGAGCATGTTATGAAAAAAAGGAAACTGCACCCTAGTAATATTTTTGTGTATTTTTATAAGAGTTGCATGGGACTTAAGTCTCGAAAAAAAGGATTTGCACATTTTACACTAGAAATTTGAAGATCCACTTGAATTCATGGTATGATACTTCCAGTGAAATAATGTCAGTTCTGCCAAAAAAAAAAAGTGGGAGTTTTAGCATTTTTTATACATATGTAGAGAAACAAAAAATACAAATTTTAGTTTCATATTATTCTAGACCGGTCGGTACCTTTAATTCATTTTTTAGCGATTCTTTTTAACTCTGACTGGTCATACTCCGAGTTACGCATCTCTTTGTTTAATGGGTGCAGTGCCATACTCCAAGTTACGCATCTCTTCGTTTTATTGACCCGCAGTGCCATCGAATTGGTTTCTGATTTGGAAAGTTTGTGATAGCGATACTTAAGACTTGGCCTTTAAATCAATAGATAAGTTGTTTCACCGTTAAATATCGAACCTAAATTAGATTTTTAATATAGCTGATGCAGAACTTCGAGGAAAATCATTGTTTTGGAAAATATCGCTCACGGTCCGATAAGTTAGAATAGATATTTCACAAATGTGCTGGCTTTGTTTCACATTACAAATGCTTTCATGTGAAATGTCCTGAAAACAAATCTTCAAATTCTCAGTCTTCGTCATTCCAAAGTCTCTTCCAGTCCTAATAGGAACAGAACGAATTTTGCAGGGATTTAGATTTTCAGTAAAAATTACCCAAGGGGCTCCTACCACTGCAAATCGATACAAAAAAAAAAAAAAAAAAAAAAAAAAAAAAAAAAAAAAATAGCTAGAACATATAGGCTAAACTTTTTACAAAAAGAAAGTTAAATTGGATGGGGGGCGGGGGGGCAAAAACAGTATGCCTTTGAGCCTTTGGAAACTTGTATCTGCTAGATAGTTAAATTTTCAGGGTTGTGTAACTAAAATATTTCTGACAATTTGCGGATTCTAATTACTTCTCACCACGTTTCTGATTGGCAATTCTTTACATTACCAATGCGATAAAAAAAATGCGAAGGATTGCGATATTTCGCTATATGTATCTGTACTACACAAAACCTTAGAGCCAGAGGGTTTCTGATTTGAAAATTTGGTATTGGGAGTTGCCTGTTGGCGTTTCAATTAGGCGGATCGGTTTGGTCAGGCAACGTTCCCTATTGAAATTTCGTCTTGTTCATGAAATTTTAAGTTATTTTTCTAATGTAACTTACAATTTGGAAGGTTTACCAAAATACCTTATACATGTGAATTAAAATATCATAACAAAACAGTTTGGTAAACAGCCCCGTACTGTGTAAATGATGGATTTTGAAGATGTTAGTATAACACACACAATTTCAAATATACTACAGAGCAGCGTACATATCTGAAATCAATTAACTGCAGTTGATTTAAATCATAATGAAACAGAAAAATGCAAGGTCTTTAGATATATCTCATGGTATAAATGTACTTACCAGAAAAGTTTCGTGCTACACATGGGGCTTGCAGTTGCATTCACGACTTCACGTTGATCGTTGTTTTCGTAGGTAGAGTTGAACTGCGCATGCGCGTTACGCTATAAACCATTGCCAGATCTTTCTGACTAAGTTTTTCTGTGAATTTACAAACATTTTAACACAATGTTCGAAAGTTTTACTGACATTCCAGGAAAAACACAGATCAGCTGAAAAAACAGATTTTTTATGTAAAATCACAGAAAAAAAGTAATGTGAATTTCAGGTTTTTTTTTACAGTGTACAGCATGTTTCCCCATATGCAAGAATGTAGAGGCTTTCCGTAAGGAAGACGGTACGTTTATTAACACTTGAGTTAAGTACCCTAACATTTTTCCAATCCGGGGAGTAACCTCCCTGGTTAACAGCTTGAGTGAAAGCTGTGGAAACTGTTCCAGAACGAAGAGCGTATTTATGTTCACCCATTCTGACATTAATGGTTCTTAGGGTAGAACCTATATAGTATTTAACTGCAGTATCTGAATCCTCATGAATTAATGGTATGCAGTAGATGCCTGGTTTGTTAAGTGCTGGGACTCTATCTCTATCATTTCTTATCATGGAAAAAAGGTTTCTGGTGGACACTCCAAACGTTAGATTGTTTTTGTAACAGGCTTTTCTTAAGATAGACACAAGAGGTGGAATGAAATCAACTTTGCCGATGTACTTAGTGGGTTTTTTCTCTGTTGACAAAGTCGTGAATCTCAGTTTTTGATATTGTTGTAATAGTCCTTGGAAGAGGTTGATAGAGAACCCAAACAATATGGCCAAATTTTGAACTCTAGAAAGTTCATCACGTCGAGTTTTACTTGTCGAAGAATGGGTGAAGGCACGTCTTATTAAGAAGCGTAATGCTGAAGCTTTATGTTCGGGAGGGTGAGAGGAAGTGAATGGGATCATACAAGGTATGAACGTCGGTTTACGGAAGACACAATGCTTGATTTTATTGGAATTCGAATTCCGAGACAGTAAAATGTCCAGGAATGGCAAATTTCCCTCTTTCTCAAGGTCTTTGGTAAACTTTATAGTTGGAAACTGGGTAGAAAGACAATCTACAAATTCGTCCAGTAAAGGTAAAGCATGGGGCCAAAAAACCAGCATGTCATCAACGTACCTAATCAACAGTGACGGTTGATAAGGGAAGTCCAACAAGACCTTGTTTTCGAGATGCTGCATGAGGATCTCGGCTAAAACGGGGGAGAGGGGGAACCCATTGGTGCCCCTTCCTTTTGTTGATAGAACTTACCATCAAATTTAAAGTAAGTTCTCTTAGCTACGAGTTTGAGACCAGAAATTATTGCATTAGCTTCAAGTGGAGAGATGGAATTGTCTTCTTGTAATTTGTCCTCAATAATTGAGTAAACGGTGTTGAGTGGTATACTTGGAAATAGTGATACTACATCCAGCGAAGCCATTATGAACTCATTTCCCCCAGAGTCAAAGGTTTTGATACGGGATATAGCCTGCATAGAACTTTTAATGGATACAGAGGAATTTGAGGTGAGAGGTTTTAAAAATGAAGCCAACGCTGTCTCGAGTGTGCGAGTTGGGTTAGCATATCCTGAAACAAGCAACCTAAGAGGTTGGTCCGGTTTGTGAATTTTCATTTTTCCAAAGACCTCGGGAACCCTAGGTCCTACTGGAGGTCTCATTTTTGTAGAAATAGATTTAGGTAGGAAACCTTGGTTTCTTAGTTTACTTAATTCTGCAATAGTAGCTGAAGTTGGGTCAGACCTGAGAACACGGTGGGGAATTAAATTGATGGCCTGTTTCATCCTAGCGTAATAGTCGTCACGGTCCAGAATAATGATTTGTTGTGTTTTGTCTGCAGAGATGATTGACAAGTTTGGGTTTTTTGCTAGCTGTAGTAACTGATCTCGTTCGTATTTCAGAGCTGGTGATGTTCTATTAGGTCCTGCAAGAGTCTTGGCCAAAGTATAACGAGTAGAATCACGTACTTCTTCGGGAAGTGCACTGATAATGTTTTCAACCTGTGGGATTGTATTTAGAGGTCGAAAAGAAGACACTGGAAAGCTAAATTTAAATCCTCGACTTAGGGCTGAACGTTGGCTGTCCGAGAGTTCTACAGAACTGTAGTTAAGGAATGGTTCTTGTAGAGAGTATTCATCAGCATGTTCAACATTTTGACTTCGTAGAAGAATTTGTAAGGGTCGGTTTGATACGAGAACCAGGTCACAGAGTTTCCGTATATGTCGTTGATTAACCACATTCACCTCTTTTTGTAAATTAGAAAAGAAAATCATTAAACGCTTACCCAAGATAATTTGGTGAGCATGTCTCGTCAGGTAGGCATATGCATTATATGACTTACGGTTGAGCATGTCCACATAGCTTCGTTTCCTCCTTATTTCAGCTGTTAATTTCAGCTGTTAATTTTGATGGTAAGTTCTATCAACAAAAGGAAGGGGCACCAATGGGTTCCCCTCTCCCCCGTTTTAGCCGAGATCCTCATGCAGCATCTCGAAAACAAGGTCTTGTTGGACTTCCCTTATCAACCGTCACTGTTGATTAGGTACGTTGATGACATGCTGGTTTTTTGGCCCCATGCTTTACCTTTACTGGACGAATTTGTAGATTGTCTTTCTACCCAGTTTCCAACTATAAAGTTTACCAAAGACCTTGAGAAAGAGGGAAATTTGCCATTCCTGGACATTTTACTGTCTCGGAATTCGAATTCCAATAAAATCAAGCATTGTGTCTTCCGTAAACCGACGTTCATACCTTGTATGATCCCATTCACTTCCTCTCACCCTCCCGAACATAAAGCTTCAGCATTACGCTTCTTAATAAGACGTGCCTTCACCCATTCTTCGACAAGTAAAACTCGACGTGATGAACTTTCTAGAGTTCAAAATTTGGCCTTATTGTTTGGGTTCTCTATCAACCTCTTCCAAGGACTATTACAACAATATCAAAAACTGAGATTCACGACTTTGTCAACAGAGAAAAAACCCACTAAGTACATCGGCAAAGTTGATTTCATTCCACCTCTTGTGTCTATCTTAAGAAAAGCCTGTTACAAAAACAATCTAACGTTTGGAGTGTCCACCAGAAACCTTTTTTCCATGATAAGAAATGATAGAGATAGAGTCCCAGCACTTAACAAACCAGGCATCTACTGCATACCATTAATTCATGAGGATTCAGATACTGCAGTTAAATACTATATAGGTTCTACCCTAAGAACCGTTAATGTCAGAATGGGTGAACATAAATACGCTCTTCGTTCTGGAACAGTTTCCACAGCTTTCACTCAAGCTGTTAACCAGGGAGGTTACTCCCCGGATTGGAAAAATGTTAGGGTACTTAACTCAAGTGTTAATAAACGTACCATCTTCCTTACGGAAAGCCTCTACATTCTTGCATATGGGGAAACATGCTGTAACATTGAACTCCCGACATTTGTTCCAAGACAGTGGAGAAAAATGGTTGCCCCCTCCTCACACAACTCTGAAGAAGAGGACTTTATAGGATAAGATATTTAGACTTGATATTTTTGGACTTTAACGATTTGTTGATGGCATCACCGGTGATTGAGAAAACCGAGTGAATTGTGGGTCATGTTTGACAGTATATAATGTCTTCTCCTGTGTTTCGTGGCGCTTGAGCCTGATGATGGGTGCTATGTTCAGCCCCGAAAGATCTCGCGTGTAAATATTAGTTTTTAATTGTAAATAAAGTGTTTTTAATCTTGACCTACAATTTGAAAATTATGTTTGTGAATGACCGTACGTGTGACAGCATCGGTGAATTACTTTGCTAATAGAACCAATTATACGCTAGCAACACTGTCTCCTCCGTTTCAGGCCGTAGCCAGAATAGATCAGCTATACTTTTCTACTCAGTTGTTACCTAGCTTTTATTCGGTGGCACATCAACAAACTGTAGTGTCAGACCACAAAGCTGTAATAATTAAATTACAGCTTAAGGTTTTTTATGTTTGGGAGTTTAACGACCACTGTGAGCAATTCAGTGGGCTGTAAGCAGTCGCCTGTCCCTAATTTAGAGCTAGTGGTTCCAGAAAAGGGCTAAAGCCAGTGCCGCAAGACAAACACAACATCCATGCCTCACCGCGATTCGAACGCGGGCCCATCTCGGGCGAATGGTCAGAAGCCAGCGCTTATATCGCTGCGCCACCCAGCCAAGCAAGGTTTCCAAATAAATTCAAAACAACAGGTAAAGAAAATCTGCGAATTATTAAGTTGCAAATCACTGTGGGAGAAAAAATGCATTTATTCTATTGACTCCTGACAGACACACTTTCTAATTTTTTGAATTAAATGGAAGGGACAGATGTAACATGAAGAAAATATCATCGACAGTTTCGCCATTTTCAGCTGTGCTTTTGCTGCTAGAAGGCATTAATTCATCTTAAGTTGGAAAGACAGGATTACTGGATTTCGTGAGGAAAACATGCAATTTGATTTGCGCCGGCTTAAGCTCCCGCCCCTCTCTTTACTGTAAGTTTCGCTGTAACCTGGAATGACATTTATAAATAACTTGCATCGATTGAATGTTAAATTAATCGTAGCGTTAGAGAGAAAACAAAGCAGCTGTTAATCAGAGGATTGTTTACATTTAAGTTTTGCACACCTGCTGTTTAATATAAACGATCGAACAATAATTAATTGAATGTAACTTCCATTTCGTGATCAAGAAGTGCAACGTATTATGCGATTTATTTTTAGCGTAGTTTGCTATCCAGCCGCACGAGGGCACGTTTCACTCTCCGACCAGCATCTCTCATAGGTGGCATTTTTATCGCACTGGCTTTGTAACAAACTACGGGTAGCAAAAAGTAACCAAACTTATCACAGACGCTGCTAGTACGTTGAGCAATCGTGCATCGAATCTTACGTACAAAGGCGTACTGATAGCCCACCCCCCCCTCCCCAACCTCGGAATTGCGGGGAAACCTCACGGATAAGAGAATCTCTAGCTACAGCAAAAAAAAAAAAAAAAAAATCTTTTTCGTTTCGGAGGTTTAACAACAATCATAAGAAACTCAATGGACTTATAAGCTGCTACCCGTCTTTTAGGGACACTGGTTCCAGGAAAGGGAGAGAGCCAGTTCATTCCATTCCATTCAGTTTATTTAGCTGTTACATTAAAACCAAAAATACAAAGTAAGTATAATCATTGTCAATCATTATCAATTCACTGCTGGACGAAATTCTCCCCAAGTCTCTTCCACAACGGTCTCTCTTGTGCCAGTCTCCTCCATGTTACTCCCGCATACTTTCGAGTTTCATGCACCCATCTCCCATGTGGTCTTCTTCTGGGTCTTTTCCTGTCCCTTGGAATCCAGTCTAAAATTTCGGTTTGAAAATTATACTGTTTCTTCCAAAAGCTCTCCAGGCAACTTTTATACGCCGATTAATTTCTTCATCAATGTGACCCTCACTTGATATCTGCTGTCCAAGATAAACGTACGTGTCTGTTATCTCCAGCTTTTCTCCATCAATCGATAAATCTTCATTTCTTGTAAAAGCATTGTACATCACTTTTGTCTTCTGAAAGTTCATTTTTAATCCCAGTTTTTTACTCTTGTCAGAAAGTTCCTGGATCATACTCTGCAGCTCTGATGGGGTAGTTGCAAAAATGACTACGCCATCAGCAAAACGAAGGTGAGTTAGATAATCTCCATTAGTCTTTATCCCTTTGTTTTCCCAGTTCAGTGATTGAAAGACATTTTCCAAAGTGGCGTTAAAGACTTTGGGAGATATAGTGTCGCCTTGTCTCACTCCCTTTCCAATTTTTATGGGTGATGTATTCTCAAATAGCCGAATCTTTGCATTTTCATAAATGTTATTAATAATATTAATGGCTTTGACACACACACACACGCACGCACGCACGCAGGATGTGCGAATAATGACTGTGCACTGAAAGAACGTATTGCAGTAATGTTAAAATAAACACATTTTGCATGGAATTACAATTATCATATCTATTTTGAATGGGTCACCCTGCCACGTGGAAGTGCTCTGTGTCTGGTAACCTTCATGTCTTCCCACCTCGAGGCGCGCTCAGCTTTCACTCCGAGCGAAGGTCATTCCCGAGCGCCTGGTCGACGGAGGCAGGCGTGTCGTTTGATCACTCATCTCGGCAGAAGGTCCATGGTGTTGACGGTTGATCAGAGAGTGTTTTTGATGAAACATGTCTTTCGCCATGACGACGACATACACGGCCGATGTGCAAAAGCAGTTTGCTAGGAAATTTCGTGATGCATACGTCCCCCATCGTAATACGACACATCAGCTCATAGCGACATTTCGGGAAACTGGCAGTGTTCTGGATGCCCCCTGCCCCGGTAGGTCATCCAAGGCAGACGAGACGGTACAGGATATCCAGGACAGGACACAGAGGAGTCCACACAAGTCCGTGAGGCGGCTGTCACAACAAGCTAATGTGCCAAAGAGTACAACCCACGATGTTCTGAAAAGGAAGATGTGTTTCCACCCGTACAAAGTGTCCTTCGTGCATCAGCTGAAAGAAATAGACCACGAGGCCCGTGTTCGGTACTGCAGGTATTCCTGTCTGTAGAAGGTGAGGACATTCTGGACGTGACTTTCTTTACAGATGAGGCTTGGTTCTTCCTGTCCGGGTATATCAACAGCCAAAACACTCTTCTATCGGGTACTGAAAATCCCCAGGAATTTAAGGAAGTGCCTTTCCACAACCAGAAGGTCGGTGTTTGTTGTGCCATGACGCGTACGCGCATTATTAGGCTCATTTTCTTCAGTGAAACCATTAACTCAGAACGGCAGCGTGCCCAGATTATCCAACCCTTCATAGCCGAACTCACGAAACTGGAGCCGCCCCGGTGGCGCAGTGGTCTAAGCAATGGCCTCTGATCATTCGTCTGAACGGGGTCCGGGTTCGAATCCCGGTGAGGCATGGATGTTGTGTTTGTCTTACGGCACTGGCTCTCTCCCTTCCCTGGAACCAGTGACCCTAAATTAGGAACGGGCGACTGTTTATAGCCCATTGAGTTGCTCACGGTGGTCGTTAAGCCTCCAAAAAACAAACAAACAAACAAAAACACGGAACGGGAAATCCACGAAGGATGGTTCCAAAAGACAGTACAACTGCTCACACCGCTGGCGCATCAATACAGCTTCTGGAGGAATTCTTCGGAAATCGCATCATCTCCCGGGGACTGTGGCCTGCACGGTCACCGGATCTGACACCGCCTGACGTTTTTCTGTGGGAAGCACTGAAGGGGAGGTGCACGCAGGTAATCCGTATACACTTTAAGAGCTACAGGCTGCAATAACGACCCACATCCAACAAATCACAACACGTACCCTAAGAAAGGTCTTCACCAACATTCAGAAACGTGTGCAGACATGCGTGGACGTCGGTGGGGCCCATTTCCAACACCTCCGGTAGGAGCCAGTTCGACATGGTGTTACTTTCAGTGCACAGTTATTTTTCGGACACCCTGTATATCCCACTGATAAGAATTTTAGTGCATATTGATGAATTTCTCCTGGAATTTATTAATCTGTGTCATTATTTTTTTTCAACCTCTATTTTTATTTTAAGTTTCCTATTTTACCGTGGAAAATAAGTATTAAAATCCTTCGAGGTTTGTGCTATGCATGCGTGAGGACGTGTTTTGATACAAAGAGAACTGCACATAGTAATATCAATGGTTTGTTAACGATTCCTGCAACGCCATCTCGAACGGTGACAGTATTCAAAAACAAGATTCTAGACATCCATTAGGGTGAAGTGAATGAACCCATGTTCTCGAGGAAAATGAGATTTGATGAGCTGAACGTTTGGTGTCTCCTGTTGTTAAGTGTGACATGCTGTTTGAGTCTTACTCGTGTGTTAATTCCAATAAATCCTCTCAGCAGGACTTATTTTGGAAATTTAACAAAACGGCTGATCGAAAGTTATCATTCAGTCTGCAAGAGCTAAGATATTTTCCTCTCAAGGACGGGAGCTTAATCTTCTTCACCATAAGCTTCTTCGACGCATCACATGGCTTCTCCCGCAATACTAACTGTCAGTCATTATTCTGCGGGATGGTAAAATTTATATCTATTTGAAAATCATATGCAAATAGTTTTCAGTGCTTTCTGCATATTGAGGGAAGTCAAAACATTTCAAGAAAATATTTTTTCCTCCCTCTGTGTCTTCATCACAATCAATGTAACTTTTAGGGGTATGCAAAAGTTTCCGCCGCTCCCGCTTTTGGGCGCTGTAGGGGTCTAACCGGCCGGCGACCCGTGCTGTCAGTTCGTACATGAAGCCAAGCATGGCGGTCAATAAAGTTCATTTGCGGCACTGTTTGTTAATTCATGTTTAATTTAGGGAAAAGTGCGAGTGAAGCATATGGTTCAATATGTCAGGCGTATGGCGAAACGGTTGTGGGTGAGCGGACGTATCGAGAATGGTTCACCAGGTTTAAGAAAGGTGATCTAAGCTTGGAAGACAAGCCACGTGCAAGTAGACCGTACAGACGAGGAGCTGAAATCTCTATTGCAAGAGGATGCCACAATATCGACAACGCAACTGGCGAAACGTTTGAAAGTGGCTCAATCGACGGTGGTACGGCGTCTACAGGTCTTGGAGAAGATTGGTAAATGGGTTCCGCATACTTTAACGGAGAATAATATTGGTCAACGATTGGGCATCTGCATGTCGTTGCCGAAGAGGTTTCAAGGGAAGAATTTCTTGTGGAAGGTTGTCACCGGGAATGAAAAATCGGTCTATTGCGACAACCCCGTACGCAAGCGATCCTGGGTCGACCCAGACCAGCCATCAACATCCACTACAAAACAGGATATCCACGGGGAAAAGGTGCTGTTGTGTGTGTGGTGGGATATGCATGGAGTGCTGTACTTCGAACTGTTGGAACCGGGCGAAACAATTACTGCACGACGATATAGCGATCAGTTGATGGAACTGAACGCCCCAATCGAGCAAAAATGCCCATGTACAGGTAAACGACGCCTCCCCGTCATTCTGTTACACGATAATGCCAGACTACATGTCGGTGCTATCTCGAAACTAACCCTTGAACAGTTACACTGGGACTGCTTACTCCCCGGACATGGTACCTTCAGACTTTCATCTGTATCGCCCTGTGAAACATGCCCTAGCCCTACAGCGGTGTTTACCACAGTTCCAGGGGTGGAAAATTTCGTCACCGCGTTGTTCAGCTAAAAACCCAAGTCCTTCTATCACAGGGGCATTCATTTGTTGCCTGAAAAATGGCAAAATGTCATTGATGATAACTGCCAATATTTTCTTGAGTAAATGTGTACTTGTTTCGGGATTGTTCCTGTCTTCTTTCTCCTTAAAACGACGTAAACTTTTTTATACACCTCTTAATTTGGCAGTAATGCGATCAAATCCAGATGTTCATTTAAGATGGCGTTAGTTCGTACTGGAACTCCCACCATATGTATAATTTCATGAATAGTCAGCCATTTGCAGTTTTGCACTAAAATATCTTCTTGTGATATCAGTGTTGCCTTTGTGCTCCTTGGTGGTTGCTTTTCACAGACATTCGTCGCTTGTTAAAACTTCTGAAACAGTTTTGGCTCTTTGTTTTAATGTCGTAATGCTGCTTGAATCAACGAATGTTTGTTTTCGTAAGCATTAATGAATTTCTCTGCATATGACCCCATCTCGAAAAATATGTGTAAATTCAATGATTGGCAATAATCTTCAGTAGAAAATCGTTAATTAGAAATATTATGCAATAAATTGAAATAATTGTGTCAACGATTTTATCCAGATAAACTTCCACTTATTTGTCGACTGCGCAGTTTCGTTGTGTATTTGACCTACCTTTGCCACAACTAACCATGATTTGACCTCCTCCGCCATTTGGAGTACATTTTTCTGTATTCTAAGTCGTTTAGCATCATTTACACAGTTATCTTAGAACTTCAAAAGAGATACCGAACAGAAGTCATCGCTCTGTTTGGCACTTAATCACTTGCGAGTCTGGAGAATTCGAGACCGCTGTGGTGCAGTGGAAGCATATCCGGCGCGTAACTGGAAGACCCTTTAAGATAACTTTGTCTTCCAGTTAACTGGAAGACCCTATAAGATGACCTTGTCTTCCTGTTCGCGCGTAACTGGAAGACAAGGTCATCTTAAAGTATATGCGTGTAGCAATAAGGTGACACAAAGAATAACCATCTTTTCATTACTCAACGCTGCACTTTCAGATCTATCCTTCCATGCATGTTGTTTACGCTTTCCAACCGTAGGTTGAAGAATCGTTTATGCTCCAGTTTTGTCCGTCCGCTCGATAACTCGCGTAAAAATGGTTCGATTTCGATGAAATTTTAGCATGTGGTAGGGGACCAACTGGAAACGAACCCTCTTGAAAATGGGCGAAATGGGGTCAAAGGTCATGACATAGGAGCGGGATCCATTCCACCGCTCTTTTGCGTCATAACGTACGTAAAAATGCTTCTATTGCGACAAAACTTCATCATGTTGTTCCGGAGATGTACTGAACCGGGTTCTGTTGAATATCATCGAAATCGGGTCAAAGGTCAGGGCACATAGGAGCGAAATTTATTCCACAGCCATTATTCTCATAACTTGAGTAAAATGCTTCTATTGCGACAAAACTTTAGTATGTTGTTCCGGATTTTAAAAGAAGCTTAATTCCTGTATGAGTCAATATAAACAACACTTGCCGTTTCTACACGATATGATAAAAGACGATGATGGTGACATTAAAAAAACTTTAATTAAAAGATTGAAAGTTTAAATGCATTAGCACTTTCGGTTCTACCACAGACCCATCATCAGATTTGAAATAATCGAACTCTGAGATTACGTATGGTTATATATCATGAACAATGCCAGATTACAACTTAAAATTTGAGAAACAAAGATACATGTGACGTAGTCAATCACAAAACCTGTGCACGAGAGTCAACGCCTTGTGGGAGGAGGCACTGTTTGTTCAAAATAAGGTATTTCCAAACCCCAGGAATGTAATTAGGGAGATCATCATTACAACAAGAGTCAAAGTTCTTAAGTATAAATAAACTTTCTGTAAATAACAAAGTTGATTTACATGACGGTTATAGTAGACCCAATAGTGACCTATAGACCTAATGGTAGACCCGAAAGTGCTAATGTATTTAAACTTTCAACCTTTTAATTAAAGTTTTTTAATGTCACCATCATCGTCTTTTATCATATCGTGTAGAAACGGCAAGTGTTGTTTATATTGTTGTTCCGGAGGTATACTGAACCGGTTCTGTTGAATATCGTCGAAATGGGGTCAAAGGTCAGGACACAGGGGCGAGATTTATTCCACGGCCATTATCCTCATAACTTGGGTAATGATTTCTGGTATGTTGGAAAGCGTATCATAATCAGTGCATTACATGATTTTTCTAACTTGTTGCATTTTATCCTCGTTTTCGCTCCTCCCTTCGTGAGGGATATGTCTTGCACGGCTTTTTGGTCATTTGCGTGTATTATGGGCATCTAGGTCAAGAAGGAATCTCTCGTTGTAATTTAGAACCGCTTATTCCTGGGAAAGAAAAGGACCAGCGACAAAAGGACAATCGTAATATTCATGTCTTGCATCAGGATTCGAACCCGGACCCAGCGGTATGAGAAATCAAAAGCCCCTGCCGTAAACAACTCCGCCACCCCTGATGTGATGGCAGGTAAATTATATGTAAACACACACACACATATGTAATAAAGGTGCAGAATCGAATTTATATATCCTTTTTGGTGGTAGGGGTGCAACGAACCACGTGATCACCTAGGGCTAATATATGGAGTCTCCCGTCCTTAATTTCAAGCTACGTATTCTATGGAGGGTACAATCAACGTGTAGAGCAAGTACCACTCACAGCTTATTCGGGTCTCAAACCCGCTCTTCTGATGGCTCAGCCTCCAAGTCTGCTAAATGTATCTTCTTAATAACTTATATAGATACGACACGATCATATCCAGCCTTTAAGGGAAATGTGTTTCAGACTAACTCATGCAACTTCGAAACTGAACTTTACGTACCAGAATTTGAAGCATTTGTTTGGTTAAGATAGTAAAACTACGCTAGCTATCCGAACTTATTTGGCGCAAAATACAAAAGTTTCCAAGCTTTCGCACATGAACGAGATGGCTTTTTCAAGGAAGGTGGATAGCAAACTACCTTCCTTGAAGAGGCCATTTGGTTTGGTGTAAGGGTGACTGATTATTTTGTCCGTGTTCATTTCGTCTATGTTCATTTGGTCGAGTTCATTTCGTCCACCGTTCACTTTGTCCCCCGTTTACTTTGTCCGCTTTTCATTTAGTCCACTATTCATTTCGTCCATCGTTCACTTTGTCCACATTCATGTCGTCCTTAATTGGATGGAAGGTGGACAAAAAGCTACCTTCCTTGAAGAAGCCATCTGGTTGATGTGTGGGTGACAGATCACTTTGTCCATGTTCATTTCGTGTACGTTCACTTGGTCCAGTTCATTTCATCCAATGTTCACTTTGTCCAGTTCATTTCATCTAATGTTCACTTTGTCCACATTCATTGCGTCCTTAGAATGGATGGAATACCGTGCAACTTTCCTGTTTTGATGAAATTTTTGTTACTAGGGGGGGTGTCAGCGAACATTGCTTACATGCGATCTTTTCTTGTTTAAGTTTTTCGATTAAAATACAATATAACGATTTTAAATATTATTTAAAGTAAATCGTGGAACTGAACTTCGAAGAGCTTTCTAACTCTTGTGTCGTACGACGTCAATCACTATGACACAAATAAAAGTTTTACAAAAATCTTTTAATGTTTTGAAATACATCTGGTATATTGTTTTCATGTAGTTCTTATCTTGTCAGTATATTTCTTTATAATTTCTGTATTACCAGTTTTCATACGAATGAACTATAATGCTGCCCATATGTGTCATAGCTATTTAATGTGAGACTAAAATCCATAAAAGTATAGTGATGAAAAAAGTTTAGATTGATATTTACTGTGAATCTGCGGTGTCCGAGAAGGTAAATATACTTTTTACATAAAAGAAAAAGGGAGTTTAAAATTTTCGTCTTCAATCCAAGATACATTTATGGACATTGGAATAAACTTTGATTTATGTTCTAGTGATTGACATCGTACCACCCAAAAGAGTTAAAAAGCTCTTCAAAGTTCAGTTCTTCGTTTCACCTTAAATAACCTTTTAAAATCGCTATATTTTAATCGAAAAACTAAAACATGAAAAAAAATCGCATGTAAGAAATGTTTGCTGACCTCTTTTTTATCCCTAGTAACAAAATTTCCATCAAATAAGAAAAATTCCTCGGTGTTCCACCCATTCTGAGGACGAATGAATGTGGACAAAGTGAACACCGGCGGTCTAAATGAACAGTGGGCTAAATGAAAGCTGACAAAGTGAACAGTAGGCTGAATGAAAGCGGACAAAGTGAATAGTACGCTGAATGAAAGCGGACAAAGTGAACAGTACGCTGAATGAAAGCGGACAAAGTGAACAGTAGGCTGAATGAAAGCGGACAAAGTGAACAGTAGGCTGAATGAAAGCGGACAAAGTGAACAGTAGGCTGAATGAAAGCGGACAAAGTGAACAGTAGGCTGAATGAAAGCGGACAAAGTGAACAGTAGGCTGAATGAAAGCGGACAAAGTGAACAGTACGCTGAATGAAAGCGGACAAAGTGAATAGTACGCTGAATGAAAGCGGACAAAGTGAACAGTAGGCTGAATGAAAGCGGACAAAGTGAACAGTACGCTGAATGAAAGCGGACAAAGTGAACAGTAGGCTGAATGAAAGCGGACAAAGTGAACAGTAGGCTGAATGAAAGCGGACAAAGTGAATAGTAGGCTAAATGAAAACGGACGAAGTGAACGGTGGACGAAATGAACTAGACCAAGTGAACGGTTAACGAAATGAACTAGACCAAGTGAACGCGGACAAAATGAACAGTGGACTAAATGAACAGCGGACAAAGTGAAAGGTGGACGAAATGAACACGGACAGGGTGATAGAGAATAGATGTGCGGAAACTTCGATACTTTGATTTGTATTTTACGCCAATGAATTGGGATTGCTAGCATAATTTTGCTATCAAGTACAGTTGGTGTACGATTCCTCGTTATTAATCAGTTGTTCAGCCTTTTAACTCTTGCTTCTTTCTCAGTCAAAGAAGATACTGCGCCATAAACATATTGTAACCCAAGACTTTAGGAGTCTAAAGTATGTTTTCTATAATGGCGTTAACACAAATACTCGATACATGGCGAGCTTTCGCAATCCGCTGGGAGTCTTAGTCTGCGCTTAGTTTTCAAAATTAGAACTGCAATATTTATTATTTTTCAGCGTTGTATATTACTCTTTCTAAGCTTTGAAAACTAAACCCAGACGAAGCCTCCCAGCGGAGTGCGAGAGCTCAGCGAATCTTGAGTATATGTGTTTACGCCACTAAAGGAAAAACAATTTACTCATGTCTTGTGTTATAATCTTACTTTTCTGTTAAATGAATGCTTAGCAGTCATGCTTCCACAGCTCTATGTTCGGCAGGCGCTCCCTTCTGTGCTATATTTCGAAACCGTTAGCTTGGATATTGTCTTGTCTCCCACATTACTAGAACCGCACTAGATCAAAGATGTTTGTGAAATTTAATGGCCTTTTTCGTTATCACCTCCTGATGAACTACATTTCCGTTTTTTCTTTGTGATGTATCGATAAAGCTTAATGGTTTCTCCTGTTTTCACAAGGACTCAGCCACATATTTTGTGTGACAGTGTTACACGTATTGAGCACACTGGCGCCAACTACGGGGGTGCTCAGGGGCTTGAGCACCCCTTGAAATCATTTGGGGTGATGATGCTCCGTACCTCTACGAATTTTTGTCATATGTACTGGATTCATACTTAAATATTTAGTTCCACTTTACATAAAACTAAATACGATAATCGGAATATGGCGCAAATACTTTGTTTCTACAAAAAAAAAATCAATATTAACCACCGGTACCGAATAAATACTTAAAAAATAAGACAGCCAAGCAAGCGAGAAATTGGGGGTGTGGGGTGTGCTTGTACCCTTCCTTCCTTCCTAAATGCTTAAAGCTACCGATTTTTTCGCGATCACGTTCCTTGCACATCAGTAAGTTGTCAGCAGCTCACCATGCACGCAATGAGCTTCAGCAGGGTCATTAAACCATAAATTTCAGGGCGGGAGTAATGAACGACCGTCCGAGAGCAGAAGACACACAGCGAGACTGCGAATGATCTTTTCTCGCCCAAAATATAATTTTTAAGGGTTTTTGTTGCAGTTATTGTTTTACATAATTCTGTTGAGGCCTTTTTTCTCCCTAGCTTTATAAAACATATAAGCAGTCACCAATAGTAACATCTATCAATCCGCGCAGGGGTGATATGACAAATCGATAGCAACTGGTTCACATGGACTGCAAGATGAATGATGGCTGGGTGGGGGTGGAGATTTCCAAGTAACACTTGTTGATCAAAGCGAAAATTTCACTGTGATGTATGCTGCGTTATACGCTAAATGCTAACAATAAGAAGTCAGGAAAATAATACAGTGCAATGATTATGAAGCGCATTCCATTCCAACACTGAACACGTCAGTTTGTTTGCTACTGCTAGAGCCAGCTCTTCAAATGTATCGCTATTAGCATACTGTCTGTTTTGACTAATGATATACACTGAAGAGCAATTGAATTAGAGATATCTGTTTAGTAGCGTGTAGCACCACCTTTCTCCCTGATGACGGCGGCGATTCGTCTCGGCATGGACTCGACAAGACACCGGAAACGTTGGGAAGCCATACGGATCCACGACCCCTGAACAAGCTCCCACAGTTCATGAAGATTTGATGGAGGGGGAAGGGGGGGGGGGGGTCAAAGCCTCAAAATATCTCTCTCGATGGCTTCTCAGATGTGCTCGATGGGATTGAGGTCAGGTGACCTAGATGGCCAAGGAAGCGAGGTCACGTCGGTGGAGTATTCATCCAACCATTCGGATGCAATTCGGGAGCGATGGCACGGTGCATTGTCTTGTTGCAGGATGAGGTCCCCAGTGGGATGTTGAAGACACACAAACGGAAGCAAATGGTCGTCCAGGATATTCCGGTAACGTTGACCTGTGAGAGATGATGTCACACGTACCAGGGGTCCCATTTCAGTCTGCGTAAACAGTCCCCAGACGAGAATGCCACCCCCACCAACTTGAAGAGTACCCTGCTGGCAAGAAGGATCCATCGCTTCATGTGGTTTGCACCATACTCGTATCCTGCCATCCGCATGTACCAACGTGAATCTCGACTCATCAGTCCAGGCAACATTTTCCCACATGTCTAGGGTCCAATGGCGATGTTCCCGCGCCCATGCTAATCTTTGCACCCTGTGATGTGCGGTCAGCAGCGGTACCTTCGTGGGGCAATGGCTTCTGTACCCCATAGCGAGGAGGTGGTTCTGGATGATGTGGCTGCTTACACGACTTTGTGCACCAGCGTTAAATTGCCGAGTGATTTCTTGCACTGTGGCCCGTCTTTCCGCTGTTACAATGCGAGCTAGCCGACGAATACCATTCTCATCCACACGCTGTTGTCCACGGCAGTTGGCCCTTGTAGGGATGGGTTTTACCGGATTCGATTTACTCACGGTGCCCCCGTGACACAGTGGCTCGTGAAAATCCCAGTGCCTGCACGACTTCCGAGATGGAGTGACCCATTCGTCGGGCCCCGACAATTTGCACACGATCAAATGCGCTTAGATATTTCGTTTTACCCATACTGCGTCACACTCTTACTGATTCCCGTCGCATCACTCCTTATATTGTCGGATCGCTGCATACGTCATGTCGTTTCCGTTTACAGCGCTACATTTGCGTAACGCCAGCTGTCTAATTCAATTGCTCTTCAGTGTATACAGCCAATTTCAGCCTTTTTGAACAGGTTTGGCTTTCTGGCAGTAGTCCTCAACAAAATGCTCAAATTTTGTCCAAAAGAAAAAACATCATAGGAGCTCTTGGGCGCACATGACAGAAACTTAAATCGGAAGAATTAAAACAGAGTTCAAGAATTTGGTTGCTATAAAAAAATAATGCAATATCTTTATCATGAAATAATGTATCGGTTTGTTTGCGTTTACACTGAAGATAAGGTCCATTTAAACATCTAAATTTTCAACACTGGAAACGGTACCTGCCTTTTGAATTTCAGCACGCCTCGAAATTTTCAGAAGTCGGCGCCTATGATTGAACACTGAGTGACACTTTCTCCAATATTTTTCTCATACTTTTTATCATAACACACTGTGCATTAGTTAATCATTAAAGAAACTTAGCCGCCCCGGTGGCGCAGTGGTCTAAGCGATGGCCTCTGATCATTCGTCCGAAAGGGGTCCGGGTTCGAATCCCGGTGAGGCATGGATGTTGTGTTTGTCTTACGGCACTGGCTCTCTCCCTTCCCTGGAACCAGTGACCCTAAATTAGGGACGGGCGACTGCTTATAGCCCATTGAGTTGCTCACGGTGGTCGTTAATCCTCCAATCAAAAAAAAAAAAAAAAAAAAAAAAAGAGAAACTTACCCATGACAGAAGCATTTATACGAGCGCGAGTCTAAGACAAACAATATACCATATGTGCCGTAAGACAAACACAATACCCATAGATAAACTTTTAACAGCATAAGGCAAATAAGATGCAGAAGTAACCACTTTTGCCTTTTCTACAAATGAAACTCAATTTAACGAATCATCCGATGTTAGCTTTTTTCGCATTCATGAATTGGTTGAACTGTTTGCATGATTCCGATTATACACAAAGCTCATACGTTCCTTGAATTAATCTGAAGCACTTTAAAATTGAAAGTGCTCAAGAAAAAGTTTAAACTTTTTACGAGTGTCTGGAAATGTTTAAATCTTTGAAAAAGGCTTGATGTTTTAATCACTTTAATATAATTACGTTTCACGAACGTCTTTGATTCAAAAAGAGAATGTTCTTTCCTCGAGACCGTCAGAAGATTGTCCTATTGGAAATTTAACATGAGAGACAAGGAACTTGGGTATTGAGCTGTCATGGGCGCGTCGCTGATTCGGGGTTTGACGACCACATGAGCATTTAAAGCTGATGAGACTCTCAGCATTAATTTAGAGCCACTGTCTCTAGGGAAGGGAGAGAACCGGCGCCGGGAAGGCAAACCAATATTCGTGACTCTTCCAGGGTTTTTACGACCACCATGAGTAACTCGATGGGCTATAAGCAATCGCTCGTCCCTAGTTACTATTTCCAAGGAAGGGAGAGAGCAAGTGACGTAAAACAAACACAATACCCATGCCTCATCGGTATTCAAATTCGGACTCTTCTCGGTCGAATGGTCAGAAGCCAGCGCTTAGACCACTAGGCTCTCAGGGGTTGGAGTCTGGATGACCTAGTGGGCAACGTTCGTGACTGTCACAGAAAGGACCTCAGGTTCGATCCCAGGCAGGTACGAACGCTCGATCCACTAAATATCCGCCGTGCGTCGGATGGGCACGTTAAGCCGTCGGACCCCGGGTACTGGCCCCTCTGTAATAAATAAGGGCTTCTTCCTCCCCCTTTCTACCTCGCTTCCCTTTTACTTTCCTATCGGGCACTCTAGCCCAAATCTCCTAGCTTCCTATTTGTAAGAGTTGTTAATGACCTGGGGTCAGACACTCCCTTCCTTGAATCCTCTACATATGATCATGATTATTGATCTGTAACGATCGAATACTTGACGACTCGGAGGAGGAAAGGGTTAGAAATTAGAACAAAGTTTGTAATGCATCGGAATTTTAGGCTTTCGTTGAATTTCAAGATTATGGAAGCGAAGCTTGTGTATTTATTTTTACAGAAGGATTTTTGCTCTACTTTCGGCCGTTACTTAATCATTAAAATTTGGCCACGGTTCAATCACTTAAATATGACCGATGCAGTCATGAAAAATTGGCTGTGACTTGGGTCATTTTAATTTGGCTGTGACTCAGTCTTAAAAAAATTGGCTGTGACTCAGTCTTAAAAAAAATTGCTATGACGTAGATCATTTAAATTTGGCTGCACCTAATTACTTAAAATTGGCAGTCGCTCAATCATTCAAATTTAGCTATAATTCAATCAGTTAAATTTGACGGTGACCGAGTCATTTAAATTTGGGAATCGCTTAATCACTAAAATCTGGTTACAATTCAAACAGTTAAATTTTACTGTGACTCAATCATTTAAATTTGGCTGGCGCTTAATCATTGAAATTTGGCTATAACTGAATCGTGACTCAGTCATTTAAACTTTGCTGTCACGTCATAACTTAGTCAATTAAATTTGGTTGTAGGTTAATTATTTAAGACTGTGTGTGACTCAGTCATCTAAATTTGGTTTTGACTCAATCATTTACATACGATGTAATGTCATCATTTAAATTTTGGTATAACTTAAGCGTATAGAGTCGGGTCTCACTCAGTCACTTAAATTTAGAGAGCCTTGATTTAATTACTTAAATTTGACTGTATTTAATTATTTAAATTCGGCTGTGGCTTAATCATTCTTCACGTGAAATTTTTTATACTGCTAAAATTCAGCATGTCTGTTATTTCTCTATAATTTAATAATCAAATGATAATTGTTCAATAATCGATTGTTGACGTAGGAATGTGATGTAGGTTTTATTGAGCAATATCACTTTCACCAGTATGTTTTTTTAATTGCAGAGGATATCTTCATTTTTAGAAGCGAACTTATCATTTATTACAGATATTTCTAAGGAAGAAATAAAAGGGAACAATCTCATGGCTTTTTCTTTGCGTTGATTGTCATTAAAATCGCAGGAGGAGTCTGTCATGTTATTGAAAAACATCCCAGAAATGAAATCTGAAGCTTTATTATCGTAAAGTATTACCGTTCCAACAGCGAGGTGCGAACTGACGTGATACAGCCCGTAGTGCTTAGATGCTGATAAATTCAGCCAATTAACAATTATATAGCTAGTTCATATATTGAAATATAAAAGAATTAAAATTGGAAATATACATCTGTGTGTGTGTGTGTGTGTGTGTTTGCATTTGTTTCCGTTTCCTAGTCTTAATGGAAAAACTGGAATCTCCTCTTGCCTCGTGAATTCCCTTGTTAGTATTGAATTTCCCGATGTGTACTTATTCTGCGGCAGAGTCCTTAGCTGAGCCTATTGAAATGTTTGTAACTCCAGACAATTCGCTTTACGCAGTTCGTTCCTTTCCCTTATGCAAAATTCCAACTACTAATAAACTTATGAAAGAACTAAAATCAGAATCCATGAAACAATGAAACAAAGGAAGAAACTACATGTTATGGTACGGTCAGGTACTATATCCAGCAGAAATCTTGAAAATTTTAAAAGATATTGTTAGCGGGGGATTTTCCCTCCCACTTTGGGTTCCACTGAGTTGCAACCTTAGTTTTTGCAAAAGGATGTATCACGAAGAAAAGAAATGAGAATAATTGCATTTGCAGTTAGTTCATTGTCATCTAAATCTTGTTATTATGCGCTTTGTAGTTTATTCTGGGATTACCTTAGTTACCATTTGCACTTTTTGTTATCTCGCAACTTATCTATTTCTGTATTTCCCCTGACACCATTTCATTCTCTTTCGCGTTATGAGCCCGCTCCTTAATTACCTCAAATCCTCTGTGTGTCCGACTACTAGATTTCTGCATTGTTTCGAACCCCCTAGCTTCTCCGTTCTCTGAAGAAAAAATCATTAACGCCTTAAGAGCTGTAAAATCATTTAGCAGTCTGGAATCACTTTCGTTCATCGTACTGCTGAGGGTATAGTTAAAACGACTACAATAAAACACTTAGCTCAAAAGAGGCTTCCCTACCATACAATGCTCAATTGCTCTGGGAAACGCTGAAGAACGATTGCTAATTAATTATTATATGCCCTTGATGGCGTCGTGAAGTTCCCTCTTGCTGACTGTAAGATGAGGACGGAGAGAGCTACTAATCCTCGGCAATGAATAATTCCCAGTATTCCATGTAGCAATTTATAGAAAATTTTAATTTTGGAGAGAACATTGCAAATATTAAACATATCTCAATAATAAAACACAAAAAGGATATGAATCTGAAACCTTGAACAAAGCAGGAGGCTGCAAAACTCGAATTATTTGCAGCATCAGTCTCTTTATCCCTATGGCCTTAATTCCACTCTATCTGACAATAAGCATAATCAGCATAAATTTTCAATTCGTGAACTCTTCTTTCTTGTTAATAATAAGAGCTGCTCTAGAGGTAATAGAGGACAGAGGTTATTTCGCACATCAAGCAAAGTTGATTTTGCCAACTTGCTAAAAACTCTGGAAAGCTTTAAAACTGGCACTAATTTTGTTAAAAATACTTACAAAATTCTCAAGTCCTTCAAGCACTCTGTCCTTAAATGTTTTTTCAAATTCTGGAATGAAACTGCTGACCATGTTGATAAGCATGTTTTTGCTTTGGTTCTGGACATTCTTAAACATATTCTTAAAGATAAAATTTCTCTTAAAGAATTTTCCAGTAATTTTGTTACCATCAGGTTCCTCAATAAAGCCTACGATTATCTCAATGTAAGAAAGCTGTTCTACAATAATGCAATTTTTTTCCCATCCACAGGCACCAGTCTATTGTAAGTTTTAAATATGTTAAGACCTTAGGGTCAATAGTTAAAAACTACAAACTTAACTCTTCGAGCTACATTCCTGTAATTACTTCTTGTTCTTGTGATGAACATAAAGAAACAGTTCACTATGATAAGAATTACAACCATATTATCACCGGAAACTTGAGTTATGTTGAAAATGAAAAGCTTAGGAATTTATTAGAGTATGGCTCTAAATTCAGACCTTCCTTCACAATTTCCAAAGAAAGGATTCTTGAGAGCTTCACTCAAGATGTAAATAAGTACATCGTAAAAACCAGTTTGACGTACAATCAGCCTATTGAGGCCTTCGCAGAATGGAAATATAATATAATCAATAGCTTCACCGGTGAGTTGGCAGGTCTGGACTTTTGTTTCGACAGAAATCTCTTTTTCTCTGGAGAAGCTAAAAGGTCACTCTCCAAACTACAAGACCAATTTATTTTTACCACTACGGATAAAGCTAGCAATAATTTTGCAATTATCTGTAAGAAGTTCTATTTTGAATTGTTAACTATGGAACTCAATAATAGAGTAACATATGAGCCCGTAAGTTATTCTACCAAGCAGTTAGAAAATCGGTTTAAGGCATTCTTCAAGAAACTTAAAATTCCACAAACTAGAAGATATGGGCCTGAGTTTCCATTTCTTTTTGCAACGGTTAAGTTTCATAAGGATCCTGTGAAGTTCAGGTTCATAGCTAGTGGAGTAAGGAGTCATAAAAAGAAAATAGATCTTGCTTTTGAAGATGTCTTAAAGAAGGTTTTGAAACACATTAGAAACTGTTCTAACTTGATGTACAGAGATTTTGGATAATTAATAATAATGCAGAAGTAATTTCTACTATACTCAAAGTTTGTCCCCTAGATATTAATAGTTATGATTTTGAAAACCTATATACTAATCTGCCTCTATCAGATATAATCACTACATTTAAGGAGCTGTATGCAGAATTTAAACTTAACCAATTTGTTGATGTAGGAACTTGGAACTCTTATCTCAATTGCTGCATAAAAAATAACCATATCTTATATAATAATACTCTCTATAAGCAAGTGAACGGTATTCCAATGGGAACATCAATGTCCACAAATATCGCTAATCTATTCCTGTTCTTTAAGAATATAAATTCATTAAAAATCACCCCACCTGCTCAGATAACTACCTTTACACTTTTAGATATATTGATGATCTGCTGTGTATCAATAATTCAGAAGTTATAGAGAGTGATTTTGATAATATCTATCCTAGCTCTCTTAACTTATGTAAAACCAACCACAGTAATCAGGAACTTGAGTTCCTAGACTTAAGCATTAAGCTCAACAGAGGTAACCCATCTATTAGCCTCTTTGATAAAAGAGTTAATTTTCCTTTCAAAGTAATTAAATATCTACACTGGAATAATAACATTTCAACCAAAGTAATTGAGAATGTACTAATTTCTCAGGTCCTAAGAATTTCAAGAATTTGCAGCAACAATTTGGATTTCAATTACCACATTAATATACTATTAGAAAGTTTTCTAGAGAACGAAATTCCTTCTTCTTTCATCAAAAGAACTTTAAGAAAAATTATTCTGAATAATAGAGTAAGGTTGGCAGATCTGCTTTAATTTTCTACACAGTTAATAATATGATTCTGACCAATCAAAGCCGTAAGGAAATTGGCTAGAGGATGCCTATTAACTACCTAAAGGAACCTTAGTGCTATGGATATGACGGTCCTATTAAAACAAAAAATTAAATAATATAAACAAAATCACAAAAAAAGCTTAAAAATCTGTTTATAAAAGAAAATAAAAACAAATAAAAAAGAAAACCAGTTATTCATCACTAGGATAGCTATACTAAAAATAGTAAAACCAACATTAAAATTAATAAGATTCTGATTAATCTATAGAAGCTCACTAAGGTGATTTAATACATGCAAAGATTATTAAATAAACTGCTCGTGTATTTTATAATATTTCTCATGTATTCTGGAGATTTAATTCTGCTCATTCTGATCATACAGATCCACAGTCTTAAGTTTATATATTTTTTTCTCTGGTTAAAATCTCCGCGCGTTGTTTTCTTGCTGTATGAGGAGGCCATCAGCCCCACCCTCACTGCCCCCCAGCGTCTAGGGAGTGGCGGAAAGGGACAGCCATGTTCTCCTCTTGTGTGGAGAAAAGTTTTTGTTACACAAGAGGTAAGCTCTCTTCCTTGTTTTTGGGTTCTAGGTTTTATAAGTTCAATGTTTGTACTTTATGTACCTTTTCTCTGTCGTTTTTTAGCTTTTCAGCTTTTAAGCATTGGTTTGTCTGTTAACATTTTTGCGGGTTTTAACTCTTACTTTTCTTTGTAACTTTGAGCGTCTTTTGAGGTACCTAGGAACAGAAGAAGGCTAAGCCTGTTCCTTTTCTATGCGCTGTCTATGCGCTGTTTTTTCAAAGTAGTTAAGTTCTTAATAACTAATTAATTATGCACTTAAAGCACTGCTGAAATACTTTGTACATATTGCAACTAACTGTTTAAGGTATATAACTTTCACAAAGTTTTCTTTAGTTAATATTTATCTTTAACTTATTCTCGTTTTCGTGCTGTCATAAGATGTAGAGTAGGGGTTTTAGACTCAAGTTTTCTTTCAAAAATCTGTTCGTTATAAATTAACATTTCCTTTTTTTTAATTGCAATGTAAAATTTGGATTTCTTTTGCATTATTTTTCAGGTTTAAATTCTCTCTCAAACGAACTTGGAATTTCGTTATAGCTGAAAATCATTTCCATTTATTATGTCACTCTCACAGCTTGAGTTCTCTTTAATCTTCTTCTCTCTGTTTAATAGTAACAGATGAAGAGCATGGGTCGGGCCATGAAGGTTAATGGATGCAAGCGAAATTGTTAACTAGTGCTAGGTCATGCTACCCTACGGAGGACATGACTTATATATATATATTTTTTAACTATTTTAGGTGGGAATGTTACTTGCATCTATGGCCTTGCAGAAACCCATTTCCAACTAGGTCTTTGTGGAAGTGAGAAAATGCAGAGTTTTTGCTGGTCCTTGATAAAGCCAAGGCTCAGTATTCTCGACACCTTCTACATTCAGTTGTTTTATTTTATTTTTTTATCTTTTCTCTTTTTACTCACACAGGTAGATACATAACCTTTTCTATGTTGTATTAGGTGTGAGTCAAAATTATATATGTATTTTTTTGCTTAGGTATCTTCTTTATAGAATATATATATATATATATATACACACACACACACACACACACACACACACACACACACACACACACACTGCTGGCCACCCAAAATGCAACAGCAAGAAGGAAGCATCCGATTGGCCTGAAATTCGCAGCATGCGTCGCCCGCGAGAGGACATGCAAACGATTAGCATTGCAGGTCATATGCAAATCATGTGCGCCCGGCACGCCACCGTGAAGCTCTATAAGAAGGGTGCACAGAAGGCGGGGTGTAAGTAGTGGAAGTGTGTTGTGCTGTCGGACCTGTGCGTGGAAACTTTCCTGATGCCTCATCGCAGAATACGGCAGTCATTCCAGCACGTTTCGGAGTTCGACAGAGGACGAATAGTGGCTTATCGCGACAACAGTTTATCGTACCGAGACATCGGCGCCCGTGTGGGACGACATCCAGCCACAGTGAGGCGAGTATGGATTCGGTGGGTGCAGGAGGGACGGATGGACTGACGTGAGCGATTGCCGCAGCAACGGCACACCACCGAACGAGAGGACCGGCATGTTGTGTGGCGGGCATTGACGGGTCGCACCGCCACATCCCGAACGTTAGCGCAGGAATTAGGGTGTGTTGCGCAACAGCCTGTGCCAGCACGTACCGTTCGACATCGTCTGCAGGAGCGGGGACTTGTCGCACGGCGCCCATTGCTCCGATTACCATTGACGTTACACCACTGATGAGTGCGGCGGAAGTGGGCCGTCGAACGCCGCACCTGGAGTACGGAATGGCACGCCTTTGTATTGTCCGACAAATCCCGCTTCTGCCTGCACCACGATGGTCAGATCCGCGTGTGGCGGCACCGCGGTGAGAGACAGTATGACTCCTGCATTATGCATCGCCATACCGGTCCGGCGCCTGGCGTTATGGTTTGGGGCGCAATTGGGTATGACACCCGCACCCCTCTGGTACGCATCGCCGGTACACTCAACAGCCACCGCTACATTTCCGACGTTTTGGAGCCTGTAGTCCTCCCTTACCTGCAGGACCTGCCAGCGGCCACGTTTCAGAAGGACAATGCGCGCCCGCAAGTGGCACGCATCGTGCAACGATTCTTAACTGCCCACCAGGTGTCACTGCTTCCGTGGGCCGCCTGTACTCCCGATATGTCGCCCATCGAACACGTCTGGTCGCTGATCGGCAACCGAGTAGCCCGGCAAGCACCACCCGCTGCTACGCCTGATGAACTGTGGCAACGTGTGGAAGCAGCCTGGACCGACATACCCCAAGCCCACATCCAAAGCCTTTTTCGTTTGATTCCGCGGCGTGTAGCGGCTGTTATTGCCAGCCATGGGGGGCACACGAACTATTGATGTCTGCGTGTCCTGGAAGTCCCACGGCCCTGTAAGCTCAATCCTTTCATCTTTGTATCTGTGTTTACGTGTCCAGTAAATCTGGCTTTGCTATCTCGTGTGCTTCTTGGTGTTGCATTTTGGGTAGCCAGCAGTGTATATATAAAACTTCACTACAACTTCACTCCCTTCTGAATAACTGAAGTAATCAGAGAACCATAAATAAGCAGCAGTAGAGAGTGACACTACATAGCAAATTCAAAAGTAACTGGCAGAATCAGTTCATGAGTGGATATTCACGAACTCATTGCTATGCTCTTAATTATGTTAAGAAAAGAAGTGAAATCTTTAAAGCTAAGTTTATGTCAGGGACATTTGAAAAGTCCAGCTAAAAACATATATGACGTGTACTCGAATTCAACCTTCTTTGTTAATTCCTGTATTCTTATGTAAATTTAGTTTATTCTTATAAAACGTTTTTCTAATTTTAATGCCACATTTCTCTCTCTCTCTCTCTCTCTCTCTCTCTCTCTCTCTCTCTCTCTCTCTCGACGAATTTAATTTTGGCAACACCTGACAGCAGGTCAAAGTGCGATTACTTTATCGAAAGCTGGAGATAGGAACTGATGTATTCAGTCTTCAAGAAGGCAGTGAAAAGCAAGTATATCACAGCCAGTTTGTTATTAACCAATGTCGACTGCTTTTAACGCAGTGTTCTTGAAGTCACGTTGCTGGTATGTTGTTGAAACGTGCTTCCGTTAGTAATGTGTGTTAGTCAATTTTTGTTGATGCTTGTTCGGTATCGATTTGAGACTAATTAGCTAGTGAGCGAACGTTTGTGTGCTCAAAATGTTCCTAGGGGAAAAGTTTATTTTGTGTGGCGATTGTGTGTTGACGTGCCTACGGGAGCTAAATACAGTAAAAACAGGTTTTGTTGTAATCACGACTTTTTACTCAACATGGCCGTTGTCTTAGAAGTGCATAGTTAGATATTGTATGCCTAGTTAAGAACTTTCAAATACGTCTAACATTTAAGCTATCCGGGTTCAACGAAAGTTACAATAACGATAAGCCTAACGAGTTGAAACATTTAATGCTTTACTATAAAGCTAATGCACATTAATATATTGTTGAAGTTAAAATTTATGTAACAGTACAAGACTTGAATCAACTTAACAAAAATATTGTAAACAACAGAATAATAATAAATATTAAAAACTCTGAAAGGAAATTCAGTTCTAACAACTCAGCTCCAGAATTTGCAAATGCATCGTGTTTGTTGATACAGATAAAGCATAAAGATTAAAATACACTAACGGACAATGAAATTTGCGCACCTAGAAGAAAACATGCTACAACCGCGAAACTTTGCAAATAGCTAGAGTGCGTGCTGGTATGCAAATGATCCACGTTTGGTGCGAGTGCGCATGACCGCGCACCCTATGGTGGCGCTGCAAGCACGAGTACTGAGTGACAAGAATGCCGGGTAGACGCCAGAGACGTCGATTTACGCAACTTACGGACTTTGAGAGAGGCCTGATCATCGGGCTTAAAACCGCAGGGCGGACAGTGCGATGACATTGTCCAATAACATATATATTGCCGCCCCGTTGGCGCAGTGGTCTAAGGCGTTGGCCTCTGATCATTCGTCCGTAAGGGGTCCGGGTTCGAATCCCGGTGCGGCATGGATGTTGTGTTTGTCTTACGGCACTGGCTCTCTCCCTTCCCTGGAACCAGTGACCCTAAATTAGGGACGGGCGACTGCTTATAGCCCATTTGAGTTGCTCACGGTGGTCGTTAAACCTCCAATAAAAAAACCGCAGGGTGGTCGGCGTGCCGTATAGCCCGCTACGTGGATCGTTCTGACCATACCGTCCGACTGTGTTGGGAGCAGTGCACACGTGACGGCACTGCCACACGGCGGAGCGGCTCCGGACGGACCAGGATGACCATCGGTAGAGAGGATCGCGCACCAGGCACGAACGGATCCCACGGGGACTCGGTCCACTATACAGACAGATGTAGCTGCTCCTGTGTGCCCACGAACCATTTCCCGACGCCCCGAGGGAGCGAATCTGCGATCCCAGCGCCCCTTACGTATGCTGCCATTAACACCAGAACATCGCCGGCTCCGTGTGCAGTGGTGCCAGGCCAGAGCGACGTGTGGTGTTAAGCGATGAGTGCCGCTATGGTCTAGGGAGTCATTGCCTAGGATAGCCGATCAGCTCTAGTAGTGGTATGTGGATCATTGACGGGCCAGCGGTATGTGGATGAGATCCTACGGCCCCATGTGCTCCCATTCCTGGCCAGGATTCTAGGTGCGCTATATTAGCAAGATAATGCCCTCCTGCACACGGCTCAGGTTGCTCAGGACTGCCTACTTCATGTCCAGACACTTCTATGGCCTGCCTGCTCCCCGGACGTGTCCCCTATCAAGCATGTGTTGGACCAGTTGAAACGCCAGCTACCCCCGTGCCGCACTATCCGGGATTTGGACCTCACCGTCCAACACGTGTGGGCCAGTCTGCCGCAGGACAACATCAGGCGTCTGTTCGCCTCCATGCTGGACCGTATTGCAGCATGTATCGCCGCACGAGGTGGTCCGACGCGCTGTTGAAGATGACCAGACTGCGTGCCACAGATCCCTCTGTAATTGCCCATGCAGCTCTGTTTTTGCCATCATGAGTATCATCCATCTGTATCATTAGGTCCATAAAATTTCAGTTCAATCCGATGCTCCTTTCTTGGTGCGCAAATTTCATTGTCCGTGAGTGTACCTGTGCATGATCGCATCAACTTTTTAAAAACAAGTCATATTGTTGGATGTTTTATGATGTATACTCTAAATTAACTTTCATTTTTAGTTGTCTTTCTGTTGACAAATGTTGAGTTCGTTTTCTTTTAACGTTTCAACCTGAACGCTATATTTTCTCACTCACTGAATGTTTTGTGGCAACAGTTTTGTGGTCATGGTTATGGGCGCCCTTATCTTAGTTTTCAGGAGGAGGCAAATGAAAATTGCAACAGTGAATGACTTATACAAACACCATATGCAGGTCTTTCTTTTTATCTAACCGTTTTTACCACACTCTCAATACATAAATCTAGTTGAAAACCATACGACTCAAAATCTGCGTAAAATAGATGGATAAATGAAATTACACATTATGTTAGGTCAGTAAGGAAATTTCTTTATCATTCGTTTGATCCTTTTGTCACATGCACCATGAAACCCCTCAGATCACGGAATTGGTCACAAGAATGAAAAAATACACTCAACACAAATTTCTCGGAAATTTTTCAGGAGATCTCAGAAAATAGCTGTAGCTGGTTCAGAGGATATGTTTTTCATTTCTTCACCTTTCAGACTTTTCCGTGCTGTACGTATATATACTGTTCTCCAGCAAGCAAAGAAAAATTTCATTATTACTTTCTATTGTACGTTTTCGCTTTTTTTTTTCTGGATATTTCCAACGTTTATTCATTTTTTTACGTTTTCCAACCGTAGGTTGAAGAAACGTATATGATTCAGCTTTGTCCATCGGCCTGTCCGTTCGCACGATAACTCGCGTAAAAATGGTTCGATTTCGATGAAATTTTAGTGTGTGGTAGGGGACCACTTGGGGATGAACCCTATTGGAAATGGGGTCAAAGGTCAGGACATAGGGTGGGATCCATTCCATTGCCCTTATGCGTCATAACTTGCGTAAAAATCGTCCGATTTCGATGAAATTTTAGTATGTAGTAGGGGACCACCTGGGGACAAACCCTATTAAAAATGGGCGAAATGGGGTCAAGGTCAGGACATGGGCGCGCTACCCATTCCATCGCCCTTATGCATTATAACTTACGTAAAAATGCTTCGATTGAGACAAAACTTTATCGTGTTGTTCCGGAAGTGTACTTTACCGGTTTTGTTGAATATCATTGAAATGGGGTCAAAGGTCAGAACACAGGAGCGAGATTTATTTCAACCATTATCCTCATAACTTGAGTAAAGATTTCTGGTATGCTGGAAAGCGTATCATAATCAATGCATTTCATGATTTTACTAACTTGTTGCAGCATACACATGCATCCAGAAGTTCTACAGAAGAATTAGCAATCAGAATTAGTGTTATCGGGAAAATCTCTGTAGTATCTTCTAAGAACAGAAAGGGTATGGTTCAATTTGCAGGGGAGGGCAAATGTTCCCTCTTGTCCCCATATGGGTGCCTATAATCAGGGTCCGTGACGTGTGTATGTCGACATGATAAGAACGAGCTGTATAATGCTCGAACAAGCAGAGGGAAAGGTGTGATGTTGTGGCATGTTGTGTTGATAAATTACAGTAGCAAATTGCCGTAATTAGTATATTAGATGTAAACACGCAAAACCTAGGTTGATAGAGTATCGTTATTGTGAATTATGCTAATGAGATCGCTCGTTGATACGTTGCGTTCCTAAAGTGCCGTGAAGTTACAACAATAAAGACCGTTTTGTTGTAAGTGGTTTCAAAGACTTAATCTCTTCTGGCCGTTACGTCGCTTATTTAGCTCAGTGTGTAATTAAAATTTGTTTATAAACTAATTATCTGAGCCTTAAAAGTATGAAGTTCCAGTGATACGAGAACAACTGATTGATGGTACGAAAGTAATGTTTTAGTAGTGACATATGAACCAACAAACATTACAGTTTTGACTGTAAGTAAGAAACTTCACCTGGTTTCTTCGTCTTCTTCTTGGCCTGGTGACATCCACTGCAGGTTATAGGCATCCTTCAGTCTTTTCTAACTTCCTCTATCCTTGGCCTCAGTTCATTATTTAGCATCTCTAAATTTCTGTAGGTCATCTCTCCATTTTGTTCTCTGGCGCCCCTTTCGTCTCTTTCCATCTCTCGGTTGCCATTGGGTTATTAATCGTGTCCATCTTTCAGTCTTCCAACATGTCCAGCCCATCTCCATTTTGAATCTTTTATTATTTTTTACGCTTTCCAACCGTAGGTTGAAGAAGCATATATGCTCCAGCTTTGTCAGTCTGTCTGCCTGTCCACACGATAACTCGCATAAAAATGGTTTGATTTCGATGAAATTTTAATATGTGGTAGGGGACAACATGGGGACGAACCCTATTAAAAATGGACGAAATGGGGTCAAAGGTCAGGACATAGGAGCGGGATCCATTCCATCGTCCTTATGCGTCATAACTTACGTAAAAAATGCTTCGTTTGTGACAAAACTTTATCGTGTTGTTCCGGAGGTATATTGAACCGGTTCTGTTGAAGATCATTAAAATGGGGTCAGAGGTCAGGGCATAGGAGCGAAATTTATTCCACATCCATTATCCTCATAATTAGAGTATTGATTTCTGGTATGTTGGAAAGCTCATCGCTAATCAATGCATCGCATGTTTTTGCTAATTTGTAATATCTATTATTCCCGTTTTTTCTCTTATAAGTTCATTTCTAACTCTGTCTCTTCTTGTTATTCCCAACATTTTTCTCTCTAACTTTTTTATCGATGCTCTTATGTGTTTCACATAGTCGTTCTGTGATACATGTTTCACTTCCGTAAGTAAATACGAGGACAAATACAGTCATTGAAGATTTTTCTTTTTAAACACAATGGAAGGTCGCCGGTTAAATGGTATTTTAAGTCTCGAAAAGGCTGTATTACCTTAGATAATTATTCTATTGATTTCTCTTTCTTGGCTCTCATTAAAACTGATTACTTGACCTAAGTAAAATGTAGTAGTCTACTTTTTCGATTTCGTTTTCTTCTATCAATGTCTTTTTCTGCATGCTTTTCTGTATTGTTCATAAATTTAGTTTTTGCTGTGTTTATTGTCAGACCTTTTTTTAGACTTTCCATCCATAAATCCTTTATCATAGTTTGCATTTCCCTATTGCTAGTTGTAATGATGACTATGTCATCAGCAAATCTTAAGTGATTTAGATACCTTCCATATATGTTTAATCCTTTTTCATCCCAGTTTAAATTTCAAAAATATCTTCTAATACGGAGTTAAATAATTTTGGAGACAGTGGGTCTCCCTGTCTAAACCCCTCTTTGTATTTTGAAAGTTGAGCCCAGTTTCTCTAACTTTATTGTTGCTGTAGCCTTGCTATATATTTTATTTATTAAACTGACATATTTTCCTTCCAATGTTTGTCTTTTTATTGAAGAACTCATTTCCTTTTGACATATGGAGTTGAAAGCTTTGGTATGATCTACAAACTAAGTAACTTCTTTCTAATATTAATTTGTTTTTTCTACTAATTGGTTAATTGTATGCAGATGATCTATTGTGGAGTAATCACCAGACCTAAAACCATCATGTTCTACCGATTGTGCGTTTTCGAATTTTGAAGTTAATCTTTTTAGTATTATTTTTGTGAAAAGTATGCACTTGTGATAAAATGCTCATAGGTCTATAGTTGCTAATATCATCTTTGTTTCTTTTTTTGCGCTTTGCAACCGTAGGCTGAAGAAGCGTATATGCTCCAGCTTTGCCCGTCTGTCCGTCCGTACGATAACGAGTAAAAGTGGTTCGATTTCGATGAAATTTTAGTATGTGGTAGGGGACCACCTGGGGACGAACCCTATTGAAAATGGACGAAATGGGGTCAAAGGTCAAGACATTGGAGGGCAATCCGTTCCATTGCTCTTATGCATCATAACTTGCGTAAAAATGGTTCGATTTCGATGAAATTTTAGTATGTGGTAGGCGACCACCTGGGGACGAACCATGCTGAAAATGGGCGAAATGAGATTATAGATCAGGACGTAAGAGCGAGATTTATTTTACAGCTATTATCCTCATATCTTGGGTAATGATTTCTGGTATGTTGCAAATCGTATCATAATCAATACATTGCATGATTTTACTCACTTGTTTTATGAATAAGGTTTATCAGTAGTGTATTTGTTTATAAGAATTGCAAACTTTTCTGTTCGGCTTTTACTTTCAATATAACAGAATAAATCTTTCCTTCTCTTTCAGCTTGCTGAACGCACCTAATGATTTGGAGCACTTATCCGTTGACAACCGTGGAGGCACAGGAGGTGTCCCGGGCCTCAACGGTAAAGCCAAGAAGAAACACCACAGCGACCCTGGCGGCGACATGAGTGGCGAAGTAGTTGCCTTTCCCGAGATCATTGGAGTTTCTCGAAGCGAACCCGATCTGGGCGATTCGTCGTCTCTTGATGCCGAAACATCGATATCCGGTGAAGCAACCGACGCAGGCAGCCTGCGACTAACTATCGAAAGTGACAGGGAAAGCGATACCCCCGGCACACCGAATTTTTCTCATCGTTCCCGACACGTGCGAGTCGGGTCGGAAGGCGTAGGACAGTCCTGCTTCTTTTCGCACGAACTTGGTGATCGCCAAGGAGCAGAAACACTTCCTTCTGCCAAGAGTCCGCAGGAGCAAAGGAGATACTCCAAGAGGCGGTTACGAGGTCCCTATGGGGAAATGCTTGAAGAAGAGATGCGAAAGTCGGGCGAGAAGCAAAAACTGACATTCAGCGATCTGAGTTTTCTTCAGGAATTGTGTGAAACTCGAGGAACCAAGAGGGGACCCGATACGGCCCCCATCACTTCTGCTGTCGCATGTGCATCGAGACCCATGGTGTTTTCTAGCAGCCAGTCCTTGGACGACACAAGTATTACCAATGATCCCACAGAGGGAGTCATGCCTCCCAGGAGAAAAATAAGTGCTAATTATCCTCTCGGTAATAGTGATGCTCAGCAACTCCAAGCTGATGCTGTTTCTAACGTGAAAAGCATTTGAGGGATCGGAACCCTCCGAATCCTCAGTCGATCACAATGATAACAAGTTGGCATCATTAGTGCAGGATAAGGATACGAATTCTACTAAAAGTGGCGATGGATATCCAGATTTTTCCAAGATGCACGAGCGGAATTCGGTAAGTTTCCTTTTTTTTTCTATTTTAATTATTTAGTACGGTTTGTATGTTTTAAATTTTACTGATGTGAAGGTCATGACTTCCGCAGCCAAATTTGATTCAAACAGCTGTCGTTGACACCTGTTGCGTGTTGCGTCACGAGGAGAAATTTGGAATGGCTAGCTGCTAATAACGCATCGGCAACCTTGGACATCACACGCAGAAACTCCAACTACTGCGGATTCTCCGTAGACACTACGGAAATCGTCGGTCCGCTGCGGATTACGGAAAGCATCAGATATAGTACGGAAGTCGAAAATCTGAGGAAATGACCTTTTCAACGATGTGCGTAAATTTTATTTTCATGTTTTCTAGATTCTGACATTCATTAAACATTTTGGAGAGTACAAATTTCGAAGATGACAGTCCGTTTTTTGGTATAAATATGACAAGGATGGTAAATCAGATAATATCCGAAAACTTGAAAATTTCGTCGTCCTGGAGCGGGAATCGAACCCACGTCTCCCAGATAGCACCCAGGTATGCTAACCACTACACCACCCAGAACGACCAAGTCTCAAGGCTCCGATTAATTTGAATATAACCATAAAATTTAATTTGATAAAACGGATTGTCATCATCGAAAATTTGTATTATATGGTGTAATCCCATATTTCATTCATGATTTATCTGCTCCACCGGACAATTACGGGATGGGATTCTTAACCTCCAGATTCGGTAAACATGAATGCCGGTTGCTTCGACTAGCGAATCGTGTGATGGTTATATTCAAATTAATCGGAAACTTGAGACTTGGTCGTTCTGGAAGTTGTAGTGCTTAGCATACCCGGGTGCTATCTGGGAGACGCGGGTTCGATTCCCGCTCCAGGACAACGAAATTTTTAAGTTTTCGGATATTGTCTGACTTGCCACCCTTGTCATATTTACACCAAAAAACGGACTGTCGTCTTCAAAATTTGTATTATGTGGTGTAGTCCCGTATTTCATTCATGATTGTGGAGAGTATTTCTTGAATGTTTTCAGGACCGTTACATTTCTTCCGTGACTTTCCAATATGTTTTGGTTGTCTAATCGTCTTTGGCTGCGTGCAGAGTTACGACAGCCGGGGAGAGAGTTACGACGCCCAGAAGCGCCCTAAAATTTTAGTTCCCGTTCCAGAGCTTGCAAAGTCCTTAATTTTTCGTATTTTTGTGTAAAGTCCTGGAGTAAGTACTAGAATTATTTCCTGCAATGAACAATTTGTTTTTGTTCACTGCAAGGAAAACAATTGCAGGAAGAAAAACTACGTTCTTTTTAAGGTTTGAAGACGACCATGAACAACTTCCAGTCTGTGTAAGATGCTTTGTGTATTATAAGGTTCTCATTGGAACATACTATGTGTGTGTGTGTTGAGGTAAAAAGTCTTCAATTTGTGGGCAACTTTTAAAGCAAAAAATAGTTTTTTTTTATGAATTGACAATGTCAGTTTACTGCTCTGGTAATTTGTATTTTATGGAGTGTATAATACAATTTTATTTATTACTACTGAAAACTACGGATTTTTTTAGTCCTTACTATACTGAAAATTTCCAATCGTGGTTGGAGTCTCTGCATACTAGCTGCTTGGTGAAAAAAAATCTCTCAATTATTTTTTGTGACGCTGATAATAATTTCCGTGAAAAACTAAAGTTATCAAAAGCTTATTTAAACATGTGTAAAATACAAAATGTGTTAAAAACGCACAAATTATGACTCTTTGCAGTGCTTCTCATGGCACTTTTCAAGAGTGGTGAGTGGTTTGTAACAGCCACCTGAAAAAGGTGCGTAGGTTTCCATCTGTGAGCCTCGAGGCTTTTTTAAACGCCGTTTGCACACCTACGTAGATCCAAATAGGCAAGTATTTTCATTCTCTCAGAATTCAGAAAATAAGAACACATCAAAAAGAGTTACATGAAAAGGGTGTATTCACACGGATGCCAGAGGAGGCAATGCAGGAGCCCCATGTCACGTGTTCAACTTCGAGGCTTTTTAAACACTGTTTGCGCACGTGCGTAGATCTAAGTAAGCAAATATTTTCATTCTCTCGAAATTCAGCGAAAGAGAACGCATCAAAAGGAGTTACATGGAAAGTGTTTATTTAGCAACACGGATGCTATAGGAAGCAATGCAGGGCAGGAGCCTCGTGTCACGTGTTCACCCCTCAACGTTTGACGTCATTGGAAAGCTTGAAATCTGCAGATTGTAACCTTTTTGGTTCACTTTATCAACAAATAATATTTCCTACTCTATATTTCCATTTCAGTGACAGTTGAGTTGAATAATCGTGATTTTCGGGCAATTTTCCTCTACGAGTTCAACTGGGCCACAACGCAGCGCAAGCGACGCGAAACATTGTTGGTGCCTTTGGGGAGGATGCGGCTAACGAGTGTACGGTGCGAAAATGGTTCGCAAAATTCAAGGCTGGCGACACGAACCTCGACAGTGAACAGCGTGGACGACCGAGTACCGTCATCGATGACGACGCATTGAAGGCCCTTGTTGAAGCAGATCCACACGCAACTGTTCGTGAGCTTGCGGGGGAACAGGGAGTAAACAAATCGGCTGTTTCTGTGCACCTCAACCAAATTGAAAAGTCCAAAAAGCTCGACAAATGGGTGCCACATGAATTGAACGAAAATCAACAAAATCGTCGTTTGGAAGTCTCGTCTGGGCTGCTTTTGCGCAACCAACCCGATCCTTTTCTCGATCGCATCGTGACATGCGACGAAAAGTGGATCCTGTACGACAGTCGTCGACGTTCCGCGTTATGGTTGAATCACGACGAAGCTCCTCAACACTTTCCCAAACCGAAACTCTATCAACAGGTTGTTATGGTGACTGTTTGGTGGTCTTCAACCAGTTTCATTCAATACAGCTTCCTGAATGCAGGCGGAACGATTACCGCGGCAAAGTATTATCAGGGAATCTACGAAATGCACCGCAAACTGCAGCGCATTCGCCCAACATGATTGAACAGAGAGGGCCCAATACTTCTGCACGACAATGCGAGACCGCACGTCGCGCGTATCACTCTGTAAATGTTGAACAAATTGAGCTACGAGACTCTACCTCATCCACCATATTCACCGGATCTTTTGCCAACCGACCACCATTTTTTCAAGCATCTGGACCAATTTTTGCTGGGAAAAATTTTCCACAACCAAGCTGTTGCTCAAAACGCCTTTCAAGCTTTCGTCGCTTCCAGAACTCCTGATTTTTATACTACCGGAATACATAACCTTGTTTCTCGAATGGTTCTTATTTCGATTAATCATATTTATTCTGAGCTGAGATATGTGTGATTGACGAACAGTGTACAAATCGGACATTTCATTATGGACAACCTAATAAATACAGAATATAGACGCTCTGCATGGTTTGTCCGGGAAACTGTTCATGAATGCTTTTCCGTTTCACTTTGGGGAGTTAATGGTTCATAGGAACTCGAACTGTTTGGCACGTTGTGTTCTGGAGTACCCGGTGTATCACTATGTTCAGATAACGTGTCCGACGTTTCATCACTATCACGCCACTATGTCTGTCCTTCAACCATGTCAGGGCCTCCAAAGACATGTTGCTCCAAAACGCTATACAACTGCCTTGCAATTCGCCTGTCGATGTGCGTTGGAGCCGTGTCGTCCGCTTGGTATTTCTGCGTCACCTCGTTCACCAGTATCTGTACTACAGCATGGGAGTTACAAGCCATTTTCTTAAAACACACAACACAATATTTGTATGCGTACGAACAGGCGTGTGTGTGCTGTCTCACACTACTCACGTTTAACAGTCACTGACGTACACAACGCAGGACACCTTCCACGCATGCGCAGTATTACCCAATCACACCACACCCACATTTATATGTTGTTTGACACTTTATGGCTGCAGGCGGGCGTCCCAATTTTATAAGCCATGCTCTCTATGGGTTGCGGGCAATTGCGAAATGCCGTACTTCGCACCTGTTACTTTGGTGCCAGGCTTGTCCACCACAGAAAGTTCCGTGACGATTGTCGTCGGGAGGTCCGATAGTCTCCCTTGTCAGTGGAGTAAATTTGCATGCGGTTCAATATCTCCGTTTTGCGGATTCAGACCGAGAAATTGTTTGTTGCCCCAGTAATTGAGAGCTCAACGGCGCGTTGACTACTCAGTTACAGAAGCCGAGTGGTCTGAAGCACTGGAGTGTTCTGGACCATTTGTCCAAGATGGCCCCGGGTTCGAGTCCCAGATGAAACATTGGGTGATGTATGTTTGCTTGATGGCGTTGGCTCTAAATTAGGGATAGACGACTACGTATAGCCCTCAGAGTTGTACATAATGGTCTTTAAGCCATCCTTCAAAGAAATGAACCGTTCGTCTTGTGTTGGGAATTGGGGTCGGGTCCCGGGTGTAGTGCATGTGTGGTGCGTTTCTCCTTTGAGCTGATTTTGTCTTTTTCTGTGGACCAGTGGCCATAAATCAGGGACGTGAGATTCTTTCCTATAATAAGCCCAACAAGATTGTGAAATTCCAAAAAATAAACTCTTATGTAAGGGATAGCTGTAGTTCTGAGCAAGCTAAACAACATATTTAGCATGATTTAATCGTGGTTCATATGATGCAGTCCCGGTATACACGTGCGACCCAGAGCTGAATTCGAGCTCAATTTTAAAGAGCCCGAGCGGGCCTGAAAACTATGATTAACCTGTTTGAGCATTAAAAAAATTCTCCTCTTCGAGACTGCAGCTCTTTCCTCCCTGTGCAATTAACCGATGTCTTTCTCAACTGCGGAGTGGGGAAGAAATGTCTATCTATTTCTATAGTTTCTTTGACCATCCATTTTTTCCTTGAAATGCTTCGGGGAGTCGGCATCAGGAAAAATCGGGCGGCACAGCAATCTACGTTGTACATTGCTCAATAGAATTAGCAGAGAGTTGAAGTAGGGAGCAAAATTTCGTCAGCTTTCTATTTATTGTTCATAGTTCTTGAAGAATTTCCTTCGCACAAAATCCATTAATTCATGGCCTATGGTATTTGTTACCTAAGCCCGCAATGAATAGCCCTGCGGAGTTCCCACTCCTCATCTAGACCCAGTTGCCGAAGAATTCTATTTAGCAATTAGTGAGTTGTCGGAAAAGTCATGACGTATTTTGGCACCCGATGGCGGTTGGGCGGTTTTGGAAGTACTAGAGGCATGTAGCTCTGTTATCGCTATGGCATTCGACAGGTGCCAGTTTTAGCTGCAGTCTAAAAGGAATAGTGAGCGATTTGGTTGATTTGCGGAGATTGGAAATCAAGTTGAAGATGGAAGACCAAACTGTACATTTTCGCCATATTTTACTGTTTTACTTCCGTAAAGGGAAGAACGCGCGTCAAGCTTGTGAAAAGTTGTATAAAGTGTACGGTGATAATGCTCTCCAAGAACGTCAGTGCCAGCGATGGTTCGCAAAATTCCGTGCGGGTGATTTTGACCTCAACGAGGCTTCTCGGTCCGGGAGACCAACCGAGGTTGATGACTACCAAATCAAGGCATTGATCGAGTCAAACCCACGTTACACGACACGAGAGATAGCAGACACATTGCACATTCATCATTCAAGCGTTCACGACCACCTGAAGAAGCTGGGATACGTAAGCAAGCTCGATGTGTGGGTTCCTCATGATCTCAAAGAAGCTCAATTGACGACGCGTATAAACATCTGCTATATGCTATTTAAACGTGAGGAAAACGATCCTTTTTTGCACCGACTGATAAATGGTGACGAAAAGTGGATTGTGTACAACAATGTGCTGCGCAAACGGTCTTGGTCCCGACGTGCTGCTTCGCCTCAAACGATATCCAAAGCAGACATTCATCAGCGGTAGGTTCTGGTGTCAGTGTGGTGGGATTTTAAAGTTGTGTTTTTCGAGCTCCTACCACGGAACCAAACAATCAATTCGAATGTGTACTGTCTGCAATTTGACAGTTTGAATGAATCCATCATCCAGAAACGTCCAGAGCTCGTTCATCGTAAAGGTGTTGTGTTCCATCACGACAACGCGAGACCACACACAAGTTTGATCATCCGCCAAAAATTATTGGAGCTTGGGTGGGATGTGTTGCCACACCCAGCATACTCGCCTGACCTTGCGCCGTCAGATTTCCACTTGTTTCGCTCTCTTCAACAGTCCTTGCGTGGTATAACGTTCAATTCAGATGAGGCTGTAAATCAGCAGCTTGTACAGTTTTTCTCCACGAAAGACAGGTCCTTCTATGAACGAGGCATTCTGCAGCTCACTGAAAGATGGCAAAAGGCTATCGAACAAAACGGGCATTATATCATTGATTGATCTTTGTTCTTTCTATCAATAAATGACCTTTGCAAAACATGGCAAAAGTACGTCATGACTTTTCCGACAACCCAAGAGAAAGTGTAAAAAAAGTCTCGTGTGCTAAATCGTCCAAAATCACTTTAAAACAAGTTAGTAAAAAAAAAAATGTTATCATACAATGTCAGTAAAAAAATCACACAATGCATTGACTATGATACGCCATCCAACATACCAAAAATCATTACTCAAGTTATGAGAATAATGGCTGTAGAATAAATCTCGCTCCTGTGTTCTGACCTTTGACCCCATTTTGATTATATTCAACAGAACCGGTTCAGTATACCTCCGGAACAACGTGATAGTTTTGTCGCAATCGAAGCATTTTTACGCAAGTTATGACACACAAGGGCGATGGAATCGATCCCGCTCCTATGTCCTAACCTGTGTCCCCATTTCCAACAGGGTTTATCCCCTGGTTGGCCCCTACTACATACTAAAATTTTATCGAATCGAACCATTTTTATGCGAGTTATCGTGCGGACAGACAGACAGAGCTGGAGCATATACGCTTCTTCAACCTACGGTTGGAAAGCGTAAATAAGGAAGAAAATTATTTCCCTCTCTCAGAGCCCGAGCCCGGTACGGGCCAGTCTCAGCACGGGTGCTTTGTGCAAAGATCATTCGACGGACGATGTTGGTACAACTAGGCTATGCAAACAGAGCCCACATTAAGTACCCTTCTGAACGGCAAGTCAGCAGGCTGTGAGGCTGCAGTGGGTAAAGGAACATCCTAAGACCATTCGACGTACAGTGGCACGACTCTGCTATGGCAGCCGACGTCCACGGCGAGCGCCCTTGTTAACAGCACGTCACCGGGCAATGGGGATGAACTGAATGAAGGAACATGGCCACTTGTCCACGGGACACTAGAAACTTGTTGCTTGCTTCGACGAGTCGAGGTTCCAACTATGACACACTGACTGGTGGGTGCATGTATGGCGTAGGCCACACGAGTCCGTGGACCGTAACTGTCAAGTCGGGGTATTACGTGCTGGTGGAAGCGGTGTAACTCTGGAGGTTTTGCCATCTTGCACCTATTATATTAAGACCACGATCAAGAAGGGGATTTGACTTACTCGCTGACATCCTGCGCTAGTTCGTGCGTATGCATTTGCTACAGCAGAATGCATTCTTTCAACGAGATAACGCCCCTTCTCAACGCCCCTGTTTGGAGAAGTACAGCTGGAGGAGCATCCAATGTATTCTCAACCGTCGAATGACCTCTCACTCCGGATTTGAACTCCACTAAGAATCTGTGGGACCAAGTGGAGCGATGTATTGGAAGCCGAAGTCCATTACCGTCAATTGTAGATACTTTACGGTCTGCTGTCCTAGAATCATGAACCGCAGTACCACCCGAACGTTTCAAACACGTGGTAGAGTCCATACCATTACGTATTGCTGCTCTTGTGTGGGCAAAAGGTTTGTCCACGCGTTGCTAGTTGGGTGGGTGTGCATAATAAAATGCCCTTTCAATGCACATAATTATGAATCTGCCGCTAGGTGGCAGAAGATATATTATCCTCAATTTGGTACGATGGAAGGCGAAATGAAAGAAACAGAAGATTTTGCATTGGAAAGCGAAATGAAAAAGGATTTTGGAGAACTTTTATTTTTAGGCAATCACTGATGACCAACCTCAAAGTTCTTATAATGTGTTATTTTTTTTTCCAGAAAGAAGTTTTCATTGCATCTTTTGGCCGGAAGCCTCTAAGTTTATTGTATTAAAAATATTTTCAGAGATTTTAGGTTAAGTAACCAACAGGTTTGTATAGAAACTGAAAATTTCCTGAACTCTTTTCAGTTTACTTTTGAGTCTTTCTTTTCCTCTCGATCAATCACCTACGCCACTGTCTTCGATTTTTTTCAGAGATAAGGGAAATGATTTTCGATGCACGGGGTATTGATAAAAACTCCTTCAGTCGCTTGCTCTTTCGAAATGCTGAAATCATTTATAACCGGCTTTATAGACGCTTTTATAGGAAATATTCTCTAAATGTGCGCAGCAGATTTCGGCATGCGTCGTGATTGTAATGTTGGGAAAAGTAGCATTTCTTTCCGGTTTATTTGCATTCTGTATTTTTGCTATTTGCTGTGCGAAATTCTGCTGCCAACGAATGACAATAGAGGGAAGAATTCTATCTGTCATTTTTTTTTTTAGTGGTGCATAGACATATACTAGTGTGCGTTATTGCAATTTGTCATTTTTCTTGAAATCTTCGCTAAAAATGTGATGTCCTTGAAAAAAGATACATGCTCATCAAGAATCTTTATGTATTCTTGTACAACATTCCAAACTGAAAAACCACTTTTCTTTGAAAGGTTCGGCCGGTTCCGTCATAGTGAAAAATGACCGGATACGGGAACGCTACCCTTATCGTGTTGCAACGTTTTTGGGACGTCTGCATCATAAATCCTTGAGAACCAGTCTATTAGAAAGGCCTTTCCGATATTTAAGAAAAGCAGGTTTTCACCCTTTCCACGAAAATGGAGGCAAATTTATCCATTCCTTTTCGAAACTTCTAGAGTGCGCGAAAGTTGTCACTTATTCCAGCATGTCTAATTAGACCTGAGTGTTTCATGCAGTTCCAAAAGTTTTTTTTTAATTTTAATACAATCATACCACTGCGTAAGACGTGTCATTTCGTTCCTCATCGTACAATTACTGTCCTAAATGAAAACTATGATTTTATTAAAAAGTAAACCTCTTCATATGGTTACAAAAAAATTGGTGTAGTTAGATTTGCTCAAAACGTCAGTGGCGTTCTTTCAGATTTTAAACCAAAAAATAAGTAAAAATTTTGAAGATGACAATCCGATTTTTGGCGTAAATGTGGCAAGGATGGTAAGTCAGGTAATATCCGAAAACTTTCGAGTTAGGGTTCGAGTTCCGCTCCAGGACAATGAAAATTTTCAAGTTTTCGGATATTATCCGACTTACATTCCTTGTCACACATTTACGCCAAAAATCGGATTATCATCGTCAAAATTTGTATTATATGGCGTAATCCCGTATTTCTTTCATGATTTATCTGCTGCTCCGGGCAAACACGGGATAAGATTCTTAACCTCCAGATTCGCTAAACATGAATGCCGGTTGCTTCGACTAGCGAATCCTGTGTTGGTTATATTCAAATTGATCGGAAACTTGATCGTTCAGGGTGGTGTAGTGGTTAGCATACCCGGGCGTTTTCTGGGAGACGCGGGTTAGAGTCCCGCTCCAGACTTACCATCCTTGTCACATTTACGCCAAAAATCGGATTGTCATCTTTAAAATTTGTATTATATGGCGTAATCCCGTATTTCTTTCATAAAAAAAATAAGTTTTTTTAAATTACGTTGTTTGATAAATTTTGCGTAAAGGTATTGAATTTATAATGCCAAATTTGTTTGTTTTTTCACCGTTTTTCTCAAACTCAGCTGACGGCTCTAAACCTTTCAGCGTGGTTTCAAAAAATGATGTCAATCACTTCTAAACTTATATTCCAAGACACTGACAGGTCTCGAAAAAATTTCAATGTGATTGATTAACGGATATTCATTGCATTTTCGCTGTTTTCAGTTCTGTAGAAAAAGAAAAGTGTATTTTGCGCAGCTGTGGAGTAGCAGTTTTGTACTCTTCTTAAGCACAATGCTTTACTTTGAAGTACCGAAATGTCTTGTGATTTACTGTGGGCAATATTAATAGTAGAAAAAAATGTTGATGCAAATTGCAACGTGCGCTTGTGCAGGAGTGCAAAAAGTTTTCATTCGGCATTTAGAAATGAGAGAGAGAGACTATATGATTGTGTGTGTGTGTGTGTGTGTGTGTGTGTGTGTGTGTGTGTGTAAGAGAGTCAGATATTGGAGTCAGATAGAAAGGAAGGAAGGAAGGGAGGGAGGGAAAGAGAGGGAGAGAATGTGCGTGAGAGAGAGCGAGAGACTATACGAGTGTGTGAGTATACAGGATGATTCCTAAAGTCCTAAGTCATCTCAATAACTTGGGAACAAAGACAGCTAGAGCTATGGAAGTAAAGTATGGAATAGTAAAACAACCATGCGCTATCGGATGAGAGTGACGGCAGCGCCCCTAGTGGCGAAAAAAAATGTGGAAGTTTACACTCCTATTTCGGAAACCATGAGAGATACGGGAAAGAGATCAATTAGAAACTTCTAGAGAGCATCAACAAATTAGCAGGAAATGTCATATGATAGAAACGGCTGGGGTACGTAGAAGGCTCAAAACATTGTAGGGTATTCGGACATTGTAGGGAATTCAGGCGACAATTTATCTTATCCGTGTAAAATAAATGTCGTTTTGTACTAATTAATTGATGCTCTACAGCTTTGTAATTGGAAATTTTGCTCTATCTCGTTTCGTTTTCGATTTGCAATGGCTAACTTCCGCATTTCGCCACTAGAGGCGCTGCTATAGATTGCATTCGATCTGGCGTAGTCACTTTATTATATCGTTATCTTACTTGCATAACTGTACCTCTCTCCGTTCGCAAGATATTCTAGGCTAAAGTTTCTGTTGAAGATTGTTTTCGATATTCTGTATATGTTTTTATTTTACTAATCATGTTCCTCGTTTTTTTGTAACTTTGATAATTGTGAAAAAGATTGATTTCGTATTTTTAAGAGCTTTTTTTACTGATGAAATGCTAGTTTCCCTATAGTCTGTTCTTCACACCCAATCTGTAGAATGAAGCAGGTTTAGATCCTTCCCCTTTCTAAAGGGAAATTAAATTTCGAATTCGGTACTTAATCTGTCCGTGATTGAATCTGAGCTATCCACCTTGTAGGCGCGACGTCATTTTTTTGCGGCCTATCTTGTAGCCCTCCTGCCTAACCCACAAAATATTTAAGCATTTATAGGGGGTGGACAACGAAACGGAAACACATGGGTTTAGGACACAATTTATTAGTACTGTGTAGAGCTGATAAATTCGTCCTGGAAAGTACCGATACAAGTCTTGTACAGTGACCAGAGGGATTTGAAGCCATTCCTCTTGCAGAAAAGTGGCTAGTTCACGGCGTGATGCTGGTGAAAGAAACGTTTCTTCATTCGCTACTCCGAAACACTCTAGAGAGGCTCAAAAATGTTCAAGTCGGGTGACTGTGTAGGCCATGACAGATGTTCAACCTCACTTTCATATTCAGTAAACCTCTCTTCCACCAGTTTGGCTCTGTGTATCGGTGCGTTATCATCCTGATACACGGTATTACCGTCAGGGTACAATGTTTGAACCACTGGGCGCACCTGATGCTCCAGAATTGCCCGATGGTCCTTGGCAGTCATGTGCCCCTCAAGAATATTCAGCGGGCTGACAGACTGCCACGATATTGCGTCCCAAACCATCACCGATCCAGGCAATAATAAACAGTCCGGGTGGTAATGTCTCCACACGCAGACTCTCCCAGTTGTGGGAAAGACAGTGAAAGATGATGCATCGGAGAACAATGAGGGATGTCTCCACACGCAGACTCTCCCAGTTGTGGGAAAGACAGTGAAGGATGATTCATCGGAGAACAATGAGGGATGTCTCCACACGCAGACTCTCCCGGTTGTGGGAAAGACAGTGTGAAGGAGGATTCGTCGGAGAACAATGAGGATGTCTCCACACGCAGACTCTCCCGGTTGTGGGGAAGACAGTGTGAAGGAAGATTCGTCGGAGAACAATGAGGGATGTCTCCACACGCAGACTCTCCCGGTTGTGGGGAAGACAGTGTGAAGGAGGATTAGTCGGAGAACAATGAGGGATGTCTCCACACGCAGACTCTCCCGGTTGTGGGGAAGACAGTGTGAAGGAGGATTCGTCGGAGAACAGTGAGGGATGTCTCCACACGCAGACTCTCCCGGTTGTTGGAAAGACAGTGAAGGAGGATTCGTCGGAGAACAGTGAGGGATGTCTCCACACGCAGACTCTCCCGGTTGTGGGAAAGACAATGAAGGAGGATTCATCGGAGAACAATACACATTTCACGTTGTCCAACTTCCTCGATTTGCGTTGCTGGCACCATTGCAGCCGACGTTTGGCATTCTGATCCAGGGTTTGGCGATAGCAACACAACCGTGTATGTTGATCCGGTGAAGCTCCCGACGGACAGTTTTGATGGAAACAGGTGAGTCGCGGTGCGTATTCATCTCTGCTGTGAGTAGGGCAGCTGTGATTTTATGTTTTTTGGCTACCATCCGCGTTAGCACTTAGACGTCTCTGTGAGACAGCTTTCTCTTACTTCGACAGTTACTCCTACTGGGTGTGGTTCTTCCATCTTCTTGCTGGTGTGCTGACGTGTGACCTTGGATATCGTAGCTCGCGATGCGTCACAAAGACTTGCTCCCTTGGACACAGATGCTCCGGCGAGACGTGCACTAACAATCTGTCCTATTTGAAACTCGGATACGTCTCCCATTATGTTGTGTGAATCGCACTTTTTCACGTCCAGCTGTGCTACTACTCTGCAGATTCAACCTTCACACTCCGCTCTCGTTGATCGACTGCGAAGTAGATGCCGCCAGGCCACCAAGTGGCGCGTACAGTGGCGTAACTATTTGAGCAGGTGTTTCAGTTTCATTGTCCACCCGCTGTAGAACACATCGCGATTGCAACCATCGAAAATATTACGGAACTTGGAAAAACGTATGTTAATTCTTCAGGTTCACAGAAATTTTGTTATATAAAATGAACTTTTTGTTGCTACAGCGGTGGCACAGTAGTGTAAGCTCTGTCTTTTGACCTTTCGTCCAAGAGAAGTCATTGTTCGAATATTGATGAGGCATGGATATTGTGTGTCTTACGGTACTGCCTCTCTCTCTCTCTCTCTCTCTTTCTCTTCCCTGGAATCTGTGGCCCTAAATTAGAGACAAGCGACTGCATTTAGCCCATCGAGTTGCTCACGATGTCCCTAAAATATTATCGATGCCCCCAAACATTTTTTTTTTTGTTAAATTTAGTGTACTATTCTCTGTGAAATGGGGGAGCCCTCCGAGCGAATGTCTAAGAGTAGTAGAAAGACCTGTTTCGGAATTACAGTTTGAAAAGAAGGGTGAGTGAGTGAGGCTAAAATTCATATACAGCCTTATTACAGCAAACATTAAAAAATGACGTAAGTAATCCAAAATTGCGAAGAAATAGTAAGTTGTTAAAGGTCATGGAGGTTCGTATCCATGGTTCTCAGTACTACATACACTGAATAAACAGTATGCACAGTATGTACCTGATTTTTTTTTTTTTTACTGGGGGTAACATCAGCGCCCTGCAAGATAAACTGAATCGAATTTTTTGGCAAAATTTGTGTCCCCCCCCCCCCCATACGATACCGCTTGAAACATTTGTTTTCCGCATTTGTTATTTCTCTTCTTGCTATATCAAAGAGCAGAACAAGCATTTTTTCTTCTATTTTAAGAAAAATTAATGTTCAACTGCATGCAGAGTTTGCAGAGAAAACGACTTAACAGGGAACGAAAATATAGTACTGAATATACGGCAAGTTGAAGTACTGAGTTTGAACTTTAATTTTTTGTGTAAACAAAAGGAAAAACGCGTGCTCGTGTTGTCAGTTGATATAGCAAGAAACGACTAAGCAATGGAAAACATGCATTCTCAAAGTAATTAAACTTTAAAAAATTCTGATATCGTCGTGGACTCTTGGAAAATAGGTTTCGGACTGGTAGAAAACTCTAAAAAACTGCTTTAAATGGGCGCTTCCGGAAATCAGTACGACCTCTAAACGACCTCTAAACGACGTGTCAGCATGTTTGCATAAAATGGTCATAGTTTATGTGGATCAAATGCCGAAGCGGAGTCTTCATTAAGTTTGGGTTGTACTTCAAACAATTCCTGGAAGTGGTGTGGACACAGAATGAATGACAGTCTTGTAAAATCCTCTTGTAGCACCGCCAGAATGGAGGGGACAAAATGAAAGAAAATCAAAAACACCGTAGCTCATAGGAGGAAGATTTATTTGCGTTATCTTCCTGACATGAAAAAGATTACGCTATGGTAAGAAATCTAATATAAAGTATGCCATAAACTTTTGTCTGGGTTCCTACGTACGTACTCAAAAAACCGATAAATACCGAAAGACCTTTTGTGCCCTCGATTGAGAAACCAGCAGTAACTGTTATTTGAAGCGAAATCCTGACTAGAGGTGCGCTTCCGCTGGCTATCAATTAATAACGGTTGATAAGGAAAACAAGAGGTTGACCTCTTGACCCTCGAAACAAGACATGGAAGGCAAATTTTCAGGTAATAGCCTCACGCGAAAAAGGAAGGTCACGATTCTGGCCATGTGTCTGAGACCCATTTAGTAGAACCGACAGATGATGTATCTCCGTTTGGGAAATGGAAAAGACCGTCTTATGCGGAGCGTTTAATTATTGCGTAAAACAATGAACAGCCTTACATTCACTACTGTAGAAAGTGAAATGGGGGCGTTTATATTCACAACAGTAACTAACGTTAATAAGTAACCCCCCCCCCCCCAAGCAAAACACACACACACACACACACACACACAAAAGATTGTTAGTTAAATCCTTCGAAAATTTTTGGAAAGGAAATTAATGTACATTTTAAGAAATTTGAAAATTAATCATTGGTTAATTCCAAAAGGTTACGATAATGGACTAATGTTAGCATTTTTGGCATGGCAGGGTCGTCATTAGTTGTCGCTCATGTGTTGAGCTGCTCAAGCAGTTTGAAAGTTGCATTATCGTAGCGTTGAAAGTTGCCCCTGTAACCCATAGGTGGCGCAGTCTAAGCGCTGGCTTATGATCATTCGACTATTCAAAGCTAACAGAATTATAAATTCTGAATTTGCTAGTAACACTTACTGGTCATCCATGTAACATCTCTCAGAGAACTTGAAACTTTCATCGCCCTGAAGCGGGAATCGAACCCGTAACTCCCGAGTTCCGTTCGAGTATGCTAATCGTTACACGGTACCCAGGACAATGAAGTTCTAAGCAACTGAGACTGTAACGGTTAGCATATTCGAACGGAAATCGGGAATGAGTCGATTCCCAACTCCAGGGTAATGAAATTTTCAAGTTTTCTGAGAGGTGTTCCAGTAGTAAGTGTTACTAGCAAATTCAGAATTTATATTCTGTTTGCTTTGAATATTCTAACAATTTCCCATGTGTTATGAGGAATATTTCTACCTTCATTGATTTATGATCATTCGTCTGGGTTGGGTCTGGGTTCGAATCCCGTGAGGCATCGATGTTGTGTTTGTCTTACGGCACTGGCTGTCTCCCTTCCTTGGAATCAGTGGTTCTAAATTAAGGAAGGGCGACTGCTTATAGCCTATTGAGTTGCTCACGGTGGTCGTTAAACACTCAAAAAAAAAAAAAAAAGATTAAAAATATAATAATAAATAAATTGTGCCGTATTACGCGCTTTTACTCCGAGTATGATACAAAGGCAGTTTTACTCGGACTCAGAGGGATTCTGTGGGTTGTGTTCCAGACCCAAGGATGTTTTGCTACTTTAAGGTTTGTTAATTATAGCATTTCTGTACCAAAGCATGATGATTTCACGTGTTTGAAGAGAATGTAAAATATGTCTGCAATAGTATTTTTTTCTGCCCATGCCTCAGTGGATTATTTTCTTGTGGAGGAAGACTAGGAGAGCAAAGGAGATCGTGTGTATACTCTAATCGTATGTGGATTACTTTGTTTTGTTTTTAGACTGAAAAAAACGCAGTTGGATTTAAAAAAAAAGAAAGAAAAGGGAGGGGGATTTACTTTGGAAAGAAATGGTATATTTACTTAATGTTTTAGTTTCTGTTGAAGATTGTTTTCGATATTGTGTGGAATAGCTGCACGTACCTTATGCACCATATCATCCAACAGTTCCACGTAGTGAGAATTCTATTTTATCCTCTTCGGTACTTGGACAAAAGCTTTTCCATTAGAATGGGTCTAAAATATTTAGTTCTGTGCTAGAGAAGATGCTATTTCTAAAAATATTAAAACATTTATCTCACCGACTGGCACGCAGTCTTTCAAATATATATATATATTTTACAATTTGGGTGTTTAACGACCACCGTGAGCAGTTACTGGTTCCACAACACAGCATCCATGCCTGAGCGAGATTCGAACCCGGACCCATCTGGGACGAATAGTCAGAAGCCAGCCATTAAACCACTGCGCGATTCAAATATTTGAGCTAAGTGAGGTCGAAGGAATAAGTTGTTCGGGCATAGGTACGAGATGACACATCCGATCATCGTGTTTTCTTTGCATGCAATTGGACATCGTCCAGGGTCAGGTTTTGACGCCTTCCGGTTCCCAAAATTCCGTGTCATTGAGGAATAATCGTTCAAAAACTTGCGTTTTTAGGGGGATTCCGGGCTTTGAGAAGGGGTCGTTTGTTACCTATCTCCTCCAAAGATCTTCAGCCGATCGCGGTGATACTTGCCACAGAGAACATGGTGAGTGACATGGGGTTTGAAGAATATGGTGAGTGACATGGGGTTGGAAGGACATGGCGAGTGACATGGGGTTGGAAGGACATGGTGAGTGACATGGGGTTGGAAGGACATGGCGAGTGACATGGGGTTGGAAGGACATGGTGAGTGACATGGGGTTGGAAGGATATGGTGAGTGACATGGGGTTGGAAGGACATGGTGAGTGACATGGGGTTGGAAGGACATGGTGAGTGACATAGGGTTGGAAGGGCATGGTGAGTGACATGGGGTTGGAAGGACATAGGGAGTGACATGGGGTTGGAAGGATATGGTGAGTGACATGGGGTTGGAAGGACATTGCGAGTGACATGGGGTTGGAAGCACATGGTGAGTGACATGGGGTTGGAAGGATATGGTGAGTGACATGGGGTTGGAAGGACATGGTGAGTGACATGGGGTTGGAAGGACATGGTGAGTGACATGGGGTTGGAAGGATATGGTGAGTGACATGGGGTTGGAAGGACATGGCGAGTGACATGGGGTTGGAAGGACATGGTGAGTGACATGGGGTTGGAAGGACATGGTGAGTGACATGGGGTTGGAAGGACATGGTGAGTGACATAGGGTTGGTATCTTGGCGATTCGTCGGTCGTAAGAAAATAATAACCATTGAAATACTGACCAATTTTAATAATAATTGAAAAAATCCGCTTCCTGTACGAGACTCGGAACAATTGATTGTTCGGGCATAGCTACGACATGACACATCCTATCACCGTGATTGTTGGCTTACGATTGGACATCGTCCATGGTCAGGTTTTGGCGCCTTCCGATTTTGCAATAGCTTCGCCCGAAATTGGCCAACTGTACCCGAGTTATCGGTTATCGTTTGCGGCTTGTTCTACACTGCTGGCCACCCAAAATGCAACACCAAGAAGGAAGCATCCGATTGGTCTGAAACTCTCAGCACGCGTCGCCCGCGAGAGAACATGCAAACGATTAGCATTGCTGGGCATATGCAAATCATGTGCGCCCGGCACGCCACTGCGAAGCACTATATGAAGGGTGCACAGAAGGCGGGGTGTAAGTAGTGGTAGTGTGTTGTGCTGCCGGACCTGTGCGTGGGAAGCTTCCTGATGCCTCGTCGCAGAATACGGCAGTCATTCCAGCACGTTTCGGAGTTCGACAGAGGTTTATCGCGACAGCGGTTTATTCCAGCACGTTTCGGAGTTCGACAGAGGTTTATCGCGACAGCGGTTTATTCCAGCACGTTTCGGAGTTCGACAGAGGTTTATCGTACCGAGACATCGGCGCCCGTGCGGGACGACATCCAGCCACAGTGATGCGAGTATGGATTCGGTGGGTGCAGGACGGACGGACGGACGGACCGACGTGAGCTGTTGCCGCAGCCGCGGCACACCACCGAACAAGAGGACCGGCATGTTGTGCAGCGGGCATTGACGGATCGCACCGCCACATCACGACGAACGTTAGCGCAGGAATTAGGGTGTGTTGCGCAACAACCTGTGTCAGCACGTACCGTTCGATGTCGTCTGCAGGAGCGGGGACTTGTCGCACGGCGCACATTGCTCCGATTGCCATTGACGTTACACCACCGGCGAGTGCGGCGGCAGTGGGCCGTTGAACGCCTCACCTGGACTACGGAAGGGCACGACATTGTCTTCTCCGGCGAATCCCGCTTCTGCCTGCAACACCACGATGGTCGGATCCGCGTGTGGCGGCACCGCGGCGAAAGACTGTATGACGCATGCATTATGCATCGCCATACCGGTTCGTCGCCTGGGGTTATGGTTTGGGGCGCAATTGGATATGATACCCGCACCCCTCTGGTACGCATCGCCGGTACACTCAACAGCCACCGCTACATTTCCGACGTTTTGGAGCCTGTAGTCCTCCCTTACCTGCAAGACCTGCCAACGGCCACGTTTCAACAGGACAATGCGCGCCCGCACGTGGCAAGCATAGTGCAACAATTCTTCACGGCCCACCAGGTGTCAATGCTGCCGTGGCCCGCTTGTTCTTCCGATATATCGCCCGTCGAACACGTCTGGTCGCTGATCGGCAACCGAGTGGCCCGGCAAGCACCACCCGCGGCTACGCCTGATGAACTGTGGCAACGTGTGGAAGTAGCCTGGACCGACATACCCCAAGCTCACATCCAAAGCCTCTTTCGTTCGATGCCGCGGCGTGTAGCGGCCGTTATTGCCAGCCAGGCGGGCCACGCGAACTATTAATGTCTGCGTGTTCCGCAAGTCGCACGGGCCTGTAAGCTCAATCGTTTCATCTTTGTATCTGTTGTTATGTGTCCAGTAAACCTGGCTTTGCTATCTCGTGTCATTCTTGGTGTTGCATTTTGGGTGGCCAGCAGTGTAGTTTATTTATTGGACAAATGCCTAGTATAACGTTTTCAGTGTTGTGAACAAAAATCTCCATTCAGTTTTAAAAAAAAGTATGATTTGCATTTTACTCATGAGCTACTACATTATGACCTCCTGCTTATCAGCTTGTTGGTCCTCCTTTCTCCCCAATTGCCCCTAACATCCGTCGTGGCATCGACTCAACTAGACCCTGGCCTCTAAGATGCTCTCAGGTATTCTGTACAAGCTGGACAGAATGACTTCCCGAAGTTCGACAACAGACCGAACCACTCGCTTGGACCGGCAAATGCTTAGTACTACTGCATGCTATAAATGTTCGATAGGATCTCTACCATTAATATCACGACACTGGCATGTCTAGAAATATTCTTTATCTACAGAAAATTTAATATTGTGTATTTTCACCTTTGCCCTTATATCTGCGTCTAGTCTTCGTGGAATACCTTCCACCGGTTTTTTTTATTGTCTGTCGATATATTCGGCCTTTAAAGCAGTCAGCAGTTCGGCTGTGTTTGTTGGGCGATCTCTTCTTCTGTCCACTTGAGGATCCAGTTTGCCCCAGAGTTCCTGTACAGGATTCAGACCAGGTTTCAGGGGTTGCCAGTTCAACTTTCCGATGCCCATGTCCTTAAGCCAACCTATAAGAACGCGAGAAATACGAATAACACAGTGCATTGTCCTGCCGATAGAGTTATGGGCTTTTTAAGTACTTTCACAAGATTTATAGTGCATAATTGTCCAGGACTTCTAGGTAGAGCTCAGCGTTCATGGTTGCCCCTAAGCAACTAATGGGCCAAGCCAACAACGACAAACTTTTCCATACCATCACGCCTCCTTCACGAAACTTCATTGTCGGGGCGGTACCTTTCTCTCTGTATCAGCCACACCCAAGAATGACCACCAAACTGCTAGACATTCATTACACCACACTAATTTGCGTGTTATTATCGGCTTGTGAATGGGTACTCGTCCGTGGAAACCCATGTCGTTCTGCGCATTGTACTGGTGCTAACATCAGTCCCAATAGTCACACAAGTTTTACATGATTTCAGACAATTTTTATTTGCTTTCTGAGCGTCGGTTTTTTGCATAGCTATCCTGTCACGTTCTTTTATCTTACGAGGGATCTTAAGTGCTGTTGAAACGTCACGTACGGAGTGACTGCTTTTGTTGCACCCTATTATAAGAGCCATTCACATGTAAACGAGCCAAAGAGCGTAGGAAAAAGATATTGTGTCTTATCTTAAACATACTCTCCGTGGCTTTTAAGGCACTTATCCCACTGTGGCATTAGATGTTCTATTTCTCGTGCGTAGAAGGCGGAGGGTTGCAAACGGAACCTCCCGAACAGCATCCTGAACCTCTTCGTCCGAGTGATCTATGACTCCGCAAATGCTTTTTCAGCTTTCCGAAAATGTGAAAGTCACAGGGGGTAAAATCCGGGCTGTATACCGGATACTGAGTGTTTTCCACCTGAATTTGGAAAGGTAATCCTGGACGATTTTCGCAGTATGGGGACGGGTGTTGTCATGAAGAAGAATGACTCCTGTGGTGAGCAGCCCGGACTGCTTGGACTTTTGTGATGCTCCTAAATATTTGAGTGTGTCTGCAGACCTGCCAGCGCTTACGGTGTTTCCAGTGGTCAGAATCCTGACCAACAGGGGGTTCTTGTGGTCAAAAAAGGAGGTCAATATGACCTTACGTGCACTTATTTGCATTCCTTTTGACTTCTTTGGCGGTGGAGACGACGTTTGCTTCCATTGGATGCTTTGTCTTTTGCGCTCAGGTTGATAATGAACGCACCATGTTTAATCTCCCGCAATTATTCTGCCGATGAAACGGTGATCTTTCTCATGATACCGCAGTAAATGTTCGAAGGATACACCCATGTGAATGTACTTCTGCACAGATTGCAAGTTTTGTGGCACCCACTGCACGCAAATCTTCTGGTACTGCAGACAATACCAGATAATGGTGTGCACACTCCCTACACTGATTCCAACTTTGTCGGCAAGTGCTTCCACTGTGACTCTTCTGTCTTCCCGAATGAGACTATCCACTTCAGTGACGGAAACATCGGTGCTCACACGGTGTGCTTACCAGGGCCTCGAATCATCAGTCAACGATGACCGCCTCTCTTGGAACCGTTTACTGCAGTCTTTAACAGGTGTCAAAGATATGCAGTTTTCGTACACATTACTCCTGCTGCGATGAATTTCTGTACTCCTGACACCTTCCACCGTTAAAAACCGGATAGCCGCTCACTGTTGAATGTTCGATGTTTCAATCATGACTGGTCGGACCGAATACCTGCACAAGGTCCTGCACAAAAGCCAACTGCTTCCATCGTCATTTGATCGCAGCACCATACTTCATTGTGTCGGTTTACTCCGGCACCGTTGACACAAAATGTGAAGCCACCTACGCTTTGTGTAGCCGTTGCAGCAGTAAATCCATTTGGCAGTTTGATATCTCTGTTGGCTCGTTTTTATTTGAATGACCCTTATATCAATCCACGCTGAAAATCAGTTAACTCCGTCAGTCGTGCTATTGTTTCATCATAGCCCTACAAGCATATTTGTAATTGGGTCTGTGACGTTGTGCTTGCATAGGACCTAATTCACTATCAATAGAGGGAAGCATCTTGCATTCACAGTCGTCCTATTGTCTCATCATAGCCCTACGATCATATTTATAGTTGGATCTGTGACGTGGTGCTTGCATAGGACATAATTCGCTATCAATAGAGGGAAGCATCTTGCATTCACAGTCGTCCAATTGTCTCATCATAGCCCTACGATCATATTTATAGTTGGATCTGTGACGTGGTGCTTGCATAGGACCTAATTCACTATCAATAGAGGGAAGCATCTTGCATTCACAGTCGTCCAATTGTCTCATCATAGCCCTACGATCATATTTATAGTTGGATCTGTGACGTGGTGCTTGCATAGGACCTAATTCACTATCAATAGAGGAAATCATCTTGTATTCACAGTCGTCTAATTGTCTCATCATAGCCCTATAAGTATATTTACAGTTGGATCTGTGACGTGGTGCTTGCGTAGGACCTAATTCACTGTCAATAGAGGGAAGCATCTTGCATTCACAGTCGTCCTATTGTCTCATCATAGCCCTACGATCATATTTATAGTTGGATCTGTGACGTGGTGCTTGTGTAGGACCTAATTCACCATCAATAGAGGGAAGCATCTTGCATTCACAGTCGTCCTATTGTCTCATCATAGCCCTACGATCATATTTATAGTTGGATCTGTGACGTGGTGCTTGCATAGGACCTACTTCACTATCAATAGAGGGAAGCATCTTGCATTCACAGTCGTCCAATTGTCTCATCATAGCCCTATATGTATAGTTGGATCTGTGACGTGGTGCTTGCATAGGACCTAATTCACTATCAATAGAGGAAAGCATCTTGTATTCACAGTCGTCCTATTGTCTCATCATAGCCCTATAAGTATATTTGCAGTTGGATCTGTGACGTGGTACTTGCGTAGGCCCTAATTCACTGTCAATAGAAGGAAGCATCTTGCATTCACAGTCGTCCTATTGTCTCATAGCCCTATAAGTATATTTACAGTTGGATCTGTGACGTGGTGCTTGCGTAGGACCTAATTCACTGTCAATAGAGGAAATCATCTTGTATTCACAGCCGTCCTATTGTCTAATCATAGCCCTATAAGTATATTTACAGTTGGATCTGTGACGTGGTGCTTGCGTAGGACCTAATTCACTGTCAATAGAGGAAAGCATCTTGTATTCACAGTCGTCCTATTATCTCATCATAGCCCTATAAGTATATTTGCAGTTGGATCTGTGACGTGGTGCTTGCGTAGGCCCTAATTCTCTGTCAATAGAGGGAAGCATCTTGTATTCACAGCCGTCCTATTGTCTAATCATAGCCCTATAAGTATATTTACAGTTGGATCTGTGACGTGGTGCTTGCGTAGGACCTACTTCACTATCAATAGAGGGAAGCATCTTGCATTCACAGTCGTCCAATTGTCTCATCATAGCCCTACGATCATATGTATAGTTGGATCTGTGACGTGGTGCTTGCATAGGACCTAATTCACTATCAATAGAGGAAAGCATCTTGTATTCACAGTCGTCCTATTGTCTCATCATAGCCCTATAAGTATATTTGCAGTTGGATCTGTGACGTGGTGCTTGCGTAGGCCCTAATTCACTGTCAATAGAAGGAAGCATCTTGCATTCACAGTCGTCCTATTGTCTCATAGCCCTATAAGTATATTTACAGTTGGATCTGTGACGTGGTGCTTGCATAGGACCTAATTCACTATCAATAGAGGAAAGCATCTTGTATTCACAGTCGTCCTATTGTCTCATCCTAGCCCTATAAGTATATTTGCAGTTGGATCTGTGACGTGGTGCTTGCGTAGGACCTAATTCACTGTCAATAGAGGGAAGCATCTTGCATTCACAGTCGTCCTATTGTCTAATCATAGCCCTATAAGTATATTTACAGTTGGATCTGTGACGTGGTGCTTGTGTAGGACCTAATTCACTGTCAATAGAGGGAAGCATCTTGCATTCACAGTCGTCCTATTGTCTCATAGCCCTATAAGTATATTTACAGTTGGATCTGTGACGTGGTGCTTGCATAGGACCTAATTCACTATCAATAGAGGAAAGCATCTTGTATTCACAGTCGTCCTATTGTATCATCCTAGCCCTATAAGTATATTTGCAGTTGGATCTGTGACGTGGTGCTTGCGTAGGCCCTAATTCACTGTCAATAGAGGGAAGCATCTTGTATTCACAGCCGTCCTATTGTCTAATCATAGCCCTATAAGTATATTTACAGTTGGATCTGTGACGTGGTGCTTGTGTAGGACCTAATTCACTGTCAATAGAGGGAAGCATCTTGCATTCACAGTCGTCCTATTGTCTCATCCTAGCCCTATAAGTATATTTGCAGTTGGATCTGTGACGTGGTGCGTGCGTAGGCCCTAATTCACTGTCAATAGAGGGAAGCATCTTGCATTCACTGTCGTCCTATTGTCTCATAGCCCTATAAGTATATTTACAGTTGGATCTGTGACGTGGTGCTTGCGTAGGACCTAATTCACTGTCAATAGAGGGAAGCATCTTGCATTCACAGTCGTCCTATTGTCTCATCATAGCCCTATAAGTATATTTACAGTTGGATCTGTGACGTGGTGCTTGCGTAGGACCTAATTCACTGTCAATAGAGGGAAGCATCTTGCATTCACAGTCGTCCTATTGTCTAATCATAGCCCTATAAGTATATTTACAGTTGGATCTGTGACGTGGTGCTTGCGTAGGACCTAATTCACTGTCAATAGAGGGAAGGATCTTGTATTCACAGTCGTGCTGTTGTCTCAGCCTTACAAGCATTCTTGTATTTGGGTGTGGGAGATGGTGTTTACTTAGGAACGAATTCACTGTCAGTAGAGAAATGTCCGGATATTAATCGTAGGGTAGTGTAATTTGGAAGGGAAGATTTGAAGGGTAGGGAAGCAGACGAAATTGTTGGACACGATTCTTGGACTGTTCTTACACAGTTCGATTTTGTGCTACGGGGCGTTTGTCTTCTGAATCAGTACCATGCTGATACACGGTCATTATTTATGGCAACATTAGGTCGGATACAGTGCCTAGATAGCATCTGGAGGTGAAGGTATGTTCAGCAGAGATGGAAACGGGTCTGTAATTTCTAGCAAGTCAAACGGGTCGGATCAAGGTGTTCCTGACCCGGTTTCGACCCAATTTTTGAAAAGCAAAAAAAAAAAAAAAAAAAAAAAAAGTCTTTTAAAGAAAAATGGGCATTGCGGAACTTTGTGCTCGATACTGATTCCCACTAACTGAAAAATGATTTATCATGCAATATGAATGAAGAGTATCTTGCCGCCCAGGTGGCGTAGTGGTCTAAGTGATGGCTTCTGATCATTCGCCCGAGAGGGGTGCGGGTTTGAATCCCGCTGAGGCATGGATGTTGTGTTTATCTTACGGCACTGGCTCTCTCCCTTCCCTGGAACCAGTGACCCTAAATTAGGGACGGGCGACTGCTTATAGGCTATTGAGTTGCTTACGGTGGTCGTTAAACCTTCAACCAAAAAAAAAAAAAAAAGTCTTAAGAAGGATAAGGGGCAATGATGGAAACAACATCCACATTTTGGAAACTTTCAACTCGGCATAAACTTGTAAAAATTGGTGTTGTTGCCGTGAAATATATTCTGAAGCTTGATATTGTTATAAAAAAACCAGCAAAACATAAAATTAAACATACAACAAGTTACTTAATTAAAAAAAATGACTGTATCGCCTTCAAAATTAGGTGGAACAGCCTTAACATTACTGCAGAGGAGCTTTTTGACTCTCGCAAATGTGTTTGAAAACATGTGTAAAACAGTTAGGTTATGTAATGAAGGACGATAGTTTCAATACTTCCTGTAAGTAAATCAGTTAATGGTACGTTCCTTTTGCTTCCTATAATACATAATGCATTTGTTTGATCTCCTTATAACCTAAGATACCCACTGCGGAGAGACTTTTTGAACGTCCTGTGTATATATTATAGTTCAGAGCAGATTTGTCCGGATCGGGTTGAATTATGTGACATTCTGGTCGGGTCCGGACCCAAAGTGTTTGACCCATTTCCAACTCTGATGTCCAGCTGGGATGAAGAGGCTTAGTGATGTCCATGAGAACAACTTCTACTCGGTGATACCATCGTGGCCGGCCTCATTTGTCCAACTGCGCAGTTTGGTTGCAGTTGTTTACCAGCAAGGCTCCGAATACTGTGTTAGAGTGCTTGTCACTGAATTGTATTTCAGTTCCCTATGTGAAGGGTTCGTTGGGCCTTCGCTTGTAGAGGATTTCGAAGTTTCAACCTGATGATGAAACAAATAAATAAAACATCTGCTAAAATTAAGATTCTTTCTTTGCAGTGAAGAATATCTTTATTCTGATGTTATGGGGAAGGTCTCAATCATCCGATATTACTAACACGCTGATTTGTTTATCTATTAAAATGAATCTTCGGTTATCTCCCTGCTAAGTATTCATTTCCGTATTTTTCGTTCTGCTTTTACAACAGAATTTCCCTCGATCGTCATCTCTATTCCATCCCGAGGAGGAAAGTCTTTTCTGACATCCCAGTTTCTCCGCTTCAAACCAACTCCTTGCTTTTTGTCATTTTTGCCATCTCTACTTTCGGCCAAATATCTGACTCCCTCCCCCGCATTTACATCTCTCTTGTTACTCCCTCGCGGAAAAGTGAAGACAAAAAAACGAACTCCTTTTCGACTGTGATATTGTCTCCCACTTCCGTACGTGCCATTTCCGTACAAAAGGAATTTTGTCCCATTTCCGTACATAGGAGATCGATTAGTGCCATTTCCGTACAGTTTCACCACTCCTGGTATCAGACGTGGGGAATGCTAAGGCAGAAAGCAACTGCGGATCCCCTGTCGAATTCCGCCGACGTCACGGAGATCACCATTCATAGTTTTCGTCAACCGATAGGCGCTCATGGTAGGGTAAGCGGGGACAACAATAAAATCTGAAGGGCAAACAGGCTGTCCATTGCCAGTCGTCTTTACCGTCTTCAGCGTTCGTCGCAGATGTTGAATTTCAAAACCGCAAAAAAAAAAAAAAAATGCTTTTCTTTTTAATATTTTGTTCAAAAAATGCCGTCGAAAAATCCGGGCTGTTTCTTTAACCTGTTTGTATGTCACAAAAGATTTTGTAAAATCTTTTTCCTGAGGCTAGAGGCTCTTCTAGCCATGAACCCTCGCACAGTGAGGAAGAGGGGTGCGGGAGATTTCAGTACGAACCTGATCCTCTGACTTCCTTCACGCATATTTCACTGCTTACGAATCATCACATCTGTGTACGGAAATGGCGCTAAGATGATCTGGATGTGTACGGAAATGGGACGATAATTCATTTTTGCGGAAATGGTACGTACGGACTGGGACAGCTAACAAGCAAAAGTGTCCAGCCCATTAACGCAGCTGCGCGGAAATGGGCAAAAGGGGACCGTCTCATAATTAACGCTAAGGAAAGTAGAGATTTAAACTCACTGTATTCAAAATGGTTGTTATAATTTAATCCTGTTGAATCTATGATGCCCTGGTTACAACTGATCGATCCATCGGCATGTTGGAGATAGGATCTGGACTCCTCGAACCAAGCTGTTCTTTTCCAGCCGTCCAATGTCTATTCATGTTGCTTCCGTGCCAGCTGCAAGCATTTGCCAATGGCAGCCGGTCAACACGGGCACATGTTTTTTTTTTTTTTTTTTTTTAAATTGTAGGTTTAACGACCACCGTGAGCAACTCAATGGGCTATAAGCAGTCGCCCGTCCCTAATTTAGGGTCACTGGTTCCAGGGAAGGGAAAGAACCAGTGCCGTAAGACAAACACAACATCCATGCCTCACCGGGATTCGAACCCGGACCCCGTTCGGACGAATGATCAGAGGCCATCGCTTAGACCACTGCGCCACCCGGCCGGGCACATGTTGACCGACCGTCAATTCAATCAAGCATCCGCAAGAGCGTCTATCTGGATTGCATGCTCGGAAATGTTTCTCTAAATTCCTTGATAATGGACTGTTTTCTCTGCCAGCACGTGCCAACCGGCGTTCATCTGGACTAAAATCAGTGGGAGAATTTATTCTTGATAACTATAAATAGCTTTTGTCTTAAGGGATCCAAAGACTGCATTTTTTTTTTTTTTTTTTTTTGGATTGGAGGTTTAACGACCACCGTGAGCAACTCAATGGGCTATAAACAGTCGCCCGGCCCTAATTTAGGGTCACTGGTTCTAGGGAAGGGAGAGAGCCAGTGCCGTAAGACAAACACAACATCCATGCCTCAGCGGGATTCGAACCCGGATCCCGTTCGGACAAATGATCAGAGGCCATCGCTTAGACCACTGCGCCATCGGGGCGGCTAAAGACTGCATTGTACAATCACATGTACAATAATTTAAGTTCCCGGTTTCTAACGGTAACACAATATACAGTATGTATAATAGCTGGTGCACAAAATGGGAGAGAGAGGTGAACTATTCTGTGCCACAATAACCAAAATTAATGCGATATTCTATCCACAATATCTGATCTCGCTGCAGAACTTCAAAATCAGATTCTTCGACAGACTATGGAAATTTAATAATTAATAACACCAAGTATTTGCGCGAATCTCTCCTGTTACCGGAAATTTTTCGTCATATGAATTATACGGAAAAAGTGAGAACGGAGTTTTTCCGTTAATATACGAAAGGAATTCCGGTAAGGTTTGAAAAAATTCAAATTTTCCCATTAACACATCTTAAAAACGGAAATGTACCATCAATATAGGTAAGAAATTGCGGAAAGGTTTCTAAAAATGCAGAATTTTCCATTAACATATTTTAAAAACGGAAATTTACCGTCATTATAAGAAAGGAATTTCGGAAAATTTTCTTAAAATTAAGAATTTTCCGTTAACACATCTTAAAAACGGAAATTTATCGTCAATATAAGAAATGAATTGCGGAAAGGTTTCTAAAAATTCAGAATTTTCCATCAAGATATTTTAAAAACGGAAATTTACCGTCAATATAAGAAAGGAATTGCCGAAAAGTTTCTAAAAATTCAGAATTTTCCGTTACCACATCTTAATTAATACAGACATTTGACGTGGACCAGGAACATCAAACAAAAAGGTCTTCGCTCTTTCCACACATCCAGATCATCTTTCGTACACATCCAGATCATGTAGCGTCATTTCCGTACACAGATGTGATGATTCGTAAGCAGTGAAATATGCGTGAAGGAAAAACGGAAATTTACCGTCAATATAAGAAAGGAATTGCCGAAAGGTTTCTAAAAATTCAGAATTTTCCGTTAACACATCTTAAGAACCAAAATTTACCGTGAATATAAGAAAGGACATTTCTCGTGAATTTCAGAATTTTTTTACCGTGAAGATAAGATAGTACACAACAATTATAAGATTTCGTAACTATATCAAAAAATAAATGCAATACTGCAGTATTTAAATAACACCGAAATTTATTAAAATGCTGCAGAAATTTTAATAAATTTTCCAGTTTTTCAAACGGTAAAATGTTCCAGATGTGCTCAAAGTCCACTACCAAGTATATTTCTCTTTCTTCTCGGCATGCATTTAAAGTATAATTTTACCCTCAAAATTTGCGAGGGCGTTCATCACAAGTAATTTATCCGTCTCTGCCTATTTATCGATTACGGGTGCCTCACTACATGCATCCAGTTTACTGGTGCCGCTCCGAAACTGTACATCATTTTGCTGTCACACTTAATGAAATTGGCGACGTAAGAAGTTTATTATGCGAAGAAATGCTTATGCATTTCCGAAGCGTCTTCAGTCGTTTGTGTTGCCGTTATTTTTCTTCTTCACTGTGTGGGGACGTTTTTCTATTAATACCGATTTCTGTCGGCCACCTAATCCTGGCAGTCGTACATCTCGATGTGCTCTCCCTGTTAACTGACAAATGTTTGTTTTAGTTCTGAACTGTTTCTGCAGAATATGTTCTGCTTACGCCTTGACAGACAGCTGAGTCCATGGCTGGATTGGTCCCGCCTCTTGCAACGGAGCTCTGACGTCTCCGACTCTTTTTTGCCGTCTTTCCATTCACATCCTCCGCCTTCAGGAGCAGAAACAGCAGCAGCCTTGGAGCAAAGCCACCCTTGCTGTTCTTGTTCTTTCAAACTTTTTCTCCTCGTGCCTTCCGCAGATTATTATTTTTTTTTTCACAACCCTCTTCTTTTGTTGCGGGAGAAAGACATATTTTTTTTTCGCTGTCCTTAAGAAAGAAGAAGAGAAAACAAAAAACCCTGCAAAATTTTATCATTCACTTTCTTTCTGTTTTCAGTTTAGAATAAAAGGATCCGTATATGTGACTGAGTATCTAAAGGGCTTATCTTCGTTTCTCAGATCAGATCATATCTAGAGGATTTTCCAGGTCTTAAAGAACACTTAGAAATAGTAGGATACCAGAAACCATTTGAACTAGAGTGCCCGACAGGAAAGTGACACGGAAACGAGGTAGAAATGGGGAGGAAGACGCCCTTATTTATAACCGAGGGGCCAGTACCCGGGGTCCGACATCTTAACGTGCCAATCCAACGCACGGCAGATATTTAGTGGTTCGAGCGTTCGTATACCTGCCTGGGATCGAACCAGAGATTTCTCCGTGGTAGTCACGAGCGTTGACCACTAGGCCACCCGCGGCCAGTCTTCGCTTCTTGCATGTATACAGCTGCTTTATATAGTAGTGCCCGATGTGATAAAAAATGTGTATGAAGCTATACAGATGAAAATTTAAAATATTTCATTACAGGTGACAATCCCATTCAACGTAATCATCGTTTCCCAGTGGCTGCCTGGTCTGAGGTGCCGAGCCCTCGTCCGAGCTCTGATGCTTGGAAGGAGGGGGGGGGACTGCCCGGCGCTGGTTTTCTTCTATCCCTGAAACCAGCGGCCTTACATTGGTAACTGGAGGCTGCCTAGAGACTTTAGAATTGCTCATGGTAGTCTATCCAGGATCATAGTGGCCCTAAATTTGTAACGGGAGGCTGCCTGAAGCCTTTAGAAATACTCACGATAGTCGTTAAACCCTGGTATAACAAGTTAGTGAAATCATGCAATGCATTGATTATGATACGCGTTCCAACATACCAGAAATCATTACTCAAGTTATGAGGATAATGGCTGTGGAATAAATCTCGCTCCTATGTGCCCTGACCTTTGACCCCATTTCGATGATATTCAACAGAACCGGGTTCAGTACATCTTCAGAACAACATGAAGTTTTGTCGCAATGAAAGCATTTTTACCTAAGTTATGTCGCATAAAGGTGATGGAATGGATCCCCTCCTATGTCCTCACCTTTGACTCCATTTCACCCATTTTCAATAGGGTTCCTCCCCAGGTGGTCCCCTACCACATACAAAATTTTTATTGAAATCGAACCATTTTTACGCGAGTTATCGTGCGGACAGACAGACGGAAAAAGCTGGAGCATATTATACGCTTCTTCAACCTACGGTTGGAAAGCGTAAAAAGGAAAGTGTTCTATAGTCGCCTAACGTGAATATGACCACACCTTCGTAAAATGACCCTATCGAAAATGAAATGGACCTCCCCCCCCAATCACACTCATGCTGGGTATCCAGAAGACGTGCTTTGTATTTGTACATCAGATAAAAAAAAGTACAAATAGTACATAATCGATATCAAAAATTTGGCTGGCGTCATTGCACTATAACGCATCCAATAAAAATCCCTTTTATATATGATGCAGGGAACCTCGGTTATACGTTTTTCTAGGGGATGGCCTTAAAAAACATATATTATAGATGGGAGCGGCTGCTCTGGCTTTTTAAAGTTTTGGCCAACATATTAGCCTAGTTCAATTTTTTATCGCCAAATGTAATCTGAAGACACCAATTTTTTTTTTTTCACACTCCGTCGGAATTATAAAAACCATAAAAACATAGTGTTATAATAGGTCTTACGGATCTTAAGTCAGCGATTGCATCACTGTTTTCACGTAATTCCTTTCCGTCTCTTGCGCAATGTAAATGATGAAAAAAGTAACATTCGAATTTCGTTTTTCAAATACCAAATCAAATAAAAATTAAAGATTGTTTTCACTCGGACGTCATTAAAAAAAGGTAATCGCCAATATTTTCGCCAGAACTTTTTATCAATCGCCAAAACATTTTTTTTTTGTTCAATTGCGAAGAATGCGATCGGCAGCTTTGACCCCTGAATGGTATGAAAAAAATTGTAAATTCTTAAATACTATTGTAAAATTTTGAATGCCTCCAAGAGGAAAAGTAGGGGGAAAAAGTCTTTATTTTAGGTTACACTGATTTATAATTTAAGAGTAAGGCATACATGCCTACATAAATAAATACCTTGTTTGCTGCCTTAGGGCTGTGTCTATTTAAAATTTGTACTAATTGTTTTATTCCAATTTCATTATAACAACTAGGTTAAGGTATTCGACAATAAGTTGAAATTCTAGATCTTGCCCCCACCGATGTATGCATTTGCAAATCTGAAACCGATATAGAATAAGTTGAAAGTTTGAAACTGGCTGGACCGCGCTGTGGGTTTGCAGTTGTGTAAGAGGCCGAGATTATGTTCTTTGGACTCTAGTTCTCCCCTTCTTTGGAACCAGTGGCTCTAAATTAGGGATGGGTGACTCTTCTTAGCCTCAGATGCTCACGGGGATCGTTAACATTCAGAGCAAAACAAGAAGCAAAGAAAATCACGATTTGCTATCACAAAGTGTGATCTGCGATAAGGTTCTTCATAGTGGACAGTGCTCATGAGTTCGTCCTGTGCGTTATTTTGGAAACCTGAGTGTAGCTTTTAACGATGCTAAACGGTAGTGTATACTTTGTCAATGTGATCAACTTGTGCGCACCAGGTAGGTGCCATGGACTGTCAAATTACCACAGCTTCATGATCATCGTAGCCGCCCCAGTGACAGAGTGGTCCGAGGCATAGTTTTCCGGCTACCTCTCCGATCTGGTCCCGGATGAGGCATGGGTGATGTACAGTGAAACCACCATTAACGGACACCTCCTAACAACGGTAAACTCCGAGCAACGGAAAGCTTTCGTTGGGATCGAACAGCTTCCGTAGGGTTAACATTAACGATAACCTCCGAACAACGTAATAGAGGTGCAGAGGCAATATTTTTAGGCCCGAGTCCACCTAGTTAATGACAGGCCCGACCCGGCCCGTTCGCACCCAGTTAATTCCAGTCCCGACCCGGCCCGTTCGCACCCAGTTAATTCCAGTCCCGACCCGGCTCGTTCCCACCCAGTTAATTCCAGTCCCGACCCGGCTCGTTCCCACCCAGTTAATGCCAGTCCCGACCCGGCCCATTCCCACCCAGTTAATGCCAGTCCCGACCCGGCTCGTTCCCACCTAGTTAATGCTAGTCCCGACCCGGCTCGTTCCCACCCAGTTAATGCCAGTCCCGACCCGGCTCGTTCCCACCCAGTTAATACCAGTCCCGACCCAGCCCGTTCCCACCCAGTTAATGCCAGTTCCGACCTGGCTCGTTCCCTTCTCACACAGTTAATGTCAGGCCCGACCCGGCTCGTTCCCACCCAGTTAATGCCAGTCCCGACCCGGCTCGTTCCCACCCAGTTAATACCAGTCCCGACCCAGCCCGTTCCCACCCAGTTAATGCCAGTTCCGACCTGGCTCGTTCCCTTCTCACACAGTTAATGCCAGTCCCGACCCGGCTCGTTCCCACCCAGTTAATTCCAGTCCCGACCCGGCTCGTTCCCACCCAGTTAATGCCAGTCCCGACCCGGCCCATTCCCACCCAGTTAATGCCAGTCCCGACCCGGCCCATTCCCACCCAGTTAATGCCAGTCCCGACCCGGCTCGTTCCCACCTAGTTAATGCTAGTCCCGACCCGGCTCGTTCCCACCCAGTTAATGCCAGTCCCGACCCGGCTCGTTCCCACCCAGTTAATACCAGTCCCGACCCGGCCCGTTCCCACCCAGTTAATGCCAGTTCCGACCTGGCTCGTTCCCTTCTCACACAGTTAATGTCAGGCCCGACCCGGCTCGTTCCCACCCAGTTAATGTCAGGCCCGACCCGGCTCGTTCCCACCCAGTTAATGCCACGTCTGACACGGCCCATCCCGGCCCAACCTGGCCCGGCCATTCAGGCCCGGCATAGGTTTCATTTGCGTAACTGTCACTTGCTTTAACGTAGACGGTATTTGTAATGTAACTTTTTGGAATAACTCGAAACTCGTGTAAAAAGAGGGCATAAGCAAGTTAACTAACCCTACAGTAATCAGAAATACGGCAAATGCAATAAATAATATTAAGTGAACTTAAGTAAATTATCGTCATTTCATAATCGAACCCTTCGTAGTGTCAGATCACTGTTTACACGAGTGAAGTACTGTCTTCTTTGTCACTTTTGCCCAGAACATAATATAAACTGATGCTCAGTTACGCACACACACTAACATGCTAAATGGTTAATAAGTAATACAACTCTCGTACACAGAATATGATTTCGTTCTGTTGGCCCGACGTCTTTGATTTTAATTCTTTAAGTTCAGGATATAACTCCCAAAATCCAATGTACACACAACTTTCCGATTGTTTTGATCCTCGAAGCTCTTATTTACGCAACCCAATATTCATCTATATTTAAAACAAAGCAAGTAACAAGTCAAAATTATAAAGACAGAGCTGAAAGAATAGTTTACTAGCAAAATTTATATATTTCCACTTGTATAATTGCTGTGTACTTAAACTCGGCTCGTATTGACAAATCTAATACGCAACTCCACTTCTTAAAATAATACACGACATTTATTCGTACTTCCATTTTTTATATAAATCTCACCTTAACGGTATACGCAGAAATTAAAGTAATAACTATTTCCACTATCAACTTACATAGGTAATATACTTACGGATTAACCATAGTTTCAGAAATACAGTAACACAGTATATATCCAAATTCCAAAAATTGTTATGGAATGTTACTATGAAGAAATAAAACCGCATCCGCTGTGTCGGGATGTAGGCATCTTCGTCTTTCCTCAATAACCCGACCCGCAGCATTAAAATTTCTTTCGATACTCGCACTTGTCTCTGGAATACACAGTACATGTTTTGCTAACCTAGAGATGATTGCGATAAACAAGAAATATGATCACGGGAAGGGAAAGACAGAGACTTCAAAAACAGAATGACCTAAATTTATCAACAACCTGACTACACGGTACACATGCAAGTGCAGGCCCGTCCAAGCCCACCTACAAAATCGTAGGCCCGGCCCGTAAGTTTTAAACTACTGAGCAGACCCGGCCCGTGCAGGGCTCTAAATAGAGGTTAACGGGCACCCCAGTTAGCCCAGAAGGACATCTAATAGACACCCTGTCCCTTGGAGTTTACGTAGTTTCTTCGGTATTTCGGCGAGAGGGATAAGATAGGGACAAAGAATATTTATTGCTAAAGGCATAATAGATTGGATTACGATTGGTACAGTGATATGCTTAAGTGAAAAGGAAGGAGTTAAAAGTTTAATTTTACGTGAGGTGAGTTACAGTTTCACGTATGTTTCAATCGCCCTCTGGAGCTTCAGCGGTGGTTGATAGGACGTGAAATTTCCTCCTTTCGGGGGCGATGTTTCTTGGTTTGGTCCCTGTGGGCTCTGTTCCTGCCTTTAACTGTGCTGTTTACGCCTATATTAGATTTTACTGTTTTTCTTTCCTATAGCACTATAGCATACACTAACCTTAAGGTGGACGTCTAGTGATTTTGCTTCCTATACTTCCAATGGGCAAACTTCTGTACACATTTTTTTCACAATTGATGCGTTCCCAAGGATGAAAATTGAACATCTATTAAAATAACTTCATATTATAACTTGGAATATTTAATATTTTCTAAAATGCAACCATAATTATATTCAAAATCAATAACTTTTCCTTTAGTGGTGTTGAGACCAGAAAAAAGATGGTGCGACCTGTACGTTGATGACGTCAGTAGACAAACAAATGTTGGATTGCTTAATTATGGTTATGTTTCAGAAAATCTTAACTCCAAGTTATAATATGAAGTTATTTTAATCGCTGTTCAAATTTTCATTCTTGGGAACACATTAATTATGAAGATAATGTGTACAGAAGTTTGCCCATTGGAAAGTATAGGAAGCAAAATCCCTAGACGTCCACCTTAATCTCCTTGCTTGCTATTTCTAAGGGCTGTTTAACACCAGACGTCAGGTACTGTTTTCTTAAAATCCTCTACACCATTGGTGCACCCAAGGAGGGGGCTTTGGGGGCTTAAGCCCCCTCCAAGAAGATTAAGAACGACATACGTCACAAATTAAACATTCAAAAATATTATTTTACATGTTCAAAAATGTACATAGTGTCTGGCATAGTGTCGTCTATTACATGGTGTCTTCTTTTCAAAGCCCCAAAGAGTTTAAGAGCGATGTACGTCACAAATTAAACATTCAAAAATGTTATTTTACATATTCAAAAAATTACATAGTGTCTTCTACTACATGGTGTCTTCTTCCCAAAGCCTCAAAGAGATTAAGAGCGACGTATGTCGCAACCGTATATAAACTATAGGCGTACACTATATATATGTACACACATACAGCCCTCCAACGAGAACTCCTGGGTCCGTCACTGCTCTACACCATGAATTATTTTATATAATAATTAAATTCAGTAGTCAGCATTTGAAAAAAGCACTGCAACATTTTTTTTTATTCTGCATAAGCTTCGCATATTTATTTTTCCTTTGCAGAAATCCAACAGCCAAGCAGTGATAACTTAGGCCTAATCTCCGAACAACGGTCACTTTTCCCCAGTCCTAGTAGTGTTCTGAGGTTTTACTGTATTAGTTTTACAGCGCTATCTCTTTCTCTTTTCTGGAAATTGTGGCTCTGAATTTAGGATGGGCAATGGCTGATTGCCTTTAGAGTTGCTCATGGTGGTCGTTAAACTTCAAAATAATAAACAAAAATTATCATATAGCTGTAGACCCGATAGTCTTAGTTGTGTAAATATCATTTCCCCCGATTATTTTTGCATCAAAAATTAATGAAGTTCTGTTCCTCTCCTTTTCCAGGCTACAACAGCTAAAATATAATTCGCTTTGGATAATTTAGTTTCATTTTTACACCAGTTGTTGTTGTTTTTTATTTCTTTTCGAGTTCAGATTCTTTCCCACCGGCGGTTTTCTTGAAAGAAGAGCGTTAATTTTTGTAAGGCTGTAAATTTTCGGATGATGACATTGGTACACGAGTCGGCTCCAGTTCGTTGCACTACGCACGCGTATTTACAGTTTGTCTTTGACCTAACATCTCAACACCCCCATCTGTTTACTTTGTTTTTCACGTGGAACTCAGAAATGACCGCGCGTCATGCTTAAAATCGACTAAAAACTGCCACTTAGTCACTTCCCATTGCGCAGAATCGAGTTCGCAGATCCATCAAGTGCAAATTACTCTGTCATTCCCTCTACCGTTTACCTTGCCGTCTTCCAGAAGGCACTGTAGGTGCACATGTACTTTCTACAGGAGTCTGTACATTTCATCTATCGTCGCACCTCAGCATTCTTTTTTCGTGTATAGTTTCCCTGTTTTCGTTCTATAGAGGCGTGTGCATACGAGATGAGGCCATTTTCCTCGGTCATAATAGTGTCGAGATTGAGGAGTTGCTTCTACCTCCGCCCAGCCAAGGTGACCCAATACGAAGCCCTTGATGGCTTGTTGCCAGTTTCTGCTGTTGCTACTGGAGCTATATTTATTCCACTTGTCGCTCTATCTCCACCCTCCCCGTACAACCAACACCACCCGCCCTGATCTTTCTCAAATGTTTCCCCTCCTTAGTCGTTTCTTCCTCAGAGTGAAGTGTTCTGGGACCATCAAACTCTCCCTCCTGCTGCAAGTTGGTGCTTCCATTTGGCAGCACACGATTCTAATTCCACTTAGGAAGACGTAATCCACTCCTACAAGTGGCACAAGCTCGCGTAATTTTTCTTTCATGGAGTTACTGTCCTCAAATTAAGGCTTCTGAGATCGAATTCAACACAATCAGAAGTTCAGCAGTTGATGCAGTTTGCCAATGCCGAAAGGAGTGAGATTCAAGGGCATCGGAACCAGTGTTTCTTTCAGGACTTTTTGGCCGGGGGGAGGGGGGGGATGGAACCTTAGTGGGGGCAAGTTTTCCATTTGCAATATATATAATTTTAACTACTATATTTATATATATAGAAGTAATTACTATATATCTAGCACAGGAGCACATTTAGAGGGGGACCCCCCTCCCGGAAAATGTTTCATTTTTTTGTTTTTGGTTAAAATGCGACTTACATTGGAAAAAAATACTTTAATTTTTCTTTAGTTTTTCATTAACTTTAATTTTGTTCCAGATGGTGGATTGATTTCAAAAACTTCCTTTTTTCGTCCACCCCCACACCAAAGAAAATTTTTATATACGTCCCTGATATAATAATTACTTCTTTAAACATTGCAGGAATGACAAACTTTTTCTACCCAAAGGTGGGGGGGGGGTCCGCAGGCTTGAAATTTTTATCTATTAAAACGCATTCAACGCACTCTTGTTCTCCTGAATCGCGATTTCCAGACAATTAGGTATGATTTGTCTACTTATTATATTTTGAAGAATACCATGCGTCGTAATACACTTTTTAATAAAATAAACTATAACTAGTACCATTTGAACAAATATTTAAAAAAATATAATTGGAGAAGCATTTGTAGCATAAAAAGAAACGAAACTTCCTTTTTCATCATAGCCTGCTGAATTTATTAAAATTTGGCTCGGTAACCTAAAATGTCTCGGGGGGGTTCCGGGAGGGCTTCGCCTCCCTGGATGTATGCCTGAAAGAAACACTGATCGGAACTATTTTTCGACAACGGGGGCAAGATATCATCAGAATATGCACTTTTTGCGCAGATAATAAAATCTATTACGATTTTGTAAAACAGGAAGTGATGAGGTCTTTTGAATAAGCTACAGGTAAAACGATTATATCGATAAAATATAAATTAATATAAACCTAGAATTTTATATCTATAGGGTTTTTCCATATGAAACGTTTTACTGATATTATGAACGATGTCAAACTGTATTGATTTGTACACCTCCATATTGGTATGGATTCCACAGGAACCGAGGCTAACAACATAACGATAAACATTCCCTCCCTCTCTCTCTCTCTCTCTCTCTCTCTCTCTCTCTCTCTCTCTCTCTCTCTCATTCCTTTCTTCCTCTTCCATTTGTTTTTTTCTTAAAGAAAGACTGATTTATTATACTTAAATGAAGTAGAAATGCATCTGCTCTTTTTATAAAGATACAATAATTTTCAGAAATTTGAGTAAGACTGTTTTTAGCACGTCTTTTGTAAAAAAAGATCGTGATTCTGTTATCGGTTTGTCCGTCAGTCCGTCCGTCAGTCTGTACCCACGAAATATCTGCAACTATTAGTCAGATTTGAAAAATTCTTTTTGCATTCAGAAGTTTGAAATATGCAAATGATGATCCTTCATTTCGTTTTTTTTTTACGATGCGCAATTTTGCCGCTAGGGGGCGTAAATGCAGATGATGTCGAATTCAAAATTACGTTTTAATCCACATACTTGCTTTTAAACATCCGATTGAAAAATTGCTTTTATCTTTCGATTCCATTTATATCGAAGAGTGTTTTAGATATAGTTTCATTTTCAAATTACGCATAGATTTTCCGCTAGGAGGCGTAAAATTAAATTACATTTTTTTCGATAACTCTTCTCCTAAAACTCCGATTTGAAAAATCTTTTTTCAGCGGATACATCTCTTAATAGAAAATCTTTTGCATATAATTTCGAATTTTTGGTAAAGAATACTTTGGCCACCAGGGGACGTAAGTGTTAATTTTTGCTTCTGATGTATTTGCCATAAAATCTGAGCTTCTAAAATATCGATTGAAAAAAATTTTTCGTGGACTGATGCACTCACATTGATAAACCTTTTCGGAATACTTTCTTCCTAAAATATCCTACAGTTTCTTCGCCAGGGGGCGTAGATGTATATCTTATTTTTGTCAATATCTCTACTTCTAGGAGTTCGATTTGAAAAATTCCTTTTTTGTTGGATAGTGTTTCCAGTATGACATGTGCCTCATATAATTCTAAAATTGTCAAGTAATTCATAGACTTTCCGCTAGAGGGCGTAAAGCTAAATTGCGTTTCTCCATATATCGCTGCTTCTAAATCTCCGATTTGAAAAATTCTTTCTGCACCGGATACAGCTCCTAATGGGAAATCGTTTGCACATAATTTCAAATTTTTGTAAAAAAATGGTTTGGTCACCAGGGGCGTAAACCTTAATTTCCGCTTCTGATGTATTTGCAGCAAAATATGAGCTTCTAAATTCTCGATTAAAAAAAACGTCGTTTGTAGACCGAACTACTCGTGTCGACAAACCTTTTAGAAACAGTTTCTTCTTAAAATAGTGCATGGTTTCTGCGCCAGGGGGCGTAGACGTATATCTTATTTTTGTCAATATCTCGACTTCTAGGAGTCCGATTTAAAAAAATTCCTTCTTTGTTGGATAGTGTTTCTAGTGTGACATGATTTTCCTAAAAATTCAAAATTTTCAAGTAATTTATAGACTTTCCGCTAGGGGGCGTAAAGGTAAATTGCGTTTTCTGCTCCTGAAACTCCGATTTGAAAAATTCTTCCTGTATCGCATACAAGACCTGATGGAAAATATTTTTCACATAATTTCTAATGTTTTGTAAAGAATGGTTTGGCCACCAGGGGTCATAAGTGTTAATTTTTGTTTCTGATGTATTTGTAGCAAAATCTAGGCTCCTGAAATTTCGACTAAATTTTATTTTCTTGGACCGATACCGATCATATGGATAAACCTTTTGAGAATACTTTCTTCCTAAAATAATGCATGGTTTTCCCACCAGGGGACTTAAAGTCACATCTTATTTTTGTCGATAACTCTGTTTCTAAGAGTTCGTAAGCTCAAGATTCCGTTTACACCAATATCTGAGGGATTAAAGATCCGATTGAAAAACTTCTTTCTTCCGTCAGACACTATTGTTTTCCATACCGGTTCCATTGCCTTTGAATAGCTTTGATAAATTTAATTTGCGTCAGAACGGATTCAAAAGACGTGCTTATTACACCCGAAAATTCGGTGTCATCTTTCTTGTTTAATACGTCATGCAACTTTTCTGTTCTTATACTGGACAAGAGAAGTCAGTCTAACCCACGTCTTCGGAATTCAGAGTTTTAGATGGTTAATAATTAAAATAGAAAACTATATTTTGTTTTATAAGAAGGAAATGGCTAGAAATAAAAGAAGCCAAGTATTAATCTGATTTCTGATTAAGGACGAAATTGAAAAAAGAAGAAAAGTCAGGGGGCAGATGTGATGTTTCGCCCCTGCACAGAAATGAGTGAGGGGGCAATTGCCCCCTCTGCCCCCGCGGTTTCGACGCCGCTGGTGAGATTACACTTAACCGACAAATGTAGATCTTTTTTAAAAAACCTGTGTTTCGGGGTTTACACACCGTCGTGGACATTCAAAGTAATAAGGAGTCGCCTGTCTCAAAATTTTAGGTCATTGATTCCAGGAAAGGAACCAAGCCGGAGGACAAACATAACTCACGCTGGCCCAACTCGATTAGGAACACACCCACCTGGGCGGCAGATTAATTTTGTGCTTTTTAATTAACCCTTTAACCGGCTGGAGCGAATTAACTCGGGGTAAGTAAAATGGAATGAAATTAGCTCCAACGAACGTATTCACTAAGAAGTGGACTGAATGCGACTGGAACGAATGTACCTGCGCCAGAGATGGAAACGGGTCACGGGTCACCCACCGGGTCGACAATTTCTTGCGGGTAAAACGGGTTGGGAGTCAAGGTGTTCCTGACCTGATTTCGACCCGGTTTTATTTCCGAATAGAAAAAAAATGTTTCAAAGAACCCTTCAGAGGTCTTTGAAATAATACTTTAGAGCTGCAGAGTGTGATCCAAGAACTTGCTGAGAAGGGTAAAGAAATGGAGGTTAAAAATGAACTTTCAGATGACAAAATGGATGCACAATGCTCTTACAAGGAATGAAAATATATCAATTGATGGGGAAAAGCTAGAGATAACCAATTCCTACATTTACCTTGGGCAGCAGATATCAAGCGAAGGTCACATTGATGAAGAAATTAATTGGCGTATAAAACTTGGTTGGCGAGTTTTTGGAAGAAACAGTACAATTTTTAAGAACAATATGCTATTATGTCTTAAAAGAAAAGTGTTTAATCAATGCATCCTTCCAGTGCTTACGTACGCAGCAGAGACGTGGGCTTTGCCAAAAAAAGACATACAAAGACTGCAGACAACCGAAAGAAGCCTGAAGAGATGCATGTTGGTGTAACCACAAAAGATGATGTAAGGAACTCGTGGATAAGGAAAATAACAAGAGTGGAAGACATCACGATCAGAGTAATAATGTCCCTGAAATGGCAATGGGTTAGACATATTGCCAGGAGAACGGACCACCGATGAATAACCGAAATTTTAGACTGGATTCCAAGGGACAGGGGAAAAAACTCCAGAAAAAGACCACGTGGGAGATGGGTGGATGGAGGAGACTGGCCCAAGACAGTTCATTGTGGAAGAAACGTTGGGAGACCTTCATCCAGCAGTGGATTGATAATGATTGACAATGATGATGATGATTATATTCCAGTTTATAGCTGGTCAGGCCCGGGTCCGGGTTGGGTCCAGTTAAGCGACGGCCGAGTTCGGGTCGGTTCCGGGTCAAAAAATTTTGACCCGTTTCTAACCCTGACCTGCGCATCAGAAAGTGTTGCTTCCGCTTAGCTTGATTATTAAAACGGGTCATTTAGGGGGATGATTAACACTAATCCTTTATGACTGATTACCTGCTTAAAAGAGCTATAACAATGACGACAGACCTAAGGAAGGAGAGATAAGATGTTTTAGTCACATGTTTCTGTCCAGTGGCACGATGTCCGTGCCAGGAAAACTAGCCCCTTCCCGTGACGCCTTGTGTCATGTAGCAGAGAATAAAGGGCTACAAGGGAGCGTTTATCACTTGTGACAGGTTTGTGGTCATTCCTGTTGAGATGAGAGGCAGGAAAGGAATTGCTTTCCTTAGCTTTCGTGTAACCCGGTCGCTATGTGAACATTTCTGTTTGAGGATCGTAGAAAATTTTGTCCACCATTTGTTTGAAGCACATCGGCCGCTTAAGGTGGACGTCTAGTGATTTTGCTCCCCATACGTCCAATTGAAAAAATTAGATCCTATTTCCTGAACGGAGAAAAATTTCCCATGCATCAAAATTGGCCTGCGAATAAAAAAACATCCTAATTTAGATTGCACAATCGGTGCTTTTTGCAAAAAACTTTCTTTAACTACATTAAAAAAACAGTAGCTTTATTTCTCTGTAGTTATGGTACTTGCTCTCTTCCTTACCACGATAGGCGCCGACTTGAAAAATTATTGGGGGTTGCGGAAATTTTTAATCGAATGTAGTTTTCAAAGTATTTAAGTCTAATTTAAATTTCATTCAGCCAGATTATATGGCACAATAAGACGCCTGAAGTGCTAAAATGAAGCAGCTTATAGTTAATCACAGAAAAATATTTTTTTTTCTGGATAATTATTTATTTCATTTATTTTGCTTTTGTAGGCGCGACATTATTATATACAATACACAGATACTGTGAATTTCCAACTCAATTGTCTTTATTAAAGTAACAAAAACATGTAAAATTAATTTTAAGTTGTTTTTTTTACCGATTTTAAAAATGCCAACAAATTCTTTTTTTTTTCAAATGATTTCTGAGTTAAAATAGGAAGGAGGTTAGAACGGAGTGGACATGGCATCAGCCGCACGCCCTGCGTTTTCCGTGGGCTCCACTTCGTATCAGCTGTAAATGACCAGCTTGGGCTGTTTCTGTTCCTTTTATGGAGAAATCGTCGACTTTGAGGAGGTTTTAGAGGCACTTGTGCAGCATGTACAGTCAGGAAAAAATGAGACTGAAATATACATGCACATAACTAAAAATTTGCAAAAAATTACAGAAATACTGTTTGATATTTTCTAAAAAAATTAAACAAAATTATGCTTCGTAGAGCGGAAGTGCATATTGCGCATTAGCCAATCACGGCCTTGCTAAAGCTGTGGGTGCCTTGTCCTTCAGGGACTGTGCAGAGAGTAAGAGACGGCCGCTATCAACCTGTGATGCAGCACAGGTCTTCAGGAAGTGACGTCTCGAATAGGTTCTCGTCTGCGAATGTAAAGCTAGACTTTTGTATTTTGTGGGAACCCAGACAAACCGAAGAATTTTCTTTTATAAAGGATGCAGTTTTAAATGCTCTTAAACAACGGTACTTGAGGTATTGTCTGTCTCGTCAAATTTGATGAGCGTGAACAAACACTAATTCTTTTTTTAGGCACATTAAACAGTCTGAGGGGTAAATTTCTATACACACTTTCTACATATAGTGAACGGGAAATGGATAATAAAACACTTAAAGAATTGATAACGAAAAACAAAATTTATGCATATACGCGTACGTGCATTTTTCCCGCGAAATACGCGCAAAAATATTAGGGGTTCGAGGACACTTTCATTGGGGGCTCAATAAGTGTCTTGAACCCACGAAGTCGGCGCCTATGCTTACCACCCTTCCTTACCACTACGGACCCCTTCAAATCACTACCACTTTTCCTTGCCACTTCGGACCCCTTCAAATCACTACCACTTTTCCTTACCACTACGGACCCCTTACCACTATTCCTTACCACTACGGACCCCTTCAGATCACTACCACTTTTCCTTACCACTACGGACCCCTTCAGATTAGACCCCTTCAGACCACTACGGACCCTGTGACGTATATTCTAGATTAACTTTCCTTTTTTAGTTTCTTTCTCTATGTAAATCTTGAGTTTGTTCTCAGTATTCTTCACGCTTAACGAAATATCTTTTCCCTCAAACGAATACCGTTTGGCAACACAATTGAGGTTGAATGCACGTGACGTATGCCTGATATAAGATAAGAGCAAGAGATAAAAACGACGACTGATCGATTGCTTGAAAAAATCTGTTGTAAAGAGGCGTTGTAAGGAGAGCGTTGTACGAGAGCGTTGTATTGTAAACTGATTAATATTGAAAGGAGTGTTGTGATCATGTGTGGTGTGTGGAGTACATTTGATGTTATCGTTCAGTTATGGAAGTGTTTTCTACAGCCTGAATAAAGGTTTTCCGTAAGTTGACTTCTGTTGTTTCGTCTGGCCGTTAAGGTTTTCTTTCATTTAGGAACTATTTCTTAGTATATTGATGTGTTAAAACAACGTAGAAGTACAAAGGACTTTTACGCTACAACCCCTTCAGACCGCCACGAACCCCTTCAGACCGCCACGGACCCCTTCTGACCACCACGGACCCCTTCTGACCACCACGGACCCCTTCAGATCACCACGGACCCCTTCAGACCACCACGGACCTCTTCAGACCACCACGGACCCCTTCAGACCACTACGGACCCCACTCAGATCATTTTTCCAGGCATACGCAGTCCATCTTGAAGGATGCGCCGGTGAACCGTAGTTAGGAGAGGATTTCGTTTGGGGTCGTCTGCTGTTACAACCCATAAGTGCGAGCGTGTGACGCATAGTTATGACAGATACTGTTCCGGTTTGACCTCTGCTTGTACTGGGTAGTCAACTGTTGAACAGTGTTGAGTTTGTTGACCTGTACGAGTCGTCGGATCCGGCGCTCACCTCTCATATCAACCTTTTGCCGTCCTGTGCAGTTTTACCTCCGGGTCGTTGTTTGACCGTTTTCTCGCCAGTCCTGTTACATTTTTTAAGTACGGCGACTCGCGAACAACCCACCAGTTCAGCCATTTGGGAAATCGATGCACCAGCTCTCCGAGCTCCCACAATATGTCCTTTCTCAAAGTCCGATAAATCCTTCCGTTTACCCATTACGCTCCGAATTTTACTACTTAATGCATCACTCACATCTTGTATGTGCTACATCGGTCGACTAATCGCGCCCTCTCGGAAATCACGTGGTTAACAGGCCGCATTCACTTTTGACAGGGGTGGTCGTAATTCAGTGATCACTCGGTGTGTATCTCCTAATTTTTAAAAACATATCACCGAATAAATCGCATAATCAACTAGCATATAATCGACGTTCCGATGTAGATTTATGTAAGCCCGTTTGAGTTTTATGAATAACTTTGGCACCCATTGGACTTCCCGTTCAAGACATGAGCCTCCCCTCGCCCCATTAGACTTCCGTTCAAGACATGAGTACCCATTGGACTTTCCGTTCAAAACTAGAGCGCCCATTGGACTTCCCGTTCAAGACATGAACGCCCATTGGACTTCCCGTTCAAGACATGAACGCCCATTGGACTTCTCGTTCAAGACATAAGCGCCCATTAAACTTCCCGTTCAAGACATAAGCGCCCATTAAACTTCCCGTTCAAGACATGAACGGCCATTAAACTTCCCGTTCAAGACATGAGCACCCCATTGGACTTCCCGTTTAAGACATGAGCACCGCATTTGAATTCCCGTTCAAGAGGTGAGCACCCACCGAACTTACGTTCAAGATTTGAGCGCCCATTGGACTTCCCGTTCAAGACATGAGCACCTATTGGACTCCATGTGCGAAGCTGGAGCATCTATTTGGTTTCTGAGATGCCCATGTGTCAACTGATTCTGTGTCTCTAACATATGTAGATTTTCCGGATTTATTTTCGTCTGTCGCCTGTTTGAAAAAGGTTTTCCTTTTCCCCAAAGAAGTTGTCGGAATGCTGGTGTTCAGCACGTAATCCTGTCAAGATTTTGACCAACAAAAGTTCAATTTTGCATATTTCATTATAAGTAACGTTTTGCTTCCAGTTAGATTCTTCCGTCCTTCGTTCCAAATTTTTCTTGAGGTGTTGAGCTTGCACTCTTTCGCGGTTCCGATTGCCCTCCCACTCCCATTCCTCCCCTTCTCTGTAGGAGACGCTACAACCATCCTTTTTCTTTCCTGTCCCATTTTTTTCACGTAATACAACGTCATTGTTCTTTGTCCGTGAGCCCAAGTGGAGAAAGTTTCATTGCGGTCTTTGTTACTTTTTCTAATAGGAGTAGGCGATTTTGTTGGACGGTTAAGCCGTTTTTAGTAGACATCGTCTGGTGCCGCTTTCTTCTGTTTTCTTTTTATAAAAAAAGAAGGAAGGGTTCTCTCTCTCATTTACGTGTAGGAGGCAGCACGACATAAGTTCATCTGGGTAAACTGGATTTTTATGACTCTGCGCACGTTTCCCGGAATTTGAGAAGAGCCCCGCTATTTATTCTCCGCCCAGTTACACAGTGAAAGCCAGAGCCTTTGTCACGTACCGTCTTTTAAAATCATTGGATATTTGTTCTAAGTTTGCGCCCGCACCAGTTGAAATCGTAGGAGTTTTAGTTGAGTTAGAAAGGGAGTTTTTCGATGGTGATACGAGTTGGTAGTTCGCTGTGTATCCTTCTTCTGCTAGCAGAGGATCGAGGTAATGCCTTCTTTAGATGTCTGCACAGGCCTTATTTGGTAAGCCCAGCACAGCCCGGCCTGTTTCAAATATTACACACTCGGCCCGACCCGGCACGGGCCCGTCAATTGCAGCTCTTATTTAGGCCCGGCCCGCGATGTTGCGTTTGGTATTATTTTGTCTCTTTATTGTGTTTTATTATAATGTGAAAATTAAATAATGAAATGAGATACTATTGAAAATATTTAGTTGAATGCCAGCCGAAAAATGTTAACTAACCTTTGGCAATTATCGAAGAATATAACTTTTAAAGAAAGAGACAAAAAGAAGACTAAACGCGTTCAGAATCTCTCTTTCTCTGAAATAGCAATCGGCAACACTACAAAAGTCAATCCCTGCACAGATTAGGGATAGGAGAAACAGTCGATGTGGTCCCAATCTCTCATACAAACACACGTATACACCCCCACCCTACTACAGACAGTCCCCGTCCCCCACCACACACACACACACACACACTCTCTCTCTTTCTCTCTCTCTCTCTCTCGCGCGCGCGCTCGGGGTCAAATTTTTTTATTGTCAACAAGCCCCAGAGTAGGTTCTACCATCTTAATACCATAGAAAAAAGTAAAGCCAGCAAAACAGTTAACCAGACCAGGAAATAGTGAAGCACATCTATCTGTCTTTACCATTGCGACAAAATGAATGGGTCGACTTGGCTCGGTCCGGTCATAGGCATCTGGAAAAAAGCCCGAGAGGCGGGCCAACCCGGTCCGTTCAGACCTTTAGTCTCCTTCCCTCCACCCGATGCACGTAAAAAAGACTTAACCATCAAAACTGTAGGACTACGAGAACGTGGATCTGAAAATGCCTCTTAATTAAGCAATGTTTTCATTTCAATCGTTTTTACGCTTTCCAACCGTTGGTTGAAAAAGCGGTTATGCTCCAGCTTTGTCCGTCCGTCTGTCTGTCCGCACGATAACTCGCGTAAAAATGGTTCGATTTCGATGAAATTTTAGTATGTGGTAGGGGACGACCTGGGGGCGAACCTTATTGAAAATGGGCGAAATGGCGTCAAGGGTCAGGGCACAGAAGCGAGATTTATTCCACAGCCGTTATCCTCATAACTTGACTAAAAATGCTTCTAATGCTACAAAACTTTAGTATGTTATTCCGAAGGTGTACTGAACCAATTCTGTTGAATTTCATCGAAATGGGGTCAAAGGCCAGGGCACAGGAGCGAGATTTATTCCACAGCCATTATCCTCATAACTTGAGTAATGATTTCTGGTATATCGGAACGCGTATCATAATCAATGCATTGCATGATTTTACTAACTTGTTTATTTTCGTGTTGTAGCTTTAAGCAACATATTTAAGTTGAGAGTAGGAGGTAATGCTAGAAATTTTGGAGCTTAATTTTTCAGCTGCTGCACAGCTTAACTTTTTAAAGTGTGTGATTTTGCAGTTTCTAAACACTCATTTGGTCTTAGCAGTCCCGGTGTTCGAGTAGTCAGAGGTGAGGGTTTCTGATGATGGAGGAAGTGTAATGCAATGTTCTGCTGGGAAAGCTGAGTCCAGTCATTCATGTGCAGGAAACTACGACGTCTACCATCTACCTAAACATCATTGCAGACCAGGTACATCCCGTCATGGCAATGGTATTCTCCCCTATTAGTGCCTTCTTTCAGCAGGATAATGAGCCATTCTACACTGCTAGGATTGTTCGAGAATGTTTAGCGTAACATGAGGAAGACTTCCAGGTATTGCTCTGGGTTCCAGATTCTCCGCCCATCAATCCAATCGAGCATCTGTGGTTTGTTTTGGAACAGCAAATCCGATCTGCTTCGGCTCAACCACGTGACTTACAAGAGTTAAAGGATCTGCTGGTAACGTGTTGGTACCAGATACCACAAGACACCTTTAGAGATCTTGTAGAGTCTATGCCTCGGCTGGTAACGTGTTGGTACCAGATACCACTAGACACTTTAGAGATCTTGTAGAGTCTATGCCTCGGCTGCTAACGTGTTGGTACCAGATACCACAAGACACCTTTAGAGATCTTGTAGAGTCTATGCCTCTGCTGGTAACGTGTTGGTTCCAGATACCACAAGACACTTTAGAGATCTTGTAGAGTCTATGCCTCTGCTGGTAACGTGTTGGCACCAAATACCACAAGACACCTTTAGAAATCTTGTAACATCCATGTCTGGTATCCTATATATTGAATAATACACGTATATCGACCAGGAAACAGTATTTAATTCTTGAAAAATTGGCATCCATTGAGAATAAAGTGGAAGAGTTTAGTATTCCTGTTGGTTCAATTTTCTACGCTTTCCAACAGTAGGTTGAAGAAGCGTATATGCTCCAGCTTTGTCCGTCTGTCCGCACGATGACTCGCGTAAAAATGGTTCGATTTCGATGAAATTTTAGTATGTGGTAGGGGACGAACCCTATTGAAAATGGGCGAAATGGTAACTTACGTAACAAGTGAGTAACATCATGCAATGCATTGATTATGATACGCTTTCCAACATACCAGAAATCATTACTCAAGTTATGAGGATAATGGCTGTGGAATGAATTGTTAAAAAGTTCGTTTTATATCTTTGTTCTAGTTGATAACTTGTAATTGCTAATAACCCTGTAGTGGTTGATGATGACAGTAATTAACACGTAATAACCAAATGATAATAATTGTATGCAAATAATTCTTGCGATTCGTAAATATGTATAAGAAACTTTTCTTCTTTTCTTTATTTAATTGCCTGCAAAGGTTGTCCGTTAGCTGTGCTATATTTCCCAACTCTCCCGCTTTCGATCATCCCTCGCGCTGTCGTGAAATCCCCTGACCTTCCGGTCCACCTAAGACCTTCCCGGCCTCGCTTGGGGCAATAACCTCGTTGCACTTTTCGTGACCGCTCGCTTCCTAAACCTAGAGACAACTCCCTCTCGCCTCCTTCCCTTGTCTCCAAAAAAAAATGCCCTTAAGCATATCCTAAAATTACCCGAGAGAAGGAACCACACCGCCCTCTGTAAATCTTAAGCCTCAAAGTAAAAATGTGAGGGCTAGTGCATTAGTCGGCACCATAAAAAAAGGCGCTATAGAGTTAATCTTCATTCAACATACAAAGCGCAAATACTACGTATAGACAAAATGTCGTCTTACTAAATAACCGTGCATCCGGTGTCTAATGGGGAACTGACTCTGAGAAATTTCTCTCACGCTTTGTGGAGACAAAGGAAGAGATGGAATAAAAGTTGCATTTTGAGATTTTATATGAAATCTTAAAACCCCGTATAAAATCTCTGTAACAGAATCTCGCTCCTGTTCCCTGCCCTTTGACCCCATTTCGATGATATTAAACAGAATTGGTTCAGTATACCTCCAGAACAACATATTGTCGCAATAGAAGCATTTTTAGTCAAGTTATGAGGATAATGGCTGTGGAATAAATCTCGCTCCTGTGCCCTGACCTTTGACCCCCACTACGATTATTCTAAACAACCGCTTCAGTACATCTCCGGAACAACATGATAAAGTCCTGTCGCAGTCGAAGCATTTTTGCGTAAGTTATGACGCATAAGGGTGATGGAATGAATTTTCTATGTCCTGAGCTTTGTTTGACCCCATTTCGCCCATTTTCAAAAGGGTTTCTTCCCAGGTCGTCCCCTACCACATCCTACAATTTCATCAAGATCAAACCATTTTTACGCGAGTTATGTGGACTAACAGATAGACGGACAAAGCTGGAGCATATACGCTCCTTCAACCTACAGTTGGAAAACTGAAAAAATGCTTCGATTGCGGCAAAATTTTATGTTGTTCCGGAGGTACAATGAACCGGTTCCGTTGAATATCATCGAAATAGGGTCAAAGGTCAGGGCACAGGAGCGAGATTTATTCCACAGCCTTATCCTCATAACTAAACTAAAAATGCTTCTACTCCGACAAAACTTTAGTATGTCATTCTGAAGGTATACTGAACCAATTCTGCTGAGCATCATCGAAATGGGGTCAAAGGTAAGTGCACAGGAGCGAGATTTATTCTACAGCCATTTCCTCATGACTTGACTAAAAATGCTTCTCTTGCGACAAAACATTAGTATGTTGTTCCGGAGGTATACTGAACCAATTCTGTTTTACATCATGGAAATGGGGTCAAAGGTCAGGGGACAGGAGCGAGATTTATTCCTCAGTCATTATCCTCATAACTTGAGTAAAAACTTGAGTAATGATTTCTGGTATGTTGGAAAGCGTATCATAATCAATGCATTGCATGATTTTACTAACTTGTTCTACTATAGTCCGTGTGCCGAGTTGTCTGAGAGGCAGGCTTTTGACCATTCGCCCGAGATGGGCCCCAGTTTGAGCCCCGGGTGGACCATGGACAGTGTCTTGTCTTACGGAGCTGGCTCTGTTCCATCCCTGGAAAGAGTGATCCTAAATTAAGGCGAGCGACTGCCTTATTACCCTTTGAGTTAGTTGCTCACGGTGGTCGTTAAATGTCAACATTAAAAAAAAAAAAAATGGAGTCGAGCTCTCCTGGTTCTCGACTTAAAAGCGCCGCAGTTTTGGGTTTTTGTGCGCGTTATTTCTGTGCTACTTTTGAAAATTAATCATCTAACAAGCCAAATGAACTAAAGGATAACGTGCCTCGGTTAAAACAGCCTGAGTGAAGTCCACAGTATTCGTAAAATAATTTCTAAGACTTCCTTTGGATAAAGCTGCTCTTATTATACAGTATGACGTGCACAAGTAGAAGTATCCCATACGATGATTTTGAAACAATAAAAATATTCATTGTTTACCATTTGGATTGGGTCCAACATTATAATGTAAAGATAGTGGTATTAAAATGTTTACACACAAAACTTTCTGTGCAAGCTTTTATCAAATATCTCCGCTTTGCTAAAGAGCCAGAGAGGTTCTGTATAAAAGCCCACCTAATGACACAAAGACCAGATTTACGAAGTGGTGAAATAATTCCCATTGAAGATTTGAATATCAGTTACTTCGCAGCTGTTGTTGCGAGCCCAGGTGTTAGGAGGAAAACATGCATCTAGCTTTCGCTGGTTTGAACCAATGTCTCTAGGACCTAAGGTTTTTGACTTCTGACCTCCTGGGGATATGAACTGTTGCCTTATGATACAGCAAACAATGGAAGAGGACCCTTTAAAGTATTCCATTATACCACTCGCAAACACGTAAGAAATATAACATTAACGAATTTGCACCTTCTCTCTTAGCAGTGGTTCGTAATAGTTAAATACGCAAAGAGAAAGAACAAAAAAACTATAATCGACACTTATGTTGTAACAGATTTCAAAAGTTGCTATCCATACGGAAGAGACCATCGCTTCCCCAGGGTAAAAGCTGACTTCGGTTTGTGTTTCAGGTTCTTCGTCATGACAAACTCATTCTGTAAATCATTCTTTGTTGCAGAGATCCGCTTTACATCTGTAAGATTGTCAGATACCGTTCGTGCCCAAATATGTAACTATGTTTTAATATTCACATCCGATCGGAAACTTACTTTACGCCATTTTCAGCAGCTTTCGTGAGACGGAAACTATCCTCAAACAGCAATGGCGCTGAGCAGCAAAGAATTAGAATACTTGTAAACAAGTTAGCAGTGTAGAACATCCGATGAGAATGGGGCTCAATAACACGAGATAAGAGTAATGGTATACAGTAATGTTTGTTTCCTAATGTGTTGTGCTGAAGTTGTCGGCGAATGTTTATCTTTTTGTGTTAGTGAATGGTGAAAGAGTAGAGACTAGTTGGTTGGTTGGTTGGTTGTTGGATTTTATTGGCGCAAGGGCCAGGTTTGGCCAAAGAGCGCCAGACAAAGAACGAGCAGCCACAGATTTTTAAAAACGTGGAAAATGATTAAGATCAGACAGGCTTGGTAAAAGTTGAAAAAGAGTATGAAGAAAGCAGTGAAGAAAAGGTAGTTAATGAAGTTTATTAAAAGTAATAAATTTACTAATGGAAAAGGACGAACCGTCACTCTCCTCCCCCACACTCCTCTGCAATGCTGGCAGAGGGCGGGGACGAACTGTCACTCTCCTCCCCCATGTTCCTCTGCAATGCTGGTAGAGGCTGGGGACGAACTGTCACTCTCCTCCCCCCGTGTTCTTCTATAATGTTGGGTGAGGGTGGGGACCTCGCTGAGGCCGAGACAGTTTGATGGACACCGCACACCTTTGCGGATTGAGGGCCGGGTCTTCCGCACGTGCAGGCTGTCTGCTGGGAACCGGAAGAGGCGGGCGTCTTCAAAAGAGAAGGCGAAGACGCAGCTGGTCGAATAAGCTGGAGCTCGGTGAAATCCACCTGTGTCGCTTGTTCAGCTGTAGATCGCTTGGCAAGTGCGGCGAGAGCTACAGGGCGCGGAACAAAAGGCTGCACGGGTTGTGGCTGAGACTGAACAACTGCGGCAAAAGTACGCTGTCGGTTGTTGGGAATACCCAACTTGGCCTTGGCAGCAGGGTACGAGAGGCCCTCCAGGGTCTTGAGGCGCTGGATCGCCTTCTCGTCGTTCCACTTCGAACAGGACCTGGCATAAGCAGCGTGGGAGTCACCACAGTTTACACAGCAGGGCTCTGAAGTGCATCCAGTCCCTTCGTGGTCGCGGGAACCACAATTGGCGCACCTCGCAACACTGTTACAGGACCGCTGGGAATGTCCATACCTCTGGCACTTAAAACAGCGTAGAGGATTTGGTATATAAGGACGAACTGCACATAACAAGTAACCAGCCTTGATTTCAGTAGGTACCTTCGGGCTGTTAAAAGTCAAAATAACATTTCGTGATTTGATCAGCGCGCCATCGCGCCGGAAAGTCATGCGTCTGGCAGCTATGACACCCTGATCAGCAAGTTCACACACAAGTTCATCTTCATCGCAGACCAACAAGTCGGGCTCAGAAATGACTCCCTTGGAGGTGTTGAGATACGGATGTGCCGTCACTTGAACTGGAATATCCTAAAGTCTGGTCAACTGCAGAAGAGATTTGCTCTGAGAGAGAGTGCAAGTTTCCACAAGCAGGTCACCAGAGCGTAGCTTCTTCACTGACTTCAAAGAGCCAGCAACACCCGCAAGTGCCTTCGAGATGAAAAAGGAGACTTTGAGGAAAGTTTCAACATCTGGTCAGTAGAAGAAATGACGAGAAAAGTAGCTTGAGGTATCGAATCTGCAAGTGTAATGCGACGTTTCTGAGCTGACGGCTCAACACCTGGATCTAAAGATACGTCGCGGTGATGTCGTTTTTCAACGAAAGTTCTCTTCAGTGTGTTATGTGTGGGAGGTGGTTGAGGCAAATTTGGCCCCTGATCAATCACCATATCCTGTTGTTTTTTAAATTTTGAGGAGGGTTTATGTTTCCCCATGGGAGTAAGAAAAAATTCATCAGCAACGTACTCCGCCCACAATCGAGCCCAACAGGGGAGAACTGGAGGTCCGCAAGCCAAACACATGACGCAAGACACAGTTCTAGAGCTTAGTTGCAAATATAGTCCGTTGGCTGTGATCACACGCACTCGGCGGACACTTCGGCTACCGGGTACCGTCATGCCAACGCCTTTGGCATGATCCCACAGCCCCCGGGCTCACCCTGCCGTGCAATACGACAAAAAGCCGCTAAAGCCCTGCACACAACTTGGTACAAGACTTCTGACCAGAGGTGGGTTAGGCTCTAGCCTCCCGTTTACAGCGAAGCCGGGGTCGAAGAGGAGTGTTGGTACACAGGAGGCACTTAACCGGTCTCCTGCGACCTCAGCCGCCAGACATCCCATTTCCGCCTCACGGGTCTCCGCACGCGGCAAACATGCAGGTAGGTCTAGCACCCAAACCAGCTAAAAGGAAAAAAAGAAATCCAAAGAAGACAAATCCTGGCAGGGAACCTAAACGGAATCTCAGCAACCTACGAACTGAGCGGTTAATATAAATCAGTTAGTGGTGGAGGGTAACAAAACCACAAGACCGGGGTGTTAGTACATAACGTGGTAGCGATTAGGTAAAGAATACAACACGGGCAACTAGCCAGTGGAGAAAATAAATAAAAACGAAAAAGCGAGACACAAGACCAGCTAGGGATCGTGGGGCCGCAACTCCCCATCAGCTGGATGAACAGCCGTCCCTGCAAACACCAACAGCACCAAAATAATAAAAAACAAGCGGTGGCATGACATCAGATGTTGACCAGTCACAAGGTCAGCTCGGGCCGTGGGGGCGCCGCTCCCCAAATAACTGGAAAACCAGTTATCCCCGTGCGGGGGAGTAGAGACTAAGACTTCAAAGTCGGCTAGGCTAAGATATTAATTATCTCTGGGCTTCAAGAAGATATAAAAATATTTGTTTGGCAGGAAAGAAGGCTTTTTATGTTTCGATCGGCGTCTGAAGTCAAACGTAGCGTGTTGTCCAAAGGTCTGCGACGAGAGGCCTTTTACCGATATCGACTACATGTAGCCGGCCGGTATTTTTATGGCTTTCTCCAGAGGAATGTGGAAGAGCGATTGCCTTCTCCCTAAGGAGTGTTCTTTGTGTTTAGAGCCAACTTGATCGTGACGAAGGAATCAGTGGAAGTTTCTCCATTTGCTAACGGAACGAGAAACATCGGGAACCAAAATATTTGTGCTTGGAGAGTCCATTAAAATATATTAAGTTTTAAGAAAGCTGTATTGGGTTTTATTTGATGAAATAGGTTAGTTTCTCAGCTACATAAAAAGGGGAGGGGGGAGGAACTTACGGCATTCTGCCGTAGTAGGAACGAACCAATCCAAATGCGATGACTCTCTCTGGCTTCCAAAGCCAATCTTGTTGTGCGTAAAGTGGCAGAAAGGTGCGAGCGCCTTTACAACATCGCATATCATTTGGCCTGTTCCTTTCTCCGAGTATGCAATGAATAGCTAATTTTTATCTACAGGTTTTACCAATTGTGAAAAAAATTCTTAAAAAGAAAACTGAACAAAAGAAAAGCAAACAGAAAATATCCCCCGAGCTTCTTTGCATTTGCTGATATCGGAATAAATTGGTGTGTTTGTGTTTCGCTGTTCCTCAAGTTCTTTTAATGCTTGTTCTGCATTCGAATCCCCCACGTTTTTCTGAAAGAAAGAATAATTAATGGAGTATAGGTACATCTGGATTCCTCAAGCGAGATGCTGATTACCGTAATGGAATTTCTGACCTTATGCAAGGGGTATGTGTTGTGAATTTTCTAGTCTGTCTGCTAGAAATAACCAATTTTTTTAACTTAGTCCCTCACCTCCCCCCAATTGAACTCACTTTTTGGCACGATCTACTAGCTTTTGTAACACGCTCAAACAAAATTTAGAAAAGTTTAACCCAAACATTTTGTTCAATGCCTCCGTCGCAACATTATCACAGTTGAATTTCTGCCCTTTTAAAAGCTGTTTTGAGAAATGGAAATAGGAAATAATCCTATGGACCCAAATCCGACGAGTAGGGTGGACGACGTATTATCAGTCATGCTTTGTTTCTGCCTGATTCACAAACTCTTTGTGTCGTGCATTGTCTTGATGAAAGAGGACTCCCTGCCCCAATATCTCGCCCCTCTTGAGCTTCAATTCCTCGAGAAAATGTCTCAGTATGTTAGAATAATAACCCGAATGGATAGTAGCACCTCTGTCCAGAAAATCAATCATGATTCCCCCTCCTGCATCACAGAAAATGATGCTATTACTTTCCCAGGCGACTTCTTCACTCGAAACATGGGCCGCGGGTGGCCTAGTGGCCAACGTTCGTGACTGCCACGGGAAGGGCCTCAGGTTCGATCCCAGAAAGGTACGAACGGTCGATCCACTAAATGCCCGTCGTGCGTCGGATGGGCACGTTAAGCCGTCGGAACCCGGTACTGCTCCCACCCCCGGTAATAAATAAGGGCGATCGTTAACGGTACAGCGTCGCATGATTCAGCTACAGTTTGCGAAGGCCCATCGAAACTGCAGCATGGATGATTGGAAACGCGTCATATGGTCTGACAAATCCCGTTTCACACTGTATCGCGCCGATAGATGGCAGCATGTGTGGCGTAAACCATAGGAAGCTATGGACCCCGCATTCCAAGTTGGGGTACTACAGACCGGTGGAGGCGGTGTAACTGTTTGGGCAGCTTTCAGGTGGTCCGGCCTTGGTACCTCTTGAGTCTTCGGTCTCTGGTTCCAGCTATGTGCAGCTCCTGGTCGACCATATCCACCCTTTCATTACGTGCCTCTGTCCGAACAAAATTCCGATCTTTCAACAGGACAACGCTCCACCCCATCAGTCCTGGCTAGCGACCGGCTATCGCTGAGCTTTACCATATTCGCATGCCCCCCCCCTCGCTCACCGGACATCAAACCCATAGAGAATTTATGGGACATATCGGAACGAGCTGTTCGTGATCAACCATTCCCACCTACGTCTCTGTCTGTTGTACGCCAAGCACTCTCAGATTGTTGGTCAGCGATACCTGAGTCTGTGTTTCGGAACCTCATTGCGTCCGTTCCACGACGTATGGATGCTGTTCTGCAGGCAAAAGGTGGTGCCACACGCTATTAGGTGGGTGTACGTAATAATTTGTTCTTCCAGTGTATATGGGAAAGGGCACGTACTTCATTTGTCCCGTTCTGTTATTTCTTTATATTCATTCTTATTATTATTCTCTCTCCTTATTCCATCTCGGCCTCAAAGAAATCTTCACTCTGTCCTTCGGAGAATGGAGAATCGTCCTCCAAACTCTGCTTCTTACAGTGTCTTAGACGATGATCCCCCCTCCCTCTTTTTTTTCTTCTGTGAAAAAAGGGGCGGCATACAATTAATTACCTTAGTTCACTTTCATGACCCCTCTGGCAGACCACCAGCTCAATTCCATGTCAACCTCACTCTCTCACACTTTATTTACTTTGAATGTGTTTATTTACTCTTGCGGACCTGTAGCTGAATTCCCGTAACTCCACTTTGACCCATCTTTAGAGTTCCCTTATTAAACAATGAAGTTGTAAGAAAATCCATGGGCTTTGAATAGTCTTCCTAAGAGATCTCCGATCTGTAAAGCTATAAGATGTATGTTATACATTCTATGTGTGTGTGAAAGTATGCAGTTCCGATGAGTTTGAAAAAATTGAAGAAAACTGAATCCATGACAGATTAGTACCACGAACCTTGCGATACAAAAATATTTATACTTATTTAAATGTTTTGTGTTATACAATCATACGTGGTTTATAATGCTATTAACACCGACAATGTGGCATAAGTGTACTTCTGCTTCGTTGATTGTTTGGGGGTTTGTTTCCCCACAGAGCGAGAAATTTGCCAGAAAAGAACTTAGAAAGTCAGACACATCGCAGAGCTAAATATACGTATATATAACAGGAGTTCGTTCAGGAGGTTACGGTATTAAACTTTAAAAAAAAAAAAAAAAAGTGTAGCATCACGTGCCGCAATTTGAGCTTTTCCAAATATTTTTATGGGCTTGTTCCAAATATAGTTAAGACATATCGAAAAATCACTTATTGATTGATCTGAATAAATGGGAGACTCCAGATTATACAGTAGCGTCCCATTAATTGTTTTCTCTTAATACGAGTATCTTATTCGATGTTATCGAAAATCCAGTCGTCGGACCTGTTAAGCCAAGACAGATAATATCAGATACACTGCGATAGTTGAAGATATAGGATGAATCATAGGTTAAGCATGAGCAAATTTTCAATCTATCTGAGGTGAGTAACGTTTCTGCTAGACAAAACAGTGTGAAGAAGTAGTATATGTCATTCTTTTTCTGGAATAGGTTGATCTGTTCAAATCTACAGAAATCTGTAATTGGAACAGACGACATAAAACAGGTGTCAGTTCCGGTTCACAAAGATTATTTCAGAACGATAGGAGGCAACCCAAAGACTTGATTTATTTTAAGAGGCTTGTGGAATGCTGGACAATCTAAATACGTGCTAACAGAAGTATGGGAGGGTGCAGCTGGAAGATTTATCTGTGTGATTCAACACTACGTTCGTAGCAGAAATGGAATCAATGTAGTCCGTTCTTTCCAGTATTAACAGGAAATGGAGCTTCGGTAGCGGCTGATCGTTAAATGCCAAGGCATGAATGTCGTAAAACCCTAGTGTCTTGTCGTTTGTCTGGATTATGACATTGTTTCTAAAGCGTTGTAACGTGTACATTCCGACGCTTTAAATCGAGGCATCGTGTAGAGAGTACGCTTGAATTTTGTTCAGAAGTATCATGGATTTTGGGGAATGCGTTTCAGTGACTTAACGAATTAATGAGCCATTCTTCCTTACAGTCTTTTGTGTAAGCCTACGGTGAGGGCAGAGGATGGGAGGCAGAAGGCGGATCTGTGAATAAGGAAATCGGCACAGACGATGACCTCTGACCTCAGCGCGAAGGGTCGCGTGCTTAAGTAATGGGATTAAACAGACAAAGGAGTAATGAGATCCGAAAACTGCAGAAATTCCCTGCCATTTTATGGGTCGTAAATAAGGGGGCTACCCTCTTCTTAGCTGTGTACAGTTGACCAAGTTCTCCCCATAAGCAGGGAAAGGTGAGGTGTCAAGGATAATGGACTGCTACTCAGTTGCTTGATGGGTGGAGAGTCAGTCTGTCCTTTGTGGCAGTGGCCCTGGGCTCGTGTAACCACAACTTAAATCATTTTCTGTTCGAAAGAATTCCGTAAAAAAATAATAAATAAAAAGACTAGCCGGCTCGGGGCAGGTGGGGTGGGAAGCAATATTACACGTTTCTGCAAATGAGCCAGCGAGAAGGCAGAAAACGAGCTATGATTGTTGAATGTGGAAGTGAGCGTGCTTTCTTTCTCTATTGTTAAATATCGTAATTGCTATAATAGCACAAAATTAAGTTTGCAATTACGGTACTTTTCTTAATGAAACAAACTGCTGATTATTTAGCTGTTTCTTGGGATATATCAAAAGGAAGGACTATATATATTGGGGAGAAAGTGTAATTGCTGCCCAATCTTATAATATTCAAGCTCAGTTTAACAAGAACTGGAATTTTACTAGATTGATAATATTCAGTCATTTGCAGAAAAACTCTGGTAGTTTGTATTTCTTTTTGGAGCTAACCTCTGAATCTCAGAGAACAGCTTAGTGATATGTATGTATGTATGTAGTTCAAGACCTACTTAGTCCGCCCCGGTGGCGCAGTGGTCTAAGCGATGGCCTCTGATCATTCGTCCAAAAGGGGTCCGGGTTTGGATCCCGGTGAGGCATGGATGTTGTGTTTGTCTTACGGCACTGGCTCTCTCCCTTCCCTGGAACCAGTGACCCTAAATTAGGGACGGGCGACTGCTTATAGCCCATTGAGTTGCTCACGGCGGTCGTTAAACCTTCAATCAAAAAAAAAAAAATTCCGGTGAAATTTTGAGGGACTCCTCTTATTACCAATTCATGTTTCGTTAAGATTTCGCAAAGTTCTTTTTTCCTTTTATTGGAGGTTTAACGGTAGTCGTTAAATATTAAAGGTTTAACGGTAGTCGTTAAACCTCCAATAAAAGAAAAAAAGAAAGAAAAGGCCTACTTATCTATTTTTTTTTTTATTTTCACGGGTATATTTAAACCTATAATTATTTGGAAAATATATTTCAAAAATATACAAATAACATATTCACTTGAACATTTTCATCAAAAAGGGTCAAAATTATTCAAATTTAGTACTTAGCCTGGGCTCCTTGTGACTTATTCTCGGTATGAGGAAAAAATGCCCATAGAGAGAAAAGAAATCCACTTCTGTTATATGAAAATATTCAAACTATATTTAAATTGTAACCTTTATCATTTTGTGAGCCAACGACAGTGAGAAATTTCCTCCCCAGTCAGAAAGGCGCCCAGCGCAGATCCATTTCGGAGAAAGGTCATTCTCTCGCCGGACCCCTCCCACGGACAAAAGGATAGCCCCATTCTTTTCCCCAGCCGTCGCCAGAATCTCTAGCCGACGGGTACAAAGGATCAAGCAATTAAGAATTTCTTCTTGCGTCAAGAACAGAACGTGTGAGGGAATAAGACAGAGAGAAGCTTTCATGGCGATCTCGAGGAAAAAGTAGGAAGGATTTTGCTCGGAAGCAAAGCAGGACAAACGAGGGTTAGAAAGAGATTTTCACACGGGCTTGTAGCCACATAAGATAGGAACAGATTTGGCGGGAAAAGCGTAGAGGAGGCCATCCATAACATCCAACTCCCGCTGGAAGTATTTACTATCCGATCTGACCAACCATTATTCCAATATTTCCACTCCCCCTCCCCCATCTGATGAATAAAGATACGTGCAAAAGAAAACATCTGTCATAATGTTCAATTTTAACTACTTGTTTATTTACTTCCCTGCTCAAACGACAGGAACCTGCAAACGATTCTTCCGATAAGTTGGCGCCTACCACAATACTTAAAATAAATCAAGCCAACACTTCTCGAAAATAGAAACAAATGCACACGTCTTGAAAATAGGAAAATACATCAGCTTTTAACTGTTTTCTTACGTGTGTTAGAAACACGAGAACTTTTTTAATTTCATGAAGAAAGATCTTAATTTCAACTTTACAACTGACAAAACTAATCAGAACATTTCTCCTGCTGAACCACACAACCAGAGCCCCATTTACACAGAATCAGGGACTAGACACAACAGCAGATCAGCCCCCGTCCACATTCTCGAAAACGTAAGTGCATTTGTCGCCACTAAATATTATCAATTGGTGATGAATGGAATACGGGATTATACCCTACAATACAAATTTTTAAGATGTGAATCCATTTTTTTTTGGCGTAAATATGACATGGATGGTAATTCAGATAATATCGGAAAACTTGAAGATTTCATCGTCCTGGAGCGGGAATCGAACTCGTGTCTCCCGAATAGCGCCCGAGTATGCTAACCACCACACCATCGAGATCGACCAAGTTTCAAGTTTCCGATTAATTTGAATATAACCATCACAGGATTCGCTAGTTAATCGGAAGCTTGAAACTTGGCCGTTCTAGATGGTGTAGCGGTTAGCATACTCGAGCACTGATTAAACCCTCTTCTCGCGGGTTCGATCCCCGCTCCAGGACGATGAAATCTTCAAGTTTCCGGATATTATCTGACTTACCATAAATCTCATATTTACACAAAAAAAAAAAAAAAAAAACGGATTCACATCATCAAAATTTGTATTGTATGGTGTAATCCCGTATTCCATTCATGATTTATCTGCTCCTCCGGGCAATCACGTGATGGAATTCTTAACTTCCAGATTCGCTAAACATAAATTCCGGTTGCTTAGACTAGCGAATCCTGTGATGGTTATATTCAAATTAATCGGAGACTTGAAACCTGGTCGTTCTGGATGGTGTAGTGGTTAGCATACTCGAGCGCTATCCGGGAGACGCGGATTCGATTCCCACTCCGGGACGACGAAATTTTCAAATTTTCGAATTTTATCTGAATTACCATCCATGTCATATTTACACCAAAAAAACGGATTCACATCTTCAAAATTTGTATTATCAATTAATTTAAAAGTTAATTTAATAAATGGGACACTGACGGGGAAAATAAAAAATAATATCTACTTTTATGAAATCTTAATATTAGCAAAGAAATTTGCACTTAAATATATAGATGGGTCATGAACTTGCCTGCGAGATGGCAAAAGGTCATCGAACAAAATGGACAATATGTTGTTCACTAAAGTTTTTGTTTCCCATTCAAAATTCGCCTTTCATTTACACAGATAAAAAAACGCAATTACTTTTTGGCCAACCCAATATATATATATTTATGCCGCCCCGGTGGCGCAGTGGTCTAAGGCGTTGGCCTCTGATCATTCGTCCGTAAGGAGTCCGGGTTCGAATCCCGGTCAGGCATGGATGTTGTGTTTGTCTTACGGCACTGGCTCTCTCCCTTCCCTGGAACCAGTGACCCTAAATTAGGGACGGGCGACTGCGTATAGCCCATTGAGTTGCTCACGGTGGTCGTTAAACCTTCAATCAAAAAAAAAAAAATATATATATATATATATCATCATCATCATCATTGTCAACCATTATCAATCCACTGCTGGACGAAGGTCTCCCCAAGTTTCCTCCACAACGATCTGTCTTGTGCCAGTCTCCTCCATGTCACTCCCACATATTTACGAATTTCATCCACCCATCTCCCATGTGGTCTTTTTCTGGGTCTTTTCCTGTCCCTTGGAATCCAATCTAAAATTTCGGCTGTCCATCTATGGTCTGTCCTTCTGGCAGTATGTCCAGCCCATTGCCATTTCAGGGATTTATCTCTGATCATGATGTCTTCCACTCTTGTCATTTTTCGGATCCACGAGTTCCTCTTCTTATCTCTCCTGGTTATACCAAGCATGCACTTCTCCATGCTTCTTTGAGTTGTTTGCAGCCTTTGTATGTCTCTTTTAGTTAAGGTCCACGTCTCTGCACCATACGTAAGCACTGGAAGGATGCATTGATCAAACACTTTTCTTTTAAGACATAATGGCATATTGCTCTTGAAAATTATGCTGTTTCTTCCAAAAGCTCTCCAGGCAAGTTTTGTACGCCTATTAATTTCTTCATCAATGTGACCCTCACTTCATATCTGCTGTCCAAGATAAACATACGTATCTGTTATCTCCAGTTTTTCTCCATCAATCGATAAATCTTCATTTCTTGTAAAAGCATTGAACATCACTTTTGTCTTCTGAAAGTTCATTTTTAATCCCACTTCTTTACTCTTGTCAGCAAGTTCCTGGATCATACTCTGCAGCTCTGATGGGGTAGTTGCAAAAATGACTACGTCATCAGCAAAACGAAGGTGGGTTAGATAATCTCCATTAATCTTTATCCCTTTGTTTTCCCAGTTCAGTGATTGAAAGACATTTTCCAGTGTGGCATTAAAGAGCTTCGGAGATATGGTGTCACCTTGTCTCACTCTCTTTCCAATTTTTATGTGTGTTGTATTTTCAAACAGCCGAATCTTTGCACTTGCATTTTCATAGATGTTATTAATAATATTAATGTATGCATCTTCAATACCGCAGGATTTCAGAGCCGTGGTAACTGCTGATGGTTTCACCGAATCAAAGGCTTTTTCATAATCGATAAAAGCTATGCACAATGGAAGTTCATATTCCCTCGCTCTTTCAATTAGTTCTCTCAGTACGTGGATATGATCTATTGTGCTGTAGCCACTCCTGAATCCAGCTTGTTCTCTCGGTTGAGCCATGTCCAGTGTTACCTTCAAGCGGTGTGAAAGAACTTTAGTGAAGATTTTATAAACCACTGATAGGAGGCTGATAGGTCTGTAGTTCCTGAGATCCTCAATGTCACCTTTTTTATGTAGCAGGATCATTGTAGCATTGTTCCAATCCTCAGGAATCTTCCCTTCATTAAGGCATCGAGTGAAAATTTGGGCGAGTACTGTTTCAATTTCTCCACTTGCTTCTTGTATGATGTCTATAGTAATTCCATCTTCTCCGGGAGCTTTCCCCCGCTTCATGTTCTTGATTGCATGAGCAACTTCTGCTGGGAGTACTGGAAGAACTCTGGTACCTTTCATGATGTCTGGAGTACATGTATCATCCCTTTCATATAATTTAGAGTAGAAATCTTTCACTCTTGTCAAAATTTCGTCTCTATTTCTTGTTATAGAACCATCTTCTTTTCTCAGAGCCATAATCTGTTTTCTTCCCTTACTGAGATGTCCCTTTGCTATCTTAAGGCTTTGGTTGTTTTCAATTGCTTTCCTCACTAGCTCACAGTTGAATTTCCTTACGTCTTCAGTGATACTTTTTCGTGCTGTCTTGCATAGCTCTATATATTCCACTTTGGAAGTCACATCTTCTTTAGTTGTCCTCATCTCTCTTCTTTTTTGCATCAACATTTTGGTTTTTTCCTGATAACTTGTTCACATGCAACTTGTTCTTAGACCCAGCTAATTTTGTTGCTGTTTCCATAAGAGCTTTGGTTACTTTTCTGTTAACTTCCGAAATATCCACTTCTTCCGATGTTAGGCCTTCTAAAGCAGAGAATCTGTTCTTCAGTTCCAACTTGAAAGTATTATGGTGTTTTTTAAGGTTGGTTATGTCAATACATTTTGTTTGTCTTATGAGCTTGCCACGTTCCAGTTTAGTGTTGAGGTGCATCTTACATCTCACCAATCTATGGTCACTACCTGTGTTGAACTTGTTCAGCACACTGCAGTCTTCGACGACGAATTTTTTGTTACACATAATAAAATCAATTTCACTTGTCGTCCCAATTGGATGTCTCCATGTCCATTTCCTATGTGGCTTTTTCTTGAAAAAGGATATATATATATATATTTATATTTCATCTGCAAGTTTCAGATGAAAAGCACTGCGATTTTCCTGCCTTATCCATTACCCACATTGAAATTAAATGGACTCCATGTAAATCAGTTTGTTTTTCATTGCAAATGTGAGGCCCTAGGCCTGGGCCTTGCAGGCCTAGGCGTAAATCAGGCCCTGCACATAACGTTACCTATAAAATAACAAGAACATCATATAGTGTGTTCCCAAAATGGCAGTCGTTTTTTATTCCAAAAAAACCAGAATCTTTAATATGTGTAAATATGGAGTAAAATATTATCAAGGGCCAATAACTGAAAGTCGTGTGTTTATGAATTGGCATTTTCAAAATACCTTACAGCTACAGATTTACTACTCGCTTCCCCTCATTCCTGTGATAACTTATGCAATGCTTTGTTCATGAGGTGGGAGTTCTTTTGATTTTACCACGTGTTTAAGATTCAGTTGGAACGCTTGGTTAAAATTGCGTTCTTTTCCACTCACTAAAAAGAATTGCCTTAGGCAAAGTTACTGTTCGAGGATGGGCCATGCACGCGTTCCTTCGAAAAATGAGCCTCTTCTGCAATTTTGGGAGTAAACTACGATGTCCTTGTAATTGATGTTATATAAATAACGTTATCTGGCTGAGCAGGGGAAATGGTCTCAAAAGTTTTGTCGATTGCTTAGTTGAAGTTAAGATATTTCGTCATGAAATTAAGAAAGACCTCGTATTTCTAACCGACGTAAGAAAGCATCAGTGAGCAGCTGGAGTATTTTCCTATTTTCAAAATGTGGACAGTTTTTCCTATTTTCGTGAAGTGGGCCTTTTTTTTTTTTTTTTTCCTGCGGGCTTTCTTTGGGCTTTAATATCTGTGTGCGTTTTTCTGTGGGCGTTCTTTCGTCATTCGTATAATCTGATTTTACTTTCCTTTTTAGTTCCTGTCTTTTTTGCCAAATGGCTCGAAGTGGGATCACCACGATTCGTCCCAGCCCCTATGCGCTACAGAAATGCATCCCCCCTCCGCTTCTTAACGCAGCAAGTGGTTCAAACTCCAACCCATGCGCTCTTTCCTTCCCAGCAAAAACAGTCTTGCTGGCAGCCAGCACTGGTCCAGCACTATGTTGCCGCTGCCGAACCGTCAAAAAAATGTCCGGGTGGCCAACAGAAGGGCCAGCCGTTCAGGCCAACAGTTGGCACCCCCATCAGTTGTCATATGCTACAACAGGGCCATCAGTTATTCTTCACAGGCAGCAGCTGCCACAAGTGGCCCTTCAGCTGCCCTGCAAGCACGTGCCATAAAATGATGGCTAGCCTAATGTGGTCCGCTAGTTTCCCGGCAGTGGCAGCCGGCAACCACGTGACGTAACTGATGGCTTGCCGAATCCTGTCCGCCAATTTCCCAGTAGTAGCCATAAAAAAAAATCCACACAAGGGTCGGGACGCCACATTATGATTAGAGGAGCATTCATCTGAGTTTGGGGTGTTGCCATTCCCTCCCAAGTCCCCAGATATGAACGTGATAGAACACATTTGGGATGCCATGCAACGCGCTATGGAACACAGGAATCCGAGACCTCGGAATGCACCCGAATTGTGGAACGCTCTGCAGGAAGTATGGTGTGCATTGCCTACATCATATTTCCAGAAGCTAGTGGAGTCCATGCCCCGTTGTATATCTGCAGTCCTGCGCTCCCGTGGGGGACCTACTAAGTATTAGACTAGTGTACCAGTTTTTCTGGCACTTCAGTGTATATAAACATGCAGGAGACTGGCACAAGACAGACCATTGTGGAAGAGGCTTGGAAAGACCTTCGTCCAGCAGTGGATTGATAATGTTTGACAAAGATGATCATGATATATATATATATATATAATATACTGGGATGTAAGGTCAAGTGATGAAGATTTATCGATTGATGGAGAAAAACTGGAGATAACAGATACATATGTTTATCTTGGACAGCAGATATCAAGTGAGGGTCACATTGATGAAGAAATTAATCGGCGTACAAAACTTGCCTGGAGAGCTTTGGAAGAAACAGCATAATTTTCAAGAGCAATATGCCATTATGTCTTAAAAGAAAAGTGTTTGATCAATGCATCCTTCCAGTGCTTACGTATGGTGCAGAGACGTGGACCTTAACTAAAAGAGACATACAAAGGCTGCAGACAACTCAAAGCAGCATGGAGAGGTGCATGCTTGGTATAACCAGGAGAGATAAGAAGAGGAACTCGTGGATCCGAAAAATGACGAGAGTGGAAGACATCATGATCAGAGTTAAATCCCTGAAATGGCAATGGGCTGGACATACTGCCAGAAGGACAGACCATAGATGGACAGCCGAAATTTTAGATTGGATTCCAAGGGACAGGAAAGGACCCAGAAAAAGACCACATGGGAGATGGGTGGATGAAATTCGTAAATATGCGGGAGTGACATGGAGGAGACTGGCACAAGACAGACCGTTGTGGAGGAAACTTGGGGAGACCTTCGTCCAGCAGTGGATTGATAATGGTTGACAATGATGATGATGAAGGTCAAGTGATGCGTAACATCACAGCCTCTCCTTGACAAATGTCAACCCCGCCTTCTCGTGGTGCATCCTGTTCCCACTAAAGGGGCTCTGACGACCGCCCACAGCGGTATAACTATACCATCGGGATTAGAGGAAATTCTATCCCACACTCACCAACCCGCTTGGCCAGCGTGGTGAGTTATGGCCAAACCACTCCAAAATGATTCCACAACTTAAATCTTGGCCCTCAGTCTCCGGCAGCTGGAATGTACCTGGCCAAGGCAGCGGCCAGTGCGACATGAAGGCAGAGGGTGCTAAGAATCCCCGGAGGACCGGACTAGGCTGCCATCTGATGCTGACCTTGGCTACTTACAATGGACGCTCCCTATCTTCTGATTCAAGGCTTCTTGAATTGGAAGAGGAATTACAAAGGATCAAGTGGGACATCGTGGGGCTAAGTGAGGTAAGGAGAAAAGGAGAAGATCTCATCGAACTGAAAAGTGGACATCTCTTCTACTATCGTGGGACAGATACTGGCAGAACTAGTGGTGTTGGATTTATAATAAACAAGAAACTGAAGGATAAAGTTGTAGAAGTTGAAAGTTCCTCTGACAGAGCTGCACGACTTGTTATCCAACTCTCGAAAAGATACCAGGCTCAGATTATTCAAACTTATGCACCCACCACAAGTCATCCTGAAGAAGAAATTGAAGAATTTTATGAGGAAATTTGTCATCTAAATAATAAAGGTAAGCAGCACTTGAAAATAATTATGGGAGATTTCAATGCAAAAATAGGGCAACGGCAACAGAATGAAACTTCAGTAGGTAAATTCGGTCACGGCAACAGAAACCAGCGTGGAAATACTCTCGTTGAGTTTGCAGAGGCAGAAGGGTTTTTCATCTTGAACTCCTTCTTCAAGAAAAAGCCACACAGGAAATGGACATGGAGACATCCAAATGGGACGACAAATGAAATTGATTTTATTATGTGTAACAAAAAATTCGTCATAGAAGACTGCAGTGTGCTAAACAAGTTCAACACAGGTAGTGACCATAGATTGGTGAGATGTAAGATGCACCTCAACGCTAAACTTGAACGTGGCAAGCTCATAAGACAAACAAAATCTATTGACATAACCAACCTCAAAAAACACCATAATACCTTCAAGTTAGAACTGAAGAACAGGTTCTCTGCTTTAGAAGGCCTAACATCGGAAGAAGTGGACATCTCTGAAGTTAACAGAAAAGTAACCAAAGCTCTTATGGAAACAGCAACAAAATTAGCTGGGTCTAAGAACAAGTTGCATGTGAACAAATTATCAGGAAAAACCAAAATGTTGATGCAAAAAAGAAGAGAGATGAGGACAACTAAAGAAGATGTGACTTCCAAAGTGGAATATATAGAGCTATGCAAGACAGTAAGAAAAAGTATCACTGAAGACGTAAGGAAATTCAACTGTGAACTAGTGAGGAAAGCAATTGAAAACAACCAAAGCCTAAAGATAGCAAAGGGACATCTCAGTAAGGGAAGAAAACAGATTATGGCACTGAGAAAAGAAGATGGTTCTGTAACAAGAAATAGAGGCGAAATTTTGACAAGAGTGAAAGATTTCTACTCCAAATTATATGAAAGGGATGATATATGCACTCCAGACATCATGAAAGATACCAGTACCAGAGTTCCTCCAGTCCTTCCAGCAGAAGTTGCACATGCAATCAAGAACATGAAGCAAGGAAAAGCTCCAGGAGAAGATGGAATTACTGTAGACATCATACAAGAAGCAAGTGGAGAAATCGAAACAGTACTCGCCCAAATTTTCACTCGATGCCTTAATGAAGGAAAGATTCCTGAGGATTGGAACACCGCTACAATGATCCTGCTACATAAGAAAGGTGACATTGAGGATCTCGGAAACTACAGACCTATCAGCCTCCTATCAGTAGTTTATAAAATCTTCACTAAAGTTCTTTCACACCGCTTGAAGGTAACACTGGACATGGCTCAACCGAGAGAACAAGCTGGATTCAGGAGTGGCTACAGCACAATAGATCATATCCACGTGCTGAGAGAACTAATTGAAAGAGCGAGGGAATATGAACTTCCATTGTGCATGGCTTTTATCGATTATGAAAAAGCCTTTGATTCGGTGAAACCATCAGCAGTTACAATGGCTCTGAAAACCTGCGGTATTGAAGATGCATACATTAATATTATTAATAACATCTATGAAAATGCAAGTGCAAAGATTAGGCTGTTTGAAAATACAACACACGTAAAAATTGGAAAGGGAGTGAGACAAGGTGACACCATATCTCCGAAGCTCTTTAATGCCACATTGGAGGGTGTTTTTCAGTCGCTGAGCTGGGAAAACAAGGGGATAAAGATTAATGGAGATTATCTAACCCACCTTCGTTTTGCTGATGACGTAGTCATTTTTGCAACTACCCCATCAGAGCTGCAGAGTATGATCCAGGAACTTGCTGACAAGAGTAAAGAAGTGGGATTAAAAATGAACTTTCAGAAGACAAAAGTGATGTTCAATGCTTTTACAAGAAATGAAGATTTATCGATTGATGGAGAAAAGCTGGAGATAACAGACACGTACGTTTATCTTGGACAGCAGATATGAAGTGAGGGTCACATTGATGAAGAAATTAATCGGCGTACAAAACTTGCCTGAAGAGCTTTTGGAAGAAACAGCATAATTTTCAAGAGCAATATGCCATTATGTCTTAAAAGAAAAGTGTTTGATCAATGCATCCTTCCAGTGCTTACGTATGGTGCAGAGACGTGGACCTTAACTAAAAGAGACATACAAAGGCTGCAGACAACTCAAAGAAGCATGGAGAGGTGCATGCTTGGTGTAACCAGGAGAGATAAGAAGAGGAACTCGTGGATCCGAAAATGACTAGAGTGGAAGACATCATGATCAGAGTTAAATCCCTGAAATGGCAATGGGCTGGACATACTGCCAGAAGGACAGATCATCGATGGACAGCCGAAATTTTAGATTGGATTCCAAGGGACAGGAAAAGACCCAGAAGAAGACCACATGGGAGATGGGTGGATGAAATTCGAAAGTATGCAGGGGTGACATGGAGGAGACTGGCACAAGACAGACCGTTGTGGAGGAAACTTGGGGAGACCTTCGTCCAGCAGTGGATTGATAATGGTTGACAATGATGATGATGATGATATAATATACTATGACGTAGAAGTCTTGTCTTACTTCTACGTTAATTTAAAACATCAACATACTAAGAAATAGTTCCTAAATGAAAGAAAACCTTAACGACCAGACGAAACATGTAAACGCCGCCCCGGTGGCGCAGTGGTCTAAGGCGTTGGCCTCTGATCATTCGTCCGAAAGGGGTCCGGGTTCGAATCCCGGTGAGGCATGGATGTTGTGTTTGTCTTACGGCACTGGCTATCTCCCTTCCCTGGAACCAGTGACCCTAAATTAGGGACGGGCGACTGCTTCTAGCCCATTGAGTTGCTCACGGTGGTCGTTAAACCTCCAATAAAAAAAAAAACAAAACAAAACATGTAAACAACAGAAGTCAAACTTACGAAAAAAGATGCTTTATTCAGGATGTAGCAAACACATCGTAGCATATTGCACTAAACTCTCCACACACCACACAACGCTCTTTTCAATAATCAATTTACAACCCAACGCTCTTTAGCAATAGATTAGTCGTCGTGTTTATCTCTTGTTCTTATCAAAACTCAGGCATACGTCACGTTCATTCAACCTCAATTGGGTTGCCACACGTATTCATTTGAGAGAAAAATATCACGTTGAGAGTGAAGAATAACAGAATAAAGTCAAGATTTTTTTTTTTTTGATTGCAGGTTTAACGACCACCGTAAGCAACTCAATGGGCTATAAGCAGTCGCCCGTCCCTAATTTTGGGTCACTGGCTCCAGGGAAGGGAGAGAGCCAGTGCCGTAAGACAAACGCAACATCCATTCCTCACCGGGATTCGAACCCGGACCCCTTTCGGACGAACGATCAGAGGCCATCGCTTAGACCACTGCGCCACAGGGGCGGCGTCAAGATTTACATAGGGAAAGAAACTAAAAAGGAAAGTTAATTTAGAATATGTCACAATACCGATTATGTATAATTATAAATTCAGGTTCGAATTTATAGTTCAAAGCAGATTTGTCCGGGTCGGGTCCAACTATGTGAAAAATGTTTGACTCGTGTCCGAATCTGCCAATTAAAGTGCGTTTTTGTTACGAGTCTGCCCGCCTGTTCCCCCAGAAATCAATAATCCAAACTCAACGACAGGCAGCTTCTTGTAGCTCTTACAACTAGCAGTCGTGGTCGATAAACAACTTCCACAGTAGCAATTACAGACTAAATGTTACTTGGTTTCGTCCAGTTTAGCCGAAAGCAATGTTCCAAGAACGCAGATTGTTTTGTTCTGTATCTGTGATCATTCCAGGTTCACAAGTTAATTAGAACTGAAAAGTATCATATGTCATTCATTCCTTCCGCATACAACAAGCTCCCACTTTTTCGGGAATCATCTGCGGTGGGAGATATGGAAATTGATGTTTTTCGTTATCGTCCATGCATCATCATCATATGACATTAAAGATATGCTGATCAGAAGTCCTGAATTCTTGTGGACAGTCCTCGAATTTAGTGTACTGGCCTCAAAGACATCTGATGTCTTTGGGGTCGCAAATTTCCTTAAATTTTGATGTTTGCCCTTAAATTTTAGATTTAATCGAAGGCTCGTTATGTTTCTAATGAAAACTGCGCCTAAAAATACTTTCCGTTGTATCCACCTGCCGACATACTTATTGTAAAATTTTTCTGAATTCCACCAAAAGCTTTTTACAAAATGAGGAAATTCTCAGTGCAGTTCGTTCTTCAGAGGAATATGAAGATTATGCAGCTGGTTCTTCATTCAGCACGTGTAACCGGGATAAAGTATTTCACTTTTGTTGAGTGTGTTCTCCTCACCACAACCCTGCTTTGTCGGTACAAATTGCCAACATTCTACAATATACAATAGAACCTCGTTTATACGTTTCTCACTTATACGTTTTTCTCATTTACAGTATAGGTAAAATCTCGCCGATTCAAAAATTCTGAATTGCCCCTCATGTAAAATTTTCTCTGCTTCGTTTATACCTTTTTTTCAATTATACGTTAATCTTAATTGGTCCCTTGAAAAACTTATAGACGGGGTTTCACTTAAATCTCTACCTCTTCAAGATAAAGATTTTCAAATGTAGTATCACACTTCATGAAACAATGCAGTTTAATGATCAAAATTTTTTTGCGCATTTAGTGTGAGTTTGTATACTTCCTCAAATTTGGGGACACTACTCAGTTTTGTCCTCAAATCGGTGTTCTTTTTTTTTTTTTTTTTTTTGATTGGAGGTTTAACGACCACCGTGAGCAACTCATTGGGCTATAAGCAGTCGCCCGTCCCTAATTTAGGGTCACTGGTTCCAGGGAAGGGAGAGAGCCAGTGCCGTAAGACAAACACAACATCCATGCCTCACCGGGATTCGAACCCGGACCCCGTTCGGACGAATGATCAGAGGCCATCGCTTAGACCACTGCGCCACCGGGGCGGCTCAAATCGGTGTTCCAATGTCTGGTTATTGATTATAGATCGTCAAGATTCCTTACTGCCACAAATTTCTGTTTTTCAGTTAGTTCGTTATTCGACGCTATGTACTGCACTTTACCTGGCAATGTGCAGGCATTGAATCCTACACTGCGGAAGGGATGAGTGGCACAGCCACAATACACCTTGCAACACAGTCTGTACCAGAGGCAGAGAACCTTTTCATGTAGGAAGGCCGCATTAAGTTAGCTGTAATCTAACAAGGCCGCATTCAAGAAACTTCAATTAGATATACTTCAAAGTGTACATTATTTTGTAAAAATCTAACTACTATGTACTAACTTCAAAAAATGAAAAAGAAATTGTTAATTCTAAAGTTAACTAACCTTTTTAATGACTTCGCTTTTTGTTGGAAAGCATTTGAATTTTTAGTAGCAACATGGAGATCCGCACTTTTACCTGATCCTCTAAATGAGTATCCCTCATTTGTGACCTTAAGGGCGCCTTGATTTGGGTTAAGGTAGGAGAATGTAGATTTGCAGCAATAAGTGATTGAAAAGCAAGAAAGCATTTTTCGTGCATGTTGCCAAAGGCGTGGGTATTCTGTGGCATTTTTCCATATTTCAACTGGTTCTTTCTTAGCGTCAAATAAGGACTTTAAAATGTCATCGTCTGAGAGCTCAATGAATTCCTTCTGTAGTTCTTTAGGAACCGTAGAACGAAATCATGAGCGTAGAAGGTATCAAAATAGCCCATACGACTTATATTTTCATTGTGGCTGTCAGTCAGGGAGCATTATTTCACTGAATCTTCCTGTACTCTTTGGTATTTTAAATACGGCCATTTTAAGATTGAAATAAAAAATATAAAAGACGGACAAAAGCGTATTAATAAAAATAAAAAAGATTTGTTCAGAAAAATTTGGATTCACTCAAAAGGCCGCAGCCGCACTTAATAGCCTAGAAGGCTGCAGATTCCTCATCCCTGGTCTATACCAACACGTGTACGGGCTGTATTAAGTGCAAAAAATGGTTCCGTGAGAAATTAAGGTACTAAGTAGGTGTTTCTAATGCAAAGCCAACTGAGTATACGCAAGTTAAATTGTTACCGTGATTCCCCATTAGTTACAGCAAAACTTAGCAGTAATAATGTACTTTAATGCCATCTCATAAGTTAAAATTATTTTACTTTTCGTTAGTGCATTTTTGGGACGTACCGAGACTGTCCCCTTGCTTCGTTAGTGCATTTTTGGGACGTACCGAGACTGTCCCCTTACTTCGTTAGTGCATTTTTGGGACGTACCGAGACTGTCCCCTTACTTCGTTAGTGCATTTTTGGGACATACCGAGACTGTCCCCTTCACTTCGTTAGTGCATTTTTTGGGACATACCGAGACTGTCTCTTCACTTCGTTAGTGTTTTTTGGGACGTACCGAGAATGTCTCCTTTACTTCGTTAGTGCTTTTTTGGGACGTACCGAGACTGTCTCCCTTACTTCGTTAGTGCATTTTTGGGACATACCGAGACTGTCTCTCTTACTTCGTTAATGCATTTTTGGGACATATCGAGACCGTCCCCTTACTTCGTTAGTGCATTTTTAGGACGTACCGAGACTGTACCCATATGAGCTTTTAGTTGTTTATGTGGTAGAAAAAGCACTATTGCAGAAGAGAGAGTTCTTATTCAGTTTGTAATATATTCGAGGGACGTCGACTTCACCCAATTATTAGTAGGGGGAGGGGGGCGTGAGAAGATCAAACGTGGGAGGGGCACCTCTCTTCCATTGCAAGGAGAAAAATAAAACATGAGCAAAAAGATAAACTACGAGATTGGACGTATATTTTAAAACGCAATTGTAATTGCTCATCAGCAAATGAACAAGGAAAGAGAAATATCGTTTTTCTGAATATTAATATTTAAAAAAATAAAATTCAGACTGTTTTTATAAAAATATCCAGAGATTTTACTTCAAACGTTTATGGAGAATATGGGAAATTAGCGGGGTTACTCAAACAAAGAACATGAAGCGCAAAAATACATAAAGATAAAGGCCCTGGAGATTATACGTTTCTGTATTTTTATTTATTTTATTTTTGATAATCGTTTTAAACGTTTACCACATATTACGAGAATGTGTCAAACACAATACGGGGCTGGCAGTCCAGTTTCTCATCAAATGAGTAATGCTGAATGCGTGAAAAATTTTTTTCACTTAGTTTGATACTTTTTAAATTTTTTGGAAATAAATCGCTTTTGTCTCATAAGGTGGAGCTTGGCCCAAAGCGATTATTTAATTAAACAGGAAACAAAAATATTGGGTGGCCCTCCGTCCACCAATAAAATTATTGAAGGGGAAAGATTTACCCCCTCCTCTTCGCTCCCCATTGTCGGTGCCTATGAATGAATTCATTTCATCATTCGTGGTAAATTTATAAGTAAAACCGCGCTGCTGCTTAAGCGAAGGCCGCACAAACTCACGCTAAGTTAGGCCGCTGAAAGAAATCCAACGAATCGCCTTGTAACATTAAAGGGGAAGGAGATGTGACTTTAGTGTCTTGATGTGACTTCGAGGAAAAAGTTATGTTGTTAAACTGGAACAGGGAACTTGTGAACGGGAAAATATCGTGATAAAATAACAGGAACAGATCGGTGTCTAAACAGTAAAACGAGCATTATGTAGCGAAAACATTATTCAGGTATACGTTTTTCAATTTTATGCGTAATTCTGTACTGGTCCAGATATTTTACTCTAGTTTCTATTGTTTTCTCAATTCGGTTATGCGTAACTGGTTTATACGCTTTTTGCAGTTATACGTAAAATTTTGAATTTCAGATTATTCAAAATACACGATTCTTTTACACGTAACCCTTGTACTTTTCCACTTTGAGAGAATAAAGACTTTCCCTTAAAAAAAAAAAAAAAAATTAAGAATTTACTAAATGTTAGCAGCTCTCTCTCTCTCTCTCTCTCTCTCTCTCTCTCTCTCTCTCTCTCTCTCTCTCTCTCTCTCTCTCTCTCTCTTTCTCTGAGTGCAAGAAATTCAAACAAAGAAAAATTGGTTAATATTTTACTCGGCACCATTGCTAAATCAACTAGTGGACAAACTAACTGCTTTGGAAAGACCGTTGCTTATAAGTAAAGGATGAGTAATAGAGGTATTGAATATAAAACAAACAATGTATTCGGATTTATTACGTAGTATTTTGGAGGAAAGTTTTTTATTTTTGTTTTCATATATTGTAAATATGAAATGTATGGAATTTTTAACCTAGTTTTTATAATGAAATTAGAATAAAAATAATTAAAACAAAAGTCAAAAGTCACATAGGCTTGAGGTAGCAAACAAAATCATTTATGTATGTAGATATGTATGTCTTACATTATAAATTAACGCGATCTAAAATTATGTGGTTCCCCGCTGCCTCTCCCTCCCCCCCCTCAGTTTTTGGAGGCATAAAAAAATTTACAATAATATTTAACATTTTTAAATTTCCTTTATACGTTTTTTAAGGTTATTCCCAGAAAAACGTATAGAGTTTCCACGTTAGGTATAATGCGGAAATCGGGACAAAGCAATCCGTGACCTCCCATGGGCAATGGTTCTGTCTATTTAGTGCATTCAATAAAGAGCACCATTGTAGAAAAGCGAGTTCATTTATTTGAGTATCCGGAGAAAATATAACTGAAACCCCGGAGCTGCTTAATTAACTTACAAGCAAAGATCTGACGAACCGACCTGACTGAGCGGTGAAATAAATCCAGTGAACAACACTGTTACGTTGAACTGGTCCTGGTCGTCCTTTGAATATTAAACAGTTCGAGCACGTGCCTACCGTTGCTGGACAATTTGCTGCTCGGGTATAGGCGTTTTGCCACAGCAGTAACAAAGAGCAATCGATTTTTTTTTTTTGATTGAAGTTTTATCGACCACCGTGAGCAACTCAATGGGCTATAAGCAGTCACCCGTCCCTAATTTAGGATCACTGGTTCGAGGGAAGGGAGAGAGAGAGCCAGTGCCGTAAGGCAAACACAACATCCATACCCGATCGGAATTCGAACCCGGACCTTTCTCGGACGAATGGTCATAAGCCAGCGCTTTAGACCACTGCGCCACCAGGGAGGCACATTTCATTATGCAAACTGAAGAGTGACTTCTGATATAATCAGTTGTCTCTGACATGATTCATATCATGGGATAATAGTTGCTTTACGAATTGTCTGTTTCCAACTATTACCCTAACATGAAACTTCATTCTAAAGCACCAAGGTTAGTAGATGACAAGGTTATGCTCCTCCTGCACTTCCGGTGATTGCTTTGTGACGTCACTGACCAAATCGCTATCGTAAAACTACCTAATTGCCACATTTCTTTGTATCTGCACCGTAGCAGCGTGTCGGAATTATTATTCCTAAACCAGCTGGAATAATCTTCATAAATCCTACTCGATTTTTTAATACATATTTTTCTTAATTTTTAATTTAAAAAAAATTGGTGAATGTTGCCGAGATGCTTTTCCTATTCCTCATAAAGAAATTCGGCTGTTCTACCGGATCAGAACGCTCTCAAGTAGTTCCCGATTTCCCGTGTGTCGTTCCGCTTTGTTTACATACAACCTAATCACACCCAACGTGAAAGAAAGTAGTTCAAAAATTTTCTACTATTTTCATCGAAATGAATTTTATTGTAATGGAAATAATTAGAGGCATTTATTTTATTTTGGAAAATAATAATACATTTATTTTCATATCACAGATTTATGCATCATAATTCCGATAAAGTAAATGCTACGCCCGTTTCACGAAATTAATGTGTCTAACATTCTGTTTTTCCGCTCGGTAGAGCAAAGTACTTCAATCAACTGTTCAAATGAATCTAAATTTTGTTTTTTACAAAATTGTCGAAACAAATATTCCATTAGACTATCGGCCAATAGTTCTTCCGATTTGTTTGTATTGCTTCTGAGATTTTCTTGAGAGCTCTCCAGTTGGATTCGATACTTTGAGTATGAGCTTCACTGTCAGGATCTATAAAATATTTTGTGTAATTGACTGTTAAATGAGCGAAACCGCATAATTTTGTGAGACATCTTCCTCTGTAGCTACAGTTTGGGTCTACGATTCACGTTAGGACGATGATGTCACTCAGTGACGTCACGATTATTCGTCTTCGAGGTAGGCGGAATGAGCAAATCTTACTATGTATTAACCTTGGTAAAACACTACAACCATCACCGACTAAGGTTGCAGAAATAAACTTGCTCCACAGTAAAATTTACTGAATCACTAGAAGAATTCCTGATAGTTTCACTTCATTGTAACTCTATACTTAAACATAAATTAGCTAATTAAGCAGTAGGAATCATTGCGGCCAGATGAAAGTCAAATAAATCGTACTTACCGAGTCCGATCTTTTATTCACGTTCGTCAAGAACAGAAGGCCCGGAAAACACTAATAGTCGTACGATTTTCACTCCATTATAGACAGTGACTATAGAAGTCTAACAGATTTCAAGGCACACACTCACCAAGGGTCAAGGTTTCATGTCGCTATGTACAGCGGGGTCGGCGGGACAGTTTCACCTTTTTCACTACCATCCACTCACACATCTTAATTTGCATTGGAACCGTTGATGGTCGAAGTTCCGCGTGGCTTCACGTTGCACAACAAAAAAGATGCACCAAGAAAAGCATACTATGCTAAATTATTAAAAATCCCCAAGACAAAATCAATGAATCTTGAACTTTTAACTCATGTTGTTGTAAGGACAGTGGAAAATACAACTACTTTTTCTGAAAACTCTGCAGGTGATTTATTAATTTGAAGAATGCACTACACGTGTTAGTTATCACCAACAGAAACATAACTAGACATTTCAGCGCCAGGGCAAACCACGAAATATTGCGCCTCAATTGTCTTTCTATCTTGCATATCGTCGTCGTCAACCATTATCAATCCACTGCTGAATGAAGGTCTCTCCAACTTTCTTCCACAACGGTCAGTCTGAAGCCAGCCTCCTCCAGGTCACTCTCGCATGCTTACAGATTTGATCCACCCATCTTCCACATGGTCTTCATCTGAGTCTTTTTGTGTCTCTTGGAATCCAGTTCAATATTTCAGCTGTCCATCGGTGGTCCGTTCCTCAGATGATATGTCCAGTAATAATATCGCAACTGCTTCGGACCTTAGATATTACATCAAACTGATCGAATGTAACTGGCAGTCGTTGCTCGCAGCCACAGTAATGGTCGAATAGCCCCCAGATAATTTTCAACAATGTGAACGACATCCTTATCTCGCAGCATACTGAAGAAAAATAAGCCCCGTTGTTGTCGACATAAGCACTGGTTCTTCTTTAGTTGGACGGGTTATATAACTGTGCCTTCACCTCTGAATGTGAGAAAGCACCATCTCCTGAACATTCTGAAGAAGATATTCGAATTTTAAGTGTAACGGATTGTGGTATCGAAGTTTCAATTCCAATTTTAATCAGATTGCAAGCAGTGATTTCTGCGCCTTCTCTTGACTTACGCCCGGGGCAGCGTCCCTTCTGCCCCGTCCTAGTTACACATTTGATCACCGACATACTACAGTTTCGTGTTTTAACGGTCTTCAATAATGAATCTCCGTTATAAGTTCTTTGGGGGGGGGGGGGGGGTCCATAGATATATCTTAGCTTTTGTAACCCAGTCAGATGTCTTGGCCTAAGGGCCCACAAAGGCCTTAATCCTGCTCTGAATAAAATAGAATTGCTGAAATATGCATTGCAAAACGATTTCAGTCATGAACAAATTTTAACAATGTAACGGTGAAAGAATTTTAAAAATCTGCTCATGACTGAATATAGCATCAAACCTTGTTCAAAATGGAATGATTATGATCCTTCGAAACATTTGGTTTCGAAGAGAGGAAAAAAACCCCACGAACTTCTTGAAGACCTTATTTCCAATTAAAAGCACCTAAAATTTGAAATATGTACATGCCACTAGCAATTTTCCTACGGAGATATTTTTTATATTTATTTGATCAATGATCGCTTTCTGTGAAATGGTATTGGCCCCTTCTCCTTGAGCAGCCGCCTTTTGTCTGTCCATTATTTTGGCCCACGAACCAATACTGGCAAAACTGTAGGTTATTTTCAGATAAATGTGGAGGGTGGGTCACGGATTTAACATTATTTCTGAGTTCATGTCAGTATGTGGACAAGATAAGATAAGATAAGATCAGATCAGATCATATGTAGAGGATTTTAGGAAGGGAGTGTCTGACCCCAGGTCTTAAACAAAACCCTTAGAAATAGCAAGCTAGGAGAGATTTGGGTTAGGGTGCCCGATAGGAAAGTGACACGGAAATGAGGTATAGAAAGGCGAAGGAAGACGCCTTTATTTATAACCGGGGGTCCAGTACCCGGGGTCTGACTGCTTAACGTGCCGATCCGACGCACGGCAGATATTTAGTGGTTCGAGTGTTCGTACCTGCCTCTGATCGAACCTGAGACTGCTCCATGGCAGTCACGAATGCTGACCACTAGGCCATCCGCGGCACAGTATGTGAATAAGAGTGTGGGGATGATGGTCTATCACAATGGATACCATGCCTCCTTCAAGATTAAAAAACGGACGGTAGGGCGTACCAATGACTCTGGGCTCCAAGTCCAGCAACCTACGTCGAACTGTAGTTAGTTAGCATTATTTTAATTCATAGCAGTGTGCTTGATTCGGCAGCACTTTTCTCACATAAGTGCAAATAATTCTATGTCATTTCAGGTAGAAGAAAACATATTTTTTTCTAAGAAAATAAGTTTTCCGGCAGAGACAAAGCTCTATCTGAAAACTAAGTACCAAAATAATTATTCGTTCGTTCCAAAAAATCCAACCAAAAAGAATATGAAGAAGCTGGCCATTTCTTCGAGGGGTCCATGGGGAAATGTCACGGCGTGCCAATCTGCTCCTGTATGCTACTCATTTAAATTTGAGAATAAGAGAAATAGAGTGAAATCAGTTGTTACGGTTGGAAAAGTCTTCTGAATAGAAAAGTTTATCCATCAACGCGTTTTAAGGCTCTACGAGACCCACCATCTTGTATTGCTGCCTTCCCTTGTTAACCAACGGGCAAGCGTATTTCACAAATTGCTCGGGCAATTTTGAACATTTTGGAACACCGTTTATGACTAACGCAAGATATATGATAAATAAAGAGTTCCCTGGTTTCAGAATTTTTATTGACCTTTCCCTTCATTTTTTATCTGCAGCGAAAGTCGTACCAAGGCGTCTTCCATAGTTTTATTAATTAATAAAAAATACTTAGAGTCCAAAATGAAAATCTGAAACCAGGGAACTCTTTATTTATCATATATCTTGCGTTAGCCACAAACGGTGTTCCAAAATGTGCAAAATTGCCCGAGCAATTTGTGAAATACGCTTGCCCGTTGGTTAATAAAAGAAGGCACAATACAAAATGGCGGGTCTCGTAGAGCCTTAAGAGAAGTGTTACACAATCCCCGTCCCCAGTCAGTGTCCCCCATATCACTGTTGCAATCCAACTGAATCCTAAAACAATGAAATTAAAATACATTTTTACTCTGTGTACTTCTTTTTGTGTTGGCTTTAGTTCTCCAGGTGGCAAAGGTCACCGAATGAAACGGAAGATGTGGAAGTACTCGAATCGGAAGCGTGCGTTGTTGCAGCTGAAATCGACGGCTGTGTGCTATAATAAGTAGAAAGCCTGAAACGGACAGGATTTGTGAATGCGGTGAAAGTTATTTTAACTGTTCTACACCTTTTGTATTAAGACAATAGCGTGAAAACCTCTTCCAGTGCCATGAACAAGAAAGATGACTTCCAGTTCTAGGGTGCAGGGAGCACGTCTTTTTAATCCTTTCCAACACGGAAAAAAGATTTTAAAAGATTTTTAGAAGAAAAGAATTAAGCGAAAAAGGAAATGCATTCACGGCAACTAGAGAATCCGCGCATAATTCAAAATTCGCAATGTAAGTAGTGTTCTTTATAGTGTCTTAACTCCCCCCCCCCCAATGGATTTCAACACAATCTGTGAAACACTATTAATAAAAATTGTTACTTTCGACCACAATTGGCTGAAATGTGTGTTACGAAAAATCACAAATTGTGAACAAAACATTTCTCATAACGAGAGATATCAGAGACAAAAAAGGTGTTTTTCAAATCACTTAGGTACGAAAATACGATTCCAAGTATAGTATACTATAGATAGAAATGAACACTTACCCACCCTAGTGCCAAAACTGTGTGGTACAAAAATTGACAAACACACGAGAAATATTCCTTTGCCCCAAACGCCATCAATAGAAAAAAGAACATTTTCAAATTCGACCTTTAACAGTTAAAATATGACCGTTACAGAAATTTATTTACTTCAACGGACCCTAACGGAAAAACGAAATATTATTTTGAAGGAAAAAAAGTATACATACATATTTTCTCGGCGTGAGAGGCGTTTTTTCAGTTAGATTTTTAGAAGCGAAGGTGCGATTGCAGGCGCGTGAAATACAGAAATATACTGTTACGCTCACTAGTGGCAAAGAATTTCGTCACTAAATATTGTAAAATGCATGATAATATGCATCGTGAATGCATCATGATATATGCATGTCTATCTAACGAAAAAAAAAAAAAATCCGATTTTTAGAAGCAGAGATTTCGCAGAGATTTGAGCAAAAATACAATATACAGGGTGATTCATAAAGAAGTATGCAGTTTCCAGATGCTGTAAAACAGTAACAGTTGCAGACAGGGACCACAACTGCGAACCGTTAGGTAGATGTATTCATAAAGTTTGTGTCCCGCTACTGAGGAAAGTGACGTAGGCGGTAGCGCGCATGTCACGTGACTAGTCAGTCAAAATGGTAGCGTCTGCAGTGGAGAAGGCGGTTTTTTGTTCTTGAATTGAGCAAAACGAAATCTGTAACTGTTGTGCAATGGCATTTTCGATCACGATTCGGAAAAGAACCAACCAGAAAATCTATCTACGGTTGGCATAAAAAATTTGAAACTACGGGCTGTTTGTGCAAACTTAAAAGTCTGGACGACCGCGTGTACCCGAAGAAGTCGTCGATAGTGTTTGCACCGCCATTCAACGAAGCCCGGCAAAATCAACGCGGAGGGTGAGTCGTGAAATGCAGATTTCACAGCCCACTGTCTGGAGAATTTTGAGAAAGAAGCTGAAAATCATTCCATACATTTTCAGCTTCTTTCTCAAAATTCAGATATCTTACCTCGCGTTTGGGCGGAAATGGATTACTGGCTCGATATGTGTCGTGTGACTAAAGGGTGCACACATAGAACATCTGTGACTGTCTCTAAAAAAACTTAAAACATTCCACTACAATTCTGTTACAGGTAACAAAATATCTTACATTTTTCCTGTTTTATAGTGCGTTGAAACTGTGTACTTCTATATGAATCACCCTGTATATGTATTTACTTCTTCTAGTGATTACAAAAGGCATTATTGTACATATAAACTGTACTTAAAATGACCTTTTATCAGAGCATTTCGAAAATTCTCTGACAGTTTCCTAGTGAAGATATAGGATGTTTCGTATATTCTGAGATTAGACGAAAATTCAAATTAAAAAATGGCTTTATTCAGACAATTTTCAACATAAGCTTCGCGTATGTCGTTGTGTTTAACAATTTGATTGACTTTAATAATATTTAATTTTGTTTGCATTATTATTATTATTATTTTTTTTTAATATTTCATTAGATGCTTAAATTTCTTTGATTTTTTTCTGCTCTTCCACACTGGGCTTCACTGACATCCATCCTTTCAATATAGGATGCCCCCAGACATCATTGGAACAGGGCCCTCGAAATTTGTACTTACGGAACTGGTGGCAACGTTCTTGTGTGGGTGACCAGACAGAATGAGTAACTTTTAAAACCTTTATTTGCTGCATAATCTCTGACGTACCTATCTCAGAGGTGACGCAGATGTCAAGACGGCAAAGTTGCAGCGATAAATTTCGTCGGTGTAGCTTAATTGGGAAAACATTCTGCTTCGGATGAGAAGGATGCGGGTTCGATTGTCGCCACCGGCAAATGGCTTTCACGTCATATTGGCGCCCGAACGGGGATCTGCACCGTGGACCATTAGGTTCTTCGAAAAGTGTGTGATGTTTCTTCCTTACATCGTCTGGAATTGATGACAATTCCTTCTTCTGCAGTGACCTCCTTCAAGCTGGGTTTATCGGCTGACCCAGGAACCTACGATTCCGTCTGAACCCTTTCTCAAAGGAGGGATATATGTTAGAGAGGACGTACAGGTCAAGAAGGCAAAGTTGCTGATGCAAACTCCGTCGGTGTAGCTTAATTTGGAAAGCATTCAGCTCCGGAGCTGAAGGATGCGGGTTCGAATCTAGCCACCATCGAATTTATTTTTCACATTGGCACCCGAATGTAAAGATGGATTTACTAACCGTAAGGTTCTTCGAAAAATGTGGGATGTTTCTTCCACACATGGTCCGGAATTAGTCAGGACTCCTTCTTCTGCAGTGATCTCCTTCAGGCGTGGTTTGCCTGCTGACCCGGAAACCTACGATTCCGTCCCAGCCATTTCTCAAACGGGGGGGGGGTGTTGTATGGTGTACCCACCTCAAAGGTGACGCACATATCAACGGCAAAGTTGCAACGACGAACTTCGTTGGTGTAGCTTATTTGGAAAAACATTCGGCGCCGGAGCAGAAGGATGCGGGCTCGATTTCCACCATCGGCAAATAGTTTTGACGCGGTAAATCCAAGGATTTAAAAAAGACATTTTGTGGGAAAACTATAATCGTTAAAAATAAATAAAAAAAATTAACATCGTATTTGAAATCGGCACATAATAAGAAACGGACAACAAATCATGAGCAATAGAGCTGTTGTAGGCGTATGTAATGATAAACATTTTCGATTAAGTTTCCGTGTTGCTAGTGATAGAGAAGTATTTCATTGATAATGAAAGGTTGTCTGAACTCATAGAAAGTGACTCGGTTCAGGGAAGGGAGGGTTTGTCATTAGGCCAACCTGTGCAGATTGAGGAGCGCCAAAATTTGGGAAAACGTGTAACAAACGCCATTGACGTTATTTACAGAGGAAAAAAGGGGTGCAATGAAATAGCACTTTGCATTTCTACAAATAAAACAAAAAGTATACTTTATATTATAATTGTGGCAGTTCTCTTTGAATTTATTTAATTATTTAAACTATCAATTCATTTTAAAACAAGGACGACTGAACGGGCGACGAAAATCACGGGATAAGGTGGATTCAGACAGGGCCGGCTAGAGTCAGAATCTAGTTTGGCCCTGATTCAGTAAGCCTGTGAAGTTACGTCCTTCTGGCAAGGCCGAACTCAGATGTGGAAGGGGCATTTTTTTTTTTTTTAACAGAAATTCCCCGGCCTGACGTGCGTCAGAGTGGAAGGTTGGAGCTTATAGTTTTTATTAGCATTTTAACAAATATGTGGGTGAAGTGCGAGAAGACTAAATCGGGATGATTTACTCCACGAAGCAGATTTCTACACCAACGTTCCCCGTATAGTGTGCGTGACAGGGGAGGAAAAAGAGAAATAGTTACACAACACATTCCATAGCGTACAGCTCCAGTTGAATAATTTATCTGAATTCGAACAAGGTCTGCATTTTCGGAAGTTTTGGCATGATTTAGATAGGCAAGTGACAGATTTGTCCTCCTTTTGAGGATATGTTGCAATGTTATTCGGCAAAAAAAGAATCGATTCAGCTTTTCGGATAACTGATGTTATTCTAAGGTTTATTGTAAATATGCATACTCATCAGTGATGTCTCTAGAGAAGGTAGTTTTTCTATTTTGAAAACCATCGGTAATTATTTGAGCGCATCTGATTCTCAGGAAAGAACAAGTGAATTTGCAGCTTTGTCACTGAATTCAAGTATTGTAGAAAGATTGACATTAGATTTTGCCACAAAAAATTTAGGGGGACAAAGTATCTTTTTTTTTTTACGCTTTCCAACCGTAGGTTGAAGAGGCGTATGTGCTCCAGCTTTATCAGTCTCTCTGTCTGTCCACACGATAACTAGCGTAAAAAATGGTTCGATTTCGATGAAATTTTAGTATGTGGTAGGGGACAATCTGGGGACGAATCCTATTGAAAATGGGCGAAATGGGAGGACATAAAAGCGGGATCCATTCCATCGCCCTTATGCGCCATAACGTACGCAAAAATGCTTCAATTTCGACAAAACGTTATCATATTGTTCCTGAAGTATATATTGAACGAATTCTGTTGAATATCATTGAAATGTGGTTAATTGTCAGGGAACAGGAGCGAGATTTATTCCACAGCCATTATCCTTATAGCTTGAGCAATAACTTGAGTAATGATTTCTGGTATGTTGGAAAGCGTATCATAATCAATGCATTTGCACGATTTTAGTAACTTGTTTGTAGGTAATTTTACAAATTCGTTTGTTCATTTGCTCTTTCTCTCAATCATTCAATCGATTTACAGTGAACATTGGTAGTAGTATTATATTAAAAAACTTTTTTTCTGAAAATTCGATTGCTTACACTGAAAACTTGAAATGCTGGACCGCGGATAGCCTAGTCGTCATCGTTCGTGACTGCCACGGAGGAACCTCAGGTTCGATCCCGGGGAAGGTACGAAAGCTCGAACCACTAGATATCCGCCGTGCGTCGGATGGGCCGTTAAGCCGTCTCTGGCCCCCGGGTACTGGCTCCCCGGTAATAAATAAATAAGGGCGTCTTTCTGCCTCGCTTCCGTATCACTTTCCTATCGGGCGCTCTAGCCCAAATCTCCTAGCTTTCTATTTCCAAGGGTTGTTTAAGACCTGGGATCAGACACTCCCTTCCCGAAATCCTCTTCGTATGATCTGATAACTTGAAATGCAAGATATGCCAAAAAAATGTTTCGTATGTTAAAATTAAGCAATTTAATTTTTAAACATAAAAATTTAAGGTGAAATAAAGTTTCACAATCGCTCAAATTAAACTTTCGAGAAAACTGCATTTAAAAATTTTCAATGCCTGGTTTTAAATAATGCATACTTTAAAAATTCCTCAGTTCATGAAAATATGCTGATTGTTTTTATGATAAAAAATCTATGTATGATTTAAATATGAAGTTAAAATTGGAAGTATTATTTTTACATTAAAATACGTTTACTTCGGGCTCTTCTTTTTTTATTGGTCCGGGACATGAATTTTTTGAGAACGTAAGCTTTTCTTTTTCGTGCCTTGAAGCGCTCAGAAAATGTGGTCAGGTGAACGCAAGCGTTGCTGGGAATCAGAAATATTTAGGGGTCAGGTTGTTCTTACCTAGACCTGAACGCTTGTGCGGAAAAATTCCTTAATTTTTAAGCGAGACGTGTGACTCTCTGAGACCAGGAAATCTGGCTATGTTTAACCCCCACGTTAGGAGGGCGCAGTGTTGGCGCCGACTCACCCGTAATCAAAAGAGTGGACAATTAGTAGCATCAATCGTATCTCAGCTACTTGTCTAACAACTGGCGCTTTTCTGAGAACGTATGTTCCAGCTAGTTTTTCGAACATTTTTTCTTTTTTTTTTTTTTTTTTTTTTTTTTTTGCGCTACAACGTTTCATAAGAATCGTTTAGGTATTGTTTCACAATATTCACTAATCTGTCGTCTGTTAGTAGACTGATACGTGTTCTTTCCTTTTTGTTTGTTTTTACTTCGTTATAATTAATGAGTTTTTTTATATCAAAGTATGGATCTGAAGAAGGATGGAGGAGAGGCGTCAGTATACATTTCTGAAAGGGGATCAAAGGAGAAAAAGAAACAGCTGATTTATGCGAAGATTATCTTTCTCCAGGAAGTGAAAGGCAAAATGAAAATTATTAGGAGTATTGCAAGATGAATTACAAGGAAAAAAAATCGCGTATGCCTCACTTCGCGATTCCAGTTTGTTGCGAGGATTAGAAATAGAACGTTATGAATGTATGCTATCAACATATCAGGGTGATGATTCGTAATTATGTCGTACCTGTTCTGAGTTCATGACTTTTGTATCAAAGATAAAAACTAAGACACTAATATTATATCAGTAGTATATACACTCTAATACCGCGTTGGTCCTCATTACGATCGGATAACGGCAGCATCGTGACGGTTCATGGACTCCGCTAGCTCTCTGTATTACTGTGGAGATGGTGTACACCATGCTCCTTTGAAAAGCGTCCCACGATTCCGCAATATTCGCCGGTGGAGGATTCCTGGTATGGATTCCACGAGCTCTGTGTAGTACTGCGAAGACAGTGCACACCATGCTTCGTGAGGAACGTCCCTCAATTCAGCAATATTCGCCGGTGGAGTATTCCTGACATGGACTCCACGAGTTCTCTAGTACTGTGAAGATGGTGTACACCATGCATCTTGAAGAGCGTTCCAGGATTCCATAATATTCACCGGTGGAGGATTCCTGAGAAGGACTCCACGAGTTTTCTGTAGTACTATGGAGATTATGTACACCATGCTTCCTGAAGAGCGTCCCTCAATTCCGTAATATTCGCCGGTGGAGGATTCCTGACATGGACTCCACGATCTCTGTGTAGTACTATGGAGATGGTGTACACCGTGCTTCTTGAAGAGCGTCCCACGATGCCGTAATATTCGCCGGTGGAGGATTCCTGGCATGGACTCCACGAACTCTGTGTAGCACTATGGAGATGGTGTACACCATGCTTCCTGAAGAGGGTTCCTCCATTCCGTAATATTCGCCGGTGGAGGATTCCTGACATGAACTCTATGAGCTCTGTGTAGTACTATGGAGATGGTATACACCATGCTTCTTGAAGAACGTCCCACGATGCCGTAATATTCGCCGGTGGAGGATTCCTGGCATAGACTCCACGAGCTGTCTGTAGTACTGCGGAGGCAGTGCACACCATGCTTCCTGAAGAGCGTTCCTCAATTCCGTAATATTCGCCGGTGGAGGATTTCTGACATGGACTCCGCTAGCTCTGTGTAGTACTATGGAGATGGTGTACACCATGCTTCTTTAAGAGCGTCCCACGATTCCGTAATATTCGCCGGTGGAGGATTCCTGGCATGGACTCCACGAGCTCTGTGTAGTACTGCGGAGACAGTGCACACCATGCTTCCTGAAGAGCGTCCCTCAATTCCGTAATATTCGCCGGTGGAGGATTCCTGACATGAACTCCATGAGCTCTGTGTAGTACTATGGAGATGGTATACACCATGCTTCTTGAAGAACGTCCCACAATTCCGTAATATTCGCCGGTAAAGGATTCCTGGCATGGACTCCACGAGCTCTGTGTAGTAGTATGGAGATGGTGTACACCATGCTTCTTGAAGAGCCGTCCAGGATTCCATAATATTCGCCGGTGGAGGATTCCTGACATGGATGGACTCCACGAGCTCTCTGTTGTACCGCGGGGACAGTGTACACCATGCAACCTGAAGAGGGTTCCTCCAATCCGTAATATTCGCCGGTGGAGGATTCCTGGCATAGACTCCACGAGCTCTCTGTAGTACTGCGGAAGCAGTGCATACCATGCTTTCTGAAGAGCGTCCCTCAATTCAGTAATATTCGCCGGTGGAGGATTCCTGGCATGGACTCCACGAGCTCTCTGTAGTTCTGTGGAGTCGGTGTACACCATGCTTCCCGAAGAGCGTCCCACAATTCCGTAATATTCGCCGGTGGAGGATTCCTCGTATTGACGGTACGTTGAACAGCATCCCAAATGTGCCCGATGGTGTGTTTAAATCCGGCGAGCGAGGGGGCCAAGTCAGGACGCCAAACTCCGTGGAATGTTTCTCCAGCCATATTAGGACGACTGTGGACATGTGCGGTGGTGCATTTTCGTTTTCAAAGAGGTCGCACCCGTCAAAGTGGTTGCATGACATGAACTGTTGCAAATGATCCCCAAGGATGGTTACGTAGCCTCCAACGGTCACAGCGGTTTTCAGACGTACGAGAGGTCCTAATGCATACCAGCTGCAAACACCCCACGTCATTTCCGAGCCACCGCCGTATTGCACTGTCTCTTGTGGGCATGCGGGATCCATTGCCTCGTGGGGTTGTCGTTAATCCCAGAGTCGGCTATCTACCCGGAACAGTTAGCACCGCGATTCGTCGGACCAGGCTTCACGTTTCCAGTCATCTTGCGTTCAGTGGCGGTGTTCTCGAGCTCAGGCGAGGCGCGTTGCCTTGTGTCGTCAGTTCAGCAGTGGCATCCGGGTGGGTCGTCGACTCCGGAAACTCCGATGAAACACAGGGAGTGTTTCACTGACTCCATTTTACGATTACGGGAGAAATTTTCGCTCTGTCTAGCTCTCGTTTTTAGAAAATTTTCCACCATTTCCAATTTTAAATACACACACAGTTATCTAATAAATTGATATTTAACGACCATACAGGACAGAGGGAGCATCGCAAGAAAACCAATTGAAGATTACAGAGCTCTGTCTAACTTCCGTTTCCGAAAATTGTTGCTTCCATTTTTAAACTGAAACACAGGCATTTAAGCATGAAGTGGTGTTTTAAAACAATCCGTCTCTTTAAACATCGCGAGAAAAAAATACGATTACGGGAGAAATCTTCACTCCGTCTAACTTCCGTCTTCGGAAGTTTCGAAAGACGGAAAAAAACCAGGTCTTCCAGTTAAGCGCCGGACACGCTTCCACTGCACCACATGTGAGACGTGCAACTGTCGTCTCACTGTCCTTCATGTTTTGTGTACTTGTGTTCGGTTTTGTGATCATCGTTTTCGTCATTTTCACTCTCATCTGTTGGACGAAGGAGCAGCTACGCTGCAAACCATTATTGGCGAAGCCTGCGACATGAAAGCAGTGTTTTCGTTTTTACAAGATATTGACTTTTTTAAACTTATCTAGCTTTTAACTTGTTCACTATCATATTTCAATTTTACCACATCAGCCTGTTTTTAACCTTGTGTACGTTTTTTATTGATTTTGTTTTGTTTTGATGTCTTTTGTTTGGCGCTCTTTGGCCAACCATGGCCCTTGCGCCATTAACATCAATTAACCAACCAACCAACCACTGCACCACAGCGGCCTCGAATTCCTCCAGACTCACATACGACTAACTGCCAAGCCACTTGGCAGGTTGCTCCTTAGAGCCCCGCACAATGCTGGGGATTCATTCGCCTTCTAGTTATTTGTTCAGTTGCTGCTTACCATCTTTGGTGAATCCCCAGCGTTATGCGGGGCTCCAAGAAGTAGCCTGCCATGTGGTTTGGCAGTTAGTCGTATGTGAGTCTGGAGGAATTCGAGGCCGCTGTGGTGCAGTGGAAGCATGTCTAGCGCTTAACTGTGGAAGACCCTGGGTTCGATTCCCGGTGGCAGCCAATGAGACTTTTTCCGTGACTCACTTATAAACGTGGAAAGAGCGATGACTTCTGTTTGATGTTCCTAGTCCACGTCAAATGTCTATTAATTGCTAGCTACGCCACTGTCTCTTTAAACTTTTAAACGTTTTTTAAAATAATGTGTTCACTGTTGTTATGTGAATTCTACGTACACACATTTTTATTATTTTCGCCTCTGTGGTAAGTAAATAGCGTGGGTTAGAAAGTGGCATAGGTGTCAGATATTTCGGAAGTGACGCTCAAACTTCTCTGCTGTTGTAACACGCCTAGGCTATCCCAAGTCAAGATACGAAGGAGTAGGGCACAAAGAAGGAAGGCTGGTGGTCCATAACGTTGGAGGCAACGCTATGGTTTGGGGAATGTTTTCCTGGCATGCTTTGTGCCCTTTAATTCGTGTCTGACTGGCACATCATATCTAAACATCGTTGCGGACCAAGTGCATCCTATCATGTGGATGGTTTATCCCAATGGCGATGGCTACTTTCAACAAGATAATACGTCCTCCCATAGTGCTCGTATTGTACAGGATTGGTTTCAGGAACATGCCGGTGAGTTTACTTTGCTTAGGTGGCCCCCACAATCACCAGATCTCAACCCCATTGAGAATTTGCGGGATGAAGTTGAACGAGCCATCAGACAGCCAGATCCCTGCAATCTTACACTCCTGGAAAGCGCTATTCATCGAGCATGGTCTCAGATTCCACAAACCACCTATCAACATCTCGTGGAGTCTATGCCACGAAGAATCGACGCAGTGTTAAAGGCGAAAGGTGGCCCAACGAAGTACTTAGGGGTAGTCATAATAAAGCGGCCACTCAGTGTATTATTGGATTGGAAAGAAAGTAATATATGGAAATGCAACACGAAATAGGAGTGCTAATTAACGCATATGCAAGTAAAACTTAGTCCAAAATGTGGTCGCCATCGTTTACCACCACCTGACCCCATTGTCTGGGCAGCTGTTGAATACTAGCCCTGTAAAAATGTGGCTGCTTAAACGCAAAGAAGGGAGTAAGTGCGCGTTCGACATCGTCCCGGTTGGTGACTGAAAAATGTGTCAGTTGCTTGGGGCAATGTCTGAGAAATAAGGTGGGTGTGGTAGCATCTCCCATCTCAGGTCCCTGATCTTGTGAGAGGCCACCCGTGCTGTGTGAGGTTCTCGCTTCATCCTGCTCTACGAAGATGCCCTTGCGGTTCAGCAGTGCTGGTCGTTTCGACGTGAGCAGTGCGTTCAGATCGTCGAGCTGACGGCAGTGCTAGTGGTGTTGTGTGGCAGCAGCTCAAAAGACACGACACCCAGTATATCCCACCAAACAGACAGCAGGACCTTACGTGGGTGTAAGCCTGTTTTTCATGGGCTTCTGTTCTGGGTCCAATCTCTGTTTCCGGGCGCTGATATTGTCACACAGAACCCATTTCTCATCACCTGTCACAGTGCGGTCCGAGAACGGTTCAACTTGGTCACATTGAAGCAGGGAAACTCATGCGATTTGCTTTCTGATCAGCCGTGAGTTGATGGTGTACCTAAACTCTTTTTTTGTTCACTTTCCCAAGTTGACGCAGGTGCATGATAATGCTTGTGTGGGTAATCCCCTCCCAGCTGTTCGGCTAACTCCTGCGTGGGTCAGTCTCCACCAAGGTCTTCCTCATGTCCATATCCACTGTTGCGGGCCTTCCGGCTTTGGGACGGGTCTGACAGGTCAGAATTTCCCTCTGGAAACCGTTCGAACCAACGACAGCACTGACGATGTGATGTGGCATTAGGGTACACGCTGGTAATGTTCCTTACAGCACGAAACTCATTTGAGTGCCTTTACAAATAAGGTCATCTTTCTCCCCGCTGTCGCCGCTTCTCCCTGGAAGCGCTCGTTATGACGTTATAATCTGGCACTCGAAGCTATGTCGACTCGCACTTTTAATCTGGTACTCCTACTTCTCTGATCTGTGTACCGTCTGCCGCATCTAAGCCTCTAGGTTCAATTTAATGTAACTTCGTCTAATGTAGACTCGCACTTTCAATCTGGCACTCCTACTTCTCTGACCTATGTACTCTCTGTCGTATCTGAGCCTCTAGGTTCACTCTAATGTGGACTCGTACCTTCAGTCTGGCACTTTCACTTCTCTTCCCTGTCGACCCTCTGTTGCATATGAGCCTCTAGGTTTAATTTAATGTAACTTCGTCTAATGTCGACTCGCACTTTCTGTCTGGCACTACTGCTTCTCTTAGCTGTCTTTGATTGAAGATTTAACGACCACCGTGAGCAACTCAATGGGCTATAAGCAGTCGCCCGTCCCTAATTTAGGGTCACTGGTTCCAGGGAAGGGAGAGAGCCAAACACAACATCCATGCCTCACCGGGATTCGAACCCGGACCCCGTTCGGACGAATGATCAGAGGCCATCGCGTAGACCACTGTGCCACCGGGGCGGCAAAGAGCTGTCTACCTTCTGTCGTATCTGATCCCCTAGGTTCAATCTACGTGCGCCCCGCAGGACGCACACGACATAAAGGCAGATAACAGCATGAACGAACGTCTGCGTAGCTCAGTTGGTAGAGCGACTTGTTCCGGAATAAGTGGACTCGGGTTCGATCCCCAGCGTGGACCAAAAACAACGGAGAAATTTACTTCGTTATAAGCCTTTAAGTGATTTTATCATCTTAATACCTGCATTTGGTAAAACCACTGTGAGTCCCTGAGCTATGTCATGGAAGTACGTAAAGTCAGCAAAACAATTAAACAGACCAAAAAATCGGGAAGCACGACTTGTTTCTTTCTTCACCATTGCGATAAAAAGAATCAGTCGACTTGGCCCGGCCCGCCCGTAAGTGTCTGGGTCGGATTCAATCTTAGCGGGCCAACCCGGGCCGTGCAGAGCTCTAACTTCATGTAATGTCGACTCGCACTTTCAATCTGTCCCTGCTACTTCGTTGACCTGCCGTATCTGCGCTGCTAGGTTCAATCTAATAATGTAACTTCGTTTCTGATACGCATCACAAAAGTCCCATGGGACACAGGTAGTTGTGTAAACACTACGAGAAATTGCTGGGTGGCATGTCATCATCCACCGCTGGAACTGCAATCTCCCCCCTCCCCCTATTAAAAAAAACTGTTTCGGGGTTATCATTCATTTGTAAGTATATAACTTTCACAAAGTAAGACTTTATTTTAAACATTTGCAGTGTGTTCGGATCTAACGCCTTGAACTGAGACTTAGCTTCGTGAATTCCGCGATTCCTGAATTCCGCTATGTTGTGAAGTCGTTACTTCATCGGATGGATGCAATTCCCGTCTGCAAAAGTCATCTCCTGAAACTTCTCATTAAATAAAAAAATATTCTCGAATTGAAGCATGAAGATGCGATTGTTTGGAAGTCATTATCTCCCTGCTTTCGGTTGCCCTTGTAACACAAAGGCCGTACTTTTTTTTTTTTTTTTTCTTTTTCTTATTTAGCTTACCCACCGCTCTGTAAAGGGATTTAGGAGTAAAAGCAACAGGTCCTTCATAATGCCTGTGTCCATTCAACCCGTCTTGTATTTCGCGTGAGAACTGGTTTTACAAATCGAGTTATTTTCTTTTAAACGCGTAGGCAGTTGAGTGAACAGTGACCTGTTTCAACTGTCAACATCACTGTCAGATCAGAGTTTATCTTCTTGTGTTTGAGGGCCTTTGAGGCCCGTGGCTCTGAGTGTTGAACCTAACTCCTTCATTTTAGACCTCTTAACACTCGGGTGTAGAGTGCTTCCGCCTCATTGCTGTTTATGTTTTAACTACGAGGGCAGCTCTAATTTAAGTCTACAGGCTATTTTTAAACCAACTTGAGGTATTTCTTCAGGATATTTGAGTTTCTATTGTTAAGCAAGAATTTTGTTTTTCCGCGTTTTTAATTCAGATCTGATTATAAAACTTTCAAGCGAGTTTAGGAAAATTCCTCGTTGGGTACTCAAAAGTTTTGTCTGGAGTGCATAGCTAAAGGAATCTGGCTGACATTTATTCTTCTAGCTGCAGTTGTTGAGTGACTACATTCTTTTGGTATGTACTGATTTTATGAAGAAAGGGTGAAGGAAAGCAGGAGCGGATTGGCCCACCGGAATACCTTGACATTTCTCAGCCGACCACCCAAGAAATGGCCCATTTTCTCATAATCTTTGTCTTTTTTTTTTTTTTTAAACGAACGAATACTTTTTTTAGTACATACATATCATTATACATATCACTAAGCTGTTCTCTGATATTCAGAGGTTAGCTCCACAAAGAAATACCAACTACCGAATAAATGTTTAACTGATTATTTACTTACTGTTGCCGTATCAAACTTCTCCATTTACAGCGATCTTGGTATACAACTCGGGCTTTACTGACATCCGTCATCCAACGTACACAAGCACACTCGGGCGCTATCCGGGAGACGCGGATTCGATTCCCGCTCTAGGGCGACGAAATTTTAAAGTTTTCGGATATGATCTGATTTAACATCAATGCCATATTTACACCAATAAACGAACTGACATCTTCCAAATTTGTATTGACGTACACGAGACCTTCTATACTTCATACTGGTAATCTTTTTCTCATGCAGACATTCCTGAATCTGATCCACCCATGACTACCTTGGCCTTCCTCTGCCTTTCCTTCCTGCCACTTGGGCTAAAAAAAAATTTCTTAGTAAGCATCTCATCACTCATTCTTTCAACATGTGAAAATCCTCCAAATACGCGGCGTCAGTAAATAAACAAATACATCGCTCTTTCCACGTTCCAGAAACACATAGCAACCGAAATTTTTTTATTCGGTCACCGCCGGGAAAATGTTCGCCACCGTGGTGTAAGGCTAACGCGCTCGGCTAGATATCGAGAGATCCGTCGATTCAAATCCCCGGCGGTGACCGAATAACAATTTTTTCGGTTGCTATGTGTTTCTGGAACGTGGAAACAGCGATGTATTTGTTTATTACTATCTTCCAACATGGCCAAACCACCGAAACATATTAATCTCCACTTTGCTAACAACATTTTGCTTCACATTACAGAACTGCAACACATCTTCATTCCTCACACGATCAGAACGTGTCTTGCCACAAACCCCACGTAAGTAACTCATTTCTCCAGTACGCAAACGACTCGTATGTTTCTTCTGTAGTACTCAGGTTTCACTGCCGTACATCAGAGTAGGAACAATAACACTTTCATACACAACCATGCTGGACTCTCTTGAGAACTCATCATTCCTGTAAAAACCTCCAGAAGTAGGTATGACTTTCAATGAAGAATTCACTCGCCTACTAATTTAACCATCCAATTTGTTCTCTCTGACAAACATGCTTTCTGAATACACAAACTCATTCACCTTGTCAATCACTGTGCCATTTAGACTTATACACTGAAGAGCAATTGAATTAGAGATACCTGTCTAGTAACGTGTAGCACCACCTTTCATCTTGATGACGGCGGCGATTCGTCTCGGCATGGACTCTACAAGACACCGGAAGCGTTGGGAAGCCATACGGATCCACGACCTCTGAACAAGCTCCCACAGTTCACGAAGATTTGATGGGGGAGGGGGGGGGTTCAGAGCTTCGAACGTCATTTGATGGGGGGGTCAGAGCTTCGAACATCTCTCTTTCTCGATGGCATCCCAGATGTGCTTGATGGGATTGAGGTCAGGTGACCTAGCTGGCCAAGGAAGCAAGGGCACGTCGGTGGAGTGTTCATCCAACCATTCGGATACAATTCGGGAGCGATGGCACGGTGCATTGTCTTGTTGCAAGATGAGGTCCCCAGCGGGATGTTGAAGACGCGCAAACGGGAGCAAATGGTCGTCCAGGATATCCCGATAACGTTGACCTGTGAGGGACGATGTCACACGTTCCAGGGGTTCCCATTTCAGTCCACGTAAACAGTCCCCAGACGAGAATGCCACCCACACCAGCTTGAAGAGTACCCTGCTGGCAAGAAGGATCCATCGCTTCATGTGGTTTGCGCCGTACTCGTATCCTGCCATCCGCATGTACCAACGTGAATCTCGACTCATTAGTCCAGGCAACATTTTTCCACATGTCTAGGGTCCAGTGGCGATGTTCCCGCGCCCATGCTAATCTTTGCACCCTGTGATGTGCGGTCAGCAGCGGTACCCTCGTGGGACGATGGCTTCTGTATCCCATAGCGAGGAGATGGTTCTGGATAGTGTGGCTGCTTACACGTTTTTGTGCACCAGCGTTAAATTGCCGAGTGATTTCTTGCATTGTGGCCCGTCAATCCGCTGTTACAATGAGAGCTAGCCGACGATGACCCCGCTCATCCACTCGCTGTTGTCCACTGCAGTTGGCCCTTGCAGGGATGGTTTTACCGGATTCGATGTACTCACGGTGCACCCGTGACACCGTGGCTCGTGAAAATCGCAGTGCCTGCACGACTTCCGAGATGGAGTGACCCATTCCTCGGGCCCCGACAGTTTGCCTACGATCAAATGCGCTTAGATCCTTCGTCTTACCCATATTGCGCCTGACTGTTACCGATTCCCGTCGCATCACTCCTTATATTGTCGAATCGCTGCATACATCATGTCGTTTCCGTTTACAGGGCCGCCCACAGCGCCATATGTGCATAACGCCAACTGTCTATAATTCAATTCTTCTTCAGTGTAGAGGAATCAACAGGAGTTGCTCTGACTTTTTTAAAGTTTTCGGCAACCCATTCGACAAATTCAATTTTTTGTCGCGGAACTTCAGTTTTTTAATTAAAAAAAATTGAAGTTTTTTTCAAATTCAATTTTTGTAAATCTGAAGTCTCCAATGTTTTTTTCCACCCTCCACTGGGATTATAAAAACCATAAAAAACATGTTATAATAGGTCTTACATCAGCAATTGCATCACTCTTTTCACGTAATCGCTTTCCGTCTCAAGCGCAATGTAAACGATGAATATTAGCTCAAAGTACACCAGACTGTACACAATCAAAATGCGCATATAGCCTAGTAAAATCCATTTATTTAGTCGTGTGAGACGTATACATATTCGCTAAGTTTTCGCTCTCCACTGGGAGGCTTTTTTTCAAGGCAATAGGTAGTCAATTTAGGCTTTTTCAAGGCAATAGGCCCAGCCTCCGTCTGGGGGTTCTACCATCCCTGTGGTGTCAGAAGCCAGGTTCCTTGGGCTAACTTTTGACCGAGCGCTCACCTTCCGGCCTCACATTCAGTCTTTGAAGGTGAAGTGCACGAAGTCATTGAGTATCCTGAAGGTCCTCTCTCGAACATCCTGGGGTCTGACAGGTGCTCAATGCTTCGCATTTACCACTCTCTCATTCGGTCAAAGTTAGATTTCGGATGCATTACGTACGGTTCAGCGCGTCCATCGGTTTTACAGCCTTTGGACCCCGTCCATCACCAGGCATTGCGGCTATGTACTGGTGCTTTCCGTACCTCTCCCGTGCATAGCCTGTATGCGGAGGCTCATGAGCCGCCGTTATGCATCCGTCGTAAGCAGCTGTCTCTTCAGTTTTACACAAAACTGAAATCTCTTCCTGATCATCCGCTGCATGGTTCCATCTTCCAACCGGACTGTGTCCGCTTATTTTCCAACCGCCCCTCCTGTGTTCCGACGTTCGGGATTCGGATGTCTGCCATAGTGCGCGATGCTGTTCTCGACTTGTCAATCATTGGTTTGACCCGGTTCTACAATGAACCGCCTTGGCAGCCGGTTCAAGCAACGGCTGACCTTTCCCTTTGTGTGTGGCCAAAGTCTTCCACTCCTGCTCTGGTGTACCAGCAGCTCTTTGCCAAGAAACAGTCTCTCTTCCCGGATTTCGTGCCTGTATTTACTGACGGGTCGAAATCCGGTGAGGTTGTTGGAGCCGCTTTCGTGTGTGGCGATGCCTCCCATGCTGAGAGGCTTCCGCCGGAATCCACCGTCTTTTCGGCTGAGATGCGTGCGGTACACCTCGCTTTGTGCCACATACAGTCTCGGTCACATCGTCGCGCTATGGTTTGCTCCTGATTCCCAGTCCGTCATCCATGTTTTATCTTCTCCAGAAGACACGGACTCACCTGTCATCCGTGATGTCTGTCGTCTTCTTGGAACTTTGGAGGGTGATGGCTTCCTGGTCCGATTCTGTTGGGTTCCTGGCCATGTTGGGATCCGGGGTAACGAGCTGGCAGATCTCTCTGCCAGGTCTGTTTCCTCCATGTCGCCAGCTCGGCTGCCAGTGTCTTTCCGTGATTTTAGACCTTTGATCCGGACATTTCTCCTGGACGAGTGGCAGTCCCTGTGGTCTCAGCAGGGCAGCAATAAGCTGCATTCTATCAAACCACAGATCGGACTATGGAAGTCTAGTTTGCGGAAGAACCGTCGTGAGGAAGTTGTTCTTGCACGTCTCCGCATTGGGCACTGTCGTTTTACTCACCGCTTTTTGCTGTGTGGCGAGAGTGTCCCGGTGTGTGAGGCGTGCAACTGTCGTCTCACTGTCCTTCATGTTTTGTGTACTTGTGTTCGTTTTTGTGATCATCGTTTTCGTCATTTTCACTCTCATCTGTTGGACGAAGGAGCAGCTACGCTGCAAACCATTATTGGCGAAGCCTGCGACATGAAAGCAGTGTTTTCGTTTTTACAAGATATTGACTTTTTTCAACTTATCTAGATTTTATCTTATTCACTATCATATTTCATTTTTACCTCATCAGCCTGTTTTTAACTTTGTGTACGTTTTTTATTGATTTTGTTTTGTTTTGATGTCTTTTGTTTGGCGCTCTTTGGCCAACCATGGCCCTTGCGCCATTAAAATCAACTCACCACCACCAAGGCAATAGGTAGTCAATTTAGGCTTTTTCAAGGCAATAGGTAGTCAATTTAGGCTTTTTCAAGGCAATAGGTCGACATAAAATGTCTACCTATTGCCTTGAAAAAGCCTCCCAGTGGAGTGCAAAAACTTGACGAATCTGTCTTATTTCAGAAGTAAATAAATGGATTTTACTACGCTATAAGCACTTTTTAATTGTAAACAATAAAAAAAAGTAATTAACATTTGGATTACATTTTTCAATTACCAAATCGAAAAAAAAAAAAAAAAAAAGATTGTTTTTGCTGGGACTTTGTCAAAAAAGGTAATCGCCAATATTTTCGCCAAAACTTTTTATCAATCGCTAAAACAATTTTTTTTGTCGCAAATTGCGAAGAATGCGATCGGCAGCGCGACCCATAGGTATCAATAAGTATTTTTTAGGTTATTAATCACACAGTAGGTGATAGGTGATCAGCAACCAAATAAATTCAAAAATTAATTGCTTAGGAAAATTATGTGACACACACACGCGTGCGCGAGCGCACTTCAACTTTCAGAATAGCCTTCATGGTGATTAAGGTTGAACTAGGGATTTCCAGAAATTCCTCGTTTTGTCAAACTCAAAGTTTCCAAAGAAAAAAGTTGTTTGTTAAAACGCCTGATTTTGAGATTGGTTTGATGCTACATTCAATCATGAGCAGATTTAGAATCCTTTTTACCGTTAAATTGTTGTTAAAAAATGTGCTCACGACCGAATTTGTTTTGAAATGCATGTTTTTACAGTTTTCTTTCATCCAGGCTCTGATAGTTTGTTTTTCATGAAGAAACGAATGGTGTTTGTTCCCTTATACATGTTAGTTCCTTTATAGGTAGTTAGGTACATGTATTTTTGTAATGGGCCCCATTTCGTCCGAACGGGGTCCGGGTTCGAATCCCAGTGAGGCATGGATGTTGTGTTTGTCTTACGGCACTGGCTCTCTCCCTTCCCTGGAACCAGTGACCCTAAATTAGGGACGGGCGACTGCTTATAGCCCATTTAGTTGCTCATGGTGGTCGTTAAACCTCCAATCAAAAAAAAAAAATAATAATAATAATAATGGGCCCCATGCTTAAAATTCCTGGCATGGTTTTTTCGTCTCAATCCGCTCCTGCAGGAAAGCCGGGTTTCTTTTTCTTTTCAACCAGGTTTGGCCCATTGCTGGATGAAAGCCTTCTTCGTCCAGTCTCTGCCATTGGCTGTTTCTCTCCATGCTCTTCTCACAGTTTTTGCCTCATTCAGGTGTTAAAACCGGCTCAACTTAGCGCATTACTGCAGCGCTGTCTTCATAATGCTGAATGTTATAATGAAGGATGTCTTAAACTGTCACGTATACATCTAGATATAATTTTCCTTTGAGTTTTCTTTTCTGCAGACGTTGTGTGTTACCTGTTACTTCTTGATTGCGTTTTTTATTTCTGAACGTCACGTTCTGAACCCAGGGACAGCTGGTGGCAACACGCCTTCGCAGGGCTCTGCAGTGTTTTGGAAATAAAAACAAAATACTTTTAGGTAGAATGTTTTATATTTCTTCTTATTATTTTTTAGGTTTTGTGACGTGAGGTCTTTAAAAAGATATTTTATAATGTTTTGTTTTAGTTTCTGACCCCTATTTTAAAATACACTGCTGGCCACCCAAAATGCAACACCAAGAAGGACACGAGATAGCAAAGCCAGATTTACTGGACACGTAACAACAGATACAAAGATGAAACGATTGAGCTTACAGGCCCGTGCGACTTGCGGAACACGCAGACATCAATAGTTCGTGTGGCCCCCCATGGCTGGCAATAACAGCTGCTACACGCCACGGCATCGAACGAAAGAGGCTTTGGATGTGAGCTTGGGGTATGTCGGTCCAGGCTGCTTCCACACGTTGCCACAGTTCATCAGGCGTAGCCGCAGGTGATGCTTGCCGGGCCACTCGGTTGCCGATCAGCGACCAGACGTGTTCGATGGGCGACATATATCGGGAGAACAGGCGGGCCACGGCAGCAGTGACACCTGGTGGGCCGTGAAAAATTGTTGCACGATGCGTGCCACGTGCGAGTGCGCATTGTCCTGTTGAAATGTGGCCGCTGGCAGGTCCTGCAGGTAAAGGAGGACTACAGCCTCCATAACGTCGGAGATGTAGCGGTGGCTGTTGAGTGTACCGGCGATACGTACCAGAGGGGTGCGGGTGTCATATCCAATTGCGCCCCAAACCATAACGCCAGGCGACGGACCGGTATGGCCATGCATAATGCAAGCGTCATACAGTCTCTCGCCGCGATGTCGCCACACGCGGATCCAACCATTCGTGGTGTTGCAGGCTGAAGCGGGATTTGTCGGAGAAGACAATGTCGTGCCATTCCGTAGTCCAGGTGCAGCGTTCAACGGGCCACTGCCGCCGCACTCGCCGGTGGTGTAACGTCAATAGTAATCGTAGCAATGGGCGCCGTGCGACAAGTCCCCGCTCCTGCAGACGACGTCGAACGGTACGTGCTGACACAGGTTGTTGCGCAACACCCCCAATTTCTGCGCTAACGTTCGTGATCTGCGGCAAATCGCTCACGTCGGTCCGTCCGTCTCTACTGCACCCACCGAATCTATACTCGCTTCACTGTGGCTGGATGTCTTCCCACACGGGCGCCGATGTCTCTGTACGATAAACCGCTGTCGCGATAAGCCACTATTCGTCCTCTGCCGAACTCCGAAACGTGCTGGAATTACTGCCGTATTCTGCGACGAGGCATCACGAAGCTTCTCACGCACAGGTCCTGCAGCAAAACACACTTCCACTACTTACACCCCGCCTTCTGTGCACCCTTCTTATAGTGCTTCTCGGTGGCGTGCCGGGCGCACATGATTTGCATATGCCCTGCAATGCTAATCGTCTGCATGTCCTCTCGCGGGCGACGCATGCTGCGAATTTCAGGCCAATCGGATGCTTCCTTCTTGGTGTTGCATTTTGGGTGGCCAGCAGTGTAGCTTATCGCCTTTCGTCGCACTGATACTGATATTTGCATATTTGAAATGAGTATTGTAACCACCTTATAATCATTTCCGCATTCATGAAATAAGTAAAATTTCATTATTTTGTTGCTCCCTACTTTTATAATATTCGAAATATTGTGTGTAAATTGAAGCATGATGTTTACATGCACAGCGGAATTTAAAGTTGTGTTGAAAAAAATGGCCATACAGTTCGCCGTCTAGACATGGCGCACCACACTCCAACATTCCGGAGCCCATATGCGAGTGTTTTGGCTACTGACATATCCATTCAAATGAAACCATGCCCACTGATTCAAAAAAGTGTTGTTAAGCTGGTTAGTCACATTGTTACGCATGAAACTCACCATTGGCAGTAGGCAATGCGCTTTTCCGAGTCCAAAGGACGTAGCTCTTGCGCTGCTCGAATTGTTTACAGCTGTATCTTTAGACGTTTAGTAGTCTGCTGGCAGACTGAATACGATGCCCCTAACTCTTGAGACGGCCGCCGAATTGACTTCCGGGGAGAACGCTGCTGGGAAACGTGAGTTTTCTCCGGAAACATAGTCGTCACCACGGACGGACGGCCGCTTTTAGGCTTATCCTGAACACTGCCTGTCTCGTGAAACCGGTTCACAAGGTAACACAGTTGTTTTCCCTGGTATAGGAGCATCAAGAAACTTCCTTTAAAAGAGCTGGATGCAACGTTGGTAAGACTTTCCCACAAAATAAACTTCTAACAAAGCGACTCTCTGTTCTTGCGTGAGACTCGTGGCTGACTGAACGTTACTGCTTGCCAGCGCCCGCGTAAGCGTAGTGTCACGTGGTGCTATCACGAGGCGCAGCTCGTTCCCCAAGGTCACACACAACAGCCACAAGCAGCAATACTTGGATATCTTTTATGGTTTTACAGCAAATATGTTTTAAAATATACAGTTCGGTGACTTTTGAATCATCCTGTACTAGCCGTAATTCAACCCATCGAGCTCGAGGCACAGCAGCATTCTTTATTCCCATCTTATCCCTTTCGTCGAAGTACCGAAGGAACTGCGTACAGTCCTAAAGGACAAGATGTATTTTTTAGATCTGTTTCGGGACTGAGAGGGGTGTCCGTTGGCCGCTGTTAAGAAGTTTCGGTTTTCGGAGGTTATGGTTAATGTTAATCCTACGGCAGCTTTTCTGTACCAATCAGAACTTGCCGTAACTCGGAGGTTACTGTTGGTTCGGATGTGCCCATTAATGGAGGTTTTACTGTATTTCTCTTGCTGATATGATTGTAGATACTGTGTCCCTCCCCATTTATCTAAGATATTGTAACCATGTGTCACTTCCCATTTATCTATGATATTGTAGCCATGTCTCGCCCCATTTTTCTATGATATTGTAGCCATGTGTCTCTCACCATTTATCTATGATATTGTAGCCATGTGACCCACCCCTTTTTTCTATAATATTGTAGCCATGGTTAATATATATCAAATACGTGGAGATAATGTAAATGGACGATGTCATCGCTCTTTCCACGTTATTTTTAAACAACGCATAGCGACTGAACAATTGTATTCCGGCACCGCTGGGATCGAACCCCAGAACTCTCGATAACTAGTCGAGTGCGTTCGAATTTACGCTACGGCGCCAACAATTCTCAGCGCCATGCGTGGTTTTTCAGTCAGCATCTGACTACACGAATACCTATTGATGGTCTCAGCAACTGAGATGGCGTCATCTGGTGGCATTTAACGCAACAGCCATTTAATTGTGTAGTCAGATGCTGACTGAAAAACCACGCATGTCGCTGAGAATTGTTTGCGCCGTAGCGTAAATTCGAACGCACTCGACTAGTTATCGAGAGTTCTGGGGTTCGATCCCAGCGGTGCCGGAATACAATTTTTCAGTCGCTATGCGTTGTTTAAAAAATAACGTGGAAAGAGCGATGACATCGTCCATTTACATTATCTCCACGTATTTTATATCTATTAACCATTTCTATCGCCCTTTGAGTTTATCAGCTACAATTAAATGGCTGTTGCGTTAAATGCCACCAGATGACGCCATCTCAGTTGCTGAGACCATCAATACGTATTCGTGTAGTCAGATGCTGACTGAAAAACCACGCATGGCGCTGAGAATTGTTGGCGCCGTAGCGTAAATTCGAACGCACTCGACCAGTTATCGAGAGTTCTGGGGTTCGATCCCAGCGGTGCCGAATACAATTTTTCAGTCGCTATGCGTTGTTAAAAAATAACGTGGAAAGAGCGATGACATCGTCCATTTACATTGTAGCCATGTATCTCTCCCCATTTATCTATGATATTGTAGCCATGTATCTCTCCCCATTTATCTATGATATTGTAGCCATATGTCTCTCCCCATTTATCTATCATATTGTAGCCATGTATATCTCCCCATTTATCTATCATATTGTAGCCATGTGTCCCTCCCCATTTATCTATCATATTGTAGCCATGTGTCCCTCCCCATTTATCTATCATATTGTAGCCATGTATATCTCCCCATTTATCTATCATATTGTAGCCATGTGTCCCTCCCCATTTATCTATCATATTGTAGCCATGTGTCCCTCCCCATTTATCTATCATATTGTAGCCATGTGTCCCTCCCCATTTATCTATGATATTGTAGCCATGTGTCTCTCCCCATTTATCTATGATATTATAGCCATGTGTCTCTTCATTTATCTATGATATTGTAGCCATGTCTCTCCCCATTTTTCTATATTGTAGCCATGTGTCTCTCCCCATTTATCTATAATATTGTAGCCATGTATCTCTCCCCATTTATCTATGATATTGTAGCCATGTGTTCCTCCCCATTTATCTATGATATTGTAGCCATGTGTCCCTCCCCATTTATCTATGATATTATAGCCATGTGTCCCTCCCCATTTATCTATGATATTGTAGCCCTGTGTCCCTCCCATTTATCTATGATATTGTAGCCCTGTGTCCCTCCCATTTTTCTATGATATTGTAGCCCTGTGTCCCTCCCCATTTATCTATGATATTGTAGCCATGTATCTCTCACCATTTATCTATGATACTGTAGCTATGTTTCTCCCCATTTTTCTATGATATTGTAGCCATGTGTCCCTCCCCGGTTTACCTATGATATTGTAGCATTAATGGGAACCAGGATGTTCATGTACCCATCAGCAGAGTAAAAATTTGCGGTGCGGCCTCAAGGTAAATCGCGTAAGATTCGCTGCTTTTCGCGAAGTTTCTCCAAATACCGTGTATTTTCTGAAATATTCGGCTTTCATGCTCATTCACCACAAGCTGTGGTTATATTCCCAGAAGGCATTTCATATTTATTGGCGCACTGAAGTATTGCCTTGCTGACTGCTTTAAAATTTACGTATTCCAAAGTGATGGATTCGAGGAAGATTGCATTTAAAGAGGTTTTAGGATTACAGCTTTCAACATTCGTTTCAGCTGATGGAACAGCATGAATATTCAAAATGTATGTTTCTTCAGAATAAGTTGTTTTGTCTGCTACGATTGTTAAATCGGGTACTGATTTTAAAAAAGTCTTTCGCTTGTTGCTTGTGAATATCATATATTTTCGGCAAATAACATTTCCGCATCCAATTTACATTTGTAATAACACCAATATGTTTCGACGAATTTTCCAAGTAATTTTTTAATGTAGGGTTATCCAGTTTGGAAACTGGTATACAAGCTGCATAAAAGGCACCAGTTAATATCGAAAGTTCGGTTGAGCGATGTTGTTCTTGTTTAGTTCTTTTCTCAATTAATTCATCAACACATTTCTGCATTATTTTCTGTTGACTGTTCGGATACACCTTTTTTTTTTTTATGTAGCATGCTAGCTAAATGCTTTTTACAAGGGTCTTTCTTGAAAAATCCACTGGTATGTAGCAACACGAATAAAACAATAGATTTTTGTTCACATGAAACGTTCCCTTCCTGTACTGCTTGCTTCTTTCAGATGTAGTCATTTTACTCACGTGGCTCATTCTCGGAATTAATAAACAATATATGGAAACTTTATAAACTAAATATTCACACGAAAGCGCAAAAATGTTCTAAGCTAAGCGCCTGTGAAACTCTCTTTTCTGTAAGCTGCTTTTCCGAGTTAAAACTACTAATACAATTGACGACATACGGTTTACTGGTGCGGCAAGTCGCCAAGGTCATTCAACAGTAGCGGGGTTTGTAATTACGAAAGACCACACGTGCATTCTTCAGCAGAGCGCATGTAACCTGAAGTTACCCATTAAGCTTCTTCGATAAGTATCTTCGTAATGAACAATCTTGAGGTATAATTCAAGGTTTAAAGTTCTGGTTTGGTGGAGTAGAATTACTTTGCGGTGTATTTTTCGCGTAAATTCTAATGAAGGCATTATTTTAAAGTTCTAGTTTGGACTTTGGAGTAGAATTACTTTGCGGTGTATTTTTCGCATAAATTCTAATGAAGGCATTATTTTAAAGTTCTAGTTTGGACTTTGGAGTAGAATTATTTTGCGGTATATTTTTCGCGTAAATTCTAATGAAGGCAGTATTATTTAAATAAAAAAACTAATCTAAAAATTATAATAGGAAAAAAAATCTGAAACTCGCGGATATATTCGATATTCGGGAAATTACAGAAAACCCCTAAAATTCGCGCCGCCAAACAAATACTAGCCTGCCTACCCATCAGTTTGTAATTGCAGATTTTGCGACAATTGGGAAAGTGCTGGCGTAAATTTAATACTTATTTTTTGATTAGTTACTGCTGTCGGAAACGCATAGACAGGGCATATATCCTTTTTATTACTACATATTCCCAGCTGCAGATAAAGCTCCACACTCCCTCCAGACCATTTGCCGTTTCCGTTGTCTTCTGCTCTTTGCTACGATGCCTGTATCAGCACGTGTTTATTTTTAACTTCTTTGACTTCTCCATCAGCGCAACAGTACGTGCGTGTCTTCTGGAGATGCAACTGATCTTTGATCGCGTTGGTAAACGAACAAAGTTGACTTTAATTCAATAATGGAAAAGGTAATGACGCCAGTGGGGCGTCGCTGTAAGTTACGAAATGCGAAAGCATGTTGAAGGAACATTAGATTTATTTAATCGCGACTCGAACGCACGGTCAAATCCTTCGTCACTGTTCTTCAGGGATCGATAACTGCGATGAAGAAAAACCTTTTTAAATAGGGTATAACGAAGTGAATTTCTCCGTCATTTTTATCCGCGCTGGGTTCGAACCCGGGTCCACTCATTCCGGAATAAGTTGCTCTACCAATTGAGCTACGCGGTCATTTTATTCTGATTCCTATCTGCCTTTATGTCGTGTGCGTCCTTCTGGCAGGTACGTCACATCTCCTGGTACGTTACATCATCTCCCCCTTATTTTTTATTTATTTTTTTTTTTTTTTCGAAAAGCTGCTCTTATTTTTCCTATCTCGCGGTGTGGAAATAACATCACACCAATGCGAGATTTTGAACGGTCGGGTCATCCGGATAGTTCGGGCGCCATTATAACGAAGTGAATTTCTCCGTCATTTTTATCCGCGCCGGGGTTCGAACCTGGGTCCACTCATTCCGGAATAAGTTGCTCTACCAATTGAGCTACGCGGTCATTTTATTCTGATTCCTATCTGCCTTTATGTCGTGTGCGTCCTTCTGGCAGGTACGTCACATCTCCTGGTACGTTACATCATCTCCCCCTTATTTTTTATTTATTTTTTTTTTTTTTTTTCGAAAAGCTGCTCTTATTTTTCCTATCTCGCGGTGTGGAAATAACATCACACCAATGCGAGATTTTGAACGGTCGGGTCATTCGGATAGTTCGGGCGCCATTATAACGAAGTAAATTTCTCCGTCATTTTTATCCGCGCTGGGGTTCGAACCCGGGTCCACTCATTCCGGAATAAGTTGCTCTACCAATTGAGCTACGCGGTCATTTTATTCTGATTCCTATCTGCCTTTATGTCGTGTGCGTCCTTCTGGCAGGTACGTCACATCTCCTGGTACGTTACATCATCTCCCCCTTATTTTTTATTTTATTTTTTTTTTTTCGAAAAGCTGCTCTTATTTTTCCTATCTCGCGGTGTGGAAATAACATCACACCAATGCGAGATTTTGAACGGTCGGGTCATCCGGATAGTTCGGGCGCCATTATAACGAAGTAAATTTCTCCGTCATTTTTATCCGCGCCGGGGTTCGAACCCGGGTCCACTCATTCCGGAATAAGTTGCTCTACCAACTTTTGGCAGGTACGTCACATCTCCTGGTACGTTACATCATCTCCCCCTTATTTTTTTTTTTTTTTTTTTCGAAGTGCTGCTCTTATTTTTCCTATCTCGCGGTGTGGAAATAACATCACACCAATGCGAGATTTTGAACGGTCGGGTCATCCGGATAGTTCGGGCGCCATTATAACGAAGTAAATTTCTCCGTCATTTTTATCCGCGCCGGGGTTCGAACCCGGGTCCACTCATTCCGGAATAAGTTGCTCTACCAACTTTTGGCAGGTACGTCACATCTCCTGGTACGTTACATCATCTCCCCCTTATTTTTTTTTTTTTTTTTTCGAAGTGCTGCTCTTATTTTTCCTATCTCGCGGTGTGGAAATAACATCACACCAATGCGAGATTTTGAACGGTCGGGTCATCCGGATAGTTCGGGCGCCATTATAACGAAGTAAATTTCTCCGTCATTTTTATCCGCGCCGGGGTTCGAACCCGGATCCCCTCATTCCGGAATAAGTTGCTCTACCAATTGAGCTACGCGGACATTTTATTCTGATTCCTATCTGCCTTTATGTCGTGTGCGTCCTTCTGGCAGGTACGTCACATCTCCTGGTACGTTACATCATCTCCCCCTTATTTTTTATTTATTTTTTTTTTTTTTTTCGAAAAGCTGCTCTTATTTTTCCTATCTCGCGGTGTGGAAATAACATCACACCAATGCGAGATTTTGAACGGTCGGGTCATCCGGATAGTTCGGGCGCCATTATAACGAAGTAAATTTCTCCGTCATTTTTATCCGCGCCGGGGTTCGAACCCGGATCCCCTCATTCCGGAATAAGTTGCTCTACCAATTGAGCTACGCGGCCATTTTATTCTGATTCCTATCTGCCTTTATGTCGTGTGCGTCCTTCTGGCAGGTACGTCACATCATCTCCCCCTTATTTTTTATTTTTTTTTTTTTTTTCGAAAAGCTGCTCTTATTTTTCCTATCTCGCGGTGTGGAAATAACATCACACCAATGCGAGATTTTGAACGGTCGGGTCATCCGGATAGTTCGGGCGCCATTATAACGAAGTAAATTTCTCCGTCATTTTTATCCGCGCCGGGGTTCGAACCCGGGTCCACTCATTCCGGAATAAGTTGCTCTACCAACTTTTGGCAGGTACGTCACATCTCCTGGTACGTTACATCATCTCCCCCTTATTTTTTTTTTTTTTTTTTTTCGAAGTGCTGCTCTTATTTTTCCTATCTCGCGGTGTGGAAATAACATCACACCAATGCGAGATTTTGAACGGTCGGGTCATCCGGATAGTTCGGGCGCCATTATAACGAAGTAAATTTCTCCGTCATTTTTATCCGCGCCGGGGTTCGAACCCGGGTCCACTCATTCCGGAATAAGTTGCTCTACCAACTTTTGGCAGGTACGTCACATCTCCTGGTACGTTACATCATCTCCCCCTTATTTTTTTTTTTTTTTTTTTTCGAAGTGCTGCTCTTATTTTTCCTATCTCGCGGTGTGGAAATAACATCACACCAATGCGAGATTTTGAACGGTCGGGTCATCCGGATAGTTCGGGCGCCATTATAACGAAGTAAATTTCTCCGTCATTTTTATCCGCGCCGGGGTTCGAACCCGGATCCCCTCATTCCGGAATAAGTTGCTCTACCAATTGAGCTACGCGGCCATTTTATTCTGATTCCTATCTGCCTTTATGTCGTGTGCGTCCTTCTGGCAGGTACGTCACATCTCCTGGTACGTTACATCATCTCCCCCTTATTTTTTATTTTTTTTTTTTTCGAAAAGCTGCTCTTATTTTTCCTATCTCGCGGTGTGGAAATAACATCACACCATTGCGAGATTTTGAACGGTCGGGTCATCCGGATAGTTCGGGCGCCATTATAACGAAGTAAATTTCTCCGTCATTTTTGGTCTACGCCGGGATTCGAACCCGAGGCCGCTTATTCCGGAACAAGTCGCTCTAATAACTGAGCTACGCAGACGATTATTCTGATTCCTATCTGCCTTTATGTCGTGTGCGTCCTTCTGGCAGGTACGTCACATCTCCTGGTACGTTACATCATCTCCCCCTTACTATTTTTTTTTTTTTTTTTTTTTTCGAAGTGCTGGAGAAGGGATTCTCTTATTTTTCCTATCTCGCGGTGTGGAAATAACATCACACCATTGCGAGATTTTGAACGGTCGGGTCATCCGGATAGTTCGGGCGCCATTATAACGAAGTAAATTTTTCCGTCATTTTTATCCGCGCCGGGGTTCGAACCCGGATCCACTCATTCCGGAATAAGTTGCTCTACCAATTGAGCTACGCAGCCATGTATTCTGATTCCTATCTGCCTTTATGTCGTGTGCGTCCTTCTGGCAGGTACGTCACATCTCCTGGTACGTTACATCATCTCCCCCTTATTTTTTATTTTTTTTTTTTTTTCGAAAAGCTGCTCTTATTTTTCCTATCTCGCGGTGTGGAAATAACATCACACCATTGCGAGATTTTGAACGGTCGGGTCATCCGGATAGTTCGGGCGCCATTATAACGAAGTAAATTTCTCCGTCATTTTTATCCGCGCCGGGGTTCGAACCCGGATCCACTCATTCCGGAATAAGTTGCTCTACCAATTAAGCTACGCAGACATTTTATTCTGATTCCTATCTGCCTTTATGTCGTGTGCGTCCTTCTGGCAGGTACGTCACATCTCCTGGTACGTTACATCATCTCCCCCTTATTTTTTATTTTTATTTATTTTTTTTTTTTTCGAAAAGCTGCTCTTATTTTTCCTATCTCGCGGTGTGGAAATAACATCACACCAATGCGAGATTTTGAACGGTCGGGTCATCCGGATAGTTCGGGCGCCATTATAACGAAGTAAATTTCTCCGTCATTTTTATCCGCGACGGGGTTCGAACCCGGATCCCCTCATTCCGGAATAAGTTGCTCTACCAATTGAGCTACGCAGACATTTTATTCTGATTCCTATCTGCCTTTATGTCGTGTGCGTCCTTCTGGCAGGTACGTCACATCTCCTGGTACGTTACATCATCTCCCCCTTATTTTTTATTTTTTTTTTTTTTTTTTTTCGAAAAGCTGCTCTTATTTTTCCTATCTCGCGGTGTGGAAATAACATCACACCAATGCGAGATTTTGAACGGTCGGGTCATCCGGATAGTTCGGGCGCCATTATAACGAAGTAAATTTCTCCGTCATTTTTATCCGCGACGGGGTTCGAACCCGGATCCTCTCATTCCGGAATAAGTTGCTCTACCAATTGAGCTACGCGGCCATTTTATTCTGATTCCTATCTGCCTTTATGTCGTGTGCGTCCTTCTGGCAGGTACGTCACATCTCCTGGTACGTTACATCATCTCCCCCTTATTTTTTATTTATTTTTTTTTTTTTTCGAAAAGCTGCTCTTATTTTTCCTATCTCGCGGTGTGGAAATAACATCACACCATTGCGAGATTTTGAACGGTCGGGTCATCCGGATAGTTCGAGCGCCATTATAACGAAGTAAATTTCTCCGTCATTTTTGGTCTACGCCGGGATTCGAACCCGAGGCCGCTTATTCCGGAACAAGTCGCTCTAATAACTGAGCTACGCAGACGATTATTCTGATTCCTATCTGCCTTTATGTCGTGTGCGTCCTCCTGGCAGGTACGTCACATCTCCTGGTACGTTACATCATCTCCCCCTTACTATTTTTTCTTTTTTTTCGAAGTGCTGGAGAAGGGATTCTCTTATTTTTCCTATCTCGCGGTGTGGAAATAACATCACACCATTGCGAGATTTTGAACGGTCGGGTCATCCGGATAGTTCGGGCGCCATTATAACGAAGTAAATTTCTCCGTCATTTTTATCCGCGCCGGGGTTCGAACCCGGGTCCACTCATTCCGGAATAAGTTGCTCTACCAATTAAGCTACGCAGACATTTGTTCTGATTCCTATCTGCCTTTATGTCGTGTGCGTCCTTCTGGCAGGTACGTCACATCATCTCCCCCTTATTTTTTATTTTTTTTTTTTTTTTTCGAAAAGCTGCTCTTATTTTTCCTATCTCGCGGTGTGGAAATAACATCACACCAATGCGAGATTTTGAACGGTCGGGTCATCCGGATAGTTCGGGCGCCATTATAACGAAGTGAATTTCTCCGTCATTTTTATCCGCGCCGGGGTTCGAACCTGGGTCCACTCATTCCGGAATAAGTTGCTCTACCAACTTTTGGCAGGTACGTCACATCTCCTGGTACGTTACATCATCTCCCCCTTATTTTTTTTTTTTTTTTTTTTTTCGAACTGCTGCTCTTATTTTTCCTATCTCGCGGTGTGGAAATAACATCACACCAATGCGAGATTTTGAACAGTCGGGTCATCCGGATAGTTCGGGCGCCATTATAACGAAGTAAATTTCTCCGTCATTTTTATCCGCGCCGGGGTTCGAACCCGGGTCCACTCATTCCGGAATAAGTTGCTCTACCAACTTTTGGCAGGTACGTCACATCTCCTGGTACGTTACATCATCTCCCCCTTATTTTTTATTTTTTTTTTTTTTTTCGAACTGCTGCTCTTATTTTTCCTATCTCGCGGTGTGGAAATAACATCACACCAATGCGAGATTTTGAACGGTCGGGTCATCCGGATAGTTCGGGCGCCATTATAACGAAGTAAATTTCTCCGTCATTTTTATCCGCGCTGGGTTCGAACCTGGGTCCACTCATTCCGGAATAAGTTGCTCTACCAATTGAGCTACGCAGACATTTGTTCTGATTCCTATCTGCCTTTATGTCGTGTGCGTCCTTCTGGCAGGTACGTCACATCTCCTGGTACGTTACATCATCTCCCCCTTATTTTTTTTTTTTTTTTTTTTTTCGAACTGCTGCTCTTATTTTTCCTATCTCGCGGTGTGGAAATAACATCACACCAATGCGAGATTTTGAACGGTCGGGTCATCCGGATAGTTCGGGCGCCATTATAACGAAGTAAATTTCTCCGTCATTTTTATCCGCGCTGGGTTCGAACCTGGGTCCACTCATTCCGGAATAAGTTGCTCTACTAATTGAGCTACGCAGACGATTATTCTGATTCCTATCTGCCTTTATGTCGTGTGCGTCCTTCTGGCAGGTACGTCACATCTCCTGGTACGTTACAAGGGAAGAACGTTAGATACCTCCGTTTATTTCATTTTAATAAGAATTTCGGAACACTAAATATGAGTTCTTCAGACTTAAAATCTACCTCGAACTTTACAAACATGGCACGTTGCTCTCATTAGTTTTAGGGTTACCCTATACGGATTAACTTGAGTGTTTTAAAACACAGAAAATGGGACCTTCTTAAGCGTACACTGAGAAAAACGTTTTGTTAATTAAAAAAAAAAAAAAACGTTGTCGATTATACAGTCAACAAAAACTTTTGTTGAATTTGCAAAATTATTTTGTTGAAAATTATTGTTGATTTAACAAAATTTATTGTTATCACGACCAAACGTTTTGTTCATTTAACAAAATGATTAGGTCCATTTTTCGGAATTCGTTTGATCCAACAAAACATGTTGTTATCATGACAAAATGATTAGGTCCATTTTTGGGAATTTGTTTGATCCAACAAAACATATTGTTATCATGACAAAATGTTTTGTTGCTGCAACAAAACATTTTGTCATGATAACAATATGTTTTGTTGGATCAAAGAAATTCCCAAATTCAACCTAATCATTTTGTTAAATGAACAAAACGTTTTGTCGTGATAACAATTTTTTTTAAATCAACAATAATTTTCAAGAAAATAATTTTGCAAATTCAACGAATTTTTTTGTTAAATGAACAAAACGTTTTTCTCAGTGTACATTCTTATACAACTACATATTACATTTCAGTCACAGTGTATAGATTGTCATGGGGTCGAGGGAAGAGGGTGTGCTGGAATATTTCCAAAATATTTCAAATAACTGGGCTGGTTCTTGTATTTTTTTCTGTATTACGTTTTGAAGCAAAAACGATTTGTTTCGAAGCAAATAAATGCGACTGTAGACATCTGCGGATGGAGCTGGAATGACTGGAAACTGCAACTTTTTGAAGTGCACAGAGTTCAAACAGTTGCTTTTAACGATCTGAAACTACAGTGCGCTACATTAAATCTCAACCCACTCAAAGTACACTTTTTCGCAGTTATTGTGAGAAGAAACTTTTCCACCTATGTAGAGCATCAACCCCGTGAAATGTGTACTTTTTCACTGTGTATGTTAAGAGATCAGACTTTTCAGAATTTATGCGGTCTCAACTCCACAAAATTTGAACTTTTAATAATTTGTATGAAGAGAATAACCTTTTTTCCGAATTTATGTGAAGAGTCTCATGCCCCAAAGGAGTCATTTTCAGAACATGTGAGAGAGTATATTTTCCCAGTAGTTATTGGAGAGTCAAACTTTGTCATCCCACCGAAGTAGATTTTTTACAATTTGTGTAAAGCGAGTAGACTTTTTCCGCGTGTATATGAAGAAGCTCAGCAGTTGAAATGTAGGCTTTTTCACAATTTATGTGAAGAGAGTTGACATTTTTACAATTTACGAAAACCGGTACTTTTTCTCAATATATATGAAGTGAGTAGTAGACCATCACAATTTATGTAAAAAGAGTAGACTATTTCCCAATTTATGGGAAGAGATTAGACTTTTTCACAATTTATGCGAAGAGAGTGGACTTTTTCACAGTTATTGGGGTAAAAGTTAACAGTTTGTGACGTACCTGCCAGCAGGACGCACACGACATAAAAAAGACAGATAGCAGTCAGAACGAACGTCTGCGTAGCTCAGTTGGTAGAGCGACTTATTCCGGAGTGAGGGGATCCGGGTTCGAGCCCCGGCGTGGATAAAAATGACGGAGAAATTTACTTCGTTATAATGGCTCCCGAACTATCCGGATGACCCGACCGTTCAAAATCTTGCAATGGTGTGATGTTATTTCCACACCGCGAGATAGGAAAAATCAGAGAATCCCTTCTCCAGCGCTTCGAAAAATAAATGTGTGTGACGATGCATTCCACACACCAGTTTGCCTGGGAGTTCTCAAGTGCACGTTCTACAGTGGATGGCTGCCTGCAACGATTCATGGTCACGGCTGACCCGTGGGCCATGCCCCCGGCCCTCTTTCGGGGGGGGGGGTGACGTACCTGCCAGCAGGACGCACACGACATAAAAAAGACAGATAGCAGTCAGAACGAACGTCTGCGTAGCTCAGTTGGTAGAGCGACTTGTTCCGGAACAAGCGGACTCGGGTTCGAATCCCGGCGTAGACCAAAAATGACGGAGAAATTTACTTCGTTATAAGTTATCGATCAGAAAAGCAAGGAAACATCCGGTGCCAGTTTATTTATTTATTTTTTGGAAGAGGAGGGGGGACATGCTGAGCGGCAAAAAATTTGTGTCTGGAGCGTGCGTGTGAAATTCGGTGTTGTCCATTTTTAATGTGTGGAGTTGGGTGGAAAACAAAATTCTTGTCGCCAGATTGACGACGTCAAAGCGTTTTCAAAAATAGTGACCAGTTGAAATTGCGATTGAAGCAGGGACATGTAGCGAATTTTCTACCTGCAGTAGGAATAAGAACGAAGAATGTTGATACTAAATATTATTGTTTCAGCTAATTTACTATCATTTATTAATTCACCGATACGTGAAAGTACTGCTTTTCTTAATTTCCCCACTTCTTTACTGTAGCATTGAGTGGATCACGTCTACCTTTGTTGAAGTAGTTAACGATTTTAAAAGCTGAGGTCTTGCGGAAGTAGCCAGTAGATTCGTGTTACATCCCTTGAGTCTAAACTCGCCAATATCTTAACAGTTCTTTGTCTCTCTTTCTCTTGTCGGGATCGAACATTGTGCAATTCATGGTCAAGCTGCATTCATGTTTCTGCTAATTTCAGCATTCTGTCTTTCTGAACAGGCATTTTAACTTTTCCGAAATATCAAAAGTAATTGAAAGGTCTTGTTTACATAACACTGAAGGCTAACTTCGTATCTGCTTACCTGAAGGTCATCTAAGAATTCAAGAACTGAGTGCATTAGGTAAAATATCAGCCTCAATTATTTGGTGTTAACTAAACCAGCCAACAGCTTGATATACACTGAAGTGCCAGAAAAACTGGCACAGACGAGCTTATGCAAAATACATAGCAACGTCACCTATGCGCGTACTCGGTTGCGTCCGCCAGTGCGTATATAAAGCGGTAGACATCCTTGCCAGCTGTCAGAGATGTTTTCGGCATGAGAATGACAAGTAATAACGATTTAAGCGATTTTCAAAGCGGTGTCATAGTTGGCGCTCGTGAGATGGGCCATAGTATTTCGGAGGAAGAAACGAAGTTCGGATTTTCACGGACGACCATTCCAAGGGTGTACCGGGACTACAAGAATTCCGGCAAAACCTCCAACCTACGATACCAGTGTGGCCGTAAAAAGACATTAGGTGAACGTGACCATCGTCGGCTGTCAAGAATCGTTTCACGCGATAGGCGTGCAACATTCTCGCAGGTATCATCGGAATTCAATGCTGGAGCCCCAACAAGCATCAGCGTCCAGACTGTGCAACGTACCCTGCACGATATGAGCTTTGGGAGCCGACGCCCAACTCGAGCCCCATTGATAGGTGCACAACACAGGGCTATGCGCCTCGCTTGGTCACGGCAACACCGCCACTGGACACCTGATGACTGGAAACAAGTAGCCTGGTCTGACGAGTCGCGTTTCCAACTGTATCGGGCAGATGAAAGGATCCGTGTGTGGCGCAAACCCCATGAAGCTATGGATGCCGCCTGTCAACAGGGAACTGTACCGGTTGGTGGGGGCCCCGTAATGGTATGGGGGATGTTTAGCTGGACTTCACTGGGACCCCTGGTATGTCTACAAACGTCTGTGACCGGCCAACGCTATGTGCGCATCCTTTCTGACGAGGTACACCCGTTCATGTCCTGCATTCATGCTGATGGGTTGGGCCTGTTCCAACAGGACAATGCACCTCCACACAAGTGTCAGGACGCCACATTATGTTTACAGGAGCATTCATCTGAGTTTGGGGTGTTGCTATCCCCATCCAAGTCCCAGATCTGAACGTGATAGAACACATTTGGGATGCCATGCAACGCGCAATCGAACACAGGAATCCGAGACCTCGGAATACACCCGATTTGTGGAACGCTCTGCAGGAAGTATGGTGTGCATTGCCTACAGCATATTTCCTGAAGCTAGTGGAGTCCATGACCCGTCGTATTTCTGCAGTCCTGCGCTCCCGTGGGAAACCTACCAAGTATTAGACTGGTATACCAGTTTTTCTGGTACTTCAGTGTATACGCGTATTTACTAAATATTACAAAATACGGTTGATTAAGTACGTTCTGTCAGTTTTGCGTCACTATTGTTTTCATTTCTGTTACTGTAGCTTTGCAAGCTCTGATACAGAGATGGAAACGGGTCACCGGGTCGACAATTTCTTGCGGGTCAAACGGGTCGGGTCAAGGTGTTCCTGACCCGATTTCGACCCGATTTTATTTCCGTTTAATTTTTGAATAGAAAAAAATATTTCAAAGAACCCGTCAGAGCTGCAGATATGATCCAGGATCTTACTGAGAAGGGTAAAGAAATGGGGATTAAAAGTGTATTTTCGCAGTAGAAACTGATGTACAATGCTTTTACTAGGAATGAAGATTTATCAGTTGATAGGGAAAAGCTGGAGATAACCTATTCCTACATTTACCTTGAGCAGCACACATCAATCGAGGGTCACATTGATGAAGAAATTAACTGGCTTATAAAACTTGGTTAGAGGGATTTTAGAAGAAACAGTACAATTTTTAAGAGGAATATGCCACTATGTCTTAAAAGAAAAGTATTTAATCAATGCATCCTTCCAGTGCTTACGTACGCAGCAGAGACATGGACCTTTACTAAACAAGTTAGTAAAATCATGCAATGCATTGATCATGATATGCTCAACTTATTACTCGGAATCATTACTCAACTTATTACTCAAGTTATGAAGTTATGACGATAATGGCTGTGGAATAAATCTCGCTCCTGTGCCCTGACCTTTGACCCCATTTGGATGATATTAAACAGAATTGGTTCAGTATACCGCCGGAACAACATACTAAAGTTGTGTTGCAGTAGAATCATTTTTAGTCAAGTTATGAGGATAATAGCTGTGGAATAAATATCGCCCTGTGCTCTGACTTTTGACCCCATTTCGATTATATTAAATAAAATTGGTTCAGTATAGCTCCAGAACAACATGCTAAAGTTTTGTCGTAATCGAAGTATTTTTTAGTCAAGTTATGAGGATAATGTCTGTGGAATAAATCTCGCTCCTGTGCCCTGACCTTTGACCCCATTTCGATTATATTCAACAGAACCAGTTCAATATACCTCCAGAACAATATGATAAAGTTCTGTCTCAATCGAAGCATTTTTAAGTAAGGTTTGACACACAAGAGCGATGGAATGGATCCCTCTCTTATGTCCTGACCTTAGACCCTTTTTCGCCCATTGTCAATAGGGTTCGTCCCCAGATGGTCCCCTATCATATACTGAAATTTCATCGAAATCGAACCATTTTTACGCGAGTTATCGTGCGGACGGACGGACAAAGCTGTAGCATATACGCTTCTTCAACGTACGGTTGGAAAGCTTAAAACAGACGTACAAAGACTGCAGACAACTGAAAAAGGCATGGAGAGATGCTGCATGCTTGGTGTAATCAGGAAAGGTAAAGAGAGGAACTCGTGGATAAAGAAAAGAACAAGAGTGGAAGACATCTCGATCAGAGTAAAATCCCTGAAATGGCAACGGGCTAGACATATTGCCAAAAGAACAGACCACCAATAAACAACCGAAATTTTAGACTGGATTCCAAGGGACACGAAAAGACTAAGAAGACGACCACGTGGGAGATAGGTGGGTGGAGGAGACAGGACTAAGACAGTGCGTTGTGGAAGAAACTTCGGGAGACCTTGATCCAGCAGTGAATGGATAATGATTGACAATGTTGTTGATGATAATGATATATTCGTGTTTATAGCTCAAGCAGATTTGTTCGGGTCAGATCCGGTCGGGTTCAATTATGTGACGTCCGGTTCGGGTCCGGTTTCAAAATGTTTGACTCGTTTCCAGCTCTGCTTTGGTAATGTTTATTGCATTTCATCCGGAATGTTTGAAATTTAAGAAAGTATGTTTTATCCCCCCCCCCCTTTTTTTTTTTCGTGGCTCATTAGAATAAATGAGGTCTTCGTCGGATACCGGCCTAATTGAGTTTTAGAGCACTGTTTGACAAAGGACATCGAAATACGCATAGTAAGAACGTCCCTCGATGTCTTAGTCAGGGGTTGCAAACCGTTAGCTATGAATATTGTGGTAGTGAAAAGAAAATTCGAGACCAATGCCTTATATATGTTCTTGCAATGTAAGGCGACTTTGAAGGTACTGGCTTCGTGGGTGAGTTTAGTTCCAACTACATTACAAAAAAAATTTCTTTGTTTGTCAGAAAAACAGAAGTACTGAGATGCTGGTCTGTTACCTTTAATAGAGGGAAAGGGGAGAATTTCTTACAGACATAAACGTCACCCCCACCCATAAGCATCTATTATGAGAATGTCGTAGTGTAAAAGGGCCGTTTCTGCACCAATGGGGCTGTGAGTGTGAAACTGGCTGTCCGCAGCTAATTCCACGTGTCAACACTGTTCCTTTGCCATGTTGGATGCCCTGTGATACCCACGATTGCTGTCACTGTCGCCATCGGGGAGAAAACTGTTTCTTTTATCATATGAATTGTTGGATGTTCTTCATAAGTCTTTTATTTCAGATCACCAAGTTCAGTTTTAGCCCCATTTGTATTATCAGCAAGAAATACAACAAATTGAGTGGTAAGCCGATTGTTGGGAAGAGCACAAATCACTTAGGTAACCGCCGGAAACTGCTCAAATGTTCAGAACCGATTTACGGAGACTTATCCACCCATTCTCGTTTCCATCGGGAAGAACCCCGAATTGAATGGAAATAGAACCCAAAACTGTCTCCTTCTATGCAGACACGTGCCGCTTATAGACAACTGCCCTACGCTGGTTGCGGAGTACAGATGTTAACGGCTGAAAATAAAGATCTTTATCGGTTAATCCATCATCTTGGGTCACGCGTTTTATTCTGGGAAGTATTCCAAACTGAAAAATGCATCTGCTTTTCCCGGGTTATGTTCGAACTAGGAACGTTCACGTGAAAGATGGCTGTCAACGTTGTTTCGCACGTTCGTAATTCATAATGACCTTGCACGATGTAATCTTATCATGCCAATATATTTGTATCACGTTGTCTCCAGTACCCCCGCATTTCGATGAGATACGCGCGCATGCTTATGTTAATATAGAAACACAGAGTGTAACGTCATTTATATATCTGAATAGTTACTTTATAGTATATAACTGCAGTTGATAAAACTACGAGAAATGCTTGTTCATAAATTAAAAAAAAAACTGCTCTTACAGGGGAAATTCAAAATATTTCTTGTGGCCCTATATGCAAGGAGGACGACATCGGATCCTTGTGTGTAATGCACACGCCTTTTGACGAAAGTATCAAATGTGCTGCTACTCGTATACTGGAAGTATTTTAATTTGACCCGAAGAGGGTCATTTCGTTGAAAGATTAGTTTCAACGAAAGGTCATTTCATCGATAGATTAATTTCAGCAAATCATCATTTTACCAGGTAATTCGTTTCATCGAAGGGTCATTTCGTTGAGGAATCGGTTAACCGAAAGGTTTATTTCACCGAAGTGTCGTTTCGTTGATTAGTTCATTTCAGTTAAGGTTCTCTTCATCGAAAAAATCACTTCACCGAAAGATCGTTATCAGAAATTTTCGTTTTCTTTAAAGTTCATTTCAGCGATACAACTGCCAAATCTCCAAAAAAAAAAAAAAAAAAAAAAAAACCATCGAAGGGTTGAATTCTGGCACCGAATCGAAACTGTCTGAAAGAGACCGCCGAGCAATGAAATGAATTGAATTGAACAACATCAGCAAAAAGCCATACGGAGGTTAATGTGAGTCTCGCCAATCTACGCGTAGTAACTAGCAAAACAGTTCGTTGGGAACTTCATTAATCTTAAATTTATGGTAGAACCGCGATTGCCACCATATTTTGAAGCAAAAAGGAGGAAGTAATGGTGTCAAGTATGCAAAACCTGGACACTGAATGATTGGAAACATGTGATTGGTCTGACGAATTGTCATTCATACCTTTTCCAACTTCATGGAAAGTTTACATATCGCGAATACCGAAGGAAGGACATAAACCTGACTGTCTTGTGCGAACCGTCAAACATGGGGTAAGATCAATTATAGTTTGGGAAGCAATCTCCTGATATTCTTTAGGTCCTAACATCACAACGAACCAAAGAGTTAGTTTTTGCATACCTTGATATTCTGGATGACCTGGTTCATCCCATTGTGAAAACACTGTTTCTCTCAAATTATGCTATCTTGCCAGATGAAAGTACTCCAATGCGCGCGCGCGCACACACACACACACATATGTGTCCAATCTTGTTTTGAGAAGCATGAAACTGAATTTAAATATCTCTCATGGCCTGCACAATAATCAGATTTTACTACTGCGCCTGTGTGAGTAGAGTTGGAAGCAGATTTCCTCCACAATCGTCACTTAAGAAGCTTGAGATTCTCATCAGTGACTCTATTATAAATATAAAGACTGTTAACGATGTATTCAACTATTCAACCTATTCCACGTGAAAGAAAATGCCACTCAAGAAGCTTGAAATCAATAATAGTTTGAAATCAACGATCATTTTCCGCTCATAGTTAGAGATCGATAATCATCTACCACTTCTCGGGGAGAAATGATCCAATATTGCGCTGAAGACTGTTCGTTCACTATTTATTTGAGTCTATTCCACGTGACACACTGGACATGGCTCAACCGAGAGTACAAGCTGGATTCAGGAGTGGCTACAGCACTATAGATCATATACACGTACTGAGAGAACTAATTGAAAGAGCAAGGGAATATGAACTTCCGTTATGCATGGCTTTCATCGATTATGAAAAGGACTTTGATTCGGTGAAACTATCAGCAGTTACAATGGCTTTGAAATCCTGCGGTATTGGAGATGCATACATTAATATTAATAACATCTATGAAAATGTAAGTGCAAAGATTCGGCTATTTGAGAATACAGCACCCATAAAAATGGGAAAGGAAGTGAGACAAGACGACACTATATCTCCCAAACACTTTAATGCTATACTGGAAAATGTCTTTCAATCACTGAACTGGGAAAACAAAGGGATAAAATTAATGGAGATTATCTAACTCACCTTCGTTCTGCTGATGACGTAGTCACTTTTGCAACTACACCATCAGAGCTGCAGAGTATGATAGAGGAACTTGCTGCCAAGAGTAAAGAAGTGGGATTAGAAATGAACTTTCAGAAGACAAAAGTGATGTACAATGCTTTTACAAGAAATGAAGATTTATCGATTGATGGGGAAAAGCTGGAGATAACAAATACCTACGTTTATCTTTGGCAGCAGATATCAAGTGAAGGTCACATTGATGAAGAAATTAATCGGCGTATAAAACTTGCCTGGAGAGCTTTTGGAAGAAATAGTATAATTTTCAAGAGCAATATGCCATTATGTCTCAAAAGAAAAATGTTTGATCAATCCATCCTTCCAGTGCTTACGAATGGTGAAGAGACGTGGACCTTAACTAAAAGAGACATACAAAGACTGCAGGCAACTCCAAGAAGCATGGAGAGGTACATTCTTGGTGTTACCAGGAGAGATAAGAGGAGGAACTCGTGGGTCAGAAAAATGACAAGAGTGGAAGACATTATGATCAGAGTAAAATCCCTGAAATGGCAATGGGCTGGACCATAGTGCCAGAAGGACAGACCATCGTTAGACAACCAAAATTTTAGACTGAATTCCAAGGGACAGGAAAAGACCCAGAAGAGGACCACATGGGAGATGGGTGGATGAAATTCGAAAGTATGCGGGTGTAACACGGAGGAGACTGGCACAAGACAGATTGTTGTGGAAGAAACTTGGGGAGACCTTCGTCCATCTGTGGATTGATAATGGTTGACGATGATGATGATGATTCCACGTGACAAAGTCAAGGAGCGTGATTCTCCTTCAGGACAAATGGTCCAATATTCCTCTGAAGACTGTTTCTGATTTATTTGAACCTATTCCATGTGAAATATAGGCTATTGTAAAAAGAGAAGCTAGCGCAGCTGCCTATAAATGCATATCTTTAGCTTTTCTGACAGGTGTTTCAATTATTCGCCCGTCCCTAGGTACATACTAAGAAATCGAAGCAATCATATAGGTTCGCTTCTGCAAGCCTAACCTCTAGGTTATACGATCATTGTGAACAGCTGAAGGATTGCTGAAAATGAAGGTTTCGTTTCCAAATCAGGAAGGAAGCTTTGAAAAAAGAAGTTTGTCTAAAAATCTATATTTGACTGAAAGTTGTAAACTGACTGTGAAATTTTGCCGTTTGTGAAAATTCGTTTACGTCTTTCCTGACAGATTTCTTCCGAGCAAAATAATAAAGCTGTGAGGTGAAATCTTGAAGCAAGACTGTTTCTGTTCACACAAAGAAATGAAATTCTATAAAAATCCGCTAATTTTGGGTTAATACTGGAGCAAATTAACTTTCTGGAAGTTTCATGAGACCAAATCGGAATCGTGCGACAACTTACCATATTTCCGTTATCAGTGTAAAGGCGCTTTCAGTATTTTACACTTTTCTTTTATCGTTCTTTCGAATATTGCGTGTCCCTGTAGAAAGGCCCTTGTTTATTTCTTCCCTGATCCTTAGCTCTAACAAGCCCTGTATCCCAGAGAAAAGGAATTACTGGTAAAATCGTTCCTACCGATTCACCGTGAGACAGAGGTCTGCACGGGCCATTTTTGGTGAGCCCGGCCCGACTCAAGTCCGTGCGTTTAAGTCCCGACCCGTTTCAAATAATATTCACTCGGCCCGTTTCAAATATTAGACCCTCGGCCTGTTTCAAACATTAGACACTCTGCCCGTTTCAAATATTAGACACTCCGCCCGTTTCAAATACTACACTCGGCCCGTTTCAAATATTAGCCGCTCGGACCGTTTGAAATATTAGGCACGCGGCTCGTTTGAAATATTAGACACTCGGCCAGTTTCAAATATTACACCCGGCCCGTTTCAAATATTAGACGGATGGTCCGGCCCATGGTGTGCCAATTCTGTATCATTATGTTTTTCTATTGAATTTTATTAAATTGGGAAAAATAATGAAATGAGATATTGTTGATAATATTTAATTGAATGTAAGCGTAAAAATATTAATTAAACTTGCTTCGCATAAAAAAAATTGAATGTAAGCGTAAAATATTAATTAACCTTGCTTCGAAAAGCTTATCGAAAAATATAACCTTAAAAGAAAAAAAAAAAAAAAGACTAAGCGCGTTCAAAATAAAGTTTCAAAGTATATATAGTGCACTTCAAAAAAAAAAAAAAAAAAAAAAAGAAAAAGAGGCTCTTCTTTGAAATGCTTCCAATTCCTAGTCTAAACAGTAGCTAATTCATAAACTTAAAGTTTTAATAAGATTAAACGGTTTAATTTTTATACAAACTCCGAATAAACATAAGTACATTAACATACCTGATTGCAACAGGAAACATTTCTTCTTAGACAGTATATCATCATCATCATCATCATTGTCAACCATTATCAATCCACTGCTGGACGAAGGTCTCCCCAAGTTTCCTCCACAACGGTCTGTCTTGTGCCAGTCTCCTCCATGTCACTCCAGCATTCTTTCGAATTTCATCCACCCATCTTCCATGTGGTCTTCTTCTGGGTCTTTTCCTGTCCCTTGGAATCCAATCTAAAATTTCGGCTGTCCATCAATGGTCTGTTCTTCTGGCAGTATGTCCAGCCCATTGCCATTTCAGGGATTTAACTCTGATAATGATGTCTTCCACTCTTGTCATTTTTCGGATCCACGTGCTCCTCTTCTTATCTCTCCTGGTTACACCAAGCATGCACCTCTCCATGCTGCTTTGAGTTGTCTGCAGCCTTTGTATGTCTCTTTTAGCTAAGGTCCACGTCTCTGCACCATACGTAAGCACTGGAAGGATGCATTGATCAAACACTTTTCTTTTAAGACATAATGGCATATTGCTCTTGAAAATTATGCTGTTTCTTCCAAAAGCTCTCCAGGCAAGTTTTGTACGCCGATTAATTTCTTCACCAATGTGACCCTCACTTGACATCTGCTGTCCAAGATAAACGTACGTGTCTGTTATCTCCAGCTTTTCTCCATCAATCGATAAATCTTCATTTCTTGTAAAAGCATTGTACATCACTTTTGTCTTCTGAAAGTTCATTTTTAATCCCACTTCTTTACTCTTGTCAGCAAGTTCCTGGATCATACTCTGTAGCTCTGATGGGGTAGTTGCAAAAATGACTGTCATCAGCAAAACGAAGGTGGGTTAGATAATCTCCATTAATCTTTATCCCTTTGTTTTCCCAGTTCAGTGATTGAAAGACATTTTCCAATGTGGCATTAAAGAGCTTCGGAGATATGGTGTCACCTTGTCTCACTCCTTTTCCAATTTTTATGTGTGTTGTATTTTCAAACAGCCGAATCTTTGCACTTGCATTTTCATAGATGTTATTAATAATATTAATGTATGCATCTTCAATACCGCAGGATTTCAGAGCCATTGCAACTGCTGATGGTTTCACCGAATCAAAGGCTTTTTCATAATCGATAAAAGCCATGCACAATGGAAGCTCATATTCCCTCGCTCTTTCAATTAGTTCTCTCAGTACGTGGATATGATCTATTGTGCTGTAGCCACTCCTGAATCCAGCTTGTTCTCTCGGTTGAGCCATGTCCAGTGTCACCTTCAAGCGGTGTGAAAGAACTTTAGTGAAGATTTTATAAACCACTGATAGGAGGCTGATCGGTCTGTAGTTCCTGAGATCCTCAATGTCACCTTTTTTATGTAGCAAGATCATTGTAGCGTTGTTCCAATCCTCAGGAATTTTCCCTTCATTAAGGCATCGAGTGAAAATTTGGGCGAGTACTGTTTCGATTTCTCCACTTGCTTCTTGTATGATGTCTACAGTAATTCCATCTTCTCCTGGAGCTTTTCCCCGCTTCATGTTCTTGATTGCATGTGCAACTTCTGCTGGAAGGACTGGAAGAACTCTGGTATCTTTCATGATGTCTGGAGTGCATATATCATCCCTTTCATATAATTTGGAGTAGAAATCTTTCACTCTTGTCAAAATTTCGCCTCTATTTCTTGTTACAGAACCATCTTCTTTTCTCAGTGCCATAATCTGTTTTTTTTCCTTACTGAGATGTCCCTTTGCTATCTTTAGGCTTTGGTTGTTTTCAATTGCTTTCCTTACTAGTTCACAGTTGAATTTCCTTACGTCTTCAGTGATACTTTTTCGTACTGTCTTGCATAACTCTATATATTCCACTTTGGAAGTCACATCTTCTTTAGTTGTCCTCATCACTCTTCTTTTTTGCATCAACATTTTGGTTTTTCCTGATAATTTGTTCACATGCAATTTGTTCTTAGACCCAGCTAATTTTGTTGCTGTTTCCATAAGAGCTTTGGTTACTTTTCTGTTAACTTCAGAAATATCCACTTCTTCCGATGTTAGGCCTTCTAAAGCAGAGAATCTGTTCTTCAGTTCCAATTTGAAGGTATTATGGTGTTTTTTAAGGTTGGTTATGTCAATACATTTTGTTTGTCTTATGAGCTTGCTACGTTCGAGTTTAGTGTTGAGGTGCATCTTACATCTCACCAATCTATGGTCACTGCCTGTGTTGAACTTGTTTAGCACACTGCAGTCTTCTATGACGAATTTTTTGTTACACATAATAAAATCAATTTCACTTGTCGTCCCATTTGGATGTCTCCATGTCCATTTCCTGTGTGGCTTTTTCTTGAAAAAGGAGTTCAAGATGAAAAACCCTTCTGCCTCTGCAAACTCTACGAGAGTATTTCCACGCTGGTTTCTGTTGCCGTGACCGAATTTACCTACTGAAGTTTCATTCTGTTGCCGTTGCCCTATTTTTGCATTGAAATCTCCCATAATTATCTTCAAGTGCTGCTTACCTTTATTATTTAGATCACGAATTTCCTCATAAAATTCTTCAATTTCTTCTTCAGCATGACTTGTGGTGGGTGCATAAGTTTGAATAATCTGAGCCTGGTATCTTTTCGAGAGTTGGATAACGAGTCGTGCAGCTCTGTCAGAGGAACTTTCAACTTCTACCACTTTATCCTTCAGTTTCTTATTTATTATACAGAAAAATTGGGAGAGGAACTTATAGCAACAGAATCGCGTTTATGCCTCTTAAGATGAGATGTTCCAGATTTTGAACTCTCATAGCTTAAAAAATTGTTGCACTTAATTTACTGTAGAAAGTTCTTCGGCCGATGGTTTTGCGCATTGGCAAGCAGTATAAAATGATCCCAAATATCACCTTTTTTTTTTTTTTTTTTGATTGGAGGTTTAACGACCATCGTGAGCAACTCAATGGGCTATAAGCAGTCGCCCGTCCCTAATTTAGGGTCACTGGTTCCAGGGAAGGAAGAGAGCCAGTGCCGTAAGACAAACACAACATCCATGCCTCACCGGGATTCGAACCCGGACCCCTTTTGGACGAATGATCAGAGGCCATCGCTTAGGCCACCGGGGCGGCAAATATCTCCTTCCGCGTGCATTATTAGGATGTATTCTCCTGTGACATTTTTTTCGCGCAATTCTTTTGATTTCTTAAATTCCATGGTAAAAAAGTTAATTTGCAACTATGGAGTACATGAAGACATTGACAGGGGTCTGCTGCCGATAAGTTTTCCGACTGAAATGCTGCAGGAGGGTAATAAAATGTCCCTTTCTCCGAACATGCAAGCGGTAACACTACATAAGTCAATTCCTATAGGAATAGGAGAAACAGTCAATCTCTCTCTCTCTCTCTCTCTCACACACACACACGTCCTTTACTCCACACAGTCACTCGGGGTGGTATCCTTTTGTTTTCAACAAGCTCCGAAGGTAAAAATACTTCGAGTGCCTCTCCTCACCTGTGTGATTACGCCCATGGCTATGTCATGGAATTAAGTAAAGCCAGCAAAACAGTTAAACACACCAGCAAATCGGGAAATTCGACTTTTTTCTTTCTTTACCATTGCGATAAAAAACAAAAAAAAAATGAGTTGACTTGGCCCAGTCCGACATTAGTTGTCTGGGGAAAGACCCGGTTAGGACGTAGGTCCTGGGGAAAAAGCCCGGATGCTTTGTCCTCTAAACTAATAAAGCCCGACCCGACCCGACCCGACCCGACCCATGCAGACCTGTACCTTGAGATGCGTAATTTTCTTTTGATGAGTTTCTCCATCGTTTGCGCTATTTCATGGGAATTTCGCGTTATAAAGAAGCTGACAGATAAGCAAAGAAGATATAATATCTTCGCTTTTAGTAAATTATTATCAGTTATTTTCATAAGCCACGAAAAATGAAACTCAGTGTTTGTAAAAGCACCTATTTTTCGGAAAGGATGGCTTTTCCTAGTAGCTTGGCACCCTCCGGCTTTCTCTCGAGCTGTAGCTCTGTTTCCTTTCAACTGCGTAAAATAATTGATAACTAGCCTGCAGCTCGTCCTAAGACGGGCTGCTTTTAAGCTTTAAATAAATATTCATATATAGGGGATGTTGCCTGACCTAGAACAGGGTGAAATTTTTAATTGAAGCAGATTGAAAACATATCAAATAGATGCCGGATTTCTGTAAGGAAATATAGTAAAACGTCATTCGTGTAAGAGCTGAATTTATTTTTAGATGCGATTTTGCTCACTTTGACATCTCAAAATTTCAGTTTTTATTGTAGGTTAGAGAGTTTTAAATAGATCTGGGTATTTATATTTATAATATAATAACGCTCATTACTTTTTGTGAAATTACTCAGCAATACGAAGAAAGTGAAATAATACACGACATAACACCTACGTAACAGAACAAACGTCGCAGAAAGTTGTTCGAGCACGTCATCACAGATGAAGTCGTTTGTCTTACTAACTCTGTTTTATTTTCCGGTATTTCTCCTTGATTTTTACGTATTGTACGATAGCGGTGAGCTTAGTTCCGATTCTGGCCACCGGATAAAAGCAGATGGCGCTGTAAATACTGAATGACGTCAGAGTGTCAGGGGCGGGCATAGCCTATTATATAGGATTTATTCCCGGCATGACTTTCAGAATATTTTCGAGTAACATTCAGCGATTGATTGACATCTGTTACGGACGGCAGAGGAGACGCATTTAAATAACAGTTTTCGCTTTCATTGTAGGAATCTGGTCCATTTTACGAGCTTTTATTGTCTCTTCTAGGTGATTCTCCATTGCACTCTGTGAAAGCTGTGATGAAGTTAGTGATTGCGAAAACTTTCATCACAGCTTTCATTCTGTGCAAGCTGTGATGAAAGTTAATGATAAAGATAAATCACCAACGTGGCATTTTACGAAACCATAAATCACTGTTGTGTCATCTAAAGCTTCTACGTTAGAACCATTTCCCTAAGGCTGAAATCTGGCAGCTTTGAAACAGTTTCTAATCATCTGTCAATCTTGTTGTCATGGGATGCAGGAAACCTTATTCCACCTTGGGCTGGACTTCCGAATCAGAACGCTTTCAAGTTATTCCAGATTTCGAGTGTATCGTTCCGCTTTGTTTACGAAGAACCTGATCACACCCAACGTGAAAGAAAGTATAATTTACGCAGTGGCGGATTTCCAAGTAGGCGCGCACCTAGGGCCCCAGAGCTTGAGGCTCCCCAAAAATGTATAATTGAATTGCCAGTAATGTTTCGGTTTTCAAGGACCGAAATAAATAAATCCTTAAAGCGAGCGCATTATTTGTATTGTGATTTGATATTTTATTTTCTCGTATTAGTAACATATATTTTTTTCTTTCTGTTATTGATACACCAAATGTTCATGCAACTTCTAGCCAAAGGAAAACATCTGTGTTCGAACCTACTTCCTCCCTGAGTTGCGATGAGGAGTACTTGTAGAAACTGACTGTCTTGATGATCGGGGGTGTTTGCTGTTTATTGCCTTTTCCCTTTGGGGTAAGGTAATCAAATTCTTCCTCTGCCCTAATCTTCCCTATACCAGTCTAAACCAAAAAAGCTAATATTTAGGCTGAAAAAATAAAGAAATTTGAGAATGTCATAGGATTTATTTTTTTCTTATGAAATTGTGTTAAAAGAAATTTCTGTTGTATTGCAACAACATTTTTTATTACTTTCTCCTCCTCTGGTTTAATACTGATAATTACCAAGTATTCTCACTTTTTTTTTTATTCCTTAAATCGACACAAAAGAAACTTTTGAAAAAGCAATAAAAGTTTCAATGATACTCTTACTAAAGATTCAGAGGGAGGGGGCCCCTGAATATTTTAGCGCCTAGGGCCCCAAAAGATCTAAAGTCACCCTGAATTCACGATAAATTTTATGCTGATTTTTTTTTTTAGAATTTCGTCGTAATTTTTTTTTATTTATAAAGATATTTTTTGAAGGAAATATATCGAATAATAGTACAGTCAACTTCCAATTATCCGCGACGCGACTTTGCGGTAATATTTTTTTAGTCGCTAAAATATAAGCCTAAGGTAATTGGCACTTCAGGGGTTTTAACTGTATTTTTTCACGATGATGAAATGAGTGACCAAAAACTCGCTCTTCCACAATGATGCTCTTTATTCCATGCGGTATAGGGTGATGGTCAGGAATTTGTTTGTTCTGATTTCTGTATTACATCTTTATTACTTTTTCCATTGTATACACATTGTTCTTTTCTTGCTTATTTTACTAGGCGTTTTTCTTGGTTACCTTGAAGCCAATTTCCTTCTTTTCTTGCTTATTTTACTAGGCGTTTTTCTTGGTTACCTTGAAGCCAATTTCCCTCGTTCTCGATATCCCATTCGCCATCGGGCATAAAAAATTTCTTTCTTTATCACGCCTGTTCAGGGAGAGGTGGGATCCTTTTCGCGTGCTTTAATCAGACAGCAGAACATCTCTTCCCGATTCTTCACCTCACCTAAAACGCGGACTATATCTTCCGCATCTTTTCGCTCCTTCAGTAGTAACACTTACTTTGCATGCGTGCCATATTTCGCTTTCTTGTGAAAAGGGGCTTAAATCTTCTCCGTTGTACCTAAAGTTGTGAGGAAAAGCCATGTGTTCGAATCTCTTCTTACGCGGACGCTGATGCCATAAAACCATTCACACTAATTAAGTTCATGAACGGCCTGTTGAAGTGCTTTTCTCCGGATGTTAGTGGGATGGTCAGCATTCCCTTCATCATTTACGGCTGATTGAAAACCACTAAAGAAACCATCCCAATGCCTCTCCAAAACACTAAAACCCTAATGAAAAGGGAAATGATTCGAACTTATGAGATGATATTAAAGAAAGTAGTTAATGCTAAATTTTGCTGTAACGAATGGGCCTATGGTAACAGCGGATAGTAGAAGCACGAGGTGATCCAAGGGTATCCAGATTTATACGAGCCAATAGACGCGCAACATGTCATATAATTTGATTTGGTGGCAATCCTGAACGGTTACCCCAGCGCAGGGTGCGCTGTGCATTATCACACCTTTTGCATTGCAGCTGCGAAGATCTGTTCGTTCGCCATTGCTGTCGACACGGCCCAGCAAAACAGTCTTGCTGGGCCAGCAATGGCCCAGCACTATTTTGCCGCTGCTGAACCGTCAATAAAATGTCCGGGCGGCCAACAGCTGGCACCCCATCAGTTGTCATATGCCACAACAGGGCCATCAGTGGTCCATCACAGGCAGTAGCTGCCAGAAGTGGCCCTAGAAGCACATGCCAGAAATGATGGCTAGCCTAATGTGGTCCGCTAGTGGCAGCCAGCAACCACGTGGCGTAACTGGTGGCTTGCCGAATCTTGTCCGCCAATTTCCCAGTAGTAGCCATAATAATAAGCAAAGATAACCGCAGTTTCCCCAAAGGTACAATTTTTTTTTATACCCTTACGAAGCTTGTGAATTAACGCACTGCGCTGGGGAAATTTTGTCAACAGACTGGGAAAACGCCCGTTTGCATATGACTGGATTTGAACCAGGGCCGTTTGCGTGTCAGCTCAGCTCGCTACCGACCAGACTAATTTGCCACGGGGCATATGCTTAAAGCTGTCGGTTTGGTATGCATGTGTAATCGAATGCTTCCCTCTTTCATTTTACAATATTGCGAGGTATTTTTCATAAAAGTCAGTTTCATATAATTGATAAATTAATTTTTCAACGTAAATCTAGTTTTTTTGTTTTACCTTAAGGGAACTTCACTCATTTTTAAGGCGTGTACATACTTAGAGTCGCTTTCCAAAGTTTTGTACTGTCCTTGCCGTCTTGAAAAGAGATTGTTGAATAAATATATATTTACCCGGGTTCATGTCACATTCTGTTACATTTTTAACGTTGTGTCTTTCCTTTCCGTTGTCCGATGCTACATTTGTTTTAAAGAGTAAAAGATATTTTATTTTACTTCTCGTTATTTTTAGAAGCGAATTCCTCCCAGTCTTGTGTATTCAACCCATGGATGAATACACCACATAGCGTTGTTGTTTTTTTTCTTTCAAATAATTAATAAATTTTGTACGCGAAAAAAAATTTTTTTTTTTCCCAACAAACGTTGTTTTTAATGGTTTCTCAGGATATTTGTTTCAAGCGGTTTCAAATTTTTTCTTGTTATTCATCCACTCCATTCCATGAATTGTTATTCATGGGAATGGAGTGGGTGTATTTCATGGCTGTAATCTAGTATTTCACGGCTTAATCTGATATCTTCGTCGACGTAAAATTTCATTAGGAAATTAATTCGCCTCTCCATATATGGATTTTTTTCTTAACATCCACTCAAATAACACGAATAGCGATAGCGTCGTCTTCAACTAACTGGTACCATGTGAGACACAGCAAGTGTTGCTTCTGCGCATGCGCAGTCCCATTGCTTCCACCTGCTGTTGGGGGTTGCATTGGTTGCCAGCAACGGGCCACTAGTGGCACTTGCTTGGAGGCCCACAATTCACGGCGATGCTGTAGGACCATCAATGGCTCGCCAACTGATAGCGCTGCCACCAACGGACCACTACCGGGCCGTGAGCGGCAGATTTCAGCCAGCAATGACCCATCACTGCCAGCTGGTGGCCAGCAGTTTCTCAGCACTTGTGTTTTTGCTGGGGGAACAAACAGAACATCAGCAACCGGTTTCGATACTAAATGAATGTAAAGAGACGTCTACTCTGACTGTAAATGAAAAAAAAAATGGTTATCTGGTCCAACGATAATGAATGGAAAACGTTCGTCTAATTTGACGATTAGTGAACGGAAAAATATCATCTAGTCTGACGATAAATGAATGGAAAAGGGTCATCTAGCAAAGAAAAATAAACGGGAAAGGGTCATCTAGTCTAACGATAAATGAACCGAAAAGAATAATCTAGTCTGACGGTAAATGAACCCAAAACGGTCGACTATATGGAGAGGCGAATAAATGATTGGGAGATGATCATCTAGTGTGGCGATAAATGAATGAGAAAGGGTCCTTTAGTCTAACGATAAGTGAACCGAAAAGGATCATCTAGTGTGGCGATAAATGAATGGACAACGGTCATCTAATCTATCGATAAATGAACCTAAAAGGGTCGTCCAGTATGACGATAAATGAATGGGGAAAAAGTCATCTACTCTGGTGACAAATGAATGGGGAAAAAGTCATCTACTCTGGCGACAAATGAACGGGAAAAGGTCATCTACTCTGGCGATAAACAGAAGATCAGCACCAACAAACAAAATATGATCCTGAATAGAATACGGTATTACACCATACAATACAAATTTTGAAGATGGCAATCCGGTTTTTGGTATAAATATAACCTGGATGGTAAGTCAAATAATATCGGGAAACTTGAAAATTTCGTGGTCCTGGAGTGGGAATCGAACCTGCGTCTTCCAAATAGTGCCACCCGGGTGCAATCTGGGAGACGCAGATTCGACTCCCGTGTTGCCGCGAAAATTCTTCTAATTTCAGGCTCATTGCTTTTGGTAAGAAAATACCCAAATTCGGGATTCAAATACCCAATTAATTGTTTTGATTACGTTCCAGGACCACGAAATGTTCAAGTTTTCCGATATTATCTGACTTACCATCCGGGTCGTATTTATACCAAAAAACAGATTGTCGTCTTCAAAATGTGATCTTTTTCAGTTCATTTATCGTCAGACTACATGACCTTTTCCCATTTATTTACTCTGGCGATAAATGAATGGATAAATTTCATCTGCTTTGGCGATCAGTAAAAGTGGCAGGTGCTATATTGGCCATTAATGAATGGAAAAATGTTAAGTGACAACAAATGAACTGCAAAGGGTAATCTAGTGTGACAGTAAGTGAATCAAAAAGGGTCAGCTGATCTGGCGATATGTGAAAGAGAATGGGTGATCTAGTGTGACGCTATGAATGAAAAATAGTCATCTAGTCTGAAGATGGAAGAGTGGAATTTGAAGAGAACTTCACGAGAGCGTGAACCCACCTTTTCATGGTCATGATATTCCAAGTAGGCTAAGTCCGTGTCATGGTGTGAACCAATTTACATATGACACTTTAGGCCCTCCTTTGATTCGAACCAAGTCTGAAAGCCGAAATGTATTTAAACAGCGCTGCCGATCAAGTTCGTCTAACGGCCGTTTGCAGTCCTCGTGGTGTTTGGTACTTCCAGCAGAAAATTGCATCATGCCACAAGACCCAAATTGTCTCGGAGTAATTTCTGGAATAGGACGTAGACTTGTTTTTCTTGCTTCATTAACTCCCTCAGTCCCAGACCTTAATCCCATGGAGCATTTTTTGGACACAGACGTCTCGATGCACTACCACTCATTCTGTGTGAATTGAAAGATGCTATTCGACATACGTGGGCCAAAATTGTATTGGAACGTTACCATAATTTAGTCGAAGCAATGCCGAAACGAATTTAAATTTCATTCTAACGTTACAATAATTTAGGCGAACCAATGCCGAAACCAATTTAAATTTCATTGGAACGTTACCATAATTTAGGCGAACCAATGCCGAAACCAATTTAAATTTCATTGGAACGTTACCATAATTTAGGCGAACCAATGCCGAAACCAATTTAAATTTCATTGGAACGTTATCATAATTTAGTCGAAGCAATGCCGAAACAATTTAAATTTCATTGGAACGTTACCATAATTTAGTCGAGGCAATGCCGAAACCAATTTAAATTTCATTGGAACGTTACCATAATTTAGTCGAAGCAATGCCGAAACCAATTTAAATTTCTTTGGAATGTTACCATAATTTAATCGAAGCAATGCCGAAACCAATTTCTGCAGTTATTAAGGCCAAAGATGTTCCAACGCAGTGTTGGCAGATTAATATTTGTTTATAACAGCAGTATCAGGTAGGTGGTCATATTAAATTGGACTCAGGGAATTTCAGTCAGAATTTCGCAGCATACTTACGGCCCCCTTTCACGGCACAACTTTACTACGGAATGCCGGTTGAGGAACATAGGTGTTTTTTTCTATGTATTTAAAGATAGTTGTTAGTAAATCACAAGGCATTACTGCTTATCACGCTCATAGCACCACAGCACGGCAGATTATGTAACGCTTACAGGACTATAACTGCAATAAACAGCCATTAAACTCACGTCTAAAGCTTAATAACATGCGTCTCTCGTTCTGATCTGCCACCTTATCACTGCAGAAGTTATATCTTCGTTTTAAAAATGTAGCCGCTTTGTGAAATAATATTCATTATACTTTAATTCAGGGCCTTGTTTATTTTGAAAAACTGGCGACAATTTTACATGGTTGCCGGCTGAATGTCGTGGAGGAATTTCCCGAAACTTGCAGTGCTACCTTCTCCATTTGAAGGTGGAGTTTCCTAAGGAACACCTGTCGGAAAGAGAAGGATCGCGTGCAGATATGCCTGTGGGAAGTGGGAGTGCCCTCAGGGTGAGGGGTGGAAAGAGAAAAAAAGAAAAAAAAAAGGGAAAGGTTACGATTCACTTGTGCACTGCTCATCAGATAAGTGTGTAAGGATTTTCAACAGCAGCGGCAGCCGTTGGGACGGCAAAGTGCGAAGGGCGACCGTGAACTTGCAAGGGCAGGAAGCCAGAGTGCTGCGTGCTTCTAAGACATCTGCCATACAGGCGTCAGGGGTGTCGACATTATCAGCCTGTTGAAAAATAAAAAAAGGAAAATGCGCGTAATATCTCGTTTAGCAACACAAAAACGTAGTACTATTAAAAAAAAAAAAAAAACACGGAACATATCTGGGATGAAGAAAGAACTGCACACTTTCTTTTCATTGTTGCCCTAACCTATCATAGCTTTAATGCCCATCCTATCCTCACCTTACAAAGGAAAGATAAAAAACCCAAGCTAAAAGGGAAATTTTATTGTTAGGTTTATGATCATAAAGCGCAGAATTCGTAACTTAGGTTGTATCTACATACGCATATTATGCAGAATATTCGTTTATGTAGAGAGAACAATAGCGAACAGGGCCGGATTAGGGCCTTAGTGGGCCTCCACAGAACTTACGACGGGGAATCATTATGAAATCCGTTGAGCCGCCCCGGAGGCGAAATGGTCTAAGCGATGCCTTCTGATCATTCGTCCGAGATGGGTTCAGGTTCGAATCCCGGGAGGCATGGATGTTGTGTTTGTGTTGCGGTGCTGGCTCTCTCCCTTCCCTGGAACCAATGGCTCTAAATTAGGGACGGGCGACTAATTACAGCCCACTGAGTTGTTCACGGTGGTCAGTCATACCTCCAATAATAGTAAAAAAAAAAGTCCGTTGAAACACGGAGCGGTAGCAATATACTTGTGATAATTAATACGTAGTGCATTCTTCAAACTAATGAATTTCCTGCAGAGCTTGAATAATATAAGTCACTGTATTTTCCATCGTTCTCATAAGAGCACATACTATAAACGACAAACCGTCTTCACACGATATATAAAAGAGTTTTATGATGGAATAAAAACTTTAATGATAGTTAAAAATTTAAAAGCGTGAGACCTTTCGGGTCCTGTTAACACGCACCCATCCTCAGACGCAATGAACACATACAGTGGAAGATGCAGCTTTTAAATAGATACATGAATGAACAGATGACGTACAATCAGTCGTCATAAGGTATATTGCGCGTGTCCAGTCATTAACAGCAAAAACATAGTCATTAGCTAGCCGAAACTATGTTGATAAATCTGTAAGTAGATATTTCCAAGGTCGAGGGATGTTTCTTGGCAATTCATCATTACAGCAAGTTTCAGATAATTTATCGGTACAGGCTTTCAGTGAATAACAGCTGAGATTTTGTATGAGGAGCAGTTAGAATTTTAGAATCGTCCTAAATGGGAATGTATGTCCCCTTGGTTAAAAGTCGGGATAAAGCAGTGGAAGTTATTATTATTATCTTCAACCACGCAAGAACTTTTAACTTCCATAGCGAATCCTGTGAGGGTGAGGTAGTAGTTGCCCACTAAACTTGATTTCCTAGCCAAGACCGTAAATAACGAACTTTTCATTTATTTTTGTTTTCAGATTGCTGTAAAAAAAAATCACAACTACTGAAATTTGCCATGTTCTATAATACAATTGTCATGTCTGCCACCTACAGAAGAAACGGCTGAACCGTAGAGGTTTGAAATTTGGCAGGCCGCCCCTGTAACGTAGGGGTCAAAGCACTGGCTTCTGACCATTCGTCAAGATGGGGTCCGGGTTCGAATCCCCATTAGGCATAGTTGTTGTGTTTGCCTTACTGCAGTGGTTCTCTACATTTCCTGGAATCAATGTCCTTAAATTAAAGACGGGCGACTGTATATATTCCATCAGATTCCTCACGCTGTTCGTTAACCCCCCCCCCCCCACCCCCGAAAAAAATATTGCAGAGACCTGTGAATTAGGCATCATGGTTTTGACCTCCATTGTTTCGAATTTGACCTCATGAGTGTGCGCTCCTCGTATACTTTGATAATTCAAATTAAAAAAAAATAATTTTTAGAGCTTTCAACAATTATTGAAGAAAACATTGTTGAAATTATATTTCATGGTTTGTTGCGCTATAAGCTTCCCTAACACTATTTCATTTTACTTTCACTCAACATTGTTTCATTACAACCTTGCGCAACGATATTTCCTTGCACTTTGCATAAGCGCAACAGTATTTCATTTAACAGTTACGTAAGCTACGATGGCCTCACGCTAAGCGTGATGGGAGCGACATTATTAATAGGCTGTTCCCAAATTTTTATGCTGCCCTTCCGAGGCGTTACTTGTATCTTTCCGCTGCAGTTGCCAGCGGGTTTGTTTACGTTTTAGACAGCAGCTCTGCATGCGTTACTACGCGCTATAAATAGTTCTAAGCTATTTGTACGAAAAAGTAATAGTTTTAGCTATTTGTGTTTCATTTAGGTTTTGTCAACCATTGTTTCATGTTTGACATCACGAGCGCGATTTAAAATTTGATTTTGCTGTTTATTCTGTTATATTTTCGAGGTGTTACGTGTAACCTTCCACCGCAGCTGGCGGTGGGTTTGTTTACGTTTCAGACCGCAGCTCTTCGTGTGCTACTACGCGCTATGTATAGTTCCATTATTTTGAAGAAAATAGTTCCGCGATTCTTCATGTTGGTTGCTCCCGACTTGGCAAAAGTAAGAACCTCTTCGCCACGGCTCTAAATACTATACTGTGCAAATTAATTGGGACAAAGTAAAAAAAATCACTCTTTTTTTTTTAAAAAACTATGCCTTCATATACACTGATAAATACTTGTATTAGTATGAAGTATGTCCTCCTTTAGCAGAAATGACTTCTTGAATTCGTTTGGCATTGACTCCACTAATTGAGTGCCCATATTTTTGACTTCATAATCGTGGAACCACACTTTTATAGCATTCGTTATCATGCGTTCTTTGGTTGTACAGTCCATTTTACCTAAATGTCTCTTCAAAATATTCCACATGGGATTTAAGTCTGGTGAATTTCCAGGCCAATCAAGCAAATGAATTTTATTTTTCAGCATGAAATTCTTGACCAATTTCGAATTGTGACATGGGGCCAAGTCATGTTGAAATGCCCCGTCAAAAGTTTGCAAGAATGGAACAATCCTACGTTGTAATATTTCTACGTACTTGACTGAATTCATCATACAATGAACAGGAACTAAGCTTCCAGTGCCATTTGATGTGGAAAAACCACAAAACATCTGTTTCAGAGGGTGTTTTACAGTTTGTTTGACATGCTCAGGTCTTAAGGGTTCACAGTTGCTTCGTCTAACGACATTTTCTTGGTAACTCTGCACAAATAAATGAGTTTCATCACTGAAAATTACCTTTTTCTAGTCGTCAGCAGTCCATGATTTATATTTTTTGGCCCATGCTTAACGTTTTATCTTCATTTTCGCAGTCAAGTATTGTTTTTGTTGGTCTTCTTGCCTTCCGGACAACTTCCAGAAGCCTACGGCTTACAGTTGAATCAGTAACATCACAACCACTAGCCAATAAATCTCTTTGAAGGTTGGTGCTTGTTTTTTTTTTGTTGTTGTTTTTTTTTATTTATTTTACTATTTTTGATTAGTTATTTATCGGTTCGTGGAGTTGTTTTTCGTTTTCTTCCACATTTGCCTCTCCTTTTTCGAGACGATGATCCAGATGCATTGTACCGCGTAAACAGTCTTGATACACTTGATTTGCCTACACCAACTGCAGAAGCGATATCTCTCACTGTCATAGAAGTGTGATCCTTCAGAGCAATTATTTTTGCACGCTTCCTTGGGGAAATATCCATTTTTCAATACACGAAAGCAACACGTACTCACAGAGAGCAAAAACTAACATCCACCTGTCACACACGAAAGCTGACAACTGAAGCTGAAGTGCCTATTTCTTGTTTAAAATCGGTCAAACCACATTCTTACTATCAAGTTCTAACAGTCACACCCCCTCACAGCTGATAAAACCGGTTTACGTGGGTTTCCGACATCAACTGGCGATCACATTACAATTCTGAGAATAAAATAGCTTGTCCCAATTAATTTGCACGGTATATAGTAGAACACTAAATGTTGCTAATCCAGAGATTCTTCCAGGATGAACTCATATGGGGTGTTCATAAAAGAATGATGGAGTTTTACAGACGTGTATTTTCTGTATTTCCTACCTTATACAACCATGACATCTTTCAATCAGAAGTAGAACTGTTCAAGTTTGATGTGCATCACCCAAGGTACCTACCTCTATGTGCGCTCCTTTCGTCACACATCCCTGCAGTAGTGTAATTCCTGCCAGACCCGACCGAGCATGTCGGGTGTGCTGGCCTCCACAACATGAGTGATCCTTTTATGGAGGGATTGGTTTTAAGAGCTCGTAAACTGTGTCTTTCACATACCCCCACAGGAAGAAGTAACACAGCGTTAGATCTGGTGCCGAGGTGGCCACCGGAAACATGTAGATGTTTCAAATATTTCAAATTTCCTATATTCACGGTCAATAAAGACTGCTGGTTTAACCCAATTGTGTCGGCACAAATGTAGATTTTGTTCTTCGTCTAGATTCCTTTCTTTTGAATACTGGAACGTATTTCAATTAAATGTTCCCCTGCGATATATCCTATTCATTATTTCAGGAATTTAATGAAATATTCTGTTTCCCTAACTTCAGGTGAAAGAGAAGAAAACAAGATATGCTCCACGTTGTTTTCGGAACGTCTCTCTCTCTCTTAAGCATTGCTTCGTTTCTTGGTTTTGAGTAACTGAAATTTGATGTTGGTGCATTAAAATTTGTTCCATTTTTCTAAATTCAATGTGGAAATATTTACAAAACGAATGCATTTATTATATTAGGTGTACAAATAAGTTTTAAAGCGATTTTTGTGTAACGTATGCAGCTAATTTACACATCCGAGAATCCCCCGCGTTGTTGTCATGTGACCGTAACTGATCCAGAGTATGAAATGTGACACAGAAGTTTGCCAAACAGTCAAACGCACTTGCACAGGTAGGTGAAAGATGGCGAGCGATACTGCATTTATTCGGTACTGCATTCGTTACGAATTTCATCAAGGAAAAAGTGCTGCAAAAGCACATGCATCGATCAGTTCTGTTCTGGGAGAGAATATTGTATCGAAAAGCACGTATGAGTTTTGGTTTAGACGGTTTAAAGTAGGTGATTTTGATCTAACCGATCGAGAACGTAGCGGCGCCCTGCAGAAGGTTGCACATGAGGAACTGCAAGCACTGCTGGATGAATATTCATCTCAAACGCAAAAAGAACTAGCTGAACAACTGGGGGTAACTCAACAAACCATTTCCAATCGTTCACGCGCTATGGGAAAGATTCAGAAGGAAGGAAAATGGGTGCCACATGACCTGAGCCAAAGGAACAAGGATGAGCGTGTCATCAAGTGTTTGAATCTGTTGAATAAACAACACAGAAAGTCTTTCCTGTGGAAAATCGTTACGGACGATGAAAAGTGGATATGGTACGACAATCCAAAAAGCAAAAAAAAAAAAACACTGGGTAGACCCCGGTAAAGCAACGACTTCGACACCGAAACACAATATTCATTTCAAGAAAGTTCTGCTGTGCATCTGGTGCGATATGAAAGGTGTGCTCTATTATGAACTATTGCAACAGGCTCAAACTGTTGCTGCTGATCGTTACAAGCAACAATTGCTGCGATTTAACCAGGAAATCTGTCGGAAACGTCCATTCACAGGCAAAGGATTGCTTCCCGTGAAATTACTGCATGACAATGCTAGGCCGCATGTCGCGAAAGCGGTCAAGGGAACGTTTTTGGCACTTGGCTGGGAAGTTTTGGAGCACCCGGCGTATATTTCCGACATAACCCCTTGAGACTATCATTTGTTCCGATCGATGGGACATGGTTTGTCTGCTGTACGGTTCTGGACATGTGACGAAGTGAAAAAATAGGTTGACTTCATCGCGTCACAAAACGAAGTATTCTTCATGGCTGGAATCCGTCAGCTGCCCAACCGATGGCGGAAGCGCATATTTTGATTAGTAAAGGCATTGTTGTTTTCTCTCAAATTACATGTTGCGTTGTCTTAAAACGCTTTAAAACTTATTTGTACACCTAATAATTTGTTAGATTTATGTGATAAAGGTGCCCTCACGAAGGACTTCATGATATATCAAAACTTTCTGCTTACATATTCTCATCGTATGTTGTCACTAATTCTGCATTTGTACATATCACTTTTTCTTCGAATTCCGGTAAATTTCTCTTGTAGCTAGTGGAATTTCTACGGATGCTCATACATAATTGTGAAGGTCGCATGCAAGCATGCATCTTCTATGACGCAACTGTTTAAATAGCAATAAAAATACGTTCAAATAGATTAAGGATTTTAGAATCTTGTGTGAGGGAATAAACGGTTAATGAAATATTTGCGTAAACGCATGAATAAAAATGGCTAATGAATGATGCAGGAAAAACTTGAAGAAGTGGAATTAACAGTTCTTTCTTGAAACAGGTGGCAGTCATGGTTTATGAAAGTATGAACCAAAACTTCGGGGAGGAATTACAGAACACATTGCTTAAGTGTGGTTCAAATTGGAAAAGTGTTCATCAAATTAAGCAATCCGAATGTAAAAGGCCAGATCTCTGTCTGAAAGATTTTATCGAGACGTGCAGACTTAAGAAGGATTAAATTCATTTCGATCGGAAGAATATAATCCGCCGCCATGGAAGTAATGGCGATTTTTCAGCTGTTGCTCGTTTGTAGGGATTAAATAATTTAGCATGATTTTGCTGGAGAAAGTATTATAAGACGGTAACATTGTCGATATACTGTATACAACAAACGCGCAACATATAGTTTTTCTGAATTTCTTTCTTTATTTTTTTCCCATTTTCTTTCTTTTTTCTTTTTTTTTCTTTCCTTTTATTTTCATTTGGATTCATTTTCTTTTTCATAAATATCATTCGCCCTGTCTCTTTAACATAATATATTCTATTTGAACGTATAGAAGTCTGGATACGCCTTTCTATTCCCTGGCGAGAATAGAAAGGCGTATCCAGACTTCTTAACCACAAGGACAGTACACTCAGTGATACATAAAGCCTCTGATGGGGGTACGACGGGCAGATACAGTGTGCTCCATAAAAAACCTATTCAACCAAACCAAAGAACCGAACGTGCTCTACCGCGGATATCGATGAAAAAATTCCCTCGCATCTCTACCTTGATCAGCCTTTAAATCCTGTGAGAGCCATCGCACGTAGTTTGGTTCGTTTCCTCTTTGGTAGGACGCTCTTAGTTGCTCGTTTTTTTTTTAAATACATCTTAGAAACTAATTATCCTCACGGAAGGATTATACTGTTAACTTCCATAGTCTTGCGTGGTTGAAGATAATAATAATAACAATAATAGCTATAAGTAATAATTTTTATGTAATCCTTTCAGAGAAGCACTTTATTCTTTTCTTTACTTAATCGCAGAAAGGTTGTCCTCAGCTTAACAATTCTTCCTCCCTGTACCTCTGAAACCAAGATTTCCTTACCTAAAATCGCTTTGTTACCTTCTCCTTTTCGATCATTCCTTCTTCTATCTCTCGCGCACGTGGAAAAAAACTCCATTACCCTGTTTAGCTTAAAACGTGCCTTTCAACAACTAAGGCGTTTCCTCGTCTCCTCTCCCTGCGACCGCTCGCTTCCAATCCCTCCAGTCGACTCTCCTAGCCCCCCCTGTCCCCACCCAAATTCACCCACAAAATCACTTCCACAAAAATCACGGGAAAACGCCGGCGTCTTCTTCACAGAATTTCAAGGTTGAAATTAAGAGTGCTTGCGCCTTCAGTCGGCTTCTTTGAAATTAGGAAGGCAAGAGATCAAATGAGCTGGACAATACCAATGCGTCTACGAAATACAAAGGCCCAGACCCTAAAGATACGAAAAACTGGCGTCTCTAAATAAACCGTGCTTCCGATGTTTCTATATCGGGTGCCGAAGCAAAATTTTCTCACGCATTGTGGAAACAAAGGAAATGGAGCACTAAAGAGAAATAAAAGTTGCGAAATGAGAATTAATATCTTTGCCTAAAATTCTAGTATTAAATCTCCGTAACAATACTCTAATAATACGGCAAATGTCGTTTATAAACTTAACAAAGTAATTTAATCATTTCTCCAAAAATAATAGTTTCGCCTTCCTTTCTGTTCGTTTCGTCAGCGAGTGGACAAACTTAAGCGCGTTCATTCTTCGCGGCCTCATTAACTCTTAACACCACGGACTCACTCTCGTCCGCTTTTGGGATTCTTCCTGCGCGTTCGATGCGGAGCGCAAACACTTGTTACCTACAGAGGATGTTCACACAACTTTAGAACAGTTTTCCAGCAATATAATTAATGTTTAAAATAAAATTATTTCTTTCTTAAATGTTCTATATGATAGCCCTTCCCCTGGTCCATGAACCTACATCTAGATTACCAAGATTGCTTCTTGAAATTAGCAGTGGTGTTTGTTTCCACTGCTTCCATATAGTCTAAACATTTGTTTTAGGTCTGCGTTTAAAAAGCGCTCTATTAGCAGTCCGAAGGCGCAATAGTCCATTAGTGACAGATCAGGGGACTTTGAAGGAATATGAGTACGAAGTAGATAGATCATATGTAAAGGATTTTAGGAAGGGAGTGTCTGACCCCAGGTCTTAAACAACCCTTAGAAATGGAAAGCTAGGAGATTTGTGCTAGAGTGCCCGATAGGAAAGTGACACGGAAGCGAGGTAGAAAGGGGGAGGAAGACGCCCTTATTTATTACCGCGGGGCCAGTACCCTGGGTCTGACGGCTTAACGTGCCCATCCGACGCACGGCGGGTATTTAGTGGTTCGAGCGTTCGTACCTGCCCAGGATCGAACCTGGGGTCATCTCCGTGGCAGTCACGAATGCTGACTACTATAGGCTACCTACGACCCGAGTACGAGGTAATAGACTTGATACCCGTCTCCTTTAATTTTTTCAAGAAATGTAACGGTAGATTTGGATCTATGACTGGTAGCCTTATTCTGACGGAGTTTTCTACTCTTTGAAGGCTCTGTGAATAAATGAATGGTATTTCCTATTTAAATATAGGAGTTAAAACATTATTTCGGTAATATGTAGAGCTGATTTTAACATTCTTTTTAACCTTCTTAACTTTAATTCCCATTGTACATAGAAACCAGTAACAATATGAATCATTTACTGAAACTTCTTTTGGATTCTTAGAAGCAAGTTTGTAAGTCTTTTTCTGTTCTTTTGCAACAGTAATAGATTTTTTTTTACAGTCGTACAGGCAGATCCATGCTTCATCAATAGTCACTATAACTTTCTGTCTCCAACTAAGTCATTTTCATAAACAAGCCTACAACGTGTTGTGTTCTGCGCTCAGCCACGTGCCTAGCAGAAATGGAAACGGGTCAAAAATTTCTGACCCGGACGTCCCATAACTGGACCCGACCAGACCCGATCCGGACCCGTAACTGACCCGGACAAATACGCTTTGAACTATAAATTCGAAACTCAATTTAATATATATACATATAAACGTAATATATATTATATATATTCATCCCAATAACTGCTTGATATTTAATAACTGAAATTCCCTTTTAATAATAAAATTTGCTTACTTGCTAAATTTTAGTGCCATTTTTAGTTCCTTGTATTTTGCGTAATCCAGAAGTAATGGCTGACTATGACCGTGAGTATAATACAAATGGGAATCATTATTTACGATTACGCAAATGTATTTCTTTAAATGTATTTAGATTTTTCACTCTTTCCACGCTTTCATGGAGGTGCGCATACCTTCATATGGTCCGTTAGATTTTTGGTTCCATAATCTTTTATTACACCGTCGACATCTTTCTTTGTAATTATACACTTTCCACATTTTGAACAACAAGGAAGAGCAAACAACACAGAATTATTTACCGGTCCCTTAATGAGACGAAACAATTTCCAGCATTCACTCTTCCCCTTGTGGTTTTGAACAGGCACGTATTTGTTGGCCTCGATGCCTTTCTTAACCTCCCTAATATTAAATCCATCCATATTAATAAATAAGGTATTAATTTCGACATGTTATGTCATGGGAACGGGATGTTAGCACATCAATGAAAAAGCTCTGAATGCTCAATGTGAAAGATGCGATGTGAAAAGTAACTCTTAGTCATGCAGTGAACTTCGCGCGGAGAGAGTGAATCAGCTGAGAAGCAGGCGAATGGCGTTTGCGATTCATAAAACGCAAAGGAAGTATCTTTTTGCGATATGGTGTCGGTGTGTCTGACGTCGGTCGGTGGAAATCTTCGTTGCTTTAAGAAAGAGACGACAATATTTTTGCATGGAAAATCAATATTAACTCCGTGGGCACCAGTACCGACTAGAGAATTACACAACGCGCATTTTTCTTTGGAATATATTTTTCTCTTTTCAAAAAATAAAACTGGAATAAAACCGGATCAAAATTGGGTCAGGAACACCTTGACCCGACTCGTTGGTTCAAGAAATTGTCGACCCGTTTCCATCTGTGGTCTTAACCACTGAGCCAGAAAGACTCGTAAGACACAGTCACATTCAAGGTAAAACTGTAACTAACCAATAATGATTTTTTTTTGTCTTTAATGCCAGTGAATTAGTCATTTTATTTTCTGTTGGAGTTTGATACTTTTTGATAGATTTGTAATATTTTTATTTGGTCTGCAGTAGGACATATCGCAAATTAAGTGTTTTTTTTTTTTTTCGTGATTTTTTGAAGCTACAGAATGCTTTGGAGCTTAAGATATTTTTTACCTGACATTGATTTTCAATTATTTTTAAAAAAAGGTAAAATGGCTGTTTTGTATTAGGTGTAAAAATAAGTTTTAAAGCGTTTTAAGACAACGCTACATGTAATTTGAGAGAAAACAACAATACCTTTACGAATCAAAATATGCGCCGTCATTATCTATCACCTTCCGCCATCGGACGGGCAGCTGACGGATTCCAGCCGTGAAGAATACTTCGTCGTGTGACGCGATGAAGTCATCAACCCATTTTTGCACTTCGTCACATGTCCAGAACCGTACAGCAGACAAACCATGCATCGATCGGAACAAATGATAGTCTGAAGGAGCTATGTTGGGACTATACGCCGGGTGCTCCAAAACTTCCCAGCCAAGCGTCAATAACGTTACCTTGACCGATTTTGTGACATGCGGCCTAGCGTTGTCATGCAGTAATTTCACGGGAAGCAATCCTTTGCCTGTGAATGGACGTTTCCGACAGATTTCCTGGTTCAATCGCAGCAATTGTTGCTTGTAGCGATCAGCAGTAATAGTTTGACCCTGTTTCAATAGTTCATATTAGAGCACACCCTTCATACCCCACCAGATGCACAGCATAACTTTCTTGGAGTGGATATTGCGTTTCGGTGTCGAAGTCTTTGCATCACGGGGGTCTACCCATGGTTTTTTGCTTTTGGGAATGCCGTACCATATCCACTTTTCATCACCCGTAACGGTTTTCCAGAGGAAAGACTTCGTGTTGTTTCTTCAACAGATTCAAACACTTCATAACACGCTCATCCTTGTTCCTCTGGCTCAGGTCATGTGGCACCCATTTTCCTTTCCTTCTGAATCTTTTCCATTGCGCGTGAACGATTAGAAATGGTTTGTTGAGTTACCCCCAGTTGTTCAGCTAGTTCTTTTGCGTTTGAGACGAATGTTCATCCAGCAATGCTTGAAGTTCCTCATGTGCAACCTTCCGCTGGGCGCCGCTACGTTCTCGATTGCTAACATCAAAATCACCTGCTTTAAACCGTTTAAACCAAAACTCACTCCTGCTTTTCGATATAATATTCTCCCCAGAACAGAACTGATCGATGCACATGCTTTTGCAGCACTTTTTCCTTGATGACATTCGTAACGAATGCAGTGTCGAATAAATGTGGTATCGCTTTATATACTCTGGACCAGTTACGGTCGTATAACAACAACCAGTGGTAATGTCGGACATGTAAATTAGCGGTATACGTCGCACAAAAAGCACTTTAAAACTTATTTGTACACTTAATATTATTTCACAGAACTCCTTAATTTAAGATTTAATCTTGATAACTGTAATAGCTTTTGTGTCAAGGACTCCGTAGGCTAATACATAGACCTCCAATCACATGTACAGCAATTTAAGTACCTATTTTCTTACGGTAACAAAATATACAGTAGCTGGAGCAAAAAATGGGGTGAGGGGAAGGAATATCCAATGACACAGTAACGAAAATTTCATGCTATATGCTATCCACAATATCCAATCTGGCTACAGAACTTTAAAATCAGATCCTTCCACCGACAATTGAAATTTAACAATTAATGAAACCTCCCGACGAACATCTCCCATTACCGGAAATTTTTCGTGATTAATTCACGAATGGAATTTCAGAAAGGGTTTCGAAAATTCAGAATTTTCCTGGCGTAAGGAAAGTCCGTGAAATTCAGGTTTCTTGCCGTTATTTCAGGAAAAAGGTTGTATCAAAAATATGCTTCGTTAATTCATGAAAGGTATCATGGAGAAGTGGCTCGTGAGTTTCAAAAAATTTTCAGTGCGTTTTGTTACTATTGATACAATAACTGCCTTAGAATCTTTTGGATTGTTTAATATTTTTAAACATCTTAGATTTCAATCTTTTTATGAAAATCAAGTTAGTAAAATCATGCAATGCTTGATTATGATACGGTTTCCAACGTACCAGAAATCATCACTCAAGTTATTACTCAAGTTATGAGGATAATAGCTGTGGAATAAATATCGCCCCTGTGCCCTGACCTTTGACCCCATTTCGATGATACACTTCTGGCCACCCAAAATGCAACACCAAGAAGGACACGAGGTAGCAAAGCCAGATTTACTGGACACATAACAACAGATACAAAGATGAAACTATTGAGCTTACAGGCCCGTGCGACTTGCGGAACACGCAGGCATCAATAGTTCGTGTGGCCCCCATGGCTGGCAATAACGGCCGCTACACACCGCGGCATCGAACGAAAGAGGCTTTGGATGTGGCCTTGGGGTATGTCTGCCCAGGCTGCTTCCACACGTTGCCACAGTTTATCAGGCGTAGCAGCGGGTGGTGCTTGCAGGGCCACTCGGTTGCCGATCAGCGACCAGACGTCTTCGATGGGCGACATATCGGGAGAACAGGCGGGCCACGGCAGCAGTGACACCCAGTGGACCGTGAAGAATTGTTGCACAATGCGTGCGACGTGCGGGCGCGCGTTGTCCTGTTGAAACTTGGCCGCTGGCAGGTCCTGCAGGTAAGAGAGGACTACAGGCTCCAAAACGTCGGAGATATAGCGGTGGCTGTTGAGTGTACCGGCGATGCGTACCAGAGGGGTGCGGGTGTCATATCCAATTGCTCCCCAAACCATAACGCTCGGCGACGGACCGGTATGGTGATGCATAATGCAGGCGTCGTCATGCAGTCTCTTGCCGCGGTGCCGCCACACGGGGATCCGACCATCGTGGTGTGGCAGGCAGAAGCGGGATTCGTTGGAGAATACAATGTCGTGCCATTCCGTAGTCCAGGTGCTGCGTTCAACGGCCCACTGCCGCCGCACTCGCCGGTGGTGTAACGTCAATGGTAATCGGAGCAATGGGCGCCGTGCGACAAGTTCCCGCTCCTGCAGACGACGTCGAACGGTACGTGCTGACACAGGTTGTTGCGCAACATGCCCTAATTCCTGCGCTAACGTTCGTGATGTGGCGGTGCGAGGCGTCAATGCCCGCCGGACAACATGCCGGTCCTCTCGCTTGGTGGTGTGCCGCGGCTGCGGAAATCGCTCAATCGGTCCGTCCTTCCCTCCAGCACCCACCGAATCCATACTCGCCTTACTGTGGCTGGATGTCGTCCCACACGGGCGCCGATATCTCGGTACGATAAACCGCTGTAGCGATAAGCTACTATTCATCCTCTGTCGAACTCCGAAACGTGCTGGAATGACTGCCGTATTCTGCGACGAGGCATCGGGAAGCTTCCCACGCGCAGATCCAGCAGCACAACACGCTTCCACTACTTACACCCCGCTTTCTGTGCAGCCTTCTTATAGTGCTTCTCGGTGGCGTGCCGGGCGTACATGATTTGCATATGCCCTGCAGTGCTAATCGTTTGCATGTCCTCTCGCGGGCGACGCATGCTGCGAATTTCAGGCCAATCGGATGCTTCCTTCTTGGTGTTGCATTTTAGGTGGCCAGCAGTGTATTAAACAGAACCGGTTCAGTATACCACTGAAACAACATGCTAAAGTTTTGTCGCAATAGAAGCATTTCTAGTCAAGTTATGACGCATATGGGCGATGAAATGGATCTCTTACTATGTCTTGACCTTTGACCCCATTTCGTTCATTTTCGTTAGGGTTCCTTCCCAGGTTGTCAATTACCACATACTAAAATTTAATCGAAATCGAACCATTTTTATATTAGTTATGACGCATAAGGGCAATGGAATGGATCCCCGTTCGTATGCTGACCTTTGGCCCATTTTTAATAGGGCTCGTTCCCAGTTGATTCCCTACCACATACTAAAATTTCATCGAAATCGAACCATTTGTACACAAGTTAGGACACATAAGGGCAATGTAATGGACTCCCGCTCCTATGCCCTGACCTTTGACCCCATTTCGCCCATTTTCATTAGGGTTTGTCCCCAGGTGGTTCCCTACCACATATTAAAATTTCATCGAAATTGAACCATTTCTACGCAAGTTATGACGTTTCAGGGCAATGGAATTGATCCCGCTGCTGTGTCCTGACATTTTACCCCATTTCGCTTGTTTTCAATAGGGTTCGTTCCCAGTGGTCCTCTACCACATACTAAATTTTGATCGAAATCGAACGATTTTTTACTCCAGTTATCGTGCGGACAGACAGACAGACAGACAGACAGACAGACAGACGGACAAAGCTGGAGCACGCTTATTGAACCAACGGTTGGAAAGCGTAAAAAGGCGCTCATTATATCCGTGAATTTAATAGCATCACTTATTCTTTTAATCTCTTCGCTGTGTATTGAAACAGTAGTGCCTTTCATCAGCGCTCAGTGCTGCGAAAGAACTGGATTTAGCGAAATCTGTTGATATGCATCTCATGCTTTCTGAAAAAAAAAAAAAAAAAAAAAAAAAAAAATCAGGTATCACTTACTATTTGGCGGGAAAGATCCGTGCGTCTTTAAGAGTGAGTGTAGCTTTTAACTGTTTCTACCCTCCGAGTGAATTTCTTTTGGATGCTTTGACGTAAAACGAGTGCCACGGTTTTATGGTTTTATTGTTTATTTTTATTTTTTTCAAAAAACATTCGCATTTAGTGGTTTCTTAGTTGAACATAGGACTAGAAATATTAATATGCTTAAAATGTTACAATGTACATAGTTTAAAGCTTTTTAAATGCTGCAGTTTAACCGATTAACCATGTAGCTAAATATTGATCGTAAATAACTTATTGAACGTTTATTAACACTTCTTGAATAACTCAGTAAATACTACGGCCAGGTAGAAAGGATCAGCATTTTAGTCTTACGCATAACGGAAACGTCCGTATTTATTGTTTCACTCACGCGAAGTTTAACGGTGTATAATTTACTTAAGTGCCAAAAGTCATGGGAGAGCATGCAGTATGTAAATTTTTAACTGGTGCTGCCGTCGTATAAAGGCTTCGACCCACGCCACGATTTTTATCAGTTGCGAGGTGTAATCTCGTGAGTCAGGTTGAACAACCGCCAGTAGGATTATTTCATGCCTTCGTGAATTATTATCGGAGTTTGAACAATGCATGGTAGTGGGAGCCAGACGGATTTCTGAAGTTGTGTGAACATTCAACATTCCTCGATCCGCAGTGTTACGTGTGAACCGAGAATACCTCATGGAAGGCATTACCACCCACAGTGGACACCGCAGTGGCCGACCACGGATGCTGAATGACAGTGAGCAGCTCCATCTGACCAAGATTGTCCATGCTAACAGACAAGCGACACTGGCTCAAATAACTTCCACATTCAATGCAGGAGGTACCAGATATATATCCATCAAGTCAGTGCTGCGTAATTTAGCGTCCATGGGCTATGGGAGCAGAAGAACTACCAGAGTGCCTTTGTTAACACCACGACATTGGACACAGCACCTCACTTGGGCTCGTGAACGCGATAATTGGACCCTGGAAGACTGGCAACATGTGACGTAATCCGATGAGTCACGCCACCAGTTGTTACGAGCTGATGGTAGGGTTCGGGTGTGGCGCAGACCCAATGAAGCCATGGACTCAAGCTGTCAACAAGGCACTGTGCAAGCTGGTGGTGGACTGTGCAAGCTGGTTAAAAGGCACTCTGCAAGCTGGTTATTTTTTTTTAAATTTCCGTACATGTGTGGGGTGTCTTTACGTGGCACAGATTGGGTCCCCTGGTCCTCGTAAATACGTCATTAACCGGTAATCGCTTTGTTGCTCTTCTGGGTGGCCATTTGCAGGCCTTAACGGACTTCATGTACCCCAACAACGATGGGATTTCTCAGGCGGACAGTGCATCATGTCATCGGGCCCAAGTTGTCCAAAATTGGTTCGAGGAGCATTCTGATTTATTTGGGGTCAGGCCCTGCTCGGGTGCAATTATGTGACGGTCGGGCCGAGTCCGGGTCCAGAATTTTTGACCAGTTCCCAACTCTGCCGAGATTTTCGGGCTCAGTGGTTAAGACCAATCTGAATTAGAGATGAGCTCGGGCCCGGGCTCGGAATTGCACGTCTTGAATTTCATTATTGTAATTAATTCAACACGTGTAATTCCGAGCCCGGTTGAATTACACGTGTTAAATTTCATTGTGGATTTATTACCACGGTGGAAGGATTTTCAATTTCTTAAGCTAGCTGCCATTGCAAGACAAAGTTTGCTTAGCAAGACTTGCAATTATGCATTGTCCAAAGCTATGGCCCAATCAAGGATTAGTTTAAGGAGGTCTGGTATCGCAAAACTGGGAAAAAATCACATTCCCATTTTTTGTATTTTATTAAAAATCAAGAATCTTATCTTTAAAATGATGTATTAATTTCCAAAATTGTGCAGTTAGAAGCATTGTTATTTATTTTTTTAAATTTCCTCACTCCCGCGATTTTTGGGGTGACGTTGCTTTTTAGTGCAGCAGGTCGAGTTTTAGAGAAAAGAAGATCAAGTTGACTCTCTCTCTCTTTTTCATTATGAACTTGATCGGTAAACTGCACACACATATGATAATATTGTGATTATTATACTATTAAACGAAAAGCTTTGTTAATGTTACAAAATGCAGAATAATCTGGTCTGGAATGCTTTTACGTTCTTTTTTTTTTTTTTTTTTAATTTTGGAAATTTCCCTACATGCTTTTTTTTTTTTTTATTCTACTACATCACTCTAAACTACCTTTACCAATTAGCATATATGTAAATTATATTGCAAATATTAGTTTTCTAGAATCAAAATTTCAAACACTTGCAACTGTCTGTACGGTGTTGTACGTTTTATAATGCAATTTATTCAAAATAAAAGTAAATTTAGAAATTAATAATTAATACAGACACTTGACGTGGATCAGGAACATCAAACAGAGGTCATCGCTCTTTCCACGTTTATAAGTGAGTCACGGAAAAATTCTCATCGGACGCCACTGGGAATCGAACCCAGGGTCTTCCAGTTACGCGCTGGATATGCTTCCACTGCACCACAGCGGCCTCGAATTCCCCGAGACTCACATACACTAACTGCCAAGCCAATTTTGGCAGGTTGCTTCTTGGAGCCCCGCACAATGGGATTCACCAAAGATGGCAAGCAGTAACGGAGCAAATAATTAGAAGGCGAATGAATAATTAATATTCTGCATTTTGTAACATTAACAAAGCTTTGCGTTTAATACTAGGGGTGTTCAAATGAAAAGGTACGAAACGCCATAAGAACGTAACCGTTAACATATTTGCCTATGCCGCTATGGGAGAACGTAGCGACACATCTAGGGATGCGATTGGAGTCGCCGGCGTGGATCGGAGCATGTGCGGGCGCCCGCATGCGCAGGAGAGAGCAGAGGCTCTTATAAAGAGCGCCGTCCAATTGACTACTTGTTGAATTCCTCCAGCACAGACGAACCATTAACTCCGATGTGTACTGTGAGACACTCCGAAGCCTACGCAGGTCCATCAAGAACAAAGGACCGGGGCTGCTCACGGAGGGTGTGGTTATGCTCCATGATAACGCGCGTCCACACGTCTCCAGGGTCACACACGCGGAACTGGCCAAGTTCCAGTGGGAGCAGCTTGACCATCCGCCCTACAGCCCGGACATGTCGCCCTGCGATTTCCATGTGTTTGGTCCCCTGAAAAAATATCTGAAAGGGAAGCGCTTCCACTCGGACGACGAACTCAAGGACGCTGTGCAGGACTGGGTCTCGTCACGGCCACAGGAATTCTGGGAACAAGGAATCCTTCTGCTCGTTAATCAATGGGATCGTTGTGCTACGGCCTATGGTGTATACTTTGAATAAAGTCTTCATTTATACCCACAGTGTCGTTTCGTACCTTTTCATTTGAACACCCCTAGTAGTTAGAAATCAAAAAGAAATAACGAATGGAATTTTTTGTTTCTAAACGATTTTTGTTTCTAAACGATTTTTTTTTCTTCAGCTTTTACCAAAATTATTGATTCCCCTGATACGGTCGAAGGACACGTTGATTATTTATTTATTTTCAAATCCACATTTTAGAACATTTGGCTTTATGCGTAGTATTTTTAAAAACATATTAATATTGTGAAGTGTATTAACTGATCTAAATTTTTTGAACTAATAATTTTTAAACTAATCCTTGCTTGGGCCATATCTTTGGCCAGTGTATAATGCATAAATGCAAGCCTTGATAAGCAAAATTTTCCAAGAATCCGGGCCCGGGCTCAGCAAACACATGTAATCAAAGAAAGCGGGCTGGGCCCGGGCTCCTAAAATTTAGCCCGAACTCATCTCTAGTCTGAATCACCATGTTCATGGTAAAACTAATTGCGCGATGAGGATTCCTTTTTTGCCACTAATGCGGGTGGTTTAGTTATCTTATTTTTTGCTGGATCGTATTATTTTTTTGAGCAGGCATGTAATAACAATGACCTTCAATTATCTTTAATAAAAGATGAAATGTACTGTTTCACAAAACTAAATATAAAATTTGCTCTTGATAGCTGTAATAGCTTTTGTCTTAAAGGGGTCCAAAAACAGACATAGGCATCGTACAATCACCTATACAATAATTTAAGTTCCCGGTTTCTTACAGTAACACAATATGTATAATAGCTGGTGCACAAAATGGGGAAGAGGGGATGAAGCATCCTGTGTCACAATAACCAAAATTCATGCGATATGCTATCCACAATATCCGATCGCGCTGCAGAACTTGAAAATAAGATCCTTCGGCAGACGATACAAATTTAACAGTTAATCAAACCTCAAGTATTCCCGCGGATCGCTCCTATTACCGGAAATTTCTCGTCATATGGATAAGGAAAAAGTACGAAAGGGAGTTTTTCCGTTAATATACGGAAGGAATTACGGAAAGGTTTCTGAAAATTCAGAATTTTCTTGACATTCATAAAAAACCTTGAAATTCAGGTTTCTTTTTGTCATTTCACGGAAAAGGTTGTATCATAAATATGTTCCGATAATTCACAAAAAAAGAATCGGGCAAAGTGGCCCTTGAATTTCAGAATTATTTTTATAGTCTATCGTTTAGTGCAAAGACTATCCGATTTTAATAGGAGTTTAAACTGTTGAGGAGGTGATATTTTAGGCTGCGGTTTCAGTTCTTGGCAGCCTGATCGCCGCAGAATTTTGTGGTCGCATATGTGACCATGAATGCGACGACGCCGAACACACGGAAAAAAAAAAAATAATAAGAACCAGGTTAATAGGTCGTTCTTCCTGCATTTCGCCCCCCCCCCTCCCTTTTTTTTTTTTTCGTTAGCTCTCTGTAGATCCGAATGAAAACTTACACGCCAGATGCAAGTTGTTTGTTTTGAGACTAAATTTGTAAGAAATGCGTTGTTTAGACGCCAAAAAGAGAAATTATTCCCATAAAAAAAAATAAAAAAAAATCGCACCATTGCTTTAACCTATTGAATTCTAGAAGTACTTCCGAATTTAATTATTGAAATTATACAGCCGCGGTGGCGCAGTGGTCTAAGCACTGGCTTCTGACCACACATCCAAAATGGGTCCGGGTTCAAATACCGGTGAGGCAGGGATGTAGTGTTTCGCTTAAGGTGGTTCCACCTAAAATCTCTGCCTTATGTTTGCAATGGTAAAATTTCTTTACATATTTTCTTCGGAATTAATGTATTCCCAAGGATGAAAATTTGCATATCGATGAAACTACCTTTAAGTTAATACTTGCTAAAAAATAACCATAATGAAGCAATTCAACACTTGTCTGCTGACGTCATCAATGGACAGGTCGCGCCATCTATTAAAAGGTCTGAACATTACTGAAAGAAAAATGATTGATTTTTAATGTAAATATTTTTATGTTTTAGCACGTATTAAGTATCCCATGCTATCACTTAGTTTTATCGATGTGCAAATTTTCATCATTAATTGCAAAGAAAATATGTAAAGAAATTTTATCATTGGAAACATAAGGCAGAGATTTTAGGTGGAAACACCTTAAGGCACTGGCGTGTTCCCCCTTCCCTGGAACCAAGAGCCCTAAATTAGGGAGGGGAGGCTGCTTATAGCCTATGGAATTGCTCGCACGGCGGTCGTTATCCCCCCCCCAAATGAAGATATTTGGGTGCATTTTGTTTCTAGAAGTTAAAATCTCTTGCCTTGATTTTTCTTTAACTATTGCGTACAAATATATATATATAGTGAGAAGCACGTGTCAATATTATACTCAAGTACTTTTTTTGACATACCTATATAAAGTTGGCGTTCTTATCATGTTGTATCTCTGCGTATCCGGCCGTCAATCGGTGAGCACTACGTTTGTGTTTAAAAAAATCTTTTTGAAGATTACTTTTTTATTTCTTGGCATCAGGGGACCAAGTATATAAAAGATTTTGTCATGTTTTCCGCTTTTTATGGTGTACATTTTAAGCGTGCAACGTGACATGACGTAGATAACGTACTACTGAGGTGACGCGTGATTCAAATCGACAGTGAAACAGCAATAAGCCTGCCAGCGTAGTTCACTTGGAAGAACAGCAGCTCCGGAGTAGGAAGACATGATCAAATTCACAGACGGTAAAAAGGTTATAAGCAGAAATGCGTTTTAGCACAGTATTTATTAGACGCAGTGCTCCAATATCGTGTTGTCAATTTTTCCTAAATCTACGATAAAAAAAAAAAAATTAGTTGTTAAGAAGACTTTTTTTCTAGATTATTAAAAAAGCAACAACCATTCTCAATCCACTACCGTAACGTCTCCTAAAGTGTTGCACACCCCTCTTTCCTGAAAAATTCTCTTCCTCGGCATTCTTCCGAATTTCATCCACGCATGTCCCATGTGATCTTCGTTTGAGTCTTTTCCTGTCCCTTAGTATCCTTACATTATTCGACCTCCTGCCATGTTCTCAGGAATTGTTGTAATGGCAGCTGCAATCCTGTGCTTCAGCTGATCCACATCCGGAAACTTTGTGCGGTACACAGTATCCTTCACATAGCCCCACAAAAAGAAGTCTAGGGCGGTAAGTTCCGGTGAATGTGGAGGTCAAGGAATTGAACGATGCCGTCCGATCCTTCGCTCAGGAAAGGGTTCATCAAGAAACTCACGAACACGAAGTGCCCCAGTGCGGGGGTGCACCGTCTTGCTGGAAGAAGATAGCCGGTTGAAAACCCTCTAGTTGGCGGTCAACAAACTCACTCAGCATGTCCAAATAAACATTATATGTGACTGTGTTTTCGGCGAAAAAGAATGATCCGGTGATGCGGTTGCTAAGGAGACCGCACCAGACGTTAACCTTATGGCTGTCACGTTCAATCTCACGGACGGCATGTGGGTTTTCAGCAGGGACGTCGCTAGACTTCAAAATCTGGATGGACGACGGGTGGGCGAGCATTTTTTTTTTTTTTTTTTTTTTTTTTGGTTAGGCAAGCTTGATAGCAAATTTTTTTTACGAAACACTGAAAGAAATAATTTTTAATGCTTTTCATTATACCCGCTACAAAGGAATTCGTGCAAACGTCATGGCACGCATAGCACCTCCCCCTCCTTAACTTCCTTTCTTTCAAGCCAGCGACTTTACCTTGCACTCGTCCCCTACAAAGCAGTCTTCGGCCACTTTCTGCACTTTCACTGTCCCGGGACAGCCTTAAGAACGCTGGTGTAGCTTTAGATTCCACTTTCCGTGTTCAAGTCCCCTATTTTGTAAAGAACACAAACAACAGAGCAATTAGTTGTGACTCTCTCAGTTAATTCCTATCCAACCTCCTCATTAGCCACCCTGGTCTTACAAACATGGAAAAGAGGTTTAAATTAAGGAACCGAAAGAGTGGAGAACAATTGAATTGCCATGGCCCTACGGATGCTATTTTGATAACCTTTCTATGGAGACGTAAACAACGCACACCCTAGGGGAAAATACTTAGGGCTACATGATATAAAACACAAGACTTGAAAAAGTCCAGATTACATTTTAAATTTAAATATGCTGAAAAATGGAACATTTTGAACTGGGTGGGTGGCAGAGTGGGCAAGACAAATTTCAGGGTGGGCTCAGTCCCACATTCGCATCCCCTTGGCGACGTCCTTGGTTTTCAGATCCCCCAAATTCTGCAGTTATGCCTGTTGATAACACCACAGACATGAAGAGTTTTCTCATAGCTGAATGAAACGGGTTGCAGGAAGCCTTCCTCATTATCATTCCCGTGGAGCATATCAGCAGCAAAATCGGAACGTTTCGGTTTATCCCCGGGGTGCAGTGCCTGTGTCATATGCAGTTTGTAGGCAGTCATATGCAAGCGCATGTACAGCAAGCACCCTGTGTATCGCTGTAGGTCGAAACCCCAACTGCCTGGAGGCCGTACGAATGAACTTCTCTGAACTTCGTAGTAAACTCTGTCGAACACGTTCCGTATCCTCTTCACTTGTGCTCGGCCGGCCATCGTCCTTTTTTACGAAGCACACTACCAGTCTTCATAAGCTCCTGAAGCGAAGCATCAGAGTGCTCAGTGGAAGTCGCCACAGTCACCTTTTTTACGAAGCACACTACCAGTCTTCATAAGCTCATGAAACGAAGCATCAAAGTGCTCAGTGGAAGTCGCCACAGTCACCTTTTTACGAAGCACACTACCAGTCTTCATAAGCTCTTGAAACGAAGCATCAGAGTGCTCAGTGGAAGTCGCCACAGTCACCTTTTTTACGAAGCACACTACCAGTCTTCATAAGCTCATGAAACGAAGCATCGAAGTGCTCAGTGGAAGTCGCCACAGTCACCTTTTTACGAAGCACACTACCAGTCTTCATAAGCTCTTGAAACGAAGCATCAGAGTGCTCAGTGGAAGTCGCCACAGTCACCTTTTTTACGAAGCACACTACCAGTCTTTATAAGCTCCTTGTGCCACTCGCGTATCGAGGGTCTGGATGGTGGATTACTTCGGTGTTTGGTACGGAAATTCCTTTGGACTTGTGTATCTGACTACGTCTATGAACCATGTCACACACTAGGCCCTTTCCCTGTGGAATAGCCATCACAAGTTCAGAGTCGTACGTGAAAGTAAACAAAAACCTTTTGCGTACTAACACAACTTTATGCGTTGCTGTTACATGTACAAAAAAACAGAACTTCGCTATCTTATTTCGTTTAGGTTTTATTGAGAGTCAAAGTGGTAAAGATGATTTTGGAACACCCTGTGTAATGGCAAATTGCTCTTGAAAACTTTACTTTGTCTCCCAGACGCACTCCAGTCCAATTTCTATTCGTCTGCGTAGCGTTACTTCTAAATCTGCCCTGTAAAGTTTTAAATTTTTAGTTCCTGTAAGAGCATTGTACATTAGTTTTGTTGCCTATTTATTAATCTTTAATCCTACTGCTTAGCCGCCCCGGTGGCGCAGTGGTCTAAGGCGTTAGCCTCTGATCATTCGTCCGAGAGGGGTCCGGGTTCGAATCCCGGTGAGGCATGGATGTTGTGTTTGTCTTACGGCACTGGCTCTTTCCCTTCCCTGGAACCAGTGACCCTAAATTAGGGACGGGCGACTGCTTATAGCCCATTGAGTTGCTCACGGTGGTCGTTAAACCTCAAAAAAAAAAAAAAAAAAAAAAAAAAAAAAAAAAAAAAAAATCCTACTGCTTACTCATGTCAGCAAGTTCTTGGATCATACTCTGCAGCAAACGTGCGAAATTTATAATGTCGTTTGCCAGACGAAGGTATGTTAATATTTCTCTGTCTTCCCAGTTCATTGATTGAAAGACATTTCTACTACATAGCATTGAAAAGCTTGGGAGACATGGTATCACCTTGTCTCACTCCTCTTCCAATTTTTAACGTGCTGTTTTCTCGAACAGCCGAACCTTTGCACTTCCATTTTTTATTGATGTAATGTATAATATTAACGTATACACCGATGAACCATTGCATTATGACCACCCCAGTCTAGAGAAATGAGCGCCTGGAGACCGAACGGTGGCGCAGGTGAAGTTCAAAGAGCATTATATATACAACCCAAGGACCAGCTTTCGGTTAGTAGAGTGTTCGAAATCAGAATCCGAAATGCTGCCGATTTGCCTGAGTAAAGGACAAATTGTGATGCGCCTCGGAACTGCGATCTCGGAAACGGCGCGGCTTGTGGGTTGTTCACGTGCCGCTGCTGTAGTGAGTGCGTATCAAAAATGGTGCACAGATGGCCAAACGACGAGCCGTTGTCCAACCCTGTGTCGTCCGTAGCTCATTGATGCCAGAGGAGAGCGGAGAGTGTCGCGCATTGTTCACAGCCAAATCACCTGCAGCTACAACAGTGGCAATCAGCGCAGTGTGTCACAGCATACAGTTCATCGCAGCCTTCTGAGCATGGGCCTGCATAGCCTGAAGACCCAGCTGGGTCAACAACGCATGAAATGGGCCCAAGATCCATCGAGATTGGACCGCGGATGATTGGAAGAAAGTGGCCTGGTCTAACGAATCAAGATTCCTAGTGCTTCACGTAGACGGCCGAGCGCGGACACGCCGATTACGAACGGAGGCTATGGCACCTGGATGCACTGTTGGTCAGAAACAGGCCCGCGGCGGCGGCGTTATACTGTGGGCTATGATTTCTTGGGACACTTTAGGCCCCATTATCCCAATAGCACAATCCCAGAGAGCTGTCAGGTATATGAACATCGTTGCGGACCAAGTTCACCCATTCATGGCAACTGTGTTCCCTGCTGGTGATGGCCATTACAAACAAGATAATGCGCCATACCACGCTTGCAGAATCGTCAAGGAGTGGTTCGGGTGACTTTGTTATTGCCGTGGCCACCAAATTCACCTGACAAGAACCCAATCGAACATTTGTGGTTCGAAAAGCGGGCTTGCTCTAAATCACCAACACCCCGAAATGTACGAGAACTGGAGGACCTGCTGTTGACATTATGGTACCAGATACCCCAGAATACCTATCGCCACCTCATCGAATCGATGCCTCGCCGAGTGGCCTCTGTTTTGCGGGCTAAAGGGGGTCCTACAACTTATTAGGTAGGTGGTCATAATGTAATGCCAATGAGCCATTATCCTCAATATGACTCTAAATCTTAAAGACTTTATAAATTTATGCCCAAAAATTAAGAATCAACGACAAAAGGCTAAAATTCAGACTCGTAAGTCGTTGGTTAGCGGTAAAAACATTCTGACGTCATCTGAACACGTAAGAGCAAGCTATGTGGGAGTGGTCATATTCAAATTAAACTATCAGGAATCGCTTGACAGCTATGTTCGCCGATCGGTTATAAAAGCTGAAGAGTTAGTGGGAAGAAATCGTTTGTTTTGTAGGTGTTGAATTGTTGATCTGCCATTTTGTTGTTTGTTCTTATACATCTAAAAGAACTCATTTGGATGATTTTACACGTGGACGAATTGTTGGTTAACTGGAAGAAGGGCTGAGAACGAGAGACGTATCGAAGGAGTTCGATATTGTCCAGAGCGTAATATCTTGGATTTGGAAACGATTTTCTGATCATTGAATAACTTCCGGAAGGTTCAGTAGTGGTCGACCACGCAAAACTACCAGTACCCCATCACAAGATCGTTATCTTGTTGTAACGGCTAAAAGATCTCGCCGAATACTTCTGACAAGGTAGCAATACAGCTAGAATTAACCCTTTAACCGGCTGGAACGAATTAACTCTGGGCTAGCAAAATTTGGTTACGATCAGGTCGAACGAATATATTCGTTGTCTAAAACGTGTGTCGGACGCGTTTCAAATGAGTGAACTCAGTCGTCCGAGAGCGATTAGCTTCTCAAAGTGGTTGTTTAGAGGGATGACCGACACTAAATGACCACCCCTAAATGCCCACTTTGTTTTTTCAAATTGGTCATTTAAGAGGATGATTGATACTAATCCTTTCTAACTGATTTTTTTTTTGCTAAAACAGCTATAAAAAGGCCGACTAACCTAGGAAAAGAAAGAGAGAAGATGTTTGAGACACTTGTTTCTACCCAGTAAGACATTGTCCCTGTCACGGGAACGATACGATGCGATATTTGAGGAAGTTTTAGGAAGGGAGTGTCTGACCCCAGGTCTAAAACTGCCCTTAGAAATAAGAAGCTAGGAGATCTGAGTAAGTGAACTCAATAGGAAAGACAAACAGAAAAATGTAGTGAAAGGAGAGGGTGATCAGTGACACCAGTCCGTGTAGAAGAGGGACAAAAGGAACGAAGCACCGCACAACATCACAGAGAACCACAACACCAACCAGCCCGCGACGCACCAGGGTGTGACTGAAACTCAACGATACCAAATTCAAATGTCCGAGCAGAATCCATTTTCACCATCTCGATGCCAATCTGAAAAAGAAGAGGGTGGGGGTCTGTCTAACACCCACCAGTGTTCACATACTTACTCTCTCTGTCGAGGGGGTCAACGATCGCAGCTTTAGTTCTGGGATACCTAAGGAATTCGCTGGGATTGTAATCAACAGTGCCTCTAAACAAGTCCATTAGGGTGGGTTTCCGCTTTCTTGAAGAACTTTCTGGCGAGTCTGGTGGAAAACTCATGTACCTTCTCCCAAGGGGGAGCCCCAGTGATCATTCCAAGTGCTCGGCTCTGCACACCCTCGATTCTCTCTCGCTGTTTCTTACTAATACCAATCCAGATGGAGGAGGCGTAGGTAAGCAACGCCCTGACGACCGTCTTGTACAGCAGTACTTTGTGCTGTGTTGTAAGGAAGCTTCTCCGGCGGAGTAGTGGAGCTAGCTGCCCGAGGCATTGTCCTGTCATGGAAACAAGCCCTTCCCCATCATGTCTAGGGTCATTGAGCAGAGAACAGAGGACTATAGAGGCGAGATCTTATAACTAGCGGCAAGTTTATGTTCGCTACTGCTGACGCGGGAGAAGTAAAGGTATTTTTTTTTTTTTTCGTAGCTTTAGTAGAATCAAATCGCTATGTGAACAATTTCTTTTTGAGAAGCTTAGAAGAGTTTGGGCACCATTTGATTCAGAAACATCTTCGGCTAAAAAGGTTAAGCACGGGTACTAAAATATCGCTTTAAACCGTGCCAAGGCGTTTGAGTAATTTCGGATTGCATGCCCGAAAAACCACACGTTGTGTAGATGCAAAGCATATACCTGTGCACTTCTAGGCTGTTTTAGATTACTTCCGCAGTAAAAAACAACAGAAAAATTAAGAGCTGGAAGTCAAGGGCATTTTATTTTCTTGAGTCATAAGCTATTTTATTATGCAGTTTTAATCGTCCCTATTGTTTCCTAGCAATTACTGTAATGAGCGGAGAAGCGTGGTACCGTGTTTTGAATAACAGTTCGTCTCGCAACCGCCTTGAAGATGTTTGCCTATTTTACATGTATTCCAGGTTTGATAATTTTACAGCAATTAGCTCGAGAGTACCTGAATTGCTTTGCCCTTATTAAAATGGCCGATTATTTATTTATTTATTCAGAAAAGAACCTCAACATTTTCTCCCTTAATATTAGTTCCGTAATTTACTTGCGTTTAGCGTATAGGAAAATGGAAAAAAAATCATAAAAAATATGTAAGAGTGATGAGCTGAAGTTCAGCCATCCCCGGTTTACGACGGAATCTCCGTAAGGATGGATCGGCAATAAGAATATCAATTTCATAAGAAGTAATGGAGGCAGCCTGTAGTTAGTTCTAGTACTTCGAAATCTTTTTTTTTTTTTTTTTTTATTTCAACAGAGTTAACGCCAGATGTACATAGCATATTTTAATAGCATATTAGAAATATCCGAACTCTTTATCCTGCCGCAGGGGGACGCAGTAATTTAAGCGATGGCTTCTGATCATTCGTCCGAGATGGGTCCGGGCATGGATGTTGTGTTTGTCTTATGGCACTGGCTCTCCCCTTCCCTGGAACCAGTGGCCCTAAATTAGGGACGAACGACTGCTTATAGACCACTGAGTTGCTCACGGTGGTCGTTAAACCTACAATAAACACACACACATACACAGAACAACCCTTTATTCTGCTGACGCAAAGCATATTAGCGGCTCAATTGGCGCGGACGCCGTTTGACCTTTTTTTTTTTTTTTTTTTTTTTTTTGATTGGAGGTTTAACGACCACCGTGAGCAACTCAATGGGCTATAAGCAGTCGCCCGTCCCTAATTTAGGGTCACTGGTTCCAGGGAAGGGAGAGAGACAGTGCCGTAAGACAAACACAACATCCATGCCTCACCGGGATCCGAACCCGGACCCCGCTCGGACGAATGATCAGAGACCAGCGCCTTAGACCACTGCGCCACCGGGGCGGCTCCGTTTGACCTGAATCGGATTCAATCAAAACCCGGCATCATCTATAGTTCCTTCTGGTGTACCGCGTGGTTTACTTCCGAGGCATATATCACCGGACGGCCGCCCCGGTGGCGCAGTGGTCTAAGGCGTTGGCCTCTGATCATTCGTCTGTAAGGGGTCCGGGTTCGAATCCCGGTCAGGCATGGATGTTGTGTTTGTCTTACGGCACTGGCTCTCTCCCTTCCCTGGAACCAGTGACCCTAAATTAGGGACGGGCGACTGCTTATAGCCCATTGAGTTGCTCACGGTGGTCGTTAAACCTCCAATCAGAAAAAAAAAAAAAAAAAAATATATCACGGGACAGGAATTTAACAAACCAACGTTGCATTTCTACAAATTCTAGACTACAAGCATTATGATTATAATATTAAGAAAAACAGCTTTAGTTCACAATTTATTTTTTCTTGTCGACCAAGGTTTTGCTGGGCTCTGGCACGGCTTCTTCGGGTCAAATAGCACGTAAATATAGTCAAATCGGATGTGTTATCATGAACGGTGTTTATTATCATGTTTTTTTTTTTTTTTGTTAGTTGCTTCCACGCGCTTGATAGGAATTGCGAGGATGCTATGTCGTTGAAGAATTTCGATTTATATATGGAAAGCATCGAAAATATCCAGTTTGGTGGTTGAATCGACCTGCCGATAAGTTTTGCTCGTTCAAAGATTTTCTTGACTATATTGCCATCGACAATTTCTTTAAGTCACAGTTCCTATTGCAAAACATTGTTATGAAAAAGACCATCTTTGAAAAAGCGAAACTAATCGACAGGCCTGATTTAACCACCAAACTTGATATTTTGGAAGCTTTGCATATAAATCAAAATTCTTCGCAACTTGTGAGAGACATTGCATCCTCACCATTTCTATCAAGCGTGTGGAAGCAGCTAACGAAAAACCCGTGATCATGAGCACCGTTGATGTCACATGCCATTTGAATATTTGTGCCGTTTGTCCGGAAGACGCTGAGCCAGACGCCAGAGAAACCTTGTTCTGTTACATACTACAGAGGGTTTTAGCACGTGCCAAGACGACAAATCTGCAGCGACACATTCTGTCGGTTTAGTCCGTTAAAAAAACTGGCGCCTGAGCGAGGTAGCGCGCGTTCGATTCCTGTCACCGACAAATTTGTTAATTTTCCAGATCGACAAGAAAAAAGAAATATGTGAACTAACGTTGTTGTTTTTTAAACATTACAACGTTGTATGTTGTTTTCCTTTCCCAAATGCTGTATTATAGGGGAAGAGGGGAGGGGATGTAAAGACTCCACCTTTAAAAACTATATTCATCAAAGGACAAATCATATTCATCCACGAATAAATATGCAAGATTTGCTGCGTATTTTCGTTCTGTTAATTTTCTTTTCTAGTAAATAAAGTTTCCAAAGTAAATAAATAAGAAAATAAATGCGTTCGAAATATGAAAAACAGTGGGAGGATTGGGGAAGGGGAAAAAGGCTGAACTCTCTCTTTAAATAAAAAAAAGTTTAATAAAGCGCATTATTAGAATTTGACGGTGGCTGAGTTGCAATGTCATTATTGCTGGAGGAAAGACAAGTCCCTACTAGCATAAAACGAACTATTTATTTTTTATTTTTCTATTCTGGATCTTTTCCGTCGATTTACGCAACAATAGCATCGAGGAGTTATTGACCGCTGGTGCTCGGAGGTAGCCTCTTCTTACCGTGGTGAACTGCCAAACCTCCCTCCCTCCCTCTCTCATTCAAAAAGCAAAAGCTCTTAGATTCTCGCCAATAAGCATTTCTTCTCACACATATGCATCGCAAAACCACTCCTACTAACCGAAAAATAATGAACAAGAAGTTAAATGCATTCAGAGAGAGAGAGAGAGAGAGTTAAGCACTGTTTACATCGCCTAGAGGATCTCTAGATATCCCTCTAGGATCTCTAGGCGATGTAAAACAGTGGCTAAACGTTCCCACGGCAACATTTTTGGTTTGGCTAAAACGTTCGCACGGCAACATTTCTTTGTAGACAGTTAACCACCTAGAAGTTTTCGTAACCGCAGCTTAGCATCTTGAGCATTCATTTACCAAGTGATGAATAGTGTTTCATTCGTATGTGCAAGTGCGCTTCTACGTCCACCTCTCTCGGTTTGTGTGTGTGTGTGTGTGTGTGTGTGTGTGTGTGTGTGTGTGTGAGAGAGAGAGAGAGAGAGAGAGAGAGAGAGAGAGAGAGAGAAAGAAAGAAAGAAAGAAAGAGAGGCTCTTCTATATTTTTCGCCCCCCCCCCCCCCCAAAGATTTCTGCCTTTCCTGACTTTAGCAGAAACAAGTCCAGTGCGGAAGTGCTAGAAAATCATTGGAGAAGCTGTTCCTACTAATTCTAATTCACTTCGGGATATAATTTCTTATGAGCCGTCCGTTGTTCTTGTTGTATCATTTTAATTTTGCTTTTTTTAAAAACGCGCAATACACGGATAAATGAGGTAAAGTGTTTTAAGTCATAATGAAATAAAGTCGTTTTAATAAATCACCGAATATAAGAGTTCACAGAATTTACACCAACGTCCATTTTGAAGGGTAGGCTTGCTTGCCTTGCCGTGGGGGTGGGGGGTGGGGGGGTTGAGCCATATCTACCCCACCTCCCTGCTAGCTATGGCTCTGCAACAGGTTTTCATCTAGACTGCCAACAAATTGTAATCTCGTCTTTTTCCGTTTGATCATGATGCAGAGGATTTTAGGAGGGGAGTGTCTGACCCCAGGTCTTAAACAACCCTTAGAAATAGGAAACTAGGAGATTTGGGCTAGAGCGCCCGACAGGAAAGTGACACGGAAGCGAAGTAGAAAGGGGGAGGAATTATTTATTTATTACCGGGGGCCAGTACCCGGGGTCCGACGGCTTAACGTGCCCATCCGAAGCACGGCGGGTATTTAGTAGATCGAGCGTTCGTACCTGCCTGGATCGAACCTGAGGCCCTTCTCGTGGCAGTCACGAACGTTGCCCACTCGGCCACCCGCGGCCCAACGTCTTTTTCCGACGCGGCGGGTGGATATGTATCTCTCACCGGACCACTCCTGCCGCACCTTCGCTACTGTAGCGCTCGAACAACCAGCAATGCCTACGGTTGCTGAGACGGTGGCCCCCCGCTTGCCTGCGGTTTAAGTCATCCACTTTACTAACTCCAGAAAGTTGTTTCCTTCTTCCCTTACGTGGGCATCGTACTATCGAACTGACACGCCTTACCCGTAAGGTGTCTATATATATTCCACACCAATCGGTGACGTCACTGCAGGTACTGTGTGACACTTCCAGTTGTGGGGTCAGGGGTGGATATAATGATCTGACCTGTGAGTGTACATGCCAAAAAAGTGTCCTTAAAGTGTAAGTTTTTTTTTAGATTTCTGTGGAAGGAACCGTGGTGCAGAAAGCTGTTGCTAATTTCCACGTGGGCTTATTGCATTTTTTCTTCGAACCATAAGAAACACACTCATATTGTATCCAGCTAAATAAACGGTACAGTCATTGCTTTGCTAATTCACTTATTCGTGCCTCCTAATAATTTGGGAATTCTGTGCTGCGCGGAGTTTTTTTTTTTTAATTTTTTATCTGTTACCGCAAAAACCCGAAATTCGTTGTTTCGCGAAATTACTAGTAAAAACGCGAAGTGCCCATGAGCATTGGTAACTTCGGGTTTTTTACTAATAACATCCAGAAATGGCTAACATCCTCAGTAAAATGCAGAATAAAAAATTTACATCGGGTATTTACTTGAGTTTTTAGTCAAAACGCATTCTCACTAGACTCGGGACAGTAAAGATTCGAAATGATTGCAATAAATATCAACTCGTTTGGTAAAAATAAAGTGGACTCAATGAAATACAGAAAAATTATTTGTTGGAAAATTATTAAGTAGGAAAATTATTAAGTAGGAAAATTACAATTTACTTGTTTATTATTCAAACTTATGCACCCACCACAAGTCATCCTGAAGAAGAAATTGAAGAATTTTATGAGGAAATTTGTCATCTAAATAATAAAGGTAAGCAGCACTTGAAAATAATTATGGGAGATTTCAATGCAAAAATAGGGCAACAGCAACAGAATGAAACTTCAGTAGGTAAATTCGGTCATGGCAACAGAAACCAGCGTGGAAATACTCTCGTTGAGTTTGCAGAGGCAGAAGGGTTTTTCATCTTGAACTCCTTCTTCAAGAAAAAGCCACACAGGAAATGGACATGGAGACATCCAAATGGGACCACAAGTGAAATTGATTTTATTATGTGTAACAAAAAATTCGTCATAGAAGACTGCAGTGTGCTAAACAAGTTCAACACAGGTAGTGACCATAGATTGGTGAGATGTAAGATGCACCTCAACACTAAACTTGAACGTGGCAAGCTCATAAGACAAACAAAATCTATTGACATAACCAACCTTAAAAAACACCATAATACCTTCAAGTTAGAACTGAAGAACAGGTTCTCTGCTTTAGAAGGCCTAACATCGGAAGAAGTGGACATCTCTGAAGTTAACAGAAAAGTAACCAAAGCTCTTATGGAAACAGCAACAAAATTAGCTGGGTCTAAGAACAAGTTGCATGTGAACAAATTATCAGGAAAAACCAAAATGTTGATGCAAAAAGAAGAGAGATGAGGACAACTAAAGATGTGACTTCCAAAGTGGAATATATAGAGCTATGCAAGACAGTAAGAAAAAGTATCACTGAAGACGTAAGGAAATTCAACTGTGAACTAGTGAGGAAAGCAATTGAAAACAACCAAAGCCTAAAGATAGCAAAGGGACATCTCAGTAAGGGAAGAAAACAGATTATGGCACTGAGAAAAGAAGATGGTTCTGTAACAAGAAATAGAGGAGAAATTTTGACAAGAGTGAAAGATTTCTACTCCAAATTATATGAAAGGGATGATATATGCACTCCAGACATCATGAAAGATACCAGTACCAGAGTTCCTCCAGTCCTTCCAGCAGAAGTTGCACATGCAATCAAGAACATGAAGAGAGGAAAAGCTCCAGGAGAAGATGGAATTACTGTAGACATCATACAAGAAGCAAGTGGAGAAATCGAAACAGTACTCGCCCAAATTTTCACTCGATGCCTTAATGAAGGAAAGATTCCTGAGGATTGGAACACCGCTACACAATGATCCTGCTACATAAGAAAGGTGACATTGAGGATCTCGGAAACTACAGACCTATCAGCCTCCTATCAGTAGTTTATAAAATCTTCACTAAAGTTCTTTCACACCGCTTGAAGGTAACACTGGACATGGCTCAACCGAGAGAACAAGCTGGATTCAGGAGTGGCTACAGCACAATAGATCATATCCACGTGCTGAGAGAACTAATTGAAAGAGCGAGGGAATATGAACTTCCATTGTGCATGGCTTTTATCGATTATGAAAAAGCCTTTGATTCGGTGAAACCATCAGCAGTTACAATGGCTCTGAAAACCTGCGGTATTGAAGATGCATACATTAATATTATTAATAACATCTATGAAAATGCAAGTGCAAAGATTAGGCTGTTTGAAAATACAACACACGTAAAAATTGGAAAGGGAGTGAGACAAGGTGACACCATATCTCCGAAGCTCTTCAATGCCACATTGGAGGGTGTTTTTCAGTCGCTGAGCTGGGAAAACAAGGGGATAAAGATTAATGGAGATTATCTAACCCACCTTCGTTTTGCTGATGACGTAGTCATTTTTGCAACTACCCCATCAGAGCTGCAGAGTATGATCCAGGAACTTGCGGACAAGAGTAAAGAAGTGGGATTAAAAATGAACTTTCAGAAGACAAAAGTGATGTTCAATGCTTTTACAAGAAATGAAGATTTATCGATTGATGGAAAAAAGCTGGAGATAACAGACACGTTCGTTTATCTTGGACAGCAGATATCAAGTGAGGGTCACATTGATGAAGAAATTAATCGGCGTACAAAACTTGCCTGGAGAGCTTTTGGAAGAAACAGCATAATTTTCAAGAGCAATATGCCATTATGTCTTAAAAGAAAAGTGTTTGATCAATGCATCCTTCCAGTGCTTACGTATGGTGCAGAGACGTGGACCTTAACTAAAAGAGACATACAAAGGCTCCAGACAACTCAAAGAAGCATGGAGAGGTGCATGCTTGGGGTAACCAGGAGAGATAAGAAGAGGAACTCGTGGATCCGAAAAATGACAAGAGTGGAAGACATCATGATCAGAGTTAAATCCCTGAAATGGCAATGGGCTGGACATACTGCCAGAAGGACAGATCATCGATGGACAGCCGAAATTTTAGATTGGATTCCAAGGGACAAGAAAAGACCCAGAAGAAGACCACATGGGAGATGGGTGGATGAAATTCGAAAGTATGCAGGGGTGACATGGAGGAGACTGGCACAAGACAGACCGTTGTGGAGGAAACTTGGGGAGACCTTCGTCCAGCAGTGGATTGATAATGGTTGACAATGATGATGATGATGATGACATGGCCCACTACTGTGGCATTTGGAGTTACGCAAAACATTATCCTTTATGCATTTACATAACTTTGTTGTACATTTCTTTGTACACTTGCACGTTGAAAAACCTTGGCCGAAACCTGTTTTTTTTTTTTTTTTTTTTTTTGATTGGAGGTTTAGCGACCACCGTGAGCAACTCAATGGGCTATAAGCAGTCGCCCGTCCCTAATTTAGGGTCACTGGTTTCAGGGAAGGGAGAGAGCCAGCGCCGTAAGACAAACACAACATCCATGCCTGACCAGGATTCGAACCCGGACCCCTTACGGACGAATGACCAGAGGCCAGCGCCTTAGACCACAGCGCCACCGGGGCGGCCTGGAACCTGTTACATGTGTTTGTCTTACGGCACTGACTCTCTCCCCTTCCCTGGAACCAGTAGCCCTAAATTAGGGACTGGCGACTGCTTATAGCCAGAGATGGAAACGGGTCATGGGTCAACGGGTCGGGTCAAGGTGTTCCTGACCCGATTTTGACCCGGTTTTATTCCCGTTTTATTTTTGAAAAGAGAAAAACATATTCCAAAGAAAAATGCGCGTTGTGAAATTCTGTAATCGATACTGCTGCCCACGGAGTGAATAATGATTTGCCATGCAAAAATATTGTCTCTTTCTTAAAGCAACGAAGATTTCCATCGACCGACGTCAGGTACACCGACACCATATCTTAAAAGATACTTCCTTTGCGTTCTTTTACAGTGCGATTGCCCAGGGTAAGGTACAGGCAAACGCCATTCGCCTGCTTCTCAGCTGATTCATTCTCACCGTGCGAAGTTCACTGTATGACTAAGAGTTACTTTTCACATCGCATCTTTTACATTGAGCATTCAGAGGTTTTCGATTGATGTGCTAACATCCCGTTCCCATGACATGTCATGTCGAAACTAACTCCTTATTTGTTAGTATGGATGGATTTAATATTAAGGAGGTTGAGAAAGGCGTCGAGGCTAACAAATACGTGCTTGTTGAAAACCACAAGGGGAAGAGTGAATGCTGGAAATTGTTTCGTCTCATTAAGGAGCCGGAAATACATTTGTGCAATCGTAAATAATGATTCCCATTTGTAATATACTCCATGGTCACGGTCATTACTGGATTACGCAAAATAGTGGCACTAATAATGGCACTAAATTTAGCAAGTAACCAAATTTTATTATTAAAAAAAGATTTCAGTTATCAAATATCAAGCAGTTATTGGGATGAATATATATATATATATATATATATTACGTTTATATGTACACTGAAGAGCAATTGAATTAGAGATACCTGTCTAGTAACATTTAGCACCACCTTTCGCCCTGATGACGGCGGCGATTCGTCTCGGCATGGACTCGACAAGACACCGGAAGCGTTAGGAAGCCATACGGATCCACGACCCTGAACAAGCTCCCACAGTTCACGAAGATTGGGGGGGTCAGAGTCTGGAACATCCTCTGGATTGCATCCCAGATGTGCTCGATGGGATTGAGGCCACGTGACCAAGCTGGCCAAGGAAGCGAGGTCACGTCGGTGGAGTGTTCATCCAACCATTCGGATACAATTCGGGAGTGATGGCACGGTGCATTGTCTTGTTGCAGGATGAGCTCCCCAGTGGGGGTGTTGAAGACTCGCAAATGGTCGTCTAGGTTATCCCGGTAACGTTGACCTGTGAGGGACGATGTCACACGTACCAGGGGTCCAATTTCAGTGCACGTAAACAGACCCCAGACGAGAATGCCACCCTCACCAGCTTGAAGAAGTACCCTGCTGGCAAGAAGGATCCATCGCTTCATGTGGTTTGCGCCATACTCGTATTCTGCCATGCGCATGTACCAACGTGAATCTCGACTCATCAGTCCAGGCAACATTTTTCCAAATGTCTAGGGTCCAGTGGCGATGTTCCCGCGCCCATGTTAATCTTTGCACCCTGTGATGTGCGGTCGGCATCGGTACCCTCGTGGGACGATGGCTTCTGTACCCCATAGCGAGATGGTTCTGGATGGTGTGGCTGCTTACACGTTTTTGTTCACCAGCGTTAAATTGTCGAGTGATTTCTTGCACTGTAACAGCGGATAGACGGGCCACAGTGCAAGAAATCACTCGACAATTTAACGCTGGTGAACGGATTTTAAATAAAAAGTTAAGTAAACATCCGATGTAAAGTTTTTATTATACATTTTACCGAGGGTGTTAGTCATTTCTACGTGTCACTAGTAAAAACCCGGTTACTAATGCTCGTGGACACTTCGCGTTCTTTCTTATAATTTCGCGAAATAACGGGTTTCGGATTTTTACAGTAACATATCAATTGATTTTGCCGTTCAGCTCCAATTAGTTTCTCAAGATCCTGGTGTGATCCTAAAGATCAGTCGGTTTGATATAAATTAACGCCCCATCTTATCACATCACATTATATGGAACTTGACGCTAAAAATAGTTATTAATATTTACTGCCACTGATAATCTTATGTGCAGGCTCGTACTCGTATTTATTAGCGTAATTAAATTAGCTTAAGCTACTTCTGTTCATTTATTCACAAAATCCCTCTTTCGTATCGAATTAGAAAAGTATTTTTAACTAGGCTTTACAGGGTGCATAGGAAAGTCCCTTTAGTCTGGAATAACTTGCGAACGGAGAGAGGTACAGTTATGCAAGTGAGATAACGGTATAGTAAAGCGAATACGCCCGATCGAATGCAACTGACAGCAGCGCCCCTAGTGGCGAAATGCGGAAGTTAGCCATTGCAAATCGAAAACGAAAAGAGATAGAGCAAAATTTCCAATCACAAATTTGTAGAGCATCAATTATTTAGTACAAAACGACATTTGTTTTACTCGGATAAGATAAATTGTCGCCTGAATACCCTACAATGTCCGAAATCGATGCACGACGATTCGAATCTGCATATTCACATTTTGCAAATGTAGCCGTATGCAAATGCAGATTGTGACGTTGTACCGTACCTACGATATAAAAACCAGTAGCAGGATTTACCCTAATCAGAAGTTAAGGTCTACGTAGGCTGTGTGAGAATGACGAGCTTGGATTTCTGGAATTACGTAACAAATCAGGTGTATGCAACAGCGCCTACAAGTCTGCTGGATCTACGTCGTCGTGTTACAGATGCTTGCAATAGTGTGAGACCTTCCATGCTGAGGAATGTGCATGCAGAGTTACTTTCACGAATACAAATGTGTATCGTGGGCAATGGCGAGCTCTTCGAACATACTCGACGTTAACTTTTTATCACTGTGCGCCAGTTTGCCTTTTTTGTTTTTGTTTTGTCTGACGTCATCAAGCTGTATTGACATAAGTACGCATTTATGCAATGAATTGTGTGTATTTGCGCCTGTTCCCTTCAAACGTTCACACAAAAGGTCGCGCATCGATTTCGGACATTTTAGGGTATTCAGGCGACAATTTATCTTATCCGTGTGAAAGAAATGTCGTTTTGTACTAAATAATTGATGCTCTACAAATTTGGGGTTGCTCTATCTCTTTTCGTTTTCGATTTGCAATGGCTAACTTCCGCATTTCGCCACTAGGGGCGCTGCCATTTGTTGCATTCGATCGGGTGTAGTCGCTTTACTATACCGTTATCTTACTTGCATAACTGTATTTCTCTCCGTTCGCAAGTTAATCCAGGCTAAAGGGACTTTCCTATGCACAATGTATAACGTTATTTCAAGTTTATCAAAAGTAGTTGCGAGTTTATTTCTTCAAAATGGGAACAAATTATTGAGCGATGCTACTACTAACTGACAACCGTACCATAGTAGGTTAAAATAATGTGGTAATGCATCATAAATTCGTTTAGCTCAATTTTGAAGAAATTTTAATGTTAATTATTTACTTTTTGGTAACTTTAGGTGTTTCTTACATTGGCGACTGTAGTAATTAAATGTTACAGCATTGGGGAAAGAACTCTGTTTTGCACTGTAAATTTGCCGCCCCGGTGGCGCAGTGGTCTAAGCGATGGCCTCTGATCATTCGTCCGAACGGGGTCCAGGTTCGAATCCTGATGAAGCATGGATGTTGTGTTTGTCTTACGGCACTGGTACTCTCCCTTCCCTGGAACCAGTTACCCTAAATTAGGGACGGGCGACTGCTTATAGCCCATTGAGTTGCTCACGGTGGTCGTTAAATTTCCAATAAAAAAAATAGTTTTTTTTTATTAAAAAAGTGTATTACGACGCATGGTGTTCTTCAAAATATAATAAGTAGACTAATCATATCTAATTGTCTGGGAATCGTGATTCAGGAACAAGAGTGCGTTGAATGCATTTTAACAGATAAAAATTTAAAGCCTGTGGTACGTCCCCCTTCCCACTTTTAGTTGAAAACAGTTTGTTGTTCTTGAAATGTTCGAAGAAGTAGTTACTATATCAGGTATGTATATAAAAATTTTCTGGGGGGAAGGGAAGAAAGTTTTTGAAATCCACCATCTGGAACAAAATTAAAGGTAATGAAAAATTGAAGAAAAATTAAAGCATTTTTTTCTGATGTAAGTTGATGCATTTTTATTAAATTTAGGCATTTTTTCTAATGTAAGTCGCATTTTAACCAAAAACAAAACAATGAAGAATTTTCCGGAGGAGGAGGCCCCCTCTAAATGCGCCCCTGTGCTAGATATATAGTAGTTACTTCTATATATATAAATATAGCAGTTAAAATTATATATATCATCATCGTCAACCATTATCAATCCACTGCTGGACGAAGGTCTCCCCAAGTTTCCTCCACAACGGTCTGTCTTGTGCCAGTCTCCTCCATGTCACCCCTGCATACTTTCGAATTTCATCCACCCATCTTCCATGTGGTCTTCTGGGTCTTTTCCTGTCCCTTGGAATTCAATCTAAATTTTCGGCTGTCCATCGATGGTCTGTCCTTCTGGCAGTATGTCCAGCCCATTGCCATTTCAGGGATTTAACTCTGATCATGATGTCTTCCACTCTTGTCATTTTCAGGATCCACGAGTTCCTCTTCTTATCACTCCTGGTTACACCAAGCATGCACCTCTCCATGCTGTTTTGAGTTGTCTGCAGCCTTTGTATGTCTCTTTTAGTTAAGGTCCACGTCTCTGCACCATACGTAAGCACTGGAAGGATGCATTGATCAAACACTTTTCTTTTAAGACATAATGGCATATTGCTCTTGAAAATTATGTTGTTTCTTCCAAAAGCTCTCCAGGCAAGTTTTGTACGCCGATTAATTTCTTCATCAATGTGACCCTCACTTGATATCTGCTGTCCAAGATAAACGTACGTGTCTGTTATCTCCAGCTTTTCTCCATCAATCGATAAATCTTCATTTCTTGTAAAAGCATTGAACATCACTTTTGTCTTCTGAAAGTTCACTTTTAATCCCACTTCTTTACTCTTGTCAGCAAGTTCCTGGATCATACTCTGCAGCTCTGATGGGGTAGTTGCAAAAATGACTGTCATCAGCAAAACGAAGGTGAGTTAGATAATCTCCATTAATCTTTATCCCTTTGTTTTCCCAGTTCAGTGATTGAAAGACATTTTCCAATGTGGCATTAAAGAGCTTGGGAGGTATGGTGTCACCTTGTCTCACTCCTTTTCCAATTTTTATGTGTGTTGTATTTTCAAACAGCCGAATCTTTGCACTTGCATTTTTATAGATGTTATTAATAATATTAATGTATGCATCTTCAATACCGCAGGATTTCAGAGCCATTGCAACTGCTGATGGTTTCACCGAATCAAAGCCTTTTTCATAATCGATAAAAGCCATGCACAATGGAAGTTCATATTCCCTCGCTCTTTCAATTAGTTCTCTCAGTACGTGGATATGATCTATTGTGCTGTAGCCACTCCTGAATCCAGCTTGTTCTCTCGGTTGAGCCATGTCCAGTGTCACCTTCAAGCGGTGTGAAAGAACTTTAGTGAAGATTTTATAAACCACTGATAGGAGGCTGATAGGTCTGTAGTTCCTGAGATCCTCAATGTCACCTTTTTTACGTAGCAAGATCATTGTAGCGTTGTTCCAATCCTCAGGAATCTTCCCTTCATTAAGGCATCAAGTGAAAATTTGGGCGAGTACTGTTTCGATTTCTCCACTTGCTTCTTGTATGATGTCTACAGTAATTCAATCTTCTCCTGGAGCTTTTCCCCGCTTCATGTTCTTGATTGCATGTGTAACTTCTGCTGGGAGTACTGGAAGAACTCTGGTACTGGTACCTTTCATGATGTCTGGAGTACATGTATCATCCCTTTCATATAATTTGGAGTAGAAATCTTTCACTCTTGTCAAAATTTCGCCTGTATTTCTTGTTACAGAACCATCTTCTTTTCTGAGTGCCATAATCTGTTTTCTTCCTTTACTGAGATGTCCCTTTGCTATCTTTAGGCTTTGGTTGTTTTCAATTGCTTTCCTTACTAGTTCACAGTTGAATTTCCTTACGTCTTCAGTGATACTTTTTCGTACTGTCTTGCATAGCTCTATATATTCCACTTTGGAAGTCACATCTTCTTTAGTTGTCCTCATCTCTCTTCTTTTTTGGCATCAACATTTTGGTTTTTCCTGATAACTTGTTCACATGCAACTTGTTCTTAGACCCAGCTAATTTTGTTGCTGTTTCCATAAGAGCTTTGGTTACTTTTCTGTTAACTTCAGAAATATCCACTTCTTCCGATGTTAGGCCTTCTAAAGCAGAGAATCTGTTCTTCAGTTCCAACTCGAATTTCCTCATAAAATTCTTCAATTTCTTCTTCAGGATGATTTGTGGTGGGTGCATAAGTTTGAATAATCTGAGTCTGGTATCTTCTCGAGAGTTGGATAACGAGTCGTGCAGCTCTGTCAGAGGAACTTTCAACTTCTACAATTTTATCCTTCAGTTTCTTGTTTATTATAAATCCAACACCACTAGTTCTGTCAGTATCAGTCCCACGATAGTAGAAGAGATGTCCACTTTTCAGTTCAATGAGATCTTCTCCTTTTCTCCTTACCTCACTTAGCCCTACGATGTCCCACTTGATCCTTTGTAGTTCCTCTTCCAATTCAAGAAGCCTTGAATCAGAAGATAGGGAGCGTCCGTTATACGTAGCCAAGGTCAGCATCAGATGGCAGCCTAGTCCGGTCCTCCGGGGATTCTTAGCACCCTCTGCCTTCATGTCGCACTGGCCGCTGCCTTGGCCAGGTACATTCCAGCTGCCGGAGACTGAGGGCCAAGATTTAAGTTGTGGAGTCATTTTGGAGGGGTTTGGCCATAACTCACCACGCTGGCCAAGCGGGTTGGTGAGTGTGGATAGCATTTCCTCTAATCCCGATGGTATAGTTATACCGCTATTGGCGGTCGTCAGAGCCCCTTTAGTGGGAACAGGATGTACCACGAGAAGGCGGGGTTGACATTTGTCAAGGAGAGGCTGTGATGTTACACATCACCTGACCTTACATCCCATATAATATATATATATATATATATATATATATATATTCTACAAAGAAGATACCTAAGCAAAAAAATACATATATAATTTTGACTCACACCTAGTACAACATAGAAAAGGTTATGTATCTACCTGTGTGAGTAAAAGGAGAAAAGATAAAAACATAAAATAAAACAACTGAATGTAGAAGGTGTCGAGAATACTGAGCCTTGGCTTTATCAAGGACCAGCAAAAACTCTGCATTTTCTAACTGTTTAAGGTATATAACTTTCACAAAGTTTTCTTTAGTTAATTATTATCTTTAGCTTATTCTCGTTTTCGTGCTGTCATAAGTTGTAGAGTAGGGGGTTTTAGACTCAAGTTTTCTTTCAAAAATCTGTTCGTTATAAATTAACATTTCCTTTTTTAATTGCAATGTACAATTTGGATTTCTTTTGCATTGTTTTTCAGGTTTAAATTCTCTCTCAAACGAACTTGGAATTTCGTTATGGCTGAAAATCATTTCTAATTATTATGTCACTCTCACAGCTTGAGTTCTCTTTAATCTTCTTCTCTCTGTTTAATCGTAACAGATGAAGAGTATGGGTCGGGCCAGGAAGGTTAATGGATGCAAGCGAAATTGTTAACTAGTGCTAGGTCATGCAACTCTAAGGAGGACATGACTTATATATATATTTTTTAAACTATTTTAGGTGGGAATGTTACTTGCATCTATGGCCTTGCAGAAACCCATTTCCAACTAGGTCTTTGTGGAAGTGAGAAAATGCAGAGTTTTTGCTGGTCCTTGATAAAGCCAAGGCTCAGTATTCTCGACACCTTCTACATTCAGTTGTTTTATTTTATTTTTTTATCTTTTTTCCTTTTGCTCACACAGGTAGATACATAACCTTTTCTATGTTGTACTAGGTGTGAGTCAAAATTATATATGTATTTTTTTGCTTAGGTATCTTCTTTATAGAATGTGAATTCTGAATTTTCAAAACTGCTGCGTTGCGCGTTTTGATTTTCAGGTTATTTTGCACCCTTCGTTTTAAATTCTAAAATTTTTTCCTTAGTCTTCAGTTTTGCTCTTAAGTATATATATATATATATATATATAGCAAATGGAAAACTTGCCCCCTCTAAGGTTCCATTTGCCCCCCCCCAGCCAAAAAGTCCTCAAAGAAACACTGATTGCGCGGTTGGCGGTAGAGTTGTAACTTAACGATATTGCGAAAGAGTGACAGTCTAACCATTTCTGTAGCTAAAAATTAATTTCGTACGGACACCAGTGGGGGAAAAAAATGATTTTCATCGGCAAATTAATTTAAAACGGAGCGTGTCGAATTTTTTTTCTAAAAGATCTCATCAACTTTTTTCTTTTGGCTGTTATGTTGTTCTCCCATTTAAAAAAACCCTCATAATTTGTGTCGCAATTATCGAATTTGGAGGTCGACAGCACGACCCTTGCAGTTAATCTTGAATGCTTCAGCGTTACAGGCTTTCAAATGAAGAAAGCTAACGATTTCGTCAGCAGTTTCACTGGTATAAAAAAACTGATCGTTGTGGTATTCGATAGCTGTAGTCCGTGGCATTTACGACGGAATCTGTGTAAAATTAAAGGAAAAGAACACAAAAATGTCATTTCTGTAATTTCGAAAAGACATTGCTGTTGTTAGGATGTTGACCTGAGTGGAAAAGAATCGTCTCTCGGTTTTCTTAAATCCCTTCAGGTAAAAAATTCCAAAGGTAAAACTGTATAAAAAAAGTGAGTACAGGAGATAGGTTCTTATCATATTTCGTTCTCTTCTCAGAGCTGTTTCATTTGGTATTCACACTGTGTTGTTCTGCTTTGTGTGAATGACACTGTTTGTTTCTTCATTAAATCGGATTTCTTGCCCTCCGAGCTTTCACATATTCTTCCCTCCCTTCTCTTTCCAGCCCCCCCCTTTTTTTTTCTTGTGTTTTGCTGTATGCGGAAATAATTTTTCACAAAGTTAATGCAAAAAGGTGTATTCGAAGTAAAAAAAAAAGAAAAAAAAAGCTGTAGATGCTTTTGGATGAATGTGTCGGAATGACAGAGTCGTGGTCTGGTACGATTTCAGAGAGATCGGCAGGTGATCCATCAGCATGCTACTAAAGTCAGATATCGGCAGAAGTTATTATTGCTGCTTAGCGTCACGATTCCGAAGCACGCTGTTGCCCTGGGATGACATCTCGTTACTGTGACCTTGCTCCGTACTGGCGAGATCAGCAGGAGTAGTAATTCCACACTTAAGATTGTGTGACGTGTGCCTTCTGTCTTTTTGCGTGGCAACTTCCACCTATTAAAAACTGATATTCCAAATTAATTGCTTTTCTGAGCATCGGAATTTTTCGTGCTCCTTTTCCATCGTTTGCCGAAAGCTATCTGTTGCTGCATCCATTCTTACGAATTTTTTTTCTTTCTTCCTGTTTTTTTTTATTTATTTATTTTGTTAATCGCCATTAGGCAATACTGACGGCAAAATCTGAAAGGCCATTAAGTGCTTGACGATTTGACGGATAGTATTCATTCATCATGCGCGTTCCGTTCTGTTTCCAGATACGGGATTTTGCCTTTAATCACTTCGTGTTTTACGATACTCTGCGTAGCCCAGGTTAGGTGCTGATGCTCGCTTCTTGCATCATTACTACCAAGGGTAATGCACGCCGTCCCGGTGGCTTGGTGGTTGGTCTCAGCGGTGGCGTCTGATCATTCGTCCAAGATGAGTCCGGGTTCAAATCCCGGTGAGGCATGGATGTTGTGTTTGTCTTACGGCGCTGGTTCTTTAGCTTCCCTTGAACTAGCGACTCTATATTAGGGACAGGCGACTGCTTACAGCCCATTGAGATGCTCACGGTGGTCGTTAAACCTCCACTTAAAAAAAAAAAAATGGACACTTGACGAATAACCCCCGTATGTATCATCATCATCATCATTGTCAACCATTATCAATCCACTGCTGGACGAAGGTCTCCCCAAGTTTCCTCCACAACGGTCTGTCTAGTGCCAGTCTCCTCCATGTCACCCCTGCATACTTTCGAATTTCATCCACCCATCTCCCATGTGGTCTTCTTCTGGGTCTTTTCCTGTCCCTTGGAATCCAATCTAAAATTTCGGCTGTCCATCGATGATCTGTCCTTCTGGCAGTATGTCCAGCCTATTGCCATTTCAGGGATTTAACTCTGATCATGATGGCCAAACCCCTCCAAAATGATTCCACAACTTAAATCTTGGCCCCGTATGTATATACATGTATATATAAAAATGAATGTTTGTATATCCGCTATACAAATCTACAGTTTTCAATTTAGAACCACCAAATTTGTTATACTATCTCATGACACCCTAACTTAGACCGTAGACGGTCTTTGGAAGGGGTCGGAGCCCAAGGTCAAGGGGCCCCCACACAAAATTTCCGTAAAATGTACAGTTTTCAATTTAGAACCACCAAATTTGGTGTACTATCTCATGGTACCCTAACTTAGACCGTAGACGGTTTTTGGAAGGGGTCGGAGCCCGGTACCCCCCCCCCTCCACATTTCCGTAAGATATGCAGTTTTCAATTTAGAACAACGAAATGAGGTATACTAACTCATGGTACTCTAACTTAGACCTTATACGGTTTTCGGATGGGGTCGGAGCCCATGGTCAAGCCCCCCCCCCTCATACAAAATTTTCGTAAAAAGTTCTATTTTTTACTTTTAAGAACTGCAACATGCAGTAATTCAGCACTCCAATACCTGATCTACGGTCTGAGTTAGAGACGGTAGATAACAATAAAGTGCAAATATATCCGTTTAATGGTGTATTAAAAACACAAATTAATAAATGTTAGCTTTCACCACCAACGAGAGGCTTCATCAGGCAGAAATACAATGTAATATAAATAGAGAGTTCCAGATATTCAAAACGGTAAACAAAGGATAATCAATAGCAAGAACGCGACATTTCAACGTCGCGGGATTCTCAGAAGCGCACGCCTGATGTACGGCAGTTCTATAGATGTCTCCCCGAAGGTAAGTATTTCCATTCCTCTTCCTTTCTGTTTTGTTTCGTAAAAGGAAATTAACTAAATCAAAATTTTTTTTTTTCGTTATTGTAGCCATCCCGGCTCCTTTTTTTTTTTTTTTGGTAGAAATATTACTACATCAGACAGTCATTGGCAGTGGCTGGCATTAATTTGGGGGAACCCTGCTTTTAACACGGACAACTCTACGTCGCCCTCTTAAGTGTAGGCTATCCTAAAAATCCCTACATTTTTGCTCCCAATGGAAAAACCAAGCATATTGTTTACCAAAAAGCAATAACCTGAATGAATTAAAATAAATTTACTGGAAAATTGCAAGAATATCATTTTCATTCATTAACTTTCACCCGCTGAATTTGGTGTTATAGTAATATTTACCCGGGAAATACCGGGGACCCCTGCTAGTACGAGATAAATCAATAAGTGAAGACAGTTTCGTTGTATTTTTCAAAAACAAAGTGAAACTTACAGAGCTCTGGCTGAATTCCTTCACTCTTGTGCAAAGTGAATTGTACCCGATACTAGCGTAACGAAGAGAGCATGGCCTATAGGCTATATAGGGAGTGTATATAGGAGATTAATTTGTGACGTTAAGAGTCAAAACGGCAAGTTTTAGCGATAAGACAAGGTCGGTGTAGTTCGATTAGGAGAATAACTGGCTCCGGAGCGAGGAGACGTAGTTTTGAGATCCACCACCGAAACAAAAAGGGCTAATTTTCACATTAGCGCCCGAACGTAAAAATAAATCTCCTAGCTGTGAGGCTAAAGGATGATGTGTGATGCTCCTTCCGTACTGTCTGGAATGAAAGAAAATACCTGCCTCTATACTTCGGAAAATGTGTGGTGCTTCCTCCACACATCGTCTGGAATTATTACAAAAATTCCTTCTTCTACATCAGTGTTTCTAAAACTTTGGTCCCTCATGGACCACTTATCGCGGACCACTGGGGGGTGGGGTGGGGGTCTGGGTAACTGGCCTGGGAGAAAATTGAATTTTTTTGTTATTGGAAGTTTAACGACCACCGTGCGCAACTCAATGGACTATAAGCAGTCGGCCGTCCCTAATTTAGGGTCACTGGTTCCAGGGAAGGGAGAGAGCCAATGCCGTAAGACAAACACCACATCCATGCCTCACCGGGATTCGAACCCGGAACCCTTTCGGACGAAAGATCAGAGGCCATCGCTTAGACCACTGCGCCACCGGGTCGGCGAAATTTGAAATTGAAAAATATATTGTCTGAAACTATAGCTGCTAACCCTGGTTAATAATATTAGGATCGGCCGGTGAGTGATGACTCTCCTGCTCCAAGGAAGGAGCAGACCGAAGTATCTCCCGATTTATGTGATTTATAGGCGGGCTTATAGATATGAGCTCCGGCTCGATTTACCCTCCTTGAAATGTTATTTTCAGTTACTTTTTGCTTCTTCTGGTAAATTTTAAGCTATTTTCAGCAAAATTTCAGCTGTTTTTTTACTGGACTATAATACTGTCCCCAAATAAGCATAAGCATGCAGTTGTCACCGGCCTCAGGCACAAAATCGCCAACAATTCTCACCAGGTGCTTAAAATACCGGTCTGTTGCCAACCCTATCTGAAACAAAGTAATTTTTAGTGTACCTATATTTGGTAAAGAAAGAATTTGGTGAGTTATGATTTTATTTTGTTAGTTGTATAACGAAAAGCAGATCATTCGCTTAATTAAGTAACTGGCAATGTAGTCACAGCATCGGTGTAGTCAGTGGAGGGGTTTTGGGGGTTCAAACCCTCCTGGAAACGTCAAGAAGAGAAAATTTATAACAGGAAATATTTATGGTAAATTATTTAAACCTTCTCCGAAAATCGCAACCCCCCCCCCCTCTCTCAACTTAAATTCTAGCTACGCCAATGAGCCACAAAAAAAAAAAAAAAATCTCAATACATGAAAGAAATACGGGATTACGCCATATAATACAAATTTTGAAGATGACAATCTGATTTTTGGCGTAAATGTGACAAGGATGATAAGTCAGATAATATCCGAAAACCTGAAAATCTTCATTGTCCTGGAGCGGGACTCGAACCCGCGTCTCCCAGAAAACTCCCGGGTATGCTAACCACTGCACCACCCAGAACGACTAAGTTTCAAGTTTCCGATCAATTTGAATATAACCATCACAGGATTCGCTAGTTGAAGCAACCGGCATTCATGTTTAGCGAATCTGGAGGTTAAGAATCTCATCCCGTGTTTGCCCGGAGAAGCAGATAAATCATGAAAGAAATACGGGATTACGCCATATAATACAAATTTTGAAGATGAGAATCCGATTTCCATCCTTGTCACATTTACGCCAAAAATCGGATTGTCGTCTTCAAAATCTCAATACAGTTCAAGTTACATCATATACAAAATGTTATATGGACAATTATACTTTGATTTTCTCTTTTGATTTTAATACTTTTCTGAAAGTCCACCTATAAAGATTCAGTAATTAATAACAAAAATAATATAACAATAATCATAGCACCTGTGAGAGGGATGCTGCTGCTTGCGATCTTTTATCAAGCTATCTATATCCGTTTGAATGACCGATCGTTTGAGTAGTAGAGTAGCTTCCACATCTAATCTACGTATCTCTTTTCTTGCTCTTAATTTCAACTAAATCAGAAAATCCAAACTCACAGTTGTAAGGGAAATGATTAATGGCTCTATTTGATAGCTCTGGATATTCATGTCGAGCATGTACTCAAAATTTAATTGGAGGGATTCTCGCATTCTTCGTTAATTTTTCTTCTGAAATTTCCTGCGGACCACTTGATAGGCCTCCGTGGACTCCACTTTGAGAAATACTGTTCTGCAGTGAAATTTCTTTCAGACATCGTTTACCGGCTGACCCTGAAACCTACGATTCCGTCCCAGCCCTTTAACTCAAGGAGGTACGTACGTGACGCACCACTGAGGTGACGCAAAAGACAAAACGGCAAGTTGCAGTGATAAGGTAAGGTCGCTGTAGTTCAATAGAAAGAATTATTAACCTCGGAGGAAGGATTCGAATCCCACCACTGGCAGAAAAAGGCGTAATTTTCGCAGATGGTTTAGTGTTGAGAGCGAAGTCACGAACGTAATGGATAAAACCACGGATTTATCGGAATTTACGAAAAGGCTAAATTGTTGGCGCACGAAGGGTTGGAGCGTCTAATTCGAGAAGGGGGGGGCTTGTGGGTTGTTCGAACTCCTCTGTGGCTAAAATGTGCCAGGAGTGGTGCTAAAATGGCGAAACAACCCATCGGCAACACAACTGTAAAGGACGACAAAAGCTAGATTCCAGAGGTAAACAACTGGTGTATACACTGAGTGGCCACTTTATTATAACCACCTGACAGTTTTAAGCAAATGAGCTATGGCTGCACGCTGTTGCCGCCAAACGGCGAGGCTAGTATAAAAAGGGAAGCTTAGTGCTTGCGACAGTAGTAGTAGTTTTGGGGTGACGAGATGGGTAAAAAATGCGATTTGACGGACTTTCAACGTTGGATGATTGTACGAGCTCGGAGACATAGAGCGAGTATCACCGAAACCGCCGCATTCGTGAAATGTTCCAGAGCAGCTGTTGTTAAAGTGTCTAAAGACCGGACTGTCAGCCAAAAAACTGGGTCTCTACGTGCAACGTGTGGTCGTCATCCCTAGTGACTGCTCGGGCGGAATGGAGAGTGTCCAGACTGGTAATAGACAACAGAACGGCAACAGTGCAGAAAATTACAGACCATTTTAATCAAGGATCCCCTCAAATGATCTCTACACGCATTGTTCACCGTACACAGCATTGGATGGGATATGGCAGCCGAAGACCTGTTCGAACACCTTTGCTGTCTGCAGTTAACAAGAGAAAACGTCTCCAGTTCGCACAGGAGCACAAGGATTGGACAGTCGATAGTTGGAAACAAATTATGTGGTCCGATAAATCACGTTTTCAGTTGCACCATGCCGATTGCCGAGTGAGAATTTGGCGGAAACAGCACGAAAGCATGGACCCTAAATGCATTGCTACAACCCTTCAAGTTGGTGAAGGCAACGTTATGGTTTGGAGAATGTTTTCCTGGCATGTTTTGGGCGCTTTAAGTCGCGTTGATCAACGTTTGACTGGCACATCATATCTAAACATCGTTGCGGACCAAGTGCATCCTGTCATCTGGATGGTTTATCCCAATGGCGATGGCTACTTTCAACAAGATAATGCGTACTTCCATAGTGCTTGTATTGTACATGATTGGTTTCAGGAACATGCCTGTGAGTTTACTTTGCTTAGGTGTCCCCCACAATCTCCAGATCTCAACCCCATTGAGAATTTGTGGGATGAAGATGAACGAGCCATAAGACAACTGGATCCACAACCCTGCAATCTTACACTCCTGGAAAGTGCTATTCATCAAGCATGGTCTCAGATTCCACAAACCACCTATCAACATCTCGTGGAGTCCATGCCACGAAGAATCGACGCAGTATTAAAGGCAAAATGTAGCCCAACGAAGTACTGAGGGGTTGGTCATGATAAAGTGGCCACTCAGTGTATAAGAGGTTGGTGATTTAGTTCAGAGCGAAGTTACGGATGAATTTCAGAAACGGTGACATTTGTGTGTTGTTCGAGGGCCTTTGCGATTAAACTGCGCCAAAAGTGGTCTAAAGTGACGGAACAACCAACCGATGACACAACTATAAAGAGCTGCTAAAGGTGGATTCCAGCTGAAAGACGAGTGTATCTCATTGTAGAGGGCAATCGGCACAGCACAGTTTCGCAGTTGATAGCCCAATACAATATTATGGGTCAAGCAGAAACAATATCTCTAGTGGCTATGCCTGGCTCACTGGCACGGGTAAGGTGGGCTTCTAGAGCAAATGTCCTATACACCACCCTCACCTAACAGCATTCCATAGACGCAAACGAATCTTCCGTTACCAATGGCATGCAGATTGGACGATAGAAGAGTAGAAGTAGGTGTATTGGTCCGATAAACTACAGTATACACTCCATTCTGCCGGTGCACTGTAAAAGAATTTCTGAAATTCACGAGCCACATTCGTCATTTATTTCGTGAATTAACGAAGCATATTTCTGATACAACTTTTTCCGTGAAATGACGGAAAGAAACCTGAATTTCACGGATTTCTCGTACCACGGGAAAATTCTGAATTTTCAGAAACTTTTCCGCAGTTTCTTTCTTATATATTGGCGGTAAATTACCGTTTTAGAGATGTGTTAACGGAAAATTCTGAAATTTCAGAAACCTTTCCGCAATTATTTTCGTATATTAACGGAAAAACTCCGTTCTCACTTTTTTTGTATCCGTACGACACGAAATTAACCGGTAATAGGAGCGATTGGTGTTAATACTTGAGGTTCGAATAACTTTTCAATTTCAATCGTCTGTTGAAGTTTTAAGTTACGTTGCAAGATTGGATATTGTGGATAGCATATTGCATGAATTTTGTTTATTGTGGCACAGGATATTTCTTCTTCTCTCTCTTATTTTGTGCACCAGATACGTTACGGTAAGAAACCGGGTACTGGACTTATTGCACAGATGGTTATACGATGTCTATGTATCAGTCTTTGGACAACTTAAGATAATTGCTGCTATCAATAATAAATTTTGTATGTAGTGTGTGTGTGTGTGTGTGTGTGTGTGTGTGTGTGTGTGTGTGATAATACTATGTATAAAAAAAGTACATTTCACCCATTTTAAAGATAACTGATAGTCATTTTCAGTTTAAGAAAATCAAGTTACAAAGCATTTTGTTGCTTCCAAAAATCACGATGAAAAATGCTTAATTTGTGAAAAGTCCTCCTACAGGAAACCTATTCGGAAAAATAATACGCTCCAACAGAAAATGAAATGACTAAATCATTAATGACAAAAAATAAAAAATCATCGTCGAGCAATTTGTTTTACGATGTACGCGACTCTGATTTCCGGGCGTTTGTGGCTCAGTGGTTAAAGGCGCTCGTTTCCTGATGAACCAACTCAAACGACGGGGGTTCGTTCTTGACTGTGGCGGAAGGACTCTGTGGTAATGGCTGAAAAATGCAGGGTCGTCGATTTTGTGGAATTTCAGTTTAAATACCGAAAAACCGGAAATGGATTTTTCTGAAATAAACGGAATTTTTGACTACGGAAAATACGGAAGTTTAAATAAATGGGGACTTTTAAAAACGGAAATTCCTGAAAAAGATGGACACCTACCGGCAACTTTGCTGCACGTAATTTTCAGTAAGTTTTCGTGAATTCACACCTTTTATTTTTTACAGTGTGCTCCAGTCTGTGTTGGGTGTCAGCAACATGAAGCTATAAATCCCTCTTGTATGGTATCGACTATCGAAGACGGTGTGGGAGGTTTTATGATATGAAAAATGTTTAGCTGGCTTGAACTGGGAACCCTTGGGCGTATGAAGCAACGCATAAACGGCGGCTGCTAGAGGTATTGCTTTGGGACCATATACACCGCACAATATTGTACATACACACAGGAGATGAATTCTCCCATAACGTTAATGCCCCATGTCATCGGGCTTACCTCGTGCAAGAATGATTCTATGAACACTGTACCAATACGAGACATCTCGAATGGCCCCCAAACTATTGTGCTCCACAGTTCCGGCGTGGTGTGTCCAACCACCTCACGTGGTGTTCCACACCACCTCGCAGATGTTCAATTGGGTTGAGATCTGGCGAGTTTGGGGGCCTTTCGAGGTGTCTCATATTAGCACAGTGTTCGTCGAACCATTCTTGCACGAAGCAGGCCCGATGACATGGGGCATTAATGATAGGGAGAATCCATCTTCTTCTGTGTGGAGGTACAATATCACACCATGCTGGAACTGTGGAGCGCAATACAAATAGCTTAGTTGCAAATCTACACACAACTGTAGAGACACCTCGTTGAGTCAATGCCACGCTGCCTGGTGTCCATTCTCCGGGAGAGAGGAAAGCCTACGAAATCTTAGGTAGATAGTCGTTATTCAATAAGCATCCAGTGTACATTAACTGTAGCGTAATTTTCCATTATAACCTCTCTGCAATTCCACGCCTTCTGTGTAAGTGCCCCCAAACTTCTTGATCCCATTGGAGAATGTTTGTGGAGTACTTTGAAGACATGTATGCATCACTGCTTCACCACTACTAAACCGCAAAGCACGTAACGTTTCTTTAAGCTGACCGAAGAGATGAAAATTGCTTGTGTGAGATTCTGGAAGTAAGGTGTATGTGAAGGCTCCTCAAACCTGAGGTTTTGAATTATTATTGTCCACCAGCAATTCATACAAACGTGAGGGCCTATACAGTGAAATGGAGCACCTGAAGTGGAAGTTTACCGAAGTTTGTCAGGAAGAATTTGACGGGATTGAAAGTTTAGCGAAGGAAATGCTGGTAGGACGTGTAAATTTGTAAATTTGACTGTTTATTTTGTCTACTAAACGCACTAATTGTTGCCATGATGCGCTGTGATGCAAATTTGTTGAAGAACATGTAGCTGCAAAGAAAAAAAAAGAGGTCTAATATTGAAAAAAAAAAAAGAAGCTATCAGTTGTAGTGTATTTAAAAATTGGCCTGGAGCAAGGCCGTAGGCATTGGCATTACATTAGATACACGAGTTCCCATTTTTAGTGACGTCACGCCTCAAACTCTTTTTCATTATAGCCTGAATTTATTAACATTTGGCGCGGTAACATGAAATGTCTCCGGGGGGTGGGGTGGAGGGTGTGGTCGTTTCTGGATGTATGCCTGAAAGAAACACTGCTCTGCGGTCCGCAAGACGGTCGTAAAACTTTTGGAAATTATTTTAGTAGACCATTTTTGTTTTCAAACCGTTATAATAGATCATCATCATCATCATCATTGTCAACCATTATCAATCCACTGCTGGACGAAGGTCTCCCCAAGTTTCCTCCACAACGGTCTGTCTTGTGCCAGTCTCCTCCATGTCACCCCTGCATACTTTCGAATTTCATCCACCCATCTCCCATGTGGTCTTCTTCTGGGTCTTTTCCTGTCCCTTGGAATCCAATCTAAAATTTCGGCTGTCCATCGATGATCTGTCCTTCTGGCAGTATGTCCAGCCCATTGCCATTTCAGGGATTTAACTCTGATCATGACGTCTTCCACTCCCGTCATTTTTCGGATCCACGAGTTCCTCTTCTTATCTCTCCTGGTTACACCAAGCATGCACCTCTCCATGCTGCTTTGAGTTGTCTGCAGCCTTTGTATGTCTCTTTTAGTTAAGGTCCATGTCTCTGCACCATACGTAATCACTGGAAGGATGCATTGATCAAACACTTTTCTTTTAAGACATAATGGCATATTGCTCTTGAAAATTATGCTGTTTCTTCCAAAATCTCTCCAGGCAAGTTTTGTACGCCGATTAATTTCTTCATCAATGTGACCCTCACTTGATATCTGCTGTCCAAGATAAACGTACGTGTCTGTTATCTCCAGCTTTTCTCCATCAATCGATAAATCTTCATTTCTTGTAAAAGCATTGAACATCACTTTTGTCTTCTGAAAGTTCATTTTTAATCCCACTTCTTTACTCTTGTCAGCAAGTTCCTGGATCATACTCTGCAGCTCTGATGGGGTAGTTGCAAAAATGACTACGTCATCAGCAAAACGAAGGTGGGTTAGATAATCTCCATTAATCTTTATCCCCTTGTTTTCCCAGCTCAGCGACTGAAAAACACCCTCCAATGTGGCATTAAAGAGCTTCGGAGATATGGTGTCACCTTGTCTCACTCCCTTTCCAATTTTTACGTGTGTTGTATTTTCAAACAGCCTAATCTTTGCACTTGCATTTTCATAGATGTTATTAATAATATTAATGTATGCATCTTCAATACCGCAGGTTTTCAGAGCCATTGTAACTGCTGATGGTTTCACCGAATCAAAGGCTTTTTCATAATCGATAAAAGCCATGCACAATGGAAGTTCATATTCCCTCGCTCTTTCAATTAGTTCTCTCAGCACGTGGATATGATCTATTGTGCTGTAGCCACTCCTGAATCCAGCTTGTTCTCTCGGTTGAGCCATGTCCAGTGTTACTTTCAAGCGGTGTGAAAGAACTTTAGTGAAGATTTTATAAACTACTGATAGGAGGCTGATATGTCTGTAGTTTCCGAGATCCTCAATGTCACCTTTCTTATGTAGCAGGATCATTGTAGCGGTGTTCCAATCCTCAGGAATCTTTCCTTCATTAAGGCATCGAGTGAAAATTTGGGCGAGTACTGTTTCGATTTCTCCACTTGCTTTTTGTATGATGTCTACAGTAATTCCATCTTCTCCTGGAGCTTTTCCTCGCTTCATGTTCTTGATTGCATGTGCAACTTCTGCTGGAAGGACTGGAGGAACTCTGGTACTGGTATCTTTCATGATGTCTGGAGTGCATATATCATCGCTTTCATATAATTTGGAGTAGACATCTTTCACTCTTGTCAAAATTTCGCCTCTATTTCTTGTTACAGAACCATCTTCTTTTCTCAGTGCCATAATCTGTTTTCTTCCCTTACTGAGATGTCCCTTTGCTATCTTTAGGCTTTGGTTGTTTTCAATTGCTTTCCTCACTAGTTCACAGTTGAATTTTCTTACGTCTTCAGTGATACTTTTTCTTACTGTCTTGCATAGCTCTATATATTCCACTTTGGAAGTCACATCTTCTTTAGTTGTCCTCATCTCTCTTCTTTTTTGCATCAACATTTTGGTTTTTCCTGATAATTTGTTCATATGCAACTTGTTCTTAGACCCAGCTAATTTTGTTGCTGTTTCCATAAGAGCTTTGGTTACTTTTCTGTTAACTTCAGAGATGTCCACTTCTTCCGATGTTAGGCCTTCTAAAGCAGAAAACCTGTTCTTCAGTTCTAACTTGAAGGTATTATGGTGTTTTTTAAGGTTGGTTATGTCAATAGATTTTGTTTGTCTTATGAGCTTGCCACGTTCAAGTTTAGTGTTGAGGTGCATCTTACATCTCACCAATCTATGGTCACTACCTGTGTTGAACTTGTTTAGCACACTGCAGTCTTCTATGACGAATTTTTTGTTACACATAATAAAATCAATTTCACTTGTCGTCCCATTTGGATGTCTCCATGTCCATTTCCTGTGTGGCTTTTTATTGAAGGAGGAGTTCAAGATGAAAAACCCTTCTGCCTCTGCAAACTCAACGAGAGTATTTCCACGCTGGTTTCTGTTGCCGTGACCGAATTTACCTACTGAAGTTTCATTCTGTTGCTGTTGCCCTATTTTTGCATTGAAATCTCCCATAATTATTTTCAAGTGCTGCTTGTCTTTATTATTTAGATGACGAATTTCCTCATAAAATTCTTCAATTTCTTCTTCAGGATGACTTGTGGTGGGTGCATAAGTTTGAATAATCTGAGCCTGGTATCTTTTCGAGAGTTGGATAACGAGTCGTGCAGCTCTGTCAGAGGAACTTTCAACTTCTACAACTTTATCCTTCAGTTTCTTGTTTATTATAAATCCAACACCACTAGTTCTGCCAGTATCTGTCCCACGATAGTAGAAGAGATGTCCACTTTTCAGTTCGATGAGATCTTCTCCTTTTCTCCTTACCTCACTTAGCCCCACGATGTCCCACCTGATCCTTTGTAGTTCCTCTTCCAATTCAAGAAGCCTTGAATCAGAAGATAGGGAGCGTCCATTGTAAGTAGCCAAGGTCAGCATCAGATGGCAGCCTAGTCCGGTCCTCCGGGGATTCTTAGCACCCTCTGCCTTCATGTCGCACTGGCCGCTGCCTTGGCCAGGTACATTCCAGCTGCCGGAGACTGAGGGCCAAGATTTAAGTTGTGGAATCATTTGGAGGTGTTTGGCCATAACTCACCACGCTGGCCAAGCGGGTTGGTGAGTGTGGGATAGCATTTCCTCTAATCCCGATAGTATAGTTATACCGCTATTGGCGGTCGTCAGAGCCCCTTTAGTGGGAACAGGATGCACCACGAGAAGGCGGGGTTGACATTTGTCAAGGAGAGGCTGTGATGTTACGCATCACCTGACCTTACATCCCTAATAGATATTTCAGTTAAAATAAACGGATGTTTAAGACAGAGTCGAGCTTTTCTTATTTTGTCGCCCAAGACAAAATAATATGAGTATTTGAGGCATATGTCCGCCTCAAATACGAGCTGACTTTTTTTCTCCAATGTTTATTAATAACGGACACTTTTAATTGCAACGTTATTCAAATGGTCTTTTCAATAAGAAACGTACCTCCGAATAAAGAAAACAGCTCTGACTTCATCTAAATGTGAATATTTTGTTTTACAGTTGAATAAAGAAAATTTTTTATATGCGCTTTTATATCTACTGCGAATGAGTTTGTGCATATTAAATTTTTATCGCATTCACTCGTACGTTGGGTTCCGGCAGCGAATAATTCCCATTTCTACCACTATATATATATATATATATATATATATATATACAGTGGTAGAAACAAAAGTTTATATATATATATTTATTTAAACTTTTCTCTATAGTTGTCTTTTCCAAAAAGTTGTATTTTTCATTTCTGTTATCGTAAAATAGCTAATTGTTGAATAGTTTTAAGTGGTTTCGCATAATGTATTTTAAGAAATAAGACTCTGTATTGCAAGTCGTAACTAAAATTTTGCAGCTGTATGGTGAAAATTCTTTCTACTAAAGAATGCTCACTGGCAGAAAGATTTCTGTTTGAAGAAAGATGGCACAAACACGGAAGTACACAGACTAAGGAAACAAAGGAAGAGTTAAAAAAGAAGAGTTGCAGAAAAAAGATGAAGAGGAGGAGCTAGAATCAGCACAAAGAGAAGAGGGCATCTTCTGATGATTATTCATTGACTTCATTCATGCTTCACCAAAAAAACCAGTGTTTTGATTTCACGGTCTGCCGAGCAACAAAGTCATCTCGTGACACGAGACCATAGTGTTCTCTCGTTTTTGAGCGTCAGCTCCGTTCCGTGGATGTAAATACCCTATAACAACCCTTTTTATGTTCCTCCCATTTAAAAACGCCAGTCGATTAGGGTGGAACATAATAGTCACCGTGGAAGGACTCTCTAGGCGGAACTGCATCCCCAAGAGCCACGGCTTCAATGGAAGAGAAAGGACGGATGGGACGCACAAGTACGGAACTTGGAAACCATCTCCTTTTGTCTACTTCCGAGGTTAGAAAAAGTGTAGTGGCAACAGGTCGCACTGGCTTCAGCCACGGATGGAGAGATCTCAATTATTTAATGGTTTCGTTCCTGTAAGTGCACAAAAGGACGTGTAACCGTCAACAACTGAAGCCGTGAAAGGAGGAGCGGGAGGGAGGGAGGGGGGGCAGCAAATGCAGCTCTCGTTTCTGAATGGCTTCTCCTGTGTTCATGCGTTTGTTCAACGCAAGCGGCAGATATCGTCGTGTGAACATTCAACCGCGTTTTGAGACACGTGGAGCGAAAATTCTGCTCTGAGAATCGGATTAAAATAAAAAATAAAAGCAATGCAGATATCGAGACAGACGCAAAAGCTAATTCGCTCCATATGGAAAGGAATTTTTCTTTAGGGGAAGCGGCATTTCTTAGCTAGTACGCCAATCTGTCGAATACAAGAATTTTTCAAATAAATAAAATATGGATGGATGTCGTGCTTAGAGAACGAAGTGGAAGACAGGCAGAATTATTGCACAAGCATATCATTTCCTGGCGTGCAATAAAGGGCTTTTCTCTCTGAAATAATTTGTTTAAAATACCAGTTCGAAGTTGAAATATTTTCTCCATAGTATCCCGAAGGCAACTTTAGTAACTACCGTATTTTCTTAATTGCAATGTCTCTGAGCCAATTTTATGAACAACTGCGGTTTGCTAATTACAGTGGCCATGAAGGAAATCTTATGAATTTTTCTTATACGCAGCCTCCGGCGCTATGGAATTTCAAAAGTTGGTCTGTAAATTTATGAGACTACTTTTTTTTTTTTTGATTGGAGGTTTAACGACCACCGTGAGCAACTCAATGGGCTATAAGCAGTCGCCCGTCCCTAATTTAGGGTCACTGGTTCCAGGGAAGGGAGAGAACCAGTGCTGCCGTAAGACAAACACAACATCCATGCCTCACCGGGATTCAAACCCGGACCCCGTTCGGACGAATGATCAGAGGCCATCGCTTAGAACACTGCGCCACCGGGGCGGCGAGACTACTTCAATTTACTTTACATGTATACAGGGGGATCAGAATCGACCGCACAATAAACCTACCGGACGATTCCTCGTGTAGAAAGAAGCCGAAAACTATTGTCCGTTGTTCGATCGGACGTCGCATTCTGGCGATATACGCCCCGCAAGTTTCGTGACGTCACATTCGGTAACGCACGTACTCGTTGAAGAGCAACTTGATAGTTATACAGACGCACGTATCACAAGGCAATCAAGCCGCCATCGATGACAGCGTGGCTCAGTGGTCTAAGGCGATGGCTTCTGATCATTTGTCCGAAAGCCGTCCGGGTTCGAATCCCGAAGAAGCATGGATGTTGTGTTTGTCCTACGGCACTGACTCTCTCCCTTCCCTGGAACCAGTGGTCCTAAATTCAGGACGGGCAACTACTTATATCCCACTGAGTTGCTCACGGTAGTCGTTAAACCTCCAATTTAAAAAAGGCAATCAACATTTAAAAATGTTAAAAATGCGGCACGGGGTGGGCATGCAAATTCGAAGGACGTGGTGGCGTGAAACCATCAGTTGTACGCCTGCGCGATACGGCAGGCAGGGATAAAAAGGGTTGGCGACGGTAGCAGGTAAGCTCATACTGCGTTGGTACTTTGACAGTAGTATGGGTAGCGCTATGTCGTACAGTTTGAGAGAGGATTGTGACATGTATCTCCTATTGGGGGAATGCCATGGTTCAGCATTGCGTGCAGCAAGGGCCTACATCGTGCGATACCCAGTACGACGACACCCGGACACCCAGGTCATACGGCGGCTTGACGATCGAATGCGCGACACAGGCAATGTCGCACCACGTCCAAGTGTAGACAGTGGCGCTGGACCCTATGTGAGAACACCATCCCTCGAGGACGCCATGCTAGAGTTCATAGAAGAGGAGCCAACGACAAGCAGCCTTGCGATCGCGCGACAGTTCGGTGTGCACCAAAGTACCGTACTTGCCTTCTACACGACGAAGACCTGCATCCATATCACATCACACGGGTGCAACCCCCAGGATTATTCTCGAAGACAGGCATACTATGTGAGTGGATGCTACAGAAAATGTTGCCGATAATAATTTCATCCGCCGGATCTTGTGGACTGATAAAGCAAGGTTTACACGGCAGGGTATCTGCAACACCCATAATTTGGGCATTGGACAATCCGCACGCCACACGTGAACACGCTCACCAGGTCCGGTGGGATGTTAATATCTGGTGTGGTATTGTGGCCGATATCTTAGTGGGACCATATCTTTTTCCCGAAGGTGTCACAGCTGCCAACTACATGGTGTTCCTACGTGTTCTGCCGGACTTACTGGAAAACGTACCATTGGCTGTTCTCAGCAATCTATGTTTCCAGCATGATGGAGCACCGGCGCATTACGCTTCAAATGTCCGCCAGTCGCTGGATACGGAATATCCCGGTCGATGGCTTGGCCGTGGTGGTTCCTGTCGCATCGCCCGCTAGATCGCCGGATCTTAACCTACTGGACTTCTTCCTCTGGGGTCATCTAAAGGAACTGGTATATCGACTGCCTGTCAACAGCCTGCACGACCAGCCTGGTCACCTTACACGCGGCCTTCACAACTGTAACCCCTGCTATACTGTAACGCATGCAGATGTCTATTCCTCGGCGGGCTGCCGCCTGTTCCGCACTACAAGGTGGTAATTTTGAACACATGTTGTAATCTGACATGAATGCACGTGTTTTATCACTTGTGTTGTGGTGGTACACGTCAATAAATTACATGTTTTCTGTGAAAGTGATTGGGTAAGTTATTTCTAATGTCTGTATTCTTACCGGATGTGACGTCACGAACTTTTGGCGCGTATATATCCGGAATGCGACGTTCGATCGGACAACGGGCAACGGTTTTCGGCTTCTTTCTAAACGAGGAATCGTCTGGTAGGTTTTTTTGTGGGGTCGATTCTGATCACCCTGTATATATACACTGGTGTGCAAAAATTAAGGACGAAGAGGAGAAATTAGCATAACAGCGGAACGAGCAGGCAGAACGGACCGAAATACCACTCAGGTGATAGACTAGAGTCCGGTACAGTAGGGCATGCGCATATATGCAGTATGACGGGGGGGGGGGGGGGGTTCGGAAGGGTATAAAGCACACGGGCGGTGTACGCTCAGCAATTCGGTGAAAGCTATTGCAACGGTGTGCATCGGTTTGAACGACGTCGAGTTGCTGCCACCGTGTGATATGGCCAACAGGCAATCCAGTAGACGACATCTGGATGAGATTACCCAAGGTCGTATCATTGGGAAGTTTGAAGAAGGTCGAAATGTGACAAGTGTGGCCGAGGAGTTCGGGATCGCTCACAGCATCGTTTCACGAGCTTGGAGAGCATTTCAAACGACAGGAACAGCTGTCCGAGAGTTTAGCAGTGGTCGTCCACGAGCAACCACGGCGGCGGATGACCGGTATATTGTCCTACAGGCGGGAAGAGACAGACGGCAGACAGCGGGAGAAATCGCAAGGCACATGCAACAGACAACTGGACGTCCGTTATCGCGTTTTACCGTGGCCAGGAGGCTGCACAAAGGTGGTCTATTTGCACGACGACCAGTACGGTGTGTGCCATTAACGCCTGCTCATCGGAGACGGCGGTTTCTGTGGTGCCAGGGACACAAGAACTGGACACATCAGCAATGGGGTCGAGTTCTCTTTACGGATGAGAGCCGATATAGTCTGACAAGCGATTCTGGACGTATACACATCTGGAGACAGCAGGGAACACGCAATCACTCCTCAACATCATCGAAAGGGACCGGTTTAGAGGTGGTGGAGTTCTTGTTTGGAGCGGTATCATGCTTGGTAGCCGTACTGACTTCCACATCTCCCAAGAAGGTTCAGTCACTGGTGTCCGCAATTGTACCGAGGTTCTCCTGCCTCACGTGCGTCTGTTTAGAGGTGCTGTGGGTCCTGAGTTCCTCTTCATGGACTACAACGCTACACCTCATCGTACAGTGGCTGTCACAGAGCTGTTGGAGAGTGAAGATATTCAACGCATGGATTGGCCCGCAAGGTCCCCGGACCTAAATCCAATCGAACACGTGTGTGATTTTCTCGGGAAACGCTTGGCAGCACGTCACCAGCCGCCAACAACGATTCCGCAGCTGCGATTGGCGCTACAAGAGGAATGGGCCGCGATGCCTCAACAGCTCCTTGACAACCTCGTCCTAAGCATGGACAGACGTTGTAAATCCTCAACGCAGTCAGGGGTGATCATATCCCCTACTAAAGACTGGATTTCTCTTGGCAGCCACCTGTCACATGGACGTTTCTGTCTTCTGTCCAGTTGTGCTCGAAGCTACCTTTTCAATAAAGTGCCTTTGTATCCTTTGGATTCCTTGTTTGGACGATTTTGCTCACTTGTCCCATGCTCTTACATCTTGGGGATCTTATAGTATGCTTTGAGTCGATGTAGAACACTTCTGCACGACGTTACTTTCGAAAAACCGTCTCGTCCTTAATTTTTGAACGCCAGTGTGTATACAATATACATGTATATAGTGTATATACAGTATATACCATTTAGATATACTGTATATATATATTCTATTAAGAAGAGACTTATGTTTTCGGCTTTGCTCTTTAGTATATCATCATCATCATTGTCAACCATTATCAATCCACTGCTGGACGAAGGTCTCCCCAAGTTTCCTCCACAACGGTCTGTCTTGTGCCAGTCTCCTCCATGTCACCCCTGCATACTTTCGAATTTCATCCACCCATCTCCCATGTGGTCTTCTTCTGGGTCTTTTCCTGTCCCTTGGAATCCAATCTAAAATTTCGGCTGTCCATCGATGATCTGTCCTTCTGGCAGTATGTCCAGCCCATTGCCATTTCAGGGATTTAACTCTGATCATGATGTCTTCCACTCTTGTCATTTTTCGGATCCACGAGTTCCTCTTCTTATCTCTCCTGGTTACACCAAGCATGCACCTCTCCATGCTGCTTTGAGTTGTCTGCAGCCTTTGTATGTCTCTTTTAGTTAAGGTCCACGTCTCTGCACCATACGTAAGCACTGGAAGGATGCATTGATCAAACACTTTTCTTTTAAGACATAATGGCATATTGCTCTTGAAAATTATGCTGTTTCTTCCAAAAGCTCTCCAGGCAAGTTTTGTACGCCGATTAATTTCTTCATCAATGTGACCCTCACTTGATATCTGCTGTCCAAGATAAACGTACGTGTCTGTTATCTCCAGCTTTTCTCCATCAATCGATAAATCTTCACTTCTTGTAAAAGCATTGAACATCACTTTTGTCTTCTGAAAGTTCATTTTTAATCCCACTTCTTTACTCTTGTCAGCAAGTTCCTGGATCATACTCTGCAGCTCTGATGGGGTAGTTGCAAAAATGACTACGTCATCAGCAAAACGAAGGTGGGTTAGATAATCTCCATTAATCTTTATCCCCTTGTTTTCCCAGCTCAGCGACTGAAAAACACCCTCCAATGTGGCATTAAAGAGCTTCGGAGATATGGTGTCACCTTGTCTCACTCCTTTTCCAATTTTTACGTGTGTTGTATTTTCAAACAGCCTAATCTTTGCACTTGCATTTTCATAGATGTTATTAATAATATTAATGTATGCATCTTCAATACCGCAGGTTTTCAGAGCCATTGTAACTGCTGATGGTTTCACCGAATCAAAGGCTTTTTCATAATCGATAAAAGCCATGCACAATGGAAGTTCATATTCCCTCGCTCTTTCAATTAGTTCTCTCAGCACGTGGATATGATCTATTGTGCTGTAGCCACTCCTGAATCCAGCTTGTTCTCTCGGTTGAGCCATGTCCAGTGTTAGCTTCAAGCGGTGTGAAAGAACTTTAGTGAAGATTTTATAAACTACTGATAGGAGGCTGATATGTCTGTAGTTTCCGAGATCCTCAATGTCATCTTTCTTATGTAGCAGGATCATTGTAGCGGTGTTCCAATCCTCAGGAATCTTTCCTTCATTAAGGCATCGACTGAAAATTTGGGCGAGTACTGTTTCGATTTCTCCACTTGCTTCTTGTATGATGTCTACAGTAATTCCATCTTCTCCTGGAGCTTTTCCTCGCTTCATGTTCTTGATTGCATGTGCAACTTCTGCTGGAAGGACTGGAGGAACTCTGGTACAGGTATCTTTCATGATGTCTGGAGTGCATATATCATCCCTTTCATATAATTTGGAGTAGAAATCTTTCACTCTTGTCAAAATTTCGCCTCTATTTCTTGTTACAGAACCATCTTCTTTTCTCAGTGCCATAATCTGTTTTCTTCCCTTACTGAGAAGTCCCTTTGCTATCTTTAGGCTTTGGTTGTTTTCAATTGCTTTCCTCACTAGTTCACAGTTGAATTTCCTTACGTCTTCAGTGATACTTTTTCTTACTGTCTTGCATAGCTCTATATATTCCACTTTGGACGTCACATCTTCTTTAGTTGTCCTCATCTCTCTTCTTTTTTGCATCAACATTTTGGTTTTTCCTGATAATTTGTTCACGTGCAACTTGTTCTTAGACCCAGCTAATTTTGTTGCTGTTTCCATAAGAGCTTTCGTTACTTTTCTGTTAACTTCAGAGATGTCCACTTCTTCCGATGTTAGGCCTTCTAAAGCAGAGAACCTGTTCTTCAGTTCTAACTTGAAGGTATTATGGTGTTTTTTAAGGTTGGTTATGTCAATAGATTTTGTTTGTCTTATGAGCTTGCCACGTTCAAGTTTAGTGTTGAGGTGCATCTTACATCTCACCAATCTATGGTCACTACCTGTGTTGAACTTGTTTAGCACACTGCAGTCTTCTATGACGAATTTTTTGTTACACATAATAAAATCAATTTCACTTGTCGTCCCATTTGGATGTCTCCATGTCCATTTCCTGTGTGGCTTTTTCTTGAAGAAGGAGTTCAAGATGAAAAACCCTTCTGCCTCTGCAAACTCAACGAGAGTATTTCCACGCTGGTTTCTGTTGCCATGACCGAATTTACCTACTGAAGTTTCATTCTGTTGCCGTTGCCCTATTTTTGCATTGAAATCTCCCATAATTATTTTCAAGTGCTGCTTACCTTTATTATTTAGATGACAAATTTCCTCATAAAATTCTTCAATTTCTTCTTCAGGATGACTTGTGGTGGGTGCATAAGTTTGAATAATCTGAGCCTGGTATCTTTTCGAGAGTTGGATAACAAGTCGTGCAGCTCTGTCAGAGGAACTTTCAACTTCTACAACTTTATCCTTCAGTTTCTTGTTTATTATAAATCCAACACCACTAGTTCTGCCAGTATCTGTCCCACGATAGTAGAAGAGATGTCCACTTTTCAGTTCGATGAGATCTTCTCCTTTTCTCCTTACCTCACTTAGTCCCCACGATGTCCCACTTGATCCTTTGTAGTTCCTCTTCCAATTCAAGAAGCCTTGATTCAGAAGATAGGGAGCGTCCATTGTAAGTAGCCAAGGTCAGCATCAGATGGCAGCCTAGTCCGGTCCTCCGGGGATTCTTAGCACCCTCTGCCTTCATGTCGCACTGGCCGCTGCCTTGGCCAGGTACATTCCAGCTGCCGGAGACTGAGGGCCAAGATTTAAGTTGTGGAATCATTTTGGAGGGGTTTGGCCATAACTCACCACGCTGGCCAAGCGGGTTGGTGAGTGTGGGATAGAATTTCCTCTAATCCCGATGGTATAGTTATACCGCTATGGGCGGTCGTCAGAGCCCCTTTAGTGGGAACAGGATGCACCACGAGAAGGCGGGGTTGACATTTGTCAAGGAGAGGCTGTGATGTTACGCATCACCTGACCTTACATCCCTCTTTAGTATATATATATATATATATATATATATATATAACTTACAAAGCAGAAACAACTACAACAGCAAAATTTTTTTTTTTTTTTTTTTTTTTTATGCTGTTGTAGTTGTTTTTGCTTTGTAAGTTGTTCTTTCTTTCTGAGAATTCTTCATTGCTGCTTTTGCGCGTTTGGTTTTCAGACTAATTTTGTATATATATATATATATACACACCATCTAGGACGTAGTTTCAGTAAACCAATTGGGAAAAGTAGAAACACAAAGAAGGCTGTCATTTGACTTATCGTCCGAGATGGGTATATACACCATTTCGGATCTAGTTTCAGTAGACCAATTGGGAAAAGTAGAAGCACAAAAAAGGTTGTCATTTGACCCTTTGTCCGAGATGGATATATACATAATTTCGGATCTAGTTTGAGTAGACCAATCGGGAAAAGTAGAAGCGCAAAAAAGGCTGTCATTTGACTTATCGTCCGAGATTGGTATATACACCATCTCGGATATAGTTTCAGTAGACCAATTGGGAAAAGTAGAAGCACAAAAAAGGCTGTCATTTCATTTGACCTTTGTCCGAGATGGATATATACATCATTTCGGATCTAGTTTGAGTAGACCAATCGGGAAAAGTAGAAGCACAAAAAAGGCTGTCATTTGACTTATCGTCCAAGATTGGTATATACACCATCTCGGATATAGTTTCAGTAGACCAATTGGGAAAAGTAGAAGCACAAAAAAGGCTGTCATTTGACTTATCGTCCGAGATTGGTATATACATCATTTCGGATCTAGTTTGAGTAGACCAATCGGGAAAAGTAGAAGCACAAAAAAGGCTGTCATTTGACTTATCGTCCGAGATTGGTATATACACCATCTCGGATATAGTTTCAGTAGACCAATTGGGAAAAGTAGAAGCACAAAAAAGGCTGTCATTTGACCTTTGTCCGAGATGGATATATACATCATTTCGGATCTAGTTTGATTAGACCAATCGGGAAAAGTAGATGCACAAAAAAGGCTGTCATTTGACTTATCGTCCGAGATTGGTATATACACCATCTCGGATATAGTTTCAGTAGACCAATTGGGAAAAGTAGAAGCACAAAAAGGCTGTCATTTGACCTTTGTCCGAGATGGATATATACACCATTTCGGATCTAGTTTGAGTAGACCAATCGGGAAAAGTAGAAGCACAAAAAAGGCTGTCATTTGACTTATCGTCCGAGATTGGTATATACACCATCTCGGATATAGTTTCAGTAGACCAATTGGGAAAAGTAGAAGCACAAAAAAGGCTGTCATTTGACCTTTGTCCGAGATTGGATATATACACCATCTCGGATATAGTTTCAGTAGACCAATTGGGAAAAGTAGAAGCACAAAAAAGGCTGTCATTTGACCTTTGTCCGAGATGGATATATACATAATTTCGGATCTAGTTTCAGTAGACCAATTGGGAAAAGTAGAAGCACAAAAAAGGCTGTCATTTGACCTTTGTCCGAGATGGGTATATATATACCATCTGGGATGTAGTTTCAGTAGACCAATTGGGAAAAGTAGAAACAAAAAAGGCTGTCATTGGACCTTTCGTCCGAGATGTTTATTGAGGTAGGCGAAAAGCATATGTTAGAGGGATATTCAATGTGCAAATTGTAAGAGCTATCTATATTCGTTGAGCAGATAAAAGTAATCTACGGAGTGATATTAGGGAAACCATGTTCTCTTAAGTACGTGCTATTTTTGATATGTGAAGTCGTATCATCTTGTTACGAAGTCATTACTGAGAGATAGCTGTTGTTCTGAATTATTGAATAAACGTGGAGTTGGGTGTCGTAAATGCTATCTAATTCGAATAGCATTTTTCAAAACGGCCTAATTATCCTGGCTGTTCGAAAAAGTGCTTACTTAGAGATTTCATGCTTAATCAAGTTTTCAGCTACAACGAATAATTTGGAATAATCCAGGAAAGTGATATTTTAATCACTAAGCTAAGTTAGGTACTAAATTAAGTTGAAGTAAAGATTTAAATCTCTTAAATGAAGTAAAGTTGAGTTAAACCTTAAGCGAAATAAGAGCTGCAGTCCATTTAAATGCTCGTATTTTATATTGCACACCAAGCGCCAATGGCTATCATATGCAACCGGAACACTACGTAAAGTTTATTTTTCCAATACCCGAAACCTTTATTATTATTTAGTTTCTTTTTCAGAAACTCTGATTACAGCGTGACACGAATCATTCTTCTGATCTTCTTGAAACAACAGAAAAAACAAACAACAACATGCGTCTCATTTTCCCTCCGAAATCTGTGTTTTTGTTTTGAAGTAGAAATATGTTGTTTAATCTAGAACGTTGTCCGGCTACACTAAAGAATCGCGTTACAATGCAGCACTTTTCTTTATTCGCATGTCGTGTTTTAGAGCCTTCATAGCGGTGACATATTGTTTGAGTTCTGTTCCTGAACCTGTTTTTCTTCCGCAGTTTTGTTTTTCTAAAGTTTACGAGCTCATCTCACACTCTATTAAACAACAGCCGAGGAAAAATTACATTACCCTTTTCCTTTTTTCTTTTCCCTACATAATGTTATAGCTAGCAAAACTAAAGCAAATTTGGAAAGTTCTGCACTTCCAAAACTTGTCAACACAAACTAGATCGAATTCTCATGAAAACTACTACACTCGTTCGCGTTCTTCCGGAAGAAAATTTTTCCCTACTAACTCGCATGATGGGTAGTGTAAGACAGTTACGGCCTTAGCACTTCGGTGGCCCAAGGCCAAGATTGAATCGGTGCCCCCATAAGAGTATTTTGGTCTAAACAAAAACCGTGTATGGTTCTCAATCGTTAAGATATCAATTTTCAATTACATTTGAATAACATTCTTTCCTCAATAACGCGAAACTGCCGTAGTGGTTTAAGCGATGGCTTCTGATCATTCGTCCAAGATGGTTCCGGGTTCAAATAATGGTAAGTCGTGGATATTGTGTTTGTCTTACGGCGCTGGCTGCCTCCCTTCCCTGGAGCCAGTGACCCTAAACTAGGGACGGGCGACTGCTTATAGCCCATTGAGTTGCTCACGGTGGTCGTGTTAAACCTCCAATTAAAAACAAAATTCGAAACTAAAATTAAATTAAAAACAAAACAAAAAACAACAACTTGATTAACTTGATTTTGGTGCGAATGAAATGTCCGGCAAAAAACCAGCACACGTGGACGGCGAGAACAGAAAAGCAGGACAACGTACCTAGGCAAAATAATCCCCCTCTGCATCGACACGTAGTTGCCATCTGTCCGGCAAGGCCATGATCCCGGAACGAAAAAAGTCTTGTGGCTGGGACCTGAAGAAGACATCAACTGCACGTTGAACCTCGTTTGTCTGTCGTGAACTATTTCCCGGAGAAGAAGTGATCCAGGCGACGAAACAGGTGATAGTCTGTCGGAGACAAGTCCGGGTGATCGGCAGGATGAGGCGGTGCTTCATAGCTCAAGGCATTTAGTGTCAGCATCGTTCGTTGTGCGACATGAGGGCGATCTTTGTCCTGGAGCAGAACACCACCATGTCTATTGACCAAAGCCGGTTGTTTCTGCAGCAATTTCCGGTGCATCTGGTGTAATTCAGCACAATAACGTTCTGCAGTGGTGGTTTTGGCCTATTGCGAAGAAACTCCGATGAATTATCCCAGCTGTGGACCACCAGACAAGGAGCATCATCTTCTTGGTGTGTAGGGGTGGCTTAGGATGCCGTCCAGCAGGCTGTGCCTTACTTAACCATTGTGCAGATTGTTTCCGATTATCATAAAGGACCCACTTCTCGTCGCAGGTGACGATTCGATGCAGTAGAGGTTTCTGTTTATTCCTGTAAAGCAGCGACGTACAGACTTCCAGGCGCCTAGTCTTTGTTGGCAGTTGTCAACTCATGCGGCAGCCACATGTCCAGCTTTTTGACCTTACCCATCGCAGTCAGACGCCAAACAACTGTCGTGTGGTGGACACCTACCTCTGCCGCTATCTCACGACACGTTTTTCGGGGGTTCGCTTCAACCACACGTAACAGAACATCGTCAGAAACAGCAACAGGCCGGTGACCACGTGCTTCGTTTTGCAGGTCCGTATCTCCGCTTCGAAACTTCACAAACCATCACCGAATGGTTCGTTCGTTGGCTGTATTTTCCCTAAACGCTTTGTTAACGTTTCGAGCTGCAAATCCTGCAGAGTGGCCCAGTTTAAATTCATACAGGAAAATGACTCTCAAATCCGTTGTCTGCATGTTTCCATTGCAAGCCACGTTACGTCCAAACAAACTACGCCTGAACCTTGTTCTTCGTACACGTGCTAGCTATTATAGTAACTCTGTGACGTAATAGCTGCGGAATGGAACCATCTATTGGTGGTTTCATTCCGCTGTGGTGGAAGCCCGTCTCCACTGCTCGTTCGCGCCGGACATTTCATTTACACCAACCCAAATGCATACAGTAGACTTCAAATTAAAGAAAGAAATAAAAATTTATTGCACTATGGTAGAAGATACTTCAAGCTAAAGCTGGGAAATTCGTGTAAATGCTAACAGCTGTTTACAGCTGCACTGTATGACAATAAAACGAACTAATATAAATTTAACAAGAATGATGACACCGAATTTTCGGTTGTAATGTGCACGTCTTTTGAATCTTTTCTGAACGGAATTAAATTTATCAAAGCCATTCAAAGTCAATGGAGAACCGGTATGGAAAAGAATAGTATCTGACAACGAAGAATTTTTTCAATCGGATTTTTAGTCCCGCAGATATTGCTGTAAACGGAAACGTGATAGCTTACGCCCTCTGGTGGTAGACCTGTGCGTTAAGAAAAATTTAAAATTATATGAGAGATATTTCTCAGCTGAAAAGCACTCCAACGAAGAAATAATTTTTCAAATCGACTATTTGAAGCAGAGATATCGACAAATATAAGATATGCAACTACGCCCCCCCTGGCGAAAAAACCTTGCTTTTAAGAAGAAAGTATTTTCAAGTTTTTTTTTATGTGAGCGGTATCGGTCCACGAAAGAATTTTTCAATCGAGTTTTCAGAAGCTGGGATTTTGATGCAAATACAACAGATGCAGAAATTAATACTGTGGTCTCCTGGTGGCTAAACCATTCTTTACCAAAAATTAGAAATTGTATGCAAAACATTTTTCATCAGGAGCTGTGTGCGATACAGGAAGAATTTTTAAATCGGAATTTTTAGAAGCAGAGATATCGGCGAAAACGTATTGAACCTTAACGCCTCCTAGCGGAAAGTCTTAATAACTTGAAAATTTTATAATTATATGAAAAACATTTCGCACCGGAAACTCTGTCCAGACAAGGAGGGTTTTTTCAGATTGAACTCTTAGATGTACAGATATTGACAAAAATAAGATCTACTACTCTTGTCGGAGAAACCATGCAATATTTGAAGGAGCAAATACTCCAAAAAAGGTTTATCGATGTGAGTGGCATTGGTCCACGAGCGACTTTTTTCAATCGAGATTTTAGAAGCTCAGGTTTTGCTGCAAAATGCATCAGAAGCAGAAATTAACACTTATGCCCGCTGATGGCCAAACCATTTTTCGCCAAAAATTAGAAATTATATGCAAAAGATTTCCCATCGCGAGATGTATCCGCTACAGAAAGAATTTTTCAAATCGGAGGTTTTGAAGCAAAGATATCGGGGAAAATGCAATTTACTTTTACAATTTCCCCTAGCGGAAAATCAATGCATAACCTGAAAAAGTGACTATACCTAAAATAGTGTCTGACATAAATGAAATCGAAAAGTAAAAAAAAACAAATTCAATCGGATATTTAGAAGCAAATATTTGGTATAAAATATATTTTGAGTTCGACATCATCTGCATTTACGCCCTCTAGCGGCAAAATTGTGCATCGTAAAAAAATAAAAAACGAAATGAAGGATCATCATTAGCACATTACAAGCTTCCTAATGCAAAAAAAGATTTTCAAATCAGACTAATAGTTGCAGAGATATGTCCAGAGTCGGACGGACAGACTGACGAACAGGTAACATAAGCACGAACTTTTTTTTACAAAAGACGTGCTAATAAGTACACATATCATAATTAATATGTTCCATTATTATGTTCACTGCTAGATGAACGTCTTCCACAATTTTCAGTCTTGAGCCAGTCTCCATGTCACTCCGGCATGCTTTGGAATTTCATGCACCCATCTCCTAGATGGTCCTCCCTGGGTCTTTTTCTGTCCCTTGAAATCCAGTCAAGTATTTCATGTTGGTAATCAGTTTTTCTAGCAATATGTACAGTGTGATATGTACATAAAAACTGACCACCGTTAACAAAAACAATATATATATATGTTTTTCTAGCACTTGAGAATCTTCGTTTTCATCATCATGTAATCAATTCCCGTGATTTTTCCTAATCCACGCGTTCCTTTTTCTATTGTTACGGGGATTCGAGGAGATTTGAAATGATTTTAGTATGAATTCATTTTCAAGCAAGCTCAATCGGCATAGTGAGGTGCACTGGGACGCTTTCAAAGGCAGCAAGGGTATTCAGAAGTCGTAAAGCAGTAATCACGGGCAGCCTTAAGTGCTTAAATCGTTGTATTCGTCTACGCTGCAATCATGGCGGAATTGTGTTCCAAGTCGATTCAAAACGGGTTTGATTGTTTTATTGCATCGGAGGGGTCTGACGCTTTCTTTGTCCATGGAGCCAGGACATCTACACAAGGGGACAAGGAGAGAAAGAAGTCTGGAGGGGACAGAAGTTGTTGGAAGAGGCTCTGAGAAGGAAGGATTTTTTCGGGCCTGTGGACTGGGAGGAAAAACGTAATGAAATGTGTGGAATCGTTGAGTGAATAAGAAAGAACGAATAACTTACTAAGATTAATCTGGGACAACCTGCAGATATAACACGAATAAGGTAATGAACAATTTGAGACTACAACTTTCTCAACTATTCATTTGCTACCTATTTTCCGCAGTGAGTTGCAACAAGGCATAATTAATCGGACCCCGCCATGCTTGTTTCAGTAATTTGCAGCCTGTGGGTGTCATTTTTAGTTAATGTCCGTTCACGTTTGTGGTCCATGAGTAAGAACTAGAAAGGATGCATTAATTTAGCACTTTTCTTTTAAGACACAATGGTTAATTACTTCCAGATGCTGTCCAAACAAGTTTATCCTCTCAAAATGCATATAAGTTATTGCCTATGTGAACTACACAGCAACCCTCCATGTACGCGAATTCGAATATCCGAAAATTATCTTTGTAGTCCTCACTGTAAAAAATAAGTGGTGTGAATTCACGGAAAAATTCTGAAAATAACGTGCAGCAAAGTTGCAGGTATGTATCCGTGTTTTTCAGAAATTTCCGTTTTTAAAGGTGCCCGTTTATTTTAATTTCCGTATTTTCACAGATTTTCCGTAGTAAGAAATTCCGTTTATTTCAGAAAAGTTCATTTCAGGTTTTTCCGTAGTTAAACTGAAATTCCGCAAAACCGACAAGCCTTCATTTTTCAGCCTTTTCCCAGATAATCATTCTGCTCCACTCAAATCAGATCATATCATATGTTAAGGATTTTAGGAAGGGAGCACTTCTCCATTTGGAATCGAACCAGGGCCGTTTGAACATGTAATGCACGCCTTTAGCAACTGAGCCACAGACACTCGGAAGCACGAGTCACGTACATCGTAAAACAAATTGCGCGACAATGAAGATTTTTTTTGTCGTCATTTATACGAGTGATTTAGTCATTTTACTTTCTGTTAGAGCTTTTTTTTTTTAATAGGTTTGTAATAATTCATTTTTTCTGTAGAACTTTTCACAAATTAAGCATTTCTCATCGTGATTTTTGGAAGCAGCAAAATGCTTTGCAGCTTTATTTTTTTAAACTGACAATGACTTTCAGTTACCTTTAAAAAAAGTGAAATGTACTTTCTTTTTTGTATAATTTCACATTAAAAAAAACCCTCCTAAATATGAAATTTACTCTTGATAGGTATAATAGCTTCTGTCTTAAGTTCTCCTAATACTGAAACGCCGACATCGAATAACCATCTGTACAATAAGTTAAGTACCCGGTTTCTTACAGTAACACAATATATAATAAATAGCTGGTGCACGAAACAGGGGAGAGGAGAAGAAATATCCTGTGCCACAATAAAAAAATTCATGCGATATGCTATCCACAATATCCAATCTCGCAACGGAACTTCAAAATTCGACAGACGATTGAAATTTAAAAGTTAATCAAACCTCAAGTATTTTCACTATTCGCTCCTATTACCGGTAATTTCTTGTCATACGGATACGACAAATACGAAAGGAATTGCCGAAAGGTTTCTGAAATTTCAGAATTTTCCGTTAACACATCTCTAAAACGGTAATTTACCGTAAATATGAGAAAGAAACTGCGGAAAGGTTTCTGAAAATTCAGAATTTTCCCGTTGTACGAAAAATCCGGGAAATTCAGGTTTTATTCCGTCATTTCACGGAAAGAGTTGTATCAGAAATGTTTTATTAATTCACGAAAGAAATGATTAAAAGTGGCTCGTGAATTTCAGAAAATGTTTTACAGTGTGTATTTTTTATACATTCACTCAAAATTCAAATATTGTTAAGCATCGCAGTAAACACACTTTCCCTAATCCTCGGCATGCCCACTGAAGTAAAAAATTACTAGGAACAATTATGTAATAACGAGTTGGACCGCCCTTATTCTTCAAAACAGCATCGATTCGATGTGCCATATCATATCATTCCTCAGAGCCATTGGTGTTTTTCTGCAGAATCGTGTCACAGATGCCTATAACAAGAGCAGGACAGGAGGTTTCAAAATCGCTTTATTCTAATTTATCATAAGAAAACATAAGAGGGAGACGTACAGTATTGGGCGTCTCACTGGGAAATAATACAAAACTGTTAAAAACATGATGGTATATACACTGCAATGACAATGGGGATGAATAACAAATGCTGCAAGCAAAGCTTATTGAATAAAAATTGCAGAAGTGACAGAGAGAAACACATCGTGTCACATGACATTGGCTGGGCATGATTTACAGGATAACACAGGCGAAACAATAGTACACAATTAGAAAAAGAACAGCACAAACACCGCCGTGAAGGTAAAACATTACATACATGAGATAAAAACACAGCGTGCACAATTGTGCAAGTTATTTAACGAGGGCACCAAAGCAACATAATACAGGCGGGGTGAAAGTAAGTAATGTACACGAGTAAGCATGAAAATACACTGAGATGGCATTAGCATTCACAATTCAACGGTAGCGTGGATTGCACGAGTCGTAGAGTGGAGGAGGGCCACCAGGGTGCCACGGAACTCAGCAAAGGGCGGCTGCCCCGGTCGCAGCTCAAGAGAGGGCGCAAAAACCAATGAGTACAATATGATTAAAATCAGAACGGAAGCTCTTGCATTACTTTCTGGTACAACTTTTTCGCACCATACTTTGTTGTTTATCCATTTACAAAATTTGCTTGCATTATCGGCCTCTCTCAGCCCGTTATACGTCCCCACTCAAACTCACTCACCTTCTCGTAGTGTGCATGGATCCGACGTCGAAGCATCCTCACATTCTATGGAGGTTACACATTCGGATGGAGGTCATGCAACCGTAATCTGCTGTCACAATTGTCTCTGCGTGCAAGCTTTGCTCTTGTTGTACCTACCTCGATGCGCGGTTCCCACTTTTTGTAGTTTTGGTAGCCTTGGAACTTAAAATTCGTATTTCTTCCTCAAAATATGCAGGGGGTGTTAACTGCTCAAATTCAGAAATGAGGGTGCTTTTGTATGTACATTACAAGATAAGGATATCGTTCATATGGTTGAAGATTCCCTGGGGGCAATTTGATCGTTACTTCCACTATTGCAAGCTGCATTCGGTCCGTTTAATGAGGTGTCAAAGGTCTGAACTCCGAAGCAGTTGGTAATCTCACTCGCCGTCTTCACATTCTGTATTTTACAACCATAATGGGGTTTCAGCATCCATTTTGGCTTCACGACTCAGAACATTCAACCTTTTTACTGACCGCTGGGTCCCATTTTCTAACTTCTAATGACTGAACTAAACAGGGTAAAATGCCGTTCTCGTTTGGTATGAGAAATGGCATCTACAGTAGCTCCACAATACCCAATTTACTATATCATACCCAATAAAAATACTTAAGCGTTAGTTCGTTAAACTACAATGAAAATGGTAATGAGGGCAGCGGTAAATTCTCGAATATGGGACTTCCTCTGGTCCGCCGGAAACTTGCTGGTTCTTACTTGTAAAATCTGTTTGTACAACCGTTAATAATTATTAGTTGTCAATTAACTACGAGATTATGAAAATATATATACAATTCAGTATGAAGCGAAATATGAGATGCAACCCCCAGTGTTAGTTATTTTGAAAAATTGTAATTGCATGACTGTCCCTGGTTTCAAGCAGATGATGCACCCGTACATTGTGCACAACGTGCCAGGTTGTGATTTGCAAAGCATGAGGATGAGCCGCAGCAGCTACTCTGGCCACCTCAATCTCCAGATCTTAATATTATTGAACATTTGTGGGAATATCTGGAACGGAACGTCAGATGACACTTTTCACCTCGAACATCACTGGCACAATTTTACAGGAAGAATCGTCCCAAATTCCATTGCCATATGTGCGTGACATGTCTATAACAAATCGAGCTGCTTCTGCTCTGAAAACTCTCTACAGCTTATTAATAAAACGTTCTTCACAAGCAGTAAGTGTTGCCATTATTTTGGTAAACCCATCTACCTATTCAACCCCCTGAAACTGTTCTTTGTGCAAAGCCGAAACTGCAAAGAAAATTTTGCACATAGCGCCAACCATCGATGGCAGAAATAATTTTTTGAATCCTGCTTTTAGAAATGCGTATATTTTGCAAACCATAGAAATAAATTTACACCACCTAGCGGGGAAACTGTACGTCTTGGAAATTGGAGAAATGCAGTGCTGTGCAAAAAGTGTTTTCCTAATAGACTTTGTAGTTTCCGTAATATCGAGTCAGCAACGAGGCAAACTAGTACTGTAAGCATGTGCTTATTACTTTTCAAAAGACCGGGCTGATAAACTGGATCTACTGGAGTGGGGCGAACGAGACGTTCGTCCGTGTTTAACAAAGATTAGAGGAGATGAGAGATACTGTAATTCGCCTCATGGAGGTGGAAGCGGTGCCGATTTGTCGACAGAATTTCCAAGATTGATCATGCAGTTCGGCTCTGTAATTGATCACTGTCAACTGATTGGGGCCAATTTAAAGGGATAAATAGAAAATTTCGAAGTCTCTGCAACATTATACGTCAAGTTGGGGCTCACAAAATATAGTGCCTGGATTTATCGCTTTTGTGTAACTAATTTGCTGTCGCTTCAGTTCAGCGTAATGAATTAAATGATTTTTTCGTGCAGACTGAAGTGTTCGTCTGAGGTTTTGCGCCTGTTTTATTAATTATAGTAATAAAATACGTGATGAGTAGATTAATTACACAGTGCTTTGCACTTGATAATGAATAACTGTGGTACTAATAGCTGAATTACACTCAATTTTTTTTTTCGTGCTCTTTTATTTATGGTTTTCGTTTCGGAGCCTTGACACCCCCTCCCTCCTAATCCGGTTTCTCGCAAGAAAACTAATGGAGTATTCAGTGGGGGGATTTAGGATTCACGGGGCCCTAAATGGAGGGGAGTTTTATGGTACAGAGGGAAAAAAAATTGCAATAATTAAAGCATTTTTTCCATATCATTACTAAAAAAGTACTAGTGCAATTTTTTTTAAATATACGAAATTTATTAAAATAAGCCCTCCTTTCAAATGGAATATTAACATATATGTAATATAAAAGCTGTGCGTGTGGCATTCATCAATCATTTGGTAAATCATGATTGACACCTCAAAATTTGGCAGATTTTTTTTTTTTTTTTTGCTGTTGTCAGTCGCAGTTTCAAGTCGAAATTCCAAAAGGGGGCGTGCTAGAAGCTGAAATTTTGACTTTACTATGTCATTTTTTTGAAAAACAGCGAGACAGCTGATGACCTTGAACGTCGTTGGTGAGCTGCCATTGGCGCTTGAAAATGTTCAGGCCCAGCTGGCCCATAGGGGCAACCGGGGCAGTCGCTCCGGGAACATTATTTGGGGGGGGTACGTTTTGGGGTGCGAGACCCTTAAAAAGCTGTTTTTTAAAAGTTTTTTTTTTTTTTTCCTTATTTCCAATTCCCCCATTTTTCAATAGATTATCGCCCTTCGCCGTACAAATACTGAGATTTACGGATTCCAAGTGATTATCGTAAATACCGTAATATTTTCCGCATTCACCAAATAGCAAATTAAATTTCATGATTTTCTGGCCCGTACTTTTATACACGGTCGACATGTCCAGACACTTCCATGGCCTACCCGCTCCCCGGACATGTCCCCTATCGAGCTTGTGTAGGACCAGTTGAAACGCCGGCTGCCTCCATGCCACACTATCCGAGATTTGGAGCTCACCGTCCAACACGTGTGGGCCAGTCTGCCGCAGGACAACATCAGGCCTCGGTTCGCCACCATGCCGGACCGTATCGCCGCACGAGGCGGTGCGACGCGCTATTGAAGATGACCGGACTGCGTGCCACATATCCCTCTGTAATTGTCCTGCAGCTCTGTTTTTACCAACATCTGTATCATTCATCTGTATTACTACTTCCATGAAATTTCAGTTCAATCCGATGTTTCCTTCTTGGTGCGCAAATTTCATTGTCCGTGAGTGTATATATATACACTGAGTGGCCACTTTATTATGACCACCTGACAGTTTTAAGCAAATGAGCTATGGCTGCACGCTGTTGCGCCAGACGGCGAGGTTAGAGTAAAAGGGAAAGCTAAGCGCTTGCGACAGTAGTAGTAGTGATTTTTGGGTGACGAGATGAGTAAAAAATGCGATTTGACGGACTTTCAACATGGGTGATTGTAGGAGCTCGGAGCCATGGAGCGAGTATCACCGAAACCGCCACATTCGTGAAATGTTCCAGAGCAGCTGTTGTTAAAGTGTTTAAAGACTGGACTGTCAACCAAAAAACTGGGTCTCTACGTGCAACGTGTGGTCGTCATCGACTAGTGACTGCTCGGGCGAAACGGAGAGTGTCCAGACTGGTAACAGACAACAGAAGGGCAACAGTGCAGCAAATTACAGACTATCTTAATCAAGGATCCTCTCAAATGATTTCTGCACGCACTGTAATCCGTACACTGCATCGGATGGGATATGGCAGCCGAAGGACTGTTCGAACACCTTTGTTGTCTGCAGCTAACAAGAGAAAACGTCTCCAGTTCGCACAGGAGCACAAGGATTGGACAATCGATAATTGGAAACAAATTATGCGGTCTGATGAATCACGTTTTCAGTTGCACCATGCCGATGGCCGAGTGAGAATTTGGCGGAAACAGCACGAAAGCATGGCCCCCAAATGCAATTCTACAACCCTTCAAGCTGGTGGAGGCAACGTTATGGTTTGGGGAATGTTTTCCTGGCATGCTTTGGGCCCTTTAATTCGTGTTGATCAACGTCTGACTGGCACATCATATCTAAACATCGTTGCGGACCAAGTGCATCCTGCCATGTGGATGGTTTATCCCAATGGCGATGGCTACTTTCAACAATTCACAAATTGACGGTGTTACTCTACTTCGGAGCCGACTGCTAATGCGCCCTGCCATATTGCTCGTATTGTACAGGATTGGTTTCAGGAACATGCCGGTGAGTTTACTTTGCTTAGGTGGCCCCCACAATCTCCAGATCTCAACCCCATTGAAAATTTGTGGGATGAAGTTGAACGAGCCATCAGACAGCTGGATCCACAACCCTGCAATCTCACACTCCTGGAAAGTGCTATTCATCAAGCATGGTCTCAGATCCCACAAACCACCTATCAACATCTCGTGGAGTCCATGCCACGAAGAATGGACGCAGTATTAAAGGCAAAAGGTGGCCCAATGAAGTACTGAGGGGGTGGTGATAATAAAGTGGCCACTCAGTGTATATATATTATTCATATATTTAATCAGTCAATAAATTTCAGCCCCTTCAAAATTTGTAACTGCCCTCCCCCGGAAAAAAACTCTGAATGCCACGCTGAATGATGCAGATGTCAAGTCGAAAAGTTGCAGTGATAAATTTCGTCTGTCGGTGTATCTTAATTGGTAGAGCATTCGACTCCGGAGTAGAGTGACTAGGATTCGTCACCGTCAAATTTGTGAATTTCACATCTTGTGTGTTCTTTACGGAAATTATTCATGTAACGACTTTATTAAAATAGATTTCTTTCCTAGTGCCAACAATGTAATTTTGCTTCGGGGACCCGGCAACGAAATTCGCGCAGGGCCTCGCAAAAGCTCCATCGAACTCGGAAAATGTTTCTCTGTAGTGTACGTGGCGAGAAGCGAAACATTTTTCCTTATTTGGTGATTGTTATTCTATCGGTGGTCGGAATGTTTCCTGGCGACGAATGTACTTTGCTCTCCCTATGCAAGGAGTGTTTCATTACCGGCCTCGAGGTTAGTAAATTATTTTTACCTGTGGATTATAAACGATTATACAGGATGTGTTTGTCAAGCTCATTTTATTTCGTTCCTCCGAAATTCATGGCTAGAGAAGGCAACAGTAAATGCTAAACGGATGAGCAAAAATAAATTTCAGCACCTAATATCATGTCAAGATGGAAAAGTTACAGCGATAGAAATCTGTGTATCTTAATTGTTAAAGCATTCGAAAGACGATTAGCGTAGCTTGTAAAGAGGCACTATGAATTTGTAATTGAGATTTTTTCGGTATTCATGATATAATCACTACTGCACTACTAACTACTAAGGTATTAAGATATAATCACTACTGCACTACTAACAACATTTATGTGCATAGAGGTCATAAATCATGAATATTTTTCGCTATAAAGGCCATGCTGCTGTGTAAATCAGAATATACTGATTGCAACTTAAACGTTATGCCAAGGTAACGCCGGATACAGTTCAGCTAATTGTACATGTAAACACCCAAACTGATATTTTAATTTTCTCTCTCACTTTAACGCTGTTTATTGTATGCATTATGCAACGTCATACGGGCCCGATGTCGTGCCTTTATGACGTTGCATAATGTATGCCTCCAACAGCCGTTCATCACGATGTCCCCATACAAGGATACGTTCATCATGGTAGGTTGGACCGCGACTCGTCGGAAAACACTACGCGCTGCCATTCATCACACTGCAATGAGAAAAACGTTTTGTTAATTCAACAAAAAAATTGTTGAATCAGCAAAAAAATTCAGTCGATATACAGTCAACAAAAAAGTTTGTTAAATTAACAAAATTATTGTTCATTCTATAAAATGTATTGTTATCATGACAGAACGCTTTGTTCATTTAACAAAATAATTTTGTCGACTTTTGGGAATTTCTTTGATCCAACAATACAATGTATGTATTGTTATCGTGATAAAATATTTTGTTGCTGCAACCAAACATATTGTTGCCACGACACAGTAATTTCTTGCTCCAACAAAATTTAGAGTTATGTATAGAAAAAGCACAATTCGTACAATATGTCATAAAAACAAACATCATCGTCTATGTACGATATTTAATTAAAAGATGAAATCTATTTACAAATTAAAAACCTCCACTAGCACTTTCGGGGTAACACTTACCCCATCATCAGGTGGAACAGAGAGGTTAATGCAGTACTTGCGTACACATATATAGGAGCGCAGCAATGCACCATGGTATAGTTCTCAGGCGTCACAAGGCTAAGGTGTTGCCATCTCAACCGAGCAATAAACACAATTTCAGACTTTTGTTACACAATTTCAGACAAAAGTCTGAAATTGTGTCTATTGCTCGGTTGAGATGGCAACACCTTAGCCTTGTGACGCCTGAGAACTATACCATGGTGCATTGCTGCGCTCCTATATATGTGTACGCAAGTGCTGCATTAACCTCTCTGTTCCACCTGATGATGGGGTAAGTGTTACCCCGAAAGTGCTAGTGGAGGTTTTTAATTTGTAAATAGATTTCATCTTTTAATTAAATATCGTACATAGACGGTGGTGTTTGTTTTTATTAGAGTTATGTAGCTGGGCCACTTTGTCCCTAAACGTTTTTCCAATGGCAACACTTTGCCAGTGCCCTTCGATCCTGGGTGTCCGCCATTTTTTATTTCGGAGGGTGTCCGCCTTTTTTTCTCCCGCCGTATTTAAATTAATTATTGCGGGCGGTCGTAGTGTGCGATGGGTTTGCCTCCTCGGGGCGCTCCGTGGTAACAATGGCACACACAACAGCAACTAGGCCTCTGTGAATCTTGGAGAGGTGCAAGCTACTTCTGTGCGACATTGGCGAAAAGACTCCAACTCACTGGGTTTTGTTCCAGAATCATTAATTTGAATGACCAACTGGAACCCTCAGCTGTGGGCTAATCCCCCACACTGATGTACTTACCTGATTAAAAAGACAAAAAGAAATATTAAGAATGACTCAAGTGTGGGATATGGTGGACCTACCACACTTGAGAAGGACGGTCCACCGCGGAATCGACCTGGACTTTCTAGACGGCGTATGAGAAAGATATCTCGGCTGAGTGAATGTAAGATTGGTGTATGGAATACTAGAGGTATAAATGGCAAGATGAGTGAGGTGATTGAGGAGATGAATAAGTATAGACTGGATGTACTGTGTGTAAGTGAAACCAAAAAGAAGGAAATTGGGGTAGAAGAAGTGAATGGCATGGTGAGTGTGTGGTCTGGAGTATTGGATAATATGAGAGGACAGGCTGGTGTAGGTGTGATTTTAAGTGAAGAGATGAAGAACAACTTGATTCACTATAGTTGCATAAGTGAGAGAATTCTCTGGATTAGTTTGAAAGTGAAACTTCAGAGAATTGTAATTGTTGTAGTGTATGCTCCTTGTGACTCGGAACCTTCTGATAAGAAAGAAGATTTCTGGAATGAGCTAAAAGATGTTTTGAGCCGGTTTGATGCTAAAGAAAAAGTTATACTGTAATAGCAGGGGATTTCAATGCTAGAGTAGGTGTGCAGAATGCAATTTCTGACAATGTTCTGTGTAAGTTTAATGATCCTTGTGTGAATGATAATGGTGAAAGATTAATTGAACTCTGCATTGAGAATGGTTTGTGTGTATCTAATACATTTTTCAACCACAAGTATATCCACACATATACTTGGGAAAATCGTACTCTTGGTCAAAAGAGTGTGATAGATTTTGTTGTTTACGATCAGCGTTTGAAACACTTAGTTGTTGACACCCGTGTGATGAGAGGTGCGGATGTTGGTTCTGATCATTACTTGGTAGTGTCACGAGTGAAACTTAATGTTGGTTGGAGGAAAAGGAATAGGAAGAGACCCAGGATAGAAAGAATAAAGGTTGATAGGCTCCTTGAAGATCATCAGCGGTATTCTGACTTATTCAGAGAACGACTGAAGGATCTGAAATTTTGTGAGAGGGATGTAGAAAAGAAGTGGGAATGTTTTAAGAGCTGTGTTGTCACTGCTGCTAAAGAGGTCTGTGACACCACAATAGTGAGTAACAATAGAGGTGATGCTTGGTGGAATAGTGAGATTGATGAGGCAGTAAAGTAAAAGAAGAAAGCCTATTTGGGGATGTTGCAAGGTAGAGTCTCTGTGGATGAATATCGCTGTAAGAAGCGTGAAGCTTCTTACAGTAAGGCAAAAAGATAGTTCGCCACAGTAAGGCAAAAGATAGGAAGGAGAAAGTGGAAAGGCATGAACTGGCTTTCTGGAAAGATAGAAAGTCCTTCTGGAAGTACATGAGACTCAGGAAAAATAGGGGAAACAAAGTTGTAAGTTGTGTGAAGAATGAGATTGGGGAAATAATATGGGAGCCCAATGCGTTAAGTGAGAGATGGGGTGAATACTTCTGTAAGTTATTAGATCAGGAGAGCAAAAATGATTCTGAGACAGATGCAGATGATGTCACAATGAGGGATGAAAGCACAGGAGGGATCTCAAGAGAAGAAGTGTGTAAAGCTCTAAAATCTCTTCAGAATGGTAAGGTTCCAGGAGTTGATGGCATAACTGCAGAGATGTTGAAGTATGGTGGTGACTCTATAATTGACTGGTTAACTGAAATTTGCCAGTTGTGCTGGGAGTTAGGAATGGTCCCTCGGGAATGGAAAGATGCTATTATTGTTCCCTTGTATAAGGGAAAAGGTGATCAGACTGAATGCAAGAACTATCGTGGTATTAGCCAACTGAGTGTGCCAGGGAAAGTGTTTGGTAAGGTTGTTATTGAAAAAGTACGGGGTCTTACATCAGAGAAAGTGTGGGATGTTCAGAGTGGTTTTATGCCTGGTAAAGGCTGCACTAACCAGATTTTTGCGTTACGCATGATGATTGAAAAGTATCTGGCTGTTGGGAAGAAAGTTTTTACTGCCTTCATAGATTTAGAGAAAGCTTACGACCGAGTCAATAGGACACTTTTGTGGAAGGTATTGAATGAATATGGTGTTACTGGGAATCTACTTAATAGTGTGTGACGTACCTGCCAGCAGGACGCACACGCCATAATGGCAGATAGCAGTCAGAATGAACGTCTGCGTAGCTCAGTTGGTAGAGCGACTTGTTCCGAAATAAACGGATTCGGGTTCGATTCCCGGCGTAGACCAAAAATGACGGAGAAATTTACTTCGTTATAATGGCGCCCGAACTTTCCGGATGACCCGACCGTTCAAAATCTCGCAATGGTGTGATGTTATTTCCACACCGCGAGATAGGAAAAATCAGAGAATCTCTTCTCCAGCTCTTCGAAAAATAAATGTGTGTGACGTTGCATTCCACACACCGGATTGACTGGAAGTTCTCTAGTGCACGTTCCACAGTGGATGGCTGCCTGCAACGATTGATGCTGACGGCTGACCCGTGGGCCATGCCCCCGGCCCTCTTTCGGGGGGGCGGGGCGGGGTGTGACGTACCTGCCAGCAGGACGCACACGCCATAATGGCAGATAGCAGTCAGAATGAACGTCTGCGTAGCTCAGTTGGTAGAGCGACTTGTTCCGGAATAAGCGGACTCGGGTTCGATTCCCGGCGTAGACCAGAAATGACGGAGAAATTTACTTCGTTATAAGTGTAAAAGCCATGTATGCTGGTAGTAGAGCTTGTGTACGAGTGAATGTTGTTTTATCAAAATGGTTTTCCATTGGTGCAGGAGTTAGACAAGGTTGTGTAATGTCACCATGGCTGTTTAATATATTTATGGACGCATGCATACGTGAGGCCAAAATAGACAATAGTGGTTTATGTCTTGGTGATATCCGTGTGTGCAGATTGCTGTATGCTGATGACACTGTCCTGTTGGCAGAGAGCAAAAGTGAGTTGCAGAGTATGTTGACTCGGATGCACGAAGTTTGCATGAAATTCAAACTGAGTATAAATAAGGGAAAAACCAAAGTTATGGTGTTTGAGAGAGGAATGGGTAGCACTGAATGTAATGTAAGTATAAATGGCACTGTGATTGACCAGGTGAGTGAGTTTGTGTATTTAGGAAGCATGTTTGACAGAGAGAACAAGTTGGATGGTGAAATCAGTAGGCGAGTGAATTCTTCTTTGAAAGTCATAGCTGCTCTGGGAGGTTTTCACAGGAAAGATGGGTTCTCTAGAGAGTCCCGCATGGCTGTGTATGAAACAGTAATTGTTCCTACTCTGATGTATGGCAGTGAAACCTGGGTACTGCAGAAGAAGCATAGGAGTCGTTTGTGTGCTGGAGAAATGCGTTACTTACGTGGGGTTTGTGGCAAGACACGATCTGATTGTGTGAGGAATGAAGATGTATTGCAGTTGTGTGATGTGAAGCAAAATGTTGTTAGCAAGGTGGAGACCAATATGCTTCGGTGGTTTGGCCATGTTGAAAGAATGAGTGATGAAATGCTTACTAAGAAAATATTTTCAACCCAAGGAGCAGGAAGGAAAGGCAGAGGAAGGCCAAGGAAGACATTAGTGGATCAGATTCAGGAGTGTCTGCATGAGAAAAAGATTATGAGTATGAAGTATAAAAGATCTTGTGTACGGCGTGTAATGGATATCAGTGAAGCACGAGTTGTATGTCAAGATCGCTGTAAATGGCGAAGTTTGATACGACAACAATAAGTAAAAATATCTGGAAGTTTGTATTTCTTTTTGGAGTTAACCTCTGAATCTCAGAGAACAGCTTAGTGATATGTATATATGTATGTATTTAAATTAATTTGGACGGTGTTACGTCACGAAGAAATTTTTTCAGAACCAGCGAGAAATCGCTCACCGAGCGGATTCGAACGTGAGACCTTTAGTTTACGATTCAGGCGTTCTAACCAATCGGCTATACATGCTTTTGTCTGCGAATTCAGCATTTTAAGGTGGGTTTATTACCTTCTGGAATGTTCACGGATGATTTGTACTTGACATAACGATTTATTATTGACACTATTTAGGTGCGTTTGTAACATATTTCTAAATCCGATTTCTTTTTAAATGTTTTCCTTAGTTTTTTGACGAAACAAATTATTGACAATTTTGGTTAGACAAAAAAAAAAAAAAAAATCGTAAAAATTTTTTTAACGTTCTATATGTTCCAGGGTACTATCACCATGCAATCTTTAGTTGCCGCAGGAAATTTGAAACTCACTGTATATATAATCTATACATGAAATCAAGCTCTATACATAAATTACAACTCTTATCATTATCTCATGTGCAATTTTTTATTTGCGATCAGGAACTGCAAGCGGTCATAAGAAAAGTATTATTGCTTTTTCAGAAATCTGGGATTAAATTTATAATACGTGCCCCTGTGCATCTAATAAAATGCGAATTCTATCGTGTTTATTGTAGTTATGAGTCTGCAAAGTTAAGCCAAATTATCACTAAAATTCAGTGAATCAAACCAAAATAGCACACAAACACTAGCATAAAAATACGTCGGAATTATTAAGATATATTAGAAATTCTTACCTCTGAATGTCTCTATCAGAGTTGATAGGTTTCAGTCTTCTAACAATGCACTCACTTCGTAGTCAGCAATAATTCAAAACGAAATCTTAAGCGCAAAACGATATTCTTCTGGTCAGTGGTAATCTGGTAGGGCCCGTAATAATCACGTGCACGTTGATACCACCTCCATATAGTTTAATTAACAAAATATAGTGTTACAGTGGACACCCCCCATCCTAAAACCTGAAGAAAACTTTAAAATTTGTCCGCCATGTCGCGTATTGTATGAGGCAGCTAGGAATCACAGTTCGGCAGGCTCACATGTTCTTTTACAGTTCAGTTTTTTTTATTTATTTCTCATTTACGTTGTTTTTTCTTTCGGATGTTCTCTAAATTAATTAACAAAATTGCGGGATAATTGGGAAGTCGCTCCAATGCTCTTGAAGGCAAGAAACGCAATATTTTTGCCATTTTGAATTATTTCTACCTGTGGGAAAAGGTAGCACTCAATGGTTGCTCTGGAAATTGATAAGAGCAAAGCGATAGGCCCAGAAGAGGACTTCTAGATTTCTTGAGGAGGGGCCGATGTTACGACCCACCCCCGCCATTAATTTAGTAATTAATGGGCGTGGTTGATGTGTGAAATTAATTAAGTATTAATTGTTCGAGGCTTGATTGGAGTTTAAAAGTGTAAACAGCAGATAAAGTTTTATCTGGGGGTTTGGAAAAGAAAAGAGGCGAAGAATTCTCTCTCTGGCTGGGTATTCTCAGAATAGCTCTGTTAGGTCATAAATATCAGGGCGCAGCTGACGGGAAACTAAGCAACACGGAATGGTACCTTTCGAAGAGGGGTCCACTTGAGTAAATGAATGAAGATGGGGACAAAAGGTTTAGCGAATAATCGTAAATTCGTCGATTGTTTGGGGCATTTTCGAGAACAATTGCTCTCTGTGTGGTCCGTGCAGAAAAATAAGAGTTCGCACTTGGCATGAACATAAGGAAGAAAGTTAGTTGTCTGTATGCTCTCCGATGTGAAAGGCTGGATGCCTTGGATCTGTAAAAAATGAATTGGGAAAAATGAAGCAGCAAACCTCCCCGCATTTGGTAAGAAATGGAGACAACTCGAGGCAGCTGGAGATGCCAGTTTGCCATAAAGACAGCAGAATGCCTAAATCCGCAGGATAAAGCAGAAATTTCTAGGCTGGAGCGTAATGGAACTCAGCGACTGTTTGGCCTAATGAAAGCCAAGTTACAGGGGAATTAAGAAGTCTGCGAGTGGACAGTGGTCATTCCAATGAGAAGCGAAGCCAAGCAAAAGTCGGGTTCGGATGCCCACCACTGCAGTGTGGAATCGTCACCCCCATTCATCCCCTACTGTGGAGGAAGTGAAGAGATGCGCTTGTCTTACGGGGCGAAGCGAGGCCCCATGTGTGCGTGTGTGTGTGGTCGCGTAAGCAGCGAAGCCACTACGTGTAAGTGCGACGGGATAAAAACATGTCGAAAGAAAAATATGAGCGTAAGAGCGGTGGCTTCGATACCTAACAAATATACAGGTGAAATGTTGAGTTGCCGATATACGCTTAAGGTAAAAGCACGTCTGATTTCGCTCGGCCGAGAAAATTAATCTTGGAAACCGCAACATCAGATGTGAGAGGGCCTATTTTGCTTAACGGCCACCTTCAAATCGTCACGAGAATAGATCAGTGTGCACTCTAATCATTGCAACAAAGTGCGGCGTGATATTACCATTTTTAATTGTGTGCTTCATTTACATCAAGCGTCAAAGTGAAGTGTTGAATCATCGGTGCTGCCACATGGTGCAAGTGTCTGTGTGCGTGTTTTTTTTTGTCGAGTGATATTATGTGATGCACAACGGATTTGCACAGCAAAGTCACGAAACTGTAAGTAGATGAATATTTCCTTTTTCTTTCTTCGCACATCTGCGAACTTGTGCCATCCCGACACCCAAAGCTGCATGGACATAGATGCAGTAATGCTGAGTGACTGAACCTCAAAGGAAATACCTGCACATACAGATTTCAATTTCTTACAGGGCCCATTTCCTGATTACTTTTTTTACATGAATAAGGGAGAAGGTGTGGCCACAAATTCCGCTGGGCGGGACAGTTTCTTTTAACTTTGGTTCAGGACCAACGTCAGCGGGGCAGGGTTCTGCATGTGCATGCTTATTAGATTTAGTTAATTAACTTTGGCAGTATTTCGCACCTATAATCTTATACCGCAAATTAACGTGCTTGTGTATTTTGTGTCGCGAGTATTTTTAATGTGATCGTTTGCATATAATTTTTTTTTCATTCTCTAAGCAATTGTATATGAATATCACCTGCAGCTCTATTTAGTGTGTAAACGAGTAGTATCTCTTGTTCAGATAGTCCGGTGGAGACTCAGTCGGCTGCGTTATCCGACAGTAAAGTGTGACACCGTATGCTGCCCACATATGAGGGGCAATTGTCTATGCGCCTAGAGAGCGCCGGATCTGTTTAAATCTCGCAGAACGTTATTAAATGTTGTGTTGTGTATTTGAGAATCATGTGTTATTTGCGAAAGTGAGTGTTGTACTGACTGGTTGGGGATTGAATGTACCGGAGTAAGATCCGGACCACTACACTCAGTCACGAATTGGTGATTGCGGGTGAACCTCATCACAACTCTGATCCCAAAGTATCATTTTTTTTAGATTATTTTATTTTTTATTTGTTGTTGTTATTTTGTTCACAAGGTGGATTCACCCAAGCCTGTTATGCTTCGGGTCATTCTTCAACTTTTCATTTTTTATGTTCTGGTGTGAATCTTTGAGTGCAGCAGTGCACCTGAGATTCTCACCTGGTGCCGCGGCCAACTAAATTGTACTTCAGGTCCCAAGCACCGTTACCGGCAGACTCGGCAGGAACACTGCTAGTGCCGTGTAACAATAGCCAACGAAATAATTTTGTGTTGCCAACAAAACAATTCCGATGGAGTTTGGCTAAAGCAACAAAATAAATCAACAAAACAGCTCAACAAAATTATTTTGTTGTTTCAAACAAACTTTTTTTTTTCAGTGTAGTGTCTGCGTTCTGGGCCCCATTGAAGTCTGTGGTTAAAAGTCAAAGGAAGTCGAAGCGACGTGCGACGAGGCCTCTTTGAACCAGACGGATTCGAACAGTGCTTGCAGACAACCCTTTATGTGATACAGACTTCCACTGTTATGCTAACGCACGACAGGTGTGTGTTCCGTCTCCATACTGTGGATATGACGGTCTTCTCGTGTTTTGCCCGTCTCTGGGCTCCAGACCCCTCACTTCGGTGCGTTGTTTACGTCTACAAAAAAAGTTATCAAACCAGTAGGGCGATGAAAATTCAGTTGTTCTCCACTTTTCCAATTCCTTAGTCCTTAGTTTAAACCTCTACTTCATGTTTGTATGGCCATGGGGCTAATGACGAAGGTGAACAGGAATTCACTGAGGGGGGGGGGTCTCTACTTATTGCTCTGTTTCTTTTCTTTACAAAATAGGGGATTCCAACACGAAAAGTGGAATCTAAAGCTACACTAGAGCTCTTAAGACTACCCCGGAAGACTGCTCTGTAGAAGAAGAGTGCAAGGCAAAATTGCTGGCTGGAAGGAAGTTAAGGAGGGGGCAGGTATTGTATCCGCGTGGCCCGGCGTTAAAAATTGATTTAGATAAACAAAAACGACATTATCTTTTAAATAAATTGTTCAAGTACAGTACTATTTTCGTAAGCAAAAATGCAAAATTTTGAAAAGCAATTTAAGACAACGCATTCAGAGCAAGCAAAAAATTGAAGGCGATATTCTACCAACACTTGTATCTTACACAAGTGGCGTAACGAGTCAGATCTGGGTATGCATGTTTGTCCAGGTGGAGGAGGTGCAGATTGTAGGAATTCTTTTGTAGCTGGTAGTGAAAAGCATTAAAGCCGACCCGGTGGCGCAGTGGTCTAGGCGTGGCTTATGACCATTTGTCCGAGAAGAGTTCGGGTTCGAATCCCGGTCAGGCATAGTTGTCATGTTTGTCTTATGGCACGGGCTTTCTCCCTTTTCTGGGACCAGTGACCTTACATTAAGGACGGGTGACTGCTTATAGCCCATTGAGTTGCTCACGGTGGTCGTTAAACCTTCAAACAAAAAAAGCAGCAGCATTAAAAATTCGTTCTTCCACTGTTTCGTAAAAAAATAAAAGCTGCTATCAAACTGGCTCCACCTAAAATAATGCTCGCCCACCCTTCGCCCATTCTGATTTCGAAGTGAAGCGATGTCCTTGTTCTAAATATGACTTTAGGATATTCTATGATTAATGCCCGCTCCCGTATTTTTTTTTTTTTTTTTTTTTTTTGAGGATTTAAGGACCACCTTGAGCAACTTAGTGGGATATAAGCAGTCGCCCGTCCCTGAGTTTAAAAGGTGTCCGTCCAGAGAAGTTTTGCTGTATATAAATATGAATATGTATACGATCACACATAGCATTAAAATAATTGTTTAACCGAATATGCGGTTAATGCTATGAGCCATCGTTGATGGACTGCTATCGGCATCGAAACAGCACATTTGGTTTTAGTGGGAGTTAATATATTTCTTTCCCTTAAGTGAAAATTTATGCTTAGCCAAAATGATAATTGTTCTTGAAAGATAGTGGTTTGTAAGAGGGCTGTGATCGTTTATAACTCCGTTCCAGTTCGATGTTTAAGCCTAATTGCAGCGCGTTGTGTACACAGGTGGAATAATCGCGACATGTGTTGAGAATCGTCAATGAATCCACAAACAAAGTAAATTGACACACCAATAATGTGCTTCGTATCGACTAAGGATTGAAAGGTACGTAATAGTATTTAGATCCATTAGTGGATATTTATTTGCTACTGTGTAGACAAATATAACACAAAGGAATTGATGAGGTGAATTGTCGTTTAAAACTATTTATTACTTTTTTAAATTATGTTGGTTATCCTTAACTTCTACTGTCAATTTCAACTATACGTACCTGTACCTGCTTATTCTCTATTTCTGATCTTATTCATTTCGCCTGTATCACTTCGTTCTATATCGCGCTCCCGCTCAAGAGGTGATCTTGTCCCTCTCCTTCGTCTAAAACCTCTGTCTTCAACTTTCCGTGTCCAACCAGAAATTTGGTGAAGTCTGTAAAAGGGATACGAGGTGTTTGGTTTGGAGGGCTCTACCCCCAACTTCCGTAATATTATATTCTGGGCCGCTGGAGTCTGTCAGTGTAGTGTATCTGATATGTTCCCCTTGAAGCGACCGCGAGGTTCGTGAGCTGGGGGGCGGGGGGGCTTTCTCCCAAAATGTTAAAATGGACGTAGAGCTGTAAACATTAGTACCATGCGTTATATAATGATTCTGTACACGACCACGAATTTTCAGGAGGGTGGGTTGACCCCCCCCCCCCACTTTCAAAGAGCTCTTCATGGGTAACATCGAGGATACACTGACCGACTCTAGAGGTCCAGAATATAAAATTACAGAAATTGGGGGTAGAGCCCTCCAAACCAAGCCCCTCGTATCCCTTTTACAGACCACCAAATTTCTGGGAGAGGGGGAAGGACATACATAATTTGCCACTAAACACAACATGAAGCATAGAAATTGCGAGCAAATCCCTTACCTTGAACACTTATCTGCGCTCTTAAAAAGTTGGGGGAGGGTGAATTCACCCCACCCTCCTGAAAATTCGTGGTCGTGTACAGAATCAGTATATAAAGCACAGTTCTAATGTTTACAGCTCTACGTCCCTTTTAGCATTTTCGGGGAAAGCGCCCCTCCGAAAGTCGCGGACTTCGCGGACACTTCAAGGGGAACATCCTGGATACACTGACAGACTCCACCGGCCCAGAATATAATATTACGGAAGTTGGGGTAGAGCAGCGCCCAAACCAAGTGTGCCTCGTGTCCCCGGCAATTTATTTTATTCAAATTAAAGTACAATTCTCGCTTGGCTTACATGGAACTATAACGAAGTAAATTTCTCCGTCATTTTTGGTTCACGCCGGGGCTCGAACCCGGGTCCCCTCATTCCGGAATAAGTCACTCTACCAATTGAGCTACGCGGACGTTCGTTCTGACTGCTGTCTGCCTTTATGTCGTGTGCGTCCCGCTGGCAGGTACGTCACATCTCCTCCCCCCGAAAGAGGGCCGGGGGCATGGCCGACGGGTCAGCCGTGACCATGAATCGTCGCAGGCAGCCATCCGCTGTAGAACGTACTTGAGAACTACCAGTCAATCTAGTGTGTAGAATGCAACGTCACACACATTTATTTTTGAAGCGCTGGAGAAGGGATTCTCTGATTTTTCCTCTCTCGTGGTGTGGAAAGAACATCACACCATTGCGAGATTTTGAACGGTCGGGTCATCCGGAAAGTTCGGGCGCCATTATAACGAAGTAAATTTCTCCGTCATTTTTGTCCACGCCGAGCCTCGAACCCGAGTCCCCTCATTCCGGAATAAGTCACTGTACCAATTGAGCTACGCGGACGTTCGTTCTGACTGCTATCTGCCTTTATGTAGTGTGCGTATTGCTTGCAGGTACGTCACAGAACGTTTTCGTGAAATTCCCAATTCAGTTCTCAATATAGGCCCAGAAACAGCACTTTCTATACCCCCCCCCCCTTGAACTTTTGTGACCAAGTTGCTGAAAGATGTGTGGCAGGGTTGCCGGTAAATTGCCACACCAGAACACTGCCGCACATCAGTGTTCCTGTGTGGCAGTTTACAGTGAACCGTTTGTTCTGGGGGTATTTCCTCCGGGTTTTTTTTTTTTTTTTTTTACCGCTTTTCAGCTTTCAGGAGTATTTTTACCGCTTTTCAGTTTTCAGGGGTATTTTTACCATTTACCTTTTTGGTCAACCTAATAGTAAGATAATTCTAGGACAACCTGCAGAATAAGTTTAAGCAAACAATGAATTTATTGAAACTGCAATTTTCTCAACTATTTCTTTGGTATATAGTTTCTGCAACGAGCTGCAATTAAGCTTAATCATCGAACTCTAACAGGGCGTATAGAACGACAACAGTCATCTAACATTGTAATCTCCGTGGCAGGCCTGTCTGAAGTTCCCAGTACTCGACCCCATAAAAATTTTAACAGTAAACCTAAGCAGCTGAATTATTTTTTCTCCGCATTCGGTAGCTTAGAATTGACAATTGACTCCATCTGCTGTAATAACATTTATATACTACTGTTGCAGACTTTTTATTGATTTTTATTTCCTTCCCGCAATGGAGGATAATGTCCAGCGTCAAGAAAGGTAAAGTAGGCTGTTATTCCAAGGTCTTTCCATCACAATTTATATGGCAGGTGAAAATTACTTCAAATGCTAGGTGGTCTTCGATCAACCGACGAACGCCTGTCGTCGGGCGGCCGTGTCAGTGTGCTTGCTTATATGTTTGCAGATGTCCCGCCGTAAAAAGATCTTTAGACGCAGAGGGTGACTCGCAGGAGCCTTGGATGTCTGTCTCCCGTACAATGACCTTCAGATTTCGTTTCTTCTCGTTTCAAAGGACGAATTGAGTGAAGACCGCATGCGCTAGGCAGGGGTAAGCCATCATTGTATTCCAGTGTCATGGCCTTTGACCTTCCAGTACGAGGGTGGGCACGTTAGTTGGTCGGAGGGGCGAAAAGGGGGATGACATATCCGAGGGCGGGAGGGTGGGATTGAGTTGTACGTGACTTCAAAAGCTTCGAATTCGTCGTGTCATAAGGTCGAATGACAGACAGCCCACTGCGTGCGAAGAAGAGGTAAAGAGATGAGAGAGTGAGGAAAAATTGTTCTTACAGAAAGCGAAGTCTGTTAAATGGTTCGTCTTCGTTACGATGCACATAATTAGGAAAGGGTAGCAGCAGCTGGGAAAAAGTGTATTTTGTCTCTTGCGCTGCAACAATTAATTGATTTTTGGAAATATGGAACATTCCTGCAGGTGTAGGGACTTGGTTCAGGAAAATTCGCACACCGGAAAACTCTTACACCTTCTCAAGTAAGGGGATGTATACAAATTGCGTTTGGTTCCGAGATCTTGTCAGAGTGTGCGAGTTATCCTAGCTGACCGAAACGAAATAAATGTACGAGCTTTCCTAAGGATATCAATGGGCATGTAAGATCAAAATGACACAACGTTTATGTAGAAGCTTTGACTCACTAAATCTTGAGTTATGATTTTAATATTTCCTATGTGATAACAAGTAATAAAGGCTAAATAAACAAATGCGAATCCACGGATGTAAGAGTTTTCCGGTGTGTGAATCCAAGGATCCGTGGTTTCAATTCCCCGGCGGTGACCGAATAACAATGTTTCGGTTGCTAAGTGTTTCTGGAACGTGGAAAGAGCGATGTATTTGTTTATTTACTCACGCCACGTATTTGGAGGATTTTCAGTTTGGATCTCGCCCTTTGGATTTCACTGCTATAATTAATATATAGCCAGTGCCTTTAATGCCCACCAGATGGAGACGTCTCAGTAGCTGAGCCCATCTTACGGATTTATGATGTCAGAAGCTGACTCAAAAACACACATAGCACCGTGCATTGTTGGCCACCGTGGTGTAAGGTTAACGCGCTCGGCTAGATATCGAGAGATCCGTGGATTCAATTCCCCGGCGGTGACCGAATAACAATTTTTCGGTTGCTATATGTTTCTGGAACGTGGAAAGAGCGATGTATTTATTTATTTACTGACGCCACGTATTTGGAAGGTTTTCACTATAAAGGGCAATTAAGGGGCTCAACGAATCGATCTTCAGGTGCTGATCTTTTTAGATTTTAAATTACAATCTTGATATTCCGTATTTGTAAACATTTTATAAAACCTAATAACAGGCAATCAACAGATTATTTCTCACTTGTGTTATAAAATGTTTAAAAATACGAAATATCCAGGGTGTAACTTAAAATCTTCTAAAAAAAAAAAAAAAAAAGGCCCACGGCCTTAAGTGCCTTGTAAATAGGTGAGAAATAGTGTGTTAAGTGCCTTTCATTAGGTTTTATAAAAAGCTTACAAATACGAAATATCTAGGTTGTAACTTAAAATCTTCTAAAAAAAACCCGCGGCTTAGGTGCCTCGTAAATAGGTGAGCAATAATCCGTTAAGTGCCTTTTATTAGGTTTTATAAAATGTTTTCAAATGCGGAATATCAAGGTTGTAATTTAAAATCTAGAAAGATCAGCACCTGAAGATCGATTCGTTGAGCCCCTGTTAATTAGCCTTTATTGTTTATTATCAGACGGGAAATATTAAAATCGTAACTCGAAATTTAGTGAGTCAGAAAGCTTCTACATAAACCTTGTGTAATTTTGATCTTACATGCCCGTTGATATCCCTAGAAAAACTGGTACATTTCGTTTTGATAGGCTAGGAAAACTCGCACACTTCGACACCCCGCAAAAACAGTCTTGCTGGGTCACTGCTGGCTACCAGCATTATGTTGCCGTTACATGAATCGTTAATAAAATGTCCCGGTGGCCACCAGATGGGCAAGCAATTCAGGCCAGCAGCTGTTCAACAGTTGGCACCCCATCAATTGTCATATGTAAGAACAAAGCCATCTGTTATCCATCAGAGGCTGTGGCCCTTAATAGGCCCTGCAAGTACGTGCCATAAATGATGGCTAGCCTAATGTGGTCACACATACAACTACTTTTTTCCCAACGAAACTCATATATATATCATCATCATCATCATTGTCAACCATTATCAATCCACTGCTGGACGAAGGTCTCCCCAAGTTTCCTCCACAACGGTCTGTCTTGTGCCAGTCTCCTCCATGTCACCGCTGCATACTTTCGAATTTCATCCACCCATCTCCCATGTGGTCTTCTTCTGGGTCTTTTCCTGTCCCTTGGAATCCAATCTAAAATTTCGGCTGTCCATCGATGATCTGTCCTTCTGGCAGTATGTCCAGCCCATTGCCATTTCAGGGATTTAACTCTGATCATGATGTCTTCCACTCTTGTCATTTTCAGGATCCACGAGTTCCTCTTCTTATCTCTCCTGGTTACACCAAGCATGCACCTCTCCATGCTGCTTTGAGTTGTCTGCAGCCTTTGTATGTCTCTTTTAGTTAAGGTCCACGTCTCTGCACCATACGTAAGCACTGGAAGGATGCATTGATCAAACACTTTTCTTTTAAGACATAATGGCATATTGCTCTTGAAAATTATGCTGTTTCTTCCAAAAGCTCTCCAGGCAAGTTTTGTACGCCGATTAATTTCTTCATCAATGTGACCCTCACTTGATATCTGCTGTCCAAGATAAACGTACGTGTCTGTTATCTCCAGCTTTTCTCCATCAATCGATAAATCTTCATTTCTTGTAAAAGCATTGAACATCACTTTTGTCTTCTGAAAGTTCATTTTTAATCCCACTTCTTTACTCTTGTCAGCAAGTTCCTGGATCATACTCTGCAGCTCTGATGGGGTAGTTGCAAAAATGACTACGTCATCAGCAAAACGAAGGTGGGTTAGATAATCTCCATTAATCTTTATCCCTTTGTTTTCCCAGCTCAGTGACTGAAAAACACCCTCCAATGTGGCATTAAAGAGCTTCGGAGATATGGTGTCACCTTGTCTCACTCCCTTTCCAATTTTTATGTGTGTTGTATTTTCAAACAGCCTAATCTTTGCACTTGCATTTTCATAGATGTTATTAATAATATTAATGTATGCATCTTCAATACTGCAGGTTTTCAGAGCCGTGGTAACTGCTGATGGTTTCACCGAATCAAAGGCTTTTTCATAATCGATAAAAGCCATGCACAATGGAAGTTCATATTCCCTCGCTCTTTCAATTAGTTCTCTCAGCACATGGATATGATCTATTGTGCTGTAGCCACTCCTGAATCCAGCTTGTTCTCTCGGTTGAGCCATGTCCAGTGTTACCTTCAAGCGGTGTGAAAGAACTTTAGTGAAGATTTTATAAACTACTGATAGGAGGCTGATAGGTCTGTAGTTTCCGAGATCCTCAATGTCACCTTTCTTATGTAGCAGGATCATTGTAGCGGTGTTCCAATCCTCAGGAATCTTTCCTTCATTAAGGCATCGAGTGAAAATTTGGGCGAGTACTGTTTCGATTTCTCCACTTCCTTCTTGTATGATGTCTACAGTAATTCCATCTTCTCCTGGAGCTTTTCCCCGCTTCATGTTCTTGATTGCATGTGCAACTTCTGCTGGAAGGACTGGAGGAACTCTGGTACTGGTATCTTTCATGATGTCTGGAGTGCATGTATCATCGCTTTCATATAATTTGGAGTAGAAATCTTTCACTCTTGTCAAAATTTCGCCTCTATTTCTTGTTACAGAACCATCTTCTTTTCTCAGTGCCATAATCTGTTTTCTTCCCTTACTGAGATGTCCCTTTGCTATCTTTAGGCTTTGGTTGTTTTCAATTGCTTTCCTCACTAGTTCACAGTTGAATTTTCTTACGTCTTCAGTGATACTTTTTCGTACTGTCTTGCATAGCTCTATATATTCCACTTTGGAAGTCACATCTTCTTTAGTTGTCCTCATCTCTCTTTTTTTGCATCAACATTTTCGTTTTTCCTGATAATTTATTTACATGCAACTTGTTCTTAGACCCAGCTAATTTTGTTGCTGTTTCCATAGGAGCTTTGGTTACTTTTCTGTTAACTTCAGAGATGTCCACTTCTTCCGATGTTAGGCCTTCTAAAGCAGAGAACCTGTTCTTCAGTTCCAACTTGAAGGTATTATGGTGTTTTTTAAGGTTGGTTATGTCAATAGATTTTGTTTGTCTTATGAGCTTGCCACGTTCAAGTTTAGTGTTGAGGTGCATCTTACATCTCACCAATCTATGGTCACTACCTGTGTTGAACTTGTTTAGCACACTGCAGTCTTCTATGACGAATTTTTTGTTACACATAATAAAATCAATTTCACTTGTCGTCCCATTTGGATGTCTCCATGTCCATTTCCTGTGTGGCTTTTTCTTGAAGAAGGAGTTCAAGATGAAAAACCCTTCTGCCTCTGCAAACTCAACGAGAGTATTTCCACGCTGGTTTCTGTTGCCGTGACCGAATTTACCTACTGAAGTTTCATTTTGTTGCCGTTGCCCTATTTTTGCATTGAAATCTCCCATAATTATTTTCAAGTGCTGCTTACCTTTATTATTTAGATGACAAATTTCCTCATAAAATTCTTCAATTTCTTCTTCAGGATGACTTGTGGTGGGTGCATAAGTTTGAATAATCTGAGCCTGGTATCTTTTCGAGAGTTGGATAACAAGCCGTGCAGCTCTGTCAGAGGAACTTTCAACTTCTACAACTTTATCCTTCAGTTTCTTGTTTATTATAAATCCAACACCACTAGTTCTGTCAGTATCTGTCCCACGATAGTAGAAGAGATGTCCACTTTTCAGTTCGATGAGATCTTCTCCTTTTCTCCTTACCTCACTTAGCCCCACGATGTCCCACTTGATCCTTTGTAGTTCGTCTTCCAATTCAAGAAGCCTTGAATCAGAAGAAAGGGAGCGTCCATTGTACGTTGCCAAGGTCAGCATCAGATGGCAGCCTAGTCCGGTCCTCCGGGGATTCTTAGCACCCTCTGCCTTCATGTCGCACTAGCCGCTGCCTTGGCCAGGTACATTCCAGCTGCCGGAGACTGAGGGCCAAGATTTAAGTTGTGGAGTCATTTTGGAGGGGTTTGGCCATAACTCACCACGCTGGCCAAGCGGGTTGGTGAGTGTGGGATAGAATTTCCTCTAATCCCGATGGTATAGTTATACCGCTATGGGCGGTCGTCAGAGCCCCTTTAGTGGGAACAGGATGCACCACGAGAAGGCGATGTGACATTTGTCAAGGAGAGGCTGTGATGTTACGCATCACCTGACCTTACATCCCATATATATATATATATATTCTATTAAGAAGAGACCGCAGCGAAAATAATTTTTTTGACTCATACCAAGTACAACACATAGAAAAAGTTATGTATTTACCGGTGTGAGTAAAAAGAGAAAAAACAAAACAACTGAATGTAGAAAGTGTCGAGAATACTGAGCCTTGGCTTTATCAAGGACCAGCAAAAACTCTGCATTTTCTCACTTCCACAAAGACCTAGTTGGAAATGGGTTTCTGCAAAGTCATAGATGCAAGAAATAAGCCCACCAAAATTTTTTTAAAATGATATATATATGTCATGATCTCCGCAGAGTTGTATGACTTAGCTTTAGTTAACAATTTAGCTTGCATCCATAACTTTCCTGGCCCGACCCATGCTCTTCATCTGTTACTATTAAACAGAAAGAAGAAGAATATAGGAAAATTCGAGTTGTGAGAGTGACATGATAATTAGAAATAATGTTCAGTAATAACAAATTGCCAAGTTCGCCTGAGAGAGAATTTAAACCTGAATAGCATGTCACGGCGTTGAGGATATTTCCTCAACAAGTCCGGCAAATCACGCGATTGATCTTTTTATAAGAACTTTATTACTCAAAATGGTGGGTATAAGAACCCCCGTACAGAGTATATACAAAAACAATAAATCGGAGTATAAGAGCGCTCGCAGGCGCTATAATCACAAACATTATTCTTGCGTAAGGTATAAAAAGAAAGCGCTCGCATGCAGCCACAAGAAAATTTTTCAAGAAGCAAGCTTGTAGGAGAAGGCAAACAAAATTAAGCTGGCAATAAGGTTGCGCAATTGAGTAAGAGTCTATGAGTCCGCTGTCAAAAAAGGTAACAAAAAGTAAAGCAGCAAGAGTACGGTGATAAACAACACATTAACAAACAAGGAAAGTGAAGTAAGATGTTGAAGTAAGTCTCACAAGGCAGGGGAGCAGGATCGTTGCACAGAAGAAAAACAGTTCTAGCAAAGGAAAGACACTAAAGTTGAAAGTACTTGGTCAGGGCAGTAGTTCCATGATATTTGCGATGCTACGGAACCATAGCTGCCGAGGCGACCAGGTAGACAAGAAGTTGGGAACATCATCTCTTGTCCGTGCACTATCATATTCTAACTGTAGAATGGCCGTTGATATCAGCGGCAGAGGAAACGACGTGCAGTGTGATACCGACGAAGGAAAGGTTGATCGACGCTGCAATAGTAGTACAGGTAAATTGTTAACTTCGCTTGGAGAACTAAAAAGCAAACTTGATTGTGCATGGGAGCAGAAGGATAGTGGCGACGTAACACGTGATAATGCGACATGGTGTGGAGATGAGCACAAACTTTTTGAAGAAGCGAAAACATTTGTGAGAGCAGAGGCTGTAACATCAGGCACAAAAATGTATGCGTCACAGAGGGTAGAGCAAAACTAACGAAGAGGTGAAGACAGATGACGGAAACGGTGAAGGGTTCGGGGAGTGAGTAGGCGGCGATGGAGATGTAACCAATGAATATCACGTGCTTTTGGAGAGGCTAGAGCAGTGTGAGGGTCTGTCCAGGTAGCCAAAAGTTCTGAAGATGGTACAGTGGGCATGGGCATGGGTTCAACAAAATAGGTTAAAAATGCTGATAAAGTAGCTTGAAAGTAACTTGATGAGGAAGGAAGGGAAGATCGTTGAGATACACCAAAAATGAAAGACTGTGAGGCGCTGACGGTCGAGAGATAAGTCCATGTTGATTTCCGAGGAGAGAGTAGAGTCGTCGAATGCAGGTTTGAAGCAATCACAGTTGAGCGTGTTGAGTGGGCGAATCCGAAAGAGGAGGAGAGATCTAAGAGAGAGAGAGATTTCCACCGAAGGTTGAAATCAACGAGTTGAGAAACTTTGCAGGTGGAGAAGTGTAAGTACAGAGAAGGAGAGCGGATATCAGAAGAAAAGAAGAGGGGTTCCGCAGGGAGGTCGTTAGTGGAGGTGGGGGGTGGGGTCGGATGGGTTTTAAGGAACGCCAGAGGTTGATGGCGGATCGGTAAGTCTCGGGGAAGTGATCGGGAACAAGAGGGAAGAGATCCATGCGAAAAAAAAGTAGACAGTGAGATGGGGACTGCGGGGAAAGAGAAGGGCGTCGACAATGGTGTGATTAGAAGAAGGTTGAAGAAGGAAGTCACGAAGGAAGTTTTGAAGGTGAACAACTTTGAAACTAAGAGAGATATATCAGAGAGAGAGAGAGAGAGAGAGAGAGAGAGAGAGAGAGAGAGAGAGAGAGAGAGAGAGAGAGACCACCATAAGAAATAGGGAGAACGAGGGTAGAGTGGTGTACCCAGTGAATGACATTCCAAATAAAATCTGTGAAGGTACGTTGAAGATGGCGAAGCAAAAAAAGGCGGTGGAAGGTGTGCAATCCAAGCATGAAAAAATGATGGCTGGAGAAAGGTATTGAGAAGGTAGGCACGGCTGAAAAATGGCAGGAACGGTTTAAGACGACGAAAAGGTGCAAGGCGGCAATTGACTTGTTTGACGAAAGGAGTCCAGTTTGCAACTGCGGTAAGGTTTCCAATGTAGACTCCGAGAAGTTTGATGACGGCGGATGACTAGCGGGCTCCACATGGGCGGTCATTACGATTCGTCCACGACCCTGCCCATAAACCAGAGCATTTATCCATGTTGAGTGCAGAACCAGAGATTGCAGCATATTCAAGATAGGTAGTGCGGAGAGTTCCGAAAACCCTCTTGGAACGGAGAAAGACTGTCAAGTCATCTGCGTAAGCCGAAAGAATTGTGCGGTGATGACGAGTGCACACAGCTCCGCGCCGAACTCAGAAAAACAAACGAGAACGAAGACAGATCAATAAAGGTTCGAAAGAGAGAGAGAGAGCAAAGAGTTGATCCGACAAAGGACAACCCTGCCGGTTCCCGTTAGCGATAGGAGTAGCGGAAGTGAGAAAGGTGGAAGTACAAACACGTAAAAAGGAGTGAGAGTAGAGATTTGAAAGCGCCAAACGAAAAGAGGAATGAAAACCAAAGTGGTGAAGAGATATGAGTGATTAATTGAATCAAAAGCTTGTCGCTGGTCAATATTGAAAATTACAAGAGGTTCAGAGAGTCGAAAGGCAAGAGAGTATAAGTTACGAATGGTTGTGATGTTAGAAGCAACTGAGCGAGATGGAACAGTGTAAGTTTGATCAGGGTGTATAATGTGCGAAAGAACTGGATTGAGACGAAGAGCGAGAATTTTGGCGAATGTTTTGTAATCAGTGTTCAAAATAGAAATAGGTGGCCAGTTGGTCAAGAGGCCAAGGTTGCCAGATTTTGAGCAAAAGTGAAAGCAGGTGAAGAGAAGGAAGACGAATTAAAAACGGAGTTAAAACAAGCAACAAGGGGTGGAAGAAGAGCTGGAAGAAAAGTTATAGAAAAAAGTGGAAGACCGTCTTCACCTGGTGAAGAACGATCGTTCAGACTGCAAACAGAAATACGAATCTCGGCGGGGGTAAATGGGGGAGCTAAGTGATGAAAAATAACAATGAAGAACTTAAAGAAGATCTGGAAGTGGTGAAGAATCAGCTTGAAGCATCGGAGTAGGTTGAAAACGTGATGTAAAGTATGAATGAGTAAGTTGGCAGATGAGGGAGGGATCTGTCGTGGTAGATCCATCCGGCAATGAAAGATGAGCTATAGGATTGCACTTAGTTCAATGTTCTGTAAAATAACGAAGACTCTGTAGGGATCATAGTGAAAACGAAGAAATGTGAATTTTAAACGAGTCAGAGCAGATGTAGCAAATGATTGAAGGCAATGATGCAAGATTTTAAAGTTGGGATGTGTGCGAGGTAATCTAAGGAGAACGGCGGACAGAATCTAAGTCCATCAGACGTTGAGTGCGAATAGAAAAGCAAAAGCGTTTAGCAAGCGCAGCGGTGGATTTCTTGGTGGAAAGCCACAGAGCCGCCCGGTAAACAGTGGAAGAAAGTTGATTGATCAATTTCGCAATAATGGAATTGACATGAGAAATAAAGATTGGATCTTGCAGGGAAAAATCATCGAGGGTCCAAACTTTAGGGTGAGGGACGCCGGTGGAGGGAAGGTGAAATTGCAGGACAACTGGACGATGATCAGAGGAAACAGCAGGAGCATGTGAAACAGAAACAAGAGAAGAACATAAAAAAAAAAAACTTGAAACGTAAAATGTATCCAAACGTGCAGCAGCATTGGCAAGAGGAAACCAGGTGAAATTGCGAGTCACAGGATGGAGAAAACGAAATGCATCTTGGAGATCGAAGTAGAAAGCAAGTTGGGTTAGCTGTGAAACTAGAGAAGAGCCGCTGTCTTGAGATCCATCACGATCGTAATAAGGTTGTAACGTGCAGTTGAAGTTTCCGGCTAAAATCGCAACTTCAGAAGGTGGAATATCTGCAAGTAACATGAAGAATGAGGGAATGCCTTTGAATCGTTTTGAGGAACGTGCAAATTTAAGAAATGAAATCTGGTAGAAAGTTAACGGAAGGAAAGGTACTAGAAGATACCAAGCAAGCTCTGTGACTCAAAAACGTCGGACAGTAACGGAAGAAAACGATTATGAATGCCAGTTGCGGCGCCGGACCCCAAATGGGCACGAAAATTGTGATAAAAGACGGAAGGCCAGAGGGAAAAGTCTGTCAATGGAGCACAGTTTGTTTCCTGCAGGAGAATGATGTTGTCTTCGAAAATATTCGTTACCTCAAAGTTAAGAGCATTCGCCGCCGATGCCGCGAAGCCTTGGCAGTTGAAACTAACACATTTCATTTGGGATGTCATGAGCAGGCTGAAGTTTCATCAGGTACAACAGACGACGTTGATACTGGGCGGCTTCAAGAGGAAGAGTAATACACTGCCGGACAATTGCTAAGGACGGATGACAATAGCAACGATAGCAACCATAAAATGGAAGGCAGGAAAATGTGGAAATTAGCATAAGTGCGGGATACAGTAAGACGTGTTGTGCGTATGCAAATTTTGGATTGCCGAACTTGTTCGTGACGCCATAGCGCTTATAAGAGATATAAAGGATTTGACGCGTATTGACCGTTGTTGTTCAAACGCAAAGTTGAAAGGGAAAGAATCAATTGACGAACTTGCAATTTTCAGTATGTCTTCCCGACATCACCTAGATGATTTTACGCGTGGCCGTATTATTGGCAAGATTGAAGAAGGGCGAAAGATAACAGATGTTGCCAGGGAGTTCGACGTCAGCCACAGTGTTGTTTCAAAGCTTTGGAAATCATTTCAAACAAATGGAGAGTGTAGCAAACGTCACGGGGGAGGTCGTGTTCGCAGTACGACACCTGCAGAAGATCGGTACATAGTGCTATCAACAAAAAGACACCGGCGCAGCACAGCTAGTGAGGTAGCAAATCAGTTTATGGCTGCTACTGGCAAGCGGATCTCCCGAAAAACTGTCGCCAGACGTTTGCATGAAGGTGGACTATACGCCCACCGTCCTGTTGTGTGCATCCCATTGTCCAGTCGTCACCGTACCGCCCGTTTGCAATGGTGCCATCAACATCGCAATTGGACTGATAACGACTGGTCTGCTGTCCTCTTCTCAGATGAGAGTAGATAGTCTGATTGTCGACGACAACTGATCTGGCGTGATAGTGGTACTGCATATTGTCCAGCAAACATACAGGAAAGGAACCGATATCCGACATGTAGTGTCATGGTATGGGCTGGCATCATGATCAATGGCCGTACGTCCCTCTATGTGTTTCCAACTGGGACTATGACTGGCCAACCATACATTAATGATGTTCTGCTACCTCATGTTCGCATGTTCCGTGGTGCTGTCGGTGATAGATTCATTTTCATGGACGACAACGCAACATGTCATCGAACAGTCGCTGTCCAGGAGTGTCTTGAGAGCGAAGATATTCAACGCCTCGTATGGCCAGCACGTTCTCCAGATCTGAATCCCATTGAAAATGTGTGGGATGCTTTGGGGAGGAGTCTTGCTGGTCGCCAATGCCCTCCAATAAACAAGGACACCCTCATCCGTGCACTGACAGAGGAATGGGATAAATTTCCCCAACAGCTGCTTGATAATGTTGTGCAAAGCATGACACGTCGTGTGGAATCTTGCATCGCCCTCCATGGTGGCCATATCCCGTATTGACATCTTACGCCGGAACACCCGCGGACGGTAATTGCATTTTTTTCACGTTTACGTATTCTGCACAAAATGGCCTGTTTGTCCCTTGAACACGTTCCAAAGCCTTCTGGATTTCAGAGCACAATAAATTGTCTTTCTTGTAATGTCCTGGCATTCTGACATTATTTTATTTCACTTAGCATCCAACCACACTTACTTTTTTATGCGCTATATAGCCGTTTATGATCCGTCCTTAGCAATTGTCCAGCAGTGTATTAGTAAAGAATTCATGAATTGAAGTTGTTGAAGCATTTCTGGTAACCGGTTTAACTTGGAATGAATACACGGAATTGTTAGCGATTTGCGTTTTCTAGGGCGTTGAATAAGACCAAGAAGATCAGTGTATGTAAGCGGTTGCATTGGAACAGTACAGTCTTTGAAAAGAGCTGACAGTGTGGTCAAGGTGGGAAGAGGAGTTTCATCATCGGCAACCGAAGCGTAATCACTTGAATTTGCAGCAACTTGCATATCATCGTCAGTAGGTAGGCAAGAAAATCTGCTTGTCGTACGAGCTGGAGAAGAGATATTTTCGACGCCCGGAGAGGCTGCAGAGGAAGTGGTAGAAAGTCTGGTCCGAGTACGCCGTGTGCGACGCGTACGTTGTGGAGAGTTCTCAGTAGAATTTGGGCGTTTTCCAGAAGTTGTGGGACCAGAAGAACCCACGGAAGTAGGGAGAAGTGGATAGGAAATGTCATCAATGAGAGTAGTCGTTAACAGTTCAGAAGCAGGCGTTTGTGCATGCGAGAAAGGCTGAAACGGGAGCCTCAGTGCTGTACGGTATTGGCGCCAAAGTGATGGACAGTGAAGACGCCTCCGTGTCGAATGATAGTGGCTTCTCGGAGTTGTACGATAGTGGCGCCACACTGATAGGAGACGTAAATGAAGTGTTTTTAGAAATGGATGAAGCAGTCAGTGGAGATGGTGACGAGGTTGACATTGGAGCAACAGTTTTTTCAGTTGCAGAGGAGGAAGGAGTGAATGAAAAAAGTGAATCTGAAACCTTCAAAGAAGGGACAGCACCAGGAGCAGATGTACAGTGTGGACATTCAGAAGCCAGGTGTCCTTCAGCATGACACCGGAAACACTGGACACCAGCAAACAAATTGAAAGTGTACGTTCGTGTGTCCGTAACAAGTTCCAAAATTGTGGGGCGGTTAGAAATGGCTTGGTCAGGGGGGGGGGGGGAATAACACGAAATTGGCGGCGGCCACTTTGCACAAAGTTGAATGGAGAATCTCTGGCAGCAGCTGGAAGAAATTTTGTCTTTTCCATCACCCGTCCAAGGGTGCCAAGTACAGCAACAAGTATTTTGTCAGGAACAGCTGTGGGCACTGGCGATAATGTCACTGTGACCGGGCGCTATGCAGAAGCAACAGGTGGCAAGGGAAAGGAGCCAATATCAATTCCAGTAGCAAGCACGGTGTCGGCCGCCTTCCGGTGAACAAAATAAACGATGACACTCCCTCTTAAACGTATTGTTGAAACAATGCTGTCTTTGGGAACAACTTTAACTGAGGCTTCTAAGTAGAGGGAGAGGTGGTGTCGCGAAGAGACGGAAAAAATACACTCAATAATAAGGCTGAAGGAAGTTCTTTACCTGCTGGTGAGTCATCAGTAATCCGAATCTTGAGAACCTTATCTTCTCTTGAAAATTCTGGTTGCATTGAAACAGGTGCTTCAGAAGATTGGTTTGAAGGACGAGCAGTCGCAGCATACGAGCGTGAAGCGGTTGCAGGTAGGCCAGTAGAACTTGACTCAGCACTCAGGATATGCAAATTAGAACGTAAAAACCATGATTCTATTTCTGTATTTTTGAATCTTCGGCTCGTTCAGAACAAAGACGGAAGAATATGCGGAATGTTCATCATATACCACGTCTGCGTAATAGCTGTGTAGTATTGATTTAAACTAAATTCGCCAACAGCTGTACCACCGGACGCCAATGTTAGATAACAACATAAGTGACATTCCCCAGGTCTTACCCCTTTTTTCATCGGGAAGAGATTATAGGCAATTTATAATATCCCGAGGTTCCTCTTACAGAAAAGTCAGTTTGCATGAACGCAAGAATACTACAGTTGCTTTTTACTGTGTCTCCCCTTCCCTCGCTAAACATACATCTCTTGGGCAATTACTGTCTTTTCCCCTCCCCTCCCCACCTTTAAATTACTGAATTTCAGTTTAGAAAATCTTTTGTTGCATCTAGAAACAGCGATCATCGTAAAACGAGCAAGAATTGCTGATATATCCGACCTAACAAGTGAAATTTAAAATTTTTGGCAGTTACTTTAATTTTACATTCATTAAATGCTTTGTTTATTGCAGACACTCATTTTGCTGGCTACAGTTTTTCAATTAATAAGTATTATTCACCTTCGATTAATTGATAAATAGTTCACGATTACCTAGTTTTAACCGGACATGCCGAAAATAGCCCCCCCCCCCTTTTTTTTTCTGTCCCTATGTAACAAAGTTCGCTTATATTAAATGTTTTTTAATTGTGCCTCCAATTTCGTTATAAACGTGTTCGATTGTACTACTTCCTTTTTATCTCGTCTTTTGTTAAAAAGATCGTGCTTATGTTATCGGTTTGTCCGTCCGTCCGTCTGTGGACACAATATCACTGCAACTATTAGTCCGATTTGAAAAATTATTTTCCCATTGCGAAGCTTGAAATGTGAAAATGATGACCCTTACATTCCGGGTTTTCCAATGCTGAACTTCGCCGCTAGAGGACGTAAATGCAGATGATATCGAATTCAAAATACACTTTATGGCATGTATTTGCTTCTGAATATCCGATTGCAAAGAACTCTTTTTCAAGTAATGCATGGATTTTCCGCTACGGGGCGTAACGGTAAATTGTGTTTTCACCGATATCTCTGCTTCTAAAAGCCCAATTTGCAAAATTCTTCCAGCATCGGAAACAGCTCCTTACGGGAAATGTTTTGCATACAATTTCTAATTTTTGGTAAGGAATGATTTGGCCACCAGGAGGCGTAAATGCTTATTTCTGCTTCTGATGTTTTTGCAGCTAAATTCGAGCTTCTGAAAATTCGACTGAATTCTTTCATCGACCGATGCGGCAAACCTTTTGAGAATAACACCTGCTTAAAATATCAGTTTTTCCACAAAGGGACGTAGATGTATATCTTACCTTTGTCGAAATCTGTGCTTGTAAGAGTCCGATTTGAAATTTTTGTTGTTGTTGTTGTTGGAGAGCGTTTCCGCTGCGAAATGTTGTTCACATAATTTCACATTTTTCTTGACTCACAAGGTCGCCACAACAGAGGGCGTAAGTCAACGTTTCCGTTTACAGCAATGCTGTCGGTCTAAAAATACGATTCAAAAAATTCTTTTTCTGTCAGATACTACTAACTATGAAAATAGGGGGCGCCAATGTTAATATGTTTCCGTTAATATCACTGCTTCTAAATGCATTCGATTTAAAAAATGATTTCAACACCGGATGCCATTTACCTTGTGGAACACTTTAGGTTAGTATTTGAGGAGTTCTATAGTTCACAGTTCTGTCGTTAGGTGGTGTTTGGGCACTTCACCGCTTCTAAAAACCTATTGAGAAATTTCTTTTTACTTTATGCCATTCGCTACAATAGAGATGTGGAGCATTTTCCTCTTTAAATAATGCACAGATTTCTCGCTAGGGGCGTAAAGGCTAGTACCTTGGTTTTTTTTTCGTTGTCTTTAGTTCCGGGGGATGTATTTGAATTTTTTTCCAACTTAGCATACCTTTTTCAATGAAGAACATTTTTCGCCTATTTGCAATTTTCGCTTTATGCAAAATTCTTCCAATAGAAGGTGTAGAGTTATTTCCTGTTTACTTCTATATTTCTTCTTTTAACTGTTCGATTTGAAAATTTGTTTGTCTCCGATACTTCCTTGTGCTATGATAAACTTTTCGTGCGCCATTTGTTAGTTTTCGTAACATACTTTTTAGCCACTGGTGGAAACAAGTAGCTGTTTCTCTTTCTGGGTGTTTTATCGATTGTAGAAATCCTGTTGTGATTTTTTATCTTACCAGTTGCATTGACTTTGAATAACTTTGATAAATTTAATTCGCATCAGAAAGGATCGACTACGGTGCAGTGGCGTAACTACCACACCCGCAGCCCTCGTAGCTGCGGTGCAAGGGGAGGGCGCAGGTAACGAAGGGGCATACCGTAGCTGCCAGTTATAGTTTTATGAAAAATTCGAACACGCACACTAATTAACCCAAAGATTCATATTTTACTTTAAGATATATTTAGCTTTGCCTAAATAAATGCCTACTTTCATTTTTAAAACATTGAATGTCCTACAGATTGAAAGTGGTTAATATATATCAAATACGTGGAGATAATGTAAATGGACGATGTCATCACTCTTTCCACGTTATTTTTTTAAACAACGCATAGCGACTGAAAAATTGTATTCCGGCACTGCTGGGATCGAACCCCAGAACTCTCGATAACTAGTCGAGTGCGTTCGAATTTACGCTACAGCGCCAACAATTCTCAGCGCCATGCGTGGTTTATCAGTCAGCATCTGACTACACGAATACGTATTGATGGTCTCAGCAACTGAGATGTCGTCATCATCTCCACGTATTTGATATATATTAACCATTTCTATCGCCCTTTGAATTTATCAGTTACAATTAAAATAGCTGTTGCGTTAAATGCCACCAGATGACGACATCTCAGTTGCTGAGACTATCAATACGTATTCGTGTAGTCAGATGCTGACTGATAAACCACGCATGGCGCTGAGAATTGTTGGCGCTGTAGCGTAAATTCGAACGCACTCGACTAGTTATCGAGAGTTCTGGGGTTCGATCCCAGCAGTGCCGGAATACAATTTTTCAGTCGCTATGCGTTGTTTAAAAAATAACGTGGAAAGAGTGATGACATCGTCCATTTACATTATCTCCACGTATTTGATATATATTAACCATTTCTATCGCCCTTTGAATTTATCAGTTACAATTAAAATAGCTGTTGCGTTAAATGCCACCAGATGACGACATCTCAGTTGCTGAGACCATCAATACGTATTCGTGTAGTCAGACGCTGACTGATAAACCACGCATGGCGCTGAGAATTGTTGGCGCTGTAGCGTAAATTCGAACGCACTCGACTAGTTATCGAGAGTTTTGGGGTTCGATCCCAGCAGTGCCGGAATACAATTTTTCAGTCGCTATGCGTTGTTTAAAAAATAACGTGGAAAGAGTGATGACATCGTCCATTTACATTATCTCCACGTATTTGATATATATTAACCATTTCTATCGCCCTTTGAATTTATCAGTTACAATTAAAATAGCTGTTGCGTTAAATGCCACCAGATGACGACATCTCAGTTGCTGAGACTATCAATACGTATTCGTGTAGTCAGATGCTGACTGATAAACCACGCATGGCGCTGAGAATTGTTGGCGCTGTAGCGTAAATTCGAACGCACTCGACTAGTTATCGAGAGTTCTGGGGTTCGATCCCAGCAGTGCCGAAATACAATTTTTCAGTCGCTATGCGTTGTTTAAAAAATAACGTGGAAAGAGTGATGACATCGTCCATTTAGATTGAAAGTGTTCGGCTCTTTGACTTCAGGTTATAATACGATTGCTCTGCAATGGATTGTAAATAATACAATCGCCTCTCTCTCTCTGCGCTTCTGAAGAAAAGCGCGAGGCCACAGTGGGATTCCCCGTGGAGGATGTGGGAAAATAGTCAGTTATCTAGGATTACGTGCACGACAGGCGTCAAAATTTATTCACAGGAGCTGCAAGATCTGTAAGATTGTGATTTCTTCAAGTGATTTATTTTAGTTTTGGACAAAGCAATTGAACGTATTGTCAAATCTATTGCTTAAAAATTTAAAAATACAGGGCTTCTAGGTACCACCATTACTTTTGCAGACACTCTCCCTGACTGCCTCAGCGCTCCCTCCCCTTAACCAACACATACACATCTCCAAAAATGCACCCCCCCCTCGTGTTCCAAATCCTGGGAAAACTACTGTGCTTAGGGGTGCAGAAGTAAATCGGGGGGGGGGGGGGGCACGTCGTGCTAGTTACGCCACTGCTACTGTGATATTAATATGGATACGTGGATCGAAATGAATTATCAGAGTAAGAGGGTTTAAATTAGGCAAATTTAATCCGTATGGCTAAGTTCACACTAACACAGCACTTGCATATTTTTTGAAGTTTAGTAAGAAGTCTGTAAAATGAAAAGAATAACAAACCCTGTAGAGACGGAAGCAGTAGGAAGTAGTGAAAAGAAGTGAAAAGGAGTTTTCTGCGATTCACCTCAATCAACGCAACGAGAGTTTTTCTTCTTCTCTTCTGTATGTGTGTTTGAAGCGTCGTAAATGTCGGCGCCAAACGGGATGACCTGCTTTCCTACGGGCTCCAAAACTGCTTTCAAGACAGATAAGTTCCCAGTGATTTATGAACTAACGGCAGACGCCTTTTTAACTGGCCGAAGACAGACAAGCTGACAATGCAGTGTACGTCAAGCAGACGAAATGTAAGGAGATCGACTTCTGAATTACTCCCGGTCAGACCTACTGCATGCGAATTGGCCTAATACAAAATTTATTGATCCGGGTCGTCACCCAATTCCGATGTAAAGTTAAAGTCCGTTGGGCATATTATCGTTACGATAAACTACTTTATTTATTTGTTTGTTTAGTTGATTAAAGTGTCTGGTGAAATTCTGGAGTATATCTGTTTCAAAAAAGCGATTGATGAAACATGAAAATCAAACCAGTGGCAATCGGATATCAAGTGTTTATTTTTTTTTTATTTTTTATCCTGATATCAAAGAAGCGATTATGAATGACTGTTTATGTAATGGAATTATAAGCTTAATTCATGCCAGCGAAGTTCTCAGAATAATTATAAATAGAGTAAGGTGTGGGGATCATAGTCGATGGGTGGTTGGGACTTGGGAGGGCAAAGCCCCCACCCCCCAAACCTTTAGCCACCCAAAGATTTACTATTGCTTCAGGAAAGGGGCTTCGTCTGAGACTTAAGCGCCCCTCCCCCCAAAAAAATCAGTAACTACGGAGTTTAGGGCGACTTCACAGGACAATTGTCAACCGGACAACTGACCACATTCAGTCTTAGAGCCATGAAATTGCTGTGCATAAAAAAATTAATAGTATTCTTATATTTCCCCCTACTTGAGTAATCCCTGTATACAAATTTGTTTTCACATACCTCATTATCATTAAGAAATTAAGAGATACTAGACGAAAACCGTCGGAATCGACGGTTAGTTTATTCTTTTCAAAAAAAAAAAAAAAAAAAAAAAAAGGGTATAAAACAACACAAATGAAAACTTTATTTGATTGACAAATTAATTCAACCACTTCAGTAAAGACAATAGTCCAGGTTTTTTTTTTTTTTTTTTTTTTTTTTGACTGAAGGTTTAACGACCACCGTGAGCAACTCAATAGGCTATAAGCAGTCGGCCGTCCTGATTTAGGGTCACTGGTTCCAGGGAAGGGAGAGAGCCAGTGCCGTAAGAGAGGCACGACATCCATGCCTCACCGGGATTCGAACCCGGACCCTTCACGAACGAATCATCATAAGCCAGCGCTTAGACCACTGCGCCACCGGATCGGCCAGGTTCGTGATGAGCATCACGACTGCACCCTTTTTCAGTCGTAAAATGTGAGGCGGAAGTCCACTCATCTCGATCGTGTGCAAAAATTCAACCGGATAGCGCACTCTTTCACTCTCATCTTCAGTTACAACTGTGTTTGTAAATGTTGTTTTTTAATGGAATTCGCGTATTTTCACCCGTTGGAATCGACGGTTAGTTTTTTTTTTTTTTTTTAAAGAATAAACTCGTACGAAACAACAAATGTAAACTTTATTTGATTGACAAATTCATTCAACCACTTCAGTAAAGACAATAAATAGTCCACGTTCGTGATTTTTTTTTTTTTGAATGAATTTTTAATGACCACTTTGAGCAACTCAATGGGCTATTAAAAGCAGTCGCCCGTAATATTTTCACTAACAATGGTCAACGTAATGTTTATTTACATCTTTACATAATGGGAAACGTCTTACCTACGTGAATAAATTGGATCGAATGAATGTTAAATTGTATGTATGTTACCGCTAAAGCTTGAAAGCCGTTAATGTGCACATTAATTACCTAGCTAATCAGCAGATTAACTGATTTGCTCCGTTAACGTGCGGAATCAAGAATTTTCCGCATTTTACCTAGGTAATGTGCACATTAACGGCTTCCGTATCGTTAAAGTTCAAAAGTTTGTTTCTCCCATTTCCTTTCCCTACACCTTCCCCCTCTCCCTCCACTTTTAGTTTGGTTTCGTGTGATATGTTTGTTCACGTAATTTGTAGTAAAATAGATCCTAAAGAGAAAGGGTATGGTAAGAATGTATTGTGCAACATCTGTAAAAAGAATATGGATCAGAAAATACAGCGTGATGAAGCCAAGAAAAATCATTTAGGCACTTACGTACACACGTTGACCAATGCGGAGGCGCGCCGTCTTGTTGGAAAACGACGTTGTCATATCTTTTGATCTGGGGTATAGCGAAATTTTCTAGCATATCCAAGTAAATGTCACCATTTATGTTTTTTTTTCGCAGAAGAAGAAAGGGCCAATCACGTCTCTTTTTGATAGGGCGCACCACACATTAATTTTTGGAGAATCACGTTCCAGTTCAATTGCAGCATGAGGAGGTTCACTGCCCCATATCCTACAGTTGTGACGATTCACAATACCTGATACATGAAATGTGTATTCATCACTAAAAATTACAGTACTGAGTAAGTTTTCGTCGTTTTCCATTCGATTCAGCATATCCACAGCGAAATCGTATTGTAGAGTGTGATCATTTACATGCATCTTTTGCACTATTTGAATTTTATAAGCATGTGACTTTAATTTCTTTTGCAAGATATCGTGAACTGTCGATTTCGGAATGCACAGTTCTCTGCTTGCTTTACGAACGCATTTCCTGGGGCTTCGTCGGAAACTTTCATTAACTTGGTCAACCGTCTCACCGCTGACGCTAGGCCTACCGGCTCCTCCACGATGTTCCACATTGCCAGTTTCTTTAAACTGTTTCATCCACCGCTTAATTGAATTCGTTGACGGAGGATTACAACCATACTCTAAACGGTACCGTCTTTTAACTTTAATGACAGACTTTAAATCCGCAAGCTATAACACACACAACGCCTTCTGCTGTACGGATGACATGACTACTGATTGCGCATTTCTCATACATACCTCATCAAGCCACACCTAGTGCCATCTATCGGATTCTGGGAATAACAATTCTGGAAAACAAAAATATAGAAACCGTGTTAGTAATACGTGACATAGAAAAACAGACAATGCTCATAGTTTTTTTTTTTTTTTTAACATAATTTTGTAATGTGTCCAATAATTCTCGGACACCCTGTATTAATGGTATTGCATCTTTACTTTGGCACCAAACATTAATTAATAGGTCCTAGGCGCCAGGGCCTATAAATTAATATTTAATGTTTAAGTGAAAGCATAGTTATCAACCACAACACTCGTTATGTAAACCTTACGATTATCAGCGTGGCGGATTTAAAACTGTTAAAAAGGCCCAGGTCTAGGACCTATAAATTAATGCTTGATGCCAAAGTAAAACCGTGCCATCATTCATTTTAATTGTTATGCAAACGTTATGAATAGGACATTCGTCGAATAAGAACTGTTAAAGTGGCCTAGACTTAAGGCCTAGTAATTAATGTTTTATGCCTAAGTAAAGGAGCAATATTAACAACTTGACATGTTATATAAACGTTATGAAAATCAGCGTGATGGATTCAAAATGTTTTACAAAGGACTAGGCCTAGGGCGTATTAGTTAATTTTGGTGCCAAAGTAAAACTCAATATTATTAACTTGACTTGATGTGTAAGCTTTATGAATATGGCACTGATAGAATAAAAACTGTTAAAAGGGCCTAAGCATAAGACATAGTGATTAATATTTTAGTAAGTAAAAGAGCAATATTAATAATTTGACATGTTTTGTAAATGTTTAGTGCACCAAAACAGAAGTCATCGCTCTTCCCACGTTAATAAGTGAGTCACGGAAAAATTATCATCGGCTGCCACCGGGAATCGAACCCAGTGTCTTCCAGTTACGCGCCGGATATGCTTCCACTGCACCACAGCGGCCTCGAAATTCTCTAAACTTTTTTCTCATCACATCTAAAACAACACAAGTTGTCAGCTTTGTTCTTTATGGACAGTGAGGGTGCCTCGACGTCGGATCCGTGCACAATACGAGCAGTTGAGTGAGTTTGAGAGAGGACGTATAACTCGGATGAGAGAGGCTGGCTAGTCAAGTCGCCGCATCGCCACGCATTTGGGTCGGAGCGACGCGGCAGTCAGACGATGTTGGTGCAAATAGGTCGAGGAGGAAAGAATCCAGCAGCACCCAGGCAGTGGACGGTCGAGGGCAACGAGAAAACACGAGGATTGAGTGATTGTGAGAGCTATAACGAAGTAAATTTCTCCGTCATTTTTGTTCTACGCCGGGATTCGAACCCGGATCCCCTCATTCCGGAACAAGTCACTCTACCAATTGAGCTACGCGGACATTTTATTCTGATTCCTATCTGCCTTTATGTCGTGTGCGTCCTTCGGGCAGGTACGTCACATCTCCTGGTACGTTACATCATCTCCCTCTTATTATGTTTTTTTTTTCGAAGTGCTGGAGAAAGGATTCTCTTATTTTTCCTATCTCGCGGTGTGGAAATAACATCACACCAATGCGAGATTTTGAACGGTCGGGTCATCCGGATAGTTCGGGCGCCATTATAACGAAGTAAATTTCTCCGTCATTTTTGGTCTACGCCGGGATTCGAACCCGGATCCCCTCATTCAGGAACAAGTCACTCTACCAATTGAGCTACGCGGACATTTTATTCTGATTCCTATCTGCCTTTATGTCGTGTGCGTCCTTCGGGCAGGTACGTCACATCTCCTGGTACGTTACAGAGCCACACGAACAGAAACAAATTCGTTGCTCTAAACCATCCGTAGCTATGTTGCAACGTCTACAGGTACGGAAGTGATCATGCGAACTGTGCGGCACGAGGACCGCATTCGAGAAGGCCACTCCGCCGCCTACCATTAGTCAGCGGGTATCGGCTGCAGTGTTGTCGGGCCCGATCAACGTAGGGTAGTGTCTAGTGGCGTCGTGTTGTCTTCAGTGATGAGTCACGGTTAGCAATTGGCGCTGATGACCGTTGCGTATGTGTCTGGAGACGAGCCGGCCAGAGCACGATCCTGCCTTTACCGTGGAACGGTACACTGCTCGCACACCGGGTGTGACTGCCCGGGAAAGCGTTTCCTACGATAGCCAGAAACCTTTGGTAGTCCTCCGTATCACCCTCACGGCTCAGCGGTGTGTCGACAACATTCTGCAACCTGTTGTGTTGCCATTCCTGTCTCAGCATCACCGAGAAATTTTTCAACAGGATAATGCCCAGCCACACATGGCACGGCTCTTCGAGACCTGTCTCTGTAAGGTCGACACCCTTCCATGGTCTCATCGATCGAACATGATGGGACGTCACCCACTCCCATCCCGGAATGCCGGCGAATTGGCCCGCAATTTGGACACCGTCTGACATGTTGTATCTTAGGACGTGAACTGTGTGCATCTATGTCACACCGGGTAACCGTTTGTATCCGAGCCAGAGGTGGCGGTACAACGTACTGGCTTGTTCCACTCATGTAGCTATTTTATCCGAATAAATGGCCCAACTACTTTGGAATTGCAAGCATTTCCTTTCCTATACATGTGCATTGAACTTACCAATTTTCATTTCAATTGGATGATGTCTCCGCGGTGTTCCTTTTTTTTTTTTTTTTTTTAAAGGAGACTGCTGTTTACCAGTTTTTAAAGGTTTCCAAAATGCAACGTAAAATTGTAAATTGTTTTGAAACTCCTCATAGCTGAAGTTATTCATTTACGCAAAATCCGCTGAATTCTAATGCTGTTAAAGACGTAGATACTCCTTCAGGAAGGAGACATTGACGAGATCCGTGCTCTTCTTTAGTTGAACGTAATATACTCTATTTTAACAAAAGTTACCTGACACCCCTTCAAAAGCAAATGAACGGATCCGCTGCATTGTTAAGATGCGCGGTACAGCTACAAACGGTATAAAAGCAAGCCTGCAGCTGACCGCGATCGTATTGCACTGTGAGGTTGAGTAAAAATGTCGCGGCGGGAGAGAACTGACTTTGAGAAAGGAAAGATTGTTGGGTGTTATCAGAGGGTTGTCCATAAGAGAAACCGAGAGACGTTTAAACATACCTAAGTCAACTGTTTTGGATGTGCTGAATAAGTGGTGGAAGACACATGGTATGCTTGAAGCAGCAAAACGTACCGGCATACCAAAGAAAATCAGTGATAGAAAACGTCGAAGCCACAGGAGAGTCGTTACAGCTAATAGACAGGGTACTGCACAAGACCTCAGTGTACAGGTGAGTAAAAATGCTAGAATCTTGGTATGTACACGTACCATTCGCAGAGAACTTCATCCCATGAGTTACGATGGTCATGCGGCTGCTCATAAGCCTTTCATCTCCACTTGGGATGCTACTCGTCGTTTAGCATGGTGTAAAGAACATTTATCGTGGACCGTAGATCAATGGGAACGGGTCCTATGGACTGATGAATCCAGATATACGATCCATCAGTCTGATGGCCGTGTATGGGTATGGCGGCAGCCTGGGAAACGCTATTTATCTGTTCCTACGGTCAAGTTTGGAGCTGACAGTGTACTCGTGTGGGGGTGTTTCTCGTGGTATGGTACCGGCCCATTGGTTATCGTGGACAAACCTGTTAACTAGCACGTCTACCTCGATATTCTGGACAGTAATGCCCTACCAACTCTGTGGCAATGCTATGGAACCGAGCCCCGTTGGTACCAGCAGGATAATGCACCAAGTCTTAAAAAGCAAGGACTGTCACGGCGTGGTTTGACGATAATTCCGTATCGTGTGTAATTTGGCCAGCACAGAGCCCTGATCTTAATCCCATAGAGCACCTATGGGATGAATTAGCGCTTCCCATAAGAAGTTTGGAAACAAGGCCTACTACTAAGCAACAGTTAGCGCATCACTATGTACTGAATGGAAGCGCATACCTATTGCTGTGTTCCAAAACCTTGTCGAAAGCATGTTTCGAAGAGTCAGTGCATGCATTAAAGACGAAAGTGGAGCGACACCGTATTAATTAATGTATGTCAGTAAATGTTATGTTGTGTTTCTCTTCTAGGTGTCCGGTGACTTTTGTCAATGTAGTGTAATTTGCTGCTTATATGTAGCTAAATTTTAAGTGTTTTTTTTTTCTGCTGTTTTTCCTTCTCCTTTCGTTCTTTTCTTGACCGTTTATATGGCTATGACATTTTGAATTTTAAGTTTCACCTTTTTTCTTCTTGCACTGAAATATAGCGCAACGGAAAGAAGTGTTCGGTATGGGGCGTTGCATAAGATTGTTCTGTCTTTCAACCGAAGCATTGTATAGTGGTTTGTGGCCGTTTGACATATTCGTAGTGAATCATTTTCGCGAAAATGAACTGGGCAAAATGAACGAGCCACAGGACGACCTCAGAATACGAGGTTTACTGAGGAGAGGCCAATCTTTCATCTGGTAATCTCACGTAACTGCAAACCAAAGCTGTAGTTGGCGTGATCTTAGTCAGAGCGCAATTACTTACTAGCGCAAATGCTTTCCCCAGTGTAAACACACTGAAATCTAGAGGTTATCTTTGTATGATAGGAGTGTTGTCTGCTTACTTAAACACGTAGTAAATCTTATCTGTTCTCATGAATGCAACCGCTATGGGTCAGCAATCGACAATGAAACTGCCATCGTTTAATGCGTGCACGAAGGACCGCAAATTGCGACCCATCGTTCTGCACGCGTGATTGCGTGATTGTTTAAAATGATAATGGCTATTTCCTGATATTCATCTTTGTATAACATAGTTTGTTTGTTTGTTTGTTTGTTTGGGCGTATAAATGTTGCTGTCACCATCGGTTGGTTTTACTCTTTCAGAGATGACAAATGGGATTTTTGTTGCTCGGCCCCCTCGAATCCTGAAATTGTTTTCGGGACCCTGTAAAGAACTCGTAAACGATGTAACACTCTCCGATAAGTAAAGAAGTTCCGCTTGGAGGCACTTTATAACTTACATTGCGATGCTGAAACAAATGAACACGATAATTAAGCGCAACAACAAACAAAGCTTACTCGTTGGAAACAAAAGGATTTGGTCGATCTACTTCGGATCTTTAATTACAGAAGAAGTGTCAAACTGTGCAACATTCAGTAAAAAAATACGCTTAGTAGATAAAACATTAGAGATAGGGGTGGTGGGCATCTTCCGCGCAGAGCGGAACAGACCCAAACCGAACGCAGGCGATAAATAGGCGGACACCGGTGCTTCCAAAGAGTGAGGGCCGCAGATGGCATAGTGGTCAATGTTCGTGACTGCCACGAGGGAACCTCAGGTTCGATCACTGGCAGGTACGAATGCTCGAACCACTAAATATCCGCCGTGCGTCGAATGGTCACGTTAAGCCTTCGGACCCAGATTACTGGTCCCCCGGTAATAAATACCCAGCAAAAACACAAGTGCTGGGAAACTGCTGGCCACCAGCTGGCGATGATGGGTCACTGTTGGCTGAAATCTGCCGCTCACGGCCCGGTAGTGGTCCGTTGGTGGCAGCGCTATCAGTTGGTGAGCCATTGATGGCCCTGCAGCATCGCCGTGAATTGTGGACCTCCAAGCAAGTGCCACTAGTGGTCCGTTGCTGGCAACCAATGCAACCCCCAACAGCAGGTGGAAGCATCGGGACTGCGCATGCGCAGAAGCAACACTTGCTGTGTCTCTCATGGTACCAGTTAGTTGAAGACGACGCTATCGCCATCGTGTTATTTTAGTGGATGTTAAGAAAAAATCCATATGTGGAGAGGCAAATTAATTTCCTAATGAAATTTTACGTCGACGAAGATATCAGATTAAGCCGTGAAATACTAGATTACAGCCATGAAATACACCCATTCCATTCCCATGAATAACAATTTATGGAATGGAGTGGATGAATAACAAGAAAAAATTTGAAACCGCTTGAAACACATATCCTGGAAAACCATTAAAATAGCGTTTGTTGGAAAAAAAAAAAAAAATTATACGAGTACAAAATTTATTAATTATTTTAAAGAAAAAAAAAGCAACGCTATGTGGTGTACTCATCCATGGGTTGAATACACAAGACTGGGAGGAATTCGCTTCTAAAAATAACGAGAAGTAAAATAAAATATCTTTTACTCTTTAAGACAAATGTAGCTTCGGACAACGGAAAGGAAAGACACAACGTTAAAAATGTAACAGAATGTGACATGAACCCGGGTAAATATATATTTATTTAACAATCTCTTTTCAAGACGACAGGACAGTACAAAACTTTGGAAAGCGACTCTAAGTATGTACACGCCTTGAAAATAAGTGAAGTTCCCTTAAGGTAAAAAAAAAAAAAAAACTATCGTTACGTTGAAAAAATTAATTTATCAATTATGTGAAACTGATTTTTATGAAAAATACTTCTCAATATTGCAAAATGAAAGAGGGAAGCATTCCGATTACAAATTGCATACCAAACAGATAGCTTCCAGCACATGTCCGAGCGTAGTGAATTAGTCCGGTAGGTAGCGAGCGCGGCTTCCACGCAAACGTCCCAGGATCGAATCTAGTCAGATGCAAACGGGAGTTTTTTCGGTCGGTCGAGAAAAGTTCCCCAGCGCAGTGCGTTAATTCACAAGCTTCATAAGGGTAGAAAAAAAAAAATTGTAGCTTTAGGAAACTGCTGTTATCCTTGCTTTTTTTTTTATTATTATGGCTACTACTGGGAAATTGGCGGACAAGATTCGCAAGCCCCCAGTTACGTCACGTGGTTGCTGGCTGCCACTAAGGGCCCACTAGCGGACCACATTAGGCTAGCCATCATTTCTGGCACGTGCTTGCAGGGCCACTGAAGGGCCACTTGTGGCAGCTACTGCCTGTGATGGACCACTGATGGCCCTGTTGTGGCATATGAGAACTGATGGGGTGCCAACTGTTGGCCTGAACTGCTGGCCCTTCTGTTGGCCGCCCGGACATTTTATTGACGGTTCGGCAGCGGCACAATAGTGCTGGGCCATTGCTGGGTAAGGACGCTTCCGTGTCACTTTCCTATCGGGCACTCTAGCCCACATCTCCTAGCTTTCTATTTCTAAGGGTTGTTTAAGACCTGGGGTCAGACACTCCCTTCCTAAAATCCTCTACATATGATCTGATCTTCCCAAGAGCGTATCGCAATCGACGAGCATGGGTAAACTTGGGAATTTGAGTGATTTCGATCATGGACGCATTGTCAGCGCCAGAGAGATAGATCATTCTATCGCTCAAGTGGTAAGAAACCGAAGGTTCCCGAGGGCAACCATATCAACGATGTACCGCGAGTATACCGTCGATGGAAGTACCAGTACTCAAAGAGCAAACCGTGGCTGACCACACGCCATTGATGACTTGTGTCGACGTACAGTATACAGGCTCGTACAGCGAGTGAACGGTATTGCGCTCGCTCCATACCCTTGGCTACGGGAGCCAAGCCCTGCTCTTGTGCCACTCTTAACTGCTCGTTATAGGACATTACGCCTCGCCCGTTGCCGGGAACATCGACACTAGATCTCTGCAGGGTGGCGTCTCGTCGTGTGGTCAGGCGAATTCCGTTCTCAGCTGTACGCATCTGACGGGAGGGGGATGTGGTGTCGAAAGCGTGAGGCCATGGCCCCATTGTGCTATATCGGCTCTGTTCAAGGCGGCGGAGACTCTGTGATGGTTTCGGGAGTCTTCATGTAAAACACATTACGTCTCTTAGTGTGTTTAGGGAGGTCCATAATCGCTGCGCGCTACCAGCGTGTGCTGGCTGATCACCTACACGCTTTCATGACCTTGGCGCATCCTGCGGCCGATGATCAGTTTCAGCAGGAAAATGCGCTGCCCCATCGGGCCTCAACCACCCAGACATGGCTCCAAGAACACTTATCTAAATTTTGAACCATCTAGTGGCCTCTAAGGTGCCCGAATTAAAACCCTGTGGGACAGAGCTGAGTTTGCGCTCAATTTTAAGAGCCGAGCCCGAATTTAATATTGCAAGATAAAGCCCGGGTCCGAACGAACCCGAAAACTATGATTAACCTGTTTAGGCATTAAAAAAATTAATACAGATTGACGAGGATTAGGAACATCAAACAGAAGTCATCGCTCTTTTCACGTTTATAAGTGAGTCACGGAAAAATTCTCATTGGCCGCCACTCGGGAATCGAACCCAGGGTCTTCCAGTTACGAGCCGGATGTGCTTCCACTGCACCACAGCGGCCTCGAATTAATCCGGACTCGCATACACAGCAATCTGCCAATGGCTTGGCAGTGAATTCTTCGGACTAAAGGCCCTGAATTCCTTCGGACTCACATAAGAACCAATATGCCAATAGCTTGGCAGTTCGTGTATGTGAGTCCGGAGGAATTAGAGGCCGCTGTAGTGCTGTGGAAGCATATCTGGCGTGTAACTGGAAGACCCTGTGTTCCATTCCCGGTGGTGGCCAATGAGAAATTTTTCCGTGATTCACTTATAAACGTGGAAAGAGCGATGACTTCTGTTTGATTAAAACAAATATCCTCTTCCAGACTTCCACTCATTACTCCCCGTGCAATTAACCAATGTCTTTTTCAACTGCGGAGTGGGGAAGGGATGAATATATGTTGACCATTCATTTCTTCCCGAAAATTTTCGGGGGGGGGGGGCTGGGCATCAGAAAAAATCGGGAGGCACAACAGCCTATGTCGTACGTCGCTCAGTGGATTTAGCAGAGAGCTGCCCAGTTGAGGTGGGGAGCAAAATTTCGTCATCTTACTATCTACTATCTATAGTTCTTAAAAGAACTGTTTCTCGGCAGAAATTCAGCGATTCATGGATTATGGTACACTGTTAAAAACATGTTGTGGTAGGTTGCACCAAAAAGTGGTGCTAATCCACCTGCACCACTTTCTGAGAAAAGATACCCCTTCGTGTTTTGCAAACAAAACCCAACGAAGTGGTTCAACTTTTCACTACGTTATGGTACAGGGTTGCACGTAAGATTGCACCATGTTGTTGGCATTAGATTTCACAACAGAATGGTGCATCTTTTCCAAAAATGTGGTGCAGCTGGTGTAACACCACTTTTTGGTGCAACCGACCTCAAAATTTTGAACAGTGTATTTGTTACCCAAGCCCGGAATTAATTGCCCTGCCGAGTTCCATCTCCCCGTCTAGACCCAGTTGCCGAATAATTATATTTAACAACTAAAAGTGTTAAAAAAGTCTCGTGCGCTAAATCATACAAAATCCCATTTAGAAAAACGAAGAAAATTATTTCCCTCTATCAGAGTCCGAGCCCGATCTCCAGTAAGTATTATGCAGCCCGAGCCCGACCTCCAGTAAGTATCATGCAGTCGGAGCCCAATCTCCAGTAAGTATCATGCAGCCCGAGCTCAATCTCCAGTAAGTATCATGCAGCCCGAGCTCAATCTCCAGTAAGTATCATGCAGCCCGAGCTCAATCTCCAGTAAGTACCATGCAGCCCGAGCTCAATCTCCAGTAAGTATCATGCAGCCCGAGCTCAATCTCCAGTAAGTATCATGCAGCCCGAGCTCAATCTCCAGTAAGTATCATGCAGCCCGAGCTCAATCTCCAGTAAGTATTAGGTGTGTAACTTAATTCTAGCCACAGGCGCGACACATTGACAGCAAATTATAGCAAATCGAATACATACCTAAACAGGGAAATAATCCCGGTCGTGTACGATGAATTTGAGCCATTGGTCAGGGAGCTGCCGCATGCCACTGTGGAAAATAGAGGGCTGTTTCGAGTTGATAAAGTCATCAATACTTGTGTAGACCTCCTCGACAGAAGTGAAGTGCGTGTCACTCAGGTGATGTTGCAGGGAGCGATAGAAGTGATAATCCGACGGGGCGAATTCTGGAGAATACGCCGGGTGGGACAAAATCTCCCATCCCATGTCTGTGATCGTGTTTAAAGTCGCTTTCGCGGTGTGAGAACGCGCATTATCCTGAAGCAACAGGACCGACCTTCTGCCCTTTCCGGTGTATGGCCCTTTCGCTTCCAGTACGTCACTCACACGAATGAGTTGCTGACAATAATACTCAGCATTGACCGTTTTACCAGGTTTGAGCACCTCATACTGTACGATACTGCGCTGATCCCACCATATGTACAGCAACAACTTCCTGGCATGGATATTCGGTTTGGCGGTATACTTTTGGTAGGCTGACCTGAATAAACCCACGATTTGCGCCACTTAGGATTATCGTAGAGGATCCACTTCTCATCACAGGTCAAAATGTTGATGGAGGAAATCTTTTTCTTGAATCTGGAGAGCAAGGACACAGCAACATCGTAACGTCTAGACTTGTTCGCAGCTGTGAGTTGGCGGGACACCCATCGGCCCTCCTTGTGAATCCGTCCAAGCTTGTGCAGGCGATTTGTAATGTCTTGCCGAGCTCCTGGGCGAGCTCTGGTTGTGTGCGACAGGGATCCGCGTCCAACAGTTGTTCCAGTTCCTCATCGTAAACTTTCTGTGGCTGTCCCAGACAATCTTCATCACGGAGAACGAAATTTCCCTGCTTTAACCACTGAAACCACTTCTTACACGTACTGTAAGACACAGCAGCCTCACTCAAAGCAGCACAGATCATTTGCTGGGCTTCCGCGGCAAATTTTTTCGGCTGAAACGTGAATAGGAGTCAATGCCTAAATGTTTTTACGCGAACGACATTGCTTTCACCGTCAGCTTTCGTCCCTTCTGTCACTACAGCTGTGAACGGTTACAGTTGCCTGGAAAGCTGTTGGATGGCGCTGCCGTTAGCCATTATCGCACACAGTTATTTGCATTTGCCGACGTTCTATGATCGCTTGCGGTTAGGAGCCGAGAATTGAGTTGCACACCTAATATTATGCAGCCCGAGCCCGATCTTTACTAAGTATTATGCAGTCCGGCTAGACTTCTGGCTCGGCTCGTCTCAGTACTGCTGTGGAAACTCTCTGGGATCCGTGGAGCGGAACATAAGATCCATGGATCCTGAACCAACGTTTCGGGAAGAATTATTTACAATGCTGCAAGAGACATGGCTGGCATTTCCTCCAAAAATCGTCAGGCATCTGGTGGAGTCGATGCCTCGACGTGTACAGGCTGTTATTTGCACTAGAGGAGGGCCAACACGCTGTTTGGTGGTATTTCTAATGTTTTGTCCATTGAGTGTAGGTGGATATGTGGTTGTGGTGGCGCCTAGCCCGTAGGGGCCGTAGGAACACCACAGATCAAAATCTGTGTCGGAATCGCTCCACGTGTTCCGTAAGCCCACAGGATCTCAGTAAGCATCCCGCTTTTGTGTTGTTGATTTTTTTTTTTATTTCTTTTGCTGGCACCAAATGGAATTGTAACCGGGGCTTCCATATTTATCAGAAATAAAGTTCAGTAGCCATTTTTAGAAATAGTGAATTTTAATCATTTTCCTTCATTTCCCGCCATTTTGATGAGCTGGAAAGCAAACGTCAATGTACTTCTTTTCCCACGCGTCGCAGCAGAGGGGGTGTTATATTTATAGTTCCGTCGATGTGAGAAGAATGAAACTGGACATTGTTACTTTTCCGCCGTCCCAAGAAAAGCGATCGAGTAAGAAGAGGGGGACAGAAAGTGCAATAAAAGATCTATGCGTTTTTCAGAGAGGAGGCATCTTAGGGTGTGGCTTCGCTTAGGGGGAATTCGTCGGACTTCACACGGGAGTGAGAACATTCTCTCCGAGCAAGAGAACAGGGGACTCCGTGGCAGAAAGTCGACGAAGGAGGATTATTTTAACGGGAATGCGAGTATCGTCGGAACAAAGGGCCGCGGGTGGCCTAGTGGGCAACGTTCGTGACTGCAACGGAAAGGACCTCAGGTTCGATCCCCGGCAGGTACGAACGCTCGATCCACTAAATATCCGCAGTGCGTCGGATTGGACCCCGGGTACTGGACCCCCTTTCTATTTCGCTTGCGTGTCACTTTCTTATCGGACACTCTAGTCCAAATCTCCTAGCTTCCTATTTCTAAGGGTTGTTTAAGACCTGGGGTCAGACACCCCCTTCCTAAAATCCTCTACATATGATCATCATTTGATCGTCGGGACAAAGAGAGGTAGAAAGGAATGAGGCCGATGATGAGAGAGACTGAAGGAGATTATGAGGGGTCAATAAGATATAGAAAGAACGGAGATCAGGACAAGGCTTAGAGACATTCCCCGTAACATCTGAATAAAAGTCTTCCTCACGGCAAAGATTTAGCTTCAGTCGATTCTCTTTTATATACTTCGTATTTTATTTATCTGCTCCAGTCGGGAGAATTACGGGTTAAACCCCCCAATATAGAACTTACTGCAAAGGAAGCATCAAATGTACCCTCCACACAGAGCGCTGTAATATAAGTCATGCTTTTAGGAATTTTCCTAATGCTAGCAAACCAACCTTTTTTCCTACGTAGACATATTCAGCTGTGAGTCTAGAACATTAAAGTAAAAACGCTCTGTCTCCCACGCGTCATAGGGTCGCATCTACCAGTGCGTCTTTATCTGAATGCCAATATCTTCCATATACGGATAAATTAATTATTGCTTTCCTGCACTTGCGACTATAACTGGTCGACAGAGGGTAGCTAACCGCACCAGGGAATAGTAAACGTTTCGTCCTCGCAATAGAGACATTCTTCTATGTCACTCTATTAATGGAGGCTAAAAAGTGTCGAAAAGTCAGAAAACTATTCTACTACCAGCAACATCCTTGTAGCAACAATATTCTCTATCATAAAAGTTTTTGAAATACTAATAATGTGTTACAGGGCTTGGTGCTGAGTTCTATTACATCGCCCTGTGTGGAGGGTTCGTTTGATGTTTACTCTGTATATGGGGTTTAACCCGTAATTCTACCAACTGGAGTAGATAAATAAAATACAAGGTATCAAAAATCGACTCTAGTTGAACTCTTTCCGTGCAGTGAGGAAGACTTTTATTCAGATGTTGCGGGGAATGTCACCAAGCTTTTGTCCGTCATTTTCAAGACATGTTGATCATGTCTTCCAGTTCGGCTTTCACTGCAAGATGCAGAGCTGTTAAACCTTGATAGTTCGCGCAATTAATATTCAATGTTGGATGGTTTATGAGAAACTGCCAGGCTTCACTAACGTTTCCTGAAGAAACTATTTCGAAGAATTTAACTTCGTCACTTCTGAAACATGGTACAGCAACACTAGGCTTCCTTTCGTCAGTAGATGGAATAATAAATTTTTCTTTCTCTGGATTCTCCGGCTCCATGTTGTTGCTGTTTCACGGGATGCCAACTGCTCTCTTTTGGTAAAGTGTTAAAAACATATACACTATCTACCAACAAGTAATTGGACATCTGTGACAGCAAAGGAAAACGAAGTTTATTCACCTTCAATAGTTGGTGGAGCCTCCACGAGCGGCGATTACAGCTGCGACCCTCCGGGGCAAACTCTCAACCAGGCGTTGTACGACGGCTAGCGGTATTTTATTCCACTCGGCTTGGAGAAGACAGGCTTCACCGATTTCGGACGGTGAAGGCACCCCTTAAGTCGACGCTCCAACTCGTCCCAGAGGTGCTCGATAGGGTTAAGGTCCGGGCTCTGCGCAGGCCAGTCCATTCGAGTAACCCCATTGTCACCATACCAAGCCATGGTGGACCTAGCAACATGACAGGTGGCATTGTCATCCTGAAAGTAACATGGGTTCACCCCGTAAAACTGCCACAACGTAGGAAGCGCATGGTCATCCAAAATGGTGTAGTAGGTCTCGGCGTGGAGTCTACCAGGAATTGCGACCAAGGGTCTCGTGCCATACCAGGAGAAACACCCCCATAGCATAATTCCACCGCCGCCGAACTTCACAGTTGGCACACTACATTCCGGCAGGAGGCGTTCTCCAGGCAGACGCCAAACCCAGACCCTGCCATCCGAACACTAGAGGGCGAACCTTGATTCGTCGCTCCAGAGAACCTGTTTCCACTGTTCAACGGTCCACTGTTCAACTGTCCACTGTCGACGTTCTTTGCACCACGTTAGCCGAGCAGCGCTATTGGGCTTGGTGATCAAAGGCTTGTGGGCGGCAGCACGTCCATGATAACCTAGCAGATGGGCTTCCTTACGCATGGTATTCATCGAAAGAACACTCCAGGATGCCTGTTGAAACTCATTGCGGATGTGGCCCATCGATTTGGTGCGGTTCTTCCGAATTTCTCTGGCCAGCACCCGTCGGTCTCTAACTCCCAGTTTTGTGGGTCTGCCAGGTTGGGGGCACATTCCGACAGTCACCTCTCATCTTCCACTTGCCAATCACGTAGGCCACTGTAGATTTTGGGTACTTCAACTCGCTGGATATGTCGCGTATGGATCTGCCATTTCTGTGATACCCGACGATTACACCTTTCTCGAAATCGGAGAGCTCCGAACTGCGTGGCATCTTGCATGCGACTGGTTGAGTTGTTGTTTTTCACACGATATTTAACGGTGGCGGCCGTGACGTGTATCAGGACCGCAGATATCGTCGATTGCAGGGGTGTGCAATTACTTGTTGGTAGATAGTGTATATACATGTCCTATTCAACTTTGGATTACAAACTCCTCACGGAAATTCTTGTCAAATACCAACTAATAAATGCAACTCACGAAAAATCGCCGCGCGTATGCGTTCTTATGTACAATATGACTTATGACTTAACGGTAGCGGTAGAAGTTTAGAAAAATCTCCCGCAGCAAGAAAAGCAAAGAAAAAGTTCAAAAGTAATAAAAACACTCTCTTCACGGGAAAAAAAGTTGACAACTTCTGCAATAAACGTAAATCATACTTTCCTTTACCTCACAAAGCAATCTCCAATTAGCTAGAGTTTTGTATCTCCCACTTGTGGGTGTTATTGGCGTTTAAAACGCCGTACCAGGAACGCCACTTATCTTGCCCAAAATAAAAAAATTCTCTTCTCGAAAAGTATAAACAATATCGTAGAAACATATATACCAAAAAAAAAAAAAAAAAAAAAATCTTACCGAATAAAATAAAATCGCTTCAAAAATTTGTCGGTTTTGAGGTAATTCCGGATTTCTGGACGCCAAATAATAATTTCGGTACTGTACTTAAATCGTACGTACTGTTCATCAGTGCATAACGAACACTGTACATAAGTTTTCACCTGATGGCTGCTTATAAAAAAAGAACCAAACACTGTGGAGTTACCTCGCCTCATGAAATAAAAGTGATTTTCTTTTTATTGATAGACGTTCTATTGTAGCGAAGAGGTAGTAGTTGGCTTGACCCTTGTTAAAAACTGAAATAATTTCAACGTTTTGTTGATTAATTATATGGAAAATAACAGTTGTTATTAACCATTCTAGAGTTTTGTAGCACCGCTATTTCCATATATCTACTAGTGTTAGACTTGAGTCGTCATCCTTACGGGTGCAACGACATCGATTCCGCGGCATCGAAAAGTGGTTTGTTTGAATATCACGTCCTTGGCCTTGGGGAAGCTTGTAGTAGACTTCGTTCGTCCCTGTTCGTACTACGTTAGGTAATTCTGGTTTTAGTGCCATGATTGAGCCATGATTATAAATAATGAACAGGTGTGGCTCTTATTCATGGTTGGCGAAGCACGCGAAGAACTTTCCTTTTATTTCTTCCTCGAAGTTGTATAAGAGAAGGAGAGAGTCACAGGGATTTTTATTTATTCCGCGGCATATTGAGAACACTGTATCAAACGAAATGTTTACCAACACAAGCTGGAATGAGATTTCTGTAAGCTTCGGTTCCGCCTGACGATCTCTTTTAATGAAAATGTACAATTTAGGAAATTCAAATTTCTGATCAACTCTTCAAGAAATCAGTCAAGTCTTCTGCCAACGTATTGTAATCATTCTTAAGGGGGATGTTAACCACCACCTCATATACACAGTCGAGTCACATTATAGTGACCACCTTCTACTTTTGACGTCAACAGCGCGTAGCCAATGAAAGAAGGCACATATCGTGAGCTCGCTTGGAGGGTATCTAAGTTGTGCTGTAGGTATTCTGGAAACATGGGCCGCGGATGGCCTAGTGGGCAGCGTTCGTGACTGCCACGGAAGGGACCTCAGGTTCGATCCCAGGCAGGTACGAATGCTCGATCCGCTAAATATCTGCCGTGCGTCGGATGTGCAAGTCAACCCGTCGGACCCCGGGAACTGGACCCCTGGTAATAAATAAGGGCGTATTCCTTCCCCTTTCTACTTCGCTTCCGTGTCACTTTCCTATGGGGCACTCTAGCCCAAATCTCCTAGCTTCCTATTTCTAAGGGTTGTTTAAGACCTGGGGTCAGACACTCCCTTCCTGAAATCCTTTAGATATGATCATTTTTTGATTATTCTGGAAACATATCACTCCTTGTTGTCATGGATAAAACGTGCGATTTATCAGATTTGCAAAAAGTGATGATTATCTGCCTTCGGGCCAAAGGTAGCAGTATTTCTGAAACAGCGCAGTTTGTGAACTGTTCGCGTGCTGCTGTGGTTAAGGTGTATCGTGATTGGAGAAATGGCACCATTGCGAATAAGCAACGTGAAAACTGCGGAGCACCACGTGTCATTAATGTGAGAAGTGAACGTCGGCTTGGAAGGTGCGTGAGGACCGATCGACACGCTACATTGGAGCAACTCACTGGCCGAATGAACCAGGGGGATACCGGAAGTGTGTCTAAAACGTCACTTCAGCGAACTTTGCAGCGTATGGGGCTCCCATGCAGACAGATGGTCACTGCACCTATGATAACGATGGCGCATTGGCAGAATTGGACCTCCGCTGATTGCAAAGGATTGTCTTCTCCGATGAGTCACGTTTTCTTCTTTATCGAACGGATGGACATTGGCGTATAAGGCGAGAAACATCGGAGAACACTCTTCAACCATTGCTGGAACAACACAAGCTAGTGGGGGCAGCTTTATGGTCTGGGGAATGTTTTCGTTGCATTCTCTGGGTCCACTCATACCTGTGGAAAGCACTATGAACCGAATTCGTTATGAATCCATCCTTGCAAACTACGTACACCCATACACGCTGATTGTCTTCCCTGGGGCGGATGGGATCTTCCAGCATGACAATGCGACGTGTCATATAGCTAAAAATGTCCGACAGTGGTTGGAAGAGCACGACGAAGACTACAATTCCCTGTCCCCCTAATTCCACAGACTTAAACCCAATTGATTATCTGTGGGACCACCTCGATCGTGTTTTTCGCTCTATGGAATCTTCACCACGCACCCTCCAGCAGCTGTCAGATGCACTGCAGTCAGCATGGCTCCACTTACCTGTGAATACCTTCCAACCCCTCATTGAGTCACTCCCAGCCTGTCCATCTGCTGTCCGCGCTGCGCACGGCGATTACGCTGGATATTAGCTGGTGGCCACAATAACGCGACTCGACCGTGATATGATGTGGCTCTTATGACAAGGTGACATCGTATCTCCCAAACCCTTTAATGTCACATTGCAAAATGTCTTTCAATCATTTAACTGGGAAACAAAGGCATAAAGATTTATGGAGATTATTTAACTCACATTCCTTTTGCTGATGACGTAGTCATTTTTGCAACTGCCTCTTCAGAACTGCATAGTATGATCCAGGAACTTCCTGACAAGAGTATAAAGAAGTGAGATTAAAAATGAAATTCCAGAAGACAAAAGTGATGTACAATGCTTTTGCAAGGAATGAAAATTTGTCGATTGATGGGGAAAAGCTAGAGATAACTCATACCTACCTTGGACAGCTGATATAGGTCACATTGATGAAGAAATTAATCGACGTATAAAACTTGTTTTTTTTTGTTTTTTTTTGATTGGAGGTTTAACGACCACCGTGAGCAACTCAATGGGCTATAAGCAGCCGCGCGTCCCTAATTTAGGGTCACTGGTTCCAGGGAAGGGAGAGAGCCAGTGCCGTAAGACAAACACAACATCCATACCTCACCGGGATTCGAACCCGGACCCCGTTCGGACGAATGATCAGAGGCCATCGCTTAGACCACTGCGCCACCGCGGCTAAAACTTGGTTGGAGAGCTTTCGGAAGAAACAGTACAATTTTAAAGAGCAGTATGCCATTATGTATTAAAAAAAGTGTTTAATCAATGCATCCTGCCAGTGCTTGCGCATGTAGCAGAGACATGGACCTTAACTAAAAAAAGACATACAAAGACTGCAAACAACTGAAAGTAGCATGGAGAGATGCACGCTTGGTGTAACCAGGAGAGATAAGAACAGCAACTCGCGCATAAGGAAGATGACAAGAGTGGAAGACATCATGATCAGAGTAAAATCCCTGAACTGGCTAGGCTGGACTTGTGCCAGAAGAACGGACGACCGATGGACAACCGAAATTCTAGACTGGATTCCAAGGGACAGGAAAAGACCCAGAAACATACCACATGAGAGATGGGTGGATGAAATTCGAAAGCATGCGGAGGGTGACATGGAGGAGATTGGCGCAAGATAGACCGTTGTGGAAGAAACTTGGGGAGACCTTCATCCAACAGTGGACTGATAATGGTTGATGATGACATATGGCTAACAGTTTTTTTACGCTTTCCAACCGTAGGTTGAAGAAGCGTATATGCTCCAGCTTTGTCCGTCTGTCCGCACGATAACTCACGTAAAAATGGTTCGATTCCGATGAAATTTCAGTATATAGGTAGTAGGGGACCACTGGGGACGAACCCTATTGAAAATGGGCGAAATGGGGTCAAAGGTCACGACATAGGAGCGGGATCCATTCGATTGCCTTTATAGTTCCTAACTTGCGTAAAAATGGTTCGATTACGATGAAATTTTAGTATATGCTAAGGGACCACCTTAGAATGAATTTTGTAAAAAATGGGCGAAATGGGGTCAAAGGTCAGGACATAGGAGTGGGATCCATTCCATTGCCTTTATGCGTCATAACTTGCGTAAAAATGTTTCGATTTCGATGAAATTTTATTATGTGGTAGGGGGCCACCCGTGGACGAACCCTATTGAAAATGGACGAAATGGGGTCAAAGGTCAGGACATAGGAGCGAGATTTATTCCACAGCCATTATCCTCATAACTTGACTAAAAATGCTTCTTTTGCGACAAAACTTTAGTATATTGTTCCGGAGGTATACTAAAACGGTTCTATTGATTACTACCGAAATGGGGTCAAAGGTCAGGAAGCAGCAGCGAGATTTATTCCATAGCCATTACCCACATGACTTAACTAAAAATGCTTCTATCGCGACAAAACTTTATCATGTTGTTCCAGTGGTATACTGAATCAGTTTTGTTGAATATCGTCGAAATCGGGTCAAAAGTCAGCACACAGAAGCGGTATTTATTACACGGCCATTATCCTCATAACTGGAGTAATGATTTCTGGTATGTTGGAAAGCGTATCATAATTAATGCGTTGCATGATTTTACTAACTTGTTATCTTATTATTATCAGTTTTTGTGTTTGGAGGTTTAATGCCCCTGTGATCAACTCAGTGGGCTATAAGCAGTCGCCCGTCCCTAATTTAGGGCCAATAGTTTCAGCGAAGGGAGAAAGAGAACCGGTGCCGTAAGACAAACACAGCATCCATGTCTCATGCGGGAACTTCGTTTCTTCTTGGCGTTGCGTTTTAATGAAATAGTGCAATTTAGGGAATGCCAAATCAGATACCAGATGGAACTTTCTAGGAAATGAATAATGTCTTTTGCCAATGTCGTGTGATTTTTTTTTTTTATATGAAAGAGGGTCGGTTTGATGACTACCGTGACCCTAAGCAATATTAGCCCCTAATTTAAGGCTGCTGTGTTGTGGGGAATGGAGTGAGCCAGCGCAGTAAGACAAACACACCTGCAATGCCTCATTTCGGGCCCAGTTGGACGAAGGGTCGGAACTCTGAACTTAGACCACTGCGCCACCAAAGTGGCGTATCGACAGCGCTGTGCTTTTAAAAAAAATGTACGGACCATTCTTCCACCTTTTAGTTTTAAAAAATACGAGGCTGGGATTGGAAGATTTAACATAACTATGGGATTAATGAAAAAGATTTCGTTTCACAAGATGGGTAGTGACTTGTGACATAATCAGTTGCTGGTTATCTTCCCGTAGTACTGATTTAAACTAGTAAATAAATCAATAAAAGGATCTATTAAATATTTCTTCATAGGAAAAAAGGATCAATGAATGAAATACCGGATTACACCATTGTACAATACAAATTTGGATGATGTTAATCCGTTTATTGGTGTAGGCTAAATACGACCTGAATGGTAAGTCAATGGTAATGGCAAGCGAATCCTGTGATGGTTAAATTCAAATTAATCGAAAATTTGAAACTTGGTCGTTCTGGGTGGTGTAGTGGTTAGCATACTCGGGTGCTATCCGGGAGACGCGGGTTCAGTTACCCCTCCAGGACGATGAACTTTTGAAGTTTTCTGATATTATATGACTTACCATTCAGGTAATATTTGCACCAATAAAAGGATTAACATCTTCCATATTTGTATTGTACAATGGCGTGATCCCGTATTTCATTCACTGACATTCTGCGCGTCCGGGCAATCACGGGAATTAATTCAATACATTCAGATTCGCTATATATAAATGCCAGTTGCTTCGACTAGCGAATCCTGTGAAGGTTAAATTCAAATTAATCGGTCGTTTAAATTAAATAAACTTGGTCGTTCTGGGTGGTGTAGTGGTTAGCATATTCGGCCGTTATCCGGGAGACGCGGGTTCAATTCCCGCTGCAGGACGACGAAATTTTCAAGTTTTCGGATATTTTCTGACTTACCATTCAGGCCATATTTACACCAATAAACGGATTAACATCTTCCAAATTTGAATAAAAGGATGTTTATACACTCTGGAAGTGATTTCCTCCAAACGCGTGTTTTTTTACTGGCATTTCATTTTTTTAAAAGACAGAAATAGTACAAAACCTCCACTGCAGGGATCGCCAACTGTATGCCCTCGTGCGCCAGGATTGTCAAATGCGCGTGTGAAAAGTTTTCGTATTGTAAAATGTCAGTACACAGAAGGTGCAACAATTCAGTAAACTTGCGCAGCGCGATGTTCGGCTTAAATCAAGCGGACCACCGAATTGAAATTCTCTCAGATTTTGCTTGACCATCGGAATTGGCAAAACGAGTGATCTGATCGACTTTGAACGCAGCACGATGCAGTAGTTGGCGCCAGGTGTGTCAAATTCCAGTATCTCTCTCTAACTCCCGTTCTCCTGTGCTTTTTTTCCACGCACAACCACAGCAGTAATTTACTGTTAATTGAGCGACATTCGACAAACTTCCAGAACTTGGCGATTCTGGGAAAGAAAACAGATGGTGGATAAGGGGGAACAAAGGATACTGGAGAGAATTTTGCAAGCGAAAAGAAAGAACACAATCTGGTAAATCACTGCAGAATTCAACCTTGTTCCGAGGGTCATGTCCGAACATACCAGGTATCGGTCTATGCCGCGAATGCGCTGTAGTAGTCCGAATACACCAGGTATCGGACTAGGATCATGTCCGAATACACCAGGTATCGGACTAGGGTCATGTCCGAATACACCAGGTATCGGACTAGGGTCATGTCCGAATACACCATGTATCGGTTTATGTCGCGAATGCGCTGCAGTAGCCCATTCGCGACTTTCAATTCTTCCTATTGAAAAGGTAGCACTTAATTCTCAGGTGTAACGTGCACTTCTTTTGAATCTTTTTTAACATAAAAAATAAAATCAAATCAAAGAGTCACATTAGCAACTGTGCCGCAATCTACACCGTTCCTTTTTTTTTTTTTTTTTTTGGATTGGAGGTTTAACGACAACCGTGAGCAACTCAATGGGCTATAAGCAGTCGCCAGTCCCTAATTTAGGGTCGCTGGTTCCAGGGAAGGGAAAGAGCCAGTGCCGTAAGGCAAACACAACATCCATGCCTCACCGGGATTCGAACCCGGACCCCTTTCGAACGAATGATCAGAGGCCAGCGCTTAGACCACTGCGCCACCGGGTCGGCACCTACACCGTAGAACTATACGTCAACTGCCACTGTTTCGTGCCACTATCTAACTAGGTCTACGTCTTTAAAGTTTTCAACGATGGGCAGTTGATACAGCCCTACGTTTTAGGTTGCGGCAAAGTTGCTACTGTGCCCTTTGAGTTTTCAAACTCCTTACTTGCCTTGTTATAAATCTGGCGAGACATTCTTCTTGCTGTTGCTCTTATTCTTGTCTAGATTCAGAATACATCGTCGGTATAAAGGTTTGAGAAATAATACATTCATTATCCAGCGAAGTTGTGCAGACTGGCGATGTACATTGGTATTTCATGCTCGGTAAGAAAATTTGGATCGATGACATCAATCCCCACCTGTTCTTGCTGTGCATTTGAAGTGGTAGGTTGTGGCTCTAGAGTCGAACTCGGGTGAAACGCATCCTGTCGCGCGCGCGGACTTTTGACGCTCCCTACATTCCCGTGACGTTTCGGTTGATGACTTAGCAGGCCTTTTCGGATTCCTCTCGTTCTCCTCTAGCTGAATTTTCAACTTTCGTCGGTTCTTATGGTAATTTTCCCTGGATTTTCGCGGCATTTCTAAATTTTCGTCACAAGAAATATCTAAAAAATAAATAAGTTTAAAATCCACTTTATTTCAGTTTATCACATACGTCCGTTAGCTCTGATCGTCAGTTACGAATGTGGGGCTGAGGTCATCAATATCGTTATCTATTCACTAGTTATCAACCTTAAAATGGCGTGCGGCGAAACAAAATCGCTCGAAATTTTGCTTAACTTTTAAACGCTTCTGTATCAAAGGATTAAGGGGTGGAGGGTTGAAACTTGTTGTGTTATAAATGGGACTCTATAAACTATCTAATGTTGTAATATTTATTACTCTACGATTATTAGTTTCAAAGATATAATCGTTCAAAGTGTGACATGCTTTCGTTGCATCCCTGCTCCCGATGTTACCCCCCTACTCAGCGCGGGGAATGACGTAGTTCTACGTCAAAAAGTAGTGCAATTCAGGTTCTTAGAAAAAAAAATTCAGCGGAAAAGAAAATGCATTTACTCCTCCTAAAGAAAATCTGCATATAATTTAAAATACTCTGCGTAACAGTATTCTTTATAATGTACTGAGCCAGTTATAAAGAAAAAAAAAAATCAACCGTATTTCTATACAATCGGTAAAACTTTCAAAATTAGAAATAGTTACTTTTGGCCACTAGCGGCTGAAATTGTGATGTCAAAAACTAGAAATAGTTACTTTCGGCAACTAGCGGCTGAAATTGTGAGGTCAAAAATTAGAAATAGTTACTTTCGGCAACTAGCGGCTGAAATTGTGAGGTCCAAAATTAGAAATAGTTACTTTCGGCAACTAGCGGCTGAAATTGTGAGGTCCAAAATTAGAAATAGTTACTTTCGGCCAGTAGCGGCTTAAATTGTGAGGTCCAAAACTAGAAATAGTTACTTTCGGCCACTAGCTGCTGAAATTGTGATGTCAAAAATTAGAAATAGTTAATTTCGGCAACTAGTGGCTGAAATTGTGATGTCCAAAATTAGAAATAGTTCATTTCGGCAACAAGTGGCTGAAATTGTGATGCCAAAAATTAGAAATAGTTAATTTCGGCAACTAGTGGCGGAAATTGGGATGCCAAAAATTAGAAATAGTTAATTTCAGCAACTAGTTGCTGAAATTGTGATGTCCAAAATTAGAAATAGTTACTTTCGGCGACTAGCGGCTGAAATTTTGCGTTACGAAACTAGAAATAGTTACTTTTAGGCCACTAGCGGCTGAAATTGTGAGGTCCAAAATTAGAAATACAGTAGTTACTTTCGGCAACTAGCGGCTGAAACATGAGGTACGAAATTAGAAATAGTTCCTTTCGTCCATAGGGGCTGAAAATGTGAAGTCAAAAATAAGAAATAGTTACTTTCGGCGACTAGCGGCTGAAATGGTGAAGTACGAAAATAGAAATAGTTACTTTCGCCCACTAGTGGCTGAAATTGTGAGGTACGAAAAATAAAAAAAAAATGTTCACAAAGCAAAATCCCATAATGGACAATATCCAAAGCAAAGGGAATTTTTCAAATCGGGTTCTTAGAAACGAAGTTAAGGTTCCAAGTACGGTACAGATAGAAGTGAACACTTGCACCCCCTAGTGGCTTAACTGTATGGCACAAAAATTGACAAATATATATGAGAAATATTTCTCGCCACAAACGCCATCTGTGCCAAAAATAATTTTCTAAATCGGACTTTTAGAAGCGGAACTATCATCATTACAGATATTTTCATTAATGTTCCGTAGCGGAAAAACTAAATATTATGTTGAGAAAAAAAATACACATAAATGTGTTTCGCGGTAAGTAGTAGCCCATGGGGAAACTATTTTCTATCAATTAGATTTTTAGAAGCGAAGATACGATTGCAAGCATGTTAAAAAAGAGAAATATGCACGTGTGCTCCCTAGTGGCAAAGCATTTTGTCACAATATTTTGTAAAACGCATGCAAAATACTCATCGTTGTGACTTTTATCTGGCGCAGGAAGAGTTTTTAAAATCCGAGTTTTTGGAGCAGAGATTTCGAGAAAAATGCTATGTATATTTACGATCGTACCGGTGACATTAGGCGTTAATTGTTAATTTAAAAGAAAGTATGCGTAAAATGGTCTTCGTGGTAAAAGCTATCGGAAGGTAAAAGTAATTTTTGAAATCGTTTTTTTTTTTTTTTTTAAGCAATTGTGTTGAGTAAAATATATTTTAAATTTTTAACGGTATGTTCATTTACGCTCACTAGTGTCGAGGTTATGCACCAGGAAAGCAACCCAAAACCTATGAACCCTCGTCCTCAGAGTTGAGGCTTTCGACTGCAATAATAATTTTTCAAATTGCTCTAATAGCTGTAGAGATTTGGCGTCCACAGACAGATTAGCGAACATAGTGATATACACCGATGAGCAATTGCGTTATGGCCACGCTCGGCCTAGAGAAATGAGCGCGCCTGTCCACCGAACGGTGGCGCAGCTGAAGTTCACAGAGCAGTATATATACAACCCGAAGACCGGCTTTCGGTTAGGAGTGTGTTCGGAGTCAGAATGGGGAAAAAGCTGCCGATTTAGTTGAGTTTGATAAAGGACAAATCGTGATGGCACGGCGCCTCCGGACTACGATCTCGTAAACGGCGCGGCTTGTGGGTTTGTAACGTGCCGTTGTAGTAAGTAAGTAAGTACGTATCAAAAGTGGTGCACAAATGGCCGAACGATGAACCGTCGTTCAGCCGCGTGTCGTCCGCAGCTCATCAATGCCAGAGTGGAGCGGAGACTGTCGCGCGTTGTTCACAACGACCGCAGGTCCACAGTGCGACAAATCACCCGCAGCTACAACAGTGGTGATCAAGGCACAAGTCCCAGCACGCAGTTCATCGCTGCCTTCTGCGCATGGGCCTGTGTAGCCTAAGACCTTGCCATGTCCCCATGCTCAGTGCACGTCATCGCCAACAACGCATGAAATGGGCCCTAGGTCATCGAGATTGGACCACGAATGATTGAAAGAAAGTGGCCTGGTCTGATGAATCAAGATTCCTGGTGCATCACGTAGGTGGCCGAGTGCAGATACGCCGATTACCAACGGAGGCTATGGAAACTGGATGTACTGTTGGGCTGTAACTGGCAGGCGGCGGCTGCGGCGTTATGCTGTGGGCGATGTTTTCTTGGGACACTTTAGACCCCGTTATCCCAACAGCACAATCCCTGACAAGCTGTCAGGTATCTGGAGATCGTTGGGGACGATGTTCATCAATTCATGGCAACTGTGTTCACTGCTCGCGATGGCCATTGCCAACAGGTTAATGCGCCATGCTACAATGCCAGAATGGTCGAGGCGTGGTTAGGGTAACATGCTGGTGATTTTTCTGTTAATTGCCCTGGCCTCCAAATTCACCTGACATGAACCCAATCGAACATTTGTGGTTCGACTTGGAAAAGCGGGTTCGCGCTAAGTCACCACCACCCCGAAATGTACGGAAACTGGAGGAACTGCTGCTGACATTATGGTACTAGGTACCCCAGGATTCCTATCGCCACCTCATCGAATCGATGCCTCGCTGAGTGCCCGCTGTTTTGCGGGCTCAAGGGGGTCCTACAGCTTATTAGGTAGGTGGTCATAATGCAATGACTCATCGGTGTACATCATTTTTAAAGAAAAAAACGCGAAAAAAGTAAAACCTCTCTCTTCAATGGCAGATAGAGTATGAAGCAGAATTTCTTCTTCCCAATTGTTTGTGGTTTCTGCGCATGCGCCATTTCTGCCGTGGTTTCAGCAGAAATACATGGAGCATGCGCGTGAAGAAAGCAATGTCGCGTCTGCTTACATAAGCAACACAAGGAGATGACAAGCGATGTGAGTAATATCAAGAAAGGCAAATACTCATTACAACATAGCAATATCCCACAAAAAGAATTGTGTAGAAAGTAAATTAAGCTAATAAGTACATCATCCAATAGTGAATGCAGAGAAACAAAACTGAAATAATAAATTTGCAATCGGAAGAAATCCTGGTACAAATTAAATGTTTTAACACACACAAAAATAAATTTAGCAAGAAACTACAAATTAATATCAAGAAAAGCAAATGGTTAGTGATTACTCATTACTACACACAATATAATGTAACACGAAAAATGTGCAGAAAGTAAATTAAGCTAATAATAACATTCAAAAGCAAAGCAAACTCAGAAAAACAAATGTTGCATCATTCTAGGAAATAATAAATGTAAAACATAAATTATAATTTGTTTGGCTCCTAAACAAAGGCCAAAATTGCAGTCTCCAAATTCATAATTTATTAATAAAAATGAACTCCCTAACAATAAACATCATATTCATTTAAATGAAAAATAAAATAACCTAAGACGTTTTATTTAAACGAGCAAGACGCAACAAATTAAAATAAATCATGATACTCGCTTCGTACGTAACGAAATTAATTAAATTAAAATGCTCCAAGTCTTGCTCAACACAAATAAAACTAATGCTACTCCTGACAAATCAAATAAATAAAAATGAGTAAATAAAACCAAATAAATATAAATAGGCAAAACACTAAAATAAAAATAATTATTTAGTTCGCAGTATTAAATTTAGCTTTCCCTGAGTATAAGCCTTAGGTAATGCATTTACTCTCTAACTCTAAATTCTTCATCACAGTCCTCATTATAAACTTTCTTATCTGAACACCTGCTAATTTCTCTTTTCACAGGCGGTTAGACCTAGGACGTCACGCCTTTCCCGTTTGTCAGAGTTCTAGGAAGCCAGCATGTAGGCGACTAAACCTCGTGGAGACAATACATTGAAGTCGTTATCAAATTATTGAAGTGTCGCTTCAAAATTTTAATCTTCGATTCTTGTTTTTAGCACGTCTTTTGTGAAAAAAGATCGTGCTTATGTTATCGATTTGTCCGTTCGTCCGCCTCTGGACACCATATCTCTGCAACTATTTGTCCGATTTGAAAAATTCTTTTTGTCATTGGGAAGTTTGAAATGTGCGAATGACGATCCTTGTATTAAGTTTTTTTCCGATGCACAACTTTGCCGCTAGAGGGCTTAAATGCAGATGATATCGAATTCAAAATAAATTTTATTGCATATAATTTTGCTTCTAAATATCAGATTGAAAAGTTCTTTTCTATCGATGCCATTTATAACGAATACTATTTTAGGCGCCTTTTTTAAGTAATGCATAGATTTTCCGCTAGGGGCCGTAAAGTTAAATTGCGTTTCCCCCGATATCTCTGCTTCTAAATGTCCGATTTGAAAAATTCTTTCTGCATCGGATACAGCTCCTGATGGGAAATGTTCTGCATGTAATTTCTAATTTTTGGTAAGAAATGGTTGGCTACCAAGGAGTGTAAGTGTCTATTTCTGCTTTCTGAGGTATTTGCAGAAAAATCTAAGCTTCCGAAAACTCGATTAAAAATATTCTTTCGTTTACCGATACCCTCACCTTGGAAAACCTCCTCCTTAAAACAGCGTATGATTTTCCTGCCAAGGGACGTAGATGTAACATACAGTCAACTCACTTTAATTCGAACACCCGTAGTACGAATTAACTCCGCAATACGAATTTACATCTGGTCCCAACACACTCTACGTAGAGGCGATTTCGATATTTCCATAATTCGAACGTTCTTTAAAACGAACGGATTTGGAGTTCCCTAGGAATTCGAATTAAAGTGAGTTGACTGTATCGTATTTTTGTCGATATCTCTGCTTCTAAAACTCAGATTTGAAAAAAATCTTTCTTTCTTCGGGAGTGTTCCCGGTGCAAACTATTTCTTGCACAGTTTCAAGTTTTTCAAGTAATTCATAGATCTTCCGCTAGGGGGCGTAAAAGTATAAGCGTTTCCCCCTATGTCTCTGCTTCTAAAACTACGAATTGAAAAATTTTTCCTGCATCGGATACAGCTCCTGATGAGAAATGTTTGTTATTATAATATCTAATTTTTTGGTAAGGAATGGTTTGGTAACCAGAGGGCATAAGTGTTAATTTCTCCTTCTGATATATTTGCAGTAAAATCTGATCTAGCTTCCGAAAACTCGATTAAAAAAATTCTTTCGTGGACCGATACCGATCATTTCGAAAAATCTTTTCAGAATACTTTATTCTTAAAATAATGCATTGTTTTCCCGCCACGGGGCATAGATGTATACCTTATTTTCGTCGATATCTCTGTTTATATGTGCCCGCTTTGAAAAATTCTTTCTTCGTTGGCGAGCGTTTCTGCTGTGTAATCTTGCGCATATAATTTTAAATTTTTTTTAACGCAGAAGTTTGTCACTAGAGGGCGTAAGTTCATAGTCTGGTTTACAGCAATATCAGCGGGACTAAAAACCCGATTAAAACAATTTTCGGTCAGATACTAGTGACTATGAAAACTATTTGTGCATATTTTCTTCCCAAAATAAGGCACAATTTCGCCGGTAGGGGAGGTCACCTTTTAACACAGATATCGTATAAGGGACTAGATTATCTGTCTGCTCTGTTGAGCATGGGCTTGCGCTGTGAGAAGCATGGAGCCACATTGAGCGGGTCAAGATGGCGGCGGAGCATGGCACGTTACGCAGGATGGTTTGGACTTGGTTATTTGTATAAATCATGGTGAAAGCTTCCTCAGATAAAAATCTTACGCAGAGAGATGAAAATATAATTGGTGTTACATATTTGCCTCTTGCCCAATGCTGAAAACAATACATATATATATTAAAATTTAAAGCTGGTATTGTATACAAATATAGAAAATTATTGGAAAACATTTTTAAGAAGGTAACGCGGCAACGACTTAAAATAATGGAAACGCAAATAATTTATTTAAAATCAATAAGTAGCTATTAAATCCAGCAAATTACTGATTTGAACCCGAAAAAAAAAAAAAAAAAAAGGCTTCCACATGCTTTACATAGAAAAGCTGAAATAATGTGAATCTTTTTCCTTGTTGCTATTACCTCGGTCATTCTGATTTATTTATTATGTTTGCTCAAAAAGTTTTGAATTTCACCAAACATTTTGATATTTCGTCTTGTTATGCACTAAGGAAATTTCAGCTTTTAACATTTCATATTATTTATTTGGGCAATATAGCAACGAAATGGCGTATTAAATGGAAGCATTCATTAACAAGAAACGTCAAAATCATATCTCTCAGCAAATTAAAACCAGCGTGATATTTTTTTTATATCGCAGATACCGGAATGTCTTCTCTGGAATTTAAGCCCTGGCCGAATCCGAAATAATTCAATATTTTGCAAGACCCTTGGCATTCTAGTTAGCACTAAGGAATATTACTGTTTTTTACTTAAATTTTATAACTTCCGCCGCTAAATGGGTACTGACTGCTTTGAATCTCAATATAAATAGAAAATCACAGTACCAAACTCGTATTTCTTTGCCTTAATGCAAAGTAGCCTTGCTTAAATGGATCGTGATGACCCGCTGAAAATGGCGCCTACCTTCTCACGCCTCATGGGCTGGGTGTCCAATCTAGCTTCTTGTATATGATATCTGTGCCTTTTAATCTCTTTTTCTTAATATCTCTGTTTCTAAATGTGTGATTTAAAAAATGATTTCAAAACTGGATGTCATTAGCCTTGTGGATCACTTTAATGTCAGTATTTGAGGAGTTTGTGCTTCACAGTTCTGCCGCTAGGTGGTGTTTCTGTTCTTCTGTTTGCAGCTGTATCGCCGCTTCTAAAAACCCTGTAGAGAAATTTCTTTTTCACTGTATGCCATTCGCTATGGAGCGTTATCTTTTTTAAGTAATGCACAGGTTTCCGCTAGGGAGCGTAAAGGTCATTGCCTTTTTCTCGCTATTTCCACTTCCGTGAGACGTATCTGAAAAGTTCTTTTTCTTTAGCATAGCCTTTTTCATGAATATTTTTCGCCTATTTTTCACCTTTCCCCATTACGCACAGTTCTTCCGCTAGATGGCTTAGAGTTATATCGTGCTTCCTCCTATATTTCTTGTTTTAACTGTTGGATTTGAAAATCTGTCTCCAATACCTTCTTTCTCCTATGAGAAATTTTTGTGCGCCATTTGTTAAATTTTGTTACATTGTTTTTAACCGCTGGTGGAATTAAGTAGCTATTTCTATAGGGTGATTGTAAATTTCTTCAACAAAACAAGAGGGGTGATAGTACACATCAAAACGAACAATATTTGCAAAGGAACTAAGGGCCGCATTCTACTCCTAATGCCAGAAAAGAGAACGTTCGAAAAAGGTCCAGCAGGCACACGGAGTTCCAACCAGTGCACGAGAAGCACAAGATGCAAATCAGGTGCCCTGAACACGTGCGTAGACGACGAGGAGCAAACATTTAAAAACGCAGCCGAACCCATTCAGCGATATTACTGTGCGAACATCACATGAGAATTAACGTATTCGTGAAGGGTATGGAGGACTACACATACGACATATCCCGGGAGGTAGATTGGAACGCGGTGGATCTGTGGCTTGGCCTCCACGCTCTCCGGACCTTAATCCACTGGACTTCTGGGGGGCACATCATTGGTGTACAAGACACCTGTAGACTTCCTTGAAGATCTCGTCGCGCGAATCGCTGTTGCTGCGGACAAGATCAACACCACATCGGGAGTCTACGAGAGGGTGGGACAGTTCTTCGTTCGCCGGTGTGGGCTGTGCATTGACGCCCTTGGACGCCAGTTTGAGCAGCTCCTTTGAGTCTTTCTCTGATGCGATTGGAATTGTGCAACTCATAAATTAGGTATGTATCTTTGTTTTCACTGTTGAAGGCTCAACGTGGATATGTAACTTTACTCTTTTCTGGTACTAGGAGTGGAATGCGGCTTTGGGTTTCATTGCAAATATTTTTCGTCTTGTTGTGTCCTATCACCCCTCTTGTTTTGTTGAAGGAGTTTTCAATCACCCTGTATTTCTGGATGTTTTATCGATTATAGAAATCCGGCTGTTATTTTTTCCTAATTGGTTGCATTGACTTTGAATAACTTTGATAAAAAAAAAAAAAGGATTCAAAAGACGTGCTTATTGCAACAGAAAATTCGGTGTCATCTTTCTTGTTGATTGTTCAAAACAAGGGATGTGAGAAAAACTCACTCTACAGGAGACGGTTAACTACGCTCAAAGGAGAAAATTTGTTTTAAAAACTTCTGTAATTTTTACAGAAGTGCAGACAGATATTTAAGAATGAGTTATACTAATTTCTAAACTCGGTATACAGTGGATATGCGCAATGTACGCCATAGGAGCGTAGTGTAGAATTCGTTCTGTGTGTTTATCATTTTGTCAATGACCGCACTATTCGACGATACGACATGAGGCTCCGTCGCGTGGCTGTCCCGAGCGGGATTAACAGATTCTTTCTTACCTGAAGAATGTAAGACTTGTAAGAGAGTAATTCTCTCGGCCGTGCGATAGTGGACATCATCATCTCATTCTGGCAGATAATTGGCCATCTCTGCCGTCTTCGATCGCTCAAGCCTCTCAGGTTTTGATGAAGTACGCCGTCGGATTTAATTACGGGCGCAACCGCATGTCTACTTACACGCTTTGAGCATTTATAACCCTCGTCACGTGCGCTTCAAGAGCTCGTACAATTACCGTAATGGGCTGCTCTAAGCCAGATAGGCTTTCACTCGTTATTTTCAGTGGCATTATTATTACGGGCTAATTTACCCTTAGTTCCGCGGTACATTAATTGTTGTTGTTATTGTTTACAGTCTATACTAAAAACACTCCAGCGGAAATTCAGATTCGATTTACCCATGTTTTATTGCTCTTAATAAGGTCGAAAATTTGAGATTGTGCCCCCTTCCTCCCTCCCTCCCTCTCCCTTCTTTTTTTCTGCAGGTCATTAGATAATTCGTTATAAGAGTTTTTGCTTTACTTGTTTAATAACTGAAACCGAGTAGAAACAGCGACGCAAGAGAAAACGGTGGATGTAAGGAGCACGATTTTTAAAGGAACGATAAAAACCCAGTATAAGAATGTTCCAGAATTATTTAAAAGGCTTTGGGAAATTCCGCACGCTCAAACTGTATCTTTCACACGAGGGGTATAACTAGGCATTTTTGCGCCCCGGGCAAACCGCCAAATATTGCGCCCCCCATATCTCTCTCTCTCTCTCTCTCTCTCTCTCTCTCTCTCTCTCTCTCTCTCTCTCTCTCTCTCTCTCACACACACACAAACACACACACATTTAAGTTCTATGAAAATATACATATTTAATTTATATACAGGGTGTCCACAAAGTTCTTCCCACATTACAAAAAATAATATGAAACAATCTACATATATAATTTAAAATAAAATGGTTGACAACATAATATGTCAGCACTCATAAAGGTTTTTTTTAATTTTTTTTTTTTTCTGTTCTTTAGGTGAGCGCTCCTGCTGAACAAGAATAGCATTTCATCAATAATGGCTTCCATTCCAGAAAAAGCGGCTTGCTTGTTGTGGTTCCATGAGACCAAATCGGCCGTTACTGTCCGGCGTCACTACAGGAAAGAGTACAGATGATCACTATCGGACCAAAAAAAAAAAAGCATAAAAAGCTTGATATGAAAAGTTTAAAGCGACCGTAGTGTTGGCGATCTCCCCCAAACGGGCAGACCACAGGTCACACAAGAGACAGCTGCAGCTGTTCAGGAGATATTTCTGCGAAGCCTCCATTCGTCGTGCTTCACTGCAAACTGGGATTCCCTGTTAGGGGTCTGCACGGGCCTGGGCCAGCCTGTTAGGCCCGAGCCTTTGCTGATTTCTAAGTTGGGGAAACGGGCCGGGCCTTCAATATTTAATATAAAACAGACACGGGCCGAACAGGTTTTTCTTTTTTTTATGAGCAAAACAATCGCTGTACGGTGCTTTTCTCGATTGGAAAACTCGCAAAATACAGCAGCAGGATAAGATTGAATATTTCCACTGATGAAAAAAATAGAAGTTTTACGACATCCTCCCCTCCTACAAAATAATTGGAGTGGGTCAGCTCCCTTAGTTTTTCAATGTGAATGTGGTCCCTTCTCTCTCTCTCTCCCCCTAACTTTCACCCCCTCTCATGCTTGAGGGCAGTCTGTTAACTGCAGCATTTCTAAACCGAGCCACCCGCTCGCAGACCAGAGTTGTCGCAAACGATCTTTTTTATTGTTCTGGTCGGCGGCGCTTTGTTCTCTAGATGTGTGAAAAGCCTTTAAGTTGTCTTAAATGGCACGGGAGAAATGGGCTGGGAGAAACTTACTTCAGTGTATAAATCTGTGCCGTATTTTCCCCATTTGTACTATCAGGCAGCCGTTTTCAAAATTTCTGTGACACTGATTAGCTGGGCAGTCTGTCGTTGTTTTCCCTTAGCATATGCTCAGTTCAGTGTTGCTGATAAATACTCTTCCATACTTATTATGGAGTTTAAGAAAGCGAAAGATTTTCGCGAAAAAATCGCTTCCGGAAAATATGTGTTTGTAGACAATGTAAAGGGGCAAAAGCGGTATTTGGAAATATTTTAAATTACTGTTCCATTCTGAAACTAGTCGGCTGGTAAACGTTGTGCTGTGCACTAAATGCAAAAACGTTTTGAGTTACGATAGCACAAAGTCTGGAACATCGCATCTTAAGCGGCACAAATGTGCTCCCCCCCCACACACAAGAGACATATTGGGTTCCAGCAACAGGATATGCCAGTAGAGATAGGTGCAGTTTATAAAGCCATAAAATATTCTCCCAGTAAAACGATCGGACTCATAATTCTGGATATTTCGTACTTTTCGAATTACCCGAAAAGTACGAAATACTTTTCGGGTAATTCGAAAAGTACGAATTACCCGAAAAGTACGGACCCTTAAATATCCCTTATCCCCAGGGATATTTAAGGGTCCGGCGGTAGGGAATGATAATTTGAAAACCCAGAAAATTTGAAAGGCATGGAAATTGTCCTTTTCATGCAATATCTTTGAGTATATAAGATTTCCTCCTCCTCGGACGTCACATGACTTATACAGAGCCTCAGAAATATCCTGAATTAACGTTTATTGTAATAGAATACGTGTAGCAATTAAGAAAACGAAAACTCTTCAGGAGTCGAATGACCGAGTGCACCAGGTCTGTTCCTTGTGCCACGGTTCACAAAATTTTACACAAACGTCTTCATCTGTATGCTTTATAAGGTACAGATCGTTCAAGCTCTTCATCCTGATGACCGGCCTTGCCGTGCTGCATTTGCGACGGAGATGTTGCAGCGCAAAGCTCATGATAGTGATTATCTGCAGCGTGTCTGTTTCTCAGAAGAAGCCACATTCCACGTCTCAAATAGGCACAATGTGCGAATCTGGGGATCAGAAAATCCCCATTATGTCATCGAACAACACAGGGCTAGCCCGAAAATGAACGTGTGATGCAGCCTGATGCATGACAGAATAATCGGACCAATCTTGTTTTACAGAGCCCACGCTAACATGTAACGTGTGTGTACCCTGGGCATGCTGGAGCTTTTGGCCTCGGTTGCATGCACTCCAACCTTCGGTTATTTTCCAACAAGACTGTGCCTCACCACATTGGTCAATAATGGTTCGTGAGTTCCTAAATGCCACATTTCCTGACAGACGGATTGGCAGTGACAGTCTCATGGCATGGCGACCTCGATCGCCCGACGTAACCCCTCTAGACATTTTCCTGTGGGGTTATGTGAAAGACCCGAATTTACTCTAGCAGTGTTCCGGATGTCGAGACGTTGAAGAGCAGAATAACGGACATTATTGGTTCTGTTTCAGCTGAGATGTTAAACAAAACATAGCGTGAAATCGAATATCGCATACATGTTCTCCGGGCCACAAATGGCGCCCATGTGAAGGAGTACTGACACTGGAAAAAAAAAAACAAACTTGTGCACCATCATTGTCGTGCAAACCCTTTCTTGTTCATGTAATACAATTTTTTATATAAATTTTTGTAATGTGGGGAAACTTTATGGGCACCCTGTATATTTTTGCAGTCATTGCTGTCCAGTTTTGTTCCTTAAATTTAACGATCTTCATCACCAATAAAAAAAAAAAAAAAAAAAAACATTTGCTGGATGACTGGGAGCTAACTGAGAATTTTTAACAGCTTCCAAATACGTGGGTGGATTTCTTGTTCCCAGGCGACAACGGCTACAGTAACATCGAGCGGCTATAAATAATTTGGAGTCTGTTTCCCTTTCCATTTGTCACACCACATAAGGTATGACTTTACTGTTGTACGAATCACATATTTTCAAAATAAGGCTGTAAGTGATGCTGTAAATTAACTTTTTGAGCCGATACTTTATAGTCCCTACTGCACAGAAATCTCTGTATTCTCATCTCTCTCTCTCTCTCTCTCTCTCTCTCTCTCTTGCGAGAAATCAACACACACAAAAATGTAATGATCAGAGAAAAAAATGTGGAAGGTGCAACATATAATGTACATATTGGATGAAATTCGTAAATATGCGGGAGTGACATGGAGGAGACTGGCACAAGACAGACCGTTGTGGAGGAAACTTGGGGAGACCTTCGTCCAGCAGTGGATTGATAATGGTTGACAATGATGATGATGATGATGATATTCAAATAAAGTTGCAATAACTTCAGCTAACCTGATTAACTATACAAACGTAAGGAGAAAAACAATATATATAACTATGTCGTAAAAAAGTACTAGCCGTCCCTGTGGCGCAGTGGTTTAAGCGATGGCTTCTGATAATTCGTCTGAGATGGGTCCGGGTTCGAATCCCGTGAGGCATAGATGTTGTGTTTGTCTTACAGCACTGGCTCTCTCCCTTCCCTGGAGTCAGTGGCTCTCAATTAGGGACGGCCGACTGCTTATAGCCCATTGAGTTGCTCACGGTGTTAGTTTAAGCCCCCAATCGAAAAAAAAAAAAAAAAAAAAGTACTATTTTGAAATGACTATGAAAACCATACAAAAGTAGCTTCGCGCCAGTTTCTGGTGCAGTTTTCCTGCGCCATATTTTGTCATTTGTTATTTGTGAAATTTTCTTATATGTTCAAGTACGATCTCTAGGGTCGTTTGTTAGAATAATCCCTGGCACGCTCCCAACAGGGTCCGGACAAAATATGGATGGGGAATTGTACCAGAAACTGGTGTTAAAGTTTCATTTCCGATTTTCATCCGATTGTACGTAGTGATTTCTGCGCCCTGCCCTAGTTTCGCCTCTGATCCGCATGACTATTGAGGGCCTCGAAAGTACAGTCGGAACCGTATATACCGAAGTTGAAAGGAGAGTCGACCGCCCCGGTGGCGCAGTGGTCTAAGCGATGGCCTCTGATCATTCGTCCGAACGGGGTCCGGGTTCGAATCCCGGTGAGGCATGGATCTTGTGTTTGTCTTACGGCACTGGTTCTCTCCCTTCCCTGGAACCAGTGACCCTGAATTAGGGACGGGCGACTGATGTCGTTAAACCTCCAATCAAAAAAAAAAAAAAAAGGAGAGTCGAAAGCATTTGATGTATGCGACTTTTTTTTTTTTTTATTAAAGCTTTAACGACTACTATGAGCAACTCGACGGGCTACAGAGGTTGATTCACGTTTATAGTGACAAAATTTGCAGTATCATACGGTTATAAGAAACCATGGTGCCAACTTCTGTTGTGTTCTGTGTACTTACCATGTTCCTGTACTATCCTTCTGCAGAGCAATTTCCACTGTAGCAGGCTCCTTTGCAGACAGGCAACATCAATTCTCTCTCGCTCCGCTTTGCAAATTTTCCAAAAGGCCGTCAATTGTTTTGGGTCGTCTACTTTTCAGGGCTCGTTTAAGTTACCCGAAGCCACAGAAATCAATGGGAGAGGCATCTGGTGTTTTGACAGGAATTGAGGAGAATGGTATAGCGTGAATCCCGGTCTCAGCTTCCATCTTCCGCATGTATGCCCCTGTGAACTTAGCCGTATGGCTAGAGGCCTTATCTTGGCGGATCCATACATTTGAAACCATAGCACCGTACAAGGATGGAATTTCTTCGCTGTAAATTGGGTCAAGAATGCTGGTCTGATAATAAGCTGTATTAATTTTTGCGGTATTCGCAGCCTTACTCAGCTTTAACTTGCTATTACAGCAATAAGCAGCCACATCCACGAGGAAAAACTTTCTTTGCATTCACGTACCCATTACTTGGCACCCTTTTCTTGAAGTATATTGCCTGAATTTTGTTTGTATCACTTAGGTATATCATGTTTCATCCAAAGTGAACACAAACGTCCACCTGTCGCTTGCTACGCGTTTCTCATACATTTTTCTGCCATTCGTCATCCGCTCCGAAATATGGCGCGGAAGGAGCTTGTGGAAATTAGGCTTAAACCACTTTTCTAAGTGTAGCTCAGATTTTGACAATGCGGTTTACAGTTGCCTGTGAGACACCTACATACTGCGCAGTGTTTCTTTGCGTTGCTGGATTTCATCATCAGGAAACAATGGAGCGAGCTGGAATTGCTTAATTACCGAACAAGCGAAGTGCTGAGGAACCCCACGCGAATGGGTACTGAATATAATCCAGCAAGCACGTCTGTAACAGTAATGAATCTGGGTTATGCGTGGTTCGTGCTGTTCGATCCCAAAGAGTTGTTCCAATTTGTTAACTGTACAGAACGGACTATAAAAAACAACGAAAGCGAAATTAAGATAATCTTTTATCCTTCTCCTTGTTCAATTCAAATAAACCAGACGAAACCCGTCGGAATCGACGGTTAGTCTTTTTGAAAATAATAAACTCATATGAAACAACAAATGTAAACTTTATTTGATTGACAAATTCATTCAACCACTTCAGTAAAGACAATAGTCCAGGTCCGTGATTTTTTTTTTTTTTTTTTTTGCCTGAAGGTTTAACGACCACCATGAGCAACTCAATGGGCTATAAGCAGTCACCCGTAATATTTTCACTGACAATGGTCAACGGACTGTTTATTTACATCTTTACATAATGGGAAGCGTCTTACCTACATGAATAAACTGGATCGAATGAATATTAAATTGTATATATACATCACACAGTCCAACGGCGTAACGCAATCAGGTCTTCGAGCGTGTTCGCTGTTCCGATGAGAACTTTGATACGAATGCGTGCTAGCGTTGCTTTGCGCAACAGTTCGCTCAGAAAACAGAAGACCTCGGACCATCTCAGTCCCTCCATGCTACCGCCTTCAACTGCGCGTGAGTCAACCGCACGCTTCTCCCATAGACTTTACATGGGAACGTTGCCGCTCAACAACGCCCGAACCGTTGCCCCAATCTCATTTTTCTCTTCGACTGGCACATCTACATGGTAAGACATTTATTTTGATACCTCAACCATATCTTTACGTTCAGCCGTTCTCTCAAAATAGAACTCACAGTAAAAAAACTTATTCAAAATAGGACTTACATTACAAAATCTTATTCAAAATAGGGCTGGCTCACAGTAAAAAACCTTATAGAATTATTTTTAATTTATAGATTTTACCAAATCGTATGGAAGGATTGACATACAGACACGAAGTGATTGTGATCATCTCTCTCCCCTTTCGGTTCTCCAACAGGTTTCTCCAACGTGCCTTTTGTACGGAAGGACTGACAAAGAAACAAAGCGAAGTGGAAACTTCTATAGCCCATTGAGTTGCTCACGGTTGTCATTAAACTTAAAAAAAAAAAAAAAAAAACTACATACAAAGCAAAATAATGGGCATTATCCATTAATCTCCCTGTAAGGTCTCAAACGCATTTTTCTAATTCGTGTTTTGTACGGAAGGATTGACAAACAAATATGGGACTAATTATTCTACCCGAAACTTATTTTTAACCAATTCGTCTGTTAGGGACAGTTTCTTGATGCATACATTTTTGCCGTCTAGTGTTTACATTGGGCGCCACGGAAAGTCAGCATACCTTCTTTTATGGAATGTAGAAATATTTTCCAACTCAGAAATATTGGCTTCACACTCATACACAGCGATATTGCTGGATATCATCGTATATGCAAATCAAAAGACTTTAAAGCAACGTTAGATATGGAAATCAGTTTCCTCCGGGGAATTTATAAGACAGTAAAGTGCCCGCCGATGTGTGGGTTTTTCCGTTTTGGAAAACGTAATGGCGAAACCTCAGCGAGCTCTTCGGTGTGAAGTTAAACTCTCCTTGTTTTGATTAAAGAGGGCGGGTTGTCGCGCACGTGCATGTTCACGTGTTGCACGCCCTTTGATGCTGATATCATCTTGAGCAGTGAAACATAGGCGGCACGTGGACTATTCCCATCTTCCTTTCTTAATGACCTGTCAGTCACGTAGACCATTGATGGATGAAGTCTGGAGGACGTTTCCGCATTGCAGCCGTCGCCATGACAACGGAAAGGATGCGAGCTCCCAGTGATAGCCACTTCTCACCTCCTGCTAGAGGTGAAAACATGCTCCCCGCTAATCCCGCGTCGTTTCCCTTGTGACCCAATTTTAAGTGGTTTCACGGTTCCGTCGAATGAGAGAGGCGCGCGTTCATGCACTTGGGAAAGCGCAAATGAGTTCTTGGGATGCGCCAAGTTCTACGCAAACAGACCCAGTCGAATTAACTGTCTCTGTGTATTTCTGCTTGCTCGGGTGGGTAATGTTTGAGCGGTATTTTACTTAAACAGTAAACTTTGAAACTCCTTTCGGAATTCTGTCCCTCCCACACCTTGGTCAGGAGAATTAATCATCCACGCTTATATTCATGAAAAATTCCTTGCATTCACATTTTGAAGTACACATATGCTTCAAATACTAAAGGGAGGCCCAGAATTCGAGTGATAAGCATCAGTGCTGAGTTCGGGGTTAATTTTTGGAAGCCGAGGCCGAATTTTGTAATGCAAGATAAGGGAAACTGCAAATTCGTACCCGGGAGATTGGTGCCCGGCGAATTCCTACCGGGAGATTGGTGCCCGGCAAATTCCTACCCGGGAGATTGGTGCCCGGCAAATTCGTACCCGGGAGATTGGTGCCCGGCAAATTCGTACCTGGGAGATTGGTGCCCGGCAAATTCGTACCCGGGAGATTGGTGCCCGGCAAATTCGTACCCGGGAGATTGGTGCCCGGCAAATTCGTACCCGGGAGATTGGTGCCCGGCAAATTCGTACCCGGGAGATTGGTGCCCGGCAAATTCGTACCCGGGAGATTGGTGCCCGGCAAATTCGTACCCGGAAGATTAGTGCCCGGCAAATTCGTACCAGGGAGATTGATACCCGGCAAAATGGTACCCGGAGAATTTGTGCCCGGGAGATTGGTACCCTTCTGTTGCTACGACGTTACGGGGACATATTCAAATTATATGGCTAACAAGTTGCCGTAAATTTGTCGATCTTTTCAAAGCTATGGTGTTCGGTGAAACAATAGAATTATAATAAGACTGATTCTAATTCAGAAAAGGGGGTCTGTCGCTACGACGTTACAAGGGCATATACAAATTGCCATAAATTTGTAGATCTTTTAAAGCTATAGTGTTCGGTGAAATAATCGAATTATAGTAAGACTCATTCTAATTCAGAAAAAGTGGGAGGGAGGGGGCTTTTTTTTCTCCTTTTGGGCAGGCGAAATTGAACAGGAATGTCAGCAAATTTAAATCGGCCATTCTGATATTCATAAGGCCTAACAAGTCAAAGCTTGTATTGAAGATGAACCATGGCGATCAAAGCGCGGGCACATTAATACCTTTAATGACATGCGCCTACGTGGTGCGAGGGGTTAGTACTGATTGGCCCCGATAAGCGTGAAACTTGGATGGCTGCAATAGAATTGCGTTTTCACTCAGTCACAAAACATTAATTAATAGGCCCTAGGCCTCTTTCTAGCAATTCCCAACCCGCCGAGCTCATATTCTTAACGTTTACATAGCAAATCAAGTTAATAATGTTGCTCCTTTGCTTGGTCACGAAACATTAACTGTAAGGCACTAGGCTTAGGCCTTTCTAGCAATTTTCATTACCCCGTGCTCAGATTCTGAACGTTTACATAACAAGTCAAGGTTATAGCATTTTACTTTTACTTAGGCACAAAGCATTAATTAATATGAGTTAGGGCCTATTAATTAATGTTCTGTGCCTAAAAGTACTGCCACAGCAGAGGCATTGCAGCATTGATCAGAATATCTTGATAACTGGTGACCGTTAGGTTGAACATCACCATTACCAAAGGTTTCAGTCCTTGCTGGCAGAAAGATCCCCACACCATCACAGAGCCTCCTCCAAACTTGAGTGTCTTTCCTCGGCAAACGTCACACCCAAGTACTATCCAAACAAAAGAGTGAGTAGTGTGAGTCATTAATCTGTATGACTTCCTTTCACTTTTCTGTTGTCCATGAATGGTGAGCGAGGCACCACTGCAGTCACAGTCTGACATTGCCTGGAGTGATGTAGGTCTTGTGTGTAGTTGACCTAGCATGGTGACCTTCGTCATAAAATCGCGATGGTCCTGGTGCAAATAGATGTTCTATGTGGCTTATTCAACATCACTGGGTATTCCTGTGGCCAAGGATGTGCATGCCTTCCCATCGTACAGTAAGTTACAGCAAGTCCTTCACATCCTACATTTTTTACAAAATTAGTTACAGTAAGTCCTTCACACTCTACAGTTACAGTAAGCCCATCAATAGAAAGTAAGTCCTTCACATCCTACATTTTTTACAAAATTAGTTACAGTAAGTCCTTCACATCGTACCTTTTTTACAAAATTAGTTACAGTAAGTCCTTCACATCCTACAATTACAGTAAGCCCATCAATAGAAAGTAAGTCCTTCACATCCTACACTTTTTACAAAATTAGTTACAGTAAGTCCTTCACATCCTACATCCTCATGCCTTCACATCCTACAGTAAGTCCTTCACATCCTACAGTAAGTCCTTCACATCCTACAGTAAGTTCCACATGGCATGATCACTCAGTTTGTGCGGCCTGTAAGAGTACAGCTTCAGTGTAGTGGCACCATCTGCTTTCCATTGATGAAGATCATCAACGACAGTAGATTTGGGGAATCCCAGAAGAGAGAAAATGCTACGCAATGATTTCTTACTTGGAAGGCAGCCAACCTCCCTGCCCCCTTCCAAAGTCCATCAGTTCAGCTCCGTGCAGCATAACTGCTTTCAGTGCAGTCTGATAGATGTGCTAACACCCCCGTTTACATACAGCTCGCAACACACCCTGTGTGTGTGTGCGCGTGTGCGCGCCTCTGGTACTGCAAATGCATGTTTGTTTGCATATATGGAGGTGTCCGAATACTTTTGTTTACACATTGTATTTGAAACAATGAATTTTATTTATTTTGTTCCTTACTATATCATAGTTAAGTTCCCGTGGTAAGCTGGGACACAATGTTGATATAGGCTTTTTTTTTTTTTTTTTTTTTTTGCACTTAAAACATTTGTTTCTGGTATTTTTCTATCAAATTACAAAGCACCCTTATAAAGAATGTGCCAGATAGTGGGTATGATATGTTCGAGAAGCATGTGGAGTGGGACCTGTGGGTGCTGGGTGAGTTGACTGGCGTTCTTTTTGGCGAAGATTCATGGTGATTTTTTTACTTCCTCTGAAGTCCAAATGTGAAAGGCCGCCCCGGTGGCGCAGTGGTCTAAGCGATGGCCTCTGATCATTCGTCCGAAAGGGGTCCGGGTTCGAATCCCGGTGAGGCATGGATGTTGTGTTCGTCTTACGGCACTGGCTCTCTCCTTTCCCTGGAACCAGTGACCCTAAATTAGGGACGGGCGACTGCTTATAGCCCATTGAGTTGTTGACGGTGGTCGTTAAACCTCAAATCAAAAAAAAAAAAAAAAAAAAAAAATGTGAAAGCGCATTTTTTATGGAATTTACAATACAAGGTCCTGTTCTCCGCCAAGGACATGCTCGATGCATTAGTGAACCAGTTCCACCATTACTTTCTGCTGCATAGTTTACGACAATAGCTACCGAGAAGATAATAGAAATCAACACTTTCCATATCCTCACTATATCTCTGAATAAGGTAATGTTATAGGATGTCAATCTTGTTTTTCTTGGCCCATAAAAATACATGTAGTTTGACTATTCTGATGGATTCACGTGAAGAGTAGTTTGATGTAACTGTAACAATGGCATTGCCAGTACTGGTGCTTACATAATCATCCTGCCCATCATAACAGATTTTGTGGAGTTACCCAATACTAAGTGTCAAAGTTAAGTTTACAAGGGCTTTGGGAAAAGAGCTAAAAGGAACTAACTGTGCATCAATCACAGACACTCTCAAACATAAACATGTCATTGTGTGTAGCTGCTGAAAGGTTTAGAAAGTAATTTGAACTTTTTGGTGAAAAATGCTTCACACCACCTGCCAATGTTCCCATTTGGGAACATCGGAAAAAAAAAAAGACACTGGTTCTCACTAATGAATTAAGAACTGTAAAAATTTATGTGATCACAACATAAACTCAACCCTTCTGCATATCTCCAGTGAATATAACAGAAATTCAATGTTTTTTTATGGATTACAATTATAAAGTGTTCATAACAGGTATAAAAATAAGAAAAACAGCAGTTTTTGAAAATTTTCAGATTTTTAATTTTTGAGTGGAGGGCAAAATAAAAATAGCTAAAAAATATAAAGGATATTAAGCAATTTAAAGAAAAATTTCATTACTGAATGATTCCCTCTGATTTTTTTTTAAATTTAATTGAAAAGTTCATGTTTCCAAATGAGAACATTGGCAGGTAAAAGGTTTAAACCTACAGACCACTGGCGTATCTTGGGTCCGAGACCTGGGCTCTCTCCCTTCCCCCCAGTACTGTTTTTTTTAATTGCGAAGTTTAATTTTCAATTGTTAAGTAATAGAAGTAACTTATTTTCTAAATTTTAGGTACATGCCATTGCTAACATGATTCCAAAAAATTATGAAGATTAGGATTTGAACACTTATTTGTACATGAACTCAATTCTTCTTTCCTTATGTGTGAACTTGAGTGTTACATTTTCATGAAATGTTTCTTCTGAGTACTTTTTCATATTTAAAAAGAATGTTTTTCTCTATTGACAAAACAGCCAAGTTTTTCGAATGTGCATGTCCTTGTGTGGCTCTAAGATATGTTTTTTATGGATTACAATTATAAAGTGTTCATAACAGGTATAAAAATAAGAAAAACAGCAGTTTTTGAAAATTTTCAGATTTTTAATTTTTGAGTGGAGGGAAAAATAAAAATAGCTAAAAAATATAAAGCATATTAAGCAATTTAAAGAAAAATTTCATTACTGAATGCTTCCCTCTGATTTTTTTTTAATTTAATTGAAAAGTTCATGTTTCCAAATGAGAACATTGGCAGGTAAAAGGTTTAAACCTACAGACCACTGGCGTATCTTGCTTCCGAGACCTGGGCTATCTCCCCCCCAGTACTGTTTTTTTTAATTGCGAAGTTTAATTTTCAATTGTTAAGTAATAGAAGTAACTTTTTTCTTTTTTTCTAAGTTTTAGGTACATGCCATTGCTAACATGATTCCAAATAATTATGAAGATTAGGATTTGAACACTTATTTGTACATGAACTCAATTCTTCTTTCCTTATGTGTGAACTCGAGTATTACATTTTCATGAAATGTTTCTTCTGAGTACTTTTTCATATTTAAAAAGAATGTTTTTCTCTATTGACAAAACAGCCAAGTTTTTCGAATGTGCATGTCCTTGTGTGGCTCTAAGATATATCTTGATTCTTTTTAATGCTGAAAAACTTTCGGCAGTTGCAGTTGTTGACGGAAAGTTTAATATGAGGTGTGTTAATCTGTGCACCTCACTAAACACTGTACAATTTATTCAACTTTATGTAACGCGTAATGTCTCTTACTGATTTGTTTTTGTATTCAATAAGGGAATAAAACACTTTCAATTCATTTTTTAGTCGAGCTGTATCAAAATTCGAGGCATAGAGTTCTTTAAGTTCTGACAATAGATGTTCAGGGAACCTTCCGCAAAATTTATCAAAACAGTTCGAATCCAACAAAGCCACGAATTTAAGATATAATACCCCTGATTTTAATTTATTGACACTTCACAAAAACTGAAACATCTCTCGCGAAACACTCTTATGAGAGGGAGTATGCGAGTGACTGTGATAGCCTGTCTTCGTTATTCGCAGCGAACCGTTTCCCAAAGCAGTGAGCCAATCCCCTCTACCAGCTGATTCATGTTGTCATGGAAACGCTAGTAGGCGATGGTACGGAAGGTTTTCGCATCAGAACTGCGAAGGCTCTGGAAGAGCTGCTTGCGTTATGCCGTTGGTTTTCGCTCGCCAGACTGAGTCAAGGAAGCGAATCTGCACGCGTTTGTTTTCGCAGCGAAAGCATCGACATATTTTAATACCGTTGATAATTGAATTTTATTTGTGTATATTTAATTCAGTTTTTTTGTGTGCATTCTTTGGGCTTCGCAGCTAGCCTCGAATATACGCCACTGCCACAGACAAACTGCAAAATTACTTGCAGTGGCACATTCCAACTTTAGAAGCACATCACAGGGTTGCCAGATAAAAATTTTGATTTAAAGCCGAACATTATTAGAACACATTTTTCATACACCATGTAAAAAGTTCTAGATCCAATTTATTACTGTCGTCCTCACTGGAACAAATAAGAACCTAGAACCTAAATTTCGTCAGATATAAAGTCTTTTAGCATTTTTGCAGATGGAGTGAAGTCTTACAACATTTGTTTGAAAGCAATAGTTTTGCTCTGTTTCTCACAATAGCATCAAGAGAATCCAGTTGCATTTTGTTTCTTGTTTTTATTTTACCTGGGGTTGCAAGAGAAAATATCCTCTGAACTATGGCATTACTAACTGGGATTATTAGACAAGTAAGGGCAAAAGTAGCGAGCTCTTTAAATGCCTGATTGAAAATCCTCCAAATACGTGGCGTCGGTGAATAAACAAAGACATCGCTCTTTCCACGTTTTATCAACACATAGCAACCGAAAAATTGTTATCCGGTCACTGCTAGGGATCCGAATCCAAGATCTTTCTATATCTAGCCGAGCGCGTTAGCCTTACGCTAGGTGGCCAACAATCAACGGCACTATGTGTGTTTTTCTGTCAGCGTGTTTTCTGCCAGAAAAACACACATATCACCGTTTATTGTAGGCCACCGTAGCGTAAGGCTAACGTGCTCGGCTAGATATCGAGGGATCTGAGGTTCGGATCCCCAGCGGTGACCGGATAACAATTTTTCGGTTGCTATCTGTTGATAAAACGCTGAAAGAGCGAAGTCTTTGTTTATTCATTAAATGCCTGATGTCGAAGCACGCCAATCCAAAACTGTTCACTCTCTGTCTTTCTTAAATCGAGCCCAGAGACTCCAACTAAAACGGATTCTCCGTAGTTTTTACGAAAATTTTCAGTCGACCTGCGGATTACGGGAAGCATGGAATATAACTACGGAAATTGAAATCTCAGTTAAATGTCATTAAAAGTATCCGTGTGAGGTTTATATCAATATGTACAGATTCTAACATTCATTAAATGTTTTTGGAATTTAATCTGGGAATTCCAAAAACATTTAATAAACGTTAATTCAATATCGTGACATTTCTTTAACATTTTTTGTACGTTTTATAGACGTCTTAGAAGTTTCTGCTCACGTGATTGTAGCGCAACTGAGTGGGATGCTGTTTTTGCTTTGTTTCGTTTCTGCTAACCGATAACCGCGTTTTTCTGGCTTCTTTTCGAGATGTCAACAGATATTTCTCGTGCTTTCGGTTTCGAATTGTAGTAGCAGCTAGCAGGCTTCTTGTTTATTTAGTTTGGAGATATTAGTGATATCGTTGTTGAAACAATGAGTTCTGGAAAACGAAATTCGTCTTTTCCCGTGGGACAAGAGGTAAAAAAAGTGCAAAAGCAATAAAAAATTTAAAGATTTATATTGTATTAAATTTCCATGTCTTCAACCAGCAAAAATTTCAGCCAATATGGTGTTTTGTACTTATTGTTTAAAGGACATAAATATCGCCCATGGAGGCCAAGAGGATTGTCGTCGTCATGTATTTTCGAAAAAACACCAAGAATATGCCAAAAGATGTTGCATCATTTTTCATCACTAAAGATGATGAAGCTTTAAGTGTCATAAAGGTTGAAATATTTGTTCGTTTTTTGATTGAATACAATCTGCCGACATCAGTTGCCGCTCGGGCTCTACCATTGTCTATAGCAATGCTTCCCGATTCCAAGGTAGCGCGAAATTATGGTAGCGGCCATACGAAAACCACAGCATTCATCACAAGTATGGCGCAAACAATTAAAGAAGAAATTATTTCTTCGTTAAATTCATCGTTTGCAGTTAGTACTGATGGAAGCAATGACGGTGACGATATGACACTGCATGTATCCACTGTTTATCACATTTTTTGAGGTGAGTGGGAAAATAATTACTTTGCTTGTTTCTCTGTTGGCATGCAGTGATAACACTGGCGAAGCAATTTTTAAAGCTATAAATGATGAATTTGCCAAAATAGAGTTTTTAAAGCTATAAATGATGAATTTGCCAAAAAAGGGTTGCAGTGGCATAATTGTATTGCATTTGGATCTGATAATGCTAGCTCAATGTTTGGCAAATTCAGAGGTGTTTCGGCATTTTGGAAAGCAACACCCTTCCCCCCTACTAAAAATAGTTAAATAAAATTGTATATATATGTTCCGTTATCCTACAGACAACATAGTACTTTCACAGGTTGGAAGTAGTTCAAACAAGCTAAGGTACTTACTATTTTGTTGCAGGATTCTCTTTGGAACATGCATTTTTTTTTTTTTTTTTTTTTTTTTTTGAGGAGAAACCAAAACAAAACAGATTTTGGTGCCACTTGTTTTACACAATACGTTTTCAATTTTTTCAACAGTTTTTAAGCAAAAATTCACTGTTTTATGAATCTATACTTTTATTTTGCCTTTACTCACATTGTGTTTGTTACACAGCACGATGTACAATTTTATTCATTACTACTGAAAAAACTACTGATTTTTCTAGCGTTAACTACTGAAAAAAAACCCTTCTGATTTTTTTAGCCTTTACTACTGAAAATTTTCTGGGAAGGTTTGAGTCTGGGAGTTTCTTTTTTCCAATTGACAAAAATTTTTCTGTATTGTTCTTCAGTAGTACTGATGTTGTTTTTCTGCGAGGTGTATAAAGGGCAAGGTACTTTAAACAGAGAGCAACTCTGAAAACATGGTCCTTGAAACTTGATTTAAAATGACCTTAGGGCTGAATTTTGATAGATTTTGAAATATATCTCTCGCCGAGGGAAGGATAGTGTAACTTAACTGAGAGCTTCTTCTAGCATACACATACAACTTTCTTTGCATTTTTCCTTTCTATATGAACCTCAGTACTGTTATCCTTCTGCAGAAACATATCACATTCTGTTAAAAATTTGATACCAAAATCAACTTGAATATATATATATATATATATATATTTGCCCATTGACATCGTACAGTCTGCTTTGTAGGCTTTTCTGGTGTAAGAATAATTCTTGTTACAATTCGTGGGGATCAGCTTTGGTTTGCTGAAAAACGCTGTTCAGTCTTTTGCAGGTGTCACAAGCACAAAGAACAAAAGTAATTTTTGTGGTCTAACATCACTTCCTTTAACAGTTTTTCTTTGAATTTTCTGTCAAACTTTGATTGGGCGAATTCAACACAACTGAAATAAGACTAGTTTTTCCCAATTCATCAAAATATTAAACATAACCTGGAACTTCGAGTCAACTGTCAAAATTTAAACTGCGTAAATTCTGCTTTCTGGCCAGTGTGTTGTTAAGGTGTTGACATTTTTGAGCAAAAATAACTTTTTTAAAGGAAAATTATTTTAAAATAGGATGGTATGTAATTTTCGTGCAGCTAATGTAAGAAGTCGGGGAAAAAGCTAAACAAGCCAAATGAATTCTGACACCAACTAAACTGGGGGAAAAAAGAGGTCAAATTTCCGGAATTTGTCATCAAAAATGCCAATATGGCAACACTGGCATATCATTTCAAATTTTCCCGCGCTCCCCTCTCGTAGACTGTGGCCTGGGGGCAATTGCCCGTCTCTGCTTCCCTTCTCCCGTCGCTTTAACACCCGTGAATTCAGTGGTTTTAAATTAGGAGATGTCGTAGATCCGCACGTGCGATTTTAGTACAAGTACATTAAAATTTTCTAACGCAGTGCCATTTCTGTACAGGTTTTAGGAGAAGGAATGTCGTTTTCCATTTCCGCATTAGTTTTGTATATATTTTGCAAATGCAACCTTATTTCAGGATTTTGTATATTTCTCGGCTAACGGGCGCCAAAACACTGTTGATGTAGATAAGCAATAAATCCTGAGGTGACAGATTAGATAATAATAATTTGAACTACCCATCCGCATTGAACCAACAACCACTTTGCGGCGTGCTCAGAAACCGCAGCGACTGCGTTGTTGGCGTAACTGTGACATTTTAACGTAACCTTTCTGTTGAGAAGTGAGGCCGCAGTTGGCGTTTTCCAATCAATAGTCAAGGATTTGTTACATTGCGCTCTGTTGATCCACGAGAGTTGCGTTCTCTAAAGGTCACGTGATCAAATACCCTATTTTCGATGTTATCTTCTTTGCTGAATTCCTTTGTTATAGCTTTCCCTCCTCCTTTTATTTTATTTATTAGGTTTTTTTGAAACATTGCTCCAAAATTAAGGGCAATAATTGTTTCGAATAAACATGCAATTTGTTAACTTTTTGCTTATGCAAATTAATGAACTCTAGGGATGGTGCAACTCTTAATCGCTTTGATGCTGGAAGCAGAAATTTCTTTGTCGTCTTGATGCTGAAGGGTTTCTGCCCACGATATTCTGATTTTCTTTCCTTTTCTGTTTTTTTCGGGGGAAGGGATGGGGGTTAAAGACTATCTTGAGTAATTAGATCTCTTATTCCCGCGTTTAGTGCCGCGCGTTTTGTAGGTTTATTTTTTGCACGCGACATCTGTCGTCCGTCAAAGGAAATTATGGTAGTGGGGTTGGACAAATCGTATCGTTGGCAGCACTGATGTCCAGACAGCGGACGACAGACAAATGGCGCGTTTGGATAAATGGACCCATTAGATGCCATGTACTTCGAAAAGTGTTTGCTGCTGGCGTTCTGCAGGACACGACGCATGTCTCTGAGAAAGTGACGGCAACTTAAACGGACGACAGAGCATAAAAATGATCCTCGTGTTCCTTGTGATTTACTGAAGGGGCGACATTTTTACGACACGAAACGCATGCGTAAAAGGAGTCTGAAGACTATAAGCAGCCTCGCTTCTCTCATATGGGGCAACTGGTTCCAGGGAAGGGAGAGAGCCAGCCAGCGCCGTAAAACACACGACCCATATACCTCATCTGGCACTCGAACCTGGACCCACGCTGGTCAACGGTCAGAAGCCAGCGCTTAGACCACTGTTCCACCAGGGTAGCCAAAATCAGAAGTTCTGACTATATCATATGGAATGTATGGACGACCGGAACGCCCTTTCTGACACCTTTCAATATTTTTTAAAACTTTATTTTCTTCTTGAATTTTTGAAACCGATATATGCCTCCGTCCTTTCAAATTTTCAAGCAAACGTTTAACGACCTTCGTTTTACGACTTCCCTCATAACGAACCACATGGTTTTGTACTGGATACGACTTCCCTCGTGGTCTGACATGGAATAGTGTTTCAGAAATAACTCATACAAGGTTTTAAATGAGTTCTTTACAGAAAATTTCCACATTGTGCAGCACCGGCAAAATCAGTGGTACAGAAGTTAGTGCGGAAATTTAGCGAAACCGGCACGATGTGCAACAGGAAAAGAAACAAACCAAGGCAATTCGTACAGAAAACAATATCAAGGATGTGTGCACATTGATGTTACAAAGCCCTCGGAAGTCGATTCGCCGATTATCGTCTGCAACGGGAATATCTGCCACGTCATGCCCACGCATACTTAAGGTGTATTTGCATTTTCGGCCGTACAAAGTTATGGCGCTCCAAGAACTTAAAACTCCTGATTATGCAAAAACGGGTGCAATATTGTAAGTGGTTTCAGGAGACCATTGTCAGCGGTGAAACGGACCCAACACTTTATTACATAACAGATGAAGCATGGTTTCATCTGCCTGGGAATGTCAATGCGCAAAACATCAGGCTTTGGACCGACACGAATTCCAGATAGAGATAGAGAGACTCCTCTGTACGACCAAAAGATAGGCGTTTGGTGTGCTGTGTCTGCGAAGAAGATAGTCGGCCCATTCTTTTTCACTGACACCATCAACTCGGAGCGCTATGTTCAGCAACTGTTCAACCCATTTCTTGCTGCACTTACAGAAGAAGAGCAAACATATGCTTTCTTTCAGCAGGGTGGTGCAACTGCGTATACCGTGCGAGACAGTCTACGTACTGTGCATGAAATGTTTGGGGAGGACAGAACTGTAACGAAGGGATCTATGGCCACCCAGATCTATCCACCTGTATCTTTTATCTGTGGGGAGCATTGAAAGGGAAAGTATACGCAACTAATCCGCACATTCTTGATGAATTAAAAGTGAGCATTACGGATGTCATAGCCCAGATTACTGCCGATGAGTTGTGGCGCGTTACGAACAACATGTTCCGGCGTGTGCAGCTGTGTCTTGGTGTCGTAGGACAGCACTTTCAGCAATTGTTGTAAGGTAAGGCAAATTACTTCCTGTTTTCCGTCGTTTCAACTATTCTTTACCATGTATAGTAACATTGCCTGACTGTTGTCTTCATTATACTCAGACCTCTTTTATATGGCACACCCTGTGATATGGTTTTCTTTCTAGGAATTTTTTAAAATTTAAATTGCAAATTTTCGGAGAAAACTCTTCTCCTTCATCAGGAAGTCATTTGTTACTTTTTTTTTCACCGCCGCTATCGCGATTACGGTTAACCTTAACGGTTAGGGTTATTTTTCACCAAATCTTGCCAGATTTGGTGAAAATGTAGATGTTGGTTTAGCCAACTATTATTGAAACTTGAATCCAGCTTGGATGACGTGCTGAAGTCCTGATAAATAAACAGTTTGGAAACATAAGTTACATGATTCATTTTTATGTCTTAGCTTTTTTTTTTTTTTTTTTTTTTTACCTGATAGTGATTTGCATATGTTGTTGTTTAAGTCTTTCAGCTGCTACGAATGAGAAGTTATCCGGGTTCCATGAAAGTCTAGGAGGTTGCGAATCGTTAAATGTAAGCATAATAAATCACATGTTTAGGTTGAGAACGTTCTCACTTATTTCCTCGTACTTGGTCAAGGTTAGTTTTGCTTTTTGCGACGTGCGCAGGGATGGAGGGAAACAGCAGCTATTAGACGGCCAATTCAACGTCAAAGTGCCTTGGTATATATAGTATATTGGCTTCATCTATCGTTATCGGAATTTTTAAAATCCACATCGTGACGGAGATTTCAAATCTTTTTATAATTTTCATTTTTCAAACTCTACTGGCTTTCATCCTGTCTCCTGTGTAATCTTGTCATTTTCATGTGATCTGTGTCTCATATTGTCCAATTTGTTTTTCTGTTAATACTGAGTAAGTTCATGTGTCGTTAGTCGCCAACTAATACTGATATACTAAAAACTAAAGAGTTTATTTTTTGATGTGATGAGAGAGATTTTTGCTGTTAAATAGTTGTTTTTTTATTAACCCCAAAAAGTTAATGAAAAATGGAAGAAAACATTTAAGCATTATTTTCTAACGTAAGTGGCATTTTAACGAAAAAAATGAAACACTTTATGGGGGCCAATGACCCTTGTCTAAATACCTCCCTGGGCCTTTGTATCAAAATCAGGATCGACAAAAGGAGTGGCGAGACTGAAAAAAGGGGCATTAGGAACTTTGTGGTTTCCAAAATATTGGGGTGTATAGACATTACTCCCAATATTTTCCAAGAAAAAATCGGCTTCTATATTTTTTTCTTGGAAATTCAATACAATTTGAAGCAATTCTGTTATTCGTCCCCCGCCCCACCCCACCCTAACAGTTTTTGCACTTTGCCCTCCGTGAGACCAGACCCAGAAGGCTTCGCCATGAAACTGAAAACTAGTTTCTCAAAAATGGAATCCTGATGTTCGGAATGTTTATAGAATTAATTCACCGATCGAGTATCGAAATGGGAGAAGTTTTGAAGTTTTTGCCCCGCCAAGACGAATACTAGTAAAGGACATTCCCCTTTCCAAATTTCCAAGAAAAAAGAAACAAACTAAGCTTTCTCTATTTTTGCTTAAAAAATGGTGGCAAGGCGAACCTCGAAACAAGTAGATTTTCCGATCCTTCCTTTCCCAAAATTTTTGCACTTTGCTTCCCATGGGAGCAAATCCTAAAAATTTGCAACTTGGTGGTGATCAAAATTAAATATATCTTTGTCCCCCCCCTCAATCAAGCAAAATATTGTGGAGGAAAACGGACATTGCTTCGAAGATTTCCAAAAAGAAAAAGTTGGTTTCTGTATTTCTCTTTAAAAATTTAATGGGATTGGAAACAACTAATTTCTCCAATTCGTGCCGCTTTCCTAGGAAAGAGTTTTTGCACATCGGCCTCTGTGAGAGTAGACCCAAGGCGCGCATGTAATGAAAACAAAATCAAAAATGAAATTTTGATGTTATGTGGTGTTTGTAAAATTCATTGATTTATCAGGCATTTAAAGGAGGAGGGATTTAGAACTTCGTGTCCCGCAACGAAAGATATTAGTGAAGGGTTTGTACTCTCAAAGTTTCCAAAAAAAAAAAAAAAAAAAAAAAAAAACGAGCTTTCGTTATCTCTGCTTAAAAAATGAAAAAAATAGCAAGGCGAATCCCGAGAAAATCAGACTTTCCGATTCTCTGTTTCCTAAAATTTTTCCGCTTTGTCATCCATGGGAGAGAACCCCACAAAATTTGCAACTATGAGGCCATAAAAATTAAATTTACGAAAATAAAATTGTGATATTCTGAAAGTAGCAAATGTATATACCGTATAAGCAAATTTTACAAATAAAAAGAACCTAATAAATAAATATAATAGTAATCGGACATGGCTTCCAAGAAAAATTTGGTTTCTATATTTCTCTTTAAAAATTCAATGGGATTCGAAACAACTATTTTCTCCAATTCGTTAAGCCGCGGGTGGCCTAGTGGACAACGTTCGTGACTGCCACGGAAGGGACTTCAGGTTCGATCCCAGGCAGGCACAAACGCTCGATCCACTAAATATCCGCCGTGCGTCGGATGGGCACGTTAAGCCATCGGACCCCAGGCACTGCCCCCCCCCCCCCCGGTGATAAATAAGGGCGTCGTCCTCCCCCTTTCTATACTTCGCTTCCGTGTCACTTTCCTATCGGGCACTCTAGCCCAAATCTCTTAGCTTCCTATTTCTAAGGGTTGTTTAAGACGTGGGGTCAGACACTCCCTTTCTAAAATCCTCTACATATATATATTTTTTTCTTCAATTCGTGAACCCTTTCCTCGAAAACTGTTATTGCACTTCGGTCTTGAGAGCAGACCCAGGAGACGAACGTAATGAAAATCAGATTTTTAAAAATGAAATTCTGATATTATGGGGTGTTTATAGGCGAATTCATATCGAAAGGAGGAGGGAGGGATTTAAACTTCGTCTCCTGCAAAAGCAAGGCCGTAAGCCAGAGAAGACCTGCGTTTGTTTTGGTCGTCCTAGTGAATTACACTGTAGTCCAGTGCCCAACATCATTCATATCTTTTACCCGACCTTTTTTATATATCCTGTGCCCGACCTCAATCATCAGCAGCCCCACCACTCAACTTCTCGGTCTGGCTGCGTGCGGGCCTGCCGCAAAGAAAAATATTGGTGAATTGGTAAAGCCTCTCAAAGTTTCCGAAAAAAACATTAACAGCAGCCAAAAAAAAAAAAAAAAAAAAAAACTAAGCTCTTGTTATTTCTGGTTAAAAAATGGCAAGGCGAATCCCGAGAAAATTAGGCTTTCCGATTCTCTTTCCTAAAATTTTTCCGCTTTGTCATCATGGGAGAGGATCCCAAAAATTTGCAACTAGGAGGTCTCATAAAAATTAAATTTACGGAAATGAAACTGTGATGTTCTGAAAGTAGCGAATGTATTCCGCTTGAGCAAATTTTACAAATGAAAAGAACCTTAAATAATATTAGTAATAACAATGATAAATAATAATTAAAACAGGAAAAGCTGTCCAAAGTGAGAACTGTTACAATTTCGTTCAGTGAAGTTTCGCTCCTGATTGAATTGTAAATGAAATCTGAGAATGTTTTGCGTTCCGTTCGTGTGAAGAACTTTTCCGTTCTTTGGGTGCCTTGTTGCGAACAAACGGCGGCGCAAATCACGGTGTTGAAGAAACCAACTGCCAGCATTTGGCAGCGAAGCGTACCAAAACATGGCTATTTTTAGATCGCAAAAATCAAAGGACGCCACCCAGTCATTTATGCCATTATTCGGTGAAGAGCTCTTCCTCTAGTGGACATGTGTGCCTGTAGATGGCGCCTTCTAGTCTGAAGTACAGGCTAGTTATTCTTCAATGAAAGGCGTTTCCAGCAGATGTTTGGGCGAAATGTTGCCAAGAGATGGCACCACCATGTCTGTACTCCATCGGTGGTTTTCCACCATCTCCTTAGATTTTCTGCGGGGAGGACGTCAGCCCGGAGGGTATTCGTGTCTTGTGTCACCATGTCGCACGTGGATTGTGAGAGATTTAACTGTGGACATTATCATCTATTGAAATCCTGCACGGTTTGATGCAGCAGCAGCAGCAGCGTCGTCGTCATCCATTGTGTGTGATGTGGAGAAGTAGCATCAGGGAACACGCGGAGCAGGGATGAGATGCGATCAGCGCTATCATCGCCCGTGAGCTGCTGTGATCGCTCTCCCCTCGATCATGGCTGCTGGAAGAACGAAAGGTCGCCCAGCAAAGGAGGGGGTGCTGCTTCAGGGGAGGGCAACTCCCTCCTCCATCCTCCAGGTTACTGCGGATTCTGTTCAGCATGGGGAACGGTAGGTGACGTCACTTTCTCCCTCAGCACCTACCCCCTCCACCCACCCACCCACCCACCCACCAACCAACCTTTTAATTCCGGATGTTATTCTTCTTTCTGTTCTTTCTTACCACAGCTCATACAGACACATTCTTGCGGTAATGAAATGATTTCTCTTCTCTTGATTTTGCTGTTGAGAAACATCCATAGCTGTTGATTTATAAGCGCCCGTGTAAATATTGGTGTCGTTGCTTTCACACCTAGGAAGCTAAAAATAGGCAAACATACGTAACTGCAGTTGTATATTGCATGCAAAATTCTGACATTTATATAGTATGAGTGTGAATAGGAACTAACTGGATTTCTGTTGGGGAAAAAAAAGTAGAAAGAAAAAATGCTGCTGGAATAACAGTTGTGGATGGTACGCTTTTATTTTTTCTAATCAATAAGAGACAAGGGCAAGTCATATCATCCGGGTAACATCGTGATCAGTTCCTTTAAAAAGCATGATTGAAACAAAAGTACGATTTTAAGAGTCGGAGGTTAGAGTAATTGACGTGGGCGATGCATTTTTTTCTAAATATTAGTAATTGGTAAGGACAAGGGTTATAATCAGGGTAGCACTGTGATCAATTCTTTGTAAACGTTAGTCAAGTAACTGACTTAAACAGTCAAGGGTTGTAAAAAGAAGAAAAAAAATGTGTTGGAGTAATGGACGTGTGTGATACCCTTTTTTTTTTTTTATTCTTTTTAATACATAGCGACCAAATGAAAGCCATATAATGTGGATAGCGCCATGATCATTTTCTTTAAAATCTGGTTCGAACAGAAGATTGATTTAAATAGTCTTAGATATAAAAAAATCTGTGGTAATAATGGACATGGACGACAAACTGTTCTTTCCTTCCTTTTTTTTTTTTAAATTAGTATTGACAAGGATAAGTCATATAATCTGCGTAGCACCATAATCAGTTCATTTTAAACATGGTCCAAGCAAAACTTTGTAAACAATCGAAGGTTGAAAAAAAGTTCTGTTGGAGTAATTGTCGTAAGAGATGTGCTTTTCTTTTTCTCTTTTTAAGATCAAGAGATGGCAAGGGCAAGTCATATGATATAGAGAGTACTTTATTAGTCCTTTTTAAAGCATAGTTCAAGCAAAAAGTTTACTTAAATACATAATCGAAGGCTGGAATAAATTCTGTTTTAGTAATTGTCTTGAGAGATGTACTTTTCTTTTTCCTTTTTTGATTCAATAATTGATAAGGGCAAGCTACTTTTCTTTTTATCTTTTAAATCAGTAATTGACAACGACAAGTCATATGATCTGGATAGCACTTTATTAGTTCTTTTTTAAAAAGCATAGGTCAAGCAAAAGTTTTACTAATGAAGTCTTGCTGATCCGTTCTTATATGAATATTCCGTGGACAAAAGTGTTTTAAGGCGCTTTTGGTACCCAAGTGAAAGCATACTGAGCCGCTCCTTTTATGAACGTACCGTTGGTAAAGGTGTTTCAGTTAGCATTTACCACACAATTAAATGTATGCTGAACCTCTCTTATATGAATGTTTCCTTGAAAAAGATGTTTCATGGAGCATTCCAAACACCAGTGAAAGCATGCTGAACCGCTCTCGTGTGAACGTTCAATAGATGAAGGATTTTCAGTGAGCATTTACCACGCCATTAAAGTTATGCTGAACCTATCCTACATAAGGCTCTTTCAGTGAAGGCATGCTGAAACTATCCTACATGAAGGCTTCCTAGAAGAGGCTTTTTCAGTGAAGGCAAGCTGAATCTATCCTACATGAAGGTTTCCTAGAAAAGGCTTTTTCAGTATGCATGCTGAACCTATCCTGCATGCTGAACCTATCTTGCATGCTGAACCTATCCTGAACATCTGCTGTATGAAAATTCCTTGCAAAAAGCTCTTTCAGTGAAGGCATGCTGAACTGCTCCCATTTTTATGTCCATAGATAAAGGTGCTTTAATGAGCTTTATGCACACCAATGAAGGCGTGGTAAACCGCTGCTTCATGAATATTTAGTAGATAAATGTGTTTCAGTAAACATTCACCACACCATTAAAGGTGTTTCAGTAAACATTTACCACACCATTAAGATGTTTCAGTAAACATTCACCACACCTCTATTATAGAAATGTTTCCTAGAAAAATATGTTTCATTGATTATTCCAAATACTAGTGTGTTCGGAACACCAGTCTTTATCTACTGAACTTTCGCGTGAAAGTTTAGTAGATAAAGGTTTTTCAGTGAGCATTTACCACACCATTGAAGGCATACTGAACCTATCCTACATGAAGGTTTCTTAGATAAAGCTCTTTCAGTGAAGGCATACTGAATTTACCTACGTGAAGGTTTCCTAGATAAAGCTCTTCAGTGAAAGCATACTGAACTATTCTACACGAATGTTTCCTAGATAAAACTCTCGGTGAGCTTTGGACACATCAGTGAAATCATGCTGAACCATTCCCATGTGGATGTTCAGTAGATAGAGGTGTTTCAGTAAGCATTCACCAGACCATTAAAGGTATGTTGAACCTCTCCCACATAAATGTTTCCTAGATAAAGATATTTCATTGAGCACTCCAAACACCAGTGAAGGCATGCTGAACTGCTCCCATTTTTTTGTCCGTAGTTAAAAGTGCTTCAATAAGCTTTGGACACATGAATAAAGCATGCTAAACTGTTTCCATATGAATGTTCAGTAGATAAATGTGTTTCAGCGAGCATTCACCACACAATTAAATGTATGCTGAACCTCTCTTATATGAATGTTTCCTTGAAAAAGATGTTTCATTGAGCATTCCGGACACCAGTGAAAGCATGCTGAACCGCTCTCGTGTGAACGTTCAATACATAAGGGTTTTTCAGTGAGCATTTACTGCACCATTGAAGGTATGCTGAACCTATACTACGTGAGGGTTTCCTAGATAAGGCTTTCAGCGAAGGCATGCTGAACCTATCCTACATGAAAGCTTCCTAGGTAAAGCTCTTTCAGTGAAGGCATGCTGAATCTATCCTACATGAAGGTTTCTTAGATACAGCTCTTTCAGTGAAGGCATGCTGAATCTATCCTACATGAAGGTTTCTTAGATACAGCTCTTTCAGTGAAGGCATGCTGAACTGCTCCCCGTTTTATGTCCGTAGTTAAAAGTGCTTCAGTGAGCGTTGTACACGTCAGTGAAAGCATGCAGATCCGTTGCCATATGGATGTTCAGTAGATAAAGGTGTCTCAGTAAGCATTCACCACAACATTAGAGGTATGCTGAACCTCTACTACATAAATGTTTCATAAATAAAGTGTTTCATTGAGCTCTCCAAACACCAGTGAAGGCATGCTGAATCGATCCTATATGGGTATTCCGTAGAGAAGTGTTTCTAAGTGCATTAGGCTCCCCAGCGAAGACATGCATAACCACTCCCATATCAATGTTCAGTAGATAAAGATATTTCACTGAACTTTCACCACACCACTGAAGGCATGCTGAACCTCTCTTATATTAATGGTTCGTAGATAAAGATGTTTCAGTGAACACTTTGCACAGCTGTCAAGGCATGCTGAACATCTCCTATCTCAATGTTCCGTAGATAAAGGTGTTTCAGTGAGCATTTGACACGCTGGTTAAGGCATGCTGCACCTCTCTTATATGAATATTCCGCAAATAAGATGTATTAGTGCGCATTCAGGGCACAGCGGTGAAAGCACGCTTCACTAGTCCTGTAGGAAATTCCGTTTTTCCGAAGTTTTAAAAAATTCGAAGTTTTTTTCTATGCTTGTTCAGGACGGCAATAAAAACATGTTGATTCTATTGTAATAAATACTGTTACGCTCGCAACCGCTTGCTATACCGTGAGTATACTGACTGAGAGAGCTTTTTTTGTAAGAGGGATGAGTTCAGCAATAATTAAACTACATGATGTTGAACAGAATAATAAATTGCAGTGATATATATTCGAGATTAAAGAAAAGGCTGTATTAACTGCGCAGTTGTGCGTGCTTATTAAAAGTCTGCAATAATGTACATTAGGTACAGATTAGTTTTTTTTTTAATGTGGCGTGGATTTATGTTTTTTCGATGTTCTTGTATAAAGGCAAGAATATTAGTGTAGTTTTTGTGCTGTTGTTTGTATTTTTTCTGTTAGATTGCTGTGACGTTGTATAACAGATATCAGAAAGCACGTGGGGCTTGTAAGCATGCTATATAGATGCAGTTAGAATTTTACGTATGGTTATGGAACTTAGTGATCTTTTAAAATTGGAGACGACGTACTGACTACACCTGAGTCATTTGCTTATAGCATTGCAGGAATACGAATCATAAGAAAAATTGCTTGACTTGAACTTCGCCATAGAAATTGTTATGCACATTTTGGGGAAAACAATGAATAACGTGGACCTTATGTAAACAATGAATAACGTGGACCTTATGTAACGGCTTCTATTCGTCTTTAACTTTATGTAAACATGTTTTTTCTTCTGATAGTGTTTTCATATTTTACATGTCTTTTGTAAATAAAAGTGCTTGCGATATCACTTTGTCCATCCGTGAGCACTATATCTCTGCAACTATTAGTGCGATTTGAAAAATTCGTTTTACATTGGGAAGCTTGAAACGTGTGAAAGATAACAATGATCCTTGCTTTTAGTTTGTTCTTATGATGAATATTTTCGCCGCTAGAAGTAGCAAATGCAGATGCCATGGAATTCAAAATACATTTTATTCCATATAATTGCTTCTAAATATCCAATTGAAAAAATCTGTCTTCCATTCGATTCGATACCATAGATAACGAAGACTATTTTGGGCACAGTTTTTTTTTTTAACAAGTAATGCATAGTTTTTCCGCTTGGGGAGGGGATTCTAAAGCTGAACCGCCATTTCCCCCGATATCTCTGCTTCTAAAAGTCGGATTTGAAAAATTCTTTTGCATCTGGTAGAGCTCCTTGTGGAAAATGTTCTGAATATAATGTCTAATTTTTGGTAAAGAATGGTTTGGCCTTTTGGGGACGAAAGTCTATGGTTCTGTTTCTGATGTTTTTGCAGCAATATCTGGGCTCCTGAAATCTCGATTTAAAAAAAAAATATTTCGCGATCAGATACCGCTTCCACGTCAAACCTTTTAGAAATACCTTCTGCTTAAACTTATGCCTCAGGGGGCGCTATTAGTTCAGCAGAAGGTAAAATAAAGCAGCTAGAAGTAGCAATTTTCAAGAGAGGGAGTAGATGTTATGTCATATTTTGTTTATAACAGTCCGATTTTAAAATCTTTCTTTGTCGGAGAGCGTTTCTGGTGCCAAATGTTTTTCATATAGTTTCAAATTTCACTTAACGCACAAGTGTGTCGCTAGAGGGCATAAGCTGTCGTTTCCGTTTGCAACATATTAGCAGCAATTCCTGCGCATCTAAAACCCAGATAGGAAAAGTTCTTTTTCCGTCAGATACTACTAAGTAGCAAAATATTTTGTGTGCATTTCCCGCCAAAATTAATGCAAAATTTCCCCGCTAGTTGATATCTCTGCTTCTAAATGTTCGATTTAAAAAATTCTTTATCACCGGATACCGCGTACCTCGTTGAACACTTCGCCTGTCATCGTGTTTTTTTTTTTTTTTTTTTGTAGTTCATATTTCTGGCTTTTGGTGATGTGTATATATCCCCGCTTCTAAAAATTCTAGTGACAAATTTATGCTATTCTTTACAGCAAAGATGAAGAACATTATCATCTTTAAATATCGCACACTTTTCCCGCTAGGGACGTAAACGTGAAAACCTTTCTCTCGGTGTCTCTGCTTCCGGGAGACGTATTTGAAAAATTATTTTCCCTTAACATGGCTTTTGCCATGAAGAACAATTTTCGCATATTTTCTAGTATTCAAAATTCTTCCGCTAGGGGGTGTAAAGTTATGTCATGTATATCTCCTCTAACTTTTCGATTTGAAAATGCTTTTATGTCTGATATCTTCCTTCAACTATGAGAAACTTTTTGTTCACGGTTTGTTATTTTTTGTAGCACTAGCAATCATGCCCGTTCTCCGAACGGTGAATCTATAAAATCATTTTTTGAACATAAAATTAAAGAAAGAGAAAAGTAATTAAGGGAAAGAAAAGTAATTTGAAATCCGTAACTGTTTTACGATTTAGAACAGCGTCGTGACGTCAGTGCATACAGTTTGACGTAAAACGGAGCAGGCTTTGGCGCCCCTTAATTTTAAATCAAAATTTGAAATTTTCAAAAGCATTTCAGTGATTCTGACAGAATTATCTTTAAACCTATTAGCATTATGAAACAGTAAAGCTAAGACACCCTTTTGAATTTTTTTATTTTCAGACTTGTTTCTAGATGTAGAAGTGGTAGAAAATTCAAGCAGACAATGTTTCAAAGCGCTGTTTTTTTTGTTTGTTTTTTTCCTTTTCGTGCATTTGCAGGTATCCGGACTTTTTTTAAGACTTACAAGTATGACAATTTTTAGATCTCTAGCTTATTTAGAAGTGGTCTAACAATTCGCGAAAAGTTCAAGCAAACAATGTTCCAAAAACGCCATTTTTTTTTTTTTCGGACTTTTCTAGGTATCCTGACCTAAAGACCTATCAGCATGCCAATTATCAGATCTCTAGGCCATTTAGAAGTGGTCTAAACAGTTCACGAAAAATTCAAGCAGACTAAATCCGACTTTTTTTTCTTTTTTTTATACTTTTTGCGCTGTATCGATTCCAAGATGGCGACTTGTTTACAGTTTTTGTTTCGCTCCTGGTGAACTCCCTGTTGAATTTTTGTGGAATTTTTTTCAATTTCCTTCTATTTTTATATCCGAAGTTTTCGAGTTTTTTTTACTCTCGTTATTTTTTGGAACGGCGGACTTTTGTCGTTTGAACTTATAGCACTTACTAAATTTACCACTAAGGAAGACAAAAGGTTCCAAAAAGCATTTTCATAAACCGTTATGTTAAACCGAGAAACAACGGAGATAGCTTTACCAACAAAACATATGCAGAACAAATTCTCTGCGTCACCATGGCAGCAGGTCACGGGACCAGAATGTTCCTCTATGGTTATCGTGAGGACAGACAAGCCGTTCGTTTCTCTCCTTTGCGTCTTTAAAAAATGCTTCAAAATCAGAAAATGACTTTTTCGTAATTTTTTTTTTTTTGTAAAAAAGGGATGATAGTTGTAAGTTTATGCTGTAAAAATCGCAATGTGTTGTGATTTATAGTTTGCCAAGTATCCATTTTTTTAAAGGGATCCCATCGCGAAATAGAGAATTCTGTAAAATTTAGAAATTTAATTTCTCGTAAACTAAATCGAAATTCAAAAAAAGGGCGACGAGGTGCAAAATTTCGGTCATGGCACTACATGCCTACAAAGTATCGTTGTTCTGTTGCTGTTAGTGTGTCCGGAACACGACCTGACAGCATTTTTTTGCTTACCTTAACTTTGAAATACAATAACTCTTGAAGTATCGCCAGAATCGAAAAACGGTTTATTTCAGCGTTTTCTCCAAATAATTCTCTACAAACGATGTAAATTTCATATTTTTGTGTTTAATACGCTTTGCGCTGCGAGCTAGGAAAGCAAGAGTGCCGCGAAATTTCTAAAACAACGGAAGCAGCTAATTTTTTTAGAACCGAGAGAGACCTTTCAGCCGCTAGTAGGAGAAAGTAGCTATTTCTGTTTTTAGATATTTTATCGATTGTAGAAATCTGGTCTTTTTTTTTTTTTATTATTATTGGGTTTCGTTGACTATGAATAACTTTGAAATATTTTATTCGTGTCGGAAAGGATTCAAAAGACATGCTCATTACAATCGAAAATTAGATGTCATCTTTTTGTTTCTTTCTCTCTTTTACTTTTCCACTTGCATTCAGAGTTCGGGGCAAATGGGACGGTGTTGCCCTGGGCGCAGCTCAAGAGAGGGCGTAAAAATAGCTGCTTAAAATTGAAACTTTTGCACCAGTTTACGATAAATTTTTGTTCGCGACATACTTTGCTATTTCTCCATTGACAGACTTTGTATGTAATATGTTTCGCCAGTTTCGGTAACCTTGGCAGCTTAAAACTTGCACTTCCTTGTCAAAATGTTCTGGGGATGTTAGCTGCTGACATTCAGAAATAAAGACGCAATTTATATGTACGTTGCGAGATAAGGATGTAATTCACATTGTCGAAAATACTCTTGGGTGCTATTCGGACATTACTAAGACTACGAGCCACGACTGCCAGCTCCATTCGGCCCGTTTGATGTAATACCGAATGTCTAAACTCTGAAGCAGCTTGCAAAAGTTGTACAAACAGTCACATTTTACACAGTCAGATTGTACCTCACACATAGTGTCGATAGGCTATATGTAGTCATTGTCCCTTATTTAGGACCACTAGTTTTAGGGAAGGGAGAGAACCAGTGTCCTAAGACAAACCCAACATCCATGGCTCACCGGGATCCGAACTTGTACCCATCACGGACGAATGGTCAAGACGCTTAGATCACTGCTCCACCGGGACGACAATTTTATTTTGTGTAGCAGTGTGTGTATGTACACTGAAGAGCAATTAAATTAGAGATACCTGTTTAGTAACGTGTAGCACCACCTTTCGCCCTGTAGACGGCGGCGATTCGTCTCGGCATGGACTCGACAAGACACTGGAAGCGTTGGGAAGCCATACAGATCCACGATCCCTGAACAAGCTCCCACAGTTCACGAAGATTTTATGGAAGGGGTCATCTCTCTCGATGGCATCACAGATGTGCTCGATGGGATTGAGGTCAGATGACCTAGCTGGCCAAGGAAGCGAGGTCACGTCGGTGGAGTGTTCATCCAACCATTCGGATACAATTGCAGGATGATTATCTTGTTGCAGGATGAGGTCCCAAGTGGGATGTTGAAGACGCACAAACGGAAGCAAATTGTCGTCCAGGATATCCCGGTAACGTTGACCTGTGAGAGACGATGTCACACGTACCAGGGATCCCATTTCAGTCCACGTAAACAGTCCCCAGACGAGAATGCCATCCCCACCAGCTTGAAGAGTACCCTGCTGGCAAGAAGGATTCGTCGCTTTATGTGGTTTGCGCCGTACTCGTATCTTGCCATCCGCATGTACCAACGTGAATCTCGACTCATCAGTCCAGGCAACATTTTCCCACATGTCTACGGTCCAGTTGCGATGTTCTCGCGCCCATGCTAATCTTTGCACCCTGTGATGTGCGGTCAGCAGCGGTACCCTCGTGGGACGATGGCTTCTGTATCCCATAGCAAGGAGATGGTTCTGGATGGTGTGGCTGCTTACACGTTTTTGTGCACCAGCGTTAAACTGCCGAGTGATTTCTTGCATTATGGTCCGTCTATCCGCTGTTACAATGCGAGCTAGCCGACGATGACCCCGCTCATCCACGCGCTGTTGTCCACGGCAGTTGGCCCCTGCAGGGATGGTTTTACCGGATTCGATATACTCACGGTGCATCCGTGACACAGTGGCTCGCGAAACTCCCAGTGCCTGCACGACTTCGGAGATGGAGTGACCCATTCGTCGGGCCCCGACAGTTTGCCCACTATCAAATGCGCTTAGATCCTTCGTCTTACCCATACTGTCTCAGACTCTTACTGATTCCCGTTGCATCACTCGTTATATTATCGGATCGCTGCATACGTCATGTCGTTTCCGTTTACAGGGCCGCTCACAGCGCCACATTTGCATAACGCCAGCTGTCTCTATTATGTATAAAATACAAAGAGACATGGGGCGCAATATTTTGTGGTTTGCTCAGGGTAAAGAAATACCTAGTTATGCCTCTGCATGCATTGATCACGCGTCCTATTGTTCCTGGCGTGTTTTTGAAGCGCTGGTGTTGCATTCCTTTATGGGTTTACATCGGCTCAGTTGCCCTTTTTTTGCTCAGCTCAGTTTTGCATGAAAACTCCATTTCAATATTTGCAGTTGAGTTGAATAACTCGGCATAAATTCCATGAAATTACCTTGTAAAGATTCCACATAATAATTTTTCACCTTGAATTACTAAATCGGGAATTATTTTCTTTATTTTTAGCGTAAATTCAAGGAAGTTTGTTTATCATCAGCTGTTAAAACATACGCGCGTGTTTGTACTACGCCCATATGGTTTAACAGTTGATGATAAACAACGAGAATGATTTATAGTTTATGCTTTAATAAGATTACTTGATTTTACTTGATTAATTATGTGTCTCTACTAGTTAATATTCGCAGTGAACTTCGTTGAACGTATATTTTACTTTTATAATACCAACAATTACGCGAATAAGGATTTGAATGGCCAGAGTAAAAGAATTAGCACTTTCGTTTTAACGAACTCTGTTTTTATACATAATTTATGACTACAAAACGTGGTGTTGAGATAGAATAAAAATAGTAACGTTTAGCACAATTAAATGTTTGTTATACGTCGACTAGAGTTTCGCAGAGCATTTGGCTCGGCATCGTCAGGACGAATCAATTGGCGAATTATTTCTTTCGTCCTGTTGATGCCGAGCCAAACGATATGCAAAACTGTAGTCGATGTAAACAAACATTCAATTGTGGTAAACGTTATTATTTTTTCTCTGTTTTTATTGTTCCACTCACGGAAAAATCTAGTCGACATCCGTGTTATTAACTGCCAAAATATTATCTCGCTGTCTTCACCACAAACTTCAGTCTTGTTTTTTTTTATATATATATATTGGTGGTTTAACGACCACCGTGTGAGCAATTCAGTGGGCTATAAGCAGTCGCCCGTCCTTAATTTAGGGCCACTGGTTCCAGGGAAGGAAGAGAGCCAGTGCCGTAAGACAAACACAACATCCATGCCTCACCTAGAATCGAACCCGGACACCTTTCGGACGAATGATCAGAGGCCATCGCTTAGACCACTGCGCCACCGGGGCGGCAACTTCAGTCTTGTAAAAATGATTCTTGTTCGTCGATATTGTATGTCTCAACAGGTTTTATATCAACATTAAACAAATACTCGTAATCTCTGGGCATCTGTACAGTTCCGCAATCTATATATTCAATGCAATAATTTTATGTTGCTCTGACTCATTGTGAGTGTTGCTGAATTATGAAGGCTGTTCGGAGAAATAATGTGCCGTTCAGCAGGAAGATGTTTAGCCGAGAAGTAACAAAATAAACAAACTCGAAAGAAAGTTTATTTCGATTTATGTGTCACAGGTTGTAATCGTATACAACAGCTGCGTGATAGATAGTAACGTGTAATGAAGTCGATAATTATACCTTAATACTCACACATCTTTTCGCGTTCTCGACCAGACACTGCAATAGGCAACAAATAGGTCGCATTGTCCTCAAATGAGTGTTCTAATGTCTGGTCACCTTATTTAAGCAGTCTTCCGCCCCAAATTTAGCGTTACTGATTCCAGGGAAGGGAGAAAGCCAGCGTCGTAAACAAATACTCCATCCATGCATCATATGGGACTCAAACCTGGGACCAACGAATGATCAGAAACTTACGCCTCAGACCACTAGCCAACCTGGGCAGCCAAAGAGCTCATTCGTACACAGAGGATTCTGTGTGTTGGAGGCCCATGTTGTTAGAGCACACTGTCTTGTTTCAGCATTTAATGCAGTAGTGAAAGTGGGTGGGGAACGGCGTTCACTTAAGAAATCGGTAAGAGGAACTGCATTCCGCTTAATAGTTTTGAACAACGGTACACAGATATTTGAAAAAAAAATGCTGCTTAACTATACTTATTAAAATTTGATTCGCAGTCTGTATATCTCTCTAATCGTAATTTATGTAAGATTTGTACGTTTGAAAGTTTTGTCTCTGATTTTGCAGTTTTCAGAGCTTTTGCCCCGAGACAATAAATTTTGTCCTTCAGACTCTTAACTAAAAGCTCGTAGTCAGAGAAGTTGCTCGCATTCGACTGTTTTGTTTTTATATCTTCTAGTACAATTACCCCGTAAGACTGAATGTTGAAATTTACTCGGGGTAAAGCTAACATGATTACACCGGGGTGTGAAACCGATTCACCGACATGAAATCTCTTCTTTATCAGTATTTCTCCGCGCACTAATGGGGTGCCATGTGTCGTGGACCCTTCCCCCTAAGGGTGACTGAAGGCTAGACAAAAAGAAACCCCGCGTTCCATCACGATACCTCCCTCCACCCTCACACCTTCTTAACCTTGCCGACCACCAGACAAACTATTTCTGAATGTGTTACGTTAAAACAGCAACCACGAAGAAAGGAGTAAGCTCATTACTTTGACCTTCAAGCCATTATCTATCTGCCTCCGGCCAACAATTCTCCCCTTCCAGTCGCAGTAAATATCCTCGTGTTAACTGTATAGCATCTCGCAATCAAAACAGAAGTGAAAATGACGCCACCAAAATGCAAAAATTGGTATTTTTTAGAAACGCGACCGAAACTGGGATCTTCATTTTCAATGTGCGTACGTACAACGCTTGGAGCATCTGTATATCTATGTGCTTTCTTAGGTCCCATTTCAAAGTGTAATACAGCTTTTAAAGAGGAACTATAATATGTAGTGGAAGTACACACTTCGTAGGTCAGGTTAGCCTTTCCCCGAGCATAGAATCGATTTTGAACAAGGTTAATAGAGTCTACTAAACTTGACTTTAGAATGCCAAACTCAAATTCATTCATAGTAATAATTCGCTGCATAGCAGCTGACCAAGACCACAGTGACTTCAGGAAGAGACAGCATTAAACATATAAACATCCAGATCTCTCTCTCTGTCTGGAACGCTTGGTTCACACCGACGTCTGCATTGTGGCGCCATCTCTTGATGCTGAGAGAAAACACAGTCAAATACGCCACATTATCGTACATTTTGCAAAACATCTCTCAACGGGCTTACTTACACGTTGAAGTTGAAATTACTCATGGGAGATCAGACAGTTCAGTGTTTTGAGAAAATCGACCGTTCATATCTACACGACTGAGTTTCAAAAGACAGGACCGCCACATGGTCACATTTTTTAATTGTTCTGCGAGCTGAAAACAAGTTTTTAATTACTGAACGTATAGATCAATTCGTTTGTGCTCTCGAGATGTCAAAGTGATTGCGTGCTATATAATAGCACGCGATCGCTTTGAGATGTCAAGGTGATCGTGTGCTAATTTGAAAACTTTGTATTATCAATGGCTCAAGTTCAACGTTGTATTTCTCCGATCTACAAAATTCGAATTGGATTCTTAATATCCCGGCAAGTTGAATTTGTATTTTAATTTAATTTAGCACAATTCGAATATTAATTTGTACGCTTTCATTATTTTTTACTTTATTTTATCGAACTTTCCGAGTTTAGTGTTTGATTATCTTATACATTTTGCAAACTATTTCAAATTAGCCACAATATCATACATTTTGCAAAAATGTTTCGCCAAGGGCGTTCTATTGTAAATATAAATACCCAGATCTATTTAAAACGCTCTGACCTACAATAAAAACTGAAATTATGAGATGTCAAAGTGAGAAAAATCGCATCTAAAAACATTTTCGGCTCTTACATGAATGAGTTTTTATATTTCTTTATAGAATCCGGTGTCTATTTGATTTGGTTTCAATCTGCTGCAATTAAAAAATTCAGGCGACTGCTTATAGCCCATTGAGTTGTTCTCACGGTGGTCGTTAAACCTCCAATCAAAAAAAAAAAAAAAAAAAAAAAAAAAATCACCCTTTTCTTAAAGCAGCCGTCCTAAGGCAGGCTGCAGGTTAGTAGTCCTCCAATAACTAAAGCGGCTCCTTTGGTAACTTAAAAATGACCACTCTCTAAGGTGTTATACCCTCTTAAGCTAAAATTACCGGAGTGTGTAGTTTTTACGCTTTCCAACCCTAGGTGGAAGAAGTGTATATGCTCCAGATTTGTCCGTCTGCACGATAACTCGCATAAAAATAGTTCGATTTCGATGAAATTTTAGTATGTGGTAGGGGACTACCTGGGGATGAACCCTATTGAAAATGGGCGCAGTGGTGTCAAAAGGTCGGGACATAGGAGTGGGATCCATTCCTTCACCCTTATGCGTCATAACTTACATAAAAATGCTTCGATTGCGACAAAACTGTATCATGTTGTTCCGGAGGTATACTGAACCAATTCTGTTGAATATCGTCGAAATGGGGTCAAAGGTCAGGACACAGGAGCGAGATTTATTCCACAGCCATTATCCTCATAACTTGACTGAAAATGCTTCTATTGCGACAAAACTTCAGTATGTTGTTCCTGAGGTATACTGAACCAATTTTGTTTAATATCATCGAAATGGGGTCAAAATTCAAGGCGCAGAAGCGAGATTAGTTCCACAGCCATTATCCTCATAACTTGAGTAATGATTTCTGGTGTGTTGGAAAGCGTATCATAATCCATGCGTTGCATGATTTTACTAACTTGTTGTCGTTTTGATACTGCATAACGTCGGTGAACTGAATGTGCTCATTTATTACTATCATTGCTATATACAATTAGGAAGGAAAGGAATGAGTGAATTCCAAGTGTTTTTAGTTTTTCAGCCGCGCAATTAAGAAAAACGAAACTCTTTCAGCTGACGCGTAAGCTGCTCTTGTGGTATGGACATTTTTAGCTGAATTACAAATTTGTTAGAGTTTATTTTTTATTCATTACAGTATTTTTTTTGTATTTATAAGTATGTAAAATAACACCGACTAATAAAATGTGTGTGTAAATCTGTCGAGGATTTAAACATTAAACATTTCGGTCCCGCAAAACGAATCTACTTTTGTTTTTGAGTAAATGTGAAGTAATAACATGAATTGCTCATTTTAATTAGGTAACCGATCGCTCTCTGTTAAGTGAAAACGATAATTTCAGTTGTGCGATCATGAATTAAACCCAGGCCCGTAACTGCGGGAGTGCGGTTGCCCTCACAGAATGGTCATTCCAGGAACGTAAATTCATGTTCTGGGGGATATAAAAAATAGAAATTGTAACTAAAAAATAAAATTACCCCCTTCAGTATTTTCTTTTTAAAGATTTTAGTTAGTTTCATGCAGTATTCCATGCAGTTTGCCAGGGCACAGAATAACATATACTGTGAGGTGTGAACATCTCATATCCATGAAGGAAATTTTCCAAAACGGTAAATGGAGGCATACAAAACAATATGCTGATTTGTCTAACCTCCATGACTTTTCCGAATATGTCGCTGGGATGAAAAGTTAATTAATCATTTGTGCTCTGTCGCAGAAAGTTCTCTGAGCATTTAACGTTGAACGGAATTTTTCCAAGCCCTGCCCCTGAAGCTTCTTCTTGGTATTGCGTCCACTATCCGATATTCATTCGCTCTGCGCTGGTTTGTTTTTCGTTCTGCTGGTTTGTTTTTTGTGGAGTGTTGTGTTGTCGGTGTTCACATAACTTTTACGCTTTATTTGTATTTACAGCCTGTGGTTTTTGGGTATTTACCTAGTTTTTACATTTTTAGTAAAATTATGTCAAAAACCTGAAGTGTGATTTTGGAACGATTATAATACTGTCATATAACGCCGGTGTGTGAGGAAGGAAAAGTCACTTATTATTTGAGTAGAACTCCAAGGGGCGTAATTTTGAACTCCAAGGGGCTTAATTTTGAACCTTAAGGGGCGTAATTTTGAACCTTAAGGGGCATAATTATTTTGAACTCAAAGGGGCTTAATTTTGAACCTTAAGGGGCGTAGCTTTGGACTCCAAGGGGTGTAACTTCAGGTCTCACAATTGTGACGTATGTTCAAATATAACTTTCATTTTTAGTTCCTTTTTCTATGTAAATTTGAGTTTGTTCTCCTTTATACTTCCAAACTTAACGGGATATCTTCTCTCTCTCACGAGAATGAGGTTGGCAACACATTTAGGCTTAGAGAGAAATTGACGTATGAATGTGATAAGAACGGTGGATAAAAAGGACGATGCAACAACAGTTGCTCAGGTGGATGTGTGCATGTAGATGTTCGATCGCTAAGAATAATGTGAAGTTTACCTGCTGTGCTGCCATATGTTGGATCTACTGAAGTATTGCTGGACCAATAAAAAGTTATTATAAGTTGACTTTTGTTTATGTTTCGTCTGGCCGTAAACTAGTGCATCGTATTCTAAATTAATGGTTTTAGACTTAGCGTAACGTCAATCTTGCTCACGAAAAAGACTTTACGTTATACCATCCCTCCCAGATAAGAAAAGCTTGTTACGGTTCTGGTTAACCGACAGTAGACCACATCGGCCTGAAATACGCGTGAACTATGCTTTCCGTCTAAGAAGATTTATTCCGAGCAATTCAGTATTCATTATTTCGCTCCCACCCCTTCCACTTTCTGCATGTGTTTCATCTCATCGGTTTTAAAATTTTGCATCCTTTCAGTTTTATGAATGCAAATAATTCTGACGAGTATGCCTCTGTTGCCATCCGCTGAATTTGGCAAGGCGTAAACTCAAATCGCTTTTTTGTGTACTTTCTCAATTCTCGGAGTTCAGTGTTTGCTGGCTTCCGTCATTTTCAGCTGTCAAAAGCGTTTGCAGCAGCTCGTGGGTTTTTCGTGAGTCACATTCCGGTCAGCAAGCACGTTCTTCTAAATCACTTTCTCAAAACATAAGCTTTCGGTGTTTTCCATTTTTGCACAGGTTGGGCCACGTACCACATGTCACATTTCGGCATTTAATGGAACGCTGGGCCCAGCCAGCACTCCCCTAATTGGTTTTTCATCTTTCATGGCGTGGATTTGTTCTTGTTAAGATGCTTTCCTATACCACAGACATTCAAATCTCCTACGAATCTAGCAAGCAATTTTTCCACATGTCTTCGTCTTTTTCCTTCACAGAAGAATATTTACTTCCGCTTCCTAAGTATACTTACGTTACTTTTTTCTGGGCGTAATTACATTCAGACGACTTGGAACGCATGCTGTTGTTTCAAACGCCGTTCATGATTTGACGTGATTCACAGGCATTGGGAGAAGATCAATTTATTAAAATTAGTTTCACAAGCAAAAGTTTCAAAGGAATAGAATTATCTGTGTACCCTGTAAAACAAATAAGTGGTGTAAATTCACGGAATTTTTTTGAAAATAACTTGCAGCAAAGTTGCCGGTAAGTGTTCGTCATTCAACGAAATTTCCGTTTTTAAAAGATATTTAAACATTTAACGAAATTTCCGTTTTTAAAAGATATATTTAAGCATTCAACAAAATTTCCGTTTTTAAAAGATGTATTTAAGCATTCAACGAAATTTCCGTTTTTAAAAAATACATAAAGATTTTAGTTATTTTTAATAAACTAGGTATGCCCTGCATACCTACAGCTTTTATCTCAAAACAGAAAGTTGTGGAGGAAACTCGGTGAGACCTTCATCCAGCACTGGATTGATAACGGCTGATGATGATGAGCAACTCTAAAGACTATAAGCAGTGACCCGTCCCTAATTTGGAGTCACTGCTTCCATGGAAAGGAGAGAGCCAGCGCCTCAAGACAAAACACCGTGCCCATGGCTGAGCCGGGACTCAAACCCAGCTCGAACGGCTAGTAAACCTACGCCCTGACCACCGGGACAGCTTTCTCTCCCTCTTAAGTTTTTTTTAGTTTAGATGTACCGTGTATTTTTGAGTCTTATGTAAGTAGTATTGGTATTTGTTATTTCAGATAGCCCATGGTTTGCTCCGGTCCAACTTGCGCCTACTCAGAAAAACAACGAATTTGGAACCAGAAGCTCAAAAAGTTAAAAAATTATTTTTTTTATTTATAACATTTTACAATTTTTCTTGTACTGCTCCTTATAAATATTAAATCGTAATTCTCACATCGCTGATTTTCAATAAAAATTGTAAATACAGTCATGCTGAAATTACGTATATTCCTTTAACGCGAATTTGCGCTAATGAGATCGATGAACCGGTAAAAGCAGCTTCCAAAATGCAAACTTTTGCATACGCGAGTTTGCTCTTATGTGATTTCATTCCTGACACTTTAACCTCTCAAAGGACAAACTTAATCGCTGTGGAGGTCCCGGGGTTATTTTTTATTACGCGACATTCTATAGGTCGACGTCTTACATATGATGCAAGCAGAGATTACTGTCAATCACGACAACCAACGAATTGCGCACCTACTCATCGTTTGTGAGATGTAATCTCCTCAAAAATCGAAACCGTTCCACAACAGTCACGTAAGCATTAGTCATTTGTCACAGTGAGTCATTTCCCTTCTGCATGGAAAAGGAGTAAGAAAGTTTGTTTTGGTTCCCTTTCAACTCGCTCCTCAAAAGGGTTTTCTCATCTGGCTGTCGGTCATTGCAAAGGAGTGAGAGGAGGATTAGACGTAAATGCTAGATAAAATGCGCTCAGTTCGATTTGTGTTCACGCATTGAATGTGCTGAAAACTGTGAGCCAACACTGAGAAAAAAGTTTGTTTGAAATTACAAAATAGATTTGTTGAGCTGTTTTGGCGATTTATTTTGTTGCTTTAGCCAAACTCCATCGGAATTGTTTTGTTGGCAACACAAAATTATTTCGTTGGCTATATTTTGTTAATTCAACTAAGCGTTTTATCATGGTAACAATACATATCCCCAAAATCGACCTAGGCATTTTGTTAAATGAACAAAACGTTTAGTCATGATAACAATTAATTTTTTTGAATCAACAGTAATAATTTTCAGCAAAATGCATTTGTAAATTCAACAAACATTTTTGTTGACTGCATATCGAGAAATTTTTTTTTGTTGATTCAACAATTTTTTCTTAATTAACAAAACGTTTTTCTCAGTGAACATGTTTGTGGGCAGTCAAAAAGTTAGTTTCACGCATCCGCATTTTTTTTTTTTGTATAAAAGATATTTGGAGGCAATGTGGGGGCGTTACTTGTACTTCCTCCTCGAAGCCGCCGTGTTAACTTTGTCGACATGGCTGGAACAGTTCGTCTGTCACCACTCGTAAAAGATGTGTCGTGTGTGTTGGAAGTTGCATCCAGATTTGAGATCCGCGCAGTGATCAGTTTTTTGTGGGCCAAAAAGTTGAACCCCACTAAAATTCTACGCCAATTAATTGAAGTATATACGGTGACAAATCATTTTCGCGCCAGGCGATCGCGAAATGGTGCTCGTTGTTCGAGAAAGGACGCACGGATATCGAAGACGATTACCGGGAGGGAAGGCCGTCAACTTTGACGACGAATAAAAACGTGGACCTCATTAACGAATTGATTCATGCAAACAGGCGAATCACAGTGGACGAGTTCGCAGATGAATTGAATATGTAGCATGGAAGTATGCACCATATCATCAGCAAGCGTCTTGAGTTTTGAAAAGTTTGCGCTCGATAAGTGCCTCGCTGATTCACAGAACAGCACAAGGCGCAACGTTCTCAAGCAGCACTCGCTTTTTTGGATCATTGTCACAGAGAAGGAAATTAATATTTGGACCATATCGTGACCGGAGACGAGACTTGAGTCCACCACTTCTCACTAGAAACGAAGCAGACTTCATGTGAGTGCAAACATTCACATTCTCCGGCTTCTGAAAAAGTGCCGAATAGTTCGTTCCGCAGGAAAGGTTATGCTCACCCTTTTCTTCGACAATCAAGGTGTTGTGCGTTATGAATTCATGCCAAAGGGCACCACGATTAATGCGACGTCATATTGTGAAACCCTTAAGAGGCAGTGAAAGGCAATGAAAGATCGACGGCCATCAGGAAAACTGTCAAGAGGCATTATCCTTCTGCATGACAACGCGACATCACATTCAGCACGCATACGAAGGCCCTCCTTGACAAATTCAAATAGGAGGTGAGGGGACACTCTTCCTACAGTCCGGATCTTTCGCCTTGTGATTTCCATGTGTTCGTCCACATGAAAAATGACTTTGCGAAGCGGCGATATCACTCCCATGAAGGCGTCAAAAATGCGACACGAGAATGTTTACCGCAAGTTGGAAAATTTTTTGAAGAAGGAATAAGCAAACCCGTGCCACGCTGCGATAAATGCTTAAATAAACTAGATGATTACATCAGAAAATAGCTCTTCTATTGTATTTCTTACGTAAGTGTAAACATTTCCGAAAATGTTCAGTTTTTACGTTTTCCAACCGTACGTTGAAGAAGCGTATATGCTCCAGCTTTGTCCATCTGTCCGTCCGCACGATAACTCACGTAAAAATGGTTCGATTTCGATGAAATTTTAGTATGTGGTAGGGGACCACTTGGGGACGAGCCCTATTGAAAATGGACGAAATGGGGTCAAGGGTCACGACATAGGAGCGGGATCCATTCCATTGCCCTTATGCGTCCTAACTTGCGTAAAAATGGTTCGATTTCAATGAAATTTTAGTTTGTTGTAGGGGACCACCTGGGGACGAAACATATTGAAATGGAAGAAATGAGGTCAAAGGTCACGACATAGGAAGGAAATTCCATTTTCGTGGTATTTTAGTACGTGGTAGGTTTCCATTTCGATGAAATTTTAGTACGTGGTTTGGCGACGAAGCCTATTGAAAATGGGCGAAATGGGGTCAAAGGTCAGGCAGGACATAGGAGCGGGATCCATTCCATTTCCCTTATGCGTCATAACTTACGTAAAAATACTTCTATTGCGACAAAACTTTAGTATGTTGTACCGGAGGTACACTTAACCGGTTCTGTTGAATATCATCGAAATGAGGTCAAAGGTCAGGATACTGGAGCCAGATTTATTCCACAACCATTATCCTCATAACTTGACTAAAAATGCTTCTATTGCGACAAAACTTTAATTTGCTATTCCGGAGGTATACTGAACCAATTCTGTTTAATATCATCGAAATGAGATCAAAGGTCAGGACACAGGAGCGAGATTTATTCCACAGCCATTATCCTCATAACGTGAGTAATGATTTCTGGTATGTTGGAAAGCGTATCATAATCAATGCATTGTATGATTTTACTAACTTAGTTTTACTCGCATGTATAAAAAAAAAAAAAAAACTTTTTGGCTGCCCTACGTATTTACGTTATTTCAGAGCTGTAAATGTAATTCCTTTGTTATGTCACTCATCAAAGCTTGGGTGCCACGCACGAACGCATGTCATTGACTTCCTTTTTGTTTACATTTTAAAATCAGTTTAATTCACGCCGATTCCGATTACGCCGGTTCGTCCGGGAGCGCATCCCCGGCGAAAATCAAGGGCTACCTGTACTTTAATCCACCCAAAATCTCTGCCTTATGTTTCCAATGGTAAAACTTCTTTACATATTTTCTTCGGATTTAATGTATTCCCAAGGATGAAAATTTGCACATCGATAAAACTAACTTTAAGTTATAGCATGGAGTACTTAACACTTGCTAAAACATGACCATAACTATATTAAAAATCAATCATTTTTCTTTGAGTATCGTTCAGACCTGTTAATAGATGGCGCGATCTGTACATTGATGAAATCAATACACAAACAAATGTTGGATTGCTTAGTTATAGTTATGTTTTAGCAAGTATTAAGTATCCCATGCTATAACTTAAAGTTAGTTCTATCGATGTGCAAAGTTTCATACCTGGGAATACATTAATTGCGAAGAAAATATGTAAAGAAGTTTTACCATTAAAAACTCAAGGCAGAAATTTTAGGTGGAGCCACTTTAAGTAAAAGAAGTTCTGAGCAACTTCTATTTTTTCCTTTCCCAGTTTCTTCGGATTTTCTTTCAATGTACGTCTCTCTTAAATGGTGTAACTATACTAGTGATCCGAAATTTTTGGCGTACAATAGAAATAAAAATTTCCAAGCTTTTGCACATCAACCAGATGGCTTTTTCAAGAAAGGTAGACAGCAAACTGAATAATAGAACGGTTCAACAATTTAAACGAAGTGACTTGATTTGACAAAAACGAATAGATGCGAATGTAATCAGGTATTCAAAGACACGAGGCGTTATGCTCGTTTAGCACGCGAAATCATGGAAGGAAAACCAAGAGGCAATCACCATTTGAAGAACTGGTTTCAAACTCGTGGCAACTCCAGTGAGACGCTATCATAGAAGGAACATCTGAGGAGCCTTTGCGGTCTCCTTAGATGTTCCTTTTAGGCAATGCGAATTGAGAAACGTTATCGAATTGGCCACTGAGGCAGGATACACCCCGAATCTGGTACATCGCTGCATCGAGAAAACACGAACCAGTCATACTAATCTTTCTAGGCCGCAGCTACGCAACCTGGGATCAATTCCCTATATACCAAATGTTTTCTATCAGCTCAAGAACGCGCTCAAGGAGATGAACCTCGGTGTTGGCATCAGATCTCCAACATCTTTATAATACCATGCTTAAGGGAAACACTGAGAAGTCCACACCTTCCAATGAAGCAGGTGTTTATGCCATTTCTCTGCTATATCCGGACGGCTCCACGCGATACTACATTGGAATGACTAAACGTTCATTTAGAATTAGAGTTAACGAACATAAAAGGGACATAAAGAACGGCAAAGTAACCACGGCCCCAAAGTTGTATAAAAATAAAATGTATCTGCTTACACAACCATTGAAACAGAAAACTTGCTGCAAACCTGCGAATCACGGTAACAATAGAATAAGATAATATAAAGAAAAATGAATATGACGATAAATAATTATTAGAACATTACAGATTCCAGAGAGGACAAAAGTATATTACGACTGAATGCGCAGAAATGTGTGTAAAATGGACCTTAAGGCCAAAACTTTAAAATATTGGACTATGAACCTCATAAAAGCCGCCCCGGTGGCGCAGTGGTCTAAGCGATGGCCTCTAATCATTCGTCCGAAAGGGGTCCGGGTTCGAATCCCGGTGAGGCATGGATGTTGTGTTTGTCTTACGGCACTGGCTCTCTCCCTTCCCTGGAACCAGTGACCCTAAATTAGAGACGGGCGACTGCCCATTGAGTTGCTCAAGGTGGTCGTTAAACCTCCAATCAAAAAAAAAAAAAAAAAAACCTAATAAAAACAAGAGACTAATTAAAGAAAACTTTTATATCTAGAAAAGCATTTCCGTTATTGTACCTTCAAAAATTATAAATAGCATTTTCAACGAATTAATTCAAAAATAGCAGATTTATAAAATACACAAGGAAAAGATTTTAATTAAATAACTGGCAACTGCAAGAGGAACCTGGCAATAAAATTTAAGGTATTTCTGTGTAAACGAAACCTTTGTTGCAGTTCCTATATATTAAGAACAGGCCTCGATAAAATCAAGAGGCCAGAAACGTCTGAAAAAACAAAAGAACTCACTATCGGAAGATGCGAAAAGTAGTTGAACATTAAGATGGAATTAAATATATTAATCTGAGTAAAGCTTTGAGTAAGTGTTTTAATTGCGGTAAATAACATTTTTCTGTTTTTAATCTACAATCAAAAACTATCTGCAAAATCTACTAATAATTTGGAAACTATCCGCGTACGCGTGTACGTCCATATTCTGCGACTCTGCACGGCCCTATCCAGAGAAGTCCGCTGCTCCTATGAGGGATGACGTAAAGAAATTAGCTTCCTACTCTACCCCGAAATCTACTGCCATTCGCGAAATTTTGGAGATGATAACCAACAGGGAGTCGTGCAATGATAGCGTCTCACTGGAGTTGCCACGAGTTTGGAACCAGTTCTTCAAATAGTAAACGCCTCGTGTCTTTGAATACCTGATGACGTTCGCATCTATTCATTTTTGTCAAGTCAAGTCACCACGTTCAAATTGTTGAACCGTTCTATTATTCAGTTTGCTGTCTGCCTTCCTTGAAAAAGCCATCTGCTTGATGTGCGAAAACTTGAAAACTTTTATTTCTATTCTACGCCAAGAAATTTCGGATCACTAGTATAATTATACTATTTAAGTGCAGTTGGTGTATTGTTCCTTGTTATTTATTAATTACTACGTCGCTCTATTGTACATTTTTCTTACAGTATAGTTTTAATACTATTTCATTAGTGGTATCAATATTTCTTGTTGACTGCAGCATATGATTTCCCACATTTTAGTCCACCCCATTTTCGTCCACTCCTGTTCCCTTATTGTCTGCATAATTATTACCTTTTCTTCGCGATGTCACATTTTCCCATTTGTGCTTTTCATTACTGAAAGGGGCCTCCCTTTTGTTCTTCCTGTTGGATGATTTTTTTAGACCGCTCGATATCGACAGCACTGTGTTGTACATATTCCTTTGACTCGAGGTACGACACATCAGACTGGCTTGCGAGGGGATCGGCCCCGTGGTGAATCGATATTATATCGATTGTTTCACACCAGGGAGTTGGCCAACGCCTTCTCGTACTGCCCTTAATAGCTAAAGGGATTATCAACAGCAACATGAATAATGTTTAAAGTCATGAAGGATGCTTTGTTTTGGCAATGAAATAAATTCAAAGGCGTAGAACTACGTAAGGAGGAATTTTCTCGTTTTATTGGATGGGCTGCACTTATGCAGCGCGTCCAGTTAATCCGATGTGAAAATTTTAGTTTATCATATCTTTCTTATGATGTATTTCTAACTTCAGTACGAGCCATTCAGCAGGACATTTAAATTCACAGGCCAGCCGTTTAAACGCCCCCCACACCTGCCCCTTTACACAGCACTTTAGAAAATTGATTATTATTCCTAAACGGTCAGTCATAGAAAATTGAAATTTTGTACATACCTTAACAAGACATCCTAGAAGACTTTGTATCTATGATATCTGCTATAACATGATCCAGGATGGAGAGGGGCACACAGTGCATACAGTACCACACAGTTTCACTCACTTTTTTTGTTCTTCAGGCACACTCTACATTTTCTTGTGGGATGCCTATCACTTTTCAAAGCAGGGAATTTTGATAGAACATGTTCCTTCAATTTTCCATCAAGCCGAAATGGAGGATCCTTTGCTCGGGCTCTTTTTGGAGGCGGTACTTTTGGGGCTGCTCATGGTTGTTGATGATGTGGATGCCTCAGATGGGCTGGAGATGATATCTCTCTTATTTCTGTGTCATGAATGAAGTCCCTCCTGCAGACTGTTTGCATGAATATCAGAAATGTATGCTTTGTGTTGGGGTTGTCTTTCTGATATAGTCTGAATGCGTTGAAAAGAGTACAATGTAAAAGGTAAAATAACACTTTTCTTAGGCCACTTTTCAGTTTTCTACATGAACGGATGCATTGCTAGGTACTGGTCTGCAGTATCTACTCCATGCATATGCTGGTTGTAGTCAACAATACATTCTGGCTTCGTAATATTTTTTTCCAAAACGGCATTGTGGTACATCCACCAAGGTCATACGTGATGATTAGGAAGGGAAAACCTGCATTTATCTGCCATCTATGTTCTCAAATACAAACATTTAGGCGCCGAATATAAAATTTGTTCGCTCCTGCTCTAAAACGCCCTAACTGACCGACGGCCGCACGCATGAAGAAGGTTAAACGCCTTAACTGGTTTACAGTACTGAATGTGTTAATCAACAAGATAGAGTGAAACCTCGGTTATACGTTTCTCAGTTAGACGTTTTTCAGTTCTGTACGTTCCGCCTTAGTCCTGATATTATTATTGCTATTTTTTTTTTTTTTAAACTTGGTTATAGGAATTTATTTATACGCTCTCTGCGATTTTAAACTTATGAATTTCAGATTATCAAAAAATGCACGTTTCTTTTATTCTTTTATACATAACTCCCGTATTTTACAGCTTTGAGACAAAGTTGTTGTATTTCTTCTTGGTGCAGCCAAGGTTAAACCTTGATCCCATCAGAGAGGAAGAGTATGTTGTTTACTTTCGGTTTGTAAGAAAAATTGGTTTCGTTTTTCATGACTCACACACATATGAGTATCTAAAAATTTATAAATCTCTGGGACGTAACTTTGTGACTCCAGTAATTCGTGGTGTAGTCGAATAGAATCTTAAATATGTCCTCAAAATTCAGTATTCGGTTTTCAAATGGATGCAGTCAGGATCCGCAGAAAGGAAAAGTTGTTAATTCATGAGTTCCATACTGAAGCACAGGTCTCAGATTCTTAGTTGTGAGGATTTCTCTTAATCTGTAGGGCGATTGTAAACTCCTTCAACAAAACAAGAGGGGTGATATATAGTACACATCAAGACGAACAATATTTACAATGGAACCTATAGGACCGCATTCCACTCCTAGTGCCAGAAAAGAGCACGTTCTAAAACCGTCCAGCAGGCACATGGAGTTCCAACCAGTGCATGAGAAGCACAAGATGCAAATCAGGTGCGCTGAACACGTGCGTAGACGATGAGGAGCAAACATTTTAGAAACGCAGCCGAACCCGTTCATCGATATTACCGCGCGAACATCACATGAGAATTGACGTATACGTCTGACCGGCGCAGCGTACCGTGTGTTCCTGCAGCAAGTGCTTCCCGGTCTGTTGCTGGATGTTCCGCTCACCACACGTAGGGACATGTGGTTTATGCAAGATGGGGCCCCAGCACACTTTGCCACCGAGGTCCGATACTTCTTAAATGCGACATATCCCGGGCGGTGGATTGGACGCGGTGGACCTGTAGCTTGGTCTCCACGTTCCCCGGACCTTAATCCACTGGACTTCTTTCTGAGGGTACATGAAAACATTGGTGTACGAGACACCTGTGAACTCAATGGAAGATCTCGTCGCGCGATCGCTGTTGCGGCGGACAAGATCAATGCCATGCCGGGAGTCTACGAGAGGGTGCGACAGTCCTTCATTCGCCGATGTGGGCTGTGCAACGATGCCCTTGGACGTCAGTTTGAGCATCTCTTTTGAGTCTTTCTCTGATGCGTTTGGAATTGTGCAACTCATAAATTAGGTATGTCTCTTTGTTTTCACTGTTGAAGGCTCAACGTGGCTATCTATGTAACTTTAATCTTTTCTGGCACTAGGAGTGGAATGCGGCCATAACAAATATTGTTTGTCTTGATTTGTACTATTACCCCTCTTGTTTTGTTCAAGTAGTTTACAATCACCCTGTAGAATCGGGATTTTTATAGACCGAGGCGCCAAAAGAGAAGTTCGATTTTCATAGACCACGATTTTTGCAATACGATAAAATATATTATAATTTGTGACCTTTGTTTACTTTCGCTGCCAATTCGACTTTAAACAAATCATTATTACGGAACACCTTATACTTATTCGGGGTGTGATAGTTGTGCGGTGAACACCCACACAGAGTCGCAATTTATTTAACCTATACTATCGATATTACAGTTTCGAATTTATTTCTAATAAAACTCGCCAGAGTTTGTCCTAAGGCTTCGAGTGGTGGCTAAAATATATTCCCCCACACAATGTTTTCATTAAGAGGAGAAGGTTCGTTCAGTAATCATATCATATTTGTGCTAAGATGCGGTTTTACGACAAGACATCCGACGATGCTCAAGCAGCTGTGGTACAAGCGCTCCCTAGATGGCGCTGCAGGTCACGTTTTTATTTCCCTGTGATTTCAAACAAACATTACAGCTGATCTCTCAGGGTGTGCTAGACAAATAGAGCATCGTTTGCAATCCCATGGAGCAACGCATTCAACGTTCTGATACGAGTTGCTGTTATATTATGCTTTTGGATAACAAAACTCGCCAAAGTTTGTCGTGAGGCTTCGCGTGGTGGCTAAAATTAATTCCCATATACAATGTTTTCGTGACGTGGAAAAAGTGCGTTGCTTCGCTCAGTAAACAAAGCATAGTAAGTAATAGTCTCATCCGTAGGTGCGCTGTTTGTTCAGCTGACACCCGAGGCGTGTAAAGTAACTGCGATACAAAGCTCTCCAGATGGCGCTGCAGGTCACGTTTTTATTTCCTTGTGATTTCAACGCAGTGGCTCCAATTCTCAGCGCGTGGGCGCCTAAGAAAGCACTACTGGTGTGCGTTTGGAATTGCGTGGAGTCATAACAAGAATTCAACGTTCTGCCACGAATTGTAGTTTCTCTGTCTTTTTGTCGCAGTGCGAATCAAGGTGTTTATGAGCACAGATTTAAAAACAGTTTGAATTTTTGTTATCCATGTTGGATGGGATAAGGAAAAATTCATTTTTTTATTAAACGACCTATAAATAACACAAAATGCTTTCGTATCTTCAAAATCAATGCGTGAATTTTTCAGCTCGGGTTACACAATAAAATTTTTGCGTGTTTTTTTCCCCCACAGTTACAGCGCATACCCAACCTAAATGGTAACGCGACGCCACTGGTTTTTGTATTTATACGTTTTTTTAATGCCATCTCCTAGGAAAACTTATAACCCAGGAATGCCTATGTGTACTGAGTGCATCGCCATCAGGCGAAAATTGAGCCTACGTGTTACTCGATAGGTGTCCCATGATTTCTGTCCACTTAGTGTACAGCAGTGCAGTATCTTGGGTCCGAGACCTGGGCTATCTCACCCCCCCCTCTCCCTCAAGTACTGCTTTTTTTAAATTGCAAAGTTTAATTTTTAATTGTTAGGTAATAGAAGTAACTTTTTTCTAAATTTTCGGTACATGCCATTGCTAACATGATACCAAATAATTATGAGGATTAGGATTTGAACACTTATTTGTACATGAACTCCATTCTTCTTCTGAGTACTTTATTTGTACATGAACTCCATTCTTCTTCTTTGGTGTGAACTTGAGTGCTACGTTTTCATAAAATGTTTCTTCCGAGTACCTTTTCATATTTAAAAATAATGTTTTTTCTCTATTGACAAAACAGCCAAGTTCTTTGAATGTGCATGTCCTTGTGTGGCTCTAAGATATATCTTGATTCTTTTTAATACAGAGAAACTTCTTTCGGCAGTTGCAGTTGTTGATGGAAAGTTTAATATGAGGTCTGCTAATTTGTGCACCTCACTAAACACTATGTCCAATTTATTTAACTTTATGTAAACACGTAATGTCTCTTACTGATTTGTTTTTGTATTCATCAAAGGAATAAAACACCTTTAGTTCATTTTTTAGTCGAGCTGTATCAAAATTTGAAGCATAGAGTTCTTTAAGTTCTGACAGTAGATGTTCGGGGAAGCTTTCACAAAAATTATCAAAACAGCTCGAATCCAACAAAGCCACGAATTTAAGATATAATATCTCTGATTTTAATTCATTGACACTTCACAAAAACTGAAACAACTCTCGCGGAACACTCTTATGGGCGGGAGTATGTGAGTGACTGAGCGAACCGTTTCCTAAAGCAATGAGCCAATCCCCTCTACCAGCTGATTCATGTTGTCATGGAAACGCTAGCAGGCGATGGTACGGAAGGTTTTCGCATCAGAGAACTGCGAAGGCTCTGGAAGAGCTGCTTGCGTTATGCCGTTGGTTTTCGCTCGCCAGACTGAGTCAAGGAAGCGAATCCGCACGCGTTTTTTTTTTTTTTCGCACCGAAATCATCGATATATTTTAATACCGTTAATAATTGACTTTTATTTGTGTATATTTAATTCAGTTTTATTTGTGCATTCTCTGGGCTTCGCAGCTAGCTAGGCTAGTTGCGAAGCCCAGAGAATGCACAGAATATACGCCACTGGTGTACAGATAAGCGCCAAAAATATTTTGAGCTAACTACGTGTGGGGAAAGAGACCCTTCTCGGGTAATCTGATAGCGAAGAGATCGAGAAAAGATTAGTAAAGGAAGGGATTCTGGGTAGCAGTTGGTAGGAGAAAGTATTCTCGGAATTCAACCTGCAGATACGAACACTGCGTTCAAGAAGAATGTTTGCCGCGCTGTTCTTTTCACTTTAGCGACACAGAGAACACCTACAGCAGCGAACAAAAGTATTTGGCGAAACACTTTTTCGACCATAATTTTTTTTTCTACCGGATCAAATCGGGTCATTTTGGGATATGATATGGGCTATTCAGTTGTAAACATGACCCATATGCAGATGAATCGGAAACTTAACACAGATCAGGTACCGAGCTTAATCGCAAAGATCATACAAATTGACCAACAAAGTAGGTGTGTATCACATTCATTTAATGCAACGATAACAGAAAACAAGTACGAGAAAACGACAAAACGATAACTAATACTTAGTGGGATAACCACGAGACTTAATAACAGCTGCACAACGGCCCGGCATCGAGTTCACTAGCTTCTCGACGGTGACCTGTGGAATTCCCGCCCATTCTGCAGACAGCTGGTCGAACTTTTGGGCCCTATTCCGGCAGGTTTTCTTCGCACATCGTCTCTCCAGCTCCTCCCACATGTGCTCGATGGGGTTGAAGTCTGGAGATTGGCTTGGCCAGTCTAGAAGTGTGACCTGTTGCTGCTGGAAGGCTGCCTTCGCTACTCTGGAGGTGTGCTTCGGGTCGTTGTCTTGCTGCATGATCCATCCGGGTGGCATGTTTTGGTTTGCCCATGAGAAGACATCGTTGATGAGCATGTTCGTGTAGCTCTGGCCGGTCATTATTCCGTCAGTCTTGATGATGGGGCCCATTCCATTGCGAGAAAAGGCGCCGTAAACCATGAACGATCCTCCCCCGTGCTTGATAGTCGGCTGAATGAACTGGGGGTTGAATCTCTGGTCACACGGACGTCTTACGTATCGGATGCCATCACTTCCGATCAAGTGGAACTTGCTATCGTCGGTGAAAAGCACCTTACCCCAGTCCGCCGCGGTCCAGTGTCGATGACGTAGCGCGAACGCGACTCTGGCTCGTCGATTCTTGACTCCGATGAGTGGTTTCTTGGCGGGGCGTCTTCCATTCAATCCACCAGCAATGAGACGACGGGAGATGGTCATTCGGCTGACGTTCAGGTCGTCGCTGTCGCGCAATTCGGTGGCGATGTCCACAGCAGTCAAGGTGGGATCAGCACGTGATCGACGGAGGATGCGTCTATCCTGACGCAACGTATAGTGGAACGAGACCTACCACATCGCGAACTGCTCTCGGCGGTCCCAGTCTTCTTATAGCGTTGCAGGATAGCTGAAATGGACTGGTGTCGGATCTTCAGGGCCCTCGCAATGTCGGTGACGCGCATTCCGGATTCCATCACGTTAACGGCCGTCTGGCGAGCTCCAACAGGGATCTCCGCTTTTTTACCCATTTCTGAAAACCTAAGATTGACTTAATATCACACTACACATCACAAAACCCACAAAAATCATAAGAAAAACATTAATACATGCAGCAAACAAATGGGTAATAATTGGAGACTCTTGAATATGGCCCATTTCGAAAGACAAATTCGCTCTGAGCGAAATACAAACTACGCGGCATTGTAACCCACGAATCAACACATATCATATCCCAAAATGATCCGATTTGGTCCAGCAGAACAAAATCTATGGTCGAAAAAGTGTTTCGCCAAATACTTTTGTTCGCTACTACATGTATATCTATCGCCACCGATGGGGGCGGTTCCATAACAACGTGAAAAGAACCCAAAACAACTGAATACAATCTAAAACGCAAACTCAACAAAACAGAGAGGTAGTTGGCAACTCATAGAGATTACTCCAATTCTGCCACTTATCGGACAAAACTTCCAGCAGTAGTTCTAGTCACGTAACCCCTAACGATGTTGTGCAGAATCATGTATAAGAAAAACAATACATTTTATCATGTTGTGAAGCGATAGGGACTTCTTTTTTTCCCCCAGTCAATCCTATTAATGCCAAGAGTGATAATAAGTGGGATAGTCTTACACGAACGATGCTGAGAAATGTTGGAAACACCCAGTAATGGAATGACTAGCCTTTCGTCCAGAACAGGAAAAAAAAAAAAAAAATAAAAAAAAATCCCCGTTGTCCTTCTTCACACAAGCTTTGAACACAAAATATGGCTTATCACGGTACTTCATCACCAAAGGTGACGGTGCCAAAAGCTTTTTATTTAATCACGGTTCACCAAAGATCATTTTTTTAGCCTCTGCGACCCACCTCGTTCATTCACATTCAAGGGAGAGGTGGACGTGCTTCCAACAATATCTGCTATCTTTAAGAGGGAACATTTAGGTGCATATAAATTGGGCAGTGCGAGACTTAAGCTTCCCTGCGAGATGTCTGACTTCTTTTAAAGAAGGGCGTCGTAACTTCTTTGTATACCTCACCCAAAATCTGACGGTAACAAGCCATAAAATCAAGGAGAATCACTTAACGTTTAAAACTGGAATACTAGAATATAAGGCCGAACGAAAAAGAGCAAAAAAAGTATATATTTGGTGTTAGATTGCTGTATGTTAGGGCTGTGTGCGTGCGTGCGTGACTTATCGGAAAAACTCGGGGCCTCCCCGCAAAAAATATCTTGGAGGTCCTTTTGCGAAAATGTATTAGCTATTAATTACTGAAATTTTTAAATTCCATGTTATTAACTATGCTTTATGAGCTTTTCAATAATTCAAATTCTTTTGAACACACAGGTAATTTATCGTAAAACCAAAATTCGTGCACTTTGTTGTGTGCGACACGAATGTGCACTTTGTTGTGTGTGACACGAATGTGCACTTTATAATTGAAATGATCGTCTAGTTTTATGCAAATACAAAATGCTACAAAACACTTAGAGCCGCGGATGGCTTAGTGGTTAGCGAGTCAGACTATCAATGCAGGGTCCTCAGGTTCGAACCTGGACTGATCTTTCAGAGATGGTGTGATTCACTAACAATCGCTGATTATCCGCCGTGCATCGGACGAGAACGTTAAGTGACGGCCCCCAGGCTGGACCCACTGGCTAAATGGGTATCCTTTCCTATGCCCCCACTGAAATTCTCACGATGTGTGCAACATCGTACTTGCACGGTGGCGCCATCTACTGTACCCTAATATCACTACAAACTGTTCTGTCAAAGTCGCTAGACTTGCTCTCATTCCTTCCGTTTCTGTGTCCTGCCCAAAAGGCGATCTCGCTGTAGGTGGCTGGGACCTAAACTCTACTCACTGTGGACGGAAGTCCTACAAGAAAATGGCAAATGCTGTGGCCAGTGTTGCTACAAAACACTTATGTCAAAAGTAGTGGTTAATATATGCAAAATGTTATTCTTTTACGGAACTAAGGCTATCTATCCTCTTTGAATTTCATTACGAACACACATAAAACACGTAACTGCTGCTGGTTGTTTACTCGCGCAAGAGCCTCAATGGGCGGCATGCCAAACGGTTTACATCAGAAATAAAAGCAGCATCAAAGCTATAAGAAATGGCAATATGTGAAACAGAATCATAACGAGAAACGATGTAAAGGGCCGACAATCGGACAACGGACTACATGAAACGAAAAACACCACACGTAACTGGCATCTGACAGTGTCTTTTTAAAGGCCTTCTCGGATTTATACTAAAATATAGAAGTAACAATTAAGAATTGTGGTACAAAAAAGCAAAACTTCTTAAATTATTTAATCTTCAATATAAAAAACATATTTAACATCATACCACGATTTTTTGTACTTAGTAAAAAGTGCCCACGAAGAACATCTTTCAGATCATTATATTCTGAAGAATGAGTAGGTATGTGCAAACGATTTTAACACAACTCTATACTGTAAACATTAATACCATGCTTTACATAATGATTCTGTACACGACCAAGAATTTTCAGCAGGGTGGGGTACCCCCCCCCCTTAGCTTATAAGAGCTATTCAGGGGTAACATCGAGGATACACTGACCGACTCTAGAGGTCCAGAAAATAAAATTACGGAAGTTGGGGGGTAGAGCCCTCCAAACCAAGCACCACGTATCCCTTTCACAGGCTTCACCAAATTTCTGGGGGAAGGGGAAGGGCATACATAGTTTGCCATTAAACACAATATGAAGCATAGAAATTGCGAGCAAATCCCTTACCTTGAACACTTGTCTGCGCTCTTAGAAACTTGGGGGAGGGAGAATTTACCCCACCCTCCTGAAAATTCGTGGGGTCATGTACAGAATCATTATGTAACGCATGGTTCTAATGTTTACAGCTCTACGTCCATTTTAACATATTGGGGGAACCCCCCCCCCAAGCTCATGGACCTCGCGGGCGCTTCAAGGGGAACAGCCTGGATACACTGACAGACTGCAGCGGCCCAGAATCTAATACTAATGTTACGGAAGTTAGTGGTTGAGCACCCCTCCTTCCACCCCACCAAGTGTACCTCGGATCCTCGGCAATTTATTTCTTCAAATTAAAGTACAATTCTCGCTTGGCTTACGTGGAACGTTTTCGCGAAATTCGTTTGGAGTTCCCAATTCAGTTCTCAATATAGGCCCAAAAACGGCAATCTTTATAGCCCTCCCCCTCCCCTCCACCCTTTGAACTTTTGTGGCCAAGTTGCTGAAAGATGTGTGGCAGGGTTGCCGGTAAATTGCCACACCGGAACACTGCCACACATCAGTGTTCCCGTGTGGCAGTTTACAGTGAACCATTTGTTCCGGGGGCATTTTTTCCGCTTTTTAGTTTTAAGGGGTATTTTTTCCCGGGGGTATTTTTACCGTTTACCACCCGCGACATGCACAACTCGACGAATCGGATCTCTTTCTACAAATCTTTCTTTCGCTCCATATACACTGATGTTCAAAATTAAGAGAATTTGCACATTTTGTCGAATTTCTGAAAACTTTCAAATGAAATTTGGCATGGATACACAGTTACATAAGAGAAAAAATTATACCATACAACAGTCATGGTACGCACTCATGATCGTCAGTAAGGCTCATCAGCGCAGGAATGTCCAAAATACACTTTGCAAGATCGAACATAAATTGACTCTAATATGGGGTATGGTCCCTTCTCACAGTCCTACAGCTCTCACAGGTGACGTCATACTGGAAACGAGGCAGTTGATGAGTCCCTGTGGCAGTCGGTCCCACTCCTGCAGCAACGCAGTTTTCAGCGCTTGGATAGTTCTCGGAGGTGGATGGCGAGCTGCAATTGTCCTCCCAAGAGCATACCAGACATGTTCGATAGGGTTTAGGTCTGGCGATCTGGCTGGCCAATCCATCCGGCGAATATCCTAACTTTCAAGATAATCGTCGACCAGGTGAGCCCTATGTGGACGAGCGTTGTCGTCCATAAAAGAGGAACCGAGGGCCAACTGCGCCCCTGGAAAGTCGAACATAGGGCTGCATATCTCATTCCTATAGCAGTCAGGGAGCCTCTGTCAAACACATGGAGAGGTGTGCGGCCGTCCAATATAATGCCTGCCCAGACCATGACACTTTCGCTGGCATAACTGTCCCTTTCTCGGATGTTGGAGGAAAGGTATCGTGTTCCAGGTTCTCTCCAGATGAAGGTACGTCGAGAATCAATGTCCAGGCTGAATCAGGACTCGTCTGTGAAGAGAGCGTTACCCCACTGAAGTCTGGTCCAAGGCTGATGTTGTCTGCACCATGCTAAAAGCGATCTCTTGTGTGCTGAAGTGAGCGGGACGCAAACAGCGGGTATTCTGGCAAAAAGCCTTATTTCACGAAGCCTTTGGGAAACAGTAACCCTTGAAACTTGGGTTCCAGTGGCGGCATGCAGCTCACGAGATAGCTGTGCAGCTGTAGCAGTCCTGTGGCGCCTCGCTGAAAGTGCCATAAATAACGATCTTCATTGGCCGTCGTGGCTCTTGAACGACCTTGCCCAGGCCTTCTCGATATGGATCCGGTGTCCTTAAATTGTTTCCACAACGTGCAGACGACACCGGGCGTTGCATTGAGCTCCGTAGCAAGCTGAACTTGCGATTGCTTTGCCTCCAATCTACCGACGATTCTCCACCTCATTCCGTCATCAATACGTTCGTGGCAACTCATTTTACCTGATTGCTTATGAAATTGAACCAACTCCTGCAAGAAACACAACGAATGTCGCCGAGGAGTACGAGCGAACTAATAGCAGAAAAAGTCACGTGTGCTTTTCATGCCGTCCGCTGTTACAGCTCCGCCTACACGCACGTGTACGCTTACGTATTCGACACTGCAAATTTGCATTCTTATTCGGCGGCATAATTTGTACCTTTGGTTCCGTACTTTTTATGAAAATCGACAAAATGTGCAAATTCTCTTAATTTTGAACACCAGTGTATATATGTTCCGTTCTCTGTCTCCTTTTCTGCTTCGCGTTGCACTCGTCTTTTGTTATTTTTTTGATGAACAGTGTTCAACAAGTGCTGCTGTACCTGTTACTCCAGTTTCTTGTTTTCTCAGTAACTGTGCAGTTACTTTTAGATGTACTCCCTGGAGGGTCAGTGCATTCAGAATTCAGAGCACCGTTGTTCTAGCTGTGTCAGCCCTCCGGGGGAGGGGGCTTTCACTATGTCTTACAATCCACACCCCTGTAGCTTCCTGGAGTGCTGCTTCATTGTATGCCTGAAGCGCTTCAGGTCTAGAGAACACGAAGAAAGAAAAAAATGACGATACCCACATTTCCCCAGAGTTCCATGAAGTTGCATCTCTTGACTTAGTTTTTCCATTTACAGCCCTTCGACATCTTGTCTCTCTTCGAGTCATCGGCAGTTGTCTCTCTTCCAGTCAGAGGGGGCAGTTGTCCCCGCACGCAAAAGAGTGGGGGGGGGGCAAGACATCACATTTGCCCCCTCAGTTTTCTTTCTTTCCGAATTACATACACCATATTCGTGATTGGAAATTTCAGACATTCGGGTTTTTATTTTTTTATTTTGTAAGTTATTGATAGAAATTGAGTATTGCTCTTCATTCTTTACCATGAACTAACTAGAAATCTGATTTATTTGAATGTAACTCCTGAGACCCCAGGAACTAGAAATCTGATTTATTTGAATGTAACTCCTGAGACCCCAGGAACTAGAAATCTGATTTATTTGAATGTAACTCCTGAGACCCCATTAAACAGTCCAGTGGGCCGATTCCCGTTTGAAGACCAGCAAGTTTTGTGTTTGTGTCTCGTTAAGTGCAAAAAAAATAGTCTTCCTCTAAAAAAATGAGTAAAACTAAATAGGGAAATGGAAGCAGGGTGAGGAATGAGATATAGGTTCCTTCAATGTTTAATTATAGAGTATACGGCTACAATTCCTGCGGAGTTGGTACCAATCCGGAATTATCAAAGCTTATAGTTCAAGGTCGTTTATGTGTACATTGAGAAACTATATGGATATAAAAATGTTTTTTTTTAAGGGTGAATGTTTAATCGAAAATAATTTTTTTTCCAGCAAATTTTCGTAATGAAGTTAGCACGTCCTATTTTAGTACATAGGTTTTATGAAAAGATAAAGTACGATAAATTTTTTTTAGTACGATAAATTTTATGAAATGATAAAATACTTTTTTCTCCGACATCATCTCCCCCCGCTGTCAGAAAAGATTTCCGACCCTACTGTCTTCGACAAACAAGTTGGTATAATGCACTGCCGGTCAAAGGTTTAAGTACGCAACCAGAAAAATGGGTGTAATTCAAAAAGTAATTTATGTCAAACTTCACTGGATGGAACTAGGATTGTATAGAGTATACATACACAGTACCTTACTAGCATGAGACTACATAAATACATATGAACAGACAAACACGTGAGTCAAAAATACGAAACATTGTGGACGTTGCGTATACAAAGTATGTAGCCGATATGAAATGGGAACACCTCTGGAAGTAATGCAATGAGAAATCATACACTCAGTAAGATAGTCCAGCTAGTGAGAACAGAATTATTCCTATTGGCCAATGAGAGCTGTCTTGAGAACAGTTAGACAGGGCTGAAGTACAATATTACTCCTTCTTAGGACATCATATATTACTCCTTCTTAGGACATCAATATTACTCCATCTTAGGACATCAATATTACTCCTTCTTAGGACATCCCATCGATGTTCAATGAAATTGAGATCTGGAGAAAATGTAGGCCTTGTATACCTTGTTTTTCAAGATATCATCATCATCATCATTGTCAACCATTATCAATCCACTGCTGGACGAAGGTCTCCCCAAGTTTCCTCCACAACGGTCTGTCTTGTGCCAGTCTCCTCCATGTCACTCCCGCATATTTACGAATTTCATCCACCCATCTCCCATGTGGTCTTTTTCTGGGTCTTTTCCTGTCCCTTGGAATCCAATCTAAAATTTCGGCTGTCCATCTATGGTCTGTCCTTCTGGCAGTATGTCCAGCCCATTGCCATTTCAGGGATTTAACTCTGATAATGATGTCTTCCACTCTCGTCATTTTTCGGATCCACGAGTTCCTCTTCTTATCTCTCCTGGTTATACCAAGCATGCACCTCTCCATGCTTTTTTGAGTTGTCTGCAGCCTTTGTATGTCTCTTTTAGTTAAGGTCCACGTCTCTGCACCATACGTAAGCACTGGAAGGATGCATTGATCAAACACTTTTCTTTTAAGACATAATGGCATATTGCTCTTGAAAATTAGGCTGTTTCTTCCAAAAGCTCTCCAGGCAAGTTTTGTACGCCGATTAATTTCTTCATCAATGTGACCCTCACTTGATATCTGCTGTCCAAGATAAACATACGTATCTGTTATCTCCAGTTTTTCTCCATCAATCGATAAATCTTCATTTCTTGTAAAAGCATTGAACATCACTTTTGTCTTCTGAAAGTTCATTTTTAATCCCACTTCTTTACTCTTGTCAGCAAGTTCCTGGATCATACTCTGCAGCTCTGATGGGGTAGTTGCAAAAATGACTACGTCATCAGCAAAACGAAGGTGGGTTAGATAATCTCCATTAATCTTTATCCCTTTGTTTTCCCAGTTCAGTGATTGAAAGACATTTTCCAATGTGGCAATAAAGAGCTTCGGAGATATGGTGTCACCTTGTCTCACTCCCTTTCCAATTTTTATGTGTGTTGTATTTTCAAACAGCCGAATCTTTGCACTTGCATTTTCATAGATGTTATTAATAATATTAATGTATGCATCTTCAATACCGCAGGATTTCAGAGCCATTGTAACTGCTGATGGTTTCACCGAATCAAAGGCTTTTTCATAATCGATAAAAGCCATGCACAATGGAAGTTCATATTCCCTCGCTCTTTCAATTAGTTCTCTCAGTACGTGGATATGATCTATTGTGCTGTAGCCACTCCTGAATCCAGCTTGTTCTCTCGGTTGAGCCATGTCCAGTGTTACCTTCAAGCGGTGTGAAAGAACTTTAGTGAAGATTTTATAAACCACCGATAGGAGGCTGATAGGTCTGTAGTTCCTGAGATCCTCAATGTCACCTTTTTTATGTAGCAGGATCATTGTAGCGTTGTACGTCGACAAAATTAGCTCTGTGGGGCGTGCGTTACCATACATTAGGATGAACTCTACTTCGACGGAACCAACATGTGGCATCGCATACAAATCAGTAATACCGTACTGGTACTTCACTGTAATAACTAGGCCTTCCGAAAGGACATGGAGGTAGTTACGGCTACCCAGTAAAAATCCATGCAACAGAGCTACACTTCCACCGCAAAAATGACTTCTTTTGAGGATGATAAGAGACGTGAACTGAGTTCCAGCCTCTCACTAGACTAATACATATCATTTTCAGAAATAAAAAAACGAAACTCACCTATACAAAAAGATATGTCACTGTTCTAAAGTCTAGTCAACATGATAGAAGCACCAGAGGCGTAACTACTGTGCAGCGGCTTCACCCTGAGCCACGGTGTATGATATTCAGGTGATACAACTCCCCATAGCGTTAACAACGAAAACAAAAATGGATCTTTAATGTCATAGCTCGCCAGGGGGCGAGCAGGAGTTGTGGGCCGATTGTTTACTTTAATCATCATAGGAATACATCGCGTTTATGATTTCATCAGTGCTAAATCTGTGTTTATCACAAGTGTTTCTTATTAATTATATTGTGTAGTATTGAAATTCCAGAAACGTTGAAGTTTCTCTACAGAAGTTAAAGCACGTCAACTCTTTTTAATTTAGAAGGAGACTAAAATTCGTAGTGCAGCTGTGTATCGGACTAGGATGAGTTCAATTCTTACGTTTGTGATATGGGACGAAAGCGTTTTGTATCGAACTATCGGACAGATTATTCGACATGTAAAGAACATGTATCACTTTTTCAAGCCCCAGAGGATAAAAGACGATCACTAATTTGTCCTCTGATATCAACCGAACTCTGGCATGCAAGTTGTTTACGTTATACACGCGCGCCGCCATTTTTAACTGTATAAATGGCGGCCCGCATGAAAACATAGCAATCGCGCATAGATAAGCATTTTTACGTTTTTTTTTTCTAATTAAAAAACCTATTTTACGATGGAAAATATTATCGACCACCGTTTTAAACTTGCGGTTCTGCCTTTCAAAATAGCCTCCTTAAAACATGAAAACTTCTGCCCCTTTCTCCCATAAGAAAGCATAGGTTGTGTCGAGTCATCGACCCACACGTTGGTCGCGCCATCTGGTGACAAGTGACATTAACCGGTGATCATTGTTTCCAGAGTCTGACTATCATACACTGTGCCCTGAGCGCAGCGTAAGAGAAGGCCCAAAAATCACTGCTTGCAATCTGATTAATGGTAATTGAAACTTTTCTACCACTTTTTTAAACAGTTTTTTCGTTCATACTTTGTCACTTGCCTGTTACGGCAATTTGCGTATAACTTGTTTCGCCAGTATCAGTCAGCCTTGGCAGCTTAAAATTGACATTTCCCCCTCAAAATGTTCAGTAGATGTTAGTTGCTGACTTACAGAAATGATAGCGTGGTTATATAAACCTTTTAACTAAAGAAGAACCACGGCTTTCGTCAACAACAATGGGGCCTACGGGTTTTTCTGTAGTTGGAAGGGCTATACACGTACGTTGCAAGATGAGGATGTCGTTCACCCTGTTGAAAATTCTCTGGGGGCCATTTGATTATTACCCCTGGCTGCATATGGATCGTTTGATATGAAACCAAAAGTCCGAACTTCGAAGCAGTTGGTAAAGAGAGCAGGAGTCAGTCAGTTTGGTTTGCCCTGGGCGCAGAAATGTCCAGTTACGCCTGTGTGTAACACCAACACAAGTGGTTCGCGCACGTAACGCCATACATACCACAAATCTACGGGCATAGATTCCACAGTTATGGAGCCGCAGGTAAAAAGTATCAGTCTCGCCCAGTTAGTTGTGTAATGGGGTTAGACTGATACTTTTTTACCTGCGACTGCTCTGATATCGGAACGCAGACTACGCCTTGTTGCTGTTCATTTTCGTTTGGCCAGTAATGACTGCATTGGCCATCTTGATGAGGTTTCCTGATGGTTAGTCCACTTGTTTGAAATTCGTTCTTGAGTCTTGTCATCGCAGAATGGCTGAAATTAAAGAATCGAGTTACCTCCGTGATTCATTGGCCGGGCTCTAACTTCACAACGATTATCTATCGGTGTGAATCATAATGGCGTCTTGTTTACGACAAGGCGACGAAAAGACTAGCAGCCCAAATGCTGAGTGGACTGGGACGCTAACTCCTGATCATTTGCCTGAGATGGACTCGTGTTTGAGTCTAAGTCGAGTCATGGGTGATGCGTTTATATCATGGTGCTGGTTCTATCCCTTACCTGGAACTAGTGGAACTAAATTAGGGAGGACGACTGTCTGGACCCCTAAGAATTGCTCACGGGGTTCGTTTAATCTCGAAGAAAAAAAGTGAGTAGGAATACAAACTGCACACGCAACACTTACTGGCCATCCCGGTGGTTTGAGGCGGTATTTTGTTTGTTCGTTTGTTTGGGGGATTAAACTACCACGGTGAGCAATTTAGTGGACTATAAGCAGTCTTCCGTCCCTAACTTAGGATAACTGATTCCAGGGAATGGAGAAATCCAGTACCGTAAGACAAACACAACACCCATGCCTCACCGGGATTCGAACCCGGATCCATCTCGGACGAAGGGTCAGAAGCCAGCGCATAGACCACTGCGCCACCGGGGCGGCTGGGCTTCGTATCATTCGCCCGAGATGTGCCCGAGTTCAAGTCCCGGATGAGGTATGGGTGATGTGTTTGTCCGATGGTGATGGATCCCTGTCTTCCACGGAGTCAGTGGCCTTGAATTCGGAATGGACGACTCTATAAAGCTGTACGAGCTGCCCATGGAAAAAAAAACGCATATAGACTCAGCATAGAGTTGAATGTGAGAAGATGGGTGGAAAACTTCGCGGAAAACACGTGGGTGGGAAACTTCTGCACACAAGTTCACTGCTGAGTTTTTGCATCATGCGATTTAAAAAAATCGTTAGTAAAATTTGTCATACGGCGTTGTAGACTTGGGGTATTTATGACGCCGTGTTATTTACAGAATACTGGGAAAACAAGCAATTGAGTGGAATCATCACAGAAAAGTGTTTGCCCTTACCGGAACCAATGCATTCAATACTGACCACCTTTATAATCCAACTTAACCCTACGACTAGAAGCAATGTCCACAAATCAACAATTTCGTGTGAAATGAAGGTCTTTGTTCGCTACGTAATCGAATTCATCCCCCGCGCAGTCAATTTCACACTCCTCTCGTGGTAAGAGGGACGCAACGCAGTCTTAAATGCAATTTGAAAGTGTTCAGTTTCCGTTCCTAATTATTCTCACCAAAGAAATACCGAGCTAGATTTTGCATCGTTGATTTCCCTGATGATTGGGGAATTCTCCATTAAGTCCGCTCCTGTTCTTTCGACTTTCCTAAAGGGAGCATGTTTAATTCATTAACCGTATCCAAACAAGTTAACTGTGAGTCGTGCTCATTTCCACTAGAAGGAAACCTTCTACATATTTTCCGTTTGTATAACGGCTACAGCTTTGCGTACGATACAGTGTGTATGGTAACCATTACGGCTAACTGCCACAAATTTCAATATTGTTCTTTTTTTTATTATAACACTGTGTAGCAAAGTTTTATTTTTTATTTGTTCCTGGGTAATAACTGCTACTTCCTAATTGGTTACGCGCTTGCGCCTCAAAAGTTTTTCGTGACCAGGACAGTGACGTTTCGAAAATTACTTATTTTTCTGAACCTCTAAAATGGATTCAGTGCTGAGTAAACTTGCAGTAACTTCTGGGACTTTCTAGAACTCTGGAGAACCTTCTAGAACTTTCCAGTGATTACATATAAAGACAATGGCCTGAAGCCTACCAGTTCCAGTTTAGTTCCAGCTGCCTAAGTGGATACATATCTGCAGTTTTCTGAGATGGTATCAAGACGCTGCAAGTATCCAGAAGGCGCATTTTGCCATGGCTGCGGCCAATTTATCATTTTTTATCAAGACAAGAGCAAAAACGTACTCCGTGAAAGCGTCTGCTAAGATGTGTAAGGCCTACACGGTATTATTTCGGCATGCATGTTGGAGATAAAGACAAACCCTCAGTGCCACATTTCATTTGCGAGCACTGCAACAAAACTCTGTAAGATGGACCACTGAGAGAAACCCATGCTACTCCAACCCCAAAGATTTCAATGACTTGACTAGTGATCTTTGTCATACGAAATCCAGTGCCGAAATTTTGACGTCTAAGCTCAAGCAGTGAAACTTGTTAAATTAAAGTATGCAAGTCGCAGATCAGAGGAAGCGTCACCAATCATTTTCTAGTTTCTTCACCCATCAAGATGGGCTCTGCTTCTGCCACAATGTTACTAGTCTGTTCGAGGCAATTGGAATCGCCTGTAACCTCAACAAGTGGCGCCTCTTCATTGACAGCTCATCCAGGATCCTGAAAGCCTTGCTATTCCATAAACGGAACGAGGACCCGTGATCCACGGGACGAGACCTCAAAGAGGATTACAATAGGATCAAGAGCTTGATTGATGCCTTGAAGTATGATGAGCACGGCTGGAAGGTCATCGGAGACTTCAAAATGATAGAATTCCTGATGAATCCTAAGGCAAGGATTTACCAAGGTTCCTTAACCTTGGGTTTTTACTAAGTTCCCATGCTATCTTTGCCTTTGGGACAGGAGGAACACCAAGGCGCGGTACCACAAACAAGACCGGCCACAGCGCCCCGAGTTCTATTTGGGGAAGAACCCGTTGGTGGACCCCTGGAAGATGTTGCCACCACTGCACATGAAATTGGGTCTTATGAAATAATTTGTCACATCTCTAGATAAGGAGTCGGCAGCCTTTCAAGTACCTGTGAGACTTTTTCCCTAAGCTGTCTGAAGCAAAGGTCAAAGCCGTTGTCTTCGTCGGACCACAGATAAAGAAGATACTGCAGTGCAAGGAATTGATCACTACAATATACTCACTTCAAAGGAGAAAGCGGCGTGGAACAGCTTTGTTGTAGTCTTTAGAGGCTTATTTTGGTAGGCCAAAAAAACTATATGGAGCTTAGGTGAAACTGGCGAAGAACTACAGCAAAATGGGCTGTAGGATGTCCGTCAAAGTCCATTTCCTTGATGTTCATCTTGATGAATTCAAGCAGAACATGGGAGCGTACTTGGAGGAGCAAGGCGACTGTTTCCATAAGGATATACTGGACTTCGAACATCGCTACCAAAGAGAGTATAGCGGGAACACGATGAGAGACTACATTTATAGTCATAAATCTCGAAAACATATTCACTTCTAAATACTTTTTGGTTATTTTTGTATAACTGTTAATTTGATTCATATGTTTTTTTTTACTTTATGTGAATGAAAAGACGCAAATTTCCTCATTTCCTAATTGGAAATAGGTAAATTTTAAAATATCACTGTCCTGGTCACAAAAGCAAAGTTTGTGGGGAATAAAAGCCATTTTCTATACTTTGTAGGTGTAAGCAATCAGGAAATAACAGTTTCTATCCAGGAACAAAAATTGTGGTACACAGTGTAATTAAATGAACTACAACATGTAAAACAATCACTGACTAATCGTCAACAGATTTTACTGTGTCTTTTTCGCCCAGTTTCAAGAAGGTCACTTGGTAATTTGTGCAGTCGTATTGTATTAGGCTGCAAGATAAAGAACAAGATTTCTGGTTACTGCGATTTTGTTTCTACCTGCTGAGGAGATTTGTTACTAAAGGAATAAAGGATAAATTAATTACTAGAGACGGACAATTAAAAAAAACATTTGGAGACCATCGAAATATCTAGTTTGTAGACTGAGTTAGGGTTACCTGTTAGTTTTGTATCTTCAGAAAGTGGTCTTCTATATTTCGCTATTGGGCAGAAGATGCTTTCCGTTTTTAAATTCAAAATCTTTTATGTGTCTGTTGTTTTCCATCAAATGAAATCGTGAAGCAGTGCAGGTGTCATATATGTGAAAGGCCTTATTGGCAATAAAAATCTGATTTAGTTTTCAAGAACTCTGTTTCTGTCTTCAACAGAATTTGATAAACGGTGTGTGTGACGTATATATATCTAGATTTAACTTTCCGTTTGAGTTTTTTTCCTTCATAAGTTGTATTATTTTATGGTTATGTTCTTCATTTGTGACGTCGCGTTCTGAACTTCCAGTTTCTTTGTTAGGCTTGGCAACGATGACAGTTAACCAGATGAAAGGTCACGGTACAGAAGTGATAAAAGCTGCTATAATAACAGTTCAAACAATTTTGTTGGATTGTTGGCAGCTGTAAAATTATGATGATCATCAACCATTGTCAATCCACTACTGGATGAAGGTCTCCCCAAGTTGATTCGACAGCGGCTTATCTTGAGCCAGTCTCCACTATGCCACTCCGGCATGCTTTCGAATCTCATCCACCCATCTCCCATCTGGCTTCTTCTGGGTCTTTTCCTGTCCCTTGGTATCCAATCTAGTACTTCAGTTGTCCATCGGTCATCCACTCTTCTATCAATATCTCAGTACCATTTCAGAGATTTTACTTTGATCATGATGTCATCCACTCTTGTGATTTTCCTGATCCATGAGTTCCTCTTCTTATCTTTTCTGAATACACCAAGCATGCTTCTCCCCATACTTCTTTTAGTTGCCTGCGGTCTCTGTATGTATTTTTTAGTTAAAGTTTATGTCTTTGCTCCATACGTAAGAATTGGAAGGATGCATTGGTTAAAGACATGATGGTATATTGCTCTTGATGTTTTCTTCTAAACGTTTCTTCGAAATGCTCTCCAATCAAATTTTTATACGCCGATTAATTTCTTCATCAATGTACCCAAAGTATTGATATCTGTTGCCCAAGGAATTTATATGTGTAGGTATCGGTTTCTCTAAAATTTCCCGATCAATCGCTAAATCTCCACTTCTTGTTAAAGCGCTGTACACCAATTTTGTTTTCTGAAAGTTCATTTTTAATCCCAGTTCTTTACTTTTGTCAGCAAGTTCCTGGATCATACTCTGTAGCTGTGAAGGGGGTAGTTGCAAAAAATGACTGTGCCATCAGCAGCACGAAGGTGAGCTAAAAAATCTCCATTAATCTTTATCCCCTTGTCTTCGAATTGTGATGATTAAAAGACATTCTGCAATGTAGCATTGAAGAGTTTGGAAGATATGTTGTCACCTTATCTCGCTGCTTTTCCAATTGTTATTGGTCTACTGCATCCTCAAATAACCGAACCTTTGCACTTTCATTTTCATAGGTGTTATTAATATTACTAATCTAGGATGCATCTTCAATGTTTCAGGATTTCAAAGACATTAAAAAAAAATGGAGTCGTGATATTGTGCTGCTATTTTGTCGATGAATTAGTCATAGAAAATCAGAAGGTTCCTGTTAAAATGTTACTGCCTTCTTTTCCGTTGTATTTAAATTGTCAAGGACAATGTAGGCCTTACATAAACATGAATTTGCCAAGCGTTTTGGCCCTAATGAAAGCGACCCGATTTACGAAGCTGTTTGGGCCTTTCTCGAATAATACTAGAATCAATATTTATTGCGTTTTGCTTTTACTGTGAGCATTTATAGAAATAGCCCATTATGCATTTCCGTTTGTTTTTTCAGTGGTGAAATTATAGGACGACAGGTTGCTTAAGTTTGGAAAATAAGAAACTTCATTGTTCGGGCTTATGGAGTAAATTAATTAGCTTTTGCTAGGTCGTATTATTTCAGTGTATTGATCCGGAATTAAATAACGTTAAAAGATGCAGAATTTGAATTAATAAGTTTTAAAACATGCAGAAAGCTGGAGATGAAAATTTCATATCATCAAGGTAGATTCGTGGCTTTCACGTGTTCAGGAAATAGAATTGAATTCTTTGCTTGCTACATTCATCACCATTACAGTCGAAAATACTCCAAATACCGACCACGTATTTGGAGTATATTCACCTGGATCTCGCCCGTTGGATTTAACTCCTATAATATATATATAGCTAGTGCCGTTTATGCCCACCAGATGGAGACGTCTCAGTAGCTGAGCCCATCTTACGGATTTATGATGTCAGAAGCTGACTTAAATACACATAGCACCGTGGATTGTTGGCCACCGTGGCGTAAATGTAACGCACTCGGCGCGATATCGAGAGTTCTGTTGGTTCAATTCCACAGCGGTTGGCTGAAAAACAATTTTTCGGATGCTGTGTGTTTCTGGAACGTGGAAAGAGCGATGTATTTATTTATTTATTACCATTACAGTCATTTGCAAAAGTTTAATACCCCCTGTTGCTATCAGATTTCTTCCCATTGCGTCAGCTAATGTTTGTATTACTCAACTTCCTGTCGGTGTTGCATCATCCTACAGCGGCAGCTGTTGATAGAGTTGGGGGAAGCGTGCGAGCGTCAGTTTGCTTCTGGTTTTCATGCTGAGAGTTTTTGTATGTATTTTCTATAATATATAGCGAAAAATGAAAAAAAAGCGTCACTAACCCTTTAACGACCATAGCGCCCAAAACGCTCGTGCATACAAACGGCCATAACCGCCCGAAACGCCTGTGTAGAATGAGTCAGATTTCCTACCCTTGCCTGTTCTTCGAATCTTCTCGACCTATGAGGGATCAGCAGGAGTCACCCTCAGTCACTATTGTTGTTATTAAACAAAGAAGTGAACCAACAGACAGTTTCGGGCGTTATGCTATTTGAATTGATAAAAGATTTTTGGGTCATGGTCGTTAAAGGGTTAAGTGTTACTCAGAGGGCACAAATAGTGACTATATCATGAAGGATACTCCGAACGTGACATAGCAGAAAGGTGAATGTGAGCAAGACTGCTATTTATAATACGATCACGAAATATCGAGATACAGGTGAATTTAGCTACCGAAAGAGAAGTGTGCGTCCAAGGGAAACAACCCCACGTAATGACAATATCATAAGACGAATAGTTATGCCTTCTCCGAGGAGTTCGTGCAAGAAAATCAAAGACTTTCTACATTCAGAAGGGTCTGATATTAGTATCACCACTGTTTCCCGACGTCTTAGCAAAGCTTTTGGATTAAAGTCTTATAAACTTGCACTTAAACATTGACTAACCTCTGTCATGAAAAAGAAGAGACTCCAGTTTGCGAAACGTCATCAATCGTGGACTGCTGAAAATTGGAGCCAAGTTCTGTTTTCCGATGAATCAAGTGTGCGTCAATTTGAATCACGTTAAGCACATGTTCGACGACCAAAAGGCAAAAGGTTTGATGAAAAATACATCATTAGCACAGTGAGACATCCGCCTAGACAGATGATATAGGGTGCTATGTCGGCATCTGGTACTGCTTTATTTTCCTTTTTGCCGAAAGGCACTACCGCGGCTGGTCCATTTTTGTGTGAAAATGTTACGTGAGAAGATGTTAACTCATATGCAAGTGCACATCTTTATGCAGTATAGTGCTCCATGCCACAGATCAAAGACAGTAAAGGACTACCTGCAGATGAAAAAATAACTGTGCTTGACTGGCCCGGTAATAGTCCCGACCTTAAGCCCGTCGAAAATGTGTGGACTATTTTAAAAGACAAGGTTGCAGAAAAACAGCCATCAAATTCCCAAGCTTTGATTGACGCGGTAAAGTACGTGTCGTACAAAGATATTTCCAGTGACTATTGCAAATCTCTCATTGAGAGTATGCCACATCGTATTCTGTTCATTATAAAAAAACAAAGGTGGTCACACAAAGTACTGATTTCGGTCCCTTTGTGTTCTAAAGAATGTAAGTATTCATCTGTGGTGTCATTTTTTTCAAATTTCTCTGACTAGTAATTAATTGTTTCTTTGAAAATCTTAATTTTCAATAAATTGACAGGTGGTCTTAAACTTTTGCAAATGACTGTATATATTATCTTTTGTGTGGTTATCTTACAGTTGCGTTATTTCCCCTCTTTTTGCTGTCGTACACTTGTATGTTAGTCGTTTGCCGGAGTCAAAAACGACGTAAAGTGAAGCCTCGATTATACCTTTTTTTAAGGGGATGGTCTTAAAAAACTTTTAAACGAAATTTCAAAATGTTAAATACTATTGTAAAATTTATGCTTTAAAGGAATATAAGATGATACATATAATTGGGAAATGAATCTCCCTGAAGAAATAATTCTTCACATATTATATGGAAGGCAATACAAATGTAATTGTTGGCACAAATGTGCCTCATTTTCACTGTTTCTGTGTAGTGGTTTAACGGATAGCATGCTCGAACAGAAATCTGGAGATGCGGGTTCGATTCCCGCTCCTGGGCAATGTAATTTTCAAGTTTTCTGCTGAAGGAGTTGCTACATTGAAACAGTAAAAATACGGCACATTTGTGCCAACTATTACAGGGGTTGTCCAAAATAATGGAAATGCCTTGAAACAATAGGTGTTACGCACCTAATATGGTGTGGGAGTACCCTTGGCATTTAAAACTGCTTGAATCCTCCTTGGAGCATAAAGTCCTGAATGGTGGTAAGCGGAATGTTGTACTATTCTTCCTGCAGAAACTGCGCCACTTCCTTGAGCGACGCCGGAGGAGGATAACAACGGGATCTCACTCTGTTCTCCAACACAGACCACAGGGGTTCAGTTTAAGTCCGGTGATTGTGCAGGCCAGGGAAGGTGTGCAACTTCATCCTCATGTTCCTCAAACCATGATTGAACAGTTCGACTTCTGTGAATCGGGGCATTATCATCTTGAAAGGTGCAATTCCCTGACGGAAACAATGTCTGCGCCATTGAATGCACATGGTCGGCCAAAAAGGTGACATAGTCACCGCTAGTGATCCGTTCGTGTAAAGTGATAAGGGACCTGCTGCAAACCACGATGTCATGGCCCAAACCATTATGGAACCGCCCCCATGCTTCTCTGCAGGAAGGACACAGTCTGGGTTGTAGTCTTCTGCGGGGGTTCTACACACGTAAACCCGTCTTGTGGTGGGGAATAGTGAGAAACTTGATTCCTCAGAAAACAAGACATTTTTCCATTGATCCGCAGTCCACGTTTTATGTTCCTGGCAGCACTGTAGTCTCCGTTTCACATTCACCTGTGGCAATAGGAATTTTGCAACCGCAGCTCTGCCGTAAATATTGTGCTTATGCAATTCCCTTCGCACGGTTTGGGTCGACACTGGGTTTTGGAGATGTGCATTAAGCTCAGCAGTCACTTTCGTCGCCGTGGTATTCTTCCTTGCAGTCATAATTCTCTTTAATGTCCTCCTGTCTCCCTCAGTGAGTTTGGTTTTCCTTCCACAGTTGTGTCTCGCAGATGATGTTGCGCCGTGAACATTGTATGCTGTTATGACCTTCGACACGGTACCTCTCGATACCCCCAATACCCGTGCCGCTGTGGTTACGGACGCACCAACCAGACGGGCTCCTACAATCTGCCCTCTTTGGAACTCCGACAGGTCACTCATTGTGCCTTCACCTGGAACGAAATTATGCAAACACCGGTTTACCATGCAATCACACAGATCCTTCAGACTATAAGCAACACTGTTTTACAAAAAAAGAAAAAAAAACCGAAGCTACATGTTCGTTTTACTCAAAAAGCAGCACATACTGAAGCCACTGTTTTCAGCGAGGTGTTTCCAATATTTTGGACAACTCCTGCACATTTGGAATATAAGATATATCGGCTGCGAAAAAAAAAAAAAAAGGAAAATCGATGTTTTGACTTGAGATCTGGCAGGGAACATGTCCAGCCCATTGCCATTTCATGGATTTCACTTTGGTCATGATTTCTTCCAGTCTTACCATTCTCCAGATCCACGAGTTCCTCTGTTTATCTTTTCTGGTTATACCCAGAGTAGCAGAATGTACAGTAGATGTATGTATGTGCGTACACTGTACGCAGATAGTTTCCAAATTATTAGCAGATTTTGCGGATAGTTTTTGCTTGTAGATAAAAAAAAATGTTTTTTACAGCAATTAAAACACTTACTCAAGACAGATTGATGTACTTAATTCTATTTGAACTTGAAGAACGTTCAGTTATTTTTCACATCTTCTGAGTTCTTTTGTTTTTACAGGCGTTTTTACCCTATAGATTTTATCAAGGCGTGTTTGTTATTCCTGAACATTGAGAACGAACTGTATTAAACGTTTTATTAATGTACAGGAACTGTATGAAAAGTTTTATTTACACAAAAATGTTACAGGGCTTGGTTCTGTATCTGGGGTTTAACCCGTATTTCTCCCGACTGGAGCATCTAAATAAAATACAAAGTATAAATAAAATCGAATAAAGTCTTCGCTCTTGCAGTGAGGAAGAGGTTTATTCAAATGTCCTCGGGAATGTCTCCAAGCATTGTCCATCATTTTCATTCCTTTTCTACATGTATATTATCATTAGCACGCTGATTGTCCCTTTTCTCCCCCTGCCAGTGTTCGCCTCGTACCTTCTCATTCTTCGTCTATTCTCCGCATTTTCCCTAATTCCCACTGACCGGCGAGATTTCTCACCTCCTCTCTCGCCTCCTTTCCCTTGAATCCCCTGCAACCGAGTACCACGTCCGCTTCCTGAGAAAACCCCGAAAAAGTGTCCCCTGCCGAAGAGTGAAGTCCAACGCATTCCAAGAAAGTGCGGACACTCCTTAAAAATGCCTTCTCTTTGAACACGCAAAGTTCTTTAATTGGCTTCGCAGTCCCCTCTTCTCACATCCATGAAACCATAAATCAAGCACCCCCTCTGTTGAGATGCGTGAGAAAGAGCGTACTTCAACAGTCGGCCTGCTCGTCAAAATGGCGGGAAATTTTGGGGAAATGATTACAATATCTAAAATGGTTACTGGACTTCTGATAAATATGGATGCCCAGGTTACAAAAAGAATTTAAATTTTATTGCCAGGTTCCTCTTGTAGTTGCCAATTATTAAATTAAAATCTTTTCTTTATGTATTTTGCAAGTCTACTATTTTTTAATTAAATTGTGGAAAATGCTATTTATAATTTTTGAAGTTTCATTAGTGAAACAGTTTTTCTGGATATAAATCTTTCCCTTTAATTAGTATCTTGTTATTTTTCTTAAGGTTCATGGTTCAATATTTTAATATTTTACCATAAAGATCCATTTCACACACATTGCTGCACATTCAATCGGGGTGTATGTACTTATTTTGTCCTCATTGGAATCTGTAATGTTCTAGTAATTATTTATTGTTTTATTAATTTTTCTTTAAATTATCTTATTTTGTTGTTATCATGGATCGCGCTTCGCGGGTTTGCAGCAAGTTTTCTGTTTCAATGGTTGTATACGCAGACGCATTTTATTTTTGTACAACTCTGGTTACACCAGGCATTTGTCTTTCCAGGTTTCCTACAGTTTTATGCAGCCTCTGTATGTCTTTTGCAGTGTAGGTCCATATCTCTGCTTCCTGGTAAAAACTGGAAGGATGCGTTTATATAACACAAGTTATGATGTATTTTATCGCTTTGCAAAAAATCAATAAACCTATTAAAACCAAACATATCTAGTGACGACTCCATCTGTCTATAAAAATCCTGATTCTAGATTAAGTGAAATCCATATACAGGCTCACGGAGCCTCATCAAATAATTTCCCTATTCTCTTTACCAGCCTGGGAATCACCAGAATAGCTTTGACAGGTTTCACCTTTCTATCTGGCTTCTTCTCCATCTCACAACTAAGAACCTGAGACCAGTGTTTCAGTATGGAACTCATGAATTAACAGCTTTTCCTTTCTGCGGATCCTGAGTGCATTCATTTGAAACCAGAATGGTGAGTATTGAGAATACATTTCGGATTGTATTATACTACGCCACGAAACAGTGGAGCCACAAAGTTACGCCCCTGAGAGTTACCAGATTTTGAATAGAGCATATGTGTAGGAGTCATGAAATGCGTAATCAATTTTTTTGTCCAAACAATTTTTTTGTAAACAAGTTAGTAAAATCATGCAATGCATTGATTATGATACGCTTTCCAACATATCAGAAATCATTACTCAAGTTATGAAGATAATGGCTGTGGAATAAATTTCGCTCCTGTACCCTCACCTTTGACCCCATTTCGATGATATTCAGCAGGACCTGTTCAGTATACCTCCGGAACAACATGATGAAGTTTTGTCGCAATCGAAACATTTTTACCCAAGTTGTGACGCATAAGTGTAATGGAATGGATTCCGCTACTATGTCCTGACCTTTGACCCCATTTCGATGATATTCAACAGGACTGGTTCAGTATACCTCCGAAACAACATGATAAAGTTTTGTCGCAATCGAAGCATTTTTACTTACGTTATGACGCATAAGTGCAATGGAATGGATCCCACTCCTTTGTCCTGATCTTTGATCTCATTTCGCCCATTTTCACTACGGTTCGTCCCCAGGTAGTCTCCTACCACATACTAAAATGTAATCGAGATCGAACCATTTGTACGTAAGTTATGACGCATAACGGCAATGGAATTGATCCCGCTCCTTTGCCCTGACCTTTGACCCCATTTCGCCCGTTTTCAATTGGTTTCGTCCCCCAGGTGGTCCCCTACCACATACTAAAATTTCATCGAAAACGAACCATTTTTACGTGAGATATCGTGCGGACAGACAGACAGACGGACAAAGCTGAAGCATATACGCTTCTTCAACCTACGGTTGGAAAGCGTAAAAAACATACCCTTCTTTGACGGAGTCAATGTTCAACTTTGGCTGCTCCAAGAAGGAACACAATAAAACTATCTCAAGTCTCTCAGGATTGTAACATACCAGGTTGCGTATAAAAGAACCGTGTATTTTTGATAATCTGAAATTACAATTTTAACGTATAATCGGAAAAAGCGTGTAAATGAATTACATTAGATAAAAATGCATTAGGCACTACAGCAAAATAGTAGGACTAACGCAGGATTGCGTGTAAAAGTTGAAAAACGTATAACTGAGAGACATATCTGAGGTTCCATTGCATTTATAAGGCGAAAGTTACAAAAAAAAAAAAAAATGGTTTTTACGCGTACCTTTGTCAACGCAGTGCTAAACTCCTGTTTTTGGAAGATGTGTGCTTGTAGGCAGCAGAATTTTGCTGCTCCTAAAGGCTTTATTTCACAAAATATATATCTTTAGTTTTATTACAAGAATTTAGATTTGCTGAATGTTATTGTGACGAACGTGGATTGCGCATCTCGTTAATTTTATGGCATATATTTTAATCCATAAATTAATTAAACTTCAGCGTCCAATTTACGTTGACTGCTGCTTGGTATTTGTATGATAAAATTGTCGTCTTTAAGAGCAAAGGAAAATATTTATTTGGCGCGCAACGTGAGAATAATTGCACAATTTTCCCATCCCTTTCTGGCTGACTTCACAAACTCATCAGCTGAAAGTGACACCTTTAAGAAAAGAAATAAAAAAAATATTTCGGGGGCGCACGTGTGAATAATTGCGAAATCTTTTCATCCCTTCTGACTGACTGCACAAACTCATCATCAGTCTCGCACAGCAATTATTAGTATTCGTTGAAGATTTTTTTTTTTTTTCAAATGTTTAACGATTGCTATCTATCGGAAGACCTGCGTTCGAGAAATTTGTGGATTAATCCATTTTCAGTTATCTGAACAGCCTTCTTGATACAGAAGAAAAAATTTCAGGATTATGTTCAGATGTTGGGTTATTATCGAAGTGTATTTTGATAAAAAGTATTTGATTTCTCACGAGTGCGCGCAAGAAGCAAAGATAGCATCGGATTCTCGAGTGTAATGAGCTTGTTGTTTGAACCGATTCCAAGACTCTTTCAAAGCGAATTAAAAAAATATTTCAAAGCGATTAAAAAAAAAAAAAAAAAGAAACATTTAACGAAAGAAAGAACACATTTACGCCTCTAACGGGGAAACTGCGTATTAAATTAAATAAATATTAAATGCGCTAAATATGTAGTTTTTCGTAGTGAACTGAACCAATTATTATTTTTTCAATCTGATTTCTAGAATCGGTAAAAACTTCTAGAAATAGCCTTCTATCGGCAGAAACGTGCGTAAAATCACAAGTTGTATGCAAAATGTTTCCCAAAGATATCCGAGGCAAAAGGAATTTTTCAAACCGAATAATTAACAAGAAAGATGACACCGAATTTTCTGTTGTAGTGAGCACGTCTTTTGAACCTTTTCCGAGGCAAATAAAATTCGTCAAAGGTATTCAAAGTAAATGGAACAGGTATAAAAAAAAAAAAATCAACCGGATTTCTGCAATTGATAAAATATTCAGAAATAGGAACAGTTACTTACTACCACCAGCGGCTGAAAAGTGTGTTACAAAAATTAGCACATGGCGCACAAAAAAAAAAAAGACAGATTTTCAAATCGAACAGTTAGAAGAAATGTAAGAGGAAGCATGATATAACTCTACGCCTTCTAGCGGTAGAATTTTGCATAACTGAAAAGTTGAAAATGGGCAAAAAGTATTCTTCATGGCAAAAGCAATGCTAAGGAAAAGGAACTTTTCAAATATGTCTTCCTCGAGCAGAGATAGCGAGAAAGAGGTGTTGACATTTACGCCCTCTAGCGGGAAATCTATGTATTATTTAAAAAGGATAATGCTCCCCATCTTTGTTGTAGCGAGTGGCAAACAGTAAAAAAAGTAATTTCTCAATAGGGGTTTTAGAAGCAGAAATACGGCAGCAAACATAAGTGCAAAAATACAACCTAGCGACAGGACTGTGAATTACAAAAGAATTCCGCAAGTTCAAGTATTCCACGAGGTAAATGTTATCCGGTGTCAAAAGAATTTTTTTTAATCGGACGTTTAGAAACAGAGATATTGACATCAGATTAAATAGTTACGCCCCTAGCGGTGAAATTGTGTATTATTTTGGAAAGACAATACACAAAAGAGATTTCATAGTTTGTAGTATCTGACTGAAAAAGAATATTTTCAGTCGGGTTTTTAGTTCCGCAGATATTGCTGAAAGCGTTAACTTACTACTCCATCTGGTGGCAGACTTGTACGTTAAGAAAATTTTTAAATTATATGAGAAACATTTCGCACCAGAAACGCTCTCCAACATAAAAATAATTTTTCCAATCGGTCCCTTATAGAAACAGTGATATCGACGAAAATAAAAAATACATCAACGCCCCCGGGCGGAAAAAAATTCGCGATTTTAAGTAGGAGGTATTCTCAAAAACCTCAAAAGGTTTTGAGAATACCTCCTGCTTGCAATACATACTGCAAATACATCAGAAGCAAAGATAAGCACTTACGATCCCTGGTAGACAAACCATTCTTTACCAAAAAGTTAGGTAAAAAACCCCACGAAAGATGGCATCAAATTCTCGAGCGTAATGAGCGTGCTTTTTGAACCGATTCCGGAACGCAAATAATTTTAAAAACGATTTTTTTTTAAAAGAGACAATAAACGAAAGAGAAAATACTATTGTAAATGCACAATATACGTATATATAGTGTTTTTCATAGTATTTACAATATTTTCTACATTCTTTGTTATATTTGTTCCCTGCCTGTTTTACATTGTTTTTAGTTGGCAGTTCTGTGCTAGTACGCATTTGAGTATTCGGTTGTAATCGTTGTTTTGTACTTTCTCAATATACGTATATATACAAACCACATCACTCTTGGTGTTCCTCTGATGAAGACAACCCTCTCCTTGATTTGAATTTTTAGCTTTTTGTCTTGGTTTGTGCTGTTGTTCTTTCTTTTTTGCGGAGTGAGGGGGAGGGGGTGAGTTAGGCATTCTGAAACTTTGACTTGGTATTTTCGTTCGCGTAAGACAAAAGTATCAGGCCTAGGTTTTTTTATTGACTATACTAACCATTTTAGAGTTTTTATTTGTATTTGGTGCTGTTGACCTGGCTTTAATAAGGCTTCTCTCTGTTTGAGAATGCATGTGGTTAGTCTTGTTGATTGAACATTTTCATTTTGTTCGATTTGTGTTTCATATAACTACAATATATACACTGAGTGGCCACTTTATTATAACCACCTGACAGATTTAAGCAAATGAGCTATGGCTGCACGCTGTTGCCGCCTCAGGGCGAGGCTAATATAAAAAGGGAAAGCTTAGTGCTTGCGACAGTAGTAGAAGTGAGTTTTGGGTGACGAGATGGGTAAAAAATGCGATTTGACGGACTTTCAACGTGGGATGATTGTAGGAGCCATGGAGCGAGTATCACCGAAACCGCCGCATTCGTGAAATGTTCCAGAGCAGCTGTTGTTAAAGTGTTTAAAGACTGAACTGTCAGCCAAAAAACTGGGTCTCTACGTGCAACGTGTGATCGTCGTGGACTAGTGACTGCTCGGGTGGAACGGAGAGTGTCCAGACTGGTAACAGACAACAGAAGGGCAACAGTGCAGCAAATTACAGACCATCTTAATCAAAGATCCCCTCAAATGATCTCTGCGCGCACTGTTCGCCGTACACTGTATATCTGATGGGATATGGCAGCTGAAGGCCTGTTCGAACACCTTTGCTGTCAGCAGTTAACAAGAGAAAACGTCTCCAGTTCGTACAGGAGCACAAGGATTGGATAGTCGATAATTGGAAACAAATTATGTGGTCCGGTGAATCACGTTTTTAGTTACACCATGCCGATGGCCGAGTGAGAATTTGGCGGAAACAGCACGAAAGCATGGACCCCAAATGCATTGCTAAAACCCTTCAAGCTGGTGGAGGCAACGTTATGGTTTGGGGAATGTTTTCCTGGCATGCTTTGGGCCCTTTAATTCGTGTTGATCTACGTCTGACTGGCACATCATATCTAAACATCGTTGCGGACCAAGTGCATCCTGTCATGTGGATGGTTTATCCAAATGGCAATGGCTACTTTCAACAAGATAATGCGTCCTGCCATAGTGCTCGTATTGTACAGGATTGGTTTCAGGAACATGCCGGTGAGATTACTTTGCTTAGGTGGCCCCCACAATCTCCAGATCTCAACCCCATTGGGAATTTGTGGAATGAAGTTGAACGAGCCATCAGACAGCTGGATCCACAACCCTGCAATCTCACATTCCTGGGAAGTGCTATTCATCAAGCAGGGTCTCAGATTTCACAAACCACCTATCAACATCTCGTGGAGTCCATGCCTCGAAGAATCGACGCATTATTAAAGGCAAAAGGTGGCCCAAGGAAGTACTGAGGGGGTGCTCATAATAAAGTGGCCAGTCAGTGTATATTTTTATATAACAGAACAATTACAGCAGATATATATATATATATATATATATATATATATATATATATATATAATAATAAATCAATCTGGGATTTGGATTTGCAAAGGAAATACTGGTATATCAACCAGGAGAAAGACAGAAGGATTGTAGAACACGAGCCAGCTTTATCCACGGCTTCGTCAGGGGCCAGTACGGATCACATCTCTGACATTTCGGCACAAGCCAGAAAGTATGTGTTTCTGCATTATCCAGTTTGCAAACAAAAAGTCCAAGTAATTTTTTTTTAAATTAATAACAAGAAACAAACCCATCCCCACTGCATTCCCAACTCCCCCCCCCCCCCGAATATACAAAGAACAAGAAGCCCCAAACAATACAAGCAAATAAAAAATTAAAATTAATAAAGGAGACTAAAACAAAAGAACTAGAAAACAAAAACTCCCAGCTGCAAACTGAATAACCTTAGCCTAACTCACATTGCTAGAATCTCATACCAAATACTGTTGCTTTATTAATAGCTGCAAAATACCTTTAAAAACACAAATATATACATACTGCATTGTAATTAGTACTAGAAGCATATCCTTTTGTAAAAAATGAATAGAAAGGAGAGAACAGCTTGTATTAGTTTATCTATTTATAAATTATTGCAAAATGAGTTCTAATTTCCGAAAGCAAGAGTAAGCCTAAGTTGCATGTAGTCTCCTACTCCTAAAAGCACGGCTCCGAAACTCAGAGTACAGAGGGAAAACCTCAAATAAAAATAAATAATAATAATAAAACTTTAAGAAAAACAAAGAACTAATTCAAACAAGTTAGTAAAATCATGCAATGCATTGATTATGATACGCTTTCCAACATACCAGAAATCATTACTCAAGTTATGAGGATATTGGCTGTGGAATAAATCTCGCTCCTGTGCCCTGACCTTTGACTTAATTTCGATGATATTCAACAGAACCGGTTCAGTATATCTCCGGAACGTGATAAAGTTTTGTCGCAATCGAAGCATTTTTACGTAAGTTATGACGCATAAGGGCGATGGAATGGATCCCTCTCCTATGTCCTGACCTTTGACCCCATTTCGCCCATTTTCAATAGGGTTCGTCCCTAGGTTGTCCCCTACCACATAGTAAAATTTCATCGAAATTGAACCATTTTTACGCGAGTTATCGTGCAGACGGACAAAGCTGGATCATATGTGCTTCTTCAACCTACGGTTAGAAAGTGTAACAAGTTGGTAAAATCTTGCAATGCATTGAATAGATACGTTGTCCAACATACCAGAAATCGGGCGCAGACAAACCCTCCTCCCTACCCTGACTATTGATTCGTTTAGTATATCTCCGGAACAACATACTAAAGTTTTGTCGCAATCGAAGCATTTTTACGTAAGTTATGACGCATAGGGGCGATAGAATTGATCCCGCTCCTATGTCCTGATTTTTGACCTCATTTTTTCCATTTTCAATAGGGTTCGTTCACAGGTTGTCTCCTACCACGTATTAAAATTTCATCCATCGAAATCGAACCATTTTTACGCGAGTTATCGTGCGGACGGTCATACATACAGACTTACAAAGCTGCAGCATATACGCTTCTTCAACCTACGGTTGGAAAGCGTAAAAAAAGGGGGGAAAAGGAAGAAGACCTGTAAATCCGACACTAAATTTTCCTTTGTAAATCCGAATCCGAGATTTCGTAAGTTCTTTTTTTTTTTTTTCTTTGGATATTTGCAAACTTTTAGGGGAGGTAGTGAACAGCGTTAGGAACCAGAATTAAATAGGAAAGCATGGGCGGAAACGTCACCCTCACGTGAGAAAGAGACACAAAGACACATTAAGGCCACAATACAGAAAGCAGTGATGAAGCAACCTTTTCACGTGACGGGGTGTTCAATACGCACAACGCGCACATGTGGGCCGACCACGTGCCGCACAACAACGCTTCACTGTTAATGTGTGGGCGGGTATCGTGGCGGACAGTTTAGTCGGGCCATACATCTTACCACCTCGACTGGACGCTCGCAAGTATCTCGTCTTTCTTCAGGAGGTTCTCCGGAAATGCTGCAAGATGTCCCCGCACATGTTCGACGCGGAATGCGGTTGCAACATGATGGGGCGCCATCTCACTACGCAAGGTGCGTACGTGACCATTTGGACCGCACATTTGGGACCAAGTGGATTGGGCGTGGTGGTCCCGTCGAATGACCCCCAGATCACCTGATTTATCTCGTCTTGATTATTATCTCTGGTGTGCCATGAAGAGCATTGCGTACGACACGCCAGTAAATTCTGAAATGGACCTGGTGGCACGTATCTCCATCGCTGCAGCTACGATCCGCGAAACGCCAGGTATCTCCGACAATGTTCGCCAATCCATGTCGCGTAGGTGTCATGCGTGCATGCAGGCCAATGAGCGCAATTTCGAACACCTCCTGTGATGCTTGTAAGTCCTACATTTTACTCTTTTGTTGTGTAATAAAGCGTTTTACACTGCTTTCTGTATTGTGGCTTTACTGTGTCTTTGTGTCTCTTTCTCACGTGAGGGTGACGTTTCCGCCCATGCTTTCCTATTTAATTCTGGTTCCTAACGCTGTTCTCTACCTCCTCCAAGTTTGTACACGAAGTTCCGGGACACTCTGTATATATATTACCTTATCATCTTAAGAAGTTTTATGAAATGTGGTCACGGCTGGCGGTGCTGTTATCATTGTATTCTTCTAAATTGGGATTCGTTATTTTTCTGATTCTTATCCTTTTTCCCTATTTTAATCTAGAGCAAACAAACTCATTTGTACCAATTTCACGTTTTCAGAATTCGTCCCGCAACTCCGTATGCTCAGCAGCTTTCAGTGATGATGTTTATTTGTTTACAAATATAGACTTTAAACGTTTAATTGGGAAGATTAAATTCAGGCCATGTACAAGGGTTGGAATCCTTACAATTCCGGAGATACTGTATTCCTTGACATATGGCACGCTTAAGAGTAATGTAACGGTAGCCGAAAAATTCCTCGAATCTGTAGCATGGAACATGCAGACGGAATATCTGAGCTTGTACACGTATATGGCTGGCTACTTGGTCAGGGTCGATTTCCTATTTTTGGAAGCTACTGGGGTTACGTGGGCGAATGACGCGATTGAACGGGAACAGGTACTTAATGCCTTAATAAAAGCCTTAACTGAGCTAAAAATATGGCCCTTCTTTCTCTCTACTCCGTTTCCCATTCGCCAAATCGCTATTGGTTTTCCCTTCTATGTCCAAACTGGAGAAATTAATATTTTCCTCTTTATATTTCTCTTGAAACCGCTGCTCATGCTTCGAGTGCTTTCCAGACGAGGTCTCTTCGTTGGTTTGTTTATTTTATTGAGTGGCCACTTAAAATGGCGCAACTTTACGACCCGGGTCAAAGACCCTGTAATCAGCTGTTCATTTCACTTCGCATTTCCCGCGAGTTTTAAGTATTTCATAATATTTCTTCGCACGCCTGAAATGGTTATTGAGTGCTTGTGGAATTCGAGTATCTATGCAAACGTTCAGATACAACGGCTTCATGTATAATTCTCTCCGACGAATTATGGGATGGTGTGAAAAAGGAATGGGCTTTGTTTGAGTCAGTGGCATAGCCAGAAATTTCTTAGGGGGGGGAGGCGTCCATGGGCTTGGTTAATTGGTGAAAGCCTCGTATGCACATATATATCGCTTTAAAACCGTGCTCAGCCTCCCCTCAAGCGAGGGGTTCAAACACCGACCCCCCCTCTGGCTACGTCCCTGGTTTGAGTAGTTCACACCATGGACGTATTTACGGGGGGGGTGTGTGTGCAAGGGGCCTTGCCCTACCCCCGATTTGTTTTTCTTAGAATGCGACTTATTATTAGAAAAAAATATTTTATTTAATAAAAATACAGTAAATCAATTTACTTTAGAAACTAACGCTGTAATTTTTTTACTTCTATTTTTCATTAACTTTTATTTTGTCCTGATAGATTTCGAAAACTTTTGCTTCCCCTCGCCCCCTCCGAATTTTTGTTGACGTAGGACTACGTCTAACTCCGCGCATAGTATGGGGCGACTTACGCCCGCCCGCGCCTGTGACAAAAATAGGTCCTAATTGAAATCATTATAATGTTAAAAATACGTGACGCACACTAATCGTGTTAACATATTCGTAAACAGCATGGAGGCCAATTCGCGTACTGCGCAATACATCGTGCGCGCGACGCTCCCTGTGCGCGGAGGAGATGATTCAATATTTCTGGGTGTGTCGCCGCGTTTGACTCAGTCTATCTCGGCAACCGTGAGCGCAACACGAGTGTGCGTGGTATCGTTTTAAAGCTCTCGACGAGATCTGCTTAAATTTATGAAGATCATATTGCAGTGGTTTAAACTAAAATTTTAAGAAATTGTTTTCGTGTGAACGGGTTAACATTGTCGAAAATGCCGCGGAATTCGCAGAATGAACGCAAGCAAATGTAGAGAAAATCAAAACGAGACGCAACAGCAAGTGATGAGGAATGTAAGAAGCCCAAGAAGACTGCAGCGCAACGAACTAGAGAGTATCGAGAACGCCTGAAAGCAGTCGCCGCCAAACAAAAATCCAACACACCGATCGTATAGTCCTACGTTCCAAACTGACGGCTCAATCAGAACTGAGCCGCCCCGGTGGCGCAGTGGTCTAAGCGATGGCCTCTGATCATTCGTCCGAACGGGGTCCGGGTTCGAATCCCGGTGAGGCATGGATGTTGTGTTTGTCTTATGGCACTGGTTCTCTCCCTTCCCTGGAACCAGTGACCCTAAATTAGGGACGGGCGATTGCTTATAGCCCATTGAGTTGCTCACGGTGGTCGTTAATCCTCCAATCAAAAAAAAAAAAAAAAAAAAAAATCAGAACTGAGACTACCTGATCATGAAAGAAATTCGGGATTACACCATATAATACAAATTTGGAAGATGACAATCCGATTTTTGGTGTAAATGTGACAAGGATGGTAAGTCAGATATATATATATATATATGACATACTGCCAGAAGGACAGACCATCGAGGGACAGCCGAAATTTTAGATTGGATTCCAAGGGACAGGAAAAGACCCAGAAGAAGACCACATGGAAGATGGGTGGATGAAATTCGAAAGTATGCGGGAGTGACATGGAGGAGACTGGCACAAGACAGACCGTTGTGGAGGAAACTTGGGGAGACCTTCGTCCAGCAGTGGATTGATAATGGTTGACAATGATGATGATGATGATATATATATACTGAAGAGCAAAACTGAAGACTAAGGAAAAACTTTAGAATCTGAAACGAAAGTTGCAAAAAAACCCGAAGATCAAAACGCGCAACGCAGCAGTTTTGAAAATTCAGAATTCACATTCTATTAAGAAGATACCTAAGCAAAAAAATACATATATAATTTTGACTCACACCAAGTACAACATAGAAAAGGTTATGTATCTACCTCTGTGAGTAAAAGGAGAAAAGATAAAAAAATAAAATAAAACAACTGAATGTAGAAGGTGTCGAGAATACTGAGCCTTGGGTCCTTGATCAGTATTCTCGACACCTTCTACATTCAGTTGTTTTATTTTATTTTTTTATCTTTTCTCCTTTTACTCACACAGGTAGATACATAACCTTTTCTATGTTGTACTTGGTGTGAGTCAAAATTATATATGTATTTTTTTGCTTAGGTATCTTCTTAATAGAATATATATATATATATATACGCCTCTGGTTCACATACTAAAATTGAGAAATGTCAAAAGGTTAAGTGAGCTTTTACAAGGCTATTCACTATGTTTCTCACAGTGCCATGCCTCAAGAGTTTGTTAGATCTTTGCTTGTGAGGAATCTAGAACTCTCGGGGTTTTAACTGCATTTCTCCCCAATGATGAAGTACACAAAATACAAGCTAAAGTTAAGACTCGCTACTTTGCGTTGGTTGAGTGAGTTTATTCAGTGAAGTAAAAGATCTTTCGAGCTTTATCCGGATTTCTTTACTTTTCTTTGTATTATTAACACGTTGATCCGTGCTTAATATTATTCTATTAGGCTTCTTTCTCGGTTACTTCGCTGCTAAATTTCTCTCTCCAGACTTTGTTTTTCATTCAAACTCTTGTTACGAGAGTTTCAGATTTTACAATTCATTTTCAAGTGGGGAATTTTTAACAATAGCGCTTTTTTTCGTCAGAATAGAAAATCGTCTTTAAGATGTTATCTGTCAGGTCGCCAACGGTCATCAGTAGAGTTGTAAAGCAGCAGCTTTTCACTTGGAAATCGATCATTAATACCTTGACAAAGTGTTTGTTGTATGATTTTATTAGCCTACGCAACGATTACTACAATGGTAACGAGGAACAGTGCTTCCCGGTAGCGCAGTGGTCTAAGCGATGGCTTCTGATCATTCGTCCAAAATGGGTCCATGTTTGAATCCCGGGGAGGCATGGATGTTGTGTTTATCTTACTGCACTGGCTCTCTCCTTTCCCTGGAACCAGTGGCCCTAAATTAGGGACGGGCGACTGCTTTTAGCCCATTGAGTTGCTCACGGTGGTCGTTAAACTCATACTCCAAAAGAAAACGGGGAACAATACACCAATTATGTAGAATATAGTACCACTATACTAGTGATTCGATTTATTGGCGTAGGAAAATACACTGAAGTGCCAGAAAAACTGGTACAGGCGAACTTATACAAAATACATAGCAACGTCCCCTATGCGCGTACTCGGTTTCGTCCGCCAGTGCGTATATAAAGCGATAGACATCCTTGCCAGCTGTCAGAGCTGCTTTCGGCATGAGAATGACAAGTAATAACGATTTAAGCGATTTTTAACGCGGTGTCATAGTTGGCGCTCGTGAGATGGGTCGTAGTATCTCGGTGGTAGAAACGAAGTTCCGATTTTCAGGGACGACCATTGCAAGGGTGTACCGTGACTACAATAATTCCGGCAAAAAACCTCCAACCTACGATACCAGTTTGACCGTAAAAGGACATTGGGTGAACGTGACCATCGTCGGCTGTCAATAATCGTTTCACGCGATAGGCGTGCAACACTCGCGCAGGTATCATCGGAATTCAATGCTGGAGCCTCAACAAGCATCAGCGTCCGAACTGTGCAAAGTATCCTCCACGATATGGGCTTTGGGAGCCGACGCCCAACTCGAGTCCCCTTGATGGGTGCACGACACCGAGCTATGCGCCTCGCTTGGGCACGGCAACACCGCCACTGGAAACAAGTAGCTTGGTCTGACGAGTCGCGTTTCCAACTGTATCGGGCAGATGGAAGGATTCGTGTGTTGCCGCAAACCCCATAAAGCCATGGATCCCGCCTGTCAACAGGGAACTGTACCGGCTGGTTGGGGATCCGTAATGGTATGGGGTGTGTTTAGCTGGACTTCACTGAGACCCCTGGTACGTCTACAAACGTCTGTGACTGGCCAATGCTATGTGCGCATCCTTTCTGACTAGGTACACCCGTTCATATCCTGAATTCATGCTGATGGGTTGGACCTGTTCCAACAGGACAGTGCACCTCCACACAAGTATCGGGACGCCACATTATGGTTAGTGGGGCATTCATCTGAGTTTGGGGTGTTGCCATTCCCACCCAAGTCCCCAGATCTGAACGTGATAGAACACATTTGGGATGCCATGCAACGCGCTATCGAACACAGGAGTCCGAGACCTCGGAATACACCCGAATTGTGGAACGCTCTGCAGGAAGTATGGTGTGCGTTGCCTACGGCATATTTCCAGAAGCTAGTGGAGTCCATGCCCCGTCGTATTTCTGCAATCTTGCGCTCCCGTGGGGTGCCTACCAACTGTTAGACTGGTGTACCAGTTTTTCTGGCACTTCAGTGTATACATAAGCGTTTCCAAGCTTTCGCACACCGACCATGGCTTTTTCAAGGAAGCAGTTTCTGTCTAACTTCCGTGAAAAAGCCATCTGGTTGACGTGCGAACGCTTGAAAACACATGTATTTTCCTACGCCAATAAATCGGATCACTAGACTAGTACATTGTGATGTGAAAGTGTTGTTTGAGGGCTAAATTATGTTATTGCTGTAGGATCCGATGGAGGCTATTAATACGCTTCAAGCTGGAGTCGAGAGTGAGTGTCAGAGGACAAAGAGGTCACGCCAGGGAAAGAGAAATTTGGGAGAAAAAAAAATTAAATTTAAAACTACATCAATGAGAGAGAGAGAGAGAGAGAGAGAGAGAGAAATTTCATGGGGGGAGGGGGTCCGTAGATTTGGTTCATCTGCGAATACCTCCCAGGAAACTCCCGAGTGGGAATAAGCCCCAAATCTTTAAAAGTCAAAAACTGAAAGCAAACATTACTGAGAAAAAACTTTTTAATATGTACTGTACGATCCAGCAACTTGGTGACAAGAGTAAAGAAGTGGGATTAAAAATGAACTTTCAGAAGACAAAAGTGATGTACAATGCTTTTACAAGAAATGAAGATTTATCGATTGATGGGGAAAAGCTGGAGATAACAAATACCTACATTTATCTTGGGCAGCAGATATCAAGTGAAGGTCACATTGATGAAGAAATTAATCGGTGTATAAAACTTGCCTGGAGAGCTTTTGGAAGAAATAGTATAATTTTCAAGAGCAATATGCCATTATGTCTTAAAAGAAAAATGTTTGATCAATGCATCCTTCCAGTGCTTACGTACGCAGCAGAGACGTGGGCTTTGCCAAAAAAAGACATACAGAGACTGCAGACAACCGAAAGAAGCCTGAAGAGATGCATGTTGGTGTAACCACAAAAGATGATGTAAGGAACTCGTGGATAAGGAAAATACCAAGAGTGGAAGACATCACGATCAGAGTAATAATGTCCCTGAAATGGCGATGGGTTAGACATATTGCCAGGAGAACGGACCACCGATGAATAACCGAAATTTTAGACTGGATTCCAAGGGACAGGAAAAGACCCAGAAGAAGACCACATGGGAGATGGGTGGATGAAATTCGAAAGTATGCGGGAGTGACATGGTGGAGACTGGCACAAGACAGACCGTTGTGGAGGAAACTTGGGGAGACCTTCGTCCAGCAGTGGATTGATAATGGTTGACAATGATGATGATATACATATATATCGCTTTAAATTCGTACTCAGTCCTCCTCGGTAGGGAGGGAGTTGGAACCCGACGACCCCCTCGTTCCTAAGGAGAGAGAGTGAGTGAGAAATACTCTTAATCTCGTCCGCAGTTACTATGGGACTTGCGAATCAGACGGAAACAGCATTGTTGCTTGTATTGCGTTACATCATCGGTCTCGAATACATCATTCCTCAAAAGTAGCGGTCATCTTTATCTGGCCCAAATCGAAAATATCAGGTTTCCCCATTTAGTTTTGGAAACAACGCCTGCCACACCCTTGATTGCTGGATTTAATGTGTGTTTCCACGTGGTCGGGAAAGTCCTAGTAGAGTATATGCGTCGTGGGGTGCTGTTGTCTTACAATGAAAGCCGGCATTGTTATAGTATTCGCCATCGTCAGAGTCGTGTACGTTTCTGGGTTCCAAGAACTTCGTAACAGCAGTAACAAAGAAACTATTGGTTTCTAAAAGCTCTTTATAATAGGCCAACAAGTAGTACAAACATAACATCAGACATTACCAAAAATGCTTGTCAGCCTCACTGGTTACATTACAGGAGATGGCGGGGGGGGGGGGGGGGGGTATATGAAGGAATCGGTGTCAAGGCAAGTTTAAACAGATGGTGTTATGCATATTCTCATATCTTGGACCGAGCCTTCACGAGATACTTTTTCCCATGTTGCTTCTTTTAAACGGATAATGTGCTGTACACGTGCTTTCATTTTCAAAATTGCAGCAAACATCTGCCATATTACGTATGACTCCAAAATTTTTTGCTTCACTTCCTCTTTTTATTTTAGTGGGGTATGCTTTTGCATTCGGAATTGAAAGCACTTATTACTCTAACGTTAGAACATACACTCCACAATGGATTCGTCAGCAATTTGTTTTTTGTGTTGCTATTTTAAAATAAAAGCAATTTTCTAACTTACAACATAAATCTGAAATAATTTTATTGTTCTCTACTCATTTTTAGTATATACTGCCGTTTAAAATTCACAGGCACTGAAACCGGGAGGTCTCGGAAATTTTGTTTCCTTTCAGTCAAAATATTAGAGGCCATTGCGTGTCTGGAATATTTTGAAGATGAAAATGGTGTCCTTGGGAGGTTCCTCTGTTGCTCCTTCAAAATCTCGAGGTGTATCTCGTAACTGTTACCTACTTTAAATTGTGCCCTCCCCCAGAGCCGGATTGAGGGGGTGTTTCTAGGGGCTGTAGTAGCCTCTGGGCCCACTATGACCAAGGGCCCAGGAAGCATACCTGGGAAAATAATAGAGAGTGGCTCATAAAATAGTTTTATGTCCGCGGGTGGCCTAGTGGTGAACGTTCTTGACTGCCACAGTGAAGACCTCGGGTTCGATCCCAGCCAGGTACGAACGCTCAAACCACTGAATATCCGCCTTGCGTCTGATGGGCACGTTAAGCCGTCGGGCCCCAGGTACTGCTCCCCGGTAATAAATAAGGGCGTCTTCCTCCCCCTTTCTATCTCGCTTCCGTGTCACTTTCCTATCGTGCACTCTAGCACAAATCTCTTAGCTTCCTATTTCTAAGAGTTGTTTAAGACCTGGGATCGACACTCTCTTCCTAAAATCTTCTACATATGATCCGATCTGAAAATAAAAATAGTTTTACAATTTGTATTTTTGTCTCGTATGATTTCCACTTGGTCAGAAACAGAGGCTGGAGGACGAACAGATTTCAAAACAGTTTTATGTCGCTGTATAGCATCAGGGTCGGCCAGACAGTTTCAGCTTTTTCACTGCCATCCACCCACACCTGCCAATTTGCACTTGGAACCGTTAATGGTCGAAGTCCCCTGTGGCTTCACATTGCATAACAAAGATGCACTAAGAAAAGCATACTACGCTAAATGATTAGAAAATCCATGACAAAGTCTTGGAATTTTAAGCTTTTAACTTTTAACTGAGAACATTGAAAAATACAGTGACTTATTATGAAAACTCTTTCCCCGTCATAAGTTCTTTAGGGCCCCTACTCAGATGCCCTGACCTTGGACCTACTCAAATGTTTTAGCCTAGGGGCCCAGTAGATCTTTAATCCGGCCCTGCCTTCCCCAGGCAACGCTTTTATGCCCGTATTTTGTGAAAAAGTACATGCTTATAATATCGCTTTGTCCATCCGTGGACATCTCTGCAGCTATTAGTTCGATTTGAAAAATTCTTTTTGCATCGGAAGGCATGAAATGTGAGAACTATGATCCTTGCTTTCCGATTTTATTTCCGATGCGTAACTTTGCCGCTAGATGGCGTTAATGCGGAAGCTATGGAATTGAAAATACCTTTTGTTCCATATATTTGCTTTTAAATGTCCGGCTGACACAACCCCTTCTTCCTTTTGATGTCATTTATAACGAAGACTATTTTGGGTGCAATTTCATTTTCAAGTAATGTACAGGATGTCTATAAATGAAGTATATAACTTCAGTATGCGATTAAGATACAATACGATAAAAAAAACTTACTTTGAACTTCAAGAGACGTGGCAAGTGTTAAAGTTTGTTAAGTCAGATGATAGATGGCGCCAGGTGTCTCAATGTAATGAAAAATCTCGTCAAACACAGAATGCAACAGACATGGCTTCCCCAGTGGAAAAAGCAGGGTTTGCGAAGTCAAAATCTCTAACAACAGTTCAGAACGGAGTACAAGAGACAGCTGCCGACACGAAGGAGCATCGAACAATGGATAAATAAATTCAAAGCCACAGGATGTGTCTTGAAATGCAAAAGCACTGGGAAACCTTCCATTTCGGGCGAAAAGATGGAAAACGTGCGTGAGGCTTATCGAAGGAGCCCGAATGAGCCAGTCGTGAACTTGAAATACAGCGAGCAACGGCTCACAAAATTCTGCATAAACGTCTACGCCTATACGCATATAAAAAGCAGTTAGCGCAAAAACTTCGACCAAATGATCAACCACGTCGAAAAGCATTTATGGTAGACATGCTTAAATTGCATTGACGAAGATCCCAGACTCCTTTCACGGATCTGTTTCAACGATGAGTCAACATTCCATGTTTCTGGCAGAGTAAATAAACATAACTGCTGTATCTGGGGCACGGAAAATCGCCATGTGGTATTAGCACACGGGAGAGACAGCCCGAAGGTTAATGTCTGAGCTGTCCTAATGGAAGACAGAGTGATAGGGCCCTGTTTTCTTCGCTGAACCAACCGTTACTGACATAACGCACCTGGACAGGTTAGAACAATTCGCAATTCCACAACTCCCGGATACTCAAGGTATCATTTACCAGCAAGATGGAGCTTCTCCTCACTGGTCTTTGGATACATGCAGATCTTTATACCACCAATTTCCAGGTCGTTGGACTGTATGGCCACACCGTTCTCCTGATAGTACCCCATGCGATTTTTTCTTTGGAGCTTTATTAACGACATTCTGTACAAGAAAAAAGTTACGTCTATCACTGAGCTCAAAGATCGCATTACTGCAACCTTCCTCCTTGTTTCACTTGACATTCTGCAGCGTACGTGGGTGGAACTGAACTGCCGTTTAGATATCCTGCGAGCAACTAACGGAGCACACGTGGAGACCTACTGACATTTTAAAAAAAGAACTTGCACAATTACCATGTGTTTTGACATTAAAAGTAAGTTGTTATTTATGGTAGTTTTTTTTTTTTTTTTCAATAGCATACTGAAGTTGTATACTTCATTTATGGACACCCTGTATATATTTTCTGCTAGCGGCCTAAAAGGAAAATTGGGATTTTCCCGATATCGCTGCTTTTAAAAGACCAATTTCAATAATGTGTTCTGTATCGGATACAGGTCCTGCTGGGAAATGTTCTACTTATAATTTCTAATTTTCTGTAGGGAATAGTTTGGCCACCAAGGGCGTAAGTGTTGATTCCTGTTTCTGATGTATTTGCAGCAAAATCTGCCCTTCTGAAAACTGGATTGAGAACATTCTTTCGTGGACCGATACCGCTCACCTCGGAAAATCTTTTGAGAATATTTCCTGCTTAGTATAGTGCATAGTTTTTCCGCCAGGATGCGTAAATGTGTATCTTATTTTTGTCGATGTATGTCACTGCATCTAAGAGTCCGATTTAAAAAATTCTGTCTTTATTGGAGAGCGTTTCAGGTGTGAAATGTTTCTTATATAATTTAAAAATTTCTTAACGTACAAGTGTGCCATTAGATGGCGTAAGTTCACGTTTCCGTTTACAGCATGTTTGCTGCAATATCTCCGGACCTAAAGTCTGATAAAAAAAAATTCATTTTCTGTCAGATGCTATTAACTATGAAAGCATTTTGTGTGTATTTCCTTCCCAAAACAATGCACAGTTTCGCAGCTAGGGGGCGCAAATGTTTTTTCTGTTTTCTCAATATCTCTGCTTTTAAATGTCCGATTAAAAAAATTATTTTAACACCGGAAGCCATTTACCTCTTGGAACACTTAGGCTTGAACTTGCAGAGTTTTTTTTTTTTTTTTTTTTTTGTAGTTCACAGTACTGTTTCTAGGTGTTGTTTGTGTACTTTTGTTTGCAGCTGTATCTGAGCTTCTGAAAACCGTGTTGAAACTTTGTTTACTGTATGCCATTTGCTACAATAGAGATGGGGAAAGTTGCCATATTTATATAATACGCAGCTTTCCCGCTAGGGGTCATAAATGTCAACACCTTTTTCTCGCTATCTCTGCTCCCGTAAGACGTATTTGAAAAATTCTTTTCCTTTGGCATAGCTTTTGCTGTGAAGAATACTTTTCGCATATTTTCAACTTTTTCATTATACGAAATTCTTTCACTAAGAGGCGTGGAGCTCGTAATTCCTTCTATATTTCTTCTTTGAACTGTTTGATTTGAAATTTTTTGTCTTTGATACCTTCTTTCTGCCATGAGAAACATTTTATGTGCTATTTGTTAGTTTTGGTAGCATACTATTTAGCCGTTGGTGGGGAGTATGTAGCTGTTTCTATTTCTGAATGTTTTCCCACACAGCACATAATATTTCGTATATGTTACAAGTACGTAGCACTGAAACATTGAGTCTTTTCAGATACGTTACGCAATGTAACAGTATTGTTTCAGAAAGCTTACGGTTATGTTAAAATATCCTCTAACGTTACATAACTTTGAAACATAACTGGTATGTTACATTAAAAGGTCTTTATAACTTCAACATACCAACTTCATGTTACTGTTACGTATTTGAAAGACATTTGTGACATCATCGTATTACTGTTACGTATTTACTACGTTGAAAATTATAGTTTTAATAAACTTTGTAAAATCACAGTACAATATACTACACTCGACAGCTGTTTCAAAAGCAACGACAGTCTTATTACGATTTGTTTACGTTTGCTTTCACAGGTTCAACGCAGTCCGCTGTCCATTGGGAACAGTGGCGGCGTTTATACAGTGTATTGAAAACAAAAGAAATAAAAATCGGCCCCAAATGAGGGTGTCGAATTTTTACTATACATGTGGAATAGACTACTTCAGCCAAAAAAAAAAAAAAAAAAAAAGGAAAGAAAATCAAATTCGCAATTTCTCTAAATACCTACCAATATGAAATTTCTCAGCTTCAAGTAAAAAAATCATGCTGGTATAGTATACTAATATACTTAAATTTTATAAAATGCTTTTTAGAATTTAAAAATTATAATAATCAAAACAATTACTTACTTTCAGATGATCTTGAATCACAAAAGAAAAAAAAAGATATGAAATATTAAATCAACTAACTAGCTAACTCGAGTACGTGAATAACTAACTAACTCTAACTGAGTACGTGAATCACTTTGAAAGCTCGAGTACGACAGGATCACCAAAGAATATCCCAATATCACGTGGAAATACGACTGCGAGAGTGCTTCGGTGAAATGGCATTAATGCGCATCTGCATCCACGCTGTTCCCAAACCAAAAATCTTAAATATCGCCGGAATGTAACATCAAGGTAGCAATTACGTACAATGGAAACTATAAAGCAGTAGTATCGGTGACTGTTATTTTTAATGTAACCGTAATGTACAAAATTTATGTTCTAAAATAAATGTTGCTGAAACGTAGCTGTAAGATATCTCTGAAAGTGTAACGAAAATGAGAGATTGTAACATTGTATCTGAAACATTTTGTGCTGTATGGGTTCTCGTTTGTACAAACCCGGTTGATTTTTTTTTTCTAACCTGTTCCATCGACTGTGAAATAACTTTGAAAAATTTTATTCGTATCGGAAATTATTCAAAAGACGTGCTTTTTACAACCGAAAATTCAGTGTCAATTTTTTTTTGTTTACTCTTAGCACCAGTCTAGTAAAATGAATTTAATTTCTGACACATAACGTAAGTTCAAAAATGTGTTTGGTTCACCGCTCACGTATTCATTTTTTAATTATTTTTTTTTTCCGTTTGAACAGAATTCATCGCCGAATTTCTGTATCCGCATCAGAATTCTTTTATGTGCGCCATTGTCTAACTAGGCGAACGAAATTCTAATTATTATTTATTCGCGTACGAGTAAATAAAGCAGGTTTAATTTTCATTTTAATGCTTATTTTTCTCTTAGCAACCAGGTTAGTCTTGATGAGTGGGGGGCAGAAGTATAAGAATGCGCTCATGTGCCTACCAAAACGCCCGTGTCAAAATTATTTTGCCATCTTCGTATGTTTTCAAGATCATGTGAAAACTGTCCCATATCTTCTAAGCGTTGTTAGACTCTTTGTTTTAGTTTTTTGCAGTCACAGTGTGCTTCAGACTATAAATGCTCGGGTAATCCAATTTGCTGCTTATTCATCTCCACTTCTCCCCTATGAAAATATGATATTGAACGCATTCGTAAACACAGATTCCTATAAATTGGCTTTTGTCCATAGAAAGATGGAGTTGCGTTAATGAAATACATTTTTTCCGATGTGCTCTACTTAAACCTAACTTCAGTTTTTGATAAGAAATGATATGCTATAAATTTGAATGGAATTCTATTTTGGATAGATTTTAAAAAGTTTAGAAAACGCTAAATAAAGAAAAAAGGTGAGTCAGAATCCTGAATTCGTAAAAAAGAGGAGGTAACTTGCGGCCATGTGACTGCTGCATTCTCTGTATTTTTGTTTAATATTTTATTCATGTATTGAATTCCTTTTTTAAAGCGAAATCAAGTGAAACAGCATAAACGATGGAAAACTCAAAAGAAACTTCTACAAAAGAATTGGTAGGAACGGATGTATGTACCATCGATTCTCTGCCGCATTGCCACAAGACTTGTTGTTGCCAAGGGTCAAGGTATGAAACAACTTGTGCTGCTCAAAGCCAATCAGTAGGAACGGTTGTACCAGTAATTCTCTTCCTTGCGACCACAGGGCTTGTTGCCAAGAGTCAGGGTACGAAAGAACTTCGACTCCTCCAGGTCAGTCAGTAGGAGCGGTTGTACCAATAATTCTCTACCGTATATGGTCACAAGACTTGTTGTTGCCAAGGGACAGGTATCAAAGAATTTGGACTTCTCAGGGTCAATAAGTAGGAACGGTTGTGCCAGTCATTCCCTTCAGCAAGAATATACGGGTCATACATTAACATTCTTGATAACATTTGTGAAAATTCAAGAGAAAATTTTTTATTTGAGGATTCAGAACCAATAAAAATTGGAAAAGCAGTGAGACAAGGTGACAACATGTCTCCCATACTCCTCAATGCCACACTGCAGAATGTCTCTCAATCATTGAACTAGAGAAACTAGGGAATAAAGATTAATCGAGATTATTTAACTCACCTTCGTTTAGCTGATGACATTGTCATTTTTGCAACTACCCCTTCAGACCTGCAGAATATGATCCAGGAACTTGCTGACAAGAATAAAGAAGTGGGGGTAAAAATGAACTTTCAGAAAACAAAATTGATGTACAATGCTTTTACAAGAAATGAAGATTTATTGATTGATGGGGGAAAGCTGGAGACACCCGATACCTGCATTTACCTTGGGGAACAGATTAAGCGAGGGCCTCACTGGTGGAAGAAATTAATCGGCGTATAAAACTTGATTGGAGTGTATTTGGAAGGAACAATTCAATTTTCAAGAGCACTATACCGTTTTGTCTTAAAGGAAAAGTGTTTAATCAGTGCGTCATTCCAGTTCGTACGTATGAATCAGATATGGACCTTCACTGAAGAAGAAGAAGAAAAAAAAAACCATATAGAGGCTGCAGACAATTGAAAGAAGCGTGGAGAGAGATGCCTGGCTGTTGTAACTAAGAAATATAAAAACAGGAACTCGTGGATCAGGAAAATGACAAGAGTGGAAGACATCATGAAAGTAAATTTCCTGAAATGGCAAAGGGCTGGACATATAACCAAAAGAACGGACCACCGATGGAGAACGAAAATTTTAGACTGGGTACGAAAGGACAGATTAGAAATCCCTTTTTTTTTTAACAATTTTACCCCTAAATTTAATTGGTCCTTTTAGCAAACTAAAATAACAGAAACCCACAATTCTCTGGTCTCAGTAGATTAATGAGTGATTTTCTTATTGCTTGCCCTTGACGTAGCCAACAGAGAGTCAGTCATTAATATGCTTCCCTGCATTCTTCTGTTCGTTAAATTTCCATTGTTTAAAGCTCGCCTGCTTCGGATCTTTGGAAAGTGGTGATTGTTGTTCTACATCTCGTTCCCCGAATTTTTGTTTTTTTCTTTGTTCAAAATTTGCTTTTTATTTTCACATTTATATATATATAGGGGATGTTTAAATAGAAGGACCAGTTTTGTTTAAAAAACTAAAATCTGGAATATGCGCTATGCAAAATTCTGAGTTTTCGGGGATCCACCAATAAATAACAGTTCCATAAAAATAGTCTGACTTTTTCGTCCGGTTTTTTTTCTTTATTTTAATTTCTCTCGTACTTCATATCGTGAAATTTGGTACTTGAAAAGGAACAAAGTTGTAGAAACCTAAGAGAGAGGAAAGAATCACATGGTGTGAAAATCGATTGATCCTCCAAGATTATTTCTGCTGCTTCCTTTATTGTTCGAGTTTCAGTTTTAAAATAACAAAATAAAACTGAAATAGCTATTTCCTAGTGTACAAAAAGTTTTCAGTGAGTCATTATGTTTATTTTTAAAAACCTTTTTTTTTTTCGTACGGATTCCGAGTATCCGTTCTCAGTTGTAATATATTGCCGGTAGATGGCGACAGCGCTCCGTGTCTTCATGAAAGTTGGTCGATTTTGTAGTTTTGCGCTGAATGCTTGTAAATTTATTTCTTTGCATCAGTTAAAAAAAAAAAAAAGAGAAAGAGAAAGGTATGTTTGGAAAACAATAAATGTCACAAAATAAAAACCACTTCTGAAACGAAATTTCTTTGAATGTCTGGAAACGAGTTTTCCACAAGCCTTACAAATATCACTTTTGGGAATTGTCATAGCGAGTCGCCCATGGTTTTGTTTGTTTATTTGAACGAGGAAAGCTATCGAAAGAGGGAAGTCAAAAGCCGTTACCGGGATAACTTTGCCATGCCGATTGTTTCATGTGTGTTTTAATAATTTTCTAATCTCAAAGAAAATGTTCTTCGAAGTTTTATTTAAACAGCTTTTGTATTTTGTTTAGTAACAAATGAATTTTCATTCGTATTTCATTGTTTCGTAGAAGTCAACGCACACACACACACACACACACACACTTATCAGGGACCAGGGCCGGATTAAGGAGGGGACTATAGGGGGGCTATAGCCTTGTGGCCTACCATGACCAAGGGCCCAGGAGGCATGCTTGGGCCGATAATTGATTGGTATGTAGAGAGAGAGAGAGAGAGAGAGAGAGACTTATAAAATAGTTTTGACTTTTTTGCCTCGTATGTTTCCTAATTGGTCAGAAACAGAAGCTGGAACGCAAAATAGATTTGAAGGCAGTGACTCACCAAGGGTAAAGGTTTCATGTCGTTGTGTACAGCGGGGTTAGAGAGACAGTGTCAGCTTTTTTTCACTACCATCCACTCACACCTCCCAATTTGCACTTGGAACCGTTAATGGCCGAAGCCCCCTGTGGCTTAACATTGCATAACAAAAAATATGCACTAAGAAATGTGTACAATGCTAAATCATTATAAAATCCAAGACAAAATCTAGGAATCTTAAGCTTTTCACTTATGTTCCTGTGACAACAGTGGAAAATATAATAATTTTTTTATGAAAACTCCGAAGGTAATTTATTAATTTGGAGAATGCACTGCGTGTTAATTATCATCAACATATTGCTACCATTTCGTGTTTTAATGGTCTTCATAATGAACTTAAGTTCTTTAGGGACTTTATGAGAAAAATGAGAAATACAGTGATTTATTATGAAAACATTGTAGACAATTTAGTAGTTACAATTTCGTGTTTTAACGGACTTTATAATGATTCCCCGTTATAAGTTCTTTGGACGGCCCACTCAAGTGTCTCAGCCTAGGGGCCCACTGAGGCCTTAATCCGGCCCTGTCAGGGACATCGCCCTACGGGGTTCGAGCCCTAAAATTTGTCTTGCCCACCCTGCCGTCCACCCAATTCAAAATGTGTCATTTTTCAATATATGTTTAACTTTAAAATATAATCTGGACTTCGCCAAGTAATAAGTCTTGTGTTTTATTTCATGTAGCCCTACATATTTTCCCATAGGAAGTGCGTTGTTTACGTCTCCATAAAAAAGTTAGTAAAACAAAATCCACAGGGCCATGAAAATTGAATTGTTCTCCGCTCTTCCAATTCCTTAGTTTAAGCCTCTTTTTCATATTTGTATGGCCAGGGGCCTAATGAGGAGAGTGGATAGGAATTAATTGAAGGGGTCACAACTAATTGCTCTGCTGCTTGTTTTCTTTACAAAATAAATTTCAGCATGGCAGGTGGAGTCTAAGGCTACACACCAGAGCTCTTAAGACTGCCCCGGATAGTGAAAGTGCAGGAAGTGGCCAAAGACTGCTTTGCAGGAGAGGAATGCAAGGCAAAGTCGCTGGCTTGAAGGAAGGAAGTTAAGAAGTGGGGAGGTATTGTGTCTGCATGGCACTACGTTAAATTTTGATTTAGCTAAATAAAAATGACATTTTCCTTTAAATAATTCAAGTACAGTGCTATTTTCTTTTTCGTTAGGAAAAATTCAAAATTTTGAAAAAGAATTTAAGGCAATGGGCTAAAATTCAGAGCAAGCAAAAAGTTGCAGACAACATTCTAGTAACACTTGTTTGTACCTTACACCAGTGGCGTAACTAGTCAGATCCGTATATGTGTATCCATGTCGAGGGGGTGAGGATTGCACGAATTCTCTTGTAGCGGGTAGTGAAGAGGCTTAAAAATTCGTTCTTTCAGTGTTTCGTAGAAAGAAAACCAAGTTAGTAAAATCATGCAATGCATTGATTATGATACGCTTTCCAACATACCAGAAATCATTACTCAAGTCATGAGGATAGATAATAGGTGTGGAATAAATCTCGCTCCTGTGTCTTGACCTTTGGCCCCATTTCGATGATATTAAACAGAATTGATTCAGTATACCTCCGGAACAACATACTTCAGTTTTATCGGAATAGAAACGTTTTTAGTCAAGTTATATGAGGATAATGGCTGTGGAATAAATCTGGCTCCTATGTCCTGACTGTTGACCCCATTTCAATTACATTCAACAGAACCAGTTCAGTATACCTCCGGAACAACATACTAAAGTTTTGTCGTAATACAAGCATTTTTACGTAAGTTATGACGCATAAGGGTGATGGAATGGATCCCGCTCTTATGTCCCGACCTTTGACCCTATATTTGTACCATTTTCAATAGGGTTCGACCCCAGGTGGTCCCGTACCACACACTAAAATTTCATCGAAATCGAACCATTTTTAAGGGCAATGGAGTGGATCCCGCTCCTAAAAAGAAAATTTGCCAAAAAAATTCTGAAGTGCTTGAAAGAAAATTTGCCAAAAATATTCCTCTCATGTAGATTTTACCGAACGGTGATGTTTTCCCTCTAAAAAACGTTTTCGGGTATATATGCTGCACGCAGTATTTTTTCAATGTATGTAAGTACTGATAACCATGGATTCCAACCTGCATGGCCTTTAACAAGTAGCTATTTTGTCGCACTTTTAAGTTTACTTATGTCATTTTTTACGCTTTCCAACCGTAGGTTGAAGAAGCGTATATGCTCCAGCTTTGTCCATCTGTCTGTCTGTCCGTCCGCATGATAACTCGCGTAAAAATGGTTCGATTTGAATGAAATTGTAGTTTGTGGTAGGGGAGCACCCGGGGACGAACCCTATTGAAAATGGACGAAATGGGGTCAAAGGTCACGATACAGGAGCGGGATTCATTCCATTGCCCTTATGCGTCATAACTTACGTAAAAATGGTTTGATTTCGACGAAATTTTAGTATGTGGTATAGGGAACCACCTGGGGACGAACCCTATGGACGAAATGGGGTCAAAGGTCACGACGTAGCAGCAGGATCAATTCCATTGCCCTTATGCGTCATAATTTACGTAAAAATGGTTCGATTCCCATGAAATTTTAGTATGTGGGAGGGGACCACCCCTATTGAAAATGGGCGAAATGGGTCAAAGGTCACGACATAGGCACGGGATCAATTCCATCGCCCTTATGCGTCATAACTTACGTAAGAATGCTTCGATTGCGACAAAACTTTAGTATGTCGTTCCGGAGGTATACTGAACCGGTTCTGTTTAATCTTATCGAAATGTAATCAAAGGATAGGACACAGGAGTCAGATTTATTCCAAAGCCATTATCCTCATAACTTGACTAAAAATGTTTCTATTGCGACAAAACTTTAGTATATTGTTCCCGAGGTATACTGAACCAATTCTGTTTAATATCATCGAAATGGTGTCAAAGCAGGACACAGGAGCGAGATTTTTTTCCACAGCCATTATCCTCATAACTTCAGTAATGATTTCTGGTATGTTGGAAAGCGTATCATAATCAATGCATTGCATTATTTTACTACCTTGTTTACGCTTTCCAACCCCAATTTGAAGAAGCGTATATGCTCCAGCTTTGTCCGTCTGTCCGTCCGCACGATAACTTGCGTTAAAATGGTTCGATTTCGGTGAAATTTTAGTATGTAGTAGGGGACTACCCGGGGACGAACCCAATTGAAAATGGGTGAAATAGGGTGAAAGCTCAGGGCATAGGAGCGGGATCCATTCTATTGCCCTTATGCGTCATAGCTTGGGTAAAAATGGTTCGATTTCTATAAAATTTTGGTATGTGGTAGGGGAGTACCTGAGGACGAGCCCTATTGAAAATGGGAAAAATGGGGTCCAAGGTTAAGACATAGAGCAGGATTCATTCCATTGCTCTGATGTGTCATAACTTACGTAAAAAAGGCATCGATTTCGACGAAACTTTATCATGTTGTTTCGGAGGTATACTGAACCGGTTCTGTTGAATATCATCGAAATGGGGTCAAAGGTCAGGGCACAGGAGCGAGATTTATTCCTCAGCCATTATCCTCATAACTTGACTAAAAATGCTTCTATTGCGACAAAACGTTTGTATGTTTTTCCGGAAGTGTACTGAACCAATTGTGTTGCATTGTCATCGAAATGGGGTCAAAGGTCCGGGCACAGGAGTGAGATTTATTCCGCAGCCATTATCCTCATAACTTGAGTAATGATTTCTGGTGTGTTGGAAAGCGTATAATAATCACAATGCATTGCATGATTTTACTAACTTGTTTTAATTTTATTTTAATATTCGTTGTCCAACACCAAAAACACCAAATGTAACAAAAAATTGATTTGGTATAAACATTTTTTGGAGCCTAAAGGTTGGGCTCAACAAAAGGTTACCTAGCCCACCTATCGCGTCGCGCCCCCCCCCGAGCCCACTTAAAAGGGGGCCTTGGGGGCTACAGCCACGGGCCCGCATCTTCAAGGACCCCAGAATTATGCAGAATGCTTGAAGAATTGACAGAGTTCCAGTTTTTTTTTTTTTTTTGCAGATTGCACAGCAGAAACTATAGGGAAACTGCCCTGTGAAAAACAATTCTCTTTCTTTCCGGTTTTTTAGGAGGAGTCCGCCGCAAAAAATATAATGGTTCCGCAGCCCATCCTCAAATCTTTCGAAAGCAGTACAGAAGTTTTTTTTGTGCACATCTATAATTGGGGTAAATATTCATGCATTAAGAATTCGTTTGAATCATGAAATTTGGCTCATGTTATTTTGCTCACTACGATGTAATTTCAACAAGCTGAGGCCAACCCAGGAGGTGGGAGGTTGGCAATTAAATCTGAAATCCATTTTTCAGCCATGCATATTTACATTTTCTTGCTACCACTGATTCGTCCATGAATCATGGGATACACACTTCAATACGTCGGGGATATTTTTATGGCTTCCTCATCGTATTTTGAGAATGTTTTCTCCACGGAATTTTTATTCATCCACCCATATCGAATTCTTGATGTCACAGTGATATCATATATACTCTCCCCTTTTCCTGATTCAAAGTGCAGCACGCTAAGATCGGTGCTTCTGTATCCCTGAGAGACCCTGAGTCTGGTGGGCGAGGACAGATGGTGTTACCTTTATAAGTCCAACACACGCCGCAGCGCCGACAGCAATATATTTTCTTCTCGCCGCTGGAATATCTGTGATCGACGGGTGTGAGTGGACATCACGTCGCGACATTCTTTGAGTTTTACCGTCTATCTTGGGATCCACTTTTTGTGGATTTTCCCAAGCTGTTTTTCCAAAGCAAAAACAGTTGTGTATGTGTGTTAAGTCAACTGGCCGGTGTGTTTGGCGATCTATTAACTTTCTTCGGTTGCTCATTTGTGCTTGTTTTAACCAGGTTCACTTCTCTACTTCGAATGTAACTAATTAACTTTTTAAGAATAGAGTTTGCGTTAAGTGAAGTTGAGTAGAGATGTCAAGAGAACGGGATAAGTTCCGTAAATTCGAAACAGGTTATCAAAAAGCAAAGAAAAGGGACTGAAGACAAATGTTTTTACGAAGTCAGGAAGGTGCCTTCGATAAATTTTTTACTACCTTCAGCTTCAGTTCCTGTGGCCAGTAGTTCATCGTTTGCTTCAAATGGCATCTAAGATAAAGAATCCAGTAATGATAACGTTTACCTTCTTTTTTTATTTTGCAAAGGATAACGACGGTTGAGCTTAATGATAATAGCAGTTACAGTTACAAGTTTAAGAAAAACATCAGCTCCTTCTATAACAAATAAATGAGTGAAAAGCTTATCATCACCTTATCAGAAAATAAAAATATTCTATTGCGTACGTGCTCCAAATACTGTTAGCCAGGTTGATTTAGCAAAAAGTATTTGTTAGCCAGAGGGCCTCGCAGGGAGATTTCGCACAAGGTCTCGTGTAAGCTTGCGACGACACTCGGCCTCATGTCTCCTTAAATGTGCTCTGATCTCCCCCGTAAAAAGTATCAAAACCTCTGGCGTGTAACCATAAACACAGGTATATAATCTATATATTTACTTCTTCTACTGTAATGCAGCATGTTTCTTTTTTATTTTGAAGTCTATGTGTATAGCTGTGTCTAATATGTCTTCTATAGTTTGTCTTGTTTAAATCGCTTGCTTGAGTCACTGCAGCATGAAACTCTTCATTTTAGTCCGTTGCTGACTTTGCAGATATACATCTGAATCGTTTCAGCATGCACAAGATTTGCGAAAATATCAACTATTTCATCAACCGATGCTAATAGTTCTTTGCTCTAATCTTTTTTATGGAAGCATTTACTTATGAGAGATTAAACAAGAAAGATGACATCGAATTTTCGGGTGTAATAAGCACGGCTTCTGAATCCGTTCTGAGTCAAATTAAATTTATCAAAGCTATTCAAAGTCAGTGGAACCGGTATGGAAAACAATAGTATCTGACGGAAGAAAGAAGTTTTTCAATCGGGTTTTTAATCCCTCAGATATTGCTGTAAACGGAATCGTGAACTTACGCTCTCTGGTTGCAGACTTGTGCATTAAAAAAAACGTGAATTTATATGAGAAACATTTCGCACCGGAAACGCTCTCCAACACTGAAAGAATTTTTCAAATCGGACTCTTAGAAACAGAGATATCGACAAAAATGAGATGTGACTTTACGTCACCTGGTGGGGAAACAATGCATTATTATAGGAAGAAAGTATTGTCAAAAGGTTTTTCCATATGAGCAGTACTGGTCCAAGAAAAAAAAAAAAAGTCGAGTTTTCAGGAGCCCAGATTTTGCTACAAATACATCAGAAGCAGAAATTAACACTTATGCCCCCTGGTGGCCAAACCATTCTTTACCAAACTTTAGAAATTATGTGAAAAATATTTTCCATCAGGTCTTGTATGTGATACAGGAAGAACTTTTCAAATCGGAGTTTTAGAGACAGAAATAACGCAGAGAACGCAATTTACCTTTGTGCCCCCTAGCAGAAAGTCTATGATTTACTTGAAAATTTTGAATTTATAGGAAAAACATTTCGCATCGGAAATACTATTCAACAAAGAAGGAATTTTTCCAATCTAACTCTTAGAAGTAGAGATATTGACAAAAAAAGATATAAATATATGCCCCCTGGCGTAGAAACTATGCATTAATTCAAGAAGTAAATGTGTTCCTAAAAGGTTTGTCGACATGAGTAGTATCCGTCAACAAACAACATTTTTTTCAATCGAGAATTTAGAAGCTCATATTTTGCTGCAAATACATCAGAAGCGGAAAATAAGATTTACGCTACCTGGTGGCCAAACCATTTTTTACAAAAATTATAAATTACGTGCAAAGGATTTCCCATCAGGAGCTGTATCCGGTGCAGAAATAATTTTTCAAATCTGAGAGTTAGAAGCAGAGATATAGGGAGAAAAGCAATTTACTTGTACGCCCCCTAGCGGAAAGTGTACGAATTACTTGAAAATTTTGAAATTATATGAAAAACGTGTCATACTGGTAACACTATCCAACAAAGAAGAAATTTTTCAAATCGGACTCCTAGAAGTAGAGATATTGACAAAAATAAGATATACATCTACGCTCCCTGTCGGAGAAACTGTGGAATATTTTAAAAAGAAAATATTCCGAAAAGGTTTATCAATGTGAGTGGCATCAGTCCACGGAAGAATTATTTCAATCGATATTTTAGAAGCTCAGATTTTATGGCAAATACATCAGAAGAAAAATTAACACTTACACCCTCTGGTGGCCAAAGTATTCTTTACCAAAAATTTGAAATTATATGCAAAAGATTTTCCATCAGAAGGTGTATCCGCTGAAGGAAAAAAATTCAAATCGGAATTTTAGAAGAAGAGTTATCCGGAAAAATGTAATTTACTTTTACGCCCCCTAGCGGAAAATCTATGCGTAATTTGAAAAAGTAACTATATCTAAAATACTCTTCGACATAAATGAAATCGAAAGATATAATAATTTTTTTCAGTTGGGTGTTTATAAGCAAATATGTGGATTAAAACGTATTTTTGAATTAGACATCATCTGCATTTACGCCCTCTAGCGGCGAAATTGTACATCTTAAAAAAAAACAACGAAATAAAGGATCATTATTCGCATATTTCAATCTTCCCAATGCAAAAAGAATTTTTCAAATCGGTCTAATAGTTGCAGAGATATCGTGGGTACAGACGAATGGACAAACCGGTAACATAAGCACGATCTTTTTGTACAAAAGACGCTAAAAATTAAAACAGCGCAAAAACAAAGTAACCGGGAATTTTTTTACCCAAAACTGGCATGAAGTGTTTGAAAAATGAATCCCTGTTGAGCTATTCTGAACTTCAAAAAATGAAGATTTGCTGAATTTTTATGTAAAGTTTTTTTCCATTTTTAATCCTAGGTTTAAAGCCTAAATATTTCATTATACAAATTTCCAGCCTTCGAAAAATTTCCTTCCATACAACATCCACCAGTTCTTTTTCAACGCCCTCCTCCAAAATTTTCAGCGCTCTCCCAAAGTAAAATTTCTGGATAAACACCTGGTTACGAAGCGCTGGTTTCTAATCATTGGTCCGAGAAAAGTCCAAACTGAGTGAAGCATGGGTGGGTGGTACACTTGTTTTACGGTAGAAGTCTGCACGGGCCGGGCCGCCTCGCCAAGCCCGCAACGGGTTTTTTTTAGTTTAGAGAACAAAAACAATGGGCCGGGCTTCTCCCCAGACACATAAGGCCAGGCCAAGTCGACCTATTTTTTTTTTTTTATCGCAATGGTAAAGAAATTTGAAAAAAGTCGTATTTCCTGATTTCTTTTTCTGTTTAACTGTTTTGCTTACTTCCATGACATAGCCCACAGCGTAATCACAGAGGCGAGGCACTCACAGTGGTTTTATCATCTGTAGATATTAAGATGGTAAAACCACGTTGGAGCTTGTTGGCATCAAAAATATTCCATCCTGAGCGAGTTTTTATGTTGCGTGAAGTGGAGACGGGGGTGGTGTGTGTGTGTTTGTTTGTTTGTTTGTTTGTATGAGTGAGTGGGACGACATTTGTTGTTTCTCCTATCCCTAATCTGTATAGCGATTGACTTTTGTAGTGTTACCACTTGCTAGCTCAGAGAAAGGGAGATTTTGAACGTTCGTAGTCTTTTTTTTTTTTCTCTTATAACCTTTTTTCTCTCTTATAAAATATAACCTTTAGTTATATTCTTCGATAATTGCCAAAGTTTAGTTAATATTTTTAGGTTTACATTCAACTAAATATTTTCAATAATATCTCATTCCATTTTCTAATTTTTTCAATTTAATAAAATACAATAGAAGGACAGAATAATACAAAACGCACGGGCTTGAGCCTGACCGGGCTTACCACAATAAGGCCCATGCAGACCTCTGTTTTACGGCACTGGCTCTTCCCCCTCCCTAGAGCCAGTATCCCAAGCTAGGGACAGGCGGCTGCTTATAGCGATATTTGTTGCTCACGGTGATCGATTTAAACTTGCTAGCCGTCTTCCTGTTACTGTACGAAGGCGTATCAAAAAATACGTTTCACATAGCGGCGGCTATCAGAAATGGAGAGAAGGAAAGAACGTGGCTTCGGAGTGACGTTATGCAATTTGTTATCTGCTTGTGGAAGGAGTGTGGCACAATTGTGCTGAGTAGTTTGTTCGTTAACGGTCGTTTATTGTGGTGCAGGAGCTACAGTGGAAGTTCTCAGAACAGTGAGTTTTTTTATGGGTAAAAATGTTTGAATCCAACAGATCCATCGTGAAGTGTCAGCTGTTTATAAAGAAGCCAGTGTCTTGCCAGACAATTGGAAAATGGTATAAGCAGTTCGAAGAAGGACGTGCGGATTTAACAGATAAACCGGGCAGAGACATACCTTCGACTTCGACCACAGTTGATCACATTTCACTCGTCGAGGAGTTGATTAGCGATAACCGGCGTATTAAAATTCATGAAATTGTCGATGATTTGAGCGTGTCATATGGTAGTGTACACGCTATCATTCACGAGCATCAGAAAAGTGTGCGCAAGATGTATTCCACGATCTTTAACGAAATAGCACAAAAATCAGCTCCCCTGTTTTTCGATCTTTATAGAATTAGTGTCCTTAATACACTATCTACCAACAAGTAATTGGACACCTGTGATCGCAAAGGAAAACGAAGTTTATTCACCTTCAATAGTTGGTGGAGCCTCCACGAGCGGCGATTACAGCTACTCTACTCCGGGGCATACTCTTAACCAGGCGTTGTACGACGGCTAGCGGTATTTTCTTCCACTCTGCTTGGAGAAGACAGGTCAGTTCCTTCACCGATTTCGGACGGTGGGGGCACCCCTTAAGTCGACGCTCCAACTCGTGCCAGAGGTGCTCAATAGGGTTAAGGTCCGGGCTTTGCGCAGGCCAGTCCATTCGATTAACCCTATTGTCACCATACCAAGCCATGGTGGACCTCGCAACATGACAGGTGACATTGTCATCCTGAAAGTAACATGGGTCCACCCCGTAAAACTGCCACAACGTAGGAAGCGCATGGTCATCCAAAATGGTGCCGTAGGTCTCGGTGTTGAGTCTACTAGGAATTGCGACCAAGGGTCCCGTGCCATACCAGGAGAAACACCCCACCCATAGCATAATTCCACCGCCGCCGAACTTCACAGTTTGCACAATACATTCCGGCAGCAGGCGTTCTCCAGGAAGACGCCAAACCCAGACCCTGCCATCCGAACGGTAGAGGGTGAACCTTGATTCGTCGCTCCAGAGAACCTGTTTCCACTGTTCAACGGTCCACTGTCGACGTTCTTTGCACCACGTTAGCCGAGCAGCGCTATTGGACTTGTTGATCAAAGGCTTGTGGGCGGCAGCACGTTCATGATAACCGAGCAGATGGGCTTCCTTACGGATGGTATTCATCGAAAGAACACTCCCGGATGCCTGTTGAAATTCCTCGCGGATGTGGCCCATCGATTTGGTGCGGTTCTTCCGAATTTCTCTGGCCAGCACCCGTCGGTCTCTAACTCCCAGTTTTGTGGGTCTGCTGGGTCGTGGCACATTCCGACAGTCACCTCTCATCTTCCACATGCCAATCACGTAGGCCACTGTCGATTTTGGGTACTTCAACTCGCTGGATATGTCACGTATGGATCGGCCATTTCTGTGATACCCGACGATTACACCTTTCTCGAAATCAGAGAGCTCCGAACTGCGTGGCATCTTGCATGCGACTGGTTGCGTTGTTGTTTCCCACACGATATTTAACGGCGGCGGCCGTGACGTGTATCATGACCGCAGATATCGTCGATTGCAGGGGTGTCCAATTACTTGTTGGTAGATAGTGTATATCAAAAGATTTTTCCTTTTTTCGAGATTTTTCCCTTTTTCGCGGTACTTAAATTTCATGTTACCTGTGCAATAGCTGTTTGATGCAATGGTACCACTGTTTTTCAGTGAGTCTGTTGAGCATTGTCCAGCAGAGATCATCTTATCCTGGAGGCTCCCTTACCACTTACCGGTTTTTCACATTCCCTCTGTAATAAACAAGGGCTGAGGGAGTTTAGTCGACGCTTTGTTGTCTTCCTTTCTGAGTGCAACTCATATGTAAGATAAGGATCAGAGATTAGGGTGAATGCAACTGACTCATGCCCGGGTCCCTACGTGAGAAAAAGTTGAGATGGACTGTCCCCTGCTTAAGAAAAAGAAAATCTTCTGTCTCGTCTCGATAACGATTCTACTCACGTGTACCCAGCTATCCAACGTCTCTGCCCAAAATCAGACCCTTTAATTTACTAGCCAATTCATAAATCTACTCCATTTTGTTTTGCAAAATTTGGAGTAGATTTATGAAGGCTATGCCCCTTCCGGGGCTCAAGCGATTGGCCAGTTTTCCACGCCTCGGATTAGTCTCTTTCCGGATTAGGTTCGTAAACTAATATAGACCATTAAAACTGATGTTGGTCCGAGTAATAATGATTTAAACCGTAAAGTATTCTTAATGTTCCTAAATACACTGGAACGGTTCCCAGACTTTCGAGAAATAGGCACAGTAGCCTCTATACTAACAAAAAATAACACTAACACAAATATGTAAAAATACATCATTTGTAACACTTCGGTTTTTGGAATAATTTATGATAGACTACTTAGTTATAAGGATTTTAAAAAATGCATGTTAATCAACATAGGTTTCGTAAAAATAAATTTAGGTGACCATCTATTTCGTAATTGTTAAACATCTGATCATAATGTCCGCTGTACTAACTTTGGGTGTAATTCTTGATTTGAGTCTAAGGCATTCAGCAAAATAAGTAAATAATCTGGATTACTTGTAAACTTAATGCGGACTATAAAACCAGGAAAAATCAGTAGATTTTTGTGATTTACGAAAATCTATCTGTAGATCACAGCAGCAATAATTTGTAGATCTACTGATAAATAAGTAGAATGTCAACACTTTCGCAAGCCACAGTGTTTATATTTTTACTTATAGAAAATTCAGGAAGCTGTCTTAAAACCAGTGAAAATCAGAAGATTCCTCTGGTTTACGAAAATCTATCAGGAGACAGGAGTCAAAATCAGTAGATATACTGATCAAAAAGGCAGTCTCTCTCTCGCAGTATATAGTCGATTCGACCACTGGACGGGATTGTCCCCCAGACACAACAGCACAAAAGACGGAATTCCGCACTGTACTCCACTTGATCACATGGGCTACCCTATCTTCTCTTATCTGCTTTTGTGTAGCATGTTAAAGGCGGCTTGCTTATACACTGAAGAGCAATTGAATTAGAGATACCTGTCTAGTACACTGAAGAGCAATTGAATTAGAGATACCTGTCTAGTACACCGAAGAGCAATTGAATTAGAGATACCTGTCTAGTAACGTGTAGCACTACCTCCCATCCTGATGACGGCGGCGATTCGTCTCGGCACGGACTCGACAAAACACCGGAAGCTTCGGAAGCCATACGGATCCACGACCCCTGAACAAGCTCCCACAGTTCACGAAGATTTGAGGGGTGGGGGGTCATCTCTCTGGATGACATCACAGATGTGCTCGATGGGATTGAGGTCAGATGACCTAGCTGGCCAAGGAAGCGAGGTCACGTCGGTGGAGTGTTCATCCAACCATTCGGATACGATGCGGAAGCGATGGCACGGTGCATTGTCTTGTTGCAGGATGAGGTCCCAAGTGGGATGTTGAAGACGCACAAACGGAAGCAAATGGTCGTTCAGGATATCCCGGTAACGTTGACCTGTGAGGGACGATGTCACACGTACCAGGGGTTCCATTTCAGTCCACGTAAATAGTCCCCAGACGAGAATGCCATCCCCACCAGCTTGAAGAGTACCCTGCTGGCAAGAAGGATCCATCGCTTCATGTGGTTTGCGCGGTACACGTATCCTGCCATCCGCAGGTACTGACGTGAATCTCGACTCATCAGTCCAGGCAACATTTTCCCACATGTCTAGGGTCCAGTGGCGATGGTCCCGCGCCCATGCTAATCTTTGCACCCTGTGGTGTGCGGTCAGCAGCGGTATCCTCGTGGGACGATGGCTTCTGTACCCCATAGCGAGAAGATGGTTCTGGATGGTGTGGCTGCTTACACGTTTTTGTGCACCAGCGTTGAATTGCCGAGTGATTTCTTGCACTGTGACCCGTCTATCCGCTGTTACAACGCGAGCTAGCCGACGATGACCCCGCTCATCCACACGCTGTCGTCCACGGCAGTTGGCCCTTGCAGGGATGGTTTTACCGGATTCGATGTACTCACGGTGCACCCGTGATACAGTGGCTCGTGAAAATCCCAGTGCCTGCACGACTTCCGAGATGGAGTGACCCATTCGTCGGGCCCTGACAATTTGCCCACGATCAAAATGCGCTTAGATCCTTCGTCTTACCCATACTGCGTCCGACTCTTACTGATTCCAGTCGCATCACTCCTTATATTGTCGGATCGCTGCATACGTCATGTCGTTTCCGTTTACAAGGCCGCCCACAGCGCCACATTTGCATAACACCAGCTGTCTCTAATTCAATTGCTCTTCAGTGTAATAATGCAATGTCTTTGTTCAATCTTATGAAACAGTTCGCGGATTCTGAGGAAAAGGTTTCAAAACTCAAGACTAGTGCGAAGAAAAACACAAGATAGCCTTTCGCGTTGTGGTAGACTGTTCGCGTACATTCGGTCTTCACTTTCGTGTTGCAATGAGTGTCTACTGCATGCAGAAGAGAGACTAATTTGGAACCTAAGGAGAAATAGTCAGTGCGGGGGATTTTGCCATTGCTTCCACACGCCGTCTACTAATAAGCATGCAGAGGAACGCCGACAGAGAAACACGCGCTCCGTGACAAATAGCCTCGTCAGAAAGCAAGTTCTGTAAGAGACCATCTAATCAAAAATGAAATCCCTATTTAGCAGTGAGGCTTTAAAAACACGCATATATTACAGAAAAAAGAAAACAAATCGAAAAAATCTTGTGAATATTTCAGTTTCTTATATCCTTTTTCATCCACATCCTTCGGCTTAGCACTAATCCTTTCTATATTATACACTGATTAGCCATTCCATTATGACCACCCCAGCCTAGAGAAATGAACGCTCCTGGAGACCAAACGGTGGCGCAGGTGAAGTTCACAGATCAGTATATGAATTCAACCTGAGGGCCGGCTTTCGGTTAGCAGAGTGTTTGGGGTCAGAATGGGAAAAGCTGCCGATTTATCGGAGTTTGATAAAGGACAAATTGGGATGGCACGGTTCCTCGGAAACGGCGCGGCTTGTTCATGTGCCGCTGTAGTGAGTACGTATCAAAAGTGGTGCGGATATGTCCAAACGACGGACCGTCGTCTATCTGTGTGTCATCCGCAGCTCACTGATGCCAGAGGGGAGCGGAGACTGTCGCGCATTGTTCACAGCGACCGCACGGCTACAGTGCGAAAAATCACCCGCAGCTACAACAGTGGTGATCAGGGCAATGTGCCACAGCACGCATGTTCATCGCAGCCTTCTTCGCATGGGCCTGTGTTACCGAAGACCCAGTCGGGTCCCCATGCTCACTGCACGTCATCGCCAACAACGCATGACATGTGCCCAAGATCGTTGAGATTGGACTGTGAATGATTGGAAGAAAGTGTCCTGGTCTGACGAATCAAGATTACTGGTGCATCACGTAGACGGCCGAGCGCAAATACGCGATTACCAACGGAGGCTATGGCACCTGGATGCACTGTTGGGCGGTAAAAACGCCGGAGGCGGCGGTGTTATGCTGTGGGCGATGTTTTCTTGGGACACTTTAGGCCCCATTATCCCAATAGCACAAAACCTGACACTCTCAGGTATTTGAACATCGTTGCGGACCAAGTTCACCCATTCATGGCAACTGTGCTCCCTATTGGTGATGACTAAATAACCTACAGGAAAATGTGCTATGCCACACTGCCAGAATCGTCAAGGAGTGGTTCGAGGAACATGCTGGTGAGTTTCTGTTAATGCCCTGGCCTCCAAATTCACCTGACATGAACCCAATCGAACATCTGTGGTTTGATTTGGAAAAGCGGGTTCGCGCTATATCACTACCACCCCGAAATGTACGGGAACTGGAGGACCTGCTGTTGACATTATGGTACCAGATATCTCAGGATACCTGTCGCCACCTCATCGAATCGATACTTCACCGAATGGTAGCAGTTTTGCGGGCTAAAGGGGGGGGGGTCCTACAGCATATTAGGTAGGTAGTCATAATGTAATAGCTTATCGGTGCACTTTGGCCATTGTTACTCTTCTCCATCAGCGAAATTTTAGACTAAATTTTTATTCTCTCTAGCCTAAGTTTACACGATCTTAATAATCGGACGATTTGCTAATTCCAAGTGTTGTCAGCTCGGAGCTATTAGTAGAATCGCTCAAATAATTTCTTATGAAGTAGCTCTGCTTTTTTATTGTCATTACTGATGCTTTCTTTTTTTACTGAAATTGTACTCTTTCTTATTTTATTTCTCCTTATCTGTTCTCTATCTGCCCTCATCTTGCTTCTTTCCCCACCTGCTTGAATGTTTGACTAGTCACTTGTTTAGCAGAGACCAATCGATCCCACTTCCCGGAAGGAGAAGAGTCATCAATCATATCGTGACAGAACTGGGGTTCACTCTGGTTATACTCGATATATTTCTGTAGTTAATACTTTTTTAGTATGAGTGCATAATATCAGTTCAATTCACCTTATGCGTTTCGCACACGTATAGCATTTATCTAACACTCTCACTTTTAAAGTAAAAAAAAAAAAATGTCGTTGAATGTGATCGAGATAGCAGGTGGACAATTTTTGTTTCAGCTGCACAACCGTGTTTTTTTTTTTTTTTGTTCGTGATGATGGTTTATGATTTCAGTGTGTTCATATGTTGGGAGGAGACTTTTTAAGTTGTTCATGATTCGTGGTTACACTGTACGTCCTGCGACGTACTACAGAGGTGTAGCACATGTCAAGACGACAAAGTTGCATAGTTAGATTCCGTCGGTGTAGCTTAATTGAGAAGGAATTCGGCTCCGGAGCAGAAGGATGCGGTTTCGAGCGCCCGAACGTAAAAATGAATCTCCTACCTACGATTCTGTCCCGTTCCTTTCTCAAGGGGCTGGGGGGTATATGGGACGTACCTATCTCAGAGGTAACGCACATGTCAAAATGGCAAAGCTGCAGCGACAAACTTCGTCGGTGTGACTTAATTGGGAAAGCATTCAGCTCCAGAGAAGAAGGATGCGAGTTCGAGTCCCATCACTGGCAAATTTGTGTTTTCACATTGGCGCCCGATCGTCGAAATGGATCTATTGGCCGTTGGGTTATTCGAAAAATGTGTGATGTTCCTTCCACACATTGTCTGCAATTAATGAGAATTCTTTCTTCGCTTCGAAAAATGGGTGATGCTTCTTCCACACATCGTCTGGAATTAGTGATAATTCCTTCTTCCACAAAGAGTCACTTGAATCATGGTTTGCCGGCTGACCCAGAAACTGATTCCATCCCAGCATTGCCATCAGGGGAGGGGGAGGATATATGCGACGTACTACCGAGGTGAAAGTCGCATATATCCTCCCCCTCCCCTGATGGCAAAGTTGCAGCGATAAATTCTGTCGGTGTAGCTTAATTGGGAAAGTATTCGGCTCCGGAGCAGAATGATGCGGAATCAAGCTCCGGCAATTTTGTTTTCATAGTCAATGTCTCTTGCGATGTCTTTCTAAATGTTGTGACGTAAAGTTCTACTAGTAGATCTAACTTTCCTTTAGAGTTTTCTTCTCTATATAGGTTGTATTACTCCTTGGTTACGTTCTTTGTTTCTGAACGTTACGTTCTGAATCTCCAGTTTCTTTGCTGCACTTGGCAACTCTAACAGTTAGCCAGGTGAAAGGCCACAATTTTGGGGTGGATATTTGACTGTTGTAAAATACGCTACGTTAATTGACCTTACGAGTTGTGCTATCATTTATTATTATTGTTCGTAATATACACCTGGCCGCCCCGGTGGCGCAGTGGTCTAAGGCGCTGGCCTCTGATCATTCGTCCGTAAGGGGTCTGGGTTCGAATCCCGGTGAGGCATGGATATTGTGTTTGTCTTACGGCACTGGCTCTCTCCGTTCCCTGGAACCAGTGACCCTAAATTAGAGACGAGCGACTGCTTATAGCCCATTGAGTTGCTCACGGTGGTCGTTAAACCTCCAATTAAAAAATATATATATATATACACCTGTGGAATAACAGTTAGTTTAAGGTATTGTTCGTAGGTTCCAACTATTACTGTAACGTAAAACTTCACTGCAGAGGACTACACGGTTTAAGCACTAAGGCTCAAGCTTGCCGTAGGCTTAACTTCACTAAGCCTTAAACTTCACTGTAAAGCTATACTTAAGCCTACTGAATTACTTTTGTTGAATCCGAGGTAACTTCACTTTCTTGCAGCTGTAATCCTTAATTACACATTAAAAGAGCTAATTAAGCACTGTAAGAAATATAACGTCCAACTGAATTAAAAAGTCCTACTTTCAAGACCCACTTTTTTTTGTGGTCGTCAAGAATAGTCGCTTGGTAAACATTCTGCTTAATCCAATAACTTGGTCACGGAATATATCCAAATTGACGCAATTCAGTACTGAGCTTGCTTTGGTATAATCGTTAATATCAATTAATAATGATTCGAACTATCGTGCTTCATACATCAGGAGAGTGAAACAAATCAACTGATCAACAAGTGCCACTACCATAAACAAGTGACAGTAATTATTAAATGTTTGTGATACAACAGTGCTCTTGATAACGAGTGAGACTCATAAAGTAGTGCTACAACAAAACAGTGCTCTTACAAAACAGGCGCTTCCTCTGACACAGTAATCGCTCTAAAAATAATCAGTCAAAACATCAACTCTTATGTTTGGCTTTAGATTACGCATTACCTGTTGTCTGGTTGCCAAACACAAATTCGTCGAGAGAGTAAAATGGGGTGTTCGGAAGAAAAATGTTTAACGAGAATAAACCAAAAGTTACGTAAGAAGACAGGAACTAAAAAGGAAGGTTAGATTTCTAGATGCCTGTTCTATTATTGTAGAAGTTATATTCGACTAAACAGCTTACTAGTTCAGCAGTTGTGTCTTCATAGGTAGTTTATTCGGAGAGTCGCGGGCGTGGTAAAGAATAAGCGTAAGTAATTTTCACTACTGCTGTATTCATTGAACTTAGCCGTTAGGTGTGTGTGTGTGTGTGTGTGTGTGTTTGTGTTTTAAGCACTATTTCAATACGCAGACATTTACGACCACAAGCGTTACAAAGTATTATTTCTAGTTCCCATGTTTTTTCTTTTTGTTATGGATCTGAAATGTCCTTTCAGAGAATCATTTCGAGTATTATTGCTGTAAATACTATGCTTGCCATGTTAAATAAACTGTTCAATAGTTACACAGGTCTGTTCTGAGGCGATCGTAGTTTCCGTGCCATTCAAACAGCAGAAGGACTGCTTTTTCTGTTTTCGTGAGTGACTTGTCTCATTGTAGGTTGGCTCCTTGATTTGAAGTTTTCCTTGTTGAAATAACTGAATCAGAGATCCTGCCTTTTTTCTACTCTCATCCATACATTTTTATGCACCACTTTCACGTTTATAGTTACATTTTTTTATTCGGAACCCTCGGCTGACGTTACAAATTTTATAATTTCTGGTTCAATCTATATCAATGTATTTACAGCTGGCCTCGCGGAGTCCGACTGGACGACCTCGCTCAAAGTCCGATAACTGCTAAAATCGTACACGTCTTCCATGTCCAGGCATTGCAGCTTCTTCAGGGTCTTCGCACGTGTCCGTACGCCGACGACTGATTACATTCACTTCGTCGTACTCCTTAAATACCACCGACGATAATTTACATATTATGCCGTGCTGTGGCGTAAGCGCTCACCGGTTGGTCCCGAAATTAACATCACACCTACGTAAACTCGACCCCATTAACATATGTAAATTTCATGATCATCCGCCAATTCCTTCTTGGGGTTCTTTTTTCACTTTCCGCCAGTGTATGTAATGCAATATGCAAAGATCGCCTACAAATACTAGTTTTCTTGGAGTGAAAATGAACGTGCATTAGAACTCTACACTTTATTTATTTACTTGTGATTCGGTATGAGTGAAGCGTTTGTGCGAGCCCACAATCCACCCTCATGAAAGCTTCGTTTCTTCTAGGAGCATTTTCTAAAAGCTTCTGAAAGCAAGCTGAAGGTATATTGTGCCCGTCGTCCTGAAAAAGCGTTCCTTGGCTATTTGAGGAAAATAGAAGGGATGATTTCGCATTGACTGTGAAATTTCATATTATTCAAAAGATATCTGATAGATCTAAATTCGAGACTCTGCTGTCGTGTTCGTATTTTTTAGATTCCAAACCTGTGAATAGAAATTGCGCTTCGTAACTATAACGAAGTAAATTTCTCCGTCATTTCTGTCCACGCCAGGATTCGAACCCGGATCCCCTCATTCCGGAATAAGTCACTCTACCAATTGAGCTACGCGGACGTTTATTCTGATTCCTATCTGCCTTTATGTCGTGTGCGTCCTGCTGGCAGGTACGTCACATCTCCCCCGCTCCGAAAGAGGGCCGGGGGCATGGCCCACGGGTCAGCCGTGACCATGAATCGTTGCAGGCAGCCATCCACTGTAGAACGTGCACTTGAGAACTCCCAGTCAATTTTTTTTTCGAAGTGCTGGAGAAGGGATTCTCTGATTTTTCCTATCTCGCGGTGTGGAAATAACATCACACCAATGCGAGATTTTGAACGGTTGGGTCATCCGGATAGTTCGGGCGCCATTATAACGAAGTAAATTTCTCCGTTCTGTCCACGCCAGGATTCGAACCCGGATCCCCTCATTCCGGAATAAGTTGCTCTACTAATTGAGCTACGCGGACGTTTGTTCTGACTACTATCTGCCTTTATGTCGTGTGCGTCCTGCTGGCAGGTACGTCACATCTCCTGGTACGTTACATAACACATGTGCATTAAACTGTGGAATCTGTGGAAGCCACTACTGTGATATGGTCTGTAATTTTCACTTCGCACTGCAATCGAGAATATCTATGTTACTAGAAGTGGTGAGAGATTTAGGCACAACAAGCTGAGAAAATCTCAGCCTTTAAAAGTAGCAGCGCATCATCACGCAGCTTGCGTCGGCCCTAGTCTCTGAGCTGCAGAAAAAGAATAACAGATATCGTTTCTTACTTTTATAAAAATGAGCAGATGTTACACGTTTTAAGTCCGTTGATTTGTTGGTACGGAAGTGTGCAAACTTTAATCTGAAAAACAAAGGAGAGAAGATAAAGGAGGTCTGAGAAAGAAGTGGCTAGGGAGGAAAAGGACTAGAAATGAAAGGAAATCTGAAAAAGAAGAGGCCAGAGAGAAAAGAAATAAGGAGACGAAAGGAAATCTGAGAAAGAAGAGGAAAGGGGAGAAAGCAGAGGAGATGAAGAAAGAGAACGGGAAGAAAGGAGAGACTGAGGGAGGTCTGAGAAAAAAGAGGCAGGGAAAGAGATGAAGGGAGGCCTGAAAAAGAAGTCACCACATAGACTGAGATGAAGGGAGGCCTGAAAAAGAAGTCACCACATAGACTGAGATGAAGGGAGATTTGAAAAGAAAGGGACCAGGGAGAAAAGAGATAGAAGATGAAGGAGGTCTGAGAAAGAAGTGGCTAGGGAGAAAAAAAGACTAGAAATGAAAGGAAATCTGAAAAAGAAGAGACCAGAGAGAAAAGAAATAAGGAGATGAAAGGAAATCTGAGAAAGAAGAGGAAAGGGGAGAAAGCAGAGAAGGAGATGAAGAAAGGGAACGGGAAGAAAGGAGAGACTGAGGGAGGTCTGAGAAAAAAGAGGCAGGGAAGGAGATGAAGGGAGGCCTGAAAAAGAAGTCACCGCACAGACTGAGATGAAGGGAGATTTGAAAAGAAAGGGACCAGGGAGAAAAGAGATAGAAGATGAAGGAAGTCTGAGAAAGAAGTGGCTAGGGAGAAAAGAGACTAGAAATGAAGGGAAATCTGAAAAAGAAGAGAACAGAAAGAAAAGAGACTAGAAATGAAGGGAAATCTGAAAAAGAAGAGAACAGAGAGAAAAGAGATAAGGAGATGAAAGGATATCTGGGAAAGAAGGGGAAATAGGAGAAAGCAGAGAAGGAGATGAAGAAAGAGAACGGGAAGAAAGGAGAGACTGAGGGAGGTCTGCGAAAAAAAGAGGCAGGGAAGGAGATGAAGGGAGATCTGAAAAAGAAGTCACTGCACAGACTGAGATGAAGGGAGATTTGAAAAGAAAGGAACCAGCGAGAAAACAGATAAGGAGATGAAGGGAGATCTGAGAAAAAAGGACCAGGGAGAAAAGAAATAAGGAGTTGAAGTCAGATCTGAGAAAGAAGGGGCAGGAGAGAACAAAGAAAGAGATGAAGGGAGATATGAGGAAGAAAGGACCGGGGAGAGACGAGAGAAGGAAAATATTTTCTCTGTCATCTATTTTGCTGTGCTTCGTACTTCCTTTCGTCTTTTCTCTGCGTGTATGCGTCTCTTACATGCTTGCTGATTCTCTCGCTTTCGTTTTTTATCCTGCTTCTTTCTTTTGGAGTTCTTCTGCTGATCTCTGTTTCTGGCTGTAATTTTTTTTCCTGCTCGCTCTTTTACCCGCCTGTCTTCCTTTCTTTTCCCCTCTGTTTCCATCCCTGTCTTTTCTGGTCTTTCGCCTGACATTTCTTGTCTGCTTTCTAGGCAAAGAAAGGTAATTCCCTTCTTTAACGGAAGAGGAATGAGGAACAGGAAAATGTATAATTAGATGGTCAGACTCTCTGAAAATAAAGTGCTTTTGCGCAGTTCGTTCGCGAATTGTCTCTGTTTTCCTCTCGCCGCAGAACTCAGGTAGTCCTGGATGCTACACAGATGCCTATGGAAAATACATGGTAAATCTTATAATGCGGAACATGTCTATTTTTTTTGTGCTTCCGTTCGCCTGTAGCTGAATCGAGTCATATAATGCAAGACGTGAGTCGTATAAATGAAATTTAACCTCCGTTTGTGTCTGTCATATTGAATCTGGTTCATCTGAGAGAGAGAGAGAGAGAGAGAGGACTGCCCAAGCACCATTCTGTGCGACTGTAATATATATTACCGAAGATTGTCTGGTATTACCTAGATGGCATGCAAAGTGCTTGGCCGTATTTTGTTGCATGAGCTCAGCATAACATTGCCACTCACTTCATTGGCTTGAAGCACGAACTTTCATATGGCAGAGGCAATGCGAGTTCCAGCGTACATTGCCCCGTCGTGGCATATTTGAATCTGTGCCGCCGCGTGTTAATCGCATGTTGCTTAGGAAACATTCATTGAATACTTACTGGCAATATTAGAAGAGAGAGATGTTCCTAGATGCTAATGAAAAGGGACAAGGAAATGGAGTGCTTGACGACGCCTCCTTGTCAGTCTTGCGACTCCTAATGACATGCAAATGGAGTTCAATTAATGTCCTCATTGGTTAAGAGAAAGGGGCTCGCCGATGATTTCCGCCATCAGTTATTCTTTTTCGCGTCGTCGTCTTTATTACTTTCAGCTTTTAACATCGTTATGCTTCCCATGGTTGCAGAAAGCTAGATTAAAGAAACGCTCGCATGAAAAAGGTTTGGTTCTGCCTTGTTTGTTCTTGGTGATTGTTTAGAAAAATACCGCAGCGCGACATTCGTTTAAAAGAATTACATTCCTTATGTTGTTGCAGGCGTAATCGCATTGCATTCGTGCATTTGCTGCGACAACACTTAAAAAACCTGCTTACGAAGACGGATCGAAAAGAAGTCAGGAGAAAAGCGCACTTTACTTAGAGGGATGGGAGGTCAGTGGTTATCCCCCCCCTTTTTTTTACAGTATAATAAAATCTGAATTCGAAGCCGGAGTTTTCATACCGCTTTTGGCATGCAAAGCATTTTTTTTATTCAGAATTTAACGACCGCTAAGAAGTCAAAATCCAACCATTTTTGCGAAAGTTATGACGCATAAGGGCAATGGAATGAATCCTGCTCCTATGTCCCGAACTTTGACCCCATTTCTCCCATTTTCAAAAGGATTCGTCCCCACGTGGTCCCATACCACATACTAAAATTTCATCGAAATCGAACCATTTTTGTGAAAGTTATGAGACATCCCGCTCCTATGTCCTGAACTTTGACCCCATTTCTCCCATTTTAAATTGGGTTCGTCTCCGGGTAGTTCCCTACCACGTACTAAGATTTCATCGAAATCGAACCATTTTTACGTAAGTCATGATGCATGAGGGCAGTGGAATGGATCCCGCTCTTATGTCCTTACCTTTGACCCCATTTCACCCATTTTCAATAGGGTTCGTCCCCAGGTGGTCCCCTACCACATACTAAAATTTCATCGAAATCGAACCACTTTTTACGCGATTTATCGTGCGGACGGACAGACGGACAAAGCTGGAGCATATACGTTTTTTCAACCTACGGTTGGAAAGCATAAAAATCGGTGATCGACACTGTAACGACCCTCTCACCTTTCCACCGCTTTACGTAAATATTAAACTATCCTTGGGATCCAACGAGTGTCATCACGTTTTTTTTTGTTTTTTTGGTTCGATCATTCTTAGACAAGATGCTGTTATTCCCACATTTTCTAAATCTATTTGAGAAAATTAACTTTTACACCCCTAGAATCATACACATAAAATAAGAGTCCGAATTTTTCTCATAACAATGACGACTCTTAATGAATATTACTTCGGCTTCGTGCTTATCGTTCGGGCCTGTGGATGCGGAAACTTTCGTAAATCTCTACGATTGCAGTCAGGTTCTTTCGTGAACCGTGACTGCAATCTACCATGAGCTTAATCTCTTTCCTCTTGCACTTTGCTACGAATTCCCCTGGGAAAATACCCTTACGTTAGCGCAAACGTCCTTGACAAGGCTTCATGGCGCCTCTTCCGCGCTTTCGACACTACTAATGTCTGAAACGCCGAAAGCTCTCCTTTCAACCAAAAATAATTTTATGCTTTTCTAAAATCCCTCAGGAGAATTTCATCTCATTTGACCACCAGTGTTAAGAAGTTGATATTTATTTATTTTTTCTTCTATGTTTTCTTGACAGTTTGAACATATCCGGATTCACCATACACTGGCATCGAACGACAAATCTGCAGTTACATCACTACAATACATTAGAAAATATATATTAGCGTTTATAGCTATTCTTATGTGAAGTTAACGATATTCATCTCGTTGCAAAGATTGTTAATCTTTGCCTGATCGGCGCCATCCCGTTTCAAGAGTATGCTTGTCTCACGACTGCAGGTGAAACTGACGCAAACAAAGAAATTTCACGAGTGATCGTGAATATTAAAACATATTTTACAATAATTAGTCCTAAACGGGGGTTGTATAATCATACATACACCTTTTGTTCTTTTTTTTCAATGATACAATTTTGCCAGCAGGGAATGTAAATGCACATTGTTATACAGTATATAACTATGACCTGAAAATTCTTCCTGAAAATCCGATTGAAAAAATTGTTTTTTCCTCGCGACATGCGCATAACTTTTGTTTGATTTCAAATTATGCATAGACTTCCCGTTAGAGTGCGGTGATGCATATTTTGTTTCTGTCGCTATCTCTGCTTCTAAAAAGTTCAACTTAAAAAAATTCTCTTTACGTTGATAGCTTTTACTACGAGGAACACTTTGATTATATTCTTCATACTGCCCAGTTCTGCTAAAGATATTTTGACTGATCATGAAAAAGCAATTGGTGAGCTTTGTTCAGTTTTTTTAGTATTGTCTGGCATAATTAGTAATTGGGAGCAGGGAAAATCACCGTGTGGGGTAGAGTTTTTTAAGTGTGTGTGAGATCGTGTGGGTGAAAGAGCGAAGTACGTACCTCGATTGGGTATCATTAGTAAGTGGGAGCAGGGAAAGTCACCCTGTGGGATAGAGTTTGAAGTATGTGTGAGATAGTGTGGGTGACAGAGCGAAGTACGTACCTTCAATGGGCATCATTAGTAATTGGGAGCAGAGGAAGTCTCCCTGTGGGATAGAGTTTGAAGTGTGGATGACTGAGCGAAGTACGTACCTTCATTGGACATCATTAGTAATTGGGAGCAGAGGAAGTCTCCCTGTGGGATAGAGTTTGAAATGTGGGAGACAGAGCGAAGTACGTACCTTCATTCGGCATCATTAGTAATTGGGAGCAGAGGAAGTCTCCCTATGGGATAGAGTTTGAAGTGTGGGTGACAGAGCGAAGTACGTACCTTCATTGGGCATCATTAGTAATTGGGGGCAGAGGAAGTCTCCCTGTGGGATAGAGTTAGAAGTGTGGGTGAAAGAGCGAAGTACGTACATCGATTGGGTATCATTAGTAAGTGGAAGCAGGGAAAGTCACCCTGTGGGATAGAGTTTGAAGTATGTGTGAGATAGTGTGGGTGACAGAGCGAAGTACGTACCTTCAATGGGCATCATTAGTAATTGGGAGCAGAGGAAGTCTCCCTGTGGGATAGAGTTTGAAGTGTGGGTGACTGAGCGAAGTACGTACCTTCATTGGGCATCATTAGTAATTGGAAGCAGAGGAAGTCTCCCTGTGGAATAGAGTTTGAAGTGTGGGTGACAGAGTGAAGTACGTACCTTCATTGGGCATCATTAGTAATTGGGAGCAGAGGAAGTCTCCCTATGGGATAGAGTTTGAAGTGTGGGTGACAGAGCGAAGTACGTACCTTCATTGGGCATCATTAGTAATTGGGGGCAGAGGAAGTCTCCCTGTGGGATAGAGTTTGAAGTGTGGGTGAAAGAGCGAAGTACGTACCTCGATTGGGTATCATTAGTAAGTGGAAGCAGGGAAAGTCACCCTGTGGGATAGAGTTTGAAGTATGTGTGAGATAGTGTGGGTGACAGAGCGAAGTACGTACCTTCAATGGGCATCATTAGTAATTGGGAGCAGAGGAAGTCTCCCTATGGGATAGAGTTTGAAGTGTGGGTGACAGAGCGAAGTACGTGCCTTCATTGGGCATCATTAGTAATTGGGGGCAGAGGAAGTCTCCCTGTGGGATAGAGTTTGAAGTGTGGATGAAAGAGCGAAGTACGTACCTCGATTGGGTATCATTAGTAAGTGGAAGCAGGGAAAGTCACCCTGTGGGATAGAGTTTGAAGTATGTGTGAGATAGTGTGGGTGACAGAGCGAAGTACGTACCTTCAATGGGCATCATTAGTAATTGGGAGCAGAGGAAGTCTCCCTGTGGGATAGAGCTTAAAGTGTGGGTGACTGAGCGAAGTACGTACCTTCATTGGGCATCATTAGTAATTGGAAGCAGAGGAAGTCTCCCTGTGGAATAGAGTTTGAAGTGTGGGTGACAGAGCGAAGTACGTGCCTTCATTGGGCATCATTAGTAATTGGGAGCAGAGGAAGTCTCCCTGTGGGATAGAGTTTGAAGTGTGGGTGACAGAGCGAAGTACGTACCTTGATTGGGCATCATTAGTAATTGGGAGCAGAGGAAGTCTCCCTATGGGATAGAGTTTGAAGTGTGGGTGACTGAGCGAAGTACGTACCTTCATTGGGCATCATTAGTAATTGGGAGCAGAGGAAGTCTTCCTGTGGAATAGAGTTTGAAGTGTGGGTGACAGAGCGAAGTACGTACCTTCATTGGGCATCATTTGTAATTGAGGACAGGGAAAGTAACCCTGTGGGATAGAGTTTGATGTGTGTGAGATAGTGTGGGTGACAGAGCTAAGTAGGTACCTCGATTGGGCCACAAACAAAAACTGGTAACAGATTTGCAAGTTGGAAATATTTCTATTAAAGTAATCTATCTGAATAGAAGGGATAAAACTTTATTTTGAAATATTTTATCCAGACGCGAGTTTTAGAATCATCAAGTTGGTTTTCTTTAAAAGCGTGCATGAAATAGCGTTGATTTTTCAGTTCCGTTCGCAGTTTATGATTAGAACAATTTTTATAATGTTAATTTTGAAATTTTTTAAGAAGCCTTGCGATGCCCGAAAGGGGCGGCGGAAGTTCATAGTGTGTGTGCCCTCCACAAAGTCTCTTTCTTGTTTTTTTTTTTCAGACCGAAGCAAACCCCTCTTCTCTAAAATGAACTTCTAGATCCGCTACTGTTTTGTTATCGCGGACGAGAGAAATTATAAACGGCAAGAATCTCCGTAGGCGAATTAGAAAGTGGCTATTCACGAAGAGCTAATGAAAAACCTTCGTTTTCTAAAATACGCTCCGTAAAGTTGAACTTAACATATATTGCTGCACGCGGAATGATGCTCATGTTGATAACTTTATTGCGCTGTTTCCGTACCTTATGTTCAGGTTCACAGCTAATTACATTGCATCTGGTAACCTAGGAAACTGCACGCTATATTGTGCTGAAGGGGCCTACCTCAAAGCGAATTCCCTTTCTCAAATTATATTCTACTCATTTCTCTTGATTGAGCTGAAATTCAATCACGGAATCCTTCGTAACGCACTCTGTTGTGCTTAAACAGCATAATACTCGTTCATCTAGCAGAACAAATTTTAAAGTCTTAATATTATCTAAAATTCGCTTCCGTTGTCATACCGACAGTAAATATTTTTTAAACCCTGCTCTCTTTCGAACATAGGAGGACCAACCTACACTGCTGGCCACCCAAAATGCAACACCAAGAAGGAAGCATCCGATTGGCCTGAAATTCGCAGCATGTGTCGCCCGCGAGAGGACATGCAAACGATTAGCATTGCAGGGCATATGCAAATCATGTTCGCCCGGCACGCCACCGAGAAGCACTATAAGAACGGTGCACAGAAGGCGTGGTGTAAGTAGTGGAAGTGCGTTGTGCTGCCAGACCTGTGCGTGGGAAGCTTCCTGATGCCTCGTCGCAGAAAACGGCAGTCATTCCTGCACGTTTCGGAGTTCGACAGAGGAAGAATAGTGGCTTATCGCGACAGCGGTTTATCGTACCGAGACATCGGCGCCCGCGTGGGACGACATCCAGCCACAGTGAGGCGAGTATAGATTCGGTGGGTGCAGGAGAGACGGACGGACCGACGTGAGCGATTGCCGCGGCACCCACAGAACGAGAGGACCGGCAAGTTATGCGGCGGGCATTGACGGCTCGCAGCCACATCACAAACGTTAGCGCAGGAATTCGGGTGTGTTGCGCAACAACCTGTGTCAGCACGTACCGTTCGACGTCGTCTGCAGGAGCGGGGGCTTGCCGCACGGCGCCCATTGCTCCGATTACCATTGACGTAACACCACCGGCTAGTGCGCCGGCAGTGGGCCGTTGAACGCCGCACCTGGACTACGGAATGTCACGACGTTGTCTTCTCCGACGAATCCCGCTTCTGCCTGCAACACCACGATGGTCGGATCCGCGTGTGGCAGCAACGTGGCGAGAGACTGCATGGCGCCTGCAGTATGCATCGCCATACCGGTCCGTCGCCTGGCGTTATGGTTTGGGGCGCAATTGGATAAGTCACCCGCACCCCTTCGGTACGCATCGCCGGTATACTCAACAGCCACCGCTACATCTCCGACGTTTTGGAGCTTGTAGTCCTCCCTTACCTGCAGGACCTGTCAGCGGCCACATTTCAACCAGACAATGCGTGCCCGCACGTGGCACGCATCGTGCAACAATTCTTCACGGCCCACCAGGTGTCACTGCTGCCGTGGCCTGCCTGTTTTCCCGATATGTCGCCCATCGAACACGTCTGGTCGCTGATCGGCAACCGAGTGGCCCGACAATCACCATCCGCTGCTACGCCTGATGAACTGTGGCAACGTGTGGAAGCAGCCTGGACCGACATACCCCAAGCCCTCATCCAAAGCCTTTTTCGTTCGATGCCGCGGCGTGTAGCGGCCGTTATTTCCAGCCATGGGCGCCACACGAGCTATTGATGTCTGCGTGTTCCGCAAGTCGCACGGGCCTGTAAGCTGAATCGTTTCATATTTGTATCTATTGGTATGTGTCCAGTAAATCTGGCATTTCTATCTCGTGTCCGTCTTGGTGCTGCATTTTGGTTGGCCAGCAATGTATTTAAAACACAAGGCCATTTCTTTCTACAATCCATCAGCGCGAACCACAGGAGCGCTTTTCATTTTTTTAAATGAAAGCTACTGACCCACAGATTTGTGATCGCTAATTTTTATTGTCATTAGTAGTTTTTTTTTTTTATGTTAACGTGGTTATTTTCTTTGTACAATCCGCCGTACGTTATTCTGGCGTTAGTTCTCGCTTCAAAACTTGCAACGCCATCTACTTTTCTGCGGTGTTCAGACTTGTAACTGAGCCCCTGCTATCAACCACGTGGTTGTAATTATCCAAATCGGTTCAGTAGTTTTCGAGATTAGTAAAAAACATTCCGTATATATTATCGTGAACTATTTTCTTTCTCGTTGGTTGTGATCAGGTTGTATGTGAACAAAGCGAAACGATACACGGGAAATCAGGAACTACTTAAAAGCATTCTGATTCGGTAGTACAGCCAAAAATAATAATAACTAATCGAAACAGCCTATTTCCACCGGAAAGAAATGAGCTTCCCGACTGTGAAAGAATTATCCAAATCGGTTCAGTAATTTTCGATATTACCTCGAACAATACAATACTTCTCTTTTTATATATTAGCATAGATTATATAATGATGCAAAAAAAATTGTTAAAACCAAACTGGCAAAATAAAACACATTTTTAACCCCATTCTGTAGTTTTCTAGACACGACATCATTTCGGGTCACTGAAAGAGTACCCCAATACTGCAATGTAAGCCCGTGAGCGACGGGTAAACACATGTTTACCGTCGCCGACGGGGATCTCACGGTGTGTTTTTAACTTTTAATAAACACTTTATTTTCTCTTGCAAGTTTTAATCGTGCATCTAAGGCAGAACTCTTGTACTTCGTTTGTTTATACTGGGTGATCCATTTAAACCAGTACCCTGAAAAAACCTTACATTTTTGCAAGGGATCGCGCAAGGAACTTCTTCTTTTTTTCAATAGAAGCAGCAAGTCCTGAAGAATGAAAACCGCCACCGTGAAGAAGATTGTTAACCGTAACTGTAACTCAGCTCGTGATTTGTTTGTTGTTGCGTTGTCATTCACTTGCGTGCATTTGGAAACATGCAGTACTCTGTTCCAGAGCGTGTTTTTTTAGTGAAATCGTATTGGGTAACCAATTCTGTCATCAGAACGCAACAAGCATTTCGAAGAGAGTTTGAAGTTCGAAAAGTGCCAAGCAAGTCAACAATTCTGTCGATGGCAAAAAAACTGGAGCAAACCGGTTCTCTTTTCAGCGGTAGCGGTAGACAACATCCTCCGATGCCCCAAACGCGTGTGGACGATGTTCGGCAACGTTTACTTCAATCTCCGACGAAATCGTTGCGCAAATTAAGCCAACAGATGGGATATTCATACGAAACTTGTCAAAGGGCAACAAAAAAAAAAAAAGCGAATATTCGACCATTTAAAGTGCACGTAATCCATCAGCTGCAGGAACCGGACAAGGGAAAGAGAGTAAGTTACTGCAAATGGTTTCAAACTTTTCTTAATTTGCGATCTGATATTCTCTCCATCACATGGTTTACGGATGAAGCCTGGTTTCATCTGTCAGGTTACGTCAATTCGCAAAACAGCAGATACTGGGCTGCCGAAAACCCACACGTTATGTGTGAAACACCGATGCTTTCACAAAAGGTTGGTGTATGGTGTGCGGTTTCGTCTACGAAAATTATTGGCCCCATTTTTTTCTCTGAGACTGTCAACACTAACGTTTATTGCCGCATATTCAATGAATTTGTGGAACAACTTGATGACATTGAATTGACAGAGGGCTACTTTCAGCAGGATAGCGCTACGTGTCGCACATCGAAAGTCTCAATGGAACTCATAACCAGCATCTTTGATGACAGATTCATTTCAAAAAACATATAGCCTCCCCGATCTCCGGACTTAACTTCCTCTGACTTTTTTTTTATGGGACTACTTAAAGGATAGAGTTTACAAAACCCATCCAAAAACATTGGATGCATTGCGTGAAACAATCACGACTGAAATTGGCAATGTTACTGCTCGTACTCTACATGAGACATCACTGAATATGGTGCGGCGTGTTCAACTGTGTTTACAAGAAAATGGAGGACAATTCCAACATTTGCTTTGATAAAATGATTCTCCAATACCACATGTATAATTCTCAACTTACTGTATGATTTTGTTGTTATTTATAAAAACGTTATAAGTAAATTACATGGTACTGGTTTAAATGGATCACCCTGTACAATAATGAGGAGCATCATCGTTAAATTCGTGTACTAGTAGTTGGCAAAATTAAAAATTAATGGGAATATTAATTTTTAATTTTGTTGTTGGTGACCCATCTTATACGCTGCCCATTAATAATTAAACCGTTTATTATTATAGTTATGTATTGTATTACGATTCGTGTTATATAACAAGAAAAAGTTTCAGTCACTGCTTTTTCATCCGTGCATGGCACAGGCTACGGACTAGTATAGTTTGAAAGCACATCCAACAAGAAGTATCCTAGAATTGTTGTGTTGCAACCCTTCGTCACCATTAGGAATGAAAAAACGGTCCAGTACAGAATCCTTCGTGATTACTACTTTGACATTTTTTGTCGAGGAAAGAGCATCAGAAAGCAATTACGTTTCACGCAAGATTTTATTTTCTTCATTTCTGCTGAAAAGTGGAGCATTTCGAAAAGGAACGGATAAGTTGAGTGGGAGAAAAAATAAATAAAAAATCACGTGACGAATCTCTTCTCGTCAGCTGAGTGTCGAACTCGCCGTCACCAGAAATGCTCGATCAAAGTCTGAATGATCTCGCTGTGGGGCCTGTTGCCATGACAACGCTCTCCCTCTATCCCTCTGCCGTCCAGAGAGAAGTGAGGGTGAAAGAGAGGAGGTGACTACGTCCCTCCAGTCGGTCTCCTGGTAGCTGTGGATAAGATCGCATCCGAACAGCATCCTCCAAATCTTCGGCTGTGTTAATGGGATGGATAGTTTGACTGGTCTCTATGGATGTATTATGCGCGATTATGTTCTCCAAGATTGGATGAACAATCTCTACCCTAGCATACGTCTCCAGTGATCTGTGCTGTGGATAACAGAAGGCTTACATACGTGTTCCGGTGTTTCGGGCTGTCCGATTGGTCTTCTATAATTGACCAGTAACGCATTGTTGTATCCACTGATCAGTCAGTAGGGGGCATTTTCCGGATTTTTATATATATATATATATATATATATATATGCATTTTTTAACTTAGCATGCTCAGCTCAAAGGATTACTTTGTCTTGAAACACCATTTGTGATCGAAAATGTATCTCCTATTTTTTCGCTACTTCAAATCAAATGCAATTGGTTGCTGAATTTCGTGATTTCTTTGATGATGGTAAAATTTTTATGTAGCTGAATTTTAAACTGAAATCCTGAAAGAACTTACGTTGACCTTTGGCGTCCCTTTGTGATTAAGAAAGAATAATTTTAAGTTGAAATCATAGAATTTTATGCCAGACTTTCTATCGTGTGAGCCAAAATTTGATGTCGAGTAACCCTTTCCGGAGAATTTATTTTGCTCATATATTTTTTTGGCATTGTGGTACCGCACTTTTGATTCTCAACAACTGTCAGCACAACCGTGAAGAGGATTAAAAGATCTATCTTTCCTTAAAGTTTGAAGAACTGTACGCAGACAGCAAGTCTTACGATGCTAAATTTATATTACTGCTGTCGATGATAATGAAAGTTAAAATTGACATACGTTAAATGAAAGAAGTAGGAGTTTCGAAGGTTATTTGTCAGGTCTGTCTGTGTGCCAGAATGTGTTGTCGGTGGTAGTGTACTGAGGTTTAAAGAATATTCTCGTGTGTGCAACTCATTGTACGTAAGATATCATATATTTCGCGAAAGTCAACAGTTCCTGAAGTTTACGCAGAATTTTTAGTGCAATAATTTTTATTGGTAGGACTTCAGCTAATGAGGAAAAACGTTTTCCCTGTATTCATAGATGGTGAATCATAAGCTGTAATCATTGTTGATGTTTCTGGATACCAAGTGAAATTACTAAAATTTAAAATGTGAATGGTACAAAAACGATCAACAATTAGGCGAAAAGTATGTGAAATTACCTAATACTAAGATTTTCGATCTCCGTGCTTGATTATCAGCGATATTACGTGATATAACGAACGGTTACTTGGTTTACAGCACAAGATTTTTAAGTACTTTATGTGTTTTCACCTTAAATACATAAAGGATTCCTACAGTAGGAGATTGCCCATATATGTATCACACTTCTTTTGCTGCTTTGTTTACTTTTTCCTGCAAAAGATCAGCTTATTTCATCGGTATTTCATTACATATATCATTGAGAGTGATTATGTGCCTTGTGGTTACTGATGCAAAATGTTTACCGAAAATGATGAATCTAAAAACAAATTCTGTCAAGGAATCACAAAGTACCATTTAGTATTTTAAGGAAAAGGTTAAGATAGAAGAAAACGCATATCTTGAATTCTAGAAGCAGAGAGGGTACGACATTTAGAAATACACCAGAAATTAAAGATGCAACATGATTTTAGAATAAGTTGTCTTAAGAGAATATCCGTTTGCACTTGTCCAAACAGAAACTTTGGTGTGGAGTAGGCGCTTTTTTGATATTTAAAAGCATAGTTCATTGTTACTAACAATGAGTTAAAATTAATACATGAGTGACTTTTAACTTTTAATGTTCAACTCACTGAAAGTATAGAAAAAAGAAATGAGATGCTGCTGTGAAATCCGGTTATATAAGTGCTTCAGAATTTTTGTCGTAGTTTAGTTGTTTTCGAACTTGTGAACCTTAGCAAATTATTTCCGCCCTGCGATATTTTTAAGGAGTGATCGTATAAATAGTGGCTCACAAAGTGACAAAAAAGGTAGGCAGCGTAATTTTTTTTTTTTTTTTTTTTTTGGAAATAACTGAGATTTAAATTCTATTTTAAATCGATATATATTGAAGCTGCATCTTTGTATTCTATTAGTTCAGAGAGCTGGCAAACAAGAAGTTCTTTTGCTATTTACTTCACTTCTAAATTTCAGAAGCTGAGATCCGTGATTTCTCGTTCTTTAGTAATTTCTAGCAATTTTATTTATTGAGCGTTTCTTTTTCAGTAGAAAATGGTTTTCGGCAGGTAAATAGTTTTAAGGAGATCGACGTTTGTGATTGAACTCTTTTGATATTCCTTTCCAGAGGCAAAGTATTTCAGCGTCGGAATTTCGTATTTCCGGTGAGCGTGTTCCGCTGGATCTCATTTCACTGCATGTAGAAAATAATCTGGCTTAAAGAAAATGGGTTTTCAGGAGAGAATGTCTCATTGAGAATCAAGGAAATATCTTTGAAGCAAAACTTATGAAAAAAATCTTGGCTGTTTAGCTGTTTACTTTACAATTTTTCCAATGATTTCCTTAATCAAAAAATAGATGAAACTAAAAAAATGAAACCTTCCAGCAGAGACAGTTCTGAAAGAACCACTCTTCCAATTTTTTTCCCACTTGTATCTTGAAGTTCTCGCTCTAGATGTACTTCTTGATGTTACTCTTACAACGTTGAACTCAATGCGACAGGGACGTTCCTGTTGTTTTAGAAAGTGTGAAACGCCTCGAGATTAAATCATTAATCATAGAACCTTTTCTTCAGGGCTGCCACGTACGTTTAACGTTATGTATTTATAAACACTTTGAAACGCTGAATACTGAGATTTATTTCAAGAAATGTGAAGTAAACATCGTAAATCTTTAACTGGAGAAATAATCTAGTTACTCCGGATGTTTGGCTGTTTTCAGGAAATGAGGAAGTCAACTCTATAAATCTTTAATTGCAGAAGTAACCTGTTTAACACAGATCTGTTTCAGGAAATATTGAGTCAATATTGTAAACCTTTGAATGGAGAAATAATCGAGTTTCTGCTTAGAGCTTTCTCTTAAGGAAGTACCTCATGTGAGGATATTTTTTTATAAATACTTTCAAGAGTATACTTATTTATTTCAAGAAATCTGAAGTGAACTTTGTAAATATATAACTGGAGGAATAATCTAATTAACCCAGATATATTTCAAGAAATGTGAATTCAGTGTTGTATATCTTCAACGGGAGAAATAGTAAAGTTAATCCAGATGTATTTCAAGAAAAGTGAAGTAAACTCTGTGAACTTTTAGCTGGAGAAGTAATCCGGTTTACCCAAACGTGTTTCAGTAAATCTGAAGTCAGTATTGTAATGCCTTAGCCGGAGAAATAGTGCAGTTACTGCTTGGAACTTCTTCAGGAAGTACCACATGCAATGTTACTTATTAATAAACCCTCTCAAATGCTGGATACCTAGATATGTTTCAGAAAATGTGAAATCAGCTTTGCACATCTCTACTTGAAGCAATAATCTGGCTAACAAAGGTGTGTTTCGGGAAATGTGAAGTTAACTCCGCAGATCTATAACTGAAAAGTAACCTAGTTATTGCTCAGTTTTTTTCCATCAGCAACACCATATATGGGGTTTTTGTTTATAAGCACTCTCAAGTGTAAGATACGCACATGTAATTCAGGAGATATGAAGTTAGCATTTTAAATCTTCATCTAAAGAAATAACCTCGATGCTGCTTTTTTCTTAAAACTTTTCAACTGCCAAGCATTTGTAGTGTATTGAGTGTCTTTGAAAAAAGAAAAATATCTTGCGTAATGTGAATACATACGTGAAGTTAATGTGATATTGCCATGACTGTAATCTGTTTCCTATACAGGACATTAAATTCTGTTAGTTTCACAAAATAACGAATAGGTAGTTACTTCGTTCATTTTTGATTGGAAGACAACGAATGATAATGCTGAAAGATTGAAGACTCAGTTTTGGCGGTTTTCTTGAGTAGTTACATGGAATGCTAAGTTTAAAAAAAGAAAAAAAAAATTGGCCATCAGTGCTGTATTTCTCCACTGCGCATGCCCAACTTGAAATCTCTTCTAACAGTATTCCGGGAAGAGCTAGATGTCTCAGAATTTCAGCATATCAAAAATTCGTCACTCCACTCTCATCAATTCACATAGGGTATTATCGAAAGCGAAAAGTGAACTCTGGCCTTTATATATGTTGAATACAAATTTGCGACTGTGTTTTTGAAGATCCATGTTTACGAAGTGCAACTGAGAAAACAGCTATCACTAATGTTTAAAAATGTTTTACTATGTTTTTGATTCATTTTATTCGAAGATTTTCATTATGATATTGCTAACCACAGCTTATCTGATTTAATTCATTTATTGTAAGGTCAGACCAGCAGTATAAACTGAATTTAAATTTATTGTTCCCTATCAAAACTGAATCTTAAGTAAGTTGTTGGACTCCAGTATTGCTGTTCAGATTATTTAAGGAGTTCAAGAGCAAATCATTATCAAAAAGCGATCAAAATGTTTTATCCCCAGTCTCAATACTCAGTTCACACTTGAAGCAAGTGAATAATGGGCACTCATGTCATTAAAAAAGTTGTAAGCAAAAGAACAATGGATGTTATGAAGCTTAAAGTAACATGCAGCAAACAAATGATGGATATTGTACCGTGAAATGAACTTGGAGGAAATGAACATTCACTTGTAAGGTACTATTTAATGGTGCACATTCATGAAGTAAAACATACTCAACGTAAAACAAACCCGCAACTAGACTACGTAAATGGACATTGTACCTATAAATGAACTTTGAGTAAATGAATCTGATATTTGTTTCATAAAACTTAACTAAAGCAAACGATACATTGATATTCATGCAATTAAATTCTTTTACAGCAACTACATGATGTGTATTCTTAAAGTGATACGTACTTGTGGAAATGAAATTTGTATGAACTAAGTATTGTATGTTGTGAAACTAATTGAACTGAAGACAACTAAATAATTAATATTCATGGTATAAAAGATCTTTATATCAATTAATTGATGAGAAGTCATGATGCTAAACGTTCTACAAGGGACTGAATATTGACTGATGGATTAAAGCGTACATAAAGCAGCCGTACGATGGATATTCCTCGAGTAAAACCTACCTGAGGCTTCTGAATTACAGATTTAATGTACTTGAGGTAACCAATAAAGGATACTCTTGGAGTGGTACATACTTGCGGCCGCTAAGTAATTAGATACGTAGCGTATAGTTGACTCCAGGCTCGTGAGATTATGTGTATTGGAAGCAGCCAATTTGAAACAACCAATAAGTGACTATCGTGAAATATGATTGAAGCCAGTAAAGAATTAACGCCCGTAGTTTGAAATATCGTGAAACAATGAACTAATGATATTTATAGCGTGAAATATCTTGAAACAATCAACTAATGGACATTTATAGGGTGAAATACCTTGAAACAATTAACTGATGTTCATGTACCAAAATGTGCATAAAATAGAGACTTAACGGGCATTGGTGACATATATAAAACTTAGACATTAAAGAATGACGTTAGTGGCATAAATCATACTTGAAACAATTAAATTGTGAATACGGAGTACATAAATATACTATATAGGTAGCTTCTTTGTCGTCTAATATCTCAGTCTTTTAGGATAACACAAAAGTACTGTTCGCTGTTTTCTGAAAATGTGTGTGTACTACACAATTAAGATTCTTACGTCACCATCGTATGCGTCTCCGTAAAACATATTTCAAATGGATTTATGTAATTGAGTAACTGAATGTTGATTTATGTGATACGAATGTGTCAGAAGTTTCTGATGTAGTACAATATTTGAAACTTCACACGTCGTCCATTATTCAGAACTAGCGTAGATAATACCACGAATCGTTTCTCCCGGTTTCAAGTGAAGTGTTTATCGATCTTTGTTTGGAGATTCATGCGTTTCGTGACAGAGCATACATTTAAGGTTATATTTGCATTTTTCCGTTTTGAAGATATCTGTAATAGAATCATAAATCACCAGTTCGTTGCTTCGTCTTGCTGACGTAAGGGGAGAAAGATAGGCGGTTGTTTGTTTGCTGATGAGCAAATTTATATTTTGTCATGATTTCACTATTCAGCTTTATATAAAAAACCCAACGTATTTATTTGGAATTCCTAGTCTCATGAACTCGTTCCACTACATTATTTTGTACTTATCGTTACTTCTGTTACGTCGTGGATTATATCTTTAAAAACATAGCTTGCCTGATTATTTCGACTATCGTTGTTTTTAATCGTGTTTTAGAGCAGCTTGTAATTCAGTGGTTCTTACGACTCTTAAAATCTAGTCAAATTCCTTTTCGTACTTCTCAGAAGTTTAACATGCAAATTCTGACACTGCAACAAACCGCAGATTGTCGAAATCCAGATTAGCTGCAAACATCCTTCTTGGTTTCTGAAGCGCTAAAGTGTTTGCATTCAGTTTTCGAAGATGTCGTCTTTAAGAGCCATACAGTTTTCGTTTTCGAAAGAAATAAACAGCTATAAATAAATCTGTATTCTGCATGAGATAACAGATCGCTTCCTTTTTTGTTTGAGTTGAGAGTTCATTTTGTGAATCTTTTTCCCTGTTCTGTGTACTCTCGCTCCCGGAAATTATTTACCAAAGACTCCTAGAAGTCAGAGTTGAATTTCTTATCCGTACCTTCGCTCCCCCTTCCCCCCACACTGTTTTCATAAATTCCTGAAGTTCGACAAACATATACTATAACTGCCGTTTCAGTAGCCCCTTGCTGACGAAACCAAATCATTTTTTTCACAAATCTGCGTACCATTAATCGATTTAGCACAGCTTAGTTGATCATTTAGTCGATATTTCCCCGAAGCTTCTCATGAATCGATCATTCCTCTTCTGACGTATTGCAACCGCGATGGATGTTGAATTTCCCAGAAGTGAATTACGTGAATTAATATCCGTGGATCAAAAATTTGTGATATCTGTGTACGTGCTTTGTTAACCAATGCTTGTAGCGCCTTAAAAGTTGAGGATAGAAAAACTTATTTTGACATGCAACAGGTGTTTTGCTAAGTAAGATTTTCCAACTCGTGGCAATCCTTATTTGATAGCTATAGATTATCATTTTTTTTTTTTTTTTTTGGAAGGACAGCGATAAATGTTCGGTGTGTTTAGTTTGAAGGATTGCACCACTATTTTCCTCGCCACCCGGTGACCAAATTTAAATTTTAAAAGTTTTAAGAGTAATTCGAACACTAAATAAAATACACCTTCGAATGCCACGTGCCATTCGCATTTTCTTTCGCGAGTGCTCTGTTTGTTAAATGTGTTTTTGACAATTTAATCGTCATCAGCGGAGTGACCATAAATGTCATTTCGCAGGATAACTAGCTTTCATGCACTTCTGCCATTATAGACGTGTTTCAACACTATAAAGTGGTTCCTGTATAATAGAGAAACTATACAGAAATAGATATATCACGTTTATTTAAATGTAATATCTGTGCGACGTTAAGAATTCCACAAACTGCTGTTACTTGGTTTACGGGCTAGGTGACTGAAGCCGTTAGAAAATATTGATTATATTTGACCGAACTTCCTGACGGAAAGAGTTACTAAACGACTTGCATTTAGAAGAGAGACGCTTCCTCCAATTATAATGCAATATTTGCGTACACAATAACTGCGGCCAGTGACGCAGGCTGGTAAGAAAAGAAAGCTTTTTGTGTTAACAAAGATTATTACGTTTCCCAAAAGCTTTAAGAAAAAGTATGCATCGATCGATGTTCTAATACCATCATTTGGATTTTCTTCGCGCTACATTTTTCGTCTGAAATTGAATTAGACGCACATCAGTTTTTGTGATATCTTCCGAAACATTTCACTGAAGAACAAAATCCTTCAAGTAAGTGGATTTTAAAGATACAGTGCATTTCAGAATAGCCTGAATATAAAAAAAAAAAAATCAAAGCAACGGTTGGTTCTGTTGTAAGGAGAAACAACAGTAGCATGGAGAAATGAAATAACCGAATTTCAGTCCAAGTGAGATATTTTCTCTCAAAGACAAACCGAGAAGCTTGAATTCATGCTAGAAAGGATTCAAATGACTACATTTACTCGTCGGTGTGATTGAGTTTCATTCTGAAATTTTCTCATCTTTTCTGTGTGAAATTCTGATTATACGTTGGCAGTGGATGACGCGACTAAGTAAACACCAGTAGTTGTACAGCAGAGTTTGTCATTCAATTCTGGTTCTAACAGCATTTATCATGTTTTTCAAAATTGGCAAGGATTTTTCAAGATCTGACCGAGACATAGTGAATCATCATTACCTGATACTTTTCTTTCCAAGAAAAGATTTTTTACGATATGATGCTGTAATTACCGGGTGACATTCTTATAATTCTTTCCTTGGCCGGAACGTTTTTCATAACATTGTTTACGTTTAGTCGCCATCGGTTAAGTCTTTTTAAAAATACCTTCAACCTTTCCGTCTTCCACTTGCAAAGAAGGAGCTGGGAATATAACAGCTGGGCGAAGAGTTCGAGTGTGGAATTTTTCCTGCCTTTTTTCAACACTGTGTCTGCTGATTCGTCTTCATGGAACCCCTCAGTTCTTGGAACATGTCATTTCGGCGATTTAGCAAGAGGGCTCAGAGCGACCCGTGGATCTCTGATCGCATCCGGCGATATTTCTTCTGCAGAAGATTTACTGTCGGCTCCAACAACATGATGGTCACGAGTTCGGTAAATATCTTGCATGTTTTGTTTGTGCTAGAAAACTGCGATGTTTTAAAACAAATAATCAGTTGATTTTTTGCCTTTATTTTTATCCTTTTATGATTCTGCTTGAGCTGATCAAAATGTATTGAAATTGAATCGATGTAAACTAAATATTTTTATTGACAGGGTTGGGAGGTAAACTTCTTAAACAGTGCTGAAAGTTGATCCCATCTCGTACATATTCATTCCACCGTTTCTGCCATTGCTGAAAGCTTCTTCAACGTTTACACTGGTCTCCATAAATAAGAAAAAAAAACCCCAGAAAAATCGCGATAACTCAGAAAATGTATAATCAAATGGTATGAAATTTGGTGACGATCTGTATCATATCGTACGTTAGAGAATGCTCCTGAAACTTTTGTAAGAAAAACTTCATTCTCAAGGCGAAAAATACGGTGCCAAAGTACCTCAGTAGGTACTGTGGTTACCCCTCACAGCAGTGGTGCAGGCATCACAGCAATGTTTTGTGCTGTTGATGATGGAGTAGGTCTGATAGCAACCACCATTTTTTGTGCAAAGCTTGTCTAAGTCCGTTCAGGTATTGCGGAAGGAGGTTGAGTGCAGCAACACGCCTCCCTAGAGCATCCCATACAGGCTCGATCGGGTAAGGTTGAGAGACCTAGCTGGCAAATACATACGGACAATGATCACCTCTTGAAGTCGTTTTTCTACTAGCCTCGTTCTGTGGGAACGATCGTTATCGTCTTGTAGGAAAAACGTATTTCCTATGGCACCTGCATGAGAGCAAACATAGGGTCCAGGATATCATCACTATAGCGTCGAGTATTCATGGTTCCTCTTGGAAGCACAAAGAGGGCTGTGCGTTCACCTAACGAAATGCCACCCCAAACCACCATTCAACCACCACCACAAGTATCCCTCTCACGGGTAACAGGGGGATGGTAGCGTGTCCCTCGTTCGCTGAGTTACTGCGATCAAGACTTCTAGAATAGAATTTTCGAGTGACTCCGTTTCTCTATCGTCATGAGCACTTCCGAAAGGAAGATGACCTTGAGTTCTGCTGCGATGTAGATGGCCTCACGAATGCCCTTCGAATCAAGCATGACCCGCACGAATGCCGACTATTCATAGACTCGTCGAAATTGAGTCTCAAGACGGTGTCATTGCATAATGGAAACCAGCTTCCATCTGTTCCAGTCGGACACACTGTCTACATGAAAGAAAACTATTTACAAAAACCTAAAACAGCTGTAGGACTGTTTTCAAAATGTAGTGTCTGTGTTGATGGGTCTGCAACTAGGGTCCACCCGAAGCAATCCTGTGCTTCCTTGTAAATTCATCGACCTTTTAAAACCTAGGAACGGATATAGGTAATAAATCACCATTACCTCACATATTGAAAATTAAGGGAGTAATATTCCTGATAAATAATGGGAAAATCTGTAGAATATTCACAGCAATCAGAATTGTGTAGTGAGTTGCTTGTACTGTACTTGGTCTCTATTCTCGAGCGGAAATCGGAAGATGTGGTTTTGATTTCCGCTCCAGAACGAGGTAACTTTCAAGTTTTGTGATAAGATGTTGCATGGTGACCGGTAAAAACCACAAGCAATTCGTACACAAATTGAGGAGCGCGCAAGCAAAACATAACATGTACATCAGATCTAGATTTGTAGTAGGCAGAAAAAAAAAACGTTCATTGAGTTATGCGCAATGAATTTCGTACTGTTCAACTATCAGCCACTTTCCTTTTGATGCTCTAAACTCCTCTATGGATGTGATTTAGATCAAAAATATTTTAAAATAAAAATTTTAAACTTTTTGTTGTTCAGATGTTTGTTTTTGTTCGCGCTTCAAGTGAGATGTTTGTTTTTGGATCAGATGCCCTAGTGAATTGTTGGATTTCGTTTGAAGATATTCTGAATTTAATCTACCTATCTGTTCAGTAATCAACTTGACTTTAATAGAATACCTATTCTCTAACAAAAATCTCAAGGTTTGAAAGAAAAACTCGTGGAGAAAGAGAAGCATTTTCATTTTTCGGTTGTCTTTTATTTTTATTTTATTTTTAATTTTTGTTTATTATTTACCAAAGCTGTTGTCACATGTTGGTATGTCTTTATTTTGCCCAATTTATTACAACTTAACAAAAATAATAATAGGTGGAATAAAAAAATGCTTGATTGAGAAGAACGGTTTTTTATGAAAATTAGAAAACAAGTACATTAATAAAAATCAAATATGTACACTACAGTCGTCCTCCAGGCAGTCACATTGTTCCTGATGTTCACATGGACGAATAATGCATCACATGGACGGATTTTACAGCACAAGAACAGAGTGTTCTGATGTTTGCAATCCCATGAAAACGTTGGAACCATCTGGTGCACCATAGCGTCCTTTCTTAGCTTTTTCTTTCACACTTTCTGTTTTGGTTGTTTTGCTTTGTGCTTTTAAACCTTCCTTCACCATTACTAAACCATCTCCGACCTCTTCCGTATCTCTAAAACTGTGACAAACGCACGAAAATAATCATCACGTTTGAACAGAACACTTCCACTCTGGAAACGTGAATGCCACTGCGTCACTCTTATTGGCTTCGTCACGTGACAGAATTTTGGAGCTCTGATTGGTTCACTCGACATGTTTGATTTTGCTTGAGCCCGCAACTGGGACATGCTCGTTTTTGCTTGAATCGCGCATTTTTCGCCAATAAAATGAGTAGCAGCTATTTGGTTTGGGTCGGCCTATGATACGGAAACTGAATCAGACCATCATCCTTTATCTATCCAATGCTTACTTGATAATTCACATTTTTGTGACATGTTTAGTTTTGCTTGCGCTCCTCAGTCGTGATTGCTGTAAAATATTCTCGTGAATTTCCCATGTGTTGGTTTGATGCATAAGTTCATGCTGGTTTTTTTTTCACCGCAATACAGAAGGGAAAACGGAACATGGGAAATGTTACATCAGAAGGGAAAACGGATTCAATCAACAATGTATACCCTCCCATTGTTTACGATGGTGTCTCAACGTCTGGATAGATCGGCAATGCCGTTCTTGAAAAAACGGTGCAGGTTTTACTGCGAAGAAATCATCAAGGAAATTCTGGAGATCAACATAATTGTTGAACGTTCTGCCACGGAGTACATTCGACAGAGATCGGAACAGGTGATAGTCTGAAGGGGCGACATCTGAGGAATATGCCGGATGTGGAAGGATCTCTCATTTCATGTCCTGAATAAACATTTTGGTCATGTTTGCACTGTGCGTTGCACCAAGCCCCGATGTGGCCGTTTCTGTTGAATTGTTCCCTCCACACGGCGGAGTTGCTCACAATAAAGTGCATTGTTGATGGTCCGATTTCTCGGCAGCATTTCCCAGCGAATAATGCTTTCTATGTTCCACCAGACAGACATGATCTTCGCAGGATAAAGAACATGTTTTGGACGTTGTGTTGGTTTATTGTTTGGGCTTAACCATTCCCTCCGATGCCTGAAATTCACGTACATGCACCACTTTTCATCTCCAATAACAATACGGGGCAGAAAGGGTTTGTGTTGCTGAGAACATTCGCGATAACGGGCGAGCAAGGAACCACATATGGCAACACGCTAATTCTTGTTGTCCTTGGTGAGAGTGTGAGGCGCCCAAGACCCCAATTTCTGGACCTTTCCATACGTTCCAGTTTGGCCTGATCACTGTCCATCTCAGTGGCCAATTCGCGTGTGGTTTGACGCGGATCCAAGAGGATGAGATGGTTCAAACGATCCTCATCAAAGTGAGATCGACGACCTAAGCGTGCAGAGTCGTTGAGGCCAAAATGGTCACCTCAGAACCGCTCAAACCATTTGCGGGTTGTCCTCGGAGCAATTGAATCCTCCCCATACACATCACAAATTTGTTGAGTAGCTTCGGCGGCTGTGGATCCCTTATTAAACTCGTAGAGTAGCAGATGCCAGAAATGTTCATTCCTCTCTACTTGACACTCCGTACTTCCACACCTGAAAACCAAAAAACGCACAACGCAATAGGATTTAGATACATTAGATTACTGGCTACATCTTGATGTACAACTGGCCAACTGCACCGTAACTACTGTCCTGGGAAACACTCGTGAAATGAAACGGCATGAACTTATGCATCAACCGAATATTTATGAGGAATATTTCTTCCTTCATTGCGATTTGAATAAATCCGTTGCACCGCCCCAGTAGCGCAGTGGTCTAAGCGATGGCGTCTGATCATTCGTCCGAACGGGGTCCGGGTTCGAATCCCGGTGAGGCATGGATGTTGTGTTTGTCTTACGGCACTGGCTCTCTCCCTTCCCTGGAAACCAGTGCCCCTAAATTAGGGATGGGTGATTGCTTACATCCAATCGAGTTGCTCACAGTAGTTATTAAGCCTTTAATATAAAAAAAAAGTACATGTAGGCTCAGTTATGACTGAGCTGTCAGTTTGGAGCGCAGGACTACGACTTGCAGATCGGAGAGTTGAAATGAGCTAGTCGAGTATGGTTTCCAAGCGTTTGTTTAATTTGTTATAGCCAGCACAAGTCTATGATATGAAAAGTAGCTTACATAATTTTTGCAAATAACATAATTTTTGCAAACATTGCGAACACAAAGCAGAGTTCGACATGGGCCGTGTACGGGTTCGGTCGGTTTGTTGGATTTTTGTTTGGCGGCGGCTGCTTTCAGGCGTTCTTGATAATCTCTAGTTCGTTTGGTTGTAGTCTTCTTGGGCTTCTTACGTTCCTCATCATTTGCCTCTCGTTTTGATTTTCTCCACTTTTGCTTGCGTTCATTCTGCGAATTCCGCGGTATTGTCGAAAATGTTAACCCGTTCACACGAAAACAATTTTTTATAAATTTTAGTTTAAACCACTGTCATATGTTCTTTATACAGTATATTTGAATAGAACTCGTCGAGAGTTTTAATACGATACCACGCACAGTTGTTTTGCATTCACGGTTGTCCAGATAAACTGCGATATTGTCAAAAGTGTTCACCGGTTCACAAGAAAACAGTTTTTAAAATGTTCAGTTCAAACCACTGCGATATTTTTTTCTTTCATATATTTGAATAGATCTCTTCGTGAGCTTTAAAACCATACCACGCACAGTCACGTTGCGCTCACGGTTGCCGAGATAGACTGAGTCGAGCGCGGCGGCACACCCAGAAATATTGCATCATCTCCCTGACGCACAGGGAGCGTCGCGCGTGCGCAGTGTATTGCGCAGTACGCGAATTAGACTCCATGCTGTTTACGAATATGCTAACACGATTAGCGTGCGGCGTGTATTTTAAACGCTCTAGTGATTTCAATTGGCTCCTATTTTTGTCACAGGGTGTCGGCCGTAAGTCGCTCCATTCTATCCGCGGAGTTAGTCGTAGTCCTATGTCAAAAAAGAAGACGACGTTCGTTCAGGAGCTGAAATTCGACCCCGCATCTCCTTATGTCTGTCTGATCGTCATGTTGTCTAGGACATTGCGTGCTCAAGGTATCAGTTGCGTGAAAATGTATTGTCTTGGGTGGTGTAATGGTGAAATACTAATGCTTGATTTCAAAGGTGCAGGTTCGATTCGCGCCGCAACTTTTCAAATTTTCCGAAAGAATGATCACTTGGATGACAGTTAATCATGATATTTCTCTGCCACAAATTAATTAGACACGAAAGTTTAAAAGAAGGGTACGAAATTTCCTTTGCGTTCCGAGAATCGAGGGGAAACGCTTTTCGTTCGTTGTGCGAATTCCGGAAATGCCGCTTCGGTGGAACTTCAATGTTCACTCATATTTGGGAGACCAGACGCTACTGCGTTAATGAGCTCCATGAATGAATCGCATTCCAACTTTATTAATTGAGTAGTCAAGGGGGAGCACTCTAACCGGAGCTCTCGAAATTGCTGACCTTATTTGGAAACAAGTTTATTTTGTTATAAGTCAAAGCAAATCAAATATAGAATGCGGAAGACTTGTTCATTTGCTTGGCTGTGAATAATGAAAGCTGAAATCGAAAGATGTGTTAAGATTAGCAGACGCGTTTAATGAATTATAACAGTTATAGTATAGTGGAGGGATTTTAGAATAATGAGGCTTGCGATATTTAGGTAAGAATTGATAATAGAAATGAACTTACATGTTGAATCTCCGTGTGTATTTGTGACGCAAGAGCTATATACAGGGTTTGTATGCCTACTGGAATGAGAACTAAACTGAGCCTTTTTACAGCAAGTCTTTTATTTAAAAAAATGCACGTCCTTATGTTATCACTTTCTCCGTCCTCCCGTCTGTGGGCATCTGTTAGCCCGCTTTAAAATAATTCTTCTTGCATTAGAAAGATTAAAACGTATGAACGATGATCCTTACTTTCCGGTTTTCTTTCGTTGCATAACTGCCGCTAGAGGGAGTAAATGTAGATGTTATCGAATTCAAAATACATTTTATTCCATATATTATTTTATTTCATATATTTTTCGTTATGAGATTACATTTGATCATATTACATTTCAATATTAATTTCATAACACATAACGTTAAGAAGAAAACATATATATGTATACTATATTGACAAAAGTCACCGCACACCTAGAACGGAAACACAACATAGCATTTAGTGACATATATTAGTACGGTGTCGGTCCACCTTTGGCCTTAATGCATGTACTGACCCTTCGAGACATGCTTTCGACAAGGTTTTGGAACACAGCGATAGGTATGCGCTTCCATTCAGTACATAATGCTGCCGCTAACTGTTGCTTAGTAGTAGGCCATGGTTCCAAACTTCTTATGCGGCGCTCTAATTCATCCCATATGTGCTCTATGGGATTAAGATCAGGGCTCTGTGCTGGCCAGTCCACACACGATACGGAATTATCGTCAAACCACGCCGTAAAAGTCCTTGCTTCATGGCTCTGTGCATTATCCTGCTAGTACCGACAAGGCTCGGTTCCACAGTATGGTACGGGCATAATTGTCCATAATTGTCCAGAGTTGGTAGGGCATAATTGTCCAGAATATTGAGGTGTGCTGGTTAACAGGTTTGCACATGATAACCAATGGGCCGAAACCATACCACGGAAAACAACCCCACACGAGTACACTACCAGCTCCAAACTTGATCGTGGGAATAGCACACTGTGGTAAATAGCGTTTGCCCGGCTGCCGCCATGCCCACACACGGCTATCAGACTGATGGGTCGTGTATCTGGATTCATCAATCCATAGGACCCGTTTCCATTGATCTACAGTCCTCGATAAATGTTCTTTGCACCATGCTAAACGACGAGTAGAATTCCGAGTGGAGATGTAAGGCTTATGAGCAGCCGCACGACCACGGTGACCAATGGAATTAAGTTCTCTGTGAATGGTATGTGTACATACCACCGAGGTTCCAGCATTTTTACTCACCTGTACACTGAGGTCTTGTGCAGTAGTACTCCATCGATTAGCTGTAACGACTCTCTTGAGGCTTCGACGTCCTCTATCACTGATTTTCTTTGATCCGCCGGTACGTTTTGCTGCTTCAGGCACGCCATGTGCACATGGCGTGCCTGTGCATCCAAAACAGTTGACTTGAGTATGTTTAAATGCCTGTCGGTTTCTCTTATGGACAACCCATTAATATGACACCCAACAATTTTTCCTTTCTCAAAGTTAGTTCTCTCCCGCCGCGACATTTTCACTCAAGCTCACAGTGCGATATGATTGCGGTCAGCTGCTTGCTTGTTTTTATACCGTTTGCGGCTATACCGCGCATCTTAACAACGCAGATATATTTATTTGCTTTAGAAGGGGTGTCCGGTGACTTTTGTCAATATAGTGTATACTGATGTACAGGGTAACCACACACTTAGGTAAAAGGCTATTATATATATACACTGCCTGACAGAGAAAAGCCACATTATGAAGGAATGCTCGAAAACAGACCAAACTGCACACATAGATAGCCAAGCAAGTCCAGAACAAATGATTTCATTGTCACATACAGACTAGGCTCCAGTTGCCGAATATACATGATGATCAATAAGGAGTGTGGCCCCCATTTTGGGCGATACAGCGTTGAATCCGACGTGGCATCGAGGCAATGAGAGTCCGAATAGAGTTCTGGGGTATCGTGGACCATGTGGTATTGATCCAAGTCCACAATTCATCTTCATTTTGTGGGGGATGGAAGGGTACTCAACCGACGTCCAACCGTGTCCCACAGAAGCTCGATGTGCGAGAAGTCGGGGGAACGTGCTGGACACTGAAGCATTCGCACACCTTTTAAAGCATTCAGGCTGATCCGAGCGGTATGCGGCAGGGCGTTATCCTGTTGTAAAACGGCCTTTGGGATGCCCTGAAGTTACGGTAGTGCCACGGGCAGCAGCACCTCGTCAACATAGCGGCGTGACGTCAATATGCCCGTAATGCGTACCAGCGGTGAGCGGCTGTTGGCGATGATAGCACCCCACACCATGATTCCACGTTGCTGGGCCGTGTGGCGCTCCACAATGGTGGAAGAACCCGCCCGTTGTCCACGTCGCCTCCAGACTCTCACACGGCGATCATCCGTGGTAAAGCAGAACCGCGATTCGTCGCTGAACACCACACTGTTCCATTCGGCACCCCACGCAGCTCTGGAGCGACACCACGCCAAGCGGTGACGACGATGGCTCGCTGTTACTCTCACACGGCGATCATCCGTGGTGAGACAGAACCGCGATTCGTCGCTGAACACCACACTGTTCCATTCGGCACCCCACGCAGCTCTGGAGCGACACCACGCCAAGCGGTGACGACGATGGCTCGCTGTTACTCTCACACGGCGATCATCCGTGGTGAGACAGAACCGCGATTCGTCGCTGAACACCGCACTGTTCCATTCGGCACCCCACGCAGCTCTGGAGCGACACCACGCCAAGCGGTGACGACGATGGCTCGCGGTTACTCTCACACGGCGATCATCCGTGGTGAGACAGAACCGCGATTCGTCGCTGAACACCACACTGTTCCATTCGGCACCCCACGCAGCTCTGGAGCGACACCACACCAAGCAGTGACGACTATGGCTCGCTGTTAAGGGTAGCCTTCGCAGCAGACGGCTGGATGTCGCCCGGTGTGGCCTGCGGGTCTGCTACGGCATGACGTAGGATGCGACGATCGGTGCGCTCGGACGTCCGTCTCTGTACTCCGGTCCCCCTACGACGTTGCACAGAACCTTCCTGGGACCACTGCCTCTAAATGCGACCGACGGTTGTGGCATCACGGCGTTTCTTCCGCAATACGACGCAAGGATCATCCGGCGGTACGAAGGCTTACGATGACACCTCTCTTGAACTAATCCGTTTGACGAAATCGCTTACGACGGCATCTTAACGGCATTGACACCCCTTGTTTGTTCTCCAGACACGATTACAGCAGAACCATTCACTTCTCGCGGCCGTGACGACGTCTCGACTGATGATCTCCCAGGCTGGTTGTCCGCTTATATTCCGCGCACCGGTCGTGCGATTGGCCTGCAAATGCAATCATTTGCATAACGTGCACGTGTGCACCTACCCTGCAATTTGCAAGGCGCTGCGTTCACGTTTTCGTGGTGTGGCATTTTCGCTATCAGACAGTGTATACACTGAAGAACAATTGAATTAGAGACAGCTGGCGTTATGCAAATGTGGCGCTGTGGGCGGCCGTGTAAACGGAAACGACATAACGTATGCAGCGATCCGACAATATAAGGAGTGGTGCGACGGGAATCATTAAGAGTCGGGAGCATTATGGGTAAGACGAAGGATCTAAGCACATTTGATCGTGAGCAAATTGTCGGGGCCCGACGAATGGGTCACTGCATCTCGGAAGTCGTGCAGGCACTGGGATTTTCCCGAGCCACTGTGTCACAGGTGCACCGTGAGTACATCGAATCCGGTAAAACCATCCCTGCAAGGGCCAACTGCCGTGGACAGCAGCGTGTGGATGAGCGGGGTCATCGTCAGCTGGCTCGCATTGTAACAGCGGATAGACGGGCCACAGTGCAAGAAATCACTCTGCAATTTAACGCTGGTGCACAAAAAACGTGTAAGCAGCCACACCATCCAGAACCATCTTCTTGCTATGGGGTACAGAAGTCATCGTCCCACGAGGGTACCGCTGCTGACCGCACATCACAGGGTGCAAAGATTAGCATGGGCGCGGGAACATCGCCACTGGATCCTAGACATGTGGGAAATGTTGCCTGAACTGATGAGTCGAACGAAAAAACGGAGACAGAGAGTTGGTGTTTGATTTTTAACTTTAAGATTTTTTGTAAACAAAAGAAAAATGTCCGCTCCTTTTATTTGCTGATACAGCAAAAAGTGTCTAAGCTACGGGGAAACTACGCATTTTCAGGGAAAGTAAACTTTAAAAAGTGTAATAAAAGTTCTGATATGTCTTCGTCGACTTTTGGAAAATAGGTTTTGGACTCCTCGAAAACTCCTTAAATGCACTTACAAAAATCAGTAAGAACCCTTTATTTATTTCGAATAAAAAAAAAAAGATCTCGCTCTTCACAAAAATGTAGTACGTAATTATTCCGAATTTTATTTTAATTTCTATAGGAAATGAGATTTTGAAATTGAAAAATTTGGCAAAGAATAGTATGCTGGGCAACAAACTAAAGCCTAAAGTTGAAGGGGACGGTCAGTACTTAAGAAAAATTTTAGGAGGAATTATCCCTTCGTCCCGATACCATTCTACGGGACAGTAACAAACACCTACGCCACTGCTTACGAGGAAAGCCGATAAACAAGCGCAGGTTTGCCGATGGATTCCTAATCAAGAAATCCAAATGGAGTCACCCCTGTTAAAAAAATTACCCGATCACGCACACAAAAAGAGAAAAAATAAGTATAGGGTGTCCATAAAGTCTTTCCCACATTACAAAAATTAATATAAAAAAATGTATTACAGATACAAGAAAAGGATTGCACGACAATAATGGTGCGGAAGTAAAGTTTTTTTTCCCAGTGTCAGTACACCTCCACATGGGCGCCATGCACAATGAGTGCTGAACGGCCAGAATGCGTAAGTAAACAAACCCTCGAACCCTCCCTTTCGAGAAACGAGTTTTCTTAGAAAACTCTTGAACGCCATCTACCGACAGACATTCTTATTTTTCTTAGTACTTTTTCATAAACACATATTTCATTTTTAGAGTGTAATATGCGTCTAAAGATGCAGCCTCTAGGAAAGTATCCACAAAGAGTTCTCATAAGTAAACATTAAATTTTGTGTTTTCTCTTTTAAGTTGCCGCTGTGAACAGGACGACTTCATCGGTCATCGGAATAAAGGAACATAAACGAAGTCGGAAGTACGCACAAAGACACTATATTCATTTATAAAGATTGCCGCAATGCGAAAATAATGAGTTGAGCATAAAATAAGAAGACAGAAGATGCCGGCTTCTGGTGGGAAACACAAAGTGACAAAATCCACATGATGAAAATTGTTTGCAGCCTTTGATGACTAGCAATAACGTTGTATATCATACAGAATGGTCTGTGTCGGTGAATAGCAAAGCAACACAGAGAACCCAATGTGCGGTGTCCGCGTGTCGTTGGAAAGGAAAGAATTGAAAAACGTAATATGGAGATCTCGTTTGATTTGCCGCAGGTAACCCACGCACGTGTTGCAGTTAGCCTAGGAACTCTAGTAACATTGTAACGCTTCGTTTTTTTTTTTTAATTGCATTTAAAGCAAGTTTTGAATTTATTACATTTTTTACATTTACGACATAAATTACGCATTTTTACGCGTCACGTAGAAAATATTTTTTACGCGTAATTTTTTAGCTTGAAAAATAATCGGACAACATTAAATTATAATTAGAAAAAAATTACTTTAGAAACGAACTCCGCCCCTTCCCATCACCCCCTCGTCAGGCCTGTCTTTCAAAGTGCACCGTGCACTGATAGTTATCGAGAAAGTTGTGCTACGTGAGTTACTTCGATCTGATGTCAAAACTGCAACCGGTGCTTTAAGATACATGATTAAAATTCAGAATCCTTTCCCTAATACCTTCATCGCCTACAGGATATTACTTACTGTCCCAGTAAAGGTGGCAAGCTTAGAAATAAACTTTTCGCTCTTGAAGCTGATTAAATCTTATTTAAGATCTGTCATGTCTCAAGAAAGAATGACGTCTTCAGCAACTTTGTCAGTTGAACAGGATAAAGCAAGCAGAATAAATTTTGATGATTTAATAGCTGACCTTTCTGGTATAAAAGCAAGAAAAGTCCAGTTCTTATAAGGTGTGGGCAACGTTCGTGACTACCACGGAAAGGACCCCAGGTTCGATCCCAAGGCAGGTACGAACGCTCGATCCACTAAATATTCGCCGTGCGTCGGATGGGCACGTTAAGCCGTCGGACCCCGGGTACTGCCTCCCCCCGGTAATAAATAAGGGCGTCTTCCTCCCCCTTTCTACTTCGCTTCCGTGTCACTTTCCTATCGGGCACTCTAGCCCAAATCTCCTAGCTTCCTATTTCTAAGGGTTGTTTAAGACCTGGGGTCAGATACTCCCTTCCTAAAATCCTCTACACATGATCACATGTTCTTATAAGGTGAGTTCAATAATGCAAGTATCCCACAATAGTTAGAGACGGAGCCAATGTGAGGGAAGGACGTAGGCTGGTGTGTTTGTTTTATCTACATCATTTAAGACATTGACAAAATACAGTTGATTCTCGCTAATCCGGCCTCTCCATAATCCGACCTTCTTCTTCTTGCGTGGTTTTTGGTTGCAAAAATCGTGTTAATATCAAACCGGAATGAATTATACTTCATACATGAATGAAATTTCCAATTTTAACGTTATGTTTTGTTTTGAATTGGCACTAACGTCCATGCAATTCAATTTAAAATAAAAGTTGGAAGGATCCTCAAAATAATTATTAATATTACAAAAAGCATCTTCATTACAGCAGACAAAAATCTATGGCATGTTTCGAAGTGACCGCACTGAGCAGAAAATGCAAAATTTCATCTGTGCTGTATTGCAGTTGTACGTTTCTCTTACTGTGTATAGTACGTACACATACATATTGTACTTCACTGTACTGAAAATGTCATTTCATTGTTGTAAATGAGACAGTACAGTAGGTACTGATCGTGCTCTTTTACTATTATCATATGCTTTTCTCTTATTTATACTTTTTAAAATACATATGTACTACACATAGTAAACTTGTAATTGTATCATTAAATTTAATGAAGAATTAAACTGAATTTTTATACACTCTCAGTAATCCGGCACCCCTCTGTGCAAGGAATGGCCGGATTAGCGAGAGTCTAATGTATCAGTAGTGTTCAAAAATTTTTAAATGCTGTCTTTCGCTATCGGTTAATTTTCAATCGTCTTGACGTTTCATTCAACTTTAAAGATAATTGTAATAAACTATGTTTTAAGTCTATGTTTTATGTCTAGTGTATGGGAGGGAGGATTAAAGCAAGGGCTCCGCGGCTGCTAACTAAGTGCGTCTCCGGCACTTTGCAGATGGCGTCCTTTATCTTAACGTTTGGTTAGTGAATTGGACAGTCAATTGATGGGCTTCAACCTTTTTCTAGAACACTGTTATTTTCTATTGTAACTCCAGTGTATTGTCTAAGGTCTCGTTGTGTTATCTAATTAATTTCAACTTCAAACTGCTAGTTCTGATCAGAGATAATCGGAGAGCAGTCGACCTTAGAAATCGAATTTAATACGAACCTTCTTTTCAGCTGTGTGTTCATTGTTGCAGATCGGTAAAGGCGGCTTGTTCCCAAGAAAGAGGTACGTGAAAGAAGATGACAGCAAACATGACAGTAAAATCTATGAGAAAACGCAAACATCAGCCGTGACTTAAAAAAAAAAAAAAAATAGTTCAGACGGCAAAGTTGTTTTGTACACACGAATATCTGGAACTTGGAAAAACAAAGAAATAAAACTGAGATCTCGAAACTTGTTTATTTTGAAACGGTCTTTGGAAACCGATCGATTTCTGGTTCCAAATAGAAGTGTTCACTAGGTTTTGAAAAGGTTGAGGCATTCTCTTGTGGAATTGTTTCCTTGGACGCTGTCGGAAAAATAATTTTTATTTGTCTTCGGTTACGGTTTCTATGGCCGTAGAAGCTTTGCATTTCTGCGTTTATTATCTGATCGATTGGAACCAATTCATGTCATCAGTTTCAGGTGTGGCAGCGTGCATAGGGCTTCTGGATAAAATGGTGGGTGGAAAACAAATGTAAAGCGAATGATGGAAAACGATAACGGAACTCATACTACAAGTAACCATTGTCAGGAAAGTTGGAACAAAAAGAAAGACAGCTGAGGTATATCCATCAAAGAACACGGAAGTACTCTCTCAGGGCTGTCGCTGTGGCAACCTCGATGCTACAATTCGTTTGGAAAATTACGTAACTTCTCTTTGAGCATAACATTAATAACAGCATGTGACGTACCACACAATCAATATATTCGGTTTATCACACTTATTTGTCCGCGAAGATTTCATCATTAATCGATGTCGTAGTAAATTGATTCATTTATTTTCGTATGGAAGTTTGTAAATTCTTGTTCGTTGAGCACATTCTTCCCAGTGAAAAAGTCCTGAATGTGTTTAGGTTGCTGCAGATGATGAAATGTCAGATTTTGAAGATTCTTACAGTTAGCAGTTAATTTAGTACAAAGTACTGTGGATACACCAGAGTCAAATAGAAGCAAAAAAAGTGCATAAGACCATAATCCGGTTTTTTATATAGGTGTAAACGGGATCATACAAAATCTGCCGAGCTCGCCAACGGCGGGCGTTTTCAAGGCACTTGAACGACTTACAGACCAAGTCGTTCCAGTGCCTTGAAATAGCCGCCCTTGGCAAGCGAACGCTCGGCAGATCTTTTAGGATCCCGTACACATCAATACTGATGTGTCATTACATTACGACCACCTACCGAATGAGTTTTAGCACCCCCCCTTCTTTAGCCAGCAGAACGGAGGCCACTCGGCGAGGCATCGATTCCGACGAGGTGGCGATAGATATCTTGGGGTATGTGGTCCGTAATGTCAACAGCAAGTCCTCCAGTTCCCATAAATTTCGGGGTGGTGGTGATTTAGCACTAAACCGCTTTTCCAAGTCGAACCACAAATGTTCGATTGGGTTCATGTCAGGTGAATTTGGAGGCCAGGGCATTCACAGAAAAATCACCAGCTTGTTTCCCGATTCTGGCAGTGTCGCATGGCAAATTTTTCTGTTGGTAATGGCCATCACCAGCACGGAACACAATTGCCATGAATGGGTGAACTTGGTCGGAAACGATGTTCAGATACCTGACAGCTGTCAGGATTGGGATAATGGGGCTTAAAGTGTCCCAAGAGAAACAATCGCCCACAGCATAACACCTCCACCGCCGCTCTGCTTCCAGCCAACAGAGCATCCAAGTGCCATAGCCTCAGTCGGTAATCCGCGCTCGGCCGTCTACATGAATTTGTTCCAATCATTCACTGTCCAATCTCGATGATCTTGGGCCCATTTCATGCGTTGTTGGCGATGACGCGCAGTGAGTCTTCGGCTACGCGCGCCCATGCGCAGAAGGCTGCGACGAACTGTGTGCTGCGACACATTGCCCTGATCACCACTGTTGTAGCTGCGGGTGATTTGTCGCACTGTGGCCGTGCGGTCGCTGTGAACATGCGCGACAGTTCCGCTCCCCCTCTGGCATCAATGGAGCACACGGCTGGACGACGCTTCGTCGGTTGACCATCTGTGCACCACTTTTGATACGTGCTCACTACAGCGTCACGTGAACAACCCACAAGCCGTGCCGTTTCCGAGATCGTAGTTCCGAGGTGCCGTGTCATCACATTTTGCCCTTTTATCAAACTCCGGTAAATCGGCAACTTTTTCCCCATTTCGACTCCGAACACTCTACTAACCGAAAGCCAGGTCCTCGGGTTGTATATATGCTGCTCCGTGAACTTCACCTGCGCCATCGTTCGGTCTCCAAGCGCGCTCATTTCTTTAGGCTGTGGGTGGTCACAAAGGAACGGCTCATTGTTGTATAAACAACCGGATTATTGTACCGCGAAGTCTTGCACTTTTTGTTTCTAGGCAATTTAGCAATTAACACATCGCGCAAAGTGTCTTGTGATATGTAAATTTAAAGCGTGAAGCCCCTTGGATGGAAAAACACTGGCCATTTCTTTAGTGGCATCGGTTCCAGGGGAATTGTGCTGCAGTGAAGAGGACAATAAATCAAAGCCCAACAGATATCATTTTTTTTTATGATTTTATACCTTGACACCACGCTTCGCAGGCAGCTCGCAACGTCAATACAGTATTTTTGGATATTTGTGTTTATTGAAAGTTTTTAACCACCGTGAGAAACTCAATCGGCTATAGGCAGTCGCCCGTTCCTAATCTAGGGCCATTGGCTCCAGGGAAGAGGGGGAACCAGTGCTGTAAGACAAACACAACGTCATTGCCTCACCGAGCGATTCGAACCTGGACCCTTCACGGGCGAATGGTCATAAGCCAGCGCTTAGAACATTGCGCCACCGGGACGGCCAATACAGTATTTGAGACTGGCAGTGTTAGTTAACGCAAAACACAACGTTGATTTGGTAAATTCCGGTCCAGAGATCTGAACCGAGAAAATGAACCATGCGGTAGACCAGAAGGAGCTACCGACGATCCCCCTTGATTTAATCGAAACCGCGTCAAACGGTATGGTAACTTCAGTGTGCACCATCCCAATTCCAGGCGTTGAACTGCTATAGACGAAGTGAAGAAAATACAGATAAATGGATCTCACATGAGTTGACGGAGCAGCACAAAACCCGACGATTTGATGTCAGCCCTTCTCTGCTTATTCGCAACCAAGCGAATGACATTTTGAGATGCTTCGTCACGTGTGATGAAAAATGTGTGCAACGATCCCCGGCGTTCAACGCAATGGCTTGACCGCTGTGAAGCTACAAGACACGCCCCAAAGCTAGTGTTCCATTTCTGGAAGACAAAGGTCAAAGTTTGGTGGTCAGCAGCTGGTGTGATCCGCTTCTCTGTGGTACAACCGCGTGGAACCAAATTCATCTAGAAAACACAAGGCCATGACATTAGAGTGATGAGCTCCCTCTTTTAGTGACGTTACGTGGAAACCAAAGCTTCCTTTTAGAACGCTGACGTTTATTACGTCAAATACGACACCGATGTATCATGCCGTGTAACATTATAGTGCCGCCCCGGTGGCGCAGTGGTCTAAGCGATGGCCTCTGATCATTCGTCCGAAAGGGGTCCGGGTTCGAATCCCGGTGAGGCATGGATGTTGTGTTTGTCTTACGGCACTGGCTCTCTCCCATCCCTGGAACCAGTGACCCTAAATTAGGGACGGGCGACTGCTTATAACCCATTGAGTTGCTCACGGTGGTCGCTAAACCTCCAATCAAAAAAAAAATAACATTATAGTGACGTCACAAATGGAGGGAACTCATCTTTATAATGTCATGGCCTCGTACTTTCAACACGGCCTTGGTCAAATCATCACGACGGACAGATATTGTCAAGAACTTTGCATTATGCTCTTAAAACTGTCCACCGAACAGCTGGCATTAGTCAATAGCCAGGGAATACTGTACTTCTCCATAATAACACGAGGCCTCACGTTGCATGCCAGACATCCTGAAGCTAAAATTTGAACATAAGTACGTAACTGTCAATAATAAGAAGTATGAAGCTTTAAAACACGCGTAAGTTACTTATGAAACTTTAGTTTAATTTAAGGGAGCTTTCGACAGTTTACTTCAGTCTTTGTCTGCCTTGGGACAAATGGACGATGGCGATGGTAGATGGATACCAAAGTCGTATACATTATTTCTTTTTTAAAATTGATTTCCATAATGATGGTATGATGAAAGGGGGATCAGAATTGCAGTTCTTGGAGCCGAGAAAAATTTCAATTTTCCCGATAACGTAACGAAAAAATGATTTACGAAAGGGGCAATTCGTTTGGTGACACTACAAAGAGGTTCAACACGAAAAGGGTCCGGGTTCGAATCTCGTTGAGGCATGGATATTGTGTTTGTCTTAGGCACTGGCTCTCTTCCTTACCTGGAAGCAGTGACCCTAAATTACGGACGGGCGACTGCTTATAGCCCATTGAGTTGCTCACGGTGGTCGTTAAACCTTCAATAAAAAAAAATCTTTTTTGTCTCTAATACCTTCCTTCTGCTATGGGAAATGTTTTTTGCGCCATTTGTTAATTTTCATAGTATACGTTTTAGCCACTGGTGGAAGTAAATAGCTGATTTTTTTTGGGGGGGGGGTATTTTGACCTTTACTGAAATTTTCTAATGAGTACTTTATATAAAAATTTGCCATAAAATCATATTGCTTTCTAATATCAGAAACTTAAATCTAGTTGTTTCTTAGTATTTTCTGAGCTAAGTAATCACTTTGCATCTCCTATAATTAGTTTTCTAATCATGCCCAATTAAATTGCCTTGATCACTAATGAATGCAGTTGTACACAGGCTTTAGACAAGGTATTCCCGTTATTCTCTTTTGTTTCTCGTTGGAAATTTTTGTGCATACTTTGTTTGCTGGCAAGTACAAATTTAAAACATAGCTACAGTATCAACATTATGTTGAAAATTTCTTCCGTAAATAAAATGTAACGCAAATACTTGCTCCCATGATTATTATGTGTTTAAGAAATAAACCCTTTGGTCCTTTGAAAAAGTTCAAAATATTTCACTTTTCCTTACCCTTAAATTTCCAATGTAAGCAATATTTCAAAATAATTAAATATAAATAGTATTTTATGTATTGATTGTGTGGTATATGAAAGCATTTGAAGAGTAATGCCACATACCTATGTACTTTTGAGTTTTATGGGGGGTGGGGGTGGGTGGATTATTCTGTAATTTGCTTCAATAATTGAACTAAAGCCAAAGTAGAAAAATACATTTTTCTCAAAATAAGTGTAGTATACTCTATATAAAAGTTTAGTAGATATTAAACCTGGTCACATTTTCAGTGACAGTTTTGATATTTCAGTATTTATCTGTGATTCTAAGTTTCTGATTAGCTGCAGCGGACATCATTTTTAACATTCTACATTCAGTTTGCCCAAGCATGTAGGAAGTTGTTTGTAGTAGGTTACAGGTTGAATAGACTAATGGTTTAACTATATTTTAAGCCAGAACGTTTGGATCGTATGCCCTTGGGAAATTTTTTTTCCAAAGTTCTGGAAACGTCCTGGAATTTTGTGATTAAAAAAGTGTATGAAGCATGTAATGAACAGTAGCATTTCAACAGAACAGAACACTTAATCGTCGAACGTTAAACTTATCTGATTAGTAGTAAACGTCAGAACTAAACAGTGGCGTCGGAACTGTTTTTTTTTTGACAGAGGGGTCAGATGTCGCACGTCAAAATATTTTATCATGGCATAAAATTTATCCAACTACTGTAAAAGAAGACGTGCTGACTTCATTAGGAAAATTTGTTGAATATTTTTTTCGATTTAAGATTCATCTACGAAAAAAACACACCTCGATTTCATATCCATATACATATACTGTAGTTTCTCAGTGTAAACTAACTGTACGTACAAACTGCAATACACTATGGATTTTGATGCTTCCGGATTCGTACGAATTCCACAGAAATTGTAGCCGTAGAACCTATTATTAAATATTGAAGTAACTTATATCTCATTTCTCACCTTACTTCCACTTCCCCATTTATTTTTGCTTATTTTTTAGAGGAAGACTATTTTTTTACATTTAGTAAAACACAAAACGTTGCTGGTCTTCAAACAGGAACCAGCCCTCTAGACTGTTTAATGGGGGCATTAAAAACATTCAGATTTCTAGATAGTTCATGAAAAAAAAAAAATTAAGAGCAATGCTTATTTTTTTTCAACATGAACTTCAAAAAAAAAAAAAAAAAAAAAAAAACCACGAATGTTTGAGATTTCCAATCACGAACTATGTAATTTGATAAGGAAGAAAACTGAGGGGAACAAATATGATGTTTTGCCCCCAGAATCATCTGCGTGCGGGGGCAACTGCCCCCCCTGCCCCCGCGGTTCCGACGCCGCTGGAACTAAACAATGTTAACTGGTAGAACTCTTAACGCTAACTATATAAATATCAGCACAACACACAGCCTTTCAATAGACACAACTTTAACTAAAGAACGTCTCTTTTATCAATGTTGTTGTGTTGAAGGGCGCAGTTGCTTTTAGCAATAAAAGAATGCTGACTAAGTAAATTTTGACACAAGCTTCTAAATATGACGACGCATTAACGAAAACAAAAATTAGCTTTATCTGAAGCTTAAATGAATATAACTTGTATACAGTTGACCTAAGCTATAGACTTCGGTTACCATGTTGTAGCTATCAAAATAAGAATGACGTTCAGTTGAACTGACTGATAAAACACATTATACAACACACTATTAGAAAGAGTTTGAATTCAACTTTGTTGGTAAGATTCTTTAGGCTTACTGTTCTTAGAGGCATCGGGAAGAGTCACTTGTCACCTCCGTCGGGAAAACTCCGCTAGAAACTTGAGCTGGATCCGTCGTCATAATCCAAAAGGGGCTTCATAATTCCTTCAAACTCCGAAGACATCAGACTTCGTCGACATCTGACCCGGGCTCTTCAGGTCGTACTCCACAGGTAATACACCGAGATATACTCCTGGCTATACTCCCGGGTAAACTGAACCTCTATCCGAAGACTGCTCGTCTTTATAGCGGCTCGATGATAGTTTGTGACGTGATACGTCAACGTCGCTGCTTTGCATGATTGTGAATGTATTTTTGTTTTTTGAGCGGGCTGTGAAGCACTGCGGAAATTCACTATTTCCAACGACAAATAGCATTAACTTCCACCAAATAACACAGCAACTGCTGCTGATCAAAGCATTATATACACAGAGCAGGAGACTCTCTTCCTCTATGATTTAATATATTTAATATACTATACAACTACCCCATCAGAGCTGCAGAGTATGATCCAGGAACTTGCTGACAAGAGTAAAGAAGTTGGATTAAAAATGAACTTTCAAAAGACAAAAGTGATGTTCAATGCTTTTACAAAAAATGAAGATTTATTGATTGATGGAGAAAAGCTGAAGATAACAGATACGTACGTTTATCTTGGACAGCAGATATCAAGTGAGGGTCACATTGATGAAGAAATTAATCGGCGTATAAAACTTGCCTGGAGAGCTTTTGGAAGAAACAGCATAATTTTCAAGAGCAATATGCCATTATGTCTTAAAAGAAAAGTGTTTGATCAATGCATCCTTCCAGTGCTTACGTATGGTGCAGAGACGTGGACCTTAACTAAAAGAGACATACAAAGGCTGCAGACAACTCAAAGTAGCATAGAGAGGTGCATGCTTGGTGTAACCAGGAGAGATAAGAAGAGCAACTCGTGGATCCGAAAAATGACAAGAGTGGAAGACATCATGATCAGAGTTAAATCCCTGAAATGGCAATGGGCTGGACATACTGCCAGAAGGACAGACCATCGATGGACAGTCGAAATTTTAGATTGGATTCCAAGGGACGGGAAAAGTGGGAGATGGGTGGATGAAATTCGAAAGTATGCGGGAGTGACATGGAGGATACTGGCACAAGACAGACCGTTGTGGAGGAAACTTGGTGAGACCTTCGTCCAGCAGTGGATTGATAATGGTTGACAATGATTATATATATATATATTCTACATTCGTGATCTAAATAATAAAGGTAAGCAGCACTTGAAGATAATTATGGGAGATTTCAATGCAAAAATAGGGCAACGGCAACAGAATGAAACTTCAGTAGGTAAATTCGGTCACGGCAACAGAAACCAGCGTGGAAATACTCTCGTAGAGTTTGCAGAGGCAGAAGGGTTTTTCATCTTGAACTCCTTTTTCAAGAAAAAGCCACACAGGAAATGGACATGGAGACATCCAAATGGGACGACAAGTGAAATTGATTTTATTATGTGTAACAAAAAATTCGTCATAGAAGACTGCAGTGTGCTAAACAAGTTCAACACAGGCAGTGACCATAGATTGGTGAGATGTAAGATGCACCTCAACACTAAACTCGAACGTAGCAAGCTCATAAGACAAACAAAATGTATTGACATAACCAACCTTAAAAAACACCATAATACCTTCAAATTGGAACTGGAGAACAGATTCTCTGCTTTAGGAGGCCTAACATCGGAAGAAGTGGATATTTCTGAAGTTAACAGAAAAGTAACCAAAGCTCTTATGGAAACAGCAACAAAATTAGCTGGGTCTAAGAACAAATTGCATGTGAACAAATTATCAGGAAAAACCAAAATGTTGATGCAAAAAAGAAGAGTGATGAGGACAACTAAAGAAGATGTGACTTCCAAAGTGGAATATATAGAGCTATGCAAGACAGTACGAAAAAGTATCACTGAAGACGTAAGGAAATTCAACTGTGAACTAGTAAGGAAAGAAATTGAAAACAACCAAAGCCTAAAGATAGCAAAGGGACATCTCAGTAAGGGGAAAAAACAGATTATGGCACTGAGAAAAGAAGATGGTTCTGTAACAAGAAATAGAGGCGAAATTTTGACAAGAGTGAAAGATTTCTACTCCAAATTATATGAAAGGGAGGATACATGTACTCCAGACATCATGAAAGGTACCAGTACCAGAGTTTTTCCAGTCCTTCCAGCAGAAGTTGCGCATGCAATCAAGAACATGAAGCGGGGAAAAGCTCCAGGAGAAGATGGAATTACTGTAGACATCATACAAGAAGCAAGTGGAGAAATCGAAACAGTACTCGCCCAAATTTTCACTCGATGCCTTAATGAAGGGAAAATTCCTGAGGATTGGAACAACGCTACAATGATCTTGCTACATAAAAAAGGTGACATTGAGGATCTCAGAAACTACAGACCTATCAGCCTCCTATCAGTGGTTTATAAAATCTTCACTAAAGTTCTTTCACACCGCTTGAAGGTGACACTGGACATGGCTCAACCGAGAGAACAAGCTGGATTCAGGAGTGGCTACAGCACAATAGATCATATCCACGTACTGAGAGAACTAATTGAAAGAGCGAGGGAATATGAACTCCCATTGTGCATGGCTTTTATCGATTATGAAAAAGCCTTTGATTCGGTGAAACCATCAGCAGTTGCGATGGCTCTGAAATCCTGCGGTATTGAAGATGCATACATTAATATTATTAATAACATCTATGAAAATGCAAGTGCAAAGATTCGGCTGTTTGAAAATACAACACACATAAAAATTGGAAAAGGAGTGAGACAAGGTGACACCATATCTCCGAAGCTCTTTAATGCCACATTGGAAAATGTCTTTCAATCACTGAACTGGGAAAACAAAGGGATAAAGATTAATGGAGATTATCTAACCCACCTTCGTTTTGCTGATGACATAGTCATTTTTGCAACTACCCCATCAGAGCTACAGAGTATGATCCAGGAACTTGCTGACAAGAGTAAAGAAGTGGGATTAAAAATGAACTTTCAGAAGACAAAAGTGATGTACAATGCTTTTACAAGAAATGAAGATTTATCGATTGATGGAGAAAAGCTGGAGATAACAGACACGTACGTTTATCTTGGACAGCAGATATCAAGTGAGGGTCACATTGGTGAAGAAATTAATCGGCGTACAAAACTTGCCTGGAGAGCTTTTGGAAGAAACAGTATAATTTTCAAGAGCAATATGCCATTATGTCTTAAAAGAAAAGTGTTTGATCAATGCATCCTTCCAGTGCTTACGTATGGTGCAGAGACGTGGACCTTAGCTAAAAGAGACATACAAAGGCTGCAGACAACTCAAAGAAGCATGGAGAGGTGCATGCTTGGTGTAACCAGGAGAGATAAGAAGAGGAACACGTGGATCCGAAAAATGACAAGAGTGGAAGACATCATGATCAGAGTTAAATCCCTGAAATGGCAATGGGCTGGACACACTGCCAGAAGAACAGACCATCGATGGACAGCCGAAATTTTAGATTGGATTCCAAGGGACAGGAAAAGACCCAGAAGAAGACCACATGGAAGATGGGTGGATGAAATTCGAAAGTATGCGGGAGTGACATGGAGGAGACTGGCACAAGACAGACCGTTGTGGAGGAAACTTGGGGAGACCTTCGTCCAGCAGTGGATTGATAATGGTTGACAATGATGATGATGATGATGATGATATATATATTCTATTAAGAGACTGGAACTGAAGAACAGATTCTCTGCTTTAGAAGGCCTAACATCGGAAGAAGTGGATATTTCTGAAGTTAACAGAAAAGTAACCAAAGCTCTTATGGAAACAGCAACAAAATTAGCTGGGTCTAAGAACAAATTGCATGTGAACAAATTATCAGGAAAAACCAAAATGTTGATGCAAAAAAGAAGAGTGATGAGGACAACTAAAGAAGATGTGACTTCCAAAGTGGAATATATAGAGCTATGCAAGACAGTACGAAAAAGTATCACTGAAGACGTAAGGAAATTCAACTGTGAACTAGTAAGGAAAGCAATTGAAAACAACCAAAGCCTAAAGATAGCAAAGGGACATCTCAGTAAGGGGAAAAAACAGATTATGGCACTGAGAAAAGAAGATGGTTCTGTAACAAGAAATAGAGGCGAAATTTTGACAAGAGTGAAAGATTTCTACTCCAAATTATATGAAAGGGATGATACATGTACTCCAGACATCATGAAAGGTACCAGTACCAGAGTTCTTCCAGTCCTTCCATCAGAAGTTGCACATGCAATCAAGAACATGAAGCGGGGAAAAGCTCCAGGAGAAGATGGAATTACTGTAGACATCATACAAGAAGCAAGTGGAGAAATCGAAACAGTACTCGCCCAAATTTTCACTCGATGCCTTAATGAAGGGAAAATTCCTGAGGATTGGAACAACGCTACAATGATCTTGCTACATAAAAAAGGTGATATTGAGGATCTCAGGAACTACAGACCTATCAGCCTCCTATCAGTGGTTTATAAAATCTTCACTAAAGTTCTTTCACACCGCTTGAAGGTGACACTGGACATGGCTCAACCGAGAGAACAAGCTGGATTCAGGAGTGACTACAGCACAATAGATCATATCCACGTACTGAGAGAACTAATTGAAAGAGCGAGGGAATATGAGCTTCCATTGTGCATGGCTTTTATCGATTATGAAAAAGCCTTTGATTCGGTGAAACAATCAGCAGTTGCAATGGCTCTGAAATCCTGCGGTATTGAAGATGCATACATTAATATTATTAATAACATCTATGAAAATGCAAGTGCAAAGATTCGGCTGTTTGAAAATACAACACACATAAAAATTGGAAAAGGAGTGAGACAAGGTGACACCATATCTCCGAAGCTCTTTAATGCCACATTGGAAAATGTCTTTCAATCACTGAGCTGGGAAAACAAGGGGATAAAGATTAATGGAGATTATCTAACCCACCTTCGTTTTGCTGATGACATAGTCATTTTTGCAACTACCCCATCAGAGCTGCAGAGTATGATCCAGGAACTTGCTGACAAGAGTAAAGAAGTGGGATTAAAAATGAACTTTCAGAAGACAAAAGTGATGTACAATGCTTTTACAAGAAATGAAGATTTATCGATTGATGGAGAAAAGCTGGAGATAACAGACACGTACGTTTATCTTGGACAGCAGATATCAAGTGAGGGTCACATTGGTGAAGAAATTAATCGGCGTACAAAACTTGCCTGGAGAGCTTTTGGAAGAAACAGCATAATTTTCAAGAGCAATATGCCATTATGTCTTAAAAGAAAAGTGTTTGATCAATGCATCCTTCCAGTGCTTACGTATGGTGCAGAGACGTGGACCTTAGCTAAAAGAGACATACAAAGGCTGCAGACAACTCAAAGAAGCATGGAGAGGTGCATGCTTGGTGTAACCAGGAGAGATAAGAAGAGGAACACGTGGATCCGAAAAATGACAAGAGTGGAAGACATCATGATCAGAGTTAAATCCCTGAAATGGCAATGGGCTGGACATACTGCCAGAAGAACAGACCATCGATGGACAGCCGAAATTTTAGATTGGATTCCAAGGGACAGGAAAAGACCCAGAAGAAGACCACATGGAAGATGGGTGGATGAAATTCGAAAGTATGCAGGAGTAACATGGAGGAGACTGGCACAAGACAGAGCGTTGTGGAGGAAACTTGGGGAGACCTTCGTCCAGCAGTGGATTGATAATGGTTGACAATGATGATGATGATGAAGAGACTGAAGCAAAAAAAAAAAAAAATTTGACTCTCACCAAGTACAACATAGAAAGGGCCATGTATTGACCGGTGTGAGTAAAAAGAGAAAAAAAAACAACTGAATGTAGAAAGTGTCGAGAATACTGAGCCTTGGCTTTATCAATGCAGAGTTTTTGCTGGTCCTTGATAAAGCCAAGGCTCAGTATTCTCGACACTTTCTACATTCAGTTTTTTTTCTCTTTTTACTCACACCGGTCAATACATGGCCCTTTCTATGTTGTACTTGGTGAGAGTCAAAAAATGTTTTTTTTTTAATTTTTTTTTTTTTTTTGCTTCAGTCTCTTAATAGAATGTGAATTCTGAATTTTCATAACTGCTGCCTTGCGCGTTTTGATCTTCAGGTCATTTTGCATCTTTCGTTTTAAATTCTAAAGTATTTCTTTTGTTTTCGGCTTTGCTCTTTAGTATATATATATATATATATATATGCAAAATCATAGTAAACATAAAATTGCAAAAAATATAATGCCATGACCTCGCGCTCTGCTGCAGGGGTCAATGTCACCTGAAATAAAATACATAAATAATGCAGAGACTACAAGCACAATAGAACTTTATTAAATATGTGACTACCATAAATAATATAAGGTCAGCCACCGGGTGCCAATCTTCAGGGGAGGATGCACCCGACGGCTGAGCTTCTGACAGATTTCATGTGGACGTCCTAATTTAGCAACCCCGACCGAATAAAAATAAACTGGACATCCCATCCTCCCTACCTGTCAGGAAATATACTTTAAAATCAACTTAAGTAATAAATTTAAACATTCAAAATAGACCTACCTTAAGCCTGACTAGTGCCCACGACCGGTAAACACAATTTACATTAACCTAATTTTAATTTACATTAACCTAATTTTGAACTCTAAAGGTGGATGGCCACTGCAAATTGTGTTTACCGGTCGTGGGCACCAGTCAGGCTTAAGGTAGGTCTATTTTGAATGTTTAAATTTATTACTTAAGTTGATTTTTAAAGTATATTTCCTGACAGGTACGGAGGATGGGATGTCCAGTTTATTTTTATTCAGTCGGGGTTGTTAAATTAGGACGTCCACATGAAACCTGTCAGAAGCTCAGCCGTCGGGTGCATCCTCCCCTGAAGATTGGCACCCGGTGGCTGACCTTATATTATTTATATTATTTATGGTATTCACATATTTAATAAAGTTCTATTGTGCTTGTAGTGTCTGCATTATTTATGTATTTTATATATATATATATATATATATATATATATATATATATATATATATATATATGGTGTCCGAGAATTATTGGGCACATTACAAAATATTGTCTGTTTTTCTATGTCACGTATTACTAACACGGTTTCTATATTTTTGTTTTGCAGAATTGTTATTTCCAGAATCCGATAGATGGCGCTAGGTGTGGCCTGATGAGAGGAATGTATGAGAAATGCGCAATCAGTAGTCATGTCATCCGTACTGCAGAAGGTGATGTGTGTGTTATGGCTTGCGTAATTAAAGTCTGTCATTAAAGTTAAAGGACGGTACCGTTTAGAGTATGGTTGTAATCCTCCGTCAACGAATTCAATTAAGCGGTGGATGAAACAGTTTGAAGAAACTGGTAATGTGGAACATCGTGGAGGAACCGGTAAACTTAGCGTCAGCGGTGAGACGGTTGACCTAGTTAATGAAAGTTTCCGACGAAGCCCCAGGAAATCCGTTCGTAAAGCAAGAAGAGAAATGTGCATTCCGAAATCGACAGTTCACGATATCTTGCACAAGAAATTAAAGTTTCATGCTTATAAAATTGAAATAGTGCAAAAGATGCATGTAAATGATCACACTCTGCGATACGATTTCGCTGTGGATATGCTGAATCGAATGGAAAACGACGAAAACTTTCTCAGTACTGTAATTTTTAGTGATGAATCCACATTTTATGTATCAGGTATTGTGAATCTTCACAACTGTAGATATAGGGCAGTGAACCGCCTCATGCTGCTATAGAACTGGAACGTGATTCTCCAAAAGTTAATGTGTGGTGCGCTCTATCAAAAGAGAAGTGATTGGCCCTTTCTTCTTCTGCGAAAACACCATAAATGGCGACATTTACTTGGATATGCTAAAAAATTTCGCTGTACCCCAGATCAAAAGATATGACAACGTCGTTTTCTAACAATGCGGCGCGCCTCCGCATTGGTCAACGTGTGTACGCAAGTGCCTAAATGAGCATTTCCCCAACAGTTGGATTGGGCGTGGTGGTACCATTCCGTGGCCTCCTCGCTCTCCAGATCTAACTCCATTGGATTATTTCATGTGGGGTTATGTGCAGGATCGTGTCTATCAGGCGCCTTGTACTGATTTGCAGGAACTGAAGCAGCGTATCACAGCTGCTATTAATTCCATAACTCTTCAGATGCTTTGCCAATACATGGCAGGAAATCGAGTATCGCTTGGACGTCCTACGAGCAACCAAGCGATCTCACAACTTGAGTTTTCTTTAATCTTCTTCTTTCTGTTTAATCGTAACAGATGAAGAGCATGGGTCGGGCCAGAAAAGTTATGGATGCAAGCTAAATTGTAAACTAGAGCTATGTCAGACAACTCTGCGGAGGTCATGACATATATATATAATTAAAAAAAAAAAATTTTGGTGGGCTTATTACTTGCATCTATGGCTTTGCAGAAACCCATTTCCAACTAGGTCTATGTGGAAGTGAGAAAATGCAGAGTTTTTGCTGGTCCTTGATAAAGCCAAGGCTCAGTATTCTCGACACTTTCCACATTCAGTTGTTTTATTTTATTTTTATTTTTCTCTTTTTACTCACACCGGTAGATACATAACTTTTTCTATGTTGTACTTGGTATGAGTCAAAAAAATATTTTTTTTTGCTTAGGTCTCTTCTTAATAGAATATATATCATCATCATCATCATCATCATTGTCAACCATTATCAATCCACTGCTGGACGAAGGTCTCCCCAAGTTTCCTCCACAACGGTCTGTCTTGTGCCAGTCTCCTCCATGTCACTCCCGCATACTTACGAATTTCATCCACCCATCTCCCATGTGGTCTTTTTCTGGTTCTTTTCCTGTCCCTTGGAATCCAATCTAAAATTTCGGCTGTCCATCTATGGTCTGTCCTTCTGGCAGTATGTCCAGCCCATTGCCATTTCAGGGATTTAACTCTGATCATGATGTCTTCCACTCTCGTCATTTTTCGGATCCACGAGTTCCTCTTCTTATCTCTCCTGGTTATACCAAGCATGCACCTCTCCATGCTACTTTGAGTTGTCTGCAGCCTTTGTATGTCTCTTTTAGTTAAGGTCCACGTCTCTGCACCATACGTAAGCACTGGAAGGATGCATTGATCAAACCCTTTTCTTTTAAGACATAATGGCATATTGCTCTTGAAAATTATGCTGTTTCTTCCAAAAGCTCTCCAGGCAAGTTTTGTACGCCGATTAATTTCTTCATCAATGTGACCCTCACTTGATATCTGCTGTCCAAGATAAACATACGTATCTGTTATCTCCAGTTTTTCTCCATCAATCGATAAATCTTCATTTCTTGTAAAAGCATTGAACATCACTTTTGTCTTCTGAAAGTTCATTTTTAATCCCACTTCTTTACTCTTGTCAGCAAGTTCCTGGATCATACTCTGCAGCTCTGATGGGGTAGTTGCAAAAATGACTACGTCATCAGCAAAACGAAGGTGGGTTAGATAATCTCCATTAATCTTTATCCCCTTGTTTTCCCAGTTCAGTGATTGAAAGACATTTTCCAATGTGGCATTAAAGAGCTTCGGAGATATGGTGTCACCTTGTCTCACTCCCTTTCCAATTTTTATGTGTGTTGTATTTTCAAACAGCCGAATCTTTGCACTTGCATTTTCATAGATGTTATTAATAATATTAATGTATGCATCTTCAATACCGCAGGATTTCAGAGCCGTGGTAACTGCTGATGGTTTCACCGAATCAAAGGCTTTTTCATAATCGATAAAAGCCATGCACAATGGAAGTTCATATTCCCTCGCTCTTTCAATTAGTTCTCTCAGTACGTGGATATGATCTATTGTGCTGTAGCCACTCCTGAATCCAGCTTGTTCTCTCGGTTGAGCCATGTCCAGTGTTACCTTCAAGCGGTGTGAAAGAACTTTAGTGAAGATTTTATAAACTACTGATAGGAGGCTGATAGGTCTGTAGTTTCCGAGATCCTCAATGTCACCTTTTTTATGTAGCAGGATCATTGTAGCATTGTTCCAATCCTCAGGAATCTTCCCTTCATTAAGGCATCGAGTGAAAATTTGGGCGAGTACTGTTTCAATTTCTCCACTTGCTTCTTGTATGATGTCTATAGTAATTCCATCTTCTCCTGGAGCTTTCCCCCGCTTCATGTTCTTGATTGCATGAGCAACTTCTGCTGGGAGGACTGGAAGAACTCTGGTACCTTTCATGATGTCTGGAGTACATGTATCATCCCTTTCATATAATTTGGAGTAGAAATCTTTCACTCTTGTCAAAATTTCGCCTCTATTTCTTGTTATAGAACCATCTTCTTTTCTCAGAGCCATAATCTGTTTTCTTCCCTTACTGAGATGTCCCTTTGCTATCTTAAGGCTTTGGTTGTTTTCAATTGCTTTCCTCACTAGCTCACAGTTGAATTTCCTTACATCTTCAGTGATACTTTTTCGTGTTGTCTTGCATAGCTCTATATATTCCACTTTGGAAGTCACATCTTCTTTAGTTGTCCTCATCTCTCTTCTTTTTTGCATCAACATTTTGGTTTTACCTGATAATTTGTTCACATGCAACTTGTTCTTAGACCCAGCTAATTTTGTTGCTGTTTCCATTAGAGCTTTGGTTACTTTACTGTTAACTTCTGAAATATCCACTTCTTCCGATGTTAGGCCTTCTAAAGCAGAGAATTTGTTCTTCAGTTCCAACTTGAAAGTATTATGGTGTTTTTTAAGGTTGGTTATGTCAATACATTTTGTTTGTCTTATGAGCTTGCCACGTTCAAGTTTAGTGTTGAGGTGCATCTTACATCTCACCAATCTATGGTCACTACCTGTGTTGAACTTGTTCAGCACACTGCAGTCTTCGATGACGAATTTTTTGTTACACATAATATAATCAATTTCACTTGTCGTCCCAATTGGATGTCTCCATGTCCATTTCCTGTGTGGCTTTTTCTTGAAAAAGGAGTTCAAGATGAAAAATCCTTCTGCCTCTGCAAACTCAACGAGAGTATTTCCACGCTGGTTTCTGTTGCCATGACCGAATTTACCTACTGAAGTTTCATTCTGTTGCCGTTGCCCTACTTTTGCATTGAAATCTCCCATAATTATCTTTAAGTGCTGCTTACCTTTATTATTTAGATGACGAATTTCCTCATAAAATTCTTCAATTTCTTCTTCAGGATGACTTGTGGTGGGTGCATAAGTTTGAATAATCTGAGCCTGGTATCTTCTCGATAGTTGGATAACGAGTCGTGCAGCTCTGTCAGAGGAACTTTCAACTTCTACCACTTTATCCTTCAGTTTCTTGTTTATTATAAATCCAACACCACTAGTTCTGCCAGTATCTGTCCCACGATAATAGAAGAGATGTCCACTTTTCAGTTCAATGAGATCTTCTCCTTTTCTCCTTACCTCACTTAGCCCGACGATGTCCCACTTGATCCTTTGTAGTTCCTCTTCCAATTCAAGAAGCCTTGAATCAGAAGATAGGGAGCGTCCGTTATAGGTAGCCAAGGTCAGCATCAAATGGCAGCCTAGTCCGGTCCTCCTGGGATTCTTAGCACCCTCTGCCTTCATGTCGCACTGGCCGCTGCCTTGGCCAGGTACATTCCAGCTGCCGGAGACTGAGGGCCAAGATTTAGGTTGTAGAGTCATTTTGGAGGTGTTTGGCCATAACTCACCACGCTGGCCAAGCGGGTTGGTGAGTGTGGGATAGCATTTCCTCTGATCCCGATGGTATAGTTATACCGCTATTGGCGGTCGTCAGAGCCCCTTTAGTGGGAACAGGATGCACCACGAGAAGGCGGGGTTGACATTTGTCAAGGAGAGGCTGTGATGTTACGCATCACCTGACCTTACATCCCTAATATATATATATATATATATATATATGTATATTCTAAGACATCATGATCAGAGTTAAATCCCTGAAATGGCAATGGGCTGGACATACTGCCAGAAGGACAGATCATCGATGGACAGCCGAAATTTTAGATTGGATTCCAAGGGACAGGAAAAGACCCAGAAGACCACATGGGAGATGGGTGGATGAAATTCGAAAGTATGCAGGGGTGACATGGAGGAGACTGGCACAAGACAGACCGTTGTGGAGGAAACTTGGGGAGACCTTCGTCCAGCAGTGGGTTGATAATGGTTGACAATGATGATGATGATGATATATATATATATATATATATATATATATATATATATCGTTCAGTTCTTATCTCAGACATAGACGTCATTCGTTCTGACCTCAGGGTGTTGCCAACCATACTCTTGCGAGAGAGAAGATATCACATTACGTTTGAAAATTGCTAAAGAGAACGAACACAAATGTACATAGAGAAAGAAACTAAAAAGGAAAGTTAAATTAGAGTATACGTCGCACCTGTACTTACAATCACGAACAAAAATTCCAAAACAAGAATGCAGTAATGTAAATTTAATGCGCTGGATTGTACGATACTTATTCTGTTCTTCAAAACCAGTGATACATTGTCCCTTATATACGGTTGTGATCCCCTGTGACACTTTTTATTTTTCAGTGAAGTTGGAAACTTCTCAAAACGATTAATGTTGCGGTATATGGAAGAATTAAACAAAAGCCCGGCTACTGGCAATTCCAGAAATTTGGTTTGAAAGGTATCAGTAGTGCAGTCTGTGCGGGATAATATTTAAAGGTTTGAAAGGTACTGCTAGTGAGGTCAATGAAACGGCAAAACTTCTAGAAGTCGAAGTTTTGCCGTGTACTTGTTGCAAGGATCAGTTTTCCCTGTTGTTAAGTCCCCGGAGCACTGAAATTCTTTATACAAGTGCACAAATTTTCTTTGAAGTTTAAATAAAATACAGAAGTAGTTTCTCAGAAAAAAAAAAAATAAAGCTCTTTGTAGTAGTTTGCACTTATAAGCCTTGTCTTTCATAATTCGGCCAGTACTTCTTTTTTAAGAAAAGGGGACAAGAAAAATTGCTATTGGACACAATAACGTTCCATTAACGAGCCAATAAGCTTAGAACGAAGCGATCCGAAAAAGAAAGAACACAGTGCCGGAGATTCAAAGCTGCAAAATATCGGCGCTTCACTTTGCCTTTCTAGACTGTTCTTTTTCCTCGTAGCATACCTTTTCGTCGAAAGCCATTTGGGTATGCAAACAAATGTTCCATTTTTTGCACTTTACTTCCCTTGATGCTCCTCTGAACATGCTTTCAATAATTAGCAGCTGCAAAATTTTTTCCATTTCTTTCGTTTTGTTCGCGCTTTCAATTATGTCGTATGAACGTGTTCCACCGCTGTTGCCGTCGGTAATGCCTTTTTTTTTTCTCGAAACATTAAGCTGGTTCTCTGGAATTAAGCACTGAAGCTATTGTTGGTTCCGGGAAACGTTTGTTGATCTTCTTTCAATTTTCAGTCTTGTTCTCTGTGAATTCTTCCTTTTGCAGCTAGTCTTGATACATCGTTTCTATATTCCTCGACTGACGGTTAGGAACGCAGAAGTGCCAATGAATTTGAATGTTATGTTCGCCAAAAGCATATAATTAAGTAGTGCTCGCTCTTCTTCGTCACGAACACAGCATCCAAAAGCGGAAAAAATAAGCAGTGCAGCTACGGGGAAATTAATGAGAAAGTACCCGGAGAAACTGATATTTTACTTACAGGAATGGGATATTAATTCCTTTTCGAATTAGGATGCTTCTTCAATACTTATTCCATTCTTCCTAAGCAGAGTTTAGAATCGCCAGCAGTCGCTTCCTAGGGTTTTGTTTAATTTTGTTTCATATCATACAATATTTTCCTTTTTAATATTTCTTTTATTTCTAATTTTAGTAAACTGCATTGGGATCCGTATGTTATCAGTATTTTGGAGAGTTGTAGTGTATTCAGTAACGTGTTTTCTCATCTTTCTATCATTTTTCGTGCACAATGATTGAAGAATATGAAGCGTAATGAAGAATGTTAATCATTATGAAGATAATGACGCATCTTTAATCTTTATGGCATTCCTGCTATGTGACTATTGAAATGTTTCGATGGCTGTTGGGGGGGAGGTTAACGACCGTTGTGATTAACACGACGGGCTATAAGCAATCTCCCGTCCCTAATTTGGGGCCACTGGTTCCAAGGAATGGTGAGAGCCAATGCCGTAAAACAAACACAACATCCATATGTCTCACCGGGATTCGAACCTGGACCCATCTCAGACGAATGGGCAGAAGCCAGCGCTTAGACCACTGCTTAACCTAAGTGGCGGTGGAGACTGTTCTTGATGTGATGCATGAACGTAATACTAAGTATGACGCGCAGCGTAGAAATGGGAACAACTCTGATCTGACTTTCGTACATGAAGGTTCGACAACAAATGGTTTTTTCGGACTTCGTGTTGACGTTTAACGAAATGAAATTTTTCTCTTACGATAGCTCCTGGAAAACTCTCTGCATTTAAATTGTGCCACTGGCTGCGACTGACTGTGATTTTGGTTGCTTCAGTTCCCGGTGGAGATATTCTAAAATCGATGGTGAGGAAGAATATTGGCATGCTGGAATTCTAATTTTTGAAGTCTGGGACTAATGCTAAACTTAATTTGAAGGAGCAAGTGTCCAAGGTCTTGTGGATATTAAGAATTACACGCACCACAGCTATGCCGAACAGGGGCACAATTTTGCGGCTTGCTCTTGAGCCCCCTGTCGGATGTAAAACAATCTGATGGTCGAGAAGGACTGTGCACACCATGCAGAGGGCAAGGAGCCCGTTGTTGTGTATGATCAGCAGGAAGTACGGTGTTCAGTGTGAGAATTCGTGTGTCCGACAACCAAGAATGGTGGTGCAAATTCTTGTGTTTATTGACGACAATAAAAGAAAAGGAATAAAGATTTCCATAAAATAGCAGTTTGGTGTTCTGTGGACTTTCCCGTGGATACGTTACATCGAGCTGTACATTTTCATACAAATCTTCTTTTCTTGTCTTTTTATTGGGGGTTTAACTACCAACTTGAAAATCTGAATGGGTTATACGCAGCCGCCCGTGCTTAATTTAGGGCTGCTGGTTCCACGGGAGAAAGAAAGAAAAAGAGAGAGAGCCAGTGCCGTAAGACAAACACATCATTTATACCTCACTCGGCATTCGAATCCAGACCCATCTCGAATGAATGGTCAGAAACAGCGCTTAGACCAATGCGCCACTGAACTTACCAGATTCCTCTTCCGTAGATCCTGTGGCTTCTGTTGTTAAGCACATTCTCCCCATGAGAGTGGTAAGTGATGGAAACTGTAATTGCGGTGCTAAGTGGAAAGGTTCTTCCGGTTCTGAAATTCGTTCGTCAGTACTTGAAGATAAGTTTGCCGTTTTCTTTCCAGACTTGATGGGTAAGAGTAAACGAGCTGTAAGCAAATGTATTTTGCTAAATGAAGGTTTATCACAGACTTGGCTGTAATGAAGTGATACTAGTGGGCATTGCTGTGATGAAGTAAATGTTGCAACTGCATGGGTCATTGAGTTTCCTAGTTGTTTCGGTGTTCGCACCTCCACGATGTCAGTCAGCATGAAGTGCTGGTACATGTGGGCATTTCTATGATGAACAAATTTTGTAATGGCGTAGGTTATCCGGTTTTCCAGTTACGTGTTCGCGCCTCTACGGCACCAGTCGGCATGAAGTGGTACAGGAGGGCATTGCTATAATGAAGTTAATGTAGTAACCGCATGGGTCATCTTTGATTGAGGGCTTTTTTTTTTTTTTTTTTTGATTGGAGGTTTAACGACCACCGTGAGCAACTCAATGGGCTATAAGCAGTCGCCCGTCCCTAATTTAGGGTCACTGGTTCCAGGGAAGGGAGAGAGCCAGTGCCGTAAGACAAACACAACATCCATGCCTGACCGGGATTCGAACCCGGACCCCTTACGGACGAATGATCAGAGGCCAGCGCCTTAGACCACTGCGCCACCGGGGCGGCGATTGAGGGCTTGCACCTCCTTGGCACTACTGAGTGCTCGATTTATTAGGACGATCTCGCTAATAATATGTGTAACCAACTCTGACCTCAGAACAGCAGTTTTGCCTCCTCGTTAGTGATTCTACTAAGTTCCGGGTAACTCACCGGTGAAATTTGGCCTGTGAATGTCAAAATAGCATTTTCCAATTCACGTAGATTGGATGGCAGCGCCCAGTTCGGCATCATCCCTCGAAATATGCTTTGTAGGATTGAAGTATGGGGACTGAGGTGATTCGTGAAGGAAGGAAAAAATGTTCATCGTGTTCCTGAAACTACTGCGAGACTGCGTAGGAGTGTGGCATGGGGTATTGTCATTCTGGAAGTGTCACTTGAGCAGAGAGTGACCCTGGTTGGATGAAGTTGATCTGTAAATATTGTTAAATGCATATGGACATGCAGGCGTGGGTCACTCAAATCATGGAGCCTCGAGTCTTCCATGGAAACATGGACCACGCTACTGCGCTGCCTCTCCTAACCTGGAGAGCCGTGATCATGCAAGATAAATTCGTGCCCTCATGTTTTTCTCTCCAATTTGTCGTCTTTGTATCTGCTTAGTGCAGTTGAAAACTCAATAATTTGTTCGACTATACTGTATAACCCGTGTCCAATCATTTGTTGTCCATTAGAGACGATTCGTTTTGCTTACAGACAGGCTTTTTGCTCTTGTAAGTCAGGTTTTCCTGTGTGAGGCACGCCGTGTAAAGCAGAATTATTGTTACGCATCAATTGCCTCGTATGAAACTGATTATGCTCCGCTCACATCAGGTACGTCGCTCTGGTGGCCCAGTGGTTTTAGCTCTGGCTTCCTGAGATGGGCCTGGGTGCAAATCCTGTGAGGCATGAACATTACGTTACGTTTGTCTGACGGTGTTGGTTCTGTCCCTTCCCTGGAACCAATGAACCTAAATTTGGGACGGGCGACTGCTTACAGCCCATCAAGTTGCTTACAGTGGTCGTTAAAACTTCCAAATAAATAAATTCACATCAGGCGTGTACCAAACTTTTCTGACAGCAGCTTATGAGATCACTATCGACTTTTGTGTTGCGTTAACCAGTCTGTATATTCAATCTTACTATTGTTGCGCCCCCGTATTCCACAAATGCACCACTTTTGCTAGTACTGGTACTACTCCTCCGGAAACCACTGTCATTACATGCTCAAAGTCTTTTTAAAATCACGTTAGTTTCGCTGGCCCATCAAAGTCCTCCAGCGGTCGGTACCAATGTTCTGTGAACTCGCATACATGCCGCCTGGCAAGCCATTACTCAACACCATCCAACGCCTTTTCGATTCAGTGGCACGCCGTCTAGAAGCGCTTATTGCAGCTCGCGGAGGCTTCACAAGATAATGATTTTTGCATGCAAAAATTGTTGTATTGTTCTGAAAATTAAGTCACTTATACACAGTCATATCAGTTGTGAGTGGTATAAATTTCGCATCTTAGTGTTGCAATTTTCACAAACAGTAGTGTATTAGTTCATTGAAACTTTACAATATCTGCATTGATTGGTCTTCGATTCACCAACTTGTTTTGTTAATTCGCCCCCCCCCGAGCCTTAGCAAATTTTCCGTTTGGCCTTTCGCTCCAAAAGTTTGGTGACATCTGTTCTAATATATTGGCCATTCAGTGTACATGCTGTATGTTCTGTCGCTTTTTGAATGGCCCATGCGCAAGGTATGTCTAATAAGCAAAGACCAATAATCATTACTATAACTTTTCCTTTTGTCGATTTCTGAGTTCTGCGAAAAGTCGAGGCCGATAAATGGACAAGTGGGTTTTATCTGTATGCCGCCAGTCGTCGAGAACTAGTCTTGCTGATACGTTATCCTTCTCAAATCGCCAGTTAAAGGGTCTTGAAATGATTCTAAAATTTAAACATCGTCAGTCATTTCTTGAATAAATAGAGATACAACTTCGCAGTTTGATAAGCCAAGTGCTCGCAGTTCATCGCATTTGGCATGACGATAGGTTTGCTGATGGTTGGTTTGAGGAACAGTAATACAAACTCGAAAGTTGACTGCACTAAACACTCATGAATAATTTGGTAAGATAAACCATTAACAAAAGTAACAATCGAAAATTTCTCATTTTTATTTTCCTTTTTGTTTTATTTTCTTGGAACGGAGAGCCACTGCCTATACGTATAAAGGACAAACGCAGCATTCATGTGTTGTTCTGGAATTCGAACCCGAACTCCTAAACGAAAATTCAGAAACCCACATCTGAGCAGAGTTATTGGAATCGTTTGCTAGATTTGATTTGAGTTTCGCACTTTAGTAGCAAAATAATGTATCTAAAAAGTACTTTAATTTTAATACTATATTTAGTTTTGAGGTAATTTATTTATCCATACGTCTATTTCTCGTAGTCAGATTTTAAAACAGTATCTATCGATGTTGCTAAATCGATTTGTAAAGCCATATCATTCTCTTTCAGGACACAAGGACTCACGTTGTTGGAGAACTGTATGATACTGAAAAGTCTTATGTTGAATCTCTGCAAATACTCGCCAACGTAAGTTGATCTCCTTTTCTGTTTCCTTTATCGAGTTTACTGTTGTATATAATGAGACGAATAAATTCATTAAACTCTTACCTGATATGATATTCTCTTTCATGGTTTTGCCAACCCCCTTGAGTGGCTAAGGCTATGTGTAGTCACCGTTCCTAATTTAAGGCCACTAGGGTAGGTACACAATCGATGCCTCGTCGAGGACTCGATCCCAAGTCCATTTCGGTCAAATAAGCCGAAGTCCGCCTCTGAGCACTTGGGCAACGGTGTTGGCGTATTTGTATATATGTCTTTGTATGTACATTAAGGTGACCAGATTTTTCAGAACAAAATTGAGGATAACATGACACGTTGTCCTCGATTTCAATGCAAAATTGTTGACAATTTCGTTTCAAAATGGGAACATAATTGAGACCAGCATCTTTTTTTTTTTTTTTTTTTTTTTTGATTGGAGGTTTAACGACCACCGTGAGCAACTCAATGGGCTATAAGCAGTCGCCCGTCCTTAATTTAGGGTCACTGGTTCCAGGGAAGGGATAGAGCCAGTGCCGTAAGACAAACACAACATCCATGCCTCACCGGGATTCGAACCCGGACCCCTTTCGGACGAATGATCAGAGGCCATCGCTTAGACCACTGCGCCACCGGGGCGGCGGCCAGCATCTGACACATTATGGTAGAGTCGAAGATTAGCAAAGAATATTATGACTTGTATCATAATTGTCCCGTTTCATGGGAAAACATACGATGCATCTAAAGGATGATTTTCCTGTGAAATAAATACAAAATAGCAATAAAATACTATCACGTAGAATATTACTTCTGATAAATTTTATGTGTTACTCATAGGGGGCAGCACTAACAAACAAAGCTACATTTTGATTTTGTACTGAAATTTCTTCTGATTCTATATAAGAAAAGATATCTGAAGCCAAAAAATTACTATGCACTGATCGGAGAGAAATCATGGGATGCCTGTATGCTATCTCTACGAGAAGGAATATTCCAAATTCAATAACTTCACTTGAAGAAACAGTTTAATGAAAAATGTACTGAAAAGAAGCTGTACAATTCTCAATGGAATCAACCAAATGCAACCAAAATTAGCATCAGTTACTTATTTAATTGCAAGAAAGTGGATACTGAAAAAGATAATTTATTTCTCATCCTTTAAATATTTGAAATAAATCCTATTAAAACAGGAACGAAATAACACTATGATTATCGAGATGACTTTGTTCGATGCTGGTGATGATGATGTTCCGAGTTCTCTGAAAATCCCGAAAGTTTTGATTTTTTTTTTAATTGCCACTATCTCAGTTTTTTTGGGGGAAATTTCAGAAACTGGGGACATTTGACGTCCTCAGTCAGTTTTTATGGAACTGAGGATGAAACATTAAAATTGAGGACTCTCTCCAGAAAATGAGGACATTTGGTCATCTTACTGTACATTTCGAAGTCATACTCGCACACCGTGTGCGAAAGTGATTTCTGCAATACTTAGTCACGTTAAACCCAAAGGTCTACAAGAAGTCGCCCGTCCCTAATTTTGTGCCACTAGTTCCAGGGAAGGTAGTGTATCAACGCCGTAAGACAAAATAGAGGTCTGCACTGGTCTTAATTTGAAAAGCCAGGCCCGCGTTTTCTCAGAATTTCATTTCGTGTCCTCTCCCAATTATATTGCAAGTAATACAAAGCTGCTCTACTGAACTGAATTTTCTCAGAAGTAAACGGAATGTATCGTAGCGAATCGTCCCGTTTCTCGTAGGAATTCCTCTAAGCACATTTCCTCTTCCAGACGTAAGTATGAAAAACATAGCCTTGCTTCGCAAATACGAGGTGGTAAACAAATACTTCTAATTTCCTCATCTCCGCTGTAGCAACGAATTGCGCCAAAAGCACGGACACCCGGTTACGTGGAGATGAAAATTCTGTTTATGTAAACATTTTTCGAAGAGAAAGAAAGCTCTGCGTTTGAGTTCCTACTTCTATGTATACAAACATCGCTCTGAAACGGCAGTCAGGTGTTGTATGACATCCAAACACTGTAATTAATACTGTAATCAAGGAATCATAGATTTATACAACGGTAAACTTTAGAAACCATGAATGAAAGACGGAATTACACCATATAATACAAGTTTTGAAGGTGACAATCCGTTTTTTGGTGTAATTATGACAATAATGGTAAGTCAGATAATATCCGAAAACTTAATGTCGTCGTCCTGGAGCGGGAATCGAATCCGCGTCTCCCAGATAACGCCCGAGTATGCTAACCACTACACCACCCAGAACGACCTAGTCTCAAGTTTCCGATAAATTTGAATATAACCATCACAGGATTCGCTAGTTGAGTAGCTAGCTACGCCCGAAGATGGTTTTAATATTCTAGAAACGCATTTATTAAATCTCTCATTCCTATCAGAAGAAAGGAAGAAACTTCTTTCTGGTTTCATTAATGAAGCAGTGGAAAAAATTTGCTAAGAAATTGATCTATTTGATTCTGTGGTGACCCTAACTCCGCCCTCACTGAATATTTCAATCGCTCTGCTGAAACACTCCCATCCCTTCTGAGTTTCGTAAGTTTTAAGGTCGTCGGACTAACCTAAGTATAATCCTAGGTTATTAAATTCACGGGACATCCGCAGCAGTAAAGGTTTCCACACTTGCTGAATGCGCTAAATGTAGTTTTGTTCGTTAGAAATCTCAACTGTTGAAAGTGCATGTAAACAGATAATTTAAGTCTTAGCAACAAGTGTGTCTGTATAACCAGCGAAAGGGACTCTTACAAGAGAAGATTTTGACTTGTGAATTCTCAATTTGTAAAGGTATTTCCGGTTTAGAGCCTTTAAAGATTGAGCTCTACAATCAGTGAACCTTAAAAGCGGTGGTCACGGTACAACTGTTTTTGGTTACCTTCGTAAACTGCCGCCCCGGTGGCGCAGTGGTCTAAGGCGCTGGCCTCTAATCATTCGTCCGTAAGGGGTCCGGGTTCGAATCCCGGTCAGGCATGGATGTTGTGTTTGTCTTACGGCACTGGCTCTCTCCCTTCCCTCTGGAGCCAGTGACCCTAAATTAGGGACGGGCGACTGCTTATAGCCCATTGAGTTGCTCATGGTGGTCGTTAAACCTATAATAAAAAAAAAAAAAAAAAAACCTTCGTAAACTTAAATGGTTTTAGAACTCGATGTTTTTGCGCATGACTTCACGTGAAGGTAAAAAAAAATCGAAACATGTACTGCTTGCGTTACGCTCTGTCTTGTTTAAAATATGAACCATTATTGAGTAAAATGGACCTTATTCATGTGACGTTAGAAGTGGATTTCTGCGGAACATGGGTGCTGATTCAGTGTTATCGCTATTATTATTGCTCCTTACTTTTGGCCAATTTTTTAAAATTGAAGGTGGACGTCTAGTGATTTTGCTTCCTATACTTCCAATGGGCAAACTTCTGTACATATTCTCTTCATAACTAATGCATTCCCAAGAACGAAAATTTGAACATCGATTAAAATAACTTCATATTATAACTTGGAATACCTAATACTTTCCAAAACATAACCATAATCAAGCAATCCAACATTTATTTGTCTACTGACGTCATCAATGTACAGCTCGCACCATCTTTTTTCTGGTCTCAACACCACCAAAGGAAAAGTTATTGATTTTTAATATAATTATGGTTATATTTTAGAAAATATTAAGTATTCCAAGTTGTCATATGAAGTTAGTTTAATCGATGTTCAAATTTTCATCCTTGGGAACGCATCAATTGGGGGAAAAATGTGTACAAAAGTTTGCCCATTGGAAGTATAAACTATGCATTGACGTCACGAAACCGCGGTTCGCGTCACTTTTTCGTCTGCTGCTTTCGTGCAGAACAACTGGTGTACAAGTGAGATCAAAGATGCATTACATGGGTTACGTAAGTGGGTTATCTGGCGATCAAAAATAGCTTTATTCTGATAAATTAAAGTTATTGGGCAATTGTGGTGACCCATATGTAATTCCATACTCATTTTTCCTGAACAATATTGAGGTCTTGCCACGAATAGAACACGGCGATTGTTTCCCAAGCAAATGAAATCGTGCAAGTCATTCATAAAGAAAGGTTAATTCCAGTCTAAAGATCTTTAGAGTTTTTGTAGATAACGCATCAGTTAATTTATGAACATACCTGTTACAAAGTGTAAATGCCGCCCCGGTGGTACAGTGGTCTAAGCGATGGCCTCTGATCATTCGTCCGTAAGGGGGTCTGGGTTCGAATCCCGGTGAGGCATGGATGTTGTGTTTGTCTTACGGCACTGGCTCTCTCCCTTCCCTGGAACCAGTGACCCTAAATTAGGGACGGGCGACTGCTTATAGCCCGTTGAGTTGCTCACGGTGGTCGTTAAACCTCCAATCCAAAAAAAAAAAGTGTAAACTACACACCCTAATGTTCCTTCGTTTCCGGTCATTAATGTTAACTCTGCTGATACGTGATAACCACAAATTTTGGCGCTTCTGAATAAAAAAAATTTATAATTCTGATCCTTCTTCGTTCACTTAGATGGTAATCTATAATACGACACATCATTATCTCTCACACTTCGGTTACTGGAGCCGAAAATAGCACACAACACCATCTTCTTTAACGCTCCACAATGCAAATCCAAGCAGTGTTTGTACACCAGTTGATCACCAGGGCGTCTGCTAGGATGGTTTACCTTGCTGTGACGTCATATGCATACGGTCTATAGGAAGCAAAATCACTAGACGTCCACCTTAACTTCTTGGAGTACGCCAACGAATTAATAGAGCGACAGGTCGGAGAAAGAAATTAATTTCCTAAAAGGCCAAATCAAGTTCGCAAAAATGTGCCAACACAATTTTCCGTTTGACGTTTATTTCAAAGAGATCCAGGACAACATCGCCGTTAGTCATGGTTATGGCCTCTGATCACTCGTCCGTAAGGGGCCCGGGTTCGAATCCCGGTCATGCATGGATGTTGTGTTTGTCTTACGGCACTGGCTCTCTCCCTTCCCTGGACCAGTGACCCTAAATTAGGGACGGGAGACTGCTTATAGCCCATTGAGTTGCTCACGGTGGTCGTTAAACCTCCAATAAAAAAAAATTAATCATGGTTATAGTTATACTTTCCTCTCTATATAATTTAGGTGACAGGACTTGTTAGCAAAACCATATGATGAGCAAAATTCAGGTATGTCGTTAATAAATATATGAAAAATTGGGATGTTTCTCTATCCCTGCAACGTATTCCTTAAGCAATGGGAAAACGGATGTAAACAAATCATTGCTGGTCCGCAGCCATCGAGCATATTTCCCATGATGTATTGCGAGGTGAATAAGGTTCATTGTTACTCATTCCGCCTTCCTCGCAGATGAATCATCATGATGTCACTGAATGACATCACCGTCCTAGCATGTGAATCGTAATTCCGAACTGCAGCTATGGAGGAAGATGTCATGATCACTTATTCAAAAACATGTTAAAACAGGTACTACCATCTACCCAGATCAGTGGAAAGGATAGAAACATTTTCCAAGACATGGTTTCACTCTTTTAATAGTCAACCATACAATTTTTTTTATAGTTTTTGACAGTGGAGCTCATACTCAAAGCAACGAATCCAGTTGAGAGCTCTCGAGCAAAATCTCAGAAGCCATACTAACAAATCGGAAGAACTATTGGCCCGACAGCCTGATGGAATATTTGTTTCGACGACTTTGTAAAAATCATAATTTAGATCCATTTGAACAGTTCATTGCGGTACTTCATTCTAACTAGTGAAAAAAATGAATGTAAGACACATTAATTTCGTGAAAGGGGTGTTGCATTTACTTTATCGGAATTATGATGCATAAATCTGATATGAAAATAAATGTATTATTATTTTCCATAATAAAATAAATGCCTATAATTACTTCCAATTTATTTCGATGAAAATAGTAAAAAAAAATAAAAAAATCCGTGTATTATCGGGAACTACTTTCTTTCACGTTGGATGTGATCTGGGTGTATGTAAACAAAGCGGAACGATACGCGGGAAATTGGGAACTACTTGAAAGTGTTCTGATTCGATAGTACCAAGGAGGGTAGAATAAGGGGAGGGAGCATAACTAGCAGTTCCTACGCAGAGCTATGAAGCCGATGTCTTGAGCGGCAGTCATCTTAGGTTACCCTTTTGATTGCGTTCACATCGAATTACATATCTAGCTATACCATACTGGTTAGCAATTTTACAGCCCTCTTACTAAGAGAAAAAATATCCTTTACATTTATGGATATACTGCATAATATCACCACTGTTTTATTTTATCTCAACGGAATGTTAGGTCATATTTTACCGTGCGTACGACAAAAATCGCTTTAAATTACCACACAAAAGTAATGCCTGAAGCAGTTCACTAACTCTGTAATTAAAAATAATATACGCTGGTTATTTCATGTGATCTGGTGAACATTCTAGAAAACACGAACGCAATGAAATATTACCTTAAAACCGATGATTCGTGCTAAACGTGATAATTTACAAAACTTTTACGAAGAGTATACGAAATATGCAAAGTTGAAAAACGTTTGTAGCGTACAATAAAATCTGATTATTAGCGTTCATAGGCCGATTACTATACACCAATAACAAACGAGATAATTTACAAATTTTTAATAGAACGTTTTCAGAAATTTAGTTTTTGACCGGGAGTTACTGAAAACAGGACAACTTTCTAATTCATAATAAAATTTTTAACTATTTCATCATACATTTTTAAATTTCGAAATAGAATATTAGATGTATAAGACACCCACCTGTGGAACGTGATCCCATCAGGCAGCTTTTCATATGCCTTATTGGTGCAGCCTACGGCTGCGTACACTGGCACTTCTAAGAAGTTTCTTTCAGCAAAAATAACACAAACCAAATTAAAATCAGGACGCCCCCCCTATACTGGAACTACGCTAACGTTCACTACTCTTAGAACTTGCCCAAACGAGCAACTGAGGGTAACGCAAGATGGCGGCCAATCAATTCATCTGGCTTCACCTGTGAGAACACATGCTCCCTCCCCTTATTCTATCCTCCTTGGATAGTACAGCCGAATTTCTTTATGAGAAACTCGTGACCCAGCCCGGTTTCGCACGGTAGCAATTTAGAATTTACGGCGAATGTAAAGAGAGACGATTATTGCGTTCAACAGGCGACTGTCTTTCTCTTTGTAAAGCCATTCTTTGTCTGTCATTTGCCAATCAAAATTCTGTTTCTTGGAAAGTTTTATTATGACGGGATAAACAAATTCTTTTAGCGTCCGATGTAGGCCTACTACTACTTATATTCGATTTTCGTCTCGGCATAATTTTAATGCACAATATTTAAATTTTAATTAAAGAGTTACTCAAAGAGATACATACGTGTGGACGAAAACAACTACGCAGTTAGTCTGTGCGAGCGCTGATAAACCAATTCTTTCAGCGTCCGATGTAACTACGCATTTAGTCTGTGACCTTACATGCTGTCAGACCGGCCGCCGCGCATGCGCCTCGCGTCTTTTTCCCAATGAGCAAAAAAGTTTCGTAAACCGGTCGCCGCGCATCGTTGTTTATGCAGTGGAAGCCACGAAAAATTGCGAACAGCGGTTTTTTCGTTCATTTAAAATCGTTACTGTTAGGCTCTCTTTTGTCATAAATTAATGCTTCATACACCTAAGCCTTCCTCGACAAATACTCTATGGAATGATGCAAACCGCATCAAAATCTGTCTATTCTCGAGATTAGCCCGAACAAACAGACAGACGCCTACCGGGGCTTTAATTTTTTTATACTATGTATAGATAAGAAAAGTGTCTCGGCAAAGTTCCCCAAATTTTTTAAATTAAAAATTGAAAACATGAAAACAATAAAATTGAAAACAATTATGCATTTAAAAAATCTGGTAGAATTTATGAAGATTATTCCAGCTGGTTTACGAATAAAAGTTCCGACACGTTGCAACCGTATGGTGCACATACAAAGAAACGTGGCGATTAGGTAATCTTACGATGGCGACTTGGACATTGACGTCACAAAGCAATCACCAGAAGTGCAGGATGAGCATAGATAGCTTTGTCATCTACTAACCTTGGAATTGTTACCGGTGATGAAAAATAGATATTGTGCTAAATACATTAGAATCTGATTTCCATGCAAATTTTGTGCCGGCTTTTTGTTTGTTTGTTTTTGTTTCAGGGTTTAACGTCCACCATAAGCAACTCATAGAGCTATAAGGAGTCGTCTGTCCCTAATTTGGAGCCACTGACTCCAGGGAGATCACCGAGCAAGCGCATCGGACAGGCAGACCATCCATGTCTGTTCTAGGATTTGAAACCGCGCCCATCTCGGACGACTAGCCAGAATACTGCTCCTCTGATCACTTAGCCACCTGTTTTAGTTTGAAAAATCTAAATATGCTCCCATCAAACAAGTATTACATAAACCGAATTAATAAACAAAATTTTAAAATTTATACGTCACCTGGCTGCAAGTTAGATCTGAAGCGTTCAGCGCAAATTAATAATAAGCGTCAAACTTTCGGTCTGTACCTTTTCTCGTAATTGTCTTCTCCCTGAGTTATTATTATTATTATAGCATTAATAGTGCTGCTCAGAATGTTCTCGCGCAACATACCACCCGGCCGAATCTACTGTAACGTGTTTTAGACAGCCATCTTGGATTTATTTCCATTCTGCCATTGAGCTTAGGTAGGCAGGTAATTTCCAGTCTCCGAATCACCGAAGCAGCAACTTCAGCTGTGCCTTCTGAAATTGGAACAAGCGTAGTTTAGGTAAAATGTCATTATCGCTTCCGAATTTCACGAAATAACGGTCAGTGAATTCTGGAGAGCGTAAATTAAGTATCTGAGTGCTCCTTCTATCTAGCATTTCCTTTACAGCAGAGAATTCACGGCACTTCCTTTGTTCTAGCAAATCTTTGTAATACGGGAAAAGTAAACCACCCAGTGGCTCATTTGTAAACTCCATTAGAGGGAGGGCTCAGCGGATTGGGAAATCAATAGTGCTTCGCGATAACAACTCTGCACCAAAAACTGTAATTTATTTTCAGTACATTTTTTACTATGAGCATAATTTCGCCTATTCTGCTATCTGTACCTCTCTTTTAACAACAGTTGCAGTGTTCTATATATACTGTACATACACTGGCGGAAAGTGAAAAAAGAACACCAAGAAGGAATTGGCGGACGATCATGAAATTTACATATGTTAATGGGGTCGAGTTTACGTAGGTGTGATGTTAATTTCGGGACCAACCGGTGAGCGCTTACGCCACAGCACGGCATAATATGCAAATTATCGTCGGTGGTATTTAAGGAGTACGGCGAAGTGAATGTAATTACTCGTCGGCGTACGGACACGTGCGAAGACCCTGAAGAAGCTGCAATGCCTGCACATGGAAGACGTGTACGATTTCAGCAGTTATCGGACTTTGAGCGAGGTCGTCTAGTCGGACTCCACGAGGCCGGGTGGTCGTATCGTCGTATTGCGGAGCGAATTAGACGGGAAGTATCGGTGGTGGTACGATGGTGGCGTAGATGGTCTGAAGAACATTCCCACACGAGAAGACGTGGAACCGGGAGTCACAGACGGACTGATGAGCGGACCGATCGACGCATAAGAAGAGCGGCGTTGTCAAGCAGAACATCCACTGCGACGCAAATCCGAGCTGCCGTTGCACCTGAGGTGACTGTGCGAGCAATCCGCAACCGTATACTGGATGCAGGACTACGTGCACGTGTGCCTCTGGCATGTGTACCTCTGACTCCAGCCCACCGTCAGGAACGGCTGCAGTGGTGTCGCCAACGTCTGCACTGGAGAACGCAATGGCGATCTGTCGTGTTCAGCGATGAAAGTGGATTCTGCTTGGGAGCCTCCGATGGCCGTATGCGTGTTCGCAGACGCACAGGGGAGCGTCTCCACCCTTCTTGCATCCGCCAGCGACACACAGGGCCTACACCTGGTCTCCTGGTGTGGGGAGCGATCAGCTATCACTCCCGTACACAACTAGTGCTTGTACCGGGTACGTTAAACAGCACCTCCTACATCAACAACATCATTCAGCCCGTTGTTGTGCCATTTGTAAGGTCGGTCCATCGTGGTGTTTTCCAGCAAGATAACGCACGCCCACACACGGCAGTGCAACAGAACATGCACTTCAGGGTGTGAGACAACTTCCATGGCCTGCACGTTCGCCGGATTTGTCCCCCATTGAGCACGTGTGGGATTTTATGGGACAATGACTCATCCGGTCTCCATGTCCAGCCACGACCTTCCCCGATTTACGCGTCCAGGTTGAGGATGCTTGGAACTCAATACCCCAAACTTACATCCAACATCTGTACGACAGACTCCATGCCAGAATTGCACAGTGTGACGCAGTTCATAGCGGTTTATCCTCGTACTAACCATGTTACATGGAAATGTTATTTTTCAGTTTACCAGCAAATAAAGCTGTATTTTGCCATAATGTTTTGATCACCTCATCCTCTGTATTCCGTTTTTATGCTGTATAAATTTCGTTGGTATCAGAAGTCTCCTTCTTGGTGTTCTTTTTTCACTTTCCGCTAGTGTATAATCCGTTTATGGCGTCTGACGTCGCCTTCCAATCTCCAAGAGTTTTTTCCATCTTTCTCTAAGCACCGTTCTTCCGCCAGGCTATTTTGACTACGTGTAAGTGTTCTCTTTATTCCATCAGACCATGTTCTTCTAGGTCGGCCTCTATTTTTTCGTTTGTTTGATTTAAATTCCATGGCAATTTTGGGCAGTCTTTCATTGGTCATTTTTTTACATGACAAAACCAACGCAATTAATTATCTCTACTGTATGGTATCTAAAATTGTTTCTTTCACTTCCATCAATTCCTTAATCCTTTCATTCGTTATTTTCTGTCTTTTTGGCACTCTACATTATCTTCTTAAAGCATCCATTTCTATATCTGTTATTTTTTTGTTCTATCAGCTTCTGTTAATCGCCAGGCCTTGGCCCCATATAGTAAGATGCTCTTAACAATACTAATATAAATAGTGTTCTATACATGTGTTCTACGAGTATTATAATAATGATTAATACAGCCATGACAAAGATTTTGCATGTATCTTTAGACCATCGTATATGTCCGCGTGTGTGGTGTAGACATATTCTGGTACTCAAAATTAAAGCAAGAACCACAAAAACCTAGTGACGGAAGAACCCTGCACCGAAATCCCGCGTAAATTGTGCACAAGAAGCTGATTATGTAAAGCAGCAAATGCTGTGGCCAATGAACGAAGAGTGACGCAGCAAATGCTGTGGCCAATGAACGAAGAGTGACGCTACAAGAGGTTACGAGACAGCAAAATTTGCATATACCACACATACTTTGGGGAGGGGGTTATTGGTGGTTTAACTGCCACCGTGAGTAACTCGATGGGCTATAAGCAGTCGCCAGTCCCAAATTTAAGGCCACTGGTTCCAGGGAAGGGACAGAGCTAATGCCGTAAGACCAACACAACATCCATGCCTCACCGGTATTCGAACACTGACCCATCTTTTGATCATATTCGGGACACTTTAATTTGACGAATTGCTGTTCTCTCGAATGCTTCTACCGCTATATAGGACTTACGGTGTGCTCTTCTGGAAGAATAGGACTTACTTCCACAGTCTCTTGTGGAGACCTCATTCGAAGCTTGGTTCGGCGCTGTGAAACTTGCTTTGCTGCCCGTAGTGACCACATTCCGTATAGAAGACTGTGATACTTTTTTCTGATTTATGGGATCGCATCATGCCTTAAATCACTTATTTTTTTTCACAGGCCCATAATTTAGGTGCATTTGCATTAATCATAGTTCGTTGGTGTTCAGAAGTGTAAAACATTGTACCACACAGCATGTATCAAGTTCCTTTCCTTATAATAATTACTTTGCCAGTTGTTTTCTGTTAATTAGGTTTTGGTGGTAGTTGCTTTAATTTTGAGCAGCATCAGTGTACGTTTCTCTATATACACCAATGAGCCATTACATTATGACCACCCCCAGCCTAGAGAAATGAGCGTGCCCGGAGACCGGACGGTGGCACAGGTGAAGTTCACAGAGCGGTATGTATACAACCCGAAAGCGACTTTCGATTAGTAGAGTGTTTGGAGTCAGAATGGCAAAAGGTGCCAATTTATCGGAGTTTGATGAAGGGACAAAGTGTGATGGCACGGCACCTCGGAACTACGATCTCGAAACCGGCGCGGCTTGTGGGTTGTTCACGTGCCGCTGCAGTGAGTACGTATCAAAAGTGGTGCACAGACGGCTAAGCGACGAACCGTCGTCCAGCCGTCTGTTGTCCGCAGCTCATTGATGATAGAGGGGAGCGGAGAACATCGCGCATTGTTCACAGTGACCGCAGGGCCACAGTACGACAAATCACGCGCAGCTACAACAGTGGGGATCAGTGCAATGTGTCACAGCACACAGTTCATCGCAACCTTCTGCGCATGGGTCTGCGTAGCTGAAGACCCAGCTGGGTCCTTCTGCTCACTGCACGTCATCGCCAACAGCGCATGAAATGGGCCCAAGATCATCGAGATTGGACAGGAGATGATTGGAAGAAAGTAGCCTGGTCTGACGAATCAAGATTCCTAGTGCATCACGTAGACGGCCGAGCGCGGATACGCCGATCGCCGACGGAGGCTATGGCACCTGGATGCACTGTTGGGCGGAAACAGGCCGGCGGCGGATGTGTTATGCTTTGGGTGATGTTTTTGGAATACTTAAGGCCTCATTATCCCAACAGCACAATCCCTGTCAGCTGTCAGGTATCTGAACACCGTACCAAGTTATCATCGGACCAAGTTCACCCATTCATGGTAACTGTGTTTCCTCCTGGTGAATGCCGTTACCAACAAGATAATGCGCCATGTCACGCTGTCAGGATCGTCAAGGAATGGCTGGAGGAACATGCTGATGACTTTCTGTTAATGCACTGGCCTCCAAATTCACCTGACATTTCACCCAATCGGACATTTGTGATTCGACTTGGAAAAGAGGATTCGCGCTAAATCACCACCACCGCGAAATGTACGGGAACTGGGGGACCTGCTGTTGACATTATGGTACCACATACCCCAGGATACCTGTCGCCACCTGATCGAATCGATGCCTCGCCGAGTGGCCGCTGTTTTGCGGGCTAAAGGAACTCCTTCAGCTTATTAGGTAGGTGCGGTCGTAATGTAATGGCTGATCGTTGTATATATTCATGTATTATCACCTTATAATTTTGATCCTTGTAATTTTTTTAAAATTTTAGGGACGACCACGCACACTAGTGCAGGGAATCTCTTAAAAGAGTACGTTAGGCTGTAGCATATGTACTGGTATCTGCCTTGTTGAAGAAAAACTAGTTGATCTTATATTAAATGGTCGGATTTGGGAATAAGAATTTGGCTCTTGAATAGGCGTTTCCCGCCAATTCAAGAGCCAAATTCTTGCGTGCCAACTTTATTGATTTAAGGATTCCGGACTCAAAATTAGTAAGAATAATTCAAAGAGGCCGACTAGAAAGTCAACCAATGACTGCTGTTCTAAAAACTGATAAATCATGGAAAAGTTTCAAATATTAAATGCTTAAAGACAGTTTCCAATCAGCGAAATTTAATGAATCAAGGGATTGGTGTTAGATTACGTAGTGAAAATTCTAGTCCTTTTTTGCAAGGAATTTTGTTTTAAAAAACAAATCTATAGAAATCTAAAACTGAATGTGTGTGGATGTGAAAAGAGCAGTAGTAATTTATGGTTCTTGAGAACTGAACATTTTCTAAATAGACTGAGAGAAAAATTAGAGCTTTTAAAAATTAGGGTCGGTGTTCATGAAAGAAATAAAGAGTTGCATAACTTACGTCGAATGACAGGAATTATACAGAGTTAAACCAAAGAGATAGGTTACCCATGTTAGAAGGGCGGGGATGGAAAATCTTCTATTCTAGATCTTGGAGATTTTCTTGTGGAAGTAGACCTGTAGAGACACCTCTTCTCCGATAGGTGGATGATGTATGATCTGCAATGAAGTAGGACGGCGGAAATGGAGAATAAAGAACGATTCTGGCTTAAGACGGAATATTATAAAAAAATTAAAAAATAAATATATCTTATATTTAAAAATAAGATAAGACTGAATATTATAAATATTTTTATGCCAGTACGAAGCCCTTGTAATGGGAGAGTTTCAAAGGGTAATGACTATCGGCGCGACGATGGCGAGGACTAGTAACGCAAGCATTGTTCGCTGTTTGCAGGTCACCAACTTGAATGTGTGACGGAAATGCTACTAAGAAGAACACACATCCACCCAACGTGCCAGTAAGAGGTGATAAAGATGACAGACGAGGTTAATGCCGTTTGTCACGTCCTGGCCTGTACAACAGACGGCTTGCGTTATTTTAATTAAAGGCAGACTACAACCAAGGAACACAGATAAATCTTTCCGAGCACTCAGTCCAGCATACGCTCTTGTGGATATGCTTAAAGAGTCAGTTGCCCGTTCATGTACCAATTTTTATGTGCCCAACCGTCGCTGACATCTCTGCCTATAGATGGTGCTGAAATGGCTGGACATTGGACAACTGGAAAAACAGTCACATGGTCCGACGAGTCCAGATTCCAGGTCTAAAAAATATGGACGTGTCCATATTCGACATCGCACGGCTCAACAGCCGAAAGTCGCTCCTGTGGCCGAGTGGTGAGGAGCGCTGGAGTTCAGAAGCGCATATTTCTATTAATCGTGTGAGTTGAGTACGAACTCTAGTCTCGGATGAAACATGGATGGTGTGTTAGAGCCAGAGCTGTGGCTTCCCGCATTCCCTGGAACCATTTGCCCTAAATTATAGAAGGGCGACTACTTATGGCCTTAAACGCTCACGGTTGGTCGTTAAACACAGGCACATAAACAAACCACACTCAACCACGTGATCAGGCTTGATCGGCATCAAGCCTGATCACGTGGTTGAGTTTACTGGACATAAGAATTGATCGACATCTAGCGTGATCTGTTTACTGGACTTAAGTTTTACTAGACATAAGAATTGATCGGCATCATCTCTGTTTACTGGACATAAGTTTTACTCATGTCTGAATGAATTTACTGGACATACATTTTACTGGACAAAGAATGAATTTACTGGGCATAAATTTTACTGGACATAGAATGAATTTACTGGACATAAGTTTTACTGGACATAAAATGAGTTTACTGGACATAAGAATTGATCGGCATCATCTCTGTTTACTGGACATAAGAATTGATCGGCATCAAGACTGATCAATTCTTATGTCCAGTAAACAGAGCTGCGTATGATGATTGGCATAATACGCAGCTCTGTTTACTGGACATAAGGATTCATTTAAGCTAGTTTTTTTATCGTTTACTTGCTGACGAAGGAGAGGTAACTTTAAGGTGTATAAGCAGTCGCTTGTCTTTAATTTGGGACTTCTACTTCTAAGGAAGTAAGACAGAAGGCGTTATAAAACAGTCACACGAAAGGCGGGCTTATCAGAGGTTTTCCTGTCACCATGACGACGGTGACAGTTCCGCTGAACTAACGGTGACTTTAAACAATGACAAAACCATCGTTTACGGCAGCGATGACGAAGCTATAAAGAAGCCGAAACTGCGAGTCACCATCGTACTCGTAACAGTGACAAAGCTACCGTTTGTAAGAAGGTACGATACGAAGCAGGAACAGAGCGGAGAATCACGGTGAAAGAACTAGGTGAGGAAAACTAAAGGAGATGTGACTTCCAAAGTGGAATATATAGAGCTATGCAAGACAGTACGAAAAAGTATCACTGAAGATGTAAGGAAATTCAACTGTGAACTAGTGAGCAAAGCAATTGAACACAACCAAAGCCTGAAGAGAGCAAAGGGACATCTCAGTAAGGGAAGAAAACAGATTATGGCACTGAGAAAAGAAGATGGTTCTGTAACAAGAAATAGAGGCGAAAGTTTGACAAGAGTGAAAGATTTCTACTCAAAACTATATGAAAGGGATGATACATGTACTCCAGACATTACGAAAGGTACCAGAGTTCTTCCAGTCATCCCAGCAGAAGTTGCACATGCAATCAAGAACATGAAAAAGGGAAAAGCTACAGGAGAAGGTGGAATGAGCTTACATCCCATATACACTGCTAGCCACCCAAAATGCAACACCAAGAAGGAAGCATCCGATTGGCCTGAAATTCGCAGCATGCGTCGCCCGCGAGAGGACATGCAAACGATTAGCATTGCAGGGCATATGCAAATCATGTGTGCCCGGCACGCCACCGAGAAGCATTATAAGAAGGGTGCACAGAAGGCGGGGTGTAATATGTGGAAGTGTGTTGTGCTGCCGGACCTGTGCGTGGGAAGCTTCCTAATGTCTCGTCGCAGAATACGGCAGTCATTCCAGCACGTTTCGGAGTTCGACAGAGGACGAATAGTGGCTTATCGCGACAGCGGTTTATCGTACCGAGACATCGGCGCCCGTGTGGCACAACATCCAGCCACAGTGAGGCGAGTATGAATTCGGTGGGTGCAGGAGGAACGGTCTGACCGACGTGAGCGATAGCCGCAGCACACCACCGAACGAGAGGACCGGCATGTTGTGCGGCGGGCATTGACGGCTCGCACCGCCACATCACGAACGTTAGCGCAAGAATTAGGGTGTGTTGCGCAACAGCCTGTGTCAGCACGTACCGTTCGACGTCGTCTGCAGGAGCGGGGACTTGTCGCACGGCGCCTATTGCTCCGATTACCATTGACGTTACACCACCGGTGAGTGCGGCGGCATTGGGCCGTTGAACGCCTCACCTGGACTACGGAATGGCACGACATTGTCTTCTCCGACGAATCCCGCTTCTGCCTGCAACACCACGATGGTCGGATCCGCGTGTGGCGACACCGCGGCGAGAGACTGTATGACGCCTGCATTATGCATCGCCATACCGGTCCTTCGTCTGGCGTTATGGTTTAGGGCGCAATTGGATATGACACCCGCACCCCTCTGGTACGCATCGCCGGTACACTCAACAGCCACCGCACCATCTCCGACGTTTTGGAGCCTGTAGTCCTCCCTTACCTGCAGGATCTGCCAGCGGCCACGTTTCAAAAGGACAGTGCGCGCCCGCACGTGGCAAGCATCGTGCAACAATTCTTCGCGGCCCACCAGGTGTCACTGCTGCCGTGGCACACCTGTTCTCCCGATATGTCGCCCATCGAACCCGTCTGGTCGCTGATCGGCAACCGAGTTGCGCGGCAAGCACCACCCGCGGCTACGCCTGATGAACTGTGGCAACGTGTGGAAGCAGTCTAGACCGACATACTCCAAGCTCACATCCAAAGCTTCTTTCGTTCGATGCCGCGGCGTGTAGCGGCCGTTATTGCCAGCCATGGGGGCCACACGAACTATTAATGTCTGCGTTTTCCGCAAGTCGCACGAGCCTGTAAGCTCAATCGTTTCATCTTTGTATCTGTTGTTATGTGTCCAGTAAATCTGGCTTTGCTATCTCGTGTCCTTCTTGGAGTTGCATTTTGGGTGGCCAGCAGTGTATGGTTTTGCCGCCCCGGTAGCGCAATGGTCTAAGCCAGGGGTGCACAACCTTTTTATAAGTGAGGGCCAAGTTTATTTTTACATAATAAGTGGCGGGCCGCAAGTTACCTTTTCACATAGGCACTTGCCAAACCCTACCGCTAAAGCTAATTTTACTATTATCCGAATAACCTATTTTACCAGCAGACAAAAAATGTGTTTCAATACCATTTTTGTGTCCTCTAAATGGTTTAAATCCATTTTTGAAGTTTTTTGGCAAATTGCGTTATTAAGTTATCAAATTACTGATTTACAATCAACTTACTCCTAACTGGAAAAGGTTTAGGGTATATAAAATAAAAATAATACTATCCCAAAGTTGTAAAATTTTTATTTTTACAAAAAACAGAATTCTTAACATCAAAGTATATAAAAAATTAAAATCAATATATCGTCAAACTGACCATCAAATCAAGTAGTAGCCTAATACTCCTAATGAGATGCTTGGCATTGTTTATTTTTCAATAGTCTGTCAATATCAGGTTCAATGTTAGAGATGGTAATGCGCAAGTTTCCCTCCAATATGTATCACTTAAACGGGAACGACACTTTGACTTTATTTGTTTCATCAAAGAAAACGATTGCTCGCATAAGTAGGTACTTCCAAACAACGTTGCCGTTTTTAAAGCATGATCTTTGAGCAATTTCATTTCTTTCGGTAAGTAATTTTTGTAAAATTCTAGGAGAGAAACTTCAGAGTATTTTGTTTTTAACTCATTGTTACACTGAAGATCAATTAATTCCATCTGGAAATCTAGTGGCACTGACGCAACGTCAGTAGTGAATGGTAGAGAAAACATATCAAACAAAACCTCAAATTTTCTTATATCTTCAAATCGTCTTTTAAACTCATTGTGAAGGTCCACTACAAGAGATGCATATTTAGCCACATTTACATGGAATTCAGAACTTTCAACAAAACTTTTCATTGTTGGAAAATTTGCTAGTAGTCCATTGCTTAGCTGTGACTGCCATAAACTGAGTTTAACCTCAAATGATTTTAATATGTAACACATGTTGTTGATCATGTTGTTTTTACCTTGAAGCTTAATGTTTAATCCATTGAGATGTTGGGTCATATCAACTAAAAAACATAAATCACTCACCCATTCGCTGATCTCAAAATGTGCTGCTAGTTGAGACTCATTACGACTGTGTAAAAACATTATGATTTCTTGATGCAAGTCATACACTCTTTTCAGCATTTTCCCAGCACTAAGCCAACGAACTTGTGTAAAATAAATAACATCATCATATTGGGATTCCATGTCTGATAAGAATTCTCTGAACTGGCGGTGATTAAAGAGCTCCGGCACGAAGGAAATTGACCACTTTAATCACAACCTTCATCACATGCTCCATACGTATGCTTTTAGCACACAGATTCTCTTGGTGTAAAATACAGTGAATAGTAACTAGATCACTGCACTCTTTAGCAAAATAGCTGACAACCCCTTGTTTACTTCCAACCATGGCAGGTGCACCATCAGTTGATATGCCATGTAGTTTTTCCATATTTAAATTAAACTTCTCTAAAATATTTTTCATTTCACGATAAATATCACATCCTTTAGTTGTGTCTTTCATAGGAACCAATGCCAGTAATTCTTCTGAAATATGAAAATTCTCGTCAACACCACGCACAAAAATACAAAGCTGGGCAGTATCAGTCACATCTGTGCTTTCATCGATTGCCAGTGAGAAGTACTTGAAATCCAATATTTTTTCTTGTAGTGTTTGCTCAATGTCCACTGCCATTTCTTCTGCCCTCCTGGAAACTGTCATTCGATTAAGGCTAATTTTTGATATAATACTTTTTTTTCTCTGGGAATGCCACATTTGCCACTTCTTCCAAGCATTCCTTAACTAGCTCGCCATCTTGAAACGGCTTCATTCTTTTTACTAAAATCTTTGACACAATAAAACTTGCTTTTACCGCAATTTGCGATTCATCGTTAACCTTACGAAAAAGATTTTGTTGAAATTTTAATTTTCTTTGCAGTTCTTTTACTTTCTCTTTTCGCATATTACCAGAAAATTCGTTGTATTTTGAAGCATGTTTTGTCTCATAATGCCTTCTTACATTGTACTCTTTCATAACACCAACTGTTTCTTTGCAAATTAAACACGTTGCTTTGCTGTTGTATTCAATAAAAAAATATCTCTCACTCCAGGTCTCTTGAAACACTCGACACTCGTCCGTCACTTTACGCTTTTTTACAGACATGATACTGATATTATAATAATAATGTAGAAACTCTGTAAACTGCACACAAGCTGTAACAACACACAAACAACTCACAAACGTGAACTCTGCCGCGACAACAATGATACTCCCAGTGCACGACGTGGCGTCCAGTCAGAAATAACAAACCTATAAATAGCCTCGCGCTACACCACTTCAAGGTCACACAACGCCCTCATCCTCCCCTGCCGCACAACGATGAGTCGGTGTGTCAGTCACGTGCTCACATCCACTTGTATTGCAAGAGTGACTCCACAGTCAGTCTGAAACTTGCAGCAGTCTGGTTATGCAAAACTTAAAATCTGTCCAATAATTGTTTACTTTTTAATTTATTTTTAACAAACATTTTTATAATTTTCTTATTTCAACTAGGGCCTACAATAATGGGAAAAAATCTCATCATTCACAATATATATATTCACGTTTTCAATAATATAAAATATTTATCCGCGGGCCGCATAAACTGACTTTGAGGGACGCAAGCGGCCCGCGGGCCGCGGGTTGTGCACCCCTGGTCTAAGCGATGGCGTATGACCATTCGTCCGGAAGGGTCCGGGTTCGAATCCCGGTGAGGCATGGATGTTTGTGCTTGTCTTACGGCACTGGCTCTCTCTCTCTTCCCTGGAACTGGTGGCCCTAAATTAGGAACGGACGATTGCTCATAGCCCATCGAGTTGCTCACTATGGTCGTTAAACCTTGAATAAAAAAAGGAAATAAGATATATATATAAAGGTTTTATTCCCCTATTAGGCAAAACTGAACGCGTTTCACTTCGCCATCGTTTACCACGACGGATGATAATGATTTCATGTAGCTAATTTTGAGCTGCCAACAGATCTTAGCTAAAACTCTTCTGCACAGGGGAGTTTTATCTTACAACGCGATGATAACCAAGGCATAAAAAAAAAAAAAAAAAAAAACAGTGGTTTTAGAATTTGCTTTTAGTCACAGGTCATAACGGTAACAGCAATTTATCAGTGCGTGATTTCTGACCCTTCTGTAAATCACACCACCGATGCTGGGATCGAACCCGGACCAGCTCTTTTTTTTTTTTTTTTTTTGATTGGAGGTTTAACGACCACCGTGAGCAACTCAATGGGCTATAAGCAGTCGCACGTCCCTAATTTAGGGTCACTGGTTCCAGGGAAGGGAGAGAGCCAGTGCCGTAAGGCAAACACAACATCCATGCCTGACCGGGATTCGAACCCGGACCCCGTTCGGACGAATGATCAGAGGCCATCGCTTAGACCACTGCGCCACCGGGGCGGCCCGGATCAGCTCTGATGACTAGCCAGAAACCTACCCCTCTGACCACTTGGGTCACAGAGTCGGCAACTTTTTTTTATCATTCTATGTGTGTGTTGCTAACAGATAACTCCTACCTGATAATATCTTCTTAGCAGGAGCGAGATAGAGATAGATGGGAAGGATATTCGATGAATTACTTGTAATGCTGATTTTTGTGAGAATGTATATTTACCTCGTAAATCTGACGGGAATGCGTCCCCTCCCTGCGGGTAATGGAGTTGAGGAAACGCCAAAAATTCTGGTTCGCCTGTTAGGTACCCAGCCAAAGAATAAAAAAGTTAAGCAACAGTAGTCATCGCATGCGCAGCGAAATCTTCGCTAGGGATTCCTCGGAGATCAAGTTCGTTTGTGTCATTACTAGGATTTCTGACGCACCGGGATTTCGCGTGTTCTTGCTTCTCTGTATTCTCTAGGGAAAGGAGCGACTTGGCTATGAAAGTTCTCCCAAACCCCATCGATTTCCGCTTAGTATTGTCGAACGCGTTGTTTTACCTACATTAGAGAGCTCTGAATGGTACAATCACAGAAATTTCCAGAATTTACTCTTTCTCTGCAGAGTGTTCATCGGTGTGCCAACTGTGGCTATAAGAAGGTGTGGCGATGTTCTCTGTTTGCTAAAAGCAAAGTGGGGAGCTTTATTAGTTTTCCTTTGTTCAGCCGCAGTTCTGTTGAAAGAGCGTTAGATTACATAAGTACTACACGTCGCTGTCTTTGTCCCTATTACACGAAAGCAATTCATAATCGGGGAATATTTTCATTTTGAAATCATTGCTAATGTGTAACACGAAACATCTTCGTTTATCGCCGTGTATGCGTACTAGGAAGTGATGATGATGTGAATCAAAGTAACGTGAAGTCTATTTGGTAAATAGGCGAGAGCTAGACCTTATTGCGTAATTCCCAAACGAAATATGGGTTGACAGCTTAATTCTTAAACGTATGTAATATCAGATGGTTACGCGTTGTTAGCAGATTTTGCGTAAAAAAGGCGGTATTTAATTTTGTAACCTTAAATAGGTATAAACTGCTCAGAAAAAATTTGGTATATTACAGAAAGAAGGATGCCGACAATTAGTAAAGCAACCGTTTGCGGTAGGTTATGGACAACATAGGATGCAGAGTATGAAACTGGCATGAAATGATTAGACAAAATGTGTAGCGTGGTATTTTCAGAGTTCAAAACACCTCATTGTCTCGAAGGAATAAGAAGAACAGGAGGCTTACTTTACAAATTCAGTACATTGTGAAACTTTGTGTGTTGTCCAAAACTGCTTGGTATTTCCGTGGAGCACTGCAGATGAGGCTTACCTCCTCTATTGTTCCATAACCATTTGGAACCTCCGTGGCATACTGCAAATAAGGCTTACCTTAGTCAGTCAGTACGTTGTGACACCTCTTCGGTTGTTTACAATGGCTTGGCATCACCGTGGAACACTGCAGATGATGCTTACCTCTTTAGTCTCGGTCAATACGTTGTGATACCTCCTTTGTTGTTCGATAACCGTTTGGCACCTCCGTGGCATACTGCAGATACGGCTTAACTTAGTCAGTCAGTACGTTGTGATACCTCCTCGGTTATTCACAATCGCCTGGTATCTCGGTGGAACACTGCAGATGAGGCTTACCTCAGTCTCGGACAGTACCTTGTGATATCTCCTCTGTTGTTCCATAACCGCTTGCCACCTCCGTGGCATACTATAAGACTTACCTTAGTAGATAAGACTTACTTTAACCAGTCAGTACGTTGTGACACCTCGTCGGCTGTTCACAACTGCCTGGTATTTCCGTGGAAAACTGCAGATGAGGCTTACCTCAGTCTCAGTCAGTACCTTGTGATATCTCCTCTGTTGTTCCATAACAGCTTGCCACCTCTGTGGCACACTATAAGGCTTACCTTAGTCAGTTAGTACGTTGTGACACCTTCTCGGTTGTTCATAACTGCTAGGCATCTCCGTGGAACACTATGGATGAGGCTTACCTGCCTAGTCTCGATCAGTACTTTGTGATATCTCCTTTGTTGTTCCATAACCGTTTGGCACCTCCGTGGCATTCTGCATATAAGGCTTACCTTAGTCAGTCAGTACGTTGTGACACCACCTCGGTTGTTCACAACCGCCTGGTATCTCCGTGGAACACTGCATATGAGGCTTACCTCCTTAATCTTGGTCCGTACGTTGTGATATCTCCTCTGTTGTTCCATAACCGCTTGGCACCACCGTGGCATACTGCAGATGAGACTTACCTTAGTCAGTCAGTACGTTGTGACACCTCCTCGGCTGTTCGCAACTGCCTGGTATCTCCGTGAAACACTACATATGAGGCTTACATCCTTAGTCTCAGTCAGTACGTTGTGATATCTCCTCTGTTGTTCCGTAACCGCTTAGCACCTTTGTGGAATACTGCAGATGACACTTTCTTTGGTCATTCGGCACGTTGTGACACTTCCTGTGATGTTCACAACCGTTTGGTAGCTACGTGACACTCTGAAAATGAGAGTTGCCTTGATCTTTCAGTGCGTTGTGACGCCTCCTCGGTTGTTCACAACCGCTTGGCACCTCCGTGACGTACAACAGGTAAGGCTTATCTAGGGCACTGTGTACGCTGTGACCCATCCGTGGTTGTTCACAACCGCTTGGCATCTTCGTGGAATACTGCAGATGAGGCTTCCCTTCGTCTGTCAGTGCGTTGTGACACCTCAGTTTTTCAAAAACGTTTGGCGCCTTGGTGACATACTGCAGGTGAAGCTTACCTTGACGAGTCAGTACGTTGTGACACGTCCTCGGCTGTTCACAACCGTTTGGCTCCTTCGTGGCATACTGCAGTTGAGGTTTACTTTGTAGAGACAGCACGTTGTGACGCCTTGATAGTTCACAACCGTTTTGAACCTCCGTGGCATACTGCTATCTTTGAAGCAATGCCGTCCATGGACCGGACAGAAGGGCACATAATTTTAAAAGTATCGTAGATGCCGGGTATCGCTTGTACAACTCACAGGCTCATCTGCACTCCATGCCAGACGTGACCAATGAGATTAAGTTCGGGGGATTTAGATGGTGTAGTTGAGCGTGAAATTCCATCATGTGTTCCGGTTCGTGAACGACGATATGATGTCGTGCACTTTCATACACAAAAAGAAAGCTAGTGTTTCGCACAGTGGAAAGCGTTCATCTGCTGTCAACGACCGTGTAGATCTGTGCGGCTACCGAAGCAAATCCTTTGCCACACTGCAGAACCGATTCAAAACTTGGCACAAATGCTGACTGCCGCTTATCCAGATACGAAATCCCCTACTATTGGAATGTAGGCCATATCTGGTCTCATCGGAGAATAGGACGCTTTATACTACCATTCTTGTCATAATAGTTGTTGTGAACAGTGCCACATATTTCTTGCCAGGTTGTCGTGGACAAGGATATTCAGCACAGTAGACGTCTCGATTATAGACTCTTCGCGCTCTTCGGCCCATTCGGACCCTTGCGTCACAAATCTCCTACACGCTATACACCTTCCTAATGCTTTCAATTACGTACCGCTTGATCGCTTATCGCTTCGCCAGTGGCATTTCGTGGAGCATTTGGGATGTGGTGAATGGATAGTATAGGTTTCTTCTAGTGTTTATTGTGAGATACTGATGTTTTCCTGCAGTAGTTGTCCTCGGACGACCACTTCTCGGTTGTCCTGCGGCAACGCGCATGGAATTGCCGAATCGTCCGTTTTAGAGTACACGAAGAGCTGGTACAACATTTGTCTATCTGGGCCAAGATATCAGAGCTGGTACAACATTTGTGTATCTGAGTCTAATTTTCATAGTTGGTGCAACATTTTTCTATCTGAGCCTAGTTTTCAGAGCTGGTGCAACATTTGTCTATCTGAGCCTAGTTTTCAGAGCTGGTGCTATATTTATCTATCTGAGCCTAGTTTTCAGAGCTGGTGCAACATTTTTTTATCTGAGCATAGTTTTCAGAGCTGATGCAAATTTGCATACCTGAGCCTAGTTTTCAGAGCTGGTGTAACATTTGTCTATCTGAGCCTTGTTTTCAGAGCTGGTGCAACATTTGTATATATGACCCTAGTTTTCAGAGCTGGTGCAACATTTGTATATCTGAGCCTAGTTTTCAGAGCTGGTGCAACATTTTTATATTTGAGCCTAGTTTTCAGAGCTGGTACACCATTTTTCTATCTGAGCCTATTTTTCAGAGCTGATATAAATTTGTATACCTGAGCCTATTTTTCAGAGCTGATATAAATTTGTATACCTGAGCCTAGTTTTCAGAGCTGGTGCAACATTTGTCCATCTGATCCAGTTTTTAGTATTCCAACTGTACTATTGTGTCCTGCGACTGTCAAATAACTCCTCTGCATTGTATTATACATAGTTTCACATTACCGTTTGCAGACGCTTGGCGCTCTTTGGCCAGTTGATGCCCTTGCACAAGTAAAATCTGATTAGCCAACCAACTAGACTGGCACCATTAGTACACACCTTAGCACGTGAACTGCTTCTAAGTCGAGTTATCACTTGTACATCTTTCTTGCGCCTACGCGAACGTGATATCAATACGGAAAGTTAAATACACTTGTTCAGTTTTAAATCGTAATATGAGTAACTTTGTTTTGAGGAATTTAGTTGAGCTATAGAATTGAAATTATACTATTTAGTGACTCTAGCCAAAGTGAATGCTTTAAGCTTTTGTTGGTAATGCAGTTACTAGACTAGGGTAGAAACTATTAGCATGATTGCATCTTCCGAGTGCTGAGCCATGTTAAAGGTTACTTCATTTGCTAAGTAAAGTGGGGCAGAACATTCACGAAGAAATGAAAGCCATTTAGGGAGAAGAGTGCATATCGTATAAAACTGAAAAATGTTGAAATAAAGTTTGAAAGTGGAAGTACTAGTGTGCCTGATGATACAGGAGATTAAAAATCCGTCACTGATGCCAACGTAGGCATAAAATCGTCGACGCTGTGGGACGTATACCTCTAATTTAGCATTCCTTTTTGAGTTTCCGTGTTCTTATGTAAATTAGGTTTCTTCTCGTTAAACGTTTTCAGACTTAAACGCCACATTACTTTCGCGGCGAGTTTTCTAAGTTTGTCATCAAAGGCAGTTGGTCAGAGACCAATATAGCGTACTCATTGAATGTTATAAGAGCGAGCTAGCGGTTTGTTAAATGCAGTGCAGTTTGAGATAACGATTAGTAAAAAGAGCAGTCCGTGATAACGATGTGTTGAGCAGAGAACGGAGTTGAGATTACGTCTAGATAGTGTGTATTTTTGAGTTGACGACTTAGTAAATAGAAGTGCATTTTGCGAGAAGCGTTTGATGCTATGGCGATTTAAGCTGTGATATTATGTAAAGCCACCGAACATAACTTGGACTGTGAAATGTTCTTAGTTAAGTATTTCAACCTTACACTTTACAACTGCCACAAACAGCCGTTGAAGCATAACCTTAAATCTCGGGAAGTAACAATTAAGTCTTCAAGACACACTTAAATTTCCACAAGCGACTTAAATCATCATAGCTGCTGTTCTTGAACTTGTTAAAAAAAGCCATACATCACCGTTAACGTTTAAATGGCGATGTATAGATGACAGTGTGGAAACAAATATACCTCAACATTTCAAGTTTCTCGAGATGTATGTCAAATGGGTACCCACAAACGGACACAATAGCAAAAGAAGGCAAAGTCGACTCCTGCAAGGCAATGGCGGCAATGTCTGAACCTAATGACTCTAAACTGTTAAGAGATCGTCTCAGGTGACGAGACGTGGTTTATTACTGTACAACTACTAGAAAAAGCGACATCTATGTTTAGGGTTCCGAAAGATTAATTCTGTTTCCCAAATCTTCAGACTTTCTCTCAATGAAGAGGATGTTCACAGCTGTTTTCAGTTGCAAAGAATGCCAGTGTTGGCAGCTTTTTGCCACCTTTTCTGCGTCCGCCGATTTATGCAGGACTGGTTGACTTCGAGCGGAGGCTGAGAGATTGAATGATAAGTTCATGACGCCAAATAATATCAGAAAAATTGCAGGTTCCTTATGTCTAGGAGCAAGGAAGAACAAACAGGTGAGATAAGAACAAATGAATTGACTCGCACGTAAAATCTGTATTCCTCTAAATAGGGGTATGGGGAATTATTGATGTATCAAAATATTTGTTACTTCCAGCGCGGAGATGACGTGTTCTGGGATTCCCTATGTTTTCCATCTAAAGTTCGCACTCTTTCTCCTTCCTTTTCCATCCTGGTGGAGAAATCATTTCATCTCGACTGATGTAACTACAACCGTGTATTTCTTCAACTCCTCATCCCCTTCGCTCTGGAGGGAACTCCGTGCATTGTGTGTTCCAAGACGCAACCAATGCGAGATAGTTCATTAACTATCTCGCATTGCGTGGGAAGTAGGTCCCGATTCTCTCACGGGCCGCTGGCGTAAAAGTCGCTTGCAAGTTCTTTTTTCTTTTCTTTTTCTTCTTTCTTTCTTTCTATCTTTTTTTTTTTTTTTTATGAGATTTAACGACCACTGTGAGCAGCTCGAGCTATAAACAGTCGCCCGTTCCTAATTTATGCCCACTGGTTCCACGGAAGGGAAAGAGCCAGTGCCGTAAGACAAGTACAACATCCATGCCGCTCCAGAATCGGAACCCAGACCCATCTCGGACGTATGGTCAGAAGCCAGCGCTTAGACCACTGCGCCAGTGGGCCGGCACAAGTTATGGTCAGCTGATTTATAAAAGTCACTAGTTTGGTGATATCATCCGCAATAAAGTTTGTCCCTTCTACTGAGGGGATGAGATTTTTCCTTCTTCAGAAATGGTAGGTGATTTGGTCAACAAAGGAATCGTTTCCCAGAAGGAATTCTTTAGTGGTTTTTCTGACGGTAGAATTCTCGATACTTTTTTAGTTGTGTATCTCAATCATAATGATCATATGTAGAGGATTTTAGGAAGGGAGTGTCTGACCCCAGGTCTTAAACAACCCTTAGAAATAGGAAACTAGGAGATTTGGGCTAGAGCGCCCGATAGGAAAGTGACACGGAAGCGAAGTAGAAAGGGGAGGAAGACGCCCTTATTTATTACCGGGGGGCCAGTACCCGGGGTCCGACGGCTTAACGTGCCTCGATTCTGTATCTCAATCACTATTTCATGATATTTTTAATACTCCAAAATATCTATATAATACAAACTCGGCAAGTTGCAGCCTATCCGGAGCAGGATAAAACGAAACAGCCACCCCATCTTGCATGGTCACCCGAACTTGCCCCATAAAAGTTTTGATTGTTTCCAAAAATTAAAAAGGAACTTGCTGGGCAGCGTTTGTCTCGGGTGGAAGACTTGAGAAAAAAGTGTTCATTCAGAGTTGCGAAGTAAACTGCCTGCATTGTGTGTTCCAAGGCGCAACTGCCGCTTTGCATAGATGCTGGAGGAAAGTGCTTTATGGGGCAGTGAAAGTTTCGTTGAGGTTACTGCAATAGCTTTTGTTCTGCAGACGAATTTCAAGAACACTTTCAACGCCCGTCGTATTTTCTATGCATGCCTCTATCTTCGTGTACGACGTGGCCACATTTCAATTATAAATCTGTTCGAAACTGGTGTTGTTATGCAAAAGAAACTCACATGAAGTGGTAAAAAACATTACAAAGTTATAATCAGTTATATCTGTAATGTATTTCTGTTGTCGAACGTTCTTTTCTTCTTTTTGTATTCCCTTTTTGTAGTTGTTTCCCCATAAAGCGCTCAGGTTCCCATGCAGAAGTAAAAACAAATGCTTCTGTCGTCATTATAACTTTGATCGCGAAATCTCGTTACGAAGTTACAATTATGCCGTACCTCAGGAGATTCCATAAATAACATCATCTGATTGTTAACAAAACTTGATCATACAAAAATTCCTCGATCAGGAATTAGGTCACTTTAAAGAATCCAACAATAATTACCATCCTCGAATTATAAACTGAATTTTCTCAAGAAGTATCGTAAAAACGTTCTGGATTTTTTGCATTTTTTTTTCAATTTTTTTTTGCATCAAATTCATTACTGTTCTTAATCCTTGAATGCAGACATAACTGCGCTGTACTTTATCCGTTATGCGAAAAATGGAAATTCCGCTTTTTAAAATATTATAATTTAGGATCTTCAGTCTCCTAATTTGAATAACAGCAGCGATATTATGTTGCTGACAGAGCGAAAGGTTTCTTTAAGGTGCTTAAGAAGAAAATAGTTTTGGAAATGAATACTAGGCTGCTCTTACTACACATCGGACGTGCAAATAATCCTCGCAATCTTCTAGAATACCGCCACCGTCTTTACCCCGAACTGACATCAAATATGTTAATTAAAGGCGCAAGAGAAGTTTTGAAATTCTTCGTATAGCAGCGTTGTCGTCTTTAAGACTTCAAGTTGTTGTTTCTGTGTGCGCTGACGTCATGCTGCGTCTTCTCGATTGATTTGCGGTGCATGCTGCACTGATGTCTACACCAGAGCCCATTTTAAAGGGGTGCGGAAGCCCCGGGCCCCGTATTTTCAAGGAGCCCCAGAATTATGCGGGATGCTTGAAGAATTGACAGAGTTCTACAGTTTTTTGTTGTTTTTTGCAGATAGCATATTCCATCCTCAAATCTTTCGAAAGCATTACAGTTGTTTTTTTTGTACACATCTGTAATTGGGGGAAATTGGTCTAAGGCGCTGGCCTCTGATCATTCGTCCGTAAGGGGTCCGGGTTCGAATCCCGGTCAGGCATGGATGTTGTGTTTGTCTTACGGCACTGGCTCTCTCCCTTCCCTGGAACCAGTGACCCTAAATTAGGGACGGGCGACTGCTAATAGCCCATTGAGTTGCTCACGGTGGTCGTTAAACCTCCAATCAAAAAAAAAAAAAAAAAAATCATGATATTTGGATCATATTATTTTGTTCACTAGTTCAATATAATTTCAGCTAACTGAACTCAACGGGGGGGGGGGGGGGGGTGTGAAGGCAGCCATTTTTTAACCATTCACTTTCCCTATAATTTGCCATTTGGAGGATTTTTTTTTTCGTTTCGGGATTTAACGATGTTTGGATCGTTTCTGGCGGTGATTAGGACGTGTGAAGGTCGAGGCGTGTGCAGCGCTATCTGTGACATGTGCTATCAGTCAGAGCTGAAATGGTGGTTGTAGTGGATAAGGGAAGAGATTTGACCCCCTTGGAAAAAAGGGCAGGGTGTATATATCAGGGAAACAGCGCAAAGGGTGAATGTATCAGGAAAACAGCGCAAAGGGTGAATATATCAGGAAAACAGCGCAAAGGGTGAATGTATCAGGAAAACAGCGAATTTTGTTGGCTGTTTGCGGGCTGCTATAGTTGAAGAGTACAGAGAGTGGATGAAAAGAGGCGCTAGGTATAAATCTGTGGGTGGCTGTTAGACGCGCACTGCTGCTTAATGGTTTGAGATGAGGCAGCTCGACCGTGTTGTCTGAAGCAATACGCATGTTACTTTCACACAGTTAACCATGGCCTGCAACCAGGGTGCATAGCGGTATGTATCTGCAGCTACGGTGCAGCGATCACTCCACTTTATGGGCCTACGGTGTAAACGCCTGACCACAGCACCACTCACCAGAGCATGACATCTACACTGTTCAAACTTTTGTAGTGGGTTGCACCAAAAAGTGGTGCTACACCATCTGCACCACTTTCTGAGAAAAGGTATACCATCGTGTTTCGCAAACAAAACCCAACAACTTGGTTCAACTTTTCGCTATGGTATGGTACAAGGTTGCACACAAGATTGCACCATGTTGTTGGGTTTATTTTGCGCCACAGGTGTATTTTTTCTAAGAAAAAGGTGCGGCTGGTGTAACACCACTTTTTGGTGTAACCTACCACAAAAGTTTTAAGTGTACAACAACCACTGTAGTTTGCCAGAAAACACCAGGAAAGCAGCGAACGTTGTCGGGTGGGTGCTAACCATGGAAGACTTGCCTTCTCCGATGAATCTCGTTTTCTACTGTAGTGAGTGGGAGGACTGTAATGCGTCAGGAGAACAACTGCGCAGAAGATGGCACAAAATCTCGTAACACCACTGGTGCAGGTGATGGAGGTGTAATACCCTTAGGGATGTGCAATCTTTGGCACAAATGTGCCGCATGTTCACTGTTTCCATGTGGCAACTCCTTCAGAAAACGAAAATTACATTGTTACATTGCCCTGGAGCGGGAATCGAACCCGCATGTTTCGATTTCCGTTCGAGCATGCTATCCGTTACACTACCCACGGTAAGGAACGTATCACGACAAAAGAGCGCAACACAAAAAGGCGAACATCAAAAGAGCGATGCGCCAAAAGGGCGAAGCGAAAAAAAGGCGCCACGATAAAAGGGCGAATCCACGGGCTTGATATTGTTCTATTATACTTCGACTGCAAGATTTCTAAAAGATATTATTTCCAAAAACGGAAATCTAAATGATTTTTTTAAAATAGCATCGTTTAGAGAGCCTTCTGTATAGGTTGCATTTCAGTACAAACAATGTCACATCTGCGCTCAATTGGGATTAGAACACACAAAGAAATAAACAATTTGCTTCAAGTCCTCACGGGCCATTTTGGAAATAATATCTTTTTGAAAGCACTCCCTATAAGTTATTGAAGTACAGAAAAATAAACATTTGCTTTCAGTTGACATTTAAATATACAATGAAATAAGCAATTTGAAAATTTATATCTTCTTAACGTTTCTTGCAAATTGGTTAAATAGTTCTGTTAGTTTAGTGAATCGTTAGTCTGGTAGTCGTGCGACCTTTTGTCATATCGCGCTTTTGTCGGATCGCCCTTTTGTCATATCGCGCTTTTGTCGGATCGCCCTTTTGTCGCCCTTTTGTCGTGCACTATTTCGTCGCGTCGCCCTTTTGTCGTGTTGCCATTTTGTCGTTGGCTCTTTCGTCGTTCGCTCTTTTGTTGTTCGCTCCTTCGTCGTTCGCTCTTTTGTTGTTCGCTCTTTTGTTGTTCGCTCTTTTGTCGTGTAATCGTTAAGAAAATTCCAAGCAACTGAAGCTAAGTAGATGCATATATTAAGATAATACAAAGTTTGTCGCAAGTATTTAATTTTTTTAAGTCAACCAAGGTTTTGCTGGGTTCTAACCTAGTTTCATCAGGACGAATGACACGTAAATATTCAAATTGTACATGATATCATAAATGGTGTTTAAAGTCACAGGTTTTGGTTAGTTGCTTCCACGCGCTTGATAGAAATGGTGTGGATATCATGCCAATAAAAACAAGTTGCGAAGAATTCTGATACATATGGAAAGTTTCCAAAATATCAAGTTTGGTGGTTGAATCTGGCATGTCAATTAGTTTTGCTTCTTCAAAGAGAAATCCTTTTCGTAACAGTGTTTAGCCATTGATGACTTCTGTAGGTCACAGTTCCGATTATAGGTCTTGTGCTCCTTCGATTGAAAACGCAAGGCTTTGCGGGTCTGTCCTATATACGAAGCGCCACATTCACATGGAATTTGATAAATTCCCCACGAGTTTTTGGTCTTTCTTCAAATTTCGTATGTAGGACAGACCCGCAGAGCCTTGAGTTTTCAGTTGAAGGAGCACAAGACCTATATTCGGAACTGTGACCTAAAGAAGTCATCGATGGCTAAACACTGTTACGAAAAGGATTTCTCTTTGAAGAAGCAAAACTAATTGACAAGCCAGATTCAACCACCAGACTGGATATTTTGGAAACTTTCCATATATATCAGAATTATTCGCAACTTGTTTTTAATGACACGACATCCACACCATTTCTGTTATTTTTTGCAAAATTAGGCAGATTAGGTTCTTCACGTTATTTATTTATTTTTTTCTTGGGAGTTTGACGTCTATCGTGAGCAACTGGATGGGCTATAAGCAGTCGCCTATCACTCATTTTGGGCTACTGGTTCCAGGAAAGAGATACAGCCAGTGTCGTAAGACAAACACATTATCCATGCTTCACCTTGGATTCGAACCCTAACTCATCAGTGACGAAGGGTAAGAAGCCAGTGCTTAGACCATCGCGCCACAGTGGCGGCTCATCCATTTATGCTTACATCACTTCCAGTCCGAGATGCGGTGTTCCATTAGGACCAGCGCCAAAGCCCATTATCATGCAAGACTAGATTGAGAAACAAGCGGATGACTTCCATGTTCTCCCATGTCGCCCGAGATGATTTCCGTAGAACATATTTGGCACCATATGCATCGGCAACTGTGGTGTGTGGACTCACCACCACCGACACTGGACGAGCTACGGGCTCCAGGTATAGGGACATAGTCGGCGCACCTGTGGACACCTTCCGGGTACTTGTGGAATCAGTATGTTCCCTTTCACTGAATTGTGGTATCATAATTATGTGATGACGGCGTAACGGTGATCAATTTAGATAAAATGGTCGGCTAGCCTTCCGATTATCGACGTTTCAAGTAGTTCCCTGTATCACTCTACTTTATTCACGTTTCACCTGAGGACACCCACCATCAAGGGACAAAGAAACTAGCTCCGCTTCTGTAGAAATAAACCAAGGAAATATAACGACAAAAACGAATCGGAGTACTGAAAATAATATACATGGTCGTATCAGAATAATATGACCATCCCCGGAATCACATTGTACTTGCCCAGGCGCGTCACAGAGTGCACGTGACAAGGTCGGCCACATGGAGACATAAGTGGCCGGCCAGGACAGATGAGCCATAGTGCGTATGGTGAGCATAATGAGCAGAGGTAGTGGTTTGACGGACGTTCAAAAAGGAATGATCATCGGCTTCCGCACCAGGGGGGAGGGAAGCATCTCAGAAAAAGCAGACTTCGTGGGCTGTTCGCTAGGTGCTGTAGTAAGGGTGTACCAAGAATGGACCACTGGCACACCGAGTACCTCCCGACATCATAACTGTGGAGCACCAAAGGCAACGTCACCTCCGTTGACTGGTAAAGGGCAATCGACGTGCAATAGTGCAGCAATTGACCACGCAAATGAACGTTGGGGTACCCAGGTACGGGTCCCCGATAACAGTAGAGCGAACATTGTCACGCATGTATCTCCGGAGTCGACGTTGCGTCAAGGCGCCCATGTTAACTCAGGTCCACCAGCAACGACGCCTGCAGTTCGCGTGGGAATACTGTCATTGGACAGTGGAAGAGTGGGAAAAGGTTGCCTTCTCCGACGAATCGAGGTTTCTACTCCACACAAGTGACGGGCGATGGCGGATATGACGTCAGACACACGAGAACCAACACACGGACACGTTTGTCGGTCAAGTACAGGCCAAAGGTGGCAGTGTGCATGTCTGGGGGATGTTTTGCTGGTATGACCTGGGACTGCTGGTACCATTGGATGGGTCCCTTAACGCCAATGGCTACCTGTCTATCCTCGCTGATCACATGCATCCCTTCATGTTGGACGTTTACCCTGGTGGTGATGGTGTCTTCCAACAGGACAATGCAACGTCGCTAAGGAAGTGCGTGACACATTCCATGAACACGACAGCGACGTTTCCGTTCGCCCTTGGCTGGCGAAATCGCCCGACCTGAATCCCATAGAACACTTGTAGGACTATTTGGATCGACAGATTTGATATGCCAACCCATAACCACGTCATCTCCGGGACCTCCGAGCTCTGTTGCAGTCCGAATGAGCACGTATGCCTCGGGCAACCTTCGAGGGCCTCATTGCGTCCATGCCACGCCGTCTCTCCGCTGTCATCCAGGCCAAGGGTGGTTATTCCATACTTGCCAACTTTTACGGATTTCTGCTTAATTTTACTGATTTACGGATAGAAATCTTTTTATACGGATTTTTTAATATTTCGATTACTCAGTTGAAATATTTCAAACCCCTGCAACCACCCACTTAGATTTTCTTCTGGACCTTACGAGCGCTGTGTTACACGATGATGTCATCTTTGATTCGCCAGCTTCGCGCGGAGCCATCAAGTATAACGATGGCTTTGCTTCGTGACGTCGTGCGGTAGCTCTCTCTCCACGAGAGTGCTCAAGTGACGTGCCGATCAGAGTTCTCCGAAATGCGTAGTTACGCGTCTAGTACGCATCGAAATTTTACCAACGTGTAAAAAAACGTCGAGAATTTTTCTCGACGTGTAAAAATACGCATCTTGAATTTTTCTCGGAGCGTAAAACTACGCATCGAAGAATTTTATCAATTCGTAAAAATACGCATCGGAACTCGTCTTTCAGAGACGGAAGTAAATGAAATAAAGATTTTTTTCGTAATCGTAATTTCTTTTTCCTGTGATGTTGCCTCTGTCCAGTATTGCTGTTATATATCATTTTATTCCGTAAATATTTGTATTTCAGTTTGAAAATGGAGGGAAAAATTCCGAAAACGGAAATTCGACGGCGAAAATATTTCGCCGTAATCTTTTAGGCATGAGAGTGCAACGGCTTCGAGGAATTTCTCCTTTTCCGTCATAATTTGGGTTATCCTCGAGATCGATGCATAACTGAACAGAAATTTTGGGGCAATTAGTAGTGGTGGAATATGCTTTCCGCTTGAAACTTTCGAAAGAGGAAGTTTCGTCTTTCAAAAATGGAACTTTAGACGCAGTGAAGAATTTTTCTCGTGATGTTTCCTCTGCCTAGTATTGTTGTTAAATATCATTTTATTTCATAAATATTCGTATTTAAATTACACTTGAAAATGGAGGGAAAATGTCCGAAAACAAAAATTGGACGTAGCAAAGATTTCCCCCGTAAATGTAATCCCCCCTCCCAACGATGATCAGAACATGTATCCTGTATTCTTAAATATCCCCCCCCCCCAAAAAAAAAGTTTTGCATTTCAGTTTGATAAACGGGTGTGTGTGTGGGGGGGGGAGGGGTTTGTTGTCTGAAAACGAAATTGACGAAGCTGAAAAATTTGTAAAAATCGATGCATGGTGTTCAAAAGTGTTTATATTTTCAAAGTTACACTATTAATCTTTTATCTAAAATTGCAAAAGCTGTCATGCATTCATGATCGATAAAATTGTCATCCAAGAACATTAAAAAAAATGATAACAAAGTAATGGAAAGAGAAACAAAAATATCAGCAAATGAAAATTTTAGTTTAGTATTGAAACACCACAGGTTTATGAGGCTAACCAACATTAAACAAAATTAAGATTTTACTTTGTGGTTTTTTAAATTATTATTTTAAACACAGATAATATTAGTTTAGTTATTGTGGCACATGCAGATATTTTTACTGCATATTTATTAATATAATAATGTTTTGTTTTGTGGTAAATGGCGTTCGCGCATAAGTTTTACTGATGCACATTTTCCAAAGTTGGTCAGTATGTTATTCCCAGTATTAGGTAGGTGGTCATATTATTTTGATACGACTTTGTGCTAAGACGGAAAATATATTTAAAAACTTACTTTTAAGTTTGTTGAATCATTTCCTGAACTCTGTGTACAATGACATTCATTAACAAAATACCAGAACTTCAAACGTCAGTAAAAACAAACAAACAAACAAAAAATAGCATTTCTGTTATTATTTAATATTCAACATTTCACATAACATGCTTACAACTAACTTTTATGCTTCTTGAATCATTTCTTGAAGTGCGTGCTCTTAAGAATGCTCGTCTTTTACCTCGTACACTCTCCAGCAGCCATTGCCCTCGAACGATATCGCTGTTGTACCTCGGGGTTATTTGACGCAATGGAGCTCGTCTTTTACCCCGTACAATCGTCTCCAGCCGCCGTTGCCCTAGAACGATATCGCTGTTGTATTTCGTGGTTACTGGACGCAATGGAGCTCGTCTGTTACCTCCTATAATCCTCTCCAGCCGCCGTTGCCTTCGAATGATACCGCTTTTGTACTTCTTGGTTACTTGACGCAATGGAGCTCGTCTGTTACCTCGTATAATTCTCTCCACCCGCGGTTGCCCTTGAACGATACCGCTGTTGTACTTCGTGGTTACTTGACGCAATGGAGCTCGTCTGTTACCTCGTATAATTCTCTCCACCCGCGGTTGCCCTTGAACGATACCGCTGTTGTACTTGGTGGTTACTTGACGCAATGGAGCTCGTCTGTTACCTCCTATAATCCTCTCCAGCCGCGGTTGCCCTTGACCGATACCGCTATTGTACTTGGCGATTACTTGACGCAAGGGAGCTCGTCCGTTACCTCCTATAATCCTCTCCAGCCGCCGTTGCCCTCGAATGATACCGCTGTTGTACTGCGTGGTTGCTTGACGCAATGGAACTCGTGTGTTACCTGGTACAGTTCTCACCAGCTGTCATTGCCTTCAAACATCAAGCAGTCTTTTCATCCCACAAGCAGACCGCTGACTGCTTTTTTTGTTGTTTGTGCACCTCTCATTGTACAGCCTCGATGCGGTTCTTTTTGCATAGTCGAGCAGGGTTTGTTGAGATGCTTGCACTTTTCCTGCTGGCGCCCATTATCATGGCTCTTTCAAAGTTTCAGTCACGTGTCTTTCCCATATTCTGCGCTTAATGCAAATCAGAACATTTTGCAGTGAGCTGTTGATAAAGTCATTTCAACGACGTAGTTCCCTTCGTAAGAGTGACGGTGATACGTGTCTGATTGTGATTGGGTGTTCCTAACACACTGGCCTGCAAAAATTAAGGACGAGACGGTTTTTCGAATGTAACGTCATGCAGAAGTGCTCCATATTGACTCAAATCATACCATAAGATCCCCAAGATGTAAGAATATTATGGGACAAGTGAGCAAAACCGTCCAAACAAGGAATCCAAAGGATACAAAGGCACTTTATTGAAAAGGTAGCTTCGAGCACAACTGGACAGAACACAGAAACGTCCATGTGACAGGCGGCTGCGAAGAAAAATCTAATATTTAGTAGGGGATATGATCACCCCTGACTGCGGTGCAGGATTTACAACGTCTGTCTATGCTGAGGACGAGGTTGTCAAGGAGCTGTTGAGGCATCGCGGCCCATTCCTATTGTAGCGCCAATCGCAGCTGCAGAATCGTTTGCTGGTGGCCGGTGACGTGCTGCCAAGCGTCTCCCGAGAAGGTCCCACACGTGTTCGATTGGATTTAGGTCCGGGGACCTTGCGGGCCAACCCATGCGTTGAATATCTTCACTCTCCAACAGCCACTGTACGATGAGGTGTAGCGTTGTTGTCCATGAAGAGGAACTCAGGACCCACAGCACCTCTAAACAGACGCACGTGAGGCAGAAGAACCTCGGTACAATGGCGGACACCAGTGACTGAACCTCCTTGGAAGATGAGGAGGTCAGTACGGCTACCAAGCATGATACCACCCTAAACGAGAACTCCGCCACCTCCAAGCCGGTCCCTTTCGATGATGTTGGAGGTATAATTGCGTGTTCCCTGCTCTCTCCAGATGTGTATACGTCCAGAATCACTCGTCAGACTAAATCGGCTCTCGTCCGTAAAGAGAACTCGACCCCATTGCTGATGTGTCCAGTTCTTGTGTTCCTGGCACCACAGAAACCGTCGTCTCCGATGAGCAGGCGTTAATGGCACACGCCGTACTGGTCGTCGTGCAAATAGACTACCTTTGTGCAGCCTCCTGGCCACGGTAAAACGCTATAACGGACGTCCAGTTGTCTGTTGTATGTGCCTTGTGATTTCTCCCGCTGTCTGCCGTCTGTCTCTTCTCGCCTGTGGGACAATATACCGGTCGTCCGCAGCCGTGGTTGCTCGTGGACGACCACTGCTAAACTCTCGGGTAGCTGGTCCTGTCGTTTGAAATGCTCTCCAAGGTCGTGAAACGATGCTGTGAGCGATCCCGAACTCCTCGGCCACACTAGTCACACTTCGACCTTCTTCCAACTTCCCAATGACGCGACATCGGGTAAAGTCAGCCAGATGTCGTCTACTGGATTGCCTATTGGCCATATCACACGGTGGCAGCAACTCGACGTCGTTCAAACCGATGTACGCCGTGCAATAGCTTTCACCGAATTGCTGGGCGTACACCGCCCGTGTGCTTTATAGCTTTCCGACACTCCCCCCCCCACGTCATGCTGCATATGTGCGCATGCCCTACCGGACCGGACCCTAGTTTATCTCCTGAGTGGTCTTTCGGTCCGTTCTGCCTGCTCGTTCCGCTGTTATGCTAATTTCTCCTCTTCGTCCATAATGTTTCCACACTAGTGTAATTTGCTACTTCAGTGTGCATAGGAAAGTAGGTGGGAATTGCCTTTTTTTTTTTATGTATTATACTACCTCAAACGAAAGTATGCACACTTCTTCGTATTTGTTCTTGTTACCTCAATTTAAAAAAAAAATAATTCCTGAGAGAGAGAAAGAGAGAGAGAGAGAGAGAGATAAAAAAAGACATTTCAAAACTTCCATTCTCTTTTAAATTTTGCATAAAGAAGGTTTCGATTACTTTTATGAGAAAAATGAGTATTCGAATGAATGAAATTGGACCTCGAAGCTTTTTGAGTGGTTAAGTTACAGAGGCGTATTTTTTGTAAAATTTAATATGTGCGATCGATATCGCTAAGGTGAGATGACGCCTCAGGTGGCGCTGTATTAGTTTGCCGGAGGGTTCTTTCAGAAAGACTGGGAAAAAACAGAAAGAGAAAGAATTGGCAATTCCTATAGGTTGCGCTCTAACGTTCACACTGGGCGTCATAAATCGAAGGCATTGTTCGCACTACTTTATATGATGAAATCCTCCAAGCAGATACTGAACAGGTCTGGGGGAATCTATGGAAAACTACCATTGATTTTCTTTCTCTCAGACCATCGCCAGGACTTCTTTTTTTTTCTATTATCCGTCGGTCTTCCGTAAAACTTACAGTTCGCGACGTTTATTTATTCGCTAGTCTGGTGCGAAGAAATCCATATATTTGTTTTAAAAACTTTGTGTTAATATTGTGAAATCAAGCATCAGACTGAAAACTGTCGCATCAGCTGATCTTTCTGGTTGACCCATAAAAAGAATGATAGAGTAGAATTTTTCTCCTTTTGCAGTAGCCAAGAAAAACGAATTTTTATTCGATGAAATTAGTTTTCCAACTGCGATAACTGAATAAATTCGTCTTCTGAATCCGAATTTGCCCATTATTTTTTAACGTAGGACTAGGTCTAACTCCGCGTATAGTATGGGGCGACTTACGGCCGACAGCCTGTGACAAAATTAGGTTCCAGTTGAAATCATTATAGCGTTAAAAATACGTGTCGCACACTAATCGTGTTAGCATATTCGTAAACAGCATGGAGTCTAATTCGCGTACTGCGCAATACATCGTGTGCGCGACGCTCCCCCGCTCCCTGTTCTCGGGGGAGATGATGTAATATTTCTGGGTGTGCAGCCACGCTTCACCCTTTAACGACCATGTCCCCAAAATCTTGTATCACTCTTAGTGCCATACCGCCCGAAACTGGCCCTGGTTTCACTTCTTTGTTTAATAACAACAATAGTGACTGACGGTGACTCCTGCTGATCTCTTATAGATTGAGAAAATTTGAAGACACTCATTCTGTACAGGCGTTTCGAGCGGCTATGGCCATTTGTAGGTACGGGCGGCTTGGGCGTTATGGTCGTTAAAGGGTTAAGGGATTGCCAGTGGCTCATTTAAAGAAGCTGACTTGATGGAAGAACCTCAAACAATGCTATACGTAGCAGGTTGAATACTGTACCTATTAATTACACTACGTATGATATAGCAAAGAGCTCTTGTCAGGGAGGACCTTAAGTATGCTGTCAGTGGCACTGACAAATTTTAACTGCAGAAAACTATTTTGAAAAAAAAAAAAAAAAAAAGAGATTTGCTATTAGAGAAGTATTGTAAGATTGATTGGCCCTTATTTTTATTTTCTTCTTTAACCTTGATCAGATCATATGTAGAGGATTTTAGGAAGGGAGTGTCTGACCCCAGGTTTTAAACAACCCTTAGAAATAGGAAGCTAGGAGATTTGGGCTAGAGTGCCCGATAGGAAAGTGACACGGAAGCGAAGTAGAAAGGGAAAAGAAGATGCCCTTAGTTATTACCGGGGGGCCAGTACCCGGGGTCCGACGGCTTTAACGTGCCCATCCGATGCACGGCGGATATTTAGTGGATCGAGCGTTCGTACCTGCCTGGGATTGAACCTGAGGTATTCTCCATGGCAGTCACGAACGTTGCCCACTAGGCTACGCGCGGCCCTCTTTAACCTTGAATAAAGCCTTTTTTGTCTTACTGTGTTTTCTTCTGCTCACTGAACAGGCGTAACTAAAAATACAAGTGGTGTAATGTTATTGATTACACCTCTGCTGAGGTAAACATGTTATTGTTAACGCCACCCTAGCAATGGTATATAACAGCAACGCCATCAAGAAAAAGTAAAAGTAAACCTCCAAAAAAATTTTCTGACCAATGAGAAAAAAAAATCTTTTCTCTGATTGGCTCCTGAGTATTAATGCAAATAGCAGACTCCTAATCAACACTGAGCAAACGGCAATTTTGTTATATCAGGTGCCTAACTTGGATTTTCCCTCTTGGAAACTTATTTTGTGTGTGCTGTCCTTTTTTTTTTATTATTATTTCAGGTTCCCCCATTCCTTTGCCCTTTCCCTTCCTTTCCTCTGGTTACTGTGGTTGTTGTCGGACATTTTTGGTGGGTAACAGTTTTGCTAGGAGTATGCAGGTAAGTATGTAGGGTAGCTTATAATTTCACTTCTTAACGGGAAACCGTATACTTCTTGAGCTCTAATTCTTCCGCACTTTTCTTTCATACTATTCTAACAGGGCAACCTGTTCCCGCTTCTATATTTTTTCCAATACTTCTCCTGCCAAAAGGCGCAGCGCGCTGTTGGGACCCAGAATCTAAACCTAAGTCAGGATATCGCAAGAAGACACGTTTGACTCAGTCTATAGCGGCAACTGTGAGCGCAGCACGCCCAGTCGTGCAGTCATGACTCAGTCTATCTCGGCAACTGTGAGCGCAGCACGCCCAGTCGTGACTGAGTCTATCTCGGCAACTGTGAGCGCAGCACGCCCAGTCGTGACTGAGTCTATCTCGGCAACTGTGAGCGCAGCACACCCAGTCGTGCAGTCGTGACTCAGTCTATCGCGGCAACTGTGAGCGCAGCACGCCCAGTCGTGACTGAGTCTATCTCGGCAACTGTGAGCGCAGCACGCCCAGTCGTGCGGTCGTGACTCAGTCTATCTCGGCAACTGTGAGCGCAGCACGCCCAGTCGTGCGGTCGTGACTCAGTCTATCTCGGCAACTGTGAGCGCAGCACGCCCAGTCGTGCGGTCGTGACTCAGTCTATCTCGGCAACTGTGAGCGCAGCACGCCCAGTCGTGCGGTCGTGACTCAGTCTATCTCGGCAACTGTGAGCGCAGCACGCCCAGTCGTGCGGTCGTGACTCAGTCTATCGCGGCAGCTGTGAGCGCAGCACGCCCAGTCGTGCAGTAGTGACTCAGTCTATCGCGGTAACTGTGAGCGCAGCACGCCCAGTCGTGCAGTCGTGACTGAGTCTATCTCGGCAACTGTGAGCGCAGCACGCCCAGTCGTGCGGTCGTGACTCAGTCGATCTCGGCAACTGTGAGCGCAGCACGCCCAGTCGTGACTGAGTCTAACGGACTATGCGTGCTGCGCTCACGGTTGCCGAGATAGACCGAGTCAAACATGGCTCTTGGTTTTAAAGTTCTCAACGAGATCTATTCAAACATACGATGAACATTTCTCAGTGATTTGAACTGAACATTTAAAAAATTGTTTTCTTGTGAAACGGCGAACACTTTTGAAAATACCGCGGTTTATCTGGACAACCCTGAGTGCAAAACGACTGTGCGTGGTATCGTTTTAAAGCTCTCGACAAGATCTGTTTAAATATTATAAAGAATATATCGCAGTGGTTTAAACTAAAATGTTAAAAAATTGTTTTCGTGTGAACGGGTGGACATTTTTGACTATGCCGCGGAATTCGCAGAATGGACGCAAGAGAAAGTGGAGAAAATCAAAACGAGAGGCAAGAGCAAGTGATGAGAAATGTAAGAAGCCCAACGAACTTGAGAGTATCGAGAACGTCTGAAAGCAGCCACCGTCAAACAAAAATCCTCCGTTCCAAATTGAGGGCTCAATCAGAACTGAGACCAGCGTTTTTTTTTTTTTTTTTTTTTTGTCATATAAATGCGGTACTCAATACCAATTCGTAGCCAGCAGATGAGAAAATATTATCGTCCTGAAAACGCACCCGAGCCTCCAGATTCCGTCCAAGTGTGATGACCACCATTCAACCGAGGACAATCCACTCCATGTAATTACACAGTTCACGAATATGAACAAATATGTGATAGCGTTCATCGAGATTTTTAAGTAACTGTTTTAAATTTTCGTGATTCTCAGACTTCATTTAATCTAAAACACAATTTAATTTATAGAACTCTTCACCACTTGCTATGCAAAGGCGCATCCTCTGAAACCAGTCATTAGAACATTTGTGTCATGTTTGTTGTTGGATCACCTGATTTTGTTTATAAACACCAGCGGTTGACCCTCAGAACTGTGTCCACGTAAATTTCCCTTCAATCCATATTTTATTTTTTGCCATATCATGTGACTCAACCGGTTGATACTCCAGCAAGGGATCCTGATATAACTGCATAAATCTTTAAATCTTGGCTGCTTTCTGACCAAGGGATGTGTGTGGGTTGGAACGCGCCAATCGCCATCAAACGTGGCACATGTGTGCAGGTATAATCAAAGAATATCTAACGCTTAAAGAAGGTCAACTCTCATAAAGATAACGTAAAACAGGCGGCAACAGCGCCACTACATCTTAAGAGATAATATGCTCTACGGGAAAGTTAACATTCAGGAGCAAAACACGTTAGGGGGACTACGGCAGTGAAGCTTTTCTTTGATCCACGATGGTTTCCTTCGATCTAATGACTATTTGCATACAGCAGTTTTTTTGTTGTTGTTGCTGCTTTCTGATATCCCGCCCATCCCTTATTTTGGTGAGAAAAATATGCAATAACATTAGTATTACTATTTAAATTAAATTTCAGCAAATGTTACAGTTAGGCCTAAGGATCCGTACAAAATGCAGACGTTCCCTAATATTTGGCATTACTGAAAATGTTTCTGAAAAACTGAAGAACAAACAAAAACCTTAACTAACCCGATTGGGCCACCCCGGTGGCGCAGTGGTCTAAGCGATGGCCTCTGATCATTCGTCCGTAAGGGGCCCGGGTTCGAATCCCGGTGAGGCATGGATGTTGTGTTTGTCTTACGGCACTGGCTCTCTCCCTTCCCTGGAATCAGTGACCCTAAATTAGGGATTAGGGACGGGCGACTGCTTATTGCCCATTGAGTTGCTCACGGTGGTCGTTAAACCTCCAATCAAAAAAGAAAAAAAACCGATTGGCGTAACAAAACGAACATATCCGATTTGCGAAGTGATTATGCTACCAAGAAGGTAACAATCACGTGCTGTGAGTAGCTCGGCTGACTGTTCTTTACCCAAAGAATTGAAGTCAAAGATTGAAGTCAACAGAAATACGCATGCGCAGTCTGCTCTGTATGCTCCGGCATAAGCCTGTATGTTGGCTACTGTGCACTGCATTTTTCCCTTGAAGATATGGCGGGGCTAGTTACGTCTCGCTGAGATGAGTACAGACGACCGTAGGGTGAGTCATTCCTGTTTAACGCCGGCAAGGCCGCCCCGGTGGCGCAGTGGTCTAAGTGATGGCCTCTGATCATTCGTCCGTAAGGGGTCCGGGTTCGAATCCCGATGAGGCATGGATGTTGTGTTTGTCTTACGGCACTGGCTCTCTCCCTTCCCTGGAACCAGTGACCCTAAATTAGGGACGAGCGACTGCTTATAGCCCATTGAGTTGCTCACGGTTGTCGTTAAACCTCCAATAAAAAAAAACGAAAAAAAAAACGCCGGCAACGCCACCACCGAGAAATCCAATGTCATGTTTCCGTAGTGGGACTAGGAATACGCGCGTGTCAGAGTTGTCATCCTGCAGAATGCTGTCGTCTTCACTATTTCTGTCTAGTGTCGTTGCGTGCATCGTTTCCAATTCATTTTCGTACTTGCTGACAATAACGTTGGTCAAAACTGTCGCAAATGACTCATCTTCCACCTCAATTAGCGTTTGATCGGTAAATCGCCGCCTTATTTTGGCGTTCATCAGTTCAACGACATTCAGGGGGATAACAGTGACAATTTTCACCATGTTCGAATAATTACGACAGCTCCTCTCGCAAAGTGTGGTGCGATACACACGAGTCGTTCACTCCACGCAAACTACGAGACCTGTGACCAGGGTGCTTTGGAGGACAGGTGGCGCTGCTGGCATTTAACACCGTTTTACACGGAAATGACTCACCCTACCGTGGTCCGTACTCATACCTGTATACATGCGCCACGTTTCATGTCGATTGGCGCTTTCGAACTCACACACGTCCCTTGTTAGTAACAAATCTCTGAACCGCAACATTCTTGCTGTTTTACTTTGGTCCATTTTCTTTACACGGCTTCTTCACAATATATGGTTTGTAATTCCACGCTTGGGAACAGGAAAATGTTACACGGAGCTATGTTGGAGCTGTACGAGGTGTGAAGATTTAATTCCCGGAATGGTCCCGCAGTGTCACTCTTGTGCGGGCAGAATCACGTGCATATGCGTGTCTGGAGATGCTTCAAGTAGTGCTTACGTTAACCGCCGACCAATAGAGCCGTTCATGAGTGAGCAGGTGTGATAGCAATGCAAGTCTGTGTGCGAATTTTGAGGTAAAAATGAATGATAGAAATTGAGTGCAGCACATTAACATCAAATTCTGTGTGAAAATCAGTAAAAGTGCTTCTGAAACGTTAGAGCTATTGAAAGTGGAGTATGGTGAGGAGGCTATGAAAAAAATCAAGTGCCTTTGAGTAGCATAAAAGTCGAATAAAGCACGCACGTGACACTTGCAGTTCAAGACCATGATTATGTGTTTTTTTTTCTTTTTATCATAAGGGGAATAGTTCATCACGATTTCATTCAACAAGGACAAACTGTAAACCAACAATGCTTTTTTGAAGTTCTGAAAAGGCCACAGGATTCTATTTGAAGTAAAAAAAAAAACTGAACTGTGGCCCAACAATGCCACAAACCGTAATGCGCTCAGTGTTCGTGACTTCCTGGCTGAAAAGTCAATTACCAAATTGGATCATCCACCCTATTCACCTGACTTAGCCTCTTGTGATTTCTCACTCTTCCGGGGGGGGGGGTTTACCATGAAATGACGAAAATTTTCAGACATTTCTGACATCCAGCGCAGCGTGACAAAGGAACTCAGATTATTCCAGAAACAGAGTTCCATGAATGTTTCCAGCAATGGCAATAGCATCTAACTAAATACATAGCGACGGAAGGGATTGTTTCGAAGGTAACAAAGAAACTCACGAGTATTCCAGAAACAGAGTTTCAGATCTGTTTCCAGCAATGGCAACAACGTCTAACTAAATGCATAGCTGCGGAAGGTGATTACTTCGAAGGTGACAGGGGAATTCAAGGGTATTGCAGAAACAGAGTTTTAGGTATGTTTCCAGCAATTGTAACAACTTCTAACTAAATGCATAACTGCGGAAGGGGATTATTTCAAAGATGACAAAGGAACTTAAGAGTATTCCAGAAACAGAGTTCCAGGTATGTTTCCAAAAATTACAGCAGCGTCTAACTAATGAGCAGCTGCGGAAGGGGATTACTTCGAAGGTGACACTAGCCGCTAGTGCACAGGGAGGCAGCACATTTTTTTCTGCTGGGGTATTCCCGGAATTAAATTGTCAGAACTTTATGGTGAGTGGCTCACCAGTTGGACATCAGACTCCTGTAGGAATTCCAAAGTTTTCATTGCAGAGTGAGCACAGACGCTGTCATTATGCAACAGGATTCTGCGCGCGACAACGCGGACCCGTTTATGGCCTCTCGTACCCTTCTGTGGAACCGTTTGTGGCCTTCTCACCCTTATCACTTGGAATGCTTTGGCTAGACACACAATTCAGCAGTATCTGCGTCAAGATTTTTAGGGTAAATATTGTGACGTGTCTAGTTGCACAGAAAAATGAGTCCATCGCCTTTCAGCCAACAGTCCTGTGACGCTTCTACTTCCCAGACGGTTCATCAGATGGAAAAACCCAGACACTCGACTGACACCTTTTCTTGGGGGGTAAAATCTGTACATCCAGCTTTCGTCTCCTTTGGCGATGGCAAGGACACGGTGCGAGTTTCCATCGGTAAATCTCTGTATCATTTTACACCACTCCACTCAGGATTCATTTCGCGTCTTGTAAATTCGTAGTACACCTAACGGAAGCAAAACTTCCGTACGTGTGGTAATGTCCGAAATGAGAGTGCCACCTGCAGACCGTCATAAAAATAGGAAGGGCGGAATCTGCGAGGCTAGGAATGTGGAAACCGGCTGACAAACAGCTTGGTCGTTTGGGACGGTTTTCTCCTCCAGCAAATGGACCAGATGTCGAAAAAGGCGATAATCCGTGGGAGTAAGCTCTGGAGAATATGAGTAAGGTCTGGGGAATAATCCGTGGGAGTGAGGTATGAGGGATAATCCGTAGGAGTAAGATCTGGGGAATAATCCATGGGAGTAAGGTCTGGGGAATATGAGTAAGGTCTGGGGGGATAATCCAAGGGAGTAAGGTCTGGGGGTTAATCCGTAGGAGTAAGATATGGGGAATTTAAGTAAGGTCTGGGGGATAATCCTTGGGAGTAAGATATGAGTAAGGCCTCCGGGATAATCTATGGGAGTAAGGTCTCCGAGATAATCCGTGGGAGTAAGTATTACCACCCCTACTCGATGTGAGGGCGAACCATCTGCTGCGTCCTATTCGCTGCAGTGGGATTGATTATTAAAAAGACCGTTAATTTTCGTAACTCTTTATCTTCTATTATCTTCCGCCTATGGGTGTCTACCGTGAAGTTGGGTTCCCTAATTGAGGGTCTCCAAGCTCAGGGTTGACGGGTGCATTGCGTTCTGTTTCATATGGGAGAACATGGGAAACCCATATTCCTCCATATGCCGCTTGAAATTTAATAAACTCATGATGTCAGATTTGGACTTTTTGTCCTGCGACTGGGCTTGCTAAATGCTAAAAGTTATTTTCTTCTTAAAATCTTGGAGTTGCTACTCTATCAAAACTTTGCGATTGTTCTACTTAATTATTCAGGTTAAAATCAACAAAGATTCACTTATTTTGAATTTTCAAAGATTTGAGAAACTCGGGTAAATTTCATTATAAAATACAGAATTTATTTTCATTTGTGTTTCCTTAAAATCTATTACACTGATTGGTGGAGATTTCTATTAATTTAAACCAAAATATATTTTAAGTTCATTATGCTTTTTGATATTCGCAATCATATTTTAAAGTTCACCTTTCGCAAAATATAAGACACATTATGTTATTCAGCACTTACAAGAGATTTAAAAATATCTTTTCTACCGAGGATGTATAGGAGACAAAATCATGATCATGCTAACGAGATATTGGGAATTATGAAATTTTTCTCACCAAATCCTTTTCTGTTCATCACATTCGTTGTCGTCCGGTATTACTTATAGGTATAAAGTCTATGGTTGGGACCTCATCCGGTCCTGCTGAATGCACACTGCCCGCATGAGATCACTCGATGCTTCACCCAAAAATTGTGTAAAAACCTCTCAGGGAAAAACATCATACTTCCCTTCACCTGGAAATCATCTTGCTCAATTTTGAGCGTCCTCCCAGGAAAACCTCCTAACTTAATTCTCTCAGCGATATTCTCCCCAGGATTCATCTAGAGTCCATCTTTGAATGTGTAGCCTGCATTCACCCAGAATCAGAAGTCATCATTGAATTCCGTGCTCTGCGTTCACCCAGAATTAGAAGTCATCATTGAATTCCGTGCTCTGCCAAAAAAAAAAAAAAAACCATCTCTCTCTCTCGTCTATGTTTTTGGGGTTGGGGGGTGTTCCTGTCCTACCCAAATGGCTCTCCCCTTATTGGTTGGGCCTCTTTTCCTCGCTTCGGCATTGGTTTACATCCCTGTATGGGAATCCCTCCGATTCGTTGGCAAAGGCTTGAGAACATGGAGTTTTCTTGAAGATGAATATTCCTTTATCTTGTCAACTGCTCCACGGGTTGTCCGCGTTGCCTTAGAATTTTCACGTACGCTTCCTGTGTGACTCTTTCTATTGGTGTCAACCAGTTACGCCCACTACGAGAAATATGCCCTGTTCGTTCCCCGCTAGCGTGCGTAAAACGTGACTTCGTTAATAGAAAATGGTCCAGTAAATTGGCCCCCACCTGTGATTGCGAGCATTTCACTCTCGTAGCGTTGCTTGTTGTAACCTCCGAGTTTTCCTTTTACTAACCAAGGGGTGTGTTTCGTGCCTATCCCTACTTGAATTTCCGGCGAGCTCGGGGAACACAAAAAAAATAAAAAACAGCAATTCAAAAGAATGATGAAAAAAATAAGGAATTTCCTCTTCAAGAAAGAAATCTGCTCAGCCAGGGCTTAGAATAATTAAGAAATATGTATTGTAATTATCCTCTTAGAATGCCTGTCCGCATTATGCTTCTCGGATTTTCTTTCCCAATTCCCGCGCTCTCTAAATTGTCTACTTGGTAACTGCTCTTCCTCGTTTAACTATTTCCTCGTACTATGCGATACCGTAGGAATTAAATGGTGAATAAATTGCTATCCTACACTTACTAATTTGTAGGCCCCCTTTCCGAAATTCATACCTACGAAATCATGGTCCTCCAATGTTACACGATATTCCGGAGGACATACGGGTAACATAAGGTCTGGAGAATAATCCATGGGAGTAAGATCTGGGGAATATAAGTAAGGTCTGGGGGAACATCCGTAGGGAGTAAGGTCTAGGGGATATGAGTAAAGCCTCCGGGATAATCTATGGGAGTAAAGTCTCCGGGATAATCTATGGTAGTAAAGTCTCCGGGATAATCTGTGGGAGTAAGGTCTGGAGAATATGAGTAAGGTCTGGGGAATATACGAGGTTGCGGTAGAGGTCCGTAGTCCAAATGTTGGATGGTCTTTCGGGAGACATGTGGACGCGCGTTGTCGTGCTAGAGAATGGCCCCATACCTGTTCGCCAAAACTCTAAAACTCAGTGTTTGGTACGCAGCTTTTTATGCGGCTTATGCATTTCAGTTCAATAGCGGACCGAATTGGTGGTCATACCCGGTCAGAGACATGAATGCCTGGTGTATGGATGGGGCCTTAAACTGTGTTTAGATGGCTCAATGGTATCCAACCACTTTGCTGATCGCTTAAGATTCTTGTAGAGGACCCGTTTTTCATCGATTTCGTATGAATGGTCTTTCGGGAGACATGTGGACGCGCGTTGTCGTGCTAGAGAATGGCCCCATACCTGTTCGCCAAAACTCTAAAACTCAGTGTTTGGTACGCAGCTTTTTATGCGGCTTATGCATTTCAGTTCAATAGCGGACCGAATTGGTGGTCATACCCTGTCAGAGACATGAATGCCTGGTGTATGGATGGGGCCTTAAACTGTGTTTAGATGGCTCAATGGTATCCAACCACTTTGCTGATCGCTTAAGATTCTTGTAGAGGACCCACTTTTCATCGATTTCGTGCAGGAATCTCTCCCGTTTGCGCTTGGCAAAGAGGGAAATGCACATCTCCAGACGACGCGTCCTAATACTTGCTGTCAATTTGTGTGGCACCCTGACTCCAGGCTTTTTGCCGTCCCGGTGGCGCAGCGGTCTACGCGATGGCTTCTGATCGTTCATCCGATAGGGGTCCGGGTTCGAATCCCGGTGAGGCATGGATGTTGTGTTTGTCTTACGGCACCGGCTCTCTCTATTCCCTGGAACCAGTGACCCTAAATTAGGGACCGGCGACTGTCCATTCAAGTTGCTCACGGTGGTCGTTAAATCTCCAAACACCAACAACAGGCTTTTTCACCTTCCCCAGGACCCGTACCACAAATATATTAGACTTTGCACAGTGTTTAGGTGTCACCGTGGTATCCAACCACTGTGCTGGTCGCTTAAGATTGTTGTAGAGGACCCACTTTTCATCGATTTCGTGCAGGAATCTCTCCCGTCTGTGCTTGGCAAGGAAGGAAATGCACGCCTCCAGACCACGCGTCTTATTAGTTGCTGTCAATTCGTGTGGCACCCAGGCATCCAGTTTTTCCACCTTCCCCATGGCCCATACCTCAAACATATTAAGTTTCTCGTAATTTATTCTCCATTCCCCATAGGAGTAATGTTACCACTCTTCCGGTAGAATTTACCTCACAGTTTGATTGATTTCCGTTATTTGAAGAAAATAAAATAAAATAAAATTCATATCATATCCTATTTCACAGTATTGCAAGTTAAATCGTATAAAGAATCCTCGGGACCTTACACTTCTCTAGAGTCAAGAATCGATTCTTTACAACGCGCATGCCCAGAGAAGGAAAATGTGGCTTCTGTTTGTTAAGTTTTGTCTGTATATTCCATGCAATATTTTTTGTGCCATTATCATTAACAGTAAGCCTTCCTTTTTATCCATGAAATTGCATTGTAGCGAATAAAGACTCCATAAAAGTCCTTCCGCAGAGCCATAAAGAATGGACTAATAAAGAACTTCCCTGCGATGCGCCTTATGATTGTTTGGATCATAAGCAGTGTTGCTGTTTAGGATTAAATCTGTGAGCAAACTATTCTTCCCTGCTCTCTGCAGGCGACTGACCAGTAAAATAGGCACATTGACGCTTCCCAGACCCCTCTTCTCTCCCCCTCCTCTACTTCGGTCATTGCCTGCTCTTTATTATCTCGCTTTTCCGCAGATAATAACAAAGGTAGTTTGCTTTTCTTTTGCCGGATGGATACTAATATACGCATAGCATTAATAACCACTTTAACACTGAGGACGAAAAAAAAAAAAAAAAAGCTTGGCAGAATGAAAGGTCATGTACTTTCGTCATCTAGAAAGCCTGTGTGTCTCTTACGTTATTCATTCATTTATGATCTTCACGGCTTTTTTTTTTTTTTTTTTTTTCAGATCTGTGAATTTTTCTCAAAGATTAAAGACAAACCGCTATGGCACGATTATGTAATACGGTAAAAGATTATATATATATCATCATCATCATCATCATCATTGTCAACCATTATCAATCCACTGCTGGACGAAGGTCTCCCCAAGTTTCCTCCACAACGGTCTGTCTTGTGCCAGTTTCCTCCATGTCACCCCTGCATACTTTCGAATTTCATCCACCCATCTCCCATGTGGTCTTCTTCTGGGTCTTTTCCTGTCCCTTGGGATCCAATCTAAAATTTCGGCTGTCCATCTATGGTCTGTTCTTCTGGCAGTATGTCCAGCCCATTGCCATTTCAGGGATTTAACTCTGATCATGATGTCTTCCACTCTTGTCATTTTTCGGATCCACGTGTTCCTCTTCTTATCTCTCCTGGTTACACCAAGCATGCACCTCTCCATGCTGCTTTGAGTTGTCTGCAGCCTTTGTATGTCTCTTTTAGCTAAGGTCCACGTCTCTGCACCATACGTAAGCACTGGAAGGATGCATTGATCAAACACTTTTCTTTTAAGACATAATGGCATATTGCTCTTGAAAATTATGCTGTTTCTTCCAAAAGCTCTCCAGGCAAGTTTTGTACGCTGATTAATTTCTTCACCAATGTGACCCTCACTTGATATCTGCTGTCCAAGATAAATGTATGTGTCTGTTATCTCCAGCTTTTCTCCATCAATCGATAAATCTTCATTTCTTGTAAAAGCATTGAACATCACTTTTGTCTTCTGAAAGTTCATTTTTAATCCCACTTCTTTACTCTTGTCAGCAAGTTCCTGGATCATACTCTGTAGCTCTGATGGGGTAGTTGCAAAAATGACTACGTCATCAGCAAAACGAAGGTGGGTTAGATAATCTCCATTAATCTTTATCCCCTTGTTTTCCCAGCTCAGCGACTGAAAAACACTCTCCAATGTGGCATTAAAGAGCTTCGGAGATATGGTGTCACCTTGTCTCACTCCCTTTCCAATTTTTACGTGTATTGTATTTTCAAACAGCCTAATCTTTGCACTTGCATTTTCATAGATGTTATTAATAATATTAATGTATGCATCTTCAATACCGCAGGTTTTCAGAGCCATTGTAACTGCTGATGGTTTCACCGAATCAAAGGCTTTTTCAAAATCGATAAAAGCCATGCACAGTGGAAGTTCATATTCCCTCGCTCTTTCAATTAGTTCTCTCAGTACGTGGATATGATCTATTGTGCTGTAGCCACTCCTGAATCCAGCTTGTTCTCTCGGTTGAGCCATGTCCAGTGTTACCTTCAAGCGGTGTGAAAGAACTTTAGTGAAGATTTTATAAACTACTGATAGGAGGCTGATAGGTCTGTAGTTTCCGAGATCCTCAATGTCACCTTTTTTATGTAGCAGGATCATTGTAGCGGTGTTCCAATCCTCAGGAATCTTTCCTTCATTAAGGCATCGAGTGAAAATTTGGGCGAGTACTGTTTCGATTTCTCCACTTGCTTCTTGTATGATGTCTACAGTAATTCCATCTTCTCCTGGAGCTTTTCCTCGCTTCATGTTCTTGATTGCATGTGCAACTTCTGCTGGAAGGACTGGAGGAACTCTGGTACTGGTATCTTTCATGATGTCTGGAGTGCATGTATCATCCCTTTCATATAATTTGGAGTAGAAATCTTTCACTCTTGTCAAAATTTCGCCTCTATTTCTTGTTACAGAACCATCTTCTTTTCTCAGTGCCATAATCTGTTTTCTTCCCTTACTGAGATGTCCCTTTGCTATCTTTAGGCTTTGGTTGTTTTCAATTGCTTTCCTCACTAGTTCACAGTTGAATTTTCTTACGTCTTCAGTGATACTTTTTCTTACTGTCTTGCATAGCTCTATATATTCCACTTTGGAAGTCACATCTTCTTTAGTTGTCCTCATCTCTCTTCTTTTTTGCATCAACATTTTCGTTTTTCCTGATAATTTATTTACATGCAACTTGTTCTTAGACCCAGCTAATTTTGTTGCTGTTTCCATAAGAGCTTTGGTTACTTTTCTGTTAACTTCAGAGATGTCCACTTCTTCTGATGTTAGGCCTTCTAAAGCAGAGAACCTGTTCTTCAGTTCCAACTTGAAGGTATTATGGTGTTTTTTAAGGTTGGTTATGTCGATAGATTTTGTTTGTCTTATGAGCTTGCCACGTTCAAGTTTAGTGTTGAGGTGCATCTTACATCTCACCAATCTATGGTCACTACCTGTGTTGAACTTGTTTAGCACACTGCAGTCTTCTATGACGAATTTTTTGTTACACATAATAAAATCAATTTCACTTGTCGTCCCATTTGGATGTCTCCATGTCCATTTCCTGTGTGGCTTTTTCTTGAAGAAGGAGTTCAAGATGAAAAACCCTTCTGCCTCTGCAAACTCAACGAGAGTATTTCCACGCTGGTTTCTGTTGCCGTGACCGAATTTACCTACTGAAGTTTCATTCTGTTGCCGTTGCCCTATTTTTGCATTGAAATCTCCCATAATTATTTTCAAGTGCTGCTTACCTTTATTATTTAGATGACAAATTTCCTCATAAAAATTCTTCAATTTCTTCTTCAGGATGACTTGTGGTGGGTGCATAAGTTTGAATAATCTGAGCCTGGTATCTTTTTCGAGAGTTGGATAACAAGTCGTGCAGCTCTGTCAGAGGAACTTTCAACTTCTACAACTTTATCCTTCAGTTTCTTGTTTATTATAAATCCAACACCACTAGTTCTGCCAGTATCTGTCCCACGATAGTAGAAGAGATGTCCACTTTTCAGTTCGATGAGATCTTCTCCTTTTCTCCTTACCTCACTTAGCCCCACGATGTCCCACTTGATCCTTTGTAGTTCCTCTTCTAATTCAAGAAGCCTTGAATCAGAAGATAGGGAGCGTCCATTGTACGTAGCCAAGGTCAGCATCAGATGGCAGCCTAGTCCGGTCCTCCGGGGGATTCTTAGCACCCTCTGCCTTCATGTCGCACTGGCCGCTGCCTTGGCCAGGTACATTCCAGCTGCCGGAGACTGAGGGCCAAGATTTAAGTTGTGGAATCATTTTGGAGGGGTTTGGCCATAACTCACCACGCTGGCCAAGCGGGTTGGTGAGTGTGGGATAGAATTTCCTCTAATCCCGATGGTATAGTTATACCGCTATTGGCGGTCGTCAGAGCCCCTTTGGTGGGAACAGGATGCACCACGAGAAGGCGGGGTTGACATTTGTCAAGGAGAGGCTGTGATGTTACGCATCACCTGACCTTACATCCCTATATATATATATATATATATATATAGTTTATTATTGTTTTTATTTTATTCTCGTTTTTGTGTTGTCAGAAGTTGTGGAGTAGGGGTTTTTTATAATCCAGTTTTCTTTCAAGAATCTGTGCTTTAGAAAAAAATTAATATTTCCTTTTTTATTGCAATGTTTAAGAATTTGTAGTACTTTAGTATTGCTATTCAGGTTTAAATTCTCTCTTAGGCGACTAGGTAACTTGGCAATTTGTTATTGCTGAACATTATTTCTGATTCATTATGTCACTCTTACAACTTGAGTTTTCTATAATCATCTTCTTTCTGTTTATTAGTAACAGATGAAGAGCATGGGTCGGGCCAGGGAAGTTATGGATGCAAGCTAAATTGTTAACTAAAGCTTGGTCATACAACTCTGTGGAGGTTATGACATATATATATATATATATATATAAAATTTTAGATTGGATTCCAAGGGACAGGAAAAGACCCAGAAGAAGACCACATGGAAGATGGGTGGATGAAATTCGAAAGTATGCGGGAGTGACATGGAGGAGACTGGCACAAGACAGACCGTTGTGGAGGAAACTTGGGGAGACCTTCGTCCAGCAGTGGATTGATAATGGTTGACAATGATGATGATGATGATATATATATATATATATATATATATATATTTTAATTTTTGGTGAGCTTATTACTTGCATCTATGACTTTGCAGAAACCCATTTCCAAATAGGTCTTTGTGGAAGTGAGAAAATGCAGAGTTTTTGCTGGTCCTTGATAAAGCCAAGGCTCAGTATTCTCGACACTTTCTACATTCATTTGTTCTATTTTTTTCTCTTTTTACTCACACCGGTCAATACATAACCTTTTCTATGTTGTACTTGGTATGAGTCAAAAATTTTTTTTTGCTTCAGTCTCTTCTTAATAGAATATATATATATATATATACACAAGTTAAACTCCATGAGTACTTTCGGAGTGACGGTTACTTCATCCTCAGATGTGGATAACAATACGAATGGTGCATATATATATATATATACACTGCTGGACAATTGCTAAGGACGGATCATAAACGGCTATATGGCGCATAAAAAAGTAAGTGTGGTTGGATGCCAAGTGAAATAAAATAATGTCAGAATGCCAGGACATTACAAGACAGACAATTTATTGTGCTCTGAAATCCAGAAGGCTTTGGAACGTGTTCAAGGGACAAACAGGCCATTTTGTGCAGAATACGTAAACGTGAAAAAAATGCAATTACCGTCCGCAGGCGTTCCGGCGTAAGATGTCAATACGGGATATGGCCACCATGGAGGGCGATGCAAGATTCCACACGTCGTGTCATGCTTTGCACGACATTATTAAGCAGCTGTTGGGGTAATTTATCCCATTCCTCTGTCAGTGCACGGATGAGGGTGTCCTTGTTTATTGGAGGGCATTGGCGACCAGCAAGACTCCTCCCCAAATCATCCCACACATTTTCAATGGGATTCAGATCTGGAGAACGTGCTGGCCATACGAGGCGTTGAATATCCTCGCTCTCAAGACACTCCTGGACAGCGACTGTTCGATGACATGTTGCGTTGTCGTTCATGAAAATGAATCTATCACCGACAGCACCACGGAACATGCGAACATGAGGTAGCAGAACATCATTAATGTATCGTTGGCCAGTCATAGTCCCAGTTGGAAGCACATAGAGGGACGTACGGCCATTGATCATGATGCCAGCCCATACCATGACACTACATGTCGGATATCGGTCCCTTTCCTGTATGTTTGCTGGACAATATGCAGTACCACTATAACGCCAGATCAGTTGTCGTCGACAATCAGACGATGGACTGTATCTACTCTCATCTGAGAAGAGGACAGCAGACCAGTCGTTATCAGTCCAATTGCGATGTTGATGGCACCATTGCAAACGGGCGGTACGGTGACGTCTGGACAATGGGATGCACACAACAGGACGGCGGGCGTATAGTCCTCCTTCATGCAAACGTCTGGCGACAGTTTTTCGGGAGATCCGCTTGCCAGTAGCAGCCATAAACTGATTTGCTACCACACTAGCTGTGCTGCGCCGGTGTCTTTTTGTTGATAGCACTATGTACCGATCTTCTGCAGGTGTCGTACTGCGAACACGACCTTCCCCGTGACGTTTGCTACACTCTCCATTTGTTTGAAATGATTTCCAAAGCCTTGAAACAACACTGTGGCTGACCTCGAACTCCCTGGCAACATTTGTTATTTTTCGCCCTTCTTCAATTTTGCCAATAATACGGCCACGCGTAAAATCATCTAGGTGATGTCAGGAAGACATACTGAAAATTGCAAGTTCATCAATTGATTCTTTCCCTTTCAACTTTGCGTTTGAACAACAACGGTCAATACGCGTCAAATCCTTTATATCTCTTATCAGCGCTATGACGTCACGAACAAGTTCGGCAATCCAAAATTTGCATACGCACAGCACGTCTTACTGTATCCCGCACTTATGCTAATTTTCACATTTTCCTGCCTTCCATTTTATGGTTGCTATCGTTGCTATTGTCATCCGTCCTTAGCAATTGTCCGGCAGCGTATATATATATATATATATATATATATATATACACAAAATCATAGTAAACATAAAATTGCAAAAATATAATGCCATAACCTCGCGCTCTACTGCAGGGGTCAATGTCATCTGAAATAAAATACATAAATAACGCAGACACTACAAGCACAATAGAACTCTATTAAATATGTGATAAACATAAATAATATAAGGTCAGCCACCGGGTGCCAATCTTCAGGGGAGGATGCACCCGACGGCTGAGCTTCTGACAGGTTTCATGCGGACGTCCTGATTTAGCAACCCCGACCGAATAAAAATAAACTGGATATCCCATCCTCCCTACCTGTCTACTGACAGGTAGGGAGTGACAGGTAGGGAGGATGGGATGTCCAGTTTATTTTTATTCGGTCGGGGTTGCTAAATCAGGACGTCCGCATGAAACCTGTCAGAAGCTCAGGCATCGGGTGCATCCTCCCCTGAAGATTGGCACCCGGTGGCTGACCTTATATTATTTATGTTTGTCACATATTTAATAGAGTTCTATTGTGCTTGTAGTGTCTGCGTTATTTATGTATTATATATATATATATATATATATATATATATATCATCATTGTCAACCATTATCAATCCACTGCTGGACGAAGGTCTCCCCAAGTTTCCTCCACAACGGTCTGTCTTGTGCCAGTCTCCTCCATGTCACTCCCGCATACTTTCGAATTTCATCCACCCATCTTCCATGTGGTCTTCTTCTGGGTCTTTTCCTGTCCCTTGGAATCCAATCTAAAATTTCGGCTGTCCATCGATGGTCTGTTCTTCTGGCAGTATGTCCAGCCCATTGCCATTTCAGGGATTTAACTCTGATCATGATGTCTTCCACTCTCGTCATTTTTCGGATCCACGTGTTCCTCTTCTTATCTCTCCTGGTTACACCAAGCATGCACCTCTCCATGCTACTTTGAGTTGTTTGCAGCCTTTGTATGTCTCTTTTAGCTAAGGTCCACGTCTCTGCACCATACGTAAGCACTGGAAGGATGCATTGATCAAACACTTTTCTTTTAAGACATAATGGCATATTGCTCTTGAAAATTAGGCTGTTTCTTCCAAAAGCTCTCCAGGCAAGTTTTGTACGCCGATTAATTTCTTCACCAATGTGACCCTCACTTGATATCTGCTGTCCAAGATAAACGTACGTGTCTGTTATCTCCAGCTTTTCTCCATCAATCGATAAATCTTCATTTCTTGTAAAAGCATTGTACATCACTTTTGTCTTCTGAAAGTTCATTTTTAATCCCACTTCTTTACTCTTGTCAGCAAGTTCCTGGATCATACTCTGTAGCTCTGATGGGGTAGTTGCAAAAATGACTATGTCATCAGCAAAACGAAGGTGGGTTAGATAATCTCCATTAATCTTTATCCCTTTGTTTTCCCAGTTCAGTGATTGAAAGACATTTTCCAATGTGGCATTAAAGAGCTTCGGAGATATGGTGTCACCTTGTCTCACTCCTTTTCCAATTTTTATGTGTGTTGTATTTTCAAACAGCCGAATCTTTGCACTTGCATTTTCATAGATGTTATTAATAATATTAATGTATGCATCTTCAATACCGCAGGATTTCAGAGCCATTGTAACTGCTGATGGTTTCACCGAATCAAAGGCTTTTTCATAATCGATAAAAGCCATGCACAATGGAAGTTCATATTCCCTTGCTCTTTCAATTAGTTCTCTCAGTACGTGGATATGATCTATTGTGCTGTAGCCACTCCTGAATCCAGCTTGTTCTCTCGGTTGAGCCATGTCCAGTGTTACCTTAAAGCGGTGTGAAAGAACTTTAGTGAAGATTTTATAAATCACTGATAGGAGGCTGATAGGTCTGTAGTTCCTGAGATCCTCAATGTCACCTTTTTTATGTAGCAAGATCATTGTAGCGTTGTTCCAATCCTCAGGAATTTTCCCTTCATTAAGGCATCGAGTGAAAATTTGGGCGAGTACTGTTTCGATTTCTCCACTTGCTTCTTGTATGATGTCTACAGTAATTCCATCTTCTCCTGGAGCTTTTCCTCGCTTCATGTTCTTGATTGCATGTGCAACTTCTGCTGGAAGGACTGGAGGAACTCTGGTACTGGTATCTTTCATGATGTCTGGAGTGCATGTATCATCCCTTTCATATAATTTGGAGTAGAAATCTTTCACTCTTGTCAAAATTTCGCCTCTATTTCTTGTTACAGAACCATCTTCTTTTCTCAGTGCCATAATCTGTTTTTTCCCCTTACTGAGATGTCCCTTTGCTATCTTTAGGCTTTGGTTGTTTTAAATTGCTTTCCTTACTAGTTCACAGTTGAATGCGTGGAAATACTCTCGTAGAGTTTGCAGAGGCAGAAGGGTTTTTCATCTTGAACTCGTTTTTCAAGAAAAAGCCACCCAGGAAATGGACATGGAGACATCCAAATGGGAAGACAAGTGAAATTGATTTTATTATGTGTAACAAAAAATTCGTCATAGAAGACTGCAGTGTGCTAAACAAGTTCAACACAGGCAGTGACCATAGATTGGTGAGATGTAAGATGCACCTCAACACTAAACTCGAACGTAGCAAGCTCATAAGACAAACAAAATGTATTGACATAACCAACCTTAAAAAACACCATAATACCTTCAAATTGGAACTGAAGAACAGATTCTCTGCTTTAGAAGGCCTAACATCGGAAGAAGTGGATATTTCTGAAGTTAACAGAAAAGTAACCAAAGCTCTTATGGAAACAGCAACAAAATTAGCTGGGTCTAAGAACAAATTGCATGTGAACAAATTATCAGGAAAAACCAAAATGTTGATGCAAAAAAAGAAGAGTGATGAGGACAACTAAAGAAGATGTGACTTCCAAAGTGGAATATATATATATATATATATATATATATATATATATATATATATATATATATATATATATATATCTACACACTGCTGGCCACCCAAAATGCAACACTAAGAAAGACACGAGATAGCAAAGCCAGATTTACTGGACACATAACAACACATTCAAAGATGAAACGATTGAGCTTACAGGCCCGTGCGACTTGCGAAACAAGCAGACATCAATAGTTCTTGTGGCCCCCATGGCTGGCAATAACGGCCGCTACACGCCGCGACATCGAACGAAAGAGGCTTTGGATGTGGGCTTGGGGTATGTCGGTCCAGGCTGCTTCCACGCGTTGCCACAGTTCATCAGGCGTAACCGTGGTTGGTGCTTGCCGGGCCACTCGGTTGCCGATCAGTGACCAGACTTGTTCGATGGGCGACATATCGGGAGAACAGGCGAGCCACGGCAGCAGTGACACCTGGTGGGCCGTGAAGAATTATTGCACGAAGAATTGTTCCACGTGCGTTCAACGGCCCACTGCCGCCGCACTCGCCGGTGGTGTAACGTCAATAGTAATCGGAGCAATGGACGCCGTGCGACAAGTCCCCGCTCCAGCAGACGACGTCGAATGGTACGTGCTGACAAAGGTTGTTGCGCAACACACCCTAATTCCTGCGCTAACGTTCGTGATGTGGCTGTGCGAGCTGTCAATACCCGCCGCACAACATGCCGGTCCTTTCGTTCGGTGGTGTGCCGCGGCTGCGGCGATCGCTCACGTCGATCGGTCCGCCCCTCCTGCACCCACCGAATCCATACTCGCCTCACTGTGGCTGGATGTCGTCCCACACGGGCGCCGATGTCTCGGTACAATAAACTGCTGTCGCGATAAGCCACTATTCGTCCTCTGTCGAACTCCGAAACGTGCTGGAATGACTGCCGTATTCTGCGACGAGGCATCAGGAAGCTTCCCACGCACAGGTCCTGCAGCACAACATACTTCCACTACTTACACCCCGCCTTCTGTGCACCCTTCTTATAGTGCTTCTCGGCAGCGTGCCGGGCGCACATGATTTGCATATGTCCTGCAATGCTAATCGTTTGCTTGTGCTCTCGCGGGCGACGCATGCTGCGAATTTCAGGCCAATCGGATGCTTCCTTTTAGGTGTTGCATTTTAGGTGGCCAGCAGTGTATATATATTGGGATCATGTTGCGGTATGGGGAAGTGACCGACAATGCCGTTCCCACTGCACCATTACAAATTGTGACGTGGGGAAATTCACAAATAACACGCATGGTTTTGATCTTATCCACGAAATTGTTTCTATCAATGTTATAAATTCAAAATTATTTAGCTATTACTAAAGTTCAAAGTGGCTAAGTGATTTTTCCAGATATTTGGTAATTCACTTAGGCTATGATCGTTGCAGCATTGGTTACCATACTCAGCGATGTACATGCTTTCAGTAACAAGTAGAGGGTATGCAGAGGCGGAGGTTGAAAGAAGAAGATTATTAGTCCAATCCGGTTTTAGGTTACCACTGGCAACATTTCTTGCGAGTGCAGTGTTCTTATGGTTAACTCGAATGTCGTAGTTGTGTTCTTGCACTCTTAAACCGAAGCTTCTTTTTGTGGAACCCTCATGACGTGTGCTCCTCAAAAATAGGAATATCACTTAGCCACTTTGAACTTTAATAATAACTAAATTATTTTGAATTTATAGCATTGATAGTAACAATTTTGTCGATAAGATCAAAACCGTGTGTGGTATTTGTGAATTTCCCCACGTCACAATTTGTGTTACAATTTGTAATGGTGCAGTGGCAACGGCATTGTCGGTCTCTTACCCATAATGCAACATGATCCTAATATATACTGAAGAGCAATTGAATTAGAAACAGCTGGCGTTATGCAAATGTGGCGCTGTGGGCGGCCCTGTAAACGGAAACGACATCACGTATGCAGCGATCCGACAATATAAGGAGTGATGTGACGGAAATCAGTAAAAGTCAGACGCAGTATGGGTAAGACGAAGGATCTAAGCGCATTTGATCGTGGGCAAATTGTCGGGGCCCGACGAATGGGTCACTCCATCTCGAAAGTCGTGCAGGCACTGGGATTTTTACGAGCCACTGTGTCACGGGTGCACCGTGAGTACATCGAATCCGGTGAAACAATCCCTGCAAGGGTCAACTGCCGTGGACAAAAGCATGTGGATGAGCGGGGTCATCGTCGGCTAGCTCGCATTGTAACAGCGGATAGACGGGCCACAGTGCAAGAAATCACTGCAATTTAACGCTGGTGCACAAAAACGTGTACGCAGCCACACCATCCAGAACCATCTCCTCGCTATGGGGTACAGAAGCCATCGTCCCACGAGGGTGTATCGCTGCTGACCGCACATCACAGGATACAAAGATTAGAATGGGCGCGGGAACATCGCCACTGGATCCCTAGACATGTGGAAAAATGTTGCCTGGACTGATGAGTCGAGATTCGCGTTGGTACATGCGGATGGCAGGATACGAGTACGGCGCAAACCACATGAAGCGATGGATCCTTCTTGCCAGCAGGGTACTTTTCAAGCTGGTGGGGTTGGCATTCTCGTCTGGGGACTGTTTACGTGGACTGAAATGGGACCCCTGGTACGTGTGACATCGTCCCTCACAGGTCAACGTTACCGGGATATCCTGGACAACCATTTGCTCCCGTTTGTGCGTCTTCAACATCCCACTGGGGACCTCATCCTGCAACAAGACAATGCACCGTACCATCGCTCCCGAATTGTATCCGAATGGTTGGATGAACACTCCACCGACGTGACCTCGCTTCCTTGGCTAGCTAGGTCACCTGACCTCAATCCCATCGAGCACATCTGGGATGCCATCGAGAGAGACTTTCGAGGCTCTGACCCCCTCCATCAAATCTTCGTGAACTGTGGGAACTTGTTCAGGGGTCGTGGATCCGTATGACTTTCCAACGCTTCCGGTGTCTTGTAGAGTCCATGCCGAGACGAATCGCCGCCGTCAGGGCGAAAGGTGGTGCTACACGTTACTAGACAGGTATCTCTAATTCAATTGCTCTTCAGTGTATATACAGTATATATCATCTTTTATTGTATTAGATCAGTGGTTCCCAAAGCGGGTGCCACCAGGGCCAGGATGCTGGCAGTTGCATTAACTACCGAGCAATCAAACTCTCCCCTCCCCTTCCTTCCTCCCACCCAATCATCTGATCTCCCCCTTGCCGCCCCGGTGACGCAGTGGTCTAAGCGATGGCCTCTGATCATTCGTCCGAACGGGGTCCGGGTTCGAATCCCGATGAGGCATGGATGTTGTGTTTGTCTTACGGCACTGGCTCTCTCCCTTCCCTGGAACCAGTGACCCTAAATTAGGGACGGGCGACTGCTTATAGCCCATTGAGTTGCTCACGGTGGTCGTTAAACCTCCAATAATAAAAAAAAAAGATCTCCCCCTCTTTTCAACAGATGCCGCCGATGCTGCGTTTTTGTTAATGGGCTGTTGCATTCCAGCTGCGTCGCGTGGCGTGGCGTGGCGGGTTTTTTTGGTGGTCTTTTGTCACTTCCGAGGTGTCGACGTGTCGTACTGGCAGCATTTCTCTTTTCACTACCGGAGACGATAGACGTATTTTTAATTCTCTCTTTGGAGTGCAGGTTGCTGATAGTTTCATATTAGCTTTGGGTAGTCTAAATATGGAAGAAATTTTTAATTAGAAAAAGAAAAAGTTCAGATAGTGAAGAAAATGTGAATTTTCCTGCAGACACGAGCCTAGCCAGTAGTACTTCTGAATTAAAAACTAAAAATCCTGACAACGATTCTAAGAAGTCTAGGAAATGTATGAAAACTCGCCTCTATCAGGAGAGCTTCCTTCAATTTGTATTTACCTGGTGTGGAGAAGATTTTCCTAATCCGAAGTGCATTGTGTGTGGAGAAACTTTGTCAAATGACGCCATGGTTCCAAGCAAATTGAAGCAACGTTTCACTTCAAAGCACGACCATCTTTCGAAGAAAACGTCAGAGTATTTCAAAAGACTGATTGCTTCGACAGAAAGAATAGATCAGAAATTTTGTCGGAAATTTGCAGTTTCTAATCGAGTCCAGTTATCCAGTTACTTAGTGGCTGAAATTATTGCGAAAAATACGAAACCCCGTACAATTGGGAAAGAATTAATTCTTCCAGCTTGTGTTGTAATTGTTAAAACAATGTTAGGGGCAGACGCAGAAGAAGAGATAAAAAAGTTCCGTTCTCAAATAAAACCATAAGTCGCCGTATAAAAGATATGTCTGAAGATATAGAGAAGAACGTTGCCCTAAAAATAAATGAATCTCTTTTTTCACTCCAGGTCGACGAGTCGACCGATATTGGAGGAAAAGCGCATTTGCTCGCCTTCGTCCGTTGTATGCAATTCGAAGCCATTGAGGAAGAATTTTTGTGTTGCAAAGAACTTGAACAGACCACAACAGGTAAAGACATTTTTGACGTTGTGAACAACTACACTGGCGGAAAGTGAAAAAAGAACACTGAGAAGGAATTAGTGGACGATCATGAAATTTACATATGTTAATGGGGTCGAGCTTACGTAGGTGTGATGTTAATTTCGGGACTAACCGGTGAGCGCTTACGCCACAGCACGGCATAATATGCAAATTATCGTCGGTGGTATTTAAGGAGTACGGCGAAGTGAATGTAATCAGTCGTCGGCGTACGGACACGTGCGAAGATCCTGAAGAAGCTGCAATGCCTGGACATGGAAGACGTGTACGATTTCAGCAGTTATCGGACTTTGAGCAAGGTCGTCTAGTCGGACTCCGCGAGGCCGGGTGGTCGTATCGTCGTATTGCGGAGCGAATTAGACGGGAAGTATCGGTGGTGGTACGATGGTGGCGTATATATGGTCCGAGGAACATTCCCACACGAGAAGACGTGGAACCGAGAGTCACAGACGGACTGATGAGTGGACCGATCGACGCATAAGAAGAGCCGCGTTGTCAAGCAGAACATCCACTGCGACGCAAATCCGAACTGCCGTTGCACCTGAGGTGACTGTGCGAACAATCCGCAACCGTCTACTGGATGCAGGACTACGTGCACGTGTTCCTCTGTCATGTGTACCTCTGACTCCAGCCCACCGTCAGGAACGGCTGCAGTGGTGTCGCCAACGTCTGCACTGGAGAACGCAATGGCGATCTGTCGTGTTCAGCGATGAAAGTGGATTCTGCTTGGGAGCCTCCGATGGCCGCATACGTGTTCGCAGACGCACATGGGAGCGTCTCCACCCTTCTTGCATCCGCCAGCGACACACAGGGCCTACACCTTGTCTCCTGGTGTGGGGAGCGATCAGCTATCACTCCCGTACACAACTAGTGTTTGTACCAGGTACGTTAAACAGCACCTCCTACATCAACAACATCATTCAGCCCGTTGTTGTGCCATTTGTAAGGTCGGTCCATCGTGGTGTTTTCCAGCAAGATAACGCACGCCCACACATGGCACTTGCAACGTAACATGTACTTCAGGGGGGGGGGGAGACAACTTCCATGGCCTGCACGTTCACCGGATTTGTCCCCCATTGAGCACGTGTGAGATTTTATGGGACAGCGACTTATCCGGTCTCCACGGCCAGCCAAAAACCATAGGGGAAGAACTGAAAGCAGTTTTGCTCAACATCATCGAAATGGCGAATTATATTAAAAGCAGACCGCTCAAATCACGTTTATTTGCAAGACTTTGCGAAGACACGGGATCTGATTACATGAATCTGATACTTCACACTGAAGTTAGATGGTTGTCAAAGGGACATGTACTAACTCGGGTTTAGGAATTGAGGCAAGAGATGTTAGGTTTTTTCGAACTTGAAAAGAAACCAAAATTTAGTTCGCTATTGCAAGATGACTTCTGGTGCGCGAAACTCGCATATATTTAACCGATATTAGCACCTAAATAAAATTAATGCACGTATGCAAGGAAAAAATGAAAATATCTTAACTTCTTCAGATTAAATTACTGCCTTGCAAAGTAAAATACAACTATGGAAAAGAAAAGTTAATCAAGACAACATTGATATGTTTCCCAAGGTAGCCCTGACAAACAGAAAACATTTACGCCAATCAATATACATCCATTTCTCTGCCTTAGAAGAAAGACTTCAGCATTATACTTCCCTGATCAACCGCTCAACATTTATGACTGAATCAGAAGCCCATTCGTTGCATCTTTTTCAGAAGAAACACAATTAAGCTTGGCAGAGCAGGAAGAACTGACTGATATTCGCTGTGATCGCACACTCAAATTAAAGCATTCCGAGTTTTCATTGGATTCATTCTGGATTAGCATCAGCAGAGAATATCCTGCTATTGGCAACGAATCACTTCGATTACTTCTTCAGTTCTCAAGGACATATCTATGTGAGATGGGTTTTTCTACTTTGGCGAATATCAAAACCAAAAATAGGATTCAACATAAATCAGTCGAGGATGAAATGAGAGTATGTTTGTCAAAAACTCGTCCAGATATTGAAAAACCTTGCCGCAGTCATCAGTCTTATGTCTCCCATTGAAGGTAAGCCTTCTTTGTTTCTTCTTATACTGACAAAAATTCGGAGGGGGGGGTGCCGCAGAAATCTTTCGGAAGTAACAAGGGTGCCGCCGACTCAAAAAGTTCGGGAACCACTGTAGTAGATAATCGTGTCATGACGGGTTTTCTTTCATCTTTGAGTTATCTCCAGCACGAATCTCTACTTGGTTTGCATCGGAGAATTCTTTATGAGGTAATTAATTCACTGAGAGACGTTTCTCACTTTTCCGGTTAACCGAAAGTTACAGTGTGTAAAAAATTAAAGTTTGCCTTTGCATTCCTCGGGTGTTACAGTGTGTGTTCACACGTTTTCACAACGACTTTCCAGCTAATGTTTCAAAATAAAATTATTTCTTTCTGGAATGTTCTGTCTGACAGCGCTTCCTTTGAATTATGAACCTACGTCTAGATTTCCAAGATAACAGGGCATATCCTAAATTTGGTAGTGGTATTTTATTCCACTCCTCTTCCACCGCTTTCCGTGGTCCATTCATTGTTTTAGGTCTGTGTTCAGAAAGCGCTTTTTTACGCTTTCCATCCGTAGGTTGAAGAAGCGTATATGCTCCAGCTTTGTCCGTCTGCCCGTCCGCACGATAACTCGCGTAAAAATAGTTCGCTTTCGATGAAACTTTAGTATGCCCTTATGCGTCATAACTTGCGTAAAAATGGTTCGATTTCGATCAATGTGGTAGGGAACCACCTGGGGACAAACCCTATTGAAAATGGGCGTAATCCGGTTAAAGGTCAGGACGTAGGAGCGGGATCAACTCCATTGCCCTTATGCATCATAACTTACGTAAAAATGGTTCGCTTTCGATGAAACTTTAGTATGTTGTATGGGACCACCAGGGAACGTACCCTATTGAAAATGGGCGCAATGGAGTCAAAGGTCAGGACATAGGAGCGGGTTCCATTCCATTGCCTTTATGGTTCATAACTTGCGTAAAAATGGTTCTCTTTCGATGAAATTTTAGTATGTGGTAGGGAACCACCTGGGGACAAACCTTGTTAAAAATAGGCGAAATGGGGTCAAAGGTCAGGACATAGGAGCGGGATCCATTCCATTACTTTTCTGGTTCATTACTTGCGTAAAAATGGTTCGATTTCGATGAACGTTTATTATGTGGTAGGGAACCACCTGGGGACAAACCCTATTGAAAATAAGCGAAATCGGGTCAAAGGTCAGGACACAGCTGCGAGATTTATTCCACAGCCATTATTCTCATAACTTGAGTAATAACTTGAGCAATGATTTCTGGTATGTTGGAAAGCGTATCATAATCAATGCATTGCATGATTTTACTAACTTGTTTTAGCAGTCCGAAGGCACAATAGTCCATTGGTGACACACCAAGGGAGTTTGAAGGAATATGAGCAAAAGGTATGGACTTGCTACCCATCTGTTTTTTCATTTTTTCAAGAAACATAGTGGTAGATTTTGATAACTTGCCTGGAGAGCTTTTGGAAGAAACAGCATAATTTTCAAGAGCAATATGCCATTATGTCTTAAAAGAAAAGTGTTTGATCAATGCATCCTTCCAGTGCTTACGTATGGTGCAGAGACGTGGACCTTAGCTAAAAGAGACATACAAAGGCTGCAGACAACTCAAAGCAGCATGGAGAGGTGCATGCTTGGTGTAACCAGGAGAGATAAGAAGAGGAACACGTGGATCCGAAAAATGACAAGAGTGGAAGACATCATGATCAGAGTTAAATCCCTGAAATGGCAATGGGCTGGACATACTGCCAGAAGAACAGACCATCGATGGACAGCCGAAATTTTAGATTGGATTCCAAGGGACAGGAAAAGACCCAAAAGAAGACCACATGGAAGATGGGTGGATGAAATTCGAAAGTATGCGGGAGTGACATGGAGGAGACTGGCACAAGACAGAACGTTGTGGAGGAAACTTGGGGAGACCTTCGTCCAGCAGTGGATTGATAATGGTTGACAATGATGATGATGATGAGTCTTATCCTGATGGAGTTCTACCCTTTGAAGGCTCTGTGGATAAAAAAATGGTATTTCCCCTTTAAATATAGGATTTAAATTATTTTGGTAATATGTAGAATTAATTTGAACACTCTTTTTAACTTTTCTTAACTGTAATTTCCCATTGTAGGAGAAACCAGCAATAATCATGAATCCTTTAATGAAACTTTCTTTGGATTTTTTGAACCAAGTTTGTAAGTCTTTTTCTGCTCTTTTGCGATAGTAAACCGACCTTTCTTACGTTTTCCAACCGTAGGTTGAAGAAGCGTATATGCTCCAGCTTTGTCCGTCTGTCTGTCCGTACGCAAGATAACTCGCGTAAAAATGGTTCGATTTCGATGAAATTTTGGTATGTGGTAGGGGACAACCCGGGAAGGAACCCTACTGAAAATGGGCGAAATGGGATCAAAGGTCAAGACATAGGAGGGGATCCATTCCATCGCCCTTATGACTTTATTTACCATGTGGTTCCGGAGATATACTGAACCGGTTCTGTTGAATATCATCGAAATGGGGTCAAGGCACAGGAGCGAAGTTTATTCCACAGCCATTATCCTCATAACTTGAGTAATGATTTCTGGTATGTTGGAAAGCGTATCATAATCACTGCATTGCATGATTTTACTAACTTGTTTACTTCACTGGCAGCAACATCGAGCACAAAATTCCACAGTGCGCATTTTTCTTTGAATATTTTTTTCTTTTCCAAAATAAAACAGAAATAAAACTGGGTCGAAATCGGGTCAGGACCACCTTGACCTGACCCGTTTGACCTGCAAGAAACTGTTGGCCCGATGACCAGTGACCTGTTTTCATCTCTGGTGTGAACATCCTTTTTATAAACTGAATGGGCAAATTAATATATACGCCTGCCTAATAACGTGTTGCTTCATATTTCCCCCTCACAACAGCAGCCAGACGTCTTGGTAAGAACTCAGTGAAGTGTTGAAAACATCGAGGTGGTGTTGCCAAACTATAAAGCGAAGATCGTCTGTCGTAGAGCATCCACAGTTCCCGACGACTGTTGGCGGACTCGAACAGGTCTTTCCAGTTCGTCCCACAAATTCTCAACGGGGTTGAGATCCGGTGATCGGAGGGGCGGTTGGGTGGGGGTGGTAAACTAACATGATTATTCCTGGAGCTAATTGGTCGTCACTCGAGAAGTATGCAGTGTGGCGTCGTCCTGTTGAAAGATGGCGTCATGGTGCGGAAGAAACAGAATCCGTTACGAACCCGTGTAGATTGGATTGTGGAGGAGACCTGATGGAGCCGATATAAATGCATCTCAGGCTGTTGCATCGTTTCCACCTGCCTGAATATCCCTAATTTGGCAAGTTAGCTCCATCACTTCGTGTTGTTTACTCCACACGCACCCTCCCGCTGGCGTGACGGAGTTTAAACCGTAATTCGTCAGGTCAGATGATGGGTTTCCAGTACTTCGCACTACAGTTCTCTGAACTGTCCGGTCTTGGGTATAAAGGGCTGGCTCGAGATGTTGCAATCAGTGAAGAACGGACATTGAGTCGAAAGGGTGTTTATTGTGTCTCACTATGTACCGTCATCGAAGGTTGCATTACAAACAGCTGACGGACTTTGAAGCGAGGAAGGTTTGTTGGGATGAGAGAAGCTGGATTTTCTACCGCGAAATTACCACTCGTACGGGACGAAATTGCCACTCTTACAGGACGAAATTGCCACTCGTACGGGACGAAATTGCCACTTCTACAGGACGAAATTGCCACTCGTACGGGACGAAATTGTCACCCGTACAGGACGAAATTGCCACTCGTTCGAGGCGAAACTGCCACACGTACCGGACGAAACGCCAGTGAACGTGGCGTCAGTAGACAGATGAGGCTCGGACTCACAGAAATCCGGGACTGCAAAATCGTACGACTACATGGGATGACAGACACTTCTACGGAATGGCAGTAACCGATCGCACAGAGACATTCGTGGTGTTTGCGCAGCAGTGGAGCACTGTCGCAGGTCAGACTTTGTCCTCCAGCACAGTTCAACGTTGTCTGCTTAACAGAGGTCCGATCGCTAGCAGCCCATTCTTGCTCACTCCTCTCACACTACCACAGACGCCTCAGGCTGCAATGGGGTCTCGAACACAGACACTGTGGCGCTGATTGGCAACAGGCCGTGTTTTCTGACGATTCACGATTCAATTTGGTGCACCATGATGGTTGCATACATGTTCGAAGACATCGTGGTGAGCGGCGCCTTGCAGCGTGCATTATGCAGCTTCATGCCGGCCCAACGGCAAGCGCCATGGTTTGTGTCGCCATTGCGTTCAGTTCGCGATCTCACCTAATACGAATTGAGGGAATACTCAACAGCCACCGATACTACAGGGATGTTTTTGGTGCACAAGTGATACCCTTCTTTTGGAATTGTCCAGGTGAAATATTCCAGCAGGACGGTGCTGGGCCACATGTGGCCCGGAATGTCCAAGACCTCTTCCATACACAGAAGATACCGCCTCTTCCCTGGCTCCCTGGCCTGCATGTTCGCCGGATGTGTCTCCGACCGAACATGTCTGGGACATGCTACTTAAGCGACTGGCCCGTCAAGTGCCTCCGCCAGTCACCACAAATTAACTCTCGTCTCGCATAGAAGCAGCCTAGCAGGCTATTTCTTAGGACGATATCGAAAGCCTCTTCCATTCAATGCCAAGCCGTGTAGAGGGTGTTCTTGCTGCTCGAGGTGGTTCACATGATACTGAGTTTTGAAGCGAAAACATCTTGTGTAGTTCTACAAATGTAACCAGTTATCTTCTATAACATGAGGAATCTGTGGTATAAATTTCAAATAGCGCGTTTCTTTCAAATACCGCGATTCTTTGTCGCTGTTGCAATTTTCATAAGCAGTAGTTGTCAAAACAATATGCCAAAAGTGGTGTATTACCGAAACTAGATTCTTTCCTGAAAAAGAAGAGAGAAGGGAGTAAGTAGAGTCGTGGGAGCATGCGTGATTACCTGCGGCAGCGATATCTGAAATATTCTCGGTAACTTTGTGGCAAATTTTTGTATTCTCGAAACGCTCGTAAAGTCGGTTAGTTGAAGTGTTTACACGTGAAAGCATCTTCAGTCATTGAGTGTACAAGTACATCGATGAGATTTCGGAGCTTTACGAACATTAAGTTTTTGTTGACTTGCTCTGCTTCGCACGTGCACAGGCCATTTTTGTGCAGAAACTTGGGAATTGTGGCTTTGGTTCTGCTATTTTTCATCCAGTGCACTACGGAACGGTCATGTAGACGACTAGAAGAGTTTCTGAGCGAATGTCATCCACCGTAATGGATCATCAATACGTGACGGAGGGGAAGAAAGAGCATTGCAATAAACGTTAAGATTTCTGGCCAGCGTCGGAAACAAACAAGTTAATGGCAGACTGATCCATAAACGATATTCTCTCTCTCTCTCTCGCGGCTGAGGTCAACACTCCCGGTGTCAGCACGCGAATGAAATGAAGTTAATAAACGGGAACTCCCGTAATAGTTCATTTGTTTTTCTTTGACTTTATTTGAATGGTGGATTTATTTGTTCTGGAATATTTTTTGCTCAGAAAGTGGCTTCTGGTGCTCTTTTGGTGACGATACATAGTGGAACCTCGGTTATACATTTTTCACTTTTATACGTAATAGATACAGTAGAACTTCAGTTACACACTATTCGGTTTTCACTTTTATACGTAATACATACAGTGGAACCTTGGTTATACATTTTTCATTTTTATACGTAATAGATGCAGTGGAATCTCGGTGCCGCCCCGGTGGCACAGTGGTCTAAGCGATGGCCTCTGATCATTCGTTCGAACGGGGTCCGGGTTCGAATCCCGGTGAGGCATGAATGTTGTTTGTTTTACGGCACTGGCTCTCTCCCTTCCCTGGAACCAGTGACCCTGAATTAGGGACGGGCGACTGCTTATAGCCCATTGAGTTGCTCACGGTGGTCGTTAAACCTCCAGTCAAAAAAAAAATAATAATAAAAAAAAATCACGAACCCGCACTATTGTCTTTACTGAAGTGGTTGAATGAATTTGTCAATCAAATAAAGTTTACATTTGTTGTTTCATATCAGCTTATTCTTTTCACAAAAAAAACAAAAAAACAAAAAAAAAAAACTAACCGTCGATTCCAACGGGTTTCCTCTAGTTCAGATTTACTACTTAATATTTCAAAGTTAAAGGTTTTCTTTAGATCGACTTTTGTAAAAAAAATTGCGTTTATGTTATCGGTTTGTCCATTCGTCCGTGGAAATCATATCTCTGTAACTTTTCATCTCATTTGAAAAATTCTTATTGCATTGGGAAGCTTGAAATATGAGAATGATGATCCTTTCATTCCGTTTTCTTTCCCGATACACAACTTCGCCGCTAGACTGCGTAAATGTAGATGATATCGAATTCATAATACATTGCATATATTTGCTTCTAAATATCCGCTTGAAAAAATTCTTTCTTCCTTTCGATGTCATTTTTAACGAAGACTATTTTAGGAACAGTCTTTTTTTCAAGTAATCCACAGATGTTCCGCTTGGGGAGTAAAGGTAAACTGCGCTTTCCCGTGTCACTCTGCTTGTATTAAAATTCCGATTTGAAAAATTCCTCCTACACTGGATACAGCTACTGATAGGAAATGTTTTGCATACGATTTCTAATTTTTGGTTAAGAATGGTTTCGCCAATAGGTGGTGTCGTAAGTGTTACTTTCTGCTTCTGATGTATTTCAGCAAAATCTGAGCTTTCAAAAACTCGAAGAAAAGCGCTACAAATTATAATACCGTAGAGCGTCGAAAATCCGAACATCAGAAATCCGAAACGCAAAAATTTAAACAAGCTCCCCTCCTCTTTTTTTTTTTTTTTTTTGTTGTGGTGGAAAGTTTAAATATAGCTCGTTCAATAAGTAGGAACTATACACCAGTAATACTCAAAATAGTATAACTATACTAATAATCCGAAATTTCTTGGTGTAGAGTAGAAATGAAACTTTCCAAGCTTTTGCACATCAACCAGATGGCTTTTTCAAGGAAGATAGACAGCTAACTTCCTTGAAAAAGTCAACAGTTTGAACGCGGTGACTTGACTAGACAATAAATGAATAGGCGCAAACGTGATAATTCAAAGGAACGAGGTCACGTTGGTTGGGCACGCAGTGCCATGGTAGATAACTCTTTATTATTTGAAGAATTGTTTTCAAATGCGTGGCAACTCCTGAGAGAGGCTATCATTGCAAGACTCGCAGCTGATCAAGATTTCCAAGGTTTCGCGAATGGCAGTAGATTTGGGTGAAACTAATTTCTTTACATCACTCCGTATAGGATCGGCGGACTTGAACTTGACTTCTCTTGATAGGGCAGTGGTTATTTTTCCGTCTCCTGTATCCCTTTTATGTTCGCTGATTCCAATTCCAAACGAACGTTTGGTCATTCCGATGTAGTATCGCCTGGAGCCGTCCGGATATTTTAGTGGGATGGCATAAACACCTGCCTCATTGAGAAGAGGGGGCTTGTCAATATTTCTCTTAAGCATCGTATACAAAGATGCCGGAGACCTTATGCCGACACCGAAGTTCACCCTCCTGAACGCGTTTTTGAGTTGGTAGGAAACATTTGGTATGTAGGTAATATAATCCAGGTAGCAAAGTTGCTGCCTAGAAATATTAGCACGGCTGGTTCTGGCTTTCTCGATAAAGTTATGCGTCTGGTTCGACGTATATCCTGCCTCAGTGGCCAATTAGACGATGTTTTTTAGTTCGGATTGTCTGGAACGGACATCGGATGAGACATCTGTTTCGACTACCCTAGTTCGTTCATTTTAACTTGGCACTTCATGATAATGGAATTGCCTAATTTTGGCGGTGCAAGCATTTTGGTGGCGACGTGTCGAAGGTGGAGGTGACTTTTGATACTCAAAGGCAAAAGGCGTAAACTTCCCCATTCACTTGTTCCCTGCGGGGCTAAGATTTTACGACCCATTACCACGGCACTACCACCTTGTTTCAACCCTCAGCCACATTGTTCACTGTGAGCTGGGAGGAAAGTTATTCCCCTTGCACTCAGCATAAAGTTACACCCCTCGACAATCGAAACGAGCTTATAATGATTGGTAAGTTTTGGAATTTGTACTTCATGTTTAAAAAATTCACAGCAGTAGTAAAAATGGCAAACTTGTTTCGTATTGCATAGTAACAAAAAAAAAACTTTGTCTTTTTTTGGTATACAATTGCTTATTTTTTGTACATGTATTCGGATAATATAATGTAAAAATCTTAGCGTATTTGTATTTTTTTACACATCGAAATTCAATCCGAACACATCGAAATTCCGAACTACCAGTGGTCCTAATTAGTTGGGATTTCCGACGCTGTACTGTTTGTTTTTTTGTTTTTTTATCACTGTGAAAAAATCATAAAACTTATGAAAATCAATCTTCTGTTTCGACTACTTTAAGTGACTGTAAATAATCCTGATTTTAGATTATGGGAAATACTCGCACCTAAGAATCTGAGAGAAATGTTTCCGTATGAAACTCATGAATTAATAGCTTTTTTTTTCTGCGGATCCTGAGTGTATCCATTTGAAACCAGAGTGGTGAATATTGAGAATACATTTAGGACTCTATTCTACGTACTACGCCAAGAGATAGTACAGCCACAAAGTTACGTCCGAAAGATTTGTCAGTTTTTAACCGAAAGTAAACAACATACCTTTTTCTTATGGGATCAAGGTTCAACTGAAGGAACATATATATTTGTCATTATTCAGATAGACTAACTACTTGTGATGGCGGCACAGTACGCTGTACACATTTACGTACTAGTTGCAGAGAAGAGACGACGCCCAGAGAGCAGAAGAGCACTCGTGACTGCCACGGAAAGGGCCTCAGGTTCGATCCCAGGCAGGTACGAACGCTCGATCCACTAAATATACGCCGTGCGTCGGATGGGCACGTTAAGCCGTCGGACCCCGGGTACTGGCCCCCCGGTAATAAATAAGGGCGTCTTTCTACTTCGCTTCCCTTTCTACTTCGCTTCCGTGTCACTTTCCTATCGGGTACTCTGGCCCAAATCTCCTAGCTTCCTATTTCTAAGAGTTGTTTAAGACCTGGGGTCAGACATTCCCTTCCTAAAAATCCTCTACATATGATCTATGATCGTTGTGCAGAATAAATTCTTTTGAGTTGTTAATTATTGTCTTGTGTGTTCAAATAAAGTGTTAAGGAAATGATGGCTGGCTGTAGTCGTAGAGCAAGATCGAATTCCCCTAGACGCCACGAGTTCTACACACACTTGTATATTATATGTACGTAAACTTTGATAGTGCAGCCGCAAAGGCTGTGCAGCCTTCATTTTTCAGTTTCAGTAGCTCTTTTTTGTATATGTTACAGTTCATGTAGGGAAGGCAGAATGCATTGAAATTTATAACTCAAAATTTTAATGTGGACGTCTGTTGTTGCTTTTTTCGAGATTTTTGGCATTATCACGAAACCTGAACTAAATTTGTTTGCTCAGGGCCTCTGGATGTCTTTCTCTGAAGAATGTGGTCCAGGGGTCCTGAGTGCGTATTTATAATAATCACTTGATATTATTTTGTCATTTTATAATTTCTTTTATTGTGCTTTTCTTCCTCTGTCTCTATATATATACACCGAGTGGTCACTTTATTATGACCACCTGACAGTTTTAAGCAAATGAGCTGTGGCTGCACGCTGTTGCTGCCAGAGGGCGAGACTAGTATAAAAAGGGAAAGCTTAGTGCTTGCGACAGTAGTAGAAGTGATTTTTGGGTGACGAGATGGGTAAAATATGCGATTTGACGGACCTTCAACGTGGGACGATTGTAGGAGCTCGGAGCCATGGAGCGAGTATCACCGAAACCGTCGCATTCGTGAAATGTTCCACAGCAGCTGTTGTTAAAGTGTTTAAAGACTGGACTGTCAGCCAAAAAGTGGGTCAACACGTGTAACGTGTGGTCGTCATCGACTAGTGACTGCTCGGGCGGAACGGAGAGTGTCCAGACTGGTAACAGACAACAGAAGGGCAACAGTGCAGCAAATTACAGACCATCTTAATCAAGGATTGCCGCCCCGGTGGCGCAGTGGTCTAAGGCGTTGGCCTCTGATCATTCGTCCGAACGGGGTCCGGGTTCGAATCCCGGTGAGGCATGGATGTTGTGTTTGTCTTACGGCACTGGCTCTCTCCCTTCCCTGGAACCAGTGACCCTAAATTAGGGACGGGCGACTGCTTATAGCCCATTGAGTCGCTCACGGTGGTTGTTAAACCTCTAATCAAAAAAAAAAAAAAAAAAAAAAAAAAAATCAAGGATCCCGTCAAATGATCTCTGCACGCACTGTTCGCCGTACACTGCATCCGATGGGATATGGCAGCCGAAGGCCTGTTCGAACACTTCTGCTGTCTGCTGTTAACAAGAGAAAACGTCTGCAGTTCGCACAGGAGCATAAGGATTGGACAGCCGATAATTGGAAACACATTATGTGGTCCGATGAATCACGTTTTCAGTTGCACCATGCCGATGGCCTAGTGAGAATTTGGCGGAAACATCACGAAAGCAAGGGCTCCAAATGCATTGCTACAACCCTTCAAGCTGGTGGAGGCAACGTTATGGTTTGGGGAATGTTTTCCTGGCATGATTTGGGCCCTTTAATTCGTGTTGATCAACGTCTGATTGGCACATCATATCTAAACATCGTTGCGGACCAAGTGCATCCTGTCATGTGGATGGTTTATCCCAATGGCGATGGCTGCTTCTAACAAGATAATGCGTCCTGCCATAGTGCTCGTATTGTACAGGATTGGTTTCAGGAACATGCCTGTGGGTTTACTTTGCTTAGGTGGCCCCCACAATCTCCAGATCTCAACCCCATTGAGAATTTGTGGGATGAAGTTGAACGAGCCATCAGACAGCTGGATCCACAAGCCTGAAATCTCACACTCCTGGAAAGTGCTATTCATCAAGCATGGTCTCAGATTCCACAAACCACCTATCAACATCTCGTGGAGTCCATGCCACGAAGAATCAACACAGTATTAATGGCAAAAGGTGGCCCAACGAAGTACTGAGGGTGTGGTCATAATAAAGTGGCCACTCAGTGTATATATATATCTACTACAAGAAGAAGCAAATTTCAACAGAAGCCACAAATAGGAGAAATAAAACACCAATGCAAACGAGCAGGGAAAAACATGCAAGATTGCAGAAAGTTTTGAAAATGCTGAGCTTTGGTTTCGTCAAGGACCAGAAAAACACAGCATTAACTCATCTCTACAAAAATCTAGTTGAATATGGGTTTTTGCTATGTCATAAACGTATTTTAGGTAAAAGTCCCCATAAATCAAAAACACCTTCTAAGACACAGAAACGTAAAAATTAAGCATACATTTATGACATACATGGCACAACCCACAACGACCAATCGTCCACAAATCCAGGAAAACCCAGTTCGGAGCCCAAAAGCAAAAAAAAAAAAAAAAAAAAAAAACTATTGCTAGACATGTGGAGAATTAAGACAATCGAAGCGTAATACAAAACCTGGTGGGGGAAAAAAGCTAGAGAAGAAAATTTTTTCAAAATGTACTCAAGAATGTAAAAATGCTTTACTTGAAGGCGCAAGTGCTAGTTTCCTGGATTTGGCTTTGTGTGTGTGTGTGTGTGTGTGTGTGTGTGTGTTTTGCATTGCTTCCTTGTTGAGTTTTAGCTCTGGTTGCATGCCTCGTGTTTTGAGTCACGTGGCCCTGCTGTCTCATTATCTGGAACTTGTGCCTTCAAGTAAAGCATCTTTACATTGTTGAGTACGTATTAAAAATCTTTTTCACTTCAGTCTTTTTCCAAGTTAAACATTTTTACATTACTGTGTACATTTTGAAAATGTACAGTAATGTAAAAAAAATGCTGAACTCGGAAAAAACTGCTACGATAAACTTGCATAGTTTATAACGCAAATATATGGGCCAAATTTGCAAGTTAAAAAACAGGGAAGACACTATTAAACAGAAGGACGCCCTCAAAAGATTTAAAAGTAAGGTCCCTGTCTGAAATACACATAATCTTTTTTCTCTTCTTAGAAATACATGAAGCCTTTGAAAAGTCCGGAATATGCTGGAGTCGTGGACACGGGCCTCGTCGATGAAATATTCTTCCAAATCCCCGAGATCCTGAGCCACCATGAGTCATTCCTGGAGGCCCTCAAGCAGAGGCTTACTACATGGGATAGTAAGCAGAAAGTGGGGGACGTCTTCGTGGAAGCTGTAAGTCTGTTTTTCTTAGAAATTTTTGTATGGTTCTTCTTGAATTCTGACCTGTATAAATAAATGCTTGGTTCAAGGTTTTAAAAAACAGAGGCATAACTCTGCTGTGTGTATTTTATAATGACAAATCGTGCAAAGAAAAATCCATCTGTACCTAGCGCACAGTAACTCGTTGATTTTTCATATACCTTGTTAAATCAATCAGATGAACTAACTGTATCTAATTTCAGCAAATTATAATTCGTCATAAGACTACTGTAAACAGGGTTAGGTAAGTTAAGTTATATTTCACCGAAAGTTTTGCCTTGTGACTTATTGATTGCCACCACGAAACTATACGTACTCGAAGGTTCGTGAAGAATTATGCAGATTACACAGGGTATGTTAAAAAAATTCCCAGAAATTTCTTTTTATTCAGAAAGCAATAATATTATTAATGAATTAAATATTGGATTATACCATAGCAGAATACAAATTTGGAAGCTGCGAGTCCGTTTATTGGTGTAAATATGGCATGAAGGGTAAGTCATAAACTTGTTTGGAAACTTGAAACTTGGTCGTTCTGGGTGGTGTAGTGGTTAGCATACTCGGGCGCTATCCGGGCGACGCGGGTTCGATCCCACTCCAGGACGACTACATTTTCTTACCACTCATGTCATATTTACACCAATAAACGGATTCACAACTTCCAAATAATATTATTGTTATTCATACAGGTCTCCCCAGTAGAGTGTTCCAATGAAATCTTTCGTAAGGCGTAAAGCGAAGAAGCAATTACTATTAATTTATATGAGAATAATTTTTGAGCTTACCCAAGCGTGGTGTTCCGTTAAGTATAATACATTTACACCAATAAACGGATTCACAACTTCCAAATAATATTATTGTTATTCATACAGATCTCCCTAGTGGAGTGTTCCAATGAAATCTTTCGTAAGGCGAAAAGGCGTAAAGCGAAGAAGCAATTACTATTAATTTATATGAGAATAATTTTTGAGCTTACCCAAGCCTGGTGTTCCGTTAAGTATAATATAACTTAATGAGACACCACGCTTTGTACACCTATCAATCCACTCAAGCAACAGACTTTCCGTTTTATTCATCACTGGATGCCGACTGAAAGTGGCCACTTTGCTACTAGCCGAACCAATAGTAACTTCGGCAGCTTTCAAGATTCTTTCTCTTTGCATATAAATAGTACAAATGGTGGATGGCGCAAGTTTAGCGCACGTACAATGTCTTTATTTCGTTCACCACGATCGAAACGCTTAATTACGACCAGTTTTATGCTAAACGTTACACTCTTACAAGCTCTCTTAGGCTTTTTCGATACCTTAAGGCACATCTTGCTAACGGATGTTCATAATAAATCGAGATAAACCATATATGCTCACAGACACAGTTCAAGGCTATAGTGGCTTGATGCTGAGTGTAGTTCCCACAGAAGGAGCTTGGTGGCGCCACCCTCGCTGCACGGGGTGCGCGCTGCCTCCATAACTACTCGCTGAAAAACAAACGTTGGCCACCCCGGTGGCGCAGTGGTCTAAACGCTGGCTTCTGACCATTCGTCCGAGAAGGGTCCGGGTTTGAATCTCGAATCCCGGTAAGGCATGGAAGCTGTGTTTGTCCTACGGCACTGGCTCTCTCTCTTCCCTGGAGTCAGTGGCTCTAAATTAGGGACGGACGGGCGACAGCTTATAGCGCATTGAGTTGCTGACGGTGGTCATTAAACCTCCAGTAAAAAAAATGGTTCAAGGCTATTTTCGCTTTTAGCCTTTTTTCGTAAAGCGAAAATCCTCTTCGGATTTCTTTCGGTTAGCAAACACAAGCGCTAATGTAGGTCTTTCATAAAAGCGAAGTGCATAAAGGAACTTCCGAAAAGCGGGGTGTACCTGTACCGAGTTTCTTTGGGCAGCCACACACACTTTTGCCAACCTACGTAAAGCTGTTTGAAGCATTCCTGGAACCCATTGTTTGAAACCTCTTTCAGCGCCTTTGTCGTGTTTTCGGAGTTCTCGTCGACATGTTTGAGCCGATTTCAAACGCGGAAGCAAGAAAAAATCGGGTGGTGCGAAGTCAAGTGAAATTGCTTAATTCTCTGGTTGCAGGAGCCTACCATATCGTCCTCCGGAAGTTGATAGCGATTTTCAGGCACAGATTGGTTGCAGGAGCCTATTCCGCAAGGTAATAGCTATTTGCAAGCACAGATTTGTTGCAAGAGCCTATCATATTGTCTTCCGGAAGTTAACAGCGATTTGCAGGCTGGTTGCAGCAGCCTACCATATTGTCCCCCAGAAGTTAATAGCGATTATTACCACGCCTCCGGTAGTGCGGTGGTCGCGGAATATTTAATCATCGTCTAACTGGATAAACAGTGAGGTTGCGTCCCCGTAAATTTAAGGAACCCAATCTCAAAGTTTACGGACATCGCGTTGTGTTTCATATAGGTTCGTTACGAGGTATTCGCTAAAAACCCATATGCCGCAAATTATGAATTAGAGTAATATACACAGCCTAAAAAAGTTAGCTACACCAGGTTAAGTAATTAACATGCTTATTATAAGAAAAGTATGTTGAATTAAGCAATTACAGCCTTCAGGTGGAGGCCAAATAAAAGTTACGTTAAATTAAAAGGATAAAATTAGCCATGTTGACTGATCCACTGCTGCGTAAGCCTGTTGCACCCCTGAGTTCAAATTTAAAATAAATCCCTCAATCTATCTACCAGGAGGCAGAGCGACCATGCATGTGTTTATATACAGATAACATTGCAACTGGAATTGGGGGAAACAACATCATATTACCTTCCGTCTGCGGAGCTGGTGCTAGTCGGGATTCCTCGCGTAACAGAGTAAGATTCTTCGGGTATGCTGACTAAGAACTTTGCTTCATTCTTGAACTCCTACTGAGTCTCGTCTTCCCATGTATCTATGCTCCTGATTTCTTATAACGTTACCTCCTCTACTTCTATATCTGACTCTCTATATATCTGTACATATCTATATATCTATATCTCCGTGCTTACGCTTTTTCTGTGTGTGTATTTGCGTCCCTTTAATTCCCCACATGGAAGGGACGTGCCCTCAGCCCTCTAGGAGTTTTCCGCCTGTGACCAGTGCTTGACCCTAGTGGTTATTGGTTGGCCCCTGAGCCACTCAGCTACCCTTTCGCGACATCTGGGGTATTGGGCAGGTGAGGTTTCCGCACTTTAAATGGGACATATTTTCTGGGACTTGGTGAATAGCGAAAGATTTGCCGGGGCTTCCCTCTGACAGAGTTACGACTTTCTTGTGACACCGCAGTGTATTTTACGACTTTTGCTGGTGCTTACTTCTAGAGGAGATGGTCGTAAAACGTAAACTTGCCTAATCATCTGCCCGGGGTTCGGACTTTACATGTGCGTTTCTGAAATACTGGGATGTTTTGTCCTACCAGCAGCGGGGCCATTTCATAAATTTCGTGAATGCCGCGCTTCTTCTCACAAGAGTGAAAAGAAGAGAAATTCCTTGGTCACTCCCACGGGTGTCCGAGGGAATCGCCATAAACCCCCTTGACCACCTGGGCTTTATGTTCCATTCGGGAAAAGGGGGTATGAGGCAAAAAGGGAGCAAAGGAAAAATAATTTAAATTAAATAAAAAAAAATTAAAGTAAATTACACCTGGTCTTTGTAATTAATTAAATCGCTAAAACAGTGTGGCCCGAAATACGAAGTAGTTCCACGGCAACACGATTTCCAGGCACATATTGGTTGTAGAAGCCCATCACATCGTCCTCCGGAAGCTAATAGATATTTGCAGGCGCATATTTAATTTGCTCTGCGTTAGAAAAAAAGCTCTTTTTATATACTTTTAGGAAAATACGATCATTGGCGTACCGGAAAAATATTATCGCTCGGGTTCCTAATTGGGTTCACCCGGCGTAATATTGGGAGCCAAGGGGGTGTCGAGTGGATTGTGATTCTGCGATTCCCTGATTCTGGGCTGACGCAGCTTCAGAATCCACTGACGGGGCGTTGTGTTTCACACAGCAGATTTTCCTTTGGGAGTCAAAGGGTCCGCTGTGTGCCGCAATATTTTTGTGAACGTCTAGATTTAAAATAAAAAGCATAAGTGAAGTGATTTGCTAAGTTCCGGTTCCAAAAGATATATATATTCTCCAAATAATCTAGGGTTTGAGCACGCATATTGTAGTTAACGATACACTCATCATGGAACTGAGACAAAATTAACAACAAAAACAATTTATTGGTTATGATTTGGCATAATAATAAATATACGCTCATGATACTAGCAAAAATGATTTAAGACTATCTGACAGGAACCTGTACTCAATTGAGTATTTGCTTATTAAAATATAAACTCTATGTGTGGACTGCTCCGATAAAGATTTTATGAGGGGACACCAAAAAAAAAAAAAAAAAAAAAAAAAAAAGAATAGGATGGATTTCCTACCTTAACCTCCGAATCTGGCCTAGATATCGCGCTGCTGACCACTCCTGAGCCGGGAGAATTCTCGTCCGCCAAACACTGTTATCGTAGTTCCTCCACTTAGGGTACTGGTCTGCGATGTCTGCCCCGGTCCGTCAAACTTGGTGCGGGCTCTCGTCATGCTGCCAGTCTCTGATACATCATGGCTGCGTCCACGTTTTGGACCACCAAAAAAAAAAAAAAAACCCCAGGACAAGTCACCAGTAATAAAAAAAAAGTGCAAGTCAAGCACCTCGACTTAGAAGAACAAGTGAAAAGATGAAAGTGACGAAGTTCTTCTCTTCCCTTGTTAAAATTTTCGACGACCCCCAAGAAGACCCACACTACCTCAAAACATCCCATCATCCAATCACTTGCTGGCAAACGCAAGCCTCCCTGAATTAAATTCCCCAGCGTAAATCTTACTGGTCGGAAAATTAACATTTTGATCTTCCATTCGTTAGGGGGTCAAGATTCCTACCCGCTCCAGTGAAATTCTGAGAACCCCTCGTTTCCCGCGTGATACTACTCCCGGCCGTAAATCCTTACCCCAATTAAACTGCTAGCTCTGGTTCCAACAAGTCTACGGTCGGGCCAACACGCATTGGTGATCCTATAGACGGTGGACACTTCTATTGCCCCAATAAAACATAATACAAAGCCAGCTCGCCGATGGCTGTCGCCAGCGTTTACTCCTTACAGTGTCGGTCTGTCCTGTGACGCCTTGTGCTGGGAGAGGGGGACGGAGAGGAAAAAAAAAAGAAAAGATTCACCCGAAAGTATATGGCAAAATAAAACGTACTCCTTCTTCAAAAAAATACATGAATTAATAAAAATGAATAAATAAATAAATAAATGAATAAATAAAATAATAATTAAATAAATAAATAAACTAGGGAATGGGTTTTCGACCTAAATGTGCAGCGCTCAGTTTGGGCGCTGTCACAACTTCCTCCCGTCACAGACCTGAAAAGAAAGAGGACCGGGCTAGAAGATCCGGACCTGAGTATGTTCCTGCAGATTGAGTCGGTAATAAATTAACTTAATACTTAATAATAATACACAAAATGCATAAATATATCAGCAAATAAAATGCACACCAATTTTCATCGAAATGAACACAGTATCATAAAACAGGGTCCTGTAAAAGAAAGAAATAAACCATGACAAAATAATGGACACAAATGTGCCTTCCTTTGAGCAAAAGATAGGATGAATCAATCTCGTCGTCGTCACAGTACACGACATATCATAAGTCCGCTAGAAATTAGCATCGTGAGATTATCATAAGACAGCCGCCCCGGTGGCGCAGTGGTCTAAGGCGTTGGCCTCTGATCATTCGTCCGAAAGGGGTCCGGGTTCGAATCCCGGTGAGGCATGGATGTTGTGTTTGTCTTACGGCACTGGCTCTCTCCCTTCCCTGGAACCAGTGACCCTAAATTAGGGACGGGCGATTGCTTATAGCCCATTGAGTTGCTCACGGTGGTCGTTAAACCTCCAATCAAAAAAAAAAAAAAAAAAAATCATAAGACAACATTTCTTTTTTTTTTTTTTCAGTTCATGGATTTTACTCCTATTTAAAATGACAAAATTTCTAGTGAGAAATATTGTTCGTACGCACCACCAGAAAGTTCACTAATAAAAGTTGTTTGTCCGAAATGCGGTAATGCTTTCCGCCATTTGGAAGGAGAAGGTACTGTCTCCTTGTTCCAGAGTCTGTGTTGGACTCCATCCGCATTAGTCCTGCCGATCGTGCCCTGCCGCATTCTGTCGAATCGGTCAGTATCGCACAACGACCAAGTCCACAAAATCGTCGCACAACTCTTTGCCGGAGGTTATCAGTAGCAACACCAACCTTTTGGTCGGTCGACGCTGGGCAGAAGCGTAGCCACTGGAATAGACAGTCCGCTCTCGCTGCATCAGTCGCACTGTTGCGGAACTGCGATCCTTGCAGCCTCCACTTTGCTTTTCTCACTCTGTTGTTTTGATTGTTCGTTTTTTTCGCTGAGTACAACGAGTAAGAGAAACCTCGCTAGTTCTGTAAATAACGTCCAATTCCCATTTTTGCAACTGGTGGACGCGCTATCCAGGCATCCCCATGCTTTGTTGCGCCAATGAATTAGCAGAGTCTTTTACAGTCGTTTTCTCAGGTGCTAAGTGTCCATTCATCAGGTTGAATGTAACATTAAGAGTTTTTTTTTAGCAGTTGACACGGCGCAGTATTTCGTTCTGCCGTAACACCAGTCTGGAAGAAATGTGGTTAGCATATGTAAGGCATATAGGAAATTCCACCCTTTTTGGGCCCCTCGTGAAGAAAAAGAAACATAATTATAAATTCTCTTTTTTTTTTTTTTTTTTTTTTTTTGAGGATAATGTTCCAGTCAGAAAGCCACTTAAAATTAGATTGATTCATTTACACTTCATTTCGTAAACACTTGGTGAATTCATGACAAATATTCATCGACATAACAAACTCTATTTCGCTTTATGTACCATTACAACACTAGGTGAATTAATTAAAAAATTTCAACGTTACAACACACTCTAATTCATAAACAGGACTGCAATAAAATACTTAAAACAGTTAAACCGTTGGGTGCTCAATCCTAAATTACTGGATATAACTTCGAATAATTTCACCATGGATTACTGTATATTATTACTTTTTTTCTTTCGTACTATTCGCTTACTTATCACCCCGGAGAATTGCTTCTCCCTCTCTTTCTTTATTATTTCATATATACATATATATTTTTTGTGTCACACATTTATTCATGAACTCTTATTCATTTATCTCTTATGGTCCACTTTTTTCTATTTCTGTTCATCTCACTTATACGCCACTTTGTACATTAGTCGTTCCCTCTTGATTTACGGTTCAAAATTAATCCCTGTTCCTTTCTACTATTAATTACCATACACTTCGCCTATTTCTTAACTACAACCCTTTGCTTCTGACGAATTCAGTTCCTTCACTTTCTAACGATTCCCTGGTTAACCTCCTCAATTAATTAAACTTCTTCTAAATCACTGTCCTGTTAAGACATCTCCTGCATCATCCCGCCGTTTCTCGTTTCATTAAATGCTGCTATTTACCCCTTTCTGTTCTGCCCGTTTTTTTTTATTTTCTTCTCTGTTCTTAAAATTTTTTTCTGTCTCATGGGTTAAAACTTTGTGCCTTTCCTAGACAAGAAATCTTTGAACGCCATTTCTTTTTTCTTCCCTTTTGACCGGAAGCTTCATCTGGACTTAATTCCCGCTTATCGCCATACAAAAAAAAAAAATCTCTCTCACCTAAGGGATCCGAACGTTACCATGGCGACGCTTTAACTATACTCTGCGTTATGAGAGTGGGGTGACGTCTCAGCGACCCTTACTGACCTCTAAGCGACTATTTCTACTTCCTGTCGGTAATAAATTAGCTTCCGTTTTTAATTAGGAAAACTTCCAAAAATATCTCGTTCTTCTAAGCAACACGAAAATACAATCCACTTCTTCAGTAACCTCTGGGATGTTCTAGTCAATGGACTACGATATTCTGCTCTGATTTCTGCGTGTTTTTTTTTTTCTTTTTTCTATGCCGTGCTCTGCGGAATCATCACCTAACTGCAGGGTCGCGGATTTCTAACTCTTTTCTCCAATCCCGAGAATTTTTTTTCCATGCCTTTAGCGTACAAAACGCATACCTTTTACGGTGAGATACGTCGAGCGTTTCATCCGTTTTCGAATACACCTCAGTACTTCATGGCTCTTGCAGTTGCTTCCCCCCTTTTGGGCCCTAATTTTCATGGGACCACTGCTACTACAAACGGCAGCCTCTTTTTTTTCTTTCTTTCTGTTCAAGACAACAACTTCTCCCTTTGTGCCCTCTCATGGATTATCCCACTGAACACACACACACACACACACAAAAAAGGATTACCCGGCCAGTCACAATCAAGGTAAGTACCCTTTTCTACTAGTTATCGCTATCGCCGTTAGCCCGTCTTGCTTCCCTCTGCAATTACAAATACTTGCACTCTCTACAGTATTGCTTTAAATTAGGAATTATTTCACTTGGAAAAAATAATTGCCTCGATCCTTCGTAACCTTGCAAAACATTTTAAATGAAAGTTCTGAAATACCTACTCTACCTGTATGACAATGTGCTACGTAATCCTCGTGACGTTTGATCATAATAATAACACAATGAAATTTAGTTAAACAATTCTTTAGCAAAATTTTCAAATACACATGAATATACACAAACTGTTTTTTTATTTTTTTCTATTTACAGGATCATCACTGCCTTGTTTACTATCTCTCGTTAAACAAGTGTCTCGCTGGTTACTGGCCGTAACTCGGTGTATGAGTGGTTCGCGTTTCTTACCATTCACGCACACCACCCTCGTGCGCCTGGGCAAATAGTACGGTCGCTTGGTTAAATTTGATATCAAAATTGCTATCTTGCCAGAAGCATCAATTTTATTTACCGAAGTTAACCCTGACGCATCCATAAGCATATCTGTCCAAAGGTTGTACTAAAACTTGCCCTTTTAAATTTCCAGAAAATGATGGAATTCTAACCCAAACTATCTTCTCTGCATTCGGTGGAATTACCTCTTTTTCTCACTAACCTTCCTGTTCTAGTCTCATCCGGTGGCAAAATTTCATCCTTAAACCTTATCTGATTATTCCTTGCATCCTTCTGTGCTACCATGTTTACCCTTTTCGGCCTGTGGGCTCTACCTCGGCGTTGTTTCTGCGCTCTTGTTCCTGATTTCTTCTCCAAAACACCTGTCTGAGCATGTTTTGGAGAAGAAATCAGGAACAATGGGGTTTCAAGAAATCCCATCCTAAGATGACTGACTAATCAGGATGCAACTCCTGCTGAGTAACATGGAACGTGTGCCTAATCGTATCATTTCCTACTTCTATGGGCAACTCGTAACATACTGAGGTCTTTAGGAGGGCGCCAGTAATCCCTTTTATATGCATTCCTGAGCTTTTGGGTCTACTGCGCAATTTTCCTTGAAATTTCCGAACTTGCGATTCCTTTATTAATGATACACCTGCTCCACTATCGATCAATGCGTACGTTCGCACTCCCATAATCCTAATTCTCACTATAGGTAGCTCTCCGTGCTCCTGATCTATACAAGTCGTAAGTACCATAGGGACTAAATTTCTCTTTTGACCAAAAGCATCCCTGCGATTCCGGTCACCCTCTAGTTTAAATGATGATTACTCCGTCCTGAATTTCCTGATGTCCAGTTCCTCTCTTCTCTGAATCTCACTGTAGGTTCTCTTCTATCATCACGCCTGTAGTTAAAATTCTCGTGACGATCGTTTTCCGATCTCCCACCTCCATTCCTGAAATTTTCGCTGCGCTGCGAGTAACTCGGCGCTCTGCCACCACGGGAGAAATAACGCTCTTCGTGATTGCTCCGTGCTGAACTGGTTGATGAAGCCTGGTTATGTATGCACCCGCTAGAGGGAGCTTCCCTTGCTCTCCTCTCCTCTCTCTCTGTGCCTAAAGAGTTGAAGCTTTCTGAACTCCGCTTTCTCTGTGACCAAGGGGGATAATGCTCTGCATTAAGCCTGGGGCAATTGTTCTTTAGATGAGTGAAAGAATTGCAAATAAAACAGGCACGCTGATCTCGTGAAGGAATGCCTCTATCAACCGTTTCCAGGGTTTTATCCTCTTCAAACCTCTGGAGTCTCTCCATGTAATCATGATGAAGTTTTTCTGCTGCTTGTAGTCTCTTAGACAACTCTGATGTCTCTGCTCTAAGTGCATTCACCTGTGATTCGTGCTCCGTCATCTGTCGTGCCATTAAAGTACTCAAATCAGCTACCGAGTTATCCAAATTTCCTGATTTTTCCTGGGTTCCATAATTCTTGCTGTCATATGGTCCTGCCGAGGCAGCAAAAACCTCCTGGGAAACTAGTTCCGAATTTTGCTCCTCTAAAATTGCTCGATTAACTGCTTCCGTAAAAGTTGTAGGGGCAAAAGACAACACCATGCGCTTCAACTTAGGGTCAAGCCCATTAAGAAACTGCGACATTTTTGTCTGATCAGCCATTTCTCTAACCTCCCTATTGGACTGATCCACATGCCCTAAGTACTGATGTGCCAGCCCTGTTAATCTGGCCACATATTTCGATACCTTTTCACCTGGTCGTTGCCGACAAGTGGTGAACTTCTGCATTCTAACCATAACTGGTTCTTGAGCTTCAAATCTTTGAATAACGGCTTCCTTAAATTTTGCATAAACTGTTTCATTCCTGACATCTATAGAGTCCGTTAAAAAATGACTCGCTGCCTGTCGACACTTAGCTTTTGCTGAAAGAATTTTAACTGCGTCTGTCCATCCAGCTACCTGTGCCACACTATCCACCATTTCAAAAAATTGCTTTGCTGTTGGACCCTCTTCCGTGCCCGTAAAATTTGGGAGATAACTTAACATACCCGCCATCGACTGAATTGTTCTTTGCGTAGCAACTGCTGAATCGAACTGTATCGTACCGTTCTCCTGAACTTCACCGCTACCTTGCGCTCCGTTAATTTCCTGTCCTTCCGTATTATCACGTGCCTCATTAAAACTCGTACTACCCTCTATACCATTAACTGCCATCCCGAACATCTATTTGCAATACCTTAATCAAATAACAACACTCTCCTAAGTTCTAAATTCTACAAAAATTCAATAAAATCTCTCCTGTTAGGACCTACTATCACCTCTAATTCTCGTAAAAATAGCAAAATTAACCTTCTTTCAGAGAAAAAGAAAACTGTATTTTTATTATTTTTTTTAGGCGATTCAGCACACTACTCAAAGTAAACAAACGTGACCTTATGACTATTAATGGTATTATTAATCATCCCTAAATTACTCTTAGCAAATTCCCATATAGCAATATTCAATACGTAAATCATGAAAAAATACACTTCATTGCAATAATAAAATACAATAACACCAAAATGATCAAACACTAATAAATCAATAATAAATCTGACCAACTCAAATCACTCGTATTATTTCACTATGCAAACTCTGAATTATTGAACTTCAAATTAGCTCGTAATATCTCACTGTGCAAACTCTTAATCACTGAACTTCAATTTAACTGGTAATATTTCACCGTGCAAATTCTTAATCATGAAATTTCAAATTAACTGGTATTATTTCACTGTGCAAATTCTAAATTATTGAACTTCAAATTAACTATAATATTTCACTGTGCAAATTTCTCAAGTTAACTCTTAATACTTCACTTTGCAAATTCTTAATTATTGACTTTTAAACTTCAAATCAACCTGCTTACTGAATAGTTTTTGTAAAATCTTTCACTTCTACACATATACACACAAAACCTTGCTGATGAATTATAATTCTCAAAACAAAACACTAATTTCAGCATACTCAATATTTTCTGCTTTCATTCAAAAATATATACTGCTTTCATTCAAATTATTTATGCGACACTATTGTTCATCATTACACTTTCTTTACTTTTACTGTTGAAATTTTCAATATTTTCTGTTATATCGAATGAGTAATATCATACATGAAATATTTGCTTTATTCCTTTGCTGCTAAAATTCTGAATCTGTGCCATTAAAAGAACCATAAATTAGCTTCCTTTCCAACTTCTTAATACCAAATCCAAAAATCCGAACTATCGTTAACTTTTCTACTACTACCCCAAATTCACCTTCTATAACCATTGGAAAAACTTTGCTTTTTAACATATATAACGAAGTAAATTTCTCCGTCATTTTTAGTCTACGCCGGGATTCGAACCCGAGGCCGCTTATTCCGGAACAAGTCGCTCTACCAACTGAGCTACGCAGACATTTGTTCTGATTGCTATGTGCCTTTATGTCGTGTGCGTCCTGCTGGCAGGTACGTCACTCCTCAATAACCCTTGGTGCGACCAAATCCTGGTCCAACGGCACCAAATTATTACCGCTCGGGTTCCTAATTGGGTTCACCCGGCGTAATATTGGGAGCCAAGGGGGTGTCGAATGGATTGTGATTCTGCGATTCCCTGATTCTGGGCTGACGCAGCTTCAGAATCCACTGACGGGGTTGTGTTTCACACAGCAGATTTTCCTTTGGGAGTCAAAGGGTCCGCTGTGTGCCGCAATATTTTTGTGAACGTCTAGATTTAAAATAAAAAGCATAAGTGAAGTGATTTGCTAAGTTCCGGTTCCAAAAGATATATATATTCTCCAAATAATCTAGGGTTTGAGCACGCATATTGTAGTTAACGATACACTCATCATGGAACTGAGACAAAATTAACAACAAAAACAATTTATTGGTTATGATTTGGCATAATAATAAATATACGCTCATGATACTAGCAAAAATGATTTAAGACTATCTGACAGGAACCTGTACTCAATTGAGTATTTGCTTATTAAAATATAAACTCTATGTGTGGACTGCTCCGATAAAGATTTTATGAGGGGACACCAAAAAAAAAAAAAAAAAAAAAAAAAAAGAATAGGATGGATTTCCTACCTTAACCTCCGAATCTGGCCTAGATATCGCGCTGCTGACCACTCCTGAGACGGGAGAATTCTCGTCCGCCAAGCACTGTTATCGTGGTTCCTCCACTTAGGGTACTGGTCTGCGATGTCTGCCCCGGTCCGTCAAACTTGGTGCGGGCTCTCGTCATGCTGCCAGTCTCTGATACATCATGGCTGCGTCCACGTTTTGGACCACCAAAAAAAAAAAACCCCAAGTGACAAGTCAGCAGTAATAAGAAAAAAAGTGCAAGTCAAGCACCTCGACTTAGAAGAACAAGTGAAAAGATGAAAGTGACGAAGTTCTTCTCTTCCCTTGTTAAAATTTTCGACGACCCCCAAGAAGACCCACACTACCTCAAAACATCCCATCATCCAATCACTTGCTGGCAAACGCAAGCCTCCCTGAATTAAATTCCCCAGCGTAAATCTTACTGGTCAGAAAATTAACATTTTGATCTTCCATTCGTTAGGGGGTCAAGATTCCTACCCGCTCCAGTGAAATTCTGAGAACCCCTCGTTTCCCGCGTGATACTACTCCCGGCCGTAAATCCTTACCCCAATTAAACTGCTAGCTCTGGTTCCAACAAGTCTACGGTCGGGCCAACATGCATTGTTGATCCTATAGACGGTGGACACTTCTATTGCCCCAATAAAACATACCACAAAGCCAGCGCGCCGATGGCTGTCGCCAGCGTTTACTCCTTACAGTGTCGGTCTGTCCTGTGACGCCTTGTGCTGGGAGAGGGGGGACGGAGAGGGAAAAAAAAGAAAAGATTCACCCGAAAGTATATGGCAAAATAAAACGTACTCCTTCTTCAAAAAAAATACATGAATTAATAAAAATGAATAAATAAGTAAATAAATAAAATAATAATTAAATAAATAAATAAACTAGGGAATGGGTTTTCGACCTAAATGTGCAGCGCTCCGTTTGGGCACTGTCACAACTTCTCCCAGCCCCCCGCAAAATATCTTTGAAGCTTTTCCGAAAATCTATTAGCTTACAATTATTGAAATTTTTAAATTCGTATTACCAACTAGGTTTTACAGCTCTTTGATAATTAAAACACTATGAAACCTACAAGTAGTTTTCGAAAAACCGAAATTATTGCATTTCATTGCGTGTAACAGAAATGTGCACATTGTGATTAAAATGATTGACTAAATTTCGTACCAATACAACTATACTAAAAAATAGTAACGCCAAAGTTGATCGCATTATGCAAATTTTATTCTTTTAAAGAACTAAGCCCAGCTTCTTTGAAATGCCTCATGATCACACACACAAAATTCCTGTCATGTGGCAGTGTCTAATGGGCTTTTCCGATTTATACGAAAATACAGAACATAAGTAACCAAGTAAATAAGTAACAATTAAAAATTTTGGCATTAAATTACATGCGCTTAAATATACATAACACACTTAACGAAATACCAAAATGGTCTGCACATAGTAAAACAAAAATTATCTTGACTTTGTTATACAGAAAAATTACACAAGTCTGTGTTTGTTCGTCCAGGGCAAAGAACACCTTGTAGTTCATTATATACTGAAGGATGGGTTTTTTCGTGCAAACAACTCTACTGCATAACACCTTATCCTTATTGGTATAAACATGAACTGATATTTCCTTCACAATCTCTTGTTAATATACATGCATAGGAACTACTGCAGTAGCTGTGAAAAGGAGCCTCAAGACTACAATTCTGTTTTCCCGTCATTCAGCTTTTATGAACTAAAACTGTATGGGGTGGGGGAGAGGGGAGATTGCTTTTCTTCTGTGCGTACTTTATTGAGAGCCGCCATCAAAAATTCCTGACTATTTCTTTAGCCAGTTTTGTATGAAGTTTCCGCAAAGCATTTTGTTAAATCTTTTTTTTTTCGGAAGCTGGATGCCATCTTAGCCGTGAGGCGCCTCCCCGCAAAGTGGGGGCTATCGGTACACCCTTGGGATACGACCCCTTTCCGGGAGTGTGACAGCGCCCAAACTGAGCGCTGCACATTTAGGTCGAAAACCCATTCCCTAGTTTATTTATTTATTTAATTATTATTTTATTTATTCATTTATTTATTTATTTATTCATTTTTATTAATTCATGTATTTTTTTTGAAGAAGGAGTACGTTTTATTTTGCCATATACTTTCGGGTGAATCTTTTCTTTTTTTTTCCTCTCCGCCCCCCCCTCTCCCAGCACAAGGCGTCACAGGACAGACCGACACTGTAAGGAGTAAACGCTGGCGACAGCCATCGGCGAGCTGGCTTTGAAGTATGTTTTATTGGGGCAATAGAATTGTACACCGTCTATAGCATCAACAATGCGTGTTGGGCCGACTGCAGACTTGTTGGAACCGGGCCTAACAGTTTAATTGGGGTAAGGATTTATGCCCGGTGGTTCTATCAAGCGGCAAACGTAACTTCAGGGGTTCTCAGAATTTCACTGGAGCGGGTAGGAATCTTGGCCCCTAACGAATGGAAGATCAAAATGTTAATTCTCTGACTAGTAAGATCTACACTGGGGAATTTAATTCAGGGAGGCTTGCGTTTGCCAGCTAGTGATTGGATGATGGGATATTTTGAGGTAGTGTGAGTCTTCTTGGGGGTCGTCGAAATTTTTACCAGGGAAGAGAAGAACTTCGTCACTTTCATCTATTCACTTGTTCTTCTAAGTCGAGGTGCTTGACTTGCACTTGTTTTTTTATTACTGGTGACTTGTCACTTGGGGTTTTTTTGTTTTGGTGGTCCGAAACGTGGACGCCGCCATGATGTATCAGAGACTGGCAGCATGACGAGAGCCCGCACCAAGTTTGACGGACCGGGACAGACATCGCAGACCAGTACCCTATGTGGAGGAACAACGACAACGGTGTTTGGCTGACGAGAATTCTCCCGGCTCAGGAGTGGTCAGCAGCGCGATATCTAGGCCAGATTCGGAGGTTAAGGTAGGAAATCCATCCTATTATTTTTTTGGTATCCCCTCATAAAATCTTTATCGGAGCAGTCCACACATAGAGTTTATATTTTAATAAGAAAATACTCAATTGAGTACAGGTTCCTGTCAGAGAGTCTTAAATCATTTTTGCTAGTATCATGAGCGTATATTTATTATTATGCCAAATCATAACCAATAAATTGTTTTTGTTGTTAATTTTGTCGCAGTTCCATCATGAGTGTATCGTTAATTACAATATGTGTGCTCAACCCTAGATTATTTGGAGAATATATCTTTTGGAACCGGAACTTAGAAAATCACTTCACTTGTGCTTTTTATTTTAAATCTAGACGTTCACAAAAATATTGCGGCACACAGGAGAATCATCTCACAGAACTGGTTTCTATTTTCCAAAGCAAAGCGTTTGTCAATTTTTTCTGCGTCTTTGAAAATGAACAAAGCGTTAAAAAAGCTATTTTGATTTTTAAATATTTAACGACGGTTTTAAAAATTACCAAAAATTTGCTTAATTTTTTTATTAAGAAAACATAATTTAAAAAGTTTCTGATTAGCTGAAATCGAGCGCGCATCGAAATTAGTTTTGTATTTCTTATTGTAAATTTTTCTATCGCCCCCACATTTTTTTTTTTTTCAAGATGTGTGGCACCTATAAATGACGTGGGACTCGTCCTTTCTCTCATTTGTGCGTTATTGTTTCCTAAGGTTCGTTCGTGCTGTCGTCGATGGAACATCAGATGTTGTGGAAAACGTGAGCGAGAATTTATGTTGCATCCCGTTATCGGGAGGGGATTGTCGTGCTGCCTTCCCCTCCCTCGATCCCGAGTAACATTTGATGAGATTTAAGCACGCGAGCTTGTCGATGGACATCTCTGCACGTGCTGCTGACAAGATTTATAGAGGTAAACAACGCAGACGAATTAGGTCAGGGTCAACACCGATGTTTTTCCACGAAACATGTTTGTTTGCTCTTGCGAATTTCTCAAAAGTGAAAGATTATTTTACTGGTAATGTTGCGCTGCTGTTGAACGCAAACAAACACGCAAAATTTTCATACTCCGTTGTATATCATATAAAATGATGGATTACATTTCATTCAGTGACGGAGATTGGATTTCATTTCGGGGAATCGGGGGAGGGGGGGGCGTCCCCATCTTTTCACACTCCTAGTGCATATACAGTAAGTAGGGCGGCCCTTATGTGGCCTTAAATTTTTTTTTTAATTTGTTTCCTCCCAACCCATAAATGTGTTTAATATATCAAAAAAAATAATTTGCTGAATTTTTTATGAATATCCAGATAGTTTTAGAGGTTGCTACCACCTTTACAGTACGAGATGGGTAAGAGAGGGAGTTAGTATGATGAAATAGTAAGAACCGGAGTTTCATAAAGTTTTAAGGGTTAAAATCATAGCATGTGTTTTGGTTAGTAATGTACAATTAACTTATAATGCAAAACTACTTCATTAACTAATAAAAAAAAACAAAAAAAAAAAAAACAACAATAGTACTTCACTACTTAAATTCAACACCAAGAAGTCCCAAACTTCATTCCTGTGTTTGTTGCTGTTGTATCAAAGCTGATGCACTTCACTTTATATCACAAATTCCCCATTTTCCTGATGTATCATACACGTCCGATGAAATTACTTCTCCTTTTGCTAACAATAATTTTGGTACCCCTAATAATTGATCCCACACCATCTCCAGATACCAAAATGGTAAGACTGTCAAGCCGTCCCACTAGCACAGTGGTCTAAGCGCTTGCTTATGATCATTCGTCTGTGAAGGGTCCGGGTTCGAATCACGGTGAGGCATGGATGTTGTGTTTGTCTTACGGCGCTAGCACTCTCCCTTCCCTTGGACCAGTGGCCCTAAATTAGGGACGGGCGACTGCTTACAGCCGATTGAGTTGTTCACGTGGTCGTTAAACCTTCAATCAATCTAAGACTGCCAACAGTTTGGGATCCAACTATATCTTCAAGTAATACTTTGGCGGTGTTTCGCTCTTTCACGGATAACTGAATTTGCATTTACATTGTAAAGCGATGGATCTAGTCCAAGATATCGTATTGTAGGTGTCAGGATTAAAGCTGCCTGTCCATTGCTTACCTTTGCAACTTCAAGACTAGCAGATAAATTACTATCCAGTGCTTGTTTTCTTCCTCTTTTAATGGGTTTCCCTCCTGAAGTGGACGGCTCTTCAGAAACAGTACAAGGACACTCTTTTTCTTCAGAATCCGAATCAGATGAAGAAAAAGAATAACCTTTTCCTCTCGGGATCTTATCTCTTCATATTCCATTTGTTTCCTTTTTCTGAAATGTTGTTCTCTTTTTTTCAGATTCTCTTGTTTTTTTGCTAGTACCAAGTCAACCCTTCTTAATTTCCCTCGTCATCCTTTCTCTCGTTGAGCCATAAGAAATAATTTGTCTTCTTCAATCATGATCATTTCTAAAGCTTTAGTGTGGGCTATATCAAAAAAAGATCTTCCAACTTTTCTTTCTAAAGATTTTCCTTCTTAATCAAAGCATCTGAATGCTTGGCTTTATTTTTTTTATTCTTTTTCAGCCCTTGCCATTCATTCTTTAACGATTTCTTCAACTTTCTCAACAATATGAACATTTTGTTTACTAGGAATTCGAGTCTTTTCCAACATCTCTAAAATACCACATGCAGTTGATTCCGGAGATTTCCTAACAGTTTGTGGCAAACCAAGTTTATAATGAAAAAATAATGCCATTACCTCACTAATGGACAGAAGCTTCAAAGGACGAAGCGATGACGAAATTGGCCAATTAACCATACTTCTATACTTCATTTAGTAGAAATAGAAGTTTCATAAGTTCTACACGTGTTTGATGCCATTTAATACTATGTTGTAAATTGCTAGAATTGTAAAAACGTTCTACTAGAGCTCTGAAAAATACATCCACTCGGGGCAACAGTCAACCACTACTGACTCAATTGGATAATGCTACAGCGCAACACGTTTTTGACTGTATTGCTATCTGAAGTGCAATACAATTACCGGACAGATTCAAAATGAGAATCAATTTGAATCTGTCCGGTAACTGTATTGTATAATAATACTTTCGACCCCGGTAGCGACCTATAAACCTAATCCTATTTGAAAAAAAAAAACTGATTTATTTTTTTACATGAGGAAACATTTTGAACAGTTGGGAGAAACGAAATTCCAAACTTCAAAAATAAGTTCCACCCTAATATACAGTATATATATCATCATCAACCATTATCAATCCACTGCTGGATGAAGGTCTCCCCAAATTTCTTCCACAATTGTCTGTCTTGGGCCTGTCTCTTCCATGTCACACCAGCATACTTTCGAATTTCATCCTTCCATCTCCCTTGGGGTCTTCTTCTGGGTCTTTTCTTGTCCCTCGGAATCCAGTCTAAAATTTCGGTTGTCCATCGGTAGCCCGTTCTTCTAACAACATGTCCAGTCCATTGCCATTTCAGTGATTTCAATCTGGTCATGATGTCGTCCACTCCTGTCATTTTCCTTATCCACAAGTTCCTCTTCTTATCTTTCCTGGTTACACCAAGCATGCGTCTCTGCAGTCTTTGTATGTCTTTTTTAGTTAAAGTCAATGTCTCGGCCCCATACGTAAGCACTGGCAGGATGCATTGATTAAACACTTTTCTTTTGAGACATACTGGCATACTGCTTTTAAAAATTGTACTGTTTCTTCCAAAAGCTTTCCATCCAAGTTTTATATGCCGATTAATTTCTTCATCAATGTGACTTTCACTCGATATCTGCTGCCCTATATAAATGTAGCAATCGGTTGTCTCAAGCTTTTCTCCATCAATCGCTAAATCTTCGTTTCTTGTAAATGCATTTTACATCACTTTTGTCTTCTGAAAGTTCATTTTTAATTCCACTTCTTTACTCTTGTCTGCAAGTTCTTGGATCATACTCTGCAGCTCTGAAGGGGTAGTTGCAAAGATGACTACGTCATCAGCAAAACGAAGATGAGTTAAGTAATCTCCATTAATCTTTATCCCTTTGTTTCCCCAGTTCAATGATTGAAAGACATTTTGCAATGTGGCGTTAAAGAGCTTGGGAGATAGGGTGTCACCTTGTCTCACTCTGTTTCCAATTCTTTTTTGTGCTGTATCCTCAAATATCCGAACCTTTGCACTTGCATTTTCATAGATGTTATTAATAATGCTAATGTATGCATCTTCAATACCGCAGGATTTCAAAGCCATTGTTACTGCTGATGGTTTCACGGAATCGGAGGCCTTTTCATAGTCAATTAAAGCCATGCATAATGGGAGTTCATATTCTCTTGTTCTTTCAATTAGATCTCTCAGTACGTGGATATGATCTATTGTGCTGTAGCCACTCCTGAATCCAGCTTGTTCTCTTGGTTGGGCCATGCCTAGTGTTACCTTCAAGCGATGTGAAAGAATCTTAATGAAGATTTTATAGACCACTGAAAGGAGGCTGATGGGATACTATATATATATATATATATATATATATATATATATATTATTAACTGTTACAATGACTTTGAAATCCATATATATATATATATATATATATATATATATATATATATATATATATATATAGGCAAATAATAATTAAAACAGACCAAGGAAACCCACAAACACCCAAACGAAACACACAATACATACCACCAAAGGAACAAACAATTCCAACATACTTGCAAAAAGCCCTGAACCCAAAAAACACACAAAAACACAAAAGTACTCGAACCCATTACACTGCTAACGTACCGAATGGAACCCAAAATGCAAACAAGAAACAAATACAGAAGAGCACCACAGCCGCCTCACTTTAAAAGGTGAAACACAAAACAAAGAAAAAACCGAGACGACACTAAAATCAAATTAAAACAGTCATCATCAAGGAAGCACCCGTTTTTTGTAAGTGGCTTTTCTCAAACCAAGAAAGGGACTGACGAAATCCAAATGTCTCCTTGGTCGTGCTCCCTAAAAAAAAAAAAAAAAGTACTATCATGATTAGTCTTACCTGAACAAAGAAGACCGGAAACAAAAATAACCGAAGAAAGCAAGAACGAACACAAAAAGTAACATAAAACCACAAAGATTGTTACAACACCTAATACCAAGAACCACTGATAAAGAATCAAGAATGCCAAAGCTGCACAATGGCAAAGGTTAAGCAGATAAGGAATTAATGGTATACTGTTTAAACGAAACCTGTTTGCCAAATGGAGTAATGTAATTTACTTTTTATAGGCTAGGTGTAAGCTAGTGTGAAGACAGCAAAGGGTATTGTGGCCACAAGTGGTCTACCGACTGGTACATAGAGTTTCTAACTATTTAATATTGTCAGACTAATTGTTAATAAGAGTACTGTAATTAAATGTGTCAGAAGAATGAAGTTTGTAATTTTATATATATATCATTAGCAGTTACAATGACTTTGAAATTCTGCGGTATTGAAGATGCTTACATTAGCATTATTAATAACATCTGTGAAAATGCAAGTGAAAAGATTCGGCTATTTAAGGATACAGCAGCACCAATAAAAATCGGAATGGGAGTGAGACAAGGTGACACCATTTCTCCCAAACTCTTCAATTCCACATTGCAAAGGGTCTTCAATCATTGTATTGGGAAAACAAGGGGATAAAGATTAATGGAGATTATTTATCTCACTTTCGTTTTGTTGACGATGTAGTCATTTCTGCAACTACCCCTTCAGACCTGCAGAGTATGATCCAGGAACTTGCTGACAAGAGTAAAGAAGTGGGATTAAAAATGAACTTTCAGACGACAAAAGTAATGTGATGTACAATACTTTTACAAGAAGTGAAGATTTATCAATTGATGGGGAAAAGCTGAAGATAACTGATACCTATATTTGCCTTGGACAGCAGCTATTAAGCGAGGGACATATTGATGAAGAAATTAATCGACGTATAAAACTTGGCTGGAGGGCTTTTGGAAGAAACAGTACAATTTTCAAGAGCAATATGCCATTGTGTCTTAAAAGAAAAGTATTTAATCAATGCATCCTTCCAATGCTTACGTACGGAGCAGAGACGTAAGCATTGGAAGGATGCATTGATTAGAGAGACGTGAACCTTAAGTAAAAAAGATATACAAAGAGTGCAGACAGCTGAAAGAAGCATGGAAAAATGCATGCTTAGTGTAAGCAGAAGTATAAAAAAAGATGCTCGTGGATAAGGAAAATGACAAGAGTGGAAGACATCATGATCAGAGTAAAATCCCTGAAATGGCAATGGGCATATTACCAGAAGAAGAGACCACAGATAAACAACCGAAATTTTACACCAGATTCCAAGGGACAGGAAAAGACCCAGAAGAAGACCACACAGGAGGTGGATGAATGAAATTCGAAAGCATGCCGCAGTAACAGGGAGGAGAGTGGTTCAAGATAGACAGTTGTGGAAGAAACTTGGGGTGACCTCCATCCAGCGGTGGATTGATAATGGTTGATAATTATGGATGATGATGATGATAATATATATGCACTGAGTGATCACTGAATTATGACCACCTGCCTAATACTTCGCAGGTCCTCCTTTCGCCCTCAGTACAACAGCTATCCGACGTGACATCGATTCATTGAAGTCTGGAGAGATGCATGCTCGGTGTAACCGCGAAAGATAAAAAGGAGAACTTGTGGATAAGGAAAATAACAAGAGTGGAAGACATCATGATCAGAGTAAAATCATGGAAATGGCAATGGGCTGGACATATTGCCAGGAGAACGGACCACTCATGAGCAACCGAAATTTTAGACTGGATTCCAAGCGGCAGGAAAAGACCCAGAAGAATACCACGTGGGAGATGGGTGGATGGAGGAGACTGGCCTAAGACAGTCCGTTGTGGAAGAAACTTTGGGAGACCTTTAACCAGCAGCGAATTGTTAGTGATTGACAATGCTGCCGCCGATGATGATGATATATTCGAATTTATAGCTCACAGCAGATTTGTCCGGGTCGGGTCCAGTTATGTGATGGCCGGGTCCGGGCCCAAAATTTTTGACCGGTTTCCAACTCTGGCCATGCGGTTAGCCACCGCTTGCTCTCTGGGCGGTGGTACTTCCGTCGAAGGTATACTCACGATATATCCTCTGTCGAAGTTATACTCACGGTATATCCTTGATATGGTTGCCCTTAGGAACTCGAGGGTTCTTATCACTTGGGCGATAGAATGACGCATCTGTCTTGCGCCGACATTGCGTCCACGATCAAAGTTGCTCAGACCACCACGTTTACCCATGTTCGTCGATTGCTATACCCTGTTGGGAAGCTCTGCTGTTTCATCGCTCCTATCTCTAATGTTTTGTATCATCATTCACATCATCATCATTATCAATCCACTGATGGACGAAGGTCTCTCCAAGCCTCTTCCACAACGGCCTGTCTTGTGCCAGTCTCCTCCATGTTACTCCCGCATACTTTCGAATTTCATCCACCCATCTCCCACGTGGTCTTCTTCTGGGTCTTTTCCCTGTCTCTTGGAATCCAATCTAAAATTTCGGCTGTCCATCGATGATCTGTCCTTCTGGCAGTATGTCCAGCCCATCGCCATTTCAGGGATTTAACTCTGATCATGATGTCTTCCACTCTTTGTCATTTTTCGGATCTACGAGTTCCATTTTCTTATCTCTCCTAGTTACACCAAGCATGCACCTCTCCCTGCTACTTTGAGTTGTCTGCAGCCTTTGTATGTCTCTTTTAGTTAAGGTCCACGTCTCTGCACCATACGTAAGCACTGGAAGGATGCATTGATCAAACACTTTTCTTTTAAGACATAATGGCATGTTGCTCTTGAAAATTATGCTGTTTCTTCCAAAAGCTCTCCCGGCAAGTTTTATACGCCGATTAATTTCTTCATCAATGTGACCCTCACTTGATATCTGCTGTCCAAGATAAACGTACGTACCTGTTATCTCCAGCTTTTCTCCATGAATCGACAAATCTTCATTTCTTGTAAAATCATTGTACATCACTTTTGTCTTCTGAAAGTTCATTTTTAATCCCACTTCTTTACTCTTGTCAGCAAGTTCCTGGATCATACTCTGAAGCTCTGATGGGGTAGTTGCAAAAATGACTACGTCATCAGCAAAACGAAGGTGAGTTAGATAATCTCCATTAATCTTTATCCCTTTGTTTTCCCAGTTCAATGATTGAAAGACATTTTCCAATGTGGCATTAAAGAGCCTGGGAGATATATTGTCACCTTGTCTCACTCCTTTTCCAATTTTTATGTATAGTCTTCTTTCGAAAGTGTATGAATCAACTGATTTGCGGAAGTGGAAAGAATGTAACAAAATTTAATGCGGATGGCTGAAAAATTGAGTTTTGCGATGTTTTTCAAGTAAGCAGCGACGTCATTTGGAGTGGAATAAGTGCTTAGACTGCTGAAGAAGCCTCCTTTCAAGGGATTAATGTTCCATTCATATTATATATTTTTTAAGAGATTCACTCCAGATATTTTTTGCACAGCCCTTATGAGGTATGAATATTTTGACAGTGGATCTGTTAGAGAAATGTATGAAATTTATTTAGGTGTACTTGTGCTAATACTTCACGTAATGAAATTTTGGGTATAAATAAAAGGAAGAGACTTTTCTTATGTTTCCTTATTATTATTTTTTTTATTCTTAAATTTATTGCGATTTGCATTGAACATAACGTAGCTCGGGTCGAGCTGTGCTTGTCTCAGATAATCCCTAATCCGATTGAAACACCTGAACGAGCACTAAATGATGTACATGCTAATTATCTTTCTCTGGCTGTATACAAAATAAATTAATCGATTTAGAGTGAGCGTAGGCGGCTGTTCATTTTGCAGATGTCTGCAGTCGTGGGGCTCAGCTGGTTTAAATTTTAGAGATTAAGTCGGTAAATGTTTTCCTTTGTAAGGTGGAGAACAGTGGTTCCAGCCAATTTGATTTTTTTTACATAATCCTCGAATAAATGCAGGGCGGCTGAGGCAGTTATCAGTGCTGGGTAATTGCAGTCTTACCAAAGGAGGTCGTTCTACGGCTGAGACTCCGAAATTTCGCTTCTGAAAAATTCTTTTCTCCAAGAAAATAGTTATGATGATTAAGTTTAATTCGTGGAACTTAACTACTTTCGTGCTTACACATGTGTCTGTGCTAATGTTCGAAGTGAACTGGTCCCATATAAATCACATTTTGTCAAAATTATAATCAAATGGTCAGGGAAAGAATCAACACATGATAACTTGCGAAAAGTTCCACGTCTTTTATTCCTCCAGTACTGGAATGTCAGATCACTTATTATACACTGAAGAGTCAAAACATTATGACCATCGCATCATTATGCGAATCGGAGCTACTGCAGGTAAACGACGGAGCGTGTGTAGGTCATGGATGTATAAGAGGCCCGATCAAAAAGTTCAGAAACTAGGCCGATATACAGGGTGATCCATTTAAACCAGTACCGTGTGATTTACTTATAACTTTTTTATAAATAACAGCAAAATCATACAGTAAGTTGAGAATTATACATGTGGTATTGGAGAATCATTTTATGAAAGCAAATGTTGGAATTGTCCTCCATTTTCTTGTAAACACAGTTGAACACGCCGCACCATATTCAGTGATGTCTCATGTAGAGTACAAGCAGTAACATTGCCAATTTCAGTCCTGATTGTTTCACGCAATGCATCCAATGTTTTTGGATGGGCTTTGTAAACTCTATCCTTTAAGTAGCCCCATAAAAAAAAGTCAGGGGAAGTTAAGTTCGGAGATCGGGGATTTTTGACATTAATCTGTCATCAAAGGAGCTGGTTATGAGTTCCATTGAGACTTTCGATGTGTGACACGTAGCCCTCTGTCAATTCAATGTCATCAAGATGTTCCACAAATTCATTGAATATGCGGCAATAAACGTTAGTGTTGACAGTCTCAGAGAAAAAAATGGGGCCAATAATTTTCGTAGACGAAACCGCACACCATACACCAACCTTTTGTGAATGCATCGGTGTTTCACACATAACGTGTGGGTTTTCGGCAGCCCAGTATCTGCTGTTTTACGAATTGACGTAGCCTGACAGATGAAACCAGGCTTCATCCGTAAACCATGTGATGGAGAGAATATCAGATCGCAAATTAAGAAAATTTTGAAACCATTTGCAGTAACTTACTCTCTTTCCCTTGTCCGGTTCCTGCAGCTGATGGATTACGTGCACTTTAAATGGTCGAATATTCGCTTTTTTTGCTGCCCTTTGACAAAGTTCCGTAAGAATATTCTGCCTGTTGGCTTAATCTGCGCAACGATTTAGTCGGAGATTGAAGTAAACGTTGGCGAACATCGTCCACATGCGTTTGGGGCATCGGAGGGTGATGTCTACCGCTACCGCTGAGAAGAGAACCGGTTTGCTCCAGTTTTTTTGCCATCGACAGAATTGTTGACTTGCTTGGCACTTTTCGAACTCCAAACTCTTCGAAATGCTCGTTGCGTTTTGATGACAGAATTGGTTACCCAATACGATTTCACAAAAAAAAAAAACACGCTCTGGAACAGAGTACTGCATGTTTCCGAATGCACACGAGTGAATGACAACGCAACAACAAACAAATCACGAGCTGAGTTACAGTTACGGTTAACAATCTTCTTCACGGTGGCGGTTTTCATTCTCCAGGAGTTGCTGCTTCTATTGAAAAAAGAAGTTCCTTGCGCGATCCCTTGCAAAAATGTAAGGTTTTTTCAGGGTTCTGGTTTAAATGGATCACCCTGTACAACAAAGTACTTATGTTACTTACGTCTAGTTATGATTTCCCTCAAAGTAATCTCCTTGGGCAGCGATACACCGCTTGCAGCTTTTTTTCCACTGTTGGAACTCTCCCTGGAAGTCCTGTTCGCGAATCGTGTCAAGCACCGTCTGCGATTCGCGCTGGATCTCGTCCACGGTTTCAAAACGGCGACCCTTCAGCTTTAGCTTCATCTTCTGGAACAGAAAGGAGTCTCTGGGGGCCAAATCCGGCGAGTAAGGCGGGGTAATCATGCTGTTGGGGCTGCAGTACTGGCGTTCTGCCAAAGCTCTGTGAGCTGCTGCATTGTCGTGATGGAGAAGAAAATCACCCCTGCGCCACATTTCAGGTCGTTTGCGGCGAATGTCCTCCCTAAGACGCAGTAAAACAGAGCGGTGACGGCCTGACCCTGGGGAACGAATGCACGGTGTACAACCCCACGAATGTCGAAGAACACGATGAGCATGCTTTCGGTTGCGCTCCGGACCTGTCGGGCCTTCTTCGGTCGTGGAGATGCCTGGCTTTTCCGCTGCGACAACTTTTGTTTGGTCTCCGGGTCATAACCGTAGACCCAAGTCTCGTCCCCAGTGATGACCCACGACAGGAACGTTGGCTCATTCATCACCTGCTGACGGAGATCTTGACAGAGTTCTACACGGAGCGCCTTCTGTTCGGGGTTCAGAATCTTTGGCACAAACTTTGCACCAATGCGGTGCATGTTCGAAACCGACGTCGGAATTTCGTGCACTGTTCCGTATGACAATTGACGATGGCAGCAATGTCTTGAATGGCTCTCCGACGATCCTCATGCACCAGTTCCCTAATTTTGTCCATATTTTTGGGGGTTCTGCTCGTGGACTGTCGCCCTGATATCTCGTCGTCTTCCAGTGCCTTTCTGCCGCTCTTGAAGCACGAGTGCCACTCAAAACACCTCGTACGACTCATTGCTTCATAACACCTCGTACGACTCATTGCTTGCGACGTTGCTCATGCACCAGTTCCCTAATTTTGTCCACATTTTTGGGGGTTCTGCTCGTGGACTGTCGCCCTGAGATCTCGTCATCTTCCAGTGCCGTTCTGCCGCTCTTGAAGCACGAGTGCCACTCAAAACACCTCGTACGACTCATTGCTTGCGACGATGCTCATGCACCAGTTCCCTAATTTTGTCCACATTTTGGGGGGTTCTGCTCGTGAACTGTCGCTCTGACATCTCGTCGTCTTCCAGTGCCGTTCTGCCGCTCTTGAAGCACGAGTGCCACTCAAAACCCCGCGTACGACTCATTGCTTGCGACGATGCTCATGCACCAGTTCCCTAATTTTGTCCACATTTTTGGGGGTTCTGCTCGTGGACTGTCGCCCTGACATCTCGTCGTCTTCCAGTGCCGTTATGCCGCTCTTGAAGCACGAGTGCCACTCAAAACACCTCGTACGACTCATTGCCATAAGCCTGCCGCAACATTTCACGAGTCTCCTTTTCCGATATGCCGAGTTTGACGCAGAATTTGATGTTCGCTCGCTGCTCTAGGTTGCAGTCCATACCGAAATCACAGCTGTGTTCTTCATGTGGTCACCAAATATCGTGTAGACCAGCTCCTGATGTTCACAGAACGACGCCACTCGGCACAATGAGTCATGAAGGTCACTGCCCTCGACCGCTGCTCGCGCATCCGCGTACTGCCATCTGTTCTCGGAACTTTTTGATCGCACTACGTATACACGGTCGTATCAGAATAATATGACCACCTACCTAATAATGGGAATAACTACCTTTGGCCCGGATGACAGCAGCAAGACGGCGTGGCATGGACGCAATGAGGCTCTGGAACACGTGCCCATTCGGACTGCAGCAGAGCACGGAAGTCCCGGAAATGACGTGGTTGTGGGTCAGCACGTCTAACATGTCGATCCAAATAGTCCCACAAGTGCTTTATGGGATTGAGAACGGGCGATTCAGCCTGCCAAGGCAGAACAGAGACATCGCTGTCGTGTTCCTGGAACTAGTCACGTACCCTCTTAGTGACATGGCAGAGCGCGTCGTTCTGCCGTTGTCCTCTGTAAACGTCCAACATGAAAAGGATGCATGTGATCAGCGAAGATGGACACGTAGGCATTGGCGTTTAGGGACCAATCCAGTGGTACCAGCGGCTCAGGTCATACCTGGAAAACACCCTCCAGACCTTAAACACTGCTACAGCCGTCCTGTACTGGACCAACAAATGTGTCGAGGTGTTGATTCTTGTGTGTCTGCCTCATATCCGCCACCGCTCGTCACTTCTGTGGAGTAGAAACCTCGATTCGTCGAAGGCAAATTTCTCTACTCTTCCACTGTCCAATGACGGTAGTCCCATGCTAACTGCAGGCGTCGTTGCTGATGGACCTGGGTTAACATGGGCGCCTAGACGCAGCGTGGACAATGGAGACCCATGCGTAACAGGGTTCGCTCTACTGTTTTCGGGGACACGTACCTGGGTGCCCCAGCGTTCATTTGCGTGGCCAATTGCCGCACCGTTGCGCGTCGATTGCCCTTTACCAATCGACGGAGGCGACTTTCTTCTCTGGGGTCGAAGGCGTTTGGGGCTCCACAGTTATGAGGTCGGGAGGTACTCGGTGTGTGCCAGCGGTCCATTCTTGGTACACCCTTACTACTGCACCTCGAGAACATCTCACGAAGTCTGCTGTTTCTGAGGTGTTTCCACCCATGGCGCGGTAGCCGATGATCATTCCTTCTTGAATGTCTGCCAATTCACTACCTCTGCCCATTGTGTTCCCGTAACGCACTATGGCTCATCTGTCCTAGCCGGCCGATTATATCTCCGTGCACTCTGACGCACCTGGGAGGGTACGCTGTGATTCCAGGGGTGGTAATATTATTCTGATAGGACTGTGTAAATAACACCTTATACTGAGTCCTGTAAACAGGTTCGCTGCGGCGACGTTTTTCGGCGATTTTTTTTGTATTGCGCTGTACGACACACCGGCGGGTCGTTTAAATAAATATACATAAAGTGAATGATATCCACTACAGATTTATGTATACAAACTTTTTTTTCCTCCTCTGAAAAATGTAGAAGTTAACGCGTTACGACTCACCGGTGGGTCGTAACTGTGTCAACACAGTGCTGTACGACACACCGGTGGGTCGTTGAAATATATATACATAAAGTGAATGATATCCACTATAGATTTATGTATATAAACTTTTTTCCCTCCTCTGAAAAATGTCGAAGTTAACGCGTTACGACCCACGGGTGGGTCGTAACGCATTTAACTTTTTTTATTATTACTATCCTTTTTCTTCAGATGGGAAAGACAGCGGACTTAAGAGAGTTTGACAAAGGCCAAATTGTAATGTACAGACGATTGTGTCAGAGCATTTCCGCGACGGCAAGGGTAGTAGGGTGCTCACGGTCAACCGTGGTTACTACCTTGGAAACGTGATCCGAGGAGGGAGGGCTACGAACATCCGGCAAGGTGTGTACGGACCACGGCACATCGATGCTGGAGGTGAGCAGTGATGTAATGTAGTTCTAAATAAAGAAGTGCCTTAGCGCCGAATTTGTTAGGAAACCTCAACCCGGAAAGAATACCCTCAAAAATTTTCTAAGGCCCTATAACAAAAATCAGATTTAATTAACTTATTTATTTAGTAATTTTTATTACCAATTACATTATCAATTTATATTAGAATTGCACAATTTGAGCAATTTTAAATAAAGAAAAGAAGCATGAAAGAAATACGGGATTACGCCATATAATACAAATTTTGAAGATGACAATCCGATTTTTGGCGTAAATGTGACAAGGATGGTAAGTCAGATAATATGCGAAAACTTGAAAATTTTCATCGTCCTGGAGCGGGACTCGAACCCGCGTCTCCCAGAAAACGCCCGGGTATGCTAACCACTACACCTTAGCATACCTAGGCGTTTTCTGGGAGACGCGGGTTCGAGTCCCGCTCCAGGACGATGAAAATTTTCAAGTTTTCGCATATTATCTGACTTACCATCCTTGTCACATTTACGCCAAAAATCGGATTGTCATCTTCAAAATTTGTATTATATGGCGTAATCCCGTATTTCTTTTCATGATTTATCTGCTTCTCCGGGCAATCACGGGATAGGATTGTTAACCTCCAGATTCGCTAAACATGAATGCCGGTTGCTTCGACTAGCGAATCCTGTGATGGTTAAATTCAAATTGATCGGAAACTTGAAACTTGGTCGTTCTGGGTGGTGTAGTGGTTAGCATACCTAGGCGTTTTCTGGGAGACGCGGGTTCGAGTCCCGCTCCAGGACGATGAAAATTTTCAAGTTTTCGCATATTATCTGACTTACCATCCTTGTCACATTTACGCCAAAAATCGGATTGTCATCTTCAAAAGAAAAGAAGGTTACATGGGCGTCATATGCTAAGAATACTGAGTCTTTATTTAAAGACCACTCTGTCGTTCTGTACGATTCCAAATATGTATTGTGCTTAATGCATACAAATCTCATTGAACTCATCCATCTGACATAGTTACATCAATTCAGTGTGTCTTCGTCACATTCAGGCAAAACCCCATCGCCGAGCTTTTTTGTCTATACGGATTCTCTGAGTGTTCCTCAGACGCTTGCATCTGTGTCTGTTTGCGACCACCCGAGCGTCTATCACGTGCGTCGGCTTTTGCGGATTTTAACCGCGACTGGTTTCCGTGTTCGATTTTTCTGAATTCCCGGTCACGTTGGCACCAGGGGAAACGTATTGGCGGATATTTCCGCAAAGTCTGTGTCTTGTTTGCTCTTCGCTAATGTGCCACTATTTCACAAGGATTTGAAGTCAGCCATTGTGCAATACGTTCGCATTCAGTGGCAGAATCGGTGGAGTCAACAGACAGAGAACAAATTCTTTAAATTAACGCCAGAGATCGGTTTATGGAAATCAAGTCTTCGTGTTCATCGTCGTGAGGAAGTTGTCTTGGCGCGTCTTCGCATTGGGCATTGTCGCTTCACCCACCGCTATTTACTGTGTGGCGACACTGCCCCATATGTGTGAGACGTGCAACTGCCAACTTACTTTCCCTCATGTGTTATTTATGCTTTCCAACCATAAGTTGAAGAAGCGTGTATACTCCAGCTTTGTCTGTCTGTCCGTCCGCACGATAAGTCGCTTAAAAATGGATCGATTTCGATGAAATTTTATTATCTGGTAGGGAACGGACCCTATTGAAAATGGGCGACATGGGGTCAAAGGTCAGGACATAGGAGCGGGATCCATTCCATTGCCCTTATGCGTCATAACTTGCGTAAAAATGATTCGATTTCGATGAAACTTAGTATGTGGTAGGTAGGGGACCACCTGGGAACGAAATGGGGTCAAAGGTCAGGACATAAGAGCGGGACCCATTCTATTGCCCCTATGCGTCATAACTTCCGTAAAAGTGGTTCGATTTCGATGAAATTTTAGTATGTGGTAAAGGACCACCTGGGGACGAATCCTATAGAGAATGGGCGAAAAGGGGTCAAAAGCCAGGATATAGGAGAGGGATTCGTTCCATCGCCTTTATGCTTCCGTAAAAAATGCTTCGATTGCAACAAAACTTCATCATGTAGTTCCGGAGGCCTACTAAACCAATTCTGTTTAATATAATCGAAATGGGGTGAAAGGTCAGGACATAGGATCGAGATTTATTCCACAGCCATTATCGTCATAGCTTGAGTAATAAGTTGAGTAATGATTTCTGGTATGCTGGTAAGTTGATCATAATCAATGCATTGCATGATTTAACTAGCTTGTTTACGCTTTCCAACCGTAGGTTGAAGAAGCGTATATGCTCCAGCTTTGTCCGTCTGTCCGCACGATACGTCGCGTAAAAATGGATCGATTTCGATGAAATTTTAGTATGTGGTAAAGGATCACCTGGGGACGAACCCTATTGAAAATGGGCGAAATGAGGTCAAAGGTCAGGATATAGGAGCGGGATCCATTCCATTGCCCTTATGCGTCATAACTTGCGTGAAAATGGTTCGATTTCGATGAAATTTTAGCATCCGGTAGGGGACCACCTGGGGATGAACCCCGTTGAGAACTGGCGGAATGGGGTGAAAGGTCAGGACATAGGAGCGAGATTTATTCTACAGTCATTATCATCATAACTTGAGTAATGATTTCTGGTATGTTGGAAAGCGTATCATAATCAATACATTGCATGATTTTACTTACTTGTGTGTTTGTGTTCGTTTTCGGTTCCATCGTTTTCAACATTTCCATACTCATCAGTTGGATGACAGCGCAGTTATGCTGCGGAAGATTTTGGAAGACCGGGGGCGATACGTTCGCAGTCTTTGTTTTTTAAACACATTTGCTTTTTAAAATTCATCTTGCTTTTAAAATATTTTCCTACATTAGCCTGATTTTAACTATTGTACCACGCTTTTAAAGTCCTTTATTTGTTGGTCTCCTGTCTGGCGCTTTTTGGCCAAATTTGGCCCTTGCGCCATAAAAACCCATCAACCAACCAACCAACTTCAATATCATCAAAATGGGGTAAATGGTCAGGACACAGAAGCGAGATTTATTCCACAGCTATTATCCTCATAACTTGAGTAATGATTCCTGGTATGTTGGAAAGCGTATCATAATCATTGCATTGCATGATTTTACTAATTTTACTAAACAGGATATGCTAATCAGACAATATCGCAGGAAATTATCAGCATTTTGGCGTCATAGGTGTATGCGTGAGTCTAGGCAAATCAGACTGCGCAAGACCGGAAACCAGCCGTTTTTCTGTCATGAGCGCCGCGTGGCTCGGTCAGCAGTCAGTAAAGATGTCTCGTCGTCGTGTAAGACAGCCGTACAATCAGATCAGCGAGTTCGACATAGTTCGCATTATCGGCATGAGAGACTGCATTGCTTTCTCCGGGAGATTCCCGGTCGTGTGGAGCGCCGTGTGTCCGTCGTGAGCAGAAAATGGTATGAAGAAGGGCTTAGAACACGAAGAGAAGGTTCTGGACGTCGTACGCAAGCGCCGTAGTGGGACAACCGTCATCTCATAAGGATGTCTTAGCGTTGCCGTTCTGCATAATCAACGACGTTAGCGCAGCAGTGGCGAACTGTGACATATTCTGCATGTCAGCTGTACGTCGTCGGTTATTACAGTTCCGACTGTTCGCTCGTTGGCCACTCCTCATGCTACCTTTGACATCGCAGTAACTGTCTTCCCGGCTGAAATGGTGCATCGAACGAAGGGAGTGGCGTGACGAATGACATAATGTCTGGTTTTCGCGCGTCTGTTTAGGCGAAAATGATGGCAGCATCTGTGTCCGCCGACGATAGGGAGAGGAGTCGGGAAGAGTGTGTTCGCACCAGACATACTGCACCAACACGAGACATTATTTTCTGGGGTGCTATCGGGTACGAAAGCAGATCACCTCTCGTTAGAGTCCGTACTACCGTAGCGAGTGCCCATTACGTCAGTGACATTCTGCGGCCTGTCGTCCTTCTGTACCTACAGGGCATCCGGGAGCCATATTTCAGCAGGACAATGCCACACCGCATGTTGCAGCGACAGCAGGTGTCTTCTTCAAAGATAACAACGTTTCACTTCTGCTGTGGCCAGCTAGATCGCCGGATTTATCACCCATAGGAAATATCTGCGGCATGTTCAAACGACAGGTGCAGTGGTACGACCGTCGGCCAGCAACTCTAGATGATCTTTGGACACGGGTCAAAGGTCACCAAGAATTGTTTTGGTAATGGCTATTCCACAGAACACCATTCACAGAATGTTTGATAGGGTGCCTCAGCGCGCACAGCAGGTGATAGAAGCCAGAGGTGGCCACACCGATTATTAGCAACATCGGCGCACCTGGTACGTATGTCACCGAGATACTGATCATCTGTTCTGTATTGCCTGATGAACATATCCTGTAACTAACTGATCATCTGTTCTGTATTGCCTGATGAACATATCCTCGACTCCTTTCAGGTGTTCTGTTTTTTTATGAACCTGTGTGTACATCGTCATCATCGTGAACCATTATCAATCCACTGCTGGAAGAAGGTATCCCCCCAAATTTCTTCCACGAATGTCTATCTTCAGCTAGTCTCATCGATGTCTCTTCAACATGCTTTCGAATTTCATCATGACAACTAACACAGCAATCAGACATTTCTGAATTGACTGTATTTACCGTTCTTCGCGTAAAATCAATCACATCAGAAATCTTGAAAATTTCATCGCTTTGGAGCGAGAACCGAACCCGCACCTCCCGATTACCGTTCGAGTATGCAACCGTTACACCACGCAGGATGAGAAAGTCACAAGTATCTCATGTATGTAATGTTTTACCTTCACGGCGGTGTGTTAAGAGCATCGGAAAATAGTCCGACCGCATTCTTAATCGAAGCAACTGTGCTGCCATCTAGCGTTTCTTCACGTAATATCAATCACATCAGAAAATATGAACATTTCATCGCCCTGGAGTTGTTTCAAGTTTCCTGATGTGATTGATGATTACGTGAAGAACAGTAAATACAGTCAATTCAGAGACAGGAACGTACTGATAGCCACCGCAACCCCCGCAGTGCGGGGGCGGGGGCGCTCATGGTTAAAAGGTTAAAAGCGCCTTTAGCCTGAGCAAAAAGATTCAAATTTTTTTTTTTTAAACTTAGTATGAAACTGGTTAAAGAAATAGCCAGAAATCAAGGCAACGTTGAAGGAAGGTTTAAGAAGGAAATCATTTTCGTTGCTTTTATTCATAAAAACTGGATGACTGGAAAGCAACTATTCAAAAGAACTTCAAGTTCCTTGTAGCAGCCCTGGCTCCGAGCAGGTGTAGTAACTGTACAAGACCTCACTAACTCGGATCTATCCTGGCGCCCTTTCTCTGGCCTCCCCCTGCTATTCTCTCGTCCCCATCCGCCCATTTGGTCTATGACTCTCTGCTAACTGCACTTCTTTCGCTTTTCCCTGATCTTGTCTCCCCCACCGGTCTCGTCTCTGTCTTTTCTGCCCCTCTTCCGCTGCCGTTTTTCCTCCGACTCACAAACTCGGTTCTTCCTCTCTCCTCTCTCTCCTCTAAATCTCTTTATCGTTTTCTAGTGCACCTTGCCACCCCTTCACCGCTTTCTATTCTGGAGGTTCCCCCTGCTTCTCTTCCTCTTGTCTGGGCCGCTGCCCGCTCACCCTTATCTGCCCCTCTTGAAATTAATACCCACTGGCTCTTTTTGCATAATCGCCTCCCTGTTCCGTATTTTCTCTTTCGCATGTCTCTTCTCTCCTCCCCTCTCTGCTCATTCTGCGCACAGGAGGCAGACGTTTCTCACGTCTACCTTTACTGTCCCATCCTGATGCCTCTCCTCCACCAGGCTTTCCGGATTGCCAGTCGCTCTTGTTCTCAAGATCTTCCGTTCACTGCCTACAGACATCTTCTTCTGCGGGCTCATCCACCTACGCCTCTTCCGTCAGTATGTGCCTATCTTTTCGTGCTGGTTAAACACGTTATTTACGTATACCTTCAACAACTCCGCAGCGTTTCCTCGCCGGTCTCTTTACACCAGGCCAGCGCAGCACTTTTGTGCCATTTTCAAGATCGATTGCACTCTCGACTCCGCCTGGAGTACCAATCGGCTTCTTCCAGTCGTCGAGAAGCCACCTTCTATGCTACCTGGGCGCCGGCCGCTCCATGGTTTGCGATTGATTCTGGACTGCTACACCTATCAGTACCCTAGGACTTTCTACACCTCCTTTGCTGAGTTCCGTGGCACCCTGGTGGCCCTCCTCCACTCTACGACTCGTGCAATCCACACTACCGTTGAATTGTGAATGCTAATGCCATCTCAGTGTATTTTCATGCTTACTCGTGTACATTACTTACTTTCACCCCGCCTGTATTATGTTGCTTTGGTGCCCTCGTTAAATAACTTGCACAATTGTGCACGCTGTGTTTTTATCTCATGTATGTAATGTTTTACCTTCACGGCGGTGTTTGTGCTGTTCTTTTTCTAATTGTGTACTATTGTTTCGCCTGTGTTATCCTGTAAATCATGCCCAGCCAATGTCATGTGACACGATGTGTTTCTCTCTGTCACTTCTGTAATTTTTATTCAATAAGCTTTGCTTGCAGCATTTGTTATTCATCCCCATTGTCATTGCAGTGTATATACCATCATGTTTTTAACAGTTTTTGTATTATTTCCCAGTGAGACGCCCAATACTGTACGTCTCCCTCTTATGTTTTCTTATGATAAATTAGAATAAAGCGATTTTGAAACCTTGCTGTTACAAGGGGTCTCAAGTTCACAGCCCTTGCAATAGTTTCTATGCAACACAAGATAATGTGAAAAAAATATCAGTTCAATGAGCGTAATTTTTATACCAATGAGGATAAGGGGTTATGTATTACAGTTATTTGCACATAACTATGCATCCCCCGAATGTAATGAACTGAAAGGTGTTCTTCGCGGGAGTGAAAAACCAGAGACCTGTGTAATTTTTTTTTTTTTTCATAACATAGTCAAGATATTTTTTTTACTATGTGCAAAACTTCGTGGCATTATGTTAAGTGTTTTTTTTATTTTTATTTTCCATAGTAAATAATTTAAGGTGGACATCTAGTGATTTTGCTTTCTATACTTCCAATGGGCAAAGTTCTGTACACATTTTCTTCACAATTAATGCGTTCCCAAGGATGAAAATTTTAACATCGATTAAAATAATTTTATATTATAACTTGGAATACTTAATATTTTCTAAAACATAACCATAATTATATTAAAAATCAATAACTTTTCCTTTGGTGGTGTTGAGACCAGAAAAAAGATGGCGCGACCTGTACATTGATGACGTCAGTAGACAAACAAATGTTTGATTGCTAAAGGTGGTTTCACCTAAAATCTCTGCCTTATGTTTCCAATGGTAAAAACTTCTTTACATATTTTCTTCGCAATTAATGTATTCCCAAGGATGAAAATTTGCATATCGATAAAACTAAATTTATATTATAACTTGGAATACTTAATATTTTCTAAAACATAACCATAATTATGTTCAAAATCAATCATTTTTCTTTGAGTAATATTTAGACCTGTTAATAGATGGCGCGACCTGTACATTTATGACGTCAGTAGACAACCAAATGTTGGATTGCTTAATTATGGTTATGTTTTAGCAAGTGTTAAATATCCCATGCTATAACTTAATTAAGTATTCCAAGTTATAATATGGAGTTATTTTAATCGATGTTCAAATTTTCAACCATGGGAACGCATTAATTGTGAAGAAAATGTGTACAGAAATTTGGCCATTGGAAGTATAGGAAGCAAAATCACTAGACGTCCACCTTAAGTAGTTTTACGTTTTTTGTGCTACAGTTCTTAATTGTTACTTAGTTATTTGCTTACTCAAAACTTATGTTGTGACATTTTGTAAAATTGCTTTCGTTGATTTGACTGAACAGAAATAATTTGTTTTTATTTTAGAGGGGATCAGGAGCTTGTCAGGTTGTACTTCAGCCTTTTCCCCTGGCCCCTTGCTGTACATTTAATTATTTTTAACATATAATATTTTATTCATATTGACTATACGTAATTGGTCTATTTAATTATGTTAATTTTCGATGGAATGAGTTTTGCTGTCGTGCAGAATTTGTAAATATCGTGAAAGTTTTGGTGATTTTTTTGTATTTTGTGAGTTTTATTTGTGAATTTGTTTGCTTTATTTGTACAATTAGCTTATAATTGTGGTACATCTTGGGCCCATTTCATACCTTGTTGGCGATGGCGTGCAGTGAGCATGTGGACCCGGATGGGTCTTCGGCTACGCAGGCCCATCCGCTGGAAGGCTGCGATGAACTGTGTGCGACACATTACACTGATCACGACTGTTGTAGCTGCGGGTGATTTCTCGCACTGTTACCTTGTCGTCGCTGTCAACAATGCGCGACAGTCTCCGCTCCTCCCTGGCATCGGTGAGCTGCGGACGACACACAGCTGGACGACGGTTTGTTGTTTGGTCATCTGTGCACCACTTTTGATACGTAGTCACTACAGCGGCACGTGAACAACTCATAAGCCGCGCCGTTTCTGTAACGTACCAGGAGATGTGACGTACCTGCCCGAAGGACGCACACGACATAAAGGCAGATAGGAATCAGAATAAAAAACGTCCGCGTAGCTCAATTGGTAGAGCAAGTTATTCCGGAATGAGGGGATCCGGGTTCGGATCCTGGCGTGGACAGAAATGACGGAGAAATTTACTTCGTTATATTTCCGAGCTCGTAGTTCCGAGGCGTCGTGCCATCACAATTTGTTTTTTATCAAACTCCGATAAATCGGCAGCTTTTCCCATTCCGACTCCGAACACTCTACTAACCGAAAGCCGGTCCTCGGGTTGTATATATATACTGCTCTGTGAACTTCATCTGCGTTACCGTTCGGTCTCCAGGCTGTTGGTGGTCATAATGTAATGGCTCGTCGGTGTATGCACATACGCAACTGCGTTATCCCTTTTTCTAGAGGGTGGGTAGGATATTGAACTTTTTTCTTCTGATTTTCTAGCCAGATAGGTAGATGTAAGAACGAAGAAGCTCTCGTAGTAGAGAATTATTCGTCTTTGTCGAGGAACTTCTTAATGCTGGTATATTGTAAAGAATTCGATGACACCCCACTTTCAGTTTGTATTAATATTTACACTCAATGGACAACAAAACATTATAGACACCTATCTCTAATGTTTTGTCTACTAAGTGTATGTAAATATCTTTATTCCATCTACTACTCAGCCAACAGTCGTAGTCGCTTCAGCATTATTATTGCCAGATCGAAAAGCAAAATCATTATATTGCGAAGGAAAAATAAATAGGTTTTGGGACAAAATTTGGGAAAAGCGCGCTGGGATGTGTGTCTGAGGGGGGCGGGGGTGTGTGTGTGTGTGGGGGGGGGTCTACTATGAGATAATGGTGTAGCTGTTCAGTTAGTGCATTATGTTAGCTAACTGAGCTGCTCACTTTGCGGAATAATGCTGGGAATCGACTTTGTTCACTCCAACAAATTTATGGGGAAGTTCTTAAGCCTTTTCAAACCTTTCATTTACCAGAATCACGTGATGGAGTTTGATTGACTGAAGGTCTCAGTGGTGGAGCAAATGGTTTAGTGTTCAGGAAGGTCGTCCTTGGAGAATGATGTGGACTCGTCTCGACTGTTACGTATTTATTGGGCCATAAACAAGAAAAGTCTGTCTGTTGCTGGAAAATGGAATGCTATCCCCAGAAGGAACTGAAGGACGCTGAAGAAGAATAACTAACCAATGTGTCCGCCTTTAGGCTTTTAACGAGGCCCAGCACTTTCGATAACTTAATCTTTTTGCGCTTGGGAGATGAAAAGGAAGAAAAGTTTATATTGCGGCTTTTGCGACAGACAAATTGCATTGCTGAAATCTACTAGAGTGTGCTATTGATAGCGGCTTTTCATCATTTATGAGGTTCACGCGGCGAACGCAGAAACCCTTGATTAACTGTCATTGGCTATATCTTTGCTTGAAATCTCCTAATTGCTGCAGTAGCCTTTAGAAGAAATCAAATTGCTCTTGAAAATTAGCTTTCTATTCATGGGGGAGGGGGGATATCAGCAAGGGTGTTATATGGCTTGCGGCGCACTTTAAGGATTCAGAAAGTGTCTACTGAACCAGCTGTACCCCAATTGAAAGAGCTGATACGCTGGTGAAGGATGCAGTCAAAACCATTGGCATTCGAATTCGAAGTATGTCTTCACAAGAAATTGTGGAAATGCAAGGTGTGCCATATAAAAGAGGCTCGAGTATAATGAGCGACAACAGTCAGGCAATGTTACTATACATGATAAAGAATAGTTGAAATGACAGAAAACAGAAGTAATTTACCTGAGTTTACAACAATTGCTGAAAGTGCTGTCCTCCGACATCAAGACACAGCTGCACACGACGGAACATGTTCGCAACGCACCACAGCTCATCAGCAGTAATCTGGGCTATGGCATCCGTAATGTTCACTTTTAATTCATCAAGGGTGTACGGATTAGTTGCGTACACTTTCCCTTTTAATGCTCCCCACAGATAAAAGCCACAGGGGGAGAGATCGGGTGATCTGGGTGGTCAATAGTCCCTTCGATACAGTTCTGTCCTCCCCAAGCACTTAATGCACAGCACGTAGACTGTTCCGCGCAGTATGCGCCGTTGTATCATCCTGCTGAAAGAACGCATATGTTTGCTCTTCTTCTGTAAGTGCGGCAACAAATGGTTTGAACAGTTGCTGAATATAGAGCTCCGGGTTGATGGTGTCAGTAAAAAAGAATGGGCCGACTATCCTCTTCGCAGACACAGCACACCAAACGCCTACCTTTTGGTCGTACAGAGAGTCTCCATTGTCCGTCAGCAATTCGTGTCGGTCCAAATCCAGCTGTTTTGCGCACATACCCAGACAGATGAAACTTTGCTTCATCTGTCATGTAATAAAGTGTTGGGTCCATTTCACCGCTGACAATGGTCTCCTGAAACCACTTACAATATTGCATCCGTTTTGCATAATCAGGAGTTTTAAGTTCTTGGAGCGCCATAACTTTGTACAGCCGAAAATGCAACTCTACTTTAAGTATGCGTCGGCATGACGTGGTAGATATTCCCGTTGCAGACGATAATCGGCGAATCGACTTCCGAGGGCTTTGTAACATCATTGTGCACACATCTTTGATATTGTCTTCAGTACGAATTGTCTTGGGTTTGTTTCTTTTCCTGTCGCACACCGTGCCGGTTTCACGAAATTTCCGCACTGACTTCTGTACCATTGATTTCGCATGTGCTGAACATAGTGGACATTTTTCTGCAAAGAACTCATTTAAAACCTTATATGAGTTATTTCTGAAATACTGTTCCACGATAAAAAAATTCGCTGTTACGTACTTAAAACCATTTCCGTTGCCTTTGTTCTCTCTTCACTTACACTTAAGACCGCGTACCTGTACACTGCTCTGGCTGTGACTAACCACTCCGGAGGATTCTTTTGCACCTGTACACACAGAAACCGGTTAGAAGTGGAATAAAGTGGTTTTAATTGGAAACCCGCCTAACAACGTCTCGCCACGTGACCTTTTTTGTATGGCGCACCCGGTATCCTGTCATTGGTTTTCGGAACTTTTACCAACAAATTTAAGATTCAGCAGACGTGTCGTGTAGAAATTAATTTACGCCGCTTCAAAGTACTTTTTTTATTTAATAATTCTGAACTACCTTTCGCCAAACTAACTTTTAGAAGCTCAGATAATAGTATTTTTATTAATTCACGAGGAAAAAGGGTGAGACAGAAATGGTAATCGGTCGTGATTTCTGAACTGTTATTGGATGCTTGGCTAAACATAATTGATCAATTCTACTGTGTGATAGTTTTCAATAATTTTCAACCAAAATTTGTGTAACTATCTGTAAAATAAGTAATACACCGTCTGACAAAGTTCCAAGACAGCTGCTGGTACGAGGAAAGTTTAATTCACTGGGTCCAACTGTGGTTATGGTTCTTCAAAGTAGTCTCCCTTCTTATCGATGCACCATTTTGATCACTCCACTAGATGCGCGAAACACTTTTTGAATTCATTTACCGGAACACTGTTCATTTCTGCGGTAACGGATTTCTAGATGTCCTGAACAGTCATGAAGCGTCGTCCTTTCAACACCAATTTCACTTTGGGGAACAGGAAGAAGTCGGTGGGAGCTAAGTTCTTTGAGTAAAACGGATGGTTGAGCCTGAGTACTCCGGATTTGGCGAGGAACTATGTCACCGACAGTGCCGAGTGAGCTGGCGCGTTGTCATTCAGAAAGAACCAACTTCCACGTGCTCGCAGGTGCGGCCTCACACGATGAATTGTCTTCCGTAGGCGATCAAGAACTTGCAGGTAGAAAGCACTGGAGATTGTTGCGCCCTGTCAAAAAACGTGATCAGCATTGTCTTGATGTTCTACTTCTGCAGGCGGAACCTTCTTGGGTCTCGGTGAACTTGGTGACCTCCACTCCATGCTTAGTCTCTTTGATGCTAGATCGTGTTGAAAGCACCACGTCTCATCGCCTGTCACAATGCGGTCCAGCATCGAAGGGTCCGATGACACGGCCGCAATGCACGCCTTGCAGCTTTCGACTCTTTGCACTTTCTGTTCTTCAGTCAAACTGTGCGGTACAAACCTTGCGCAAATCTTTCTTCTCCCATCGTCTTGATTTTCTACTTCTGCAGGCGGAACCTTCTTGAGTCTCGGTGAACTTGGTGACCTCCACTCCATGCTTTGCCTCTTTGATGTTGGATCGTGTTGAAAGCACCACCTTTCATCGCCAGTCACAATCGAAGGGTCCGATTCCATGGCCGCAATGCCCGCCTTGCAGCTTTCGACTCTTTGCGCTTTCTGTTCTTCAGTCAAACTGTGCGGCACAAACCCTTGCGCAAATCTTTCTTCAGCATTGTCTTGATTTTCTACTTCTGCAGGCGGAACCTTCTTGGGTCTCGGTGAACTTGGTGACCTTCCACTCCATGCTTTGCCTCTTTGATGCTGGATCGTGTTGAAAGCACCACCTTTCATCGCCAGTCACAATGCGGTCCAGCATCGAAGGGTCCGATTCAACGGCCGCAATGCCTGCCTTGCAGCTTTTGACTCTTTGCACTTTCTGTTCTTCAGTCAAACTGTGCTGCACAAACCTTGCGCAAATCTTTCTTCTCCCGGGGTCTTCCTTTAGGATCAGCATAATTGTTTCACGGTTGATATGGAATTCGCCCTCCATCATCCGTGCCGTCATTCGATGGTCTCACTTCACCAGAGCGAACTTTCTCCACCGTTTCCTCAGAACGGCTGGTTGACGGTCTTCTAATCCTTGGGTCATCCCCAACGTCTTCCCTTCCCTCGCGAAAGCAAGCATACCATTCGAAAATGCGATCACGTGATATGGCATTTTCCCCGTAAACAGTTTTGATCATTTCGAAGGTCCCCGTTACTGACTTCCCGGACTTGCAGCAGAACTTGATGTTTGCTCTCTGTTCAAATCCATGACAATGGTCTTTGGGGTACTCTCTCTATTAAGTCTTCAGAATCGGACAGGTCTGAATTTTCTTAGATCTTCATGTGTCCTGCAAGAGAGGGAAAACACAGTTACAATTTTGCACATAGAACATACACTCACGGGCAATGAAATTTTTGCACCTAGAAGGAAAACATGCTACAACCGCGAAACTTTGCAAATAGCTAGAGTGCGCGCTGGTATGCTAATGATCCACGTTCGGTGCAAGTGCGCATGACCCCACACCCTGTGGTGAAACGGCAGCCTTATAAACCGGCGTGTAGTCGATGTCTCATTAAAGCGAAAAGCACCGGCCGACGCAAGCAACAATACAGAGTGACAAGAATGCCGGGTAGATGCTAGAGACGTCGATTTACCTAACGTACGGACTTTGTGAGAGGTTGGATCATCGGGCTAAAATTCGCAGGGTGATGCAACCTTATAGCCCACCACGTGGATCGTTCTGACCATACCGTCCGACTGTGTTGGGAGCAGTGGACACGTGACGGCACTGTCACACGACGGAATGGCTCCGGATGGACCAGGAGGACCACTGGTAGAGAGGATCGACGGATCGTACGCCAGACACGAAGGGATCCCACGATGTAGCGGCTCCTGTGTGCCCAGGAACCATTTCTCGACGCCTCGCGGAAACGAATCTGCGATCCCAGCGCCCCCTTACGTGTGCTGCCATTAACACCGGAACATCGCCGGCTCCGTGTGCAGTGGTGCCAGGCCAGAGCGACGTGGAACGCCACTGAATGGCCACGTGTGTTGTTTAGCGATGAGTGCCGCTTAGTTTTGGGTACAGATGATCATCGTGTCCGGTTGTGGAGGTAACCCGGTCAACAGCACCATCCCAACCTTGCTATCGAGCGCCACACCTCTCCCACTGCAGGCATTAAGGTCTGGGGAGCCATTGCCTACAATAGCCGATCAGCTCTAGTAGTGGTACGTGGATCATTGACGGGCCACCTGTATGTGGATGAGAACCTACGGCCCCAAGTGCTCCCATTCCAGGTGCGCTATACCAGCAGGTTAATGCCTGCCAGCACATGACTCGGGTTGCCCAGGACTGCCTACGTCATATCCAGACAATTCCCTGACCGGGTGATGAGAAATGGGTACTGTACCGTAATGTAAAGCGTCGACGGACTGTGTGCTAATGTGCAGAGCCTGCTCCATCGACGTGAAAAGGAGAGGACTGCATCCCAAAAAGGTTTTGATGAGTGTTTGGTGGGAGGTGTTGGCACCTAACCGAACGATAAATGCTGACCTCTACTGCCTACAGTTGGACAGATTGCGAGAACTGGCATCGAAACGGTCAGCACTCGTCAATCGCAAAGGCTTGATATTTCATCATGATAACGCCGGACCTCATACTGCTTTAATCACTCGGCAAAAACTACTGGACTTTGGTTGGGAAGTGGTACCTCACCAGGCGTGTTCTCCTGACCTGGCACCTACGGACTTCCACCTTTTTCGATCGTTACAGAACGCCTTCGCTCTCCAAACTTTCGATGATATGGACGAAGTGAAAACGACATTTTTTGGCTCTAAAACACAGGTGTTTTTCCGGCGTGGGATTCACGTGCGCATAGACAGATGGGAAGTGGTCATACATAGTGATGGTAATTATGTGAAATCCTAGGTACGTTATTTGTTGTGTTCTCCTCCTTTTTTTTTTTTTTTTTTTTTTGTAGCCTACAAAAACGGGTAGAACTTATGCACACACCCAATAAATCCAGGTTTCGCACGGCTGTTGGAATCCTGGAAAAGTCCCTTTCTTCCAGGCCTGGAAAGTCCTTGATTTTTCACATTTTTATGAAAGATTCTAGAATAGACCTAAATTTTTTTCTTCCGATGAAAAAAGAAATGGTCGAAATGTTTGGATTAATTGCATCACTTTGACTTCGATCCCTGAGAATCTGCTCATGACGATGTCGCTTCCTCTTCCATGTAGTGTGGAAACGTGGTGTTTTCTCTTTCAGTGCACGTAACACTGCAATGCAAGATGTTTGAGTGCCATATTTCCAACGATCTTGGTTTGTGACGTAACAGTTGTGTGCAGTTGGAGTCACAACAGCGTGTGGAAAACTTCTTTTCGAATCCAAGATGGTGTTCCCTTCTAGCACGCTCGTTCTCATTGAAGGAGATTGATATCTGGCCCAAGGAGGTTATATTACTGGAGACACCACTCCTATCCACGCAGCATTGGCCGCCATAAGTCACCGTCTGTGCTGCAAATGACGTCATGAGCAGGCACGACGCAGCCGCAGAAGAGAAGCTGCTTGGAAACCAATGGAACAAAAGCTTCTAAGCGTATAAACAGATAAAATGAGTAATTCAATAATCTTTATCAATGATACACAAGCCTACTGTTTTATCAACGGTATAATTTAGTTCATTTTTGCCCGCTTGTTACGTCACACCACAGATTAGCTGTGACCTATGGCAGCAGAGCCAGTACAGTTCTCTGTGGAGCCAGTGGTGTCTCCAGTAATATATAACCTCCTTAATCTGGCCTCCCTGTCACCATTGTGCGCGGTAATAGATAGCTATGGATTTGAGGATTTTCAGTGCCATGGCAAAAACAAAAAATATTATTATTATCGTTGTGCTAAGTTCCAGATTGCTTCATGTAAGTTTTATACAAGAAAGTTCTATACGGGAACCGTTTGCCTCTTCGTTGAATATGTCATGCTGAAGAAAGCTCTAACAGCGGAATCCATCAGGCTTCATAAGAATTTAAAATAAATTTCACCAGAGTTTGCAGAATATAAAATAAAGCACAATGAATCTACCAAAAATTGAAGCTGCTGGAATTTTTTGATGAACTGCAAAATCCTTCTAAAAGGCCTCAAATATATTTTTCGTAAATGTGTACGAACTCTGTAAATCGTCTTTTGATCGATATGTTTGATACATTTAATCAGTACGTTCGATAAATCATTAAATCGAACGTATCGATTAAAATTTCAATTCTTGAAGGTTGGCAGGTTTGTCTGAGTATTGGAACGAGATTTTTTTCTGCTTTGCATTTCAGTTTTCCTTCCGCCGTGCATTTTTTATTCATAAGGTCTAAATTCTCTTTTTCTGTGTGTTTGTTTCTTTTTCTTTTATTCCTGTATAATGCGTCAGCACGTCTGTGAAATTCACGAATTTGCCGGTGACAGGAATCGAAATCGCATCTCTCTGCTCCAGAGTCGAATGCTTTACCAATTAAGCTACAACGACGAAATTCAATGCCGCAACTTTTTCGTCTTGAAATGTGCTTCACATCTGTAGCACGTCATCTCATCTCCCTCGTAATTTTTTTTTTCACTCATTAATTCCAAACGATGTGTGGAACAAACATCACACGTTTTTCGAATAACAATGTTTTTCGGCCAGTCGATTCATTTTCAGCAATCGGGCGCCAATGTGAAATTTACTGATTTAGAATTAAAATACCATTGTTTCTCTCTATAAAATGTTTATTATACATCGACTATAATTTCTCAGAGCTTGCTATAGTTTCGAAAGAGCTTGAGCTTGATTTTCTTAAACGAATTGCAGTACGCAGAGGATATAGCCCTTCCGTTATAGACAAAGCTGTCCAAAAATTTAGGAAACCGAAGCCTGCCTGCTCGCTCACGCTAATAGACCACCCAAATGCGAAAGAACTGGGCGGTTATTCCAGAAAAATATTCCATTTGCACCTCAGATTTGCTTCAGAATTTCAAAAATTCTCAAAAGTTTTAATTTCAAAGTTATTTTCAAGCCCATAAACAAGATGAAGTTTCACGAATCAAAAGACTACGTCGAAGACATAAACTCCTGGGGAATTTATCCAGATACCTTGTCAATGTGGACTTTCATATATAGGATAGACCCACAGGGCTTCAAGTTTTCGTGTGAAGGAACCATAATACCTACGGAACTATAAACAGTCGTCTATAGCCCAACATTGTCACGAAACTAACCATAAATTTTTGTTTGGAAACGCCACGCTTAATGGTAAACCTGATTCGACTATAAAGCTTAATATATTAGAAGCTTTCCACATATACCGGAACTCTTCACGCCTTGTTAACGACATGACTTCTACTCCATTTCTTTCAAACACGTGGAAACAACTCACCAAAATCCGTGGCCGTCTGAACTCTGATGACATCACAATGATCTAAATCTTTACTCTCCATTCGTCCTGATGAAGCCGAGCCAAACGCTCTGCGAAACTATAGTCGATGTATAATAAACATTTTATTGTGAGAAACGTTCGTATTTTAAACATTTTGTGAGAAACTCTTTTTTTTTTTTTAACATTTTAATGTGAGAAACGTTGGTATATTATTCTATCTTAACATACCAACGCAATAAATACCAACGTATTTTATTACGTTGGTATGTTAAGATAGAATTTTTATTCTATCTTAACGCCGCAAGTTCAGTAGTCATAAATTATATATAATTCACTGATTTGTCGGTGATGAGGATCGAACCCTCAGCTCCGGAGCCGAATGTTTTACATATTAAGCTACACCGACTGAATTTAGCGCTGCAACTTTTCCGTCTTGACATGTGATTCACCACTGTAGTACGTCATATGCCTCTGTGTTAAAACCTTTTTTTTTTTTTTTTTTTTTTTGCCGTCTTTCTATTTTTTGCGGGGGTCATCGGTAGGTATCTTAAGGTGCGGTAAACAGGCACAGAATGAAAATAATTATTAAACGATCGTATTACGAAGTTTTCCCGCAAGTTTTTCTCACTGACATTTTGTCATGCCATATTCCATAACCGTTTGATCACGCCGTCTGGTTTTCAAGTTATTGTCAGCGAAGATATTACCTTCTACAGCTTGTATTTTAAATGTGCATTTGTGTAGATTATGTATGTCAACGTGAGAAATCGTCGTCAACAAAACGCCATCTTCGTCTGCCTCTGAGACATGGTTGATTCAGTTGGCGTTGCAGGCAGGCTGCCGTCTAGACACTTCAGAGCTTTAATCATAACATGTAAGGGTTCCCTGAAATCAGTCTTAGTCAGGGCGAAAGGTTTCGACACTTAGATAAACATTCTTTAAGCACTTTTAACTGATGCTACCTACATTTCCGAGGGAGACCTTACAACAGATACATTTGGTAACTGTTATGAGAGGAACAGTTGCTTACACAGTAAGAACTCGCTGTGTAACGACTAGTTTTTTATCGAAGAAATCATTATTTTATTTATATGGACTGTTTAGTTTTTCCGAGTTTTCAAAGAAACGCGGAGCTCTTGTTCTTTATTTTGGAGCTCAATCTTCTTGCTTTATCGCGACCTCTTGTCGCATGCTTTCAGATTTCACCTTTGCTTATTAAGTATTCATTCATCTATACGTTCAAGATTAGAATTACAAGTAAACAAAAATTAGGTTTCGTCTAAAACGTTATAAATGCTTTTCTTTTGTTTCTGTTTACAGATATTCCTCGTATTACGCGATTAATTGGTTTCGAGGTAATAGAGCGGAAAGAAACTTGATTTTAACTTTGATAAAATATACAGGGACGCGTTTTTTTTTTTTTTTTTTTTTAATGAAGGTTTGACCACCGTGAGCAACAATGGGCTATAAGCAGTCACCCGCCCTTAATTTAGGGTCACTGGCTCCGGGGAAGGGAGAAAGCCAGTGCGGTAAGACAAACACAACATCCATGCCCCACTGGGATTTGAACCCAGACCCTTCTCGGACGAATGGTCAACCAGCGCTTAGACCACTGCGCCACAAGGGGGGAGGGGGTCCATTTCAAAATAATACAAGTTAGTAAAATCATGCAATGCATTGATTATGATACGCTTTCCAACATACCAGAAATCATTACTCAAGTTATGAGGATAATGGCTGTGGAACAAATCTCGCTCCTGTGCCCTGACCTTTGACCCCATTTCGATGATATTCAACATAATTGGTTCAGTATACCTTCGGGACAATATACTAACGTTTTGTCGCAATAGAAGCATTTTTACGTAAGTTATAACGCATAAGGGCAATGGAATGGACCCCGCTCCTATGTCCTGAACGTTGATTCCATTTCGCCCATTTTCAATAGGGTTCGTCCTCAGGTGGTTCCCCACAACATACTAAAATTTCATCGAAATCGAACCATTTTTACGCAAGTTATGACCCATAAGCGCAATGGAATGGATCTCGCTCCTGTGTCTTGGCCTTTGACCCCATTTCGCCCATTTTCAATAGGGTTCGTGCCGAGGTGGTCCCCCTACCACATACTAAAATTTAATCGATGACGCATAACGGCAATGGAATCGATCCCGCTCCGATGTCCTGACTTTTGACTCCATTTCGCCCATTTTCAATAGGGTTCGTCCCCAGTGGTCCCCTACCACATACTAAAATTTCATCGAAAAATGAACCATTTTTACGTGAGTTATCGTGCGGACAGACGGACTGGAGCATATACGCTTCTTCAGCTTACGGTTGGAAAGCGTAAATTAAAACATAACTATACGTACCTAAAATTTGGTAAGAAATGCATTCGTTTATTTATTTGTAAAGTAATGCATTTATTTATTTTTTTCACTTCATCCAGTCGGTACATTGACACTTGTGACGCACATGTCAAGACGAAAAAGTTGCAGCGACAAATTTCTTCGTTGTAGCTTAATTGGGAAAGCATTTGGCTCCGGAGCAGAAGGATGTGGTTTCTGTTTCCGCCACTGGCAAATATGGCGTTTACGCTCTGTTGGAGCTCGAACGTAAACTGAATCACTTGTCCGTTGGGTTCTTCGAAAAATGTGGGATGGTTAAAGTATACCGTGATTGGAGAAATGGCACCATTGCGAATAAGCGACGTGGAAACTGCGGAGCACCACGTACCATTGATGTGAGAGGTCAACGTTGGCTTCAAAGGTGCGTGAGGACCGATCGACACGCTACAGTGGAGCAGCTCACTGGCCAAATGAACTAGGGGGTTACCGGAAGTGTGTGTCTAAAACGACAGTTCAGCGAATCCTGCTGCGTATGGGGCTCCGATGCAGACGGATGGTCACTGCACCCATGCTAACGAAGGTACATCAGCAGAGAAGGTTCATATTCGCTCGGTAGTATCGGGATTGGACTTCCACTGATTGGCAAAGGATTGCCTTCTCTGATGAGTCACGTTTTCCGCTTCATCGAACGGATGGACGTTGGCGTTTAATGCGAGAAACATCGGAGAACAAACACTCTTCAACCATTGCTGGAAGAACACAAGCTGGTGGGTGCAGCATATTATGGTCGGGGGATTGTTTTCGTGGCATTCCCTGGGTCCACTCATACCTGTGGAAGACACTATGGACCGAATTCGTTATGAATCCATCCTTGCAGACCACGTACACCCATACACGCTGATTGTCTTCCCTGGGGCGGATGGGATCTTCCAATACGACAATGTGACGTGTCGCACAGTAGAAATGTCCGAGAGTGGTTGAAAGAGCAGGATGAAGACTACAAAGTACTTCCCTGGCCCTCTATTTCTCCAGACTTAAACCCAATTGAGCATCTGCGGGACCATCTCGATCGTGTTGTTCGCTCTATGGATCCTCCATCACGCACCCTCCAGCAGCTGTGAGATGCACTGCAGTCAGCATGACTCCACATACCTGTGAATACCTTCCAGCACCTTATTGAGTCACTCCCAGCCCGTCTAGCTGCTGTCCGCGCTGCACACGGCAGTTGCTCTGGATATTAGCTGGTGGTCACAATAATGTGACTCGACCATGTATTTAAAATTTTGCGTGCAAACCTTTCTATTGTAAAAAAAAAGTAACTGGCGCCGCTGTTCAAGAAATTTCGCGACACTCTTGCTTTCCTAGCTCGCAGCGCAAAACGCATTGAACACAAAAATATGAAATTTACATCGTTTGTAGAGAATTGTTTGGAGAACACGCTGAAATAAACCGTTTCTCGATTCTGGCGATACTTCAAGAGCTATTGTATTTCAAACTTAAGGTAAGCAAAAAAGTGCTATCAGGTTGCGTTCCGGACACACTAACAGCAACAGAACCACAAAACTTTGTAGACATGTAGTGCCATGACCGAATTTTTGCACCTCGTCGCCCTTTTTTTTAATTTCGATTTATTTTATGAGAAATTAAATTTCTAAATTTCACAAAATTCTCTATTTCGCGATGGGATCCATTTAAAAAAAACCCGGATATATGGCAAACTACAGTATAAATCATAACGCATTGCAATTTTTACAGCATAAACTTACAACTATCATCCCTTTTTTACAAATTTTTTTTTAAGAAAAAGTCATTTTCTGATTTTTAAGCATTTTTTAAAGACACAAAGGAAAGAAATGAACGGCTTGTATGTCTTAACGATAACCCCAGAGGAAAGGTATGGTCCCGTGACCTGCTGCCATGGTGACGCAGAGAATTTGTTATGCATATGTTTTATTGGTAAAGCTATCTCAGTTGCTTCCTATACTTCCAATTGAAAACTTTCTGTACACATTTTCTTCACAATTACTGCGTTCCCAAGGATGAAAATTTGAACATCGATTAAAATAGCTTCATTTTATAACTTGGAATAATTAATACTTTCTAAAACATAACCATAATTATGCAATTCAACATTTGTTTGTCTACTGACGTCATCAAAGTACAGGTCGCGCCATCCTTTTTCTGGTTTCAACACCACCAAAGGAAAAGTTATTGATTTTTAATATATTTATGGTTATGTTTTAGAAAATATTAAGTATTCCAAGTTATAATATGAAGTTATTTTAATCGTTGTTAAAATTTTCATCCTTGGGAAAACACTGATTGTGAAGGAAATGTGTACAAACGTTTTTCCATTGGAAGTATAGAAAGCAAAATTATTTGACGTCCACCTTAACGGTTTAACAAAACGGTTTACAGTTTACGGAAATGCTTTTTGGACCGCTTTTGCTTTCCTTAGTGGTAAATTTAGTAAGTGCCTTAAGTTCAAACGACAAAAGTCCGACCTTCCAAAAATTAACGACAGTAAAAAAACTCTGAAACTTCGGAATAACGAGCCGTATTTGCTTAGACATGCAATAAAAATTTGAAATTTATGTGAATTTTCCAGTTTCTTTTTCATGTGATATACTTGGAGATGGGGCTACAGGGCCCGAGCGCTGCTCTGGAAACGAGCGTAGCGAGCCTAGAGGCGCAGCCCCTAGTTTAAGAAATAAAAAGAACAATATCAAAATCGTTTCTGGCTACATATAGAAGCCAGTTATAAGTGACTTTAAAAACATTACTATAAATTAAAAAATATATATTTACATATGAGCTCGTACAAAAGTTTAAGAAGTCACTGATTTGTCGATTACTCCATTTGTGCATTAAAAATCAATCACTAAACGATGTATCAGAGGGGAGAAAACTATTAGTACTAATTTATTTTAGATTATTTCCTACACAAAAATATTCCCAATCCAAAAACTTTAGCTACGCAGGTATCTTTATATTATTTTATTAGAAAGTTTTTATAATCTCAATCTCGTCTCCCCGGAAAGGAAATTTTCAAGTCTTTCTCAACTTTCAATATATTGTCTTTTTCTTAAGCTTAAAGCAGATACTTCTTTGAGATAATCATTTTATCTTTATGATAGTTTTCTTTATGACATACTACAAAGGTGAAGAACAGCTCAAGACGGAAAAAGTTGCAGCGATAAATTCCGTCGGTGTAGCTTAATTGGTAAAGCATTCGGCTCCGGAGCAGAGGGATGCCAGTTCGATCTCAGTCACCAGCAAATTTGTGAATTTTTTCACATCGTGTGTGTTCTTTACGGGCAGTTTTCACTAACGACTTTATTAAAATATGAGATTTATTTCCTAGTGCCAGCAATGAAATTTTGCTCCGGGTCTCCGCAAAAGCTCCATACGTCCCTGATAACAGTTTTTTGTATTGTAGTTAGAACTTATTGTGTAAGACGTTTTTATCAATTAAGAGCGGCCATAAATTATCAAAAATCAAAATTGATATATTTAACACACACTTTTGAAATAATGTATGTTGCATATATTATTTTTGCATAAAGAAATTTTGTGATATATAAGCTATAATTTTATGCTGAATTTGATGCAACAAAAATTTTTCAGACCTAATGAGAAGTGAAACCGTTATTAAGAAAAAAGTGAAGGAAAATAAGAAGTCGTCCCGGTGACTGAGTGGTACGATGCGTTTGCTACCAATCATTGGCCCAAGATGGGTCTGGGCTCGAATCCCGGATAAGGCCTGAATTATACGCTTGTTACGACACTGGCTTCCTTCCTTCCCTGGAACCAATGACATCAAATTTGGGATGGGCGACTATTTATGTATTCCAATGAGTTTAGTTGCTCACGATAGTGGTCTCCGACAAACAAACAAACAAACAAAAAAATACAAGTAGGCTCAGTTATGACTGAGCAGTCAGTTTGGAGCGCAGGACAACGACTTGCATGCAGATCGGAGAGTTGAAATGAGTTAGTCGAGTATGGTTTCAAAGCGTTTATTTAATTTGTTATAGCTAACACAAGTCTATGATATGAAAAGCAGCTTACATAATTTTTTCTAATAATGCTGGATACATTGCGAACACAAAGCAGAGTTCGAGATCAGCCGGGTACGGGTTCGATCGGTGTGTTGGATTTTTGTTTGACGGCAGCTGCTTTCAGGCGTTCTCAATACTCTCTAGTTTGTTGGGCTGCAGTCTTCTTGGGCTTCTTACATTTCTCATCACTTGCTTTTGCCTCTCGTTTTGATTTTCTCCACTTCTGCTTGCATTCATTCTGCGAATTCCGCGGCATTGTTGAAAATGTTAACCCGTTCACACGAAAATAATGTTTTGTAATTTTGGTTTAAACCACTGCATTATGCTCTTTATATATGTATTTGAATAGAACTCATCGAGAGCTTTAAAATGATGACCACCCACGGTCGTTTTGCACTCACGCTTATCCAGATAAACCGCGATATCGTCATAAGTGTTCACCGGTTCATAAGAAAACAATTTTTAAAATGTTCAGTTCAAACCACTGCGAAATGTTCTTCGTATGTTTAATTTGATCTCGTCGAGAGCTTTAAAATGATACCACGCACAGTCGTGTTGCGCTCACGGTTCCCGAGATAGACTGAGTCAAACGCGGCGGCACACCCAGAAATATTGCATCATCTCCCTGGCGCACAGGGAGCGACGCGCGTGCGCAATCTATTACGCAGTACGCGAATTTACTGCTTACAAATATGCTAACGTGATCAGTGTGTGGCACGTATTTTTAACGCTATAATGATTTCAATTGGGACCTATTTTTTTGTCACAAGCGGTATGCCGTAAGTCGCTCCATACTATCCGCGGAGTTAGACGTAGTCCTACGTCAGAAAACATGTTTTGTCTGTAATATATTAATTTTTATTCACAGGCATAATGATTGAATGAAAAATGGGCACTATTTCAAAAATGTCCACAAGTTTACTACTAGGTAACGATTAATAATAACAAAAATATTCATTCTTGTATTAATTCTAAAGAAAATTAGTGTATTACGCCATTGTTTTTCGAGCACGCTCTGAGTTTTACAAAACTCTACGCCTGTTCTGTGAATAATTTTAGCTCGCACAAGATTTGTGTAAAATATCAGTACCTACTCTTTTAGCACAACCCATTTTGATGCTTCTTTGCTTTGGTCTAGTTTAAGGAAGCATTTACAAATGAGTGATAAAAATGAAGACTGCACAAAAACGAAATCACCTTGTGTAGTTTTGGAAAACATATTTCTGGCTTCAATAATTTTTTTTGATCAAAAATTCAACAGTTTACCTTTCTTTTTAAGTTTTCCCCATTTTTAATCCTAGGCATAAAGCCGAAATATTTCACTACAAAAATTTTCAGCCTTCGAAAAATTCCCTTTCATTCAACACCCCTCCCACTCCTTCCAATTTTTTTCACCCACCCCAACATTTTCAACACCCCCTCAAATTTGAAATTCCTGGATAAACACCTAGCCACAACATTATCCAGTATTGACACTTTGTTGTAGTATGTACATTGCATTATGGCCACCTATTTAACAAGCTGTAGGGGACCCCCTTTAGCCCGCAGAACGGCGGCCATTTGGGTAGGTATCCTGCGGTATCCGATACCATTAAGGTCAACAGCAGGTCCCTTAGTTCCCGTACATTTCGGGGTGGTGGTGATTTAGCGTGAACCTGCTTTTCCAAGTCTAACCACAAATGTTCGATTGGGTTCATGTCAGGTGAGTTTGGAGGCCATGGCATTAACAGAAAGTCAGCAGCATGTTCCCCGAACCACTCCTGACGATTCTGGCAGTGTGGAATGGCGCATTATCCTGTTGGCCATCACCAGCAGGAAACACAGTTGCCATGAATGGGTGAACTTGGTTGGCAACGATGTTCAGATTCCTGACAGCTGTCAGGAATTGTGTTATTGGGATAATGGGGCCTAAAGTGTCCCAAGAAAACATCGCCCACAGCATAACACCTCAGCTTCCGGCCTGTTTTCTCCCAATAGTGCATCGAGGTGCCATAGCCTCCGTTGGTAATCGGCGTAACCGCGCTCGCTCGTCTACGTGATGCAATCTGCTCTGTGAACTTTACCTGCGCCACCATTCGGTCTCCAGGCGCGCTCATTTTTCTAGGCTGGGGGTGGTCATATTTTTAATGGCTTATCGGTGTATGAGTCAGAAGGATTTTGAGTATAATAACATCATAACTGTGAAAAGAAGAAAAAAAGTTCTATCCTTTAAAAACATGCCAGGGATTCTCGACAACAAACGAAAATTACAAATTATTTTGAATTTGAATTTGAATTTTATTTTGTCATGTTGCACTATCTAGCGTGCAAACAAATCGCACATACAATTTCTGTACCAAAAAAAAAAAAAAAAAAAAGGGATTAACCAAATACTAATCGCACCATACGCAAACGCAAAAGAAATACAATACATATGTAAGAAATGCATTAATATAACACATAAATGCAAAAATATGAATAATAATACAACTAACACAAACCCATGAACCATCAAACATTCAAATACAAATATTATACAATAATAATTTACATATAATGCAAAGTACAAATGAAGTTATAGTAATACCAAAACAGGTATGACTATACGAATAGCAAGTACTACGTATATTACAAGCACTTATACAATCAACTTAGTGCAACATAGCAGGGAGCCAGGAAAAAAATGCTAGTATAGGCCTGACGAGCCCCTGGGCCCCTAGTAAAAAACAAAAGTGCCAAGGCAAAAAATTATCCTCCTATAGAATTGCAATTTACATAATCACAATTGTAGATAATCAAACTAGAAACATAATAACTGTATATCAAGTATTCTCTTTTAAATAAAGCATAGTTAACAACTGATCTAATATAAATCGGCAACCCGTTCCAGAATCGAGGGCAAAGTGGCATTGATATTATAATTTAAAACTTTTTTCCGAGCTCTAGGGATCACCAAATCGGTATATCCACCAACAGGGGTGGATTGGCCCACCGAGATACCGGGACATTTCCCGGTGGACCGCTCGAGAAATTTCCCATTTTCTTGTAATCCTTCAATATGAATTTTTTTAACGAAGGAATAATTAATTTATCGCTCATGAATAATAAATAATCAGTAACTTTATTTGTGCTTCAAATCTGTCTGAAAAGTTATTTCCGTAAGAAAAAAGCGTTTCTTTCTATCTGTAATTTGGGCGTTTGCTCTCAAAGGACATAGCAAAATTCTCTGCACTTATGGGAGAAAAGTGCTGCCGGACCAAGTTAATTAAGCGAAAGCTATAACTATAGTTAGACGTGGTTGTTGGACTTGTAGTTCAGACTGAATGGTAGGCCCTACCATCTTTTTTTAATTTTCACGGAGACACTGGCACCCATTGTGATGGTCCATCACCCTCAGACCCTTTTCCATCTGCAGACAAAGCGATTTTCCGGCAGAGACATTCCGGTGTACCTTCCGCATTTATCATAAAATTAACAAAGATTTACCACAGCATTGGTTCATATGGATCAAACTATGAGTCAACTGAAAGAGAAGGTACCAATAACGTAAATAAATGTACCAATACCTATTTATTTGGTAACTGATCACGCAGTTCGTGATCAGTGACCAAATAAATCCAAAAATGAATTGCGTAGGAATATTATGTTGCATGTGCACATTTCGACTCAGAGAGTAACTTTTCCGGTGATAAAGTTGGAACTAGGGTCTTCGAGAGACTCTGACTTTTGTCAAAATCAAATGTTTCAACGAAAAAAGTTCTCCCGTACGAAGCCCCATTTTGAGCGTGGTTTGATGCTATATTCAATCAGGAGCAGATTTAGAAAATTATTCAATCATGAGCGGCGTGAGAGCGAAAACACTGGTCACGTGTCATGGCTCCGCCTCCTACTTATGGATCTGAAGCGTCCACGCTATAGGGCTCCTCACATACACAAGGAAGTGTTTGTGTTTCTCTGAAACACTCCCCAAACTCTATTCGAGCGAGCAAACGAAGCCTTCCCCACTTTAATATGAAATCTGTGATTCGGGAAGGCGGATCGAAAACAGCTGAACGGACAGAATAATACTCACACTAAAATATAATGAAATCGAGAGGAGTTACTATTGAAAACACACAAACATTTATTACGTAATCAGTTAGGTTCCTGATGGCGGTGGATTACTCTTTCTCTAACATCAGGTTTCCCTAAGGTACAGACCTGACAAGAGGCGTGAAACACGAAAGCTAGGATAACCACTTCCGAAGAAAATCTCTCTCGGCGTTGAAGTTCTAGAAAGAATCTATCTACTATTATGTAGATCTATATCTCTGATAATCTTATGAATAGTACTCTAACTATACTACTCTGTCAATACGTTTCAATCTTAGCCTGTGCTAAGATCGGATTCACTGTAGCGAAATATCTACTACGCCAGCGGGATCCCTGACTGGAGCCTATACCGCTGCAGCTGAGCACTCTATCTCTTCTAGGATAGATGCTTGCTAAACCCCACCTGAGTGTCGGACCTCCGTGGTTCGGAGCGTCCCTCTGCTCACTCACACACACACACACACACACACACAAAAGGCAAAACGCTTCGCGTCCCCTTTTACTAGAGAACTACTCTCTCCATTGGACGAAAGCAGACTAACTAACAGATCCTCTTCAAGGGACCTGCTCGTCTCCCTTCCTCCGCGCTACGCATGCGGGTAGATCTCGGCTCTGACCTTCTCTCTCGCTGACCTGTTGATGTGGCTCGCCTTCTCCAGCCACGTGGTTCACCTTTGCTGCCCTTCGCCGACCACACCCTGGGCGTTGGCTCGGCGACCTCGCTGATGGGTTTTAATTCTACCTTCCGTGTCTCCGCGGTTCTGTCATATCTGTCCGTTAGTAAGTGCACCCTTTGAGAAAGTAATCCTACCGCCGAAGTACATTCTTATACTAACAAAATATATATTGTTATATTTGCACAAAGGTAGATGGCTGTTTTACAGAGTTGTAGGTGTCTGGGCGACGCTGACAATGTACAGCGAAAGTCGCGGTATCATTGAAGATGTTATCAGTTCTTCGAAAAGGCCTCTCCCTTTCTAAGGCGTGAGAAACTAAAGTTTTTTGTTTGAGGCTCTCGATATGAAATATTCACGAACTTTCTGTCGCCTTTTTGGGCTTGTAATGACTTTTTCTTCATGAAAAAGTAACATATTGTTCAGCATTATTATAAATTAACATAATTAATTTGTCCGTTTTTACAAGCGGATTTAGAAAATTCTTTTACCGTTAAATTGTTGTTGAAATTCGTTCACGACTGAATTCCTCATAAAATGCTTGTTTCGACAGTTCCTTTTCATCCAGGATACAATAGGATTTGTTTTTCGTGAGAGAATTTATGAGGTGTAATTCCCGGCCTAATCTGATCGTTCCAATCCGCCCCTGTCCACGAGTGTGATAAGCATGCGCAGGGCGACACACAGTAATTAGATTTAAATGCTTATTAGCATAGACACGCTCATGCATTAACAACAAAGTCTGAATATGTATAGTTTCTCAAAAATCAGTAACTTATAACGGTAGAACAAACTATCCATATTTTCCGATTGATTTAACAATCGAACAATTTTTTTTTTTGCAAAGTAAAAATGATTTTCACTTTGCAAAAAAAAAATTTTGCAAAGCAAATTTTTTTATTAAATAATGAATAGTTTATTTATTAAAATTTTTAAAGCACAATAAGATATACATTTCTGCGTATCCGTATTTTTTAATTATCCATACATCTCCTCCTCTACCATTAACCCGGATAATCGGGAGTGAACTGTATGTATGTTAAAAGCTACGCTAAAAATTTCGTTTGAGTGCCTCTTCCGTTCAGCGCGGGCAGGAAAAGGCGGAATAAATGCTGCTTGTTAAGCTGAATGCAGGAACTTGCTTCAACCTTTCAGCAGATTACTTAAGTTTTATGCATTTTGTTTGCTCGCTTTTTGATGATATTGCTAATTTTAACAGTGACGTCATGTATGTTGTACCGCGTGAAAGTGTGGAATTGCCTTCTTTCTTTTAATCATCTGAGAGCGCAGCACTAGCTGTCACAGGAAGTCGCGGGGATATTTCGGTTTTGGTGCCTCATTGTTCTCTTTGTGTTCTTCTGTCCCTCTTGACAACAGTTTTACTAATGTTTATTCAGACGGCATTACAGTAGCATTCCGTTTATGATGTTACATGAAGACATTTAGTTCAGCGTGAAGGGTGTAATTATTATTATTCCGTTCTCTCACTGTTGGTACCTTCTGTAAGAGATGACGTGAACTGATCTGTGTGCTGTCTGTAGTTGTACCTTTCAAAGGAATTCCTAAAGACATTTGACACTTCTCAAGGGACTAACTACATTTTAACAAAATGAAAAATGCTCTATCTCACAAAATGTCTCCGTTCATTATTAGTATGCCATTCAAGTTGCACTCTTGGACAAAGAATGGGACGAAAAGCAATCTCTTAACAAAGTTCTTCGCTCTTTTAAACAGCAACAGCAGTGACCAGAGACCTCCGTCTGAGGAACACACACGCACGCACGCACGCACGCACATCTGTTTCGTCCGAAGTTGGTGCATCAGTTGTCGTTGACAAATACAATCTTTAAAAAAAAAAAATAATTCAATTCAATTTAATTTAAATAACTGCCACATGAAGACGAAATACAATGTAATACAACAGTCTAAGTAGCTGTACTAGCAAGGGAGATCAGAGAAAAGCCCACAAAAGAGCCGACAAAACCCCGATCTCTCTATACAAATGTAAGCAAGTCAGAGTTATACATGAAGGCGTGGCACATAACATTCAAAGGAATTAGTTAAAATTAGTATTAGTAAAATTGCGCCCCATCCCCCCACTCCTCCCCACCTCCCTACTACTTTGCCTTCCTGTTCCCATTTTCCTAATACCTTCCTGACCCCTTAGTCGCTTCTCTCCCCCCCCCTCCCTCCATTTTTTTTTCTTTTACAATTACCATTTCAATTTTTCCTATTCCTCTAATTCCCTTTTTTACATTCTTGGTAGTCCCAGAATGTAAAGTTTTAATTTTTTTTAAATAGATTGAAATTATGTATTACTGTGTAAGATCATGGGGTAGAGAATTCCAAAATTGAGGCCCAGCATAATTTAATGACTGTTTAATATACTGAGTCCTGGGGAAAATTGGTCTCAGTTGAGATCTACATCTAGCATTTTAGTCATGGGTAGGTAAAGAAATTCAATTAATGTATGATCTATATATTTTTTTTATTCTTCTGTACTTTTCCCAGATTGTAATTATATAATTGTTTTGCTTGTTAATATGTTATACAGTCAAACCCCTATTTAACGGACTGCGATTTAACAAATTCCGCGATTCTGCGTACATGTTTTATGGTCCCGACGGAACGACATTGAAATTAATGCTTAGCGTTTCCCGATTTAATGAACACATTTCCTCAATTTAGCGAACATTTTGTTTTTATTTTTTAAACCACAAAACTATGTTAACTAGCATTTTCATGTTTAAAGTTAGCCCAAATGCAATCCCTTGATGATGTTTTCGATGAACAAATCGGACTAAATGCATCAGATTCTGATGAAGAAGATGAGGCAGAACTGAAAGTTAGCTGCTTTAGTGATGCTGGTAACAGTATGGAATGTGCTGTAAAGTACTTGATGCCCTTCGATATCAATGATGATGCTTTTAATGCAGTTCATAAAATTTAAGCTGCAATTTATTAATATAAAGCTAAACGTTCAGAAAAAACATAAGCAATCTTCTCTAAAGCATTTCTTTTCTACAGTGTAAAAAGGTAATCAACACATATTCTGTTTTTACAAGTTAATTAGTACTAATTGATGTTCTGTTTCATGCAGTTTAGGCTACTGAAATCATTATTCGGAAAAATAATCAACTATCGTATTTTTCTCGCAATTTTAAAGTACACTTGAATTTTGATGCTACATATTATTGAAGTCTAATATCTACGAATCATGTATTTAATATGCGAAGTAAATGTGTACGTATTATAATATTTTTGATAATAAATTCGTAATTAAAAGCACTACGTAATTTAAATTTCACTGAAACAAAGAGAACTTAGCTGCTTACGCGCGTATTCTGTAATGAACATTTGCGGAATTTGAATGTTTCATTCGAAAGACTTCCTCGATTTTAAAGAATTCCGCGATTTTACGTAAAAGACTGTTGGTCCCTTGAAGTTCGTTAAATCGAGGTTTGACTGTATTTATTTGGGTCAACGCGTATGTATATAGGTGAGTCCATTAGTGAAAAGTGATTCACATCAGAATTATGTTTTAATTCTAAGAGTCTAATATACTTATTTTGTAATGTCTGAAGTTTCTTAAAATTAGCGTTAGTAAAGAAGAAAGAAACAAAGAACACCCCGAGAAAGTTGTTCGATTCTGATGAAATTCCGCATGCAAGCAAATACTCAGAACCGAATATGGAAATGATTAAAAAATAAGAACCAATGACGAAATAGTGGCCTGCCACAGCTCATGGAAACCGCACATCAAGGAAGGTACACCAAGAGCAAAACTCTAAGTTAGGGACCATTGTAACCAATGTTCCCTCTAAGCTTCCAAATGTTCCCTCGCAACGACTTAAATTCCTCCGCGCAGTAAGCATTTTGTATTAAAATTCCCAACCCCCTAATTAATTTTCATAAATCGAAAATCACTTACCTGCAAAAATAAAAAATAAATAAAATTCGGGCTCCCAAAAGTCAAGACAACACTTTTCTTAAATGCCGTTCGCCTCCTTTTAAGTTCGTCTCATTGTCGTCTTCATTCTCAAAATCTTCTTGCAAAGTAGCCTCGTGCGAACAGCTAGTGAAGGCGAGAATGCGGATTAGAGGCAGGTATTGAGTCTATTACCGAGAAAGAGACAGATATTGTGTCTTTTCTCAAAACAACACATCAGCTCCAGTCAATCACAGCAAACCGTAAGCAAGTTCATTGTACTAACTAATGCACCCATGCTAGTTGGCGGGGTAAAGGCATTCCGGTCAGTTAAATTGTAAGCCGCTGGTAAAAGGGTTTCGCTCAAAACTTTATCAGATAATAAGGCAGATTTCTTTAAACATCAAAGACGCTTTTTTAGCACGTCTTTTGTAAAAAAAGATCGTGCTTATGTTACCGGTTTGTCCGTCCGTCAGTCCGTCTGTGCGTCAGTCCGTCTGTGCCCACGATATCTCTGCAACTATTAGTCCGATTTAAAAAATTCTTTTGCATTGGGAAGCTTGAAATATGCAAATGATAATCCTTTATTTCGTTTTTTTTACGATGTACAATTTCGCCGGTAGAGGGCGTAAATGCAGATGATGTCGAATTCAAAAATACGTTTTATTCTACATATTTGCTTCTAAACATCCGATTGCAATAAAATTTATATCTTTCGATTCCATTTATGTCGAAGAGTATTTTAGATATAGTTGCTTTTTCAAATTACGCATAGATTTTCCGCAAGGGGGCGTAAAAGTAAATTACATTTTTCCCAAAAACTAGTCTTCTAAAACTCCGATTTGAAAAAAAAAAAATCAGCGGATACACCTCCTGATCGAAAATCTTATGTATATAATTTCAAATTTATTCTTAAAATATTCCACAGTTTCTCCGCCAGGGGGCGTAGACGCATATCCTATTTTCGTCAATATCTCTATTTCTAGGAGTCCGATTTAAAAAATTCCTTCTTTGTTGGATAGTGTTTTCAGTGCGACATGTTTTTCATATAATTTCAAAATTTTCAAGTAATTCATAGACTTTCCGCTAGGATGCGTAGAGGTAAATTGCGTTTCCCCTATATTTCTGCTTCTAAATCTCCGATTTGAAAAGTTCTTTCTGCACCGGATATAGCTCCTGATGGGAAATCCTTTGCACATAATTTCAAATTTTTGTAAAAAATGGTTTGGCCACCAGGTGGTGTAAGCCTTAATTTCCGCTTCTGATGTATTTGCAGCAAAATATGAGCTTCTAAAATCTCGATTAAAAAAAAAGTCGTTTGTTGACCAATGCTACCCATGTCGACAAACCTTTTAGGAACATTTTCTTCTTGAAATAATTCATGGTTTCTACGCCAAGGGGCGTAGATGTATATCCTATTTTTATCAATATCTCTACTTCTAGGAGTACGATTTGAAAAATTCCTTCTTTGTTGGAGAGTGTTTCCTATGCGAAATGTTTTTCCTATAAATTCAAAATTTTCAAGTAAATCATAGACTTTCCGCTAGTTGACACAAAGGTAAGTTGCGTTTTCTGCGTTATTTCTGCTTCTAAAACTCCGATTTGTAAAGTTCTTCCTGTATCGCATACAAGACCTGATGGAAAATGTTTTTGACATAATTCCTAATGTTTGGTAAAGAATGGTTTGGCCACCAGGGGCATAAGTGTTAATTTCTGATTCTGATGTATTTGTAGCAAAATCTGGGCTCCTGAAGACTCCACTAATTTTTTTTTTTTTTTCTTGGACCGATACCGCTCATATGAAAAAACCTTCTGAGAATACTTTCTTCCTAAAATAATGCATGGTTTTCAAACCAGGGGACGTAAAGTCACATCTTATTTTTGTCGATATCTCTGTTTCTAAGAGTCCGATTTGAAAAATTCTTTCTGTGTTGCAGAGCCTTTCCGGTGCGAAATGTTTGTCATATAAATTCATGTTTTTCTTAGCGCCACAAGTCTGCAACCAGAGGGCGTAAGCTCTTGATTCCGTTTACAGCAATATCTGAGGAACTAAAAACCCAATTGAAAAACTTCTTTCTTCCGTCAGATACTATTGTTTTCCATACCGGTTCCATTGACTTTGAATAGCTCTGATAAATTTAATTTGCGTCAGAATGGATTCAAAATACGTGCTTATTACACCCAAAAATTTGGTGTCATCTTTCTTGTTTTTATTTAAAATCAGTTGCGGAAAGAACGCTGATAAAAGGGGGGGGTAGAAAAAATAAAAGTTGCAATCCAAGTTCCAAATTCTACTGCATTAGTAAGTGAAGCTGAGAAAATTAAAAATTTTGCCCAGGTGGCTCATTTTGTTAGGCGCGCATTGCCCATTGCCGCGTAGAAGGAATATTGATTGTAACAGCGTATTGCGGTTTCATTTACCTCCACAGACTATGAGGATGCCCAGACGTCGGATCCGTGCGCGCTACAAGCAGTTGAGCGAGTTTGAGAAGATGTATAATTGATCTGAGAAAGGCTGGTTGGTCAAGTCATATCGCCAGGCATTTGGTCGGAGCGACGCGGCAGTCAGACTATATTAGTGCCTACGGGTCGCCGATATTGCGCCGCCGATACCAAGCAGTCGGTCTTTTAGGCGCCTGGATAGTCTACATTGACCCCAGTCATCAACAGCTTGTGATCGGCCTCTGTTTGCTGTCTGTGCGTTGGTACGTCTGTCGGTGTTATACTCGCGGTATATCCTTGATACGGTTGCCCTAAGGAAACTTAGGTTCTTATCACTTCAGCGATAAAATGACTGACCAAACTGTCTTGCGCTGACAAGGCGTCCATGATCAAAGTCGCTCAGATCGCCACGTTTACCCATGTTCTTCAATTGTTATACACTGTTGGGAAGCCGGACAGTCTGCCTATTTATCGCCTGTGTCCCGTTTGAATCTGTTCAACTCTGCGCGAGGGATGCCCACGTAAACTGCCCATCATCCCTATCTCTAATGTTTTGTTTACTGAGTGTTATTCGTTCAAGCTGATCTCAGGGCGTTTTGCTAACCCGGAGTCATTTCGTTCCAGCAAGTTAAAGCGGTAAGGTTTACGTTTCTGATCCAAATCTGATCTGTAAGTAAGAACTGGAAAAATGCATTGACTAAGCTCTTTTCTTTTAAGACACTAGGGGGCTGCGCCTCTAGGCTCGCTGCGCTCGTTTCCAGAGTAGCGACCGTGCCATGCAGCCCGATCTTCAAATACATCACATGAAATAAAAACTGGAAAATTCATATAAATTTAAAATTTTATTGCATGTCTAAGCAAATAAGTATTGTTTATAGTTTTTGTTTCGCTCCTGGTGAACTCCCTGTTAGATTTTTGCTGAACTTTTTTCAATTTCCTTCTATTTTTATTGAAGGACTTTGCTCCGCCGCCATTCCGAAATTTCAGAGTTTTTTACTGTCGTTATTTTTTGGAAGGGCGGACTTTTGTCGTTTGAACTTATATGTCAGAATTTTCAACAAATGTGTTCGACTGTGTCTTTCCGGTGATGCCATCTGACGAAATGAAAATGTTCTCCCAATTTTTCAATACTTTTTGCGCTGTATTGATTCCAAGATGGCGGCTTGTTTACAGTGTTTGTTTCGCTCCCGGTGAACTCCCTGCTAGATTTTTGCAGAACTTTTTTCAATTTTTTTCTATTTTTTTATGAAGGACTTTGCTCCGCCGCCATTCCGAAGTTTTCAAGTTTTTTTACTGTCATTATTTTTTGGAAGGGTGGACTTTTGTCGTTTGAGCTTATAGCACTTACTAAATTTACCACCAAGGAAAACAAAAGCGGTCCAAAAAGCATTTCGGACTTTAAGACCTACCAGCATGCCAATTTTTAGATCTCTAGGTTATTTAGAAGTGGTCTAACAATTCGCGAAAAGTTCAAGCAGACAATGTTGCAAAGCCACCATTTTGTTTGTTTGTTTCGTACTTTTCTAGGTATACGGACCTTAAGACCTATCAGCATGCCAAATTTCAGATCTCTAGGTCATTTAGAAGTGGTCGAACAATTCGCGGACGAACACACTCGCATTTTCACACTTTGCTTTTCATATACCAGGCAAAAGTCAATATTTACATAGGTATTAACGTATGCAGGCAGAAAACGCCGAACTTTAATAAAAGCGTCCATACGTCATTAAGCATTGCGTCATTACCAGTTTGATATTGTTGCCTGTTCTTTCACCCAATGAGAAGAGAGTGCTAAAAATAGCTTCGTCACCATGGCAGCAGGTCATGGGACCAGAACGTTCCTCTGTGGTTATCGTGAAGACAGACAAGCCGTTCGTTTCTTTCCCTTGCGTCTTTAAAAATGCTTAAAAATCAGAAAATGACTTTTTCTTAAAATAATTTTTTTAAAAAAAGGGATGATAATTGTAAGTTTATGCTGTAAAAATTGCAATGCGTTATGATTTATAGTTTACCATATATCCGTTTTTTAAATGGATCCCATCGCGAAATAGAGAATTTTGTGAAATTTAAAAATTTAATTTCTCGTAAACTAAATCGAAATTCAAAAAAGGGTGACGAGGTGCAAAAATTCGATCATGGCACTACATGCCTACAAAGTTTTGTGCTTCTGTTGCTATTAGTGTGTCCGGAAAGCGACCTGATAGCACTTTTTTTGCTTACCTTAACTTTGAAATACAATAGCTGTTGAAGTATGGCCAGAATCGAAAAACGGTTTATTTCAGCGTATTCTCCAAACAATTCTCTACAAACGATGTAAATTTCGTATTTTTGTGTTCAATACGGATTGCGCTGCGAGCTAGAAAAGCAAGAGTGTCGCGAAATTTCTAAAACAGCGGCGGCAGTTACTTTTTCTTAGAATAGAGAGATAATGGTAAATTATTTATGAAAACTGTACTGTTAATTCCAAATGCACTCCAGCGAAGTTTTGTAACCCTTGTAATTTCTTTTTTAACGGGACTGTCTCTTGATAACTGTAGCCCAAAGCATAGTATACTTGAAACTTTTTGCCAAAATACATTCTCACCCGTTCTCATCCTAAGTTCTTCATCTTTCTTCATCTTGCATCTACATCCAAGCATCACTTTTAATACTACCTGATAATGAAGTTGTGAGGATTTGTTTGGTGTTGCTGTAAATATTATACAAGCGTGATTCACTCAGAGCAAAAATGAGAGCATTTTTGTGATTACAGGAAGTGCAGTCGTCGAAAATCCGTTTGAGGTAAACTGATCCAGTGCAGTGTTTTAACACTGACAACGTTTGTAATCTTCTAAGGTCGACAATTGATGACTGCCGAATAACAACACTCGAGGGCAAGCATAATTGGATCGCGAGAAAATTGCAACCATGATCTAGTCCGGAAAACAGGGATCGCGTGATTCCACAGATTGTGTGATAACAAGGTTTCTTTGAGTTGGCAGCTCCTTAATTATGTTGTCGAAAGTATGTTGTTGTATTCGGATGCGTTACATTGTATTGCAGTCGCAAACACCGTTAATTAGTTTGCGTGGGCTGGCACGCACGAATTCTTTCGTCGGTAAGTGGAAATCCATCAGCATTAAGTTATTATGAAATTATTTATACTTGTTGTTAAGTTCCGAGTAAAAGGGTTTGACTTATAACCATTCTCACATGACACATTATACTTCGGGTGCTCCCAAAGTAATTCCTGTTGGACGGTTTGTGCCTTCAGGTGAATCTTTATCACATATTCTTCCATCCTTTCCAGATGAATTGTTGGATATTAAACAGAAACAAAGGACTGTCAAGTTTCTGAAAAAGGGAAATTTGCATTGCTTCGTAAAAGCATACCAGGCTAATAAATGTGTGTGGCATGGAGACAGTTCGTGTTAGTAAGTTCATGTTAGTAATATCTTAATTTGGGTGCGTTAATTTAGACTTGTGAAATAAAATAACACAATCGTAGTTTGGAATCACAATTTTTTTTTCGGTTCCCTAGGAGTGGCAGCCCGTGGACGCCTTACCTAAACAAAAAAAAGTTAGTAAAATCATGCAATGCATTTATATGCTTTCCAACATAACAGATATAATTACTCAAGTTATGAGGATAATGGCTGTAGAATAAATCTCGCTCCTATGACCTGACCTTTGACCCCATTTCGATGATATTTAACAGAACCGGTTCAGTGTACCTCCGGAACAACATACTAAAGTTTTGTCGCAATCGAAGCATTTTGAGTCAAGGTATAATGCATAAGGGTGATGGAATGGGTCCCGCTGCTGTGTCGTGACATTTGACCCCAATTCGCCCATTTTCAACAGGTTTCGTCCCCAAGTGGTCCCTTACCACATACTGAAATTTAATCGAAATCGAACCATTTTTACGCAATTTATGATGCATAAGGGAAATGGAATGCACCCCGCTCCTATATCCTGACCTTTGACCTCATTTAGCCCATTTTCAACAGGGTTCGTCCCCAGGTTGTCTCCTACCACATACTAAATTTTCATCGAAATCGAACCATATTTACGCAAGTTATGACGCATAAGGGCAATGGAATACATCCCGCTCTTATGTCCTGACTTTTGACCCCTTTCTCCCATTTTCAATAGGGTTCGTCCCCAGGTGGTCCCCTATACTAAATTTTCAGCAAAATCGAACTATTTTTACGCGAGTTATCCTGCGGACTGACAAAGCTGGAGCATATACGCTTCTTCAACCTGCCGTTGGAAAGCGTAAATGACGATAAATGATGTATACAACATTGCTTTATCAGTATTGATCAAGAAAATGGAGCAGCGTTAAACAACAAGCGTGTCAAGTGTTCTTCGTGACAATGGCACTGCTCACTGACACCCGCCAAGTTACGGCCTATTCGGAGCAGGAAACATTGAGGGAGCACCCTGGTGCTCTTTGTAGATAATTTATGCTATGTATATCTTTTGCATTAGCATACAAAGATCGTTACTGTTCGTGTTAAATAACATGAGTTATTCGAGAGAAATAACATGAGTTATGTCGCTTTTTTACGTACAACACACTGCATTTATTCGCGTCACTCACGACCACACGAAACCATAGTCCGGTACATAGTAAGCGGAATTAAATCATAACAACAAACAAGAAGGTTTACTAATTCTGACATTGAGCGGACTCCTACCGCGAGATCCTGCCTAGGAATTTTTTCAGTCCAACCGTTGCCCTACATAGTGATCGTGCGATGGATGACATTGGATTCTTTCAGAAAGACAACTCCTCGTGTCATAATGCCCATATTATGCAGGAATACTTCAAGGATCATGTCCAAGCATTTCATGTGTTCCTGTGTCCGCCAGATTTCCCTTGGTTAGAATCCCATCGAACATTCGCTTGATGGAGCGAAATGCAGCATTCGCCTCTCCACGCCGGCAATCTCACTCCGTCTCCGAACTCCGCGACATCGTTCTGTCCAGCTGGTACAGAATACCCGAAGACACTATTCACGATTAAGTCGGGTAGAAGCTATGCTGGGTGTCACTGCGAAAGGCAACTTAACATGCAAATGATCATGATGTTATGGCTCATAAGTGCATGTACAAAACATTCTAGGTCGCGTTACGCAATTGGTGGTATATCGTAGATATATCCTATAATGCAAATGAATTCTGTACTGTGCATCGACGACAAGAAATATCCTGAACTGTAATGCTAAACATCATGATCACTTGCATGTTACGTTGGTATTAGTTTGGTATTTTTTAGTTGTCTTAGTAGTACTCAAAAGAGAGGTTAAATAGGGGTGTATACATCGCTACGTAATAACTCCAACGTCTTTGTTCCTCCAAATTGTAAAAGTCAAACTAATATGAAGCAACAATCATCATGCTGGTGCAAGCTTCCAGTTAGCAATGAATCCGTAAATCTCTGACAGTAACAACAAGAGGCTTTTACAGACTTAACAGTCTCTATTCTCTTCGCATGTCTTAAGTCTTAACAGTCTCTATTCTTTTTGCATTCGACTTAATTATTTTATTTACAGAGACTCACAGTAAAATTTGAGGAAATGATGTGCCGTGCAGTAGGAAAAGTCTAACGGAGAAATAACGAGATTTACAGAATAAATCGAAACGCAAAAGAAATGTTGACTTAGAGATATAAGTCACACAACTTTTGATGATTCTTTAAAACTTATTGATCTTTTTCTGTAGTCATCTGGAAAATTTCATCGCTTTATGTTTACTCCGCCGTGTTAATTCGACTAGATGCCAGTATCTTCGTGCCGTAGCACGGTACTTCGTGTTAACATCACTTTGCTCCTTTCTTTGTTTAACGCATGTACTCTGTAATAGTTACCTCCTTGACGAAGCTACTTAACGCCGACTTTCGAACTTCTGAAAACTCACGTAGCTTTTGCTTTGTCTTTCGTATATATGCCGGAAATAGTTATTATCTCATCGACAAAGCTACTTAATATATTGGCTCTCAAAATCCTGAAAACTCACGTATCCTTGACCTTGTGTTTCCGCCAACTGTTTGAAGAGAGAGCGGATCGATGCCTTTCATCGCAATGGTCGTCACTTTTGAGTGCATTGACATTTTGGTCTGGCATTTGAACCATGAAATGTTCTTTTGTTTCTCAGCACAATCCATAAAAACTCCATCATGAGGAAAGGACCCGACCAGCGTGGTTCTTTCTCCTTCTTCCTCTGCGAACAGACTTCCACCAATTTATAACTTTTCCTTCACTTCCGATCTTTTTCATTCGAACATAAATCTGTGTTACTCCCTCTACCGAATATAATTGTTTTCCTCTGTTTACGAACTTAGGGTGGCAACTCCTGTTATCTTATCACTTGTTAGCACACCGAAATAGTATAGGAAATGCTATCCGCCCATATATAAAACGAATGGCCGCATCGACGAAAAATCCGACAATTCTCTGACGAATTTCTTTCTGCAGGATTTTATGGTGCGTTTCCGAAAACTTAATAAGCGACGTATGGCCCCGTCAAATGCTGATAGGAATCCTGCGCGTTTTTTGAAGACAACTCATGAAACTCCCTCTTCGCTTTTAGGTATCGGTCAGCACATAAACTTATTTGGATGGAAAACAGCGGATGTCATACAAAAGTGTGGAAAAAATATTTAATTGACAATGTGTGCACCATCGGAATCGATAATATGTTGGCATTTTCCCAGCAAGTTTAAATTACTTTGTGTGTGTGTTTGTGATTACGAACATCTAATCACACACGCCTATAATTTTGAACCACTGATCCAGGGAGGTGACGTAGCCTGCGTCATAGAACCCGTTCAACACCCATGTCTCATCCGGGGCTCCAACAAGGACACAGCGTAAATGATTAGCCAGAAGTTCGAGTCTCTGTGACCACTCAGTCGCTCGGGCTGTCAAGTTTTTTTCTACAAAAGTTGGCAAGTTTGGAGTTGAAAAATCAACGGATACTTTCTTGGAAGCCTGAAGAGTTTCACCACCGAGACGTTAAGAAATGTGGGGAGAAAATGAACGGATGCTTTCTTGGAGGTCTTCCATTTACTGAAGAGTTTCACCTCCAAGACGTTAAGAAATGGGGACGAAAAGTGAACGGAATCCTTCTTGGAGGTCTTCCATTTGCTGAAGAGTTTCACCTCCAAGACTTTAAGAAATAGGGGCTAAATATGAACGGATGCTTTCTTAGAGGTCTTCCATTTACTGAAGAGTTTCACCTCCAAAACGTTAAGAAATGGGGACGAAAAGTGAACGGAATCCTTCTTGGAGGTCTTCCATTTGGTGCAAAATTTCACCTCCAAGACGTTAAGAAATTGTAGCAAAATATGAACGGATGCTTTCTTGGATTTCTTGCATTTGCTGAAGAGTTTCACCTCCAAGACGTTAAGAAATGGGGACGAAAAGTGAACGGAATCCTTCTTGGAGGTCTTCCATTTGCTGAAGAGTTTCACCTCCAAGACTTTAAGAAATAGGGGCTAAATATGAACGGATGCTTTCTTGGAGGTCTTCCATTTACTGAAGAGTTTCACCTCCAAGACGTTAAGAAATGGGGACGAAAAGTGAACGGAATCCTTCTTGGAGGTCTTCCATTTGCTGAAGAGTTTCACCTCCAAGACTTTAAGAAATAGGGCTAAATATGAACGGATGCTTTCTTGGAGGTCTTCCATTTACTGGAAGAGTTTCACCTCCAAGACGTTAAGAAATGGGGACGAAAAGTGAACGGAATCCTTCTTGGAGGTCTTCCATTTGCTGAAGAGTTTCACCTCCAAGACTTTAAGAAATAGGGGCTAAATATGAACGGATGCTTTCTTGGAGGTCTTCCATTTACTGAAGAGTTTCACCTCCAAGACGTTAAGAAATGGGGACGAAAAGTGAACGGAATCCTTCTTGGAGGTCTTCCATTTGCTGAAGAGTTTCACCTCCAAGACTTTAAGAAATAGGGGCTAAATATGAACGAATGCTTTCTTAGAGGTCTTCCATTTATGAAGAGTTTCACCTCCAAAACGTTAAGAAATGGGGAGAAAATGAACGGATGCTTTCTTGGAGGTCTTCCATTTGGTGCAAAATTTCACCTCCAAGACGTTAAGAAATTGTAGCAAAAAGTGAACGGATGCTTTCTTGGATTTCTTGCATTTGCTGAAGAATTTCGCCATGAAGATATTGCTGAGACAGCAAAAACCGTGAGCAAGTTCCGGCTGATATGGTGGACTAAGAAGTACTTTACAATCACGAGTTTCTGATTTTTTTTCTTTTTTGTTGATCCACTCTTACCATGTGAGGGCGAGTGTTATATTGATGAAGTACGAGTATAAATTTTTCAACTAACGTGACCGGTCCAATTTTTCTCAAAAGTAGCCATCAAAGGCTGGAGGTTAGAATAACAGATTTCAACCGTAAAATTGTTAATTGGGGGGTAAGTACTCAAAGTGAGCAGTTCTTTTGATGTCCCACTGAACACTGAACATTGCCTTCCGTGAGTGTTTTATAGCTGGAGCTTGTGTAGACATTGAACTGCTTCGGCCAGTCCTCCACCGCTTGTGCTTAACATTGTGATCAGGGCCGCAATTTCCGCTCCCGGAAACAATGCAGTCCAGTTATAGATCACTATATTGACGGCTTTCAAACGAAAAGTAGATGTTCACTATAGCTACATGTGCAGTTTTGTGATGGCGGTTAGTGTGAGACCAACCAACCGAACTTGAAACGAAAGGTAGATGTTGACTATCTGCATGCCGTTTTGTGATGGCGGTTAATGTGACACCAACCGACTGAATTTGGACACTTTTCCCATCGCCAGAAGTTGACGATAAATGATAGAATGAATCTATGCGATATGTACAACTGTTTGTTGTATTGATTAGCTAGCATTCGTTTCCATCATGTCCTCATCAAATCCTTATGGCCTACCGGGATGCTGTAAAATGCTGAGGTTGCCATATAAAAAATTTTCAATGTTGTGAATTAGAATTTGAATTTTATTTTGCCATTTTACACTATCTAGCATACAATCAATTCCGGTAGGTTCTTTCTGACAAATGTGCATCTTTGTAGTCATTAGAGATGTTCCTTCAAATCTGCGTAGGATTCCCTCTTTTAACAGAATAAGGGTTCTATCAATTTCCTTGTTTCCTTACAAACGAATGTTCTCCCGCGCATTGCGGGTGTAATTGTGTTCATGGCTGTATAGGGTATTTTCAAAAGGTCTAGTTAAATTTGGGGAGTGTATTCTCCCTCGCATGGTGATGAAAAAAAGTCCCCTTAAACATTCGGCCGGAAATGATTCTCTTCCGAATATCAGCACATTTTGAGAGGTCAAGTAAGGAAGCCTGTCAAAGAGTATACTGCTAAACGTAGCACCAAAAATATTAATCTCTATTTATCATACACTAATTCAAACACATTTAATGATCGTATTTTAACCTGGGGACAAACTACACAATATAATATTAATAAACTACAGATATTGCAAAATAGATTTATAAGATTAATAGACTTTAAAACATCAAATAATTTTCATCCTATCTCATTTATTCGGTCAACCCCAATATACATAATATTTTAACGATAAAGCAATTATATGACTATAACTTGGGAAAATAATGTATAAAAGAATTAAAGATGGTTTACACAATGATGTAATAACAGTAAATATACATACTCACTACCACAATACTAGGAATAGACCACTACTAATTCCAATGTTCCCACCAACTGAGAAACTTAAAATGAACATAAATTTATAGTGGCCCAAAATTTGGAACTCATTGCCCCAAGAACTAACATCTGTTAATAATTTTAACTTATTTAAAATAAAATTAATAGCACATCTTATGAAATAATTAGTAAATAATAGACAATTTTGATTGAATGGATGATGGTACTGGGTAGTAGACTATAAGCTGTATACTGTATATTGAATACGCTATATTACGATGCATAATGTTACATGGGAAAAGGTATACGATCAAGGATGATAAATATAATATAAACTGAAAGGATACAAGTATAGCTGCCAAGACTAATTAAAAAGAGTAAAACTAAAGAAATGTGGGTTAATGTGATTATATAGTGAGGTGCAAACGATACTTCTTGTTTATTTAACTATAATGAAGGTTAATAATGATGGAACATATTGATATATGTGTTGGTTATGAGCTAGTTCCTGTTTTGTTCACATATTAAACTGCCATATATGTGCTGGTTTGTCTTTTTTGTTAAGCTTCATGTTTTTTTGTATTCTGGGGAGAGGAGGGCTATGTCAGGCCTTACGGCCTTTTCCCTCCTTTTCCTAGTTGCTGCAGTGGCAACTGAAAGAATAAATAAATGGAATGCAAAATTAAATTTTAATGGTGTGCCCGAATCGTTTGTAAATTATTCATCGTTAATGGTTGAAGAGTTCCCGCTCTTTTGGGAAATTTGCCAGAAAGATCTGTGAGTGATCATTCAATCAGCCATTACCACGACACATACTGAAGTGGTAGCACGTTTAACTTTGTTCCGCTGTGATGATTACTACGACACACTGAAGTAGCAGCAAGTTTAACTTTACTCCGGTGTGATGATTACTACGACACACACTGAAGTAGCAGCACGTTTAACTTTATTTCGCTGTAATGTTTACTACGACACACACTGAAGTGGCACCACGTTTAAGTTTATTCCGCCGTGATGATTACTACGACAAACTGAAGTAGAAGCACGTTTAACTTTATTCCGCTATGATGATTACTACCACACACTGAAGTAGCAGCACGTTTAACTTTATTCCTCTGTGATGATTACTACGAAAAACTGAAGTAGCAGCACGTTTAACTTTATTCCGCTGTGATGATTACTACCACACACTGAAGTAGCAGCAAGTTTAACTTTACTCCGGTATGATGATTACCACGACACACACTGAAGTAGCAGCACGTTTAACTTTATTCCGCTGTGACGATTACTACGACACACACTGAAGTGGCACCACGTTTAACTTTATTCCGCTGTGATGATTACTACGACACACTGAAGTAGCAGCACGTTTAACTTTATTCCGCTGTGATGATTACTACCACACACTGAAGTAGCAGCAAGTTTAACTTTATTTTGCTGTGATGTTTACTGCGACACACACTGAAGTGGCACCACGTTTAACTTTATTCCGCCGTGATGATTACTACGACACATTGAAGTAGCAGCACGTTTAACTTTATTCCGCTGTGATGATTACTACCACACACTGAAGTAGCAGCAAGTTTAACTTTACTCCGGTGTGATGATTACTACGACACACACTGAAGTAGCAGCACGTTTAACTTTATTCCGCTGTGACGATTACTACAACACACACTGAAGTAGCAGCCGCCCCGGTGGCGCAGTGGTCTAAGCGATGGCCTCTGATCATTCGTCCGTAAGGGGTCCGGGTTCGAATCCCGGTGAGGCATGGATGTTGTGTTTGTCTTACGGCACTGGTCCTCTCCCTTCCCTGGAACCAGTGACCCTAAATTAGGGACGGGCGACTGCTTATAGCCCATTGAGTTGCTCACGGTGGTTGTTAAACCTCCAATCAAAAAAAAAAAAAAAAAAAAAAAAAAAAAAAGTAGCAGCACGTTTAACTTTATTCCGCTGTGACGATTACTACGACACACACTGAAGTGGCACCACGTTTAACTTTATTCCGCTGTGATGATTACTACGACACACACTGAAGTAGCAGCACGTTTAACTTTATTCCGCTGTGATGATTACTACGAAACACTGAAGTATAGCAGCACGTTTAACTTTATTCCGCTGTGATGATTACTACCACACACTGAAGTAGCAGCAAGTTTAACTTTATTTCGCTGTGATGTTTACATAAAGTGACATTGCTGCCAAGACACAACCGTCTTGGCAGCAATGTTCTTTATGTATTCACAAAAACGTATAGGTGCATCTCAATATGCATTAACGTTTGAAAAAAGGCAAAAAAAATCACTTTTGTGGAGTAAAATATGTATCGCCACTTATCAAATCTCAAACATTTATCCATTATAGTCAAATATGAGTATGCACTAATGCTTTTTACTTTAAATTAACATATATTTCGAAATAAAGGTGATAGGTGATTCGGAACAACTGATAAAAATGGGATGCAAAGTTCAAATATGTCCTATTCAGGCAAGAATTTGCGTTTGTAGCTGTGGCGTTTGTAGACTTTCTCAAGGCAATCTCAGCAATAGTCTGCCATCATATTTTTGTCCCATCGGCTTGATAGCGCTGTTCCATCGTCATAAGGTCTTGATGGAAGCGCTCTTCTTGTTCATCACTAGCATCCACAAGGATTTCGGGAAATTAATCAAGGCGACTATTCAGGAAATGTAGCTTGACACTCATGTTGTACCCAAGATCGCCAAAAACCAACGACATTCTAATAACGAGAACCCTGATAGTTATCTGCCTTTTTGCTACCAAGAAAGTTTTGTATATAATTGCCACGAAAGACAGCCATCCTGCCTTCTCCTTATCATTCTTCTTCGTGACAAATTCCTCAGCACGTACAAGGGCACAAATTTGAGGTCCGTCGAACAGCAATCATTATTTAAAGTAAAAGCATTAGTGCATACTCATATTTGACTATAATGGATATCTTTGATCTTCTCGAAAGACAAAGCTGGAAAAGCAGAAACTATACACGGTTATTGTAAACTCCTTCAACAAAACAAGAGAGGTGATAGTACACATCAAGACGAACAATATTTGAAATGGTACCTATGGCCACATTCCACTCCTAGTGCAAGAAAAGAGTAAAGTTACATATCCACGTTGAGCCTTCAACAGTAAAAACAAAGAGACATACCTAATTTATGAGTTGCACAATTCTAATCGCACCAAAGAAAGACTCTAAGGAGCTGCTCAAACTGGCGTCCAAGCGCGTCGTTGCCGGCGAATGAAGGACTGTTACCGGCGAATGAAGGACTGTCGCACCCTCTCGTAGACTCCCGGTGTGGTGTTGATCTTGTCCGCAGCAACAGCGATTTGCGCGACTAGATCTTCCAGGGAGTCCACAGGTGTCTCGTAGACCAATGTTTTCATGTGCTCCCAGAAGAAGAAGTCCAGTGGATTAAGGTCCGGGAAGCGTGGAGACCAAGCCACATGTCCACCGCGTCGAATCCACGGCCCGGGATATGTCGTAGTTATATCCCGCGCCGTGGATTCGAAGTATCGGACCTCGGTCGCAGTGCGCTAGTCCCCACCATACATAAACCACATATCCCTCCGTGCAGTGAGCGGAACATCCTGCAACAGACCAGGAAGCACTTGATTCAAGAACACACAGTACGCTGCGCCGGTTAGACGTATACGTCAATTCTCATGTGATGTTCGCACAGTAATATCGCAAAACGGGTTCGGCTGCGTTTTTAAATGTGTGCTCCTCATCGTCTACGCACGTGTTCAGCGCACCTGATTTGCATCTTGTGCTTCTCATGCACTGGCTGGAACTCCGTGTGCCTGCTGGACGTTTTCGAACGTGCTCTTTTCTGGCACTAGGACTGGAATGCGGCCCTAGGTTCCATTGCAAATATTGTTCGTCGTGATGTGTACTATCACCCCTTTTGTTTTGTTGAAGGAGTTTACAATCATCCTGTATGTTGAGAACATTCACCATCAGTAGTTAATGCCTTCACGAACTGTTTCATCAAACCCAGCTTGATATGGAGTGGGGGGATAGTCTTCTCTTGGCTGACGATTGGGTCATTCATAATGTTTGGCATGCCTGCTTCTAGAGTTTCACAGAAGGGCCACTCCTTCTGGGTCAAGGGTTTCTCTCGAGCTCGGCTGTCCCACATGCAAAGATAGCATGGAAACTTCGTGAAGCCTTTCTGTTGATCGTTTTCATGTCCACACAAATGATCCAGTTGTGCTTGTGATATTTGAGTAAGTCAATGACCATTTTTATGTCATTATGTTCTTCTCGCAAATGCACGGAGTGAGCAACTGGAACCGCTCCATAAACATTGCCATTGTGCAAGAGAACACAATTGAGGCTGCCCTTTGAGCTGTTCAGAAATAGTGGTCATTCTGCTGGACTATACGAGGTAACAGCTAATTGCCTGAGAAGACCTGGGATATGGTGGCAGTAAACAAACTGCTTGTCTTCTGAAAAAAAAGTCCACAAAAATCTGTTCCCGCTTTCGGAAATAAGAAACTTTTGCAGAGCAGTCAAATAGGTTTTTTCTTGTAGCTTGGAGGCTAATACATAAGCTGTTTTCTTGGAGAGCCCCAAATCACGCACTAAGTCATTCAATTCTGGTTGGCTAAACGGCTGAGGGGCTGATGACTGTTTGATATCAGATGAGGAGTCTTCGGATTCTGTAAACATTTCTTGAAGCTCGTTATCACAACCCTCGTGCTCTTCCCGATCATGTTCACTGCCCTCATCTTCAAATGAGGCAAAACCATTAAAATCTGGAACCGGAAGTTCCTCAGAATGCTGAGTAGGTCGAATTGCTGAGGGAATACTGCGATAGGAAATCTTATGCCGGTTTTTCTTGCCGACACCCTTCGTGTTGACCAGGCAAAAAATAGCAGTCACTTATGTGGTCCTTGGGTTCTCGCCAAGCCATGGGAACTCCAAAAGGCAGACCGTTTTGTTTTCCTTTTGTCCAGTCATAAAGCATTTCCTCACAATTATGTCACACAATATGAGGAGCCCATTTCTTGTCTTGGTAGCCAAAGGGAACTCCAAAATACGCTTTATAGGCGCCCTCACGAACGAAGCTATATTGCTCCTTTGACGAAGAAGTGTGTAGCAGCCACATACATAACAGGATGCATCAGGATTATTTACACATTTATGTCTACTTGAAGAATCCATGATCAGATCTGAAACAAAGAAAAGCAGATGTTATTTTGTGTAAATCAGATAAGTCTCTAGAATCCAAAATTAACAATAAACATAAAGAATATTGATGTTTGTAAAAAAAATTAGCCTAATTAGTCTAAGGTTAGGGTAGATGTAAACCTAGTTCTCAAGCTATCCCTAGTGTAAATAGCAATGGGTGTCCTTTTTTTTTTTTTTTTTTTTTTTTTCGAAAATCACAAGTTTTAAATTGCGTGAAAACTAGAGCATGTAGAGGAAAACAGATTTCAGATTTGACATCAGTGTTGAAAAAATACTTAAAAACAGTTGAGAAATCTCATGCAACAGAAAATAAGAAAAAAATTGTTCCCCAGTGAATTCATCATGAATGCTATTAAATCAAAAACAAATGCTGTCTCCTACACGATGCACTTTAATGATAAAAAAAACTATGTACAATTAAAATAAGTATATGTTTAAAAACTTTCAGTGCCACAACGGAGTCATTCTCAGAAACAATGCAGCAGTGAGCACAGAAGTGAGTAGCCTATATATTTTTACAAAACAAATAGCAGTTAATGCGCATGTGCAACTGCTATTTGTCTTGTAAAAGTAAATAGACTACTCACTTCTGTGCTCACTGCTGCATTGTTTCTTAGGATGACGCCGTTGTGGCGTTGAAAGTTCTTAAACATATACTTATTTTTATTTTACATAGTTTTTTTTCATTAAAGTGTATCGTGCAGGAGACGGCATTTGTTTTCGATGTAATAGCATTTGGTGCACGAGTTAATTTCTTCATATTATCATGAACGGTTGAAGAGCTCGCGCTCGTTTGGGCAGTTTGCCAAGAAGAGCTGTTACCTTGAAAGTGCAACACGGATTCCTCACACTAATGATTTACTCAGTGAGCGTTGTGTGCAATGGTCTAAGCGATGGCCTCTGATCATTCTTCCGAAAGGGTCCGGGTTCGAATCCCGGTGAGGCATGGATGTTGTGTTTGTCTTTCGGCACTGGCTCTCTCCCTTCCCTGGAGCCAGTGACCCTAAATTAGGGACGGGCGACTGCTTATAACCCATTGAGTTGCTCAAGGTGGTCGTTAAAGCTCAAAAAAAAAAAAAAAAAAAAGGGATATAAGCAGTCGCCCGTCTTAAACTTAAGGTCACTGGTTCCAGGGATAGCCAGTGACATGAGACAAACAAAACATCCATGCCTCACCGGGATTCGAACCCAGATCCATCTCGGATGAATGGTCGGTGCCTAAACCACTGTGCCACGAGGACGGCAACCTGGTAACTGGATCATTCGTGAATGACTCTTTTGCGTGGATAATGAAAGAACCCACAAGAAGTTACTACAGTATTTATACCATCAATAGTCAAGGTTTGTTTACGGAACGTCCTTATTTAATTTCTTGTAAGCTCAGCTGAGCTATTAGTACCTTAAAAAAATACTTCATGCAGTTGTTCACTGGTTATGGCCATGAATTCCGAGTCCCCGGAAAGACGAATTTCTGTACTGAAACCTAGTTTATCATGCTTGCACGTTAAAGGGAAATGTTAATTGAATTTCACGCCTCAGATATCTCAGTAATGCTGCTCGAGTGCACATAGGACTTTTTCCGAAATTGCGCAACGCCATCTTGAAGAGATGAACTTTCAAATTCTTCGGGATTCTGAGAAACTGTGCGATGTGAGTGAGTGGGCTACGAACGAGTGCTGCTTCGTAATCCTTAACGAGGTTAATAGACAAGTCGCAGATGGTCGTGACATGCGGAATGCGTCTTTAACCGCATTTTCAATCGCTCCTCGAACAATGCATCATCCTCCGACGATTTGGCCGCTTATCCCGGAGCTCACTGACGTCTCCGGAATAAAGCGGACGACAGCTTTCGAAGCACGTCTGAAATGATCCCAGCATGCAAGCATTGATAGGTTGCTTGTGTCCTTGAATCGTTATGTAAAATGGTCGACAGGATTTAAGAAACGTTCCGACACAAACAGATGGTGTGTGGAAGGGATTGTAACCCTGTCAAACACACGACAGGAACGGCGGGAGGGAGAAAATGAAGAACAACTTAAAGCAACTAAGGCCTTACTTCCTTAGGATTGTTATCTTCCTTAAGCCTTTCTTCAGAGACTGTCTGTTATCAATCACACAGACGCATTTTTGAGCGTACGGTTATTGATGTTCAGGAGCTTTGTAGCTATTGACTGTGAATGCAGAATTCCACATTTTTCCACCGCTGACTCCACAATCTAGCTGATCGTTTTTGATGTAAAGGTCATAGGAATATCTGAAAGATTATGGTAGCTGCTGTATCAAGTCACAATGCTGCCCAGGTGGCGCAGTGGTCTAAGCGCTGGCTTATGACCGCTTGCGCCCAAGATGAGCCCAGGTTCGAGTCCCGCATAAGGTATAGGTGGTGTGTTTGTCTTGCGATGCTGGCCCTCCCCTCCTTGGAATTAGCCGAATCCAATGGCGTATGCTGATTCCGAGAAGTGGTTAATCAATATACTTAGTTGTAAATCGAAGGAATGCAGATACAAACATACGTTAAAAAATTCGTTTTACCACAGTATTGAAATTCGTATTGCAGTTGCAGATTTAAGAACTTTTAAACAATGTACATCATAACATACTATCGTGGCCGTCTTGCACCAGTAGACCGAAAGTCAAATTTTTGATGTTTGAAGTAAACTTATACAGCGTAATGGTAAAGTCAGGAATACATATTATGCAGCATTTTAAAGGACATTTTATGCCGAATTCAAATATTTTTACAGAATGCTATTAACAGTAATAGAAATGAAATTACAAGCAAAAGTACAGCGTCTAGTCATAAAAAGCAACAAATAGTGGAATTTGTGAAATTAGTGTACAATGCATTTAATGTGAAATTACTGTACAGTACATTACTGACACTTGCAGGACACTTGAAATAAGTGACCAACAAGCACAATACGCTTTAATATTTAATTGGATAACCAAAGTAACAAAGTGCACCTTCTTGGCATGGAATTAATAAGCTTCTGTAGTTGTCCATTGGTGATAACACGGTGCCCTACGGCCCTTACAGACTCAATTAAAGTCTTTAATTTTAAATCTGTAAGGGCCATCAATGGACAACTATAATATAGAGAAGCTTATTAGTTCCATGCCAAGAAGGTGCACTTTGTTTCTAAGAAACTGTGGTTGTCCAATTAAATATTAAAGCGTATTTTGCTTGTTGGTCAGTTATTTCAAGTGTCTTGCAAGTGTTAATAATAATGTACTGTACAGTAATTTCACGTTAAATGCGTTGTACACTAATTTCACAAATTCCACTATTTGTTGTTTTTTATGACTAGACGCTGTACTTTTGCTTGTAATTTCACTTCTATTACTGGTAATAACATTCTGTAGAAATATTTGAATTCAGCATAAACTTTCCTTTAAAATGATGCATAACATGTATTCCTATACATTATGCCTCATTTTAAAGGCTGCATAATCATTTTTAATAAGTTGACTTCGAACATAAAAAATTTGACTTTCGATCTACTGGTGCAGGACTTTTGGCCACGATTGTATATAACAACTAATTTACATAGTAATTTACATAATGACATTCAGTTAATTTAAAAATGAATTCTAGACGTCACGTTTGGGCCCAAACATTTTCTATTACAGCGTTATAGAAATTGAACTCGGGATCATTTTTGAGCCGTTCCAGTAAGGCCATTTCTATATTGAGAATAGCTTAACCACTAAGTCTTTCTTGACTCCAGTGTTTTATCTAGACAGTTTTTTTTTTCAGTGCTAAAGAGAAGACACGGCCAGCAAAATTTATTTACATTTGAACATCTTACTAACCATGGAGATTTAGAATAAGTGGAATCGGAAAAATGCCTAGTGTATTCAGGACTTTTGTCTTCGTGTTTTGCAATTCAGGATTTGGTATTTACACTGAAGAGTAATTAAATTAGAAACAGCTGGCGTTGTGCAAATGTGGCGCTGTGGGCGGCCCTGTAAACGGAAACGACATGACGTATGCAGCGATCCGACAATATAAGGAGTGATGCGACGGGAATACGTAAGAGTCGGACGCAGAATGGGTAAGACGAAGGATCTAAGCGCATTTGATCGTGGGCAAATTGTCGGGGCCCGACGAATGGGTCACTCCATCTCAGAAGTCTTGCAGGCACTGGGATTTTCACGAGCCACTGTGTCACGGGTGCACAGTGAGTACATCGAATCCGGTAAAACCATCCCTGCAAGGGCCAACTGCCGTGGACAACAGCGTGTGGATGAGCGGGGTCATCGTCGGCTCGCTCGCAGTGTAACAGCGGATAGACGGGCCACAGTGCAAGAAATCACTCTGCAATTTAACGCTGGTGCACAAAAACGTGTAAGCAGCCACACCGTCCAGAACCATCTCCTTCCTATGGTGTACAGAAGTCATCGTCCCACAGGGTACCGCTGCTGACCGCAATCACAGGGTGCAAAGATTAGCATGGGCGCGGGAACATCGCCACTGGACCCTAGACATGTGGAAAAATGTTGCCTGGACTGATCAGTTGAGATTCACGTTGGTACATGCGGATGGAGGATACGAGTACGGCGCAAACCACATGAAGCGATGGATTCTTCTTGCCAGCAGGGTACTCTTCAAGCTGGTGGGGGTGGCGTTCTCGTCTGGGAACTGTTTACGTGGACTGAAATGGGACCCTTGGTACGTGTGGCATCGTCCCTCACAGGTCAACGTTACCGGGATATCCTGGACGACCATTTGCTCCCGTTTGTGCGTCTTCAACATCCCACTGGGGACCTTATCCTGCAAGAAGACAATGCACCGTGCCATCGCTCCCGAATTGTATCCGAATGGTTGGATGAACACTCCACCGTCGCGACCTCGCTTCCTTGGCCAGATAGGTCACCTGAACTCAATCCCATCGAGCACATCTGGGATGCCATCGAGAGTGATGTTCGAAGCTCTGACCTCCCTCCATCAAATCTTCGTGAACTGTGGGAGCTTGTTCAGGGGTCGTGGATCCGTAATGGCTTCCCAACGCTTCCGGTGTCTTGTCGAGTCCATGCCGAGACGAATCGCCGACGTCATCAGGGCGAAAGGTGGTGCTACACGTTACTAGACATGTATCTCTAATTCTATTGCTCTTCTGTGTATAATCAGTTTTGCCGCCCCGGTGGCGCATTGGTCTACGCGACGGCTTCTGATCATTGGTCTGAAAGTGGTCCAGGTTCGAATCCCGGTGAGGCATGGATGTTGTGCTTGTCTTACGCACTGGCTCTCTCCCTTTCCTGGAACAAGTGGCCCTAAATTAGTGACTGGCGCCTACTTATAGCCCATTTTGTTGCTCACGGTGGTCGTTAAACCTCCAATCAAAATAATAATATCAAAAATAATAATTAGTTTTTTCTCCCGTAATCTTTTTTTCCGAAAGGACATCTCTTCAAATCATCTATAATACATTTGTGCGATTCTATCACTGTTAATATAAAAATACACGCTCAACTAACCAAAAAGCCCCCGGTGGCGTAATAGTCTAAGCGATGGCCTCTGATCAGTCGTCCGAAAGGGCTCCGGGTTCGAATCTCGGTGAGGCATGGATGTTGTGTTTGTCTTACGCACTGGCTCTCTCACTTTCCTGGAACAAGTGGCCCTAAATTAGTGATTGGCGACTGTTTATAGTCCTTTGAGTTGCTCACGGTGGTCATTAAACCTCCAATCAAAATAATAATAATAAAAATAATAATTAGCCCCTCCCCCCACCCGTTATCTTTTTTCTGAAAGGACATCGCTTCAAATCATCTATTATACATTTGTGCGATTCTATCTCGCTTAATATAAAAATACACGCTCAGCTTATCAAAAGGTCGCCCCGGTGGCGCATTGGTCTAAGTGATGGCCTCTGATCATTCGTCCGAAAGGGATCCGGGTTCGAATCCCGGTGAGGCATGAATGTTGTGTTTGTCTTACGGCACTGGATCTCTCCCTTCCCTGGAACTAGCGCCCCTAAATTAGGGACTTGGAGGTTTAACGACCACCGTTAGCAACTCACGGTGATCGTTAAACCTCCAATAAATGAAATAAAATAAATAAATAACAACCAATTTGTGCCTGAAAATCGCTATTAACTTCTGGAGGACGATATGGTAGACTCCTGCAACCAGAGAATTAAGCAATTTCACTTGACTTCGCACCACCCAATTCTTTCTTGCTTCCGCGTTTGAAATCGGCCCAAACATGTCGACGAGAAACTCGAAAACGCGACAAAGACGCTGAAAGAGGTTTCAAACCATGGATTCCAGGAATGCTTCAAACAGTTTTACGTACGTTGGCAAAAGTGTGTGGTTGCCCAAGGAAAGTAGGTTCCGTCATTATAGCTGAGGACATGGTGAACCAGGAATCGATCGAAACTGCAGTAACAGCGGTTACGGAATGCATTGTACATGCAACTGAACTTGCCATCCCTAAGACCTCGGGTAAACTTCCTAAGAGGCGAGTGGCGCAGTGGTCTAAGCGATGGCCTCTGATCATTCGCCCGGGATGGATCAGGGTTCCAATTCCAGTGAGGCATGGATGTGGTGTTTGTCCTTACGGCGCTAGCTTTCCCCCGTTCCTGGAACTAGTGGCCCTAAATTAGGGACGGGCGATTGCTTATAGTCCATTGAGTTGCTCACAGTGGTAGTTAAACCTCCAATAAAACAAAAAAAAAACAATGGATGTTGTGTTTGTCTTCCGGCACTCGCTCTCTCCCTTCCCTGGAACCAGTGGCCCTAAATTAGGGACGGGCGACTGCTATAGCCCACTGAGTTGCTTACGGTGGTCGTTAAACCCCCAATAATAAAAAAACAACAAAACAATGGATGTTGTGTTTGTATTGCGGCTCTGGCTCTCTCCCTTTCCTGGAACCAGTGACCTTAAATTAGGGACAGGCGACTGCTTATATAGTCCATTGAATTGCTCACGGTGGTCGTTAAACCGCCAATAAAAAAAAAAAAAAAAAAAACAAAAAAACCCAATGGATGTTGTTTTTGTTTTACGGCACTGGCTCTCTCCCTTCCCTGGAACCAGTGACCATAAATTAGGGACGGGCGACTGCTTATAACCCACTGAGTTGCTCACGGTGGTCGTTAAACCTTTAACCAAATAAAATAAAATAAAAAAAAACACGAAACACCTGCCGTCTGCTTTAAAAGTCCATCTTCCCGTCTAGAGATTTTCTTAAGTCTTCGCTTTCCCGTGGCTTCTGCGGAGTCGAACATGCGCAATAACCTGGTTTCAAGGCAAAACCTTAGCATCTTCGGGAGCGCTAGAGAATCTTCGGTGGGCTGAGATTCCCCGTTACTACTCTCTCAGGTAGAATTATTCGAACTTTAGAGTTATCCATTTGCTTCGTATTAAAATAACAGCCTCAAATTTCACCATTCCAGAATTGAGTGGATATTTAAATGAATGAAAATAATTGTGTCACTGAAAATTTCATAAAAAATTGATTCAAGAAAAAATATGGTCCATCTCTGATTCCCTAGATCCCATTAAGTATACTCCGCTGGTGGAATCAAATTAGGCACGGGTGACTACTTATACCCCTTAGAGTTGCTCACGGTGAGCAACTCTAAGTAAACCCCGAAAAAAAAAATCGCAATTTTTCAGGGCAACCTCGTTGTGATACCGATACCACTGTAAAATATTGCAATTGCGTAGATAGGAAAGAGATTAATGTTGCTGAGGAGGAAAATTCTTCTGATATTACTTTTATCAAAGATGGGGTTATGGAAAAGTAAGACTAAGCGTTATTCATACATGAATTTTTCCCCCTTTTCTCTCCCTTCGTCATTTGGGTCATTCTCGAGATCGATGCAAAAATGAAAAGACATATTTGGAGATTAATGGGGGAAAGAGGGATCGTTCTCCATCTGGGAACTGTATTTTGTCTTCCAAATCTTTTAAAAACGGAAGTTAAACGGAGTGAAAATTGTTTCCGTAATCGTAATATCTTTTTTTTTCTCACGGTGTTGCCTCTGCCCAATGTTGTTGTAAAATATCATTTTTGCATAACTGCTTGTATTTCAGCATGAAATTGTGGGCAACGATTTCCGATAACGGAAATTAAGACGGCGCTAAAATTTCCCTGTAGTCTTCAGGCATGAGATTCTTCCGTGGATTCGAGGAATTCCGTCATTCTCGAGATCAATGCACAATTAAACAGAAATCTGTGGGGGGATTGGTGAGGTTGGGGGAATTATTTTTCCATTTGAGGTCAGAATTCAGTCTTTCGAAACTTTCAAAAACGGAAGTTAGACCGAAGTGACGATTTCTCCCGTAATCGTATTTATTTTTTCCTGTCGCGAAGTACTTTCTGCCCAATATTGCTGTTAAATAGCCTTTTATTTCATAAATATTTTTATCTCGGCTTAAAAATGAGGAAAATGTTTCCGAGAATTGAAGTCGGGCGAAGCTAAGATTTCTTCCGTTATCATAATCCTCCCCCCCCCCCTCTTTCCGCGATGTTCTCACTGTGGTTGTTGTTAAATGTTACGTTTGCATTTAAACTTCATAATGGAGGGGAGATTTGTAACAATTGATGCATGGTATTCAAAATATTCATATTCTTAGAGTTATCTTAAAATAGTGAAAACTTTGATATATCATGCATTCATGGTCCTCAAGTTTTTTCAGCATGGTGGATAAAATTATTATCGTCTGAGGGAATAAAAAAAACAGAAAGAAAAGGAAAGCGACAATGAAGAAATGAGCAGGGAATGATATTAAGAGCAAAAAAAAAATTAAGCAATGGATGATACAACTTGAAATATTTATTCCGTATTGAATGGTGTAACAATTAATAAAACATACAACGACTAAGTGCCGAGCTTTCACACTCCGAACGGGAGGCTTTTTCAAGGCCAGTGAACACAAGAATAATTTCAGGAATGACGATAATTTGAATTCTTGGAGTGCGTACCTACTACGTGTCTAGGTGATATTGCGTCTCGCGGAAGGTGTCGTCTCGTGATCTACCTTTCAAACATTCTGTCTCATTTCCCCCTTAATAATCTATGTCAGTAAGATCTTCCACGCAGCCGAGAGTTCGAGGGAAGGGCTCTCGTTGCAAGGGTTGGGATGCATGGATATTTCGATGCTTTCTCTAGTCAGTGTTCTTTTGTAGTCTGTGTATGGAGCGATCCTCTTCATGTTTTCCCATACCGGTACGGGTTACTCCTTTGCAAAGCGCTGTTTGTGTTTTTCCTGCTTTAACGTCCCTTAATGTCACTGCAAAGGAACACTGACTAGAGAAAGCATCGAAATATCCATGCATCCCAACCCTTCCAATGAGAGCCCTTCCCTCGAACTCTCGGCTGCGTGGAAGATCCTACTGACATAGAATATTAAGGGGGAAATGAGACAGAATGTTTGAAAGGTAGATCACGAGACGACACCTTCCGCGAGACGCAATATCACCTAGACACGTAGTAGGTACGCACTCCAAGAATTCAAATTATCGTCATTCCCGAAATTATTCTTGTGTTCACTGGCGTGAAAAAGCCTCCCGTTCGGAGTGTGAAAGCTCGGCACTAAGTCGTTGTATGTTTTATAAATTGTTACACCATTCAATACGGACTAAATATTTCAAGTTGTATAATACTAAGGTGTAAGTTTTTTATAATACTAAGGTGTAAGTAAGGTTGCCTCGATCACTGAAAATCTTGGAGCGGAGAGGGAGATGCGCGTGACGTCACCGACACACCCATCGTAGGGCTATCGGTGTGTTCCAAAACGTTGTCGAAAGCATATCTCGAAGGGTCAATGCATGCATTAAGGCCAAAGATGGTCCGACACCTTGCTAATGTGTGTCAATAAATGCTATGCTGTCTTTCTCTTCTAAGTGTCTGGTGACTTTTGTCAATATAGAGTATGTCCTATTTACTTATGAGTTGTACAAGAGACGCATTACCTTTTCCACACAAGCTTCTCCCGTTGGAATGTAAGAAACCTTCGCGCAGTTCCAGAATGTTTGCAACGAAACTACGGAGAAAGGATTTGTGGCACTGCAAATAAATCCTTTACTGTGCACAGACATGCAGTACAGAGCACGGATCCAGCGTTATATTCAGTTTCTCACAAAATCAGGTCATTTGATAACGACGGTTGTTGCGAATCTGCTTTTCAAGAGGAGCAGTGTCCAACCCCGCTGTCTCAACTCTCCTCAACGTTCTCTCTTCCCCACGGAACCCCTCCCTCACCCTCTCGACTTTCCTTCTGATGAACCACTACCCACGTGTTCCTACTCGCCTCTCCCCCACCTACCACGAAGCCATCATTCTCTTCCGCAGACTGATGGATCGTGTATCTGGATTCATTAGTCCATAGGACTCGTTCCCATTGATCTACGGTCCACGGTAAATGCCCCGCACGGGGATAACTGGTTTTCCAGTTATTTGGGGAGCGGCGCCCCCACGGCCCGAGCTGACCTTGTGACTGGTCAACATCTTATGTCATGCCACCGCTTGTTTTTTATTTTGGTGTTTGCAGGGACGGCTGTTCATCCAGCTGTTGGGGAGTCGCGGCCCCACGATCCCGAGCTGGTCTTGTGTCTCGCTTTTTCGTTTTTCCTTATTTTCTCCACTGGCTAGTTGCCCGTGTTGTATTCTCTACCTAATCGCTACCACGTTATGTACTAACACCCCGGTCTTGTGGTTTTGTTACCCTCCACCACTAACTGATTTATATTAACCGCTCAGTTCGTAGGTTGCTGAGATTCCGATTAGGTTCCCTGCCAGGATTTGTCTTCTTTGGATTGCTTTTTTTTCCTTTTCGCTGGTTTGGGTGCTAGACCTACCTGCATGTTTGCCGCGTGCGGAGACCCGTGAGGCGGAAATGGGATGTCTGGGGGCTGAGGTCGCAGGAGCCCGGTTAAGTGCCTCCTGTGTACCAACACTCCTCTTCGACCCCGGCTTCGCTGTAAACGGGAGGCTAGAGACTAACCCACCTCTAGTCAGAAGTCTTGTACCAAGTTGTGTACTGGGCTTTAGCGGCTTTTTTGTCGTATGGCACGGCAGGGTGAGCCTGGGGTTGTGGGATCATGCCAAAGGCGTTGGCATGACGGTACCAGGAGGCCGAAGTGTCCGCCGAGTGCGTGTGATCACAGCCAACGGACTATATCTGCAACGTATAAGCTCCAGAACTGTGTCTAGCGTCATTTTCTTGGCTTGCGGACCTCCAGTTCTCCCTTGTAGGGCTCGGTGGTGGGTGGAGTAGTCTGCAGACGAATCTTCCTTCTTTTTTTCCATGGGTAAACCCAAAACAAACGCTCCAAATTTAAGTCACCTGAGAAAATGATAGTTGCAAACGACTCTCCTTCGTCTTCTCAGCCTACCAAGTCTCAACACCTTAAACGTTCTTTAGACCATGACCTGGACCAAGAATGTCCTACCTCTTCTTCGGCAGCTGTACCAGTCGCTCCGAAGCGTCGTCTCCCCTCGATTGCTGTGACTACGCATGCTACACACTTACTTGTAGAATCCATCGATCCGGATGAGAGACTGTCCACCAGATCTCCATTTTTCATTTCTAAAGCTTTGAACGCTGCGGTTGGCCCCTTGAAGTCTGTGAGGAAGCTTCGCTCTGGGGACCTGCTTGTCCAAACTTGCAGTGTTTCTCAGAGTAACACTTTTCTGCGCCTTTCTAGTCTTCAGGGAATTCCTGTCAAAGTGACACCTCACCTGTTTCTTAACACCTCTCGGGGTGTTATTTCGGAGTTTGATCTCTTGCCATGCAGTGAGGATGAATTGGTGACTGAACTTGCGGATCAGGGTGTTCTTGCTGCACGTCGTATGATGTTCCGGCGTGATGGCTCTTTGCTTAAATCTAAAAATGTAATCTTGACTTTTGACTCCCCGAAAGTTCCGACAGAAATCAAAGCAGGCTACTTGGTCTGTGCAGTTCGCCCGTACATTCCCAGTCCTCTGCGCTGTTTCAGGTGCCAGAGGTACGGGCATTCACAACGATTCTGTAAGAGTTCCGCTCGTTGCGCTAATTGTGGCTCCGGTGAACATGACGGGGAAGGTTGCACTTCTGCGGCCTGCTGTGTTAACTGCGGTGAGGCCCATGCAGCTTACTCCCGCAACTGTATGAAATGGAAGGACGAGATGGCGATCCAGCGCCTCAAGACCCTGGAAGGCCTCTCGTACCCTGCTGCCAAAGCCAAGTTGGGTATTCCCAACACCCGACAGCGTAGTTTTGCCGCAGTTGTTCAGTCTCAGCCACCACCCGTGCAGCCCTTTGTTCCGCGCCCTGTAGCTCTCGCCGCACTTGCCAAGCGATCTACAGTTGAACAAGCGACACAGGTGGATTTCACCGAGCTCCAGCTTATTCGACCAGCTGAGTCTGCGCCTTCTCTTTTGAAGACGACCGACTCTTCCAGTTCCCAGCGGAAGGCCTGCACGTGCTGGAGAGCCGGCCCTCAATCCTCTAAGGTGTGCAGTGTCCATCCACATGTCGCGGCCTACATGGCCGACTTTGCAACTGTCTCGGACTCAGCGCGGTCCCCACCCTCGACCAACATTATAGAGGAACATGGGGGGAGGAGAGTGACAGTTCGTCCCCAACCTCACCCTCCATTGCAGAGGAACATGGGGGGAGGAGAGTGACATTTCGTCCCCGCCCTCGGCCAGCGTTGCAGAGGAGGTGGGGGGAGGAGAGTGACAGCTCAGCCCCTCCTTTTGACTCATCCTATGTGTAGTTGTGTTCGAATTCGTACTGTGTTTTATCATTCTCATTCCTCAGTTTTACTTAATCGGCTTGTTTCTCACCATTGTACTATGTTTTTCATACTGTTTGTTTCATTGTCTTTTTTGGCCCTCCCTTCGTACTCATGTTTCGGTTTTACTTGGTCGGCCAGATTTTGCGATTTTTGCCACGTTTTTTTTTTTTTTTTTTTTGTCTTGTGTCTGGCGCTCTTTGGCCAACCATGGCCCTTGCGCCAATAAAATCTAACCAACCAACCAACCAACCACGGTAAATGTTCTTTACATCATGCTAAACGAGGAGTACCATTCCGAGTGGAGATGAAAGGCTTATGAGCAGCCACACGACCACGGTAACCCATGGAATGAAGTTCTCTGCGAACGGTACGTTTATGTACCGAGGTTCCAGCATTTTTACTCACCTGTGCACTAAGGTCTTGTGCAGTACTCCGTCGATTAGCTGTAACGACTCTCCCGAGGCTTCGACGTCCTCTATCACTAATTTTCTTTGGTCTGCCGGTACGTTTTCCAGCTTCAGGCACGTCATGCGTCTTCCACTTATTCAGTACATCCAAAACAGTTGACTTGGGTATGTTTAAACTCCTCTCGGTTTCTCTTATGGACAACCCACTAATATAACACCCAACAATCTTTCCTTTCTCAAAGTCAGTTCTCTATCGCCGCGACATTTTCACTCAGCTTCAAAGTGCGATATGATCGCGGTCAGCTGCAGGCTTGTTTTATACCGTTTGCAGCTGTGCCGCCCATCTGAAAAACACCGCGAATCCGTTCATTTGCATTTGAAGGGGTGTCCGGTACTTTTGTCAACATAGTGTATTGCTAGAAGGAAAGGAGAGGCCACCAATGGGCAACTGAAATATTAGACTGGCTACCAAAGGAAGTATCCAGTCTAATATTTATAATAAAAAACACCCATATATATACACGACCGAGTCACATTATTGTGACCACGAGCTAATATCCAGAGTAGCTGCCGTGTGCAGCGCGGACAGCAGCTAGACGGGCTGGGATTGACTGAATAAGGTGCTGGAAGGTGTTCACAGGTATGTGGAGCCATGCTGACTGCAGTGCATCTGACAGCTGCTGGAGGGTGCGTTGGGGGAGGATCCATAGAGCGAACAACACGATCGAGGTAGTCCCACAGATGCTCAATTGGGTTTAAGTCTGGGGAAATAGGGGGCCAGGAAAGTACTTTGAAGTTTTCATCGTGCTTTGCCAACCACTCTCGGACATTTCTAGCTGTGTGACATACCGCATTGTCGTGCTGGAAGATCCCATCCGCCCCAGGGAAGACAATCAACATGTATGGGTGTACGTGGTCTGCAAGGATGGATTCATAACGAATTCGGTCCATAGTGCCTTCCACAGGTATGAGAGGACGCTGAGAATGCCACGAATGCATTCCCCAGACCATAACGCTGCACCCAAGAACTTGTGTTCTTCCAGCAATGGTTGAAGAGTGTTTTTCTCCGATGTTTCTTGCCTTATACGCCAACGTCCATACGTTTGATGAAGCACAAAACGTGACTCATCGGAGAAGGCAATCTTTTGTCAATCAGCGAAGGTTCAATTCCGATACTGCCATGCAAATGCAAGCTTTTTCTGCCGGTGCACCATCGTTAGCATAGGTGCAGTGACTATCCGTCTGCATAGGAGCTCCATTCGCAGCAGGGTTCGCTGAACTGTCGTTTTAGACACACTTCCGGTAGCCCCCTGGTTCATTCAGCCAGTGAGTTGTTCCAGTGTAGCGTGTCGATCGGTCCTCACGCACCATCGCAGCCGACGTTCACCTCTCACATCAATGGCACGTGGTGCTCCAAACACAGGTGGAACCAAACTCTCCTTCGGCTGTCGTCGGGTTGAGTTGGGTCGGTTCAAAAATATCAGTCCCGTGCATGCCTCTAGTCTGGCACTCCTATTTCTCTCCCTCTCTGTCTCTTCAAACCTTCCTATCGTGATATCCTAGGTTTCACGTCGTATCACTTCATCCTAACACGCGGCCTAAAAGACCATGGCACCCCGGTGACGCAGTGGTCTAAGCGCAGGCTTTTGACCACCATTCGTTCGAGACAGGTCCAGCTTCGAATTCCGGTGAGGCATGGATAATGTGTTTATCGTACTGCACTGACATTAGGTGTTTGTCTTACGGCCCGTACCTAATTTAGTGACCTACCTTAGGTACGGGCGACTGTTTGCCGCCCATCGTGTTGCTCACGGTGGTCGTTAAACCGTCAAGCCAAACGGAAAAGTAAAAGAAAAAGCTCTTAAAGCTCTTCAGCTGTAAGTAGTTGAGGTCTAAACCTTCCCTCTGGGTGTGGACCGCTACGTGAATGATTGCTGAGTTGAGTGTGTCAGTGTCTTTTATTACGTAGAATGTTATAAAAATCTATTTTCGGCTGCAATAAAACTCAATAATAAAAACAATAAATTTTATTTCGCTCAGCCTGCGCGTAAAAAGTAGAAGAAAAGAAAATGTGCTTTATATTCTCTCTCCTGCAGGCACAAACTTTATAAAAGTAGCATCTAGGTACAGAACGCAAGTAGCTACGTGGACCTGCGCTCTATGTATATATTATGTAGCCGACGCAACTGGAAAACAAATGCCTTTTTATTGCAGCTTTTTAAAATTTATTTCTGAAATGCAGAAATTCACATAAAAATGTTTTCGAATTCCGGGATACGATCGTTGAGACTTATGTGCCTTCTTTTTATATGCGTTGTTTGCATAATGGAGGAGATGCGCTGTGTGCTTCATCGTACTATTAATGCAACACCCCTATTCAGAATCCGTGAAGGTGACGTCAACATCGTGTATATATATATATTTTTTTCTTTTACCGAGTTCGATGGCTTCACTCTGTTTTTTTTAGCTTTGAATTGGTCTATCGACATATTCTTACATTTATGATGCCTCATATGCAAAATCACTTTCCCATGTACAGACATATGCCACGATGGTTTGTTTTTTAATGCAGCTGCTGTGGTAATCTAAGTATTTCCGTCGACAACTAGTTTCCGTGCTACTTGTCATTCTGTTTTTGATTTCTCCGAAAAGAAATCAAAAAGGAATAACGAAACTGTGCCCAGCGGTCTTCTCTTACGTAAACTGAAATGCAGAACAGCCTTGCTCTGGGTTTTCTTCTGAACACAAAAGAGAAAAGAATGTCAAACTTTATTTTGTAGCAGACTGAAAGTAAAATGCAAATAGATTTCCTGAATGCATATGACTGGCTCGGTGATGTTTTTCACAATGCACTTGCTTTCCTATTTATATTGGAAGTAACTTTATAATGTTGGAAACGTGGCCGTGTTTTCGGGGGGCTTTTGTTTCTTTATTGTTCCTGCTGTCAGCTCTTCCTGGAATAACCATTCGCTTATTATGCGCGCACGCACTTGCTGTTGATGTTCGACTTAATGATGTTTATTTAAGAAATTTGCATTTGCTGAGTGAAAACACGAATATCTGAAGTTTGAGGGAGATGTACCCGTAGGGCAAGTAAGCCTTTGCAGAAAGCTGACGTTGTCTTCTTCTTAGCTTTCACAGAATTCTGGGCATTGCTCAACAATTAGCTCTTTTCATGGTTGCAGATGATAAGGATGATCAAACGGTATTTCCAGTCAGCTAGTTTATCACGCTGGTTTCGATGATGATCAGGTATTAATCCCAATCAGATAGCTCGTTATGGTGCTTACGATTGATGATGATCAGTCATTATTTGATGTAAAACTAATGCGAAATTTTAATTTATCTATACTGGCATTTACAGCATTTGTTATTTCTGCCCCCATTCATTATTGTCTCTTTCTTTGAATTACACAGTGCGTCAAAGAATTTTTAAGACTGGCGCTAGATTTCAGTCTACGGTGGCGCCACCAGTGTAATCGCGAATGCGTTATAAACCGTGACCATCTGCTTGCTTTCTGCCAAAACTACTGCTCAGTTGTTAAAGTAACTCAAACGAAACGGCCGTTCATTAGAGAAGTAAAATTGTTTTCATGTTGAATTATTAAGATGGAACAAAGGGCTGTTATTAAATTTAACGCAAAACTTGGTAAAAGTGTCTCGGAAGCGTACCAAATGATGAAACAAGTTTACGGTGAGTTTTGTTTAAGTAGATAAAATGTTTTCCTGTGGCACAAACGTTTTTTGGACGGAAGATATACGCTAGAAGATGATAGGCATACCGGAAGACCAAGTTCATCTAGGACACTTGAGATTATTGAAAAAGTGTGTGATTTCATGGCAAACAATCGATGTGCGTCACTAAGAATGATGGAAGAGTCTTTAAACAACAACAAAGAAACGATTCAAACCATCGTGCATGAAGATTTGGGCAAAACAAAAGTCTGTGCTAAATTTGTTACACACACGTTAACCAATGAACAAAAATCAAGGAGAAGTGCACATTGCAGAGACATCATTTCAGCCGCTGAAAATGATCCAAACTTCTTAAAATCGATTGTTACAGGTGATGAAACATGGTGTTTTCAATATGATCTTAAAACAAAGCGACAAAGTGCGGAATGGAAGTAAAAAAACTCACCACAAGCCAAAAAAAACAAGAAAAGTTCCATCGAAAATCAAAACAATGCTCATTACATTCTTCGATAGTAAGGGTATTATCCACAAAGAATTTGTTCCAAGTGGACAAACAATTACTGGTGAGTTTCATTTAAATGTTTTGAGGCGTTTGATGGGCAGAATTCGTCGCATTTGTCCAGAATATCGGGATGAAAACAGTTGGTGTTTGTTGCACGATAATGCACCCAATCACAGCTTACTTCTTGTTCGTAGATTTTTGGCGAAAAATAACGACTGTGTGTTGAATCATCCACCGTATTTGCCTGATTTAGCACCCTGCGACTTTTGTTTGTTCCCAAAACTTAAAATGACGTTAAAAGGGTGTTATTTTGATTATATTTCGATCCATACAAACAGCTTCGACGCGTGATTTGGAGGCAATTCCGCAAAGTGAACTGGAACAGGCATTCAAATCATTATTAAATCGCTGTAACAAGTGTATTGAACTTGTTACAGCGATTTAATTTTGAATAACAACCGGAGGGACTTATTTTGAATAACAAACCAAAAAAAAAAAAAATTATAATTTCTTGTTTCTATTACATTTTACGGACACAGTCTTAAAAATTCTTTGCCACACTTCATAGCTTTAAGTTTCATTGATTAAAAGGTTCAGCATAGCCGCAGATGGCATTTTCCCGCTGTAGTGACGTGCAGTTGCTTTCAGTTATTTACAGGAAACAGAAATTAAAAGCAACAAACATTCCATCGACGAATTTTAATTCAAAAACATGTATGCTGTTTGCATATGAAATCTTTTTTAGTTGCGGTTAATGATAAAGAGCAACGTGTTCGTCACAGAGAAGATTTCAGGATGCAGAACAGAATTTTGCCACTTTTATAAGTGAGTAGTCAGAGGCTTGGGGATCTGGCTAATTGTCCAAGTTGGACCGGGTGGTTCTTGTCCTGCGGCGCTGACTTTTCTTTTCTAATGCGAGTGACTCCGGCTACTTATAGCATTTTTATTATTATTATTATTATTATTATTATTATTATTATTATTATTATTTTGACGTAGGAATGCGTCTAACTCCGCGGATAGTATGGGGCGACTTACGGCCGACCACCTGTGACAAAAATAGGTCCCAACTGAAATCATTATATCGTTTAAAATACGTACCGCACACTAATAGTGTTAGCATATTCGTAAACAGCATGGAATCCAATTTGCTTACTGCGCAATACATCGTGCAGGTGACGCTCTCCTCGCTCTAAGTGTGCGGGGGAGATGATGAAACATTTCTGGGTGTGCCGCCGCGTTAGACTCAGTCTATCTCGGCAACCGTGAGCGCAACGCTACTGCTTTGCATCGTTTTAAAACTCTCGACGAGATCTATTCAAATATACGAAGAACATTTCGCAGTGGTTTGAACTGAACATTTAAAAAAATTTCTTGTGAGCCGGTGAGCACTCTTGACAATATCGCGATTTATCTGGACAACCGCGAATGCAAAACGGCTGTGCGTGGTATCGTTTTAAAGCTCTCGACAAGATCTATCCAAGTATATAAAGAACATATCGCAGTGGTTTAAACAAAAAAGTTTAAAAATTGTTTTCGTGTGAACGGGTTAACATTTTCGACAATGCCGCGGTATTCGCAGAATGAACGCAAGCAAAAGTGGAGAAAATCAAAACGAGAGGCAACAGCAAGTGATGAGGAATGTAAGAAGCCCAAGAAGACTGCAGCTCAAAGAACTAAGAGTATCGAGAACGCCTGAAAGCAACCACCGCCAAACAAATATCCAATATACCAATCAAACCCGTACGCTGCCCATCTCGAACTCTGCTTTGTGTTCGCAATGTATCCAGCATTATTCGTAAAAAATATGTAAGCTACTTTTCATATCATAGACCTGTGTTGGCTATAATAAATTAAATAAATGCTTTGAAACCATACTCGACTAGGTCATTTCAACTCTCAGATCTGCAAGTCGTATTCCTACGTTCCAAAGTGGCGTCTCAATCAGAACTTAGCCTACCTGTTTTTTTGCTATTAATGACCACCGTTAGCACTTCTAAGGGCTACAAGCAATCGGCCGCCCCTAATCTAAAGCCACTGGTTTCAGGAACGGGAGAGGAAGCTAGTGCTTTATAGCTAGCAGATCACCCGTACCTCTTCCGGGACTCAAACCCAAGTCTATCTCGGACGACTGATCTGAAGCCCACGCTTCTGCTACCGGGGAGAACTTATTGCCTAACATGCTCACGATGGTCGCTAAAAAAGGAAAACGAATAATAAAAATCTGATAGCTCTTGAAAAAGCGGTGATGCGGTTACAAACGGAAATATTTATTGTTATCACACTACCGGACTGAATTGCGGTAAAGGGAAATGCACCCAAAATGTTATTCACAAAGAAATCTGTTTGAGATAAAGAATTTTTTCTCTTTCGATCGGACTTTCACAAATACAAATGTCGTCTGTCAGCCCCTGTGGTGTAGCGTTCTAAGCTCTGGCTTCTGACCATTCGTCTGAGATTGTCCATCAGTACTCAACATGGTGTCACCTCGTATATATATATATGATATGATCATATGTAGAGGATTTTAGGAAGGGAGTGTCTGACCCCATGTCTTAAACAGCCCTTAGAAACAGGAAACTAGGAGATTTGGGCTAGAGCGCCCGATAGGAAAGTGACACGTGAGCGAAGTAGAAAGGGGGAGGAAGACGCCCTTATTTATTACCGGGGGAGGGGAGCAATACCCGGGGACCGACGGCTTAACATGCCCATTCTACGCACGGGGGATATTTAGTGGATCGAACCTGAGGCCCTTTCCGTGGCAGTCACGAACGTTGCCCGTTAGGCCACCCGCTGCCCTATCACCTCGTATCATTCTCTTTCCAGATTTTATACTCATTGTGTCCTTAAACAGTCGAAATTATGCAATTGCGTTATCATAGATGTTATCAATTATATTAAAGGCATATTGAAATCCTGCAGTATTGAAGATGCACATTTCAATGTTATTAATAAAATCTATGAATATTCAAGTGAAAAGGTTAGACTGTTCGAGAGTATTGAACAGATAAAAATCGGAATCGGAGTGAGACGAGATGACACTATACATCCCAAGCTTTTCAACAGCAGAATGTCTTTCAGTCACTTCACTGGGAAGACAGTGGGACAAAGATCGATGGGTAGAGGTTTACCCACCTTCTTTTTTGCCGACGACATAGTCATTTTTACCAGTAATCCCTTACAGGTGCAGGATATGTTCCAGGAACTTGCTGACAAGAGTAAAGGAGTGAGATTAAAGATGAACTTACACAAGAATACGAGGGAGAATCATAAGGTAAATGCAACATACCCTTTTATACAAGATATACACCTTTAATAATGTGAGCAAATGAACATAACAGTTATCTCACTTCTCCACGTAATCACCCTGCAGGTCGATGTACTTCTTGTATCGTTCCACTGGCCTCTTCATTGCTTGGGAAGAAAAAAAAAAAGCTTTCGGCTGCTCGTTCCACTGGCCTCTTCATTCCTTGGGAAAAAAGAAAAAGCTTTCGGCTGCTCCCGGATCCAGGTCAGCACCGCTTCCAACCTCCTCAACAGAGGTGAGCGTGCGACCGCGTAGAGCCTCTTTAAGTGGTCCGAAGACGTGATAATCACATGGCTCCAGATTAGGGCTGTAAGGGAGATGTGGAAGACGCTCAAACCGCAGTTGTTGCATTGCCTCCACCGTTCCGGCCGCTACATGGGGAGAGGGGGCGTGCATTGCCATCGTGCAGAAATACTGTTTTTGATAGCATTCCTCATCTTTTGTTGCGAATTGCAGGTTTCAATTTCTCACTAAGCTTAGCTCAGTATGTTGCACTGATCACTGTTCGTCCGTGCTTCTAAAAATGCGCCAGAATATGTCCCAAAAGAAGGTCAGCATAATTTCTTTGGAGTTGGGCTGTCGTTTGAATTTCTTCTTTACTGGAGAAGACGGGTGTTTCCATTGCATGTTTTGTCTCTTTGCTTTGCGGTTCACAGTGCTGAACCCATGTCTCGTCGCCGGTGATAATCCTCTCCAAAGCTCTCGGATCTTCTTCATAACGTTTCAGGAATTGGGTCAACACCTACACGAGCTGTTGCTTGTGCAGAACAGTAAGCTGTTTGGGTACCCGTCTTGCGCAAACTTTGCGGTACCCCAAGTCATCATGCACTATGACGTGCGGATCCATAGTCGATATCCAAATGTTCAGCATCATGCACTATGACGTGCGGATCCATAGTCGATATCCAAATGTTCAGCATCATGCACTATGACGTGCGGATCCATAGTCGATATCCAAATGTTCAGCATCATGCACTATGACGTGCGGATCCATAGTCGATATCCAAATGTTCAGCATCATGCACTATGACGTGCAGATCCAGAGTCGATATCCAAATGTTCAGCATCATGCACTATGACGTGCGGATCCAGAGTCGATATCCAAATGTTCAGCATCATGCACTATGACGTGCGGATCCATAGTCGATATCCAAATGTTCAGCATCATGCACTATGACGTGCGGATCCATAGTCGATATCCAAATGTTCAGCATCATGCACTATGACGTGCGGATCCATAGTCGATATCCAAATGTTCAGCATCATGCACTATGACGTGCGGATCCATAGTCGATATCCAAATGTTCAGCATCATGCACTATGACGTGCGGATCCATAGTCGATATCCAAATGTTCAGCATCATGCACTATGACGTGCGGATCCATAGTCGATATCCAAATGTTCAGCATCATGCACTATGACGTGCGGATCCATAGTCGATATCCAAATGTTCAGCATCATGCACTATGACGTGCAGATCCAGAGTCGATATCCAAATGTTCAGCATCATGCACTATGACGTGCAGATCCATAGTCGATATCTAAATGTTCAGCATCATGCACTATGACGTGCGGATCCATAGTCGATATCCAAATGTTCAGCATCATGCACTATGACGTGCGGATCCATAGTCGATATCCAAATGTTCAGCATCATGCACTATGACGTGCGGATCCATAGTCGATATCCAAATATGCAGCAACAGCGGACAACGTAATCAGTCGATTTTTCTGATCAAGCCAGTCTCACTGCTGATTTGGGCTTGTGTACGCAATGTTGATGGCCGACCAGATCGAGCCTCGTCGGTTAAACTTGTTCTTCCAGCTTTAAACCTTTCTACCCATTCACAAACTTTTCGTTTTTCACGCTGCTTTCACTTCCGTATGGAACCGACATCCTTCGGTGAATTTCAGCAGATTTCATTCCCTCTGTCTAAAGCTGAGCGCCCATGTTTATCTCGCAGCTCATCCAAATCCCTCAGGTGAGCGTCCATATTTATTTCACTCTGGATTCAACTAGATTAACGGCAGAGCGTTGCGCTGTGCGTGTTCAAACTACCGATAAGCCATGGCGAACGTATTGTATTGCTGAGTGCCTTGTTCTTCCTGTCGCTGCTGAGTGTCAGCTTCTATCTGCTGCGGTTACCGCGTAATTTTCAAATTGTTTTTAATTTTACCTACGGGCAATTATTTCACAATAACTGAAGTTTAGACGTTGATCGGGCAAAATTAGAAATAATTGATGCCTACATCTACATTGAGCAACACATATTAAGCGTCACAGAAGAAATTAATAGCCGCATAAAACTCGGCTAAAGTGCCAAGAGCAGTTCAAAATTATGTCGTGAAACAAAAGAGTTTAATCAATGCATCCTCTTAGTTCTTACTTATGGATCAGAGACATGGATATTGACTAAAAGAAACATACACAGATTGCACACAACTGAAAGCAGCACGGAGAGGGGCATGCTTTGTAATTGTGTAACCAAGAAAGATATGAAAGAGAACACATGGATCAGGTAACCGACAAGAGTGGATGGCATTATGATCAAAGTAGAAAACAAAATACTAAAGAGAATTCATGGATCAGAAAACGAGAGAAAATCTTCTGAGGACAGCAGTGTGTTAGAATGTCCTTAAGAAAACGGCGGTGCACAACTGAATGAAAGTACACTCATCGTCAAAAAAATAGTTGCACCCAGAAGGACGTGTCGGATTGCAATGCTGTTCAGGAGGAAGGTAAAGGTTACCAGCAACAATAAATGATTCAACATTGACTCTGATTTGGGCAATATTTATTGAGCTACACGCCAATAAGTAAGTGCTTCTCAGTATGGCGTCGGGCAGCCATGTTTGCTCAAACAGCATGCCAGACGTCTTCGCATGGAGTTGTACAGGTTCCTAATGGTGTCCCTGCGATAAGCCATCCCATGCAGCTTGAATCTTCTCATGCAGTTCCTGCAGATTGTGCAGTAGGAGTGGAGTGTGGATAGCGCGTCCAATAGCATCCCATACATTTTCAATCGACGATAGGTCTGACGGTGCGGCTGGCCATGGGAGAGTGTCTGAGCCTTGAAGGCAAGCTCTCGAGACACAAGCAGCATGTGGACGAGCGTTGTCCTGTTGGAAAGTCGCACCGGATTGAACGTTCAGAAAAGGTAGGGCCACTGGTTGCTGGACCTCATTAATCTAACGTTGGGCTGTCAAAGTGCCTGTAATGAACACTAAAGGTGATCTGGCATCGTAGGCAATTGCACCCCACACCATGACACCAAGCCTTCTGGACGTGTGATGGTCGAGAAGAAACCGTTCATCTTGGCGCTGACCACGTTGCCTCCACACACGGATTCGGTGGTCGTCTCCTCCAAGACGTAAGCGGGACTCGTTACTGAAGATCACCCGCTGCCATTCTGAGTGGCTGCATGTCCGTCTGGCACGGCTGTTGGGTCACTCCGCGCATGTCCGTCCTCTCTCCCCGTGGTTCGTCTAATTCTCTCAGACCCTTCCTGTCGCTGCTGAGCGCCTTATTCTATCCACTGCCGCCAACAGCGTGCTATGGTGATATCCGCACGACCCGAACGGGGTCCGGGTTCGAATCCCGTGAGGCATGGATGTTGTGTTTCTCTTACGGCACTGGCTCTCTTTCTTCCCTGGAACCAGTGACCCTAAATCAGGAACGGGCGACTGCTTACAGCCCATTGAGTTGCTCATGGTGGTCGCTAAACCTCCAATCAAAAAAAATATATATATCCGCATGACAGGTATGGTGCGCAATACGGTGATAAGACCATCCCTCTTCCCGGAGCCCAAAGATGCGGCCCCTCTCGAACTCTTCCAAATACTCGAATTGCTTCCGAACTTTTATCCGAGGCATACTTCACTTCCAAAGGATGCAACCAAGAAAACAGCACGCCTCAGAATGACAAGCATGCGCAACGGGACGACCTTATATAGCCGGTCAGGCACAGCGCTACGATCCCTCCTTGCTTGCGTCACATGCGCGGCCGAGTGTGATACTTGAATCATTTCCATGTCTCATGATGTCAAATCTACCCACAAAGTTTCATTCCTGTCGGTTGCTTCCTTCTGGGTGCAACTATTTTTTTTTTTTTTTTACGATGAGTGTATATAAGGAAGGCATGTCATCACCCAAAAATACTCCAAGATGCGATCGATCAATTTCGACTTCCAGGCAAGATGCCAAGAAACGCAACCAAGAAGTCTTGCAGCAGTCGTGTAGTGTGAGTGCAAATGACCTTTCTGCACAACTAGGTATCTCTCACGCAACGGTTTATACCGTCCTGATGGGAGATACACTGAAGAGCAATTGAATTAGAGACCTCTGTCTAGTAACGTGTAGCATCACCTTTCGTCCTGATGACTGCGGCGATTCGTCTCTGCATGGACTCGACAAGACACCGGAAGCGTGGGGAAGCCATACGGATCCACAACCCCTGAACAAGCTCCCACAGTTCACGAACATTTGATGGAGGGGTCAGAGCCTCGAACATCTCTCTCGATGGCATCCCAGATGTGCTCAATGGGATTGAGTTCAGGTGACCTAGCTGGCCAAGGAAGCGCGCTCACGTCGGTGGAGTGTTCATCCAACCATTCGGATACAATTCGGGAGCGATGGCACATTGCGTTGTCTTGTTGCAGGATGAGGTCTCCAGTGGGATGTTGATGACACACAAACGGGAGCAAATGGTCGTCCAGGATATCCCAGTAACGTTGACCTGTGAAGGGACGATGTCATACGTACCAGGGGTCCCATTTCAGTCCACGTAAACAGTCCCCAGACGAGAATGCCACCCCCACCAGCTTGAACAGTACCCTGCTGGCAAGAAAGATCCATCGCTTCATGTGGTTTGCGCTCTGCTCGTATCCTGCCATCCAAATGTACCAACGTGAATCTCGACTCATCAGTCCAGGCAACATTTTTCCACATGTCTAGGGTCTAGTGGCGATGTTCCCGCGCCCATGCTAATCTTTGCACCCTGTGCTGTGCGGTCAGCAACGGTACCCTCATGGGACGATGGATTCTGTGCCCCATAGCGAGGAGATGGTTCTGGATGGTGTGGCTGCTTACAGGTTTTTGTGCACCAGCGTTAAATTGCCGAGTGATTTCTTTCACTGCGGCCCGTCTATCCGCTGTTACAATGTGAGCTAGCCGACGATGACCCCGCTCATCCACACGCTGTTGTCCACGGCAGTTGGCCCTTGCAGGGATGGTTTTACCGGATTCGATATACTCACGGTGCACCCGTGACACAGTGGCTCGTGAAAATCCCAGTGCCTACACGACTTCCGAGATGGAGTGACCCATTCGTCGGGCCCCGACAATTTGCCCACGATCAAATGCGCTTAGATCCTTCGTCTTACCCATACTGCGTCCGACTCTTACTGATTCCCGTCGCACATTCTATTGTCGGATCGCGGCATACGTCATGTCGTTTCCGTTTACAGGGCCGCCCACAGCGCCACATTTGCATAACGCGAGCTGTCTCTAATTCAGGTGCTCTTCAGTGTATAAATCTAATGGGCAAACTAGCGACGTGGGTACCGCACACACACTAACCACCGCACAGAAGGAATTCCACTCTGAAATTTCACGCAGTAACCTTGCATGACATCGTGGATGATAACATGGTTCCTCTACTCAAATTAAGGTTGCGTAGAGTTTTACACACCCAGTCAACACCATTAAGCACGAGGTTCTGGGATGAACCCGGTACTTTCGTGGCGCCATTACCCGTACAGAGTCGTTGTCAACGATGTTCGCGGCGCGGCATTTTGGATGACGTATGGTGAGAACATCACAATGACAACGGGTCATTTCTAAAGAAGCATTCACCTATGAGCCATCACATTATCACCACCCCCAGCCTATAGAAATGAGAGTGCCTGGAGACGGAACGGTGGCGCAGGTGAAGTTCACAGAGCAGTATATATACAACCCGAGGACCGGCTTTCGGTTAGTAGAGTGTTCGGAGTCGGAATAGGAAAAGCTGCCGATTTATCGGGGTCTGATAAAGGACAAATTGTGATGGCACGGCACCTCAGAACTACGATTTCGGAAACGGCGTGGCGTGTGGGTTGTTCACGTGCCGCTGTAGTGAGTACGTATCAAAAGTGGTGCACAAATGGTCAAACGATGAACCGTAGTCCAGCCGTGTGTCGTCCGCAGCTCATTGATGCCAGAGGGCAGTGGAGACTGCCGCACATGCTTCACAGCGACCGTAGGGCCACAGTGCGACAAATCCCCTCAGCTACAATAGTGGTGATCAGGGCAATGTGTCACAGCACACAGTTCATCGCAGCCTTCTGCGCATGGGCCTGCGTAGCTGAAGACCCAGTCGGGTCCCCATGCTCGCTGCACGTCATGGCCAACAACGCATGAAATGGGACCAAGATCACCGAGATTGGACTGTGGATGATTGGAAGAAAGTGGCCTGGTATGACGAATCAAGATTCTTCGTGCATCACGTAGACAGCCGAGCGCGGATACGCCGATTACCAACTCAGGCTATGGCACATGGATTCACTGTTGGGCGGAAACTGGCCTCCGGCTGCGGTTTTATGCTGTGGGCGATGTTTCCTTGGGACAGTTTTGGCCCCATTATCCTAATATGTAGCACAATCCCTGACAGCTGTCAGGTATCTGAACATCGTTGCGGACCAAGTTCACTCATTCATGGCAACAACTGTGTTCCCTGCTGGTGATGGCCATTACCAACAGAATAATACGCCCTGCCACACTGCCAGAATCGTCAAGGAGTGGTTCCAGGAACATGCTGGTGACTTTCTGTTAATGCCTTAGAATCGTCAAGGAGTGGTTCGAGGAACACGTTGGTGACTTTCTGTTTTTGACACGAATCCAATCGAACATTTGTGATGCGACTTGGAAAAGCGGGTTCGTGCTAAATCACCACCACCCAGAAATGTACGGGAACTGGAGGACCTGCTGTTGACATTATGGTACTAGATACTCCAGGATACATATCGCCACCTCATCGAATCGTGCCTCGCCGAGTGGCCGCTGTTTTGCGGGTTAAAGGGGGTTGTGCAGTAGGTTGACATAATTAAAAAGGCTCATCGGTGTATTCCAGCCTGAGCACTGCGACATCATGTACAGTAACCTGTCCTCATGCACGACTAATTCTCATATCGGGTGTTCAGCAATCAGAACGGTTGGTTGGAGCTTATCCCCACCCACCGCATTCATTGAATGTGAACCCATTTCAAAAAAGATGTGTCTGGTACTTGCTGCAACAACGAACAGTATTAGGATCTCCGAAATGCAGACATTTTCTTCAGACTTAATTACACTAGTACTTTTAATGGTGTTTGTGAACTGTCCACACTTTGGAAACGTATTATTGATAGTGATGGTAAGTCCTAATAACTACCCTCAAATATTTGTTATCCTAGCTTTGTTATTACAGGAATTATGGAAACTTTTCGCTTACTTTCCAAACAACCTAATACCGGGGTCCTAACAAAATTTCTGCACACTGTCCATTCTTGAGAAAGTGTGAAGTAACGGAGAAAACTTACCTTATTGCTGTTCAATGTACTCCTCTCCGCTGCTAATGACAGCTTGCCAGCGGTGAGGTAAGTCCTTGATGCTCCGTAGTACGCTATCTTTGTTCAGCTGTCGTATTACTCGGGTCACGTCCAATGACAGTTCGTCCAGCGATTCGTAGCGAATGCCATGGAGTCGATTTTTTAACTTTGGGAAAAAATCAAAGTCAGGTGGACTGAGATCAGGGCTGTATGGTGGGTGGGATGAAATTCCCCAGCCATATTTCCACAAAAGCTCCCGTACCGACGCTGCACCATGACATGATGCGTTGCCATCTTCCAACAATTAGGGCGATTTGACGATTTTTCGGTCTCAACTTTGTCCTCGGAAAGAAATTGTGCTTCGATTGAGAGTTCCTTTGCCGCAAACTTCTTGCAAGGCAGTGTGGATCTGTATCGGAGTTTTTCCCCGCAGAGTTTCTATATTTCCACGTACGAGCGCTGGTCTAACGCTGTGACTCGACCCGAGGAGCTTCGCGCTTCCATTTACAAACGCTTCCACTTTCACACAGCAGACGATAGGTAGTCGTTCTGATAGTACTGCGTTGCTGAGAATCTGATCTTGATATGACGCAATCATTTTCCCGATTGCATCATCCGTTTCCGTTTTAGATTAACGTTGCAGAACTTTTGTTTTGATTCTCGTAAACTCCACTGTTTCTTCGTGATCACCGCCCTGTACATCGCACTTTCTTGCTCCCAGAATTGAGAAATTTTAGTGAACTTTTTTCATTATATTTTTATTCAGTTAAATCTATTCCAGCCGCGTGCTGAAATAATTATGATGGAAATTATTTCCCGACATAATTCTTGCCGGTGTGAGAAATTTTGAGGTTTAGAAGACTAAATTGACCAAGAGCACAACGGCACTGTTTTCTTGTTTTCTCTCTTTATAAGATTGATATTGTTGTCTGTTACTTTTCGTGCATCTTACTAGTCGACTATCAGATCGAAGTATTTAAAATATTTGTTGAACAGCCATTCCTCACAGCAGCGTGAGACGTAAAGACAGTAGTAAATCGCAGTTGTTCCTAATCTTTTGAGTTTCATTTTCCCCCCAAGTATTTCCTTAATGAGAGCTGTTGAAGAGCACAGCACGTGTTCGTGAATGATTAATTGAATGTTGTTCTGGAAGCCGCGTGTCTAGGTGTAATTTTTCTAAACTGAGTTTTTCTCTCTTGAGGAATAATTAGTGAAGATTAAGGTTTTCTTTTAACTAGTAACATTCGAAGAATTTGGTTTGTTCGTAGTTTGCGAAGTCTGTAAATAGCGAGGAAAATAACAAAGTGTGTGGCAAGCCTTTTGTATTCTGCAGAAAGGAAGAAAAAACAAAAACTACGCAGAACTGATATGATTTATAACCTATATACATTCTATTATTCGCACAAACACAGTGTGAATTCAGCCGATAATAAATTGCAGATGGCTAGTCAAAAATATAAATTAATAGTTTTGGTGCTTATCTAATCATGATGTTTTTCCTATGCTGCTTTCTTTATTTGCTCTTAATTTTTTTGGGGTTATAGAAAGAAAGAATGAAAAAGTAATTTAAAAAATATACAGTTATCCGTTTGGGTAGGAATAATTTAAAAATGCTGTGGTTTGGGTTGTAACAGATATAATAAGTCAATATTTGGCAGAAATTATCTTTTTGGATGAAGTTTATGTAGGTCTCTACATGACCCCTTTTGCAGACTCTGCGGAGTGATTTGTCCTAACAATGCTGTACGGAGGTGGTACAGATCTTCTTGGTACCACAACTAGTACCAAGAAGTACCTCATCATACCTGAACATACTACAGATGTTCTTGGTACCACAACTGGATAACGATGTCGTTTTACAGCAAGATGGAGCGGAGTTTAACCCCCCGCAGAATTTCTACTTTCACATAAGAGCGCTGGTCTAACGCCTGGACTCGACTTGAGGAGCTGCACACTTCCATTTCCAAACCCTCCCATGTCCACATAGCAAATGACAGTGCGTCGTTCTGACGCCACTGCGTTGCTGAGAGTCTGACCTTGACATAACGCAATCATTTTCTAGTTTGCATCAACCGCTTCCGTTTTAGATTAACGTGTGTAGAACTTTTGTTATGACCTTCATAGATTTGAAGCCAGTGCCAGTGGCGTGGCTATCTAGGGCGAGGTGGTTCACTTGCACTTGGGCCCATTCGGTTGAGGGGCCCGCTGACGACAAGCTGCGGAAATGTAGCAATAAAAAACAAGTTAGTAAAATCATGCAATGCATTGATTATAATACGCTTTCCAACATACCAGAAATCATTACTCAAGTTATGAGGATAATGGCTGTGATATAAATCTCGGTCCTGTGCCCTGACCTTTGATCCCATTTCGATTATAGTCCACAGAACCGGTTCAGTATACCTCCGAAATAACATGATAAAGTTTTGTCTCAATCGAAGCATTTTTACATAACTTATGATGCATAAGGGCTATGGAATAGATCCCGCTCCTGTGTCCTAACCTTTGACCCCATTTCGCCCATTTTCAATAGGATTCGTCCTCAGGCAGGCCCCTACACCATACTAACATTTCATCCAAATCGAATCATTTTACGTAAGTTATGACGCATAATAGCGATGGAAGTGATTCCGCTCCTATGTCCTAACCTATGACCACATTTTACCCATTTTCAATAGGGCTTGTTCCCAGGTAATCTCCTACCACATAGTAAAATGTCATTGAAATCGAACATTTTTTTTTTACGTTAGTTATGACGCATAAAAGCAGTGAAATGGATCCCGCTCCTATGTCCTGACCTTTGACCCCATTTCGTTCACTTTCAATAGGGTTCTTTCCCAGGTATTCCCCTACCACATACTAAAATTTCATCGAAATCAAACGAATTTTACGCGAGTTTTCGTGCGGACAGACATACGCACACAACGCGTGACGTAATGAGGCATATAGGAATCGCGACCATCTGCTCGCAAGAGTGTGACGTCATGAAACTTTATAGGGTCCACACATAACGCGTGATGTAATGAGACAGATGACGTGATCGCGCGCGAACATTCAATCCAGAGATTGTGACGTCATACGATTTCTAAGCATGGGTAACATTAATGGCACGACGCCATGACACTAAAAAGGTGGTAATTCGGGGTGGTTATTTAACGCACTAAACGAATTTTTCTAAAGTCGAGATCAAGCTAAATCGATTTCTAGTACCAGAAAACAGTAGGTTCACGACTTTCATCAAAATCCTTAGAGCCGTTTTCAAAATAAAATTTACATACATACAAGAAGTGCTCCTTTAATAGTATGGGATAAGGGCGATGGAATGGATCCCGATCGTATGTCCTGACCTTTGACCCCATTTCGTCCATTGTCAATAGGGTTCGTCCCCAGGTGGTCCTCTACCACATTCTAAAATTTCATTGAAATCGAACCATTTTTACGCGAGTTATCGTGCCGACAGACAGACAGACAAACGGACGGACAAAGCTGGAGCATATACGCTTCTTCAACCTACGGTTGGAAAGCGTATAGATGATAATACGAGATAATAGCCTTACAATTTCTGTCTGGTTGTAGAAAGACTTTTGTATGGCATTCACTAAGGTCAAACAGAAAATTCATCCCGGAATAAGCTAATGGGGTAATGTATTAAGTGTGCAACTTAATTCTCGACCACAGGCTCGACACGTTGGCAGCAAATTATAGCAAATCGAATACATACCTAATCAGGGAAATAATCCCCGTTGTGTTGGATACATTTGAGCCATCGATCGCAGAATATAGACGTACACGTGTACGCCATTCGCGGATAGTTTACAAATTATCAGCAGATTTTGCAGATAGTTTTGGCTTGTAGATTAAAAAAATAAAACTGTTATTTACAGCAATTAAAACACTTACTCAAGGCTTTACTAAGATTAATATATTTAATTGTATCTTAACATGAGAATGTTCAACTATTTTTCACATCTTCCGATAGAGTTCTTTTGTTTTTACAGACTTTTCTGGTCTCTTGATTGTATCAAGGCCTGTTCTCAATATGTAGAAACTGTAACAAAAGTTTCGTTTACAAAGAAAGACTTTAAATTCTATTGCCCGGTTACTCTTGCAGTTGCCAGTTATTAAATTACAATATTTTCCTTATGTATTTTATAAGTGCTATTTTTGAATTAAGTTGTTGAAAATGCTATATATAATTGGGTATGTAAATAAGTTTTGAGGGATTTGAGGTGAACAAAACACGTTGTTGGAGAACAGAAACAATATTTTAATATTAATGGAAGTATACTCCCTCTGAAACTACAACTTTACCTCATCTTTCGGGCAGTGAAAGTATGCTCCGGAGGAAGAATTCCGGTTCCTTGGAAAAGATCCAGTTGTCCAGCCAATTTTTAATATCATCATAAGAACTAAACCGTTCTCCAGAAAGTGCTGACTGCATCGACCAGAACAAATGGTAATCCGATGGCGCAATATCTGGCGAATATGGCGTGTGAGGTAGAACTTCCCAGTCGGATCCTTCTAAGTACTTTTTCGCAGGTCGAGAAACATGTGGTCTTGCGTTCTCATGCTGTAAGATGACTTTGTTGTGTCTATTATCCCAGTCCGGCCGTTTTTGCGTGAGAGCTCGTTTTAAACACATTAATTGGGTTCGATACCGATCACCAGGTATAGTTTCTGACGGTTTCAGCAGTTCATAGTGGATCACACCCTTCTGGTCCCACCAGATACACCTTTGAACCATTGATATTGCGTTTTGGCGTTGAAGGACCTGGTTCACCTGGCTTCACCCATGCTTTCTGCCGTTTCGGGTTATCGTACCATATCAATTTCTCGTCGGCAATAATAATACGATGCAAAAAATCTCTTCTTTTTTGCCTTTGAAGCAGCAATTCGCAAATGGCTTTTTCAACGTTCAAGATCTCTTTCCCGCAAAGCATGTGGAACCCAATTCCCTTCTTTTTGCACCATTCCCATGGCAGCTAAACGTTGTGAAATGCATGGATGACTAGCATTTAATGCTGCTGCTAGTTCTTTTTGGGTCTGGCACGGATCCTCGTCGAGTAAAGCTTCCAATTCGGCATCGGCAATTTTTTTGGGTGATCCAGGACGTTCTTTATCACTGACATCAAAATCGTTCCTTTTGAATCGTCTAAACCAATACTCACATGTTTTTATGGATGGGGAATATTCAACCATAGATTTCTGACATTAAGCGATAGCTGTCTGCAGCACTTTTCTTGACAATAAAGTAATGCACTAACACTTCCCGCAAATGCTGTTTTGTCGGGACGAAAGTTGCCATTTTCCATCGAGTAAAACAAATACGTCTTAGCACCTCAATCGAACGTCGTATACTGACTCTGACAGCTGGCGTCTCGTACTACGATATCGCAGTGTTGCCACCTTAAAATACATGCGAGCAGTAATAAGTGCGACACCGAACGGAAATCCCTCAAAACTTATTTACACGGCCGGTCACCCAAAATGCAACACCAAGAAGGAAGCACCCGATTGGTCTGAAATTCCCAGCATGCGTCGCCCGCGAGAAGACATGCAAACGATTAGCATTGCAGGGCATATGCAAATCATGTGCGCCCGGCACGCCACCGAGAAGCACTATAAGAAGGGTGCACAGAAGGCGGGGTGTAGGTAGTGGAAGTGTGTTGTGCTGCCGGACCTGTGCGTTGGAAGCTTCCTGATGCCGCCTCGCAGAATACGGCAGTCATTCCAGCACGTTTCGGAGTTCGACAGAGGACGAATAGTGGCTTATCGCGACAGCGGTTTATCGTACCGAGACACTGGCGCCCGTGTGAGACGACATCCAGCCACAGTGAGGCGAGTGTGGATTCGATGGGTGCAGGAGGGACGAACGGACCGACGTGAGCGATTGCCACAGCCGCGGCACACCACCGAACGAGAGGACCGGCATGATGTGCGGCGGGCATTGAAGGCTCGCACCGCCACATCACGAACAGTTAGTGTTAGTGTTTTTTTTTTGGTGTGTTGCGCAACAACCTGTGTCAGCACGTACCGTTCGACGTCGTCTGCAGGAGCGGGGTCTTGTCGCGCGGCGCCCATTGCTCGGATTGCCATTGACGTTACACCACCGGGGTGTGCGGCGGCAGTAGGCCGTTGAACGCTGCACCTGGACTACGGAATGGCACGACATTGTCTTCTCCGACGAATCCCGCTTCTTCCTGCAACACCACGACGATCGGATCCTTGTGTGGCGGCACCGCGGCGAGAGACTGTATAACGCTTGCATACCGGTCCTTTGCCTGGCGTTATGGTTTGGGGCGCAATTGGATATGACACCCGCACCCCTCTGGTACGCATCGCCGGTACACTCAACAGCCACCGCTACATCTCCGACGTTTTGGAGCCTGTAGTCCTCCCTTACTTGCAGGACCTGCCAGCAGCCACGTTTCAACAGGACAATGCGCGCCCGCACGTGGCACGCATCGTGCAACAAATCTTCACGGCCCACCAGGTATCACTGCTGCCGTGGCCCGCCTGTTCTCGTGATATGTCGCCCATCGAGCACGTCTGGTCGCTGATCGGCAGCTGAGTGGCCCGGCAAGCACCACCCGCGGCTACGCCTGATGAACTGTGGAAACGTGTGGAAGCAGCCTGTACCGATACACCCCAAGCCCACATCTAAAGCCTCTTTCGTTCGATGCCGCGGCGTGTAGCGGCCGTTATTGCCAGCCATGGGGGCCATACGAACTATTGATTTCTGCGTGTTCCGCAAGTCGCACGGGCCTGTAAGCTCAATCGTTTCATCTTTGTATCTGTTGTTATGTGTCCAGTAAATCTGGCTTTGCTATCTCGTGTCCGTCTTGGTGTTGCATTTTGGGTGGCCAGCAGTGTAAATACCATACAATTTTTGAAAGTTCATTAACGGAACTGCTTTTCTAGATATAGAAACTTTCTTTAATTAGTCTTTTGTTTTTATGAGGTTCATAGTCCAAAATTTTAAAGTTTTGGCCTCAAGGTCCATTTTACACACATTTTTGCGGATTCAGTCGTAATGTACTTTTGCCCACTCTAGAGTCTGTAATGTTCTAATAATTATTTATTGTTATATTTATTTTTCTTTCAATTATCTTATTCTATTGTTATCGTGATTCGCGGGTTTGCAGCAAATTTTCTTTTTCAATGGTTGTGTACGCAGATACATTTTATTTTTATGCAACTTTGGCCTCAGGGAGCTGCCGAATCCCACTGCGGAAAAAAGAGGGCTATTTCGAGTTGATAAAGTCATCAATACTTTTGTGGACCTCCTCGACAGAAGTGAATTGCTTATCACTCAGGTGATGTTACAGGGAGCGAAAGAGATGATAATCCGACGGGTCGAAGTCTGGAGAATACGCCGGGTGGGACAAAATCTCCCATCCCAGGTCGGTGATCGTGTTTAAAGTCGTTTTCGCGGTGTGAGGACGCGTTATCCTGAAGCAACATGACCGACCTTCTGCCCTTACCGGTGTATGGCCTTTTCGCCACCATTACGTCACTCACACGAATGAGGTGCTGACAATAACGCTCAGCATTGATCGTTTTACCAGGTTTGAGCAACTCATAGTGTACGACACCGCGCTGATCCCATCATATGCACAGCATCAACTTCCTGGCATGGATATTCGGTTTGGCGGTACTGGTGGTAGGCTGACCTGGATAAACCCACGATTTGCGCCGCTTAGGATTATTGTAGAGGATCCACTTCTCATCACAGGTCAAAATCTTGTGGAGGAAATGCTTCTTCTTGAATATGGAGAGCAAGGACACAGCAACATCGTAGCGCCTAGACTTGTTCGCAGCGGTGAGCTGGTGGAGCACCCAAAGGCCCTCCTTGTGAATCCGTCCAAGCTTGTGCAGGCGCTTTGCAATGGCTTTCCGTGTTACTCAGAGTTCCTGGACGAGCACTGACTGTGTGCGACAAGGATCCGCTTCCAACACTTGTTCCAGTTCCTCATCGTCAACTTTCTGTGGCTGTTCTGGACGTTCTGCATCACGGAGATCGAAATTTCTCTGCTTAAACCGTGGAACCACTTCTTACACGTATTGTAGGACACAGCAGCCTCACCCAAAGCAGCACAGATTATTTGTTGGGCTTCCGTGGCACTTGTTTTTCAGCTAAAACGCGAACAGGAGGCAGTGCCTCAAATGTTGCTTCTCGAACGCCATTGCTTTCACCGTCAACTTTAGTCCCTTCTGTCACTACAGCTGTGAGCGGTTACGGTTGCCTGGAAAGCTGTTGGATGGCGCTGCAATCAGCCATTATCGGACGCAGCTATTTGCATTTGCCGACGTTCTATGATCGCTTGCATTTAGGGGCCGAGAATTAAGTTGCACACCTAATAATTATTGTGCATCATTGCGCTTATTGAACACTTCCCGTTCGTCAGGTTGAATCAGTTATTTGTATTATTATTATTACGAAAATAACTCTGAAAATATATAGGGTGTTCATAAAAAGCCTTTCCCACATTAAAGAAAAAATCTATGTAAGTTAAAATAAAATGGTTGGCAACATAATATAGCAGCACTCAGTTTGTTTGTTTTTCTGTTCTTAGGTGAGCACCACTGCTGAATAAGAGGAGCATTTCATCGATAATGGCTTCCATGCAAGAAAAAGTTGCGTGCGTATTGCTGTTCCATGAGACCAAATCCGCGGTTACTGTCCAGCGTCATTTCAGAAAAGGGTACAGATGATAACCACCGGACCAAAAAAGCATAAAAGCTTGGTATGAAAAGTTTAAAGCGACGGGTAGTCTTGGCGATCTCTCCCGAGCGGACCGACCACCGGTTACCCAAGAGACAGCTGCAGCTGTTCAGGAGACATTTCTGCGAAGCCCCAGGAAATCCATTCGTCGTGCTTCACTGGAATCTGGGATTCCCTGTGCCACGGTTCACAAAATTTTACACAAACGTCTTCATCTGTATACTTATAAGGTACAGATCGTTCAAGTTCTTCAGCCTAATGACCGGCCTCGCCGTGCTGCATTTGCGACGGAAATGTTGCAGCCTAAAGCTCATGATAGTGATTATCTGCACCGTGTCTGTTTCTCAGATGAAAATTCAGTGTCTATGGTGCAGTAAATGGGCACAATGTGCGAATCTGAGGATCAGAAAATCCCTATTACGTCATCGAACAACAGAGGGCTAGCCCGAAGGTATGGTGCGACCTGATGCGTGACAGAATCATCGGACTCTTCTTTTTTACAGAGCCCACGGTAACATGTAGTGGATACCTGGATATGCAGAAACTTTTGTAGCACCTCAGTTGCATGCACTCCAACCTTCGGTTATTTTTCAACAAGACTGTGCCCCACCATATTGATCAATAATGGTTCCTGAATGCCATATTTCCTGACAGATGGATTGGCCGCGACGTTCCCATGACATGGCCGCCTCGATCGCCCGACACAACCCCTCTAGACTTTTTCCTGTGGGGTTATGTGAAACACCAAGTTTACTCTAGCAGTGTTCCGGATGTCAAGACGTTGAAGAGCAGAATAACGGACGTCATTGGTTCTGTCTCTGCTGAGATGTTAAACAAAATATGGCGTGAAATCGAGTACCGCTTAATGTCGTCCGGGCCAAAAATGGCGCCCATGTGGAGGTGTACTGACACTGAAAAAAAAGCTTTACTTGCGCACCAACGTTGTCGTGCAATCCTTTTCGTGTAACTGTAACACATTTTTAGCACGTCGTTTGTAAAAAACGATCGTGCTTATATGTTACCGGTTTGTCCGTCCGTCCGTCTGTACCCACGATATCTCTGCAACTATTAGTCCGATTTGAAAAATTATTTTTGCATTGGGAATCCTGAAATATGCGAATGAAGATCTTTCATTTCGTTTTTTTTTTTTTACGATGTACAATTTCGCCGCTAGAGGGCGTAAATGCAGATGATGTCGAATTCAAAAATACGTTTTATTCCACATATTTGCTTCTAAACATCCAATTGAAAAAAAATTATTTTATCTTTCGATTCCATTTATGCCGAAGAGTATTTTAGATATAGTTACTTTTTCACGTTACGCATAGATTTCCCGCTAGGGGGCGTAAAAGTAGCTTACATTTTCCCCGATAACTCTTCTTCTAAAACTCCGATTTGAAAATTTTTTTCTTCAACGGATACACCTTCTGATGGAAAATATTTTGCATATAATTTCAAATTTTTGGTAGAGAGTACTTTGGCCACCAGGGGGCGTAAGTGTTAATTTTTGCTTCTGATGTATTTGCCATAAAATCTGAGCTTCTAAAATACCGGTCGTGGACGGATGCCACTCACATTGATAAACATTTTTGGAATATTTTCTTCTTAAAATATTCCACAGTTTCTCCACCAGGGGGCGTAGATATATATCTTATTTGCGTCAATATCTCTACTCCTAGGAGTCCGATTTGAAATATTCCTTCTTTGTTGGATAGTGTTTTCAATGTGACATGTTTTTCATATAATTTCAAAATTTTCAAGTAATTCATAGACTTTCCGCTATGGGGCTTAGAGATAAATTACGTTTCCCCCAATATCTCTGCTTCTAAATCTGCGATTTGAAAAATTCTTTCTGCACCGGATACAGCTCCTAATTTCTAATTTGGTTTGGCCACCAGGGGGCTTAAATTTTAATTTTCGCTTCTAATGTATTTGCAGCAAAATATGAGCTTCTAAAATCTCGATTGCAAAAAAAAAGTCGTTTTTTGACCGATACTACTCATGTCGACAAACTTTTTAAGAACATTTTCTTCTTGAAATAATGCATGGTTTCTATGCCAGCAGGCGTAGATCTATATCTTACTTTTGTCAATATCTCTACTTCAGGAGTCCGATTTGAAAAATTACTTATTTGTTGGATAGTGCTTCCGATGCGAAATGTTTTTCCTATAAATTCAAAACTTTTAAGTAAATCATAGACTTTCCGCTAGAACGCAAGGTAAATTGCGTTTTCTGCGTTATTTCTGCTTCTAAAATTCCGATTTGAAAAATTCTTCCTGTATCGCATACAAGACCTGATGGAAAATATTTTTCACCTAATTTCTAATGTTTGGTAAAGAATGGTTTGGCCTCCAGGGGGCATAAATGTTAATTTCTGCTTCTGATGTATTTGTAGCAAAATCTGGGCTCCTGAAAACTCGACTATATTTTTTTTTTTTTTGACCGATACCGTTTATAGGGAAAAACCTTTTGAGAATACTTTCTTCCTAAAATAATGCATGGTTTTCCCACCAGGGAATGTAAAGTCACATCTTATTTTTGTCGATATCTCTGTTTCTAAGAGTCCGATTTGAAAAATTCTTTCGGTGTTGGAGAGCGTTTCCGGTGCGAAATGTTTCTCATATAAATTCATGTTTTTCTTAACGCACAAGTCTGCAATCAGAGGGAGTAAATTCACGATTCCGTTTACAGCAATATCTGAGTTATTAAAAACCCGATTGAAAAACTTCTTTCTTCCGTCAGATACTATTGTTTTCCATACCGGTTACATTGACTTTGAATAGCTTGGATAAATTTAATTTGCGTCAGAACGGTTTCAAAAGACGTGCGTATTACACCCGAAAATTCGGTGTCATTTTTCTTGTTTTATATTAAGTTTTGGACACCCTGTATGTTTTTTCTGCCTTCTGTTTCCCTCGCTTGAGCCGTATTCTACAGTAAAACTTCTTATGTGCGATGTCACGCTTTTAATCTTGCCTACTATTGGAGACGATGCTTCGTGCTCACATTCCATCCCGTTGATCATTGACATACCTCCACACATTGTATGGCGGCAACACAGTCAATGGTCTGCCGTAGTGATAACAAATATCCGTGTATCGTTCATTGTTCAGAAAACAAGAAGATCCTTCCCTTTAGTGTTAATCCGAATATTAGTGAGTAGACAACCTTATATTCTGCAATCTATGCTTCCAATTGCATGATGTGCTAACTGGTAAGTACACGGTCGAGTCACATTATTGTGACCACCAGATAATATCCACAGTAACTGCCGTGTGCAGCGCTGACAGCAGCTAGACGGGCTGGGATTGACTCAGTAAGGTGCTGGAAGATGTTCACAGGTATGTGGAGCCATGCTGACTGCAGTGCATCTAACAGCTGCTGGAGGGTGCGTGGTGGAGGATCCATAGAGCAAACAACACGATCGAGGTGGTCCCCCAGATGTTCAATTGGGTTTAAGTCTGGGGAATTAGGGGACAAGGGAAGTACTTTAAAATCTTCATCGTGCTCTTCCAACCACTCTCGAACATTTCTACTTGTGTGACACGTCACATTGTCGTGCTGGAAGATCCCATGTACACGAAAATCGTGATTCATTGGTACTGCTATCTACACTGAAGTGCCAAAAATCATGTTATACATACCTAGTATCGTGTAGGACCTCCTCTAACCCGGAGGTGAAGTGCAGCAACTCGACGTGGCATCGATTCCACAAGTGGCCGAAAGATTTCTGAAGAGATGTTAAGCCATGCCGTCTGAACAGCCGCCCACAGTTCCTTGGTATTTGTAGGTGCAGGATCTTCGGTGCGAACGGACCTTACCACCACGTCCCATAAGTGCTCTATTGGGTTCATGTCGGACGAACGTGGTGGCCATACCATCCGTCGGAACTGTCCAGAATGCTTCTCGAACAAATTTTGGACAACTTGGGCCCGATGACAGGGTGCATTGTCCGCCTGGAAAATCCCATCGTTGTTGGGGATCACGAAGTCCTCGAAAGGCTTCCAAATGATCACCCAGAAGAACAACAAAGCGATTACCGGTTAATGATGTGTTTAAGGACCAGGGGACCCAAACCGTGTCACGTAAAGACATCCCATACATGTATGGAACCACCACCAGCTTGCACAGTGCCTTATTGACAGCTTGGGTCTATGGCCTCATGGGATGTGCGCCACACCCGAACCCTACCATCAGCTCGTAATAACTGGTAGCGTGACTCTTCGGGCCACGCCACATGTTCCAGTCTTCCAGGGTCCAATTACTGTGTTCACGAGCCCAGGTGTGGCACTGTGTTTGATGTCGTGGTGTTAACAAAAGACACTCTGGTGGGTCATCTGCTCCTGTACTCCATGGACGCTAAATTCCGCTGCACTGACCTGATGGATATGTCTCTGGTAAGTCCTGTATTTAATGTGGATGTTATTTGAGCCAATGTCGCTTGTCTGTTAGCATGGACAATCCTGGTCAGACGTCGCTGGCCACTGTCATTCAGCACCCGTGGTCGGCCACTGCGCTGCCCACGGTGGGTAGTAATGCCTTCCACGAGGTATTCTTAGTGCACACGTTACACTGTGGATCGAGGAACGTTGAGTGCCACTTCGAAATTTGGATGTCCCATTCGTCTGGCTCCCACTACCATGTCTCGTTCAAACTCCGATAATTAGCGTCGGCTTGCCATAATCCTACTGGCGGTTGTTCAACCTGACTCACGAGATTACACCTCTCAGCTGATAAAAATCGTGGCGTGGTTGAAGCCTTTATACGAAGGTAGGGCCAGTTTAAAAATTTGCATACTGCTATCACATGACTTTTGGCACTTCAATGTATATCAATAACGACTACGGTATTTTTCATCAGATAATCGCAGTGGATTATCTGTTTAAAATGATAAATTTAACTTATGTTGGTTATACGCCCATGTGGATATTATGCTGCGTTCAAAAATAAATAAATAACATTTTTGCTGCACTTGCGTTTTCAAAAACTCCTTGTCGTAATTGCCAGGATAGGTCGTATATTTTGAAAATTACCTGAAATGCGTTAATAACAGGAAAACGTAACACAAGAGAGGGTCGCAAATAGTTAAAAAGAAGTTATTTTTATCTTTTATACTTACTAGCCTTTTGATAGAAAATATGGTGCAACAAAGGTGGTATTTGCTCTCTCGGACGATTAGATGCTGTGGATAGCTCAGAGTTACACACCTTCGTGGGTGTCGGGGGCCTAACTAGGAAACTGCGGCAATGCTCAAAAAAAAAAAAAAAATCAAACTTTTGCTCTTCATTCGCCTGAAAGTAACAGTAAGGTATTTAAGTATGACAATGATTTTTTCTGTTAAAAAGATCGCAACCCTCCCTTATTTCTTTGGAATACGGGGTCATCCCATGAACTGCGGGTTTCTGTACAAAATTACGGTTCGAGATCAATATCGCGGATACGAATTACACAGCCATGTTTTTTCCTGAATTTCCCGGCCTGCGTATTGTACGAAGAAAAATACGGTACTTCTTTCTCCGTTAAAAGAGGTGTACGGAATTTCCGATATTCATCCTGTACTGTAAGCCCCAAAAATGTAGTTTAAGAGGTTCTCCCCCAGCCCTTCCCCTCAATGTAGTTTAAGAAAGTGCTCACGGTCATTTAACTTCAAATTTAAAACGCTTAGCACGTTTATTTTCGAATTGCAAAATTATCGTGTAGTTAAGTATGTCCTAAACAAACACAAAAATGCATTGGAGGGAAAAACACAAATTGCCAGCTTACTTCAGGTAGTCATGCGGCTGTAGTTTTCGCGTGATTCGTACACCGCCTGAATTTAAAGAATTCCTTAACTGGGCCATTTCCTCCCCCCCCCCCCTGGACTCCTGGAAAAGTCCATAATTTAATTATGACTTCTAGGAGGGGGGTTATGCCCCCTCCTAGAAGTCATAATTAAATAGGAGGGGGGGTAGAAGTTATTGCACTTCAGAATAATTTTCCTGTCTTCCGTTGCTTATTTAGCTGGCGGAAAATGAACTCTGCCTTTTTTTTTTTTTTTTTTTTTTTTTTATTGCGGTTTTTCCCTTGTTTGCCTGGAGTTATTTTGAATTCGCGTTTCACAGCAGTTATGCTCTTGTTGGAGATTCTAACATTTAATTTAAGATTTTGGGAAGCCTTTATTGGATGTTTTTAATATCGAGGCATTTCTTCGATGTCCGATATATATACACTATCTACCAACAAGTAATTGGACACCCCTGCAATCGACGATATCTCCGGTACTGATACACGACATTGTCGCCGCCATTAAATGTCGTGTGGGAAACAACAATGCAGCCAGTCGCATGCAAGATGCCACGCAGTTCGGAGCTCTCTGATTTCGAGAAAGGTGTAATCGTCGGGTATCACGGAAATGGCCGATTCATACGTGACATATCTAGCAAGTTGAAGTACTCAAAATTGACAGTGGCCTACGTGATTGGCAAGTAGAAGATGAGAGGTGACTGTCGGAATGTGCCCCAACCCGGCAGACCCACAAAACTGAGATTTAGAGACCGACGGGTGCTGGCCAGAGAAATTCGGAAGAACCGCACCAAATCGATGGGCCACATCCGCGAGGAGTTTCAACAGGCATCCGGGAGTGTTCTTTCGATGAATACCATCCCTAAGGAAGCCCATCTCCTCGGTTATCATGGACGTGCTGCCGCCCACAAGCCTTTGATCACCAAGTCCAATAGCGCTGCTCGGCTAACGTGGTGCAAAGAACGTCGACAGTGGACCGTTGAACTGTGGAAACAGGTTCTCTGGAGCGACGAATCAAGGTTCACCCTCTACCGTTCGGATGGCAGGTTCTGGGTTTGGCATCTGCCTGGAGAAAGCCTCCTGCCGGAATGTATTGTGCCAACTGTGAAGTCCGGCGGCGGTGGAATTATGCTATGGGGTGTTTATCCTGGTATGGCACCGGACCCTTGGTCGCAATTCCTGGTAGACTCAACGCCGAGACCTACTGCACCTTTTTGGATGACCATGTGCTTTCTACGTTGTATCAGTTTTACGGGGTGGACCCATGTTGCTTTCAAGATGACAATGCCACCTGTCATGTTGCGAGGTCCACCATGGCTTAGTATGGTGACAATGGGGTTAATCGAATGGACTGGCCTGCGCAGAGCCCGGACCTTAACCCTATCGAGCACCTCTGGGACGAGTTGGAGCGCCGACTTAAGGGGTGCCCCCACCGTCCGAAATCGGTTAAGGAACTGACCTGTCTTCTCCAAGCCGAGTGGAAGAAAATACCGCTAGCCGTCGTACAACGCCTGGTTGAGAGTATGCCCCGGAGGGTCGCAGCTGTAATCGCCGCTCGTGGTGGCTCCACCAACTATTGAAGGTGAATAATCTTCGTTTTCCTTAGCTATCACAGGTGTCCAATTACTTGTTGGTAGATAGTGTATATGGAAAGACTTGATCATCGGGCACCTAGTGTCAAGAAAAGAATTGCTCATCTGACACCTACTCTTGTTCAATCCTATGAGCAAGTTAATCACTGATTAAAGAGCTTAAAAAGAGATTCACTGTGGTCTTCGTCGATAAGGCCAAAAATATATTTGCTCTTATCTGCAAGAAGTACTATATGGATATTATTGGAAGGAAACTCGCAAGCAGTTCAACCTACAGTCAAATTAATCAAAGTAAAACAACTGTCTGCAAAAAAAATACTAGCAATGTTTCAGAGGTTGAAGATGACAATTGGCTTTGGTTTTAAGTATCCATATTTGTATGCAGTGCCCAAAATTCACAAGTAACCTGTTTCATTATCTCAGGCAGAAACTGCTGCAACACAAAAGCTGGTAAGGTTTTTGAAAATCTTCTCAAACGGATATTGCTAAATATTGGTACTTCGTGGATTATTAACAACAAAAGGCCTGTATTACATCTTGTGAGTTCCATTCAGCCTACACTAACATATAAGTTTCTGTGTACTTTTGATTTTCAGAACCTGTTTTCTTCCATCAATCTCCAGGACTTGGACAGAGTTTGCGAACGGATATGTGTTGAATATTCTGACATGCTTGGGGTTAGAAGAGGATTCTGGAGCAACTTAAAATCATTATGTCTCCTCAATGATTACATTTGTGTGGGTGAGGAGTTGTTCCTGCAAGATAGGGGGATCCCTATGGGAACTTTGTTCTCAAGTATACTAGCTAACCTCTACCTGCACTTCTACGAGAGAGCCTTTATTGGAAAAAAATGAAAGTGGGGTTAAGGTCCTGAGATACGTCGATGATGTACTTGTGTATAACTTAGAGGAATTTCCGATTAGTGCAAAGGAAATATATCCGAGTGAGCTTATATTGGAAAGAGCTGAAGTAGAGAGTATAAACTACCTCGACTTGGATATACATGTTGGTGAAACGGAGTTAATCACGGATATTTATGATAAGCGTACTACTTTTGGCTTTGGTATTAACTTCTACACTAAGTGGGAATCTCAGATTTCTAGAAGAGTACATAGAGATATTATTTCTCAATTCCACATATGTCTGTATATCTGTAGTTCTGTTTTGCAGTTAAGTGACTCAGTATCGAAGCTGTTCGCTAGATTGCAGTCTAATAAATAATTACCCATTACGTTTTCTACATCAGCTTTTCAGACAGTTAGCTCTCAGTTCCAAACTTAGATTACAACTTCCTTTACTAAGGTCTATAAACTACAAATACTACATCACTAACCAAAGATCCCACAATTTTAACTCATTAGGTTGCTAAGTGCTGTTATATGGATCTGTAATACTGTAGGTAAACATTTTCGTTTGTATCGCTCGTGCTTTATTGTCTGCCTCTCCTTCACCCTACGTGGCGAAATAATTTTTTTATGATTTTAACAATATTTTGTTTTACGTTTCACTGGAACTTTCCAGCTGATGTATATACCGCTGTATTTATTGGCAGAATTCCATTGTCATGTACATAGAAATGTTATTTTACTGAAGAATAAAGGCAATTTTGAAATGTAATAGCTGAAGATTTCAATTAACGTCATTCTACTCTATTCTCTCATTAGTTTACGGGCACTTTATATACACTGACAGTGACCGTGGCTTGTGACCTCAATTGCTATATAGGAGTGACTCTAACGTTTTTTGCTCTTTTGTTTTTCAGAGATAATGACTTCGAGAACACATCCGCAGGCTTTTGGTGACTCCAGCCTTTTAGCGGAATCCAGAAAAGTCACCTTTATGCCGGCGTTCTCTTGATAAAGGTGGCATAATTTGCTGTATAAATGTATTTTTATTTAGTCTTAGGGCCTTCACGGCCAGGCACTGTCTTTATGGGGTGAGTGGTCTTTTTTTGTTTGGAGTCTGGTTTTGGCTTAGTTAGTTTATATAATTAAATTTCTGATTTCTGTGTTCGTGTTGTTTTGAATGATAATTTTAATATATGTAATATATAGCCGGAAATTATTGTTCTAACAAGGAAAAAAATGCTCCGTAATTTTCAAAATTTCAAATTTTTCGGACCAAGCTCTGTTTCCCTCCTCTTTTTAATTATATTCTTAGTTTTTATGTTTATGTTCTTCATATCGTTGGTAATAGAGAAAAGAGAGACTTCGTATTTTTAAGAGCTATTTTTTTTTTTCTAATTAAATGCATGTTTTCCAATTTTTAGGTCTCTTCTCTTGAAAACCAAATGTTAGAGCAAGCATTTTTGACCCCTTTCCCTTTTAAAAGCGAAATAAAATTTTAAAATCGATACGTGATAAAATCTGAGCCATTTCTGTGACCCGCATACTTGTTTTCACGGTACAGTGAACAATGCAGTACCGAATTTTGTTGTTTGATTTTCCAACGTGTGTTTTCTCATTTCTTAATCACTTCTTCGCATAACAAGGGGCAGCGCAAACATTTGTTTTCTTTTGTTTAAAGCGAAGTTAAAGTTCAAAAACGTTACTGCGTGTACACTGTGCACAGAACACGACTTTGCGAGGAACGAAGGGCAGCAATGGAGAGTTGAAGTTCCGTTTTTGAACTTTAATATTTGTAAAAAAAAGTGCTTGATCTTCTTGACTGTTGATATAGCAAAAAAGTGCAAGCAATGGGAAACGAAGAATTTCTAGAGAAATTAAACTTTAAGATGTTCTGATATCGTCGTTGGCTCCTGGAAAATTTCTTAAATGTACTTCTAAAAATCAGTACGAAACCTGTTAACGTTAGTCGATTCATTCAGCGCAGTGTATGTTAAAAAATTGTTGACGACAACTGGAAAACCTTACTCTACTTTGAAGTAAGGTGGTGATTTATTCCTTCCGCAAATGATTTTCGTGTTTTTGTAAGACTTTTCTAACTAGACTGTAATCTGCACATTCGGGGATAAACGTGTTTACAGTTTTGAGTTTGAGGTTTAGTGCTTCTGAAGTTTCTTAGAATCTTTTAAACCACATTTCAGAAACTATTTTTTTGTCTACTAAGACAAGCCGCCAACGATAACCGATAACCCGGGTACAGTTGGCAAATTTTGAGCGAAGCTGTTGCAAAATCTAAGCTCATTAAGGCGTTTATTATAACAAATTCTAAAAAACGAACTCGTAAAATTTATGATTTCCAGAACAAAACATTCTAAAAACTAAATGCCTAAAATTTATCATGAACTATTTTCCTTCACGCTGGTTGTCATCAGGTTGCATGTAATCAAAGCGGAAAGACACACTCAGATCGGGAACCGCGTTTTTCATTTTGTATCGCGAAAGACAGACACCCACATACACAAACTTCATTTCATTATTATAGATTAAGCAAGCGTTGAGCTAACAGACGGAGACTTTCTATTTCTTCGTTTTTCAATTCAAACGATTTTTTTAAATTAATGTAAATGAGCCGACTTTTGTGAAACGGTTCAAGTAAAAGGTCATCTAGTTTTAATTGAAATTCCTCAATGACACGAAATTTCGGTAATCGGAAGTCGTCAAAACCTGACCATGGACGATGTACAATCGCATGCCAAAAATCACGGTTATCGTATGTGTCATGTCGTAGCTATGCTCGAACAACTAATTGTCCCGAATTTTGTATAGAGAGCGGATTTTTTCAATTATTATTGACATTGATCAGTTTTTTAATGGTCATTATTTTTACACGGCACGACCAATCACCATGATACCTACCCCATGTCATTCACCATGTCCTTTCCTTTCTCAAGTGTCACCGCGATCGGCTGAAGATCTTTGGAGGAGATAGATAGGTAATAAACGACCCTTTTTCTCAAAACTCGGAAAACCCCTAAAAATGAAAGTTTTTGGACGATTGTTCTTCAATGACACGGAATTTCAGGAATCGGAAGGCGTCAAAACCTGACCATGGACGATATCCAATGGCATACAAAAAATCACGGTGATCGGATGTGTCATGTCGTACATATGCCCGAACAACTGATTGTCTCGAGTCTCGTAAAGAGAGCTCCGCTCGGCCTTCGGCCTCGCTTCGCTCAATTATCATATCAACAGTATATCTAGGAGATTGGCAAAGATCGTTAGGTCTCTTTGTATCCCACGGCCACGATATAATTGATACTGAAGGTTTAAATAAAAACGTACGGTTTAGTAGTTTTGTCAGAGTCCTGTACTCTGAGTTAACGTTTGATGTGTTATTGCATTAAGTAGCTGCGTCAATGTGTAAAATCTACGCCGACAGTAGTGTGCAGAGATGGAAACGGGTCAACGTGCTACCGGGTCGGCAATTTCTTGTGGGTCAAACGGGTCGGGTCAAGGTGTTTCTGACCCGATTTCGAACCGATTTTATTTTTTAATAGAAAAAAATAGGTCAAAGAACCCTTCGGACGTCTTTGAAATAATACTTCAGCTTCGGACGTTTTTGAATAATACTTCAGTGCTGCAGAGTATGATACAGGAACTTGCAGCGAAGAGCAAAGAAATGGGGATTAAAAATGAACTTTCAGAAGACAAAACTGATGTACAATGCTTTTTTACAAGGAATAAAAATTTATCAGTTGATGTGGAAAAGCTGAAGATAACCAATTCCTACATTTACCTTGAGCAGCACACATCAATCGAGGGTCACATTGATGAAGAAATTAATTGGAGTATAAAACTTGGTTGGACAGTTTTTGGAAGGAACAGCACAATTTGTAAGAGCAACATGTCTTAAAAGAAAAGTTTTTGATCAACGTGTCCTTTCAGTGTTTACGTACAGAGCAGAGATGTGAACCTTAACTAAAAAAGACATACGAAGACTGCAGGCAACTCAAAGAAGCGCGGAGAGCTGCATGCTTGGTGTAACCTAAGAGAGGTAGAAAGAGGAACCCGTGAATAAGAAAAAGGACAAGAGTGGAAGATATCACGATCAGACCAAAATCCCTAAAATGGCAATGGGCTGGACCTATTGCCAGAAGGATAGACCATCGATGGACAGCCGAAATTTTAGACTGGATTCCAGGAGACAGGAAAAGACCCAGAAGATGGCCACATGGGAGATGGGTGAACGGAGGAGACTGGCGTAGGACAGTCCGTTGTGAAAGAAACTTCGGGAGACCTTCGTCCGGCAGTGGATTGATTATGATTGATGATGATGACGATGTTGATGGTGTAATCGAGTTTATAGCTCAAAGCAGATTTATCCAGGTCGGGTCCGGGTCCAAAATTTTTAACCCGTTTCCAGTTCTGGTAGCGTGGTGCGTCCACACCAGTCGTGTTCGAAAGTTTCAGTACATACTCTGCATCATCCACATACACTTACCTGTAAACAAACTCTCTGTAATATTAATAGAAAATGATTGGTTCACTCTTTTTTGCTATCACAGCCTCTACTCTGCTGGGAATTGTTTCTACTAGATTTTGGTGAGTTGCTGCGAGTGTTGTCTTCTATTCTGCCGCAAGAGCATTAGTCAGGGCGTCCCCGATATCTATCTGTCCGTTCAGCCTGACTAGCGGTCAGCGTTCCAATTCATCACAGAAGTTTTCCATAAACTTGAGATCGGGGCCCTGTACACGCCATTGAAGTTCTTCCATACTCATCTCATCAAATCATTCCTGCACGTACCTCGCTTTGTGGCCGGGGGCATTGTTGTGTTGGTAAAGGAAAAGGCCTTCACCGAACTGTTGCCATAATGTTGGGAACACAGAATTGTCGAGAATGTCATTATAAGCCGCAGTGTTAAGTTTCTCGGGCACTGGAAGTAGGGAGACCATCCCGAAGTATGAAAAACAGCCCTAGAGCAGGAAGCCTCCTCCACCGAACTTCACTGTTGGTACAACACAGTCCGGCAGGTAGCGTTCACCTTGCATCTTCCACACCAGGGAAGAAGCGTGATTAATCACTCCGGAGAATGTGTTGCTGCCCCGATGGCGCAGTGGTCTGAGCGATGGCTTCTGATCATTCTTCCAGGATGAGTCCGGGTTCTAGTCCAGTTGAGGCATGGATTTTGTGTTTGTTTTACCGCGCTGGTTGTATGCTTTCCCTGGAACCAGTGGCCCTGTATTAGGGATGGGCGACTGCTTATAGCCAACTGAGTTGCTCACGGCGATCGTTCCACCTGCAAAAACAAAAACAAAAAAACAAAAAAAAGATAACGTGTTTTCACTGCTTCAGAGTCCACTGGGGCCAATCTTTAAAACACTCCAACCGATACTTCATGCTGATGTTGGGATTGTGTGCGACTTCTCTTCCATAGACACCCATTTCCTTTTGCTCTCGATGAACCGCTATGGTGCTGGCGTTTTGGAATTCCGTGGTGAGTGTTACAACCGAAGACAGGCTATTTTTTGGCATCACCTGCTTCAGCACTCGGCGTTTCCACTCTGTCAGTTTACGAGGCCTACCAGGTCGCGATTGCGCTGTTGCTGTTCCAAGGCGCTTCCTCTTCGAAATAATATTATTTCTACACAGTCGAGTCACATTATTGTGACCATCTCCTACTTAACGTCAACAGCGCGTAGCCAATGAAAGAAGGCACGTGTCGTGAGCTGGCTTGGGGGTATACACTGAGTGGCCACTTTATTATTACCACCCCCTTCAGTACTTCGCTGGACCACCTTTTGCCTTTAATACTGAGTCGATTCTTCGTTGCATGGACTCCACGAGATGCTCATAGGTGGTTTGTGGAATCTGAGACCATGCTTGATGAATAGCACTTTCCAGGAGTGTGAGATTGCAGGGTTGTAGATTCAGCTGTCTGATGGCTCGTTCAACTTCATCCCACAAATTCTCAATGTGGTTAAGATCTGGAGATTGTGGGGGCCACCTAAGAAAAGTAAACCCACAGGCATGTTCCTGAAACCAATCCTGTACAATACGAGCACTACTGCAGGACGCATTATCTAGTTGAAAGTAGCTATCGCCATTGGGATAAACCATCCACATGACAGGGTGCACTTGGTCCGCGACGATGTTTAGATATGATGTGCCAGTCAGACGTTGATCAGCACGAATTGAAGGGCCCAAAGCATGCCAGGAAAACATTCCCCAAACCATAACGTTACCTCCACCAGCCTTGAAGGGTTGTAGCAATGCATTTGGGGTCCATGCTTCTGTGCTGTTTCCGCCGAATTCTCACTCGGCCACTGGCATGGTGCAACTGAAAACGTGATTCATCGGACCACATAATTTGTTTCCAATTATCGACTGTCCAATCCTTGTGCTCCTGTGAGAACTGGAGACGTTTTCTCTTGTTAACTGCAGACAGCAATGGTGTTCGAACAGACCTTTGGCTGCCATATCGCATGCGATGCAGTGTACGGCGAACAGTGCGTGCAGAGATCATTTGAGGGGATCCTTGATTAAGATGGTCTGTAATTTGCTGCACTGTTGCCCCTGTGTTGTCTGTTATTAGTCTGGACACTCTCCGTTCCGCCCGAGCAGTCATTAGTCGATGACGACCACATGTTGCACGTAGAGACCCAGTTTTATGGCTGACAGTTCAGTCTTTAAACACTTGAACAACAGCTGCTCTGGAACATTTCACGAATGCGGCGGTTTCGGTGATACTCGATCCATGGCTCCGAGCTCCTACAGTTATCCCACATTGAAATTCCGTCAAATCGCATTTTTTATCCATCTCATCACCCAAAAATCAATCTACTACTGTCGCAAGCACTAAGCTTTCCCTTTTTATACTAGCCTCACCCTCTGGCGGCAACAGCGTGCAGCCATAGCTCATTTGCCTAAAACTGTCAGCTGGTCATAATAAAGTGGCCACTCATTCTGAAAACATACCACTCGTTGCTGTCATGGATAAAAAGAGCGATTTATGAGATTCGCAAAAAGGGATGATTATCGGCTTTCGAGCCAAGGGTGGCAGTATTTCTTAAACAGTGCAGTTTGTGAACTGTTCGCGTGCTGGCTCATCTGTCGTGGTCGGCCGCTGATATCTTCGTGTGGTCGACCTTGTCACGTGCACTCTGTGACAGACCTGAGAAGGTACACTGTGATTCCGGGGGTGTTCATATTATTCTGATACGCGACCGTGTACTTCATAATTGTTTGATAAACTCACCGTTGGCAGCGATGACTGTCTCGATCCCTGAGCGGAATCGGTCTCAGGTTTTGGCGACCTGGGCCTTGTTGGTGTGGGTCTCATGACATTGGCGGTAGCATGCCTGACAGAGTCAATGGTGTTATGGGGATGTTTGTCAGTCTGTCTTTCATCTGTGCCCCACATATAGTAATCCAAAGGATTCAAGTCGGGGGAGCTGGAGGGCCAAACATCAGGAGACCAGTGGTAGAGCGTGTTCTCTTGAAGCCATTTCTGAGTATCTTTGGCCTTGAGGTCCAGGGCAGAGTCCTGTTGGAAGAGATTTAAGCCGCATCCTTACATCTGCCTACAGGACCCAAGAGAATTTGTGGAACTCGGCAATCTCCTTTGAGATTCTCCCGGCGCTGAGAGCTGAAAGCAAGTATGCTCTTTTCATTTCTTTTGAGATAGTGATGTTCATGACGATGTTATCAATGATTTACATGGAAAAGACAGTATACTAAGCTTTCAAATGACAGTTTTCTTAATTTTTCCAGGTTAATTATTCTGTAAGGTATAAATCATTCCACATTTAGCCTTCTCTTGAAGCCATTTCTGAGTATCTTTGGCCTTGTGGTCCAGGGCAGAGTCCTGTTGGAAGAGGTGGCGCAGTGGTCTAAGCGATGGCCTCTGATCATTTGTCCGAAAGGGGTCCGGGTTCGAATCCCGGTGAGGCATGGATGTGCTGTTTGTCTTACGGCACTGGCTCTCTTCCTTCCCTGGAACCAGTGACCCTAAATTAGGAACGGGCGACCGCTTATAGCCCATTGAGTTGCTCACGGTGGTTGTTAAACCTCCAATAAAAAAAAATAAAAAAAATTTCCACATTTACCTTGGTAACCCTGTATAAGAGAGTGACGTAGAAGAATGTTCCCATTCTCTATGAGGAAAGAACTTATACCGTTCCCTTAGAGCTTGGTAAGCTACCTTCTGTCATTGTGTTGTAGTCGACAGTGTAGGAAACGAATAATTAATTTATGGGCATATGAAGGGCATGGACATACGTAGATAAGGACTGTTAGATGCGACCCTGTGACGCGAGGGAGGGAGAACTGCTTTACTTTTAAGTTCTAGGCTCACAGCTGAGTTTGTCTACATGGGAACAAAAGGTTGGTTTGGTAGCATCAGGACAATTCGTAAATCATGTTGATGATCCATGTGATTTGAGCTGAAGCAATAGAAAACAAAAACCAACAAATATGGCGCTTATTAATATCCTGTGGCTTACGGAACCCTTGGGGGCAATGTCTACAAAGCTTTTGATCTGTTGGGGCACGTGCCCTCACTGCCCCACGGGCTAGCTGCCCCTGAAGGATGGCATGACTTTTCCCTTAAAAATATTGTTTGTGAGTTGTTTGTCTTGTTTCCTGTAAAAATCTTAAATATTGATTAGTTCGCTTCCCTTCTACCTTCTTCTTCTTCTTCTTCTTCTTATTATTATTATTATAAAAATAGATGATTCCACTCCTTCCTGGGGAGACGTTTTTCTGTTCCTTCCGGGACGAGTACGACGTACCATGTCGGAGAAGCGGTATTCCAGGAACTTCCTTACTATCCAACTAGTGTTCAGGATAGGTGCCTTCTGTAGTTCCATGTACTGTAGGTATTAGGTTGAAGGTCTAGTGTCTGTACAGAGCTGTGAATAGTCTTAGGTACAATTTCTGTGGCTGATATTACTATGGGGACGGTGGTGACGTTCTCCATATGCCACATTTCGTTGACTTCGTATCGTAGGACGTTATATGTACTTTGACAGCTTCTTTCCGTGCGTCTTCTGAATGTTGCGTGTTTTGGGCACAGCTATGTCAATGAGCTTTGTTGACTTCTCCTTGTCGACTAGAACGATGTCGGGCAGATTGTTGGTAATGGTCTTATCTGTTCTGATCGATCTGTCCCTACGTCTTGTGGGTGTTGTTCTCTAGGAGCGTTGTTGGCTCATACTTGTAGTAGGGGGCAGGCTCAGTCGAAATGAGGTGGTGCTTTCTCGTCAATTTCTGATGGAGGATCTTGGCGACTTGATTCTGCCTGTTCGTGTAGTCTGTTTGTGTGAGAACTCTGCACCCTGTGTGAGATGTTGGATGGTCTTTGGCGTTTGATGGCATTGCCGACATGTGTCGCTTTCCAGTGGCGTGTCCTTCTGGATATGCTTTCGATAGTTTCTGGTATTAACAATTTGATCTTGTATAGCCATCAGGAACCTTTCGTTCTCGGGGAAGAGTGATCCGTTTGTTAGCCATGCACTGGAGGCATTCTTTTCCACATGGTCGGATTGAAGATCGTTGTAGTGCCTTCAGTGTAAATGTTTCTCGTCCCAAGTTTCTTCTTTTGGCTCTCCCGTTGTAATCTCGATGTTCTGGGTAGAGAGGTTTAAGGCTGTGTACATCTTGTCACTCTGGTTTATCGCTTGGAGAAGGGGCACCATGTTCTGATGGAAGCATTTTCTGAGGCTGCTGCTATTATTATTATTATTATTATTATGTTTTATTTAATTTTCTCATCTATAGCAATGGCATCTGTAGCATGATCCACTTGTCAGTACGGACATGAAGTCAAGTAAAGACATAGTCACTCATAGTTTAAAAATCGTCGTACGATGTGGCACGTATCGAGAATTACAGATTGTATCAAGAATTACGTATCGAGAATTACGGATTTTAATGCTTCTTGGATTTTGGGCCTTAGGTTTTGTAGACCTAAAACATCAAGCTGAGTTCTAAGAATTATACCAGTTGCAGAGATAATCAGTGGACGTATGTAAACAGTTTTCAGCTTCTGTTTAATCTCTGCAGCCAGTTCCACATACTTGTTGAATTTTGTTCCATAGGTATTCTGTATATTACGGTCCAATGGTACCGATATGTCGATAATGACAGCTTCCTCCTGCATTTTGTCATATAACACTATGTCTGGACGATTGGCAGAGATGTTTACGTCTGTTTTAATCTCACGGTCCCAATATAATTAGTATTGCTTATTATCTAGTACCTCAGTGGGTTGATCTTTATATGTAGTATGGTACTTCTGACACTGATAGTTCTGTATCGTGCGCTATTGTTGATGTACCATCTTAGCAAAGTTATTATGTCGCTGCATATGATCAACGTTTGCTAGCGTGGTGCATCCTCTGCAGATGTGTTCAGTGGTCTCACTGCACACACACACACACATTTATTATTAATATTATTATGTAAGGTAAAGTGGAACACCCGAAAATTAAAGGTAAAATAAAATACTTTCAGGATTTGGGGACATCTCTCTCTGACACACCCACACACACAGAAATAATTCCCAAACAATGTGTTTTTTTGTTTGCAAATTTATTTCGCACTTGAGCATTTATTACTTATTTTAGGTGGTTCCTTGACTTTCTATTGCGAAAAAAAAAAAAAAAAAAAATAACTAACCATTCAAATGAATGTTTCGTAAGACTTTGTTTTTCCACGGATTTTAAATAGAAACATGAAAACAGCTTTCCCTTTATTTTGTTTTCCATCAATGGTGAGGAAAATAAATGAGGGTGAACTTTATGTTCGAAATGCGTAGAAGAAACATCGTGAAGTGAATATTTTAGCGAGAAGATGTAGGGTGAAGCGATGTAGACTTCTTATTTACTTTGACAGTACCAACAGCGAATATTTCTTCCAACTTATTGAATCTGCACCATTTCGTGGCTCCTAAGGGATAAACACATTTCACAAGAGTAAAGCGAATAAGGTAAATTCCTAAGTAAATAAATAAATAAAGAAGCTTATGGAAGCACCTGTTTCCTTTCTTCTTTCTCCATCCACTTTTTTTCCTTTTGTTTACGCCCATACATTCCCCCCCCCCTTTATGTTAGGGTACCTCAAAACTGACGCTGAAAAGCCATTATGAGCGTCACGACAGCCTCTATTGCAAGTGCCTCTTCTTCAGTTCTTGTTTTGATATCACTTCAATATATTTAGATCACTGACGTTCCCAACTAAACTTTGTTTGAGTTCCACCACCTCTCTCTAAATTTTAGTTGAACTATCGTACGTAATAGGAGGGTGGAAGTTATTTTGAAATCGTGTGAATGCGCAGGTAAGTATGAAAGAAAAATAATAGTTTTTCTTTCTTCCTTTCGCATTCTTTGCATTTCGCTCGCCCGTCTGTGGATTCGATATTTCTTTTTCCGGTAGCAGGTTTTGAAAAATTCATTTCCATACCTGATAGTTGATGTCATGCCGAATGTTTTCCATTAATCGTGGTCGTAATAAGCTTGTCTGTTAAAAGTAAGTCTGATACTAAAAGTATTTCAAGTCTTTTTTTTTTTTTTTTTTTTTTAATTCTATTAATAAATGTGGCCGCCCGGGTGACGCAGTGGTCTAAGCGCTGGCTTATGACCATTCGTCCGAGATGGGACCGGGTTCGAATCCCGTTGAGGCATGGATGTTGTGTTTGTCTTACGGCGCTGGCTATCTCCTTTCCCTGGAACCAGTGGCCCTGAATTAGGGACGGGCGACTGCTTATTCTAACTGCGCCATTAATATTGTTCTAATCAAAATAATAGATTATTTTTTCCGCTACGCTGCGGAAAAAGTTTATATTAGATACATGATCGAGAAAACTTTTCCTATCTGAGGAAAGGGGGAAGCATTGCAATTATGCACGCACCTTCGAATTCAAAAGTTCCCCACCTTAATTTTTACTTTCTCAAACTTTCGTTATAGGAATACACTATTATCCTTTAAAAATCGCACTTCCGGGTTTTGAACGCAAGAATGGTAATATGCTTGCGGAGTAGGGCTTGGAAAAATTCCCTTCAAGGTTAAACACTCAGAGAGGTTTTCTACGACAGAGCACAGATGACTGATTAGCTGTTCATCCGTACCACGTATTCGGAAAGGTCATGGAGGTTAGTCGTATTCGCATATTGTTTGGACAATTCCTTTCATACGTGTGAGGGGTCCACAGCTTGCAGAATATGTTGCTCTGTATCCTGGTTGTTAGCTACGTGGAATACTGTATGCGGCTAACTAATATATATATTTTTTTAGTTAGAATTTTCTGTAAATATATACACGTTGTGCATTTCTATATTTACTAGATGAAAGCCCGTCAGTAATGACGAGGGAAAATCAAATCTATGATGCAGAAAATATTGACATTTATTTATTGAGTGTTTGAGTTCCACGTCAATAGATGATGACGTTGGCTCACAGTTTTCTAAAAACTTCCCGAGCAGTCCGTTATGGAATTTGATACGACGGGCTGTCGTTTTGTTATGTGTTTTGTAAAACTGTTTGTCTCTATTTTGGCAACACTTCCTTGTACACAACATTTTTCGTATACACTGACTGTGAACCCTGTATCAATGTCCCCTGTTCTTTTCCGTGAGCTATTTTTATCTTGACGTCGTCAGATCGTCGTACTCTTGATGTTGCCACATACAGATGGCTAAACACCGGTTCAGGTAGTGAAGCAAAATTCCTGATGTAAAGTTTTCGTATCTAAAGAGTTGACCATGTGACGTAACGCATCTCTGACGTCATGTGAGAATGATTTGGATTAGATGACGTCACACCAGCAGCTTTGTTCTTTGTTGCTATAACAACAAAACAAAGTGATATACGCGTGGTCTGTGTGCGTGTAGGTGATGACATCACCTACACGAAAAGCTAAGCGTGACATCACAAAAAAAATTTCTAGGTTGTTGCTGTGACGACATAAAAGGTGGCACGGAGGAGGAAGAGGGTTTTAGCAAATTATATATTAGGATGTCCCTCAGCGCATGGATTTACGCCCCTGTATGACGAAGTAAATTTCTCCGTCATGTTTGGTCTACGCCGGGATTCGAACCCGAGGCCGCTTATTCCGGAACAAGTCGCTCTACCAACTGAGCTACGCAGACGCTTATTCTGATTCCTATCTTATGTCGTGTGCGTCCTGCCGGCAGGTACGTCACATCTCCCCCCCCCCGAAAGAGGGCCGGGGGCATGGCCCACGGGTCAGCCGTGACAATGAATCGTTGCAGGCAGCCATCCACTGTAGAACGTGCACTTGAGAACTCCCAGTCAATCTGCTGTGTGGAATGCAACATCACACATTTTTATTTTTCGAAGCGCTGGAGAAGGAATTCTCTGATTTTTCCTATCTCGCGGTGTGGAAAGAACATCACACCAATGCGAGATTTTGAACGGCCGAGTCATCCGGATAGTTCGGGCGCCATTATAACGAAGTAAATTTCTCCGTCATTTTTAGTCTACGCCGGGATTCGAACCTGAGGCCGCTTATTCCGGAACAAGTCGCTCTACCAACTGAGCTACGCAGACGCTTATTCTGATTCCTATCTGCCTTTATGTCGTGTGCGTCCTGCCGGCAGGTACGTCACACCTGGTATGGCCTTTCTGGAAGGGCACCCCCCTCCCCCTCGTTGCTACGGTCCTGATTAGAAAAGCTTAAAAACACGGGACATTTTTTATTGTGTTTACGGCGGAGATGCAGTTCAATTATTACGCAAAGCTAACAGCAAAACATTTGGAAAATTGGGCATTATACGCATTATAATGATTGTGACTGTAGTTAACACGTATGAAAGAATTTTTTCTAACCAGACAGTTAAAAATGGGGATTGTCTGGCTGTAAATTTGTGATACGGTTGTGAGAGGGAGCGTTTTTCATCAGGAAAGATTCGGAAATACATGAAATATTTCGATCTAGACTAATAGCTATTTGATGTAAAACGCCTTTTTCATGTTCAGCGCCCAACCATCAATATACGGGTCCTAGTACAAGCACACGAGAGGGCCATCATGCTCCTATCTTGAAATGTCAATAGCCCCCTACTACATAAAAAAAAAGTGTGCAATGAAAACAAAGCAAAAAAGGGTTTATGCTTCACTTTAGTTTTGTGCATTAAGATATGTTCTTCTCAATTATTAGGGGGGGGGGGGGGATCTGGATACTATACATTAGTGGCGACTAAAAACTTCGGCTGGAGAACGGTTTTTCTTATCCCTTATACATACTTATCCCCCTCCCTCCGGAAACTTAAATTTAGTGTTCCTGCTGGCTTCAACCTTGATTATGATGATGATGATGATCATCATCATCATTGTCAATCCACTGCTGGACGAAGGTCTCCCCAAGTTTCTTCCACAACATCATAATACCTTCAAATTGGAACTGAGGAACAGATTATCTGCTCTGGAAGGTCGGAAGAAGTGGACATCTCTGAAGTTAACAGAAAACTAACCAAGGCTCTTATCGAAGCAGCAACAAAAATAGCTGGTACTAAGAACAAGTTGCATTTGAACGAATTATCAGAAAAAACCTGATTATGGTATATTATATTATATTAGTATTCAGTAAATTAAATTAAATTAAATTAATCGGAATGCGTGCTTGTTGACTGTTACCTATAGGTTGCGCGTATGAGCTGCCGCGCACGATTAGATATCCTTCCGCTCAAGGTTTAAAAGAGTTGAAAAAAAAAAAAATAATAAGAAAGAGAGAAAAGCTTAGCTGCTAAACATCAGTTTAGAAAAAATCTTCTGGAGCGGAAAGGTTCAAAACATAAAAATGTCTATACCCCCCCCCCCCCCAAATAGAACCTGTGCAACAAACGCTAATCACCCTCCTAACTCCCTTCCCCCTTCTCCTCACATTACAAAGCCGCCTCCACATAGCTTGAATTTTGCGCGAGAGAAATTTCAGCTGCAAATGGGCTGTAAAATTTAAAGGAAACATTAACACTGATTAAAACCGGTTCCTCACGAAACTTTGTGAGAATCATTGAAAAATGCGTACAGAAAAAAGACCCACAAAAGGAATGTCTAAAATATTCAAAAATGCCCACTCCATTCCTACATGAATAATAGTATTGCATACTTCGGTTGTTCTTCTGGTTTACTAGGTGTTAATTTAGCTTTAGTTTTCGGGATATAAATCCCTTAAAGTTTCTATTAATTTCTTTTACATGTCTTTTACTGTAACTTCATTTGTTAATAAAATACATCAAAGAAAGAAAGTTACATTTGCGATAAGTACCTTGAGAAAGCCTGAACTTCTGGAAAAAGATCGAAACCTTGTGTGAGAGAATCCTAAATTCTTCTATGTGTTTAAGATTTGCAAATGTGTTCAAATACAGCACACTACAGACCAATTGGAAATATGAATATCATATTAAGACATCAAAATAATTAAAGCCGTCCCGTCCCGGTGGCGCAATGGTCCAAGTGATTGCTTCTCATCATTCGTCCGAAACGGGTCCGGATCCCGGCGAGGCATGGATGTTATTACGGCGCTAGCTTTCCCCATTTCCTGGAACAAGTGGCCTTAAATTAGGGATGGGTGACTGCTTTATAGCCCTCTGAATTGCTCACGGCGGTGGTGTTTAAACTTCCTATCGCCGCCTCAGTGGTGCAGTGGTCTATGCGATGGCTTCTGATCATTTGTCCGAGATGAGTGAGGGTTCGAATCCCGGCAAGACATGGATGTTGTGTTTGTCTTACGGCGCTGGCTCTCTCCCTTCCCTGGAACAGTAGCCCTACATTAGGGACAGGCGACTGCTTATAGCCCACTGATCAGATTAGATCATATGTAGAGGATTTTAGGAAGAGAGTGTCTGACCCCAGGTCTTAAACAACCCTTAGAAATTGGAAGCAAGTAGATTTGGGCTAGAGTGCCCGATAGGAAAGTCACACAGAAGCGAGGCAGAAAGGGGGAGGAGGAAGACGCCCTTATTTATTACCGGGGGCCCAGTACCCGGGGTCCGACGGCTTAACGGGCCCATCCGACGCACGGCGGGTATTTAGTGTTTCGAACGTTCGTGCCTGCCCAGGATCGGACCTGACGTTATCTCCATGGCAGTCACGAACGCTGACCACTAGGCCACCCGCGGCCCCTATAGCCCACTGAGTTGCCCACGGTGGTCGTTTAACCCCTTATCGCCACCCAGGTGACGCAGTGGTCTAAACGATGGCTTCTGAGCATTCGTCCGAGATGGGTGCGTGTTCGAATCCCGGCAAGACATGGATGTTGTTTTTGTCTTACTGCGCTGGCTCTTTCCCTTGCCTGGAACCAGTGGCCCTGAATTGGAGACTGTCGACAGCTGATAGCCCTCTGAATTGCTCACGGTGGTCGTTAAACCCACAACGAAAAAAATAAAAAAAATAACCTCCTATCAAAAAAAAAAAATGAAAGTTACAAACGCCGCTTTGCTATTCTGTGTATTACTCAAATGAATTATCACAGATAAAACTGATTTTCAGTGGTGGAATGAGAATTACATTTCAGGAGGTGGGGCGACATATTACTTCGCAAACATTATTGAACGAAAACCTTTTCAATGATTTAAGCTTCTCCGAAATATTGGGGATGCTTTTTTTTTTTTTTTTTTTTTTAAAGAATAATTATTTGACTTCTCTTTCTTTTTTTATTTGTTTATGTTTTGGCGGAAGAGGGGGAAGGGGCATCTTTTGCATTCACTCCCCGGCAATAACTTTACTGGTTCTATGGTTACACTGTTTCATATAAATTTCAGTATGCATTAGCGTGTTTTTTTTTCAGTTTCCTCCACATCTTTGCTTATTTATAATTTAAAGTCATTTGTCTGCCTTTCCAGAGCGAGGGTCCCCTAAGAAACTGCTCTCCCCCTCCAGTGATTGGGGACTGTTCATGTTGGCCTTTTACAGATAGAGACGTAGTGGCCTAGTGCAAATCAATACTTACGTTACTTTGTTGAAGTGAAGTGCATTGGAAATATTGTAAATAACAGAGTAATTTACAATATTTGTACAATGGTGTAATTTCGTATTTAATTCATTGAAGAATGAGCATATTTTCTCAAGAACAACTATGTGGAATTTTTAGCACATATATCATTTAAAACTGGGCACTTGAATCTGTCACTGGGCTATCTGATTATTCCAAGATTTCTGAATGTGCAAATATTCTTGTTCGAATTCAGATAAATGATCCAACCGGGGCTGCACGCTGCGGAATTTATTGTGTAGCCTTCCCTGTTACCCACACTACCCTGGGAGGGGGTGTGTGTGTGTGTGTGTGTCTTGATCTTGTAGAAATCTGCTTAATGGAGTTAAGTGGTGAAGTCCTGAAAAAGGAATAACTTGGCGCTCCGAAGACCGACCCAGGTGTTATAGACTCCACCAGGAATGCGTGGGTATCAGGGTCGACCCGCGATTGATGCCTGGAATCGACGTAGACTATCCAGGCTCGTACAGACCGACCGCTTAACTCACGTCTCAGGTTAAATGTCGGAGGCCCAAGAAACGTCCGCGAGCCTGAAACGTCTTTGGCCAAATTTGGCCATTGCGCCATAAAAATCAATCAACCAACCAACCAACGGTACGATGCACGCTGCATACTCTGAGCTACGGAAGCTCGACGCCCTACTCGTGCGTCACAGTTGACTGCTCGTCATCGGACATTACTTCTCGCCTAGTGCCGTTAGTATCAAAACTGGACCTCTGCAGAGTCACATGATCAGATGAGTCCCATTTTCAGCTGTACTGAGCTCACGGAAGGGGTGCGAGTATGGCGTCGAGATCATGAGATCATGATCCCGTTGTGCCAGGTTGGCTGTGTTCAATGCGGTAGTGGCTTTGTGATGGTTTGGGGAGCCTTCTCATGGAACACATTAGGTCGCTTAGTGTGTCTGAAGAGGTCCTTAACCGCTTCGTTCTACCAGCACGCACTGGCCTATCACCAACGCGCTTTCATGGCCTTTGCGCATCGTGCGTCCGATGCTTTTTTTCAGCAAGACAACGCGCCGCCCCACCGGGCTTCAACCACCCAAGCCTGGCTCGAGGCGAGAAACACTCATCTGAGTTTGGAACTATCCAGTGGCCCACAAGGTCCCCCCCCATTTAAACCCTGTGGGATGCCATAGAGCGGGACATCTGATCCATGGATCCTGGACCGACATCTCGAGAGGGGAGTCATGGACAATGCTACAAGAATGATGGCTGACATTACCTCCGAAAACCCTCCGGCATCTGGTGGAATCGGTGGTACGGGGTGTTATTCGTGCTGAGGTATATATGCTTTGGACCTTCAGTGCCACATCAAATGGACAGAACGCAGGTGCAAATCGTGGTTCTCAGTCGTAGTAATGATCAAATAGCCCCCCAGAGATTCTTTAATAATGTGAACGACATCCTTATCTAGCAACGCGAGTACAATCGCGCCTTCGTTTTTGAATGTGCGTAATTATATCCCCGTAAAATTTTGAAGAAATTTGAATTTTAAGTTGCCAAGGCTACCGAAACTAGCGAAAGATATTATGAGCAAGTTCTGTAAATGGAAAAAATGGCAAAGCATGGTGCGAAAGAAATGTGCCAGAACCGGGTGCGAAAGTTTCAATTCCAATTTTAATCAGGTTGTAAGCAGTGAGTGATTTTTGCCTATTTGTTTAGCTGCGCCCGGAGGAGCCGCCCCGTTCTAGTTGCGCCTCTGATTACTACATACGATGGTTGTTTAAAAAGTTTTGCAGACTGTGGGTTATCTCTTAAAAAACGAATTTATTTCACAACATATCTTTACAGGCCTTCGAAGTCATTTTCATGTTTCTTTATCATAGGGGCCCAACGTTTGGGCAAGTCTTGTATTTCAGTCAGGACACCTCCATTATTGAATCGTCATATTACTCAGGTCACCTCATTAGAAGCATCCTGAATCGTACTGAATCGTTTCCAGAGGAGTGAATTCTTCAGTTTTGGAAGAAGTCATATTCTGATGGGCTCATCTCAGGACTGTATGGCACGTATTGAAGCGATTCCCATTCATACTTTTCCAGAATGTTTCTTACTGTACGGGCAACATGCAACCTCGCGTTGTCGTGCAAAATGATGACACGCGATTCCCATTCATACTTTTCCAGAATGTTTCTTACTGTACTGGCAACATGCGGCCTCGCGTTGTCGTGCAAAATGATGACAAGCGATTCCCATTCATACTTTTCCAGAATGTTTCTTACTGTACGGGCAACATGCAGCCTCGCGTTGTCGTGCAAAATGATGACACGCGATTCCCATTCATACTTTTCTAGAATGTTTCTTACTGTACGGGCGACATGCGACCCCGCGTTGTCGTGCAAAATGATGACACGCGATTCCCATTCATACTTTTCCAGAATGTTTCTTACTGTACGGGCAACATGCGGCCTCGCGTTGTCGTGCAAAATGATGACACGCGATTCCCATTCATACTTTTCCAGAATGTTTCTTACTGCACGGGCAACATGCAACCTCGCGTTGTCGTGCAAAATGATGACACGTGATTCCCATTCATACTTTTTCAGAATGTTTCTTACTGCACGGGCAACATGCAACCTCGCGTTGTCGTGCAAAATGATTCCATTCATACTTTTTCAGAATGTTTTTTACTGTACGGGCAACATGCGGCCTCGCGTTGTCGTGCAAAATGATGACACGCGATTCCCATTCATACTTTTCCAGAATGTTTCTTACTGTACGGGCAACATGCAACCTCGCGTTGTCGTGCAAAATGATGGCACGCGATTCCCATTCATACTTTTCCAGAATGTTTCTTACTGTACGGGCAACATGCGGCCTCGCGTTGTCGTGCAAAATGATGACACGCGGTTCCCATTCATATTTTTCCAGAATGTTTCTTACTGTACGGGCAACATGCGGCCCCGCGTTGTCGTGCAAAATGATGACACGCGATTCCCATTCATACTTTTCCAGAATGTTTCTTACTGTACGGGCAACATGCGGCCTCGCGTTGTCGTGCAAAATGATGACACCAGCTTCGAGCATGTCGGGCCTTCTTTGGCGCATCTTTGGGCGCAAAACATTTTTCTTTTCTGTAATTTTTCAGTTAGGATTCTGAAAACCGAAGCGGTAGACATGTTTGCTTCAATACAATCTCTTCACATGTGTTTTTCGTCGATCTTCTTCCAGACTGCTGTTGACGATAACCACAGAAGTATCGTCCGTTACATCTGATGACCGGCCGTTCCTTGGGTCGTCTTCGATGCTTTCCCAAGCTTGGCGGAAACGAGAAACCCACCGCGACACCGTGCTACGATGCACTGCACTAACCCCACAAACTTAACACAAAGCGCTATGAATTTCGGTAGGAGATTTTCCTCGCAAAGTTTCAATTTTAATGTAGAATAGCTGGTCGCTACGCGAGATCTGACCTGACTCACTTTCTTCTTCCATTTCTAGGTAGAATTTTTCTGAACAGGAACAAATTACCCAGAATACGTAGACACACGACTTTGTATACTGAAGTCTGACTCATAACTGCCGCAACGATTGGAGCGATTGCATCATTCTACCGGCAGCGCCTGCGCAGTGTGCAAATTTTTTAAATTACTTACGTATAATTAAAACTTTACACAGTTCTCATGTATGTAATTAGAAGTCGCCATTACGCTCAAAGTACCATCGATAGAAAAAAATCCGCAAAACTCTCAATACAAGAAGTTTTACGTAATTTCAAAAAATACATATATTCAAATTTAACAAAAAACAATTAAACGCAAAAACATAAATACAGCATTACTGAAAAACGATAGGTGATAGAAAAAATAAATAAAGTCATGTCCATTAATATAAAGTAATGCTCTATCAGGTTAGGCTTATTACATCCAAAATGCAAAATCCTTGTTGACCAGTGTAAGGAGAAAGTAGAAGCATTCGAAACGTCACGCTACAGAAGAATGAATGTTTTAAGTATTGGGTTGATGCATAAGTTTATTCCGTTTTATTTCACGAGTATTTCCAAGGTCAGTAGTGACGGTGCAGACGGCCAGTTGTATATCAAAATGTAGCCAGTAATATCGTGTATCAAAATCATATTGCGTTGTGTGATTGTGGCTAATGGTTTTTGGGTCCGGAAGTATGGAATGTCAAGTATACAGAGGATTGAACATTTCCGACATCTGCTCCTGTACGAGTTTAACAAGGGATTCACAGCCGCCGAGGCTACTCGACAAATTTGTGCTGTGTATGGGGAGGATGCTATTGCTCCGAGGACAGCCCGCATATGGTTTGAGCTGTTCCGAGGTGACAATTTTGACCTCAACGACTCTCCACGCTCAGGTCGTCCATCTCACTTTGATGAGGATCGTTTAAACCATCTCATCCACTTGGTTCCGCGTCAAACCACACGCGAATTGGCCACTGAGATGGACTGTGATCAGGCCACAGTGGTACGACACCTGAAACATATGGGAAAGGTCCAGAAATTGTGGTCTTGGGTGCCTCACACTCTCACCGAGGACAACAAGAACCAGCGTGTTGCCATATGTGGTTCCTTGCTCGCCCATTATCGCGAATGCTCTCAGCAACACAAACCCTTTCTGTCATGTATTATTACTGGAGATGAAAAGTGGTGTCTGTACGTGAATTTCAGGCGTAGGAGGAAATGTTGAACCCAAACAAGATGCCAGCACCACGTCCGAAACATGACCTTCATTCTACGAAGATCAAGTTGTGTGTCTGGTGGGACATGGAAGGCATTCTTCTCTAAGAAATGCTGCCGAGGGATCGGCCATCAACGCTGCACTCTATTATGAGCAACTCCGCCGTGTGGAGGGAGCAATTCAGCAGAAAAATCGGCGCCATGGTGTTGTTCTTCACATGATAACACTCGCCCTCACAGTGCAAACATGATCAAAATGGCCATTCAGGACATGAAATGGGAGATCTTTCCACACCCGGCCTATTCCCCAGATGTCGCCCCTTCAGACTATCACCTGTTCCAATCTCTGTCGAATGCAGTCCGTGGCAGAACGTTCAACAATGATGTTGATCTCCAGAATTTCCTTGATGATTTCTTCGCAGCATAACGCATGTTTTTTTTTTCAAAAATGGCATTGCAGACCTATCCAGACGTTAGGGCACCATCGTAAACAATGGGGGGGGGGATACATAGTTGATTGATTCCGTTTTCCCTTCTGATGTAATACATTCCTGTAGTGCGGTATAAAAACGGCATGAACTTATGCATCAATCCACTATATTTCCTTATTCGCTAGTATTGCTAACTGGCTATATTTTAGCCAGTTAGCAATACTAGCGAATAAGGAATGGGAAACTTCGTAAGATATAAAATTCTTTATACCAGTTTTAACAGAAGAAATCTTGTTTGTATTGGACAAACAGCTTAAGGGAAGCGCTTTTGCTGAAAACACAATATTGAAAGGAAAAGTGAATAAATTCCTGCAAATTTTAAAAAATTGTGATGAGGTGGAAATAAACAGGAAAACTGACGAAGTGATTATATTCGGATCAATGCTTGGAAACGTGAAAGAAAGGATTTTCATATCTTTGTTGTTTGTTTAGCTCTTTTAAAACTATTGTTTAGCTTTTTCCATGAGAATTACATCTGCATTTGATTTTCGGTGTTGATATTGTAATAGTAGAGAGGTGTTCGGAATAAAAGGGGAGGGATGATAAGCGCAGCCGTGTGATTTCAACATTTTTGACTTGTAAAGTTCCGACATTATGTTTGAAAACACTTTGTTTTTCTTTGAATAGTAGTGAAACTTCGTGTTAGGGTCCAGCGCAATGTTTCCAATTTTCCGCTTTTTCCTTCCTTCCCTTCTTGCTCTTTAGAATCAGTGTTGTACTTTGCCGTTTCGGCTTCCTGTCTGATTAATTCCTTAAAAAAACAGAAAAAGAAAGCGAACAATGGACACCCTTGCAGTTTACGCTTGAGCCCCAATATGTTCTTAATTAAAATTGATAGATCTTCAGGCCTTCCCTCGCTTCAGTGATGCAGTGCCGAGCTTCCAATAGGGCGACACTGCGCAGATGCCTGAATAATTTATCTGTTCATCGCCATTTTTCTCCCTCGCGAATGCTAGCCATTCTTTTTTAATGACGTTCCATCCAAAGCGGAACAAAAAACTTCATCCGCTAGCTATTTCCGAAAAGTCTGTTTACAAAGGACGTGTTAACCCCCAGAGCCTTTTGCGAAGTTTTGGAGTATAATCAAATATCTGTACTAGAGGAATTTGCGAAAGTAAAACGATGTTGTGGAAGAAAAGAGAATAAAATAGAAAATAAAAGTATTGGTATTTTTTTGGGAAATACGTTCAGATTTCCTTTTCTCCAAAAGCTGTGTTTTGGTGTTTCCATGTAAACTTAATGTTTGTGGAATATAGTACATGGATATTCGTGTAGTATTTTGTCCCCCGGAAGTTAATGCTCTTTCTTTCTTTCTTTTTTCTTTCTTTCTTTCTTTCTCTTTCTCTCTCTCTCTCTCTCTCTCTCTCTCTCTCTCTCTCTCTCTCTCTCTCTCTATATATATATATATATATATATCATCATCATCATTGTCAACCATTATCAATCCACTGCTGGACGAAGGTCTCCCCAAGTTTCCTCCACAACGGTCTGTCTTGTGCCAGTCTCCTCCATGTCACTCCCGCATATTTACGAATTTCATCCACCCATCTCCCATGTGGTCTTTTTCTGGGTCTTTTCCTGTCCCTTGGAATCCAATCTAAAATTTCGGCTGTCCATCTATGGTCTGTCCTTCTGGCAGTATGTCCAGCCCATTGCCATTTCAGGGATTTAACTCTGATCATGATGTCTTCCACTCTTGTCATTTTTCGGATCCACGAGTTCCTCTTCTTATCTCTCCTGGTTATACCAAGCATGCACCTCTCCATGCTGCTTTGAGTTGTCTGCAGCCTTTGTATGTCTCTTTTAGTTAAGGTCCACGTCTCTGCACCATACGTAAGCACTGGAAGGATGCATTGATCAAACACTTTTCTTTTAAGACATAATGGCATATTGCTCTTGAAAATTATGCTGTTTCTTCCAAAAGCTCTCCAGGCAAGTTTTGTACGCCGATTAATTTCTTCATCAATGTGACCCTCACTTGATATCTGCTGTCCAAGATAAACATACGTATCTGTTATCTCCAGTTTTTCTCCATCAATCGATAAATCTTCATTTCTTGTAAAAGCATTGAACATCACTTTTGTCTTCTGATAGTTCATTTTTAATCCCACTTCTTTACTCTTGTCAGCAAGTTCCTGGATCATACTCTGCAGCTCTGATGGGGTAGTTGCAAAAATGACTACGTCATCAGCAAAACGAAGGTGGGTTAGATAATCTCCATTAATCTTTATCCCTTTGTTTTCCCAGTTCAGTCAGAGCCCCTTTAGTGGGAACAGGATGCACCACGAGAAGGCGGGGTTGACATTTGTCAAGGAGAGGCTGTGATGTTACGCATCACCTGACCTTACATCCCCTCTCTCTCTCTCTCTCTCTCTCTCTCTCTCTCTCTCTCTATATATATATATATATATATATTTTTCTCCTTACCTCACTTAGCCCCACGATGTCCCACTTGATCCTTTGTAGTTCCTCTTCCAATTCAAGAAGCCTTGAATCAGAAGATAGGGAGCGTCCATTGTAAGTAGCCAAGGTCAGCATCAGATGGCAGCCTAGTCCGGTCCTCCGGAGATTCTTAGCACCCTCTGCCTTCATGTCGCACTGGCCGCTGCCTTGGCCAGGTACATTCCAGCTGCCGGAGACTGAGGGCCAAGATTTAAGTTGTGGAATCATTTTGGAGGGTTTGGCCATAACTCACCACGCTGGCCAAGCGGGTTGGTGAGTGTGGGATAGAATTTCCTCTGATCCCGATGGTATAGTTATACCGCTATTGGCGGTCGTCAGAGCCCCTTTAGTGGGAACAGGATGCACCATGAGAAGGCGGGGTTGACATTTGTCAAGGAGAGGCTGTGATCTCATCGAACTGAAAAGTGGACATCTCTTCTACTATCGTGGGACAGATACTGGCAGAACTAGTGGTGTTGGATTTATAATAAACAAGAAACTGAAGGATAAAGTTGTAGAAGTTGAAAGTTCCTCTGACAGAGCTGCACGACTCGTTATCCAACTCTCGAGAAGATACCAGGCTCAGATTATTCAAACTTATGCACCCACCACAAGTCATCCTGAAGAAGAAATTGAAGAATTTTATGAGGAAATTTGTCATCTAAATAATAAAGGTAAGCAGCACTTGAAAATAATTATGGGAGATTTCAATGCAAAAATAGGGCAACGGCAACAGAATGAAACTTCAGTAGGTAAATTCGGTCATGGCAACAGAAACCAGCGTGGAAATACTCTCGTTGAGTTTGCAGAGGCAGAAGGGTTTTTCATCTTGAACTCCTTCTTCAAGAAAAAGCCACACAGGAAATGGACATGGAGACATCCAAATGGGACAACAAGTGAAATTGATTTTATTATGTGTAACAAAAAATTCGTCATAGAAGACTGCAGTGTGCTAAACAAGTTCAACACAGGTAGTGACCATAGATTGGTGAGATGTAAGATGCACCTCAACACTAAACTTGAACGTGGCAAGCTCATAAGACAAACAAAATCTATTGACATAACCAACCTTAAAAAACACCATAATACCTTCAAGTTAGAACTGAAGAACAGGTTCTCTGCTTTAGAAGGCCTAACATCGGAAGAAGTGGACATCTCTGAAGTTAACAGAAAAGTAACCAAAGCTCTTATGGAAACAGCAACAAAATTAGCTGGGTCTAAGAACAAGTTGCATGTGAACAAATTATCAGGAAAAACCAAAATGTTGATGCAAAAAAGAAGAGAGATGAGGACAACTAAAGAAGATGTGACTTCCAAAGTGGAATATATAGAGCTATGCAAGACAGTAAGAAAAAGTATCATTGAAGACGTAAGGAAATTCAACTGTGAACTAGTGAGGAAAGCAATTGAAAGCAACCAAAGCCTAAAGATAGCAAAGGGACATCTCAGTAAGGGAAGAAAACAGATTATGGCACTGAGAAAAGAAGATGGTTCTGTAACAAGAAATAGAGGCGAAATTTTGACAAGAGTGAAAGATTTCTACTCCAAATTATATGAAAGGGATGATATATGCACTCCAGACATCATGAAAGATACCAGTACCAGAGTTCCTCCAGTCCTTCCAGCAGAAGTTGCACATGCAATCAAGAACATGAAGCGAGGAAAAGCTCCAGGAGAAGATGGAATTACTGTAGACATCATACAAGAAGCAAGTGGAGAAATCGAAACAGTACTCGCCCAAATTTTCACTCGATGCCTTAATGAAGGAAAGATTCCTGAGGATTGGAACACCGCTACAATGATCCTGCTACATAAGAAAGGTGACATTGAGGATCTCGGAAACTACAGACCTATCAGCCTCCTATCAGTAGTTTATAAAATCTTCACTAAAGTTCTTTCACACCGCTTGAAGGTAGCACTGGACATGGCTCAACCGAGAGAACAAGCTGGATTCAGGAGTGGCTACAGCACAATAGATCATATCCACGTGCTGAGAGAACTAATTGAAAAGAGCGAGGGAATATGAACTTCCATTGTGCATGGCTTTTATCGATTATGAAAAAGCCTTTGATTCGGTGAAACCATCAGCAGTTACAATGGCTCTGAAAACCTGCGGTATTGAAGATGCATACATTAATATTATTAATAACATCTATGAAAATGCAAGTGCAAAGATTAGGCTGTTTGAAAATACAACACACGTAAAAATTGGAAAGGGAGTGAGACAAGGTGACACCATATCTCGAAGCTCTTTAATGCCACATTGGAGGGTGTTTTTCAGTCGCTGAGCTGGGAAAACAAGGGGATAAAGATTAATGGAGATTATCTAACCCACCTTCGTTTTGCTGATGACGTAGTCATTTTTGCAACTACCTCATCAGAGCTGCAGAGTATGATCCAGGAACTTGCTGACAAGAGTAAAGAAGTGGGATTAAAAATGAACTTTCAGAAGACAAAAGTGATGTTCAATGCTTTTACAAGAAATGAAGATTTATCGATTGATGGAGAAAAGCTGGAGATAACAGACACGTACGTTTATCTTGGACAGCAGATATCAAGTGAGGGTCACATTGATGAAGAAATTAATCGGCGTACAAAACTTGCCTGGAGAGCTTTTGGAAGAAACAGCATAATTTTCAAGAGCAATATGCCATTATGTCTTAAAAGAAAAGTGTTTGATCAATGCATCCTTCCAGTGCTTACGTATGGTGCAGAGACGTGGACCTTAACTAAAAGAGACATACAAAGGCTGCAGACAACTCAAAGTAGCATGGAGAGGTGCATGCTTGGTGTAACCAGGAGAGATAAGAAGAGGAACTCGTGGATCCGAAAAATGACAAGAGTGGAAGACATCATGATCAAAGTTAAATCCCTGAAACGGCAATGGGCTGGACATACTGCCAGAAGGACAGATCATCGATGGACAGCCGAAATTTTAGATTGGATTCCAAGGGACAGGAAAAGACCCAGAAGAAGACCACATAGGAGATGGGTGGATGAAATTCGAAAGTATGCAGGGGTGACATGGAGGAGACTGGCACAAGACAGACCGTAGTGGAGGAAACTTGGGGGAGACCTTCGTCCAGCAGTGGATTGATAATGGTTGACAATGATGATGATGATGATGATGATATATATCTATATTAAAACTTCGGTAATACGTTTTTCTAAGGGATGGTCTTAGAAAAACGTATTACCGTACACTGTAAAAAGTAAGTGGTGTGAATTCACGGAAATTTTTTGAAAATAACATGCCGCAAATTTACCGGTAACTGTCCGTCTTTTAACGGAATTTCAGTTTTGAAAAGTTCCCGTTTTTTTTTTTTTAACCCGTATTTTCACAGATTTTTCCGTAGTTAGTAATTCCGTTTATTTCAGAATAGTCTGTTTGTAGTTCTGTATTTAGACTGAAATTTCGCAAAATTCAACACGCTGAATATTTCAGCTCTTACGTGACACACTCAAGGTACAACTTAAATGGGCGATGGTGATCTTTTTTTTTTTTTTTTTATTAATGCGAGAGATTGAGTCATTTTATATTTTATTAGAGCTTGTTACTTTTTTGAATACGTTTCTAATAATTTTATTTTTTCTGTACGAGGTCATATTACAAATTATATATTTTTTTTCATCGTAATTTCTGGAAGCAACAGAATGATTTGGAGTTTCAAATCTTTTTTTAACTGACAATAACTTCCAGTTATCTTTAAAAGAAGGTGCAATGTACTGTTTAATTATTTTATAAAACTTCTAAATATAAAATTTTGCTCTAGATTGCTATATTAGCTTTTGTCTTAAGAATTCCAAAGGCTGATACATAGACGCTGTACACTCATCTGTGCAATAAATTAAGTATCTGGTTTCGTATACGGTAACACAATATATAATAACTGGTGCAGAAAATAGGAGAAAGAAGAAGAAATATCCTGTGCCACAATAACAAAAATTCATGCGATATCATCATCATCATTGTCAACCATTATCAATCCACTGCTGGACGAAGGTCTCCCCAAGTTTCCTCCACAACGGTCTGTCTTGTGCCAGTCTCCTCCATGTCACTCTCGCATATTTACGAATTTCATCCACCCATCTCCCATGTGGTCTTTTTCTGGGTCTTTTCCTGTCCCTTGGAGTCCAATCTAAAATTTCGGCTGTCCATCTATGGTCTGTCCTTCTGGCAGTATGTCCAGCCCATTGCCATTTCAGGAATTTAACTCTGATCATGATGTCTTCCACTCTCGTCATTTTTCGGATCCACGAGTTCCTCTTCTTATCTCTCCTGGTTATACCAAGCATGCACCTCTCCATGCTTCTTTGAGTTGTCTGCAGCTTTTGTATGTCTCTTTTAGTTAAGGTCCACGTCTCTGCACCATACGTAAGCACTGGAAGGATGCATTGATCAAACACTTTTCTTTTAAGACATAATGGCATATTGCTCTTGAAAATTATGCTGTTTCTTCCAAAAGCTCTCCAGGCAAGTTTTGTACGCCGATTAATTTCTTCATCAATGTGACCCTCACTTGATATCTGCTGTCCAAGATAAACATACGTATCTGTTATCTCCAGTTTTTCTCCATCAATCGATAAATCTTCATTTCTTGTAAAAGCATTGAACATCACTTTTGTCTTCTGAAAGTTCATTTTTAATCCCACTTCTTTACTCTTGTCAGCAAGTTCCTGGATCATACTCTGCAGCTCTGATGGGGTAGTTGCAAAAATGACTATGTCATCAGCAAAACGAAGGTGGGTTAGATAATCTCCATTAATCTTTATCCCTTTGTTTTCCCAGTTCAGTGATTGAAAGACATTTTCCAATGTGGCATTAAAGAGCTTCGGAGATATGGTGTCACCTTGTCTCACTCCCTTTCCAATTTTTATGTGTGTTGTATTTTCAAACAGCCGAATCTTTGCACTTGCATTTTCATAGATGTTATTAATAATATTAATGTATGCATCTTCAATACCGCAGGATTTCAGAGCCGTGGTAACTGCTGATGGTTTCACCGAATCAAAGGCTTTTTCATAATCGATAAAAGCCATGCACAATGGAAGTTCATATTCCCTCGCTCTTTCAATCAGTTCTCTCAGTACGTGGATATGATCTATTGTGCTGTAGCCACTCCTGAATCCAGCTTGTTCTCTCGGTTGAGCCATGTCCAGTGTTACCTTCAAGCGGTGTGAAAGAACTTTAGTGAAGATTTTATAAACCACTGATAGGAGGCTGATAGGTCTGTAGTTCCTGAGATCCTCAATGTCACCTTTTTTATGTAGCAGGATCATTGTAGCATTGTTCCAATCCTCAGGAATCTTCCCTTCATTAAGGCATCGAGTGAAAATTTGGGCGAGTACTGTTTCAATTTCTCCACTTGCTTCTTGTATGATGTCTATAGTAATTCCATCTTCTCCTGGAGCTTTCCCTCGCTTCATGTTCTTGATTGCATGAGCAACTTCTGCTGGGAGGACTGGAAGAACTCTGGTACCTTTCATGATGTCTGGAGTACATGTATCATCCCTTTCATATAATTTGGAGTAGAAATCTTTCACTCTTGTCAAAATTTCACCTCTATTTCTTGTTATAGAACCATCTTCTTTTCTCAGAGCCATAATCTGTTTTCTTCCCTTACTGAGATGTCCCTTTGCTATCTTAAGGCTTTGGTTGTTTTCAATTGCTTTCCTCACTAGCTCACAGTTGAATTTCCTTACGTCTTCAGTGATACTTTTTCGTGTTGTCTTGCATAGCTCTATATATTCCACTTTGGAAGTCACATCTACTTTAGTTGTCCTCATCTCTCTTCTTTTTTGCATCAACATTTTGGTTTTTCCTGATAATTTGTTCACATGCAACTTGTTCTTAGACCCAGCTAATTTTGTTGCTGTTTCCATTAGAGCTTTGGTTACTTTTCTGTTAACTTCCGAAATATCCACTTCTTCCGATGTTAGGCCTTCTAAAGCAGAGAATCTGTTCTTCAGTTCCAACTTGAAAGTATTATGGTGTTTTTTAAGGTTGGTTATGTCAATACATTTTGTTTGTCTTATGAGCTTGCCACGTTCCAGTTTAGTGTTGAGGTGCATCTTACATCTCACCAATAATATCCACAATATCCGATCTCGCTACAGAACTTCAAAATCAAATACTTCCACAGACTATGGAAATTTAACAGTCAATCAAACCCCCAAGTATTCTCGTGAATCAAATACTTCGACAGACTATGGAAATTTAACAGTTAATCAAACCCCCGAGTATTTGTGTGAATCGATAGACAATGGAGATTTAACAGTTAATCAACCCCCCCCCGAAGTATTCCAGTGAATCGACAGGCTATGGAAATTTAACAATTAATCAAACCCCCAAGTATTCCCGTGAATCAAATACTTCGACAGACTATGGAAATTTAACAGTTAATCAACCCCCAAGTATTCCCGTGATTTTCTCCTATTGCCAGAATTTTTCGTCATACGGATACGGAAAAAGTGAGAACGGAGTTTTTCTGTTAATATAAGAAAGGAATAGCGGAAAGGTTTCAGAAAATTCAGAATTTTTCTGGCGTACGAAAAATCCGTGAAATTCAGTTTTTTCCGTCCTTTCACTGAAAAAGTTGTGCTATCTGAAATATGCTTCGTTAATTTACGAAAGAAATCACGTTAGGAGGCTCGTGAATTTCTAAAAATATTTTACAGTGTATAGACAAAATTTCAAAATTTTAAATACTATTGTAAAATTTATGCTTTAAATGAGTATATACGATGTTCCTTAATAATGATTATTTTGGTCAAATCGGCGACGAAATAAAAAAGGGTTATAAATTATAATGTATTTTATCGGATTGTAAAAATCATAAATCCTATAAAAATCAAACTTATCTTTTCTCGACTGTTATCTATCTATAAAAATCCTGATTCTAAATTAAGTAAAATCCTCGCAACTAAAAATCTCAGATCAGTGCTTCAGTATGGGATTTATGAAGCCTCCCCGGGGGCAAAATGGTCCAAGCGATGGCTTCTGATCATTCGTCTGAGATGGGTCCAGGTTCGAATCCCGGCGAGTCATGGATGTTGTGTTTGTCTTACGGCACTAGCTCTCTCTCTTCCCTGGAACCAGTGGCCCTAAATCAGGGACGGGCGACTGCTTATAGCCCACTGAGTTGTTCACGGTGGTCGTTAAACCTTCAATAGAAAAAAGAACTCTTGAATTAATATCTTTTCTTTTCAGCTGATCCTGAGTGCATCCATTTGAAACCGAATACAGAATTTTGAGGACACATTTAAGATTCTATTCGACTACGCCACGAAATAGTAGAGCCATAAAGTTACGTCCCAGAGATTTATCAGTTTGTTAATGTAGCGCATATGTGTGTGAGCGAGTCAGGATGGAGCTTTTGCGCTGCCTGGGACACAATTTAATTGCCGGCACTAGAAAATAAATATCATATTTCAATAAATTCGCTACGTGAAAAATGTCGTCCAAGAACACCCACGAAAATTGTCATAAAGACAAAATGATAATCTCAAAGAGGTATTTGCTGCTTTGAGATTATCATTGAAAGTTCCAAGAGAAAGGAAAGGAGAAAGAGAGAGAAAGAGAGAGAGATGAAAATGATAAAAAGCTACCTCGTAGTGAATATTTTTGCATTGCGACAATGTTTCGGTAGGAAATTATAAGGATCTCTCTAAAATAAATTCGTATAAATAGTTTTTTCCCCTGATACACGTTTCAGTGATTGATTTTTAATGTAAAGTGGAGTAACTGCCAAATTAGCGACTTTTAAACTTTTATACAGACTCATATAAGAAAATTGCCTTTTTCTTTTTTAATTTCTAATCATGTTTCGAATAATTTTGGCCTCCATGTATAGCTCGAAACCAACTTTGATATTGTTCTGAAGATAGCAATCCGTTTTTTGGTGTAAATATGACAAGGATAGTAAGTCAGATAACATCCGAAAACCTGAACATTTCGTCATTCTGGAGCGGGAATCGTACCCGCGTCTCCCACATAGCGCCCCGGTATGCTAACCACTACATCACCCAGAACGATCAAGTCTCAAGTTTCCGATTAATTTGAATATAGCCATCACAGGATTCGCTAGTCGAAGCAACCGGCATTCATGTTTAGCGAACCTGGAAGTTAAGAATCCTATCCCGTGATTGCCCGGTGGAGCAGATAAATCATGAATGGAATACGGGATTACATCATATAATGTAATGACAGTCCGTTTTTTGGTGTAAATATAACAAGGATTGTAAGTCAGATAATATCCGAAAATTTGAAAATTTCGTCGTCCTGGAGCAGGAATCGAGCCTGCGTCTCCCAGATAGCGCCCGGGTATGCTAACCACTACACCACCCAGAACGACCAAGTCTCAAGTTTCCGATTAAAGTTTCAAGTTCCCGATTAGTGGTTAGCATACCCGGGCGCTATCTGGGAGACGCGGAATAAGACACGTCCACTGGACGTCTATGTTTTATCCATGACGTCTACTGCACCAGGTGTATGTAATATAGATGTGCATTAGGCGTCGCTGGTTGTGTGGGAAGGAACACAACAACGCTGTCTCAGTTATCTCATTTTTTTAAAATACCAGCAGGTTACGTAACAACGCTGTCTCAGTTATCTCAATTTTTTAAAATACCAGCAGGTTACGTAACAACGCTGTCTCAGTTATCTCAATTTTTTTAAAATACCAGCAGGTTACGTAACAACGCTGTCTCAGTTATCTCAAATTTTTAAAATATCTGCAGGTAACTAATTCCGAACAAGGTTAAACTTTCAGAGAACTTTTTGCCACAGGTCATCAAAGGACCGTGTGTTTTTGATAATTAGAAATTAATTTTTTTTACGTATAATGGTATAAAGCTTATAAATGAATTACGAATAACCGAGTTAAAAAAAGCGTTAGAAACTACAGCAAAATATCGGGACTAACGCAGAATTACGTATAAAACTGAAAAACGTATATTTGAGAAACGTATAACAGGGGTTCCACTGTATATACACTGATGCCCAAAATTAAAGCCACAACGACAAAAGTACAGTTACCAAGCAATAACAGACAAAGTAATGAATGTAAGGAAAGGAACTTTATGTATGATGTGTGTTATAGTGTTTCACGTTTCTGCACCCAAAAGATCTAGATGCATGGAAAATTCGCCCAAATTAAGTGCCTGTGTAAAAAAAAAAGAGGGAAATAATCAGTTAAAAAAATGGTACTATAGTCTTTAATGCGGAATGTGATCAATACGAACAGCCATATAAGTTTCACAGCGCCGAACCAAGCTATTTTTACCCTAAAGTATGTCTACCAGAGACTGTGGCATTAAGTCACATTCTTCCTGAATAGCACACTGTAGATCCTGTATAACTATAGAAAGAGTTGAGCGAGCAGCAGTTCGTCGACATAAAGTGTCCCAAACATGCTCAGTCGGATTAAGATCTGGTGATCGTACCGGCCAATGTATACCTGCAATACCTTGCCTTTCAGGATATTCATTGACCAGCAAAGAAAGTCTTTTGAGGTTGGACGTTGACTTCCATTAGCAGAAAATGTGGACTCACTGCACCCAGGACCGTAGCAAGCTTTTCTTTTCTGGGAGAGCGAGACTTGAAATTACGCCCCTTCGAGTTCCACTCAAATAATACGTGATTTTTACTTTCTCACACAACGCCGTTATAAGGAAGTATTACGATCGTTCAAAAATCGCATTTCAGGTTTTTGGCATGATTTTATTAAAAAATGTAAAAAGTAGGTAAATACCCAAGAACCACAGGCTGTAAATTCCAAGTAAACAGTGGCGGCTTCTCAGGTGAAGTAGGTGAAGTGCCTCTTCACCTATTTTACTCAAAAAAAGTTTCATTCAGTATTTTTTTATAATATATTCTTTTTTGCCTTTATTCAGTTTCAAAATACTCAAAATTTTGAATAGATATTAATTCACATGGCGCGCTCAATACGGAAAACAAATCCTTACACGCAAAACAGCGCAAGTGAAGAGCCGAAATGAGAATGCTTGCCGAGTTGTCATGGTAACCGTGACGTCACCCTCCCCAATCTGCTCGCTCAAGTGAAGTGTTTCAGCTGCACGCGCCTTACCTCTGCATCTTTCAGTTTTGGAGCGTAAAGTCGTGAGAGATCACGGTGGAGCGGGTGTTAATTTTTTTTTTTTTTTTTTTTGGCCCTGCTTACTTTTTAGTAATAAACATTCGGCGTGGAATAAAGACGGATTCTCAGATTTATTAAGCGTAACATGGTCACTTCATAAACATCGGGATTCTAGCGAACACCTGAAATGCGGATTAATGATAAGGAATTTTGAAAAAATTCAAAACACCATTGCCGATGCCCTGAGGGAAAATGCTAGGCTTTTGAAAACGCATTTTAACGAAACCGTTGGTTTAAATCGACTTTTCCTGCATACAGTGATTGATGCAGTATTAGTCTACACTGTATTTGAGCAAACAAGAACTAGCATTCCATGGCCATGACGAAAGCATGGGCTCGATAAATCGTGGAAATTTCATTGAATTACTTTCATTGTTGATATGAAGAAGTTCTTTAGAAATTGAAAATCAATACGAAAGGATAAAAAACTATTCAAAATGAATTAATTGAATGTATTTCTGAATATATAAACGATCACGTCAAAAATTAAATAATTTTTGATTGTTGATTCGGAAGGTGTGTTGGTTGAGGGATTTTTGGGTTTCCATGGTGTGAATGAAGATAGAACGTCAGGAGCTTTATACAAAATGCTACACAAAATTTTGGAACAGTCTGATTACCAACACAAATAAATAGGACAATGTTACGATGGGGCAAGTATAATGTCTGGACACTTAAATGGGCTACAGAAAAAAAGTCAAGGATAAAGCTTCTCAAGCTGTTTTTGTTCATTGCTTAGTTCATCGTTTGAATCTTGTATTACACCAGAGTTTTTCTAAAATTTCTAAGTGTCGAATACTTTTTGCAAGCCTCAGTGGAATTGCTTCGTTTGTTCACCATTCGGCGAAGCGGTCTTATACACTTATATCAACAACCGCAAGATGATTGATTGATTGATTATTGGAGGTTTAACGACCACCGTGAGCTTCAACAATATTTTATTTGGAGCAAACATGGACAGGAAGATACAGATGGCCTGTGCTTAACAGTTACCAAAAGATAAACAAGTGGATGACCTATTTACAATGACAATGAGATATTTACATTATGTGGATGCACTATATACAATGTAAGCAAATTCATAACACTGACAATACTGGACTGATGGGTTGACTTACTCTATGTACAACATATGTTCGCAATGTGCATCAGCAGAGTGCCATCTCTAATAGGTGAACACCAGTACAAGGTATAACTATAAATTTTACAGTGCAAAAACAAACATGTATATTTTGAGCAATCTTGAAAAAAAGAAAGAAAAGAGAAGAAAAGAGCAGAGGGTTTATACTTTTCAGTATCTGAAAGATAAGCGAATAAATGATCTATCCACAATGATGGTGTGAACTCTATACAAATTGAATGCAATATCTCTCTTGTGAAACGCTGTCAAATTACAAAAAGAACTATTACTTAGGCTTACACAAGTGCCTCAATCACAGTGCTATAGATTAACTTGTAATGAACAACAACATATGTACACAAGATGCAACGGCATAGGGAAGACACTAATAAGGAATTACAATTCCATGGTACAACTGTAAATTTCACAGTGCAAAGAGTAAAGTATATTAGTACAAACAGAACTTGCGTTTTACAGAAAATTTATACTTCGAGTACAATACAAATAATGAAAATATGAAACTGACTCTTTGTACAGCAAATATGCAATACAGCGCAGAACATTATCTAATAGACTGATTATTTCCTATTAGGCACATGTGACATGAGAAAAACCACACTGTGTAACATTAACATATAATTGAAATACTATCAAAGCGTTTGCTCCGCACCATGAGCATAAAACTTAAGACATGTAATCGTGACTCAACATGCGAAATGTGCCAAACATAAATTTTACAGTGCAATTAGGAAAGTACATTAGTATATACAAAACTGAGCTTTTGGCATAGCAACTATACTTCAGGTACAGTACAAATAACCGAATGATGAACAATTACCCCCTGCACTACAAAAGTGCTAAACCTTGCAGAACATGGTGCAATCGACTGATCATATCCCTTTATGTACATGTAACATGATCAGAAACCACACTGTGCAAAATCAATAAGACAATTTAAACACTATCAAACAGTTGCTTAGCACCGTGAGCAAAAACCATATATTATAAAGCCCGGCAGACATAAGGAAAGTGCCGAAAAAAAAACAAAAAAAAAACTTTAAACTTATTTTAAGTGCCTGTGGTATAACAAGAAACTCACCTACAGGACCTTGTTGGTGAGAAACATGCAAACGTGCAGTAACATTAAGAAGCGATTATGACAAGGGCACCTAGGAACACGATAATCACAAAACTATACTTCAATTAGTCCAAACAATTTCACAGACGTCAGAACAAAAGTCTAAGGTCTTCTGATGGACCAGAAAACCATTGACGAAAAGGTGACCACACTGACATAAAGTGTGGGATTCGATTCGCAGCCTTAGCAACAGTGAAAGCAAGCCTCAAGCGTGAAATCATTCTGTTCCGGAACTGACTGCACATCGCAGCTCCCGCCTGAAAGATGGTAGGCTGTATAGGGGTAGAACGTAGCTGTTGATAGTAGCAAAAAATCACATGTTTTGCTAATATGAATACATAAGCACATGACTCTGATATAGGAATAAGCGGAGTACTTGAACTGAGTAGCGTGCTATAGGCTGAAAAGGAGAGATCATTAGTACTAAGGCACTGTGCAGTAGTGAAGGTCAGATGTAGCAAGGGAAGAAGCACTGTGCAATGTTGATACACATGATCTACATCCGCAATCGTAGAGCAAAACATGCAGTTAGGCGAATCAACAAGCGTCATCCTGAATAATTTGGTAGGAACTGGTAACCGCCGATGAAGAAACAACCATTGGATGTTTCTTTCTGCTGGAATAGATAGTGGCGAATTAGACATGGACCACACTTGTGAAAGGGCGACATTCGGAACATCTGGAATCATCAATGGTGTAGCATACAGTGGATCAATGAGACAACGGTAAAGAGACGAGACAGAAAAACTGGAGAGAGGAAGTGATGAGCCCCGAACGGAAAGGAAAAAGGGAAGAAGAAGAGAGGCAGAGGGAACAAGAGTTAACCCAGCTTGAGAGGCAAGGTTAGGGAAGAGGGTAATGATTGAAGAACGGAAGGAATCATACAGCGAAAGAGAGGAAGAGGTAGGGGAGATGTGGGGGGACAGATCAGAGAAGGGTTTCCAAGAAAGATCTGGAGAAATTAGATCCTGAACAGATACTATTCCGGCGGGGAGCCAGGAAAGGTCAGTAAAGTAGGGAGCATTAGGGGGATGAAGGATGGAAGAAAAGAACAGGGGCTCAGCTAATAGTTCAGTGGTGGAAGCCGGTGGAGCACGGAAGAGGGGTAGAGAACGGAGAAAGGAAAGGACCTCTTTGTAGAAAGGGGAAAGTTTAGAATGAAAAAAGGAGATTGATCCATTAGAAGATACGTGATGAAAGTGATTCGGGGATTCCTAGGCGATATCATGACATCTCTAACGAGCGTAACTGGCGACTCTGGTGCACTTAGTAGCCGCAGGAAAGAAACCACTTTATGTGCTTTATAGTAGGTGCGAACTTCCAGCAGTGAAATACCTCCATCAGTGACTCGACGACAGAGAGTGGAGACCTGGATCCAATGGTACCTGTTCCATATTATCGTTGAGATGATTCGAGTGATTTCATTGAGGTGATAAATGGGCATACGTTCTGCTGACCATGCATATAAGCATGGTGAAAGAATATAAGTCTGAGCTATTCTAGCTCTTGAGAAGTAAGAAGTACAAAACTGGGAACCTCGCCAGAATGCAGCAGTTCGAGTAAGGCGTGTTCTGAGAGCATTCCATGTTTCATTTTGAGCAGAAAGACGGACTCCGAGATGGACCCCAAGGAATTTTTGGGATGAAGCAGTCCATGAGGCGCCCCACGGGGTGTCAGTCCTAGAGGCCCACGCTCCGCTCCATAGGCCTGCACTCTTGGATGTATTAAGTGATGCCGCTGAACATGAAGAATATTGATCGTAAATCTGGAGCAAGATGTCGAATTGAGCGTCTGTCCTTACACAAAACGTCGCGTCATCGGCATATGCAGAGTATGTCACAGAAAAGTGCCTAGTACTTGCAGTAGGCGGTGGCAGTGCATCTATAAAGGCTCGATGGACAGACCGAAGAAACGGCTCAAAAGCAATGGCAAAGAGCTGCCCAGAAAGTGGGCAACCCTGCCGAATGCCTCGCCGAAAAGGAATAGGTGCAGTCAAGAAGGCGGCCGTCTTGACATGGAAAGCAGCGTCCTGATAAAGGGCAAGAATAGAGGTAACAAAAGCAAAAGGAAAGCCGAAAGCAATAAGAACAGCAGAAAGATACGAATGTGAGATATTGTCGAAAGCTGCTCTTTGGTCAAGATTAAAGAGGGCAAGTGGTTCAGAGTTAGTACGAGCCAGATGTAGGAGATCTCGAAGGAGATTGAGATTAGAAGTGATGGACCGACCAGGAACCGTGTAGGTCTGGTCGGGAGAAAGAAGAAATGGAAGAACTTGGTTGAGTCGACTGGAAAGGAGTTTAGTGAAGAGTTTATAGTCAATGTTTAGTAGCGAGATAGGACGCCAGTTTCCCAAGTCAAGCAGATCGCCTTTCTTGGGAAATAACACCATATGAGCCTCTGTGAAACCCCTCGGAAGAAAAGAGGAAGAAAGAGCAGCATTGAAAGCGGCGAGAAGAAATGGAAGCAACGAAGGGAGAAAAGTACGGTAGAAAAGGAGCGGAAGGCCATCTGGACCTGGGACAGCACGGGAATTTAGAGAGACTAGAATGGTCCGAAGTTCAGTCTGCGAAATAGGTTATAAAAGGGAATCAGAGAGATTGGAAGGAACTTGGGGAAGAGCAGAGAGTAAAGTAGCAGAAGCAGAAACAGAAGGCTGAGGAGTTTCACTGTATTTGATAGTAAAATACCGACGAACCTGAGAGCAAACTGCATCCGGATCAGAGATGATTTCACCATCAGGCCGCCGAAGTAGTCGAAGCTGATGCGACGAGCGGCGTTTTTCTTCTAACGCGGATAGAAACTCAAAGGAGCAGTCCTCTGGTGATAGATGTTGTAGACGGAGACGAAGAATTACCTGACGTGCACGAGGCTCAAGAAGTGCTCTAAGATCCGCTTGGTAAGCTGTATACATGGGATGACTCGCACCAAGCTGTAACAGGATGTTTCGGAGATTTTGCTCTTCCATGGAGCGCTTCGTGCCTTCGGAGAAGGAATGACGTCTAAGAAGATAAATTAGGTAAGATTTTACCTCGAGCCAGTAATTGATGGCACAAGGTGCAGTGGACAGGCCCTCTCGCATATGATCAAGAAGATCTCTGATCTCGGTGCATATATTCTCATCAGCTAGGAGAGAAGTGTCTAGTGTCCATGACCGAGACCTAACATGCAGATGAGATGAAGAGTTACAGGAGATAGTGATGGCACAATGATCCGATGAAGCTGTAGGAGAGTGCATACAATCCGTTGTAATGGGCAATAACGGAGCAGAAGCGTAAAATCGATCCAGCCTGGCAGAAAGAGAGGAGGATGCAGATGCAGCTCTCCAGGTATGTGAAATGGATGTCGTGAGCAACTCACTGGGCTATAAGCAGTCGCCCGTCCCTAATTTAGGGTCACTGGTTCCAGGGAAGGGAGAGAGCCAGTGTCGTAAGACAAACACAACATCCATGCCTCACCGGGATTCGAACCCGGACCCCGTTCGGACGAATGATCAGAGGCCATTGCTTAGACCACTGCACCACCGGGGCGGCAAAACCGCAAGATGCAGACCAGCCATAACAGAAACTCGATGGTCCTCCACTTCGAAATTAGTAAGTGTAGTTGTTGAAGATTGGAATAAATTGAAGGAAGTGTTCGGATTTCTGACGAATAGCGAATAATCAGACAAAAAATCAATTCATTTTGCCAAGGGGTTTTTGAATGATATTAACACTTTCGAATTTACATTTTTGGCTCCACCGATCTATTATTCGAACTTTTGAAGAAAAAATAACTAAACATAAACTACTGTGTAACTCAAATTAAAAAAACAAACAAAAAAACTCGTGAAATTTTGAGCCATAAGAAGAACGATGAGTTATTTGAAGCACAGTTTGGAAAAGCTAGCAAAATCACAAAAATAAGCACGGGAATATGCTGCTCTTACACAGGAAACAATTTTTCAAAATTATAAACAATTGTATTTTAAAATTCTGTACCACATTCTTATGGAAATGGATATAAGATTTCAAGACTGTAAGAAACTTCAATTTGTCTGACTTGCTGACACAACCAAATTCGAGTAATTTAATGCAAGCTTTCCCTCTCGCGCTCTTGAAAATCTACATTTTTACGGAAACATATTTACTAAACACAGCGCCTTAAAAATGAACTGAGTCTTGTATATGCCGATGAAAAATTAAGGAATATATTGACTCAAGAACTCCTTCGAGTGTTTCACGGAGACAAAGACATTTTTACAGAAGATTATAAATTGGTTTTCCTCAGTTTAACAATTCCATCTACAAGTGTGCCAGTGGAAAGAAGTTTTCTTAAAAGAATACAAACTTGCTCAAGAAACACTAGTTCCCAAGATAGACTTGCTTCTCTGGCAAATATTTCTATTCAGGAAGAAATTTTATTGATGCTCACGACGAAACAAGCATCTAATCATTTTATGACGACATAATCTACAAATCTGCAGCTTTAAAAGGAAGAAAAATTGACTTAATATAAAAAAAATAAGTAAGTCCTCATTAAGGGATTTTCATTGTAGACAGTAGATATATTTTCATACTGCTCTTGTACCTTTTCACCTATTTTTCCAACCACGAGCCGCCACTGCAAGTAAAGCGTAAACGTTATATGAACGCCGACAACACAACACTTCACAGACAGAAATGAAGAACGAAAAACAAACTAGCGAAGAATGAATGAGTATCGGATAATGAACATAATAATAGGAAAAAGCTTTAGGGGTAGGGCTTGGAAAAATTCCGATCAAGGTTAAACTCTCAAAGAACTTTTTGCCACAGGGCACAGACGATTAATTAGCTCTTCATCCCAACGACATGTTCGGAAAGCTCATGGTGATTAGACATATCAGCATATTAATTGTTTTCTATGTCTCCATTCACTGTTTTGAAAAATTCCCTTCATGAATATAAGATGTTCACATCTTATAGTGTATGTTACTTTGTACCCTGGTTAACTGCATGGAATACTGTATATGACACTAACCTAAGTCTGTAAAAAGAAATCTGATCTTTTTAAACTGGCAATGACTTCTATTATCTTTAAGAAAAGGGCGAATGCACTGCTTTACACTGAAGAGCAGTTGAATTAGAGACAGCTGGCGTTAAGCAAATGTGGCGCTGTGGGCGGCCCTGTAAACGGAAACTTCCAGTTACGCGTCGGAAGCATATCCGGCGCGTAACTGGAAGACCCTGGGTTCGACTCCCGGTGGCGGCCAATGAGAATTTTTCCGTGACTCACTTATAAACGTGGAAAGAGCGAAGATCTTTGTTTGATGTTCCTGGTCCACGTTAAATGTCTGTATTAATTAGGATATGTCACTCACGTTACACTCTTCCTGTTATTTAAAATCGCTCAGATTACACAATTTAAAGCAGTTTTAATATAAATTGATATTGGTAATTAGTAATGAAAATTAAAAAAATAATAGCAAAAACTACGAATCACATTTTGAAAATTTTGAGGGTATTTTCTTCCTAGTCTGTTCACCGCTAAGGCCCTTTTTCTATTTAGAACTACATCACTGCATAGTTTCATAACACGATCTAATATTATGAGTGATATAACTTAGTAATCTAGCAATAGCTTGCATTTAAGAATGTATTTATTGAATGAAATTCAGGTAATTTTAATTTATGTATTTATACTTCATGAAAATTTTGAAAATTCAAAATAACTCAAGAATTACTAGAGGCTTAATCTCTTGTATGGGTCTGCATGAAACTTCTAGAATTTGAATCTCTTCCGAGAGTGACATCATTCTTATTTTTAATTGAAGTATGGGAAATGCCAACCCTTTTCAATTATGGACAGAGACTGACTTAATCTTTTTTATTGGGGTAAGCAAATGGCTACGAATTAAAAATATTAGGGAAGGTATTGTGTTCAGTAGGAATGAAGATTATTTGTTTGACAGCACTGGTGCAAATGTAGCTGTTGCCAATTTTATCTGCAGTAGTAACTTAGCATGTTTGTACTCCAGATATGCATTATATATTTCCTGTTTTCTTTCCTTTTGCAGTTCACTAAGCAGCAAGTGATTGACACATATACTGCATTTATCAACAACTGGAAATCAGCAAAGGATGCGATTAAGATTGCGTCACAAGCAAAACCAGCTTTTGCTCGATTTCTTGAGGTTTGTACTGATTCAGTTCTATTTTTCTGCTGATCCAATTTTTTTTATTTTGTTCCTTGCTAGAATTTTGTCTATGCATTGTTCAATGATAAGTAGTGCATATATCCTGACAAATATACAATGAGCAGACAAGTGATTACAAGCTTAACACAGTGTGCCTTGTACTCTACCAATATCATACCTTTACTTTGCGATGTAAAGGTATGATATTGGCTGAGTATAATAGTTCCCAGTACTTGAATGCACTTGACACATTTTCATTTAAGCTGTGTTAATGTTTAGTAATAAAAGTTTAGTATACAGGATGGGCAGAAATTGTTGTTACACAGACAATTTTTATTTAGGAAACTATGATAGGTAGGAACAAGCAGTTTTTGGCATGATGCATGTAAATTAAGAGTTTTTGTTTCTTCTACATTGTTAGTACACCTCCACATGAGTGCCATTTGTGGCCTGGAGTACATCTAGTTGGTATTCAATTTCTCACCATGTTTTGCCTAACATCTCTAGAGACTGTGGCAGTAGCATCTGTTATCCTCCTCTGCAGAGTTTCAATATCAGACACTAGTGTTGACTAGACTTTATCCTTAGCATAACCCCAGAGGAAGAAGTCTAGGGTTGTTATGTCGGCCATGATGTTGGACTGTCCCTCCCAATCCATCTGTTGTGAAATGTGATACTGAGGAATTTTTCGAAAAATGAATCCCCAATGTGGTGGGGCACCATCCTGCTGAAAAATTACTCATAGTTCAGATTCATCCAATTGAGATGCAACAAAAGCTCCATTATTTTCTTTAAAAAAAAGAGAAAAGATTTTTTTTTATGGAAAAAAAAAACAAAAAAAAAAAACAGTAATTTTTCAGCAGGGTGCCATCCTGCTGAAAAATTACTCATTGTTGAGATTTGTACAATTGAGATACAACAAAGAGCTCCATTATGTCCAGGTACACATCTGCTGTTATTGTGCTTTCACATAGACACACAAAAAGAGGTCTGATGGCTCTGTTGTGCATGAGACCACACTAAACATTCACTTGTGGGCTGTCCCACTGTTTTTCAAACACAGCACGGGAGATTTTCTAACCCCATATACACACATTGTGTCTGTTAACTTCACTAAGTAGCCTCATCTGAAAAACGCACATACTGCAGGTAGTTGTTGCCATCGATACACTGTAAAATCTCAGCTGCAAAAGCAGTACAGAGTGAGCAGTCTTCCACCTACAAGCTTGAACAATCTGTACTTTATACACATACAAACAAAGCCTTGTGTATAAAATTTTATTCATTGTAGTGTAAGGGATTTTGAGTTCAGATGAAGCTAGGAGGGTAGGTTTTGAAGGACTGAGTATGAAAGCTGTCCATGCTGCATCAGCAGTTTCATCACTAACACTGGGTCAACCTTTTCGTTTTCGGTTGTGAACACTTCCTGTCTCCTCAAACTTTGCATAGCAAGCTGTTACGCTTTTATAATCGGGTAGTGGGCATCTGAAATTACGCTGAACAGTTATTGGTGATTTGGTCTCATGGTATCACAGAACATTGTGCTTTTTCCTGCAGAAATGCCATTCTGACTTCTTGCGCTGGCAACACCATCTAGTTATTACTGAGCATGCACCTACAACCATACACATACACACAAAAAACTATTAGTTTACAGGCATTATGCCACAAAACTCTTATTTCTCTGTCATGGTTTTTTAAATAAAAATTTTCTTAATGAGGAAGGGACTTTTATGCCCACCCTATATGTTTCCACCTAAACTTCTGTAACCTTCTGGAGCTTTCTATTGTCTCTGAAACGAGGACCATATACACCAATGAGCCATTTCATTATGACCACCCTCAGCCTAGAGAAATGAGCACGCCTGGAGACCGAATGGTGGCACAGGTGAAGTTCACAGATCAGTAAATACACAACCCGAGGACCTGCTTTCGGTTAGTACAGTGTTCGTAGTCAGAATGGGGAAAACCGCCGATTTATCAAAGTTTGATAAAGGACAAATTGTGATGGCACAGCACCTCAGAACTACGATCTTGGAAATGGCACGGTATTTGGGTTGTTCACGTGCCACTGTAGTGAGTACGTATCAAAAGTGGTGCACAGATGGCCAAATGACGAACAGTGCTCAGGCCATGTGTCGTCCTCAGCTCATTGATGCCAGAGAGGAGCAGACACTGTCGCACATTGTTCACAGCGACCGCAGGGCCACAGTGCGGCAAATCACCCGCAGCTACAACAGTGGTGATGTGATCAGGGCAATGTGTCGCAGCACACAGTTCATCGCAGCCATCTGCGCATGGGCCTACGTAGCCGAAAGACCCAGCCGGATCCCCATGCTCACTGCACATAATCACCAACAGCACACGAAATGGGCCCAAGCCAAGATCATCGAGATTGGACCGTGGATGACTGGAAGAAACTGGCCAGGTCTGACGAATCAAGATTCCTGATGCATCACATAGAGGGCCAAGCACAGACACTACGATTACCAACATAGGCTATGGCACCTAGATGCACTGTTGGGTGAAAACAGGATGGCGGTGGCAGTGTTATGCTGTGGGCAATCTTTTCTTGGGACACTTGAGGGCCCCATTATCGCAGTTGCACAATCCCTGACAGCTGCCAGATATCTGAACATTGTTGCGGACCAAGTTCACCCATTCATGACAACTGTGTTCCTTGCTGATAATGGCCATTACCAACAGGATAATGTGCCATTCCACACTCCCAGAATCGTCAAGGAGTGGTTCGAGGAACATGCTGGTGACTTTCTGTTAATGCCCTGGTCTCCAAATTCACCCGACATGAACCCAACCAAACATCTGTGGTTCGACTTGGAAAAGCATGTTCGCGCTAAATCATCACCACCCCCAAAAGTTACAGGAACTGAAGGACCTTCTGTTGACATTATGGTACCAGATACCTCAGGATACCTATCGCCACCTGATCGAATTGATGTCTCACCAAGTGACGGCTGTTTTGCAGGCTAAAGGGTAGATGGTCATAACAGCTTATTAGGTAGATAGTCATAATGTTATGACTAATTGGTGTAGGTGCTTCTGTGCTTTCGATTATATTTGTCTTATGTAGCATTTATTCAGGTGCATGGTCACCGAATCTTGTCTGGACTGGAGAGGCTCAACTCCTGGCGCATTTTAGTTTGTCACTCAATATACTATACTTTCTTAAATATTTCAATTTTTAAAGCTTATTATTTCTAGAATTGAAATTAAAATTCAGAATGATTGAGTACTACATTTTATAATACTGAATGTATCGTATTGTTTTGAGGTCTGTTTTTGTTTTCATACCAGTGTGTGTAATGTAATCACATGGAAACAGGGTTGCTGAATGACTTGGACGGCCACAGCATGGTCCAAGTTCTGAGCCTCCGCTCTGCTGCATTGTACCCTTCCTAATCCTCCCTGCTTGCTTTGAATGTCACATGCAATCTGCAGACCCAGTGTAACCCTCTATTTTATGACAGGTCATTCAATTAGCTTCTCTCTGGAATGTTCCCGCCATTAACCATGGTGAGAATGACCACAGGACGCAGTTTTTAATTATTACTTTCACTCAGCAGTTCTAGCCTTTATGCTGTTTAGCTATCTGAATGAAATAAAATATCATACTTATTTCTCATTAAAATTGTAGTAATTATGATAACTCTTTGTTTGTGTGTGTGTGTGTGTGAGTGAGGGAGGGAGGGGGAGGCAGGGGGATACACTGAGTGATCACTGAAATGTGACCACCTACCTAATACTCCGTAGGTTCACCTTTCACCCTTAGTACAGCAGCTATCTGACATGGCATTGATTTCAATAAGATGTCAAAAGCAGTTAGGAGGCACAGCCAACCAAGCTATGAGTAATGTAACCTTCAGTGCAGGTATGGAGGTTATTGGTGTATCCAGACACCTGATATGTTGTTCCATAATGTCCCACAGGTGCTGTGGGATTGATATTGGGGGAGTTCAGAGGTCAGTTGATATGCTTGAAGTCAGAACTTTGTTCCTCAAACCATTCCTGCACAACATTGGCTTGGTGCACTGTTATCTTGGAAAACACTGTCGCCATTCAGGAAAAAGTGCAACATTGCTGGGTGTACAGTCAACAAACAATTCATGATAGTGCACTGAAGTACTGTTGCCATTCAGGAAAAAGTGCAACATTACTGGGTGTACAGTCAACAAGCAATGCATGATAGCGGGCTGAAGTACTATTGCCGTTCAGAAAAAAATGCAACATTGCTAGGCATACATTCAACAAGCAATTCATGATAGCGGGCTGAAGTACTGTTGCCATTCAGAAAAAAGTGCAACATTGCTGGGCGTACAATCAACAAACAATTCATGATAGCGGGCTGAAGTACTGTTGCCATTCAGGAAAAAGTGAAACATTGCTGGGCGTACAATCAACAAGCAATTCATGATAGCGGGCTGAAGTACTGTTGCCATTCAGGAAAAAGTGCAACATTGCTGGGCATACAGTCAACAAGCAATTCATGATAGCGGGCTGAAGTACTGTTGCCATTCAGAAAAAAGTGCAACATTGCTGGGCGTACAGTCAACAAACAATTCATGATAGTGGGCTGAAGTACTGTTGCCATTCAGGAAAAAGTGCAACATTGCTGGGCGTACAATCAACAAGCAATTCATGATAGCGGGCTGAAGTACTGTTGCCATTCAGGAAAAAGTGCAACATTGCTGGGCATACAGTCAACAGACAATTCATGATAGCGGGCTGAAGTACTGTTGCCATTCAGGAAAAAGTGCAACATTGCTGGGCGTAGAGTCAACAAGCAATTCTTGATAGCAGGCTGAAGTGCTGTTGCCATTCAGGAAAAAGTGCAACATTGCTGGGCGTACAGTCAACAAACAATTCATGATAGCAGGCACCAGCCATACTTTGTTCCACATGCACCAGGGTGGAGACCATGAAAGATGGGTCGAGTGCTTCATGTTGCTTGCACCAAATATGTACACAACCATCCACTGAATGGAGGAAAAATGTTTCTCATCAGACCAGCAAACTTATTTGCAGTTATTCGATGTCCAACTTGCATGATCTTTGCACCAGGAGAGTCTTTTGTGTTGATGAACCATGGTAAAGAGAGGATGTCATTGGGGTCGTCTGCTGTTATAGCCTGTACATGCGAGCATGCAATGCATGGTTCTGGGTTGATGTCTGTTATGTTGAGTAGTCAGCTGTTGAACAGTACTGCATCTGTTGGCCTGTACAAGTTGTTGGACCCGGCACTGACTACTCACTGCAACCTTTTGCTGTCCTGTTCAGTTTTGCCTCCAGGTCGTTGTTTGACCATTTTCACAGCAGTCCTGATATACTTTAACAATTGCAACTTGTGAGCAACCCACCAGCTCAGCTGTTTTGGGAAATTGAGGCCCCAAGCTACCACAGTCTATCCTTTCTCAAAGTCTGATAAATACTTTCGTTTTCTCATCACGCTCCAAATTTTACTACCTACTGCTGTACTCATACCTTATATATGGTAGTTGGTCGACTAATCCTGCCCTCTCGGTAATCACATGGTCAACTAACTGACTGCATCTACTTTTGATAGAGTGGTCATAATTCAGTTCACTCACTGTAAATAAATAGATATATTTCTTAGAATATTTTGTTTAATCGTAACAACCCTTTGTGCCCCCCCCCCAACTTTTGGGACATATCTATGCCCATGGTCAGATGATACACCACTGTGTCTTTTAAAACAAAACAATTTCTTGCCATGACTTTATTAATTTTTTGTTGAGACTTGAAATATGCAATAAAGTAAACATACTACTTCGATTCCAATTATCCAAATCAATGTGTGACACAGGAAGTTTGTATAATCAAAAGATTTGGATGGATTGAGGGGGAAAATAACATTTTTTAAACATAAAAAAGCACTGTCATATAATGTATGTACTATAATAATAATAATTAAAAAAACAAAAAAAACTTTTAAAACAAATGAAACATTAAAAATTAATAAATGAAATTACAGTGCCACATTTTCAAAACACTTTATTTGAAAAAGTCGAACACTAATATTTATTTGTTTAGCTGGCAAAACTAATTTTCTATCTGATAAGCCTTGGAAGCATTGAATTTGCCCTGCTCTTTGTACCATTTGATTACTATTTTGAAACAGTTGAAAGCTTTATTGTGAGTGGCAGTCAGTTCATCATTTTCTTTCTTGTCTTCTTCACCTGCATTGTTTTAACGACTTTCTCATCTGTCAAAATTTGGAAGGTGTAATCATCTATCTGCATAACTTTTATCCATTCTGTAACTTCTCTGATTCCCCATTTGAAACAACCAGGAATGTTGTTAAAATTTTCAAGTTGAGTTCCATTTGTTTCTTCAGAGACTTGAACAGCTTTCCCAAACAGCTTTCTTCAGGCTTGTTAAGCATTTTGGATTTAATAGAGCTCTGTGAATTAGCAAGCATGTAAGCACAGTTTTTCGAGTTAAGAATTTTGTGAAAGCTTAACACATAATTTTCATTACCATCACATAGTACAAGTTTTCTTAAGAGCTGTTTCCTGCTCAGCTTTCTTGAAGGTTTAATAATCTTCTGATCCATTGGTTGCAGTAAAGATGTTACATTTGGGGGAAAAGAGCATGACTTTAAAAGTTTCGATCTTCACACACACTGGAAAAGTTCATTGCAAGAGTGAGATCAGGGGCAGATACAGAAGCTTACTTTTAGGGGGATGGTTGCATGGGTCTAAAAAATATATATATATAAGTGTTTAAAAAGCTGTGTACTGTGAGGAGGGAGGATCAGTGCTGCCAATAATGGAGATGAACACCAAGGGAAGATGGAATAACCATGGATATTGTATAGGAAGCCATTGAAGAAATAGAAACTATGCTTGCGCAAGTTTCACCAGATGCCTCAATGAACAGAAGATTCCTGATGACCGGAACAATGCTACAGTGATCCTGCTACATGAAAAGGGTGACTTTGAAGACCTCAGAAACTGCAGTCCCATCAGCCTCCTATCTCAGATATTTACAAAATCTTCACTAAGGTACTGCCACACTGTTTGAAGGAAACACTATACATGACTTAAACAAGAGAATAAGTTGGATCAGGAGTGCCTACAGCACAATCAAAATCAAATCAATGTACTGAGAGAACTAATTGAAAGAACCAAATGAATATCAATTTCCATAACATATGGATTTTATTATGAAAAGGCATTTGATTCCCTGAAGCCATAAGCAGTTTTAATGTCTCTGAAATCCTATGGTATTAAAGATGCATACATCAGTATTATTAATAACATTTAATGAAAATGCAAGCATAAAGGATCAACTGTTTGAGGACACCACCTTTATAAAAAGTGAAAATAAAGTGAGGCAAGTTAGCACAATATTTCCTGAACTCTTCATTGCCACATTTCAGAATGCCTTTAATTGTTGAACTTGGATTTACCCATCTTGATGATGACAGTAATTTTTGAAAGTAACCCCCCCCCATTGGAGCTGCAGAGTATAATCCAGGAACTTTCTGACAAGAGTAAAGAAATGGGCTAAAAAATGAACTTACAGGAAATAAAGTTGATATACAATGCTTTTGCAAGAACTGAAGGTTTGAAATGTGAAATCTGATTGAAGTGAGAACTCAGAAAAATCAGAGCAGCTTTGTTTGAGCAGTTTCCCTAAACATTAGAAATTCCAGTGAGAACACTGAAAGTACAACTAAAATGTTCATATGGGAAGTGTACCAAACATTTGAGTTAGTACATCGTAATGTGCTTATCAATATTCAAAAAGTGCCTCGTACTTCCACCTGCCTTGTGGAACTAGCAGGGATTGTCCAAAATAATAGAAACACCTTGAAACAATAGGCATTACACACGTAATACGGTGTGGGAGCACCCTTGGCATTTAAAACTGCTTGAATCCTTCTTGGAATGGGCGCATAAAAGTCCTGGATGGTGGTATGTTGTACCATTCTTCCTGCAGAAACTGCTTCAATTCCTTGAGAGACACTGGAGGAAGATAATGGGATCACACTCTGTTTTCCAACACAGACAACCACAGGGACTCAATGATGTTTAAGTCTGGTGATTGTGCAGGCCAGGGAAGATGTGCAACTTCATCCTCATGTTCCTCAAACCATGATTGAACAGTTCGACTTCTGTGAATCGGGGCATTATCATCTTGAAAGGTGCAATCCCCTGACGGAAACAATGTCTGCGCCATTGAATGCACATGATTGGCCAAAAGAGTGACATAGTCACCGCTAGTGATCCATCCGTGTAAGGTGATAATGGGACCTGCTGCAAACCACGAGATCATGGCCCGAACCATTATGAAACCGTCCCCGTGCTTCACTGTAGGAAGGAGACAGTCTGGGTTGTAGGCTTCTGCGGGTATTCTCCACACATAAACCCGTCCTCTGGTGGGAAATAGTGAAAAACTTGATTCATCAGAAATCAAGGCATGTTTCCATTGATCCGCAGTCCACGTTTTATGTTCCTGGCACCACTGCAGTCTCTGTTTCATATTCACCTGTGACACCAGGGGTTTTACAATTTCAGCTCTGCCGTAAATATTGTGCTTATGCAATTCCTTTTTCACGGTATGGGTCGCCACTGGGTTTTGGAGATGTGCATTAAGCTCAGCAGTCACTTTTTGTCGCCATGGTCTAGTCTTCCTCCTTGCTGTCACAATCCTCTTTATTGTCCTCCTGTCCCTCGCAGTGAGTTTGGTTTTCCTTCCACAGTTGTGTCTTGCAGATGATGTTGTGCCGTGAACATTGTTCGCTGTCATGACCTTCCACACGGTACCTCTCAATGCCTCCAATACCTGAGCCACTGTGGTTACCGACGCACCAACAAGACGGGCTCCTACAATCTGCCCTCTTTAGAACTTCGACGGGTCACTCATTGTGCCTTCACCTGGAACGAAATTATGCAAACACCGATTTACAATGCAATAACACAGACGCTTGAGACTATGAGCAACACTTTTTTACAAAACGTTTTTTTAGCTACATGTTCGTTTTACTCAAAACGCAGCACATACCAAAGTTACTGTTTTCTGCAAGGTGTTTCGATTATTTTGGACAACCTTATATATATATATTGTATGACTTACATGTAGAGAAATGGAAAAGGGTGGGAGAATCCTTCAAAACCCCTCAAAAACAAAATGGGAAGAAGCACAGCTGGGAAATCTTTACAGCTGTTTGTTTATAGCCCAGTTGACATACATACTTCTGTTTCATCACTCACATCTCACAAATAGTGCTAAGTCCACCCACATGGAAACTTTCCCAGTTCCCAAGTACTGATCATACCAGACAGTACTAAAGAACAGAGAACAGAACACATGCATTGCTTTTAATGATCAGACAAAATCTCTTTTCACTTTAGTTATGAATTTTTCCTGTCTCTGAACCTCTCTAGTTGCTGTTGTATTTTCTATCTGATGAAGTTAAAAGAGGACATTTTATCTCCAATTTGTTTACAGCAAATTTCCATTATTAAAATTTAACGAAAATCTGCACATTTATTACAACGGTTTCACAAAAAAAAAAAAAAAAGAACAAAAAAAAACATACACCAATTAATTACAATCTTGTGCATTTAAAAAGAAAATAATTGCTCGGGGGTCGGGGGGAGGGGGTCGCTGATTACTCTAATCGTACCTCACTGGATACACACACCTAGTGAAATGATGCATTGGTCTAAACAACTCCATAAATACAGTCACTCAGTCCTTACCAGAAGTGTAGCCAGGGGGCCCTTGTATCTAGACCCCCCCTTGAGAGGGATAGAGTACGAATTTAAAATGACATGTATGTATATACGTATGAGGCTTTCACCAATGAACCAAATCCATGGACTCCCTCTCCCTTAAGAAATGTCTGCCTATGCCACTGATCCTTACTCATTTCATAGCCAGAAGCAGTAGACTCACATTTTGAGGCTACGTTTTTTGAGGTAATGCTCTTCAATTTAAACCTGTTACATCAGCATTGTAAATAAAATTGTGATAATATTTCTGAATTTTAATCAATGATGCAAATGTAGTGTTAAATTAACATTTTTCTTGTTACCATAAAAATTACAAATTGTTTTATTGTATATATTTGTCAACTATACAGTTCTGATATTTTGTACTGTTTCTCACGTTGTATGAACATCAAAGTGTTTGTGGGAAACTTATTCATCAATGCTACTGAATATTAAAAAAAATTAAGGTAAAATATTATATAGATAAAAGCTGTTACTCACATTTTCATTTTCCTGGAATATTTCGGGATATTGCACATTTTACTTGTCGGAAGCATAAATTTGGTTTGAAGTCTTCTCTTAGCATTTTTAGCAGTCACTTCGTGAAGATATTCCACTGGGTAAGTTGAAAAAGGTGGGTAACCACTCCTCTTAATGAATCGTGATTTTAATCAATAAAATAATTCAATTTAAAGTGAAATCCAAAATAATTAAATAGCGAACAGTCAAGCCTTCAAGTTGAAGGGAAATCGATCTGATAAAATATTCAGTCTTGATAACAGCTTAGACTTTGTTTCCCGTTGCGCTAATATTTCTAAACTAGTTTCGACTATCATTTTCGTAGTCTTCATCTGTGGATTAAACAAAATGTGTTAGAAAATCTAACAGAACACAACACTAAACTTTCATGTGACAATGACAATAGACTAAAATGAACTGGAATAACAACCACATGAGCTGACTCACCATGTGTTGGAAGTGGCTTATGGCACAGATCGAGCCCACATCCCTTGGTTGTGGTGATCAGTGTACTAGCAATTTGGGTAATGAGGATTCAGGTAAAGGTGTTCCACGGTACTTTCTTTGCATGATATTTTGCTTTATTTCATGATCTCAGTGTATGTGCAAGATATCTATAATACAACAGATTTTCTCCATTGATGGTGTTGATGTTCTTAGGACCTAATTTTTCATGTATTATTCCTTTTATTGCCCCGATATTCATCAAGCAGAGGCGTAACTAAATCATTTCTGCGTCCTGGGAAAATCACAAAATATTGCGCTCCCATCTGTCTTTCTATCTTATTTATATATATATATACTTTACTGATTTAATTGTTATATACAGTATATTACTAATTTAATAGGATAGTTTGATATAAATAACTATTATATTAAATTAGTGATATGTATATATAACTTTGTGATGTACAATGCTTTTACAAGAAATGAAGATTTATTGATTGATGGGGAAAAGCTGGAGATAATCAATACCTACATTTATCTTGGACAGCAGATATCAAGTAAGGGTCACATGGATGAAGAAATTAACTGGCATATAAAACTTGGATGGAGAGCTTTTGGAAGAAACAGTACAATTTGTAACAGCGATATGCCATTATGTCTTAAAAGAAAAGTGTTTGATCAATGCATCCTTCCAGTGCTTACGTGTGGAGCTGAGATGTGGACCTTAACTAAAAAAAAACATGCAAAGACTCCAGACAACTCAAAGAAGCATGAAGAGGTGCATGCTTGGTGTAACCAGGAGAGATAAGAAGAGGAACTCATGGATCAGAAAAAGGACAAGAGTGGAAGAAATATGATCAGAGTAAAATCCATGAAATGGCAATGGACTGGACATATTGCCAGAAGGACTGACCATCTATGGATAACCGAAATTTTAGACTAGATTCCAAGGGACAGGAAAAGACCCAAAAGAAGACCATATGGGAAATGGGGGGGATGAAATTTGAAAGTATGCAGGAATAACAGAGAGGAGACTGGCACAAGGCAGACCATTGTAGAAGAAACTTGGGGAGACCTTCATCCAGCAGTGGATTGATAATGGTTGACAATGATGATGATGATGATGTATAACTATTGTATTAAATTAGTAATCATGTTGGGTAGTGTATATATATTGCTTGACAAAACAAAATTGTCATAACCCAATGTTATCTCTATGCCAGAGGCACAATAAATTGTGACTGTATGTACAGCCTTTTGCAACTGCTTCAGAGTTCGGACCTTTCGTGCCACAAAAATCGGGCAGAATGCAGCAGGTAGTCATGCCTGGCAATCACAATAATGCTCGATCAGTAACGTGAATGACATCAACTAAAGAAAAATTGTGGTCCTCCTTGTCGACAAACGCTATGGTTCTTCTTTAGCTGAACTGACTATAGAACCCCTCTTTCATTTCTAAATGTGAGTAACTAGTATCTCTGGTACATTTTTAGGAAGAAATTCAAATTATAAGTGCGCCAGAAACTGGTGAGAATTTTCGGTTCCAATTTTAATCAGATTGCTAGCAGTGGTTTTTTTGTACTCCTGGCAGCCACCCCATCTGCCCCACCCTCATTACGCCTCTTCGTCATAGTATAACCTCGTATGCAAATTTTCTATAACAAATTCCTCTGGTTATTTCATCTGGCTTATATACTAAATATGAGAATATTTTTTGAAGCTCGAGTTTAATCTCTTATAAAAACTGTTGAGATTTTGTAAAACTCATCTACAGTTTTTTAAAGTAATTCTTGCTTTTCACAGAAATTTTGTTAATATTTTTGTTGAGAAGTGGTGAAGTTTATAATATAATTCTTTCGTATATATATGTTACCGTTAAAGTGTATAATTCAGTTATTTCATAGAATACCTAGTTATTTAATTTTTTTAACTAGTTATTCTATGAAATAACTAGGTATTTTATAAATTAACTAATGACAGACAGTTAAAGTGTAAAATAAACAATTTGACTGAATTATACAGCATACAAAATGCTATTTATATAAAGACACAATAAAATCATTTGTTACAACAGGGATTACTAAAATGGCATTTGAAATTGCATAGAACATTATTTCTAAAACAAATAAATTTTTTGTTGACACACTGCATTTTACATGAACATTTTTTAAATCCTTGACCGGCACCTAAACTTTGAGCTGTAGCAACCGACCGGAGCGATTTCTCTTTATCCGGCACTTCTTCGATCTGAATTAGTTTTTCTTCACAGACGCTGAACTGGGATCGGGAATTTAGCTGTTTTATGCTGCCGTTTCTTGTTCCCAATTAAAAAAATCCTTCTTCAGTTATTTTAATGATAACAGCTAAAATAGCATCACCCCTTCCTCTGTCAACTTCAGGTACTGGGTTATGGACTGTAAGCCCCACAGAGGCTTCAGAACTGAGATTTATCTGACATTAATTTCATCTTCTAAGCTTGAATTTCCAAACATTCTTTAGAGTTTTCTCTTTCCCTCTGAACATTCAGTTCATTAAAACACAATTTGCAGATTTTCTGTACAACTTTGTCTTCCAAAACATAGTCTTCTAAACATGACATGTCGACAGGCTCCTTACATTTCGAACAAAAATGAAACATAAAAGTTAATATCATTATTATTGCATTTTTGAACTTCACTTTTAGTTGGTAAAGTTCGATGAACACTTACCGCACGTGGGGCTTGGCTTTCAATCCATATTTCCGTTACGTGGATGCGGCACGGGATTTTTTCATTTGGCCACGGGTCTGCTTCTTCTTTTTTTTCTCCGTTGGAATTTATTTTGTCTCATCACCAAATGAGTTTTTCCTTTGCTGCATCCTCATTTACTTAAATATTTATTCATACCCGAGTACTTTCGGTACTATTACTATACCGTCTTCGAGGGGACATTTTGCTCCAACTAGCACGGACCGTGTCAGCTGGGCATTTCGGTGGTTCTCGCGGGCTGCTTCTGTCATCTGCTATCGCTTCTTCTTGGGCGTTGTGGCGCCATCTCTTGTTGGTCAGTGATCTCCTTTTTCGAACTTTTTCTTTTTTTGCTCAATTTTAATTAAATTTCTCCAGCTGTTTCTCAAATTATTAGGGTCATTGTGGTTGCAAACTTTTGTCCTATTTTTTTCAATCATTACCGACTCTGCTATTCTGAGGTGTTTTTCGGATTTACAGCTTTTAATGATTTTTATATTTTCGAATTTTGGATATTTTTGGTTATCCAGACAGTATTGAATCAGTGCTGTTTTTTCTTCTTTTTTCTGCCAGTTTTTTAAGTGTTGTTTTAATCTGTGTTTAAGCTTATTTTTGGTACTTCCTATATAAGCCATTGGAGGATTTTCAGTAATAGGAATTGAATAAATACCTGCTTTTTCTAACATTCTTATTTTATCATTATTTTTTGTTACTATATTTTTGATGGTATTTACTTTTCCTCCAATTTGAACCTCCAATATCGGAAGTAAATTGAAATCATTATTATTATATAACACTTTATAGTGGGTTGAAAATGGTGTGCTATTTCTGACCAGTGGTTCTCACTTTACAGCCTTTTGAATTTGGGATTTATTTACTCGGTTATTTTACACTTTAATGGGGTGTAGATCGTTGTTCTATGAAATAACTAGTTAAACCATAGAATTCAAGTGAGTTTTACACTTTAACTGACTTGATCAGTTATTTCATGAAATAACTAGGTATTCTATGAAATAACGGACTTCATACTTTAACGATAACATATATACTGTATATTTATATATTTTTTGCAGCATATGTCCAGAGAACATAAAGGAAAGCTAACCTTAGACGCCCTTCTAATAATGCCAGTCCAAAGGATACCTAGATATGAACTCTTAATCAAAGTATGTTGCTTAAAAGAATTTGTCTTTATCAGTATTTTTCTTGTAAAAAATGTTATTGATGCATAGTTTCAAGTATGAAAAATTCTTTTTACACTTCATGAAGCCAATAATCTATGGTAAGTTGCTAAGTTCACATGGTTAGAAAACACAAAATCTTATTGCTGGCAAATACAGAATCCCAGATCTAGAAAATACAAAATCTCATTGTTGTCAAATACAGAATCACAGATCTGGAAAATACAAAATTTCATTGCTGGTAAATATAGAATCCTAGATCTAGAAAATATAAAATCTCATTGTTGGTAAATACAGAGTCTCATATTTTGAAAATATAAAACCTCATGTCTGGGAAATACAGAATTCCAGTTCTAGAAAATACAAAAACTTAGTTTGCGACAAAACAGGATCTAGTAGCTACGAAATCAAAATCTAGTACTGTATCTAGACAGAAACAAAATACTTGCATTATAAAATTCATGTGATTTACAACTCCTCATAAAATCAATTTGTACAAGGAATAAAATCACCGGTAAACATGTGGATTATTTTTAATACAGTTTAGCATATAGTAATACACTATATGTCTCTAAATACCTGTTCATCACGTAAAAGAATTGCTCAGTGTATCAACATTATTTCCACCTGTGATATAGACAGGATGAATTTAATTAGTTATTTAAACTTTCCGAATATGTTAAAAAGCTGTTTAAATGTTCCTTCGTTGCACATTTCTCAGGTTGTTCTCCAGTGGAATCAGTCTTAGCTGTAATCTCTTGTAATAGTTGAGATTCAGCAAATCAGTATTCCAGGACATCGTCGTGAATTTCAACTATCACAAGAGATATGATGAGCATTCTTATGTTCACACACACACACACACATGTCATGCACCCTGACCTCTGTTGCCAACATACATTCAGTGAGTGAGAAAAATATGAATCTAAGGTTGAAACGCTTAAAGAGAATTAATTAAAAATTTACATGGAGAAAGAAAACTAAAAAATGAAAGTTAAGTTTGAGTGTACGTCATAACCTGTAATTTTGTCATTTCTGAAAAATAATACATATTAATTCCTAAGCAGAGTGTAATGTTAAGTTCACATGGCACATGTGCTTTCAGTTCAGTTAGCTCAGACCATGAATTTTCATTGGTTGGTTAAAAGCTAGAAAGACTGATGCTTGAGTTATTGAGGCTGAGAAAGTGTCATTTAGTTTCTGGCACAGAAATATTGAACTATTAGCCTTTTGGAGAGTTTCAATTCTTCCTTTTTGTTACTATGTTTTCTATTTATTAACTTTCCTTTGAAGAATTTTTGTATTTGCTTCAATATACATATGTCCTGATAACATACCTATTTTTCTGTATAGTGTAGCTTCAAGGGTGTTCCATATTGTAACATTTTGGGTCTGTATGAATCCTTTGTTGCTTGTTCTTCGAGCTTCATGATAAAATTGTATTAACTACTGAAGCAAACATGTATGCACAAAATGTGGAGCCCATTGTTATTTAATTGGTGGCTCCATTAGAAAGCTGAAACATAGATGTTTCTGTGGTTTAAAATTAAAAATATCTAATACTGATGGCACATAGAGAAAGGTTAAAGATAGATTTGTGTAGCTACCAAAATCAATCATTATTTACATAAACCTAAAGTTCGGGTAGATTACATCAAAGAATCAGTATGCAAAGGAAATAAGATATCCGTTTATTGACGTACAAATGTTATGAATAAAGCGTAAGCTTTCAACACCAACGGGTGCCTTCTTCAGACTTGTTCGTGGTTAGGCAAGACAAGAACAAAGAATAGAAATTTTTTTTTAAATAAAATAAACATGAACAGAATTTGAGAACGTGATATGTTGCGTCGGGAGCATGCGACAACGAGAGATGTCAACAGGAACGTGCTAAGCGTGAAGAAATGTGCGCCATATTTGGGGAAGCTCAAGCGAGACGTCATCGTTGCAAACCACAGGGTTACTCAAAATCTTCATGGTTTCCCTGACGGTAGTGCCCCTGGCGGTAGTATAAGGAGCGATTCGCTTTATCTGGCCCCATTTCAGGATGGTGGAATGGGTAACCACTTCCCTGGTTGGTGTTGAAAGCTTACGCTTTATTCATAACATTTGTATGTCAATAAACGGATATCTTATTTCCTTTGCATACTAATCATTATTTAGTTAATGAAGTACTGTATGTTGTTGAAAATCCTTTCTATTTTTTTCAGCAAGTTACACCTATTTGTTTTTATATTCATTGAAGTATAATAAGATATTACAAAAATGCCAGGGGTGCTGTGCAACCAGTTTGGGCAAACTGTTTGTTAAAATTATGATGGTTTGATGAAACTGTTTTTCAAATATGAAAGTTGGATGAAAAGCTCCATGACAGACATTCACTAGTTATTCTTCTTTTTTAATTTAATATTGTTTTATTATTAATCAGAACAAAATATTAATGTTGTGTACCAGGAAGCTAGGGGTTTGTTTAAATGATTTAGACCAAATCAATATTTCCAATGTAGAAGAGAGATCTGTTCTCTTACAGTTCTACAAAACTTCTCCCATAAATTTTCTTCTAATTTCAATGAAATTTGAGCGTTTTGTTAGCAACTGTTACCAGAGAATTAAACTTATTGTAAATGGATAAAATTAGCAGTTTACGTGATCACAAACATTAGTTGAAACTTGTGGTTAGTTAATTAAAAGATACTTCAGGTGTTCACTTTAGAATTGACAGAATGGCATGTCCGAGCATGTTTCAATATTCTACATATCATCTGATTGCCCTAAGTGATTAGTGATTATTGTTAACACTCAGCATATGGCACATCATATGCAGCAGGAATTTTTTCATGCCACACTGGTGGTGCAATGGTATAAGCACTAAATCTCTTCTGACCTTTCTCCCATGATGGGCCCAGTCCTGGTTGTGTCATGGGTGGTGTGCTTGTCATACAGCAATGGCACTGTTCCTTTCTTTGAACCAGAGGTCCCACAGTAGGTACAAGCAACTGCCTATAGCTTACAGAGTTGCTCACAGTGGCTGTTAAACCCTGAATTAATAATAATAAAAAAATTACTTAGATCAACAAGCATGACTTGCCACCTCTTTCCCAGCTACAATCATTCATGCTGTGGTCAACTTCGCTTATAACACCTGTGCACATGGGCACTCAAATAGGAGAGCTTTTGCCTTCTCCTAGAGATTTGATCATGCCCTTTCTGTTTGTGGAAGGTACCAGGGAGATTTTTGCAATAACACTAATTCTGATTGATAATTTTTCTGTAGAACTTCAGGATGCACATTTATGCAGAAAAAAAATTAGGAAAATCATTGGAAATTTCCAGAAGAAAAAGTGAAAATTTGCAGTATAAAGTTATAATGACATTTCCCATTGCATGTGGGAGCATAATACGGCATGGGAAAATATAAAAGGCGAAGAAATGAAAAATATATCATCTTCTGCAGCAGCTATTCACTACTGGACAAAGGTTTCTCAAAAATTTTCCCAGAACTTGTCCTGGTTGTATTATTCCATGATGGATGACCAATTCAGTAGCCTCCGAGTTTTGTAGTGTATGGCATGGAAGTGAACAAAACACCAGTGTCGGACCCCAGGGGCAGAGAGGGAAGTTGCTCCCACATGTAAATGAGTGGGGGGACAACTTCCCCCTCTCATTTGCGTGCCCCCTCAGTTTTCTTTCTTTCCAAATTACATATGTTCGTGATTAGAAATCTCAAAGATTCGGGTTTTTTTGTAAGTTTAGTTTGACAGAAATTGAGTATTGCTCTTCATTCTTTACCATGGACTATCTAGAAATCTGATTTATTTGAATGCAACTCCTGAGACCCCAGGAAATGCTAGCCCCATTAAACAGTCCAGTGGGCCGATTCCCGTTTGAAGACCAGCAAGTTTTGTGTTTGTGTCTCGTTAAGTGTACAAAAATAGTCTTCGTCTAAAAAAATGAGTAAAACTAAATAGGGAAATGGAAGCAATATGAGGAATGAGTTATAGGTTTCTTCAATGTTTAAATATAGCGTCTACGGCTACAATTCCTACGGAATTAGTACCAATCCGGAAGTATCAAAGTTTATAGTTCAAGGCCGTTTATGTGTACAGTTAGTTTAGATTGAGAAACTATATGGATATGAAAATGTTTTTTTTTTTTAAAGATGAATGTTTAATCGAAAAAAAAAAACAATTCCAGCAAATTTTCGTTATGAAGTTAACACGTCTTTTTTTACAGTAGTACGATAAATTTTATATAATGGTAAAATACTTTTTCTCCGACATCTTGCCCCCGCTGTCAAAAAAGAGTTCTGATGCTACTGGACCAAAATAATGAAAAGAACGACAAAGAAATTTGTTATTGTCCTAACATGCTGTCTAATTTCAGTTATTCATCTTTTCCATGTAGTTTTTGGGTTTTCTGGTTTCCAATAAGATCTATTTGTAGAGAATGGGGTAAAAACGGGTAGTAACAAGAAGGCACAGGGAAATTTGCATATGATGTTTATGTATGTTATTAGTTCATAGTTACAATTTCTGTTTGCACCCCTCCTGAAAACTAAGCTATGGGCAGCTATGCCTGTGTAAAGATTTGAAGGAAATAAATAAAAAAAAAAAACTTACATATGTACAACCATACTCTTGAATTCTGTATTATATTGGTAAATGCATAATAATATATTTTTATCTAAAGACAGAACAGATATTATTATTTTACAAGTTAGAGTTCTGATTTCTTATAAATCCTTCATGTTTACCATAGAGATGTTTTTTTGCATTAACTAAGTTAGTGTCATACTTTATTTGGGCTACTGTGGCCTCATCACATAAGTTTTTTTTTTTTTTACATAGATCGTGCAAGTGGAGGTATTGATATGTCTGTCATTTTGGCACTGGCCTTTATTGTATTGCAGAAGGATACTGCTTCACATGCATCTAACGAGGTTATTTGAGAAGAGTGGAATCAAAATGATATCAGTGAAGGCCATTTTAGACCCTTGGCATATGATGTTTGTTTGCATGGCATTAAGTAAATATTTGCCTGAAAATTATGATTTTAATAATTTTTAAATCTTGATTTTGACTGAAATATTTGTGGGAAAATCAGTATATGGAGTGAGATCTAAAAGTTCCAGGACTGCTCCTGTATGGCAAAGTACGTGTATTGCGTACCCACTGTGATTATTGGATTACGTTATGACAGTATTGCCCCTCACAGGGAAATGGGTTTCATCCATCTATGTCCCCATGCTCGCTATGGTACATCCGAGCATTGTGAACAACTTATGCAGTGTTCAGCAATTGATAAAAAATGGCATTTTTTGAGCAGCACGTTAACATTCAGTTTTGCCATGATAATTAACACAGCAATTGGACATCGCCAAATTGACTGTAATTACTGTTTCACACGTGAATTAATCACATCAGAAAACTTTAAATTTTCATTTCCGTGGAGCGGGAATCGAACCCGCATCTGCCAATTTCCGTTCTAGCCTGCTATCCGCTGCACCACCCACGACAGGGAATTTCGTTTGGGTAAAAGTCGAACAGAAAGTTAAGAGATGTTGAAACAAGTTTGTGGCGAAAACACCTTGCGTGGTCACAAACATTTGATTGGCATCGACACTTCAGAGAAGGCTGACAGGAGGTCAAAGCCAGTCGCAGCTTGCATGGGTGAAAACATTTCGTAGGTTGCAGCCATTGTACACTCCAACAGACGATCGAGGAAATAGCAGATGCTGCTGGGATATTGGAAACTACATTTCAACAGATACAAACTGATGATCTGAAGATGCACTGGGTGTGTCAACACATCGTCCCAAGCATTGCTAACTGATGATCAATTGGCCATATTGATGGAAATGGCAGGCAATCTTGTTAACGCTGCTGAACAAGACCCATAATTTCGTAGAAGAATCATCATGGGGATGACAATCAAGGAAATAGCAGATGCTGCTGGGATATTGGAAACTACATTTCAACAGATACTAACAGATGATCTAAACAGGCACCAGGTGTGTCAACACATCATCCCAAGCATTGTTAATTGATGATCAGTTGGCTATATCGATGGAAATAGCAGGTGATCTCATAACTGCCACTGACTGAGACCCACAATTTCTTAGAAGAATCATAATGGGGGATGAAAAATGGTGATTTCTCTTCGACCCGCAGACTAAGCATTTATGAGCGATGTAAAAATCACCATTGTTTCCACACAAGCTGAAATTTCACTGAGACTGCAGTAAAAGCCAGCTCATGGCAGAAGTCTTCTTCAATTGAGGGTATTGTTCATCTTGAATTTATCCCTGAAGAATGCACCGTCAACAAGGAGCTCTATCTGGACATTATGCGATGCCTACATGAGTGGATCCACAAGAAGAGGCCTCAACTGTAGGGCAATCAATCATGGGTGCTGTTGCACAACAATGCACCGTCACACAGGTCACTCCTTGTTCATGAGTTTCTCACCAAAGCAAGAGCTATTGTCCTCCCACACCCACCGTACTCACCTGACCTCACCTCCTGTGATTTCTACCTCTTCCCAGAGCTGACATGTCGACTTCAGGGTCATCAGTTTTCGAGTGCAGAAGAAGTGAAAAACGCATTGCTGGTTGCACTGAAGGACAATGCAAAGAATGGGTTCTGGAAGGGCTTTGACAAACTCTACAGCGTCCGAAAAAAGTGTGTTGTTGCAAGAGGGTCTTATTTTGAAGGAGGATGTGCTTCAGATTCATAACTCTAACCACCTATGGACTTACGGACTTAGTCCAGGAACTTTTGGATCCTTTCTCATACATATATACAGGGTGTTGCGTAAATGGCACATAACAACCCCAGGGAGTGATTCATTGGGAAAATACAAGCAAAAAATGTTGGGGACATTTTGTCTTTTAGGGCTTACTTACTAAGATATTGGCCTCTAAAGTTTGGGGACGTCATATGTTACATGTCATGGGGCATATTTTTCTGTTTTAATCGGCTGGCAAAGATACACAAGTGCATCAGATGGGCATTACATCACCACATTCTTACATAAAACTTAGAAAACAAACATTACTCCATTCAAACAATTATCTCCCATGTGTCTCTGTGGCCTTTGCTTCAGAGTAAGTTACATTGAATAAGCTCAATTTGTATACGTCTGCAAGGTGTTTGTGGCTTCATTTGTGTTTGCCTGTCTTGTTAGGAAACATGCTTTATTGTAATTGCCGATATGACGTCACCAAACTTTAGGGGCCAATATCTCAGTGCCCTAAATGACAATATCCCTGAACACTTTTTTTGCTTGTATTTCTTCAAGGAATCACTCCCTGGGATTATTATGTTCCATTTACATAACACCCTGTGTATATAAGTAATGGAAATTTACTACTTCCATTAAATACTATTGTTAAAAAGAATCTTCATGAAGATGTTCACTATCATCATGAAGTGTATAACTTTACCCTGTTGCAGTACAGTTGAATTTCACGTGACTACATTTATCGGTGACACTGAAGAAAAACCAATAATGTCTAAAAAGTCTTTTTCTTGTAGGGAAGGGGGGGACTGCTGTAGAAAATGCTGGAAATTATTGCCCTTCTTGGGAGAATAATGCTGCTGAAGTGAACATTAGCCATGGGTTCATATATGTAATGGTGTTATAGACAGTTTAGAGATTGAAATGGCGAGAATGATGAAATTTGAAGTTATTGAGCATCTTTTAAACAACCCTGATCTTGCATCACTTTCAAAGATTGAGTGCCACTAAGTTTCAAATGATCGTGAAGTGAAAAAAAGGCAGCAACATGATCAGCTTCTTCACTAAACAAAACTGCTCTTTGTTTAAGATGTGAATCCAGTATAGGGCGTTAAAACAAAAGCAGGAACAGTGTGTTTGTGTTTGTGTGTGGGTGGGGAGGGGGCATAGGCATCATCACCTTCTTATTATTGGGGGGGGGCAGATATATCTTCCCTTACCTTTCCAACTCTCTTGTTCTTCTCACTATAAAACAATGTATTATTTTTTACTCAAGAGCTTCCCCTTCCCACATCCTGTCAATTTATCCACCTTTAGATGCAATAACCAGAATTTATATCATCTGTATTGTAAGAGTAATTAGGGGTGAAATCATTACATTGAACTCTTTCAAAGGTGAGTGTCGACAATTTATTTATTCAGTTAATTTTTTCACCTATACTTTAATGACATTTTATATGTAGGCCTAGTTTGTAGAATAAAATCTTGTTCTACACAACCTTGATTTAGAAGCAGGAACATAGTCTATAGTTTCCATTTAGCCCCAAGGCATAATGGAAGCTTGTTTCTTGGGGGTCATCTTGTACATCTGTACTTCTCTTCATCATGTAGTAGTTGGAGAATTAATTTACATTCAGGATCTTATCACCAAACAACGGTTGAACAAAAGAACGGCTTAAAACATTAGCACCAAATGCACATGTATCTCGTCTCTCTAACGTAAAATGAGGCCTTGAGAAGAGGGTCAGGGCTGAGTCATCACTGTGACATGCAGACAGTGGCTTGCCACCCAGCCCACTCGGACAAGTCGATTTGCGAGGGAGGGGGTGACCAGTGGAGTTTGTTTAGTTCAAGTTGGTTGACGGCTTGGCTTGGACCTTGGCTTCGCTCTCGCACACAAAATTTTTTGGAGAATACAAAACCGGTAGGCTTCCTGTATTTAGTGGAGTAATAAGAAATTCTCAAGGTCTTAATTGATTTGTGAAAAAAAAAAATTTCCCACGTCAATGTAGCCTGTCCCTTGGTTCCCCATTTGGTAAAATATTGAAGGGGATATGTCCCTGAATCCCCAAAGGCTGTGACGCCCGTGGGGGAAGTAATGCAATTCTTATCTTAGTTGTAAATGCATTTATGGCACCTCTATTCATAGTGATTGTGGAATAACTTTTCACGGGTCTTTTAGAGGTTATTTTTAATGAAAGTTGGTTGTCAAATTTTCGAACTAAAGCCTAGTTCGTCATCAGGACTATGTCACTGGAGTAGTTGCTGCCACTCAATTGGAAGAGACCATCCGCAATTATCGTTAATTGTGGTACTTCTTCTTCTTGCTATTTCGATCCCTTCTTCTAGTTTTCTCTTTACTAAGTTTGACTGGTGGGCGATTATTTTCACTGAGTCCCAATTTATGGAGTGTCCACTTGCTTGTACATGTCTGTCTAGCCCTGTTTTGTTCCCAATGTTCCTAATAGCTGCTTGGTGTTCTTTCATTCGGACCTTAATACTTCTCCCTGTTTCTCCTATATAGCTGAGTCCGCAGTTACAGTCGATGCAGTAAATTACTCCTTCTTGCAATTGGATGTCCAATTCTTTCTGCTTTAAAGCTGGCAGGAATTTCTTTATTTTGTTATTAAGATCTGGAGCTAGCCTGATATTATATTTTGCTCCGATCCTTTTCAGTTTCTCGAAAAGTCCCTTGTGGTACGTAATTTTGCTGGTGAATTTGAAGTTGGTTTTTCCTGCTTCTTTTTTGGCACTTGTTTAAATATTTTCTCAACATATGGGGAGGGGTAATTGTTTTTGCCAACATTTCCTTTAATTCTTCTTTGTGAAGATCTTTTGAGAAGCTGAAGAGACCAGGATTTCAATTTTTTCCAAAAATTGTCTCGCTGTATTCGATTTAATATAATCAGGGTGGAATGAGCAGAAGTCTAACATCTTCCCTGTGTTGGTGGGTTTTCTAAAAAGCTGAGTGAATATTTTCCCTTCTCTTGAGGTCAAGGTTAAATCCAGGTAATTGATGCTATGGTCTTTTTCCTGTTCCAGGGTGTACTTCAAGGTATTCTCTAGTAAGTTAAATTCTTCCAGAATCTGAGAGGGTAGAGATTGGTCCACAGTATCTACTATAATTAGGACATCATCCATGTACCTTACATAGAGATTAAACAAGGAGGGTTGTATAAGGATTTTTGCCTCTAGTTTACTTATATAATAATTTGCTAGCAGAGGTGCTAGTGGAGAACCCATTGCAAGTCCTGAAGTTTGCCTGTAATATTTCTTTCCAAACTGGAAGAAATTATTCTTGAAGGAAAATAGGAGCAGTTCATATATGCCAAGTAGTATTTCTCTATTGTGATTATGGAATACTATTTTCTGCCAGGTCATCTGCAATGAATTCCAGTAGGAGGTCCAGGTTAATGTTGGTATACATAGAGACTATATCCAGGCTTGCCATTACTGGATGAATTAATTCTGGCAAGTTGTCCAGTTTTCTTTTTAGCTGCATGGAATTTTTTAGTAGGTAGGAGGAGTAGGAAAATATCTCTGAGGTGACCAAGCAAATAATAATTAATGTTGGAGAGTGGCGAATTTCTAGTGTCTATTATAGGTCTTATTGGATGGCCTTCTTTGTGAACTTTTATCGTACCATAGATCTGTGGAATTCTTGACTGAATTTTGGAGAAGTTTTTGAAGAGCTCATTAAGCTGTTTTTTATTTCTTAAAGAGCTGATTAATTTCTTAAGATTTTTTACAGTTTGATCTATAGGATTACCATTGAGTTCTTCATAATAAGGCTTGCTCAATTCAGCTTCCATTTTATTGTAATACTTCTCTTTTTCTACCAATACCAAAAACTTTGCTCTTATCTGCTCTCAGTGCTACTACTTTATCATTGGCTTTGAATTTTTTAAGGTCAGTAATGGCATTTCTATTAAAATTGTAATCAACTTTTACTGGCTTTTTTACAAATTTTGAGACGCAGTCTGAGAATTCTTTCCTTAAAGTAACTGCTGTATTTTCATCTTCTCTTTCTACCTTACTACAGATGCTTTCTAAATCAAATATACGTTTTTATCAAGTGTTGCGGAGGAAAGGTTGTAATTATATCCCTTATTGAGGAGATTAATCAGGTTTTCATCTACTCCTTCTTCCGTCAGATCCATGACATGTTTGTTAGTGGTGGATGGTATTAACTGTGGGCCAGTTGCTGTAGACATTAACTTTGGACTTAACCATTTATTTTCTTTAATTCTCAATTTTTTCCTTAAACTTTTTGTTTTTATCTCTCACTGCTTTAGCTAACCAATTATCAATATTTTTCTTTTCTGCTTCCGGAATTTCAACCTAATGAAGAGGTCCAAATACGAGCTTCTATTCGTTCGCATTGCTCAATAGTTTTGAATTTATTACGAATCGCGCCATTCACCGTTTTTAGTTCTATTTTTCTAATAAAATTTCTTGACTAATTTTGTTCCACCTTCTTTGAGACTCACGAAAAACATCGCGGAAAATCTGTCAAGAAATTTTATTAGAAAAATAGAACTAAAAACAGTTGAATAATGGCATGGCATAAATTCAAAACTATTGAGCAATGCAGGCTGAAATAAAGCTCGTATTTGGAATCTTCATTAGATGAAATTCAGGCGAAGCAGAAAATATGTGATAATTGGTTAGCTAAAGCAGTGAGAGATAAAAACAAAAAGTTTGAAAAAATTGAGAATTAAAGAAAATAAATAGTTAAATCCAAAGTTATGTCTGCAACAGCATTAGCCCACATTAATACCATCCACCACTAACAAACATGTCATGGATCTGACGGAGAAAGAGAGTAGATGAAAACCTGATTAATCTCCTCAATGGGATATAATTACAACCTTTTTTCCTCCGCAACACTTGATAAAAACGTATATTTGATTTAAGCATCTGTAGTAAGGTAGAAGAGAAGATGAAAATACAGCAGTTAAATTTAAGGAAAATTCTCGAACTGCGTCTCAAAATTTGTAAAAAGCCGAGTAAAGATTGATTACAGTAGAAATGCCATTATGACAGCCAAAAATTCAAAAACCAATGATAAAGTATGTAGCACTGAAAGAGCAGATAAAAGGCAAGTTTTATTGGTAGAAAAAATTATTACAATAAAATGGAAGCTGGAATGAGCAAACCTTATTATGAAGAACTCAATGTAAATGTCCTATAGATCAAACTGTAAAAAATCTTAAAAAATTAATCAGCTCTTTAAAAATAAAAAACAGCAATGGCTCTTTCAAAATACTTCTCCAAAATTCAGTCAAAAATTCCCGCAGATCTATAATGTGCGATAAAAGTTCACAAGGCTCAATAAGACCTATAATAGACAAGAAATTCGCCCTCTCCAACATTAATTATTATTTGCTTGGTCACCTCAGAGAGATATTTTCCTACTCCTACTAAAAAATTCCATGCAGCTAAGAAGGCTGGACAACTTTGCAAATTAATTCATCCAGTAATGGCAAGCCTGAGATATAATCTCTATGTATACCAACATTAACCTGGACCTCCTACAAATTCATTGCAGATGACCTGGCAGAAAAAATAGTATTCCATAATCACAATGATACTACTTGGCATATGAGCTGCTCTATTTTCCTTCAGAAATAATTTCTTCAGTTTGGAAAGAAATTACAGGCAAACTCAGGACTTGCAATGGAATTCTCCACTAGCACCTCTGCTAGCAAATACAATGCTATAAGTAAATGGCTAGAGGCAAATCAGCATACAACCCTCATATGTTTGCTCTATGTAAGGTACATGGATGATGTCCTAATTATAGTAGATACTGTGGACCAATCTCTACCCTCTCAGATTCTGGAAAATTTAACTTACCTAGAGAATGCAATACTGGAACAGGAAAAGACCATAGTCAATTACCTGGATTAACCTCAAGAAAGAAGGGAAAATATTCACTCAGCTTTTAGAAAACCCACTGGCACAGGGAAGATGTTAGACTTCTGCTCATTCCACCCTGATTATATTAAAAAATCGAGTACAGCGGACAATTTTGGAAAAGTGAGAATCTGAATCTCTTCAACTTCTCAAAAAGATCTTCACAAGAAGAATTAAAGGAAATGTTGGCAAAACAATTGCCTCACATATGTTGAGAGAATATTTAAACAAGTGCCAAAAAGAAGCAGGAAAAACCAACTTCAAATTCACCAGCAAATTGCCACAAGGGACTTTGAGAAACTGAAAGGATCGAACAAAATATAATATCAGGCTAGCTCCAGATCTTAATAACAAAATAAAGAAATTCCTGCCAGCACAAAGCAGAAAATTGGACATCCAATTGCAGAAGAGTAATTTACTGCATCGACTCTGCGGACTCAACTATAGAGGGCAGGGAAAATATAAGGTCAGATGAGAACGCCAAAGCAGTAGCTAAGAACATTGGGAGAACAGAAACAAGCTAGATATGTACAAGCAAGTGGACACTCATGGTGGGACTCAGTGAAAATAATCCCACCAGTCAAAAACTTAGTAAAGAAGAACTAGAAGAAGGGATCGAAATAACAGAAGAAAAGTACCACAATTAGCGATAGTGCGGATGAGTCTGGTGGCAGCATTGAGTGACATAGTCCTGATCCCTGATGGCTAGGCTTAGTTCGAAATTTGACAACCAACTCATTAAAAATAACCTCTAAAAGACCCGTAAAAAGTTATTCCACAATTCTTATCTTTGCAATTTTAAAATATATTTTATTGCTGAATTTCTGTTATCATTTGACTGTCTACAATAGTTTGTGCACAGTTATATGCAATAAAGGAAATGATTCACCATTCATATAAAACTGTGGTATTTTAATGTTAATGTGTTGCATGAAAGGTGTTTATTTGGAAATTTTAAGGAAAAAAGTTGATTGTTTTTTAACATACAGGAACTACTGAAGCATACAAGTTTAGAACATCCAGATCACCAGCTTCTGATACTTGCTCAGAAAGAAGTTCATGATCTAGCTGTGAAAATAAATAGGATGGAAAGGGAGGCCTTTCAGCAAGAACAAATGCAACAGAAGGTGCGGGAGATAGAACAACTTATTGAAGGAGTAATGGATGTAAGTAGTTTTCATTTTAATACGATATTAGTGTGTGCTTAATATGTATGATTACTATGAAAATACTGTCAAAATGCTGGAGTGATTTAAAATAGGTGAAAAATGATATATAATTAGCAGGACAAAACATTTTTTTTTTTGTGAGACTTTCATCTAGACACTAGCTTAAATTACAATTAGAGTAAAATTAACAACTATAAACAGACTGTCAAAATGCTAGTAATTTAAAAAGTGATTAATTAGTGATTTAATTGGAGACTTTGCCACTGCAAAAAGTTGGAAGAAAGGTTTTTTACTTGAATGTGTACAGTCATTTGCAAAAGTTTAAGTTTAAGCCCACTTGTCAATTTATTGAAAATTAAGATTTTGAAAGAAACAACTAATTACTGGTCAGAGATATTTCAAAAAATGATACCACAGATAAATATTTACATTCTTTAGAAGACACAAAGACCAAAATCAGTACTTTATGTGGCCACCTTTATTTTTTATAATGAACAGAATACGATGTGGCATACTTTGCAGTAGTCACTTGAAATGTCTTTGCACCACACCTACTTTATCAAGTTGTAAATGAATTTATGGCACCTCTATTCATAGTGTACTGTGGAATTAACTTTTTATGGGTCTTATAGAGGTTATTATTCAAAAACGTTGGTTGTCAATTTTTTTGAATAATAACCTCTATAAGACCCGTAAAAAACTTAATTCCACAGTATACTTTATCAAGTTAATCAAAGCTTGGGGATTTGATGGCTGTTTTTCTGCTACCTTGTCTTTTAAAATAGTCCACAAATTTTGAATTGGGTTAAGGTCGGGACTGTTACCAGGCCAGTCAAGCACAGTTATGCTTTTCCTCTGCAGGTAGTCCCTTACTGTCTTTGATCTATGGTATGGAGCACCATCATGCCTAAAGGTTGTGCATCTGTGCACTTGCATATGAGTTAACAGCTTCTCACATAACATTTCCTCATAAAAAGGGTCAGTCATGGTAGTTAGTACCTGTTGGCAAAACGGATAATGAAGCAGTACCGGATGCTGACATAGCACCCAATATCATCTGACTAGGCAGGTGCCTCACGGTGCTAACGGTATATTTTTCATCTAACTTTTTTGTCTTTTGGTATTCAAACATGTGCTTCCTGTGATTCAAATTGATGCACAGTTGATTCATCAGAAAAACGAACTTGGCTCCAATTTTCAGTAGTCCACGATTAACGAAGCTTTACAAACTGGAGTCTCTTCTTTTTCATGACAGAGGTTAGTCTAGGTTTATGTGCTAGTTTATAAGACTTTAATCTAAAATATTTGCTCAGATGTTTGGAAACAGTGTTGTTACTAATATCGGACTCTTTTGAAAGTAGAAAGGCCTTGATTTTCTTGCACAAACTCCTCGGAGAATGCATAACTATTCGCCATATGGTATTGTCATCACGTTGGATTGCTTTTATTGAATGTCCACTTCTCTTCTTTATGATTCCAAAATTTACCTGTATCTCAACATTTCGTGATTGTATTATGAATAGCAGTCTTTCTCACATTCACCTTTCTGCTTATGTCACATTTGGAGTATCCTTCATGATATAAAGTCACTATTTGTGCCCTCTGAGTAACACTTTTTTGCCTATTTTTCACTATGTAGGAAATACATCCAAAACCTCTCAGCATGAAAACCAGAAGCAAACTGATGCTCGCATGCTTCCCCCAACTCTATCAACAGCTGCAGCTGTAGGATGATGCAACACCGACAGGAAGTTGAGTAATACAGACATTAGCTGACACAATCGACAGAAATCTCCTAATACCAACAAGTGGTCTTACACTTTTGCAAATGACTGTATAAACTATCAATATATATAAAAACAGAAGAATTTTTTAGCAGAATAAACCTTTTTACATGTTAAAATCTATGTGGTTTTTAATTTCTTTTTTAGTTTTGCATATAGGGTAGAAGCAGTTGGAATTTTTTTTTATAATTTTGCTTATGGGCTGCAAATTTGTAGTATACCACCAGTCATGTGCAAATTTAATGGTAGCTCCATAGCAGTTGAACTATATTAAATGCATGAAAAGGAGTGAGTAGTGCAAGTGCACAGTTTAGTGTGAAAAAACACTAGCTGATTCTTTATGATGATCGGAATTTCATAAGCCTCATGCTAAGATACTTTGTGATTGATGACTTGAGAATGATAGACATTTTTTTCTTTTTTTATTAGGGGATTTAACGACCATTGCGAGCAATTTAAGGGGCTACAAGGAGTTGCTGATCCCTAATTTAGGGCCACTGGTTCCATTGAAGGGAAAGAGCCAGTCCCATAATACAAACACAACATCCATGCCTCACCTGGGATTCGAACACAGACCTATCTTGGATGAATGGTCAGAGAAGCCATTGCTTAGACAACTGCACCTCCGAGGGTGGCTACAGATGTCATCCAACTTCATTCAACAACTAACTGTTCATAGAGAGCAGAAGAAAATCTTTCTTTTCTGTCTCTGAGATCTGACTCATTTGAATGCAAAATAATGGGTAAAAACTCCTTTATGAACATTAACAGAAAACATGATTATTAATGGTTTCTTGAAACGCTCTTTATTCTCATTCATAAAGTTGAAGCGAAAAAGCATGAAAGATGCATAGTAGATATACAAAGTTATTATTTTTTTAGGATTGAAATGCCCCATTTAGCAACTCTTTAGAAAATAAATGATGTAGACAACTCTTTAGAAAATAAAAATTGCGTTGTCTTGGAGTCGGTCTGTGTCTTCTGATTTTTGTCCATGTATGCTAGCCACAGTATTTCCAAAGAACAAATATCGTTTTTCCAAATCTTCTGTTTCACACATTAAATTCGAATGCTCTGACAGAGGAAGGCAGTGTGCTCAATTAGTTTTATGAAGTGATATTATACAATTTACAATGACAATGCAAAATGCTAACTCTGTTTCTTTGCTTGAATTTATCGCTGGCTGCTCTTCTTATTTAACATGTTGGGACAAATGTTGTTTTACAAACTTATATTGGTAAAAACAGAATGAAGTAAAAAACCATTTAAAATTGGAAAAAAATCGGAATAAGATCAGAATAAAATCGAATGAAAAGTCAACAATGAATCATTAAAATTCCAGAAAGGCTTTCATTGTTCACACATGCACCCTTTCCATCACATTAGATGCATTTCAGCTGCCGAAGTCACAGCCTTTCTCGGTAGTCGGCAATGTATTTGCCTTAACTGCCAAGTCATGCTCCGCCTCCATGTCAGGATCTTCATTGCACATGTCACACTGTTCACCATCTGCCAGTGTTTGGCCGTATGAATTCTTCTTAATCCTCTTTTTCATTCTTTGCTTTTCGATTTTTTGTTTTTCTTCTCGGTTAATTAAATATTTCCATGCATATTAACAGTCATATGGAGTATTACTATTGCAATTTAATTTTTTTCATTTTTTTCAATCATTACAGCTTTAGGAATGAGAATCTGCTTGTGAGTGTTATGGGATGTGAGAAGCTTTATATTTGTCCTATCAGGCTCAGTATTATTCTCAATGGAGTATTGAATTAATGATGTTTTAGCCTGCCTGCTAGCTATTATTTTACCCAGGACAATCTGCTTTTAAGCAACTGAAGTTAGGAGATCTGAACAAGTATCAGAATGTGTTGGTCAAGGCATCTCAAACCTCTTTGTAGTGACAACAGCCTTTCCAATCTGACAATGATCCAAGACAGAAATCACTGGTTCTTCCGATAATAGCATGTATATTAAAGTAGACCATAGCTTCATAAATACATGGCAGACATACAACCTTATTATTTTTGAAAGAGAGGGTTTCAGGACCCAAAATTGGGCAAGAGGCCTGAGCTGATTAAAATCTCAGATACTGACAAGTCAGAAAAGAATAGAAATTTCTACTAATGAAGTATTCCATGACTACTCCAATGTTTCAAATATTGAAGGTCCTGCAAAGCTCTTACACTGGTTTTTGCTAGTTTTTGAAAATTTAATTTAGAAATGTTTTTTTAAGTGAATTGTTAATAAAAAGCATTTTAATACCATACATTATATGCACAAGTGTATATTATAGGAAATATATGTTTAAACTAAGTTGTTTGTTTTTATCTTGAGTCATCATTTTTTATGTTTTAACCTCAATAAACACGTTTAAATATTTTCAATCTAGCATTTCTTTTCTATTGCATTTTACTTATTCACATTTAACAGCTTTGTCTTTTCTTTTTGTTCACTGCAGCTAGTCCAACCTGATCGGGAATTCTTTAGGCATGATATGGTCACTATTCCAGTAAGTATAATGTGATTAAAATTTTTGCATGTATTCCCTAAAAAATCTATTTAGATATCCCTAGTATGCAAGAAAAAGAATCAATAAAGAGATAAACTTTTAATATGGAAGAATATGCCTTTTGTAAAATAAATTTCCTGGTGCAACATTGCTGTGTGAAAGTCGTGACATCCTGCAACTCCTTCTACTTTTGCGAGTCTGTGGTTCTTTGACCACCCATGCTGACAACTGGTGCTTCGGCTAGAGAGAGTGGCATTCTTATGTACGGTATTAATGAACTTGATTTGGCAGCTGTTTGTTCCCTGGTATTAATGAACTTGATTTGGCAGCTGTTTGTTCCTTAACAGCTCTCAGGTGTAACATTCACTGCTCCTGGGGTCAGTCAGTCATCCAAAATCAATGCCTGAGCTGATTATTCAAATCAACAGAAAATCAGCTCCCAAACTTATTGCTCAAATGAAACAAACATCATTTCGAAATTATTAGTTTATAATAAAACAAATGCATTGTGACAAACAGTAAAGATTTTATAAACAATTGATAGGAGATTGATAGGTTTGTAATTCTTGAGATTCCATTTTTTATTGTTTTGTTTTTCACAAGTACAGGTCTGTTCAAAGCTGTTAAGCTGAATCATCAGAGAACAGTTACCATTAGCTGGTATACCACAAAATCTCTACCTGTATAACACTTCCATGTGAGAGATTTAATGTTGCAGCAGGATAATGTTTTATTTGATATTGTAAGAAGGTAACACTTTGTCACACTAAGCAAATCTATGTATTTCTTGAAAGCAAATTACATCAAAATTGCAAAGCATCTTCTTTCTGTTATTCTCCAATGTGTGTGCATGCGTGTGTGTGTTGGGCAATTTTTTACTTAAAAATGTTTTATGAAAATTCTGATTCTTATCACAAGATGAAATTGAATCCCTATTTTATACACTTTTTTCAGAACATTTTGCAAAAGTGCTTGATGTATAGTTTTTAAATCATGAAGAGTTCACTTTCAAAAGTACAGTCAACCCTCCCATCGTTGCATAACACTCCCCACCTTGGGTCTGAACAAATATGCTGTATGTAAAACATCCCTTGATATACCACCATACCCTTTGCATCCACCAACCATCAATAGATATATATATATTACTGCACTAACCTGCCTTTTCCAACACAAAACACACTCGATGTACTACCACTTATAAGATGTGTATGAATTGCCTTCCCATTTTTTTGGACCACAATTCAATTGTAGCAAACTTTTTGGTGGAGAAAATGGCAGACCTTACCTGGGACAGACATCAGCTGCTCCTTCTGAAAACATGCCACAATGAGGGAGTCCATCTGGACTGTTCCTGCTCTCGTAAAGTGGCACAGGAGTCAAAAGTAGAAGAATAAGTCACAGAGCCTTATCTGGGATATCATTATGGCTTGGCTTTATTGTGTATATATATATATATATATATATTTTTGGGGTGGGGGTCTATTTCTATTTATTAGGATTTAATGGATGTCTCACAACCCTTTATCCCTTACCCATGTCCTCCATTTGTGTACAGAGAAGCATCAGTGAAGAGTGCCTGTGGTGGACCTGATTACCTCTGATTCAAGTGGCTGTCTCAAGAGTTGGGGGTGTTGTCTTCTTCTCACCCCTGTCTTGTCCTCTTTGGAAGAAAAAAGTGCCTGTGTTTTTTACCCTCTACAAACTGTGAATTAAGATGAAAGTTAAGTCAATACCTTTTTTCAGGGACATAATGCTTCTGTTACCCCACAAGATGCTTGCTGTCTTTAGTTTATCTTCCTGGCTCCACAAATCCGTCTGCAATTGTTTACAGGCATCGAAATCAGAAATGAAAAAAAGTTCTTTTTTCATTGTTGCTGTATGGGAAAAAAACGTTGAAAAGAACAATCTATACCATAAAGCAGAAGACTGAAATTTGCGAACGTCCCAGTGAAAATATTAAAATCAGAAAAACAAATGAAAATAGACAAATTGCTAAAAGAAACTAAGGTATGTAAAACAATTTTGTGTAATGCTTTTAATTTTTACAGGATAAAGTTTTAGTAACATAGCATGCCTTTTTATTCATTGCCTTATAACTGAAAAGTTAATTTTGTCTTTCTACGTACTATGCCAAGTAAATTTCTGCATTTAATGTGCGTACTCGAAGCTTCCAAGATCAAAACAGGCACTCTGAACTACAGTGCACACTAAGTATTCCACATATAACTGCATTTTCATTTTTTCTAATTAATATGTTTTTAATTGAATGCTAATTATTTTTGAGGAATCATAATTAGTAAAATTTGGATTACTTAAAAATAATTGGTTTGATATAATGCCACCCTTGATACAGCACCTCAATGCAATGGAACAAACTGTAGTCGTATATCAAGAGTTGACCGTATTTTGTTGCTGTAGGTGAATACTCTGAATGTGGTGTACACTGAGTTAGTTCAAGCTGGTAAGCAAAGAAGGGCACCTTTGACAATGCAACTCTTGTAAAATTCTAAATGTTGAATAACCTGTGTGGCGAAAAATGAAATATTTCTGTGGCTCCTGTAGCCTTATTTCATTTTATAGCTGAGAACAGGTAATGGTTTTTTCACAAAAGCAGCACTGACCGATTTATCCTACCTCTCTCTTTGGCCACAGATTATCTTGTTTTATCATATCACTCAGTACATCTTCTTTCCATCTCACTTCTTCCATTTTTAAGGAAACAAAGCACTGAATCTTCCTTCCCACCGCAGGGCCATATTTCCTATTAAACAAAGCAAGCAGTTGCTCAGAATGGTAGCCAATAGTGGGGTGAAATTTCAGTTTCGAATTATTACATGAAGTCTTTTTTTTTTTTTTTTTTTTTTTGCATGAATAAAATGCAGAGGACTTTGAGAAATTGCTTGCATATTCATATCTCTGAATTCTGAGTTGAAAGGAGCATCAGGGTTGCTGATTTGGCTAGATGAATTTAGTACAACCAATAATTTTACAAGGAATGAAGTTCCTATCCAACATTTTGTAATGTGAATGAAATTAGCATTTATCCTGTGACAATTTGTGTTACTATGTACTTTAAAGATACAAAAACACTTTATCTCTAAATGTTTTGAAGTGGAATGGGGCAGGACAGCCAAACGCTTGTGGGTATTTTAAATTCAAAAAAGTTATGTAAATTTTCCCGAGCAAAAAGTTCCCAAAAGGATATCAAGGTGGCCCTTTGCATCAGGTGCAAACATTTCTTGAGCTAGTGCTGAGGACATATACCTAAAAAACATTTTTTTCATATCTGAAAACCTTCAGAGTGACTCTTAGAATCATACTTTTGGATATTGCTTGGAAATAAATTAATCATTTAATGATACTAATAAAATGAAATATCAGACTGTTTTAAGTTATCAGTTGCACTCATCATGACTGAGTAACTTTCCTTTTTTTTTTTTTTTTCAGCTAAGTCTTAGTAAAAAGAAAGGTGTCTCAGAAAAAATTCGTACTTTATTTTTGTTGTTAGCAATATGAAAATTCTAGTTGCATTTCAACAGATATGTTACATTTTTCATGAGCAGATAATTTTAATTTTTCTCAGGGAGGCCTTGGTACAAAGAAAGAGAGATGTCTTTTTCTTTTCTCTGATGTTCTTCTAATAACTAGCATGAAAAGAAAAAGTGGAACTATGAGGAAGCCATCATCTACATCATCGTAAGTCTTTTCAGAAAATTTCAGTAGATATTTGCTGAATCTACTGTCTGATTGAAAGTATAGGAAATTGTCCATATGTATTTTGCATGTATACTAATCATACTGACATGTTTTTGTTGTACAGAATGAAGCACAATGGTGTTCTTCAAGGGGTTGAAAACTGATAATGATGTTAAAATTTCTTTTCTCTCTGATAATAAAGAAAAAGGTAAAAATAGTTTATGCTCACCACTGTTGCAGTAATTCAAAGTTCTGTGTTAAATTATTAATAGGTATGATGAACATCAGTAACAATCATTCATTGTCCACAACTAGATTGTTGGTTGAGCTTTCCTTCCTAATTTTCCATCTGAAGTGGATCTTTCTGTTATGTTTTTGCATAATGAAGTAATCCAAAGCATAGGTCGAACATTTTACTTTATATATCTGTCAACTATATAGTTGTGATGTTTTTGTACTGTTTCTCACGTTGTATGAATATGCCATTTGATGCTGACCTTGGCTACCTACAACGGACGCTCCCTATCTTCTGATTCAAGGCTTCTTGAATTGGAAGAGGAACTACAAAGGATCAAGTGGGACATCGTCGGGCTAAGTGAGGTAAGGAGAAAAGGAGAAGATCTCATTGAACTGAAAAGTGGACATCTCTTCTATTATCGTGGGACAGATACTGGCTGAACTAGTGGTGTTGGATTTATAATAAACAAGAAACTGAAGGATAAAGTGGTAGAAGTTGAAAGTTCCTCTGAAAGAGCTGCACGACTCGTTATCCAACTATCGAGAAGATACCAGGCTCAGATTATTCAAACTTATGCACCCACCACAAGTCATCCTGAAGAAGAAATTGAAGAATTTTATGAGGAAATTCGTCATCTAAATAATAAAGGTAAGCAGCACTTGAAGATAATTATGGGAGATTTCAATGCAAAAATAGGGCACCGGCAACAGAATGAAACTTCAGTAGGTAAATTCGGTCACGGCAACAGAAACCAGCGTGGAAATACTCTCGTTGAGTTTGCAGAGGCAGAAGGGTTTTTCATCTTGAACTCCTTTTTCAAGAAAAAGCCACACAGGAAATGGACATGGAGACATCCAATTGGGACGACAAGTGAAATTGATTTTATTATGTGTAACAAAAAATTCATCATCGAAGACTGCAGTGTGCTGAACAAGTTCAACACAGGTAGTGACCATAGATTGGTGAGATGTAAGATGCACCTCAACACTAAACTGGAACGTGGCAAGCTCATAAGACAAACAAAACGTATTGACATAACCAACCTTAAAAAACACCATAATACTTTCAAGTTGGAACTGAAGAACAGATTCTCTGCTTTAGAAGGCCTAACATCGGAAGAAGTGGATATTTCGGAAGTTAACAGAAAAGTAACCAAAGCTCTTATGGAAACAGCAACAAAATTAGCTGGGTCTAAGAACAAGTTGCATGTAAACAAATTGCCGCCCCGGTGGCGCAGTGGTCTAAGGCGTTGGCCTCTGATCATTCGTCCGTAAGGGGTCCGGGTTCGAATCCCGGTCAGGCATGGATGTTGTGTTTGTCTTACGGCACTGGCTCTCTCCCTTCCCTGGAACCAGTGACCCAAAATTAGGGACGGGCGACTGCTTATAGCCCATTGAGTTGCTCACGGTGGTCGTTAAACCTCCAATCAAAAAAAAAAAAAAAAAAAAAAAAAAAAAAAATGTAAACAAATTATCAGGAAAAACCAAAATGTTGATGCAAAAAAGAAGAGAGATGAGGACAACTAAAGAAGATGTGACTTCCAAAGTGGAATATATAGAGCTATGCAAGACAGCACGAAAAAGTATCACTGAAGACGTAAGGAAATTCAACTGTGAGCTAGTGAGGAAAGCAATTGAAAACAACCAAAGCCTAAAGATAGCAAAGGGACATCTCAGTAAGGGAAGAAAACAGATTATGGCTCTGAGAAAAGAAGATGGTTCTATAACAAGAAATAGAGGCGAAATTTTGACAAGAGTGAAAGATTTCTACTCCAAATTATATGAAAGGGATGATACATGTACTCCAGACATCATGAAAGGTACCAGAGTTCTTCCAGTCCTCCCAGCAGAAGTTGCTCATGGAATCAAGAACATGAAGCGGGGAAAGCTCCAGGAGAAGATGGAATTACTATAGACATCATACAAGAAGCAAGTGGAGAAATTGAAACAGTACTCGCCCAAATTTTCACTCGATGCCTTAATGAAGGGAAGATTCCTGAGGATTGGAACAATGCTACAATGATCCTGCTACATAAAAAAGGTGACATTGAGGATCTCAGGAACTACAGACCTATCAGCCTCCTATCAGTGGTTTATAAAATCTTCACTAAAGTTCTTTCACACCGCTTGAAGGTAACACTGGACATGGCTCAACCGAGAGAACAAGCTGGATTCAGGAGTGGCTACAGCACAATAGATCATATCCACGTACTGAGAGAACTAATTGAAAGAGCGAGGGAATATGAACTTCCATTGTGCATGGCTTTTATCGATTATGAAAAAGCCTTTGATTCGGTGAAACCATCAGCAGTTACCACGGCTCTGAAATCCTGCGGTATTGAAGATGCATACATTAATATTATTAATAACATCTATGAAAATGCAAGTGCAAAGATTCGGCTGTTTGAAAATACAACACACATAAAAATTGGAAAGGGAGTGAGACAAGGTGACACCATATCTCCGAAGCTCTTTAATGCCACATTGGAAAATGTCTTTCAATCACTGAACTGGGAAAACAAAGGGATAAAGATTAATGGAGATTATCTAACCCACCTTCGTTTTGCTGATGACGTAGTCATTTTTGCAACTACCCCATCAGAGCTGCAGAGTATGATCCAGGAACTTGCTGACAAGAGTAAAGAAGTGGGATTAAAAATGAACTTTCAGAAGACAAAAGTGATGTTCAATGCTTTTACAAGAAATGAAGATTTATCGATTGATGGAGAAAAACTGGAGATAACAGACACGTATGTTTATCTTGGACAGCAGATATCAAGTGAGGGTCACATTGATGAAGAAATTAATCGGCGTACAAAACTTGCCTGGAGAGCTTTTGGAAGAAACAGCATAATTTTCAAGAGCAATATGCCATTATGTCTTAAAAGAAAAGTGTTTGATCAATGCATCCTTCCAGTGTTTACGTATGGTGCAGAGACGTGGACCTTAACTAAAAGAGACATACAAAGGCTGCAGACAACTCAAAGCAGCATGGAGAGGTGCATGCTTGGTATAACCAGGAGAGATAAGAAGAGGAACTCGTGGATCCGAAAAATGACGAGAGTGGAAGACATCATGATCAGAGTTAAATCCCTGAAATGGCAATGGGCTGGACATACTGCCAGAAGGACAGACCATAGATGGACAGCCGAAATTTTAGATTGGATTCCAAGGGACAGGAAAAGACCCAGAAAAAGACCACATGGGAGATGGGTGGATGAAATTCGTAAATATGCGGGAGTGACATGGAGGAGACTGGCACAAGACAGACCGTTGTGGAGGAAACTTGGGGAGACCTTCGTCCAGCAGTGGATTGATAATGGTTGACAATGATGATGATGATGATGATGAATATCAAAGTGTTCGCAGGAAACTCATTCATCTTCATCTGACATTGAATCATCACTGTTAAATGTCATTGAATATTAAAAAATCAAGGTTAAGTATTATATAAATGAAAGCAGTTACTCACATCTTCATTGTCCTGGTAAACGTCTGGATGTTGCACAATTTTCTTGTGTTCCTCGAGGTGTTTCACATGTCAGAAGCATAAAATGTGCTTTGAAGTCATCTGTTAAAATTTCTAGTAGTCACTTCATGAAGATACTCCAAATGGTGAGTTGATATAGGTGGGTAATTACTCTTCTTCTTAATGAATCGTGACTCAAATCAATAAAAGAATCCAATATAAAATTAAATCAAAAAATAATAAAAATAGCGAAAGGTGAAGCCTTCAAGTCAAAGGGAAATCTATCTGATAAAATATTCCATCTTTGTGGAAGAAATATTCTTTGCAAATACATGGAACAACTACAGGATTTTTAAGTCAACAAAGAGAATAAGAATAGCCATTGCCTTGCTTACTGTTCAACAGGTAACATTAATGGAGATTGTGAATACCTGGAACAACTGCAGGATTTTTAAGGTGGAAAACAGAATAGTCCTTCTTGTTCAATAGTAAAACCATCTTACTATCATATCTTCTGTTATACACATTCTTTTATATCTTCGGATTCAAAGTCTAGCACCCCGAAAGGAAGAATTGTATAATATATAACATGCCCTTATTGGGTCTTTTAATATGATATCTTACAAGGAGCAATTGATAATGCACTGTTTAATCCAAAGGCTTTTAAGATACATAGACTGGAAAACCGTAAGTTAGCCGGGCAACATTTGAAGTTCAGCGTTGTACGGAAAGAATGTGTCGCATCTCGTTCTTTACTATAGGCGTTCGTGTGTTTATATCAATTACATCCATTTTTTTAATGTATAACCAGTAAGATTTAATTTTTTGTTTGATAAATAGTGTTTATATATTGTAAAGTATTTCAGAAAATAATATAGCCAAATTTAATGAGCTAAACAGATTTTTAAAATGGTTATATCTTGCGTAGCGTACGGATTTACCAATAAACAAACAACTGGCCAGCAGACACTTTCATTTCGTAGGTTTCCTCATAATAATTGTGATACTTTGGGGAAGTGGGTAAATGCTCTAAGATGTGCTAACTGGAAACGAAGCTAAGCCAAGCCAAAATCTGACGATTACCATTTAGCAAGAGATATCACAGACCTTTGTGGTCTCACTATACCGGTATCCCCTGTCTGGAAATAGAAAAGAGAAGTGCGATGGCCAAGTTGTCCCCAAGAAACAAAAGCGTGAGAAAAAATAAAGGAAACATATTCATATTTTCATCCGGATTTAAGTGCTAGTCCCAGCAATGTTGCCGTGACTTGCAGTTTCAATTTAGACTTCTCACTTCCTTTTCTAATCTCTCTCTGGAAATAATAGAGATGTTTTAGTATTTTAAGTGCAGGATAGTTAGCTAGTAACCTTTTGCACTTACTTTATCTCTAATTATTAAGTTGAGGGATTCAATTTTTACTAGAACCTTGTCTCATTTATCGGAACTTGCAGTTTCAATCTAGGCTTCTCACCTTCTTTTCTAATCTTTCCCTTGAAATATTAGAGGCGTTTTAGTATTTTAAGTGCACGATAATAAGCTAGTAACCTTTTCACTTATTTGATCTATAAATATTAAATTGAGGGACTTAGTTTTTACTGACCATTGTGTCATTCACCAGGCTGTGTATGGCTCGAAAGGGAAGGTTTTTGGTTAAACCTACACATGGTTTGTTAACTCGTGTTTCTTTCCCCAGACTTTTCATCCTCGAGATTTGTAATTGTCTAAACTCTAAATTATATGAAGAGGGCATTTCTTTCTATCATATTTAATTTTACTTATTTCTTCCCTCATTGAGTAGCTATTACAAACTCATAATACTGCGGGAAAAACTTCCGAAATTAAAAGTTTTGCTCTCGGCAATTTGTCTTAAGAATAAACAAATGGCCACATTAAAATGATTTTTGACATTATTTAGAGTGCGAAATATGAATTTCATGCACCTACACTGTTGCCACCCAAAATGCAACACCAAGAAGGAATCATCCGATTTGCCTGAAATTCGCAGCATGCGTCGCCCGCGAGAGGACATGCAAACGATTAGCATTTCAGGGCATATGCAAATCATGTGCACCGGCACGCCACTGAGAAGCACTATAAGAAGGGTGCATAGAAGGTGGGGTATAAGTAGTGGAAGTGTGTTGTGCTGCTGGACCTGTGTGTGGGAAGCTTCCTGATGCTTCCTCGCAGAATACGGCAGTCATTCAAGCACGTTACGGAGTTCGACAGAGGACGAATAGTGGCTTATATTGCGACAGCAGTTTATTGTGCTGAGACATCGGCGCCCGTGTGGGACAACATCCAGCCACAGTGAGGCGAGTATGGATTCGGTGGGTGCAGGAGGGATGGACGGACCGACGTGAGCGATTGGCGCAGCCGCGGCACACCACCGAATGAGAGGACCGTCATGTTGTGCGGCGGGCATTGAGGTTACACCACCAGCGGTGTAACATAGTCCAGGTGCAGTGTTCAGCGGCAGTGGGCCATTGAACGCCGCACCTGGACTACGAAATGGCACGCCATTGTCTTATCCGACGAATCTCACTTCTGCCTGCAACACCACAATGGTTGGATCCGCGTGTGGCTGCACCGCGGTGAGAGACTGTATGACGCCTGCATTATGCATCACCATACCGGTCCATCGCTGGCCTTATTGGTTTGGGGCACAATCGGATATGACACCCACACCCCTCTGGTATGCATCGCTGGTACACTTAACAGCCACCCCTACATTTCCGACGTTTTGGAGCCTGTAGTCCTCCTTTACCTGCAGGACCTGCCAGCGGCCACGTTTCAACAAGACAATTCGCGCCCGCACATGGCACGCATCGTGCAACAATTCTTCACAGCCCACCAGGTGTCACTGCTGCCATGGCCCGCCTGTTCTCATGATATGTCGTCCATCGAACATGACTGGTCGCTGATCGGCAACAGAGTGGCCTGGCAAGCACCACCCGTGGCTACGCCTGATGAACTGTGGCAACGTGTGGAAGCAGCCTGGATCAACATACCTCAAGCCCACATCCAAAGGCTCTTTCATTCAATGCCGCAGTGTGTAGCAGCTGTTATAGCCAGCCATTGGGGCCACATGAACTATTGATGTCTGCGTGTTCCACAAGTCGCACGGGCCTGTAAGCTCAATCGTTTCATCTTTGTATCTATTGTTATGTGTCCAGTAAATCTGGCTTTGCTATCTTGTGTCCTTCTTGGTGTTGCATTTTGGGTGGCCAGCAGTGTAGATCATGCAGTTTGCAAGCAACTGAAGCCGAAATATATTTTACACGTAGGACAAGCGACGTTTCCCTTCAGTTATTTCATACATACATACATATCACTAAGCTGTTCTCTGAGATTCAGAGGTTAGCTCCAAAAAGAAATACAAACTACCAGATATTTTTACTTACTGTTGTCATATCAAACTTCTCCATTTACAGCGATCTTGACTTACAACTTGGGCACTGATATCCATTACAGACTGTACACAAGATCTTTTATACTTCATACTCATAATCTTTTTCTCATACAGACACTCCTGAATCTGATCCACCCATGTCTTCCTTGGCCTTCCTTTGCCTTTCCTTCCTGCCACTTGGGCTGAAAAGATTTTCTTAGTAAGCATTTCATCACTCCTTCTGTCAACATGGTCAAACCACCGAAGCATATTGGTCTCCACCTTGCTAACAACACTTTCTTCACATCACACAACTGCAATACATCTTCATTTCTTACACAATCATATCGTGTCTTGCCACAAACCCCACGTAAGTAACGCATTTCTTCAGCACACAAGTGACTCCTATGTTTCTTCTGCAGTACCCAGGTTTCACTGCCATACATCAGAGTAGGAACAATTACGGTTTCATACACATCCATGCGGGACTCTCTAGAGAACCCATCATTCCTGTGAAAACCTCCCAGAGCAGTTATGCCTTTCAATAAAGAATTCACTCGCCTACTAATTTCACCATCCAATTTGTTCTCTCTGTCAAACATGCTTCCTAAATAAACAAACTCACTCTCCTGGTCAATCACAGTGCCATTTATACTTACATTACATTCAGTGCTACCCGTTGCTCTCTCAAAAATCATAACTTTGTTTTTTTCCCTTTATACTCAGTTTGAATTTCATGCAAACTTCGTACATCCGGGACAACATACTCTGCAAATCACTTTTGCTCTCTGCCAACAGGACAGTGTCATCAGCATACAGCAATGTGCACACACGGATATCCCCAAGACATAAACCACGATTATCTATTTTGGCATCACGCATGCATGCATCCATAAATATATTAAACAGCCATGGTGACATTACACAACCTTGTCTAACTCCTGCACCAATGGAAAACCATTTTGATAAAACACCATTCACTCATACACAAGCTCTACTGTCAATGTACATGGCTTTTACACTGTGAAGTAGATTCCCAGTAACACCATATTCATTCAATACCTTCCACAAAAGTGTCCTATTCACTCGGTCGTAAGTGTTCTCTAATTCAGTTATTTCATATCCCCCCAAAATTACGATAATGATGTTTTCTTTAATCGTAAGTTAAAAGGTGCAGGTCTAATTTATACTCAATTGAAAAAAAAATTAATACGCAGTATTAAAACAACGCGAAATTTCTTCTTTCACACAGGTAAAAGAGCTTAATTAATTGTTGCTCCCACACAACACACCGTTTTTACCGTTCAAGCTCTGCAATAAAAATGTCGCCAGCTGCTGCCACTCATTTACACAAGAACTTCCAATTTATGTATCTTAAAGGTCTTTGGTTTAATTTATTATATAAGTACTTACTAATGTTATAGCTGGTTATTTACTTCATCTGTTCTTCATGACCTCTTCCTATTCATTCTTGCTTGCAGGTCTCTGCACAACCACGATGTTTTGTTATTCCAGTGCAATAAAAAAATTCCGAGTTTTCAGTTTAAAATTTCCCCAGTGCAGTGCTATAATTCAGAAGTTTCGTAAGGAGAAAATAAATGTAGATGTAGCTTTGGGAAACTGCGATTATCCTTTATTATTATTATTATTTTTTTTTTATGGCTACTACTGGGGAATTGGCAGACAAGATTCGGCAAGCCATCAGTTACATCATGAGAGTTCAGAGATGTCTGATTGCTGTGTTTAATTACAGTGATGGATTTCTATGTATTATTAGAGGAATATTTCTTTCACACGATATAGGAAAACATTGTTTTCTGATCTCGTGCATGCAAAAGCTATGAGAAACTGCATAAAGCTGATGAATGAAAGCAAATTTGACTTCAAAGATTGTATGTGCAGAAATCAAAATAAGAAAATGTGCTAGAATTTGGATGGAAAGAATGTGTCGTAGTGCTGCTCACTTGAGTCAAAAAAGTTCTCGACTGTAACTTTGTTTTAAGCCACCATCTGAAGCAGAGATGGCAGAAGGTGGAATTCATTAACCAAGGCCAAACTTTCAAATCATAATATAAGACATAGTAGCAATGTAATAATTATGTTAATTTTATTTAATTGCAGTAATTTTTTTTCCTTACTGTAGAGTTTTACTTACTTTTAGGAATTGATGCCTCATCTTCAGCTCATATAGGAGTCTGTCTTGGTTAGGGATAGTAATCAAAGATGACATACCATTGTTAAAAAAGAAAAAGAAAATAAGTAAAGAGCAGATCTTAAGGTGAAATATAAAGGCATCAGGATTACTGGCTTACTAAAGAGTTTAGCAAATTTTTGAAAATATTTTGAGTGAACAATTACTTCATTTTATTTTAATCAGTGATTATAATTTGTTTCAATTATAATTTGTTTCACATTAAAATTAAGAAGACACTTTATCTCTCATCTTCCTGTGCCCCTCCCTATTTGAGCCCTGCTCCTTACTTGATTTGAAAAAGTTTAGGCATAGGTGTTTTCTGATATGAGAGAAGTATGAGCGTCACTTTTTCCAAAATATCTCGGAAAACTTCACTTTGTAAGGCACACACTTTACTTACCACACACTTACAAAAGAATGATTGTATGTAAAATGTCCATGATAACAAATATTCACATATTTAGAAAAAAAAAAGGTTCAAAAGTATTGACCTGGCTCAGCCCCTGTCAGCCTGGGTGGTTCCTCTGCCAATGATCTGAAGGTTAAGACTGTAACTAGAGTTGAACCCCAGAATCCATTACAGTTTGAGAATCTAGTTGAGTTGATGGAATAAGTTTGGGGGTTATCTTCGTGATAATCAAAAATGCACAGTTGAATGAACTGCATGCAATTTGTGTCTTACATCAAAGACTTTTGCTACCAGGTAATGTTATATATGTACATTTATGTAGTTCCTAAATGGGTCGACATTCTTAACCAAACCATCGTTTATCTTTTCAGCAGCTCACAAAATTCATTCAGTAGCTTAGAGATGAATAAGTTCAAGCTCCTGACAAAGTTTTCTTTAGATAACTTGGATATCACAAAAAGTGAGTTTGTTTCTTAAATTTATGTTATTTCTTTTTGCCCTTTCTAATGATGCATGTTGTACACAAAATTCAGAAATTAACTTTTTACATTTTTCAAATGCACTTTTTTAACCGGCATCCAATAATATATATTTGCCAAATTTTCACAAAAGCAAGACTTTTCAATCATCAAACTCACAAAATTTATGTTTTTTGCCCAAATTTTGCCATTTCTTTACAAAATAGACCATGTAGTTCCCTATGACTTGGAAGTTACATGATAAATTATATCCCATGGCTATTATCAATGCTGTCCCTCCCACATTCCTGCAACTGTAATATTGTAAAATATTTTTTTTTCTGTTTAAATAAAATTTTAAAACAATACATTCAAATTAACTGAGATTTTTGCATGTTAAACAAAATGTAAATGCACTCACACAAATAAACAACTGCAGGTAATTGCTTTTTTAATTGCCAATTCCCAAAAAATTGTGTAACCCTGTATTGTATATACATTACTACTACGTTTGAAAAGTTCCGGAACTTTTTGAATATTTGCCAAATGGCAGTGAATTACGTCATTCCCTGCTGAGTAAGCAAAGAGCATCATGTGACCGACCAGTGAGAACCAGTTTGATCCAGATCCAACACGTACAGCGTATGTGCGTAGTTTGTTATTACAGGCAGTCGAGGCTCTCCGTCGTGAGGACAACGATGCCGAATTTTGAACAGCTTTCAAGTGTAAAATTTTGTGTTCTGCTCGGAAAATCTTTCGCTGAGACTTTTCAAACGATTAAGTCAGCATACAGTGAGAGTGTAATGAGTCGAACTAGAGTTTATGAGTGGCATCGATGATTTGAAAACGGGCGACAGAGTATCGAGGATGATAAGAGGTCAGGACAACCTTCAACATCCACGACAGATGAACAAATCGCCATTGTCAAATAAATTGTGAAAAATGACCGTCAAAAAACTATTGCAGCGATTGCAGAAGTTGACATGCAATTTAAAAGAGAAACTGGGCATGTATCATGTGTGCCAACAAATTGTTCTTAAAAACCTGACACAAGAAAAAATGGATGAGCGCATGCAAGTTTGCAGGGATAACATTAATGCAGTGGATTCAGATCCCGATCTCTTGAATCGATTGATCACTGGCGGTGAGACTTGAAGCTTTCTGTATGACCCCAATCCAACCAACAGTCAAAAGCGTGGAAATCACCGTCGTCACCACGACCAAAAAATGTTCAAGGCCGACCGCTCCAGAGGAAAGGTCTTGCTAACAGTTTTCTTCGATTGCAAGGAAGTCGTACACAAGGAATTCCTTCAACTTGGTCGTACAGTCACTAAAAAAGAGTACGTCAACGTCCTGAAATGTCTCCGAGAATCAGTGAGATGCAAGCGACCCGATCTTTGGAAGACCAACTCGTGGGTGCTCCATCACGATGATGCGCTGGCTCACAGATCCCTCCTGGTGTCCGATTACCTGTCCAAACATCACATTCCCATTCTTCCACAACCAGCTTATTCCCCTGATCTCGTCACGTGTGACTTTTTCTTTTTCCCCAGATGAAGAATTTGCTTAAGGGGCAACGCTTCTCAAGTTGAAGAAATGCAATGAGCTGCGACGGAGTCACTGAAGGATGTGGCAAAAGAAGGCTTGCAATCTGCATTTAAATCTTTGTATGAGCGCTGGCAAAAATGCATAGTTGCACAGGGTAACTACTTCGAAGGAAACACCTCATAAACAGGTGTATTATCTGTACTCATTCTTTTTTAATATAAGAAGTTCCTGAACTTTTTGAACGTAGTAATATATACAACACAGGGTTACACAGTATATATGCAGTTATCTTTTGAACTTTTATATGTGTCAAAAATAGCATTCGTACAGACAATCACTAAGCTGTTCTCTGAGATTTAGAGGCTGGCTCTTTGAAGAAAGCTCATCTACCAGATTCAAGTTTAAAACTGATAGTGCTAGTTTTTATTTACTGTTGATGTATCAAATGTATTCATTTACAGTCCATTTACAGTGATCTCTGCACACAAATCAAGCTTTGCTGACCTTCATCATACATGTCACATAAGACCTTTTGTACTTCATACTTATCTTCAGTGAGAAATTTTTAATTACAGGTTTTTTAGAGGTAATTTTTAATATACTTAGTAGTCAAATTTTTGAATTAGAATCTGGGTCATCATCAGGATTATGTCATTGGAGTAGTTGCTGCCATTCAGTCAGGAGTGCCCACCCACAATTATCATTAAGTATGGTATTTCATCTTCTCACTATTTCTGTCCCGTCAAGTTTCCTCTGTAGATTAATAAGTGGGGTAGGGTGGGGGGTGCCATGATATCATTAATTACTTATCATATTTTTCTCATGCAGACATTACTGAATCTGGTTCTCCTATTTCTTTGGCCTCCCTTTACTTTTCTTTCCCCATCACTTACAGTCGATTCTGGTTAATCAGGACACATTGAGACTTTGGCTCAATTAAGCTGCTACCCCAAATATGTGAAACTTTATTCCAGGGAGATAATTTGGGACGTTTTTTAAGAATTGTTCCAAATAAGTGGCTGCCCCAATTAACCAAAGGCCTAATTAACCACAATGAATTTGAAAGTTTTATGCATGTTCAAGATATCATCAGATGTAGGTATTTTATGGTAGAGGATGATTTTAATGTTTGATAACTAATTTATTACTGAAAACGAAGCGAAATTTTGTGGGGGCATTCAGAGAAAAGTTAGTAGAGTGTTTTACCTCAGATGTTTTAATGAAATACTCATTTGTCTTGTGGAATTGTTTCCAAAATGTTGGTGACCATGTTTGGTAGATTTTGCTAGCTTGAATTGTCATTGATGTAACCAAGTTTTGTTCAAAAATTTTCTAATGATTCTTCCAGATTACAAATACATGTGTTCACTTGACACTTAATCACCATTAGAGAGTACCAGTCAATTTTATGTTCTGTTTGTTGTATAGGCCAATCTAGTCCCATTTTATTGGAAATATTTTTAATTGTAGCTTTTATGGTCATTCAACATAGTCATTAATTTCACCCCCTTTCTTTTATACAAGGTAATCAACAGGAGCATTTTGAAATATAAATGCTTATCGTAAAACTTAACTTTAGTTTTACAGAGATTACTAGGATAAAACTTTTTTCCTGCTGGCGACTTTTCAGATTGCACACCAACCTGTCGTCAACCTTAGTAGGGGTTGCTACTCAAGCAGTAACACAAAGCCTTTTTGTTCATTAATTGTAGCGACTAGTTTTTTTGTTTTTTTTTTAATTTGTACAACTTCTTCTAACTTCTTTACTATTTCAAAAGTGAAGTGATAGAATTTTTATTGCATCTCAGTTAATTAAGTTTCCAGTGGTTTGAATAATTTCATCCTAGAAATCCCCATAAAACTAAAGTTAAATTTCATGATGTTATTTTCTGGCTGTTTTAATGATGTAATATTTAATTTTCCTGTTTAAACCTGGAGCAATGCTAATGCTATATCTTCTGTTATTTTCTTTAAATTTTTGAAAAGGCCCCTGTGGAGTGTAACTTTCCCAGTAGATAAACAGTATGTTGTTTTTTAATGAGATTGATGTGCTGCTTGTCTTGTGCCTAAAAGTATTTATTTTCATTAATTTGTTAATTGCTTGTGCAAGGTAATTGTTAGCTAGCAAGATGGATTTTACATCATGTTTATGTCTTTTCCCTTGCATTTTAACATGAATTTAGTTTTTCTGTTTTATCTAAGAATGTTGCCAGTTTTGAGAATGGATTAGCAACTTTTGAATTAATATGTATCACCACCCCATGTTGTTCTTATACATTCCATGACCAAAGAATGCCATAGTCACTACTGAAATGTCTCACATAACAATTTTATTTATGTAACTGAAAACATAGAACTCATGCCCAATGTCATGTTAGAAATACTCCTCCATGAATCTCTCAAGTGTCATCTAGACAATGTTTACATATGAATAAAGATTACTCATTAGTAACACTAGCTGATGACACTACCTGCACCGTCAAAGTGCTGACTTCTGCAGGGAAATGCGGAACTCTCTCGAATAGTTTTTGGGATAAATGGTATCCCTAGCCGGCGTTCCGACAGTCAGCCTGTCAGTCACCGGAAACCACGGTCTTCTACTCGGACAGATTCGGTCTAGAGACCTGTGGGGATCTGCCTCCCCCACGGGACTGGTACCTTACACTCCCCTGTCACAACCCGTGTGTGCAACGTGCTATGGGCAGTCGGGGCAAGCAACTTTTTTAAAATATCTCATCTCGTGGCCGGGAGATCGCCCGCCAACGCGAGTTTTTTTTTTGGGACTACTGTCCTTTATTTTGAAACTCAGCACATTTACAAAAATTTTTCACTATGAGGGTCGCATGCACCCCTCTCACAATAGTTAAACAAACAAACAATCACATTACAACATTGAATTATTTACATTGTTCACAGCTCTAGGGCCAGAGCTGTGTTGTTGACCCCGGGCCAGGGTCAAATCAAACACTTTGGTCAGTCGACCGAGAAACTCATTATTGAGAGTTACGTACCTCCGAGGGTACTTCCATTTGTCAACCATAGTTGACCCGACTCTTTCTTTGCTCAAGTTCCCTAACAAGACTAGGACATGTCTTGCTGAAGCTGGAGTGAGCAACGTCCAACTTCAGTCGGAACTTGGCATTCGCAGCGGAGCAGTTGCTGCAGTTCAGTGCGGCTGCACACCGGTGGTGCTGGTGCCCAACTTCACCACAATTGCCTCACCTTGCATCAGTCTCGGGGCAGTTGCCTCGGAAATGGCCGAACCCATTACACCGAAAGCACCTGACCTCCCTCAAAAATTCCTTTAGACGGAGCACTGACCAACCCAAGTTCAGTGTCTTCCGCCTCACCAAGTGCTTGAAGGCCTTGGGATCCACGTCTGCCACCCAGTGGACCCTACCTCCCTTGCACCTAATGGGAAAACAGGCTTTGAACCCGTTCTCGAGCTCTGGGTTCTGCCCACAAACCATCTGCTCGAACTCTTTCCCGGAGAGTCCCTCGTCGACACCGTACACAATCAACCGAGGGTTTCTCTTCCGTGGGGCCGTGGGTAGTGTGCAATCCTTGGTCAGTGGATTGCTTCTCAACTCCTGGGCAAGGCGGTCGAGCTCCCCGGGATGGGAACACTCCACGGCGACCCCTCCTTTCCTTATACTCCGTAAGCTCTTGACCCCTATCTGCAGTTTTGTTGGGTTCACTGCAGTTTTTAGGGTTTTCTTTGTGTCCTCTGAGGACGCACTCTCAACTGTCGGGTAGACTAAGAGCACGTGTCTCCTGTCTACCGACTTACCCTTCTTCTTTCTACTCTCAATCGGGGCGGGCGAAGGCCCTTTCGCCTTGATAGCCCCCTTCCTAGCCACTTCGGCGTAGGAAACCACTTTCACATCGGCCTTAGCGCCCGATTCCTCCCTCATGGATAGCATGCCCTCGACATAGGCCACCCGTGCTGCTTGCTCAAAACAAGCATCGCTAATGCTGCTCAAGGCAGCAAACACCTTCTCCCTCACTGAGGAAGTGACCCGCAAGTCCAAGATCACGGACTGTACTTCCGAGGTGAGTTGGGAGATGCGTTTCAAAAACAACTGCTCGGGTGTAAGCACCGGGGGTGTCCCGGGATGCGTACCTCCCACCGAAGGTACCTCTGGGCACCCCGCGGACGACCCCTCAGGAGCCCGAGATTCGGGCTGGGGTGTTGTTTTCCCCTTCCTTGCCATGGGCGGAACTGGCAAGGGGGTGCTCACACCCTTCGTGGGCGTAGCGGCTTTAGAGCCTCTCGCCTGGGGAATCGTCTTCGACAGTTTTCCCCCAGCAATGGGCTCTACCTTCCGGCTGCTCTCGGAAGAGGGGCTAACCCCTTTAGCACTGCCGACAGGGCATGGTAGTGCTTCTGCCGCTACCTTCTGCGTCCGGGTCGTCCCGGACGATTTGGGGACGGGCCTCTTGGACTTCACTCTACCCTTCTGGGTAGAAGGCATCTCTGTGGGAGAGATGGAAAAAAAAAAAAACCTCTTCTAAGTACTGAGTGGGCACCCGGAGGTTCTCCCACTCTAGTCTAACCATAGAAACCGGGCGCTCGGGCTTTGGGCGGGCGAGGGACCCTCGTCCGCGGGACCAGTACGGCGACGACGTACCCGATGACTGATGCCAGAGTCTCTATGCGAGCTGATCGGAACTTCGCCCTCACAAGGGCGTTTTTACTAAGTCCCGTCACTGCTCTATTCGATGGGTAAAATATTATACCCAGATCGAAAAAAAAAAAATTCGCGAGATCGGGATTGAAACCCGTCTCGCGGTTGGAATCGTCAGTTCTGCTCAGCAGCGCAGTTCAGCTCTTACAAACACACACGGAAACTCTTTTTTTTTAATTTCATGTGCTATCGTTTTTGTTATGCCACTACAGTTGTAAAATTTTGTCTTTACTAACAGGTATTGACAGTAATTCAAAAAAGCCAGTTAAAGATATTGAAGTCCTAGAGGAAGATATTTCATTGCTCACACAAGTACTTGAACTTCTATCACATGTCAATTCAAATCATCAGGTGAGTTTTAAAATACAATAGCTTCTTTATACATTTTCAAAAATGAATGTATCGATGTAATAAAACTTTTGTCTTTCCATCAGTACATACATACCTTTTTCAATGTACTTTTAATTTTATCATAATATATCATGCAGAGGCTGCAGCCAACAGAAAGAAGTATGGGGAATGCTTGGTGTAACAAAATCAAGATGTGAAAAGGAACTCTTGCGTCAGGAAAATGACGAGAGTTGTTGACATCATGATCAGAGTAAAAACCCTAAAATGACAATGAACTGTACGTATTGAAAAACTTCCAAACTTTCTTCCACATCTCTTTGTGTTTTGATTCACTTCCTTCCATGTCACCCCAACACACTTTTGAATTTCATCCACCCATCTCCTATGAGGTCTTCTTTTAGGTCTTTTCCCATCCCTTGATGTGCAGTGTAAAATTTAAGTTGTCCAACAGTGGTGAGTTCTATCCATATGTCCCTCCTATTGCCATCTTTCTTTATTACACCAAGCATGCGACTCTCCATGCTTCTTTGACTTTTCTGCAGCTTCTTTGTTATTATTATTTTGACAATTAAGGTCCATGACTCTGATTCATAAGTAAGAACTGGAAGGATGCATTGATTGAACACTTTCCTTTTAAGACGTAATGGTAAATTGTTCTTGATAACTGTGCATACCTGAAGTTAAATGAACTCGAATATGTTTGCTTCATGATTCAATTAGTTTGTCATTCTCAGGAAATGCACTTAAGGTTCTTTATTTTTTACAGAACTACATAGTTCTCTCCCATCTTTTCTTAGAGTATTAAATTGATAAATTATGTAAATACACAAAATTATGTAGGAAATTATAATCTACATGTTACTTATTTATATTTTGAATAAATATATTATCTCTATTTGTATTGTAAATGTAAAGAAAATGCAGTTTTATATTATATGCTTTTTTGAATATATGTAGAGGAAGATAATTCTTTTGTGATTTTTTTAGGCTGTTGATGATGCAGCAAAAGAACTTATGGGGAATGTCTCGAGGGCTTTAGCTGAAAAGCAAACTGCAGAATCACATTTAGTTAGTCTTGAATTGACTGTCACTACTCCGTAAGTATTTTAATGCATTTTACTTTTTGTTTTATTGCTACACACTATGCTATCGACAGATATCAATCAAGCCTTGTGAAGTGATATTAGATCTTAATAATGAATGAGCTAGTTACAAAGAACCTGTTACAGCGATATTGCTTTGTTCAAACTTCATGTTTGGTATAAGGTTTTTCTATCGCATTTTTTCAAAATGACTTGTGGCATCAGGGTAAAATATGACATCATTCCATGGAATGAATGAAAATTGAAGTGGCTCATGTCTGACTGCTAGAGTTATAACAAGCATAGTTGGTAAGTTCGGATCACAATCTTTCTGCCCCACCAGGGCCAGATCTTGGTGGGCCCCTAGGATAAGACACTTGAGTGGGCTATCAAGGCTACGACATCTGAGTGGGCCCCCAAAAAACTTATGACGGTGAAACATTATGAAGTCACGGAACTGGAGCGATATGCTTGTAAGAATTAATACTTAGTGCATTCTACAAACTAATAATTACTTGCAAAGTTTTCATAAAAAGTCACTGCATTTTCCATTGTTCTCACAAAAACATGGGTTAAAAGCTTTCTTAAGATTCCTAGATTTTTGTGGAATTTTTAATACTGTATACTTTTCCTGATGCATCTGTTTTGTTATGCAGTATGAAGTCATAGTGGATTTCATCCATTAACAGTTATAAATGCAAGCAGAGAGGTGTGAGTGGATGGCAGTGAAAAAGCTAAAACTGTTTCGCTGACCCTACTGTACACAGCAACACAAAACATTTAACCTTAGTGAGTCACTGCCTTGAAATCTGTTCGTTTTCTAGCCTCTGTTTGTGATCGAGTGAAAAATCATACGAGACAAAACTAAAACTATTTCATATTATATTCTCTGTATGTATAATTAATTACAAAATAAGCTGTGTATTATTTTTAATATAAACGCATACCTCCTGAACTTTTGGTAATGATGGGCACCTAGGTTATAGCTCTGGTAGCTCCCCCTCCTTTAATCTGGCCCTATGCCCCACCTAAAATGCATCACAGGGATTCATGACTCCTTTGGTGAGAAATACAAGGGGGCATCCTGAAAGTAATGCCTCCTTCTTAATAACTTTTGAAATTTTGAAGTGATTTTAATGAAACTGCACTGACATGTACTATGATATGTTACCAATGCGGGAACAATTTTTTTCAGAATCGGAAATAAAGATCATGAATGACAGAGAAAAGCAGCAAGCCATAATTGAATTCCTGGAAAAAGAGGGATGTGAGGCTCCAGAAATCCACAGAAGAGTCCTGGCGGTGTATGGGGCTACCACAATCAATATTAGTAATGTCCGAAGATGGATGAAGAGGTTTTGAGAAGGAGAAAGTTCAGTGTCAGACAAACAACAGAGTGGAAGACCTGCAACTGCAGTGACAGATGCCAACAGGCAACGAATAAAAGGCCTCATCACAGCTGATCGTTGTGTCACCATCCAGGAGTTGCAACAATAAACAGTGCTCACTATGTGAAGACATTGAAGAAGCTAAAAGAAGCTATCAGAAGGAAAAGACGAGACATTCCACTACATAGTGTTGTTTTACACCATGATAACGCACATTCCCACACCTCAGTGGAGACTTCACAGGCTATTGCCAAAATGGGGTGGATGGTGATGCCCCAACAGCCCTACAGTCCTGATTTGGCTCCCTCAGACTTTTTCCTGTTTGCCCCTTTGAAAAACACCCTTTGTGGGAAATGTTTCGACGATGTGACAGACATTAAACTGGCTGTGAACTCATAGGAGAAACTACAGCCTCAGGATTTTTTCTAAAATGAATTTTACCAATGGGTTCAAAGATGGTGCAAATGTATAGAATGTGATGGACAATACTTTGAATAGGCTAGCATTACTAACAATATGTCCAAGTGCTTTGCCATCAAGTTTTACATTTTTTGCTGCTACAAATGAAATCTTTTGAGGGACATGAGGCACTACTTTCAGGATGATTTTTGCATTTTTAGATTGCACTTGTTGTGACAGGAAACTGTATCCAAGAGATCCCTAAGTGCGAACAGTCAAGCTGAATAGCCACCCTTGGACAATTAATGCTCCAACCCAAACCCTGCATGAAGCATGTGGGCAAAGGGCTGGGAAGAAGCGAGACTAGGATATTGTCCACCACGCCAACAACTTTGGCTTTCTCTTTCCTATAGGATCAAGTCACTAATATGTAAAATATTAGGTGTAATAAATAAGTTCTAAAGCATTTTAACACAACACAACATGTAATTTGAGAGAAAATAACAATATTTTTATGAGTCAAAATATGCGCCGTCATTATCGATCACTTTCCACCACTGGTCGGACAGCTGACGGATTCCAGCCATGAAGAATACTTTGTCGTGTGATGCGATGAAGTCGTCAACCCATTTTTGCACTTCGTCACATGTCTGGAACCGTACAGCTGACAAACTATGTTGCATCGATTGGAACAAATGATAGTCTGAAGGGGCTATGTTGGGACTATACACCGGATGCTCCAAAACTTCCCAGCCAAGCATCAATAACGTTTTCTTGACCGATTTTGTGACATGCAGCCTAGCGTTGTCATGAAGTAATTTCACGAGAAGCAATCCTTTGCCTGTGAATGGATGTTTCCGACAGATTTCCTGGTTCAATTGCAGCAATCGTTGCTTGTAGCGATCAGCAGTAACAGTTTGACCCTGTTCCAATAGTTCATAATAGAGCACTCCCTTCATATCCCGCCAGATGCACAGCAGAATTTTCTTGGAGTGAATATTGTGGTTTGGTGTCAAAGCTTTGTTTCACCGGGGTCTACCCAGTGTTTTTTTGCATTTGGGATTGTCTTACCATATCCACTTTTCATCACCTGTAACGATTTTCCACAGGAAAGACTTTCTGTGCTGTTTATTCAACAGATTAAAACTCTTCATAATGCACTCATCCTTGTTCCTTTGGCTCAGGTCATGTGGCACCCATTTTCCTTCCTTCTGAATCTTTCCCATTGGATGTAAATGATTGGAAATGGTTTGTTGAGTTACCCCCAGTTGTTCAGCCAGTTCTTTTTGTGTTTGAGACGAATCTTCATCTTGCAATTTCTCATGTGCAACCTTTTGCGGGGTGCCGCTACTATCTCGATCACTAACATCAAAATCACCTGCTTTACCGCCTAAACCGAAACTCACACGCGCTTTTCCATACAATATTCTCCCCTAGAACAGATCTATGCACATGCTTTTGCAGAACTTTTTCCTTGATGAAATTCGTAACGAATGTAGTGTCGAATAAATGCAGTATCGCTTGCCATTTTTCACCTACTGATGTGCATGTGCATTTGACTGTTGGGCAGACTTCAGTGTCACATTTTATACTCTGGACCAGTTATGGTCACATGACAATGCAGGGGAATGTCGGATATGTAAATTAGCGGTATATGTCACACAAAAAAAAACGCTTTAAAACTCATTTGTACACCTAATATATTTAGCATTTAGAAGGACAGTTCAGTTCTATGTGTGGTTTTTATAACTGTTGTTGACAAGTTACCTATAGGGAAAATAGGATTAGGTGTGCAACTTAATTCTCGGCCCCTAACCACAAGCGATCATAGAACGTCAGCAAATGCAAATAGCTGTGGGCGATAATGGCTGATTGCAGTGCCATCCAACAGCTTTCCAGACAACTTTAATCGCTCACAGCTGTAGTGACAGAAGGGACAAAAGCTGACGGTGAAAGCCATGTCATTCGAGAAGCAACATTTGAGACACTGCCTCCTGTTCACGTTTCAGCTGAAAAAAAGTGTCGCGGAAGCCCAGCAAATGATCTGTGCTGCTTTGGGGGAGGCTGCTGTGTCCTACAGTATGTGTAAAAAGTGGTTCCAGCGGTTTAAGCAGGGAAATTTCGATCTTCGTGATGCAGAGCATCCGGGACAGCAAGTTGACGATGAGGAACTGGAACAACTGTTGGGCGTGGATCCCTGTCGCACACAGTCAGAGCTTGCCCAGGAACTCGGAGTAACACAGAAAGCCATTGCAAAGCGCCTGCACAAGCTTGGATGGATTCACAAGGAGGGTCGTTGGGTTCCCCACCAATTCACAGCTGCGAACAAGTCTAGGCGCTACGATGTTGCTGTGTCCTTGCTCTCCAGATTCAAAAAGAAGGATTTCTTCCACAAGATTTTGACCTGTGATGAGAAGTGGATCCTCTATGATAATCCTAAGTGGTGCAAGGTACCGCCAAACCGAATATCCATGCCAGGAAGTTGTTTCTGTGCGTATGGTGGGATCAGCGCAGTGTCATGCACTATGAGTTGCTCAAACCTGGTGAAACAGTCAATGTTGAGTGTTATTGTCAGCAACTCATTCGTGTGAGTGATGCAATGGAGGCCAAAAGGCCATACACCGGCAAGGGCGGAAGATTGGTCCCGTTGCTTCAGGATAACGCGCGTCCTGACACCGCGAAAACGACTTTAAACACGATCACCGACCTAGGATGGGAGATTTTGTCCCACCCGGCATATTCTCCAGACTTTGCCTCGTCATATTACCACTTATTTCACTTACTGCAACATCACCTGAGTGATACGCACTTTACTTCTGTTGCGGAGGTCCACACAAGTATTGATGACTTTATCAACTTGAAATAGCCCTCTTTTTTTCCACAGTGGCATTCGGCAGCTCCCTGACCGATGGCTCAAATGTATCCAACACGACTGGAATTATTTCCCTGATTAGATACGTATTCGATTTGCTATAATTTTCTGTCAATGTGTCGTGCCTGTGGCTGAGAATTAAGTTGCACACCTAATAATTTAGTAATCCTCACAAAGTATGTTCAAGTTTCATGTATTATTCTCTTGTTGTTTTTTTTTTTTTTTTGCAACTAAGCTTTTTTGTCTGATTACGTTCCAATTTCTCTGTGTTTTCAGGGAAGGTGTGGACAATTTAACACTCATGTTCTCATCTCCTGAAAACCGTTCTTTTTGGGGAAATGCATTTAATGATGCAAAACAGAAACTTGGTATGTACGTGTGTATGGTAAATCATTCACACTTCCTAATATTTCATGGTATCATTTTCTTTCTTTCTATGTCTTATTCTGTAAATGTTTGAATGTGCTTCTTTTCAAAGGAAATTATATTTAACAAATAGAAAATTTGTTCACGAGGTACTATATTTTAGCAAATAATTTTTAGGCAAAGTCAAATAACATGCCAAAGGATTTCAACTTCGGAATGCTAAAAATTTAATGATTCAGAATTCCTGTTGCATTCGTGTTAGCAAAACACAAAATTGTCAAGAAACATAAATAAACTACAAATTTCTTGCAACTATGGGATTTTTTTACTAAGGAATGAAAGGAAATTATTTATATGTCAAATTTTCAGGTAGTACCCCTACTCTTCCTCAGGACCACGACTATAGGAAGTGTTGCCATTCGTAAGGTAAATTTCAACCTTTCAAATCATATAATTTTGTACCTCTTCTCTCTATTTCCAGTCCTTTATAGGACTGGGAATAGAGAGAAGATGGGACCAGAAAGACCGTATACCGACACTGGTTATAACTCCCCTTCAGCATGTGTGAACTTCGGGTGGCTCTGCATCGGCCCGGGGCTACTTCTGTCGGTCCCGATGACATCCACTACGACATGCTCCGTCATCTCTCCCAGTCGTCTCTCGAGAACCTTTTAATCTTATACAACCGCATCTGGTTAGAACACAGTTTCCCGGAGTCTTGGCGAAAGGCTTTTGTTCTACCTTTTCCGAAGCCTGGCAAGGATCCTAAGTCTCCCTCTAGTTATCGCCCAATTGCTCTCACTAGCTGTCTGTGTAAAGTTCTCGAACGCATGGTTAACTCACGATTAATTCATTTTTTAGAACATCATCAATTACTTTCACCATCACAAAGCGGTTTTCGGCGTCATCGTTCACCTCACGATCATCTCCTGCACCTTGAGACATCTGTGCGCGAGGCGTTCGTGCGTAGGCAGCACCTGGTTTCTGTATTCTTTGACATCGAGAAAGCCTATGATCGTGCGTGGCGGCACGGGATTATCCGTGACCTCCACGCATGCGGATTGCGAGGGAATCTTCCGACCTTTATTGTAAATTTTCTTCGCAATCGGGTGTTCCAGGTGCGCCTGGGTACGACGCTATCTGCAACATTCCATCAAGAACAAGGTGTTCCTCAAGGTTGCATTTTATCTGTCACATTGTTCATCCTTCGCATTAATTGTCTCCTCACAAATCTGCCTCCTGCGGTTTCGGCTACTGTGTATGTCGATGACTTGCACATCTTCTGCTCGTCATCGAGCATGCGTTTCATTGAACGGCAGTTGCAGTCTAGTATTAATCAGATTTTTAAAGCGGCGAATAGCAATGGTTTCGTTCTTTCTCCCGACAAGACAGCGTGTGTTCATTTCTGCCGGAGGCGTGGCCTCCATCCTGACCCCGAGCTGTATTTGGACCGTGCAGCCATTCCAGTTTTGCCGGAGACCAAGTTCCTTGGACTGACCGTCGACCGTGCGCTTACGTTCCGTGTGCACGTTCGGCGGCTCAAGATTTCCTGTCTGCGTGCTCTTTCTATTCTAAAAATCCTTTCGAGAGTTTCGTGGGGCACAGACACGATCTCTTTGTTTCGCATTTACCACTCCTTAATTCGGTCGAAACTGGATTACGGCTGTATCGTGTATGGCTCGGCTCGTCCTTCCGTTCTCCGGCCTTTGGTCGCTGTTCATCATCAGGCGCTGCGTCTTTGTACGGGAGCATTTCGAACATCTTCGATTCCCAGCCTTTACGCTGATGCGAACGAACCATCGCTTGAATTACGCCGTCTGCAGCTGTCTGTCCACTTTTACTTAAAACTTCGGTCTCTTCCAGACCATCCTTTGTACGGTGCAGTTTTCCATCCTCAGCATGCTCGTTTATTTGCGAACCGGCCCTCGTGCGTTCCAACCTTCGGTCTTCGTATGGCGGCCGTAGCTCGTGATGCAGGGCTCGACTTGTCGCTTGTTGCAGCGATCAGGGGCTTTGGGGATCCTCCATGGCACCCACTTGGTGTCATGGTTGATACCACCTTTACGTCTTTCGACAAATCCTCAACCCCTGCGTCAGTGTACCAGCAGCTCTTCGCTGAGCATCGTGCCCTCAAATCTGAATACACTCCCATTTTCACTGATGGCTCCAAGATGCATGGAGTCGTTGGATCCGCAGCTGTCTGTGTTGATGACGTGTCAGTAGCGCGGATCCCAGCTGGGGCCACGGTGTTTTCGGCGGAGATGCATGCTGTGTATCTTGCACTTCTTCATGTTCAGTCGAGTTCTCATCATAGTGCTATGGTCTATACGGATTCATTAAGTGTCCTGCAGTCTTTGTCATCGCTGGACTATTGTAATCATCCTTTTCTTTTGAACGTACGAGGGCTTCTTCGTTCCTTGCTCGAGGCCGGTGTCCAGATTCAATTCGTCTGGATTCCTGGGAATGTTGGAATCTCGGGTAACGAGTGTGCTGATGCGGCCGCTAGATCTGCTTCCTCTTTGGTCGTCACACCCTTGCCACTCTTTCATCGCGATTTTCGATTTCTTGTTCGTGATCATATCAAACGAACGTGACAGGGTCTGTGGGACCAACAGGTTGAAAATAAACTGCATCATATAAAACCTATTCTCAAAATCTGGAACTCCTCATCTCGTCGGAACCGCAGGGAGGAAGTGGTGCTTGCGCGTCTCCGCATTGGGCATTGTCGTTTCACTCACCGCTTTTTGCTGTGTGGCGACACTGCGCCGATGTGCGAGACGTACAACTGCCGACTCACCGTCACTCATCTTTTGTGTACCTGTGTTCGTTTTCGTGATGTACGTTTTCATTTCTTTCATTCTCATTTGTTGAACGAGGACGCCGCTACACTGCAGCGGCTCCTCAATGACCACTGCAATACTGTTGTTGTTTTTTCATTTTTTAAGCAAATTGACTATTTTAAACGTATCTAGATTTTAGCCCTATCATTATACTCATTTTTCAGTTTTACTGAATCAGCTAGATTTTAATCTTTGTATCATGTTTTTAGTACTGTTTGTTTCATTGTCTTTTTTAGCCCTTTCATCGTTCTCATTCTTCAGTTTTATTTGATCAGCCATATTTTAAGCTTCATCGCACGTTTTTAATACTGTTTGTTTGTCTGTCTGTCTTGTAGTTTTTACCGTATTCATTTCCATCTTTCACTTTTACCGCTTCATCCTGTTTTTAGTCTTGTGTACGTGTTTTATTGATTTTGTTCTCTTTTGATGTCTTTTGTTTGGCGCTCTTTGGCCAACCATGGTCCTTGCGCCAATAAAATCAATGAACCAACCAACCAACCAACCAGAAAGACCAAAAGGATTGGAAATATAAGAGAAGGTACGGTGTTAAATGATTTGAAAGGTTGGAATTCACCTTATGAATGACAATACCTATTATAGCTACCATTCTTAGGAATGGTAGGGGACCCAAAAATTTAACATGTAAATCATTTCCTTTTATTCCATTATAAAAAAAACAAAAAAAAAAAACAATAATTTTGAGAAATTTGTAGTTTATGAAGTCTAGGAATAGGTATGACATCAATTGTTACCAAACAGAAATAAGTAAATACCTGTAACTTTAGCCAAATCTTTGAAAGAATTTTTAAAGTAATTCTGTATTACTTTGTAAAAAATTAGTTAATAATTAAGAAAATATAATTATTTACTAATTTGTAAATAATTAAGAAAGTATAATCATTTACTGTCCTTGTTACTGAAGAATTTTTCATAAGTGCTTGCAAAAATTTATGTTCTTTCTGCTAATATGAAGAAATTTTCAGCTGTTATTTCATACTTTATTTTAGTATTATTGTAACACAGGTCAATGAATATACCACAAGAGTATGACTTTTCCTTCCCATTATGTATTTTTCTGGTCAAGGGAACAATGCATTAGTAATCCAAAAATAACACTTTCTTTCCCTCTTTTCATTTTTCTTCCTTTTCTTTGGACAGAAGTATATGAATGATAGATAATCCATGCAATTTTGTTAAGGATTCCTTGCTTGTGGGATAAATGTGCATTTCTATTTGCCACAATATTTCCACCTTTAAAGAATGACTGAAAATCTTAAGTTTTCATCAGGCAGTTTACAATGCAACCAACATTTTAAATTTTATTTTTACTTTTTATAATGTATAATTTTTCCATTAAGCCATGTAAATAGAAATGTGTGTTCTATTTGTATCCACTTTTAGATTTCAGGTTCAAAAAATAATATTGTTGTTTTTTTTTTCATTCAACAGCCTCAGTCTCAGAAGAATTTTCAGGTACCTTCTGTTTTCCATCTTTTCCTGAAGATTTTTTTTTTATGCAAGATAATGCACTCATGACATTGAAAACTTTTTTATGTTTTGCTAAGCCATCCAGAACTGAGTTCACTTATAACAGATGAAAGTTGTCCCTAATGTGTGTTTAATAAAGCCACTGATTTCCTTTAAAAACTTCACAAAATTTCATTTAAGAGAAATACACGGTTGAGTCACATTATTGTGACCACCAGGTTATATCCAGAGTAATTGTGTGGAGTGTGGACATATCAGCGCTCCACGCATATCAATAACTGTAGTGTGGAGCACAGTCAATCAGTGGAGGTCCAATTTCGATACTGCCATACAAATGTAAGCCTTTTCTGCAAATGTACCATCGTTAGCATAGGTGTGGTGACCATCCGTCTGCATCGGAGCCCCATATGCAGCAGGGTTCGCTGAAGTGTCATTTTAGACACACTTCCGGTAGCCCACCTGGTTCAGTCGGCCAGTGAGTTGCTCCACTGTAGCATGTCGATCGCCCTTCATGCGTCTTCGAAGCCAACATTCACCTCTCACATCTGATGGTGTAAGTTAAAAACTAAGAAATGATTTGCAACAGTAACTGTGTTCATTATCGACAGACTCCTGATTTAAGTTTTTCGTTATTTATTCTTGACTAAACACACGACTAAAACGCTAATGATGGTTCACGGATATATAATAAACATAGAATGAATGAGTTATTAAACAATAATGACACCATGCTTTAAGGTTATTTCGTCTGTTTTAAACAGTCTTACCAGGATTAATATTCCTTTTAGGAGTTTATACAAACACAGTTTATTCCAGCTATAGTCATTTTAGGTCATCATAAACATGTACTTTTTTAGAGCAGTTTTTGTAAGAACAACAACACAGCGTGTTCACACACAGTGAGGGAACGCCATCATCTCATCTCTCAATTGTCCAGGGTCATGATCCCATAATTATTTGCAACGCACCGCTGATTGTTCTGTTCTGCATCCTCGCAACTGAAACTCGCAAACGTAAACAAACTTGCAGCAGGTGTTCGATGAAAATAAAAAGAAACGAGCAAAGGACACTAACATCCAACAAACCCCTCCTGCGTTCCATGCTAGTTAATTCCAAGTTCCTTTCTGAATTTTCTAAATGCTGGATGTGGAAGTGGTTTCATCATTAGTTCTGCAATGTTGTTTTGCGACCAAAAATTCAATCCAAAATTTTCAATCATTTCTTGAATTTTGTTTCTTTGGCTTAAATGAAAACTTCGATCTTCGTTTTTCTGCATTTCAATTCCTAAGTAGTACTGCACTTTACCTAAATTTGTCACTTTGTACCTTTTCTGCAATTCTTCTATTACATTTTTATTTTTGCAACGCAACATTTTTAGTGCTAATCAAAATGTTGTCTGCATACAGAATTAAATACACAGGGTTTTCTTTTTTGGTCTTGAAAAATAGACAATAATCAGTCTTGCTTTTAGTAAATCCAAGACTTTCCCACGTTTGTTCTATTGAGTTATTCCACACTTTTGCTGCTTGCTTTAAACCATATATAGATTTGTCCAATTTGCAAACTTTGTGTTCTTCGCCTTTCACTTCAAAACCTTCTGGTTGCTTCATGTATATTTCCTCATTTAATTTTGCATTCAAATACGCAGATTTAATATCAATATTGTGTACGTGCATTTGTTTATATGCTGTTGTAGTAAGAAAAGATCTTATTGTGGTGTGCTTGACCACTGGTGTAAAAGTTTCATTGTAGCCTGACCCATATATTTGGTCATATCCTTTTGCTACTAATCTGGCCTTATACTTTGTTACTTGACATTTATCATTACATTTTGTCTTGAAGATCCATTTGCTTCCTATAGCTTTCTTTCCATTTGGTAACTCTGTTAGTGACCAAGTATCATTTGCTTTTAGATACTTTATTTCTTCTTTCATTGCATTTTGCCATTTTGTTCTCTCACTTTCTGGAAGATCTTGTATATCACTTAGAGATTTTGGATATGAGTTAGAAGTTTTGTTTGTTTTTGCTTTAAATCCAAATCATTCTGGCCGAACTCCTTTGTTTGAATGCTCAGAAACTCTAGGTAAATTAATGTTTATACCTGATTCAGTTTATTTGCTCTTCTGAAATTTCTTCAGTGCTTTCCTCTTGTCGAATCTTCTGTATTTCATTTTCAATGTCTGCACTTTCTGAATAATTCAGACTTCCTAATTGTATGAGATTAAAATCTCCTTGTTCTTCAGTTTCTTCTTTTTCCTTGCTAAATTGAGTTTCAAAGAATTTTACCAATCTTGACACGACGTTTCTTCCTCCAACGTAAACTCGATATCTCTTTGATCTAAAACCATAACCGATGAATGTACCTTCAACTGCTTTGTCATCCAACTTCCTTCTTTTCAGTTTACGAATGTAGTAGTAGACTTTACATCCAAAAACTATAAAATGATTGATATTTGGTCTGACACCATTCCACAACTCATACGGAGTTTTGTTACTTGCTTTAGTGACTAATCTTTTTGCAAATGCGTTGCTGTTAGCACTGCTTCTCCCCAATATGCTTTTGGTAAATTTGCATTAATTAGCATTGCTTTGCACATTTCAACTAACGATCGATTTTTTTTCTTTTGGTTACTCCATTTTGAGCTGGTGAATATACTATAGAAGTTTGATGAACAATACCTTCTTTTGTTAAATACTCTTCAACTTCTTTACTGCAGTATTCTAGGCCATTATCTGTTCTCAAAATTTTTACTTTTCTATTAAATTTATTTGTAGTCGAACTAACAATTTTTTTCAATTTTGCCAATACTTCATCTTTTCTACTTATTACATATACTGTTGCATATCTACTGAAATCATCTATAAAAGACAGAGAATATCTTTTTCTTCTCAAGCTTTCAACTTCAAAAGGCCCACATACATCTGAGTGTATTAGTTCCAACGGTTCTTTCGCGCTGTAAGATGCCTGTTTTGGGTATGGTTTCTCTGTAAGTTTCGCTCTAATGCATGAATCGCAATAAAAACTATGCTTACAATTACTTATTTTCGTACCTTTAGCAAAATTTTAATTTGCCATTTCTTTAATTGTTTCAACACTTCTGTGTCCTAGTCTGAGATGCCATTTGTAAATGCAGTTTTCATTTTTACACATATTATTCCCCAATTGTGTTACGCAGTTTGTAACTTGTTTATCTTTGTTTTTAACAATGATGAGTTCAAATAAACCATCTGTGGCAATGGCATTTGCAACTATGGTTTGAACTTTGTTTATCGTGCAAGTATTTTCTTCAAATGGTACTGTAAAGCCTTTACTAGCAAGCACTTTAACTGATAATAGATTTCCAACTAGGTCTGGGACATACAAACATTCGATAGACTAAGGGTGTGAATATTTCCCTCTAGAGTTTTCACTAGTACCTTACCTTCTCCAAAACCTTTTGACTTCAACATATGACCATTTGCTATGGTTACATTTTCATTTGATTTTTCTGTAATTCTATAAAATAAATTTATGTCACTGCACATATGGCTAGTTGCTCCTGAATCTACAATCCAAAACATTGAATTGTTTTGTGATACTAATGCTCTTTGTGCATCATCCTTTGTTATATCAAGTTTTGTATCTTTGCTTGTAATGCTAGCACAAAAATCATCCTTCACATTTTCATTTTTGCTACATATGTTCAACTTGTTTGACAGGTTGTCATTACTTTGTACTTTACCGTTATAAATCGGCTGCTTAGGAGTAAACTTTGTTTTACCTTTGTAAATATCACTATGCTTATTATTAGCATTCAGATGCCAACACTCATTTCTAACATGATTTGACTTGTGACAATAAGTACAATATCTTTTGGCTTTAAAATTAGGGACAGCAAAAGTGTTCTTTGTTTTATAAACTAAAAATTGTGTTTCAGAGTGTGTAACTTACCTCTCCTTAATATGCATTCTTCTCTCATATTCATCAATTAATTTAGATTTCACATAATCCAGTGATACTTCCTCTTCATTTTTGCTTTCCAGCACAGTTATCAATGCACTATAACTTTGTGGCATTCTACACAACAAAATTGCTACCATATGGGTTTCTTTTATTTGTTCCCCAATATTTTTTAACTTCTATCCCAGTTTGCTTACTTCCTTAATGTGTGATTGCATTGGAATCGATTCACTGTATTTTATACTGTACAATTTTCTGAACAAATACAGTTTGCTGGATAAATTGGTTCTTTCGTGTACTCGCTGAGTTTGTTCCAGGTATCCTTTGCACTGGTTTTGTGTAACATGTGATACAATTATGAATCACCGATATTCAAACAAATTAATGCTCTGCATTGCCTATCCTTTTTAACCCATGTTTCATCTACAGTTTGTGGTTTGGGTTCAAACATTACATCACTTAGGTTTTCTCTGATTAATAACTTTTCCATCCTAAATTTCCACGTTGCATAGTTAGTTTCTGTCACTTTTTCTACACTGACGGAAAAAAAATCCCAACACCAAGAAGGGGTTGTGTTAGATAAACGACAGTTGGTAGGCGGTGAGAGTACATCTGTAAGATGACGTCTATGCAAATTTCGCGCTCGGCGCATATGTGTGGCGCTAGTAGTGTCCCTCGGAACATGCAAAGCAGGTTTGCTGTAAATACGCGCTGTAACGTTCGTGAGCGTTAGTTATAGTTGAGATTCGATGTAGGGTGTTGATGTTAGTCGAGAATGCCTTTAAAAAGACGAAGAAGCAATTATCAACAGCTCACAGAGTTTGAACGAGGTCGTGTAATAGGGCTACGAAAAGGTGGATTTTCTTTCTGCAATATTGCAGAACGACTTGGCAGGAATGTAGCCGCTGTGCACGATTGTCGGCAGCGGTGGTCAAGGGAAGGTACTGCCTCAAGAAGACCGGGTACCGGCTGGCCACGTGGCACTACTGAGAGGGAAGATCGCCGTGTACGGCGTATGGCCGTGGTGCATAGTACCGCGTCTGTGGCAGCAATTCGAGCTGCAGTTGCCACCACAGTGACACAACGAACTGTTACAAATCGGGGACTTGAAGGACAGCTCCGAGCCAGACGCCCTGTAGCGTGCATTCCACTTACTCCAAACCACTGCCATTTGCGACGTCAGTGGTGTCAAGCTAGAGCTCATTGGAGGACGGAGTGGAGATCTGTTGTGTTTTCTGATGAAAGCTGGTTTTGCCTGGGTGTCAGTGATGGCCGTGTGTTGGTTAGAAGGAGGCCAGGTGAGCACCTGCAACCAACCTGTCTGCGGCCGAGACACACTGGACCTACACCTGGAGTTATGGTCTGGGGAGCAATTTCCTATGACAGCAGGAGCACTCTCGTGGCTATCCCATGCACTCTGACGGCACAGTTGTACGTCGGTCTGGTGATTCAACCTGTTGTGCTGCCATTCATGAAAGGTATTCCAGGGGGCGTTTTCCAACAGGATAATGCTCACCCGCATATAACTGTTGTAACCCAACATGCTCTACAGAGTGTCGACATGTTGCCGTGGCCTGCTAGATCACCAGATCTTTCACCAATCGAGCATGTATGGGACATCATTGGACGACAACTCCAGCGTCACCCCCAACCAGCATTAACCGTCCCTGTATTGACCGACCAAGTGCAGCAGGCATGGAACTCTGTCCCACAAACTGACATCCAGCACCTGTACGACACAATGCACGAACGTTTGCGTGCTTACATTCAACATTCTGGCGGTTACACCGGTTATTAATGTACCAGCATTTCACATTTAAAATGGCTCTTCTCGCGCTTACATTAAGCTGTGATCTTGAAACCTTAATCGATTAAATATGTTACCTATACAAATGTATTGCTGCCATTTCATTCCTCTACAACTATTTTTTCGTGGTGTTGGGATTTTTTTCCGTCAGTGTATGTGAATATATTCTTTCGACATCGCCATTTTGCTGACTGTTTTGCTTTGTATTTAGTATTTGTGCCCTTTCTTTTCACTTATTTCTGAAGTTGCGATATGAAACTAGTTTTCAGTCTCATAATAAAAAATAATGATAGTGAAGTTAAAAACTAAGAAACGATTTGCAATGTTCATAATCGACAGACTCCTGATTTAAGTTTTTTGTTATTTATTCTTTACTAAACACACAACTAAAACGCTTATGATGGTTCACAAATATATAATAAACAGAATGATTGAGTTATTAAACAATAATGACACCGTGCTTTAAGGTTATTTCGTCTGTTTTAAACGATGATTAATATTCCTTTTAGGAGTTTATACAAACACAGTTTATTCTAGCTATAGTCCTTTTAGGTCATTATAAACATGTACTTTTTTAGAGCAGTTTTTGTAAGAACAACAACACAGCGTGTTCACACACAGCGAAGGAACGCCATCATCTCATCTCTCAATTGTCCAGGGTCATGATCCCATAATCGGCGCCCATTGCTCCAATTACCATTGACATTACACCACCGGTGAGTGCGGCGGCAGCGGGCCGTTGAACGCCGCACCTGGACTACAGAATGGCACGGCATTGTGTTCTCCGACTAATCCTGCTTCTGCCTGCAACACCACGATGGTCGGATCCGCATGTGGCTGCACCGCGGCGAGAGACTGTATGATGCCTGCATTATGCATCGCCATACCCATCCGTCGCCTGGCATTACGGTTTGGGGCGCAATTGGATATGACACTCGCACCCCTCTGGTACGCATCGCCAGTACACTTAACAGCCACTGCTACATCTTCGACGTTTTGGAGTCTGTAGTCCTCCCTTACCTGCAGAACCTGCCAGCGGCCACGTTTCAACAGGACAATGTGCGCCCGCACGTGGCACGCATCGTGCAACAATTCTTCACGGCCCACCAGGTGTCACTGCTGCCGTGGCCCACCTGTTCTCCCGATATGTCGCCCATCGAACACGTCTGGTCGCCAACCGAGTGGCCTGGCAAGCACCACTTGCGCCTACGCCTGATGAACCGTGGCAACGTGTGGAAGCAGCCTGGACTGACATAACCCAAGTCCACATCCAAAGCCTCTTTCTTTTGATGCAGCGGCATGTAGCGGCCGTTATTGCCAGCCATGGGGGCCACACAAACTATTGATGTCAGCATGTTCCGCAAGTCGCACGGGCCTGTAAGCTCAATTGTTTCATCTTTGTATCTGTTGTTATGTGTCTAGTAAATCTGGCTTTGCTATCTCGTGTCCTTCTTGGTGTTGCATTTTGGGTGGCCAGCAGTGTTAAATGTATTTAATCACATTCGTGATACTATATAACACTTGACTTAGACAAGTCTAAAATTCCCCTTCAATGGCGTAAACATGAAAACATATTATTTGCTGAGCTTTCACACACCATTGGGAGGCTTCATGTAGGCTTATTTTTCAGAGCATAGAACAGCAGTAGACAACGCTAAAACGATTAAAAAAACATCATTTTTTATGATTTTCCTCAGTTTTGAGAATAAAAAATAATCATTTTAGAATTGCAAAAATGAGGAAAATTCACCGAAAATTATGTTTTTTTTAATCGTTTTAGTGCTGTCTACTGCTGCTCTATGCTCTGAAAAATGGGCTTAGATGAAGCCACCTGATGGAGTGCAAAAGCTCTGTAAATATTAAGTAGTTGTGCTAACACTAATAAAGGACATTTTTAGACTCATCTAAGTCTTGTATTATAATATGTTGATGGTGTAGTAGTGTATTCAGTAATTGCGATACTTCTACTTATTTGCTATGATGAAGATCTGAAAACTACACTTATTTGGATATGCATTCACAAGTGTGTTTTTATGTTCACAAAGAAAAGTTTTTAAACTACATTTCAGAAGCAGTTGTGGGGAAACTCCTTTTTTAGGAAAAGTAGGTAAGTTTATTTGTAGCAAACTAATTTTTTGCGATTGTAGTTGCATCTAACTACTTTTCAGAAGCATACCTGCCAACTTTTGGAAACTGAAATCCGTAAAAAAAAAAAAAAGATATATTCGATGAAGATTTTAATTGATATATTCAATTAAATTACTTGTCGTGCAGATTGATTAAATGTACCGAACATATCGATTAATCAATGACATGTTACCTAAATCAAGTATAAACTTTTAATTGATATCACTACAGATGTTTGAATTTATCGGCACGTTTATTTCGATTAAAGTAGAATCTATACATAATTTCTCATTACTATTCTATATCATTAAGATCTATAAAATGATAAAAATTTATTTTTATGGAAGTTAGCATCTAAAGGGAAGAAGGTTCCACACTTTTGTGACCCCAAATCCAATAGGATTGTATTCTGAGCTGTCATGGAACAAACAAAAATGTTTTCTAAAACTAACCATTTTCATGCTATGATTATCTTACAGAGACGGATGATGAGACAGTCAAATAAAAAAAATAAATGAAATGAGTGACTAAGGGACACTAATTGGTAACTTATGCTCAACTAAAAATGAAGTGAACAAAGATTTTGCCCGAATTGTATCCATTTCATTATAACTTCTAACAAAGGAAGTTAATTTCATTTTTTTCACGCAGTGAACATTAGATTTATGCTTGGCACTAGAAATATGATTAATAATATCATTCCTTCCACTACGCGAAATGCTGAAATTACATCGACATGTAGTGCAAACTGCATATTTTTCATTTGTTGAAGATTTTGTAATACACAGGAATTCCACAAAATACGCATCACGGAATGTTTGATAGTACTTTCCCCCCTTTCATATTGCTGCTCATAGGGAATCTCTAATACTAAATTTATTGACACTTGAAAAAAATGGCAGTAAAACTGCTATAGTAAAATAGTAACAGCTTAAAGAGATGCAACTTGCAGAGGAAAAAATAGTACCTCAACATATTAATTTCGTTGAATCAAGCCAAGACATTTTTATGCACATTATTGAGCGACGAACAAAAAAGCACAGTTGAAAAGTGTAGAAAATTTACTAACGGACCAGCAAAATAAATCATTGCTGGAGAAGCACTGGCTCAAATGAACATTGGACTTACTTTCTTTCTTTTTTTTTTTTTTAACTTCCTCTTATAGTAGCATTCTTTCATTAGGTCAAATTTATTGCCAGAGAAAAAGTTACGAAGCCATGCCCCAATGCATTTTTAATGTCATAAAACTGGCAGCTTTTGCTTAATTTCGTCATATTGGGTATCGATCTGGGCTTAAAAATTCCAGATTTAAAATTCGTTTGAATTTTTGTTCTACTATAACTATGTTCTGAGATAGCATTTCAAACTGAGAGTAATAAAGACACATGCTCCAATGCAAGACATACCTCATGCTTGCCTACTGAGAAGTTGCAACCCAGGGGATTAACAATGCATTATCTGAAAAGGAGAGAGAGAGAGAGAGAGAGAGAGATAAACAAGCCCAGCTGGTTGGTGCACTAAATTTTATGCGTGGCACAAGTTTTAGTGTCAAAACAATAAACCTAAAATGTGGGAAAACTGTGGCAAATGTTCCCACATGAACACATGTAACTGAAAAGTTATTTGTGACTTAAATTGGTGCTTTACTTTGAATGAATTAAGTTAAAAAAAGTTTTAATAGTGGGTGCAAAATCATCAGAAAAAGAAAAAACAAAAATCTCTGAGAATCACGAAATCCGTAAAAAAACAAGTCAAATTTCTATAAATTTTACAGATAAATCGTAAAACCTGGCAGGTATGCAGAAGTAATTTCCACAGCACTGCTTTTGGCATGATTAAAATCTGTATACCTGTTTTTACTTCGTTCCTCATTTTTGCCTCTACGTGTTGATAGCATCTAATAGCAAAATGTTTTTTTCAGTAATGCAATAGGTTGTCTCTTGTTCCATGTCAATTCTAGCCAGACAATCGTGAGTTTGGTCATCCTTCTGTTTACTTGGCACCTGAAAGTTATTCACTTTAGTAGTGTTTCTTCTCATATTGCTTTGCTTTCAAGAATAATATCACATATGGAGGCAATTGTGTACTATCTGCTAATACACAAAGCATGGCTGTATTTAGAAGTATTTCTGATAGTCAACACAGTACTTCCAATAGTTTTCAGTTCAGTTTGGTAGAATTCTACAAAAATAAATATGTAGTACAACTTGAGTCAAGTGACAGACATGGCTTGGCACAACAGTGGGTGCTTCAGATTACTTTAACCCTTGCAGATTGCTTTCAGAAAGTTTCAAAAGTTTATTTATTTCATATATTAAAAAAAATGAAATTTTCTTAACTATTTGCTCAACTCAACCCCAGGAGCAGAAACGGTGTAGCACAGCAACGCCCTTCGCAGATTTTCGGAAAGCTGTGCAGAATGTTTTTTTCTGACTATTTCTTTAACATTCATTGTTTCTAGCATTCCTTTTAATTTTAAAACAAAGGAAGGAAACGATTTTAACGTTGGATCCCTCTTTCAGATGTCAAGGGATATTGACAGATCATGTAGGCAATTGTTTTATTTCATTTTACTTTTTTTTTTATTCCTTGTTTTACAAACAGATAACTTCTAGTTGACGAAATGTATTGTTTTCTTTCAATAACAAAGCTAAGAAGTGATACTTTTGCACACTTTTAACAGCTTCTTCGTTTCCACTACGTCCATTTCGCGCAGCATTCCGGAAGCTAACAGCTGCAACTTTTTTTTTTTTGGCATCAGTATAGGTGCCTCGTTTTAATTAGACTTATGTGATTTCTTTTTCTTTTTGCTTCCAGATGGCTTCACTTGAGTTAGATTTATGAAGTTTTTTCTGTTTTCTTTTTTTTTCAAAAATCATGCTTTAATGCATTTTTTTAAATCCATTTTCATGGGCGTATTATGCGGCATTTTGGAAGCTGACAGTCACAAATTTTCCTTTTTTGACTTCCAGGTAGCTTTGTTTCAGTTAGATTAAAGAGAGGTGTGTGTATGTGTGTTTTTTTTTTCTCAAGAGCCATACTTTTTAGCGTTTGCAACATTTCATTCTCTGTTTCCATGGCATTCTGGAAGTTGACAGTCAGAACTTCCAGAATGTTTCCATGGTTGTGAATATTGTGTGAATGTTTGATGAGCTGAAAAGATGAATGGAGTAATTACCCACAGCACAAAATCATTAGAGTGCATGATCCACAGTTGTATGACATCATATTTATGACAAATAAGGCTTTAAAAGCTACCACACAGCAGATTATATTTGCCAGAAAAAATAATTACAGATTAAGCTACTCATTCAAATAAGTGACGAAGACAAAATGTACCACCTTAAGCAAATCTGCAGATGTGTTATTGCAACAATTAAATAACTATGGGTTAATACAAATTGTTTAATAAAGTGTTACAGGGTGTCCACAGAATTATCAAACATGATTTCCCTGACCAAATATATAAGAAATCCCTGACCTTACACAAATAGGTTTATTTGAGTTTTTCAATATATGTGCCATGATAATAAATAAAATTGAATTGGATAATTGAGAAACTTATATTATTTAAAAGTGTTTCCGTTTGACATATAAAGTTTCCCAAATAACTGATTCATTTAATTTTTTTTTTTTTTATCGGCCTCCACCTTCCCCATAGTCGTCCAACTCACACCTTTTTAATTTTAAGTTTACTCTTTTTTTCATGGTTTTACATTTATTGAAGAAACACTCAAACAAACTCATACACAATATTCAGAACAGTTACTATAAAAATATTAAAAATATTAAAGTAGGAACACAGTCACTGTTTTTATATTACACACCACTTTTCTTCTTTTCCCAATCAGAAATCTTCACCTGCAATGCCGCATCTTCCAACTCTAGTTCCTTCCGTACTTTTTGTCTTTTTTTCTTCAATTCCTTTATTTCATGATCAATTTTTCTTTTTTTCTTCAGTTTTCTTTCTTCTTCGTTTTGAAGAACACTTTTTTTCTCAAGATAATCCTGATATCTTCATTTGAAGGCTCTTACAGAAAGAAGAAGCCTTCTATTGATGGCAATGTGTTCTACTCCTCCCACATTTTTAATAGCATCAAAAACTGTTCTCTGACAAATCAGGGATTCTTCCAGGAGATTTTCCACAAGAAGAGACTTATTGACAGAAAATCCACCTTCCACTGAAACATTTCCATGAGACATAATGAGACAAATTTTTATTACATCCCAAAGTTCACCGAATTGTTTTTGGTTGTCAAGTAGAGCACTGCAAAATTTGTCTAATCCAATGGAATCATCATGACTGTCTAAAAATTCATGAAACTGAAACTTTAAAGCAGATTGAGCTTCTACACACAATGAAGTGTACTGTTTATTAGCTTCTTCAGCACAGTCATCTGTAATCCTGTTTGCACTAAGTAAAACTTCGAGCACAATTCCCACTCTCTTCTTGCCTAGACTCAGCTGCTGCACTATAATATTTGGGTCCAAACAAGTTACCCCACGGACAAACTTAAATTTTAGTGGGCTTTTCTCACGAAGTTTTACAATCATACTGGTCACAAGTTTCCTAAATTCAAGCTTAAACTCTAATTTCTCCCTTTCTGAGCACTTCACTTCTTTTAATAGCTTTTTAGCACTAAATCCAATATCAACTTTTTCAATTGAAAGAAGATTTTCACTTTTTGATACATCTAAAGTCAACAGTTTTGAGACACTATCAGCTTCACTTAATTTGTCAGGCTTCAAGCTTCATGCCATCAAATTTTTCATCAGATCCAGCAAATCGGTGTGTAAGAAAGGAATTAAAGGCTTTGGGCTCTGGAACCTTCTCAAAAAAGATTCACACTCTGGAGCACACTTGACGAAATGCTGATTCATTGTCATCGTTCACAGCAGCTATCCAACCAGAAAACTCAAAATTTAATTGTTCGTCCAACCATTGTTCATTAAACACACAACGCTTTGACATTGCTGCAGTCTTAATTGCCTTTTAACAAGGTATAACTTATATCACAAATTTTCTTCTACTCCTTTGACCTAAAACAAAAAGATAAATATTAACAAGTAATGTAACACAACTTACAATAATAGGTAGGAAATACAAGGTTACATTAGTAGGAAGGGGAAGTTAGTGACTGTCTGCAACATCAAGTTCAAGTGTGTTGGGCGATGAGGGCGTCACTCTCCGACGCTGGGTTAAAACTAGTTGTAGTCTAAATGTGATTGAAATTTCCCTGACTTTTTTTAAATAACACTGATTTTCCCTGACTTTTACTAACATTTCAGGCATTTCCCTGACCAATTTTCATTTCCCTGATTTCCCCTGATTTTCCAGAATGTGGACACCCTGACTGTAAAGATGTTTGCAACTTAGGATGACTTTTTGATCCCTTGGAGGATTTTGAGCCAGGAAAGTATATGACTTATTAAAGAAAAAAAAAAAGGAGAATAGGGAGGGGGTTGAAGTATTGCAAATACCAAATTATTGAGGTTTGCCATACTTTCAAAAGGGAAACAATATGAATTAACAAGAGTTGTTGTACATAAATTACTTGTGGTTGAAAAGATACTTAAGAATCACCAAGCCTATCACTGAGGCACACGATTTTTTAAAAATATTATTCAAAAATTTACTGTAAAACCTTTTGATGGTAATTGTGTAGTAAGTTTGGCAGAGATTAACAAATATATATATTGATCTAAAATATATCATCTTGGTGTATGTTCTGTTGAAGTATTTTTGTAATGAAAATATATTAAGAATTGTAAAACAATAGCTATAGCAATGATTATTAATTATTATTACAAAATTTTTCTTCACATCAATTACCTGAAAATTCAATGATGCAAAAATAAACATGTGCACAATATGAAGATATAAAACATGTTTCCTGCAATTTGTTCTAAAATTTATGTGCACATTTACTTAAATTTAGTATGCACTGTGAATTTTAATAAAGCATTTGATTTTGAAAAAAGAAACTTTTTTATTATACAATTATATTTATTTATAATTTTTCATTTTTTAGCTCTTTCAACAGATAGGAGGCCTCCACCAGAATTTATGCGTCCTCTCCCAATAAGAAAAACAAGAGCTGGACTCCAAGTAAGAAACAAAAGAAGGAAAAAAAGAAAAAACTTGAAATGCTCATGTCCTTTTATGCCTATTATTTTCTTTCAAACATGAATGATATCAGTAAATCTTATTATGGGTTTCTATCAGACTTTTCAAATTTATTTTAAGCTATTTTCAAAGTGAATACAAATTCTTCATCCCATCTTCAGTTGGAATCAAGTCATCAGATTGGAGCTGTTGAAGAAATAAGATTCACTTTGAAAATTAGTTTAAAGTAAACTGAAAATCCATAAGTGTTTCTATAATCATTAATGTGTTTAGACTGTGTTAGAACACATGAAAACATCAGTTAAAAGATGATAATATTATGGGCAAATGTTATCTGTGTTGAACTACAAAGTCTAACAAAAGTTTTTGAATCAGTTTTCTCTTGTTCTGAAGGAAGATAATTGAGAGAACACCAGACACAGCTTCAGAATGTACTCACATTCTTCCAATAATGTAGAAGGGCCTTAACATGGCTTAGTGCTAGTAAAGCACTTTTTTCTAGGCTTAACATCACTAAGGCACTTTTCATGGTTAGATGGTAAGAGAAGCATGGCAAAGGATTTTTTTTTTTAGATGACCATGCATACAAAAATAATGATTGCTGTGTTTTATGTGCCAGTACATTTGTATATCAGACAAATGTTCATATTACAGAATGAGGCTAAATAGTTGGTTCACGCTGTAGGGCACTTCTTGAAACACAAGAGTTCTAGTGTAAAACAAATGGTAATTCCTCTGTTTAGACTGCAATTTTCAAAATGATGTTATAGGAGGTGGCTTCTCTGTACTTTGTTGCTAGGGGCGAATCAACCCAGAAAAATCTGGCATGTAGGCTGACTGCCAAGTGTTCTATGGTTGCAACGGGCATTTCTGTAAAATTTACGAAGGGCTTCAATAAAAGTAATCCCTTGAGTCCATCACTTGGCTCTTACTGGGGTAGCACACAAGGATGCTCCTAGTGGCCACTGGCTAATCACTGGAGTTGGACCCAAACCCAGGATGATGCATGGCCGGTGAACCCAGACCATAACACTGACTCTCCTTCCTCCCTGGAATCAGTGGCCCCAAATAATGGGTGGGCAACTGACTCTCTATGGCCCTTGATTTTCACTCCACTCGTTAAACCTTGTAACAAACAAAAAAGTTGCACAAAAGATATCCTTTACTACCATCCCAAAAATCATTGGGAAAACAGCCTGTAAATCAAATGTATTCAATATAAGTGATTCATATTATTCACAAAAAAAAAAAAAAAAAAAAAAAAGGAAAATGATGTTTTTATCATGTGAGTTCCACTTAATATTCTTTTGTTTTAAATTGCCTAAATTAAGTAATTTAATTAAAAATAATTAATGATAAAAATAACAATGATACTTTTATAAGCTTTTGTAAACTTTGAAGGTTTTTTTGTCTGGGTTGTTTTTATCTAATCCATTCATCACCAAGGAACTTCTTTCCTTAAAACTACAGCACTGCATTCTTTGTGTGTGTATGGGGATAAAATCAGTTTTCCTTAAAATAAAATGCAGGCACATGCAGAAATGAATAGAGTACAAACTCTCTCTGAAATGAAGTGTGAACAATTTTTTTTTTTTTTGAACTGATAGAGTGATTGACTATAAATATGTGAAAATGTATTTCAAAAATGCAGTTTCAAATTAAAAGTGTCTTTTTTGTTGTTGTTTGGTGTTTTGCAGTGAAGTGTGTGAAGTATTGTAGCAAAATTCAATTGCTAGGCTTGAAGCAAATCAGAAATGGATTGCACAGTTACTCTACTGTTTCAGATGTTAGCAATTAAGGGGGAGGGGGAGCAACTTTTTAAACTTTTTATGAGGCTTTGCTAAAGTTCATTGTTATTGAAAACTAATTTCCAAAGTTTGTACTACTTATTCTTTTAGGTCTTCAATGATGTTTTACAGCTGTGATAGTTGAAAAACTGTGGTGGTTTCCATTTACAGTCCATGATGTTTAACTCCACATTGTTAAGGTTAAAACTGTGCAGTCTTTTTTCCTAGATGTGACCAATTCATATCATTATTCATGTAGACTTTCTTTCCTCTTTTCTATTCCAAGTCGTTCTTTCAATTTTCATTTTATAATTTGTAGTTTAGAACTGATAAGGTAAAATAATTTTTTTTTTATACTCACATGAGGCCTGCAAGACCCATCAGGTGACACTGTAAGTTTACAGCTAAACTTTGTGAGGTTTCGTTTCGAGGGATGCGTGCAGTTGGGATGATAAACTCAAAGCTTCTGGAAGGGGACCAGACAAGCACACCATGTATACCTCAACTGTGACTCAAACCTGGGCCCAATTCAGATGAATGGCAAGCAGGTAATTTTTCTTCAGCAAGGAGTAGTTTATAGTATAGGTTGTATGTGGTTTTAACTTATGTAGGAGAAACTGGTAGATACTCAAAACTACATCAGCAGAACACAATTCAGCAGTATAAGATGTCCAATAAAGCAGGGTTATACAAACACAGGAGAAACATACCATATGATGAAGTAAGTGGTAATGTCTAGAATTTATGAGTCATCAACCAGAAGTCATAAAAAGCAAATTGAAAGGAGGACTTGAAATAGAAAAGAAAAAGATTCTGTCAACAATCATGTAATTCCAGCAGAGTGGTTCCAAATTTTTAAACATATCCACACAGAAGTAAACATCACAGTAGTAAACATTGTTAGTAACTTGATGGAGTGGTGTGAAATTCAAACATTAGCTGACCAAAATTGCTGCTTCTTTTAACCTGAAGCTGATTTGCATATTTAGGCACCAATTTACTTATATTGACCCAGTTGGGTAGAAATACCACTATTATGGTAGGTTGTGGATTTTTACAAAAAATATCCCTCCTTAATTATGAAAACCAGTGTAGATATTACAGTAACATTACTGTTCTTTTTACAATCAGACCATTTCCGTTATTTCAACATACAGTAATGCATTTGCTTGTGAAAAAATGTAGTTTTACTTCTACATGTTGTGAATGTATTTTTATATTTTCAGTTCACTTGTGCTACAGCCACACTGGGATTAAATCACCAGGGACTGAGGGATGTGTGGGTGTGTAACAGCGACGGCTACGTGGGTCAAGTCTGTGTGCTCAGCTTACAGCCTGAGCCAACGGTCATGTCCTGCAATGGTGTCTGCAATGCACGCATACTCACAATTGCTTCAATTCCTGCTGCTGCCAGTTTGTAAGTAAATATAAATGGGGTGTCATTTACATAATGTTGGTATGTATATGGCACTATGTTTTATGCATATTTTCAAGTTATTGTTTACAACTAATTTTTAACAGTAGGCTTGAATAAGAAGGCAAGATATCATAAATATATGAGTGTACAATTTCAATAAAAATCATCCCAAATATTGCCTTTCAATATTTTACAGGATAATTAATGTAGAAATAGTTGACACATTCAAATGTTTCACAAAAAAATGTATGTTCTACTTATTCACTACAGCTTTAATATTTTGTTTCACACATCTCTAAAAAAAAAACAAAAACCTGCCAGTACATGTTTTCATTTTTTCGGATAAATTCTTGAAATTGAACATACATGTTCATAATAACATGGCAACACATCTTTCTCAACCCCTATGCACAGTTCAACAAGCATTTGTCTTATCTCAAACTCATTGGATGTTTTTTTTTTTTTTGCAAACAGATTTTCCTTCAAGAACCTCCACATCAGGTCAGGGTTGAAAGGTGGCTAAAAGTTGCCAAAATTAATATTTTTTTCATTACAACAGTTTATGTAGTGGTTTGACATGACATGTTAGCCAGAAACAATGTTGAGGAAGTCCAGCCTGGTGTTTGCTGTATGTGTTGTGGCACCATCTTCCATTAACTACTCTGTGCAGAGACAGGCCAGTTTTAATAAGCTGCAGTGTGAAGTCATTTTGTGGCATATGGAAATATTGCGAATAATTAACCATTTCTACGGCAACAGTAAGTAAACAGCTCAGTGATATGCCTTAATATGCTCAATCACTTCATTCAAAATGATTGAGCATATTAAGGCACAGGTGCACATGACAACCCAAATGGTTATTAACTATATGTCAACAAAATAGTTTCTATATCATCTACTGTTTCGCACGTTACTAGAAATTCGAGCACGGGAAAAACGTCCATATAATAAAAAAAAAAAAAGTTTATTTCAACTTGTCACTAATATTCCTTTTTGATGTTCCTTATGATAGTTTAGAATTTTATTATATGAAGATTACAAATTTATATGAAAAAATGTTTTTATATGTACAGTCATATGCATCATAAGTTGTCAAAGTCCTCCAATACGTAGAGACAATATGAATTAAATGATTAACATTATTCCAGTTTTTTAACTCATGATTCACGAAATTAATACAATAGAAAAGAACTTTCGAACCTCTTGATTATGATGCGTTGATAAGCCATCTTGTTATCGAAGAAGGCACGATTTTTCTTTCCTGTGGTATCAGCTTCCAAGTTGAAATTCGATCTTATAATTTCTTATTATAGAAGATGGTTGCATGTTCCGTTTTCCGTGGCTCGATATCCCAAACTACACCAAATAATTTAGAATCAGAAATTCATATCATCCAATTATATTAAAACACGACTAAGAATAAAGGACAAAGAAAGGTAACTTGATCACGCTAGTTAGGTTAACTGAAAACTTTTACAAAAAGTTCGTAAGTTGGAAGCTTTCGACCTTATCTTAGGTCTTCATCACGCTAATGGAGGACTAAGATTGTTGCCAGATTCTACATTTGAATTTTTCCTATTTTTGTTGCCAAAACTTAGAATTGATCTCCAGATCAACGGAATGTAGAGAGGAGATTCAGAGTTGCAAGTCATTGAGTTGAAAATAATTTCTATGCTTTCACGGTAACGGAGGGCAAAACGATTGTCAAAAGAAGCAATTCGTTTTGCTTCGTTCCATTGGGGAACTGCAGATGTGTCTTCCATTGTCAAAATAGACAAGGCAGTATTGGGATTGGCTTTCGAAACATCTTTTCTATGTTCTAAAATTCTATGGCTAATGCTCCTGTATGTGCTTCCAATGTATAAGTTATCCCCAGTAGAAGAAGAGATAGGAATGCAGTAAACTCCTGGGAGGTTCAGGCTTTCAACTTTGTCCCTATCCCTTTGTAGAAGTTTCAAGATGTTTTGGGGTAGATTTAATGGCAAGATGGTAACCAAAACTTCTAAAAAGAATCTGTAACTTATAAGCATAGGAAGGATGGTAAGGAACAGAACCACAGAATTTCAGGTCTTCTTTCTTGTGAGGAAGGAGGCATTCGATTTTCGAATGGTTTTCATATTTCTTTATGAGGGAGTTGACTGTAACAGCAGGGAAACCATGAGAGAGGGCTATTGTAGAAATTTTGGAGAGTTCTTCTTGAAGAGAGAGTTGGTTGTTGCAAATGATATGAGCCCTGTGGATGTAGGACTTCAATGCTGCAAGCTTGTAGAGATGCAGGGTGCAAGATTTGTAGGGAATGATGTTAGTGGCTGCAGAAGGTTTTCGATAGACGGAAAGAGTAATGGAGAGATCAGCGTTTCTGCAGATAGATACATCCAGGAAATCAATTTTGTGATTTACTTTCTTAGATATAGTGAGCTTGGAAGGAAATTTTTCTGTAATGGAGTTGATCAGTATCTGTAGTTCAGACTCTGAATGTGGCCAGCTAATGAAAATGTCGTCTACATATCTTAACCATAGGGAAGGTTGAAAAGGGTGTAGAGGAATGATGGAAACTTCAATATGTTGCATGTAGATTTCAGCAAGCAGAGGGGAAAGAGGTGAGCCCATGGGGAGACCAGATTGTTGCCTATACACAATTTTGTTGAAAACAAAACAACTGTGTTGATGAATAGTGTGGAAACAATCATAAAGATCTTTGATAAGAGGACCGGGGGTTCAAAATGAAGAATCAATTTCTTCATGAGGAGCATGTAGGAATCAAAATATGGCACAGAGGGAAACAAAGATTCTACATCAAGAGTATACAGATTTTCACAAGGAGAAAAGGAATTAGGAAGGTTGTGGATGAAGTTTGAAGTAGAGACAACTGTATGAGGATGGTTGGCTGCCAGGGATTTGCATTTGAGGACCAATCTCTTTTCAAGGTTTACTGCTGGAGAAAAAGAATATTCCACTAAAGGTCTGATGGGGTTACCAGCTTTATGCAGTTTCACTTGCAGGAAGAGCCTGGGAGTTCTAAAGTAAGAAGGGGGTGATATATCACCAAGGAAGGATTGAAGAGTTTCTTTCTTAGCTAATCTGTCAACTGAGTTTTTGAGTGAGTTGGTGGTGTCTGACTGTAAAGGGATGCAGTTAGCAGATGTAAGAAAAGAAAGCACTTTTTGGTTGATGACTGGGCAACCAACTTTATCTGCTTTGCATACGGCTAGGTCATTTTCCTGAATAAATGACCTGAATTCTTTTAAACAAGAAGAAGAGTACTTGATTGGCACAGAATTTTGCTTTGATAAGATAACAGCAGCGTTGGCACGAAGGATAGGCTGCTGAACAGTCTCAGTTCTGTGGATGGCTGATTCTATAACAGAAACAGTTTGTGGAAGATTGATAGGAAGAGCAGGTGAAAATTTTGAGCCTAACGATAAGAATTTATCCAAGCTAGGAGGAATAGTGACAGAAGAAAGATTTACATACTTTGGCTTGTCAGTAGAGGCTGATGACGGAGATGTTGCTTGACTTTTTTGCTTGGAGAGTAGAAAATTGAATTTCTTTGTATGGCGAGCATATTCATTTACTTCAATTGTTGAGAGGGTTTGGTTGATGCGAACCATGAAAATATCAAGCAAAGCAGGATGAGTGGTAGCAGCCAGTGATTGGTAGCTAATGTAGCAGGAAAGTTCAGTTTTAGCAATGGAGGAACGCAGGTCACGGATAGCGGCAGATAGGAGGTTATGGCTGGTCTGCTGTAGTAACGCACGGCACCGTCCTTTACTGGGGATAACTTATACATTGGAAGCACATACAGGAGCATTAGCCATAGAATTTTAGAACATAGAAAAGATGTTTCGAAAGCCAATCCCAATACTGCCTTGTCTATTTTGACAATGGAAGACACATCTGCAGTTCCCCACTGGAACGAAGCAAAACGAATTGCTTCTTTTGACAATCGTTTTGCCCTCCGTTACCGTGAAAGCATAGAAATTATTTTCAACTCAATGACTTGCAACTCTGAATCTCCTCTCTACATTCCGTTGATCTGGAGATCAATTCTAAGTTTTGGCAACAAAAATAGGAAAAATTCAAATGTAGAATCTGGCAACAATCTTAGTCATCCATTAGCGTGATGAAGACCTAAGATAAGGTCGAAAGCTTCCAACTTACGAACTTTTTGTAAAAGTTTTCAGTTAACGTAACTAGCGTGATCAAGTTATTTTTCTTTGTTAATATTGTTACGTGTTTTGCCCATAATCATCACGACTAAGAATGAGCATTAATACCAAAATAGCATGCGCAAGAGTACAACTGCCGTGGAATGTCGGACGCCGCCAATAAAATCGATGTAAGTGGCCGAAATACAACGTGTATGAGAAGTAGATTATAATAACCACTGAAGATGATTCCAAAAAGAAGGAATTGAAACTAGTTTGGGATATCGAGCCACGGAAAACGGAACATGCAACCATCTTCTATAATAAGAAATTATAAGATCGAATTTCAACTTGGAAGCTGATACCACAGAAAAGAAAAATCGTGCCTTCTTCGATAACAAGATGGCTTATTGCTGATTCAACGCATCATAATCAAGAGGTTCGAAAGTTCTTTTCTATTGTATTAATTTCGTGAATCATGAGTTAAAAAACTGGAATAATGCTAATCATTTAATTCATATTGTCTCTACGTATTGGAGGACTTTGACAACTTATGATACATATGACTGTACATATAAAAACATTTTTTCATATAAATTTGTAATCTTCATATAATAAAATTCTAAACTATCATAAGGAACATCAAAAAGGAATATTAGTGACAAGTTGAAATAAACTTTTTTTTTTTTTTATATGTACGTTTTTCCCGTGCTCGAATTTCTAGTAACGTGCGAAACAGTAGATGATATGGAAACTATTTTGTTGACATATAGTTAATAATTTCTGAAACCACATAATGATTTCGACAAATGTTGAATTAATATAACCCAAATGGTGCTTTCTTTCACAACTTCTTTTCTCATGGATGTTCTAAGTAGGCTTTTTTACCCAAAACTGCAGGCTCTGTTTTTTTCTTTTTTTCTTAAATGAGGGTTTAACAACCACCATGTGCAACTCAGTAGGCTTTAAGCAGTCGCCCATCCCAAATTTAGGGCCACTGGTTCCAAGAATGGGAGAGAACCAGTGCTGCAAGACAAACACAACATCCATGCCTCACCGGGATTCGAACCTGGACCCATTTTGGACAAATACTCAGAAGCCATCACTTAGACCACTGCACCACCAGGCAGCCTCTGTACCATCCAAATGAAAATAGGCCTTATCCAAAATCCATGCATTGAAAAGAGTTTCATATTTTCCTTTAGCCCAGTTTGTGAACTGAAGATGCCTTTCTTTGTTATGGTCAAAAATTAATGCAATATAAAAGTTTTGTGTGGAAACAGTTTTAAATTTGTGTGAAAGATCCTTTGCACTGAACGTTGAGACATTCCATAATCATGATTTGCCTTCCTTGACTTGCTGAGGCCATGCTGTATGACCACACGAAGTGGGTCTACAGCTTGAGAAGACCACATAGTTGTAGCTCATGGTTGTATCTCTCTTCACACTCCATTCTTGTTCAATCTTTTTGAACAAGTAAAGCAGAGTGCTTCTTGCTGGTGCCTAACAAGCAGGGATGTCACCAAGGGGATGTGAGGGTGGGCTCTAGCCTACCCTGAAAATTGTCTTGCTCACCTAGTTCAAGATGTGCCATATTATAACTTTTTTTAACTTTAAAATATAATCAGGGATTTTTCAAGAAATAATGATCTGTGTTTTTCGTCGTGTAGTCCTATGTATTCCACCCTAGAAAGTGCATTTTTCTTTCACTGTAGAAAGGTTATCAACATGGCATCCACAGGACCATCAAAATCCAGTTGTTCTCCACTCATCCAAATCCTAAATTTAAGCCTTTTTTTTTCCAAGTTAGTATGATCAGGGGTGAATAGGAATTCACTGAGGTCATTAGTAATTGCTCTGCTGTTTGTTTGCGCTACTAAGTAGGAGATTCCAACACGGAAAGTGGAGACTAAAGCTATACCAGCGCTCTTAAGCCTGCCATATGATTATGAAGGAGCAGGTCGTAGCTGACGACTACTTTGGAAGAGATGAGTGCAAGACAAGGTTGCTGACTCGAAGGAAAGGAATTAAGAAGGGGAAAGGTATTGTTTGCGTGTTGGAATCATACTAACAGGAACTGTTGAAAGGAAATGTTTTTTTTTTTTTTACATTTTATCAAGTTAATCATGTAACTTGGAACATTCTCCCTGAACCCTAATCCATGAAAACATTTGCTTTTAAGACCTTTCTCCTAGGAATGAAATTTTCTTTTAAGCAGGGCGTGTTACTGGTGCTGATGGCAGTGTGTCATGTTTATTATACAGGTATGTAGCTATGTAGCTTTTTAGGTTTTACTAGTTTTATTAAAAATGGATGGACAGAATATTAACTGAAAATGACTCTAAACTTTAGATTATTTTGTATTCCAAAATTTGCAAAACATTCAAGACAGTTCCAAAATTCCAGGAGGGGAGGGGGATGTTGTGTATACTTTTTCAACCTATAGAAAAAGGAAAACAAATTATTTCTTTCAGTTTTTGTAAATAAAATTGCTATCAAACTTCTTCCAGTAAAAATAATACTCGGCCACCCATCGCCCATCTTGATTTTGAAGTCTAGTGACGTCCCTGCTAACAAGATCAGAAAATAGCCCCAAATCTCCTCAGCACACTGGTAATGCTGTTTATTTCAGCTAACAAAACACATTTAAAAATTATTTATGGCTTTGAAACACTTTTAAAATGACTGTTTCAATCAATTTTAACCACCACTATATGTAGTGAAAAACTTGAAAGCAACTTGGCTCTCTCATCAACCTTAAGCTGACTGTGATCCACCATTTTACATTAGGCATAGTGTTTCACCAGGCTTAATGCCATCTATAAGCTTTTCCAGGAACTATTCTAGACCACCACAAAATTGAAATAACATGAGTATTTTTTTTTATTGCCTTTACAAATGTGTCAACTGTTCATGCACTGTCGTGCATTGTGACACTGGTTTAGTGGCTGCCAGTAATCACCATTATAGTGGGTGAAAGTGTTGGATATGTCATACACAATGCTTTGAGAAATAGATAAAGATGTCTTCAGGATACCAAATAGAAGTATATTTTAATTTGCTGTTCTATGGAGATAACTGCAGGGCAGTTATTCAAGGAAGAAAAAAAAAATGCATTTTTTGCCATGGAATTGCTTTTATTTTACTGTTCTGTGTATAGCCATCTCTTAAAAAAACTTCAAAACTACATCACCCTGAAGGTTTTGAAGTTTTCTGAAGAGCTGGTTGCAATGGAGAACAATAACTGTTGGTGTGCCAGTAGTACTTCCATAGTTCCAGTTCATTTTATGTCCTGTATTTTGTACATGTCTGTCCAAAGTACTGGCATACCAACAGCACTTTTTAAAAGAAAAATAGCACAAGGTCTAGAAATACACAGAAGAGAAGCTACATTAAATGATCAAAAAGATTGGATTTTACCACAAGAGTAGCAACACCTACTCGAGTCACAATGATGGGTAGGTTTACTGCCCAAAAATTTGAAAAGTTAAAACACATATTTCTAAGAAAACCCATAGTGTACTTTAAGTTTTGTAAGAATAAGGAGTAATCCCTTTTTTGTTTGCAATTAATTTACTCTTTCCTGTTTAACTGCTTGACAGAAACTTTCCTTAAGTATTTACAGGGATTTGAAGAATAAAGGACTACAGACTGTGCTTGCAAATTCAAAGCAAAATTTCTTAGATGGCAATTAACATCTCATAACTCCTCAAGGACATCCCTCGTGTAACAAATCTAAAAAGAAAAAAATGTAGAAACTTTTCACACACACACAAATAAAAAATATATCCATGGAAGGACACAACATTGTAAGTTTTATTGATTTCAATAGTACTTTCAGCTTTAGTCATCAGTTACGCTTCTAATGGAGATCTGTTATTTGTGTTGAACATTATCATCTATCATAGGTAGATAAAGGTGTAACTTCGATACATACAAGAAAGAATTTTGCTCAGAAAAATATGAAATGATAAGTGCATATTTAGTTGATTAAGTACAAAACTACTGTGAAACATCCACTGAAGTTTTGCTTTATACACTTAATCTTCTGTATTTTTAGGCACCCAGATAAATGTAGATGGAGGCCGACAATGCCTGATAACCTTTCTGGAGTTAGTATTGAAGTGGAAGAAGTGGATGAAGAGTTTGAAGATGAACGGACAAACAATGGGAACATTCAGCTTGACAGGTGAATTTGCACTATATGTTATCTAAAAACCAACATTCATTTTCATTTGCTTATGCAATTGTATCAAAACATAAACAGTTTTTAAATATTTATAGATCAGGTTGTTTTCAATTTTTTTTTTCTAGTCACCAAAGTAAATACTAAACTCACCTTTTCAATGACATTTCACTGCTACATATTTAATGCACATATATTGCTGACATTCAGTCAAGGGCCTGAGTAAAGCAGTGACATGTCATTGAAAAAGTGTATTTAGTATTTACTTTGGTGACTAGAAAATTTATGAGCAAGTTTCCATGTGAAACACAAATAACTACTTGTGGCGTTACCCATTAACATTTTCAGAAAGTATGATAGGAAAGTTATTTTAGGTTTTTTAATTAAAATGCAAATTTCTGCAAGTATAATTTTTAAAGCTAAAATCAAGTAAACATGTGTAAGTCATTTAAATTGATTTTATTAATTTCTGCACAATTAATTAATGGTTGTGAAATTTTTGGTTCTAAGTTGTGAAAATTTCTGCTTCTGAAACTCCAATTTAAAAATTCTTCCTGCAGCAAATACAGCTCCTGATAGGAAATGCTACGCTTTGCATATAATTTCTAAGTTTTGGTAAAGAATGATTTGGCCACCAGGAGCGTAAATGTTTAATTCTGCTTCTGATGTATTTGTAGCAAAACCTGAGCTTCAGAAAATTTGATTGAAAAAATTATTTCACAAACTGATACAACTCACCTGGGAAAACCTTTTCAGAATAGTACTTCTTTATTCTTAAACTAACACATAGTTTTTCTGCCATGGGGCTTAGATATATACCTTATTTTTGTCAGTATCGCTGCTCCTAAGAGTCCAATTTAAAAACATTTTTTTTTTTTTTGGCGAGTGTTTCTGGTGCGAAATGTTCCTAACATAATTTCAAAATTTTCAAGTAATGCATAGATTTTCCCACTGGGGGCTTAAAGTTAAATTGCGGTTTCCAAAGTATCTCTGTTTCTGTTACTCCGATTTGAAAAATTCTTCTTGCATCAGATGCAGTTCCTGATGGGGAAAGTTTTACATATAACTTTGATAAAGAATGGTTTGTCTACCAGGAGACATACGTATTTATTTCTGCTTTTAATATATTTTCAGCAAAATTTAAGGCTTCTGAAAACTCGATGGAAAAAATTCTTTCGTGGACTCATACTGCTCACTTCAGAAAACCTTTTCGGAATACTTTCTTCTTAAAATAATGCATAGGTTTTCCACCAGGAGCATCTTATTTTTGTTGATATTTCTGCTTCTAAGTTAGCCACTAGAGGGCGTAAGCTCGCATTTCCATTTATAGCAATATCTGTGGGATAAAAAAACCTGTGATTGAAAATATTTTGTGTTGGTCAGACACTGCTTATTATGAAAACTCTTTGTGTATATTTTCTTCCTAAAATAATGCACAATTTTGCCTCTAGGGGTGCCAAAGTTTAATCTGTTTTTCTTAATATCTCTGCTTCTACATGAGTGATTAAAAAAAAAAAAGAAATTCAACACCTAATGCTCTTTACCTTGTGGAACACTAGGTTTGTATTTGAGGAGATTTATAGTTCACAGTGCCACTTGGTGGCACAGCAGTCTGAATGCTAGCTTATGAGCATTTGTCCAAGAAGGGTCCGGGTTCGAGTCCCGGTGAGGCATGGATGTTGTATTTGTATTACGGTACTGGCTCTCTCCCTTCCCTGGAACCAGTGGCCCTAAATTAGGGATGGGTGACTGCTTATAGCTCATCAAGATGCTCACGATGATCACTAAACCTTCAATCAAATAAAAGAAAAATAGTTCACAGTTCTGTCGGTAGGTAGTGTTTTATGTATTTCTATTTGCAGCTGCATCTCTGCTTCTAAAAACCCAATTGAGAAATTCCTTTTTTCACTGTATGTCATTCACTACAATAGAGATGTGGAGCATTATCCTCTTTAAATGATGCACAGATTTCCCGCTAGGGGCCATAAAAGTCAAAAACTTTTTTTTTTTTTCTTGCTATCCCTGCTTGTGGGAGACATTTGGAAAGTTCATTTTCCTTAGCATAGCTTTTACTTTGAAGGATATTTTTCAGCTATTTTCAACTTTTACATTATGTAAAGTTTTTCTGCTAGAAGTTATATTAGTGTTCTTACTTTTTTAGCACTGTTTCCTTCTGTATTTCTTCTTTTATTGTTTGATTTGAAAATCTCTTTGTCTCTATACCTTCCTTCAACTATGAGAATTTTGTGTGCCATTTGTTAATTTTCGTAACATATCTTTTAGCTACCGTTGGAAGTAAATAGCTCTTTTTATTTCTGGATGTTTTATCGATTATATAAATTTGGCTGATTTTTTTCATGACTGGTTCTTCTGACTTTGAATAACTTTGATAAATTTTACTTGCATTGGAAAGGATTCATAAGACGTTCTCATTACAATCGAAAATTCAATGTCATCTTTCTAGTGTGTTTTTTTTTTTCCTGTTGTGAACTTTTGTTTTCTTGCATTGATAAAATTTTTCATTCCTTTTGTTACTGACTGCATATATTGATTTAATTTACAATTAATAACAAAACATTTTTTTGCAAGATGTAGTGCCTTTTTTGATCTTTTCATAGTGATTTTTAATTTTCAGTAGAATTATCAATAATAATGTGGCCCAGAATTTGTTAAAGATCCTAAGATTTACTGAAGAAACAGTTTTGCCATGTCCATGAAATAGCAATTCTTCGATTTCTTGTCTCTTTAAGCACAACTCAGCTTAATAAATGATACCATTAAAAAAAAAAAAAGTCAGTTTGATCTAACATTTTCACTGAAATTCATTATGTGAAGCCTGGATGACTCCTCTAAAGCATTCACATTAGTGTTCATACTTTTAACACTTGTTTAATCTACATCAAATCTTTGAAATGTTCTTCAGAATCTTCATGGTGATGGAAAGCATGTTGCACTTGCAAAATCTCCAAAGCTTCTATGATTCCAAACATATATATGTTTTTCAAACCCTGGGAACCAAGCAAGGTGAACAACAGTTTTTGCAAATAACAACACCCACATAGCCATAAATACTCTTTATACTATTGGTTTTTAAAATGCAGTTGGTATGATTTTCCATTACATTTACTCACCCCTTTCATAGACATGAGTAATATTGGTGTGGGCTGGTTTGAAAACCAGCAAGTCTCTTTTGTAGTCATCTTTCCTGACAGAAAAAGAAGTCTGGTGCAGACAGTATGTTAAATCATTTTCTGGATTCATTTTTTACAAAAGCGTAGATACAATACTAATACAGAAACACAAATTGTACTGAACTCCACAACTGAAATGACACTACACAGGGTAAAAGACCCATACAGGACAGCAAGGTAATGGGGCCAATGTTAAAACCATACTGAGCGAATGTGGTGAAGCGATCCATAAATACTCTTCAACCAGAGAATTTTTCCATCAGTGATTGCCATAGTAGTACCCTTTCGCAATAGAGTCTATGTGCTGACATTACTGCACTTCCTTTCCCAGGAATCAAGTGACTACAGCAAACCGGTATTATTGTTTAACCTACATACACTCTATCATTTTAAATATCTTTATAAGATTTTCAGCTTCCACAAACAACAAAAATTTGTTACCAAAGCAACTGTAGTTTTTAGAAGTCTTGTGAATTAAAAAAAAAGGTAATTATTTTACTGGTTCCAACAATATATATACATATAACACACAATTTAAAAGAAAAAATGTACTGTGCAATTCCAATTATCCAGACTCTGATTATATGGATATCCGATTATCCAGATCAATTTTCAGGAACCACGAAAAAAATTAGCAGCCATGGCTCTCAGAATGAAATATCGGAAATCCTACTCACCACTAAATAACAAACATTTCCTCAAACACAGAGAACACAGCTTATAGTGCGTCCAAGTTAAAAATACCTTTTTACCGGAAGTCAGCTGTTTACATGACCATAGCAATGGTAGTACTAGTCCAATTTAATGCAGTGGTGACAGGTGCGCTTATTCTTTTCTTCCCTCCAAAAAATGGAACTTTTCCTTTTAGTCACCCTTTTCTTGGGTTAACCAATGGTGGGCATCGTCAGTTTGCCTTCTGCTTTCATTGTTAGCTGTAGTGTAATATTTTAAAATTCATTAAATTTTGGCTGAGTGATGGGGCCAAAAAAAAAAAAAAAATCAATTTGTGGTGTTAACATGAAAGAGAAAATGATAAACATTGATCGTCTAGGAAAAGGTGAATCTGGGAAGAAGCTAGAAGATGAGTATGGTGACAGAACTTCAATTATTTCAGATATAAAAAAAGAATGTCGATTCATTAAAAACATTAGTTTCAAAAATTGAAAATGGAGAAGGATGTTCATCGAGAAAATCTAGGAAAAGACCTGTAAATAATAAAGTTGAGGATGTGGTTTACATCTGGTTTGTACATAAACCTTCTCAAGGACAGCCAATATCAGGATCTGAACTGTCAAACAAGGCCTTAATGTTTAATGAAAAATTAGGCGGAGATCCACAATTCACAGCAAGTCAAAGTTCGCTCAGAAATTTTAAAGAAAGGCTCTGAATTTTTGATCTCGAAATTCACAGGGAAAAGATGTCTGCCAATGCGAATTCTGCAGATATGTTTGTTTCAGAATTTACAACAAAGTTTGCAAGACAATTCGACAAATATTTTATCTACAATGGGGATGAAACTGATCTTTACTGGAAAGCTCTGCCTAAAAAACTCTGGCCACAAAGAAGGAACTTACGGCACCTAGTCATAAAATGAGCAAAGATTGGGCCATTGTGTTGGCTTATGCAAGTTCTACCGGAACTCACAAGCTTCCACTGCTTATGATTGGGAATTCAAAGATACCCAGGGCCTTCAAGAGCATTAAAAACCTTCCAGTGGTACAACACCTGTTTTGTTCCACATACATACACATAAGTTACATATCACTAAGCTGTTCTCTGAGATTCAGAGGTTAGCTCCAAAAAGAAGTACAAACTACCAGATAATTTTTACTTACTGTTGTCATATCAAACTTCTCCATTTACAGCGATCTTGACATACAACTCGGGCTTCATTGACATCCATTACATGCCATACCCAAGATCTTCTATACTTCATATTCATAATTTTTCTCATGCAGACACTCCTGAATCTGATCCACCCATGTCTTCCATGGCTTTCCTCTGCTTTTCCTTCCTGCCACTTGGGCTAAAAATATTCTCTTAGTTAGCATCTCATCACTCATTCTTTCAACATGGACAAACCACCGAAACATATTAGTCTCCACCTTGCTAACAACATTTTGCTATACAACTGCAACACATCTTCATTCCTCACACAATCAGAACGTCTCTTGCCACAAACCCCTCATAAGTAACACATTTCTCCAGCACACAAACAACTTCTATGTTTCTTCTGCACTACCCATGTTTCACTGCCATACATCAAAGTAGGAACAATTACACTCTCATATACAGCCATGCGGGACTCTCTTGAAAACCCATCATTCCTGTGAAAACCTCCCAGAGCAGCTATGACTTTCAATGAAGAATTCACTCGCCTACTAATTTCACCATCCAATTTGTTCTCTCTGTCAAACATGCTTCCTAAATACACAAACTCACTCACCTGGTCAATCACTCTGCCATTTAAACTTACATTACATTCAGTGCTACCAGTTCCTCTCTCAAAAATCATGACTTTGTTTTGTTTCCTTTATACTCAGTTTGAATTTCATGCAAACTTCGTACATCCAGGACAACATACTCTGCAACTCACTTTTGCTCTCTGCCAACAGAACAGTGTCATCACCATACAGCAATCTGCATACACAGATATCACCAAGACATAAACCAGTATTATCTATTTTGGCATCACACATGCACGCATCCATAAATATACTGAACAGCCATGGTGACATTACACAACCTTGCTCGACTCCTGTGCCAACAGAAAACCATTTTGATAAAACACCATTCACTCGTACACAGGATCTACTGCCAGCATACATGGCTTTTACACTATTAAGTAGATTCCCAGTAACATCATATTCATTCAATACCTTCCACAAAAGTGTCCTATTTACTCAGTCGTAAGCTTTCTCTAAATCTATGAAGGCAGCAAAAACTTTCTTACCAACAGCCAGATACTTTTCAATCATCATGCATAATGCAAAATTTTGGTTAGTGCAGCCTTTACCAGGCATAAAACCACTCTGAACATCCCACACTTTCTCTGACATAAGACCCCATACTTTTTCAATAACGACCTTACCAAACACTTTCCCTGGTACTCATTCCACGATAGTTCTTGCAGTCAGTCTGATCACCTTTTCCGTTATATAAGGGAACAATGATAGCATCCTTCCAATCCCGAGGGACCATTCCTAATTCCCAGCACAACTGGCAAATTTCAGTTAACCAATCAATTACAGAGTCACCACCATATTTCAACATCCCGGCAGTTATGCCATCAACTCCCGGAGCTTTACCATTCTAAAGAGATTTTAGAGCTTTATACACTTCTTCACTTGAGATCCCTTCTGTGCTTCCATCCCTCACTGTGACATCATCTGTGTCTGTCTCAGAATCATCTTTGCTTTCCTAATCTAATAACTCACAGAAGTATTCACCCCATCTTTCACTTAACTCATTGGGCTCCCATATCATTTCCCCAACTTTATTCTTTACACAACTTAACACCTTGTTTCCCCTATTTTCCCTGTTTCTCACATACTTCCAGGAAGTCTTCTTATCTTTCCAAAAGGCCAATTCACGCCTTTCCACTTTCTCCTTCCTATCTTTTGCCTTACTCTGCCAAACCAGCTTAGTGGCTTCACGCTTCTTACAGCAATATTCATCCACAGAAACTACCTTGCAACATCCCCAAATAGGCTTCCTTCTTTTTCTTTACTGCCTCTTCAATCTCACTATTCCACCAAGCATCACCTCTATTGTTACCCACTATTGTGGTGCCACAGACCTCTTTAGTAGCAGTAACCACACAGTTCTTAAAACATTCCCATTTCTTTTGTACATCCCTCTCACAAGACTTCAGCTCCTTCTGTCGTTCTCTGAGTACGTCAGAATAACGCTGATGATTTTCAGGGAGCCTTTTAACCTTTATTCTTTCCATCTTGGGCCTCTTCCTATTCCTTTTCCTCCAACCAAGATTCAGTTTCACTCATGACACTACCAAGTAATGATCAGAACCAACATCCACACCTCTCATCACACGAGTGTCAACAACTAAGTGTTTCAGATGCTGATAGTAGACAACAAAATCTATCACACTCTTTTGACCAAGAGTACGTTTTTCCCAATTATATGTGTGGATATACTTGTGGATGAAAAATGTATTAGATACATACAAACCATTCTCAATGCGGAGTTCAATTAATCTTTCACCATTATCATTCACACAAGGATCATTAAACTTACCCAGAACATTGTCAGAAATTGCATTCAGCATGCCTACTCTAGCATTGAAATCCCCTGCTATTTATAACTTTCTCTTTTCACCAAACTGGTTCAAAATAGCTTTTAGCTCATTCCAGAAATCTTCCTTCTTATCATAGGGTTCAGGGTCACCAAGAGCATACACTACAACAATGTTTTGTTCCACAAGTCAAAATATTTCAGGAAAGTATCGGTAAAGAAGAGAAGGTTTTGCTGCTCTTAGATAATGATCCATCTGACCCGTCTCCTGAAAGTTTAGAGAGAGAGAGAGAGAGAGAGTGTGTGTGTGTGTGTGTGTGTGTGTGTGTGTGTGTGTGGAAAGTTTTTGTTTGTTTTCCTACCACCAAATGTAACAAGCCTCCTGCAGCCAATGGACCAGGGCATTATTGAGTGTATGAAATGCCAATGCAGAAAAACAATACAGAAAAACACTCCTGCGTAAACTTCTTTTCTCCGACGATGAAGATCAATTTATGGATTTCTATAAGCATATAGACTTGAAGGAATGTACGTACATGGCTGCAGATGATTGGAATCAACTCAAACCAATAACATTGAAGACAGCTTCGCAAAAAATCATGAGTGACATAGAAAGTGAAAGTGATGTAGAATCAGAAATCACAAATACTAATGAATTAGCGAATATCGCCACCCAAATTCTTGGTTCATCTCAATGTGAGGTGGAAGATGTGAAAGAATGGCTGACAACTGACTATGATGATCCTGGCTACCAAATCATGATTGACAACGAAATTGTAAATAGCTTCTTAAATGAGGATGCATCGGAAGGGGAAAGTGAAAATGAGGGAGAAGTAGAAGAAACTTGCCTTTTCACAATGATGCATTTCATGCTTTGGAGCTACCATTAGTGTGGATGGAGAATCAGGAAGCGAGTGACACTTTCCAACTGCTTCGTGTTAAAAGAGTTTGCAACTTGGCGGCTAGGAAGCGATGTTGCTTCTCAAAACAGAAAAACAATAATGCTCCTTTTAAATATAAATATACATACAGATATAAATATATATGTTAATAGTTTTTTTTTTCAATGTGTTTACCATTTATCTTTTTGTATCAGATTTCAATGGAAAATCCAATTATCCAGATTTTTGAATATCCAGCCCGACCCTGGTCCCTATTAATCTGGATAATAATTGGAGTTGTACTGTATGTTATACATACACACACAAAAAAATTAGAAAAAACAACAACATGTATATAAATATATATACAGTATATACATTTTCTTCACTCATTTCACATGGTGAATGGTTATTGCAGTAAGGGTTCCTGAATGTGTACCAATTACTTTGGATTTTCTTTTTTTCTTCCAGTTACCTGATATGTGGATAAATTAAATTCTAATCATTATGAAAGTCATTCTGAATTCTAATTGGCTGTACTTTATTTTCTCACCTTATAAAAGCCTCCTGATGAAGAGTTAGAGCATGCGCACCTATAACTTACACCATTAAAACAGATTTTTAGGGTTGTTGCTTAAATAATTTGGTGTATTCTGCTTTGTGTTTAGTTTATATCATTAAAAACAAATGAGTGAATTTAGGCTATTGCACACTCATGTGTAACTTAAAAGTAAGTGGCAAGTTGAAAAACCCTTAAATTAGTACATAATCTCATGTACAGTGCAATGTTCGATAAGTATTTATAAGATCTAAAAGTGTTAAGGCAGTGCTTTTTTTTTTAAAATAAAACTAGTGTGGTATTCATACTTGTAAGATCTAAAAGTGTTAAGGCAGTGCTTTTTTTTTTTTTAAATAAAACTAGTGTGGTATTTGTACTTGTTCTTTACTAGCAGAAAAAACTGAAAGTATTCGACTGCCCTCCATGCATCTGATGCATCACCATGAAAAAGGGTTTTGGTACACTTTGCTACATGGTGCACTGCCACAAAAAACAACAACAGTGGTGCAGTATTAAAAGTCTGCTCAGAGTCATTTGCAAATTTATTGTTCTAAGTAGAACATATTTCCATGATTTTACATGGAAAACAATTACATTCACTATCAGAGCTTTTCTGTCTGAGAGAATTTTCCGTTAGCATCAGATAGCGGGAATCCTTTTAATTTTCTTTGAACAATGATGGCATTAAGCAATGTGATATAAACAGCACTTAGTATTTCGTTAACAAACAACCTTAACTGCTCATGTTGACAGGTTTGAAAAAGCAATGTGTTATGTGTTTTCTACAAATTTCTGCCTTTCTTTTTCTTTTTAGTGACACTCTCATCATTGGATAAAATTATTCCTACAAATTGTCCAAGAATTATTAAAAACTTGTTTCTGACATGCTTGATGTACGTAATGTGCAAATCTGCAAACTTAGGCCAGGCCACGAGATCGAATTGTGTTTTTCACAGTAATATTTCTAGTTTTTTTATTCCATATTTTTTGTGCCTTTACAGTGATTTAATTCCATTTTGTATAATTTTTTTCTCTGCAAACTTTGAGTTTATTGATTTGTTTCTGAACTTACAATAATAATATAAATAATGCATTTTATGGGTACTGCTCATAATAAGTGACTTTTTTTTAATCTTTTCCATATTTAGTGAGTCAAGTGATGATGATGAGGAAGGTGAATCACCAGGTATGTTGCATATGCAATAATATAAATAATTATAAAGTAAGCATTCACTTATCTCTTGTTCTGATAAAGGTGAAGTTAAAATTCTACAAAATATAAACAGTAGCAAATCAGCTGAGCAACAATCTTTGCTGAACACACTGGCTCTAATAAATAATTTTGCTCACAAAAAAAAAGAAGTAAGTAATTTTTCTTTGCAGAAAATCCAAACTGAAAAATATGATTGGATCAGGCAGTGATTTGATAGTGGTGAAAAATCTTTGCATAAACTGGAGGAGGGAAGGGGGTAACAAAAGGCTAAGTAACACATTGTATCGAAACACATTTCATCAGGTTTTTCGAACTGAGGGGATGGATGTACTCTTTTGCAATGTAGTGTAGGGTTGCAAAATGCATTATTAGTGGTTTAATTTCCTATGGGAATATGATATATGATTTCTAAAGAATAATCATGTATTATTACTCTACATCAAATTATTTGAAAAGTAAATCCAAGGAAGGATCTACTTCCTCCTAAATATTTATATAAGGCATTTTTTTTTCAATTTTACTGAATGAGAGTCCAAAGTTGTCAAATGAAAGCCTAAAATGGTTGATTTATATGGCAAACAAATGTGAATTTTACAGCTTTAGATATTAGTGTAAAGAAAAACAATAACTTTGTAGTGATAATAATACTACATTTGTTTTAGCAACACCAAAGTGCAAAATTCTTGAGGGGGAGGGAGTACTAATTTGAGAATTAAATTGTTAATTGTTTTAAGGTTCACTTTGCCTTTTTCTAGGAGAAATGGAGAAACAATTGTTTTTTCCCCCTTTTAATGTGAATGTTAAATACTCCATTATGCTCTGAGGTGACAATTTTTATTTTAAATCAGTTCAGAGTACAAGGAGAATATAGTGATATTCTACACTTGCAATTTGGACTGTTTAAGTGATTTAAATAAAAATTCTGTCAGCAAGCCTAAACCCATAAAATAATACTTTGTTACAAGTGGGAGTGAATTACAGTATAGAACATTCTTATGGTCTCCACATATCTACAAAATAGACGAAGAATTGAAACCTATGGGGCAAAGTAAGAAAAAACTATAAAAATGGCAGTAAAGTACAACTTCATGAAGGGGGAAAAAAAGAATATGCGATAAACTGTTAATCTCTAATACTCCTTAGCTGTTACTCATACTCCAGTACATATTCAACAAGAAGCTGGAAATGGAAGACAGAAAAAATTGTAATCCGGGACTTCAAGTGTTGGACTATCATCAGCCATGAGCACAAATGTTGCTTCAAAATTTTCTTTGACAACAGGCTAACTGCCATAAGAAAAACAACTGCTCATCACTAAGTAATAGAAATCCTTCCATAAGAAAAAAAAATCACTGTTAAACACCAAGAACAAGGTTTTTTATGTGATCTATGTAAAAATTTCAATTAATTATTATTATTTTTTTCTTATGACAAGCTTTCCCATTTTATGCAATTTTGAACAAAAAAACATTGCATTGATGCATCATTCTTTGTTGGACAGATGAAGAAAAACAGAGAGAAGAAAGGAAACGCGGAAGTTCTGTGCCACGAGAAGAAAGCCATGATGACATGGATCACAAGCAACCGACAATGTGGCTGGGAACAGAAGATGGATGGTAATATATTTTGTCTTGCTTAAAAACACACTCAACTCAAAGTATACATTGTTGTACTATGACTGTGAAGGATATATTCAAATATACAATGTACAGAACAACACTTTCAGAACAATCGAATTTATTTTCACGCAGTAACACATAAGAACACGAGTAAGAAAATGCACACTACTGGCTGGTTGCCAGATTCTACATGGATATTTGGATAAAGTGGGTGCCTTGTAGCTGTGTGGTAGATGGAGTGTTGGGGTTTCAAATCCTATCATTGACCATCCCGTTTACAGTTTTCCAGGGTTTCCACGAATGTGATGTGAATATGTGTATGGATCCTCAAAATTTTCCTTGGATATATTGTACCATTTCTGGTTGTTGCCCTTGTAATCTCTTGGTGTATACTATGCTACTGCTGATCCTAAGCCCAAATAAGAATTTAGGAAGTTTGACATCATCAAGGTCACGCAGCTAAAAAACTTTTGTAAAATCATGTGTGCAGAAAAAGAGCCTAATAAGTAGGAGTAACCACAATAACATGCAGCACAGAACTTATTTTCCAATATGACACAGGTAAAAAAAGAGTATTTTCACTTTTTAGCATGTCTTTTGTAAAAAGATCGTGCTTATGCTACCGGTTTGTCAGTCCGTCCATCTGTACCCACAATATCTCTGCAACTATTAGTCTGATTTGAAAAATTATTTTTACATTGGGAAGCATAAATATGTGAATGATACTTCATTTCGTTTTTTTTTAGGATGTACAATTTCGCCGCTAGAGGGCATAAATGCAGATGATGTCGAATTCAAAAATACGTTTTATTCCACATATTTGCTTCTAAAACATCCGACTGAAAAAAATCTTTTATCTTTCGATTCCATTTATGTAGAAGAGTAATTTAGATATAGTTACTTTTTCAAATTATGCATAGATTTCCCGCTAGGGGCGTAAAAGTAAATTACATTTTTCGTAATAACTCTTCTTCTAAAACTCCGATTTTGAATTTTTTTCCTTCAGCGAATACACCTCCTGATGGAAAATCTTTTGCATATAATTTCAAATTTTTGGTAAAGAATACTTTCGCCACCATGGTGCGTAAGTGTTAATTTTTGCTTCTGATGTATTTGCCATAAAATCTGAGTTCCTAAAAAATCGATTAAAATTTTTTTTTCGTGGACTGATGCCACTCACATCGATAAACCTTTTCGGAATATTTTCTTCCTAAAATATTCCACAGTTTCTCCACCAGTGGGCATAGATGTATATCTTATTTTTGTCAGTATCTCTACTTCTACGAGTCCGATTTGAAAAATTCCTTCTTTGTTGGGTAATGTTTTTAGTGTGACATGTTTTTCATATAATTTCAAAAAGTAATTCATAGACTTTCCGCTAGGGGCGTACAGGTAACCCCCCCATATCTCTGCTTCTAAATCTCCGATTTTAAAAATTCTTTCTGCACCGGATACAGCTCCTAATGGGAAATCGTTTGCACATAATTTCTAATTTTTGTAAAAAAATGGTTTTGCCACCAGGAGGCGTAAATCTAAATTTCCGCTTCTGATGTATTGCAGCACATCATCATCATCATCATTGTCAACCATTATCAATCCACTGCTGGACGAAGGTCTTCCCAAGTTTCCTCCACAACGGTCTGTCTTGTGCCAGTCTCCTCCATGTCACCCCTGCATACTTTCGAATTTCATCCACCCATCTCCCATGTGGTCTTCTTCTGGGTCTTTTCCTGTCCCTTGGAATCCAATCTAAAATTTCGGCTGTCCATCGATGATCTGTCCTTCTGGCAGTATGTCCAGCCCATTGTCATTTCAGGGATTTAACTCTGATCATGATGTCTTCCACTCTTGTCATTTTTCGGATCCACGAGTTCCTCTTCTTATCTCTCCTGGTTACACCAAGTATGCACCTCTCCATGCTTCTTTGAGTTGTCTGCAGCCTTTGTATGTCTCTTTTAGTTAAGGTCCACGTCTCTGCACCATACGTAAGCACTGGAAGGATGCATTGATCAAACACTTTTCTTTTAAGACATAATGGCATATTGCTCTTGAAAATTATGCTGTTTCTTCCAAAAGCTCTCCAGGCAAGTTTTGTACGCCGATTAATTTCTTCATCAATGTGATCCTCACTTGATATCTGCTGTCCAAGATAAACGTACGTGTCTGTTATCTCCAGCTTTTCTCCATCAATCGATAAATCTTCATTTCTTGTAAAAGCATTGAACATCACTTTTGTCTTCTGAAAGTTCATTTTTAATCCCACTTCTTTACTCTTGTCAGCAAGTTCCTGGATCATACTCTGCAGCTCTGATGGGGTAGTTGCAAAAATGACTACGTCATCAGCAAAACGAAGGTGGGTTAGATAATCTCCATTAATCTTTATCCCTTTGTTTTCCCAGTTCAGTGATTGAAAGACCTTTTCCAATGTGGCATTAAAGAGCTTCGGAGATATGGTGTCACCTTGTATCACTCCCTTCCCAATTTTTATGTGTGTTGTATTTTCAAACAGCCGAATCTTTGCACTTGCATTTTCATAGATGTTATTAATAATATTAAAGTACGCATCTTCAATACCGCAGGATTTCAGAGCCATTGTAACTGCTGATGGTTTCACCAAATCAAAGGCTTTTTCACAATTGATAAAAGCCATGCACAATGGAAGTTCATATTCCCTCGCTCTTTCAATTAGTTCTCTCAGTACGTGGATATGATCTATTGTGCTGTAGCCACTCCTGAATCCAGCTTGTTCTCTCGGTTGAGCCATGTCCAGTGTTGCCTTCAAGCGGTGTGAAAGAACTTTAGTGAAGATTTTATAAACTACTGATAGGAGGCTGATAGGTCTGTAGTTTCCGAGATCCTCAATGTCACCTTTCTTATGTAGCAGGATCATTGTAGCGGTGTTCCATCCTCAGGAATCTTTCCTTCATTAAGGCATCGAGTGAAAATTTGGGCGAGTACTGTTTTGATTTCTCCACTTGCTTCTTGTATGATGTCTACAGTAATTCCATCTTCTCCTGGAGCTTTTTCCCGCTTCATGTTCTTGATTGCATGTGCAACTTCTGCTGGAAGGACTGGAGGAACTCTGGTACTGGTATCTTTCATGATGTCTGGAGTGCATGTATCATCCCTTTCATATAATTTGGAGTAGAAATCTTTCACTCTTGTCAAAATTTCGCCTCTATTTCTTGTTACAGAACCATTTTCTTTTCTCAGTGCCATAATCTGTTTTCTTTCCCTTACTGAGATGTCCCTTTGCTATCTTTAGGCTTTGGTTGTTTTCAATTGCTTTCCTCACTAGTTCACAGTTGAATTTCCTTACGTCTTCAGTGATACTTTTTCTTACTGTCTTGCATAGCTCTATATATTCCACTTTGGAAGTCACATCTTCTTTAGTTGACCTCATCTCTCTTCTTTTTTGCACCAACATTTTGGTTTTTCCTGATAATTTGTTTACATGCAACTTGTTCTTAGACCTAGCTAATTTTGTTGCTGTTTCCATAAGAGCTTTGGTTACTTTTCTGTTAACTTCAGAGATGTCCACTTCTCCCAATATTAGGCCTTCTAAAGCAGAGAACCTGTTCTTCAGTTCCAACTTGAAGGTATTATGGTGTTTTTTAAGGTTGGTTATGTCAATAGATTTTGTTTGTCTTATGAGCTTGCCACGTTTAAGTTTAGTGTTGAGGTGCATCTTACATCTCACCAATCTATGGTCACTACCTGTGTTGAACTTGTTTAGCACACTGCAGTCTTCTATGACGAATTTTTTGTTACACATAATAAAATCAATTTCACTTGTCGTCCCATTTGGATGTCTCCATGTCCATTTCCTGTGTGGCTTTTTCTTGAAGAAGGAGTTCAAGATGAAAAACCCTTCTGCCTCTGCAAACTCAACGAGAGTATTTCCACGCTGGTTTCTGTTGCCGTGACCGAATTTACCTACTGAAGTTTCATTCTGTTGCCATTGCCCTATTTTTGCATTGAAATCTCCCATAATTATTTTCAAGTGCTGCTTACCTTTATTATTTAGATGACAAATTTCCTCATAAAATTCTTCAATTTCTTCTTCAGGATGACTTGTGGTGGGTGCATAAGTTTGAATAATCTGAGCCTGGTATCTTTTTGAGAGTTGGATAACAAGTCGTGCAGCTCTGTCAGAAGAACTTTCAACTTCTACAACTCTATCCTTCAGTTTCTTGTTTATTATAAATCCAACACCACTAGTTCTGCCAGTATCTGCCCCACGATAGTAGAAGAGATGTCCACTTTTCAGTTCGATGAGATCTTCTCCTTTTCTCCTTACCTCACTTAGCCCCACGATGTCCCACTTGATCCTTTGTAGTTCCTCTTCCAATTCAAGAAGCCTTGAATCAGAAGATAGGGAGCGTCCATTGTACGTTGCCAAGGTCAGCATCAGATGGCAGCCTAGTCCGGTCCTTCGGGGATTCTTAGCACCCTCTGCCTTCGTGTCGCACTGGCCGCTGCCTTGGCCAGGTACATTCCAGCTCACGGAGACTGAGGGCCAAGATTTAAGTTGTGGAATCATTTTGGAGGGGTTTGGGCATAACTCACCACGCTGGCCAAGCGGGTTAGTGAGTGTGGGATAGAAATTCCTCTAATCCCGATGGTATAGTTATACCGCTATTGGCGGTCGTCATTCTAAATTCTAGACTGAAGAAAAAACGAGATGTCATTTGTAGACCGATACTACTCATGTCGACAAACCTTTTAGAAACATTTTCTTCTTAAAATAATGCATGGTTTCTATGCCAGGGGACGTAGATGTATATCTTATTTTTGTCAATATCTCTACTTCTAGGAGTCCTATTTGAAACATTCCTTCTTTGTTGGATAGTGTTTCCAGTGTGACATGTTTTTCATATAATTTAAAAATTTTCAAGTAATTCGTAAACTTTCCGCTAGGGGGCATAAAGGTATATTGCTTTCCCCCTATATCTCTGCTTCCAAATCTCCAATTTAAACATTCCTTCTGCACCAGATACAGCTCCTGATGGGAAATCCTTTGCATTTAATTTATAATTTTTTTATAAATGAATTTATGGCACCTCTATTCATAGCGTACTGTGGAATTAACTTTTTTACGGGTCTTATAGAGGTTATTATTCAAAAAAGTTGGTTGTCAAATTTTCAAACTAAAGCCTAGTTCGTCCTGATGACGAACTAGGCTTTAGTTTGAAAATTTGACAACCAACTTTTGAATAATAACCTCTATAAGACCCATAAAAAAGTTAATTCCACAGTACATTATAATTTTTGTAAAAAATGGTTTGGACACCAGGTGGTGTAAGTCTTAATTTCCGTTTCTGATGTATTTGCAGCAAAATATGAGCTTCTAAAATCTCGATTGAAAAAAAAGTCGTTTGATGACCGATACTACTCATGTCGACAAACCTTTTAGGAATATTTTCTTCTTGAAATAATGCATGGTTTCTATGCCAGGGGCGTAGATGTATATCTTATTTTTGTCAATATATCTACTTCTAGGAGTCCGATTTGAAAAATTCCTTCTTTGTTGGGTAGTGTTTGCGATGCGAATGGTTTTCCTATAAATTCAAAATTTTCGTGTAAATCATAGACTTTCCGCTAGGGGGCACAAAGGTAAATTGCGTTTTCTGCGTTATTTCTGTTTCTAAAACTCCGATTTGAAAAATTCTTCCTGTATCGCATACAAGACCTGGTGGAAAATATTTTTCACATAATTTCTAATGTTTGGTAAAGAATGGTTAGGCCACCAGGGGGCATAAGTGTTAATTTCAGCTTCTGATGCATTTGTAGCAAAATCTGGGCTCCTGAAAACTCTGACTAAATTTTTTTTTCTTGGACCGATGCCGCTCATATGGAAAAACTTTTTGAGAATACTTTCTTCCTAAAATAATGCATGGTTTTCCCACCAGGGGACGTAAAGTCACATCTTATTTTTGTCGATATCTCTGTCTCTAAGAGTCCGATTTGAAAAATTATTTCGGTGTTGGAAAGCGTTTCTGGTGCGAAATGTTTCTCATATAAATTCACGTGTTTCTTAATGCACAAGTCTGCAACCAGAGGGCGTAAACTCGCGATTCCGTTTACAGCAATATCTGAGGGATTAAAAACCCGATTGAAAAACTTCTTTCTTCCGTGAGATACTATTGTTTTCCATACCGGTTTCATTGACTTTGAATAGCTTTGATAAATTTAATTTGCGTCAGAACGGATTCAAAAGACGTTCTTATTACACCCGAAAATTCGGCGTCATCTGTCTTGTTTACACATGTTGCTGATGACTTCTTCAGCTGATCTATATCTTATCCATCATTACCATCAGTACACTAAACATAAAAGCATTGCATTTATTTTTAGTTATATTGATCATGGAAGTTAAGGATAAAATGTGCTTCACAAACACATGGAAAGCTCACAAGTACTTCTTCCTATAATCCATGGGTTATCTGCTAACAATGTTATAAGTTTAGGTTATACAGATAGTATGCCAATTAAAAAGTAATTCGCCTTTGTTGGAAGGATGATGGCGCAGCTACGTTGCAGACGTTATTGGGTGACCACTGCGATACAAATGCTGTCTTTTCGTTTTTTAAATATATTGACTTTTTTTAACCTTGTCTAGATTTTACTGTTTTCCTCTTTCTCATTTTTACCACATCAGCCTGCTTTTTACTTTTATATGCTGCTTTTAAGCTACTTCATTTAATGATCTTGTGTTCGGCACACTTTGACCAAACATGGTGGCCCTTGTGCCGTAAAACTCTACCAACCTACCAACTAACCAGCCAATTAAAAAGAAAAGGCTCTGCATCACTTTGGTTTTTAAAAAGAATTCACAGGGTAATTGTACAGGAGAGGTGGCATAATTGGAAAAGAATTCTGATGAAAAAAATTCTCAGTTCAGGAGTTTGTACAGAGTGGAAGAATTAGCATAATGAAAGGTTGGGGAAGTTTGTGGAATGGGATGGTAGGGATCACTTTGTATTGTTGAGGACAATGCTGACTGCTTGTGCATCCCAGAGCAAATGAACCTCTCTGTATTTGTCAACCAACCAATAAAAATGTATGCATAGCACTTGCTTCATTAATCTATTAATGTCTTCTTTAAGACTCTTTTGTTCTGGGTCTTGTGTGCTTTGTGTAGTTCATCCTTCGCCCATCGACAGTTTGACCAATATCATTACTGCTGATATTTTTCTTCATTGCTATTTATGTGTCTTCGAAAAGGAAACATTTTAGTTACACTGATGAATTTAAGCTTACTGTAACTAAAGCTGAAAAAGTAGGTAATTGTGGAGCAGGCGAAATATTCCAAGTTGATGAGAGCAACATGAGGCTATGGAAGAAGAAGAAATTCTCGAAAAAGCAACCAATAGTAAAGAACAAATTGTTATCAGAATATAAATTGGCCGATGTTTAGAAGAGAACCTCCTGAGTTTGTTAACTTACCAGTGTGATGCTGCTCTGCCTGTGTCGGTGGTTAAAATTTGTACGGAAGCTCAGGTAATTGCGCAAGAAATGGGCTTCACAAATCTTCAAGGAGGACCTCCATAGTGCTGTTCTTCCTGTGACAGAAAAATTAATTAAAATTCAGAATCTTACAAGTATTGAACAAAGACTTCCCAATGACTGGGATGGAAAATCGAAAGATTTTTAAAAATTTGGTGCAAATGCTATTAAAATAGGGAATTTGCAACCACATCCAGTTATAAACATGGATGATGATGTGTGGATTATACAGCATTTTTTTTTTCTGCGTGTCAAGGTCAGCAGATTATACGAAGGGTAAAACATTTTGCGTGAATTTCACAGGCTGTGGATTATATGACAAAAATTACAGTACATTATTTTCACCAAACAGACTGTGATACTTAATTGCATTTAGTTTACTGTTGCCCATGTAACATTTCAGAAAACTTGAAAATTACATTGCCCTATTTTGGGAATCAAACCTTCAACTTCTAACTTCTTTTCAAGCATGCTACTGTTACGCCACCCAAGACAATGAAGCATTGGACGAAGAGTTGTCAACACTGAAAGGAACATTTGATTGCTTCAACTAATGCAAATCTGAACTTGGAACTTCATTGTCCCTAGCATGGTTGAAAAGGAATCAGAAGATGTGGGTTTGATTTCTGCACCGGGGCAATGTAATTTTCATGCTTTCCAAAGGAGATCTCACATAGAGAACAGTGAACTAAAAGTCATTCAGTGCCACAATGTGATTGCTAAAAGTAATGTAGTTAGACTGATTTTTTTTTCTCCCTCTTCCAGCTGAAACATTACCTTTCTTTTCTGAATTCTAAAAGCAGATATACTTCGTTAAAAACATATTCTGCATTCGCGTATTTGTAAAGGTGGATGTTAATCAAAAGGTAAAGTTAGTCAATTTAAAGGTGGAAATAGATGAATATATTTCATCCTGGAAGAGAGACATTCATTCATATGCTTTGAGATGGTACCTATATGGTTATTTGTGAAGTTTGCACCTGCATAACTAATTGCATTCTTTATATTAATTCAACATTTGTCGAAAACATTACGTGGTTTCAGAAATTATTAACTATATGTCAACAAAATAGTTTCCATAAATAGTCAGCTCATCTGTTTCGCACGTTACTAGAAATTCGAGCACGGGAAAAACGTCCATATAATAAGAAAATTTTTATTTCAACTTGTCACTAATATTCCTTTTTTTTTTTTTTTTTCTTTTTGATGTTCTTTATAATAGTTTAGAATTTTATTATGAAGATTACAAATTTATATGAAAAAATGTTTTAATATGTGCAGTCAAATGCATCATAAGTTGTCAAAGTCCTCCAATAATAGAGACAATATGTATTAAAAGATTAATATTATTCCAGTTTTTTAAGTCATGATTTACGAAATTAATACAATAGAAAAGAACTTTCGAACCTTTTGATTATGATGCGTTGAATCAGTAATAAGCCATCTTGTTATCGAAGAAGGCATGATTTTCCTTTCCTGTGGTATCAGCTTCCAAGTTGAACTTCGATCTTATAATTTCTTATTATAGATGATGGTTGCATGTTTTATTTTCGTATTGGCTCGATATTCCCAAACTAGTTTCAATTCCTTCTTTGGAATCATCTTCAGTGGGTATTATGATCTTCTCATACATGTTGTGTTTCGGCCAGATTACATCGATTCTACTGGCAGCGTCCGACTTTTCATAGTTGATTGCTCTTGCGCATGCTATTTTTGGTATTAATGCACGTTCTTCGTCGTGTTTTGATATAACCGGATGACATGAATTCCGACTCCAAATTAATTGGTGTTGCCATTCGTTTGTTGAAAATAATTAATAAGGTCTTTTATTATATTTTTTATCGCTAATTTCTTTTCGATAAAATATTTCCAAGCGTACGGTAGATTCATTGGATCATTATTATTACAATTTATTTCTTTAGTTTTTCAATCATTATCGCTTCTGAGGTTAATATTTGATTTTTTAGTTTTATGTGAGGTTATTAATTTTGCATCATACCAAACAGGATAAGCTTCATTTTCAATACAATGATTTATTAATGATGTTTTGTTTTCTTTTTTATTCCAGTTCGATATATGTTCTTTTTAATCTGGTCTTAAATCTTCTTTTTGTACTTCCTATGTATACTTTATTTCTTTCATTTCTTTCTTTTCTGTATAATATTTTGTTGGTATAGAATATAATGGCTTTATCAAGCATTGATCTTCTCATTTCCATTAGTTAATATAGTTTCGTTATCTATGACGGTTTCTGCCAATATCATTTTTTCTTTAATGCATTCCTTCTTTAAGATATCTGTTATTGAGGAATGTAGGGAATTTTACCAGCAAATTTTATTTCATTTTTTTGTTTATTTTTATTTTCATTTAAAGATTTCTTTATATTTTCAAGTATATCATCTATGATCTTTTTCTTGTATCCAAATTTCATAGCAGTTCTTTTTATCTCAGTTAATCTCAATCTTTTCTTTGTGTTTATTACAGGAATGGGTTAATGCTCTTCTTATGTAAAATTGAAGTGCTGTTCTTTTATATTTCCAAGGATGATTTGAATCAATCGGAATTATCGTTGGAGTATAAGGTTGGTTTTCGATATACTTCGTATTCAATCATATTATTTCGCCTGAATAAAGAAATGTCTAAATAGTTTAGTTAATTGTACAGGAGAGGTGGCGTAAGTTACTATGGAAAAAGAAGTTAAGAGACAACTAAACTATTTAGACATTTCTTTATTCAGGCGAAATAATATGATTGAATACGAAGTATATCGAAAACCAACTTATACTCCAACGATAATTCCGATTGATTCAAATCATCCTTGGAAATATAAAAGAACAGCACTTCAATTTTACATAAGAAGAGCATTAACCCATTCCTGTAATAAACACAAAGAAAAGATTGAGATTAACTGGATAAAAAGAACTGCTATGAAATTTGGATACAAGAAAAAGATCATAGATGATATACTTGAAAATATAAAGAAATCTTTAAATGAAAATAAAAATAAACAAAAAAATGAAATAAAATTTGCTGGTAAAATTCCCTACATTCCTCCAATAACAGATATCTTAAAGAAGGAATGCATTAAAGAAAAAATGATATTGGCAGAAACCGTCATAGATAAATCTAAACTATATTAACTAATGGAAATGAAAGAAGATCAATGCTTGATAAAGCCGGAGTATATTCTATACCAACAAAATATTATACAGAAATAGAAAGAAATGAAAGAAATAAAGTATACATAGGAAGTACAAAAAGAAGATTTAAGACCAGATTAAAAGAACATATATCGAACTGGAATAAAAAAAAGAAAACAAAACATCATTAATAAATCATTGTATTGAAAATGAAGCTTATCCTGTTTGGTATGATGCAAAATTAATAACCTCACATAAAACTAAAAATCAAATATTAACCTCAGAAGCGATAATGATTGAAAAAACTAAAGAAATAAATTGTAATAATAATGATCCAATGAATCTACCGTACGCTTGGAAATATTTTATCGAAAAAAGAAATTAACGATAAAAATATAATAAAAGACCTTATTAATTATTTTCAACAAACGAATGGCAACACCAATTAATTTGGAGTCGGAATTCATGTCATCCGGTTATATCAAAACACGACGAAGAACGTGCATTAATACCAAAAATAGCATGCGCAAGAGTACAACTGCCGTGGAAAAGTCGGACGCTGCCAGTAGAATCGATGTAAGTGGCCGAAACACAACATGTATGAGAAGATCATAATACCCACTGAAGATGATTCCAAAAAAGAAGGAATTGAAACTAGTTTGGGATATCGAGCCACGGAAAATAAAACATGCAACCATCATCTATAATAAGAAATTATAAGATCGAAGTTCAACTTGGAAGCTGATACCACAGGAAAGGAAAATCATGCCTTCTTCGATAACAAGATGGCTTATTACTGATTCAACGCATCATAATCAAAAAGGTTCGAAAGTTCTTTTCTATTGTATTAATTTCTTGCAAATCATGACTTAAAAAACTGGAATAATATTAATCTTTTAATACATATTGTCTCTACGTATTGGAGGACTTTTGACAACTTATGATGCATTTGACTGCACATATTAAAACATTTTTTCATATAAATTTGTAATCTTCATAATAAAATTCTAAACTATTATAAAGAACATCAAAAGAAAAAAAAAAAAAAAGGAATATTAGTGACAAGTTGAAATAAAAATTTTCTTATTATATGGACGTTTTTCCCGTGCTCGAATTTCTAGTAACGTGCGAAACAGTAGATGATATGGAAACTATTTTGTTGACATATAGTTAATAATTGCATTCTGTTTTGAAAAATATTGTGACATTGTCAGATGGTAAGATGTTTTTTTCATTAAGAATATTTTAGCATAATTCATCAAAAATAATAAAAATACAACAAACGAAGAATACTGCATCTACAAACCAGTGGAAAATAAAGAAGGATTTAAACTTTCTTTGATATATTCATGTATTTTTGATGAATTATTGCAAAATATTCTTAACAAAACTATGAAATCACATTAAAAATGGAACTTCTATTACTAATAAAAGCTGTGTTCTATTTCTCCTGATAATGCAGAACATTTCCAAAACTTAAATTTATATACAGGGTGTCCATAAAATATTTCCCACATTACAAAAATTAATATAAAAAAAATCTATGTAATTCAAAATAAAATGGTTGGGAACATAATATAGCAGAACTCAAAGTTTTTTTTTTCTTCTGTTCTTCAAGTGAGCACTGCTGCTGAATAAGAGGAGCATTTCATCAATAATGGCTTCCATGCAAGAAAAAGCAGTATGTGTGTTGTGGTTCCATGAGACCAAATTGGCAGTTACTGTCCAATGTCATTTCAGAAAAGAGTACAGACAATCACTACTGGACCAAAAAAACCCATAAAAGCTTGGTATAAAAAAATTAAAGTGACGGATAGTGTTGGTGATCTCTCCCGAGCGGGCCGGCCACTGGTTACTCAAGAGACAACTGCAGCAGTGCAGGAGACATTTCTGCTAAGCTCCAGGAAATCCATTCGTCATTCTTCACTGGAAACTGGGATTCCCCGTGTCATGGTTCACAAAATTGTTCACAAATGCTTATAAGGTACAGATCGTTCAAGCTCTTCAGCCTGATGACCAGCCTCGCTGTGCTGCATTTGCGATGGAGATGTTGCACTACATAGTTCATGTAGTGATTATATCTGCGTTGTTTGTGTGTTTCTCAGATGAAGCCACAGTCCACGTATCTGGTACAGTAACTAGGCACAATGTTCGAATCTGGGGAACAGAAAATCCTCATTATGTCATCAAACAAAAGAAGACTAGCCCGAAAGTAAACGTATGGTGCGGCCTGATGCATGACAGAATCACTGGACCCAAGTAGAGTTTTACAGAGCTCGCGATAAGTAGAGTTTCACAGAGCTCATGGAACTTTTTATAGCACCTCAGTTGCATGCACTCCAACCTTCGGTTATCCCTAACAAGACAGTGCCCCACTGCAATGGTCAGTAATGGTTTGTGAGTTCTTGATGTCAAGACGTTGAAGAGCAGCATAACGGATGTCATTCGTTCTGTCTCTGCAGAGATGTTAAACAAAACATTGCGTGAAATTAGATGTCCTTTGGGCCAAAAATGGCGCCCATGGGGAGGTGTACTGACACTGGAAAAAAACTTTACTTGTGCACCATCATTGTCGTGCAATCCCTTTCTTGTACCTGTAATACATTTTAGCACGTCTTTTGTAAAAAAAGATCATGTTTACCTTACCGGTTTGTCCGTCCGTCCGTACCCACGATATCTCTGCAACTATTAGTCCGATTTGAAAAATCCATTTTGCATTGGGAAGCTTGAAATATGCAAATGAAGATCCTTTATTTCGTTTTTTTTTCTTTTGTGTGTGTGATGTACAATTTCGCTGCTAGAGAACGTAAATGCAGATGATGTCGAATTCCAAAATACGTTTTATTCCACATATTTGCTTCTAAACATCTGATTAAAATTTTTTTTTTTTTATTTTTAGATTCCATTTATATCGAAGAGTATTTTAGATATAGTTACTTTTTCAAATTACGCATAGGTTTTCCGCTAGGGAGCGTAAGGTAAATTACCTTTTCCTCAATAACTCTTCTTCTAAAACTCCGATTTGAATTTTTTTTTCCTTCAGCGGATACATCTCCTGATGGAAAATCTTTGGCATATAATTTCAAATTTTTGGTAAAGAATACTTTGGCCACCAGGGGCGTAAGCGTTAATTTTTGCGTCTGATGTATTTACCATAAAATCGAAGCTTCTAAAATATCGATTGAAAAAATTCTTTCCTGGACTGATGCCACTCACAGCGAAAAACCTTTTCGGAATATTTTCTTCTTAAAATATTACACAGTTTCTCCGTCAGGAGGCGTAGATGTACATCTTATTTTTGTCAATATCTCTACTTCTAGGAGTCCGATTTGAAAAATTCCTTCTTTGTTGGATAGTGTTTTCAGTGTGACATGTTTTTCATATAATTTCAAATTTTTCAAGTAATTCATAGACTTTCCGCTAGGGGGCGTAGAGGTCTATATCTCTGCTTCTAAATCTGCCATTTGTAAAATTCTTGCTGCACCGGAAACAGCTCCTGATGGGAAATCCTTTGCACTTAATTTCTAATTTTTGTAAAAAATGGTTTGGTCACGAGGTGGCGTAAGTCTTAATTTCCGCTTCTGGTGTATTTGCAGCAAAATATGATCTTCTAAAATCTTGATTGCAAAAAAAGTCGTTTGTTGACCGATACTACTCATGTCAACAATCCTTTTAGGAACATTTTCTTCTTGAAATAATGCATGGTTTCTACGCCAGGGGGTGTAGATGTATATCTTATTTTTTTTCAATATCTCTACTTCCAGGAGTCCGATTTGAAAAATTCCTTCTTTGTTGGATTGTGTTTCCGATGTGAAATGTTTTCCCTATAAATTCAAAATTTTCAAGTAAATCATAGACTTTCCGCTAGGGGGCACAAAGGTAAATTGCGTTTTCTGCGTTATTTCTGTTTCTAAAACTCCGATTTGAAAAATTCTTTCTGTATCAGATACAAGACCTGATGAAAAATATTTTTCACATAATTTCTAATGTTTGGTAAAGATTGATTTGGTCACCAGGGGGCATAAGTATTAATTTCTGCTTCTGATGTATTTGTAGCAAAATCTGGGCTCCTGAAAATTTGACTAAATTTTTTTCTTGGACCGATACCGCTCATATGGAAAAACCTTTTGAAGAATACTTTCTTCATAAAATAATGCATGGTTTTCCCACCAGGGAACATAAAGTCACATCTTATTTTTGTTGATATCTCTGTTTCTAAGAGTCCGATTTGAAAAATTATTTTGGTATTCGAGAGCGTTTCCGGTGCGAAATGTTTCTGATATAAATTCATGTTTTTCTTAATGCACAAGTCTGCAACCAGAGGGCGTAAGCTCACGATTCCGTTTACAGCAATTATCTGGGGGATTAAAAATCCGATTGAAAAACTTCTTTCTTCCATGAAATACTATTGTTTTCCATACCAGTTTCATTGACTTTGAATAGCTTTGATAAATTTAATTTGTGTCAGAACGGGTTCAAAAGACTTGCTTATTACACCCAAAAATCCGATGTCATCTTTCTTGTTTATATAAATTTTTGTAATGTGGGAAGACTTATGTACACCCTGTATATATACATTTAATGTGTGAGTGACTGCCTGATAATAGTAATAATTTTCCAAAGGCTGTGCTTTGTAAGTTTAATTTGTAAATTTTGATCAGTGATATTTCATATGTCCATTTTTGGCCTAATTATTGTTGTCTTATTTTTATTTAGCATTCATGTGTACAACTGTAATGATAACATCAGAACAAAGAAAAATAAAATAAAAATTCAGCATTCTGCTGCAATTCATTGTATCATGTAAGTATTTCAATGTCACTGGCTTCATTTTTATGGTACAGATTTTAAGCTTTAACTGTACTTTTTTTTTTTTTTTTGCATTATTGTGACAAGACAGTTCAGAGATTTTTGGGGAAAATATCAATTAAGTATGTAAATAAAAAAAAAAATTAACAGGCAAACTATCAGTTATGTTCTGACATTGGTGTTAATAATTATCACTGAGTAAGTAATGGTGTTCAAAATTAATTCAAGGTGTGGATCCCCAATATAGAAGGATCAGAAAATGTTCTTGAGTAACAGAATGTTAGTTATTTGGCAATTCTTACCTATAAGAAATAACAGAAAGAGTTTTCATTTGGAGCCAGAAACTTGTTATTAGTTCTAAAAAAGTATTTTTTAATACATTTGCAACTTTATATCATTTAAATATTTGTTAAACATTGTTACAAATGCAGTAAGAAAGGACTTTAAAGATTTTGATTGCTTTAAATATTCTAGTGCATTCCCATGTATTTCTGAGGAATATTTCTTCCTCAAATTCGATTGTCATATATCATTATGTTAAGTTGTGTATAGGTGTGCAATAAAAGGTTACAGCAACTCTTTACTTATACACTTATGGAATCATATGTTTTTAACTTTTTAAATGTAAATCAAGTTGTTTAGTTTTCTTATCTTAATATAAATGTATGGGGCTTGATTAAATGGATGGATGAAGCCTGTCCAGGGATTAGGCTGAGAAGGGTGGGTCAGAAGAGAGGATTATCTGCCATTTCTGCATAGATATAGTGTCTGAACACCAGGTGGATTTGGCTGGTTCAGGTTCTTTTGTGCTGGTTTGGATTATACAAAGAATAAACCAATGTATCGATTAGAACATGAAACATGAAGTATCCAGCCCATGACAGTGTACTCTGAAATGTCAAAGAATAATGTGTGTCAACACATCCCTGTTGTAGGAAACGTTTTAAATATGAAAGCTGAATCCTTAGCCCATCAAAAAACACTGGAATTTTCAAGGTTTCTGATGGATGATTCAAGAAATTTATGATTTGTTATGGCCTGTGTTTAAAGAATGTGTGTGGCGTGGGTGCAGCCATCACTAATGAAACCACAAAGGGATGGAAGGAAAATCATTTAAGAAATCTCTTGTTGGTGTGTGACTGAAAATGATATTTTTAATACTAATGAAACTAGGCTTTCTTTTTAAGTTGCTATTTGACAAAATGCTCACATTTAAAGGTGATAAATGTAGTTGCAGGAAAAAGCCAAAGCAGTCGACTGCCATTATCCTAGAAGCAAACATGTCTGGCACAGAGAAGCTTCCTCTCTCAATAATTGGAAGATACTAGAAACCTTGGTGGTTTTAAGGTTTGAAGACATTGCTGACTATTGGCCAAACCAAAAGACCTGGGTGTCTTCAAAAACCTATAAATAGTAGATCAGATACTTAGATAGAAAAATGAGTGAGAAGAACAAAGAAATTTTGTTGATTGTGTGGAAAATTAACCCTCCTTGTCCGGTAAGTGACCTAAGTGCAATTACAGTTGAGCATCTGCCACCTAAAATGGCAGCTGTTTCTTAACTACTAGATCAAGTGCCTTAAAAAAACTACCGAAAAATTTTATTGAATAAAGTTTTGCTATTCTTTGATAGCAAAACACAATACATAATTGGCATGCTGGGGCAATTTATTTGTCTTTTGCCGTGGGATAAGGTTGGAAGAATAGTAATTGCCAATTGCTTCAGACATGCTTGATTTGTTGCCCTGAATGATGCAATGAATCAAGCTGCAAATGCTTCATCTAGTATTAACCCCAACAAACAGTCTGATAGTGAAGAAATTCCCACAAAAAAGTTTTTGAGGATGTGCATAATTGTTGAAACTTCAAGGGGACAGGCTTCAAAGACCACATCAAAGTAGATACAGACATCTCGTGTTTCAGGATCTGCACCAATGAAGAATTCATTGCAGATGCAGTAATGCCTGAAAGCTATAATGATAAAGAAGAGGAATCTACTGTGGTTGAGCCAAAGGTTTCATTGAAGGACACTGACCAAGGACTACAGTCTGTTTGTTGCTTTTGTTGCTTTTCTTGAAGTGCAACCTGAAAACTGTGAAGGTGAATTAACAGCTATCATGCTCCTTCATACTTCTCTTTTAAAACATGCTCAACCATTGAAGCAGCATGTTTTGACTGATTATTATAAAGTCTGAAACCAAAATCACTTATGTTCAGACCTTTATATCTATGTAAATTGTTTATAGCATATACACTAGCGGAAAGTGAAAAATAAACATCAAGAAGGAGACTTCTGATACCAACGAAATTTATACAGCATAATAACGGAATACAGAGGATAACGAGATCAAAACATTATGGCAAAATACAGCTGTATTTGCTGGTAAACTGAAAAATAACATTTCCATGTAACATGGTTAGTACGACTTTGAACCACCATAAACTGGGTCACACTGTGCAATTCTGGCATGGAGTCTGTTGTACAGATGTTGAATGTAAGTTTGGGGTATTGAGTTCCAAGCATCCTCAACCTGAATGCGTAAATCGGGGATGGTCGTGGCTGGCCGTGGAGACCAGATAAGTCGTCCCATAAAATCCCACACGTGCTCAATGGGGGACAAATCCGGTGAACGTGCAGGCCATGGAAGTTGTCTTGCACCCTGAAGTGCATGTTGAGCTGCCCCTGTCGTGTGTGGGCATGCGTTATCTTGTTGGAAAACACCACGATGGACCGACCTTACAAATGGCACAACAACGGGCTGAATGATGTTGTTGATGTAGGAGGTGCTGTTTAACGTACCTGGTACAAATACTAGTTGTGTACGGGAGTGATAGCTGATCGCTCCCCACACCAGGAGACCAGGTGTAGGCCCTGTGTGTCACTGGCGGATGCAAGAAGGGTGGAGACGCTCCCTTGTGCGTCTGCGAACATGCATACAGCCATCGGAGGCTCCCAAGCAGAATCTGCTTTCATCGCTGAACACGACAGATTGCCATTGCGTTCTCCAGTGCAGACGTTGGCGACACCACTGCAGCCGTTCCTGACAGTGGGCTGGAGTCAGAGGTACACATGCCAGAGGCACACATGCACGTAGTCCTGCATCCAGTAGACGGTTGCAGATTGTTCGCACAGTCACCTCAGGTGCAACAGCAGCTCGGATTTACGTTGCAGTGGATGTTCTGCTTGACAATGCCGCTCTTCATATGCGTCGATCGGTCCGCTCATCAGTCCGTCTGTGACTCCCGGTTCCACGTCTTCTCATGTGAGAATGTTCCTTTAGACCATCTATGCCACCATCGAACCACCACTGATACTTCCCGTCCAATTTGTTCCACAATAAGACGATACGACCACCCGGCTTCGCGGAGTCCGACTAGACGACCTCGCTCAAAGTCTGATAACTGCTGAAATTGTATACGTCTTCCATGTCCAGGCATTGCAGCTTCTTCAGGGTCTTCGCACATGTCCATACGCCGACGACTGATTACATTAACTTTGCTGTACTCCTTAAATACCACCGACGATAATTTGCATATTATGCCGTGCTGTGGCGTAAGCACTCACCGGTTGGTTCCGAAATTAACATCACACCTATGTAAACTCGACCCCATTAACATATGTAAATTTCATGATCGTCCGCCAATTCCTTCTTGGTGTTCTTTTTCACTTTCCGCCAGTGGCGCGCACTAACGGCGGGGGTCCAACTTGTCCGACCCCCCTCCTCCTTAAAAATAATTGCAATGACTCTAAGATATTGTTCTATTACAAAAATAACACATAATTAATTCCTGCATACTATATTGAATGCACACACAAGACATGTTCTTTAAATTAAGAAAAAAAGTTAAAACATGTGTATTCTTTCAGTCCTGGAGCGGAGTTCTTCCTGGGAAAACATGAGCTTCTGCTAGGATCTGAGTGTTTGTTCTACATCTACGGGAAGGTGTAGGAGTGGGCTAGCATCTTTCGCAGTATCTTAGTTATGCTGTTGCTTTAATCAGTCGGGGGTAGGCGATAGGGGATGTGTAACACTGTTGATACATCTGCTTGGTAAAAGAGCCTGTGACCTTGCTGTACTACGGTAACCTCTGATCCTTCGCCCTTCGAACAGTTACTTCAGGTTCCCAATGACTATCCAGAAATTTTCTTGTTTTCATATCAAACTGCTCCCTAGATATTCATTGAAAACATAGGATAGACAGACTGATGAAAAGGCACACTAAGTGCAAATATGGTGTGACCGTTATATGCAGTCCGTAAAAACCATCCACAAAGTTTCAAATCTATCTTCAATGGTTAGCAAGATACTTATCAAACATCATGTTAATACTTTTTGTCAGTCTGTCTGGACGTCCAGACAGATGGACAAAAAGTATTAATGTGGTGTTAGGTGTAAAAGTTGCTTTCTGACCTTAAAGTCATCCTGTAAACTTCAAGCCTCCGACCAAGGAGGTTCAACAAAGTATTAGGTAAGTGTTCGATCCATGATAATATTTCTAGTGTCAGAATTTATCTATACGAGGTTCATACACACACACACACACACACACACACACACACACACACACACACACACACACACACACATTTTTTTCTACGAGAAGATATTTTCTGGACTCCCCCTCCCCCCATCAAAATCCTTGGTGGCCCACTGTACTGTATCAATGCCTATTACTGCATGTGTGCTTATATAACCACATAATTTACAAGTTCAAATTACTGTCAATGCAAAAACCTTAATATTCTTGTTCAGTGCTGTAGTATATGCCCTGTATTGGATGTACTGTATCAGTGTAATTACATTAGATGTTCTAGCAATTAATATATTTTTTTAGTTGTTATGCTAATTTCATGAACAATAGATGTAACACCTGTTTTTCATATTCCCTTGGTGTGTCATTATAATGGGCTTTTTTTTATTGTATTTACTCTTTTTTGCCATTTGTGAAGTACATGTGATTTCACACTGATGACTTGAACAAATCGTACATGAAGAGCTGCAAAGATTAGGACGAATTCAGAGAAGTGCATCAGAAACTTTAACATTATTTTATAAGTTAATTTTATTCTTGAAGCACTAAAGTGTTACTGAAACTGCAATCAAAATTTCTATTCCAAGAACATTACACAAAATAAATTAAAGACTAGAGTGCCCTCTGAAAATATGAATGTAAGACTTGAAATGTAACTAAGAATTAGTACTTTGAGTAGAAATTATATTCACTACTGTTTGTGAAAATTGCAACACCAAGAAAGAATACTACTATTCAAATGAAATGTATATTACAGATTCCTCATGTCACAGGAGACAACTGATTAAATTTGTTGAGCTATACAAGATGTTTCGCTTCAAAACTCAGTGTTGTGTGAAGCCACCTTTAGTAACAATAACAGCCTCTACGCAGAGTGGTATTAAGTGGATGAGGCTTTTGATATCATCCTGGGAAATAGCCAGCCAGGCTGCTTCTATGCAAGACCAGAGTTAATTTGTGGTGACTGGTGGAGGTGCTTGATGGGCCATTTGCTTAGCTACCATGTCCCAGACATGTTCGATTGGGGACATATCTGGCAAACATGCAGGCCAGGGGAGAAGTGGTATCCGTCATGCATGGAAGAGGTCTTGGATATTCTGGGCCACATGTGGCCGAGCATTATCCTGCTAGAATGTAGAGCTAGGACAACTCTGAAGGAAGGGTATTACATCTGTCTCTAAAACATTCCTGGTGTATCACTAGCTGTTGAGGATTCCCACAATTCACATCAGGTGAGATCACGAACTGAACCCAATAGTGCATCACATGACACTTGGAGTTGGGCTGGTATGACGTTGCAAGGGGCATTCATCATGAGGTCTTACAACACTTATGCAGCCATCATAGTGCATCAAGTTGAATCCTGATTCATCAGAAAATGCAACCTGTTGCCAATCAGCATGCCAATGTCTGTGTTCAAGACCCCCATTGCAGCCTGAGGCATCTGTGGTTGAGGGTCAAAGGAATGTGCAGCAATGGGCTGCTAGCAACTGCTACTTTATTAAACAGACTACATTGAACTGTGCTGGAGGACAAAGCGTGACCTACAACAGTGCCATGCTAATGAAGTGGATGTTGCTGTGCAATCGGTCACTGCCATGCAGTAGAGGTGTCTGTCATCTGATGCAGTCGTGAGATTTCGGGGGCCATTTCCCAGATTTCTGTGCATCAGAGCCTCATCTGTCCACTGATGCCACATTGTACTGTCATTTTGTTCCATATGAGTGGCAATTTCGTGGTAGGAAAATCTAGCTTCTCTCATGCCAACAATCTTTCCTCTTTCAAAGTCCGTCAGCTGCTCTTAATATTTTGAGCCAGCTCTTTATACCCCAGACTGGGTAGTTCAGAGAGTGCTGCTCTGAAATCTCATGTGCATTTTCACTGAAATTTTAGTCATTTGCGTGCCCCAATCTTTGTACATATCTTATAAATTTCAAGCTAATAACAGCAGTCCTTCATGGTGGTGTTACTTTCACAAATAATAGTGAAATTGAATCATACTTGTTTTATTTGATTAAAGTTCCTATTGTGTTCATGTAATATGGTATGCTGAATTTATTAGTAATGCTGTCTACTATAATTTATTGGTGTTTAACATATCTTAATCAAACATGTGACCACATAGATTAGTTTAGTAAATTAATTAACAGTCAGAAGAGCATTTAAACACTGGTGACATAATAGTAATCAGTCTTTACATGCCTCTGAACCCATATATGTCGAACTAGTTTTAAATTCTTTCAAATCAATTCTAATAGGATTTAAAAAAAAATTGATATAAAGAAACTGATGATTGTCTCCAGTGAAATTTTAATGATAATTTCTTAAATTGTGTATGTGTTTTTCACTAGATCATTTTTTAATGTCCTCTTATTAGGTTTTTATTACAACTCTTTGTCACTTCACTGGTTACAGTTATCCACAAAAAAACTATTCTGTAGGCAAAAAGAAGGCCAAGTTATTTTTGACAATGGATTCCTTCTTAAAATGACATTTTAAAATTGTAGTGATAATGGGCTGTAGACCCAATGGTAAAGATGAATCATCCTCAAAAAATGTTTCCATAAAAAATAATATTTTGGTATAAAAACCCCATACAAATTACATAAGTTATTATTATTATTATTATTATTATTATTATTATAAAACCTTACTTGAGCAAAATTCTTGTCATGTGGTATCATAACAGACAAGGTTTCTTTGATCAGTCCATATGCACTTCCATCATTTTGTTATACTGCTGTTATTGATATTATTTTTTACTAATATATGTCAGATTTAGGGAACAAACCAGTGTCTTATTAGACTGGACATGGTTTACTCATTTTAGTTATGAAAATTAAATTCAAACAATGCACTGAAGACATGTTACTAGAATTTTTATGTCAGAATCTACATGAAATTTAGTGTCACATTAACATAATTAGATGCATCATATATTCATACAGCATTGCAAATGCCAAAATGTCATTTAGCTGCTTAATTATTAACATGATATTTAGACATAATCTATATTTTGAGGTTACTCACCTTTATCCCAAATATCATTTAGGAGGTTTTCCTCTCCTGCCAACATTTCCAACACATAATTCTCATTAGTCACCTCATGGTTCAAGGCCCAAACTATAAAAATAACAGTCTACAAATGAACGCATGCATTCAAGGTTGCAACACTCCCGATCATACCATCTACAAAACATGATAGATTTGGTAGTACAAAACGAAAACTTAATATTGTGATTTAGCTAAATATCACCAGAAATCTGAAATATTTCATACCTTTTTTTAACTGTCAAAAGAAGAAACAAGAAAGATGACACCGAATTTTCCGGTGCAATGAGCACGTCTTTTGAATCCGTTCTGATGCGAATTAAATTTACCAAAGCTATTCAAAATCAATGGAACCGATATGGAAAACAGTAGTATCTGACAGAAGAAAGACGTTTTTCAGTCGGAATTTTAATCCAGCAGATATTGCTGTAAATGGAAACTGCCGCCCTCTGGTGGCAGACTTGTGCATTAAGAAAAAATTTAAATGATATCTGAAACATTTCTCAGCGGCAACGCTCTCCAACAAAGAAATAATTTTTCAAATCGGGCTCTTAGAAGCAGAGATATCGACAAATATAAGATATGCATCTACGTTCCCTGGCGGGGAAAACCCTGCATTATTTTAAGAAGTATTTTCAAAAGGTTTTATGATGTGAGCGGAATCGGTCCACAAAAGAGTTTTTTCAATCGAGTTTTCAGGAGCTCAGATTTTACTGCAAATACGTACATCAGATGCAGAAATTAACTCTGTTGCCTCCTCATGGCTAAATCATTCTTTATCAAATATTACAAATTATATGTAAAACATTTCATATCAGGAGCAGTACCCGGTGCAGAAAGAATTTTTCAAATTGGAGTTTTAAAAGCAGAGATATTGAGGAAAACACAATTTATCCTTACGTCCCCTAGCGAAAAGTCTATGCATTACTTTAAAATGTTGAAATTATATGAGAAACATTTTACACCAGAAACGCTGTCTAACAAAGAAGGAATTTTTCAAATCCGACTTTTAGAGGCAGAGATATTGACAGAAATAAAATATATGTCTACGCTCTCTGATGGAGAAACCATGCATTATTTTAAGAAGAAAATATTCTCAAATATTTGTCGACATGAGCGGTATCGGTCCACGAAAGGATTTTTTTAGTCGGGGTTTAAAAACCGAGATTTTGCTGCAAATACCTACGAAGCAGAAATTTAATGCTTACGCCCCGTGCTGGCCAAACCATATTTTATAAAAAATTAGAAATTACAACCAAACAAAAAACAAAAAAAAAAAAATCTGTCAGCAGCTGTATCTGGTGCTGGAAGAATTTTTCAAATCAGAGTTTTAGAAACAGAGATATCGAGGAAAGCACAATTTACCTTTACTCCCCCTAGAGGAAAGTCAATGAATTACTTGGAAATTTTGAAATTCTATTAGAAACATGTCGCCCTGGAAACTGTTCAAATCGGACTGTTACAAGCAGAGATATTGACAAAAACAGGATATATGTCTTTGCCCTCTGGCGGAAAAACCATGCCTTATTTTAAGAAAGCATTCCGAAAAGGTTTGTTTACGTGAGTAGCATCGGTCCACGAAAGAATTTCTTCAATCGAGATTTTAGGAGCTCAAATTTTGCTGCAAATACATCAGAAGCAGAAATCAACGCTTACGCTCCCTCGTGGTCAAACCATTTTATACCAAAAATTAGAAATTATATGCAAAATATTTCCCATCACGAGCTGTGTCCGCTGAAGGAAAAAATATTCAAATCAGAGTTTTAGAAGAAGAGATTTCTGGGGAAAACTGGCTATGCTTAAAATAATCTTTGACATGAATGGAATTGAAAAGAATTTTTTGAATTGGATGTTTAAAAGAAAATATATGGAATAAAATGTGTTTTAAATTCGATATCTGTTTTTACGCCCTCTAGCGGCAAAATTTTGCATCATAAAACAACCAAAATAAAGGATCATCATTTGCACATTTCAAGCTTTGTAACGCAAAAAGAATTTTTCAAATCGGACTATTAGTTGCAGAGATATTGGCAACCTCAATGAACTATAGGGGGCACTGTGCAAACGTAAACAAACTTCTTTTAGTACGGATAACGTCACACTTCTGTAAAGTCGTATGTAGGAATGGCTGGTTTAACACACTCAATCCTTGAGATAAAGAAATCTGTGGACACTACAAAATTCACGATGCATCAAAGAAGAGGAAGTGATTCTTAATGCAGGTCATATAATTTCATGTGGAATTAAGTAGGAAGAAAAGAAATCCACATAGTTCCACATTGCATTCAATCCACCACAATGACGTGGTCTCCTCATTTGATCAGCGGGGTCTTAGGCAGAAATACTTGTGAAATTTCTGTAAAGTCTTTTGAGTGCTCTTGTAAAGCAGGCAGAAGTGGAATGTGTAAACACTGTGTAGCAGTAATGCTTTACTGTAACAGGTAATTTTAATTTTTACATTTTTAGACAAGTGATATAGTAATACCGACAAGGATGTTGCAAGAATTAGAGGGACCCTGGGAAAGTCACATTTTTGTGCCCCCTTTACCCGCTACACACCACTAGTAGGTATACTGGCAGATTAGTTTTGTTTTTTCCGTCTGTAAATTAGACAAAACAATTGGATCTGTAAAGTCAAAGCTACTGTTGACAGAACATTGCAAATTTTGTTCCTTAATGGAGTTTAAATTTATATGGATAACAGCAATTACTTGTTTTCAAGAGCATGTAGAAATACGGAATTTTTAATTATTACTATGCAATAAAAACATGTCTTGTGTATTATTCATCCAAACACGTTACTAGGTTAGTAGTATTTCACTGGAAGGGTTTCAAATGCAAGGCACAAGCGTTTATACTAACTTGTGAAAAACATAGCTGGAACCTTGGGAACGACACTGCGTGATGAAACAACATGAATTGTTCTTTTTCACGGAATTCTCCATTATACTACTCTCTAATTCTGGAATGTATGCAAAAATCACCCAAAACAAGCCAACCTAACCTAAGCAATGATCTAACAACAGCTAAGAATGTTATCCATACTGTAGTAATTCTTCCTTTCACTGCTAGAGGAAGAGCGAACCACTGAGACTGCCAATCGTGTCTACAGACAGAAGGACAAACCGATAACGTAAGAATGTTTTTTTTTTACAAAAGGCGTGCTAAAAAAAGACAAAACAAAATGAAGAAATACCATCCACTATATTTCTGCTACTGGACGTCCGAATTACTAAACCTCCCCCCCCTATGTCACATTTGGTCCGGTTGTCAGGACCCCCCCTCTGTAATCTTGGACATACTTTATGGACAGCCCCTAACCTCAAATTATATATTATAATTAGATGTTCTGCATGCTCTCTTATGATCATAATAAGCCAATAAAAGCTATTCTTTCATGATGAAGAAATTGCAATTAAACAATTTACTACTTTTTGTGCTCTGACTTATTCTGTTGCATAATTTACAAATATTTTTACTAGTGAATGCTTTCAGCTACAATAAGCTTTTGTAGTAATTTAGAGGTCAAATGCATCAGTAATTTATGCAAGAAAAATAAATTCAGAGCATAAAGTAAAATATTCTTCTTCAGTTATTTAAAAACTATTTGTGTGAATGTAATTCTATTTGACATAAACTGCATTAGCCCTTTATATACCTTTTCATCAGTTGAATTAAAGTGATTAATGCAGTGCTAGGGTAATCACCTCCTTTTCATTTTGTTTCAGATACCTAGACAACAGAGTCTTTGTTGCCCTAGCCAATGGAGAGTTACATATCTATAAAAAGGATCCTGGTAAGCAGTATAGGAAGATGCTTATTAAATTATAAAACTGCTTTTGTACATTAGATACTTGATCAAAATCTGATTTATAATGACCTCCTTACTCTGTTCTGAATAGTTAATTTGATAACTACCCAAAATGAAAAATGAGAAGCATTTTGTTATGTAGATATGAATGGCTTGATATATATATATATATATATATATATATATATATGTATTTGATCGGGATGTAAGGTCAGCTGATGCGTAACATCACAGCCTCTCCTTGACAAATGCCAACCCCGCCTTCTCATGGTACATCCTGTTCCCACTAAAGGGGCTCTGACGACCGCCAATAGCGGTATAAATATACCATCGGGATTAGAGGAAATGCTATCCCACACTCACCAACCCGCTTGGCCAGCGTGGTGAGTTATGGCCAAACCACTCCAAAATGACTCCACAACTTAAATCTTGGCCCTCAGTCTCCGGCAGCTGGAATGTACCTGGCCAAGGCAGCGGCCAGTGCGACCTGAAGGCAGAGGGTGCTTAGAATCCCCGGAGGACCGGACTAGGCTGCCATCTGATGCTGACCTTGGCTACGTATAACGGACGCTCCCTATCTTCTGATTCAAGGCTTCTTGAATTGGAAGAGGAACTACAAAGGATCAAGTGGGACATCGTCGGGCTAAGTGAGGTAAGGAGAAAAGGAGATCTCATTGAACTGAAAAGTGGACATCTCTTCTACTATCGTGGGACAGATACTGGCAGAACTAGTGGTGTTGGATTTATAATAAACAAGAAACTGAAGGATAAAGTTGTAGAAGTTGAAAGTTCCTCTGACAGAGCTGCACGACTTGTTATCCAACTCTCAAGAAGATACCAGGCTCAGATTATTCAAACTTATGCACCCACCACAAGTCATGCTGAAGAAGAAATTGAAGAATTTTATGAGGAAATTCGTGATCTAAATAATAAAGGTAAGCAGCACTTGAAGATAATTATGGGAGATTTCAATGCAAAAATAGGGCAACGGCAACAGAATGAAACTTCAGTAGGTAAATTCGGTCACGGCAACAGAAACCAGCGTGGAAATACTCTCGTTGAGTTTGCAGAGGCAGAAGGGTTTTTCATCTTGAACTCCTTTTTCAAGAAAAAGCCACACAGGAAATGGACATGGAGACATCCAAATGGAACGACAAGTGAAATTGATTTTATTATGTGTAACAAAAAATTCGTCATAAAGACTGCAGTGTGCTAAACAAGTTCAACACAGGCAGTGACCATAGATTGGTGAGATGTAAGATGCACCTGAACACTAAACTCGAACGTAGCAAGCTCATAAGACAAACAAAATGTATTGACATAACCAACCTTAAAAAACACCATAATACCTTCAAATTGGAACTGAAGAACAGATTCTCTGCTTTAGAAGGCCTAACATCGGAAGAAGTGGATATTTCTGAAGTTAACAGAAAAGTAACCAAAGCTCTTATGGAAACAGCAACAAAATTAGCTGGGTCTAAGAACAAATTGCATGTGAACAAATTATCAGGAAAACCAAAATGTTGATGCAAAAAAGAAGAGAGATGAGGACAACTAAAGGAGATGTGACTTCCAAAGTGGAATATATAGAGCTATGCAAGACAGTACGAAAAAGTATCACTGAAGACGTAAGGAAATTCAACTGTGAACTAGTAAGGAAAGCAATTGAAAACAACCAAAGCCTAAAGATAGCAAAGGGACATCTCAGTAAGGGGAAAAAACAGATTATGGCACTGAGAAAAGAAGATGGTTCTGTAACAAGAAATAGAGGCGAAATTTTGACAAGTGAAAGATTTCTACTCCACATTATATGAAAGGGATGATACATGTACTCCAGACATCATGAAAGGTACCAGTACCAGAGTCCTTCCAGTCCTTCCAGCAGAAGTTGCACATGCAATCAAGAACATGAAGCGGGGAAAAGCTCCAGGAGAAGATGGAATTACTGTAGACATCATATAAGAAGCAAGTGGAGAAATCGAAACAGTACTCGCCAAATTTTCACTCGATGCCTTAATGAAGGGAAAATTCCTGAGGATTGGAACAACGCTACAATGATCTTGCTACATAAAAAAGGTGACATTGAGGATCTCAGGAACTACAGACCTATCAGCGTCCTATCAGTGGTTTATAAAATCTTCACTAAAGTTCTTTCACACCGCTTGAAGGTGACACTGGACATGGCTTAACCGAGAGAACAAGCTGGATTCAGGAGTGGCTACAGCACAATAGATCATATCCACGTACTGAGAGAACTAATTGAAAGAGCGAGGGAATATGAACTTCCATTGTGCATGGCTTTTATCGATTATGAAAAAGCCTTTGATTCGGTGAAACCATCAGCAGTTGCAATGGCTCTGAAATCCTGCGGTATTGAAGATGCATACATTAATATTATTAATAACATCTATGAAAATGCAAGCGCAAAGATTCGGCTGTTTGAAAATACAACACACAAAAAAAAAAATTGGAAAAGAGTGAGACAAGGTGATACCATATCTCCGAAGCTCTTTAATGCCACATTGGAAAATGTCTTTCAATCACTGAACTGGGAAAACAAAGGGATAAAAGATTAATGGAGATTATCTAACCCACCTTCGTTTTGCTGATGACATAGTCATTTTTACAAATACCCCATCAGAGCTACAGAGTATGATCCAGGAACTTGCTGACAAGAGTAAAGAAGTGGGATTAAAAATGAACTTTCAGAAGACAAAAGTGATGTACAATGCTTTTACAAGAAATGAAGATTTATCGATTGATGGAGAAAAGCTGGAGATAACAGACACGTACGTTTATCTTGGACAGCAGATATCAAGTGAGGGTCACATTGGTGAAGAAATTAATCGGCGTACAAAACTTGCCTGGGGAGCTTAGCCCATTGCCATTTCAGAAGAACAGACATCGATGGACAGACATTGCCATACCAGAAGAACAGACCATCGATGGACAGCCGAAATTTTAGATTAGATTCCAAGGGACAGGAAAAGACCCAGAAGAAGACCACATGGAAGATGGGTGGATGAAATTCGAAAGTATGCGGGAGTGACATGGAGGAGACTGGCACAAGACAGACCGTTGTGGAGGAAACTTGGGGAGACCTTCGTCCAGTAGTGGATTGATAATGGTTGACAATGATGATGATGATGATATATTTGATCAGAGTTAAATCCCTGAAATGGCAATGGGCTGGACATACTGCCAGAAGGACAGACCATCGATGGACAGCAAAAATGTTAGATTGGATTCCAAGGGACAGGAAAAGACCCAGAAGAAGGCCACATGGGAGATGGGTGGATGAAATTCGAAAGTATGCGGGAATGACATGGAGGAGACTGGCACAAGAGAGACCGTTTTGGAGGAAACTTGAGGAGACCTTCGTCCAGCAGTGGATTGATAATGGTTGACAATGATGATGATGATATATTTAACATCATTCCTGAGTCTTGTGAAAATCTTCCAGTTGAATTTAAGGATGAACTTTGGATAATGGAAATGTGCTATTTTACTTACAGTTCACAACAGTAAATGTCAACATGTTTGTCCTCTCTCCTCAGCTGTAGCTTTGACCCAGTCTTCTTTCCTGGGGTTTTGGTGAGCCTCAGCAGGATGCCATCATTTCTTAGAAATGGTCCTTCAACTGGCTTTCTTTTGTTGTGTGGAGAGCATAAGCGCCGACTATTGGGGGGGGGAGAGGAGGTGAACCTTGCCCTTCCAATAATTTTAGTGGGGAGCAGTGCCCACCCAATATTTTCCCTCCTGCTTCATTAAATAATCGCTTTAGGCTCATAAGGAGGACCAAGCTCCACCTTATGAGGCCAAAGCGATTTATTTCCAAAATATGAATAAATAACATAGTAAGTAAACTTCTTTCCCATATTCAGCATTGCTCATTTGACAAGAGACTGGATTGCCAAACCCGTATTGTGTTTGACATGTTCTCATGATATGTGGTAAATGTTAAAAACAATTACCAAAAATAAAATAAATAAAAATACAGAAACATATAATCTCTAGCACCTTTATTTACATATTTATTTTTTGTTTCTTGTTCTTCAAGTAACCCAGCAATTTTTCATTTTTTTTTATAAACGTTTGGAAATAAAATCTCTCTGGATATATACCACAGGCTGAATTTTATTTTAAAAAATATTAATATTCAGCAAAATAATATTTCTGTTTGTTTTCATTTGCTGATAAGCAATTGCATTTTAAATCATACGTCTAATCTCGTAGTTTATCTGTTTGCCCTTTGTTTTTAATTTTGCTAAAATACAAATGTAATTGTTTGCAGCCAAATTTTCACTGTTTCTATGTAGCAACTCCTTCAGAAAACTTGAAAATTACATTGCCCTTGAGTTACTACTTGAAAATATGGCACATTTGTATTGCTTTCCATGCATTTGTGAATTATTTCTTCAGGAAGATTAGTTTTCCAATTCTATGTATGATACTGACTCCAATAAGTGTTTTTTGAAGTACTGTTTACAATTCTCTTAAATTAAACACTGCTTAATTGCTCACCAGTTGGTATGTTTATATTTCATGTAGACTCTAGTTTGAGGATTCACAAAATTTGCAGAATAGTTTACTGATAAGTGTGTGCATCCCACCTGTCCATGCGTGGCTTATTCATTTGTCGTAATGGCAGATTCAGAGTCCAATATGTTTGGAAGCAGACTGTCATTGAATAAATCTGAAGACATCTCTGCTGACTAATATTGGCTGAAGCAGATAAAACTCCTTGCAGGAGCCAATAAAACAACAGAGGAGAGCACAGCTGCAGAATCGTCATCTACCACCATCAACCATAAGTAAAAGCATGTTCATGCTTTCCCAAGTTAACTGAAATTAATCACCTGGTTTGAAAAAGAGAGAGAGAGAGAGAGAGAGAGAGAGAGAGAGAGAGAGAGAGAGATAGATACTATAATTTTGGCAAGTATTAATCAGTTGAGAAAGTTTGACACCAATATTTTCAAAATATAAAGTAGTGCTTTCAAAGAAACTAGCTCTCGTTTCAAATTCAGCTTTAAAAAATCTTTTGCTATCATTGTCTGTACTGATCATAAGAAGCAGAGGCTATGACTTGCTAACAAATAATTCCCCCAAAATTATTTCCAAACATAAAAAGAAGAGAGAAATAAAAGGGCAGTCTAATTCAATGCATTGCAGTATGGCTGTCCTAATTATCATCATCATCATCAACCATTATCAATCCACTGCTGGACGAAGGTCTCCCCAAGTTTCCTCCACAACGGTCTGTCTTGTGCCAGTCTCCTCCATGTCACCCCTGCATACTTTCGAATTTCATCCACCCATCTCCCATGTGGTCTTCTTCTGGGTCTTTTCCTGTCCCTTGGAATCCAATCTAAAATTTCGGCTGTCCATCGATGATCTGTCCTTCTGGCAGTATGTCCAGCCCATTGCCATTTCAGGGATTTAACTCTGATCATGATGTCTTCCACTCTTGTCATTTTTCGGATCCACGAGTTCCTCTTCTTATCTCTCCTGGTTACACCAAGCATGCACCTCTCCATGCTACTTTGAGTTGTCTGCAGCCTTTGTATGTCTCTTTTAGTTAAGGTCCACGTCTCTGCACCATACGTAAGCACTGGAAGGATGCATTGATCAAACACTTTTCTTTTAAGACATAATGGCATACTGCTCTTGAAAATTATGCTGTTTCTTCCAAAAGCTCTCCAGGCAAGTTTTGTACGCCGATTAATTTCTTCATCAATGTGACCCTCACTTGATATCTGCTGTCCAAGATAAACGTACGTGTCTGTTATCTCCAGCTTTTCTCCATCAATCGATAAATCTTCATTTCTTGTAAAAGCATTGAACATCACTTTTGTCTTCTGAAAGTTCATTTTTAATCCCACTTCTTTACTCTTGTCAGCAAGTTCCTGGATCATACTCTGCAGCTCTGATGGGGTAGTTGCAAAAATGACTACGTCATCAGCAAAACGAAGGTGGGTTAGATAATCTCCATTAATCTTTATCCCCTTGTTTTCCCAGCTCAGCGACTGAAAAACACCCTCCAATGTGGCATTAAAGAGCTTCGGAGATATGGTGTCACCTTGTCTCACTCCCTTTCCAATTTTTACGTGTGTTGTATTTTCAAACAGCCTAATCTTTGCACTTGCATTTTCATAGATGTTATTAATAATATTAATGTATGCATCTTCAATACCGCAGGTTTTCAGAGCCATTGTAACTGCTGATGGTTTCACCGAATCAAAGGCTTTTTCATAATCAATAAAAGCCATGCACAATGGAAGTTCATATTCCCTCACTCTTTCAATTAGTTCTCTCAGCACGTGGATATGATCTATTGTGCTGTAGCCACTCCTGAATCCAGCTTGTTCTCTCGGTTGAGCCATGTCTAGTGCTACCTTAAAGCTGTGTGAAAGAACTTTAGTGAAGATTTTATAAACTACTGATAGGAGGCTGATAGGTCTGTAGTTTCCGAGATCCTCAATGTCACCTTTCTTATGTAGCAGGATCATTGTAGCGGTGTTCCAATCCTCAGGAATCTTTCCTTCATTAAGGCATCTAGTGAAAATTTGGGCGAGTACTGTTTCGATTTCTCCACTTGCTTCTTGTATGATGTCTACAGTAATTCCATCTTCTCCTGGAGCTTTTCCTCGCTTCATGTTCTTGATTGCATGTGCAACTTCTGCTGGAAGGACTGGAGGAACTCTGGTACTGGTATCTTTCATGATGTCTGGAGTGCATATATCATCCCTTTCATATAATTTGGAGTAGAAATCTTTCACTCTTGTCAAAATTTCGCCTCTATTTCTTGTTACAGAACCATCTTCTTTTCTCAGTGCCATAATCTGTTTTCTTCCCTTACTGAGATGTCCCTTTGCTATCTTTAGGCTTTGGTTGTTTTCAATTGCTTTCCTCACTAGTTCACAGTTGAATTTCCTTACGTCTTCAGTGATACTTTTTCTTACTGTCTTGCATAGCTCTATATATTCCACTTTGGAAGTCACATCTTCTTTAGTTGTCCTCATCTCTCTTCTTTTTTGCATCAACATTTTGGTTTTTCCTGATAATTTGTTCACATGCAACTTGTTCTTAGACCCAGCTAATTTTGTTGCTGTTTCCATAAGAGCTTTGGTTACTTTTCTGTTAACTTCAGAGATGTCCACTTCTTCCGATGTTAGGCCTTCTAAAGCAGAGAACCTGTTCTTCAGTTCTAACTTGAAGGTATTATGGTGTTTTTTAAGGTTGGTTATGTCAATAGATTTTGTTTGTCTTATGAGCTTGCCACGTTCAAGTTTAGTGTTGAGGTGCATCTTACATCTCACCAATCTATGGTCACTACCTGTGTTGAACTTGTTTAGCACACTGCAGTCTTCTATGATGAATTTTTTGTTACACATAATAAAATCAATTTCACTTGTCGTCCCATTTGGATGTCTCCATGTCCATTTCCTGTGTGGCTTTTTCTTGAAGAAGGAGTTCAAGATGAAAAACCCTTCTGCCTCTGCAAACTCAACGAGAGTATTTCCACGCTGGTTTCTGTTGCCGTGACCGAATTTACCTACTGAAGTTTCATTCTGTTGCCGTTGCCCTATTTTTGCATTGAAATCTCCCATAATTATTTTCAAGTGCTGCTTACCTTTATTATTTAGATGACAAATTTCCTCATAAAATTCTTCAATTTCTTCTTCAGCAGACCCAAAATGTCTGTGTCTTTTTGAAGTATTGAGAATGTATTGTTTGAATACAAATTGTTTTTTAACATTTAGCCAATAACATCTGTTTCAAAAATATCTGTAACATATTTCAAGTAGCTTTTAATGATATTTGAACATTAATTTTTTTATTTGGAGTTATATCTTGATATTTTCTTGTTTTTTAATTTTATTTGTTCATTACATGTCTTTAGGTAAATGTATTTAGTAATTTTTATTTATTTATTTATTATGAAAGCTGGTGGATGGAGCAGCAGTGAACCTCAAAAAGTTCCTGTTGGGAGTTCTGTAACTCCAATTACAAAAATGTTAGCAGTAGCAGGAAAGCTTTGGTGTGGCTGCCAAAACTACGTTAAGGTCCTAAACACATCTACATTGCAAATTGAAGTGAGTATTGAATTACTTTGCTGTATTTTTTCTCATAGTTTTTTTTACAGATGCAGGTGATAATTAACATGTCGAAATAATGATATTGCAGTGTGTAAATATGATAAATTTAGTAATTCTACAGCATACAACATTATCTCCCAGGAATATACATTAGATATAAGATTGGTTTATGGCACATTTTTATCTCATCAGGGCCCTTACATCAGTAAATGCTAACCAACCAACCAAGTTTGGTTTGTGATTGATTCAAGGTGCAGAAATGAGTGCAGTTCTTTTAGTTGATCTCGTTGTCTAGGTGAGTGTGTTGAAGTTTGTATGCACGAAAATATTAGCAAGACACACAGTTGTTTGATTTGAGATTTAACAACCACTGTGAGCAATGTAATGAGCTATAAACAGTCACCCATCCCAAATTTAGGGCTGCTGACTCCAGGGAAAGGAGAGAGTCAGTGCTGTAAGACAAACACAACATCCATGCCCAGTGGCAGCTCGTGCTCCCGAGAGTGTACGTGCTGCGACTTACCGATTTACACGCGGTCTGCGACCTCCGCCCCCACTACTGCTTTCACTAAAGGCCTTAAGAATTGGGCAATGGGATCATTTTGATCATCGGGAAAAATACCCGAGAGCAGTATTTTTGTAATTACATATAAATTAATATGATTATTCATTTTGTTCACCTCTTTGGAGTCAATGGTTAAATTTGTAATTGTATATCCGACAGAGTATTAAGCTTAATATTTTGTGGAATATATGGCTTGATTATTCTGCCCCGACTTCAGTTGCCTAGAAAACATTATCAGATCTTGATCATCGTGGAAAATAGCAGAGAACAAAATCAAAGTTCTGTAAAAAGAACGAAAGTTTATTTATTTACTCATTTATTTATTTATTTATTTTTTAAATGTTTTTATTCAGTTTCCTATTTTTAATACGAAACTTTTTTACAGTGTGTTTCAATATAGAATTCAGTCAATCACTCTTGCAACTTTATTATTTGCAATTTTAAAATGCACTTTGAAGAGCTTAAATATAAATTAATTATACATACACTGGCGGAAATTGAAAAAAGAACACCAAGAAGGAATTGGCGGACGATCATGAAATTCACATATGTTAATGAGGTCGAGTTTACGTAGGTGTGATGTTAATTTCGAGATCAACCGGTGAGCGCTTACGCCACAGCACGGCATAATATGCAAATTATCGTCGGTGGTATTTAAGGAGTACGGCAAAGTGAATGCAATCAGTCGTCGGCGTATGGACACGTGCGAAGACCCTGAAGAAGCTGCAATGCCTGGACATGGAAGACGTGTACAATTTCAGCAGTTATCGGACTCAGCGAGGCCGCGTGGTCGTATCATCGTATTGGACAGGAAGTATCGGTGGTGGTACGATGGTGGTGTAGATGGTCCGAGGAACATTCCCACACGAGAAGACGTGGAACCGGGAGTCACAAACGGACTGATGAGCAGACCGATCAACGCATAAGAAGAGCGGCGTTGTCAAGCAGAACATCCACTGCGACGTAAATCCGAGCTGCCGTTGCACCTGAGGTGACTGTGCGAACAATCCGCAACCGTCTACTGGATGCAGGACTACGTGCACGTGTGCCTCTGGCATGTGTGTACCTCTGACTCCAGCCCACCATCAGGAACGGCTGAATTGGTGTCGCCAACGTCTGCACTGGAGAACGCAATGGTGATCAGTCGTGTTCAGCGATGAAAGCAGATTCTGCTTGGGAGCCTCCGATGGCCGTATGAGTGTTCGCAGACGCACAGGGGAGCGTCTCCACACTTCTTGCATCTGCCAGTGACACACAGGGCCTACACCTGGTCTCCTGGTGTGGGGAGCGATCAGCTATCGCTCCCGTACACAACTAGTGTTTGTACCGGGTATGTTAAACAGCACCTCCTACATCAACAACATCATTCAGCCCGTTGTTGTGCCATTTGTAAGGTTGGTCCATCGTGGTGTTTTCCAGCAAGATAACGCACGCCCACACACGGCACGTGCAACGCAACATGAACTTCAGGGTGTGAGACAACTTCCATGGCCTGCACGTTCACCGGATTTGTCCCCCATTGAGTACGTGTGGTATTTTATGGGACAACGACTTATCCGGTCTCCACGGCCAGCCACGACCATCCCCGATTTACGCATCCAGGTTGAGGATGCTTGGAACTCAATACTCCCAAACTTACATCCAATATCTGTACGACAGACTCCATGCCAGAATTGCACAGTGTGACGCAGTTCATGGCGGTTCAACCTCGTACTAACCATGTTACATGGAAATGTTATTTTTCAGTTTACCAGCAAATACAGCTGTATTTTGCCATAATGTTTTGATCACGTTAACCACTGTATTCCGTTATTATGCTGTATAAATTTCGTTGGTATCAGACGTATCCTTTTTCACTTTCTGCCAGTGTATATGAATGAACGAAATTGCTCAATGCATTGCACAAGTAAAGAGTTTATGAAATGCTAAATAAAAAAAAAAGAACGTAGATAATAAATTGCACATGGAACAAGACTTAGTTTCAGCCCCTCCCAAAAAAGATTACGAAAACCACAGAATAAAGAACAAAAAATTAGAAGCGCAGATAGATTTTAACTGACTGATCAAGCAAACGTTATGAAAGCACAGAAACAAACAATCAGATAAGTTTTCCCTCTATTCCATTGGTCAACTGCCCTGCTCCCAGTTCCGATGGGAGAAAGAGGGTCTTTGGTTTCAACGGTGTTTGCTGCCGGCGATCTTATATCGTTCTGAGAGAAACACAGCATGCTGGAAACCCTAGCGGCAAGCTTGAGAAGGGGACCCCCAAGAGGTGTGGGGTGTAGGAGGCAGGAATGGCACGTTGTTAGGGACGTGCTTCTTGGTTTGCAGCACGAAAGACCGAACGCGTAGGAGGCAGCAGAACCAAGCTGTTATTCCCGTGCGCTAACCGACACCACAAACCGAATGACGAACAGGAGCCTTGATTATGACCCGTCTAAAAGTCAGATTTTGGACTGGCAGCAAATTATATGCATGTACTTTCAGGCTTTCAGCTACAATAAACAATATGAATCTGAATTCAAAAATTTTGAGCGTGCTGCAGCACGACAGCACGTAGTCGCCGACCGCCACTGTCCATGCCTCACCGGGATTCCAACCCAGACCCATCTTGGACAAATGGCCATACCATTGGCCACTGGGGCGGCCAAGACATGCAGTGTAACTTTAGAAAGCAACAATTACAGCATGTGCTAAAAACATTTATTTTTGACTTTTTAAATGAGTAAAGGGAATGGCAATAATTGCCACAAAAATAGGTATCTGGTTTGTGTCATAAAAATACTGCTGTTCTTAATTTTCATTTCAGGTCACATGTGTCTTAATCAGAAGAGATAACATTTTGCATACTTGTTGATTGGCAAAAAAGTGAGATGCTGATGTTACAGTATTACATAAGATTTTCTGTTTTTTATGCTTTTCAACCGCAGGTTGAAGAAGCGTATATGCTCCAGCTTTTTCCGTCCGCCTGTCTGTCGGCACGATAACTCACGTTAAAATGGTTCGATTTCGATGAAATTTTAATATGTGGTAGGGGACCACCTGGGGACGAACCCTATTGAAAATGGGTGAAGTGGGGTCAAAGGTCACGGCATGAGAGCAGGATCCATTCAATTGCCCTTATGCATCATAACTTGCGTAAATATGGTTCGATTTCAATGAAATTTTAGTATGTGGTAGGAGACGACCTGGGGACGAACCCTATTGAAAATGGGTGAAGTGGAGTCAAAGATCAGGACACAGGAGCAGGGATGCATTCCATTGCCCTTATGCATCATAAGGTACGTAAAAATGGTTCGATTTCGATGATATTTTAGTATGTGGTAGGGGACCACCTGGAGAGAAACCCTATAGAAAATGGGACAAATGGAGTCAAAGGTCAGGACATAGGATCGGGATCCATTCCATCGCCCTTATCCCACACTGTTCAGGTGGACGTCAGGTAATTTTGCTTCCTATATTTCCAATGGAAAACCTTTTGTACACATTTCCTTCACAATTAGTGTGTTCCCAAGGATTGAAATTTGAACATCGATTAAAATAACTTCATATTATAACTTGGAATACTTAACATTTTCCAAAACATAGGCATAATTATATTAAAAAAACAATGTTTCCTTTGGTGGTGTTGAAACCAGGAAAATGATGGCGCGACCTGTACTTTGATGACATCAGTGGACAAATAAATGTAGGATTGCATAATTATGGTTATGATTTAGAAAATATTAAGTATTCCAAGTTATGAAATAAAGCTATTTTAATCAATGTTCAAATTTTCATCCTTGGGAACGCATTAATTGTGAAGAAAATGTGTACAGAAGTTTTCCCATTGGACGTATAGGAAGCAAAATTACTTGACGTCCACCTTAAAGTAGTCTTGTACGTATGTATGTACATTTTATTTTGAAAATGGCTCTAAGAATTTTGATGAAAGTCGTTAACCTAACGTTTTCTGGTACTAGAAATCGATTTAGCTTGATCTCGACTTTAGGAGAATTCGTTTAGTGGGTTAAATAACCACCCCGAATTATAACGTTTTTAGTATCATTGCGTCGTTCCATTAACCTGATGTAATATAATATGACAAAAAAAAATCCCCCCTTTTTTTTCATCTGTCCAGTTATAATGAAGTTCGCATATATCAAATGTTTTTGACTCTCCATTCAATTTTGTTATGTACTGGTTCGACTGTATATTTAATTTCTATGAAAGAAGGATGAGACTTGTGTAGATCAATCATTCTTTCTCTTATTATTTTTATATAAATAAAAGTAAATCTGACTGTTTAAATTCTTATTTAAGAGAAGCAAAATACAATCATACCCCTATTTAACGGCCTGCGATTTAACAAATTCCACGATTTTACATACATCTTTTTATGGTCCTGACGGAACTGCATTGAAATTAATGCTCGTCGTTTTCCGATTTAACGAGCACATTTCCTCAATTTAGCAAACATTTTCTATTTTTCAAATCACAAAACTACGTTAACCAGTATTTTCACGTTAAAAGTTAGCCCAAATGCAATCGCATGATGTTTTCGATGAACAGATTGGACTAAATGCATCAGATTCTGATGAAGATTAAGCAGAACTGAAAGTTAGCTGCTTTAGTGATGCTGGTAACAGTATACCCTTTTGATATTAATGATGATGTTTTTCATGCACTACATAAAATAGAAGCTGCAATTTATAAAGCTAAACGTTCAGAAAAAAAAATCTCTAACGCATTTCTTTTCTACAACGTAAAAAGGTAATAACACATATTCTGTTTTTACAAGTTAATTAGTACTAACTGATGTTCTGTTTCACACAGTTTAAGATACTGAAATCATTATTTAAGAAGCTAAATACTTGAGAAAAAAATCAACTGTCGTATTTTTCTCGCAATTTTAAAGTACACTTAAATTTTTATGCTACATATCGAAGTCTAATATCTACGAATTATGTTTTTAATATGCAAAGTAAATGTGTACATAATATAGCATTTTTGATAATAAATTCGTAATTAAAAGTACTATACATAATTTAAATGTCACTGAAAGAAAGAGAGCATAGCTGCTTACGTATTCTATTATGAACACTAGCTTAATTTGAATGTTTCATTCGAAGCGCTTCCTCGATTTAGCGAAATTCGCTAAATCGAGGAAGCGTTTCGAATGAAACATTCAAATTAAGCTAGTTAAACTTGCCCTAGAATTTGTGATAAGGAATCATATTTTTTTGTGTTCTAGTTTTGTAAATTACCACCCTTCTCTCTGTTTTTCTCCCATGATTAAATAAGATGCCCCCCCCAACATTTACTTTACTTCATAATTAATGACTTCATCATGGCTTCCTCTAGTTACTTTCAGTACCATAAATACATACCTAACCGGGATTATAGAGGATAAGTTTATTAAGGTACAGTACCTCTCAAATTTTTGATCTATACGCTAGATCACGGTCAAGAGTTCTTGCGCCTCACTATACACCAATGCTCTATGCACTAGATCATCATCAGGAGTTCCTGCGTTTTCTTGTGTCGCCAGACCTGTGGAAGAAGCAAGATGCAGGAACTCCTGATGATGACCTAGTGTATAGATCGAAAATTTGAGAGATACTGTACCTTAAAAAATGTATTCTCTATAATTCCCATTAAGTACTTATGGTACTGAAATTTACTTTCTTTTGCCGCAGTGAAGTGCTATAAATTGAAAAGTAATCTAGCAAAGGCCACAAAAGAGAAGTTGAATGTATTGTCTGATTTGCAATAACTTTTTGTGGGTGTGTGTTCTATGTGTATGTATGTATCTATATAACCTTTCAGATCCTCAGCTAGCTGACATAGTACACTGCAAATTAATTATGCATCTGAATAAATGTTGCATGGACTGTATACCAGAAGAACATTTAACTTTTTCTTAATTCACTGTTGGGAAAGACATCCTTTTTCTGCTTAAAGCAAATGTTTAAACACATTAAGAAAAAAGAAAAATATGAGCATGATCTCCTCTGTATTTGCACTTGATTATCATCTACTTTTCATTGCAATGGGGTTGATTTTAGCTTTTGGTGTGAACAAATAGATTTAGATTTTGTTAACTACCAAATGCAATTGAATGATCGGTGACATTCAAAACTATTCAAACCAGAGTTATTGCGCATGAAATGTAATTTTCTGGGTTGATCAGACAAGTATGGGTTACTACTGTCAAACAAATCTGTTAAAGCATGAGCATGCAGTCATTAGGGTTGCTGACACATACACTATATTATCAAAATGTTCAGATGCTACCAAATGGTTCCACAAGTGCATAGAATAGTTGTGCAGAAAGGTGCACTGTGAGTGGGAAGGTACGTATATATAAAGCATGTTAACAGTGACTTTGAAATGGATATATGGTGTGGACGTGAACTTTTCTAAGAGTCCCAGTTTGGGCTGGTCATAGGATGTCATTTTAGTAACATTGCAGCTAAAGTAAACATACCAAAATCAACTGTAAGTGATGTTGTGAAAAGATGGAAGCAGGACCATGCAACTACAGCCAAAAAAAAAAAAAAAAAAACACACACACACATTCAAGAAGGTTGCATGAACTGATGGAACAGGACAGGAGAGCCATGATAAAAAATGTTACAAAATCCTGTTTTTCCTGTGCCATGTCTAGTGCTCTTGAAGTAAGAAGTGCTTGTAATGGCTCGGTTAGTACCATAACTATTTGAAGAGAGTTGCATAGTGTGGGTTATTGTGGAGATCAGCGGTACACAAGCCACACATCACTACCATGAATGGGAAGCATCATTTGGAGTGGTTTATCTCCCATCATTTCTGGACTGTGGGTAACTGGAAATGTGTTCTTTGGAGTGATGAGTCATGCTTTTCACTCTTCCAATCTGATGGCTGTGTTTGGATTTGGTGACAGCCCAGCAAACGATTTTCGTCGGACTGTGTTCTTCCAACTGTTAAATTCGGCGGAGGCTTCATCATGGTATGGAGTTTATTTCGTGGATGGGATTCGGCCCATTGGTTATTATACCACAAACCATGAACTCTGGAATGTACCTCAATGTTCTGGATAATTCTGCCCTACTAACAACATGGCAGTATTATGGAAATGACTGTTGTCTCTTCCAACATGATCGAGCTCCCTGCCACACTGCATGACGTGTGCAGGACTGGTTTCTTGAAAATGAGGTGAAATTGTTTTACTGACCTGCTCAGAGTCCTAGTCTTAAGCCTATGGAACACCTCTGAAATGAACTGGAGTGACAGATATGAAATCAACGACGACAGTCTTTGCTCTCTACTCTAGGAGCAGCTTTGCATGACAAATAGCAAGCCATTCCTATAAATTTCATTAAATTATGGGTTTTACACAGGAATAAAGGAAATTATTTACAGTCAAATTAGTACCTCTACCCTTTCTTAGGACTACACTAGATAGTGTAGTCCTAAGGAAGGATAGGGTGCTACCTTCTGTCCTTCCTATGTGCTACCTAAGAATAGTCCTCAGGACTACACTAGATTGTGTAGCCCTTAGGAGGGGGCCTTTTATTCCTGTGTAAAATCCATAATTTAATGAAATTTATGGTGTATCAAGTCTAGGAATAGCCATGACATCAATTATTACCAAGCCATTAATGTTAAGATCTACCAGAAATTAGTTGATAGTATGCCTTGATGTGTTGCCACTGCCATACAAGCAAAAAGTGGACTGACTAACTACTAAGTGCAATAATAAAGCCATTTGTTCCAAAACATTGTGGTGTCTGAACACTTGATAATATAGTGTATGCTCCTTAGAATGTGACCATCCCTTGCTGGTCAATTGAACAAGTGCTACGATTACCAGTGAAACATATTTGAGAAAAATCATTTAGGAAGCTGAAGGATTCTGGCTTTAAGTTAATACTACTTCTGTTGTATTTGTTGGACATTGCCTTCATGAGTTTTTAACGTTATCACAGTTTTTCAACAAAATTAAAATTGTAAAAATTTTCAATATGCAAAGGTTGTTCAAGGAAACATTCTATCAATACCTTGAAATTTCTTTATATACATGAAATTTAAAGAGTTGATATTGTGGTAAATTGTAAACATAGTTGAACCTGTACATAACAAAGTTGAAGGAAGAGTTGAAATCATTCGACATATGTGTACATCGTTATAACCCGACATATAAAAAACGGGCTATTTTGGAACATTGCATTATCTCAGGTTAAAGCTAGTCAATCATAAACTGTTTACCAATATCGAAGATAAATACTACCTGTTAATTAAAAGTGATAAAAATATGAGTCTGCAATAGGCAAAAATATTTAATTAATGAAAACATTTAAGTGACTGCCAAAAATTTGAAAGTTCACCTTTTGCATTTTATTTGCTGTTAACTCATTATGTCAGAAATAGGAATCAACTGTTTTTGTTTTTTGTTTGCCATGATAGCTGTTTTAAATGTTCTTCAACTTCCTCTGATATGATGGTCTAGATGTTTCAAGATGGAAAATAAACTAAGATTTTCTAAATGGAGATTAAGTGATTGAAAGGTGGCAATGGGTGTGGATATCAGACATCTGTCAGGAGATGTATGTGTGGTAAACAAAGTGAAGAAGCAGTAGGTGGTAGCCAACAACAGCAACAAAAAGAAAACAAACTTTCTTATCCTAATGCAAATTGGGCTGTCTGTACAGGGAACTATGTGCTATTGTAAACAGTAGGTAATTCCTGGTTTTCCAGTGAAAGACGAAGGAGATTATCTCGATAAACATCTTCCTCACCGATGGATTGAACGAGCCACGGACTACAACATGCCACTGACCCAATGGCCACCCAGAAGTCCTGACTTAACACCTAGTGACTTTTTCCTGTGGGTGAACGTAAAGGACAAGGTATTCGACCCTCCCCTTCCTGTTGATCTAGCAGAGCTGAAACAGCATATCACAGCCACTATCACTGCACTTGATTCCGATATCTTACCTCGCGTTTGGGCGGAAATGGACTACCGGCTCGATGTGTGTTGTGTGACTAAGGGTGCACACATAGAGCACCTGTGACTACCTCTAAAAAAACTTGAAACATTCCCCTACAATTCTGTTACAGGTAACATAAAATATCTTACATTGCTCTTGTTTTATAGTGCATTGAAACTGTATACTTCTTTATGAATCACCCTGTATTATATAGTACCTAAAGTTCTTGAAGACGCTTTTCCTTAGAAATCTACTAATACGTGGTCTATGGCATTTGCTGCTCAAGGCCGGAGCCCTCCAGAGTCTACATACACTCCCCTGTCCAGACCCAGTTGCCAAAACATTCTCTTTATCAACTAGGAAGTGTAAGAACAGTTTCGTCTGTGCTAAATCGTACCAAATTACATTTAAGAAAATTCTCTCTCTCCGAGCTCAAACTGTAGTAAATATCATGCAGCCCGAACCGGAACTGGGCTCAGCCTGTCTCAGCACTGATTTGCTGCCACAGAGGTTTTTTTCCCTTGTCAACAGCATGAGATATTGGTGTAACACTTGCATCACTGTAATAAGTCACATACGCCTTAATAAACTATTAAACAAAATCAGAAACGCCTCTGGAAAATTCCCGCTGTTTTCACCCTATTAGACTGTTGGTACATTTTTCTTATAACGTTTTTTGTTTATGTGCTTTGTATTAAACATTTAGCTCAGCACCAAGGTATCTATGTATAGTAAACAGCCTATTTCATTGTGCCTTCAGGGTTTTGGAATTTAACACTTTTTGTTGATTATACTTAAATTTTGGGCACCAGTGTATGTGGTTTTTCCAAAAATTGTTCGTAATATGTGGTTAAAATAACAAGAGAGAATACCATGAAGTTCAAAGGAACTATAAAAACTTCAGTTTATACAGAACTTTATATTACGCGAGCTCATTATAAGTGGGTTTGACTATAATTCAGATGGATAATGTTGTGTGTGGGACATGGTATCATTGATTTTCTTTTAGCATTTAAAAAAATAAGTATTTTTAAATGCTAAAAGAAAATAAATTATTGATTTAGTGTTTATGGGCTTTCCTATACATATTTAAACTCAGTGTTATATATATCATGTGCACATTTTTTTTTATCCTTAAGATAAAACATACTGTTTATTCTTCAATTGATATTGGAATTCCTGTTACAGGAGACATTTCCAGTGAGTAGTGACACTACTCGTTCAGTGCTGTGCTTGGTAACATCTGGTCTTGGAGTGTGGATAGCACTCCAACACAGCGCTGTGATCAGATTGTTTCATGCCACCAGCTACGAGTGCTTACTTGATGCTAATGTTGCACCCGCAGTCACAAAGATGTTAGCAGGTAAGGAAAAAAAAGTAAATATAATCATATGGAAACCATACCTGCCAACTAAATTTAATGAATATGCAGAAGGTTGCTTTGAAAATTTCAGAAGATTGTATAAACATTCAGAAATTCTTTTTTACGTCAATTTCTCACACGATAAAGCGATTTAGAACTCATACTGCTTAAACAAAAAAGGAATACAGGACACTTACCTTTATTTTTTTGTGTGTTTTTATTGAAGGGAACTTTTATTTATAGTAATTTAACAGTTAGCTAAACTTTTTACAGCGGCCTTTTTTTTTTAAGAATTCTTTGGAGTACTCTTTTTGAAAACAAAGTAAATTTTCTTTGCATTTAATTAACAGAAGACTCTCAAGTGATTCACTGGACATTAATGATCGAAACATTGTGCAATTTTTTTTAACCAAAGAAAAAATTATATTGCATTAATTAAATTCTTTTACATTATTAATTAAATAGCAAATACACCCTATAATTATTATTTCACTTTGGTGTTCTTTTAAATGACGAGCCACACCATTTTTCTCCCCTATCATTACTGGAACATTGTCTGCTCCAAAAGCAATGCAATTTTTGAAAGGTATCCTGTGCTTACTAAAAACCTCAAGTGTAGCTGAGAACCATAAATTCTGATATCAGAGCTTTCCCTATTTTGGATAAATGGTGTAATTTTCAGAGAATGAATACTTTTTTTTTAACACCAAGCATCAATTCTTACAAATTTCCAAACTTCGTCACTTCCATTTTTGAAAATTTCCCCCACTCTTATCAAGCTAAAATGCACACACATTTATGAGGGTGATGACATTTAACAACTACATAGGAGTGGGGATCACATCACGGGGGGGGATACAATTACTGAAGACATTTTTGCTCCGTCTGACTTCCGTTTTCGGAAATTTATCCAACATTTAAAAGCTGAAATACAAACATTTATGGAATAAAATGACATCTAATAATACTGGGTAGAGGAAACATTGTGATAAAAAAAATTATGATTACAAGAAAAATCTTACCTCCGTCAACTTTCTGTTTTCGAAGGATGAAATTCCATCCTCCGACGGAGAAAGCGACCAACCCACCACCACCAATCCTCCCAAAATTTCAGTTCAGTTGTTTCTCGATCTCAGGAATGTTCCAAATGATAACAAGAGAGACGGAATTCCTCGAATCAGCGTAAGAATCTTGTGACCGAAGATTACGGGGAAAATTTCAGGTGGCCTAACTTCCGTTTTCGGAAATCGTTGCCTACAATTTCAAGCTAAAATTATGCAATGAAATTATATTTAACAACAATACTGAACAAAAGCAACATCACGAGAGAGAAAAAATATGATTACGGAAAAAATCTGCAGTCCGTTTAGCTTCCGTTTTCGAACGTTTAAAAAGACAAAACAACGTCCCCAGATGGAATACGGCCCCCCGCCCTAACTAATACCTCGAAAATGAAAAGAAAAAAGGGAGGGGGGGGACTGGAATCCACGGAGGAAGCTCACATATGAATTAACCGCTGAATCGATTTCGAATGGCGTAAGATGACGTTAAAATATCGATGACCGGTGAATTTTAACTTTTGGCACAAAATTAGCGCAGATTTCATCAAAAATACAATTTTTTAGCAGAATGGTGCAAGAACAATGTTTTGGCACAGGCTGGCGCAATTGGCGCAGGTCTGGCAGCCCTGAGATTAAGACTAATAAGTTATTGCTGTGCTTTTCAACCCTTTTTTTTTTTTTGACTTACAAAAATTAAGTTATTTTTTGCAAAAAACACAGAAATTTTTCGAACGGCAGAAGAATGCAAGTTTGGTCGGAAGAATGTATTAAAAAACGGAAGACTTGGCAGGTATGGGAAACCAATAATGTTTTTGAAATTAAATGTACACACACACTATTAGAATTAGTGTCTTTTTCCTAGTTTTGTGGTTTTACCAAAGTTACATCATATGAATATCCAATCTCCATTTTGAATTTTACCAGACCTATTAAAAAAGCATGAAGTGGTCAAAATTATTCATGCCTTTAATATACATTATGTCTATTGATCAGCTTTCATTATGTTTTCTGTGCTTTGAATAGTTCATTAAAGTGTACATCTCTGGGTAACTTTCCATCTAACTTTATAAAAAGTCAGAAAGATCTTTAACTCTTCTCCTAGTTTGTAACAATTGTTTTTGACTCAATACATAGTCAAAAACACGTAAAAAACAATTTTTTTTTTGTAAATTTAACATGCTTAAAGGATTTAATAATAATTTGTAAACATAAGATTGTATGATAAACATACACTTACCCTATTTTTTTGTAGGAAGGCCACTATACGCAGCACATTATTGTCAACACACGATATGGATGTTGTGTACCTCGGGTTTTTCTTTCTTTCTTTCTTTCTCTCTCTCTCTCTCTCTCTCTCTTTTTCCACACACACACACACACTCATTGTCATAAAAAAACCGTGCGATTAATGCGAAACTCGACGAATAGCCACAAGGAAGGCAGGCGTGCAAATGATTAAAGTTTCGTGCGATTCCGCATGCCCACGAGTCCAAGACTGGGGCTTATAAGGCGCCGCACAGGAGACTCCACATTCGTGCTAAAGTGCACAGTAAGAGTCAGGTGAGAGCTGCGATTGATAGACATGCCAAGAAGCCGCCGTTGGTGTGTGTACGGGCAACTGACTGAGTTTGAATGAGGCCATATTATCGGGATGAGGGACAAAGATGGCAGGTGTGCTGAATCGGCATCCATTTGGGCCGGTCGCACAGTTCGGTGCGATTGTGTTGGGAGTAATGGACATGAGAAGACACAGCGAACTGGTTCTGGACAACCCAGACACACCACCAGCAGAGAGGACCATGAGATCATGAGAGCGGCACGCACAGATGCAATGACGTCCTTGTCCAATATCCAGAAACGTGGGGGCTGTATGAGGGACTACGGTATCCGCCAGAACCATTTCCAGATGCCTGGCAGAGGCGAATCTGCACTCTCGACGGCCCTTACATTTTCTGCCATTTACACCTGACCATCATCGGCGTCGATTGTAGTGGTGTCAGCAGCGAGCAACATGGAATGCTACGGACTGGAGACCTATAGTGTTCAGCAACGAATCTCGCTTCTGTATGGGAACGGATGACCACCGTGTCAGAGTATGGAGGACCACAGGTAAGTGCTACAATCCCAACCTCACTGTACAGCAGCACACATCCCAAACTGCAGGTGTGATGGTCTGGGGAGCCATCGCGTATGACAGCTGGACTTCCCTAGCAGTGATCCGAGGGACGTTGACAGCCCAGTGTTACACACAGGAGACATGGCCTGCCAGATCGCCATGGGCAGGCGATCATGGGCAGGGACACCAGCTTTCTCCATATCCCAGTGTTCGTGATTTAGAGCGTCAGTGGCAAGAAGTGTGGGTCAATCTGTACCAGGATAACATACAGCATCTCTTTGACTCCATGCCAGACCATATCACTGCATGTATCCAAGCAGAAGGCTGTCTAACATGGTACTAATGCTGACCGGCATGTGTACCGTATGTCCGTGGGAAATCGTCCTGCTGCTGTGATATTGTAATCACTTCTGTCCTTGGTATGTACCATCTCACTACTAAAATCTCATTTCAATCAGACGCCTCCTTCTTGGTGCAGATTTTTATGACAATGAGTGTACATACATATAAAGAAAATGATGGTACACGACATTCATACTGTGAGTTGACCACAACGTGCTGCATACAGGGTCTTCCTACAATCTTATGCTTACAAAATATTGTTAACTCTTCTCCTTCTTCAGGTGCTATGCTCAAACCAAGGACATAGGCAATCCATCACCATGAGCTGCATACAGTCACGTTGATGCGAATCTGCACTCTCTATTCCCCAAGAGGCATCTGCCATATCTTGGGGAATAAAGATTACAATGATTTCTGGTTATCTTCCTTATTGAAAGTCAAGGGGCATCCATCAGAAATAGTTCATTGTGCCCAGGGCTATTTTAAGGATCCATCCATGCATTCATAGAAATCAAGAACATAGGCGATCCATCTCCATGAGCTATGTACAGTCATGGCAATGAATATCGTGCAGACTGTTGATCATGTTTCATTACAACAGGGCAGGAATAAACTTCTCTCCGTCAAACCTCAGATCAGTGGCCATCTAGTTTGTGAACAAACCATCGTGAAGAATTTATACATGTTCGTCTTCGCATTATCGTTTCACTCACTGCTTCTTGGCATGTGGCGACACTGCCCCAATGCGTGACTGCCAACTCACTGTTGCTCATATTTTATATAGTTGTGTTCATTTTTGTGTTGATCATTTTCACTTTTTTTCATTCTCATTTGTTGAACAATGACACAGCTACTCTGCAGCAGCTCCTAGATGACCACTGCGATACATTCGCAGTCTTTTCATTTTTAAAACAAATTGACTTTTTTAAATTATCTAGTTTTTAAACTTTTCATTATTCTCATTTTTCACTTTTACTGAATCAGCTCTATTTTAACCATTATACCTTGTTTTTAAAACTGTTTCTGTGATTGTCTTGTATCTGATGATCTTTGGCCAAACATGGCCCTTGCGCCATTAAAATCGACCAACCAACCAACAATCACGTTTCATTACCTTCCTCTTTGAATGTCAAGAGGCATCTGCCAGAAATGACATAATCTTGATATCCAAAGTTAATTTTTTGGATCGATCCATGCATTTGCTTTACAATCATCAGAAGTTCTGGAAAACTGCAGAGTGGATGCCTGGCAGTGGGATCAAAACAGGTGACGTGTGCCTGCCACACAGACGATTAATTGGCCAACTGTGCAATCATTCTCTTGCCTTTGGATATGGCACTTCTTGGTGTGTGTTGTTCTATGACATACTATAATAAGCTAAGAACAGATACTGCTGTGACCAAAGTCAACATCAATCATGTGCAACAGTTTATTTTTGAAAACAGGAGGATAAGTCAACATAAAGAAGCCTCGGCCTGCCTTTTACAAAAAAGAGGCCAGAAAAATTGTGGAAACGAATCATCCTGTTGCATAACAATGCTAGGCCATGCATAGATCACGTGAACAGAGGCGTAACTAGGCATTTCTGTGCCCAGGGAAACCATAAAGTATTGCATCCTCATCTGTATTTTCCTCTTATATAAATAAATATATTACTCATTTTATAGTTCTCTCTCTCTCAAATCAAAATTGACATTATATCAAACTCACTCTCTCTCCCTCTCAAATCAAAACTGATGTCATATAAAACTACGGCAGTTTGTACAACTTTTGCTAACTGCTTTCGACTTCAGACCTTCGGTACCACATCAAATGAAGCGGATGCAACTGGCAGTCGAGGCTCACAGCCACCATATTTACTGAATAGCCCCCAGAGAATCTTTAGCAATGTGGAGGCTATCCTTACCTTGCAATGTACCCAACTAAAGAAAAACACAGGCTCCACTGCTGTCGCCGAAAGCCGTGCTTCTTTAGCTGAACGGACCAACCACACCTTCATTTCTAAATGTAAGCAACTAACATTGCCAGAATACTTTAAAGAAGAAATGCGAATTTTATGTTGCCAAGGCTATGGAAACTGGCAAGACATATCTTTTAAATGGACAAAGTATGGTGCTACAAACGGTACCAGAACCTGGTGCAAAAGTTAATTCCAGTTTTAATGAAATTCCAAGCAGTTATTTTTTGTCCTTTCATGAGTTGCACCTGGGGCAGCCGCCCCGCCTGCCCCACTCTAGTTATTTATGCTTCTGCACGTGAAAATGATAGCTGTGGCATCAATGGGCTGGGAAATACTTATCCGTCCCCCTACAGTCCTGACTTAGCTCTGCAGCAATTTCCACCTATTTGGCCTACTTAAGGAGGGAAAATTTAGGGGGAAGAAATTCACTACAGATGAACAACCACACAGGAGTGTGTCCTACAGTGGCTATGGCAGCAACCTATATCATTCTACATGGCTGGAATGCAGTTTCATACAGAGGTAGAATAATTATGTTAAAGGAGAGTATCTGGAGAAGGACCCATAGTAAATGTACTGCTGTTCATTTATTTTGTACAAAAAAGTCCAAGTCAACCTCAAGCTTCCTATGTTTATGAACAAGAGTCTTTCAAAAAGTAACGAGATTAATTTTACATGGGAGCAGAAGTGTAATGCAGTAAAGATACTTACATATTTTTGAAGTATTCTCCCTCTACCTGAATGCACCGGTCCCACTTTTCTATTCACTTCCAGAAGGTGTGTTCGACGCCCTTCCTCAACATGTGGTTCAGGATATCCATCACAACGTTGTTCAGTATTTGATGCAAACTGAAGGCCACAAAGTTGTTTTTCACTTCAGGGAATAGGCAGAAGTCACACAGCACAAGATCTGGTGAATACAGAGGGTGTGCCATCATTGTGATGCCTAGATCTTAGATAACCTGATGGGTAAGCAAAGCATGATGTGCAGGGGCATTATCTTGATGCAAAATCCAACCAGTTTGTGCATTTTTTTTGCGAGAACAATAGATTTGCTATTGCCATAAGAACTGTTTCGCATGTTATGTTCTGTAGTGTCTTCAATGCAGGACACGCCATGCAATAAACAAAAGTACAATGTCTATATCAAAAATTTGAATTATTAGTATAACAAATGCTAGAACTTACTGTGGTATTGTTCCAGTATATATATATATTAGTTCTTCGGTAGAGCAGCTTTCATATTCTTGTTACTTGCATGTGGGTTAACGTATTCATTTTTAACCAGTTCTTCAACAACTGCTGATGCTTAATTATTATCGTTGTGGGTTAATAGTTGCCCATTTTGATGGATGTTGAATGGCCTCTTGAAAAGAGCAATCCGATAAAATATGGGTTTGTTGAGATAGGAATACCAATAATAAAACCAATGGTCTATTGTCACTTGTAGACAGATGTATGCAGTGTATGAATTAAAAACAAATCAGAAATAAATTATATAAAACCAGGAATGCACTAAAGTGAAGAATAGATAAAATAGAATAAAACATCAAAAACCTTTGAACATCAAGCGAGCATAGCGTATATCCTACACCTGGATGAAACCAAACTAATTTCAACAGAATTAAATCACTGCCATCTTCAGTGGTGTTTTTTGGCGATTACACGGCCAGTTACACGAAGTGCAATGACGACCTTCAAGATTTCTTGACAAACATGTTGTTACACGTAGCATTTCTTTATTGCTCAGAATTGACACATGATCCAACAAGACTATGTTCTGTGGTGCCATCTGTTGGACATCTCAGCAGATATTGTCGTATTTTGGAATATTAGTTTGTTACGATGAGATATTTTTCTTCTCTTTCTTCTTACTATTATGTTCGTTAAGATATTCCATGGTTATGGTATCTTACAAGGGGATGTGGTGTTACAATTTTTATTACTTGTTTTCTCAATAACCATTAATATTCTGATAATAAAATTTGGCTGTGTTTTTTGTGTGAAGTTACTGTCTTGGCGTTTTCCTAATCAGGGGTAACATGTTGTTCATTACAAAATTGTATCCATGAAGTTTTTTCTTCTTTCTTGATCCTGCTCTTTTAATCTTGCTGAAAATTGGCATTTTGTACTGCAGACATAAAATTTGTCCTGTTCACCGTTCTCAGGGTTCACTGTTGGAATTGTATACACACCAGCTGTTTGCAAAATACATTTTTTATTCTCATTAAATGTCAATAATCTGGAGTTATCAGTGACAGTTATGGCCAAATCAGAGTTATGGTTTCTACATTCGTTTTTTATTATATCGGTAAACGGTGGAAGGCACGGTACTACCTGTAATTTGGAGGTTTGAGTTTGTTTTATATATGGATTATTTTTAAAATTTATTTGTTGCCTTATTTTTGAGCACAGAGATTCTATTAGACCTCTTGTGCATCCAAATTGGATTGCTGTATTCTTTTATCCATTTTATTTCTTCTTGGAATGCTTTTATAGTAGAAGAATGTGTAAAAGCTCTTATGATGAAGGAACTGAATGCCAAAGTCTTATATTTCCATGCAATAAACACATGCTACTTGTGTTTATTGCATGGAGTGTCCTGCAATGAAGACACTACAGAACATAACGTGTGAAACAGTACTTATGGCAATAGCAAATCTATTGTTCTTGCAAATAAGTTTGCCACGTAAATTATTTGGTTAATATTGAAACTTTTAGCCAAATATTATAATACAGTTTGTGCATATTCTAGGCATTTTAGGGAATTTTTTTTTAGAGGATCTTTAAGAACTTCAGAATAATAGGCACCAGTAACAGTTTTCCCTTGTGGAATAACATAGTCATACACAATTCCCTTCTTTATCGAAGAAAACCAGGTGCATGACCTTTGCTGCACTTGCATGATCCTTTGCTTTCTTGTATTTGGGACTTTGTGGGTGTTTCCATTGAGTGCTCTGTTTTGTTTCTGGATCGAAATGGTGAAAAACTGTTTCATCACATGTGAGGCTCACATCGTAGCTGGAAACTCTTGCTCAGGGCAAAACATCTTCCTTGTAGGCTGTTTTAATCATTTCTCTGGTGGTTTTATTCAAACATATATAAAATTTTATAGCTGCTGTTTGCTCCAGTTTTAAATCCAATACTGGGTTACAGATACAAGTCTCAACTCTACAAGCATGAACTAGCGGAGTGCTATAATGACATGCTGTAGTGTTACTGATCTTGCAGGTGTTTTAACACAGGTAGCTGCATTTTTCTGTGTGGGTTTGTTTTGGAGCTATGACTTCAGTCTTGTTACTTTTTGAATGACCTATGTACATAGCTTTTATTCAGTGTCATTAAGGGAAATAATGTATTAATCCCATAGTACATAAAATACATTTATCAGTTTGTTAGCTCACTGGATTTAAAATGTGGTGGTGAAGGAGTGAAAAGTTTACTAAAAAGACTCCTTTTAGCAGTAACCAGTAAAAACACTGATTAAAATTTATGAACAGGAATTTCAATTATTGGGCAGCGTGTGCGTAGGTGCACGCATGGACATCAGGAAAAAAAAAAAAAACGTGTTTCAGTTAACATTTTATTATTTCGACATCAGATCTACTAGTACTAAATGCAATACCATAAAAGTTTGTGCGTGTGATGAAACAAGCCATATCAGATCAATTGATAAATGCATTGAATTTAGGACAGGCTTCATTAATTTTTAAATATGCTATAACAAAGTTAATGCATGGCAATTGAATGGATAGTATAATATTATGCCAGTTTTCAAGTGGAAAGATTAATTTGGGGTCTTAATGTTACAGCAGGCTGTTAAATGTGTTTGAACTTAAAATAATGAGCACTGATGTTATTATTAAAATGTTTCCGTAAATTTTGTAGTGATGTATGCTCACTGAATATTACAGGTTGTGATGATATCATTCGTCAACACAAAGCAGCGTGCTTGAGGGTGACAGCCATGCTAGCATGCAAAGACTTACTGTGGATCGGAACCAGTGCTGGAGTAGTTCTCACTCTGCCTCTTCCACATTTAACCTCTACCACAACAAAACTTGACAGTGTGCCAAATGTCTCTGGTAAGAATTTCAATTTTCTTTTACTATGCATATACACTGAGTGGCCAATTTATGAGGATCAGTAGATCATTTTATGCAAAATAAGCTGATACATCAGCTGCTTATTATAATTATTGGGGTTTAGTGACCACCATGAGCAACAACACTGAAGTGCCAAAAAACACCCAAAAAAACTGGGATACTTCTCTAATACTGCATTGGTCCTCCTCTTGATTGGATAACAGCAGCAACGTGATGGAGCGTGGATTCCATTAGTTCTCTGTAGTACTGTGCACACTATGCTTCCCGAAGAGCACGTCCCACAATTTCGTAATATTCTCTGGTGGAGGATTGATGGCACATTGAACAGCATCCCAAATGTGTTCAATGAAGTTTAAATGCGGCAAACGAGGAGGCCAAATCAGGATGCTGAACTGTGTGGAATGTTTCTCCAGCCATAATTGGGTGGCCGTGGATTTGTGCTGTGGTGCATTGTCATGTTGAAAGAGGCAGCACCCGTCAGAGTGGTTGCACGACATGAACGGGTGTAAATGATCTTCAAGGGTGGTTACATAGCCTCTACTGTCCCTTGTAGGCATGCAGGATCTATTGCCTCATGGGGTTGTCACCACACTCAGAGTCGGCCATCTGCCCAAAACAATTGGTACTGAGATTCGTCGGACCAGGCTACGTGTTTCCACTCATCTTGCGTCCAATGATGGTGTCTCCGAGCCCAGGCGTGGTGCACAGCCTTGTGTCGCCAGGTCAACAATAGCACCCAGCTGATCCATCTGCTCTGGAACCCCATAGAACACAGAGAAAGTTGTACTGTACGAACGCTGATGCTACTACAGGCCCCAGCATTGAATTGTGCTGGGATCTGCGGCAACGTTGCACACCGGGCAGATGTTACGATGCGTGCCAGATGACGCCACCCAGGGCTTTTCTACGTCCACACCGGTCTCACACTCTGGATGTTTTCCGTGAGTTTGTGTAGTCCAGGTACACCCTTGAAATTGTTGACCATGCAAATCTAAATTTTGTGGTAATTTCCGAGATAGACCAGGCAAAAACTGTAATACCACATTCAATATCACTTAAATCCTGATATGCTGCTACTTGAGCTTGTGGCAATATCTGCCTCTATATATACATCATTTGCAAACGATACCATTTACCGCACAGCTGCAGTGGCATGTAATGAAAATGGTAGTGCCCTTCCCAGTTTTTTTTTTTTTTTTTTTTTTGCCCCTTAGTGTAATGGGTCTAAGTAGTTGCCCATCCCTAATTTAGGGCAACTGGCTCCATGGAAAGGACAGGCTCTAGACAGACACACCACCTATACCTCGCCTAGGACTCAAACCCAGGCTTATCTAGGACAAGTGGTTTGGGATGAGCTTGGGATGATAATGGGTGCTCAAAGGAGTGGTACAAGTATCAGCAAAATTGCTGCACTTGTAGAATGAAAAAAAGTAAGGACATCACAGAGAGTGGTTGGCAGAGCAAAAAAATTGTTAGTGCACTTATGACCTGTGGTCTAAAATGGCTAGTTTGTGTTCAAGATGAATTGAGAATATCTAGGTATGTGTGGACCAAGAAACACACATATCTGGATAACAAAGGATTAATGAATCAGACAGTGCAAAAATGGCATCCCTGTGAATGGCGTGTGCAGTAATTTGCACTATCAGCATCACAACAGACCTATTCGTGTAGATATTGGTCTGCATGCACATAAGATAAAATGTATCTAGTGGGCTCAGGAGGGTGTACACTGACCACTCACACCTTCTCAGTAGTTTCAGGAACGTGATACAGACTCCTCCCCATATCATTGGCCACCTCAATCCCATGAAGAATTTTTGGGATGAAGTTAAACAGGGGATCAGGTATCTGTATCCACTGTCATCTAATCTGTATGAAATGAAGTATGCTATTTGACATATTTGAAACAATATCTCACTGTAATACAGAAAACCCCTGCATGTTGAACACCTGTGGTTCTTCCAAAATGTGTCTACGATAGAGATGATCATGAATTTGATACACATCACTACAGATATGTGTGCAGATATTTTCATAGCATTCAAATAAAAATATGATTATATCAACAATTACTCTATGTAACTGAGCCTTGTTAAAATTGGTTTAAATGAGCAGTCAATTAAGAACATACATTTGTGCTGTATATACTTATCCACATCACAATACATATGCACGGGTCGCGCTGCCAATCGCATTGTTTGCATATACATACATACATACATATCACTAAGCTGTTCTCTGAAATTCCGAGGTTAGCTCCAAAAAGAAATACAAACTACCAGATATTTTTACTTATTGCTGTCGTATCAAACTTCTCCATTTACAGCGATATTGACATACAACTCGTGCTTCACTAATATCCATTACACACCGTGCACAAGATCTTTTATACTTCATACTCATAATCTTTTTCTCATGCAGACACTCCTGAATCTGATCTACCCATTTCTTCCTTCCTCTGCCTTTCCTTCCTGCCACTTGGGCTGAGAAGATTTTCTTAGTAAGCATTTCATCACTCATTCTTTCAACATGGCCAAACCACCGAAGCATATTGGTCTACACCTTGCTAACAACATTTTGCTTCACATCACACAACTGCTATACATCTTCATTTCTCACACAATCATATCGTGTCTTGCCAGAAACCCCACGTAAGTAATGCATTTCTCCAGCACACAAACAACTTGTTTCTTCTGCAGTACCCAGGTTTCACTGCCATACATCAGAGTAGGAACAATTACCGTTTCATACACAGCCATGCGGGACTCTCTAGAGAACCCATCATTCCTGTGAAAACCTCCCAGAGCAGCTATGACTTTCAAAGAAGAATTCACTCGCCTACTGATTTCCCCATCCAACTTTTGCAATCTGCGAAAAAAAAAGTTTTGGCGAAAATATTGGCAATTACCTTTTTGTACTGTTATAACACATTGGCGAGAGTTGGCAAACACTTGTAAAAAAAGCCAGAGCAACTGCTGCATATGTATTGTAATGTAAAGCTTTCTGAAGTTACACTGCATGGTTGTTTGTTAATATTTTCATACATGTGTACATCAAAACAGCAAGATCAGTGTCCCAGATGCATGAATCCTTAAAGCAACTGCATTTTCAGTTTTTAAAATAACTAAAACTAGACGTGTTTCAATGAGAGAAACCAATCTGTACTTCAAACATAGCCATTATGCTTGTGAGGATCTCTGCGAACGAGAGGCCCCTTTAAATACTTATATATGATTTTTGTGTCTTTTTCGTGTGTATATGTATGTGTTCAAGTGACAGCCGTGTAAGATATCTTTTATGAGAACGAACAATTTATCCTTGCAAACTCACTGCTGGACATTTTGGGGACATTGGTCCTCAACGACGCCATTTTGCTCGAACTCGTAAGATAGTCGTTGGTTGTCAAATACATGGTGATATTCGGTACGCCTTCTTACATGCTTGGAGGCGGAACTTAAAGAACATTCGTTACGAGGTGTCAACAATGCAACCCCCGAAAACGTTGGGGGGTTCGCGGAGGAAGGGAGACGAGGAGGACATTAGAGATTGGAAGGCGAGGAGAATGAGATGTCACGGTGATACACCATAATGGGTTTTTTTTTTTCGTTGTATGGGATATAACCCATAAAGCATGTAAATAATGTACAGTTGTATATATATACCTTGAATAAATATTCGGATTTCTTGGCAAATGGATTCCTGAACTGAAGGTATTTTCCTTAAGGCCGTACTTTGTGAAGGACGAAACGAACCAAACGAGCCTGGGAACCACAGGCTCGCTAAAACATGTCACACTGGCGCAGTCGACAGGATCCATCCCGAACAAAGGACGAATAGAAACGGTATTCGCCCATCGCCCGGAATAAAAAATTGAATGAATCGGATCAACTTTACTTGACACTGGAATTAAAGGAATTGAAATTAAAGGAATTGGCATGGTCGCTGAAAAACAAAAAAAGAACATACAAGGGGGAACACAAATATTCAGGAATAGGAAAAAGTAGGGAGATTGTAGGATATTGCTTAGTGGTTAGGAGTAAACGTTTAGAATGAGAAACAAGTGTTTCGGATGAATTATTTTTCTTGTATAAGCATCAGTGTTCTTTAATATGTTAATATGTTCTTTGTGGCAGAATATCGATTTATTCTGTGGTATTAATTTAAGTGAAGTGTAAGCTAGAGATGAAAGATTTTTATGTGGTATTGGTGAAAAGGAAAATAAGTGTAGCCTGGATATACCAGTATTTTGGATGAATTGATCTTATTTAAATCAGTATCAGTGCTCTTTAAGATGTTTTCTGGTTTATGTGGTAGTAAATGAAGTTGTGTGGTGGTATTAATGTAAATGAAGTGTAGGCAAGAAAGGAAATATTTTGGATTTGTGAAAAAGAAGAATAGATTCAGCCTGAATTCTTCTAGTTTAAATATAAAGCGAAAGTTTAAATAAAGAATAAAATTCTTTGGAAACTGGTATTAATGAAAATGCTGTAAAGAAAATGGTATAAACAAAAATGGTATAAACAGAAAGGTATAATGGAAAAAGTTGTAAAGAGAAATGATCTAAAGAAAAATGGTGTAAAGAAAAGTGGTGTAAAAGAAAATGATGTAATGAGAATGGTATAAAGAAAATGGTTTAAAGAAAAAGGTATTGAAGTAATGTACGTAATTGCATATGATGTTATGTAAGGTTGTTTGATGGAACTGATAAATGTTACGATAAGTGTAACGTGTAATCACAAGTGATTTTATGTTCATTTGCTAGTACTGGAGATCGATAATTTTATTTAGTTACCTGTTAACAGAGGGTATAACAGTAAATATTGTAATCATGCCTCCGAAGACTAGGAGAGCAACAGATTCAGAGATACAGGAGGAGGTATCTGATCGTGAAATTGGTAGTGAGGAAGCGATTATGTCAGGTGGTGCTGAAACGATGGTAGCAAGAGCTAGGTTGCTAGAAATGGAATTGGAGAGGGAAAGGTTTTTATGGGAAAGGTCTCTGAAGGAAGCTGAAATGGCTATAAAGAAACAGGAACTGGAATTAAGATCAAAGCAAATGGATATGGATCATGAGGTAAGGTTAAAGGAGTTAGAGTTAGCATCGCAATCGGGTAACAGGAGAATTGGGAATATGGTAAGTAATTCAGAAGCCATGGTTTCACAGAATAATGAATTTCTGAAATATGTAAATTTGTTGAAAGGTGTTTTGTTGAAACCTCCTTCTAGAGCAGAGGAGTGGCCATTTTTCTTTTACCATGCCGAAACTATGTTCAAGCTTATATGAAGTGCCTGATGAGTATCAAGGGAAGGTGATATTGCAAAATTTGCAGGGGTATGTACGTCATTTAGCTGCAACATTGGGAGCGGAAAAATTGGAAAATTATGTTGACATTAAAGAAATCTTGTTAAAGGAATTTAAAATCACTCCTCTTCAACATAAAAGAAATTTAGAAAAATGTGTAAAGAAGCCAGAAGAATCTTATACACAGCATATAATGAAAGTCAAAGCTGCACTAGAATTTTACTTGGAATCAAGGGAAATAACGACCTTGGTAGAATTGAAAGATTTGTTAGTAGCAGACCAAGTAAAGGATGCTTTGCCAAGCCACATTAAATCACATGTGTTGTTAAAGGAGACCGAGAAATGGTTAAAAACGACCGAGTTAGCTAGTGAAATTGATAATTTTGTTGCTGCTATGCCAAAGGGAGGAGCTCAGAAATTTGATAACTGGAATAAGCCGAGTACGAAAGTGCAAGAAATTGGAAGATTTGGGAAGCCTGATTATAACAGAAATAGAAATGAGTTTCAAAGGAATAAGACGGTAGGAAATGCAAGCGGAGGTCGAGTGCAGACACATGCATCTTTTGATAACAGGAATTTAAATAAAAGATGGGAAACGAGAGCTTCGAATAGCATGGAGAAAGTTCAGTGCTTTCGATGTGGATCAAGGGGTCATGTACGCAAACGGTGTCCCCAGGATCCAGGTTCCGAAGTTACTCACCGATCGAGATCCCAAGATAAAAGAATAAGTGAAAATAAGGAAGAAAAAAGGATTGAATGAAGTGTGTGTAAAATTGAATATACCGGCAGAGCCTGAATGGATATCGGAAGGAATTCCATCGGGTAAAACAGAGTCAGAATTACCTAAAGTAAATTTAAGCATAGAAGGAAATTGCTTTAAAGGAGTTATTGATTCAGGAGCACAAATTTGTGTTTTAAGGAGAGAGTTTGTCCCGGATAGATATTTGGAGACCGGAGGAAAAATATTTGTGCGTCCGGCTATTGGATCGTCAGTGGAAGCGAAGCTGGTATCACTTCCGTTGAGCTTGTTAACGTCACCGAATGATATTCAACCTCATGTTCAAGTTTATGCTGCAGTGGTGGATGATTTAAACGAAGAAGCTTTAATTACACCACACGTATATAAAACTCTATGTGAACAGAGAAAGGCATACTTAGGAGTGTTTGAAGACCCTAGCGCATTAGTGAGGCAGGCAAATGTGTTAGACGCCGGAGGGGAGAAAGGTTCCATTCTACCAGCGTTAAGGATCAAGGAGGACCCGTCTACCACTCTAAGGGGGAAGAAACTAGCGCATCCCCAAGCAGAGCACAGCAAGGGAGTGATTCTCGAGCCCTGGACCAGAGAGGGAAGAAAGTGAAGGCCATGGATGATAACAATCCCGAACGAAGTGAAGATTCATTGTCTGGAGACTGTGAAAATTTACACCCGGAATCTTCGAGCCAGAAGTTTAAGAGGCAGCAAACACAGTGCGAGGCTTTGAAAGGGAATTTTACTGACGCACACCGGAATAAAAATAACTACTGGATTGAGTCAGGAATGTTGTATCATACGGGAAATTTAAATGGGCAGAAATTTAACCAGTTAGTTATTCCTGAGTCTCGAAGGTTAGAAATAATGAAATTGGCTCACCAAACGTTACCTGGGGGTCATTTAGCAGCGAAAAGACTGCGGATAGAATAAAGATGTCGTTTTGGTGGGATGGATTGACCAAAGATGTGAAAAAAATTTGTGAAGCTTGTGAGGATTGTCAATTACGCAGACGTGTAAGGGTATGTGATAGGGCACCGATCAAGCCTATAGGTAGGCCAGAGTTGCCGTTTCAATGCGTAAATGCGGATATTGTTGGACCTATAGAGCCCATGTCTTCACAAGGACATAAGTACTTGTTATGTTTGATGGACCAGCATAGTAGATGGCCAGAAGCGGTACCTTTAAAATCATTATCAGCAAAAGCTACTTGTGAAGCATTTTTAGAAGTGTTCATGCGTACCGGGGTACCAAGTGCAATTATGATGGATAACGGTACTAATTTCAAGTCACAATTAACCCAGGAATTTTTGAAGCATTTAGGAGCATCTCCAAGGTTTATAACGCCAGGTTATGCCCAGGCTAATGGGTTAGCAGAACGATTTAATCAAGTGATGAAACACATGCTGCATCATGCGATTCGAGCCGAAGGCCGTGCTTGGCATCGTCAGTTGCCTTTTCTTTTATGGGCGTATCGTGAGGTACCAAATAGCACGACAGGAGTATCACCGTTCATGCTCATGTACGGACGCATGCCAACCGGGCCTCTAGCAATTTTAAAATCCTGTTGGGAGGATGGCTTAATTTTAACACAAGGAGTAGGAGAGTCGATAAGTGAATACCTAGAGCGACTGAAGGAAAATTTAAATAATGCAGAGAAATATGCTAAAGACCAATCAGAGGAACAACAGAGGAAGTATGCATACTATCACAATTTGCGGTCCACAGAGAGAAATTTTGAAGTAGGGGATGAGGTGATTGTACTGATCCCTGATTCTACAAACAAATTATGTTCAAGATGGATGGGACCTGGAGAAATTGTAGATAGAAAATCACAACATTCATACTTAGTGAAACTACCAGATGGAAGCAAAAGGCATCTCCATCAAAACAAACTGAGGAAGTATATTCAACCAATAAATGCAGTTGGAATTATTTATGAAAATGATGAGGAGTTTGGCGAAATACGACCGGTTCCTGTAGGAGGAAGGCCAAAGGCAAAGGAAACTTTGATTTCTGTTAAGGACAAGTGGACACATTTAGACGCATCACAACGAGAGGAATTGATGCAGGTACTTTTAAAATATCATGAAGTGTTTGACGGAGAGATAAAACGTGCTAAGGTTGGAAGTCATGTAATTCGGCTAAAGCCAGGAGTAGAAAGGAAGCAGCCAAAAATCTATAAAGTGCCAGAAGCTTTGAAATCCGAAGTAGAAAAACAAATAGAAGATTTGTTAAAAAGGGGACTAATTGAACCTTCAAATGCAGAAGTGGCATATCCATTAGTTTGTGTGTCTAAGGCATATTCATCGATTAGATTATGTGTGGATTTCAGAGGGCTGAACGCCGAGAGTAAAATAGTTCCATTTCCAATGCAGAATGCAACAGAATTGCGCTATAAAGCTGGAGCTGCTGGATATCTGACAACCTTAGATATTTTGAAAGGTTACTGGGAAATTCCCATGGAAAAAGAGAGTAAGGAGTTAACTTCCTTCAGTATCACCGAAAGGCCAGTATCAGTTTACTGTCATGCCCTATGGATTATCAGGAGCAGCAGGAACGTTCCAGAAAGCTATTAATATTGCCCTTAGACCTCACCAAGAATATGCTGAGAGTTATATAGATGACATAATAATTTTCTCAGAAACATGGAAACAGCACTTGGATCATATAGCTGCAGTACTCAGTACTTTGCGACAGCTAAATTTTGCAGGAAATTTAAAGAAGTGCTCTTTTGCAAAATCAGAAGTTAAGTACCTTGGTCATGTGGTCGGCTCAGGTAAACATGGACCTGATCCTGATAAGATATCAGTGATTAAAAATTTGCAGCGACCAAAGACAAAAGAGATTTGAGATCCGCTTTAGGATTGTTTAATTATTACAGGGAATATATTCCAAATTATTCTATATTGGCTAAACCACTTACAGATTTAACAAAGAAATATGTGGCAAATAATATTCCATGGTCAGTAGAAGCTGACAAGTGCTTTATAGAATTGAAAGACGCTTTATGTAAGGTTACATATTTGAGTACTCCTGATTTGAGTAAGCCCTTCGAGATAAGCTGTGACGCGTCTTCAGTTGGAATCGCAGCTTGCCTCGGACAAAGTGATGACAAGGGAAATGTTCGCCCAATAACTTTCATTAGTCGAAAGTTAACAGAAGCACAGAGTAAGTGGAGCACCATCGAAAGAGAAGCTTACGCAGCTATTTATGCTCTAGAGAAATTTGAGATGTGGACCTATGGAGGACAGATTACTCTCTATAGTGATCACAATCCTTTGAAGTACTTGACAGAAGGCATTCCTAAAAATGCAAGATTGCAAAGATGGGCATTAGCAATAGCTCGTTTCAATGTGACAGTTCGTCATAAGTCTGGGAAGGCTAATCTTGATGCGGATGCTCTCTAGACTCGGACATGAGAATGCGTAGAGGTTACTGAAAAAAATAGAGAATGTTCCATTGTAAATGATATTTCAGTAAACGTTCAGTGTGAATTAGTATTGTGTGTAATTAATGTAAGTGATAAAAGTTTACCAAGAGATAATCATATTTTCTTGAGTATTATTATTTTCGTGACAATGTTATACTTAATAGGTGCAATGTTTGATGCTATATGTATGTTACTTTGGTAATGTAAAGTTACCACGTCTAATGCTAAGAGTAACGCCTCAATGGATGGAGAACGGGAAAAGAAGTTATTATTGGTAATGTCAGATTCTTGAAAGGATTAATTCCTGCCCAAGTGAATTGAAAATGTCGTCTGAGTGGAATTTAATGTTATTTGCGTATAACTATGTTTTAAAAATGAAGAAGTTAGACCATGGGACATAAACAGAAATACACACAGCACAGTAAGGTGCATTGAATATTTTAAATTGCTTTGGCTCTTAGTTCTAAAATTGTACTGGGACTAAAGCAACACCCTTTAGGTTTAAGTGGTTTCCATTTCTACGACCTTGGTCGAGTAATGTTAAACCGGAAGGGGGTGTGAGGATCTCTGCGAACGAGAGGCCCCTTTAAATACTTATATATGATTTTTGTGTCTTTTTCGTGTGTATATGTATGTGTTCAAGTGACAGCCGTGTAAGACATCTTTTATGAGAACGAACAATTTATCCTTCTGCAAACTCACTGCTGGACATTTTGGGGACATTGGTCCTCAACGACGCCATTTTGCTCGAACTCGTAAGATAGTCGTTGGTTGTCAAATACATGGTGATATTCGGCACGCCTTCTTACATGCTTGGAGGCGGAACTTAAAGAACATTCGTTACGAGGTGTCAACAATGCAACCCCGAAAACGTTGGGGGGTTCGCGGGAGGAAGGGAGACGAGGAGGACATTAGAGATTGGAAGGCGAGGAGAATGAGATGTCACGGTGATACACCATAATGGGTTTTTTTTTCGTTGTATGGGATATAACCCATAAAGCATGTAAATAATGTACAGTTGTATATATATACCTTGAATAAATATTCGGATTTCTTGGCAAATGGATTCCTGAACTGAAGGTATTTTCCTTAAGGCCGTACTTTGTGAAGGACGAAACGAACCAAACGAGCCTGGGAACCACAGGCTCGCTAAAACATGTCACAATGCTCTTTTCTGTTCATTGCACGTATGAAGAAAAGGCAACCAGCTGGCTAACCTGTCTGTTTGAAACTAACAATAAAATTTAAAACAGTACTTTTTTTTTCTTTTCGTGTAATTTGGATTCAAGGACATCTTTCTCATTATTTTTGGAGAACAATATTTAGAATACATATTTACTTACAACGTGTCAGTAATGTTTGAGTAATAACATAATGTTTTTCGAAAGAAAAGACTATTTAGAATTTCTGATTGAAAAGTTTTTTTCAACAGCCCTCAAAAACAGAAGGTTCCCTGCTGGGCTGCCTGTATTCCACTCTAAGTGGTTTATGTTATAGGTAGTATCCTGCTATGATATAAAAGCAATAAATTGCTTTTGCAACATTGTAGTAATTTTCCTTTGCATAATATCCAAAATTTATGTCTTAATTTTTGCACCTTTAAACCAGAGTTACAAGTTTTACTTAAAGAATTTTTAGTAATTTTTTTTTCTTTCTTAAATTGTCTTACTTTTTGGTGTTCACCAGGAAGTTTCTAACCTGCCTCATTTTTTCCTTCTTTTTTTTTTATTTATGCTTTTAATTCAACTAAATCTAGGGCATTTCATTCACAATGCTTTCTGCAAGTGGAAATATTCAGATATATTAGAAATACATATGCTCTCTATAAAGCCAAATGATAAAGGAAAGAATAGGGAATATGTAATTAATCAGGAAAAAATAACATTCACATGACTTTATTACGTCCTGCAACTTCAACAAAATTACATCTTTGTACACATAAAAATTCCAATTTGAATTTTGTTACACATTTTAGCAAGGTTTTTAGGCATTCTCCCTCAAGCAACTTTGAGGTTTTCCCTGTGAAGCATTGTTCTTCACCCTATTGAGATAACTCCCATATTTTTCTTTAGGTCTTCATTAATCTCAGTTTGTTCTGATTTCTACATTATGGAGCCATATACAGCTTTAGATTAAAGCTTTTTTTTTTTTTTTTTTTCTTGTGAAACTGTGCAATTCCTCTTAAATTGATAGTTTCCATGCCACAGGAAGCTGGTGTTCTGCAACTGCAACAACAATGCTGTTAAACACCCTGCACAATGAGAGCTACTACTCCAAGAGAAATTTAAACAAAATTCAGAAAGCTTCATCAAAGGCAGTAGAGAGCATTACAAAGAAACAAGTAGAACAAACCAGGAGTAATGAAGACTCAACAAAAAATCAAGATGTCATCTCATTTGAAGTGGTTAACAATCTACAGGACAGTAGCAAAGTTGCCTAAATCTTAGGTGAAAAGATAACATAGACAAAACTTAAATCTGAGTTCTTGATGTGTTCAGAGATGGTACAAACCATTATTTTGCAGTACAGCTGAGCTGGATATTCTGAGAAAAGAAGGTAACTCTACAAATGTTATTCTTTCCTGAGTAAGCATGTGCCTTGGCATTTTTAATAAATTTAAAAATTACTCAAATGGATATGGAGTCTCAAGAATCTGATTGTGGGAAAACAGTCATGTGACCTAAACCCAGAAGAGTAAATACTAAGTGAAATAAATATAGACAATGCCACAGGTATGCATACTATGAAATAGCTGACAGGACTGCTAACACCATTAAAATATATCACTGCAAGGGTGGCAAGCAGGAGGCTTAGGCCTGTAATTTAACAGGTAGTTCACATGTCACCTGGCCTGATAAATCACATTTTCAATTCATACAGTATGAATCTATGAAATCCAGCTGCCTAGTTCGTTCGTTTTTTTGTTTTGTTTTTAAAGGTCTAATGACCACCCAAGGAATTTGATGGACTATAAACAGTTGCCCACCCCTACACTGGTTCCAGGGAAGAGAAAAAGCCAGTGCTGTTAGATAAACACAACATCCATCTCGGACAAATGGTCTGAGCCAGTGCTGTTAGACAAAGCCCAGACCCAGCTCTGATGAATAAAGCACCATACCACAAGACTTGGATCACCATACGGTGGTTCGAGGAGCACAACAGTAATTTCAAAATGCTAAAATGGCCCTCACAGTCCCCAGATCTTAACCCAGTTGTACGCCTGTGGGATGAGATTGAGGAGTCATTTGTAACACAGGTCCTATTTTAGCAACTGTTTGGCAATTGACGGTTTTGAAGACCAAGGGCAGCTTAACACCTTATTGGATAGGCGATCCTAATAATTTGCTACTTCAGTGTATATGTACACTCGACTGTCGCGTTAACTTTTAAGAAATGGCATATTTTAAGAGAAACAAGTTAGGATAACATGTTCTTCTTTAATAACAATATATGCTACATCATTACTTTCATGCTACGAGTAATTCAGTACCTTTGGAAATAATGCTAAATGTGGCCATCATCGTCTACAGCATGATTAGTTTCACAGCTGTGAATCCTATTCCTGCACTCTTGCCCTTCAGTTTCTCCTTTATGTCATTGTTGACACAGTTCTTTCACCTTACCTTAACATTCCCTTTAGTTCATTGTCCAGGAAGGTCCAACAGTCTTGTGCTTGGGCTTTTGCAAACTCTGTCACTTTAAATGTTGCCTTTATACTCTCATTCCTTGTCCTATCCTTTCTGGTAACTTGACACATCCACTTCACCAACATTTAGCTTTTTCTCCAAACACTTTGTAATTGGCCAAGTCTCATAGTCACTTTTTGGCTTTGAAAACCTGACTTTTAATCACCCTTCTATCACATTAGATGTACACATCTAATGGTTTACCTCCAATTATTTCATCTTGACTGCTCTCTGCTGTACATTTCTCACTTCAGACCTCCACCTCCCATCAGCATCTACTCCAAGTTTTCAGTGTGCAATGCAATATATGTATTTTATTAATACTTTTGGCTCAAGGAATGCCTTTTTATTGAGTTAGTGCAGATAAAATACCCTCTTTCAGCACATGGACATGTATGACCCCTAATATCGTGGAAGCTGACCTATGGCAAAGTGTGAGTGGTGAGATTGCAGGAAAGGTCCATGGGCATCGTTCGACAACTGTCAGGCACCTGGCAGCCCTGGGGAAGTGAAAAAGCTGGGTACCACGCAAATTAACAGCAGCCAATAAGACATGTCACCTGGAGTGGTGCATTTTTATCCTTGCCAGACATAAACAGGTGGAATTACTGCTTTGAATTGTAACCTGTGACGAAAAGAGTGTCTTCTACAATAATCATAAGTGATCAGCACAGTGGTTGGATACCATGGAGCCACCTAAACACTATCCAAAGCCACTCCTACATTTGATGAAAGTGCTGGTTCTTATATGGATCTATCATTAATTTTTCTAACCAGGTGACACCACTGCTGTTGTGCTGAAATATAGCAGATGCACAAAAAGTTCAATATCAAGCAGCCAGTTTCAGCCAACAGGCATGGGAGTCCTATTCCTTCACAATGTGCGCCGATATGTCTCCCAAAAGATGATCCAACAAATCCACGAGTTGGACTACGAAACTCTGCTGCATCCTGCATATTCCCCAGACTTGTTTCCACAGATTATCACCTCTTCTGATATCTGGAATATTTCCTGGCAGAGAAAACCGTACCAAACAACCAAGGTGCACGTTAGGTCATTGCCACCTTCTTTGCCTCACATAATCCTGAGTTTTATCACTGTGGAGTCCACAATTACGTAACCCAGTGGAAGTGTGTTGATACAGATGGGAACCACTTTGACTAGGCTTGTAGTTACTTCCTATTTTTATGAGTGTTTGCACATGGCACTCTCATTTTGAACACTTCATCTGCACCAACCCAATATTATTGCTGATGCCTGATTCTGTGTAAAAAGATTGGTATTTAAAAAAAATTACCTCTACTCAAAAAGAGTTTTAAGATTGTCCAACATCCTTTGCTTCTTTTAAGTTTCATTCTCTGTTCACTGTGCTGCTCACCACATCAGTTCCAGTGTCATTGCCATCACCACCTGACAGCCTTATCAAAAGTCTACAGATGCAATGCTTAAAAACTGTAATAAAAGCAGAATTTCCTAAATTATTTACAGTACATTCCTTGTTAAAACTGCAACAAAAGAGTTCCTAAAATATTTGCAATGCCATTCTGGCTTAGTGCTTAGAGCAACTGGCTTCCAACTAGATGGTTACAGTAAGCCCAGTGGTATTGGACCCCTCTTTACAACTAAAGTAATCTGTTTATTCCCCCCCCCCATTAGTGTTTGTTGTAACATCATATTCTGGCACTCCTACTTCTCTGACTTGTCTGCACTTTGTAATCTCTAAGCCTCTAGGTTCAATTTAATGTAACTTCATTCCTGATATGCAGCACAAAAAGTTCCAAGGAGCATAGATAGTTGTGGGTAAAGCTTATGAGAAATTGGTGGGTGTGTGTTTCTCTCTCTTTCTTTCTCTGTTTCACAATGTCATTCTCAATGCACATCTGTGGACTTCTCATATCCCTCTATTCTAAAAAAAGTAACTGCCACTGTTTTAGAAATTTTGTGACACTCTTGCTTTCCTAGCTTGCAGCGCAAAACATATTGAACACAAAAATATGAAATTTACATCGTTTGTAGAGAATTGTTTGGAGACCAGGCTGAAATAAACCGTTTTTCGATTCTAGCGATACTTCAAAAGCTATTGTATTTCAAAGTTAAGGTGCAAAAAAGTGCTATCAGGTCACGTTCAGGATACACTAACAGCAGCAGAACCACGAAACTTTGTAGGCATGTAGTGCTATGACCGAATTTTTGTACCTCATCGCCCTTTTTTTTTTAATTTCAATTTAGTTTACAAGAAATTAAATTTGTAAATTTTGCAAAATTCTCTATTTTGCAATGGGATCCATAAAAAAAAAAACCCAGATATGGCAAACTATAAATCATAACGCATTGCAATTTTTACAGCATAAACTTACAGCTATAATCCCTTCTTTACAAAAAAATTTTTTTTAAGAAAAAGTCATTTTCTGATGACTTAAAGGAAAGAAACGAATGGCTTGTCTGTCTTCACGATAACCACAGAAGGAATGTTCTGGTCCCGTAACCTGCTGCCATGGTACATCACATACATATCACTAAGCTGCTCTCTGAGATTCAGAGGTTAGCTCCAAAAAGAAATACAAACTACCAGATATTTTTACTTACTGTTGTCGTATCAAACTTCTCCATTTACCATGGTGACGTATACATATCACTAAGCTGCCATGGTGGTGCAAAATATTTTTTATGCATATGTTTTGTTGGTAAAGCTATCTCATTTGTTTAACGGTTTAGCATAATGGTTTATAACGGTTTAGCATAATGGTTTACGGAAATGCTTCTTGGACTGCTTTTATTTTTCTTAGTGGTAAATTTAGTAAGTACTGTAAGTTCAAATGATAAAAGTCTGCCTTTAAAAAAATAACGACAGTTAAAAAACTTCGGAATGGCGGCAGAGCAAAGTCCTTCAATAAAAATAAAAGGAAATTGAAAACAGTTCTGCAAAAATCCAACAGGGAGTTCACCAGGAGAGAAACAAAAACTGTAAACAAGCCGCCATCTTGGAATCGATACAGCACAAAAAGTATAATAAAAAAGTCTGCTTGAATTTTTCGTGAATTGTTTGACTTCTAAATGACCTAGAAATTGGAAAAATGGCATGCCGATAGGTCTTTTAGGTTTGTATACCTAGAAATGTCTGAAAACCAAAATGGCGTCTTTGGAACATTCTTTGCTTGAACTTTTTGCGAATTGTTAGACCACTTCTAAATAACCTAGATATCTAAAAATTGTCATGCTGGTAGGTCTTACAGTCCGGATACCTGCAAATGCATGAAAACCAAAAAAAAAGAAAAACCAGCACTTTGAAACATTGTCTGCTTGAATTTTTCTACCAGTTCTGCACCTAGAAAAAAGTCTGAAAACCAAAAAATTCAAAAGGGTGGCTTAGCTTCACTGTTTCAAAATGCTAATAGGTTTAAAGATAATTTTGTCAGAATCACTGAAATGCTTTGAAAATTAAGGGGCGCCAAAGCCTACTCCATATGCATTGACGTCACGACGCTGTTCTAAATCGTAAAACAAACGGATTTTAAATTACTTTTCTCTTTCTTTAATTTTATGTTCAAAAATGATTTTATAGATTCACCGTTCAGAGAACGGGCATGATTGCTAGTTTAATAAGAAACATTAAGGCAGGCATTGTGCTACGGTAGCAACTGACCTTGGAACCAATGTGGCAAACAGTACAGTGGATAGAGAAAGTTGCTATATCTTAAAACTCTATTTGAGTAGAAACAATATTCAAAAATCAATTTTTTACATAAAAGTAGGCATCGGACATAATGAAAAGGTACTCTTTGAGGTGAATGTGTTTAAGCAATATAATGCAATACACACTGAAACTTTTAATGGGGGGCTTATTTTCAGTTCTGTCTTCGAACACTCTTCCCAGCTTCTTTTACTCTTGGCAAATAACATGGTTCATGATGTTACATCCTAACTCTTGCTATTATCGACACAATTTAAAGCAATATGGGGAAAAAAGGACAAGCTTAAAGATGATCCTTGGTGACTAATATAAAATTTTTCTGTATACCCTATGCTATTTCTGTACATGTATGGAAATCTCTGTGCATATATGTGATAACATCATGCCCAATGTATGCCCTACAAACTACTTATGCTCAGAAACTTAAATACCCATATTTTATGTGAAATTCTTTATCAGTTTTTTTCAGTTATGTGGAAGATACTAAAGCTTCTATACAAATAAAATATCAAATGTTGAAATAACTGGTTATGTCTGAGAGGAGAACAAATAGTTTTCATTGTACTTGTAGTTTGGTAATAATAGTGCATGTACTGTTTTAGTAGTGTTCATTTGATTTTTAAAACTGATCTCCATTTTACTGCATTTGCACCTCTTTCAGGAATTCCTCATGGGCACACTGGACACGTCCGTTTCCTCACATGTGTCGAAATGACTCCAGGTACCTCTCTGGACCTGCCAGGCTACGGGAAATATGGACACCGATCATTGAGAAACAAAGAAGGCACTTCAGGGAGGCGTGCATCCACGGCTGCCACAGCAGGGTGCAAGCTTCTCGTCATTAGTGGAGGTGATGGTTACGAGGACTTCGGTAATTCAGGTCTCAGCGAGGCTGCAGGCCGAGATGATAGCACTAATCATTTGCTACTGTGGCAGGTGTGACAGATGAAGTGAATAATCCCTAGTGTCAGTCAGTCAGTCAGTCTGTGATACTTTACGTCATGCATCGAGGTCACTACAGAGCAGCCTTCAACTGTGCCAACACTGCTCCTATCCATGCTGCGCAAATGCAGAAATAAAGAGCAGCAGTGAGACTGAGCACTGCGTTTCATTGTACAGATAATGTAAATAGTCTTTATAGTAGGAAGCAGAATGTACACATTTTTCACACTAGCTCCATCCAGATTCTGGACTCGTATTTATTGTCACTCTGCTCTTTCCCCTTTTCTCTGCTCTTCTCAATGCAATGGATTTGCTAATGCTCTGAGTTGGCACAATATATTCGAGGTAAGGTGAAGTCATTTTATAAAAAATGCTATTTTAATGTATTTGCTGAAAACATTTACCTACTTTGCCCTGCAATTAACATTTGACATCACTTTACTGATAGTTAATTTAGTCCTATGCAAGCACCATGTTGCAGACCCAACTATAAATATGCTCGTAAGGTTATGACGAAACACTAGCACTACTGTGAATGTAAGAAGCCCCGGTCAACAGGATTAACTGATTTCCAGCACATATTGATAATGGGATGCCACATAAACAGTCTCTCCGTGTGTGACATTTTAGCTGCATTAAAGATCCCTATGTTGGTGGTTGGTAATGTAGGGTTACCATACATTTTCTTTCAGCCGGACACTACCTTTTTTTTTTTTTTACCTAAATACAGCATCCGGGAGGATTTTATAAATTGCAAAATGTCTGGCTTTTTAGCAACAAACAAACAGTTTACAAGAATGCCCAGTCCAGTTCAGTTTGCTTTCACCCTAGTTTGCACAGCTGTCAGGTTTTGTGTAGTGTTAGTAATTAGCGGTGACTGAAGTTTCCTTCGAATGAACTCCCTCTTTTTTTAAAAAAACAGAAAATGAGGTGTATTCAAGTTGGCATTGGTGGAGTAACCGCCATTTCAGATGATGTGAAATGCGTGTACAGCAGTTGCACAGAATATTTGGATGAAACCTTTGAAAGACCTCACATGGATTTCCTACACGAAGTACTGACATGGAAAGATGTGAAAATCTCTGCACAATGTTTAATTGACAAAGGGGTTCAATTGATGGTATGGAAAAAAAATTGTACCGTAGAAAGTGAGATTAACGATTCAATCAGCTGCGGACCAAATTTTTTGAACAGTCTAGAAATATTGACTATCATTCAGAATTCCTGAAGTTTGCCCCTTTTTTTCACAGTTCCTTCTCACAATGCAAATGTTGAGATGTTTTCAATTATGCAAAGTCAATAGACGAACGAATTGTTTCTGTAGTATAACTTCAAAAAACTCAAGCTCTGAATTCCATGCCTATTTGAAAAGAAACTCAGATTTATTGATGATACTATCTGATATGAGTTTTGGATTTCAAGGTGTGTCTTAAACACAGTTCCTTAATATGTGAGCATTCGTCACCAAGCATAGCTATAAAAATATTTGCGATGTGTCCAAAATATCCATTGATTTGGATTACCTTATTAACTATATTGTTTGTAACTTAAATGGCAAATATGGCCATCGTTTGATCAAATCACACAAAAGTAATGGTCCATTTTTATATATAGATTTGACTTTCATTTCACAAGCTATATTGGAGCATAAACTTTTAAAATATAATTCACCAATGCTTTCAGATTTTGGGAGAAATTCATAGTTCCCACATATGACAGCAGTATTCTGTTAGCAGTTGTCAATCATCTCGAATGTGCCATTTTTCCAGGTTGTGCGATTCCTAAATTATTATCTGACAGATTGCTACTTTCAAAAAAAAAAAACTTTTGATCAGTACTAAGGTTCTTAAAATCCATATCTGGTAATTCGGTGGGAAATTTGTTGAAATTCTACAACAGGAAGCTGATCACAAGATCGTAACATATTTCCAATCTCTCCAGAAAACACACAGGGTCTAGCAGTTTGATTGCTGGCTTGTGCTGGACTTGGCAATATAGTCCATATTTGCTTTGGATTATTTGTTTAGAAACAAGATACTTCTTTCACTCTGAACACTTTTAAATGCCAGATTTAGTATCCCATTCTCCATCCCCAATCTCCTCTTCCTCTGATGTTTTGCTACTTGAATTATCTAAAGCTAGCTCTGATTGAGAAGTTGATGGAATGGTCAAAAGAATTTTAATTTCTTTAGATTTTCTGTATACTGCACGTTTCAGCTTTTGGCTGGCTTCAAGATCTACGATCTAATAGCCATTCTACTCTGCTGTCTCTGATCGTTCAAAAATTGCCATTCTTTAATTGATATCTTGCACAACGAGTAGTACTCACACTTGTCACTGATATATCAAACAGCTTATTTTTCATAAACACCAGAAAAGCTTCAATTTTTTTCACATTTCCACATTTTTTCTGAAATTCTTTAATCATATGTAAAATATGTTGACCATATATTGGGTTGTCAGAAAAGTCATGATGTATTTTGGCACCCGATGGTGGTTTTGGAAGTACTAGAGGCATGCACAGCTCTGTTATCGCTATGGCATTCGACAGGTGCTAGTTCTAGCTGCAGTCTAAAAGGAATAGTGAGCAATTTAGTTAATTTGCGGAGATTTGACATCAAGTTGAAGATGGAAGACCAAACTGTGCATTTTAGCCATATTTTACTGTTTTACTTTCGTAAAGGGAAGAACGCGCATCAAGCTTGTGAAAAGTTGTGGTGATAATGCTCTACAAGAACATCAGTGCCAGTGGTGGTTCACAAAATTCCGTTCTGGTGATTTTGACCTCAACGATGCTCCTCGGTCGGGGAGGCCCACCGAGGCTGATGACGAACAAATCACGGCATTGATGGAGTCAAACTCACGTTAGACGACATGAGAGATTGCAGACACATTGCACATCTATCATTCCAGTGTTCATGACCACCTGAAGAAGCTGGGATACGTAAGCAAGCTCGATGTGTGGGTTCCTCATGAACTCAAAGAAGCTCAATTGACGGTGCATATAAACATCTGCACTATGCTCATTAAACGTGAGGAAAACGATCCTTTTTTATAGCAACTGATAACAGGGACGAAAAGTGGATTATGTACAACAATGTGCTGCACAAACAAACGGTCTTGGTCCTGATGTGCTGCTTCACCTCAAACGACATCCAAAGCAAACATTCATCAGCGGAAAATTCTGGTCTCAGTGTGGTGGGATTTTAAAGGTGTCATGTTTTTCGAGCTCCTACCACGGAACCAAACAATCAATTCGAATGTGTACTGTTGGCAATTGGACAGTTTGAACGTATCCCTCATCCAGAAACGTCCAGAGCTCATTCATCGTAAAGGTGTTGTGTTCCATCACGACAATCCAAGACCACACACAAGTTTGATCACCTGCCAAAAATTATTGGAGCTTGGGTGGGATGTGTTGCCCCACCCAATATACTTGCCTGACCTTGCGCCGTCAGGCTTCCACTTGTTTCGCTCTCTTCAACAGTCCTTGCATGGTATAACATTCAATTCATATGAGGCTGTAAATCAGCACCTTGTACAGTTTTTCGTCACGAAAGACAGGTTCTTCTATGAACGAGGCATTCTGCAGCTCACTGAAAGATGGCAAAAGGTTGTCGAACAAAACGGGCATTATATCATTGATTGTTCTTGCTATCAAAACATGGCTAAAATACGTCATGACTTTTCCGACAACCCAATACAATTGGAACAGGAGCCTTAGCCCATAGAATTTTGACTTCTGCCATCAAAATATTTGAAATGTATCCTAGAGTTGGCTGTGTTTCTTTTTGTGATGCTTCGAGTAAATTTAGGCATATCAACAAATAATTTTGAATTGCATAAGTTTTAAAGTGCCTTTAAATTTCTAGGGTGCTCCAAAAACATGACATTTAATGTCCTTTCTAGTTTTAGACATAGTTACTTTGTAAATCATAAGCACACAATAGTCAGCACAGTTGCGTTGAATCAACAGCATAAAACTAAACTCAAAAGATTCTCATGAGGCACAAAATAAACAAATACACGATTGACTGAACCATGCATGAAGCATGTATAACTCCTCAACCAAAGCTACAGCAAAACTAAAAATCAAACCAAAAGTGATGCAGGTACAGACTGCTGGTCGGTTGGTCGATGGTAGAGCACGTCATATGAGTTGCACTTGCAATCATAATTCATCAATAGCACTTAAAACATTCAAGGTGGTTGGGGTACCACTAAATACTGTCTGAACAAGCTGAAATTTTAGACAGCCTTTTAACTCATCAGTAGACCACGTTTGCACATATAGGCATTTTAAATTTAAAACATGACTTTTTTCGCTCCACACTACCCTGCCAGTCATCCATCCTTTTAAGGGGACTTGCTGAAAACCATGGCATGACAGAACCACCACCATGCTCTACTGGGATTTTCGATTTCTGCGGTATATTCATTCTCCCATAGTGAACTAACGATTTCCTTGGTGACTACGAAGAATCCGGTGTTTGGGTCTTCTTTCTCCAAAGCAATGCTGAGGCACGTGATGAAGTGTATCCAACATGTCTGTTACTCACCCCAATCAGGAAAGGGTCGAGTGCATGTCCGCTGTGAAAGATAAACTTGAAATAGCTTTCAGCAGACAAAGAGAAATTGTAAATTTTTAAAAGTCCACCTCTCACTAGCTAAGAGAGCAATGGAAGACATTGAAAAAGTCTGAAGTATTATGCAATAATTTCCAGAAGTCTGAGGGGGGGGAGAGAGAAAGAGGCCCATTTAAGGAACTCTCCTTAAATTCCAGGAAGTGTACCAACCCTAATCTTACTGTCGTAGGTGTATTGTTGGGGGCACGGAAGGGCATGTGCGCCAAGCCTTGAAATTTTTAAATGCAAGGGCCAGCCTACGATCAGGTGGCAAATATGAGTAGGAGGCTTAAGGGAGTCCATACGAATTTCAGAGAGGAAACACAGAGTGTTATATATACACACACACATACTGTTAGATTTGGCTATGATTCATTTTTGTGAAGAAGTATAACCATGGCAAAATGCTATCAATGTAGAGAACTCATTACAGAACATTATTCATGTATCAGTAATGCTTAAAAGACAGGACTTTATTTTCAGAAAACTTAGCATCTTATCAAAAATAAACTGCACTGTTCATCATTGGCAATAGTTAAAAGTAATTCACAAGAAACATTTTTGTTATGCACTTAAAAGACCAAAATTTTGTGGCATTTACAGGGAAACTGTTTCGAAGATGTCTCCCCCTAAAAGGAAACATGAGTTTCCTTTTTGTGTGTGTGTGTTTTTCTCCCCATATATATATATATATATATATTTTCATCACACTGCCTGTGCTTACTGCTATGGTACTTAAGAATCCATTTTCTACCAGTTAATTTATGTGCTGTGATTTAAATTTATACTTGCTTTCTTTTCAGATTTGTGTGACAATCTGCAACTGCATAAGCTGCTTTAGCATATCCAGACTGCTAATGCATGCCTTCACACTGGCCGAGACCAATCTGCATTGCAAGCAAGCCACAGTCAGGTGGATTTATGAACATTCAAAATTAATAACAACAATAATAAAAAGTTGTAATAGGAGGAGAATTCTGTGTACAGTACCTAGCTGCCTCATGTGCCTCTCACTCTGTGTAAATTGTCATCAAGACTGCAGGATTCTGATGATTACAACTATGCTATATACTACTTTGCATAATAGTCCAGAAAGACTGTGTAGCTATTACAAGTACTTGCTGGCAATGTGTGGTTTCCTGTCAGATAAACATATATATGCAATTGAACCAGTGTTATCATTAAAACATTTCCAATAGATAGATAGAAAAAACATTTGCTAGTAACTAAAACTATAGATTTTCTTTGTTCAGACTCTTAAGGAATGAAAACTTTCTGCCTTTGTTTTCAGAACTACTGCTTTGAGAATCACAAATCACTTTTTCTAAAATATGCAAGCTGCTCATTACTGCATTAATAAAATTTACTCATATTTGGTTTTATTTACTCTTGCTATCAGGACTTCCTTCCCTTTCTTAAAATATAATGCTGCATTTTTTTTTACAAAGAAAATTTGATACACTTAGATTCTCAATTTTAAAAAGTTCCTGTAAATTTGGCTTTCCATTTGATGATTATTTTTATTTATTTTTTGTACAGCCATTTTTATTTTCCATTGGTTGTGTGTGTTTATCTCTGGCTCTTCCTCTTCTTCATATGGAATTACAGATTGTCAATATTCCTTACCACTAATTGGAGCTGAAGCCTCTATTGGGATTCTCAGCAGAGAATACACAACATTGAGTGGCCAGCCCAATGCTGGGGAAGTGCAAAAATCACAGGGGGGGGACTGCCAAAAATGGCTCACATTCAAAGGTTGATTTCTAGGGATCCATCCATGTATTTGCATAACATTTGTGGAAAAACCAGATGGCTAGCAATGAGAATTGAACCCATAACAGTCAGAAGGGTGTTGATTGGCCAATTGCACAACACCAGTGGTGACACTTGCACTTAATTTTTTTATTTTTATAAAATTAGTTCTTGTTAAAATATTACTAAAACAGCTGTTGTCACATTTTCTGTACCTCAAAAGCAGATTTAGATGATTTTTCATCTATGCAGTTCTTATCAGGCTTTCCTTTTTTGCAAAAGACTGTGGTAATTGAAAATTAAACATACATGCAGGGCAGAAAAACTTGTAACAGTGGACTTCATTAATTCCGTAAAGAACAAATGACAACAGGCTAATTCTAACATCTTGCCACATTTTCTCTGTAACATTTTCAGTTAAAAGAACTGTTTTTAGCAAAAGGAGCAAGAAGAAAAAAAAAGTACGCCCTAGAATAAAAACCAGAACTATCCCATCTGGTTCTTTTTCAGTAGATGTGGACAGATGCCTTTTTCTTAAATCTAATATCTTTGCAGTGCATGTGTTTATTTACTATGCTGTTCAAAGTTCAGTTTTTCATTCTTTCAACGTTTTATGTATTTTTTTATTAGAGAAAATCAACAGCACAATTTTCCCTTATTTTTCTTTTCATCAAGGATCTCCTGCAATTCTGGTACTTATAGTGTGAAGAAGAGAAACTTACCTTCCTTATTTTCCTTTTGGATAAAGTATAAGGACTGCAATATAAGATTCACTTGCATGCAGCTGTTTGGTTAAATGCCCAGCCTTGCTGCTGATTTATTCTTTCATCTTTTGTGTGCAGAGAAAGGCATAATCAGGTAATGCTGAAATGGGTCTAATTTTGTTGAGAGCTGGTTTATCAGTTGTTTGGAAAGCAGCTACCATAGAGACTACATAACTAACATTGACCATATGCTCTAATCAGTTTATTACACTCATTTTTATTGCTATAGCAAACTTTTCATTTTTATACAGATCTGCTATTTTTACTTGCATTGAATTCACTCATCTAAATTACCCATGTCACTGATTTGATTCTTATAAGCTATATGACCAACACAATGTAGCTTAAGGAGTATGACATAACAGTGACACATACATGAATATGTGCACATATACCCTGGTCTATATTTAGCGCAATATGATAGACCTTGTAATAGTTTTTTTGCATGGTTTGTATAAAGTAATTTTCTACTGTGAAATAGCTTTTATTGATACTAGTTTTGTCTTCAACTCTGACTATGCATCTAAAAAACATGTTTCTTCTGCTCACATAACTCATTGGAGAGTTGTTCTCGACAAGACAAAACTGCAAATTATTGCAGTACTTTTGCCCTTAGGGAGGCGTCAGAAACTCAGGACCAGCTGGGTTACTGTGTCCACTCTCCCACCACCTATCTTCCAAAAATGTTTTCTTCCAGAATTGTTTTAAGCAAAAAACCTCAAGCAGTGTTCCCAAAATACATGTTGTTGATGCTTCAAAGAATAATTTTAGGTCCCCCAGTTACCTTCTTAATTGTTCTTTCAGAAAAGAAATCTTCAATATTCTATTCTTAAGTACTATCTTATTTTCAATGCATCCTTCTTTCTGCACTACATTTTTATAGAGGTTTAAACAAGAGTAATGATGTTAGAATTTTGTGCATAGTGTCTGGCTTGCAGTTACATATGATCTATCAGTATGATTTTTGTTATTGTATGTACAACTTGAGCCAGTCTCCTCCATGTTACTCTAGCAGGCTTATAAACACATATGTATTATATATATACATACAGATAACCTATGCCTTTATTTTTGAAACCAAATTTAATGCTTTCTTGTCTAGTATAATGTTAATCTATTGTCACTAAACAAACATTGAAAAAGGCAAACAGTTTTCATTCCTTAAATGGAATTACAAATTTTCACTTCCATTTTTCAGAGTAGAGTTGACTTAATTTTTTCATTTTGTTTTTCTGATAAAATTTGACTGTAGCAAAGATGAATGTTAAATATATGCATATTATCTCTTTAGCTGTGGAGTTTTGTCCCATGCAAAATGTGGTCACTGTCAACTCTGGGCATAAGAAAACAAACAAATGAAAATGGCATTTTAAAATTACTGTTATTATGAATTTGAAGTGCAAATTAAAACAATATAAATTCAGTCCTGCTTTCCAAATGACCTGTGGTTATATAGAATAACATATAATGCTGTTATTTTGAATAATGTGCTCAAAACTATGTAACTACTTTTGCTCATGTGCAACATATCAGACATGGACATGTTTATTTATTCATATAACAAAACACTGATTTATGAGATCATTAATCTATAAATTACAACTCACATTTTTAAAATAGATTCAAAATGTCCTTTTAAACCAATATAGGAACATATGGACTGACAGTGCTGAATTTATCTTGAAAAGTTAACAAAAGATTTATTGTTCATGTGCTTTGAAAAACAAAATCTGCTGGGACTAAGAAACAGAAAATAATTCTTGTCTCTTGTATTGTGAAAAAGAAAAGAAAAAAACCCATCAAACTTATTACAAATAGTACTTATATTTCTTGGACACATAATTGTAATGATTCCTATGAAAGGGTTTAATTCACATAGAGGCTTTCTTGCATTTATTATAATATTTTATAATGGCATTGTTTTAAATTGTACCCGAGTAGTTTATTGCACCACACAAGTGCTACAACCAGTAGGGATAGGTTTGATATTTGTCGCTAACATTCTGAATGAGACTTTTTAGGATATATCAGACACTTTAATAATGCCACACATTTCTGCAGTGGCACATCCACAACTCTTCTTGGAGAAAAGGCTAAATCTTTACTGGAATTAGAAAAAAATAGCTGTCAATGTATTATAAAGTTTCTTATTAATATCAAACAGAGGTCATTGCTCTTTCCACGTTTATAAGTGAGTCACGGAAAAATTCTCATTGGCTGTCACCGGGAATCGAACCCAGTGTCTTCCAGCTACGCGCTGGATATGCTTCCACTGCACGTATTAATTCTTGTTAATAAAGTAATGTTTGAAAGTAAGACATCTGATTGTACCTTTACTAGTTTCTAGATAGTTCAGATTTGGAAGAAATTTACAAAACTTGTTGAATTTTATGGTTTTAAGACCTTAATAAAGAAATAAATACCATAATTTTCTGGCTTAACAGTGCATCTATGTGGAAGTATTAACACTACTTAGGAAACAATTTATCATGCATATTACACCACCAAGATCCTGAAAGTTGCTACACATTGATGCACAGATAGCTTCACAAAAATATGCTGGATCAATATTTAAATTCAAACTTTCTACCATTTTACATTACCTAAGAGAACTGAATTAGTAGCATAAGAAATTATTAATGCTATTGAAAATCCTGTAATTTAATTGTCTTGCAGAAAAATTTCACTCTTACAGTAGATGAAAGAGCTTTTACTTTTAGAACAAATACCCTTTTTTCTAACAAAAGTTAAAGGAAAGTGAGAATATTTGCCTAATTCTTATAAAGAAAACCATTATTAAAGAAAAAAAAGTTGAATGAACATTCTGAGAAGTAAAAGGAACAATCTATGCATAATCATGAACAGTTCATTTGCCTCTGTTGAAAACCGCAAGTGCCATTTTCTTTTACTTTGGATGTTGTGTATAACTGCAGTCAAGTAAAACATAATCACTACGATTCCTATGTCACATTAGCATTAGTTGCAACCTGTTAATAATCATCAGGGTTAAGTGCTGCAGTTTAGAACACCAATACAACTCTCTTCATCCATGACTTTAAATTACTCTTGATAATGAGTTAAAATTAAAGACAACCTTTCAGTATCTAAGTTCTGACCAGTCCCTCCTTATTAGTGGAAGTTTTGTAAGCTACCTGAAGGATTTTGAGCACTGGAAATTTCCACCATGAAGGGCCAGAAATCTATGCTATAGCTCTGTCCTCCATAGAGTACCTATGTAGATCTATGCTGTAGCTTGAACAGAAAAGACATGCATAATTGGGAGGATGTACATTTCATCCAAACTGCCCCTTGTGTTCAGTCTTTCCCTACTACAAATTGCACTAGATCATCTATCCACAAGTCTTTCAACTTCTTTATTTTTATAAGTAAGTTGAAAGATTTGTGGATAGTTTCCAGAAAAAATGGGAAGCCTGCTCAATACTTAATTGAAAAGGTAGTTTGTAGAAAATAAAATTAGCATGTCGGCCACATCAGCAAAACAGGAAAATGGTAGGAAACAGTGCTAAAGGTCAATTTTAAGAACCAGTCTGGATTTTGTACTGCAAAATAGAGCTTAAGCCTGAAAACTATGCTTAACCTGTTTATGCATGAAGGATAATAAAAAAATATATATATCATCTTCCATTCAACTTATCCCTCCAAAATTAACCAATGTCTTTCTCAGAACTGGGGAGGGGGACCTCTGTCTCTATAGTATAGTCACATGATTTTCTTTTACCATTCATTTCCTTCTGAAATGCTTTGTCAAAATTGGGTTGTGCTGCATTCTATGTACATTGCTCACTAAAGTTATCAAGTAGCTGCAGCATAGGAAGAAGGGGCAAAATTTTGGCGTGATATTTACTGCCTACAGATCTTGAAGCTTTTTCTTCTCCACAGTAATGCACGACCTATGGCTCTCCAAAGCCGAGAATAAATAACCCTCTCCACCCAGACCTTGTTGTCGAAGAATTCTTCTAACCAACTAGAAACAGTATAAAAGTCTTGTACGCTAAATCATACAAAATACCAGTTTAAAAAAATAATAATTCAGATCCTGAATCATAAATTTTATGCAGCTTGAACCTGCATTGGTAGGAAATACAAACTTTTTAGACTATACAAGCTGTGGCTGTTAGCCTGAATTTTTTTTTAACTAAATAAATATAGTTGTTTCCTTTTAGAACATCGAAGCTGACTATATTTTAAAGAGAAGGTGAAAATTCTGTTGATGCTTACCTGATATTATAAACTCATTAGTGCCTCATAAAGGAAACTCTTGTCTTCCACAATATCTCTGTATTTATTTAATCCTCCTTTATAAAGGGGCATTATGTTTCACAGTTTTTGCCACACTGAAATACTGTCAATGGATATTTAGACGATATTTGATTTTGTTGCTAACAAGTGTGTACACCAATTGGCAACTTTGTTAAATACAACCACAATAGCAAGAAGCCCCATCCACACCCCCCCCAAGAACAGCCAGAATATATTGGTGCATAGACTCAGTAAGTTGTCAGAAACGTGACTCTCAACCTAGTTCATATCAAAACTCTGCTTCTCATAGTTGCTGCCAATCAGAATTACTTGTTCCATTCATCTCACAGGTGCTGAGTTGGATTGAGTTACAGTAAATGAAGGAGAACCACTTCAGTAAGCTTATATCATTGTCATGGTCTTAGAATAATTTGCACACAGTCAATGCCTTTTAACATGGAACATTATCCTGATGAAAGGACCTACTCACAAGTGGATACATTACTGCCATTTAGGGGTGTACATCTGATTGAAAACAATATTCATGTATTGAAAAAATTAAATCATTACTCCAGTTGTTTCCAAGGATTGATTGTGTGCCATGAAGCACCCCCCCCCCACACACACACACTGTCATCACAAGCTTCCAATTTTGTTCTACTTATCAATAAAACACAACAGAAATATAATTTATCAGAACTAGGCACAGTCCTGCTTTTTGTTAATGTTGGACTCTTTTCTGTTTTGTGAAAGTTTCCAAGATACTCTGTGGCATACCTGCTGCATTCAAAGTCATTTTAATCTTTGTCTTGTGCTTCTGAAGGAGATTTTCACACAGTAACTGCTTTAAACATGTGATGCTGTCACTACAGAAGCAGTCTGTTTTGTAATTTAAAGTATTGTGAGGGGTGGACTTTAAACAAAAAAAACAAATTTTTTTAAATAAAGTGAGCTCAGGAGAGGTGCTAGCATAAGATTTTCTGCACCAGAAATAGAGGGGTGGGAAAGCTTGTGAAAAGCCTAACTAAATTTGAACCTAACAGAAAAAAAAATGTTACAGCACTGAAGACTATGGAGTGCCGGGAGTTTTAACTGAGAATGTACTCTCCCAGACAGCCTTAACAAATTTCCACATTACAATGGAATATCCGAGCAATTCAGAGACCTGCAGGGTCTCAGGAATAGAAGAAACCTGTTTTGTGATGCCAAGAGGTTTATCTAAGATGTGGATGCTTTGTTAGGTGCCAGATTTTTAAAGGTTTGTTGCTATTTATGAAAACATTTTTTTTTTTTTCAAAAGTCAAACTGAGAACAGTTTGGTATTAAACAAATGGGGGAACATATCAAATAACATCTGTTAATTACTACTTTCTGCAAAGATGTAGACACCCATGTCTGTAAAACTTTTATCTCAATAAGCACATTATAATCTCTCTTTTTGCAATATTTAATATAAACATGTTTGTTAGAATCGGCCTTTCTTTACCTATTCCATTTAAATGCATTAACAACTATTTGAAATTCGTTAGTTATCTCTGAAAATTTAAATAAGTGTAAACTCTCTCAGTTACTTGTGTTTTATCTTGTTACATTACAGAGGATAACGTAACTTACAATAGCCTGATCCAATACTGATTGTACATGTCCTGCTCCCACTTATTTCTGTCATAATAAAGTTTTGGTCTGAGGATGATGACTTGTGAGAGTTAGTAACAAGACCAATAAATGCTCTCAACAGCACATCACACACAGTTTATCTACTTCAATAATTCAGCACAAAAAAGTTCTTTCAAATAATACTTTCTCTACTCTCATATGTTAAATATTTTATAGTGTGAAAATGTTACATATTAAGAACAAGATTGTTATCCTCATTTTGGTTAATTATTATGTGATGGGTGTTCAATGAAAAGTGGACATGTTTAAAATAATATTTTTCTCATAAGATCTGAGCTAAAATGCTAAGTTGACAGTATGGTATTCTCTCTGTGTAAATAGTTTTGGTTTTAAGTGAAAAAGTTCATGAATATTTGCTGCAATACTTGATTTGATATCATTATTTCTTGGTTTTTAAGGGTGTGAAAATAAAAAAACTGTGGTGAAGAGCTCTGAACACTATAGAGATATTTCCAGCTCTCCACCACCAATACCGCGGATCAGGACATATGAGGCAGACACAATAAAGTGACAACTGTAATAAAACCATCTTCCTGCTCATAATTTTCAGATACTTTCACATTATTGTGTGCCCTACATAGCCCAGTATTTTACAGCATTGTTGCACAAAGATGCTACTACTAATTCTATACCTCTTATACATAGTCCTCCCATTAAGTGAAGAACATCAGCATAACTTTCATCTCCAAATAATGATGGACTTTCTTGTGATTTGGGGGGGGGGGGGTAGGATTCTATGGCATTTTCACATGCTTTTCTACTGGCTGATATATTTCATCACCAGAACACATGATGCAAGAAATCACTGACCCAAATACGCAATTGATAAGATAGTGAATATTATTTGACTTTGGGCATTTTCATCAGGGTCTGACATGAACTTACATTCATGTCCATGGTTAATAAGTAGAACAAAGTTTGCTCAACTTGGGGCCTCACTTGCTGGCAAAAGATCAGTGATATAAATGCAAAAAAAGTAGATTAAGGTCTATCACCATTCTATAAGGTAGACTGTGGATTCAACCTGATGCTGTTGTTGAGGAAGGGTTGTCAGCAATTTTTTACTCTGAGAGGGTATAAAATGAAAAAACTTTCAGCAAAAATTTATGCAAATGCACATTACATGCAGAAGAAACAAGCAACCATGAGGAAGATTTTACTTAGAAACTTCTGAATCCCGATTCAAGGAAAAAGAACTTCAATGGATAATAACAGCCAAAAAAATTTTGGATATACCATCTCAGATGTCAAAAAAGTAATTTACATGTATGAACATCCACAAAATATAAAATATTGTGGTAAATTTCAATACATAAAACAGGTTACAAATGTAATAAAAAAAGAATGCAAAAAATTTCTAGATATTGGAATTTCAGTAAAAGACTACAAGAATATAATAATCAATAACAGAGAAAAAACAAAACTATTGGACAGTGCAGGAGTATATAGCATTCCAGTTAAGCCAACCGACAACAATAGAGTGAAATACATAGGAAGCACATGAAACAAATTAAAAACAAAATTGACACAACATATGAAGAACTGGGGAAAAAAAAGGAGAAAAAAACAGCACTTGTACAATATTGCATAAAAAAAATAACACAATGCCAGAATTTGAAAATATCGAAATTATCTGCAACCAAAAAGACCATCCATTTCGCCGGAGCAATCGTTAATTGAAAAAACCCCAACTGCAACATTAGTAGAAATGCCAATTCCATGGAAGATCCTGATAGAAGAAAACAAAAAATGGGAAGGCAAACAAAAACAATGCAAACACGCAGACATAAAAAAAAAAAAAAAATCCAGAGTCTTCAAATCACAGTAGTGGTTGAAGACTTTTGAAGTTTTCCAACGTAATTTTCACATCTTTGTCTTCATGTGCCTCCCGTAGTTCAACTAAAAAAAGTATACCCTACTCAAGAAACGTGCGGACTTTTTGAAGTTAGTCAAAAAAAGCCTACACCCAAGAACCTGATGAAAACAACAGTGCAAAGATTTGTACATCTACAACCGAGAGGTACATGAAAGATTTTTCCTTGAATCACATTCGATTACTGCAATATATATTCGTAGCGAATATAAATTGCTTTCTACTCTAAGGAAATAAACATGTAAAAAGTTACAGCAGTTAAAACTACCATTAAATGGTTCTGCCTGAAAAAAAAATATTACATACACAAGTTCCATTCTTACTCCTATTGATATAGTACAGGACTTTTTTAAGTATCTGGGAATTATTCTAACTTCCAACCTAAGATGGAACAACCATATAGACTCAATTGCAAATCATTCCAAGTTTGACTACTAAAACACTTAAACTTTTGTACTATACACTATTTCAATCACACATTAACTAATGTTTTTCCTCATGGGGACAAACCAACATCAATTAACTAAATAAATACATAAGGCTATTTGACTTAAAAAGAAATTCTTCTCATATCAGCTACCAACCTTACACTTTTCACCATATCCATGTCAACCTCAACCATTATGGAATTTTATCTATTAAACAATTATTTAATTTAAAAATAAGAACAGTAATGTTTCAAAGAATTAAACTTAACTTACACACAGATATCATTGAGTTGAATTTACATACTTATCACTACAGAGATCATTATTTTTTAAGACCCATACATCCAAAATCATTTGTGATGAAGCAGAGCTTAAATTATATTGGTCCTGAATATTGGAATGCACTGCCAGCTGAGTTAAGCACAATAAATAACCCAAACTTAAAAAATAATTAAAAGAAATAATAACTTAAAACAAAAATTGTTTACAATATAACTAACATTACTGCTGTGTTTTATTGAACCTGAGTTTGCTTGCCTATTTTCTTGAAAATCAGGGCTTGTCAGGACTGTGAGGCCTTTTCCCTGATTTTTCCTGCTGTTCTCATGAAATATAAATTATGTATATTCACAAAGCCTACATACAATGTAACAGCAGAAATAAAAATATAATAATGCAACCTTGTCATGTACTATTGTTTGCAAATAATGGCATGATTTCATGCCATTATTTGCAAACAATATTGGTGGAGATTTGCATTCTTTTGTTAGTAAAAAGATGATTTGTCCACATTTCATTTGTACACCTTCCAGCAATTTTGTAATTATTCTACATATCATGTCAAATTTAGAGTTCTACTGGAAATCACAATCTTGTTATATTGCAACAGTCACAGTATGAATACTCAATTTTGAAAAATATAGATGATAATACAACTACATACCTTCAGTGAATCACTGAAAAAACATATGCAGTGTCTTGATATCCATACGCCCAAAATTGGCTGTAGATCTCTTTGCATGTAAGAAGCTCAAGAAGCCAAATTTTTATGAAATCATACATCAATGGCAATCACATCATAGCGTTCTTGTGAAAATATGCAGAGCTGCTTCCTAGTTCTTTGTCATGATGCAACTCCTATTTATTGTCAGCGTTCTTTCTGTTAGTGTTGTCACAAATGCAGTTCTGCTGTGAAACTTGGTGTATTTAAGCAGTTGTATAAAATTGTAACATATCATGTCATTTCAATAAATTGGAGATATTTCCTATGAACTGTGCTTTTTTCTATTGTTCTCACACATCACATTTATCTTCATGTCTAATATACTGCATTGAAATAAAAAGCTGACCTTGAGACATCTACTGCACATTTCACAAGATGCATGACTTAGGATTACTACTACTAATGTTGCCCTTAATTTTCTGTTTCCATGATATATTTCTAACCAGAAGGCTGAGATATGTTGCATACACACTGTGGGTGCCAGGCTATTTTGAGCCCCAGGTAAGGCTAACTAGTTACACCCCCAACCTCCCCTCCCCAATACCAACTTCAATTGTTTACTAAATTCCAAAAGCGAAAATAAAACATATTAAAAACACCATACTTTTCGAACATGAAACGACTCGTTTTCCGTATTCTTTACATATTTTCTTCAATAAATATACAGTACATTTCTGAATGCAAAGTTTCTGCAGCTGTGCTTGTGAAATCCTGGGGAAAAAAAAGAAGCCCACATTAGTTGGCGTAAGTTAATTTAGTTGTAGTTGTTCCTTGTTGAAAGCCTATATCAAGAGTATTTTGTTGGTGTGTGTGGTTTTGTAAGTTTGGAAACAAATATAGAAAAATAATACTGACTAACATCAACTACATTCTTTACATATTTTCTTCAATAAATTGGAGATATTTCCCATGAACTGTGCAATCTATTGTTCTCACACACCACATTTATCTTCATGTCTAATATACAGCATTGAACTAAAAAGCTGACCTTGAGACAAGTTCAGAAGTGTTTACCATGAAGTAAACATGCAAAAAAGTATTAGCTTCATCTATTGCACGTTTGACAAGATACATGGTTTAGGATTACTACTACTAATGTTGCCCTTAAATTTTCTGTTTCCATGATATATTTCTAGCCAGAAGGCTTCGTGAGATATGTTGCATACGCACTGCAGGTGCCAGGCAAGACTACCCCCCCCCCCAACTTCGATTTTTTACGAAATTTCAAAAGCAAAAATAAAACATAAAAAACACCGTATAGATTTTATATATAGACACGGTTGTATCAGAATAATATGTCCACCTACCTAATAATGAGAATAACCACCCTTGGCCTGGATGACAGCGGCAAGACGGCATGCCATGGACGCTGTGAGGCCCTGGAAGGTTGCCCGAAGCACATGTGCCCATTCGGACTGCAGCAGAACATGGAGGTCCTGGAGATGACGTGGTTGTGGGTCGGCACGTCGAACTTGTCGATCCAAATAGTCCCACAAGTGCTCTATGGGATTGAAGTCGGCCGATTTCGTCGGCCATGGGGGAACGGAGACATTGCCGTCGTGTTTCTGGAACCAGTTACGCACCCGCTTAGCGACTTGGCATTGTCTTGTTGGTAGATACCATCACCTCCAGGGTAAACGTCCAACATGAAGGGAGGAATGTAGTCTGTGAGGATGGACACGTAGCCATTGGCATTCAGGAACCCATCCAGTGGTACTAGCGGTCCCAAGTCATACCAGGAAAACATCCCCCAGACCTGCACACTGCCTGCCTGTACTTGACTGACAAGTGTGCCTGGGGGTTGGTTCTCTTGTGTCTGACGTCGTATCCACCACCACTGCCAGTCACTTCTGTGGAGTAGAAACCTTGTTTCATCAGAGAAGGCAACTTTTTTCCACTATCCAATGACAGTAGCCCCATGCGAACTGCAGGTGCCAATGGACTTAGATTAACATGGGCACCTTGACTCCAGAGACCCATGCGTAACAGGATTCACTCTACTGTTATAGAGGACACGTACCTGTACGCCCCAGCATTTATTTGCGTGGTCAATTTCTGCAAAGTTGTGCGTCAATTGCCCTTTACCAGTCGACAGAGGTGACATTCTCATTTGGGGTCGATGGCTTTTGGGGCTGCACAGTTATGATGTCGGGAGGTACTCTGTGTGCCAGCAGTCCATTCTTGGTATACCCTTACTACAGCACCTCGCAAACAGCCCACAAAGTCAGTTATTTCCAAGATGCTTCCACTCTTGGCGTGGTACCCGATGACCATTCCTTTTTGAATGTATGTCAAATCATTACTTCTGCCTACTGTACTCACGTTATGCACTATGGCCGATTTGTCTTGGCTAGCCACTTATATCTCTATGTGGTTGACCTTGTCACATGCACTATGTGACACGCCTGGGCGGTACACTGTAACTCCATATTCTTCTATGACCATGCATATATGCTCTTTACCAAAAAAAAAAACAAAAAAAAAAAAAAACGAATCACCCAGAAGGAATCGTCCAATCGAGATGAAAATTGGTACGTACAGGTAAAGGAAAGGAAACAATTGCAATTCCAGAGCAGTTGGGCCATTTATTTGGATAAAACGGCTACACAAGTGGAACGGGTCGCTATGTTGTAGCACCACCTCTGGCTTGTGTACAAGCAGTTACCCGGCATGACATAGATGCATATAGTTCACTGATACTGTTGTTGTTGTTGTTGATTGGAGGTTTAACGACCACTGTGAGCAACTCAATGGGCTATAAGCGGTCGCCCGTCTCTAATTTAGGGTCACTGGTTCCAGGGAAGGGAGAGAGCCAGTGCCGTAAGACAAACACAACATCCATGCCTCACCGGAATTCGAACCCAGACCCCTTTCGGACGAATGATCAGAGGCCATCGCTTAGACCACTGCGCCACCGGGGCGGCGTTCACTGATACTGTCCTGAGGTATAGCATTTCAGACGATTTCAAAATTGCGGCCAGTTCGCCGACATTCCAGGATAGGTGCAGGTGGTGTCTCATCATGTCTGAAACAGGCTCAATCAAAGAAAGGTCAAGCAATCGGGCTGGCCATGAAAGCGTGTTCACATTATGGAGGCAGGCGTGGAAGAGCTGTGCCGTGCGTGGCCGGGCACTATCCTTTTGAAAAATTGCTCAGTGATGCTGCAACAGGAATGGCAACACGGCAACACAACAAGTCGTAGAATGCCGTTGATGTACCATTGAGTCATGAGGGTGGTACGGAGGACTACTAAAGGTGTCCGGCTGTGCACTCCCAGTGTGCAATCTGTGTGCCATTCGCTCTTCATGGTTCTCAAGATACATGGTTTAGGACTACTAATAATGTTGCTTTTAATTTTCTGATCCTAAGGCCTCTGAGAGATATGTTCATACACAGTGCTGGTGTCAGACTTTTGCATCTTAGGTAAGGTTAACCACTGCGACAGTAGTAGAAGTGATTTTTGGGTGACGAGATGGGTAAAAAATGTGGTTTGTCAAACTTTCAACGTGGGATGATTTTAGGAGCTCAGAGCCATGGAGTGAGTATCAGCGAAACCGCCGCATTCGTGAAATGTTCCAGAGCAGCTGTTGTTAAAATGTTTAAAGACTGGACTGTCAGCCAAAAAAAACTGGGTCTCTAAGTGCAACGTGTGGTCATCATCGACTAGTGCCCGCTCGGGCGGAACGGAGAGTGTCAAGACTGGTAACAGACAACAGAAGGGCAACAGTGCAGCAAATTACAGACCATCTTAATCAAGGATCCCCTCAAATGATCTCTGCACGCACTGTTTGTCATACACTGCATCGGATGGGATATGGCAGCCGAAGGCCTGTTCGAACACCTTTGCTGTCTGCAGTTAACAAGAGAAAATGTCTCCAGTTCGCACAGGAGCACAAGGATTGGACAGTCAATAATTGGAAACAAATTATGTGGTCCAATGAATCAGGTTTTCAGTTGCACCATGCCGATGCCCGAGTGAGAATTTGGCGGAAACAGCACGAAAGCATGGACCCCAAGTGCATTGCTTCAACCCTTCAAGCTGGTGGAGGCAACGTTATGGTTTGGGGAATGTTTTCCTGGCATGCTTTGGACCCTTTAATTTGTGTTGATCAATGTCCGACAGGTACATCATATCTAAACATCATTGCGGACCAAGTGCATCCTGTCATGTGCATGGTTTATCTCAATGGCGATGGCTACTTTCAACAAGATAATGCGTCATGCCATAGTGCTCGTATCATACAGGATTGGTTTCAGGAACATGTTAGTGAGTTTACTTTGCTTAGGTGGCCCCCACAATCTCCAGATCTCAACCCCATTGAGAATTTGTGGGATGAATTTGAACGAGCCATCAGACAGCTGGATCCACAACCCTGCAATCTCACACTCCTGGAAAGTGCTATTCATCAAGCATGGTCTCAGATTCCACAAACCACCTATCAACATCTTGTGGAGTCCATGCCACGAAGAATCGACGCAGTATTAAAGGCAAAAGGTGGCCCAACGAAGTGCTGAGGGGGTGGTCATAATAAAGTGGCCACTCAGTGTATACAGGGTGATTCACCCAGGACTGAACACTTATTTTTTTACTTAACTCACGATTGCAAAAGCACATTTGAATGAAATTAATGTAAAGCATCTATGACAGAAAGGAATGTCTCATAGAAGATGCTGGAAGTGCCAACCACCAGCGTCCAGAGGCACATTCACCTGCCATTCCATACTGACGAATGTGCGATGTAGAGTAGCAATGTCAATAGCAGCAATTTCACGTATGATGTTGACTTTCGGTTCCTCAATTGACCTTGGCCTGTTGGCATAAACCTTGCTCTTTAAAAGTCCCTAGAGAAAAAAATGTTGGTGGGTCAGGAGACCTAGGTGGCCACAGGTCTTTAGAGATAATCCTGGCCTGGAAAAAGCTGTGAATTTCTGCCACACTCTTATTGGAGGTGTGGCACATTGCACCATCCTGTTGAAAATAACCATCTGCAAGTTCCGGATCATCCAGCTGGTTCACAAACTCATTAAAGATTTCCGAATATTGGTCAGTATTCACTGTGTCTTTAAAAAAGATTGGCCCAATGATACAGGGCCGGGACACCAGACACCGATTTTCACTGGATGCATTGGCTATTCTTGGATGGTGTGGGGATTATCACTGGCTAACACCCATGCATTTTGTGAGTCTACATAGCCAGATATATGTAACCATGCTTCGTCAGTAAACCGTGTTATGTCCAACAGGGCGGAGTTTTCGGTGAAAAATTTGACAAACCGTTGAACAATATGGCAATAGCTTTGCGAAATCCGGTGGCCATAACTCATTCACAGCCGTGATGTGGCATGGCTTAATCTTCACCTTTTTAGTTGCCCTTTCACATGCCGAATACGATCATCTAGTCCAGTGGTTCTCAAACTTTCCTTTAAACAGGGACCGCCTACCTCGGCACCTCTTCAATTCAAGCACCAAAATGTAGGAATAATGATTTAACTCATTAAAATGCATTATATCATAAAAACTTTATATTAAGGTTATTTCATTGTAGAAAAGTTAAAAATAAATTAATAAAGTACTTTTTATTATATTTTTAAACACAAAAGAACATAACAAATCACTGAACACAACATTAAGCAGAAAAGAACAAACCGCATTATCAAGATTTAGAACTAGGCATCTCAAATCAATGAAAATACTTGATGGCCCAAAAGTCCGTACAAAATGTAAAGCTAAAGAATCGACACCAAACCACATCTTGCAATATATAGGCATCAATGAGAAAACAATTCAAAATGATGAACAGATGTTAATAAGTGAATTAAAAAAATATAACCTGATGGAACTGTTTAAGACCAATGGATAAGAAACAATAAAAGCATAATTATTTTTAGAATTAAAATGGTAGCACATTTCAAGAAAGTAAATAAACTAGTAATATTTATTTATTTTTTATTCTCCATTTCAATGTGAAGAATGGTGGCTTGCAATCTTTGACCAGTTTGGTTATATTAGGTGCAATGGAAGATAATTTCAGACAAGTCAGGCTCTGTTCCTTTTCACACTTTTTAGTCCAACCAGGGCAGAAAATCCTATTTCATAATTGTACGTTGTGAGAAACGCTAGCAGGTGCTTGATGGCACTGTTGGCGAGTTCAGGGTACTCTAATTTCACATGGATCACGAAACGTGATTTTTAGTGCTCCATCAGACGCCAATTCAATAAGCTGATCACTCATACGAGCTGAAAGGCCGAAGGACTCAATCACATATGTAGCACTGAAAGGACTCCTAATCCATTCCTTACTTTCATCAGGCTCTGGAAAATATTTGTATGCTATCTTGCAGAATTGTTATATGGTTCTGAAATAATTGCACTAATTCATCCTCCTCCTGAAGACTGGAAAAAATCATCAAGTACAGAAAATGAATCGTACTCCCCACGACCAAGCAGTTTACTCCATTTCTGTAGAAATGCTTTTATTTTATCTTGCACTTTAAAAATGGTTACATCGCACCCCTGAAGTGACTGATTTAAATTGTTCAGGATGCTGAAAATATCTCTGAGATATGCCACCTGCACTACCCAATAGAAGTAGTGGAAAACAGAGTTAGTTATTTCATCAGTCATGACGGAAGATCTTGATCTCATCCCTCAGCTCGAAAACTCTTGAAAGCACTTTCCCCCTTGACAACCACCGTAATTCGGTGTGGAAAAGTAAATTTTTATGCATTCCCATTTCTTCACACAATACACTAAAAAGGTGAGAGTTCAGTGACTATGATTTAATTAAATTAACCACTTTAACTACTTGTTTCAATACAAGATCCAGTTTAGTAGGCATTCTTTTTACTGCTAACTGTTCTCTGTGGATAAAGCAGTGAGTTGAATTACATTCAGGCTCTAACTCTTTTACCTTTGCTGTAAAACCCCTCTTTTTTTTCCACACAAAGCTGGTGCAGTCAGTACTGACTCAGACACTTTTTCCAATCCAAATTGTGTATTATGAAATAATCATTAACCATACCAAAAATATCATCTCCTGTACTGTGAATTTTTAACAATAAACAAAACAAAAAGTCATCACGAACTTCGTTTTCGTAAATGTATCTTACTTATGCTAAAAGTTAACAAGTTTTTTACATTCGTGCTTTTGTCCAATTGTAAAGCAAAATAACTACTACCATGCACATGTGCGATTAATTGCCTCTCCACATTAGATGCAAAAGATGTTATGCGACGCTGAATTGTATCATTCGACAAAGGAATCTTTTCTACTGCTCGCCCTGCCTTTTCCCCAAGCATAATATTCACCATCAATTTAGCCGCTGCCTTTATAAGTGTTTCAGCGACGGTATGCCTTTGACCAGTTTTTGCCTCAAGCCACTTGGAATGTTACTTCTGTAGTTTTGCTGTCTTCCTCACCTGTGGCAACGGAAGTCATTGATTTCTGTGATGACAACATATTTTTTACGTTTGGTTTGAAAATATTTAACAGGTTTATGGGCTAAATCTCCATGTTTTGTTTGAAAACGCAGTGAAAGTTTTGAAGGTTTCATTGTGTCGTTAGACAAAGTGTCATAGCACACAAAACAAAGAGGGTTATAGGTGCAAGTTGGTCACCTGTCCAGAAAAAAATCCCATTTTTAGGTAATTGTCATCATATTTCCTGTTTATACATTTCTTTTGTTTTTTTGGTGATAACAGAGCAACTAGTTTGAAAATGACTGTCAACGATTTTAGTTTTAGTAGGCCCATTTGGAGTTGTATCGATTCCACTTCCATTTTAATGAACCACTGTTAAGCCGCCTATCCATCGAATAAAAATTACAAAGATCACAATAATGTCAATGGTATACAAAACACATAAGAATAACTAACTACCGAACGTGAAAGGATACTCAGTACTACAGATGGGTCGGAAATCACGTCACTGATACTAGTATGTCACCGTCAGTAACTTGTTTGCTGAAATATCAGTGACAGAATCACTGTTGGCACCACCTGTCGCTGTTACCGGCCAAAACCTCCAGCTCCGCAGTTTTTGCTCTTCGGAGACAGGTTTGGCGCCACTGAGCTGTGATGTGACAGCGATTTCCGCGGAGGATCCTTGTTTGTGCCATGGTAACTTTGTTCTACAGCTACTGGGATTGCAACATTACGGTAATATAGTGACATTGACAGTGCATTTGACCTTGATGGCCTGACCAACATGGTGGTGAATTAGATACACTCCCATCTAAGTGCGATTGACCACTGCACACGCCGCTTATCTGAAAGTCACATTACTTGCGCGTTACAAATACAGATTTTCCATAGAAAATTTAGTAAATTTCGCGGACCACTTAGGACCATCAGTGGTCCACGAACCACAGTTTGAGAACAACTGATTTATAAGTGTTTCAGCAACGGGATAGGGATAGTCACCGAATAGATTTTCATGGGGAAGCGAATAACAGCTGCTGCACATTCTCTATTGTGTCCTCCGCCATCTGGGGTCGTCTGCCTGTATGTGGATCCACCAAGCTTCCAGTTCTCTCCAGTTTCTTTGCCAATTTCAAAGTGGTGGCTCTGGTGGGTGGTTTACACCAACCAAATTTCTTCAGGAACTCCTAACATTGTTTGAAGGAACCAGTTACTCAGTACTGATGCACAATGTTCACACACTCTTCAATTGAGTACACCATCGTCATTCGCCCTCCTTGCTTAAACTGTCGGCGAGACACTCTATTCTCCCCACCACTACTAGACAGATGGGGTGTCAGTGTGGCACCACCGAGCTGCAGGGGAGACATTTTATTCACAGGTAATGCATGTTGACACTCTATTCTCCCCACCACTACTAGACAGATGGGGCGTCAGTGTGGCACCACCGAGCTGCCGGGGAGACATTTTATTCACAGGTAATGCATGTTGATTGCTTCATCAAAGAATAAAGCACTGCTTCATTCTAGTTTCATCCTCATCGTACATTCCACATCTCATATTCCACATAATAAGTGTTCAGTCCCAAGTGAATCACCCTGTATATTAGATAGATAAAAGAGTTGATGTACGCCATTCTTCATTTCTTTGGGGGTGCTTAAGCCCGACCCCGTGGGTGCACTAGTGGCTTATGCAGATCACAAAACATAAATGTAGAGAATTATAATTTCCCATTGTGGTGCTCCAAATTCAGCAATAGCTTGGGTTGTGTTTTGCAAAGACACAGATGCGCGATTGCTGAAAACGTGCAATTAATCAGAAAACAAAAATGAGCAAAACGTTACTTTTATTATTATTTTTTTATTTCCGTGAAAAATTTACTTGTTTTTAGACAGAGAAGCTACAATAGGCTTAGGCCTGGTTTTGAAAAGTATTTTCTTTTTCACAACAGCTGTTACAATATATTCTGTTGAACCCTTACTTGGTTGAACAAGTTCAGTACTTTCATCACTAAACATGGCTTCTGAATGCCCTTGTGACATGTCTATGCAGCAGGAATCGGTTCTGTTTCTTTTTAGGATTGCTAAAGGGACCTCCATATTAACGATTTTTCCATGTAGTATATGATGGCCAATTATAAAAATTGGTACACCCTAATGGGAAAAAATATAGATTACACAAACTGAGTGATGTAACTACCATCAGAAAAAGAAGGGGAAAAGAATGTATTCTTTCAGTGTATTATACATAAAATGGAAGAGGTTAGTATGAAGAAATGGCTAACAGTACAGTGACAGAAATCTGCATGGGATTTATTGGGAAGTCTAACCTGGCCAATCCCCAGCTTCTTTCAAACTTGCCTGGCCAATCATAACAAAATTTCACTTCAACATTCAGTTTCTCAACTGGACAAGAACAGAGGAGAGCTCGATAGTCAGGGTTCATCCTAGGACTAAAACAGGGCAGGGTGCTTGTTATAAAAAAAGGCGCAGCTTATGCTTTCAAAGAGCATCAGAGTACATGTACATCAACCTTACAGAAACAAAACCTTACAAGTAACGTTAATTCACTGGAAAAGTTAAACAGTGATTCACTGTGGATATTAAAATATTATTATATTGTTATCAGTCAGTACTTAGTTTAATTTCAGAAAATATTATTTCTACTTTAGCATTTGAAATTCATAAAGTACCTGCAAAGCTTAAAAAATTCTGTATTGCTGAGACATATTTTTCTACCTAAAAAAAAATGTCTAACCTAGGTACTACAGCAATTCCAATGTTAATTAGGATGAAGAACATTCTCATTCTGGCCCTCTGTATCAGGAATTTTGCCAACATTTTCAAGCTGAAACACAAAGATTTTTAGAATAAAAGTATATTTAACAACAATAAAGCACAGAGGCATCACTAGGAAAAAATTGTCATAAAAGGAGAAATCTTCACTCCGTTTGTTCTACTTCCATTTCTGGAACATTTTTCTCCATTTCCCATCTCAAATGCAAACATTTATGTAATTAAATGATGATTGAACAACAATACAGAAGCACAGTGGGTGGAAGGTTATTAGAGGGAGAAATTTTTGCTCTGCATAACTTTCGTTTTCAGAAAATTTTCCTCCATTTTCAATCTTAAATACAAACATTTATGTAATAAAATGATATTTAATGACCATATAAAGCTGAGGGAATATCGCAAGAAAAAGAATTCAAGAATACTGGGTTCCATCAAACTTTCGTTTTCCAAAACTGTTGCCTCCATTTTAAAAGCAAAACACAAATATTTATGCAATAAAATGATATTTAACAACAATGTCGGATAATCCTCCCTTCAAGCATCGAGCGAACGTCGGGAGAAAAAAATACGATTACTGGAGAAATCCTCACTCCGCCTAACTTCCATTTTCGAAAATTTTGAGAGGTGGAAAACTTTCATTTTAGGGAGTTTGCAAGATGGTTTGATCGGGTTCTGGGGATGTCGTTTTTCTCTGCAGGACCAAAATAAATCTGCGATGTATGTCCGCCCTCGCCGCTATTCTGCTACGGGGATTAGTACAAAATAAAGCTGCGGTGTACGTCGCCCGTCACCGCGATTCTGCTACGGGGATGAGTATAAAATAAATCTGTGATGTACGTCAACCGTCGCTGCGATTCTGCTACGGGGACGAGTACAAAATAATTTTTCGACAAACAGCTTCCTTTGCGAGAAAAAAAAAATTACAATTACGGAAGAAATCCTCGGAAATTTTGAAAGGTGGAAAACTTACATCTATGATAGGGAGGCTGCAAGATGGTTTAATAGGGTTCTGGGAATGTCGTTTTTGTCTGCAGGACCAAAATAAATGTGCGACGTACGTCGCCCGTCGACACGGTTCTGCCACAAGGGTGAATGCTAGACAATTAAGATGCAGAATAGTTGACTATTTGCATAATTTAGTTTTGTGAATATTGTGTGCATGTTTGATGAGCTGAAAAGATGAATGAATGAAGCAATTGCCCACTGCACAAAATCATCAGAGGGCATGATCCACAGTTGTACACTGCTGGACAATTGCTAAGGACGGATCATAAACGGCTATATAGCGCATAAAAAAGTAAGTGTGGTTGGATGCCAAGTGAAGTAAAATAATGTCAGAATGCCAGGACATTACAAGAAAGACAATTTATTGTGCTCTGAAATCCAGAAGGCTTTGGAACGTGTTCAAGGGACAAACAGGCCATTTTGTGCAGAATACGTAAACGTGAAAAAAATGTAATTACCGTCCGCAGGCGTTCCGGCGTAAGATGTCAATACGGGATATGGCCACCATGGAGGGGGATGCAAGATTCCACACGTCGTGTCATGCTTTGCACAACATTATCAAGCAGCTGTTGGGGTAATTTATCCCATTCCTCTGTCAGTGCACGGATGAGGGTGTCCTTGTTTATTGGAGGGCATTGGCGACCAGCAAGACTCCTCCCCAAAGCATCCCACACATTTTCAATGGGATTCAGATCTGGAGAACGTGCTGGCCTTACGAGGCGTTGAATATCCTCGCTCTCAAGAAACTCCTGGACAGCGACTGTTCGATGACATGTTGCGTTGTCGTCCATGAAAATGAATCTATCACCGACAGCACCACGGAATATGCGAACATGAGGTAGCAGAACATCATTAATGTATCGTTGGCCAGTCATAGTCCCAGTTGGAAGCACATAGAGGGACATACGGCCATTGATCATGATGCCAGCCCATACCATGACACTACATGTCGGATATCGGTCCCTTTCCTGTATGTTTGCTGGACAATATGCAGTACCACTATCACGCCAGATCAGTTGTCGTCGACAATCAGACGATAGACTGTATCTACTGTCATCTGAGAAGAGGACAGCAGACCAGTCGTTATCAGTCCAATTGCGATGTTGATGGCACCATTGCAAACGGTCGGTACGGTGACGTCTGGACAATGGGATGCACACAACAGGACGGCGGGCGTATAGTCCTCCTTCATGCAAACGTCAGGCGACAGTTTTTCGGGAGATCCGCTTGCCAGTAGCAGCCATAAACTGATTTGTTACCTCACTAGCTGTGCTGCGCCGGTGTCTTTTTGTTGATAGCACTATGTACCGATCTTCTGCAGGTGTCGTACTGTGAACAGGACCTTTCCCGTGACGTTTGCTACACTCTCCATTTGTTTGAAATGATTTCCAAAGCCTTGAAACAACACTGTGGCTGACGTCGAACTCCCTGGAAACATCTGTTATTTTTTGCCCTTCTTCAATCTTGCCAATAATACGGCCACGCGTAAAATCATCTAGGTGATGTTGGGAAGACATAATGAAAATTGCAAGTTCGTCAATTGATTCTTTCCCTTTCAACTTTGCGTTTGAACAACAACGGTCAATACGTGTCAAATTCTTTATATCTCTTATCAGCGCTATGACGTCACGAACAAGTTCGACAATCCAAAATTTGCATATGCACAACACGTCTTACTGTATCCCGCACTTATGCTAATTTCCACATTTTCCTGCCTTCCATTTTATGGTTGCTATCGTTGCTATTGTCATCCGTCCTTAGCAATTGTCCGGCAGTGTATAACATATTTATGACAAATAGGGCTTTAAAAGCTACCACACAGCAGATTATATTTGGCAGAAGGAATAATTACAGATTAAGCTACTTATTCAAATAAGTGATGAAGACAAAATGTACCGCCTTCAGCAAATCTGCAGATATGCTATTGCAGCAATTAAGTAACTATGGGTTAATACAAGTTGTTTAGTAAAGTGTTACGAAGATTAACCCTGTGAATGCGACATTATGAAAAAAAAAGCATGGGAAAAATCTGAGCTACTTTTCTCTCATGTACAAGCAGCTGTGAAATATGAAAAACAGGTATTGTAAATACATTCTGAGAAGCAATTTTCCACTTAACACATGCCACTAATTGTGAAATATAAAAATACATATGGGAAAGATCTGTTATGCATTCTTCCCCAAGACAAATAAAACCAAGGATACAATATGGAAAATAAGACATGAGAATGATGTAATATGCAACTTTCCCCTCAATGTACAATGGCTGTTCCATAAAAACTGAGAGTAAAATCACACAAAATGAAGAAATATAGGTTACAGCAAAATGTGTGTTAGTCTTTCTCAAAGTATCTTCCCTCAGATAATTTTCAACGGTCCCTACATTCAGTCCACTTTCCAAAGAATGAGGCGAAGGTATTTTGTGGAAGCTGCTTTAGAGACCCCTGTACAGCTTGAATAACGTCAGCATCTGTGTTTAATGTTGCACCACGGAACTTCTCTTTCATTGTTGGAAACAACCAGAAATCGCACAGGGCGAGGTCAGGACTGTAGGCAGGTTGTGGCATGATTTCAATACTGTATTTCAAAAGAAACTGTTGAACACAAGCAGCCGCATGTGGGTGGGTGTTATCATGGTGTAGGGTCCACTTGCCCACCAGTTCCTTAATCAATATGTGTTATCGCAGACGCTTCACGACTGAAATGTAATACTCACCACTGACAGTGATTTGTGGAGGAACGGCATGCTGATAGACTACACCTTTTTATGATCAAAGAAAATAATCATCATCACCTTCCCAGCTGATTCGGTTTGGAGGACTTTTTTTGGAGGAGGGGAGCCTGTGTGTTTCCAGACACTCGTTGCGCACTTCACGAGGGGATCGAAATAGCGGACCCATGCTTTATCGGCAGTTATTACTGTGTTTAGAAAGTTTGGATCCTTTGCAATCATTTGTTTCCACTTATGACACACCTGAACTCTGGCAAACAATTGTTCTCTCGCCAGGTGATGAGGTCCCCATCTGGAACACACGATGCAGCAGTAATTTGTCACATAGAATGTGGAATGGCAACGTTTTTGAAATATTAGCTGATGCTGCTATGTCTTCACATGTCATTCGTCGATCATCTTGCAGGATAGTCCAAATAGTGTTAATAATACTTTCAGGTCGACCAGGCCTAGGAGCAAGTTCTGCTGACAAACGCCCTTTTTGAAATCATAGTACACTACCATCTAAAAATCATAGACTCTGGGGAAACATTTATCATTGTAAGCTCTTTTCATTAAATCAACTGTTTCTGGAGCCGTTTTACCCAAACAATAGCAATTTTATCACACAAAGCATTTCACTTCTGAACCGCACACCAGCTGTATGGCGAAATGCAGACGTACCTTAAGCAACTGCGCAGTAACATCCAGAATTGTCTGCCACAGCTAATAACTATTGCCAAGCCATAAATACTTCCTTAACTCAGTTGTCTGCATGGTTATTTTCCCCCTTCGCACTGTTGCCAACTAAAAAAATTACTCTGTTTTTATGGAATGGCTTTTGTATTTAACAAAGTGTGAAATGTAAGAATTAAGTGCAAGAAAGATCTCCAAAATCACTTTTTTCTCAAGGGTATAATGTTTTAATGTACAGCGTGATTCACAACTGTCAGGGTTTCCGTGGCCTGACATGGTCAAACCGTAACTGACCAAATAAAATTGCCTATAGCATAAAGTTCACCACGGAAAGTTTTATGTGGCAACACGATACCCACTGAATTGATGTCATATTTCAAAATGGCGACTGTTCAAGAAAAAGCTATGTGCATACTTTGGTTCTTAGAAACAAAGTCAGTTATCACAATGCAACTTCGTTACAGAACGCAGTATGGTGGAGCTCCACCTTCCGATAATGCTATCCGACGTTGGTTAAATCAGTTACAAAAGACTGGTAGTGTGCAGCATCAAAAAGGAGTGGGGAGACCGAGCACTTCGCAAGATAATGTTGATCGCATCCAAAGAAGCCTTTTCTCGAAGCTCTCAGAAGTCGATGAGATGAGCTGTGTTGCAGTTAGGTATGCTACAAATGGCTATTTGGAGGGTTCTGCATAATCGCCTACAACTCTGTGCATACAAACTGCAGACTGTACAAGCTTTAACAGCAGGATGATAAACCCCGTCATTTCCAATTTGCCCAAGACATTTTGTTTAAAGTTGAAGCTGATGAACATTACCTGCGGACATGGATATTTAGTAATGAAGCAACGTTTTTCGTCTCAGGGAGGGTATATCAGCATAACCGCAGAATATGGGGAAACACAAAATGGTATTTTGTTAAGATGGTGTTTTGTGTCTCAAAACTTTCAAAAATGGTAGTTAAACAGAGTAAAAAATTTTGGGCCTTTGATCATTCGTCTGAAAGGGGTCCAGGTTCAAATCCCAGTGAGGCATGGATGTTTTGTCTTCCGGCACTGGCTTTCTCCCTTCCCTGGAACCAGTGATCCTAAATTAGGGACGGGTAACTGTTTATAGTCTATTGAGTTGCTCATGGTAATCATTAAACCTCCAATTAAAAAAAAAAAAATTGCTGTAATCTTAATTTTTTTTTTCTCCCAATGTTGCCTTTGTGATATCAGCTGAAAGAAAAACTAAGCAATGAATGCTGCGCAGCTGCAGAGTCAACAAAAGGCAAACTGACAGTAGTCCGCATTCTTGCTGTGCATTTTGATTTTTCTCCCAGTTAAAACGTTCAGTCCCCCCTTCTTTGATCTGATCTTGTCATAAACTGCAGGTTTAGAGGCAGTACAATCATACAGTAGGTGCAGGTTCGTGCATCGCATGTTCACTTGCTTGCATTTCCCATCTGTCAAGCACTGTTGAATTCTGAATGCATTTGACCGATTTCTACCAGTAGTGTTACCTATAGCGCCCTCACCAGGGGAATCAACTTTTATTTCACACGTGTTAAGTTTGTTTCATTAGTGTCCTTGTTTGCTGTAATGTTTCGTTGTGGTGCCTATTTCTTTTTCACAAAGAGATGGATCGTTTCATAAAAAAGTGTACATATGCCACGCAATAATACTAGATACTACTGACAAGGCTCTCGCCAATGTTGGCAGATATGACTTAAGCACACTTTAAATAGTGATTTATTTTTATTATAAACCTTTTTTCAATAATTTTTGCTACTCAGAGTAAAATGTTTTCTATTTTTTGGGAAACAGCTTATTTAAGAAATTTCAGAGTAACACTTTCTATTTCCATTATTTCTCATAATAATCAATGTTTCAGTTTATTTATTTAGGAATGGGGGAGTAAGCTGTGAAAACCTGAATACAACTGCGTCAAATTTCGTAGCAAAACAGAGATGGCAGATACATCAGTAGTCATCATACATACCTTAGATGTATAAAGTAAATGGCCAACAAATTCCCCAGCTAGGGATTTTTCACTCTTTGATTCTAATTCCCCTTGAAGTTCTACAATGGCCCATTCTGGTAAATTTCCTGATGAATCCAGTCTAAAAAGAATTTTTAACCTTTCAACATGTGTGATCTGTACCAATATTTATTATACAAAGCAATATGGTAGAAAATACAAAGCCTAATAACCTTCAAAGCTCAATGTTCAATAACATGTGGTTACCAAAATATTCCATTCAGAAGTGATACATACATAACAGTCAGGGGTAACAGCAGACATCTGACAAAATATAGGGCAATGTTCTATAAAAAAATATAGGAGATAGATATATGACCAATATGGAAGCGGTGTACGGTAACACCTTTTATACTCAGAATGAAATCCCACAAATTACCATTGTATCAGTTACAGGAATTTTGAAGCTTTGTGGTTCAATTTTCTAATTAATTTTTTGCTAATTTACAAAAGCGATTACCTAAAATGCTATACCTGTAGGGCCATAGAAATGATGAATATATTACAAATAAGTGGAAGTAATGTAAATAGACGATGTAATCGCTCTGTCCATATTGTTTTATAAACAATGCATAGCAACTGAAAAATTGTTGTTCCTACACTGCTGGGATCGAACCCCAGATCTCTCGATAACCTAAGGTGACATATCAGTTGCTGAGCCCATCAATATGGATTTGTGTAGTCATATGGTGACTGATAAACCACACATAGCGCTGTGAATTGTTGGCATCATAGCGTAAAGCAAATGCACTTGGCTAGTTATCGAGAGATCTGGGGTTCGATCCTAGCGGTGTCAGAACAACAATTTTTCAGTTGCTATGCATTGCTTATAAAATAACGTGGACAGAGCAATGACATCTTCTATTTACTATACCTGTAACAAATATCCCATTAATTCTAACTGAAATATCAATGAAAACTGTGCACAAACATTTGCAGCCTTTGTAGTCATATAGATAAAATTATGAAAAACTTTGTTTTACATATGTAGAAATCAGGGTTGAGTCTTTGCTGGCAAAATGTATTCTTGCTGGGAAAATGGCAAATATTAGTAAAACCCAGGTAAAAATTAGGAAAAAACATCTTCAGACAATATACATACTAATAAATACTATATAAGCCCATTTACTGTACATACTAATAAATACTATACAAGCCCATTCACTTCCATTCAGCCCCAAAAGCTGTTCCGAGATACACATAAATAAAATGAATGTGACAAACGCAAAAATAAAAAATTATTATGTGTGTGTGTTTAAGCAAGTAAAATTAAATGCAAAAATAGTAATACTGAACTATTAAAGTGTTTTACTTACATGTTTACATTTTAAAGTGGTAATTTACTTGCTAACATTAAGATTTAATAAAAGTATATATCATTTCCTATTTTTTCCTGCACAGTATCCCATTTATTAAATCAACTTTCAAATTAATTCATAATATTTAGTAGTGACAAATGTACTTTTTCAAGAATGTGGATGGGAAGAGGGGTGGGGGCTCATCTTGTGCTGTGCCTAGGGCCCCATTCTGTGTAAATCGGGCACTGATCCCGGCCCGGCGCTGTGCATTCTTTCTTCTACTTAGCTTTCAAACAAGCAAAACACATTCTTCCTTTGGGGGTGGGGGGATTAGGAAAGAAACAAAGAGCCGCGTCACGAACTTTGTTCAGAGGATTCTTGCCAATGTAATCCCATTCCCGGCGCCGTGGTTTCTTTCCACTTAGCTTTAAAACAAGCAAAACAAATTCCTCCTCCTTGGAAAACAAAAAGCAACAAAAAAAAAAAAAAAAAAAAAAAAAGGAAAGAAAAGAAACAAACAGTTGCGTCATGAACTTTGTTCAGAGGCTTCGGGCCGATGCAATCCCGGGCCACGACGAAAGAAGCACGCCAGCATATCAACAATCACAAACTTTTGTCAAAAGCCTGAGATCACAAATGACAAGTTTAGCAGATTTCCATTTTTTCTAAAAAGTGAATTGGAAGAATCACATGCCTGCAGAATGTACAAAACATGTTACAATTCTTGTTTTTGCAGAATGGCATAACAGAACAATTTTGTTGTAGTTTACAGACCAAGACTCTTTCAAAGTTTGGAACAAATAAAGCCAAATTTGAAAGAAGTCCTTTCAACTGCTGCAGAATTCGTAGAATAAATATGAATTTTCAACTCTAGCAAAACACTTGCCAACACTGGTAGAAATTAAGATCATTTCAAATTGTTATCCAAAACTTTTTTGTCTCATATGCCAACATTTTATTTCTATATCCAAAATAAATTGTATTTCTATACCTCCCATTCAGTTTCATGATCTGAAGATTCACTGTCAAGATCTTCACTTTCGGAAGACACGTGTGTGCGATATGATGGGTAGTTTTATGGCTTGAGGTTGCTTGCCCAATGTCACTCTGACGATTCAAAATCATCACTTATCACTTGGCAAAACTTTCACTGTCACTCTGACGATTCAAAATCATCACTTATCACTTGGCAAAACTTTCACTGTCACTCTAACTACAACCAGCCATTTCAAATAACCTTATGAAAAAATTTCCAGCGCGTAGCAAAACGCACATTTGCAAGTACTAAGGAACAAGCTGTCAATAAAGTTCGTCTGCAGTTGACATCACCAATTTGGAAAAAGAGAGGGGAGGATTCGTAATTCATGGAGTTTTGCGATTATGTCGGTTTGGTTGATGCACCGTCAAAATAACCCGGAAAAAATAACCCGCGTCACAATAACCCAGTCAAAACAACCCGGCGTCACAATAACCCATTACAAAAATAACCCAACCCAGCGTGAAAAAAAAACCGTTACAAAAAAAACCCTGCGACACAATAACCCCAGGTCACAATTATTGTACGTCATAATAACCCACGACTTAAATTATCATGAAACTAAATTAGTCCATAGACGCTTTTTGGAAGGAATCGGCGTCCGGGGTCAAGGGTCTCCCCATACAAATTTTCCGTAACATCTAGTTTTCAATTTAGAACCACCAAATTTGGTATACAATTTAATGGTACGCTAACAAGGGGTCCCCCATACAAAATTTTCGTAAAATCTACAGTTTTCAATTTAGAATCGCCAAATCTGGTATACAATCTCATAGTACTCTTAACGTAGACATTAGATGGTTGTCGGACCAAATCGGAGCCCGGTGTCAAGGGGGCCCCATACAAAATTTTCGTAAAATCTAATTTTCAATTTAGAATCAACAAATTGGGTATACAATCTCATGGTACTCTAACTTAGATGGTAGATGGTTGTGGGACCGAATCGGAGCCCTGTGTCAAGGGGGCCCCATACAGAATTTTCGTAAAATCTAGTTTTCAATTTAGAATCAACAAATTTGGTATACAATCTCATGGTACTATAACTTAGACGGTAGATGGTTTTGGGAACGAGTCGGGGCCCGGGGTCAAGGGGCCCCCCATACAAAATTTTCGTAAAATCTACAGTTTCCAATTTAGAACCAATAAATTTGGTATACTACCGAATGGTACTCTAACTTAGATGGTAGATGCATTTTGGAACAAGTTGGGGCCCGGGGTCAAGGGGCCCCCATACAAAATTTTCGTAAAATCTACAGTTTTCAATTTCGAACCACCAAATTTGGCATACAATCTCATGGTACTATAACTTAGACGGTAGATGGATTTTGGAACAAGTAGGGGCCCCCATACAAAATTTTCGTAAAATCTGCAGTTTTCAATTTAGAACCACCAAATTTGGTATACAATCTCATGGTACTATAACTTAGATGGTAGATAGTTTTGGGAACGGGTCGGGGTCAAGGGCCCCGACACAAAATTTTCGTAGAATCTACAGTTTCCAATTTAGAACTACCAAATTTGGCATACTGCCTCATGGTAGACGATTTCTAACTTAGAAGGTAGATGGTTTTGGAACAGCTCGGGGCCAGATGTCCAGGGGGCCCCCATACAAAATTTTCGTAAAATCTACAGTATTCACTTAGAACCACTAAATTTGGTATACTATTTCATGGTACTCTAATAGAGAGGGTAGATTGTTTTTTGAAAAGGTCGGCGCCCGGGGTCGAAGGGCCCTCACACAAAATTTTTCTAAAATCTATCGCTTTCAATTTAGAACCACCAAATTTGGTATACCACCTCATGGTACTCTAACTTAGACGGTAGATGTTTTTGGAAAGGGTCGGTACCCGGGGTCTATGGGCCCCCATACACATTTTCGTAAAATCTATAGTTTCGAATTTAGAACGACCAAATTTTGGTATACTACCTCAATGTATTCTAACTTAGAGCGCAGAAGGAAAGGATCGGGTGCCGGGGTGAAAATGAATCCAAAAATTACATTTTTTACTCTTAAGAACTACAACCCAATTCAGCACTTCAATACCCCACCTACGGTCTAAGTTAGATTTCGTAGATAACAAAATAGTGCAAAAATATCCGGTTAATGGTGTATTAAAAACACAAATTAATAAACGTTAGCTTTCACCACCAACGGGTACCTTATCAGGCAGAAAAACAATGTAATGTAAATAATGTAAATTCTCCTTTGTTTCGTATAATTAAATTAACTAAATCAAAAAACTTAAATAAGTTTACTGGAAATTTACGGAAATATTTTTTCATTCATTAACTTTCACCCGCTGCACTTGGTGATTCTACAAATAGTAATATTTACCCGTGAAATACTGGGTACTCCTGCTAGTAGGAACTAAAGATAATGTTACACTTTTAGTCAGGTACAAAACAATAATTATAAAGCCCTAGGCCTGGGCCTTATTAGCAATTTTCGGTCCGCCGTACTAATTTTCATAAGGTTTGCATAGAACTCCAAGATTTTAGCAATGCGCTTTACTGAGGTTGAAACTATTAAGCAGGCCCTAGGCTTAGGGCTTTCTGATAGTTTTCAGTCCTCCGAGCTGATATTTATATAGTTTTCAAAGAAAATCAAATTAATTCTGTTGAAATTTTACTCGAGCACCAGACATTAATAGATAAGCCCGAGGCCTAGGCATATGGATTTTTAGTAATTTTATAATGCCGTGATCATATTAGCTTTTCATAACAAATCAATTTAAGAGTGTTACGCTTATTAAAAATTTTTAAAAGGCTTAGGTCTAGCGGCCGATAATTAATATTTGGTGCCTATGTGAAAGCGCAACATTATTAACTTGATTTATTATGCAAACCTTATAAATAGGAGCACAGCGATTAAAAGTTACTAAAGAGTCCTTGTAAGTAATATTTTTTGACCGAGTGCAAGTGCAATTTATGAAATGTCGACAGGTCAAAATATCTAAAGTAACAATGAAATTTGGAATATTTCTTTTTTCTTTTTTTTTCAGTTTTGACACTTGTATTAAGTTCTGAAAACATGTATTTTACCTATTTTTTATCTTCATTGTGCTTTTAACAGAATTTCTTACCAATGTTTTGGGCATTTCATTTTGTGTGGTTACTTGTTTTTATGTTTTGGGCATTTTACTTTGTATGGGTATTTTTGTTATGTTTTGGTTATTTTCTGTGGTGGTTGTAATTTCCACAGGATGAAGAGGGGAAACTGTTAACACTCACGATGCCTACTTGCTTACTTTTTTTAAAATACAGCACATGTTTTTGTATTGATTTATGCCACTTAATCCTTAAGCAACTCCAGGTTTCTTTAAATATTAACTTTTTCTCAGAGCCTTCAGTTTCCTCTACCTAGCTTTTTTGGCTTCGCAATTTTATTTCTTGGTTTTAGAATATTTTCCTTATTATTACTCTATTTTCTCATGTAAATTCTTTATGTAAGATACGTCTATTGTATCGAAAGATTTTGCAATCATATATGAAGCCCTGTTGCTGAAGTTAAACGATATTTCCAACTAAAACAGTGCAGTTCAGACATTTTCCTGCTGTTAACTGAAAAAATGAAAACAAAAACAACAAATCTGAGCAATGGTTGAGGCATCAGACAGTACTTACTAGTAACCAGGCAAAGTTTTGAGGAAGAATGAGCTTAGGAATTTCTAACTCCAACAAAAAAGAATAACCGCACTGTATCCCTCCCCATTCCCTAGTACAGGCCTTTGGACGTCTTGAAAGAGAAATCCTGAGGACACATCTGTATCGTAATTGCCTGAGAATCTGTGACAAGCTCCTGGTGTCGTAGTAAAAAAACACACTTCCTACTTCACGTAAATTGCTTGGATGGTAATGCCAATGAACAAAGTTCTGCTCTGGCATTGGATTTCTGTTGCTTTTGATGGAATACCTTTCCTCTGGGGTTCACCGCTTTCAGTGTAGTCTTCAGGACACACAGGAATACGCCCCAAGGTAAAACACCAGTTTCACGGCAATTAACAACAATTACCGAAAGCGAGGTGCTGTACAGGAAATAAGTCAAGCGAGACGGATCTGAACTTAGAAAGTCGGGAGAAGGTGTTGTATGAAAAACTGTGTTTGGCTTACAGACCATTCGGCACGTAGGGACGTAGGTCTTCTTTTAATACATCACGGGGTAAACAAATTGTCTTTTTAGTATAACAGTTTTTTTTCATACGCATGGTGTAGCACAGAAAACAATTTGAATTTATTTTTTAGAGTTAGCATGGCGCCTACCGGCCCAGTCCACCCCTGGTACTTGGCGCCCGGGTGCTTGGCATCCGTTGATCCCCCACTTGGAGCGTCCCTGCTGTAAAATACATGTACCTCTGCATTTTGGAAAAACAAAAGATAAGATGCCGATCTCTAAACTTAAACTCTTCTTGTGACCGCAGGTACCAAAATCTTGACCTTCGCCTAAACCCTAACTGGAGGAACAGGCCTCACGTGATCGTCTGTATTCTGAGTGTTTTATTGAATGGTTGTTCATCAGTTCGTAGTTCACTGGAGAGCAGAGAACTTGCCTGTTGAAACCTTTGTTGTGCATTGTCAAGTGATAATAGTGGATATGTCATTCTAAATATTTTGGAAAGAGAAAGCATTGTTTTCCAAAGGCATTATGTAGGTGAAGTATGCAACATAGTTAACTCACAACAAGGAAATGATTTACTGAAATGGAAAGGGTATTTATTTTGCCATAACAGAGTGCGGGGTGATTATGGCTTAGGCACTGTATTGAAAGAAATTATGGAAACTGTACTGGCTTTGCTAGTACTATTTTTATTGGAGATGAACACAGGAGGCGCAATGAGAAACCACATAATCATGCTCCAAGACCGGAGAAATGTGATGTTGCTGTTGCAAGAGCGCAAGTAAAAGAACAAGCGAGAAATATGGACGAAGCCCCTGCACAAATTATTCAAGCCGTGACAACTTCAATGGCTATACAGTAAATGCAGGTTACATGCCTAATATTGATGTACTAAGGCAAGTTGTAAAATGAATACGAAGAGAAGACATGCCTGCGGAGCCTACGACTTTAGAAGGGATCCATGCCCTAACAGATTTAAAGGAAAGAGATGGTGCAAAATTTCTTGGCAGAGACAGCGCATTTGGAGATTAAATAATTAATTTATTTTTAACAGAAAATAATTTACGAAAGCTTAAAGAAGCACCCCTCTGGATTTTTGAAACTTGTCCAACTCTATTTAGGCAATTATATACCATTCAAGCTATATTTGGAATGAATCCAGAGAGGCAAAGATTTGTCCCACTAGTTTATGGGTTACCTTTCAACAGAATGAAGAATATTATATTATACAAGATTTTTGCAAGATTTACATGACTGTGCATCAGATTATGATATTCAGCTTGCACCACAATACGTATAATGATAGATTTTGAAATAGCTATCATTATAATGCTGCCAAAAAGGAATTTTTGAAGGACACAAAAATGTTGTTGGTTTCATCTCGGAAAAAATGTGTGGAGGAATATCCATCCTCTGGCATAGCCTCGGAATATGGGGAAAACAGTGTGTTTGCTCTCAAAGTCAGACATTTACAAGCACTTGCATTTCTTTCATCTGATGAAATTCCAGCTGCTTTTGAAAAAGTGAAATCAATTTTACTAGAATATGCAGATTCTGTAGTTCAGTGGTTTGAGGAAAATTATGTTCTTGGAAAATTTTGTGGAAGCAGAAGAAACAATCCAAGCAGAAGCCCTCCGCTTTTCCCACCAACAATTCGGTCAGTAAGTGAAAACAATTTACTTGGCTTTCCCAGAACACAAAACAAACTTGAAGGATGAGACAGACGCTGGAATACATTTGGGAGAGAAAAAACTGGGACTGTATAAAATAATTACTGAAATTGCGAAACAGCAGAGAACAGCTACTGCTAAAATCGAAAGAGTGATATCACAGATTCCAATAAATCTACCTAGAAGAGAAATGCTGGCAAGATAAAAAGGGATTCGAACTTCTTTGGCGCACAGAGACAATGTTAATGTGCTAGACTTTTTAAGAAGAATTTCTTATACTCCTACCCTTTCCTAAAATGTGCTGGTATTTTTCACTAATCAAATTATACCTTTTACTAACTTGTATTTAAATTTTTCAAGAATGTAATTCTGCCGAAGATGCAAGAATGTAAAACACAACGCAAAATTTAAAAAGGCAAAATTTTCAAAATAGCATGTCAAAAACATAAAATGTCAAAAAGTAATCCAAAAGGTGAAACAAAAATTTAAAATGCAATCACAAGTCACATGCTACATAACAAAAATGCGAAACGTTATGTAACAAGCACAACACAAAATAAAACAAATGCCAAATCATAAAAAAGAAATGCACACGCTGTGTAAAATGTACAAAATAAAATAAATGTCATATTCATAAGGACTACATGACAAGTCAAGTTAATAATGAGCTTTTACTTAGGCTTCAAACAATAATTATTAGCCTCTATCCCTTTTTAAAAATCTTTAATAAGTGCAACATTATTAACCTGACTTGTCATCACAGATAATCAATATGACCATGTCATACAATTACTTAAAAGACTTGTGCCTAAGCCTAATGGCTGTTTATAGTTTTGTACTCTAGTAAATGCGCAACACAAGAAACTTGACTTTCTATGAAAATTTTATGTATATGAGCACGGTTGATTGAAAACTGATCAAAACGCTGGCATGTTATCGAAACCTTTGAATACGTCGGACTAAAATTCCTAAAAAAAGGTTACGCCTAAGGTCTTGTAATTAAGGTTTTGTGACAGAGTAAAACTGCAATATTGATAACTTGACATGTTGTGTTAACGTTGCCAATATGAGCACAGCTGATTAAAGATTTCAAGAAATAGCCTTTGGGATTAATGTGTTGTAACTGTGTAAAAGTGTAACATTATGTTTATTTTCTATATAAACCAAACTACGTGCTGAAATGGCCCATCTATGTATACGTATACTTCAACCATATACCGAAGCGCTGACAAGGTGAAAACAAAAGTGCAATTTTGTACGGTCCCCTAACATTTTATGGCCAGCCTACATGGAAGTGGACACTTTGATATCAAAAACGTACTTTTCATACGGCTCCATAACAAATAGCAATGGACACGTCGCAATCTTTTTTTTTTTTTTTAGTCGAGGGTTTACCGACCACCGTGATCAATTCAGTGGGCTATAAGCAGTCAGCCATTCCTAATTTGGTGCCACTGATTCCTGGAAAAGGGGGACAGCCAGTGCCAGAAGTCAATCACAAAGTCTATGACTCACAGGGATTCGAACCATGATCCTTCTCGGCGAGTGATCAGAAGCCAGCGCTTAGACAACTGCACCACCGTAGCGACTCATGTTGAAATGCATTCTTCATACTGTCCCAAACGCTCTTAGGGATAATATTAGATTGAATTGGATGCAAATAAATCATTAATATAATTTGTACTAGCAGGGATACTAGGTATACGCCAGGTACATATTACTATTTTGTGGAATCACCAAGTTCAGCACGTGGAAGTTAATGAATGAAAAAGATATGCCTGTAATTTTCCTGTAAACTTATTTTAAATGTTTTGATTTAGTTAATTTAATTTTACGAAACAAAAAAGAAAGGAAAAGGAATCGAAATACTTACCTTCGAGGAGACATCTATAGAATTGCCATACATCTGGCATGTGCTTCTGAGAATCCCGCCGCACAGAAATGCAATGTACCTATGTGATGTCGCATGCATACGACTTGACATTGGCATTGATCATCTTTTTCTTACCGTTTTGAATTTTGAATATCTGGAACTCTCTATTTACTTTACATTATGTTTCTGTCTAAAAAGCCTCCCATTGGTAGTGAAAGCTAAACTATTTTAATTTGCATTTTTAATACACCATTAACCACATATTTTTGCACGTTATTGTTATCTACGGTCTCCAACTTAGACCGTGGGTTGGTTAGTTGGTGGTTTATGGCGCAAGGGCCTCAAAGGGCCAAAGAGCGCCTTAGACCGTAGATAAGGGTATTGGAGTGCTGAATGGTGTTGCAGATCTTAACAGTAAAAAATGGAATTTTCACGAAAATTTAGTATGGGGCCCACTTGACCTCGGGCACAGACTCCTTCCAAAAACCATATACCGTCTAATTTAAAGTACCATGAGATAGTATACCAAATTTGGTAGTTCTAAATTGAAAACTGTAGATTTTACGAAACTTTTGTGTGGGGGCTCTTTGGCCCTGGGCCTGACCTCTTCCAAAAACCACATAAGGTCTAAGTTAGGGTTTCATGAGATAGTATACCAAATTTGGTTGTTATAAATTGGAAACTGTAGATTTTACAAAAACTTTGCATGGAGGGGTGAGAGGGGGGGGGGGGCTCTGACCGCCCGGGTACCGACCCCTTCCAAAAACAGTCTACAGTCTAAGTTAGAGTTTCATGAGATAGTATACCAAATTTCGTGGTTCTAAATTGAAAACTTCAGATTTTACGAAAATTTTGTGTGGGGGCCCCTTGACCCCGACACTTTCCAAAAACCTTCTACGGATTAAGTCAGAGTACCATGAGATAATATATCAAATTTGGTAGTTCTAAATTGAAAGCTTTAGATTTTAAGAAAATTTTGTATGGGGTACCTTGACCCCGTGCCCCGACCCCTTACAAAAAACACATATGGTCTAAGTTAGAGTTCCGTGAGATAGTATACTAAATTTAGTGGTTCTAAATTAAAAACTACAAAAAATTTATGTGGTGGCTTCATGACCCAGTGCCCCAACCCCTTCCAAAATCCGTCTACTGTCTACGTTAGAGTACCATGAGATAGTATACCAAATTTGGTAGTTCTTAATTCAAAACAGTTGATTTTACGAACATTTTGTGTGTGAAGGGAGGGGGGGTGTTCTTAGACCCCAGGCTCCGCCCATTCCAAATACCCTCTACAGTATAAGTTAAAGTTTCATGAGATAGTATACCAAATTTGGTGGTTCTAAATTGTAGGTTTTACGAACATTTTGTATGGGGGGTGCTCTGACCCCTTCCAAAAACCGTCTACCGTCTAAGTTATCGTACCATGAGATAATACACCAAATTTCGTTGTTCTAAATTGAAAACTCTAGATTTTACGAAAATTTGGTAAGGGAGCCACTTGTCCCTGGGCTCCGACCCCTTCCAAAAACCATCTACAGTGTAAGTTAGAGTACCATGTGATAGTATATCAAATTCGGTGGTTCGAAATTAAAAACTGTAGATCTTACACAAATTTTGCATGGGGACTCCTGTCCACGGGCGCCTACCCCTTCCAATAGCCATCTACGGAATAAGTTAGAGTACCATGAGATAGTATACCAAATTTGGTGGTACTAAATTCAAAGCTGTAGATTTTACGAAAATTTTGTATGGGGGCACCTTGACCCCGGGCCCCGACCCCTTACAAAAACCACATGCGGTCTAAGAGTTCCATGAAATAGTATACCAAATTTCGTGGTTCTAAATTAAAAAACTGTAGATTTTACAAAAATATTGTATGGGGGCCCTTTGACCTCGGGCCCCGACCCCTTCCAATAGCCGTCTACTCTCCAAGTTAGAGTACAATGAGATAGTGTACCAAATTTGGTGGTCCTGAATTCAAAACTGTAGATTTTACGAAAACTTTGTGTGGGGGGCAGCTATATCCCGGGCCTCGACCCCTTCCAATAGCCGTCTACTGTCTAAGTTAGAGTACAATGAGTTAGTATACCAAATTTGGTTGCTCTAAATTGAAAACTGTAGATTTACGAAAATTTTGTATGGAGGCCACTTGACCCTGACCCCCTTCCAAAATCCCTCTACAGTTTAAGTTATAATTTCATGAGATAGTATACCAAATTTTGTGGTTCTGAATTGAAAACCGTAGATTTTACGAAAATTGGGTATGCGGGGTGTGGGGCTCCGACTCCTTCCAAAAACCGTCTACGGTCTAAATGGGAGTACCATGAGCACATTTTCTGGACCATGTCGACATTATGACCGTGTCGACATTATGACCACCACCACACAAGCAAATTTAATAGACAGAAATGTTTGCTCACCCCACGTACCTCGTAGCGGAAGTTTCGGTCCCTTACGTAGTGACGCCACTGTAAGGGACGGGTAGACCGTCGATACAACTGAAGCACTTGCGGGAGAAATGTTGTGAACAATTTTAAATTCAAATTCGTTTTGAATTTGAAAACTTACAGCCAAGATGGAATGTAAAAAAAAAAAAAAAAACAGCGTCAACAATACACGCAGGAAAAACTGACATTCATGTGAATATTTTATTTCTTGTAAACCAAGATTTTAAAGAAAATAAGTATAATTTTTTTCAAATCTATTTAATCTAAGCAGGATATTTACTGGCTTAAGGAAATGTGCAAGGATAGCAATCATAGCTTTTAAATTTAATTATATGCAACTGTAGCACTGTCTTCTTTAAATAAATTCAAGAGAAAGAAAAAACACCATAATATTATGTTAGTAGCACCTAAATCCCTTTATGCCGAGAAATCCCTTTATGCCGAACAAATCAAAACTTCAGCAACATTAAAGGAACTCGCTTAATTAAAAAGCTGGAAATTAATTCCATTAAATGCTCCGTTGTTATTTGTAATTAATCGCTTAATAGAAAAGTTAAAATTATATATTTTCAAATTCTTTTCCTTTCTTTTCGTCATATTTTAATCACTAAATTTTGAGAACTTTAAAAATCGGCACCTTATTTAATGCAAAGAAATGCTTCCTTCACTCACTTTGCCATGTTCCTTAAGTAACTAGTTTAATCGGTATTCTCTTCTTGTGTTGGTAAGACATTTTTTCCTGAGGATTTGGAATTTAGTCCAATACTAAAGTGGAAAACAAACGTCTCAAGTGGAAAATAAATTCATTTTGCTTTTCGTTGCTATTAGAAGAAAAAAAAACCCGGGTTTTTCCTGATTTTAACTATGGGTTATTTTGACATTGGGTTATTTTTGCCCCGGGTTATTTACGTTGGGTTATTTTGACTGGGAGATTTTGACGCGGGTTATTATTTCCGGGTTAATTTGACATGTAACCGGTTTGGTTTGGGAAAAAGAAATTGCCTAACATTGTTTCTAGGAATAAAACACAACACTTTGTTTCTCTGCATGGCAAGGAAGAAAGAAAAATTAAATCCGCAAAAAAAATAAACACGGCGTCGTTCACGGGACTGCAATTTGAAACGAGTTGAGCATTACTGCACTTCCCAATGGGGTTCGAAAAAGTGATTTCTGACAGTATCAAGTTATATAATTTACACACAATGCTATGCAATCAGCCCTGCTTCAACTGTAGTAGGATAAGCTTTGGCTAAAATTAGCCTTCCTCTCGTAACCTGGGGAAAGCACATGGGCCACCGACAGCAAACTGAAACCTATTCACGATACTATTCATATATTTTCAAAAATATTGCTGTTTGACGATATGGTTTAAGGCTTAAGGTTAAAGGAGATTTCATTTCCAAACGATACGATTGATAAATGATATGATTATTCACGCTATATCTTTTGTCTGATTCAGGAACTACTTGGGTCAAAATCGAGGACCAATCATTCAGCCAACCGCACTTTTAGCATGACATGCACAGGCCACGGAATCGACCGCATCGCACTAAAAGGGTCAAACCCTTGTCACATCACGTTACTTAAAATTATCAACTTTAAAAAGTAATACAGAAATCATAAAATTGTTCACAAAATAAAAATATAGGACATATGGAACAATACATGAAATACAGGACATTTTCTTTGCAATTAATGTATTCTCAAGGATAAAAATAACTTCAAATTATAGCATGGCATACTTAATATTTGCTAAAACTTAACCATAATCATATAAAAAATCAATATTTTCCCTTAGGTAATGTTGAGACCTGCTAATAGATGGCACGACCGGTACATTGATGACATCAGTAGACAAACAAATGTTTAATGGCTTATTTTGGAATTAGAAATTAGCAGTAGCTATAGTTCTGTTGACATTTTCAGCTAAATTATTGTCAGAACATTTAATCTTAGTGTCTCAAATCATTGTAAACATTAATAACTATTTTATGGATAAACTCAAATTTTAATTTCGTTCCGAAAATTAATAAAATTGCAAAAAAAAAAAAAAAAAAAAAAAAAAATCGGCAGTGCTGTGGGCACTGCTGACTTCAAATTCTGGCATAGGCCATCAAACCTTCCACTGGCAATGTACAGGTCGTGCCATTTATTAGCAAGTCCAAACACTACCCAAGGAAAAATGATTGATTTTTAATATAATTATGGTTAAGTTTTAGCAAATATTCAGTATGCCATGCTATATTTTAAGGTTCCTTTTATCTATGTGCTTACTGGTGCATATTTTCATCCTTGCGAACACATTAATTGCAAAGAGAATGTCTACAGAAGTTTTTGCCATTGAAAACACAGGGCAGAGTTTTTAGGTGGGACCACCTTAACGAACGTGAATTATTGCATTCTTTTTAAAATGAACCTAAGTAAATTTTTTTTTAATTTCCGATAAACAAAAACATCAAAATTGTAGTGGCGGATTTGAAGTGGCAGCTGTTGTATGTTAATTGCATCCCACTCTGTCATTCCTTCTGAATTCGGCCTGCTCGTCAGCTCAATACAGTAATCATAGATCGCCCGACAGATCACAGCACGTCAATCATTATACATTCATTGCCACTTGATGCCTTGAGGTGTCATGCGATACTTGCCTCAGGTGCCGGATGATGCCAAAAGGCATCATGATCAAGATGTAATATTTCTGTTTCTAAAACCTTCGGCAGCTAGAGAAATTTATCTATTCCCTAATTATTTCATTATTGGCACTGAGTTTGAGTCTCCAACTGGCTGAAAGTGACCAAAGTTTATGGGTAGCAGATTTTTTCCACATGACTTAGGAAAAAGAAAGCAAGTCGATGCCCCACAGACATAACAAGACGCTCGCCTCTCACTTATTTTCCTTTGAATGTCACTGGTTTTGTGGTGAAGGAAACTGTTAATAAATAAATGCTTGAGTGGCAATATAAAGCATTTGCCACTTATTGAATGGAACAAGGAAGTTTATTGAGGAGGCTAAAGAGATTTCAAGGAAACCCATATTGACTTCAATACTTTGTTTTGTAAAAACAATGGATAAATTCAGAAGCATAATTGCGGGTTCTTCTCGACCGAAAGTTCGTCGGTCGAGGGGGGGCACAACTGATCATAAGAAAAGGTAATCCCAATCAATTTTCATCTACTACAGAAACTTATTTTATGAGAGTTTCTTGGTATTTGTATTATTTCTCTTGTAAACAGGTATTATTTCTCTTGCAACAGGATTTGAAATACAGGGTGTCCGAGAATTATTGGACACATTACAAAATTATGTACAAAAAAAACAAACTATGAGCATTGTCTGTTTTTCTATGTCACGTATTGCTAACACGGTTTCTATATTTTTATTTTGCAGAATTGTTATTCCTAGAATCCGATAGATGGCACTAGGTGTGGCCTGATCAGAGGAATGTATGAGAAATGCGCAATCAGTAGTCATGTCATCCGTACAGCAGAAGGCGATGTGTGTGTTATGGCTTGCGGAATTAAAGTCTGTCATTAAAGTTAAAAGACGGTACCGTTTAGAGTATGGTTGTAATCCTCCGTCAACTAATTCAATTAAGTGGTGGATGAAACAGTTTAAAGAAACTCACAATGTGGAATATCGTTGAGGAGCCGGTAGGCCTAGCGTCAGCGGTGAGACGGTTGACCAAGTTAATGAAAGTTTCCGACGAAGCCCCAGGAAATCCGTTAATAAAGCAAGCAGAGAACTGTGCATTCTGAAATCGACAGTTCACGATATCTTGCACAAGAAATTAAAGTTTCATGCATATAAAATTCAAATAGTGCAAAAAATGCATGTAAATTATCACACTCTGCGATACGATTTCGCTGTGGATATGCTGAATAGAGTGGAAAACGAAGAAAACTTTCTCAGTACTGTAATTTTTAGTGAAATGAGCATTTCCCCAACATAAAAAAATAAAATACCAACGTTTTACCACAATCAATGGTTTATTATATATCGACTATAGTTTCACAGAGCTATTGGCTCGGCATCACCATGATGCCGGGCCAATAGCTTTGCGAAACTATTGTCGATATATAATAAACCTTTGATTGTGGTAAACGTTAGTATTTTTATTTTATCTCAAAACCACAAGTTTTGTAGTCATAAATTACATATCATTTCCCCAACAGATGGATTGGGCGTGGTGGTTCCATTCCGTGGCCTTCTTGCTCACCAGGTCTAACTCCATTGGATTATTTCATGTGGGGGTTATGTGAAGGATCGTGTCTATCAGATGCCTTGTACTGATTTGCAGGAACTGAAGCAGCATATCACAGCTGCTATTAATTCCATAACTTCTCAGATGCTTGCCAATAGATGGCATGAAATCGAGTATCGCTTGGACGTACTACAAGCAACCAAGGGATCTCACATCGAAATTTATTAACTTGTGTAGTTACATTGTAAGTTAGTATACAGTCAGTTTCTATCTGTTTAATGTTTTGTTTTATATAATTTTGGAATGTGTCCAATAATTCTTGGACACCCTGTATATATGTAGTAAACATCCACAACAGTATCGTTATATTTCATTATTGGCAGAATAATTACGAACATCAATTATGGATAAATTTCCTCATATTTTGGAATGCTGAAGTCATGCAAAGCTATGAGATACAAACACCCAGCCAGGCTGATCCAAATGCATAAAACCTTATCCATTGTGCATCGTGACATGTGGCATCATGGGAGATTTGTCCGGATGGTTTCTTACAGACACCTCCTGCTTGCTGCTAAAACAGCACACCGGCAGTAAACATTTTAAGTACTACAGCAGCATTAGGGGTCCATCCTTATTTTTGAAAACCAAAGAAATTACGAACTTTCTCTAACAAAAACTGATGATCCATTTTTTTCTTGTGGATGCTTACATAAACACGTACACCACCATCCACAAATTTAAGCAAAGATAGAAACTTTTCTACATATCCCACTTACAAGTTGTAAGTTACAACAGCCATGTTTCAATCTCTGTAGTAACCTATAAATGTGGAATTCAAAATTTCATGTAAACAACTCTAGCTGCTGGATTTGATTTTGGGGTGTTTAGGATTCATCATGCTTTTTGACATAGAACATCTTGCGTCTCTTGAATTATTTATGATAAAATATTCAAGTAAAAAGCCTTTTATAGTCAGTTCCTGGGAAAAATAAAAGTATGCTACATATAGAAAAAAACAACATCATCTACATGTGGTATAAATCTAGAATTTAAAAAATGAAATCTTGTTCATAAGCAGAGTTCTATAAAAATAAAATGTTTCTGTGTACACAACCACTAAAACAAAAAACTTGCTGCAAACCCACAAAGTGCAAACCACGGTAATAAAATAAAGATAATTTAAAGAAATCAATAAAATAATAATTATTATTAGAACATTACAGATTCCAATTAGGACAATATAGGTGCATTACAATTGAGTATGCAGCAAAATGTGTGAAATGGACCTATTTATGGCAAAATATTGAATAAAAACAAGACTAAAGAAAAGTTAATATCTAGAAAAACAGTTCCATCAATGAACCTTCAAAAATTATAAATGGCATTTTCAACAGCTTAATTCAAAATTAAGACTTACATTACAAAATACATATGAAAAGATTTTAATTTAATGACTGGCAACTGAAAAAGGAACCTGGCTATAAAATTTATATTCTGTGTAAACAAAACTTTTGATACACTTCCTATACATTGAGAACAAACAGACCTTGATAAAATCTAGAGGCCAGAAACGTCTTTAAAAACAAAAGAACTCAGAAAACGTGAAAAATAATTGAAAGTTCAAGTTAAAATAGAATTAAGTATATTAATGTGAGTAAAGCCTTGAGTAAGTGTTTTAATTCCTGTAAATTTTTATTTTTTTATTTTTTAATCTACAAGCAAAACTATCTGCAAAATCTGTTAATAATTTGGAAACTATCCGCGCACAGCGTACATCTACATTCTGCCACTCTGTTCATAAGTAGTATTTCTCAAACCTGGGTCTTACACTATAACTTGAAAATCAACTTTAATGAGTACACATACACATTTATTTGCAAGCAGTACTACTTGAAGCATCAAACTAAACTAAGCTCTGCATGTTTACTGATACTCATTTGAAAACTATCTACATAGTATTTCAAATGTAGGTTGTGTTCTTCTTGCCTCTGATGTTTTGTTGTATACATACTGTACATATTGCTAAACTGCTCTGAGATTCAGAGGTTAGCTCCTCAAAGGAAGAACATCTGCAAAATCAAAGTTACTGAATGGTGTTATATTTTACATTGTACTTACTGTGCATGTTAAATGGTGTTACATTTTACTTACTAGTAAGGCCAGATTAAGGCCTTAGTGGGCCCCTAGGCTAAGATATCTGAATGGGCCTCCTAGGCTAAAATATCTGAATGGGAGCCTCAAACAACTTATGACGGAGAATCATCATGAAGTTCGTTAAGACACAAGACTGTAGCAATCTGCTTCTGATAATTAATATGTAGTGCACTCTTCAAACTAATAAATTATATTTTCCATTGTTCTCACAAAAACATGAGTTAAAAGCTTAAGATTCCTAGATTTTGTCAATTGAATTTTTTAATGATTTAGCATTCTATACTTTTCTTGGAGCATCTGTTTATACAGTGTGAGGCCACAGAATTTCGACCATTAAGAATTCCAAGTGCAAATTAATAGATGTGGGTTGGTGGTAGTGAAAAAGCTGAAAGTGTCTCACTGACTCTGCAACATTTGCCCTTGTAGTGAGCCACTGCCTTGAAATCTGTTCATCTTCTAGCCTCCGGGATCTAGTGAAAATCAGGCACCACAGATTACTTTAACCCCCACAGATTGCTTTCAGAAAGTTTCAAAAGTTTATATTATTTATTTCATATACAGTAAAATCTCGAAAATCCGGCATCCCAAAAACTGGCAACTTCAGAAATCTGGCACTATTCTGATTTCGTTTTCGTGAGAACATCCGATGTTTCACTAATAACCATAGAAATCTCCCGACGTACTGTCTTAACACCTCGCGGGATCAACCGATCACAGCGTGTGAATTGCCGATAGCTGTGTGCGTGTAACATCGGGAGGTTTCTCAAATTCGTCATCTCATCGGGCCGCGCTGAAGTAACACGGACCAATGAGGCGATGAATTGCTGTGTACGTTTGAAATGCGTGCCAATCGTGTGATGATAATCTGTGGTACTTGGTAGTGGCAGTATATGGATTCGATTGTGTAATGACATTCACATCAGCCTTCATGATGCATCACGGTAATCGCCTTCATGATGTATCGTAGTTTCGTCAGTTGGAAAACCTTAACATCGACATAAAATTCACATTGGATTTTCGCGATGTATCGATACATCGCTCAGCCCTAGCGGTTGTTCTGGTTCAAGTTTTTGCTTCATCATTCGCAAAATTCAATTTTTTTTGACAGAGTTTTATGATAAATAGTACAAGAAGGTAATCGCCAATATTTTCACCAAAACTTTTTTCAGTGCCAACACGACCCCCCGCAAATTGCGAAGAATGCGATCTGCTTATTATAAAGACGTAGACACGCAAATTTTCGTTAAAGTGACTTGTTACGTTAAGTACGTGCTTTACATATAATGCCCGTTACGCAATTTTTGGATAGGTTCAGAAATCTGGAATTTTCGTAAACCCGACACTGGTTCAGTCCCGTCGATGCCGGATTTTTGAGGTTACACTGTATTAAAAAAAAAAATTAAATTTTCTTAACTATTTGCTCAGCTCAATCCCAGGAGCAGAAACAGCACAACGCTGTGACGCCCTTCGCAGATTTTTGGTAAGGTGTGTAAGACGGTTTTTTTTTTACTATTTCTTTAAGATTCATTGTTTAGTCTAGCATTCCTTTCAATTTTAAAGCTAAAGAAGGCAAATTTTTGCGTGTTTTTAACATTGGATCCCGCTTCCAGACATGAAGTTGATATCGACAGACCACGTAGCAGAGTGAAAAGTAACTGAAATTTTTTGGGGAACAATTTTGCTCCTCAAATTTAGCATTGCGGAGCAATTGAGTAATTATGTGGAGCACTTTTGAGACATTTCTTTTGATTTAAGTGACTAAAAATTTATTATCAAATAAAACTATTACTAGCACCTTTATTCAATGGAGAGTAGGAGGGTTACCTTCCACTGGATCTGAAGTCATGTCGGTACAGTTGGAAATGAACGCGCAGACCAGCTAGCGAAGGAAGCTACTGGTAAAGATGACATAGATTTTCAGATGCGAACGCAACTGAAATCAGCCACATTGGTGGAGTGGCAGCAGAGATGGGATGAAGGGGATACGGGTAGAAGGACATACCGTATCTTCCCCTGAATCTCGATAAGGCGCATTGAGAGTAATGGCTTCCTCAACCAAGTACTAACCGGGCACGGAGTGTCGCCGGAGTACTTCCGCAGATTTGCGGTTAGGGAGCGAGTGTGCATGTGTGGTGCCCAGACTGCAGATGTTGCACACATGATTCTAGAATGTGCTTCTCTGGCAGGGAAGAGAGCAACATTAGTGCCAGAATTGGCAAAGACGAGGGACCTCTCGATCCTGCTCGCGTACCCAAGAGCGCGACAGGGGCTCATCAAGATGGTCAAGTACCTCAAAGAGGAACAGGCGGTCTACCTAATAGAGGGATGACCGAAGAAGAAAGAAGAAAGAAGAGGGATGAAGAAAGAAGAAAAGAAGAGGGAGGAAGAATTGAAGAGAAACCGATGACTCGAGCCCAGAGTCATCACCACAGAACCGACCCTAGTCCTGTGGCAATGTAAATAATGTAAATATTTTAATACTTCTTAGTGTGAGAGGGCCCATTGAGCAAAGGACTTGTTTCCTACGCGAAGATGGGTTCCTCAGTGTAAATAAATGTGTCTGTACTCTGTTTGAAATAAAGGGCAGTCGCCCCAAACAGTTCGCGCCAGCAATTATTATCCCAGTCAGGGGTAGAGAAAAATTTCTTTTCTAGCCCCTGCCCAAATGGCACGCACACCCGGGTTATGATGGAGAGGTGGGAAGTGCCGGCAAACGGGGGTAGCAGCGTACTGCAGGTCCACGGACCGATCCTGTCCGGATGGGGAATGTCGGATCCAGGCAGGATTACTCGCAACGCCGTCACCAAAAATCTTTTGAGAGAGTTCTTCTAACCCTGTGGAGTCCGCATTTGGACGGCACAGGATAATGGTCATCAGCTAGTCGTTACTAGCACCTTTCAATATCTATCGAAAATACTGTAATCAGTAATGAAAAGTAAAATTTAAAAATATTTTAGTAGATATGTAAAAAGTACAAATTTTCATTCTATGGATAAATGGTGAAATGTTACATGCCCACACATTGCAGCAGCTACTTAAACTGCCAGCTGCAGTACGTCCCTTTGTTACCTGCACCCCACCCCCTCCAGCTGCGGGAATGGTAGTTACACCACTGTGCGTGCGCACAAGCCTTGCCAGCTTAAAATTCGAATTTTTGCCTTAAAATGTACAGATGTTAGTTACTCACAATTAGAAATGAAGGCATGGTTATTTGTACACTATGATATAAAGATGTTCATATTGTTGAAGATACTCTGGGAAATATTCAATCATTACTGTAACTGCGAGTGACCAGCCAGCTGCATTGATTGACTTCAATGTGGTACTAAAAGACCCAAACTCTGAATCAGTTGGGATTCTTCACTTCCTTTTTTTTACAGCCCCAAATGGTGTCCAGTATGGCTTCTCACTACCCAGAACATACTTGATGTGAGGATAACGGAAATGCTCAAAATCTTTCTGCCAAGTTCTGTTCATCCCCAGTACCTAACTTTCGATGCATTTAGAGAGAGCAAAATGCCCCTCCTGTTTAGGATAAGAAATTACACCCTGCTCCACAATACCCTATTTACAGTAGCAAACCCCAATAAAAATATGTAGGTGTTAGCGGTGCACACCCTGGAATTCCTGTTGGGGGGGGAAAGGGGCTATATACATATACGTAAAGGGGTCACACTATTGATCGCATTATTTGTAATTTGCAAAAAAAAAAAAAATCGTTTTGGCGACGGAAAAAAAAAGTTTTGGCAAAAATATTGGTGATTACCTTTATTAATGGTGTCCGAGCAAAAACAATCTTTAACCCGCAGTTAACACACTTAAAAAAACGTACCTTTCCTGTTTTCTGCCTGCCACTGTTTGCTTTTGTTCATTGTTATATAAAATGACACTATTTGACTTCTTGACTTCCGAATAAGAACGCTTTCAAGCAGTTCCCAATTTTGAGTGTATCGTTCCGCTTTGTTTACATGAAACCTGATCACACCCAACATGAGAGAAAGTAGTTCACGATAAATGTTATGGAAATTTTTATTTATATATATATGAAATGACACTATGAATATAGCAAAAACCTACTTATTCACTTTTTAATAAAATTTAAACTGTTTAATATATAAGAAAAAAACTATACAGTATAAGAAAACAAATGAAAACAAATAGCTACAAATCAGGTACCAATATCACTCTGGAGGCCAATACGTATGGCCGATTGTTGATTTGTAACCATTGCCGATAAATCAAGAAAATTTATTTTGAAGACACATAACTCCACAAACGATTAAAAGAACATTCCCGAACGAATGATCCCACATAATTCCAAAGCACAGACAAATGGTTAAAAGAACATTCCTTCTGAATGACCACCTGCACAATTCCAAAGTGCAGACAAACTGTCAAAAGAATGTGATCACTGCGCATAGGTGGTACACATAGAGAAGCACATGATCACTGCACATCTGCTACCGAGGGCTCTGTGTTCTACTTTCAGAATCAGGAACTACTTGAAAGCGTTCTTATTCGGAAGTCAAATAGTGGCGAGCAGATAACAGGAAAGTTTAAAAAAAAAGACTTGCACTCGAGACACACTTGGGTCCTCAGGACCCATATGCATTTTTTGATTTATTTTTAGTTAATTAAGATTTATGAACAAAAATTAAATATTGCATTTTAAAATATCCTTATTTTTATATCTTTATTCACATTTTTGTTTTTATAGAAAATGTTTAATATGTTGAAAAAAAAAATTTATTAGCATAACTGTTAATGTTGATAAACAGTGTTGCTACGTAAAGGAATGTAACTCGCACTGTAACATTATTTTCTCCCAATTTGGTATTTTAATAGAACACATATGTCTACAACTAAAGGCTAAATTGCTCTTTGAAATTTAAAAAAAACGTATAAAATTGCAGCTGCTATATATAGCAGTTTTTTTCAAAACAAGTTACAGAAATGTGACCAATGCAAAAAGGTAGGACTACTTGTAACACAGTCTGAAAAATTACTAAAAAGATGAATATATGATATGTCAATAAAATTATCATAGCTGCAGTGTACCTCTAATGCCTTCCAGTGGTTTAGTTCTCAAAACACTTTGGGCAGACGATAATTCCACATTGTGCACAAAAAGGAATATGACACTTGACACACACTCACGAAAAGTCTGTCGTTTTCAGGAGAACAAACGGAACATCTTTTTCTTTTTGATTTTGGTACTGGAGTGTGTTCCTCTGATGTGGAGGGTTGATTTGATAGTTGCTTAATTCCAAGGGTTTAATGGATATTTTCCTTTATATCTTTTCTCAATGTTGGAGCCTGTAGTCTTCTCTGCATGTGTTCAGTGACCAGTTCTTTCCCCAATAAGACAAGAAAATTCCTTCTATCAACTTCATCTGCCTCCTTGTTACCACTAAACAATACATGTGAATTTATCCCAGCAATATCTAGCATAGCATACATAATTGCCATTGGCCAACACTGGGTTCGGAGCCCTGTTGAAAAGTTGTGGCATTTCTCATCAAGTGATTCAACACACCACCTTTAGTTTGATTGTAATCAGTTACAATCACTGGTTTTCCTGCTGCTTCATTAGTTTCTGGTTTGTGATGCATACTAGATTCACCACTTTTCCTTTCTTCGGAACAAATGAAAGTAATGTTATCTTTCCAAAAAAAAAAAAAAAAAAAAACAGAAGATGAAACGGTTCTTCCTTTGGTGTTTGTAAAGGCAATTGGTAGTTCACACTTATTTTTTTTCATTGTTCCTAAGAATGTTAGGTGGTTCTCAGATAACTCGTTTGTGAGCTCCTTTGATGAAAACCAGTGTCCCAGGTAACATTCCTCTGATTGGCTCTACTAATCTCAATACTACTGATGCCGGTTGTAGTAAGCTAGTCTGTGATGTAGATGGCCTTACTGTAGTCCTACCACAGTAGATTTCAGCATTCAAGCTATAGTGCATTTTTGGCATCTGCAAGGATAAATATTTTTATCCCGTATTTTCAGCGTTTTGAAGGAATGTACATTCGGAATGAACACCTCCCTCTAAAACCTACAAGCATCTTATCAACAGTAACACTCTGTCCTGCTGAGTAGCAGAGTCACAGAATATAGACATACATGCATATGCCGTACGCGAATACACTGGCGGAAAGTAAAAAAAGAACACCAAGAAGGATACGTCCGATACCAACGAAATTTATACAGCATAATAACGGAATACAGAGGATAATGTGGTCAAAACATTATGGCAAAATACAGCTGTATTTGCTGGTAAACTGAAAAATAACATTTCCATGTAACATGGTTAGTACGAGGTTGAACCGCCATGAACTGCATCACACTGTGCAATTCTGGCATGGAGTCTGTCGTACAGATGTTGGATGTAAGTTTGGAGTATTGAGTTCCAAACATCCTCAACCTGGATGCGTAAATCCGGGATGGTCGTGGTTGGCCGTGGAGACCGGATGAGTCATTGTCCAATAAAATCCCACACATGCAGGCCCTGGAAGTTGTCTCACACCCTGAAGTGCAAGTTGCGTTGCACGTGCCGTGTGTGGGCGTGCGTTATCTTACTGGAAAACACCAAGATGGACCGACCTTACAAATGGCACAACAACGGGCTGAATAATGATGTTGATGTAGGAAGTGCTGTTTAACGTACTCGGTACAAACACTAGTTGTGTACGGGAGTGATGGCTGATCGCTCCCCACACCAGGAGTAGGCCCTGTGTGTCGCTGGCGGATGCAAGAAGGGTGGAGACGCTCCCCTGGCATTTGTGAACACGCATCCGGCCGTCGGAGGCTTCCAAGCAGAATCTGCTTTCATCGCTGAACACGACAGATCGCCATTGCGTTCTCCAGTGCAGACGTTGGCGACACCACTGCAGCCATTCCTGACGGTGGGTTGGAGTCAGAGGTGCACATGCCAGAGGCACACGTGCACGTAGTTCTACATCCAGTAGACGGTTGCGGATTGTTCGCAGTCACCTCCGGTGCAACGGCAGCTCGGATTTGCGTCGCAGTGGATGTTCTGCTTGACAACGCCACTCTTCTTATGCGTCTATCGGTCTTCTCATCAGTCCGTCTGTGACTCTGGGTTCCACGTCTTCTCGTGTGGGAATGTTCCTCGGACCATCTACGCCACCATCGTACCACCACCGATACTTCCCGTCCAATTCGCTCCGCAATACGACGATACGACCACCCGGCCTCGCAGAGTCCGACTAGACGACCTCGCTCAAAGTCCGATAACTGCTGAAATCGTACAAGTCTTCCATGTCCAGGCATTGCAGCTTCTTCAGGGTCTTCGCACATGTCTGTACGTCGACGACTGATTACATTCACTTCGCCGTACTCCTTAAATACCACCGACGATAATTTGCATATTATGCCGTGCTGTGTCATAAGCGCTCACCGGTTGGTCCCGAAATTATCACACCTACGTAAAGTCGACCCCATTAACATATGTAAATTTCATGATCATCCGCCAATTCCTTCTCGGTGTTCTTTTTTCACTTTCCGCCAGTGTAGTTTCCAAATTATTAGAAGATTTTGCAGATAGTTTATGCTTGTAGATTAAAAAAATAAAAATGTTACTTACAGCAATTAAAACACTTACTCAAGGCTTTACTCAGAGTAATATATTTAATTCTATCTTAACGTGAGAATGCTCAACTATTTTCCACATCTTCCGTTAGCGAGTTCTTTTGTTTTAACAGACGTTTCTCGCCTCTTGATTTTATCAAAGCTTGTTCTCAATATATAGGAACTGTATCAAAAGTTTCGTTTACGCAGAAAGACTTACAATTTTATTGCCAGGTTCTTCTTGCAGTTGCCAGTTATTTAATTAAAATCTTTTCCTTATGTATTTTATAAGTCTACTATTTTTGAATTAAGTTGTTGAAAATTCTATTTATAAGTTTTGAAGGTTCATTAACAGAACTGCTTTTCTAGATATAAAACCTTTTTTTTAATTAGTCTTTTGTTTTTATGAGGTTCATATAGTCCAATATTTTAAAGTTTTGGCCTTAAGGTCAATTTTACACACATTTTTTCGCAATCAGTCGTAATATACTTCTGTCCTTTCTGGAATATGTAATGTTCTAATAATTATTTATTGTTATATTAATTTTTCTTTAAATTATCTTATTCTATTGTTATCGTGATTCGCGGGTTTGTTGTTGAATTTTTATGGCACAAGGGCTTCGCGGGTTTGCAGCAAGTTTTCTATTTCAATGATTGTGTACTCAGATACATTTTATTTTTATATAACTCTGCTGAGTACTTGCTCTGACACTTTAATAAATTTCTCGAACAGCCAGAATATGTGAGCAAGCATATCCGTTTGTTTTCTTTCCTCTTGTCGATGCATCATTAAAGCGAAAGCAGCGCAGTAAGAAAAACAAGCGATCATATATATGGCATTACTGCACAAAAATTTGCTTTCCAGTTCCATCTTTAGCACATAATCACAACATGTCTTCATGATTTGATTTGAAAGCACCCCAAAGGTGTCAGAGGCCTATAAGGGCCTTTATTTCCATCAAATCTGTCTCCCCTTGATAGGACAGTTTGTTGGTAGCATCAGTTACAGATTTAACTTTGTTAGTTCAAAGAACGACTTCTCTAAGCATCTCCTCAGTAAATAAAAGCTCCCAAAGTGATACAGCACTCTTTGAAGTAATCTGTAGAGTTTGGCCTTTTATCTCGGGTAAATGACATCTTGGGATGATGTTATGCCGTGGTGTTCTACCATGAAGGTGATTCGGTTTTTCCCATAAAAATAATTTGAAGTTGCCGGTTCACCATCACTTTCATCTTAGTCTGCACTTTTATCAGTTTCTGATTCATCATTACTTGCTTCATATTCACCCTCTGAACCAATGATATCATCAAATTAATGTTGCAGAAATATCATCTTTGTCCAAATCTGCAGCCATATTGTAAAGCTAAAAACACGATTTTTTTAAAAAGTTACTGAAAAGACACAAATGGGTCCTGCGGACCCACCGATTCTAGTTCTACAGTCTAAACGAGCACGCTTATAAGCAAAACCACCACACCAGTTCAAGGCCAACTGACGGTAAGGAGACTACCTCCTCACTGAAGCGAGTGCTGCCACCCAATGGAGGGCAAAGGGAAAACAAAAATTCTATCGGGTCCTCAGAACCCAAGTGTGTCAACTGCGGGTAAAAAAAAAAAGATTGTTTTTGCTCGGAAGTCATATCAAATTTTGCTTCAGCAATGCCAAGAATATTTTTTAAATTAATGTAGAATCTTTTAAATGCGATCATATTTGTGGATTTCTTATCTTTTGATATGTATCATCAACCAATATTGTATACATATGAAAATAGTTACTAGATGAAAGTTTTATGAATAATAAAGTACAATTTTTTTAACATAATCTATTTGTTTTCTTTATACTGGCCCTTTTAGAACCAAGTCACAGAATAACTAATACCTAATTCTTCAATTAATTTGAAATTTATCCTGTCAATAATTCTTTGTTTAGAAATTTTATAGGTAGTAAATTAGAAATTGAAAATAAGGGTCCATATTTCTTCCTATTAGTATTTGGGATCTATAAAACAATATTTTGCTGCTTAAGTGTAAAGAATCTATAACCCTATAGTTTTTGTACTATTACAACACTTCATTTTTTTATAGTTTTTATATTTCCAATGGAGAATGAAAAACAATTGTCAACTTCAGATTACATTTGGCAAAAAAAAATTGAATTTGGCAAATGGGTTTTTTTTTTTTTTTTTGATTGGAGGTTTAACGACCACCGTGAGCAACTCAATGGGCTATAAGCAGTCGCCCGTCCCTAATTTAGGGTCACTGGTTCCAGGGAAGGGAGAGAGCCAGTGCCGTAAGACAAACACAACATCCATGCCTCACCGGGATTCGAACCCGGACCCCTTACGGACGAATGATCAGAGGCCAGCGCCTTAGACCACTGCGCCACCGGGGCGGCGCAAATGGGTTGTTGAAAACTTTAAAGCCAGAGCACTGGCTGCAGGGGTATAACACTATAGAGGGGTCACGCTGCAGATAGCATTCTTTGCTATTCGCGAAAAAAAAATTGTTTTGGCGATGGAAAAAGAATTTTGGTCACTACCTTTTTGTACTTTTATAACACTTTGGTGAAAAAAAAATTGAATTTGGCAAATAAGTTGGCAAAAACTTTAAAAAAACCAGAGCAACTGCTGTATATACCTAGTGATCTGATCATTGGTGCACTGTAAATAGCTAAGAGTTGATGTACATCATTTTTAATCTCTTTTAAGCCTGCGGAGGAGGGCGGGAGGGCTTAAGCCCCAATCCCTGTGGATGTTAGGTTGTGAAACTAGTGAAAATGAAAACTAGAGTAGTGGGAAATTCACATTCTTACTTTGGTCGGCCAAAAGGGTATCCAGTTCATAAAATCCATTGCAAATCCTTCAGCCGCCCCGGTGGAGCAGTGGTCTAAGCGATGGCCTATGATCATTCGTCCGAAAGGGGTCCGGGTTCGAATCCCGGTGAGGCATGGATGTTGTGTTTGTCTTACGGCACTGGCTCTCTCCCTTCCCTGGAACCAGTGACCCTAAATTAGGGACGGGCAACTGCTTATAGCCCATTGAGTTGCTCACGGTGGTCGTTAAACCTTCAATCAAAAAAAAAAAATCCTTCAATGATTATAAGTTATAAACTAAGATAAAATGAGAAAGTACAAAATTCAATGACAAGCAAATTGTCAGACAACTTACAATGTTCATTATTTAAAAAAGTGTCAATATGTGTGTGGATACTAAATTATGCAAACTTTGGCAAAATAAATGCAAGAAAACAGTTTTACTTTGCTAAACACACATGTAACATGCACAATTGTAAATTCAAAGTACCTAAACATCCCTGGTGATAAAAATGTTTTCCTTTAACAACTTCAGTTTGCTCTTTATTAAGCTCAGTGTTATCTTCTATGGGAAGCAACATTCAGCCTGAACTGTTATGGGGGAAGGAGTCAATATCCTCTGGGTGCAAAAGTGACTGGTTATGCCTCTGCATTCAGTACTATCAGTCCTTGCTTAAAATCCAGAACTTTAATTTTTCACTTATTTACACTCAATTTGAATTTCACACAAACTTCTTACATTCAAGCCAATGTACTCTGCAACTCACTTTTGCTCATAACCAACATGACTGTGTCCTCAGTATACAGCAACCTACACAGACACAATTTACCAAGACACAGGGCCACATTTGCCAATGGACTTAGGTGAGCTATAACACTGCAGCAAAAAGAAAGCGGTTTAGGAAAAATTAGAGGACATCCAGAACGTGAAATATTCACAACAGATATAGTAGAATGAAAACTCGTAATGTAATTAATGCAATGGTAAAAGTTTGGAGGTGGTGGCAATTACAGGGGGAAGTGCATATCGGCAGCTTATTAACCGTAAAAATGTCATCGAAATAATTTGTTGTATCATGACTAAAAGTTGAGAGTTGGCAAATAATTTCGAGGTACCCAGGACTTCCCATTACACAAATCCCTCCATACCAAGACACAAATTACTCTATTTTATTACAGCTGAAATTTTTTTTTGAAGTATTGTAATATATTGAGTGGTCTCTTCATTTTACCTATATGGCCTTAAGTTTACCAGCCTCGAACTTACCAGTTGCGTTTTCATAAGGAAAGGAATTTTCGCGGCTGACCAAAAACTACTGTATGCAAATTAAAGAACAGTAAGCACAACAGATTGAGCAATAATGACAGAATGAGTGTCTCACCTTTTCATAAATATCTGTACCATGTTGTTCGAGATCCGATAATAATGTATAGAAATTTTCTTCAAGCAGGACTAATGTCACATCTTACCCAACACATACAAAAACAATGAAAACCATTAAGTCACAAAATTGATTCCCGCGGGCACAAAATTAAATGCTCTCGAGCATGGAGGATAGCGATAGTAGTGGCTAATACGATACGATTGATATAGCTTTGTAAGAATTTGATATGTCACAATCGTGGAATTGGATTTCGTACTTCTATCGATAATCACAATCCAGATACTACATTCCCCTCTTTGCCGCCCCGGTGGCGCAGTGGTCTAAGGCGTTGGCCTCTGATCATTCGTCCGAAGGGGTCCGGGTTCGAATCCCGGTGAGGCATGGATGTTGTGTTTGTCTTACGGCACTGGCTCTCTCCCTTCCCTGGAACCAGTGACCCTAAATTAGGGACGGGCGACTGCTTATAGCCCATTGAGTTGCTCACGGTGGTCGTTAAACCTCCAATCAAAAAAAAAAAAAAAAAAAATTCCCCTCTTTTTGAGAGGTTTAACCTGGTTTAACGACCACAGTGAGCAACTCTGAAGGCTATCAGCTGTTGATCGTCTCTTGGACCGCGGGTGGCCTAGTGGTCAGCGTTTGTAACAGCCGTGGAGAAGACCATGGGTTCGATCCCAGCAGGTACGAACGCTCAAGCCACTAAATATCCGCCGTGCGTTGGATGGACACGTTCAGCCGTCGGGACCCAGGCACTTGCCCCCCGGTAATAAATAACGGCGTCTTCCTCCCCTTTCTACCTCGCTTCCGTGTCACTTTCTTATCCAGCACTCTAGCCCAAATCTCCTAGCTTCCTATTTCTAAGGGTTGTATAAGAACTGGGGTCAGACACTTCCTTCCTAAAATCCTCTACATATGATTTGATCTGATCTGTTGATCGTCTCCAATTTAGGGCAACTGATTCCAGCGAAGGAAGAGAGCCCGTGCCGAATGACTTTCATCTCCCCACCCCTTTCTCCACACGCATTATCAATGGCTCATCCTGGCCGAGTGTTAGCCTTGTCTGAGGCGCTGCCTCTGACAATTGGTCGGAGGCCAGCGCCTCAGACAAGACTAACAATCGAAAGCGCTTGCAATTCTGATCTTTCCACAGTTCTACCAGCTGTCTGGCGTGCCCTCCTGAATATACCTCTACGAACATAATCATCTCATTTGTCATCTCTTGTTTAACATCGCGTGCTCATAACGTACTTATTACGTGTAGTTCGTTTTTCTGTTTGTTTTTGTTTAAATTTTTTCAGTATGATTCTGTACTCAACTTTGTAAACATTAACCTGATGAAGCTGTCCGTCTTCGGCGGTGAAAGCTAGCGTTTTAGTTTTTTAATTCAGTGCGTTCTATATTTTAATTCAATGCGTTCTAGTTTTTTAATTCAGTGCGTTCTAGTTTTTAATTCAATGCGTTCCAGTTTCTTAATTACGTCAATTAAACGGAAATCTGCACGCTCGTGTTGCAAATATATTTGGAATAGATCAGCGACCCTATTTTTTTCAAAACCTTCATAATTGGTCATTGTTTTGGCGAAGTCGGAGAGTCCCAGAGTGCCGACAAGCACAATGGCAAGCACATCGACTGGAGGGTCAACAGATGTGAGGGAAGCAGAGCCTCAAAACTGATCCCACCGGGCCAACCTGGGATACTGAGAGGCAGATATCTCCCGATATCCCCACTGAGATTGCGACACTGATAAATGAGTTGGAGGAAATGCGTACCTCCACAAACCAGAGTGGCGCTAAGAAAAGGAAACTTGGGGCACTGGGGGTAAAGTCCTCGAACTTTACACCAGCCAGTGCATTGAAATAAGCCGGTTACGAGGCATAGAGAAGAGCGACAGGGCGGTCTCAGCACAACCACAGCCACAGACATATGCGGACGCGGAGAGAGGGGGAAAAAGGCAAGGGAGTTCCAGAGGTCGCTCAGCCTAAAAAGGCGAAACCAAGGAGAGAAGAGAAGAAGCACGTGCTTCTTGTCTACCCCAGAGTTGCATTTAGATACTTTTTTTCCGGGGACAATTACAAATTTTGAGGGGCTGAAACTTGTTGATTGATTATATATATACAATCACAATTTTGTGATTTATATATACATTTATATATACACTGCTGGCCACCCAAAATGCAACACCAAGAAGGACACGAGATAGCAAAGCCAGATTTACTGGACACATAACGACAGATACAAAGATGAAACGATTGAGCCTACAGCCCCGTGCGACTTGCGGAACACGCGGACATCAATAGTTCGTGTGGCCCCCATGGCTGGCAATAACGGCCGCTACACATCGCAACATCGAACGAAAGAGGCTTTGGATGTTAGCTTGGGGTATGTCGGTCAAGGCTGCTTCCACACGTTGCCACAGTTCATCAGACGTAGCCGCGGGTGGTGCTTGCCGGGCCACTTGGTTGCCGATCAGCGACCAGGCGTGTTCGATGGGCGACATATCGGGAGAACAGGCGGGCTACGGCAGCAAGGACATCTGGTGGGCCGTGAAATATTGTTGCACGATGCGTGGCACGTGCGGACGCGCATTGTCCTGTTGAAACGTGACCGCTGGCAGTTCCTGCAGGTAAGGAAGGACAACAGGCTCCAAAACGTCAGAGGTGTAGCGGTGGCTGTTGAGTGTACCGGCGATGCGTACCAGAGGGGTGCGAGTGTCATATCCAATTCCGCCCCAAACCATAACGCCAGGCGACGGACCGGTATGGCGATGCATAATGCAGGCGTCATACAGTCTCTCGCCGTGGTGCCACCACATGCGGATCCGACCATTGTGGTGTTGCAGGCAGAAGCGGGATTCGTTGGAGAAGACAATGTCGTGCCATTTCGTAGTCCAGGTGCGGCGTTCAACGGCCCACTGCCGCCGCACTCGCCAGTGGTGTAACGTCAATGGTAATCGGAGCAATGGGCGCCGTGCGGCAAGTTCCCGCTTCTGCAGACGACGTCAAACGGTACGTGCTGATACAGGTTGTTGCGCAACACACCCTAATTCCTTCGCTAACGTTCGTGATGTGGCGGTGCGAGCCGTCAATGCTCGCCGCACAACATGCCGGTCCTCTCGTTTGGTGGTGTGCCACGACAGCGGCAATCGCTCACGTCGGTCCGTCCATCCCTCCTGCATCCACCGAATCTATACTCGCCTCACTGTGGCTGGATGTCGTCCCACACGGGCGCCGATGTCTCTGTACGATAAACCGCTGTCGCGATAAGCCACTATTCGTCCTCTGTCAAACTCCGAAATGTCCTGGAATGACTGCCGTATTCTGCGACGAGGCATCAGGAAGCTTCCCACGTACAGGTCCGGCAGCACAACACACTTCCACTACTTACACCCCGCCTTCTGTGTACCCTTCTTATAGTGCTTCTCGGTGGCGTGCCGTGCGCACATGATTTGCATGTGCCCTGCAATGCTAATCGTTTGCATGTCTTCTCGCGGGCGACGCTTGCTGCGAATTTCAGGCTAACCGGATGCTTCCTTCTTGGTGTTGCATTTTGGGTGGCCAGCAGTGTATATATATATACAGAAACAATGCAAAACCTGAAGAATGTATTTAAAAAAATGAAGGGGAATAAATAAAACAAATAAAAACCGAGAACAAACCAGAGACAAAACAAAACAACCCCCAAGTGTCCAAAGCAAACGAGCTCCGGAGAAAGCAAAGACAAAAAGCCCCAAAATAAAATAAATGTCAACCGGAAGAACATAGGGATGTAGACGAATGACTGCTTTCTTTATGGCTTCGTCAGGGGCAAGCATCAAGAAAATCATTCACTCATCCACAAAGACCGGAATCCTGTGGGTTTCTGCTAATCTAGTTTGCGTTACGGACAAATTAAATTTAAGATTAAATTCAACTGATGTTAAAAGTGACAAAAGATCCAAAAACAGCAAACTAGATAAAATGTCTGACAGCCTTGAAGGAGGTAAGGATTTTTCTTAGCCCCCCCCCCCCTAAAAGTACTCATATGGGCGCCACTGTGACGTCTGGTGCAGAATCACGCAGTGGGCCCCGCTATTCCGTAGAAATACCGCGTGGTTATGTCAGGAATGACTAGGCATATTGCAGCTAATTTCACTTTACACAAACGGCATTTTCTTACTATACCAGTAGCTCATCCGGCAATCGGAAGTATGGAATGCAGAAAACAAGATTGCCTACTCTGACTAATATTCGGATCAACACTAAAAGAAGGATCTCCTCCTTGTTTTCTGTTGTGCAAATACATCAATCGTCTGTGAGACCTTAATTTTCGTGCACGTCCGTTTTTAATTGATAGTAAAGAAAGACCACTAAGCCGTTCTTCCGCCATTGTGCTTCGTAAAAAAAAGTTTTGACGAGTTTTAGTTTTGAGAAATAATGTTCAGCTGCACTGTAAAAAAATTGACTGTTAATTTCACGTTTGCGGACCATTAACGAGTTTTCCATCATTAGACCGTAAAAATAACGGTTTTATGCCATACTATTTACGAAAAAAAACCTGTGAAGGAACCGTCAGGAATCGCAATTCTTACAGTTTTATGCCATCTTATTTACAGAAAACAGCTGTGAAGAAACAATCAGGAACCATAAATCTTATTTTTAAGATGATTAACCTAGGAATCAGATATGCCTGAATCGCTGTTTTTTTTAGCACGTCTTTTATTAAAAAGATCGTGTTTATGTTATCGGTTTGTCCGTTCTTCCGTCCGTCCGTCTGTGGACACCATATCTCTGCAGCTAATAGTCCGATTTGAAAATTTTTTTTTGCATTGAGAAGCTTGAAATGTGCGAACGATGATTCTTTTTTTCGCTTTTTTTTTCACAATGCAAAATTTTGCCGCTAGAGGGCGTAAATGCAGATGATATCGAATTCAAAATACATTTTATTTCACATATTTGCTTCTAAACGTTCGATTGAAAATTTTCTTTTACCTTTCGATTCCATTTATGTCGAGGGCTATTTGAGGTATAGTCACTTTTTTCAAGTTAAGCATAATTTTTTCCGCTAGGGGGCGTAAAGTAAACTGTATTTTTCCCGACATCTCTGCTTTTAAAAATCCGATTTGAAAAATTCTTTCTGCAGCGGATACAGTTCATAATGAGAAATTTTTTGCACACAATATCTAATTTTTGGTGAAAAACGGTTTGGCGACCACGGGGCGTAAGTGTTAATTTCTGCTTCTGTTGCATTTGCAGCAAAATCTGAGCTTCTAAAATCTCGATTGAAAAAATTCTTTCGTGGACCGATACCACTCACGTCAATAAATCTTTTCGAAATATTTTGTTCTTAAAATAATGCATGGTTTCTTCGCATCGGGATGTAGACCTTTTTTTTTTTTTTTTTTTTTTTTTTGTAAATATATCTACTTCTAAGAGTCGGATTTGAAAAACTCCTTTTTTGTTGCATAGCGTTTCCGGTAGAAAATGTTTTTTTTTATATAATTTCAAAATTTTCAAGTATTTCATAGACTTTCCGCCAAGGGGCGTTAAGGTTAACTGCGCTTTCCCCAATGTCTCTAGTTCTAAAACTCCGATTTGAAAAATTCTCCTGTATCGCATACAGCTCCTGATGGGAAATGTTTTGCATATAATATCTAATATTTGACAAAGAATGGTTTTGGCCACTAGGGGTGTAAATGTTTATTTCTGCTTCTCATGTATTTGCAGCAAAATCTGATCTCCTGAAAAAATTATTTCGTGGACCGATACCGCTCACATCGAAATATTTTTGAGAATACTTTCGCCTTAAAATAATGCATTACTTTCCCGCCATGGGGCGTAGGCGTATATCTTATTTTTGTCGATATCTCTGCTTCTAAGAGTCCGATTTGAAAAATTATTTCCTTGTTGCAGAACGTTACCGCTGCGAAATGTTTCTCATATAAATTCAAATTTTCCTTAACGCACAAGTCTGCAACCAGAGGGAGTAAGTTCGCATTTCCGTTAACAGTAGTATCTGCGAGATTTTTTTTTTTTTTTTTGATTGGAGGTTAAACAACTAGCGTGAGCAACTTAATGGGCTATAAGCAGTCGCCCGTCCCTAATTTAGTGCCACTGGTTCTAGGGCCAGTGTCGTAAGACAAACAAAACATCCATGCCTCACCGGGATTCGAACCCGGACCCCTTTCGGACGAATGATCAGAAGCCATCGCTTAGATCACTGCGCCACCGGGGGCGACTATCTGCGGGATTAAAAACCCGATTGAAAAACTGCTTTCTTCGGTCAGATATTAAAAAATATAATACATTGACTTTTTTCCGTACCGGTTTCATTGACTTTGAATAGGTTTGATACATTTAATTCGCGTCAGAGGGGATTCAAAAGACGTGCTCATCACAACTGAAAATTCGGTGTCATCTTTCTTGTTAACTGTCCAATACTTATATCATCACATCACAAAACTTGAAAATTACATCTCGCTTCACGGTGACGTAATTTTCAAGTTTTCTGATGTGATGATAGAAAGTATTGAAAGAACAATAAAAAACAGGCGGTTTAGGCATATCTGCATGGTTTTTATAACGTCATGGTTACAAGAAATCCCTTGAGTGGATGAACTATGTAAATGATGGGCTTTGGCTTGTACTACACAACTTGAGACACAAAACTCAAACCGATAACAAGAATTAAGTGATTAATGAGCACACGCAGTTTCCCTCATAAACACTGTTGGTGTTGCCGTCCTCAAAACCGTAGATTCTACAGTTTTAAACTGTTGAATATGATTACGACATTTTTCTGTAGCGATATGCAGTAATTTTCTGTGAAAACTACATTTTTTTTTACAGTGTGCGTCCACAGACAGATGAATCGTCAGAAACAAAAGAGATGCGAAACGAGGGAAAGAGAAGACAGGAAAAGCATCTATTCTTGGAGGGGTTTTTTGTAGTACTAAAAATAACGAACTAAAAAGCATAACCGAATTGGCCACTGACGCAGGATACACCTCCAACCAGATACGAAATTGTATAAAAATAATCCAGATTCTTTCATATTAATTCTTCTGTACCACAACTAAGCTACCTGGGCTCCGTTCCCTACATACCAAGTGTTTCCTATCAGGAGGATGAACTTCGGTGTTGGTATAAGATCTCCGGCATCTTTATATACCATACTTAAGATAAATATTGACAAGCCGCCTCTTCTCAAAGAGGCAGGTATTTATGCCATCCCACTACAATATCCGGACGGCTCCAAGCGATACTACATCGGGATGACCAACCGTTCTTTCAGAAGTAGACTCAAAGAACATAAAAGAGACACAAGGAGCGAAAAGTTACTACTGCCCTGTCCAAAGAAGTCAAGTTCAAGTTCGCTGATCCCATGTGGAATGATATAAAGAAATTACCTTCCTACTCCACGCCTAAATTTACTGCCATTCGCAAAACCTTAGATATCATTACCAACAATGAGGCTTGCAATGATAGCGTCTCTCTAGAACTGACACGAGTTTGGAACCAAATCGTCAAATAATGCTGCGTTTTCTCCCACGATACTACGTGCGCAACCAACATGAGTCCTCGTTTCTTCGAATGAATAATCGCATTTGCATCTATTCATTTATTGTCTAGTCAAGTCACCACGTTCAAATTGTTGAAGTGTCCTATTATTCAGTTTGCTGTCTATACCTTCCTTAAAAATGCCATCTGGTTTATGTGCGAAATCTTGGAAACTTTTACTACTATTCTACGCCAAGAGATTCGGATCATTAGTATAGTCATACTATTTTGAGAAAAATGATTGATTCAATATGACGATCGGCGAGAGTTCAATAAGCGCAATAATGCCCAATAATGGTATTTTCATTGTCTTCCATTGGCTTATTTTGGGATGAATTTTGTGTTTCACCTTTGAGAGTGTCATACGAAAGCCTTTTTGCAACCAGTATTATTTTGTATTATCATCAATTATTCATTGTTACCTTTCGTTCTTTCCGTAGCTTATCGTTGTATAGCCGGCAATGGGCTTTTGAAGCGGCTGTGCCCAAGTGCGACTGTACCACCTCACCCTACGGTAGCCACGCTTTTGCGTATATACAAGGTGTGTAAATAAAAATGTATAACAACTAATATTTAAGAAAACTTGTTTTGCTGGCCTTCAAAATAAACCCCCTCCGTCCACTCTTGATACAATAAACTCTTGGCATCATTCGTACGAACTGCTGGCAGCCATGGAGAACGTGCTCCTTTATTTTCATCTGCAACTGTGAACGTTCAAACTGTTCGCAAATCTCTTCTCTTTCCGAGCTAATTTTAGTCGGGCAAACTGAACAAAAAAATAGTCAACCGGTGCCAGATCTGGTGAATAAGGTGGAATATTTTCAACGCACCAAAGGCTCAATTTTTGGCAGCTAACAATGCGTACCTTCATCAGCAGCCGCAACGCTCTTTCTGGGCCACACTCTTTGTCACACCTCCGTGACGGTTACGAACATGTTCACTCATGTACTTGACTACGTCATGCGAGTTACCACACCTTTTACAACCTTTCCTTTTAGGAGTTACGACGGCATTCACTGAAATTTTTTTATACTCTTTGTATGTATATGCCCAATGCTTTTTTATCAGCCGTCCTCGGGACGTACACTACTATTTTTCTGAAACTGCTTTAACATCAACGAAAAAATATTTTAATTTGTTTTAACAATACAGTGTTACAGATCGAACTCAGAAGTCGACAAGTTTAACAAAAATATAAATGTTCAGTAGTTTTCACAAGCGAAACAGAGAATGGGAAGACATACTAAATATATGTCTCAAATTTTCCATCAAGAATTTACTTCGTTTTGTTGGATTCTAAGGCGTTGGAAACAGTTTGGATGAGTTCAAGAAGTTTTCCAGTATCGAAAAGAGGGTGCTTATCAAATTCATCGGATCTGGACCTACTGAAGAGACTTCCCATCATACTTCCATTTCCATTGTGATCTCCGAAGAAAAGCATTCCAATCAGTGGCATGATCATAGCTCCGACACCAACAATCACTACAATTGGCAAGGCAATCTGCAGAAGGTTATTCAGACCGGCAGGAAGGGGCGCTGGTGTGACGTACGGACCAGTGGCTACTATTTGTCGTTCATCTTTCTTGGCAGCTTTGGTTGTCTTGTTCGTGCTTTGTGCAGAAAGCATTGTAGAAGACGTGAACACAATGCAGGCAAGTAGGTACCACTTGAAATCTGCCATGGTTCCGAAATGAAAACCTGAAACAGAAAAACATTCAGTCAGGCATATAAATATGAACACACACACACACACACACACACACACACACACACACACACACACACACACACACAGGGTTTCCCTGAAATGATTGGCCAAACTTTGGGAACTTGTTCTATTGCCGATTCTGATGAAAAAAAAAGTCAGACAAATAGACACAAAGACGCTTTTCTACAGAGATCTACCATGTCCGAGTGCGATTTACGGCGCAATGCTTACTGCCTTCCCTGTGATACAGCCACGGTGTGATAGAATTGAACATCCTATACATGTCACTAGGTGTTGCGTATGAAAGCAAACGTGTGACACAATCATGCAACTGCAGTGTGAGATAAGGCTGCTTAAAGTCAACCGGGCCGCCCCGGTGGCGCAGTGGTCTAAGCGATGGCATCTGATCATTCGTCCGAAAGAGGTCCGGGTTCGAATCCCGGTGAGGCATGGATGCTGTGTTTGTCTTACGGCACTGGCTCTGTCCCTTCCCTGGAACCAGTGACCCTAAATTAGGGACGGGCGACTGCTTATAGCCCATTGAGTTGCTCACGGTGGTCGTTAAACCTCCAATCAAAAAAAAAAGTCAACCGGTAGTCGTTTCGCTAAGCACTCGTATTGGACGACCTTATGTGCATGTGAAACGGTATATCGTCGATTACGTTTGTGCAACCGTGAACGTGCAGACTTCGTTTACCAAAGCCGAATGGGCTGACATTCATTTCACGTACGGACGAGTGAGGGAAGTATCAGGGAAGTGCAGCGCCTATACAGGGTTGCTTTTCCTAACAGACGTCCCGCCAAAGCTACGTTTGTCGCCGTCCATCAGCGTCTACAGAGACGGGATGAACGGCACCTCGCACAACAGATCAGGGACGACCCAGACATGTGCGCACACTTGCCTTAGAAGAACGGGTGCTGGACATGACGTAGGAGTCCGGAAGCAGCACAAGAAGAGCAGTCTCAGAGGAAGGAGCATAAAATTCTACTGCATCAAGTGTCTGTCATCAGGAGCAACTGTATCTGTGCCACGAGAAACGGGTGCAGTCACTCTCACCAGCGGTTTCTCTCTTCGAGTCAGCTCACCAGCGGATTCTCTCCTCGAGTCAGCTCACCAGCGGATTCTCTCCTCGAGTCAGCTCACTAGCGGATTCTCTCCTCGAGTCAGCTTTGCTCAATGGCTTCTGCAAAAATGTAGTGAACCTGGTTTCTTACATGTTGTGCTTTTTAAGAATGAATCACAATTCATCCGAGATGATACTGCCAACTGTCACAGCATAAATCATTGGATGCGTGTCAGTCCGCATGAAATCAGACAGGCTTAGCATCAGCAATGATTCCGTGCGAATGTTTGCAATGGCGTCACTGGAGACTATCTCATCGGTTCTTTGATCTTGGCACCAATGCTCAACAGCCAAAGATAAAGACGTTGTTGAAAGATGCATAATTAACAACACACAGCGCTGGTTCTTACTTTTCTCCGGGACTGGTTCTAATTTAGGGACACATGGTGCCTTATAACACTAAATGTCCATAGGGATCGTTATAAAGTCTCCTACTTTCCCGAAAGCTTGCAGGAGACTTGTAGGCTTTCATCACAACTGGGATCGAAAATTCGTAAAATCCTACAACTGCTCACATGTTTATTGGACTCCAATGATGACAGATGACAATGAAATGATCATTGCTTACCTATATAATTTCGAACTTAAATTATGGCATTCAACCTTCTCTGCTTCCATTTTGCATTGTATTTGGAAGTTTGAGCTCAGCATTCACGCGATCCTTTTGCTCTCTTTGTCGCTCGTACCAACTCGCTGTTAGGCAGTGGTCCTCACGCTGTAAATATTTTATATTTTCTCAGGAACTGTTCCTGCTTTTCTTCCACAGTTGTTAACTGTTACTGATAATCTTTTAAAATGCCATTGTGTTTCCCAAACTGCGGGGTTAAAAATCTCTTCTACTAATACACTCATCGTCAAAAAAATAGTTGCACCCAGAAAGACGTGTCGGATTGCATAGCTATTCGAGAGGCAGGTAAAGGTTACCAGGGACAATAAATGATTAAACATTCAGACTGATATGGGCAATATTTATTGAGCTACACGCCAAATAAGTGGTGTCTCTCAGTATGGCTTCAGGCCGCCATGTTTGCTCACACAGCATGCCAGACGTCTCGGCATAGAGTTGTGCAGGTTCCTAATGGTGTCCTGCGCTAAACCATCTCATGCAGCTTGAATCTTCTCACGCAGTGTATGAAGATTGTGCAGTAGGGGTGGAGTGTGGATAGCACGTCCAATAGCATACCACAAATTTTCAATCGGAAATAAGTCTGGCGATGCGGCTGGCCATGGCAGAGTGTTAGTGCCTAGAAGGCAAGCTCTCGAGACAGAAGCGGTATGCGGACGAGCGTTGTCCTGTTGGAAAATCGCACCGGAGGAGTGAGCGTTCCGAAAAGGTAGGGACCACTGGTTGCAGGACCTAATTAACGTAACGTTGGGCTGTCAAAGTGCTTGAAATGAACACCAAAGGTGATCTGGCATCGCAGGCAATTGCTCCCTCTACCATGACACCAGGCCTTCTGGACGTCTGACGCTCGACAGCAAACCGCTCATCTTGGCTCTGACCACGGTGCCTCCACACACGGATTCGTTAGTCATCTCCTCCAAGAGAAAAGCGGGACTCGTCACTAGAGATCACACGCTGCCATTTTGAATGGCTCTTTGACAGTCTGGCACGACACCATTGCAGTCTTTGATGACGATGAAATGGTGTTTAGGGTAGTCGTCGTAACGGTCTGCGTGTGTGTAGTCCTACGTCGTGCAACCGTCTGCCAATGGTGCTGGAACTAATCGGACGATGCATGGAGGGCACCACTGCTCCCAGAATATCCGCAATCGTGGCTGTTGTGTCACTCCGCGCATGTCGGACAACCCGTCGTTCCTCTCTCTCCGTGTTTCGTCTAGGTCTCCCATACCCTTCCTGTCGCTACTGCGCGCCTTGTTCTATCCATTGCAGCCAACACCGTGCTATGGTGATATCCTCACGACAAGTATGGCGCGCAATGCGGCGATAAAACCGTCCCGCTTCCCGGAACCCGACGGCGTGACCCCTCTTGAACTCCTCCAACTGCTCGAATTGCTTCCGAACTTTTATCCGAGGCATACTTCACTTGCAAAGTATGCAAGTAACACAACAGGAAGAGTCAGAATGGAAAGCACGCGCAACGGCACGATCTTATATAGCTGGTCAGGCACAGCGCTACGACCCCTCCTTGCTTGCGTCACATGTGTGGCCGAGCGTGATACTTGAATCATTTGCATGCCTCACGATGTCGAACCTACTATAAGGAAGTAAATTTCTCCGTCATTTTTGCCCACGCCGGAATCGAAACCGGGTCCCCTCACTCCGGAGTAAGTCGCTCTCCCAACTGAGCTACGCCGATATGTGCTCTCACTGCTATCTGCCTTTATCTCACGTGCGTCCTGCGTGGCAGGCACGTCACACTACTCATCAAGTTTCATTGCAGCCGGTTGCTGTTTTCTGGGTGCAACTATTTTTTTGACGATGAGTATACACTGAAGAGCAATTGAATTAGAGACAGACAACCGTCGGGTCTCTCTTAGGAAAATGTGGCGCTGTGGGCGGCCCTGTAAACGGAAACGACATGAGGTATGCAGCGATCCGACAATATAAGGAATGATGCGACGGGAATGAGTAAGGGTCGGACGCCGTATGGGTACGACGAAGGATGTAAGCGCATTTGATCGTGGGCAAATTGTCGGGGCCCGACGAATGGGTCACTCCATCTCGGAAGTCGTGCAGGCACTGGGATTTTCACGAGCCACTGTGTCACGGGTGCACCGTGAGTACATCGAATCCGGTAAAACCATCCCTGTGAGGGCCAACTGCCGTGGACAACAGCGTGTGGATGAGCAGGGTCATCGTCGGCTAGCTCGCATTGTAACAGCGGATAGGCGAAATCACTCGGCAATTTAACGTTGGTGCACAAAAACGTGTAAGCAGCCACATCATCCAGAACCATCCCCTCGCTATGGGGTACAGAAGCCATCGTCCCACGAGGGTATCACTGCTGACCGCACATCACAGGGTGCAAAGATAAGCATGGGCGCGGGAACATCGCAACTGGACCCTAGACATGTAGAAAAATGTTTCCTGTACTGATGAGTCGAGATTCACGTTGGTACATGCGGATGGCAGGATACGAGTACGGCGCAAACCACACGAAGCGATGGATCCTTCTTGCCAGCAGGGTACTCTTCAAGCTGGTGGGGGTGGCAATCTCGTCTGGGGACTGTTTACTTGGACTGAAATGGGACCCCTGGTAAGTGTGACATCGTCCCTCACAGGTCAACGTTACCGGGATATCCTGGACGACCATTTGCTCCCGTTTATGCGTCTTCAACATCCCACTGGGAACCTCATCCTGCAACAAGACAATGCACCGTGTCATCGCTCCCGAATTGTATCCGAATGGTTGGATGAACACTCCACCGACGTGACCTTGCTTCCTTGTCCAGCTAGGTCGCCTGACCTGAATCCCATCGAGCACATCTGGGATGCCATCGAGAGAGATGTTAGAGGCTCTGACCCCCTCCATCAAATCTTGTAAGAGCTTGTTCAGGGGTCTTGAATCCGTATGGCTTCCCAATGCTTCCGGTGTCTTGTCGAGTCCATGCCGAGACGATCGCCGTCGTCATCAGGGCGAAAGGTGATGCTACACGTTACTAGACAGGTATCCCTAACTCAATTGCTCTTCAGTGTATAAAAGCAATTTTAAAAATAGGAATTGGGTTACAAAATCTTGTGAGTATAACAAAGTTAAGCATCTGACTATTCGATATCGTCTGTCTAGCTAGCCTCAATATCGTCTAACTAGGGCATAAAATTTTGTTTTTAGCGGTCTATGATTTTCACAGAGACAAAAAAAGAGCTATTTCTATCTAACATATTTGTATAATAAGCTCCTAAACTTTTACTTTGACACGAGAAAATGAAAGAAGAAGGTAAAAAAACAAATCAAAAAAGGAACTTGCTTACTAAATTGTATAAGATGATTTTTTCCCTACGAAATTATTTACATGTATTATTAATTTCTGAAAATGCTATCTATATCTTTGTCCTAAATAAGTATTATTTTCTTTTCTTTTCGTTTCTTTTCATTCCGTTTCTCTTTTTTTTCTTTTGTTGTTGTTGACCATTGACTGCATTGCAACTTGACTTTGAAAAGCAGTATTTTATTTACACTGCTGGCCATTAAAAGTGCAACACCACGAAATACAAGAGATATGAAAGCCATATTTGTTGTACACAAAGCAGATGATACAAGGGTGAATACAAATACAGCACGATGAGATGAAGGAAACACATAACAATCAGTATCTGGTGTTGCCACCATGGGCGGCAATTACAGCTGCTATATGGCGGGTCATCAAGAGGAATAGACGTTGCATGTGTGTTTGCGGAGTGTCCGTCCACGCAGCTTCGATACGATTCCACAGTTCCTCCGTTGCAGAAGGGGGTGGTTGCTGGCATGCCAGTCGTCCGGCGGTCATGGGCCACACGTGTTCAATAGGCAAGTATGCTGGGATCGTGCTGGCCAAGGAAGGCGTGGCACATGGCGGCGATCTAGGAAGTCTTGGACGTTGCGTGCCACATACGGTCGCGCATTATCATGTTGATGAATGGCACAAGACAGTCCCTGAAGATATGACACAACAACAGTCTCCAACACCTCAATGATGTAACGATGGCTGTTTAAAGTACCGGTAATGAGGACGAGGTGCGTACTGGAGTGGAATCCAATGACACCCCATACCATAGCACCAGGTGCCAAGCCGGTATGGCCCAGCGTAATGCACGACTCACTCAGCCGTTCGCCGTTGTACTGCCAGACAGCGGTTTGTCCACCATGATGCTGCAAACTGAAGCGGGATTCGTCGGAAAACACGATGCCGTTCCATTCGCTCATCCATGCTCAACGTTCTTGGCACCATTGCAGACGCCGGTGTTGTACAGTCAAAGGTAGTCGAAGCAATGGGCGCCGTGAAAAAATGCCCCGCTCCTGCAGACGACGTGGAACCGTCCGTGCGGAGATTGGGTGTTGTGCCACACGCCTGAAATATTAATCTACGGTGGTCGATGTGGCTGTACGATCCGTCAGAACCACACGCACCAGATGTCGGTCCTCTCGTTCGGTTTTGTAGCGGGGCCGTTGAGATCTCGCACTTCGGTGTCTTCGTTCCTCCGCTACACACTGACGTCATAATCTCCCCACCGTGGCCGCGTGACGTCTCAAACGAGCGTCTCGGAGTAATAATCCGCAGTCCCGATATGTCACAATTCTCTAAGTTGGAAATCTGCTGGTAGAACTGCCGTTGTCTTCGCCGGGGCATGCTGCAGCTGTCTGTGGCCAGGAACGGCGAACAAACGCACTTCGAGTGCTTAACATTGGCTCCTTGTTCACCCCACTTACCCTATTTCCATGGGGCGTTACTGTCCCACATGATTTCCATATGTGCTTCCCAGTCAACCATTTACATGTGCGCCCGTGTTGTGCCCTTCTGCCAATTTTCGTGCCCCTGGGATGCAATCTTCCTGGAATTTTCTGTATCTGTGAATACATTACACGCGGAATTCCGTTATCAGCAATTCAATTACGAAATAAAGAAATTTTCAGCATAACGTATTTTGTACACACTATATTGACAAAAGTCACCGGACACCTAGAAGACAACATACCATTTATTAACATACATTAGTATGGTGTCGGCCCACCTTTGGACTTAATGCATGCACTGACCCTTCGAGACATGCTTTGGACAAGGTTTTTGGAACACAGCGATAGGTATGCGCTTCCATTCGGTACATAATGCTACCGCTTGGTTCCAAACTTCTTATTCGTTGCTCTAATTCATCGCATAGGTGCTCTATGGGATTAAGATCAGGGCTCTATGCTGGCCAGTCCACACACGATACGGAATTATCGTCAAATCACGGCGTAACAGTCCTTGCTTTATGGCTCGGTGCATTATCCTGCTAGTACCAACAAGGCTCGATTCCATAGTATTGCCACAGAGATGGTAGGGCATAATTGTCCAGAATATCGAGGTAGACGTGCTGGTTAACACGTTTGTCCACGATAACCAATGGGCCGGGACCATACCACGAAAAACACCCCCACACAAGTACACTGCCAGCTCCAAACTTGACCGTAGAAACAGTTCACAGTGGTAAATAGCGTTCCTCCGGCTGCCGCCATACCCACACACTGCCATCAGACTGATAGATCGTGTATCTTTATTCATCAGTCCATAGGACCCGTTTCCATTGATCTACGGTTTACGATAAATGTTCTTTACACCATGCTAAACAACGAGCAGCGTTCCGAGTGGAGATGAAAGGCTTATGAGCAGCCACACGACCACGGTAACCCATGGAATGAAGTTCTCTGCGAATGGTACGTGTACATACCGAGGTTCCAGCATTTTTACTCACCTGTACACTGAGGTCTCGTGCAGTACTCCGTCGATTAGCTAACGACTCTCCTGAGGCTTCGACGTCTTCTATCACTAATTTTCTTTGGTCTGCCGGTACGTCTTGCTTCTTCAGGCACGCCATGTGTCTTCCACTTATTCAGTACATCCAAAACAGTTGACTTGGGTATTTTTAAACGCCTCTCGGTTTCTCTTATGGACAACCCACTAATATAACACCCAGCAATCTTTCCTTTCTCAAAGTCAGTTATCTCCCGCCCCGACATTTTCACTCAACCCCACAGTGCGTTATGATCACGGTCAGTTGCAGGCTTGTTTTTATACCGTTTGCAGCTGTAACGCGCATCTTAACAACGCAGCTGATCCGTTCATTTGCTTCTCTCCCGCCCCGACATTTTCACTCAACCCCACAGTGCGTTATGATCACGGTCAGTTGCAGGCTTGTTTTTATACCGTTTGCAGCTGTAACGCGCATCTTAACAACGCAGCTGATCCGTTCATTTGCTTCTCTCCCGCCCCGACATTTTCACTCAACCCCACAGTGCGTTATGATCATGGTCAGCTTCAGGCTTGTTTTTATACCGTTTGCAGCTGTAACGCGTATCTTAACAACGCAGCTGATCCGTTCATTTGCTTTTGAAGGGGTGTCCTGTGACTTTTGTCAATATAGTGTACATTCCAAACGGAACAAGTAACAAAGAACCGATTACCTGATTTTTGTTTTGTTTTGTTTTGCTTGGGTGTTTAATGAGTGCCTTGCAGGGCCGGGTAAAACTTATGCTGGGCCGGATGAAACCTTTGCGGGCCCCGGGACGAAGTTTCATAACGTGGCACGGAGCAAAATAAATCTCATATTTTAATAAACTCGTTACGTGAAAAATGTCGTCCATCAAAGAAGTATTTGCTTAATAAAAATACTATAATATTGATTGAAAATAAATATTATAGTATTTTTATTAAGCAAATACTGAGAGAGAGAGAGAGAGAGAGAGAGAGAGAGAGAGAGTCAAAAATGTTAAATAATTCAACTTGCGTGCTAATGCTGTTACTCACATTAACAATATAAGGTGCCAACGACTCCCCAACACAATCCCCATAGAAACCTGTTTGCTAAAATAACCTCAGTACATGTAGTTTTTTATCTGCAATTTTTAATTGGTATTACGAAATTTTTACATATAATTAAAAATTCCCATAGTAAAGGCAATCTCAAAATATCACAGGATAAAGTATCAAACGTTTTTGATGAGTGTACTTCAAAGAATTATCATAATGACTGCCCCGAATCTATCATGAATCCATTACTCTTTTTACCAAAATTCTTCATGAGTATTGAACAGTTATTAGTTATCGCAGTCAAGATAATTAGTTGCACAGTCATGATAACTAATAACTGTTCAATAGTCGCATGAAGAATTTTGGCCAAAAGCATTATGGGTTCATGATAGATTCGGGTGAGTCGTTATGATAATTCATTGAAATATGCTCATAAAAAACGTTTGGTACTTTATCGTGTGGTATTTCAAGATTGTCTTTATTATGGAAAATTTTAATTATGTGTAAGAATTTTGTAATACCAATGAAAATTGCAGATAAAATGCTGTATGTACTGAGGTTATTTTGGCATAGACATTTTTATGGGATTGTCTTTGTGACCGTTGATACCTTACATTGTTAACGTGACTAAAAACATTAGCAAGCAAGTTGAATTATTGCATTATGTTCGAGATTTCTTTAACACATATTATTACAATCGCCTGTGTACGATTGAATATACAAAAATGTTAAAATCTACGATCTTTCAAGGGAGGGAAGGGTACAAATTGTATTGCAATACTCGTAAAATCTCCCTCAGAAAATGATAAAAAGATAACTTCAACTAATTTGCGTATCGAATGTTTTTGCGTAGTTAGTATAATAAGGATCCTTCTAAAATAAATTCGTATAAATAGTTTTTTTTTCCTGATACACGTTTTAGTGAGTACTTTTTGATGCAAGGTAGAGTAACTGACAAATTAAGGACTTTTTTAAGACAAGTAAAAGGTCATCAGCGAAAAAAGAAATCGTACTGTGTTATAGGGTGAAACAGATGCACCTTTTTGGGGGCTGGGAGGAGGGGTTCAAGATATCCTACCGAGGAGCATTCCAATTAGCGGTTCAATGAGGCGAAAAAAGTTTTAGATGCATGATAAATTTTTAGCAAGTAATAAAACATTTTATAGAAATATATATGTGAATTTTATTATTTCAGTATAAAGAACAAAAAATAAATAATAGATCGCATTTCCCTAAAGTTTGGTGCAAGCAAGGAAATTTCACCTGCATTTGGTAAACATATATCGGTCAGAAGCGTCGGAACCATATTTTATACTCACAAGTGTCCTCTCTGTCTCCGCTCCCCTCTGGTATCAATGAGCTGCGGACGCCACAGGGCTGGACGACGCTTCGTCGTTTGGCCTTATGTGCACCACTTTTGATACGTGCTCACTACACCTGCACGTGAACAACCAACAAGCCGCGCCCTTTCGAAGGTCGTAGTTCCGGGGTGCCGTGCCATCACAATTTGTCCTTTATCAAACTCCGATAAATTGGCAGCTTTTCTCATTCTGACTCCTAACACTCTACGAACCAAAAGTCGGTCCTCGGGTTGTATATATATATATATATATATACTGCTCTGGGAATTTCTCTTGCGCCACCGTTCGGTCTCCAGGCGCGCTCATTTCTCTAGGCTGGGAATGCTCGTGGCTCATCGATGTATATAACTGAAATCCGGAGATGCGGGTTCGATTTTCACTCCTGGGCGAAGTAATTTTCAAGTTTTCCGAAGAGGTGGCTACATTGGGGAAACAGCGAAAACACGACACCTATGTGCCCATAACGACATTTGTCTTCTCTTCCATGTATTTGTGAAAAATTACAGTTTTTCTTTTGTAGGATTGGTTTTCCATTTACATCTTTTTTTTTTTTTTTTTTTTTTTTTGTAATTTGCATTACAAAAAGATGCATCAAGAAAAATATGCAATACTAAATCATTAAAAAATCCAAGAATCTTAAGCTTTCAACTCATGTTCTTGTGACAATAGTGGGGAATGCAGTAGTTTGTTGGTATGACAACTGTGCAGATAATTTATTATTTTGAACAATTCACAGGCCGCCCCGGTGGCGCAGTGGTCTTTTTTTTGATTGGAGGTTTAACGACCACCGTGAGCAACTCAATGGGCTATAAGCGATCGCCCGTCCCTAATTTAGGGTCACTGGTTCCAGGGAAGGGAAAGAGCCAGTGCCGTAAGACAAACACAACATCCATGCCTGACCGGGATACGAACCCGGACCCCTTACGGACGAATGATCATAGGCCACCGCCTTAGACCACTGCGCCACCGGTGCGGCAGGCGCAGTGGTCTAAGCGATTGCTTTGTAAAGGTTGTGTTGACCTGTGCTCCGTGTTTGACCTGCGTTTATTGGTGTTCTTTTGTGTGTGTGCCGTCATTTTGTGTATCTCCTGTGTCGATTGAGTCCGACTTTGACATCCTGTAAGTAAAACTTTACTTGTACTAACTCTTTTTCCGTCCTGGCTTTGCCCAGGATCGGGTTTAGCAAGCCAGCCATTGCAAATGGCGGCGACCGCATCTGATAGGCCAGGTCTGAAGCTTGATTGCAAAGCTCCGCCCCCACCTGGCACGTTCGTTCATCGTCATTACCACACGCAGCTGGTTTCCAAGCCGCGTTATCTGATGTTACCACCTCTTCTTCCAACTTTATGGATGTTGATTTCCCGACATTTTCCACCACCGTGACGTCATTAACTTCTTCAGTATCCTTTGCCTCTGGTACTTCATCTGCTCCTGCGATCATTGCGCCTCGACCTTCCCCATCTCCGCCCATTCCTACGGCAATTCTACCTTATGCTTCCGTTGGGAAGGGTACCAGTTAATCTTGCTCTACAGCGAAGAATCCATGTACAACGCCTCTTGATATGATTGTCACTAGAGACAACAAGAAATCACGCATCGAAATTCCGGAAACTTCCGCTGCTGGGCAGGAGGTTTTACGCACACAGAAACTTGGCATATGTTTTGATGCCCTCCCGGACACCAGCCTTAAGAAATACTCCTTAGCCGTCCGCCAAATCCTCCCTAAGGGAGCGATCACCCATATGGCGAGGAAGCCTAGGACTGTTCTAATCTATTTTGCGAAGCCAGAGTTTGTGGAGCGCGTCTTATCTGACGGATTGCATGTTGGGGATCATACCTTACTGGGAGTCCCGCTCACGCAGCGCCCCGTACTTGTTACGTGCTACCCCGTACCACCAGAAATCAAGGACCATTACTTAGTGGCGGCCCTTTCCCGTTGTGGAAAAGTAGTTGGTTCCATTTCCACTCTGTCTTCCGCACCAACAGACCCAGATGACAGGAACATCTTAGGTCTGCGTCGCCAAGCAAGGATCCTGTTTCCTACTGAAGATGCCATCGCTGATTGCCCTACTGACCTCACTGTGGTTGTAGGGAAGCAGATTTTCCGGATCGATATCGTTACTGCCTTGCATTGTTTTAAATGCAAGGCATATGGCCACATCCAATCACGTTGTCTACATGTATCTGTCAAGCCACCTATTTCCATACCACCCAAAGTCAACACCCCAGCCGCAACACCAGTTTCTCTGGTCACACCAAGTTCGACTCCACAGACGTCCTTGATCCCTTCTACTGTTGTTCCAGATGCTTCTCCCCCAGCAAATGATGATTCATCATCAGTCTCCAAGTCTTCGATATCTACTACAGGAACTTTGGCCACCTCTCCATCGTTGGACCCACTTGCTGCTGTGGTACTTCTACGTTCTTCGGAGGGTATTATCTCAGAAAAGGAATGGCAACCCCTCCGTCGTGTTGCTTCATCTTCTTCCCTTGATCCCCTAATGTGGAGTCAGATCTAACTGTCCTACACCCACCAGCTTCTCCCGGCGTTCCCACGTTGAAACGTACCAGACAGAGTTCCATCTCGCCAGTGACGTCTTCTCCACGCTGCTCTCGTTCCCGTTCGCCAATTCGACAGTCTTTCTCTCCAACAGCAGTTCCTACATCTCTTAAGTCCCCAGCTGTTCCAAAATTGTTGGATCAAAAAGCTTTCTCTGAATATCTGGAAACTTTCCCTGCATTAGACGGGCCGCTGGCGCCCTCTGATCTTGCTCTCATCATACTCAATCAACCGTCACGTCCTCTCAAGCAGCTAGACTGCGTTCAATCACGTAATGCTCAGCTTCCTACTATTATCACCCAACTTCAGAATCTACTTGCTCTTTTGCAAAAAATTGACACAGTCACTAATGCGCAGACATCTAACTTAAAGAAACGTGTAACCAGTCTTCACAAAAGTGCTGATAGTAATATTCAACCACTACAACCTCTTTCAAGTTAAAATTACTTTCTTTCAACTGTAAGGGATGATCCGTCCCTCCTACCAATGCGTTAGTGTTTGAAGACATTACACCGCATGATGCGGATATATTATTGCTACAGGAGACTAACTGTCATCCCAACACCCCATACCACCGGTGGCGAACATGGCCATTTCAATTCTACCATGCCCATCGACTTAGTCTTCACGCAGGACTTGCGGTGGCCATCCATTTTCGTCTTCGATCCTTCATTACTGATATCACGGTCAAACCGATTTATCGTGACCTCCTGCAGCTTCTGTCTTTCCGACTTCACAACTTCTGTTACCATATCTTCAACATCTATGTTTCCGGCAATCAACAGCATGCAGACTGTCTTTTTGAGCATTTTGTTTCCTGTGTTCAAGGTCTTCCGGCCACTGATATTGTCATCTGAGGTGGTGATTTTAACTGCACCCTTGACCCATCCCTCGACAGATCGGACGGTTCCACGGATACCAGGTATTTTCTTACCAGATCACTTTCTACAGCCATCAACCAGCTACAACTCCAAGATTCTTTTCGACACCTGCACCCATTTCTTCGTTCGTACACCTGGCGCTCCTACTCCACTTCCTCCCCTACAACTGCCCGACTTGACCGGTTTTATGTTTCTTCAATTCTTCTTCCTTCAGTTATCTCCCTTTCTCACACACCGACAGTTTCTTCCGACCACAGCTGTGTCGTAATGTGTCTTCACACCGGTCCATCTCCTCGGCAATACTACCGTATTTGGACCCTTGATGATGATCTTTTACTTGATTCAACTTACGTAAATTCCATCCAATCGCAGCTCCAACACTCCCTTTTGCTTCTTGTCCCTTGCAACACTGGTTAAATGTCAAATCCCAAATTCTTCTTTATACCAAACAATATTCCCACGAACAATGTACCACCACCTATATGAAGATTGATGCTGCACGCTCGATTTTTTCCACCCTAGATCTTGATTCTCCGCTGTTTTCTCATTACCAAGCTGAACTTCGTGCCTTGCTACTTCCTGTCTTCCAACAAGCTCTTCACCGGCTCAAGCTCCTTTATCTCCAGCCAAATGACTATCTATGTGAACAGGTTCAACAACTGGAATTCCACAAACGTTCTGCTCTCACCTCCGTAATCTGAAGTTACCCGATGGAACTGTTACTAATGACCCCACTCTCATTTGCTTCGATGTTAGAACATATTTCCAGTCACGTTTTGCTCAGTTCCAGTCAAGTTCTCCGCATGCTGATTCGATTATTCGTGCCTTACCACATATTCCATCGCATCTTGTTACATCTCTTTCTATGCCTATCACCCCAGCAGAAGTAGTACAGTCACTTGCCTTACTTAACTGTCACTCCTCACCTGGTCCTGACGGGTTGACAGTTAATTTCTTTCGTACGTTTTCCTTTTTCTTACACCCTCTCCTATTGCCTTGCTTTACAGCTGCCTTTTCCTTATCTGTTCTTCCCCCGCTTTTACTCTAGCTCACATCATTCTTCTTCCAAAGAAGGGGTGTCTGCTGGAGTTGGATAACTGGCGTCCTATATCCATCCTTAATGTTGACTACAAGATTTATACTGAAATACTCTCTCTTCGATTGAACTCTGTCCTTCCCACCGTCATACATCCCGACCAAATGTACACCATCCCTGGCCGAAGCATTCATACTAATATTAATCTCCTCCGTGACTCATATTGCCTTGCCCACCTTTCCTCCGAACCTTTAGCCTACCTCAATCTTGATCAGAGGCAGGCCTTTGATAACGTGAGTCATCAGTGGCTTGCCTCTGTGCTCTCTGCCTTCGGTTTCCCATCTGTCTTCATCACAGCCCTCCTTGCCCTGTACCAAGCCTCAGTTGTCCATATCCGGACGGCCTCCTTCCTTACAGCCGCCATTCCGTTTCGTAAGGGCTTCCGTCAAAGATGTCCTCTTTCCGGACAACTTTTCTCTGTAGTCTTTGAGCCTTTTCTTTGCTCTATCCGTTCTCTTCTACAACCTCCTCCCTCCACCATTCAGCATAGCACCAGGCACCATTCTATCGTTCTTACTGCCTACGCCGATGATCTCACAGTTCTCATCCGAGAAGAATGGCAATTCACAATTGTTCTTGCATGGTATCAAGTGTATGCTGCGGCTTCCGGCGCTTCGTTAAACCTTTCAAAGTGTACAGGCTTGTGGTGTGGCTCCTGGAGACATCGCCCCGATACACCGTGGGGCGCTCATTGGACTTCCACCAGTCAAAAGATACTTGGGGTGCACATTGGCAGCCGGGTCTCAGCAGCGGCTGCCACCTGGAGACCCCTCGTCAGGAAACTACGTCACACCGCTGCTTACTGGTCCAAGCTCAAGTGCTGTTTGACCTACCACAGTCGTGCACTGCTTTCTGGCACCCACATCCTCTCGTTAGTTTATCATTCCTGGATTGCACAACCGCCACCAGCCTACGTTCAAACTGCAACAACATCAACAATGCTCAGCATTGTTTGGTCATCTACTCATTGGTTATCTTCCTCAGTATTGTCTCTACCTTCGACTTGTGGTGGCCTCAATATGCCAGAGATTACCATACGTTATAAAGCTGTAAGAATTTTTAATTTCCTCCGTTTTACAGTTCAACCAGACTCTTCCGCTTCCATTCTTCTGCTTAATGTTCTGACTTCCCCCTTAATCCCTGCCTCACCGTCCATCTTCTTCTCAAGATGGATATTCACACTGTCATTCCCCCCTTTTTCCTCTAGTCTACCATGAAGCTGTTCAGTTCCTTCGTTCTTTACCGCTCATTCGTCAATCCCCCTCTTCCACTCTTGATCTTCTTTCCGAGCCTCCTTTTTTCTCCTCCGTCCTCCACCCCCTATTGCCAACTTTTTCTTTTTCCCCGCATGGCTACACGCTGGTGTAGTCTCCGTTTCCCAACTGGTCCTCCCCGATTTTTCATGGAAACCCGTTCCGAACTTTTTCCCACCCTACCACCCTCGCCCGAACTCTCTGATAACTTCCTCCAACTTAAACATGCTCTTCAATCACTTTTTCCTTCCCTAGTCGATTCCTCTGGCCTCCTTTCCGTTTCCTCTGCCTCTCTCCCTTTTCCGTTCCTCCTTCCCTTTTCCGGTGATCTCCTCCCTCTCCACAGTCTTTCCACCCGCACCCTGTACCGTTTTCTCCGTTCTTCTTCTGCGGTACCTTGCTCTATTCCCTCTGTTCCTTCTTTTGCACTAACCTCAGTCTGGTCTACTGCCCAACATTCACTGGCCCTCTCCTCAGAACTTAATGTGCACTGGAGGTTTTTGCACAATCGACTGCCTGTCCCTTCGACTTTGTTCCGGAGAAATATAGTATCATCAGATCTCTGTCCTTTTTGTAACGTCGTTGGAGACGTCTTACACATGTTTGTTTACTGTCCGACGCTGCTCCCACTATTTCACAGTATGTCCCAACTTGCACATCCTTCTTGTACCAGTGATCTCACCCTAGAAGATTATCGTTTCCTCGGCCACAGTTCTACAAGTTTCTCCTCTATTTTACCAGTTTGTTCGTATTTATTTATTTTAGCTAAATATATTATTTTCTCTCACCTGCTACAGTTACAAGATCCAGATCCTATCACATTCTCTACCTCCTTGGTTGCACACTACCGCAACAGGGTTAAAGCCAGACTCACCCTGGAATATTCCTTGGCGAAAGATACGGCACGGTTACCTGCCTTCTTCACAACATGGTCGCCGTGTCGTCCCTGGTTTCAGTTTTCTAGTGCCCAGACTGTTCATCTGCTGTTTTAATAAACCTACGTCGGAACTTTCAATTTTTACTGTTCCCTCACCATGTTTTCTCCTGGAACTGGATTGTGTTTGCTTCCTGCTGATGTCACCTTTTGTACACAGTTCTCTTCATCCGCACAGTGACTCTCTGCCACCAGTGATTTCCATGTCACTAGAACTGCGCGAATTTTTTCTGTAAATTGTTTCGCTCCAGTGATGTTCCAAGACTTCAATGAACAATTATCCCAGAGCTACTGCTGTTTACAGCAAATAATGCAATGCCTGTCATTGCTCATTTGTATAATTAACATTTCATTGAAAATATCTACATTTTGTTTTATTTCTCCAATTCTCTCACACTGCGTGTGAGGTTGGGGATGTTCCGTTGTAATTCTTTTAAGTGAATAAAATCGAATATTGAAACTAAGCGATGGCCTCTGATCGTTCGTTCGAACGGGGTCCGGGTTCGAATCCCGGTGAGGCATGGATGTTGTGTTTGTCTTACGGCACTGGCTCTCTCCCTTCCCTGGAACCAGTGACCCTAAATTAGGGACGGGCGACTGCTTATAGCCCATTGACTTGCTCACGGTGGTCGTTAAACCTCAAAAAAAAATTCACAGTGGATGTTGCTTTAGTATTGTGTTTTATTGGACTTAAAAATGATTCTTCCTCTTCAGTTTTTTGGGGGCCTAGGGGCATCCGCATAGGCCTTAATCCGGTCCTGGCCAAGTGCCACGGTTTTTAACTAAAACTAATAAAAAAGTATATCACAAAAGCGAAACTCAAGAAACGGTGTGAATGGCCGACAAACAAAAAACTGATTACACAAAACGAAAAGCACCGGTACAACGTAAGACAGAAGACACATCACAATGATCCATTAAAAGGCAACTCAGGGTTTTTGAATCGCCTGGTAGAGTGGGTAAAAGCAGAAAACTAGCACGTTCATGGAGAAAACGACGACAGAAATACAAAACATACACATCAGTCAGAGGTGAATTCCAGGTTTCTCGCACGGGGTAGTGTCGCCACGCAGCAAATAGCGGTGATTGAAACGGCAATGCCCAATGTGGAAACGTGCAAGAATTTCCTTCATACGGTTCTGGCGAATGCATGAAGACCCACAACTGGCTTTGCAAGATGCATTTTGTTCCCTATCGGCTTGTCGTGGTCGCGGATGGCAGAGTGGTCAACGTTCGTGGCTGCCACGGAGAGGTATCAGGTTCGATCCCAGCAGGTACGAACGCTCGAGTCACTAAAACATCCGCCGTGCATCGGATGAGCACGTTAAGCCGTCGGACCCCGGGCGCTGACCTCCAGGTTATAAATAACGGCGTCTTGCTCTCTTGCTTTTCTACCTCGCTTTCTTGTGATTTTCCTGTTGGGCACTCTAGCTCAAATCTTGTAGCTTCTTTTAAGGATTGTTTAAGACCTGGGTCAGATACTCTCTTCTTAAAAAATCCTTAACACAAATCGTTTAATCTCTATCTGCTGGTTCCACAGAGCCTACCACATACCTTCGGTATGCTTCCGAACGGTAAAATGCAAGTCCCCAATGATAGTGACTAAGCTGTGATATCTAACCAGATCCTATTTAGCGACCGTCTGATAAAAGCATATGTCAAGAATAAAAAGGGCGAAATACCCGTCATGATTTTTTAACAGACTGAACGTAACCAACCCCCCCCCCCAAGATTCTAGCTTGATATTCAGCGATTCATTTATAAACATCCAAAGTGTTCCATTTTGTAGATGTTCTTATGGTGTCATATGAGTGCAAGAGCTCTGTTCTTAGATACTTAAATTGCGAACCCGGCAGCTTAAATAAGCAAGAAGGAATTGCATGCTCCCATCATGACACATGCGAATAGTCTTGCTGGAAAATAAGCTGAACTTGAATTACTGTGCTTTTCGGAAATCGAATGGAAGAATCAGGGATGCAACATGTTCAACACGTATTCTAGTAACTTCGATAAAAAGGTTATGCGCTCAGAAACATTTCAGTGAAAATTTAGCACTTACTTTGAGGTTTCTCCCAGCCGCAAAATGCGATATGCACAAAACTAGAAGAGCTTACTCACAAAGTTTGCGAAAACACGACCTTTTATATACACCCATTTCACTTTCCAAGCAAAGCCTGGTGAACTTTGATATCGCTGTCTAGGATCCAGTGAATGTTCTTCGCCGAAGGAGTTAACTAGACCTCGATGTGAATCCAGCTGTTGCGAGAGATACCTAGAGAAATGAAAAAAAAAAAAGATTTAAAAGAAAAGAAGAAAGTACATCCTGTCTTCAAACAACTTAACGAAAACTCTGCTTTGAAGGAATAAATCATTAAAAGAGAATGAGAAAAAAGAGAAATCATTTACGCAAACACGGCACACGGTTAACCCATTGATTATTTATCATTACGTGAAGAAAAAGCGGACACTAAGCTTTTGTTCCTGCGCACGTGAAAAGTTATTTAAATGAATGGTTCTCTGAAGCAGAAAAGTTTTGCCTTCATGCACGAAAGTAAAAGAAATGGCAATCAAGCGGTCGTCACATTCAGCTTTATAATGTTCATTCGTTCTTAAAGCGTGCATCGTGAACTTAAGCCGTCATAAACCGAAGCATTCAATTACCTAAAAAACGGTTAGCATAACTTTCTATTGGCAACCTTTCTTTAAATTAAAAAAAAAACCATGCTCAAGATCCAATCTTCTTTGTAACATACGTACTTCAAAGGTAAACTATATTTTATAAAAACTGCTTTGAATTATTAAATAATAGTGTCCAAATTTTTCCCTTTCGGCCTTAACCTTTTAATATTTTCTACAATAACCCGCTTTTTGTAGTCGGTCATAATAGAAAAAAAAACTGTAAAAATGAAGATACCATATTGCAGATAAATGAGCTGGAAAACAGATATTAAGTAATGCTAATGAATAAACTAAAATACAGAAGTACATGCAAAAGAAAAAAAAACAAGAAAAATAACATCAAACTTTTGGTTGTGACAAGCACATTTTTTCTTTTGAATCTTTTCCGACATGAAAAAAATTATTATGAAGTGGATTTTCAGAAAATCTAAAAATTCAGCTAAAAAGAGAATTCGCTTACACCATCTGGGGAAAACTCGAATACTAAAAAAATACGCACTGTGAGCAAGGTTATATATATAGCATCATTGTCAACCATTATCAATCCACTGTTGGATGAAGGACTACCAAAGTTTCTTGAACAAAGGTCTGCCTTGAGCCAGTCTCCTTCATGTCACTCCCGCACGCTTTCGAATTTCATCCACCCATCTCCCCCATGTATTCTCTTTCTAGGTCTTTTCTGTCTCTTGGAATCCAGACAAAAATTTCAGTTGTCCATCCTTCTGGCAGTATGTCCAGCCCACTGCCATTACAAGGATTTTACTCTGATCATGATGTCTTCCACTCTTGTTATTTTCCTTAACCACGAGTTCCTTTTCTTACCTTTCCTGGTTACACCAAGCATGCATCTCTCATGCCTCTTTCAGTTGTCTGCCGTATATATATATACTGCAGACATACTAATAAAAATACATACACATATACATATATTTCGCCTTGGAGTTCAGCTCAGTTTTAATTTTCAAGTTTCAATTGCAGTTGTACTTCATTCGGAATTAAGGTATTTGTATGTTTATATGATGTTTTATTAAGTTCAGGTAGGGAAAGCAGTGTGTCAAAATTGAGTTTCAGTATTTCCTATTGGAAGTTTTATTTGGCATATAAAAACAGTAAAGTTAACACGCTCATGAAATATGAACTTTCCTGCACACACAAGTCTCCCAGATGCTTTTCACTGAAGATTGGTTTTGGGTGCTTGACAGATTTAGTAATTTTATTCTATTTTATTTTTTAGGATTTATTTGAAGCAACATTTTAGAAATTTAGTTAAGTATATGTGCATTTCCGAATTTGGATTTTCAGCTATTGTTGTGGAGTTGTATATATATCATGTTGCCAGAAGAACAGACCACCGATGGACAACTGAAAGTTTAGACTGGGTTCCAAGGGACAGAAAAAGACTCAGAAGAAGACCCCTATGGGAGATGGATGGATGAAATTCGAAAGCATGTCGGAGTGACATGGAGGAGACAGACAATTGTGGAAGAAACTTGCGGAGACCTTCATCCAGCAATGGATTGATAATGGTTGACAATGGTGATGCTGCTGCTGATGATGATGATACATACATACATATCACTAAGCTGTTCTCTGAGATTCAGAGGTTAGCTCCAAAAAGAAATACAAACTTCCAGGTATTTTTTACTTATTGTTGTCATATTAAACTTCTCCATTTACAGCGATCTTGACATACAACTCGTGCTTCACTAATATCCATTACACGCCGTACACAAGATTTTTTATACTTCATACTCATAATCTTTTTCTCATGCAGACACTTCTGAATCTGATCCACCCATGTCTTCCTTGGCCTTCCTCTGCCTTTCCTTCCTGCCACTTGGGCTGAAAAGATTTTCTTAGTAAGCATTTCATCACTCATTCTTTCAACATGGCCAAACCACCGAAGCATATTGGTCTCCACCTTGCTAACAACATTTTGCTTCACATCACACAACTGCAATACATCTTCATTTCTCACACAATCATATCGTGTCTTGCCACAAACCCCACGTAAGTAACGCATTTCTCCAGCACACAAACGACTCCTATGTTTCTTCTGCAGTAATCAGGTTTCACTGCCATACATCAGAGTAGGAACAATTACACTTTCATACACAACCATGCGGGACTCTCTAGAGAACCCATCATTCCTGTGAAAACCTCCCAGAGCAGCTATGACTTTCAAAGAAGAATTCACTCTCCTACTGATTTCACCATCCAACTTGTTCTCTCTGTCAAACATACTTCCTAAATACACAAACTCACTCACCTGGTCAATCACAGTGCCATTTATACTTACATTACATTCAGTGCTACACGTTCCTCTCTCAAACACCATAACTTTGGGTTTTCCCTTATTTATACTCAGTTTGAATTTCATGCAAACTTCGTGCATCCGAGTCAACATACTCTGCAACTCACTTTTGCTCTCTGCCAACAGGACAGTGTCATCAGCATACAGCAATCTGCACACACGGATATCACCAAGACATAAACCACTATTATCTATTTTGGCATCACGCATGCATGCATCCATAAATATATTAAACAGCCATGGTGACATTACACAACCTTGTCTAACTCCTGAACCAATGGAGAACCATTTTGATAAAACACCATTCACTCGTACACAAGCTCTACTACCAGCATACATGGCTTTTACACTATTAAGTAGATTCCCAGTAACACCATATTCATTCAATACTTTCCACAACAAAAGTGTCCTATTGACTCGGTCGTAAGCTTTCTCTAAATCTATGAAGGCAGTAAAAACTTTCTTCCCAACAGCCAGATACTTTTCAATCATCGTGCGTAATGCAAAAATCTGGTTAGTGCAGCCTTTACCAGGCATAAAACTACTCTGAACATCCCACACTTTCAATGATGTAAGACCCCGTACTTTTTCAATAACAACCTTACCAAACACTTTCCCTGGCACACTCAGTAGGCTACTACCACGATAGTTCTTGCATTAAGTCTGATCACCTTTTCCCTTATACAAGGGAACAATGATAGCATCCTTCCAATCCCGAGGGACCATTCCTAACTCCCAGCCCAACTGGCAAATTTCAGTTAACCAGTCAATTATAGAGTCACCACCATACTTCAACATCTCTGTAGTTATGCCATCAACTCCTGGAGCCTTACCATTCTGAAGAGATTTTAGAGCTTTACACACTTCTTCTCTTGAGATCCCTCCTGTGCTTTCATCCCTCATTGTGACATCATCTGCATCTGTCTCAGAATCATTTTTGCTCTCCTGATCTAATAACTCACAGAAGTATTCACCCCATCTGTCACTTAACTCATTGGGCTCCCATATCATTTCCCCAATCTCATTCTTCACACAACTTACAACTTTGTTTTCCCTATTTTTCCTGAGTCTCATGTACTTCCAGAAGGACTTCCTATCTTTCCAAAAAGCCATTTCATGCCTTACCACTTTCTCCTTCCTATCTTTTGCCTTACTGTGGCGAACCAGCTTAGCAGCTTCACGCTTCTTACAGCGATATTCATCCACAGAGACTCTACTTTGCAACATCCCCAAATAGGCTTCCTTCTTTCTCTTTACTGCCTCTTCAATCTCACTATTCCACCAAACATCACCTCTATTGTTACCCACTATTGTGGTGCCACAGACCTCTTTAGCAGCAGTGACAACACAGTTCTTAAAACATTCCCACTTCTTTTCTACATCCCTCTCACCAGACTTCAGATCCTTCAGTTGTTCTCTGAGTAAGTCAGAATACCGCTGATGATCTTCAAGGAGCCTATCAACCTTTATTCTTTCTATCCTGGGTCTCTTCCTATTTCTTTTCCTCCAACCAACATTAAGTTTCACTCGTGACACTACCAAGTAATGATCAGAACCAACATCCACACCTCTCATCACACGGGTGTCAACAACTAAGTGTTTCAAACGCTGATCGTAGACAACAAAATCTATCACACTCTTTTGACCAAGAGTACGATTTTCCCAAGTATATGTGTGGATCTACTTGTGGTTGAAAAATGTATTAGATACACACAAACCATTTTCAATGCAGAGTTCAATTAATCTTTCACCATTATCATTCACACAAGGATCATTAAACTTACCCAGAACATTGTCAGAAATTGCATTCTGCACACCTACTCTAGCATTGAAATCCCCTGCTATTATAACTTTTTCTTTAGCACCAAACTGGCTCAAAACAGCTTTTAGCTCATTCCAGAAATCTTCCTTCTTATCAGAAGGTTCCGAGTTACAAGGAGCATACACTACAACAATTACAATTCTCTGAAGTTTTACTTTCAAACGAATCCAGAGAATTCTCACACTTACGCAAATATAGTGAATCAAGTTGTTCTTCATCTTTTCACTTAAAATCACACCTACACCAGCCTGTCCTCTCATATTATCCAATACCCCAGACCACACACTCACCGTGCCATTCACTTCTTCTACCCCAATTTCCTTCTTTTTGGTTTCACTTACACACAGCACATCCAGTCTATACTTATTCATCTCCTCAATCACCTCACTCATCTTGCCATTTATACCTCTAGTATTCCATACACCAATCTTACATTCACTCATCCGAGATCTCTTTCTCATACGCCGTTTAGAAAGTCCAGGTCGATTCCGTGGTGGACCGTCCTTCTCAAGTGTGGTAGGTCCACCATATCCCACACTTGAGTCATTCTTAATATTTCTTTTTGTCTTTTTAATCAGGTAAGTACATCAGTGTGGGGGATTAGCCCACAGCTGAGGGTTCCAGTTGGTCATTCAACCTAATGATTCTGGAACAAAACCCAGTGAGTTGGGGTCTTTTCGCCAATGTCACACAGAACTAGCTTGCACCTCTCCAAAATTCACAGAGGCCCTAGTTGCTACGACCGCCCGCATGATGATGATGATGATGATATATATATATATATATATATATATATATATACTAAAGAGCAAAACTGAAGACTAAGGAAAAAATTTTAGAATTTAAAACGAAGGGTGCAAAATAACCTGAAAATCAAAACGCGCAACGCAGCAGTTTTGAAAATTCAGAATTCACATTTTATAAAGAAGATACCTAAGCAAAAAAATACATATATAATTTTGACTCACACCTAGTACAACATAGAAAAGGTTATGTATCTACCTGTGTGATCAAAAGGAAAAAAGATAAAAAAATAAAATAAAACAACTGAATGTAGAAGGTGTCGAGAATACTGAGCCTTGGCTTTATCAAGGACCAGCAAAAACTCTGCATTTTCTCACTTCCACAAAGACCTAGTTGGAAATGGGTTTCTGCAAGGCCATAGATGCAAGTAACATTCCCACCTAAAATAGTTTAAAAAAATATATATATATAAGTCATGTCCTCCTTAGAGTTGCATGACCTAGCACTAGTTAACAATTTAGCTTGCATCCATTAACCTTCCTGGCCCGACCCATACTCTTCATCTGTTACTATTAAACAGAGAGAAGAAGATTAAAGAGAACTCAAGCTGTGAGAGTGACATAATAATTAGAAATGATTTTCAGCCATAACGAAATTCCAAGTTCGTTTGAGAGAGAATTTAAACCTGAAAAACAATGCAAAAGAAATCCAAATTTTACATTGCAATTAAAAAAGGAAATGTTAATTTATAACGAACAGATTTTTGAAAGAAAACTTGAGTCTAAAACCCCCTACTCTACAACTTATGACAACACGAAAACGAGAATAAGTTAAAGATAATAATTAACTAAAGAAAACTTTGTGAAAGTTATATACCTTAAACAGTTAGTTGCAATATGTACAAAGTATTTCAGCAGTGCTTTAAGTGCATAATTAATTAGTTATTAAGAACTTAACTACTTTGAAAAAACAGCGCATAGACAGCGCATAGAAAAGGAACAAGCTAAGCCATCTTCTGTTCCTAGGTACCCCAAAAGACGCTCAAAGTTACAAAGAAAAGAAAGAGTTAAAACCCGCAAAAAATGTTAACAGACAAACCAATGCCTAAAAGTTGAAAAGCTAAAAAACGACAGAGAAAAGGTACATGAAGTACAAACATTGAACTTATAAAACCTAGAACCCAAAAACAAGGAAGAGAGCTTACCTCTTGTGTTACAAAAACTTTTCTCCTCACAAGAGAAGAACATGGCTGACCTCTTCTGCCACTCCCTAGACGCTGGGGGGCAGTGAGGGTGGGGCTGATGGCCTCCTCATACAGCAAGAAACCAACGCGCGGAGATTTTAACCAGAGAAAAAAATATATAAACATAAGACTGTGGATCTGTATGATCAGAAAGAGCAGAATTAACTCTCCAGAATACATGAGAAATATTATAAAATACACGAGCAGTTTATTTAATAATCTTTGCATGTATTAAATCACCTTAGTGAGCTTCTATAGATTAATCAGAATCTTATTAATTTTAATGTTGGTTTTACTATTTTTAGTATAGCTATCCTAGTGATGAATAACTAGTTTTCTTTTTTATTTGTTTTTATTTTCTTTTATAAACGGATTTTTAAACTTTTTTTGTGATTTTGTTTATATTATTTAATTTTTTGTTTTAATAGGACCGTCATATCCATAGCACTAAGGTTCCTTTAGGTAGTTAATAGGCATCCTCTAGCCAACTTCCTTACGGCTTTGATTGGTCAGAATCATATTATTAACTGTGTAGAAAATTAAAGCAGATCTGCCAACCTTACTCTATTATTCAGAATTTGGATTTTCAGCTATTGTTGTTGAGTTATATGTATGTATACATACGTATATACTTGGGGATGTAGAGTTACGAAAATGAACAAATTGTGCACAAAAAGTTTCTGATAGCGGAAGGAAGATATCTGAGGGAAAGGGATTTTCAAATTGAACACTTGGAAGAAGAGATATAGAATAAAACATGACATAACTTTACGTTCCATTGCGGAAGATATGTGTTCCTTTTTTTTTTTTTTTTTTTTTGTATCTCTGCACCTATAGTCTGATTTGGAACACTTTTTTCATGGGGAAGCCTGGAATGTGGGAATGATGATCCTTGTCTTCTGGTCTTTTTCAGATGCATAAATTTGCAGTTATACGGAGGCGTAAATTAAAATGCTTTGGAATCCAAAATATATTTCGTTCCATATCACTACTACTGAAAAACCGAATAAAACAGTATTTTCTTTCTTTCGATACCTTTAATAAAGAAGACTATTTTGAGTTGAGTTTGTTCTGCAAATAAAGCACATTTTTCCCCTCTAGGGGCATAAACGTATATTGTGACATTTTCCCAATATCTCTGCTTTTAAAGGTAAATTTCGAAAGATTCTTTTTTCATCGGATTGACTTCGCGGTGAAATATATTTTGCATAAAATCTGTAATTTTTTTTTCTTTAGCTCTCAATTGGCCACAATGGGTCGTAAGTGCATATTTTTGTTTTCCATATATTTACAGAACTATCTCTACTCTCAGAAACTCTATTGTAGAAATTTTTTTCGGTCCGATACCGTTCACGACAAAAAGCATTTTGCATATATTCCCGCTTAAAATAGTACATAGTTTTCCCGCTAGGGGTGTAAATCAAAATCTTATATTTCTCGATATCTCTTCTTCTAAAAGTCTCATTTCAAATATTCTACTAGTGTTGGACAGCCTTAATGGTGAAAAATATTTTGCACATAATTTCTCTTAAAGCAGATTTTTTATCATTAGAGGGGTAAGTGTATAATTTTGCTTTCACCTTATTTAGAGTTATGGGCGTCTAAAAATATGATTAAAATGTTCTTTTTCGGTCAAATACCGTTCACTCTGAAAGCACTTTATGCATATTTCTTGCCTAAAATAATGCGAAATTTATACGCTAAGGGACGTAAATGCATTCTTTATTTTTCTCTGTCTCTACTTCTAAAAGTCCGATTTGAAAAATTCTTTTAACATTGGACACCATTCGTTTCGTGGAATAGTTTACGTATACTCTTGGATGTCTCATAATGCACAGATCTGTCGCTAGGTGAGTTACTGCCTAATTTCGTTTGCAACTTTATTCCGCTTTTAAATTCCACTTGAAGAAATCCCTTTTGTGCGGCATGCTATTCGCTATGGCGAACACTGTGAACACTATCCTCTTTAAGTTGTGACGTACCTGCCAGCAGGACGCACATGACATAAAGGCAGATAGGAATCAGAATACATGTCTGCGTAGCTCAGTTGGTAGAGCGACTTGTTCCGGAATAAGCGGCCTCGGGTTCGAATCCCGGCGTAGACCAAAAATAACAAAGAAATTTAATTCGTTATAATGGCGCCCGAACTACCCGGATGACCCGACCGTTCAAAATCTCGCATTGGTGTGATGTTATTTCCACACCGCGAGATAGGAAAAATCAGAGAATCCCTTCTCCAGTGCTTCGAAAAATAAATGTGTGTGACGTTGCATTCCACACACCAGATTGACTGGGAGTTCTCAAGTGCACGTTCTACAGTGGTTGTCTGCCTGCAACGATTCATGGTCACGGCTGATCCGTGGGCCATGCCCCCGGCCCTCTTTCGGGGGGGGGGAGATGTGACGTACCTGCCAGCAGGACGCACATGACATAAAGGCAGATAGGAATCAGAATACATGTCTGCGTAGCTCAGTTGGTAGAGCGACTTGTTCCGGAATAAGCGGCCTCGGGTTCGAATCCCGGCGTAGACTAAAAATGACGGAGAAATTTACTTCGTTATAAAGTAATTAACAAGTTTGACGCTAGGAGGCATGTAACTTTTACTTCTGTTTCTGTTTTTAGAAATTATATTTGAAAAATTCCTTTTCCATAGCGTAGTTTTCATTAGGAAGAATATTTGAATATTTTACGCATATTATCTATTTTCTCATAATTAAGTACAGTTCTGCTCATATGCGTCGACTATAGGGGAGAAAGGTGAATCTTGCCCCTCCAATAATTTTACTGGGGCAGCAGTGCCCACCCAATATTTTTCATCCTATTTAATTGAATAACCGCTTTGGTCTCATAAGGTGGACCAAATTCCACATTATGAGGCCTGAGCGATTTATTTCCAAAAAATTAATAAATAGCAAAATAAAAGAAAAACTTTTTCCCCCATATTCAACATTGCTCATTTGGTAAGAAGCCGGATTTTCAGCCCCGGCATTTGTTTGACATGTTCTCGTGATATGTGGTAAATGTTTAAAACAATTATCAAAAATAAAATAAATAAAAATACAGAAACCTATAATCTCTAGCATCTTTATTTATCTATTTATGTTTTGCGCTTCTTGCTCTTTGCTTGAGTAACCCCGCTAATTTCTCATATTTTTTATGTACGTTTGAAAATAAAATATTTGTGGATATTTTTATAAAATTTCAGGCTGAATTTTATTTTTGAAAATATCAATATTCATCGAAAGAATATTTCTGTTTCCTTGTTCATTTGCTGATGAGTAATTACAATTCCGCTTTAAAATATGCATCAAATCTTGTAGTTTTTCTTTTTTGCTCCTTTTTAAAATTTTTCCTCCTAACAGTGGAAGAGAAGTGCCCCTTCCACGTCTGATCTCATCACGCCTGCTCCCCCCCCCAATAATTTAGTGAAGTCGGTGTCCCTGGTTCTGCTGTCAGGGGGCGTCAGAATGGAAACATAAAGGGATGTTTTTTTTAATCGAAAAACATTAACAAGAACGTCACTGATACTAAATATCACTTGGAGAAATCCTTTCAATGCCCTTCACTATGAGAAATATTTTACGCCCATTTTCTTCTTCCTATAACGCACAGATTTTCCGCTAGAGGACGTGAGGTTATATCACGTTTGCCTCCATATCCTTTCTTTCAATTGTTTGATTTGAAAAATTCATTTTGCCTGGGATATTTTCCGCTATGAAGAACATTTTGTGCATAGTTTGTGACTTCTCATATCACACATCTGTGTCGCAAGTGGGCGCGAAATTCAGTTCTACTTCAGGATGCTTTGTCGATTCTACAAATCCGATTGTTTTTTTAAAATACACTGGCGTGCAAAAATTAAGGATGAGACGGTTTTTCGAATGTAACGTCGTGCAGAAGTACTCCACATCGACTCAAATCATACCATAAGATCCCCAATATGTAAGAATAAGGGACAAGTGAGCAAAACCGTCCAAACAAGGAATTCAAAGGATACAAAGGCACTTTATTGAAAAGGTAGCTCCGAGAACAACTGGACAGAAGACAGAAACGTCCATGTGACAGGCGGCTGCCAAGAAAAATCCAGTCTTTAGTAGGGGATCTGACCCCCACGAACTGCGTTGCAGGATTTACAACGTCTGTCCATGCTGAGGACGAGGTTGTCAAGGAGCTGTTGAAGCATCGCGGCCTATTCCTCTTGTAGCGCCAATCGCAGCTGCGGAATCGTTGCTGGCGGCTGGTGACGTACTGCCAAGCATCTCCCGAGAAGGTCCCACACGTGTTCGATTGCATTTAGGTCCGGGGACCTTGCCGGCCAATCCATGCGTTGAATATTTTCACTCTCCAACAGCTCTGCGACAGTCACTGTACGATGAGGTGTAGCGTTGTCGTCCATGAAGAAGAACTCAGGACCCACAGCACCTCTAAACAGACGCACGTGAGGCAGAAGAACCTCGGTACAATAGCGGACACCAGTGACTGAACCTCCTTGGAAGATGTGGAGGTCAGTACGGCTACCAAGCATGATACCTCCCCAAACGAGAACTCCGCCACCTCCAAACCGGTCCCTTTCGATTATGTTGGAGGTGCGATTGCGTGTTCCCTGCTGTCTCCAGAGGTGTACGTCCAGAATCGCTCGTCAGACTAAATCGTCTCTCATCCGTAAAGAGAACTCGACCCCATTGCTGATGTGTCCAGTTTTTGTGTTCCTGGCACCACAGAAACCGCCGTCTCCGATGAGCAGGCGTTAATGGCACACACCGTACTGGTCGTTGTGCAAATACACCACCTTTGTGGAGCCTCCTGGCCACGGTAAAACGCGATAACGGACGTCCAGTTGTCTGTTGCATGTGCCTTGCGATTTCTCTCGCTGTCTGCCGCCTGTCTCTTCTCACCCGTAGGACAATGTACCGGTCGTCCGCCGCCGTGGTTGCTTGTGAACGACCACTGCTAAACTCTCGGACAACTGTTCCTGTCGTTTGAAATGATCTCCAAGCTCGTGAAACGATGCTGTGAGCGATCCCGAACTCCTCGGCCACACTAGTCACACTTCGACTTTCTTCCAACTTCCCAATGACGCGACCTCGGGTAAAGTCATCCAGATGTCGTCTACTGGATTGCCTGTTGGCCATATCACACGGTGGCAGCAACTCGACGTCGTTCAAACCGATGTACACCGTGGAATAGCTTTCACCGAATTGCTGAGCGTACACCGTTCGTGCGCTTTATACCCTTCCGACTCCCCCCTCCTACTTCATGCTGCATATATGCGCATGCACTACCGTACCAGACCCTAGTCTATCTCCTGAGTGGTCTTTCGGTCCGTTCTGCCTGCTCGTTTCGCTGTTATGCTAATTTCACCTCTTCGTCCTTAATTTTTGCACACCAGTGTAGTTAGTTTAGCTAGTTCCATTCACTGTGAAGAACACTGCGCAAGTTATGTATTTAAAATAATGCTCATCTTTCTCACTAGGTGCGAAATGCATTTTCTTTTTCGCTGATTTTTATTTTCGTTAAAAATGTGCTTTGAAATAATATTTTTGTACACCCAAGAATTCGATGTCATTTCCCCATTGAGGTTTTCAAAATTTATTTTTGTCTCTGAGGGGGTATCTGAAAATCATAATATTATTGCATCAAAAATTTAACGTATTTGCATATTTAACATAGTTCAAAAAATCCCCCCCTCCCCTCCCCCTAGGAGCTTCAAAATTCGCAGTTTTGAATTTCTTGAAATGCAGCTGTGAAGAGATTATTTCAGTTTGGACGAAAATAAAATTTCGGCCTCATAGGTCATGCGGAACGATGAAGTTTCGTTCGCTTCATTTACTAGCAAAATTTCCGCTAGGAGCACTTGAAGTCATACATATTTCTGACATTGTACTTTAAAGCTGCTTTAATTTCAGAAAATACTCCGTTTGTACCTCTCAAATAAATAAAACTGCGTGTTTTTGAAAACCCTGAATTTTTATTAACATCGCGAATTTCGTGTTGTTGGCGCTGTAGTCCGTGTTGTAACTCGTAACTACTATTAAGTGATGCTTAAGGGCTCTCGATCCCAGGAAACCTAAAGAGAATTAAGAAAATGAAATTTTAACTCAAATCCACCAACAAATAAAAAAAAAAAAGGTGAGAGATGCATGGTAAAATAAAAATGCAAAAATAACTAAATAACTACAAATAGTTTAGTTATTTTTGTATTTTATTTTCCTAGGGAAAGGGTCAGTTCGTTCGTCTGCGGTTATGCAGGGCCGTAGTAACTATAGCCGCATCTAGGCCCCTAAAACGGGAAGTGTGTGTGTGTGGGGGATTAGTCATGGGAGGGGGCACTGTGTTCAACTACAAACTGCATTTTTCTCGAATACAGACGCAAGTTTTGCTTTTTGCTTTTAATATCCTCTTGTTAATTTACTTCATTATCGAACAATTATACCAAAAAGTAACAGCAGTTAAATAAAATAAAACTTATGAAATAAAAAGGGGGAGAAGGGAAGCAGAACTCTTGAAATGTAAGAAATAAATCACATTCTTTGAATTTGTTTGATAGTGGTTGAGCTGCGCGTTCCTTGTCGGAGTCAAAATAACTTTCAACTAGTATGATTTTTTTTAAGTTTCCTGTTCTGGTCTTTCCGTGGCTCCATGCAATAGCATCGGGGATTTATTGATGTCATTCTTCAAATTTTTCTACTCCTATACTTCCGTTTTTTCTTTTTCCTCATCTTTAATCGCGTATTCTCCTTCGCTGGTACTCGCTACTTCTTACCGTGTTCAATAACCATACTCCTTTTACCTTTCAAAAACAAAAAACAGCAGAATTCCGCCAACAAAAACAAAAATAACTCTTTTTCTCCAGCACAAGCCACTCCTACTGAGACTTGGTTGTTCAAAACTTGAGACTTCCTCGAAAACTTGAGGCTTGGTCGTTCTGGGTGGTGTAGTGGGTAGCATACCCGGGAGCTATCTGGGAGACGCGGGTCCTGCCGCTCCAGGACGATGAAGTTTTCGGATATTATCTGACTTACCCTCCTTGTCACATTTATACCAAAAATCGGATTGTCATCTTGAAAATTTGTATGATAAGGTGTAATTTGGTATTTCATTTATGAATGAAAAGGTGTTAAAAGCTGTATGTTGCGCGCGCACGCGTAGTGGTTTCTCTTTAGCATCATTTTCCAAAGCGTAGAAGGATACATTTAGTTAAAATGTCCTCAAGACAGCACTTCTTTGTTATGAATGAACTACCTAGAAGCTTTTAAACGGCAGCTTAGCATGCATCTCATAGTCACTTATCAAATGACGAACAGGGATTTAGCTTTTTGCCCAACAACGCCTCCACCTCATTCACACCTTTTTTTTTTTTTTTTTTTTTATTGGTAGTGTCCTTTAAAATTTTACTTTCTCCAAAAAGGAGGTGGGGAGAGGTAGCATGGCCAAATTAAGGCCTCAGTGGGCACCTAGATGACTGGGCCTCAAGGCTAAGACTTATCAGTGGGCCCCTCAAAGAACTTATAACGGGGAACAATTACGAAACTCTAACTACTAAATTATCTGCAGAGTTTTCATAATAAGTCACTGTATTTTTCGTTGTTCTCATAAGAACATGAGTTGGAAGTTTAAGATTCCTAGATTTCATCTTGGATTTTCTAATGATTTAGCATTGTATACTTTTCTTAGTTCATCTTTTTTGTTATGCACTCTGAAACAACAGGGGGCTTCAACCATTAACGGGTCCAAGTGTAAATGGGGAGGTGGAGGTGGGTATTAGTTAAAAAGCTGAAACTATCTCTCCGACCCCACTGTACAAAGCGCCAGGAAACCTTTCCTCTTGGTGAGTCACCTTCTTGAAATCTGTTCGTCTTCCAGCCTCTGTTTCTGACCAAGTGAAAATCATACTTATAAACCTCTTTCTCTCTCTACCTACCTATTTCCCCCCTAGGCATGCCACCTGGGCCCTTGGTAATGGTGTGTCCAAGGCTATTGCCCCTATAGACCCCCTTAGCCTTTTTATTACGCTCTCTACACATGAATTTAAATGGAAATCAGACGACCCAAAAAAACTATACATAAAAAGATGGATCAATGAAATTAGACAGCCAGGGCTTGATTTACGGGAGGACATTCGGTGCACGTGTCAGACCTTCGAGGCCCCTCCCCCCCCCAAATATAGTTATACAGGGTGTTTCATAAAGAATGTCCCGATTTGAAAAGTGGATATCTCTGCAACCACGAACCACCGATGAATGCGACTCGTATCATGCCTACGGGCGTGGCCCAGAGTTTGTTATGAGTACCGCTAGATGGTAGCACGAGCGTCCAAACAGTCGCTACGTTTAGTGAGTGACAAGATGGCGTCGAGGCAACAGAAGGCGTTTTGTGTGCTCGAATTTAGCAAGACGAAATCCGTGATCACGGTGCATCGTGCGTTTAAACGGCGTTACGGCAGTGCTCCACCAGTGGGCAAAAACATTCGTAGTTGGTATCGACAATTTGAAGAAACGCGGTTTCTGTTAGAAAGGTTTATGGCTCTTTCTTTTTTGCGGACAACACGGTTACGGGCAACTCCTATCTTGCAATGCTGAAGGACTGGCTACTTCCACAGCTGCAGGACGACTCTGAAGATTACATTTTGCAGCAGGACGGCGCACCGCCACAGTGGAACCTCCACGTTCGTCGGTTTCTAAACGACACATTGCCTCAGCGTTGGATTGGACGTAGGTGCCCCTATGACTTTACACTACACGCTTGGCCTCCGAGATCTCCAGACATCACAAAATGTGACTTTTTTTTATGGGGATACGTAAAAGACCGTGTTTATGTTCCCCCTTTAGTACCCGCTGACTTGGATGAGCTCCGAACGAGAATCAAGGCCGCGGTAAATTCTGTGACTGAAGACACTTTCCGGCGTGTTTGGGATGAATTCAACTATCAGCTTGATGTTGTCCGTGCAGCAGGCGGAGGGCACATTGATCATTTGTGGTGAGTGAAACTTTAGACCTTCCTTCATACTTGTCTCTTTGTTTTGTAACTATCCCACATTTGCCTTATTAAATATACTACTTTGAAATCGGGTCAATATTTTTGAAACACCCTGTATATTATTTGCTTTCGCAAAGGCAGGTGATGCGTAAACATATATTTTCTCTTTGACAAACTCCGTCTTCTTGCAGTGCATCGTGTTCCCACTAAAGGGGCTCTGACGACAGAGAAATAGCGGTGTAACTATACCACCGGGATTAGAGGAAATGTTATCCCACACTCACCACCCGCTTGGCTAGCAAGGTGAGTTATGGCCTAAATCCACACCCCCAAAAGACCAATGGGCTGGAAAGAAGAAAGGACCACCGTTGGACTACTGAAATTCTAGACCGGATTCCAAGGGACAGGAAAAGACTAAGAAGAAGACCACATGGGAGATGGGTGGATGAAATTCGAAAGTATGAGGAAGTGGCACGAAGGAAACTGGCGCAAGACAGACAGTTGTGGAAAAAAACTTGGGGACACCTTCATCCAGCAGTGGATTGATAACGGTTGACGATGCTTATCTATGTATTAATTCTATGAGGTTTTTTACTGTGAGTCCTAATTTGAGAGAACGGCTGAACGTTAAGATATTGTTGAGTTATCAAAATAAAGGTCTTACCCTGTAGATGTGTCAGTCGAAGAGAAAAATGAGATTGGGGCAACGGTTCGGGCGTTGTGGGGCGGCAAAGTTTCCATACAAAGTCTATAGGAGAAGCGTGCGGTTGACATTCGATCGCCTGCGGTTGACTCACGCGCTATTGAAGGCGGAGCATGGAGGAACTGAGACAGTCCAAAGTCCGAAGTCTTATCTTTTCTGAGCGAACCTTTTGCGCAAAGCAACGCTAGCAGATATCCCTGTCAAAGTTCTTCTCATCGGAACAGTGAACACTCTCGAGGACCTGATTGCGTTATGCCGTTGGACAGTGTGATGTAGATATACAATTTAATATTCATTCGATCCAGTTTATTCACGTAGGTAAGACGTTTCCCATTATGTAAAGATGTAAGTTAACATTCCGTTGATCATTATTAGGTGGTCGTTAAACCTTCAGTAAAAAAAAAAAATCACGAACCTGGATTATTGTCTTTACTTAAGTCGTTGAATGAATTTGCCAATCAAATAAAGTTTAGATTTGTTGTTTCATATGAGTTTATTCTTTACATAAAACAAGCAACAAAAAAAAACTAACTATCGATTCCCACGGGTGAAGAGTATTCGCAACGCGAATCTCATTCCAACAACATTTACAAGCACAGTTGCGACTGAAGATGAGAGGGACAGAGTTCGCTATCCAGTTGAATTTTTGCGCACGATCGAGATTAGTGGACTTCCGCCTCACATTTTACGACTGAAAAAGGGTGCAACTGTGTTCTCTGCTGTGAGTCGGCGTGGAAAAAATAACATAACACAAATATTCTGAGCGACTCAGTCAAAACGGTGTTTGACGCAGGTCTTCGGCGAACGCCGGGTCCACCCTTACGATGAAACGTTAATGGCCCTCAGTACTTCTTTATTCAGCTCATAGATCTTCTGCCAACATCTCGAAGTCGTGGGTCTTTTAGAGCCATTGAGAGATTCACCAGAATCATTGAAGATTCACCAGAACCCTTGACTGATTCATTATTGAGAGATTCATCAAAATATTTGAGAGACTCATCGGAATCTTTGAAAGATTCACCAGAACCCTTGACTGATTTACTGGAACCCTATGGAGATTATCAGAAATCTTAAGAGATTAACTAGAATCCTTGAAGATTCACCAAAACCCTTTAGAGATTTATCAGAACCCTTGAAGATTCACCAGAGCCCTTGAGAGATTCACCAGAACTCATGAAGATTCAGTAGAGCCCTTGAGAGATTCACGAAAACTCTTGAAGATTCACCAGAACCATTGAGATATTTATCAGAACCCTTGAAGATTCACCAAAACCTTTTAGAGATTTATCAGAACCCTTGAAGATTCACCAGAGCCCTTGAGAGATTCACCAGAGCCCTTGAGACATTCACTAGAACTCATGAAGATTCAGTGGAGCCCTTGAGAGATTCACGAAAACTCTTGAAGATTCACCAGAATCCTTGAAGATTCACCAAAACCCTTTAGAGATTTATCAGAACCCTTGAAGATTCACCAGAGCCCTTGAGAGATTCACCAGAACTCATGAAGATTCAGTGGAGCCCTTGAGAGATTCACGAAAACTCTTGAAGATTCACCAGAACCATTGAGAGATTTTTCAGAATCCTTGAAGATTCACCAAAACCTTTTAGAGATTTATCAGAACCCTTTAAGATTCACCAGAGCTCTTGAGAGATTCACCAGAACTCATGAAGATTCAGTGGAGCCCTTGAGAGATTCACGAAAACTCTTGAAGATTCACCAGAACCATTGAGAGATTTATCAGAATCCTTGAAGATTCATCAAAACCCTTTAGAGATTTATCAGAACCCTTGAAGATTCACTAGAGCTCTTGAGAGATTCACCAGAACTCATGAAGATTCAGTGGAGCCCTTGAGAGATTCACGAAAACTCTTGAAGATTCACCAGAACCATTGAGAGATTTATCAGAGTCCTTGAAGATTCACCAAAATCTTTTAGAGATTTATCAAAACCCTTGAAGATTCACCAGAGCTCTTGAGAGATTCACCAGAACTCATGAAGATTCAGTGGAGCCCTTGAGAGATTCACGAAAACTCTTGAAGATTCACCAGAACCATTGAGAGATTTATCAGAATCCTTGAAGATTCACCAAAACCTTTTAGAGATTTATCAGAATCCTTGAAGATTCACCAAAACCTTTTAGAGATTTATCAGAACCCTTGAAGAATCACCAGAGCTCTTGAGGGATTCACCAGAACTCATGAAGATTCAGTGGAGCCCTTGAGAGATTCACGAAAACTCTTGAAGATTCACCAGAACCATTGAGAGATTTATCAGAATCCTTGAAGATTCACCAAAACCCTTTAGAGATTTATCAGAATCCTTGAAGATTCACCAGAATCTTTGATTGAATCATCAGAGCCCTTGAAGTTCACCAGAATCCTTGAAGGTGCACCAGAACCCTTGAGATATTCGCTAGAACCCTCAATACTTTTTCTTCGTCTGCTCAAGTGTTTTTAAATTCATGTTAAGACCTTCCATATAGCAAGTTTGGGTATCAACATGATTTTGTAATCGGTGGGACAAAATCAGTGACGAACAAAACCTTTATTTTTTGTTGAATCCTAAGATTTAAAAATTTTATTTAGTGAAAAAATTGTGCCGGATGGACAAATCTGAGGGCTATTTTGAAAATCAGGACATCGAAATCGATAAGAAATCTCAAAAAAATCTCAAACAACAAAACTATTATAAACCGGAGATAATTCAATCCAAATAATACACTCACACATATTGTAGTAAAAGTAATTCCTGATTTTTTTTATAGCTCTTTCGGATTTTGGTTAAAAGAAATCCCTAAGATACTGCTCCGCTGAAAATTACGGAAATTCTTTTAATTCAAATTACAAAATTCTAACGCATAGCTTCGCAGCGTGTAGTGAAGAACGACAAAAGACGACGAGCATGTTTCCTTCTGCACGGTCACGCAGTTTTTTCATGCCATCTAGTTTTATCACGCGTCAGCTGCTCTACCTACAAACTGACGGAATTAAAATCTAAACAAGTCGTTTGAATCAGCACGAATGGAGAAAGCGATGTATAGAATCCGGGCAGGACACGACATTTGTTAAAGAAGAAAGAAAATGCTTAGAGACGTACTTGTCAAGCTCTTTTGGCATAGTAATTTTCAATATTCTGTGCTTTTAACTGGCAAATACAATTTGTATATAAGATCAAACTTCTTCAAAAGGCGAGTTGTACTTTCAGAAACCATACTGAATTTAATCAAATGTATCACTGAACGAAATGACTTATGGAGTTATTTGTTTTAATTAAATGTATCGCTGAATGAGGATGACTTACGGGGTTTTTGGTTTTAATCAAATGTATCGCTGAACGAGGATGATATATGGGGTTCTCTTTTCATCCGCAGGGGCGTACTGATAGCCTCCGCAACCCTCGCATTGCGGGAGGCCTCACGGATAAGGGGGGCCTTTAACCTCAGGAAAAAGATTTTACAATTTTTTTAGCTGAAACTGCGTATGCAGCTGTCTATTTTTAAAGTAACAAGCTCATACGAAGCTAGGGATTTTGGACGGCAGTTTTAAATGAAGTATTAAAAAGAAAACGAGTTTTCGGTATTTTTTCTATAAATAAGTAAAACATAAAAAAAAATGGAAATCATTTTTTGCGGTTCTAATTCATAAAAACTGAATGACAGCAAAACAGCTATTCCAAAAGACTGGATGCTTCATTTCACAGCAACAGCAATAGTTTCTGTCATGTATATTAACAAGAGGATGTGAAAGAAACATCAGTTCAATGAGTAAAATTTTTGTATCAGTGAGGATAAGGTGTTTTGTGTTATAGTTTTATGCGCGCATAACTGCGCATCCTTCAGAATATAATGAAGTGAAAGGTGTTTCTAGCGGGGCGAAGAAACAGAGAGACATGTGTTATTTTTTTATGACAAAGTCAGGAGACAAACGTTTTACTAGGTGCCATTCTGGCATAATATCAAGCGTGTTTTTCATATTTAATATAAATATTTTAAGTACCTTTGCTTTCTTTGTGCCATAATTCTTCATGTTGCTTATTTATTTACTTACTTATGTTCTGTAATTTCGAGTAAATCGGAAAAGGTCAATAGACACCATTACACCGTAATTATGTATTTTGTGTGCGTGATCGTGAGACATTTCAAACAGGTTGTCCTTAGTTCTCTAGAAGAATAAAATTTGCATGATATGATTAACTTTGGCGTAAATGTTTTGTAGAGCTTAGTATTGGTGTAAAACTAGGACAGTCATTTTAATTACAACGTACACATTTGTGGTAAACGCAATAAAATACAATTATCCGAACGGGGTCCGGGTTCGAGTCCCGGTGAGGCATGGATGTTGTGTTTGTCTTACGGCACTGACTCTCTCCCTTCCCTGGAACCAGTGACCCTAAATTAGGGACGGGCGACTGCTTATAGCCAATTGAGTTGCTCACGGTGGTCATTAAACCTCTAAACAAAAAAAACAAACAACACCAAAAAAAGTACAATTATTTTGGTTTTGCGAAAAATATCTGTAGATTCCAAAGAATTCGGATTAATTAAAACGCCCATAAAAGCTAAAGTTAATAATATGGAATTTAAAAGTTTCATTAATCGAAACCAAACTGATTTTCGCAAAAGGGCATCGAAGATATTCCTTGAGGGAGGGCCTCAAGTTTTTCTGGAGCGCCACTTTTCATCAGCATTTTTAGATAACTCATAAATAATTTGTTTGGTTTCTTTACTATCACAGACAAGGTGCGCCATTGTATCTTTACCCCAAACATGGGGTATTATGGAGTGAAACTTAAAAATCGTGAAAAGGTAAATACTTTTAAACCTTATACCCTAACCTTCATGCAAATCGGAATGGTATTTAAAAGAGTTGTAATTGTCGCTCATATAAACTCTTTCAACACTCTCGACTATTTATTATGTAAAATATTTTAAACACCTCACTGACTTGATTGGAATTCATCACTTACGGGTGTGCGTGCGGCGACGAAAATGAGAACGTTTGCTTCGTTTTGACTTTCAAATTCAAAAACATGGTATAAATGATACGACTCACAGATCAGAATTCATTTCTTTATTCGTGTTAAAAATGCATTTACATAAGTTTTCGCATCTCTGTCTTGCACATTAAAACTACAAGAACTGCTGCTTCAATGACAGCAATCGACGAAAGTGTGTTTCGCAATGCATGTTAATCAGATGTGCCTTTGATAATATTTTTATTACCTTTGTTTGAAGTAAAGCTCTCGAAAAGAAACAATTGAGATTTCAGAATATTGATTTCCAGTTAAATTACTTGGATCAGGGGTGATTAAAAATAATACAGTGTTTAGAAATTTAGAATAAATCTTATCATGCTTAACAACTTTTTATCCTGAGCAATCTAATTTAGTGCAAATGCTGCTACTTGATGTATAATTGATGGACTAAATGATTTGAGGAAAGGAAAACAATTTTAAAATTTCTTGGTTCCCTCAAATTTTGTGTTCTCTGTGGCAAAATTTAAGTAAAAATTCCACGTAACGTTATAAAGAAGCTGCAGTAAAATTTCAAACGGCACTGCAATAAGTTCAGTGTATCTTTAAAAAGTATGATCACCTAAAAAAATGAAAGAACAAAATTTTTCTGATCATCTTTAATTTAGTAGTTTTCCTTAAACTGAATTATTTATTTTTGAAAACAGCATTGCAGCTCCGGTGGCCGAGCTGTCCGAGAGGCCGGCCCCTGACCATTCGTCTGATATGACAATTCAACGAAGCTGAAGCAAAATTCCAAACGGTATTGCAATAAGTTCAATATGTTTTCCAAAAGCATAACCACATAAAAAAAACGAAAATAATAAATAAAAATAAACTCTTATCAACTTTAATTTAACCGCTAAACTGAGGTAGCTCAAAACGTCTAAGTCGCAGGCCCTTGACCATTCCCCAGAGGCACGGATAACACGCGTGATATACACTGAAGAGTAATTGAATTAGAGACAGCTGGCGTTATGCAAATGTGGCGCTGTTTGCTGCCCTGTAAACGGAAATGACATGACGTATGCAACAATCCGACAATATAAGGAGTGATGCGACAAGAATCAGTAAGAGTCGGACGCAGTATGGGTAAGACGAAGGATCTATGATCGTGGGCAAATTGTCGGGGCCAGAGGAATGGGTCACTCCATTTCGGAAGTCGTGCAGGCACTGGGATTTTCTCGAGCCACTGTGTCACGGGTTCACCGTGAGTACATCGAATCCGGTAAAACCATCCCTGCAAGGGCCAACTGCCGTGGACAACAGCGTGAGGATGAGCGGGATCATCGTCGGCTAGCTCGCATTGTAACAGCTGATAGACGAGCCACTGTGCAAGAAATAACTCGGCAATTTAACGCTGGTGCACAAAAACGTGTAAGCAGCCACACCATCCAGAACCATCTCCTCGCTATGGGATACAGAAGCCATAGTCCCACGAAAGTACCGATGCTGACAGCACATCACAGGGTGCAAAGATTAGCATGGGCGCGGGAACATTGCTACTGGACCCTAGACATGTGGAAAAATGTTGCCTAGACTGATGAGTCGAGATTCACGTTGGTACATGCGGATGGCAGGATACGAGTACGGTGCAAACCACATGAAGCGATGGATCCTTCTTGCCAGCAGGGTACTCTTCAAGCTGGTGGGGGTAGCATTCTCGTCTGGGTACTGTTTACGTGGACTGAAATGGGACCCCAGGTACGTGCGACATCGTTCCTCACAGATCAACTGTAACGTACCAGGAGATGTGACGTACCTGCCCGAAGGACGCACATGACATAAAGGCAGATAGGAATCAGAATAAAACGTCCGCGTAGCTCAATTGGTAGAGTGACTTATTCCGGAATGAGGGGATCCGGGTTCAAATCCTGGCGTGGACAGAAATGACGGAGAAATTTACTTCGTTATACAACGTTACCGGGATATCTTGGAAGACCATTTGCTCCCGTTTGTGCGTCTTCAACATCCCACTGGGGACCTCATCCTGCAACAAGACAATGCGCCGTGCCATTGCTCCCGAATTGTATCCGAATGGTTGGATGAACACTCCACCGACGTGACCTCGCTTCCTTGGCCAGCTAGGTCACCTGACCTCAATCCCATCGAGCACATCTGGGATGCCATCGAGAGAGATGTGCGGGGCTCTGACACCCCTCCATCAAATATTCGTGAACTGAGGAAGCTTGTTCAGGGGTCGTGGATCCGTATGGCTTCCCCACGCTTCCGGTGTCTTGTCGAGTCCATGCCGAGACGAATCGCAGCCGTCATCAGGGCGAAAGGTGGTGCTACACGTTACTAGACGGGTATTCCTAATTCAATTGCTCTTCAGTGTATTCACACCGGTTTTCTTGATTCAGTGGTTCACACCAGATCGTCAAAGTAACAGGAAACGAGGTAGACAAAACCAAGAACCATTTGATCGTTTGTTTTCCGATGAAATTTTATTACAGTATGAACAAGAGAAGAGACGGTGTATAAAAACAATTTAATAGTTGCATCAACGCCACGCATGAATCCTTACATCGTCTTCAGGCGGTCAGTATTGAAATTAGCAACGATGATTTCCCACAAAATAAGACAACACATGGTTCTCTAAAAATTTGATTCATGACGGTAAAAAGATAGTGTAAAGATATTCCAGTCCAGTACAGGATTATCCCAGGTGGTGCGATTACAGCCTCATCCGAGGAAATTGTTAGTGTCAGTTACTTACAGGCAAGGTAAATCAAACAGGGATTAAATGTGCCCGTATGGACGATTTTCTTTTAGATAATACATGTTTCTCATTTGCCGTTGTATGTGTTTATTCAATACAAAAATTCTTTGGCTTTGAAGCGATGTCACAATAGGTCTCAGAGCTACCGTTACTACGACGAATTTCCCAGTGACTTTCCAGAAATACAGTAATGAAGTCATGAATGTGAAGAATCTCAGTCTTTGATTGCGCCTTGCTTAGATTTGCACCAAGACAGCTGTGATTACCCCTTGACTTAAATATGTATATACAATTTGATTTTCATAAACTTTTGCGGTACTATGTGACAACATTTTTTATTCACTTGCCAAAAAGGAATCTCGATTTCATTCTTTCTTCTTCTTGCCACAAGTTTCCGTAAGTAATGCCTTTACGATTTTGGTTCTTTTGTATTCCATCAGAATCTAACCCCATTTCTCTAGAGCTTTGAATAAAATAAAAGCTATGTCTTTCAGGGTTTCTGGGTGAATTGAAGACTTTGTTGAAGTCGAAGGAAGGATGGATGACGACCTTCCTTTGTTGCTACCAGAGCTTCCAAAAAGATTGCCTAAAGTGTTTCCGATGGTGCTTCCACCTGCTGAGCTGGCGAGAAGAAGAAGACTCATGGCAGGAAGGAACATAAGGCCAAGACCAATTGCAATAAGTGGTGGAAGCAGCATTCCTAGAGATCCGCTCCCTCCTCCAAGTGCTCCTAGTAAAGGTCTAAGTGGCAGGGGAAGGAGTGGATTATTGATGTTTGCTGGGGCAAATGGACCTTGACGCTCGTTTTCAGGTTCTGGAGGCGAATCAGAAGATTTCCCTGAAACGGTAAGAACAAATCCTGTACTGCATGTAGCTGCCAGAAGAACCAAGGATGTTTGCCACCTGTGAAAATAAGAATATGGGTAAATAAATAAATAGGTAAGAAGCGAATGAAAAAATATGGGCACAACTATTTTAATCACTTAACACAGTTATATTTGTTCCTTGCACCATAATGGTAGACAGGAGGTGGATTGGGACGACCAAACCAGTAGCCTTGAGGTTCATTCCCAACAAAAAAACCACTTATCTACAGCGAAACACTTCATAAATTCCTCTTCATCGGAAAAGTTCTGTTACATCCTGAATGACCTGTTGAAATATCTATACATAGTATAAAATAAAGTCCCCGGTAGGCGTCTGTCTGTTTGTTTGGGCTAATCTCGAGAATCGTTGGACGGATATTAACGCGATTTTCACCATTCCATAGAACATTTGTCGAATAAGGTTTAGGTGTATGAAATATTAATCTATGACAAAAGGGAGTCGAGCAGTAAAGATTTTAGTGACAAGTCAAAGAAAAAACCGCCGTTCGCATTCTTTCGTGGCTTCCACTGCCTAAACAACGATGCGCGGCGACCGGTTTACGAAACTTTTTTGATCATTGGGAAAAAGACGCAAGTCGCATGCGCGGCGGCCTGTCTGACAGCGTGTAAGGCCACAGACTAAATGCGTAGTTACATCGGCTGAAAGAATTGGTTTATCGGCGCTCGCACAGACTAAATGCGAAGTAACATCGGACGCTGAAAGAGAATTGGTTTATCGGCGCTCGCACCGACTAAATGCGTAGTTGTTTTCGTCCACACGTATGTATCTCTTGGAGTAACTCTTTAATTAAAATTTAAGTATTGTATTGACATTATGCCGTGACGAAAATCGAATAGTACATCAGACGCTAAAATAAATTTGTTTATTCCGTCATAATGAAACTTTCCAAGAAACAGAATCTCGATTGGCAAATGACAGACAAAGAATGGCTTTACAAAGAGAAAGACAGTCGCCTGTTGAACGTAATAATCGTCTCTCTTTAGATTCGCCGTAAATTTTAAATTGCTACCGTGCGAAGCAGGGCCGAGTCGCTAATGCATTATAAAACAAATTCAGTTGTGGGCAAATTTTAATGGTGAAAGAATCTTTAAAATCCGCTCATGATTCAGTGTAGCATCAAATCACATTCAAAACCGGGTGTTGTAACAAATAACTATTTTCCTTTGAAAATTTTCATTTCGACAAAATACGAGTTCCTCGAAGCCCCCAATTTACATCTAAATCACCATAAAGATCATTCCGAATGTTAAAATGTGCACATGCCATATAGTAATTTTCCTAAGCAATGAATTTTCATATTTATTTGGTCACTGATCACTTACTGCGTGCTAGTAACTCCTTCTTGAGTAGATGCCTTTTCTAAGTCTAACCATTTTTTCGACCTATGTACCAGTGCTGGCAAATTGTTGTTTCTTTCACGATAAATCTATGTGGGTAACGTATTTCAAAATATCTCTGCAGGAAAATTGCTTTGTGCTCTGGGTCGGTCTCTGGAAAAAAGGATGGAGATGATACTTCATCTCAATATCTTCTTCAAGATTGCAAAAGGAAGGCAGGGCTTACCAATAACCATAGGCTCCTATAGTCAAATGACCTACATCTAACTGTACTTAACTTTAGCTTAATTAATTTATAACAGCGTGCTTAGTCTGACGGACCTTTTCTCATATGAGGTCCGATCAAAAAGTTCCGAGACTAGGCCGATATACAACAAAGTACTTACGTTACTTAAGTCTGGCTATGATCTCCCTCAAAGTAGTCTCCTTGGGCAGTGATACACAGCTACCAACGCTTTTGCCACTGTTGGAACGCTCCCTGGAAGTCCTGTTCGCGAATCGTGTCAAGCACCGTCTGCGATTCGCGTTGGATCTCGTCCACGGTTTCAAAACAGCGACCCTTGAGCTTCAGCTTCATCTTCGGGAACAGAAACAAGTCGCAGGGGTCCAAATCCGGTGAGTAAGACGGGTGAGGAAGGGTAGTCATGCTGTTGCGGCTGGAAAATCTCCCATGCGCCACATTTTAGGTCGTTTGCGGCGAATGTCCTCCCTAAGACGCTGCAGAACATCGCAGTAAAAAAGGGCGGTGACGGTCTGGCCCTGGGGGACGAATTCACGGTGCACAACCTCACGAATGTCGAAGAATATGATGAGCATGCTTTGGGTTGCGCTCCGGACCTGTCGGACCTTTTTCGGTCGTGGAGATGCCGGAAACTTCCACTGCGAAAACTGTTATTTGGTCTCCGGGTCGTAACCTTAGACCCAAGTCTCGTCCCCAGTGATGACCCGCGACAGGAACATTGAATCATTCACCACCTGCTGATGAAGATCTTGACAGAGTTCGACACGGAGCGCTTTCTGTTCGGGATTCAGAATCTTTGGCACAAAATTTGCAGCAATGCGGTGCATGTTCAAAACCGACGTTAGAATTTCTTGCACTGTTCCGTATGACACATCGACGATGGCAGCAATGTCTTGAATGGTTCTCCGACGATCCTGACGCACCAGTTCCCTAATTTTGTCCACATTTTCGGGGGTTTTGTTCGTGGACGGTCGCCCTGCATTCTCGTAGTCTTCCAGTGCCGTTCTGCCGCTCATGAAGCTCGAGTGCCACTCAAACCACCTCGCACGACTCATTGCTTCTTTGACATCAGCCCGCAGCAACATTTCATGCGTCTCCGTTCTCGATTTGCAGAGTCTGACGCATAATTTGATGTTCGCTCGCAGCTCTAGTTTGCAGTGCATACCGAAATTGCAGCTGTGTTCAGCACGTGGTCACCAAATATCGTGTAGCACAGCTCCCGATGTTCACAGAACGACGCCACTCTGCACAATGACTCATGAAGGTCACTGCCCTCCACCGCTGCTCGCGCATCCGCGTACTGCCATCTGTTGGTGCGCTACGTACCTAGTCTCCGAACTTTTTGATCGCACCACGTATACGTACCGAAAATTCTATTTCATTTCAGAGCCAACGCCCAGCATGAATAGAAGTTTTTTTTTTAAGGGAATAACTTTTCAGACAGAAATAAGTTCAAATGAGATTAACGATTATTATTCATAAGTACCAAAATGATATTTGTTCGTTCCAAAAAATTCAAATAAAAAATATGCGAGAAGGTGCGCTATTTCTCGAGTGGTCCAACTGGAAATGTCCCGGAATCCCGATGGGCCAATCCGCCCTGGTGGTAGAACGTTAATAGCAACTATTTCAAGACATGGACGTTTGCGTTTGCTTAAAAGGACATTCCAGTTATACTGAAAACTTTGGAATAAAAATTGAGCAAACAGAAGCTGTAGAACTTACCAAAATCTATTTAATGCATTCTGATTTAAAGCTAATAATTTTAACTTAAAAGTTAAGAGACGGGTATTCTTCTTCTTCTGCAACATTATTTATCAAAATTCTGGATGAAAGCAACTTAATCAAATTTTGATTATAAAATTTTCTCACTTTCGGTCAAGTGTGCATCTGATTCATAAAAAAATAATCAGATTCCTGTGGAGGGTTCATGAGATCCGAAATATAAAAATATAAAAATATAAAAATCAGGCCGACTCTTTTCTTTCGGCAGTGGCACGCTGGTGAGGCGACGCACGTTTGGCATGATGACCGTGGAGTAAACTTTATTCCATAATGAAGTAGTTCCTTTGAGGGGGGGGGGTTTCTCTCATCCCTAAATTAGAGCCACTTGTTTGTAGGGAAGAGCCCTGAACAGGAAGGACAAATTCAACATCAGTGTCTTTTCCGTGTATTCTAACTCAGACCCAGTAATGCTAAAGGTCCGGAGTCCACGACTCGACTGAATTTGACTGCGTGACAAATTTGTTTCAGTTTGTGTAAATGTTTTACTGGAGCAGTAGTTTTCTCGTTTTCGGAAAAAAATATGTGATAAATCGTCGGAAAGATAAATCAAAATTATCCGTCTCGGTGGCTGAGAGGTCAGATGCATGGGTTTCTGACTAGTCGTCCTAACTGGGACCGGTTTCGAGTCCCGGGTGTGACATGATTTATGTGGTTGTCTTATGGGGCTGGATCTGCTCCATCCATATAACCAGCGGGCCAAAATTAGGGACTAGTTTTTGCTTATATCCCTCATAGTTGCTCATGATGGTTGTCAGACACCGACACACACACACACAAAGAAAAGTGTTAATAATAAATCACGGTTAAATTTTCATAGAAAGAGGGAACGCTTCGGACATTTGGGAAATGCTACGAACGCAGTTTAGATTTTCGCGTTTGTCAAGATATTTTAAGCAGCAGAATAAGAAATGAAAAACGAAAGACGACTCGAACACCCGGTATCTACGAGATATAATTCAAATTGCGGTAAAAAAAATGCGACAAGATATTTATATAGTAGAGGTATTCATTGATTAATAGTTTAGCAATTAAATTAGAAAGTGAAACAAAGATAAACAGGGAAATCGTTCAGTTAATTTTGGTTACCGTTCTGAATGTAAAGGCAGTTAGTGCTAAAATCCTGACAGTGTGTTTTGCCGAACAGACCTATTTCGGCTTCGTAAGTGGTTCATTTATAGAACTGACCCAGGTACTTGAGTCCGTCAGAGACCACACTATTAATAGATGTCGATACGTCCGCTAGTTCGCGTTATGCGATAGAGTAGTATGAGATGCCCGGGTTTGTGCATTGGATGAGAAAAAAGGTGTGTCTTCAGAAGAAAAAAGGACATTTCGTTTCTTACTGAGATAACATGAAAACCGCTCTGGTAGTAATGAAGGGAATCCTTTCCTCTCAAGTAACGAATGACGAATATCATGGCTTCACCGATCTCAATAACTACCCATAGTACCCCTGGCCCGCCTTGTCGACACTCGTTGTGCGCTTCGTGAGGGGTTCGAAATAGCGGACCCGCAATTTCGGTAGTTATTTCTGTTTTTAGAAAGTTTGTATCCTTTACAATAATTTGTTTCCACTCATGACACACCTGAACTCTGGCTAACAATTGTTCTCTCTTCAGATTCATCTGGAACGTACACGATGAAGCAGTAATTTGTCACGTGGAATGCGGAATGCTAACGTTTGTGAAAATATTAGTTGACGCCGCTATGTTTTCACCCGGCATTTATCGATCTTCTTGCAGGATTGCCCAAACAGTGTTAATAATACACTCCGTAACAACCCTTTCAGGTCGACCAGGCCAAGGAGCGAGTTCTGCCGACAAACGCCATTTTTTGAAATTATGATGCCATCTAAAAATCGTTGACTCACCCAAACATGTATTTTTTTATGCTTTTTTCATTAAATCAACTGTTTCTGGAGCCGTTTTATCCAAACGATAGCAACATTTTATCGCACCCCGCATTTCACTTCTTAACTCTGAATCACGAAACTCCATAACTGTATGACGAAATGCAAACGTACCTTAAACAACTGCGCAATAACAAAACGAGAATCGTCTACCACGGCTAATAACTTGCTATAGATACTTCCTTAATTCAGTTAGTCGTCTAGGTGGTCATTTTTCCTCTTCGCACTGTTGCCAACGCAAAAAAAATACTCTCAGATTTTATGGAACAGACTTTGTAGAAATCTGGCAACAATTTCTATGTTCAAGGAGTTATGGAAATTTGGTCTAGGTTGCCAAAAACTGTATTTGTGTGTTTAACTACATTAAAAGCTGGAGCTCATGTTGCAGTCATACCCAATAATGATGGACATTCTGGTAAATTGAGAGTTCTTCAAAATGTGTATAATCAAGTGGGAGTTAACAATGTTGCAGGAATGAAGGCGATAGATACCAGGAGCATTCAAGAGCCAGCTTATGAGATGACAAAAATGTTTGACAGCGAAAGAAGCATCTGAAGATATTGGAATATTGTATACACCCCATTTGCTCATGATATCAGTTGTTCCTCGATCTTTTTTAACAGGTGATAGAAGGTCTCACAACATAATATACAGTTTGTCACCCGATCACGAAACCTTCTATCATCTGTTAAAAAAGATCGAGGAACAACTGATATCATGAGCAAATGGGGTGTATACAATATTCCACTACTGGACCCCACTACAGGAGAACACGTCAGCAATTACATAGACTAGACACGTAGGAGCTTGGGTACCCGTGTCTATGAACATAAATGCGATATCCGAACCAGTAGTAACAACACGGCATTATCAAGAAATGTCGTTAATGAAATACTACAACCAGACTGGGCGAACATTAAACTACTGAACACTCCAATGTATACACACTCGCTGCATTTTGTTGAAAGCATGCATATCGAAGCCTTGAGGGTCAAATGCTGCAATGACTACACATCTACGGACGTTTCAAAAATTTGGAAAGCATATAATACCAACTTGAACTTTAAATTACAGTAGTAATAAATTAAATATTACCAACAATTTATTAATATGACAATAACCTTCATTTGTAACAAAAATTTCTATATTATGTAAAATTACTGTTTGGGAATTGTATCTTTTGTTCCGATGTAATGGCAACAGTCACGACCCACATGACACTCAAGCTTCTTACCCATAGTGCATCGCTGCACTCCTATAAAAAGCTAAGCGAGTGCTGAATTACCCCTCTATTCCACCTGATGATGGGGTGAATGCTGCCCCGAAAGTGCTAGTGGGGTATTTTAATCTGTAAATAATTTCATCTTTTATTAAATATCGTACCAAGACGGTGAGGTTTTTATTTCATTTGACACATTTGTACGAAGTTACTCTTTCATCTATAAATTACTCCTGTTTTCTGTCATTTCAAGTATTATTTACCATGTATAGTAACATTGCCTGACTGTTGTCGTTTATTATACTCGGGCCTCTTTTATATGGCACACCCTGTACTTTAGGTACATTTTTCTCTGAAATAACTGATGTCTGACGTGTAATATTTTTTACACACAATAATGAATGTATGTGAAATAATGAGAACAAAGTATTTTTCTATAATCAATGATTAAAAAAATTTTAATTGCGCGTTTTTTCTCAGAAAATTGCAGAATTAGAAGGGGGAAATTAAATTAAATGAAGAAAATACTTCTTTTTATGAATGCACTAGCAGTCATATTTTTCTGCATACACTAGCAGTCAATGATTTTAATAGATTCACCGTTCTCCGAACGGTGAATCTATTAAATAATTTTTTCAACATAAAATTAAAGAAAGGGGAAATTAATTACGGGAAAGAAAAGTAATTTAAATTCGTAACTGCTTTATGATTTATAACAAGGTCGTGACGTCAATGCATACGGTTTGACGTAAAACGGCGGCACGTTTTGGCGCCCCTTAATTTCAAATAAAAATTTCACGGAATTTTTACAGCATTTTAACGTTTCTGTCGTAATTATCTTTAAACTCATCAGCATTTTGAACAGTAAAGCCTTAGACACTCTTTTGAAGTTTTTGGCTTTCGACCTTTTTAGGTGTAGAAGTGGTAGCAAAATTTAAGCAGACAATATTCCAAAGCAGCCATTATGATTTTTTTTTTTTGTTTTTCGGACTTTTCTAGGCATCCGGACCATAAGTCCTATCAGCATGTAAATTTTCAGATCTCTAGGTCATTTAGAAGTGGTCGTACAATTAGCAAAAAATTCAAGCAGATGATGTTCCAAAGTCGCTGCTGTTTTGACTTTTTTAGTTTTCGGATTTTTCTCGGTATTTGGACCTCAAAACCTATCAGCATGCCAATTTTCAGATCTCCAGGTCATTTAGAAGTGGTCGAACAATTTGCGGACAAAAACACTCACATTTTCCCATTTTAACACTTTGCTTTATATACAGGGTGATTATAAACTCCTTCAACAAAAGAAGAGGGGTGACAGTACACATAAAGATGAAAAATATTTGCAATGGAACCTTGAGTCGCATTCCAGTCCTAGTGCCAGAAAAGAGTAAAGTTACATATCCACGTTGAGTCTTCAACAGTGAAAACAAAGAGACATACCTAATTTATGAGTTGCACAATTCCAATCGCACCAGAGAAAGACTCAAAGGAGATGTTCAAACTGGCGTAAAAGGGCTTCGTTGCACAGCCCACACCGGCGAATGAAGGACTGTCGCACCCTCTCGTAGACTCCCGGTGTGGTGTTGATCTTGTCCACAGCAACAGTTATTCCCGCGACGAGATCTTCCAGGGAGTCCACAGGTGTCATGTACACCAATGTTTTCATGTGCCCCCAGAAGAAGTCCAGTGGATTAAGGTCCGAGGAGCGTGGAGGCCAAGCCACAGGTCCACTGCGTCCAATCCACCGCCCTGGATATGTTGTATGTGTAGTCTTCCATGCCCTTCACGAATGCGTCAATTCTCATGTGATGTTCGCACGGTAATATCGCTGAACGGGTTCGGCTGCGTTTTTAAATGTTTGCTCCCCATGGTCTACGCACGTGTTCAGCCCACCAGATTTGCATCTTGTGCTTCTCACGCACTATTTGGAACTCCGTAAGCCTGCTGGACGTTTTTCCAACGTGGTCTTTTCTGACACTAGGAGTGGAATGCGCCCTAGGTTCCATTGCAAATAATATTTGTCTTGATGTATACTATCACCCCTCTTGTTTTGCTGAAGGAGTTTACAATCACCCTGTATAAGGATTTAGGTTCGCAGTTCTCATGAATGTATCAAGTTCCCACAAACTATTTTTTTGATAACATTTTTTTTTTTTTTTGAAATAATGGTAGCTAAAAATTGGAAATTTAATATGGAAAATATACTTATGGTCGGTTCTTCTAGAAAAACGTATAAAGGAGATTCCACCGTATTTAGGAAATACTGACTTGTGAAGTGCAACTGTCACATAACCCGTGTTCTGCGCTGATTAGTTCCCTTCTCCAGAACTCGGAGCTCAAAATCAAGGTATGAGGCTTTTAAAATTAACATTAAAGAGCAAAGAAAACAGTCTGCGCAATGCTTCTCCTCGAGTATATCATTTTCGCCTACGTGGCGGCTTAAGCAAACAGTGTTTTTTACAGCTATCGTTCGTACTTCATTCTGCAAATATTTATCTTATTAATGCAGGCAGGAGGTGTCTTAACGAATGGTGCATCAATTAAGGAGCTATGTGCTTCCTCTGGTAAACATTTCTAATGTACTTGTTTTTCACGTGTAACCTATACTGCACTTAATTGCCCCATTGCAGCAAACTGTGTTCATTGTACATTAAATCTAGCGTTTTCGATGAATTTTTGAAATTGTTTTCAGAGCAATTATTTGCGAACATACCGAAGAACAAAGGGTCTCCGAAAATTTTTTCTATCCACAAAGATAAATATTTAGAAGTTAACCAAGCTGGCGTGAGAAAGATGCGCTACAGGAACGTTAGTAGAAAAAAGCTTTCATTCCAGATCAGATGTAGAGGATTTTAGGAACGGAGTGTCGGACCCCCAGGTCTTAAACAACCCTTAGAAATAGAAAGCTAGGAGATTTGGGCTAGAGTCTTAGTGTCCCATAGGAAAGTCACGCAGAAGGGGAGATAGACCCCCTTATTCATTACCGGTTGACCAATACCCGGAGCCCGACGGCTTAACGTGCTCATCCGACCCACGGCGGATATTTTGGGGTTCGAGCGTTCGTACCTGCCACGGAGGAACGTGGCAGTCACGAACGTTGACCACTAAGCCATCCGCGGCCTCAGCTTTCATTTCAACTCATTCTCCGGAAATTTACGGTACGTGAACGACTTGTTTCTTTTAAGTGAAAACATTTAAAGCAAAAATATTTTTTTTTACAAAGCAAAAGAGCAAGGAATTTTGTGTAACAACATTGGCTTACCTTATTAGAAAATGTCGGCATTTCCAAAAAATGCCCATAAATTATTTTAATTCTTATCATGTTTGTCTTTTTTTTTTCTATAGTGTATTCCCGATTATTCTGACCGATGGAAGGTAACGGATATTAGGATAACTGAAAAATACGGATATTCTGAAATTTATATTTGTAGTGTTCTGCAAATGTTAGTATCAGAAGCGTTCATTATTCAATCAGATAATCTGCAACTTTTGAGAATCCCGGAAATGTTTCCTACTGTTAGTTCCAATTTTCTGTCAGTTGTGATATATTTATGTTCAACGTCATCGAGGCTCATGTACTCTAATAAAGAATCAACACAGGGCAGTGCTATGCAGCAATTGACGCACGAATGGTCAAAAGCAGGCGCTTAGAACACTAGGCGACCGAGGTCGCGCCATGTGATGACACTTTGATTCTTCTTCAGCTTTGATATCGTTACATTCAAAGTCCCACTGACTCATGTATCCTAAAAAATTGAGCAGCGCTGTGGTGTGATTGAAAAGAAATGGAATTAAAGATGAACTTACAGAAAGTAAAATTGATATATCCTCCTATTTTTTTTTTTTTTTTGAGGGTTTAACGATCACCGTGAGCAACTCAATGGGCTACAAGCAGTTGCCCATTCCTAATTTAGGGTCACTGGTTCCAGGAAAGGGAGAGAGCCAGTGCCGTAAGACGAACATGACATCCATACCTCACCAGGATTCGAAACCCATCTCGGACGAATGGTCAGAAGCCAGAGCTTATGTCACTGCGCCAACGGGGCAGCAGTTTTAATTTTGCTTGTTTAACGACCACGGTGAGCGACTCTATGGGCTACAAGCAGTCGCCCGTCCCTACTTTAGGGTCACTGGTTCCAGGAAAGGGAGAGAGCCAGTGCCGTAAGACGAACACAACATCCATACCTCACCAGGATTCGAAACCCATCTCGGACGAATGGTCAGAAGCCAGAGCTTTGGCCACTGCGCCACCGGGGTGGCAGTTTTAATTTTACTTGTTTAACGACCACGGTGAGAAACTCTATGGGCTACAAGCAGTTGCCCGTGCCTAATTTAGGGTCACTGGTTCCAGGAAAGGGAGAGAGCCAGTGCCGTAAGACGAACATGACATCCATACCTCACCAGGATTCGAAACCCATCTCGGACGAATGGTCAGAAGCCAGAGCTTATGTCACTGCGCCAACGGGGCAGCAGTTTTAATTTTGCTTGTTTGGAGGGTAGTTATAATTTTACTTGTTTAACGACCACGGTGAGAAACTCTATGGGCTACAAGCAGTTGCCCGTGCCTAATTTAGGGTCACTGGTTCCAGGAAAGGCAGAGAGCCAGTGCCGTAAGACGAACATAACATCCATGCCTCACCAAGATTCGAACCCATCTCGGACGAATGGTCAGAAGCCAGAGCTTTGGCCACTGCACCACCGGGGTGGCAGTTTTAATTTTACTTGTTTAACGACCAAGGTGAGCGACTCTATGGGCTACAAGCAGTCGCCCGTCCCTAATTTAGGGTCACTGGTTCCAGGAAAGGGAGAGAGCCAGTGCCGTAAGACGAACATGACATCCATACCTCACCAGGATTCGAAACCCATCTCGGACGAATGGTCAGAAGCCAGAGCTTATGTCACTGCGCCAACGGGGCAGCAGTTTTAATTTTGCTTGTTTGGAGGGTAGTTATAATTTTACTTGTTTAACGACCACGGTGAGAAACTCTATGGGCTACAAGCAGTTGCCCGTGCCTAATTTAGGGTCACTGGTTCCAGGAAAGGTAGAGAGCCAGTGCCGTAAGACGAACATAACATCCATGCCTCACCAAGATTCGAAACCCATCTCGGACGAATGGTCAGAAGCCAGAGCTTTGGCCACTGCACCACCGGGGTGGCAGTTTTAATTTTACTTGTTTGGGGGTAGTTTTAATTTTACTTGTTTAACGACCACGATGAGCAACTCTATGGGATACAAGCAGTCACCTGTCCCTAATTTAGGGCCACTGGTTCCAGGAAAGGGTGACAGCCAGTGCCGTAAGACGAACATAACATCCATACCTCACCAGGTTTCGAACCCAACTCGGACGAATGGTCAGAAGCCAGAGCTTAGGCCACTGCGCCACCGGGGCGGCAGTTTCCGTTATACTGGTGGGGGGGTGTTAACGACCACGGTGAGTCACTCTATGGGCTACAAGCAGTAGTCCGTCCCTAATTTAGGGTCTGTGGTTCCAGGGAAGCGAGAGATTGAGTGCCGTAAGACAAATATAACATCCATGGCTCACCGGGATTCGAACCCAACAAGGACGAATGGCCAGAAGCTCGAGCTTAGACTATTGCGCTACCGGGGCGGCATTTTCATTTTACACATAAGCGTTCTGCAAACATTTCGGAAAATTGCTAAGGAAATAAATTTTTGAGAAAATTTTCTCGGATTATGTTTAAGACATCATAGGGTGGGCCAAAAAATTTTTTTATTTTAATTTGCATATCGCCTAGTGCGGAAAAGTTGCCATTCGGGTCAACAAGAATAGCAAAAGAATATTTTTTTGAAATCGGCTAATTTCTTATGTCTCCGCAGGGTACACTAAGTTCGCGTTTTCCCGACTGCATTGGGCCGTATGCAAAAACGGATGGAAATTTTTGTAATTGAAATCGAGTAACCCCTAGTGCTGAAAAGTGTCCTTTAGTACTCTCAACAACAGTGAAAAAAAGTTTTGAAGTTGATCAATATGCTATGTCACCGCACTGCTCGCGAAGTTCACCATTTTCTTCTCACATTTGGCCAGTACGTCTAGGCTAGGTAAAGGCATCTTGGCATGTAGGGCATCTGAAAAATCCGTAGGAAATTGCACTGTTCTGAGTGCACCATGCGTGTGCATGAGTAGTACACTGAGTTTGCTTTGGAATGCATAGCGTGTAGCTCTTCGCTTGCTTCCAATGTCACATATGGAGACAACCCAGAACTCACCACGAGGAGGTAGCTACTGGCAACACTTCGAGCTCCGCCAACCCTCCCTCCAGTTGATAATTTTATTTCTACGTGGTATATCTTGTTCGGTGATCCGCTTTACTCGAAAAATGTGGCATTAATTGCCGTGATGCAATTGTTGCTCTTATGAACGAATCTCTAGCTTCAAATCCACACACTGAGGCAGCTGCTTCGGTCATCAGTTTCACACAACGTTCCACAGTTTGAGTGTGGCAAGGAAACTTGGCTATTTCTTCGCCAGTTGCGGCAGAATTTGTGATTAGTCGATCCAGATCTTCGTCTGAGATGTGTTTTGTCAGGGGTGGTTCGGTAAGACGCGTTTTTGTCCAATTGATCATCTCATAATATTCATTAGCATCCAAATTTAATTGTGGCACTTCGAATTCTCTTATGACGTCATTCATTTGGTGTTGCCAAGTTTTCTTTATTCTTCTCCATCCAAAAACTCTAACGTGGGGGCGTTCGTCCGCAATCATACTTAGCAATATATTCTCTGGGTGACTGAAGAACGAGTTTCTCTTGATCACTGCGTCAATGCCGTAGCCACTCAAACGCCATCGCAAACTTTGATCTGAGTTGCCAACTACATAATGAAGGCATATGCCCCTGTCTGGTTTTCCATAAAGAAGAAGCCTTCGTGCACAGAAGGGGCCAAACACTTTTGGAAACTGATCAACTTATCGGGCTTCATGGATTTGAAGTGCAAAGTAATCATTGATGCAGTGATCAACAGAAAAGCGCGTTCTTCAGTCACCCAGAGAATATATTGCTAAGTATGATTGCGGACGAACACACCCACGTTAGAGCTTTTGGATGGAGAAGAATAAAGAAGACTAGACAACACCAAATGAATGACTCATAAGAGAATTGGAAATGCCGCAATTAAATTTGGATGCTAATGAATATTATGAGATGATCGAGTGGACCAAAACTCGTCTTACTGAACCACCCCTGACAAAACACATCTCCGACGAAGATCTGGATCGACTAATCGCAACTTCTGCCGCAGCTGGAGAAGAAATAACCAAGTTTCCCTGCAGCACGCAAGCTGTGGAACGTTGCGTGAAACTGGTGGCCGAAGCAGCTGCCTCAGTGTGTGGATGCATAGCATAAATTATTCCTAAAATCCCAAACGACTCCCGCTTCCCAACCGAAAATCTGATAATATGTGTAGTATGCTCAGTTTTTATTTCTTCGCCTGTGGATTTGAAACTAGAGATTCGTTTATAAGAGCAACAATTGCACCACTGCAATTAATACCACATTTTTCGAGTAAAGCGGATTACCGAACAAGATATACCACGTAGAAATAAAATTCTCAGCTGGAGGGAGGGTAGTTGGAACTTGAAAGTGTAGCCACCTCCTCTCGGTGAGTTCTGGGTTGTTTCCATATGCGACAAGCGAAGAACTACACGCTACGCATTGCGAAGCAAACTGAGTGTACTACACATGCACACGCATGATGCACTCAGAACAGTGCAATTCCCTACGGATTTTTCCGATGCCCTACATGTCAGGATGACTTTACCTAGCCTAGGCGTACGGGCCAAATGCGGGAAGGAAATGGTGAACTTCGCGAGCAGTGGGAGCCATAGCATATTGATCAACTTCAAAACTTTTTTCACTGTTATTGGGAACACTAAAGGACACTTTTCCGCACTAGGGGTTACTCGATTTCAATTACAGAAAATTCCATCCGTTTTGGCTTACGGTCCAATGCAGTCGGAAAAACGCGAACTTAGTGTGCCGTCTGGAGACATAAGATATTAGTCGATTTCAAAAATATTTCTTTTGTTATTCTTGTTGACCCAAATAGTAACTTTTCCGCACTAGGCAATATGCAAATTAAAAAAAAGTTTTTTCGGCCCACCCTAATATGTAATTTAAGATCCAGGATTGCTCCATCTTGCGAGAAACTGAAAACGAGGAGGTGATTGGATTCGTAAATGTTTATTCCACTCCAGAGAAAGCTTTCCCTTCCGCCCCGGTGGCACAGTGGTCTAAGCGCTGGATTATGACCGTTCGTCTTAGTGTGGGCTGGGTGTTGTGTTTGTTTTACAGCATGGGCTCTCTCCCTTCCCTGGAACCAGTGGCCCTACATTCGGGACGGGCGACTGCTTACAGCCTATTGAGTTGCTCAGAGTGGTCTCTAAACCCTGAACTTTAGAAAAAAAAACTTTTCCTTACAAAGTGCCGGCGTTTAAACTTCAAGCTTCCTAATTTCTTTAACAACAATAATGAAACACGTTAGACTTTTAAAAAATTACTCAGCTTTATTTTTAATTTCTTTAACAACGATAATGAAACAAGTTAGACTTTTTAAAAATTACTCAGCTTTATTTTTAATTTCTTTAACAACGATAATGAAACAAGTTAGACTTTTTAAAAATTACTCAGCTTTATCTTTAATTTCTTTAGCAACGATAATGAAACAAGTTAGACTTTTTAAAAATTACTCAGCTTTATTTTTAATTTCTTTAACAACGATAATGAAACAAGTTAGACTTTTTAAAAATTACTCAGCTTTATCTTTAATTTCTTTAGCAACGATAATGAAACAAGTTAGACTTTTTAAAAATTACTCAGCTTTATTTTTAATTTCTTTAACAACGATAATGAAACAAGTTAGACTTTTTAAAAATCGCTCAGCTTTATTTTTAATTTCTTTAACAACGATAATGAAACAAGTTAGACTTTTTAAAAATTGCTCAGCTTTATTTTTAATTTCTTTAACAACGATAATGAAATACGTTAGACTTTTTTAAAATTACTCAGCTTTATCTTTAATTTCTTTAGCAACGATAATGAAACAAGTTAGACTTTTTAAAAATTACTCAGCTTTATTTTTAATTTCTTTAACAACGATAGTGAAACAAGTTAGACTTTTTAAAAATTACTCAGCTTTATCTTTAATTTCTTTAACAACGATAATGAAACAAGTTAGACTTTTTAAAAATTACTCAGCTTTATTTTTAATTTCTTTAAGAACGATAATGAAACAAGTTAGACTTTTTAAAAATTACTCAGCTTTATTTTAAATTTCTTTAACAACGATAATGAAACAAGTTACACTTTTTAAAAATTACTGAGCTTTGTTTTTGCACCTAAACGTTTGCAATGCATTTTGCAGTTTAACGTTGCTGATTAATTGTTTAATAAATTCTTAGCTAACTTACTGAACACGGAACATTCTAGGTAACTAATTAGAAATAAACGATGAGGATGAAAAGTATTATATCAGCACTTACATAAAGTGCAAATGGTGTTTATTTTCCACGAAGTAGTAGCACACTGGAAGTTTCAGTCACCAATATACTTTAGTTTGATGATCTCCAAGTCGTAATTCATCAGAGGACACTCGATAGCAAGTTCAACATACAAATCGCAAGCATATACTATATCTATAACACGTTATTCATATATCGATACCAAGCTTTTGATTTCTTCACTACTCTACCTATTTCACCACAATTTTGCATTCAACGTGAACTTTTTATTTACTTCTGACTCACTGTCAGCGTTGCCAAAACGCACAAGCCGTTTGGGGAAATAATGTGCCGTTTAGTGAGAAAATCTTTAACCCAGAGGTAACGAAATTTACGTAAAAAACAGAAACTCAGAAGGAAGTTTAAATTAGATGCATAAGCCACACTTTCTCCTAACATTTAAACTTGGCTGGTATTTTTTATTTTATTTTGTGTGTTTAACGACCACCGTGAGCAACACTGAGAGCTATAAGTAGTCGCCCGTCGTTAATTTTGGGCTGCTGGTTCCCTGGAGAGGCTGGGAGTGGGACAAGCGTATCAGCTTGGACGACTAGCCATCATCCTACGCCACTGACCAGTCGGACACCAGGGAGGCAATAAGACTAGTGTGAGGACTGTTTCCTGTTCATATACTCAAACCGTTATCTTTCAAATATCAGGAATAAAATTTCGAACAAATGGCAATGCAAAAAATGGCACTTACATTTTAAACATTTTCTTCCGAGAGTATTGAGTAATCCGTCTCCGCGTCTTGAAGATGCTGTTAAACACTAATAAACCTGAAGCCGTATCTTTTTTATATTCAACCTGAGCAAGTTCGTAGAGTGCTGCGTTTTAATTTACGACGTGTCTTGCGGCGCTGGAATTTAAAGCATTGTTGTAGCAATTCTGGGTCTGTGCAGTGTCATCGAATTTTATTATGAACACATTAAGGTTGACTGGTGTCATATCTTTCGGACCGCTGAACAGCAGCAAACAGGACGGACACACCCGCGAAATATTCTCATTTGTTTAGCACGAGTGATTTCCAGGACGTAAGCTGTCTTTGATACCTGTTGAACACAAACACACCAGCGATGGCGTCTTTACAATGTGCCTCCACTATAAACCTGGATATTTTCGAAGGGGTTAACACAGCGTAAGAAGAATGTTATATATTGCTCAAAAACAGATCTCACTTTTGTTGTGTCGAAGGCCATTTCTGAAACAGCTTTTGTAGAGGTTCACAGAAAATTTAATAACTGCTCTCTTTCGAAGACTAGTTTAAAAAGAATAAAAAATGAGCAAATCTCATAAATTAGAGTGACATGATTATTCACTTCTTTTCTTTTTGTGTGGTGAGGAAGCGGCAACGTATCCTGCTAACCAGACATGAGTAATCAATAAAATTCCACTCAGACTTCTTCAAGAGCTAAAGATGTATAAGTATTAGTCTTCGAAAGAGAGCACTTTTTGGAAGATCTTACTTTCCCTTTTTACCTACGCCAGTATTTTACGTAGGTACTGGTTTGTTGAGATCGAATATCGCTGTTAGGTTCTTGCTTAATTTAAGTGTTTCCGTGACTTGTGTTTTGTTAGTGATAAAACAATCGTTTGGCTGCATAGAAAGACGGAACGGATGCTAAATATGAGTACCTGCTAATTTTGCAAAAGTTTACTATTTCTTTGTAAAAGTCAATGGCGGCTATTCTCAGGGGCGCGCCAAGGGCATATTCCGCCCGGGTGCAAGCCCAGATTTGCCGCCCCTTGTACGAGAATATTTTTCAGCTTTTATTCATTTTACATGAAATAAATACCTTTAGCAACATTATTTTCTATTTCCCATAAATTAAGAGTTTTCATAAAACACAATTACCTTATATAAAACTGAAAGAAAAAAAAATCTGTAAAACTCTAGTTCAGATGACGCTGCAAATAATCTAAGAAGTCAGCTTCTTCTCTGTCAATTTACACAAAAGTCTGCTTTACCGGTAAAAAAACGTTTCGTCTCGTACGATGATGAACATATTACACCTTCCTAAAGAATAAAGGCCAAAATGGCGAAAATCTTTCAAATACGTGGATATATTTAAACAAGTTAGTAAAATCATGCAATGCATTGATTATGATACGTTTTCCAACATACTAGAAATAATTACTCAAGTTATTACTCAAGTTATGAGGAAAATGGCTGTGGAATATATCTCACTCCTGTGCCCTGACCTTTGATCCCATTTCGATGATATTCACAAAACTGGTTCAGCATACCTCCGAAATAACATGATAAAGTTTTGTCGCAATCGAAGCAATTTTACGTAAGTTATGATGCATAAGGGCTATGGAATAGATCCCGCTCCTGTGCCCTAACCTTTGACCCCATTTCGCCCATTTTCAATGGGATTCGTCCCCAGGCAAGTCCCTACAACATACTAACATTTCATCCAAATCGAAACATTTTTACGTAAGTTATGATGCATAATGGCGATGGAAGTGATTCCGCTCCTATGTCCTGACCTTTAACCCCCATTTCGCCAATTTTCAATAGGGTTCTTTCCCAGGTGTTCTCCTACCACATACTAAATTTTAATCGAAATCGAACGATTTTTACGCGAGTTATCGCGCGGACGAACATACGCACACAACGCGTGACGTAATAAGGCATATGGGAATTGCGACCGCCAGCAAGAGTATGACGTCATAAAACTTTAATAGGATCCGCGCATTTGTTTGTCTACTGACGTTATGAAAATACAGGTCGCGCCATCTTTTTTCTGGACAATTAATGCGCTCCCAAGGATTAAAATTTGAACATGATTAAAATAGCTTCATTTCATAAATTGGAATACTTAATATTTCCTAAACCATAACCGTATTTATGCAATCCAACTTTTATTTGTCCACTGACGTCATCAAAGTACAGGTCGCGCCATCTTTTTCCTGGTTTCAACACCACCAAAGTAAAAGTTATTATTTTTTAATATAATTATGGTTTTGTTTTAGAAAATATTAAGTTTTCCAAGTTATAATATGAAGTTATTTTAATCGATGTTAAAATTTCCATTCTTGGGAATACATTAATTGTGAAGGAAATGTGTACAAAGGTTTTTCCATTGGAAGTATAGGAAGCAAAATTACTTGACGTCCACCTTAATAATATGGGATAAGGGCGATGGAATGGATCGCAATCCTATGTCCTGACCTTTGACCACATTTCGTCCATTTTCAATTGGGTTCGTCCCCAGGCGGTCTCCTACCACATAGTAAAATTTCATTGAAATCGAACCATATTTACGCAAGTTATGACGCATAAGGCCAATGGAATGATCCCGCTCGTACGTCGTGACCTTTGACCCGATTTGTCCCATTTTCAATAGGGTTCCTCCCCAGGTGGTCCCCTACCACATACTAAAATTTCATCGAAATCGAACCATTTTTACGCCAGTTATCGTGCGGACGGACGGACAAAGCTGGAGCATATACGCTTCTTCAACCTACGGTTGGAAAGCGTAAAAAATTTAAAAAGACTTGCTAGTTATCGAGAGTCTGGAGTTCGATCCCACCGGTGTTCGGATCACAATTTTTCGGTTGATGTGTGTTAATTAAAGATAAACGTGGAAAGTGTGAATAAAGGTCATTTAAAAATCGAAAAGTATCGTTATGCATGTTTAGGTGTTCGAACTGTTCTTATCGTTGCATCAAAAAATAGGAAAGTTATTTTTTTTTATTTCTTTTTGGCAGATATAATTTGTTTTGTACCAAAAAAGTACCTGCATCCGTATTTTGTTTTGGTACCAAAAAATACTTTTATCTTTCGCTTTCTTTTTCTTACGTGGACTAACCAGTTCAACAGTAGGAAATTTTGTTTTGCAATCTATTTCTTCGGCAACTGTTTTATCTTCAGCTAACATGCCTTTAAAACTCCTATGTGTTCTACATTCTTTTAAACAGCCATTTACTTGTTTTAACATTTGTACGTATTATGGCTGGTATAACTAAACAGATTCTGGCACTAATTTGGTACTAACATTAATATTTGAAAAAAGAGTGCACCAAACCTTTCTGGAACAAATAAACTTGCATGTTTTTTTTTTTTAATCTTTTTTCTAAGAAAGATTGGTTAAATTTCATGTACCACTGTTTCTAAAAGATTCATTAAAGCTCTTATTCCAGTATGATGTATCGTGGATTACACTAAATTGTATCCCAATCTTCGTTACCCAATTGCATCGATCCCATTTTCTCACCTTGTTTCGCAGCACCCTTTTCACGGTCAACGCTGGAAGCTCTTTCTGTAAAATTTGCCAACGGTAAGGTAATTCAGAAAAGAAAGCATATATTTCTTGAAGAATGCTGAAAATATTCATAATTTCTAGAGAAATCTTTCGTCGTTACTTACGACCAGATTTAAAGTATGAGCTGCTCAAAGTGCATAAAATGCATTAGAGTTTTAGGTTGAAAAATTATGTTTTTAGCACGTCTTTTGTAAAAAAAAGATCGTGCTTATGTTATCGGTTTGTCCGTCCGCCCGTCAGTCCGTCCGTCCGCCTGTACCCACGATATCTCTGGAACTATTAGTCTGATTTGAAAAAATTCTTTTTGAAGCTTGAAATATGAGAATGATGATCCATTATTTTGTTTGTTTTTACGATGTACAATTTTGCCACTAGAGGGCGTAAATGCCGATGATGTCGAATTCAAAAATACGTTTTATTCCACATATTTGCTTCTAAACATCGGATTGAAAAAATTCTTTTATCTTTCGATTCCATTTATGTCGAAGAGTATTTTAGATACAGTTACTTTTTCAAATTACGCATAGATTTTCCGCTAGGGGGTGTAAAAGTAAATTACATTTTCCCCGATAACTCTTCTTCTAAAACTTCGATTTGAAAAAAAAATCTTCAGCGGATACACCTCCTAATGGAAAATCTTTTGCATATAATTTCAAATTTTTGGTAAAGAATTCTTTGGCCACCAGGGGGCGTAAGTGTTAATTTTTGCTTCTAATGTATTTGCCCTAAAATCTGAGCTTCTAAAATATCGATTGAAAAACTTCTTGCGCGGACTCATGCCACTCACATCGATAAACGTTTTCGGAATATTTTCTTCTTAAAATATTCCACAGTTTCTCCGCCAGGGGGCGTAAATGTATATCTTATTTTTGTCAATATCTCTACTTCTAGGAGTCCGATTTGAAAAATTCCTTCTTTGTTGGATAGTGTTTTCAGTGTGACATGTTTTTCATATAATTTTAAAATTTTCAAGTAGTTCATAGACTTTCCGCTAGGGGACGTAGAGGTAAATTACGTTTCCCCCTATACCTCTACTTTTAAATCCCCGATTTGAAAAATTCTTTCTGCACAGGATACAGCTCCTGATGAGAAATCCTTTGCACGTAATTTCTATTTTTTGTAAAAAAATGGTTTGGCCACCAGGGGGCGTAAATCATAATTTCCGCTTCTGATGTATTTGCACCAAAATATGAGCTTCTAAATTCTCGATTGAAAAAAACGTCGTTTGTAAACCGATACTGCTCATATCGACAAACCTTTTAGAAACATTTTCTTCTTAAAATAATGCATGGTTTCTACACCAGGGGGCGTAGATGTATATCTTATTTTTGTCAATATCTCTACTTCTATGAGTCCGATTTGAAAAATTCCTTCTTTGTTGGATAGTGTTTCCAGTGTGACATGTTTTTCATATAATTTCAAAATTTTCAAGTAATTCATAGACTTTTCGCTAGGAGGCGTAAAGGTAAATTGCTTTCTCCTTATATCTCTGTTTCTAAATCCCCGATTTGAAAAATTCTTTCTGCACCGAATACAAATTCTGATGAGAAATCCTTTGCACGTAATTTCAAATTTTTGTAAAACATGGTTTGGCTAACACGTTTTGTAAGTCTCAATTTCCGCTTCTGATGTATTTGCAGCAAAATATGAGCTTCTAAAATCTTGATTGAAAAAAGTCGTTTGTTGACCGATACTACGCATGTCGACAAACCTTTTAGGAACATTTTCTTCTTGAAATAATGGATAGTTTCAACGCCAGTGGGCGTAGATGTATATTTTATTTTTGCCAATATCTCTACTTCTAAGAGTCCGATTTGAAAAATTCCTTCTTTGTCGGATAATGTTTCCGATGCGAAATGTTTTTTCTTAAAAATTCAAAATTGTCAAGTAAATCATAGACTTTCCGCTAGGAGGCACAAAGGTATTAGCAAAATGGGCTCAGCTCGAAAGAATATATTCGCTTTCTAAGAAATGGGTCGAACGTGGTTGGAACGAGTGAACCTACACATCAGAAAGGGTTATTTCCCCCTAAGTTCTTTCGCCGCCCCGGTGGCGCAGTAGTGTAAGCGATGGCTTCTGATCATTCGTCCGTAAGGGGTCCGGGTTCGAATCCCGGTGAGGCATGGATGTTGTGTTTGCTTTATGGCACTGGCTCTTTCCCTTCCCTGTTTCCAGTGGCCCTAAATTAGCGACGGGCGACTGCTTATAGCCCATTGAGTTGCTCACGGTGGTCGTTAAACCTCCAATAAAAAAAAAAAAATGTTGACTTTTTTTTTTTTTACATTGGAGGTTTAACGACCACCGTGAGCAACTTTATGGGCTATAAGCAGTCTCCGGTCCCTAATTTAGGGCCACTGCTTCCAGGGAAGGGAGAGAGCTAGTGCCATAAAGCAAACACAACATCCTTACCTCACCGGGATTCGAACCCGGACCCATTTCAGACGAATGATCAGAGGCCATCACTTAGAACACTGCGCCACCGAGGCAGCGGTGTCGGCCTTTCCTGTCTGATTAGTTGCGGAAAGAGTAATAGCAATGGCCTTGAGCCTGGGAAAGGAAAGATGTTTGAGTCACTTGTTTCTAACCAGATGCCGTGTCAGGCGGACTAAGCATCCCCCTTCAGGCTTTGGGCCATAGAGCAGAAAATAAAGGGCTAGAAGGGAGCCCTTTTCACTAATGACAGTCTTATGATCAGTACTGCTGAGACACAGAGGATAAATTGCTTTGTATCCCAGAAGGCCAATGCTCTATATCCCACAGGTCTGTATTGCTCATAAGGGCGCGTCTGAATTAAGCTCGACCTCATCATCCCTGGACCCATGATCAAAGGGCCTTTGTTCTTTTCAGTGACGAGTCGCGGTACAGCATACCGTTCGAAGGGGAAAAATAACCACTCAGACCACTAACTGAATTAAGGAAGTATCTATGGCAACAGTTATTAGCCGTGGCAGACGATTCTGGTTTTGTTATTGCGCAGTTGTTTAAGGTACGTCTGCATTTCGCCATGCAACTATGGAGCTGTGTGATTCAGAGTTAAGAAGTGAAATGCGTTGTGCGATAAAATGTTGATATCGTTTGGGTAAAACGGCTCCAGAAACAGTTGATTTAATGAAAAAAAGCTTACAAAGATAAATTTTTGGGTAAGCCAATGCTTTTTATATGGCACCATGATTTCAAAAAACGGCGTTTGTCAGCAGAACTCGCTCCTAGACCTGGTCGACCTGAAAGTGTTGTTACATTGTTAACACTGTTTGGATAATCCTGCAAGAAGATCGACGAATGACGTGTGAAGACATATCGGTGTCAACTAATATTTCAAAAACGTCGGCATTCCGCATTCTAGGCCACAAATTACTGCTTCATCGTGTGTTTTCGAGATGGGTACCTAATCATCTGAGGAGAGAAAGAGTTCAGGTGTGTCATGAGTGGAAACAAATGATTGAAAAGGATCCAAACTTTCTAAACACAGTAATAAGTGCCGATAAAACATGGGTCCACTATTTCGATACCCTCACGAAGCGCGCAACGAGTGTCTGGAAACACACAGACTCACCTTCTCCGAAAAAATTCCACTAAACCAAATCAAATCAGATAGGAAGGTGATGATGATAATTTTCTGTGATCATAAAGGTGTAGCCTACCAGCATGCCGTTACTCAACAAATTACTGTCAATGCTGAGTATTACATTTCAGTCTTGAAGCGTCTGCGATGACACCCATCGATTAAGCGACCGGAACTGGTGGGCAAGTGTACCCTACACCATGATTTCGCCCGCCCATGTGTGGCTGCCAGTGTTCAACAGTTTCTTACGAAATGCAGTATTGAAATCATGCCACAGCCTGCCTACAGTCCTGATCTCGCCCCGTGCGATTTATGGTTGTTTCCAACAATAAAGGAGAAGTTCCGTGGCGCAACATTCAACACAGATGCTGACGTTATTCAAGCAGTACAGGGGTAGCTTCCACAAAATGCCTTCGCCACATGCTTTGGAAAGTGGTCTGAACGATGGGACAGTTGCATAACATCCGAGGGAAAGATACTTTGTGAAAGAATGACATATATTTTGCTTTACTTATATTTCTTCAGTTGTGTGATTTTACTTTCAGTTTTTACGGATCGGCCGTTGTACATTTGGAGAAATGCGAGTCAAAATCTTTCCTCCAGCATTAGGAAATTGACACTACTGTGCTGGAGGACTCCTAGTTTGGGCTGTCATCATGTTGGACGGACGCGCGCTGCTTCACATGTTTCCAGAAGGCACCCTGACTGCTGCAGAGGGATGACTTTTAAAGGGAGTTGTTGGCTTCCAAGTTCTTTTTTATGGACGAATACGACCGTCCCCATAGGGCTCGGGTAGTCGACGAATATCTGGAGAGTGAAAATATTCAAAGAATGGGGTAGCTCGCGAGATCTCCAGATCTGAACCGATAGAGTATGTCTAGAATGCCCTGGGAGGAACAATCGCAATCTGACTAATCGCTCTCAGAACACTTCGGAGTCTCCGACGCGTCTTGCTGGAGTGGCACTTATTACCCTAAACTCTCATTCCCAGCCTTGTAAACAACATTAGGGCTCATTGTGCGAGCTGTATCGCTGTTCAGGGAAATTACACTATCTATTAACCTCTCGAAATCCGCGCTATTTTCTGCATCACTTTTGGACTACCATGCTGTCCTGCCCATGCTTACTCCACATGCGGTGATGGCATTCCTTTCCCGATGTGTATTGCTGCGTTATCGATATTTGTATCTCCGCGTCAACTGTCACCTAACTCTGTCGTGTGGATTTTACGTTATTCATGTTTTGTGCTTGTCTCTTCAATTTTGGACACCATTGTAAATATGTATATATTTTTTGAAACTCAAACTGCTAGAAAGGAAGAAAAGAAAATGTAAGCCACTGCAAGAGTCTCTCTCTCTCTCTCTCTCTCTCTCTCTCTCTCGATCTCTCTTCTCCCTCTTTCTCTCTCTTTCCCTCCCTATCTCTTTCTTTCTCTCTATATCCCTCTTCCCCTTCTTTCTCTCTCCCTCCCTCCTTCTCTCTGTCTCTGTATAAAACAATAAACTGATCTGGCTAACAATTCTTCAATACCAGATCTCCTAAGTATAAGAATAAACATAGCAGTTAGCATGTGCTTCAATTACGAACGAAACTCTTATATACACTGGCGTGCAAAAATTACGGACGAGACGGTTTTTCGAATGTAACGACGCACAGAAGTGCTCCACATCGACTCAAATCATACCATAAGATCCCCAAGATGTAAGAATATGAGGCAAGTGAGCAAAACCGTCCAAACAAGGAATCCAAGGGATACAAAGGCACTTTATTGAAAAGGTAGCTTCGAGCACAACTGGACAGAAGACAGAAACGTCCATGTGACAGGCGGCTGCCAAGAAAAATCCAGTCTTTAGTAAGGGATATCATCACCCCTGACTGTGTTGCAGGGATTTACAACGTCTGTCCATGCTGAGGACGAGGTTGTCAAGGAGCTGTTGAAGCATCGCGGCCCATTCCTCTTGTAGCGCCAATCGCAGCTGCGGAATCGTTGCTGGTGACGTGCTTCCAAGAGTCTCCCGAGAAGGTCGATTGGATTTAGGTTAGGGCACCTTGCGGGCCAATCCATGCGTTGAATATTTTCACTCTCCATCAGCTCTGAGACAGCCAATGTACGATAAGGTGTAGCGTTGTCGTCCATGAAGAGGAACTCAGGACCCACAGCAACTATAAACAGACGCACGTGAGGCAGGAGAACCTCGGTACAATAGCGGACACCAGTGATTAAACCTCCTTGGAAGATGTGGAGGTCAGTACGGCTACCAAGCATGATACCGCCTCAAACGAGAACTCCGCCACCTCCAAACCAGTCCCTTTCGGTGATGTTGGAGGTGTGATTGCGTGTTCTCTGCTCTGATGTGTATACGTCCAGAATCGCTCGTCAGACTAAATCTGCTCTCATCCGTAAAGAGAACTCAACCCCATTGCTGATGTGTCCAGTTCTTGTGTTCCTGGCACCATAGAAACCGCCGTTTCCGATGAGCAGGCGTTAATGGCACACACCGTACTGGTCGTCGTGCAAATAGACCACCTTTGTGCAGCCTTCTGGCCACAGTTAAACGAGATAACGGACGTCCAGTTGTCTGTTGCATGTGCCTTGCGATTTCTCCCGCTTTCTGCCGTTTGTCTCTTCTCGCTTGTAGGACAATATACCGGTCGTCCGCCGCCGTGGTTTCTCGTGAACTACCACTGTTAAAATCTCAGACAGCTGTTCCTGTGGTTTGAAATGCTCTCCACGCTCGTGAAACGATGCTGTGAGAGATCGCGAACTCCTCGGCGTCATTAGTCACACTTTGACTTTCTTCCAACTTCCCAATGACGCGACCTCGGGTAAAGTCATCCAGATGTCGTCTACTGGATTGCCTGTTGGCCATATCACACGGTGGCAGCAACTCGACGTCGTTCAAACCGATGTACACCGTACAATAGCTTTCACCGAATTGCTGAGCGTACACCGCCCGTGTGCTTTATACCCTTCCGACACTCCCCCCCCTACATCATGCTGCATATATGTGCATGCCCTACCGCACCGGACCCTAGTCTATCTCCTGAGTGGTCTTTCGGTCCGTTCTGCCTGCTCGTTCCGCTGTTATGCTAATTTCTCCTCTCCGTCTTTAATTTTTGCACACCTGTGTATATACATTGTGGGGATATACAGGGTGTTCGTAAACTGTTTTGACTAAAGAAGAGGGGTGATAGTACCCATCAAGACGAACAATATTTACGTACAATGGAACCTAGAGTCACATTTCACTCTGAGTGTCAGAAAAGAGTAACTTCGAAATACGTCCAACAAGCACAAGTCGTCACCGCAGACGTCATTTCTTTCGTGCTGGAGAAGCAGCACATCGCCTGAACATCACCGTCAAGTATATACCGTATGCAAATTGCCAGAGAAAAGACGCAGCATCGACAGTTGCAGCTGATTGGCTTATCAAGGTGCAGTAGACACTTCCTGAATGCTACATGTCCCGCACGATAGATTGGACGTGGCGGACCTGTGGCATGGCCTCCACGGTCACCGGGCTTAGCCCCCACTGGACTTATCCTTCTGGGGGCACATGAAATCATTGATGTACAAGACGCCTGTGGACTCCGTGGAAGATCTCGTCGCGAGAATCGTTGTTGCAGCGAACAGGATAAACACGACACCAGGAGTCTTCGAGAGGGTGCGCCAGCCTTTCATTCGCCGGTGTGAATTGTGCAACGGCACCCGTCGCCGCCACTTTGAACATCTACTTTGAGTCTGAACCTGATCTCCATAAATGGGATTGTGCAACTTATGATGTCGTGAATTCTCTTTCTTTGCGCTGTTGAAAGTTCAACTTGGACATCTAACTTTACTCTTTTCCGACACTCAGAGCGGAATGCGACCCTAGGTTCCATTGTAAATATTGTTCGTCGTGATGGGTACTATCACCCTCTTCTTTTGTCAAAACAGTTTACGAACACCCTGTATATACGTAGTGCGATGAAAAATTTCCGAGACTAGGTACGTAGCTCACCAACAGATGGCAGTACGCGGATGCGCGAGCAGCGATCGAGGGATGGAACCTTCATGAGTCATTGTGCCAAGCGGCGTCGTTCTGTGAATATCGGAGGTTATGCTACACGATATTTGGTGACCACGTGCAGAACACAGCTGCGATTTCGGTAGGGACTGCAAACTAGAGCAGCGAGCGAACATAAAATTCTTCGTCAAACTCGACAAATCGGGAACGGAGACGCATGAAATGTTACTGCAGGCTTATGGCAATGAGTCGTACGAGTTGTTTTGAGTGACACTCGCGCTTCAATAGCGGCAGGACGGCACTGGAAGACGACGAGAGGTCAGGGAGACCGTCCACGAGCAAAACTCCCGAAACTGTGAACACAATTAGGGAACTGGTGCATGAGGATCGTCGAAGAACCATTCAAGACATTGCTACCATCGTCAATGTGTCATACGGAACAGTGCAAGAAATCCTGACGCCGGTTTTGAACATGCACCGCATTGCTGCAAAGTTTGCACCAAAGATTCTGAACCCGAACAGAAGGCACTCCGTGTCGAAATCTGTGATCTTCTTCAGCAGGTGGTGAATGATCCAACGTTCATGTCGCGGGTCATCACTGGAGACGAGACTTGGGTCTACGGTTACGACCCGGAGACCAAACAACAGTCGTTGCAGTGGAAGCCCAGCATCTCCACGGCCGAAGAAGGCCCGACAGGTTCGGAGGCAATTAAAACCATGCTCATCGTGTTCTTCGACATTCGTGGGGTTGTGCACCGTGAATTCGTCTCCCAGGGCCAGACCCTCACCGCTCGTTTTTACTGCGGTGTTCTGCGGGGTCTTAGGGAGGACATTCGCCGCAAACGACCTGAAATGTGGCGCAGGGGTGATTTCTTGCTCCATCACGACAATGCAGCAGCTTACAGAGCGTTAGCAACACGCCAGTTTTGCAGCAGCTACAGCATGACTACCCTTCCTCACCCGCCTTACTCGCTGGATTTGGTCCCCTGTGACTTCTTTCTGTTCCCGTTTTGAAACCGTGGACGAGATCCAGCGCGAATGGCAGACGGCGCTTGACACGATTCGCGAACAGGACTCCCAGGGGGCGTTTCAACAGTGGCTAAAACGCTGGCAGCGGTGTATCGCTGCTCAAGGAGACTACTTTGAGGGAGATCATAGCCAGACTAAATAGCGTAAATACTTTGTTGTATATCGGCCTAGTCCCGGAACTTTTGATCGGACCTCGTATATATACATATAATATATACCGGGTGTGCAATAAATGACCGAACACTTAATTTGAGAATAGCTTTTAAATACGCACGAGAGGGCATCACTATCAGCTTTTCGCCGACCGAGTGCTTATGGCTAAACTTCCAAGTTTGGCCCGGACCTAGTTTCGAAAGCAATGATAGATGGCGCGACGGTAGTACTTCAACTTTCCTCCGCCCATGGTAGCCTCGCAATGTGAGGAAGGAAGGCTCGGCGGTGATGGAATCATCGTGGAAGTAGACGAAGCGAAAGTGAGCAAACGGAAGTAGAACTGCGGTCGTCTCGTCGAGGGCACCTGGATTCTTGTTATCTGTCAACGAGATACCATGACAGAGGCGCATACTCAAGGAGTGGAGAGCAATTGGCTTACCCTAAAACATAAATTAACACAGGGCAACCACAAAATTTACTAGCCAGACAATATTCTGGAATATTTATTCCGACGGAATTCCTGTCTTTCCTCTGAACACTGCTTTGAAGTCTTAATTCGTGCGATCACACAGTTCTTCCCTGGCACATAAAGCTTTTTTTGCTTTTATTCTGCTAGCTAAACAGCTTCATATCGTTTCAGGGAGGGCTTCGCCCCCCCCCGGATGTATGCCTGAAAGAAACACTGACTACGCATCCTTTAGAATGTGATGAACTAAAACCTGTTCTTCGCGGGGACGAAGAAACAGATTTCTGGGATTATTTTTTTTTTTTTTAGCAAAGTCAAGAGAAAATTTTTGCTGTATGTAATACATTGTGGAATGATGTATTAAGTATAGTTTTTATATTCAACAGTAAATAATTTAAGTGCATTTATTTTTTTCATGCCGCAGTTCTTAATTGTTACCTATTTGTTAACTTATGTTCTGTGTTTTCTTATAAATTGGAAAAGGTCATCAGACGAAAGTTGAGTGTGTGTGTGTGTGTGACAGTAGCGCAGCCAGGATTTAGCTTTGGGGGGGGCCACCAACCGGCCATATTGAATACAATATATATATATATATATATATATATATATATATATATATATATCATCATCATCATCATCATTGTCAACCATTATCAATCCACTGCTGGACGAAGGTCTCCCCAAGTTTCCTCCACAACGGTCTGTCTTGTGCCAGTCTCCTCCATGTCACTCCCTGCATACTTTCGAATTTCATCCACCCATCTCCCATGTGGTCTTCTTCTGGGTCTTTTCCTGTCCCTTGGAATCCAATCTAAAACTTCGGCTGTCCATCGACGATCTGTCCCCCTGGCAGCATGTCCAGCCCATCGCCATTTCAGGGATTTAACTCTGATCATGATGTCTTCCACTCTTGTCATTTCTCGGATCCACGAGTTCCTCCTCCCATCTCTCCTGGCCACACCAAGCATGCACCTCTCCATGCCTCTTTGAGCCGTCTGCAGCCCCTGTATGTCTCTTCCAGTCAAGGTCCACGTCTCTGCACCATACGCAAGCACTGGAAGGATGCATTGATCAAAAACTTTTCTTTCAAGACATAATGGCATATTGCTCTTGAAAATTATGCTGTTTCTTCCAAAAGCTCTCCAGGCAAGTTTTGTACGCCGATTAATTTCTTCATCAATGTGACCCTCACTAGATATCTGCTGTCCAAGATAAACGTACGTGTCTGTTATCTCCAGCTTTTCTCCATCAATCGATAAGTCTTCATTTCTTGTAAAAGCATTGAACATCACTTTTGTCCTCTGAAAGTTCATTTTTAATCCCACTTCTTTACTCTTGTCAGCAAGTTCCTGGATCATACTCTGCAGCTCTGATGGGGTAGTTGCAAAAATGACTACGTCATCAGCAAAACGAAGGTGGGTTAGATAATCTCCATTAATCTTTATCCCCTTGTTTTCCCAGCTCAGCGACTGAAAAACACCCTCCAATGTGGCATTAAAGAGCTTCGGAGAAGCTCTTTAATATATATATATATATATATATATATATATATATATATATATATATATATATGAATAAATAGAATAGAATATATATATATTTAACACAAACAACTATATGTCCCCACATACATACATATGGAATCATAGAGTTGAAAAATTATAACAAATAATAAATTTATTTATAAATATTTCTTTGACTACCTAGAAAGAGATGAGCAGACAGTATGAATGCAATGTATAAATCTCATTACGAGTTTTGGATTAATTTCTAATAATTTTCATATTTCCATATATAAAGAAATTTAAGTTAACTTTCATGTGAAATTCAACTTTGTCAAATCCATGTTATTGCCTTCCTAGTAGTAGTGAGTTTTGTGACTTCAAATAGAATGCTTCACCTATGTACAATTTAAATTTAATTCAGCTTTCTTTTTCCAGCAAGAAAGAATGTGTTGCCTCTTATTCACAAAAATAAAACCTTTATTCTTACCATTTTCAGAAAATAGTCCCCTTGAATAAAAAAGTGCCTTTAATGACTTCGATCAATATTTTATCATTAGTTCTGTACAGTAATTATTCCGAAATATACTCAACTTATCATTAGAAACCTTAAAATCATGTACTAAAGTTAAATCGTCTACAAAAGTGAAAGAGACATTTGCATTGACAATACAAAAAATTAAAATATATATATACACACTATCTACCAACAAGTAATTGGACACCTGTGATAGCAAAGGAAAACGAAGTTTATTCACCTTCGATAGTTGGTGGAGCCTCCACGAGCGGCGATTAGAGCTGCGATCCACCGGGGCATACTCTCAACCAGGCGTTGTACGACGGCTAGCGGTATTTTCTTCCACTCGGCTTGGAGAAGACAGGTCAGTTCCTTCACCGATTTCGGATGGTGGGGGCACCCCTTAAGTCGACGCTCCAACTCGTCCCAGAGGTGCTCGATAGGGTTATGGTCCGGGCTCTGCGCAGGCCAGTCCATTCGATTAACCCCATTGTCACCATACCAAGCCGTGTTGGACCTCGCAACATGACAGGTGGCATTGTCATCCTGAAAGTAACATGAGTCCACCCCGTAAAACTGCCACAACGTAGGAAACGCATGGTCATCCAAAATGGTGTTGTAGGTCTCGGCGTTGAGTCTACCAGGAACTGCGACCAAGGGTCCCGTGCCATACCAGGAGAAACACTCCCATAGCATAATTCCACCGCCGCCGAACTTCACAGTTGGCACAATACATTCCGGCAGGAGGCGTTCTCCAAGCAGACGCCAAACCCAAACCCTGCCATCTGAACGGTGGAGGATGAACCATGATTCGTTGCTCCAGAGAACCTGTTTCCACTGTTCAACGGTCCGCTGTCGACGTTCTTTGCACCACGTTAGCCGAGCAGCGCTATTGGACTTGGTGATCAAAGGCTTGTGGGCGGCAGCACGTCTATGATAACCGAGCAGATGGGCTTCCTTACGGATGGTATTCATTGAAAGAACACTGCCGGATGCCTGTTGAAACTCCTCGCGGATGTGGCCCATCGATTTGGTGCGGTTCTTCCGAATTTCTCTGGCCAGCACTCTGCGGTCTCTAACTCCCAGTTTTGTGGGTCTGCCGGCCTCTCATCTTCCACTTGCCAATCACGTAGGCCACTGTCGATTTTGGGTACTTCAACTCGCTGGATATGTCACGTATGGATCAGCCATTTCTGCGATACCCGACGATTACACCTTTCTTGAAATCAGAGAGCTCCGAACTGCGTGGCATCTTGCATGCGACTGGTTGCGTTGTTGTTTCCCACACGATATTTAACGGCGGCGGCCGTGACGTGTATCAGGACCGCAGATATCGTCGATTGAAGGGGTGTCCAATTACTTGTTGGTAGATAGTGTATATATCTATTACTAATTTAAATTATTTATAGTTTGAAATTTAGGCGCCTAGGTTTCTTAGCCAAGTCATCTAGTACTTCCTCAGGAGAGACAGAAATATCCTTATGAATGTACAATAAAGCTAAACCATTCAGTCTGGTTTCTCCTGTTGTACTGCGCAAATAATGTTTTAAGTACCTCAGGGTGGAGAAGGAACGTTCTGCAGAACATGTTGTTACTGGCTGGCAATGTCGCCATTATTTGCAAAAGTTTTCGAATGGATGGATACATAAGTTCATCACATTCGGCTAATCCATCAAGGGCGTTTTTTGGCTTTTTTCCATCCTGGCTATTTTTCTGTACCAGACTCTAAGTTCCCCGCATACTGCAGAAGGTGAAGCGTATGCAATGTCAGATGTGTACTGTTCGCATAGTGACTTTACAAATTCTTCATCTTTTGGAGAACTAGTTTCCACTTATTGTTGAGGCAAAAGCACTTGGAACGATCTCAGAGTATCCTTATGTGCAATAAATCTTTCCTTCATCTCATTTAAAAACGCATCAAGGAAAGGAATAAAGGTCGTTCTTCTGTAATAACTTTCAGCCGAATCGTGTTCAATATTGCTGCGGTGTGTTTGGCGATTTAATACTCGAGGAACAGTAACTGGTATGCCTACTCTATCACAGATTTTTTCAGCTTCTAAGTACAGAATGTTAAATTCCTCTTCAGCATGGTCTCTGATTTCTTGAATAATATGAGCAGTATCTTCTGCATGTTCAACGGCAGTCATTAAGTCGATGTTTCCATGGGGGTTCGAGCAATTGAGGGGCGTATAAAAATTGCATTTCTGATTTCTTTGTGTCACTTCTATGTAGGAAGTTTAAGGGATCGTATAAAAATTTCTTTTCTGATTTCTTTGCGTCACTTCTGTGTAAGAAGCCTAGAGGGTCGTATAAAAATTGTCATTGGATTTTTTCCCTGGTTCTCTGTTTTTCCCCGTGGATCTTTTTTCCTAGATTGACGCCACAGGGGCAGCAGAGTTTGATTAATTAATAACCTACGAATTAATAGTAATAAATATTTATAATCTTACAATTGGTAAAGCAAAACTGATTGCGATTTTGAAGTTTGGTAGCAATTTAATAGAAGATTAACACAGGGTTTTGTGAATATTGAAACTGCTCCTTTTATGAATGCATTGCAGATTGGCCAATAAGAAGGGTGCAATAAAACCCAACATAAATTAATACCTTCACAGTAATAATAATAATGAAAATAATTTCAATAATGATGAGGTCATTTCTAAAAAAAAAAAATTCAAAAAAAGGAGGCACGGGCCCTGCGGTTGCCGGAAAACTGCCACACATTTTTCATTAAGGGGTCTGGCACAAATTGCTGTTCCTCCGAAGAACACTTTGAATGTGTGACAATTTTTCCAGTGGAGCAGTTTATCGAATTATGTATGGCAATTTTCCAAAATGCCTAACGAGGGGAAGGAACTCTCTTGTTTGTCTAAATTTTCATGCCGGTTCATTTCAGTTTAGGGCAACTGGCCACAAAAGTTCGGGGGGGGGGGGGGTGGCTATAAAGATTGCCGTTTCTGGGTCTATATTGAGAACTGAATTGGGAACTCCAAACAAACGAATTTCGAGAAAACGTTCCATGTAAGCTAAGAGAGAATTGTACTTTAATTTGAAGAAATAAATTGACGAGGATCCGTGGTACACTTCGTTGGCGGGGGAGGGGGGGGACTCTACCTCCAACTTCCGTAATATTATATTCTGGGCCGCTGGAGTCTGTCAGTGATGTTCCCCTTGAAGCGTCCTCAAGGTTTGTGAGCTTGGGGGGATTCCCCCAAAATGTTAAAATGGACGTAGAGCTGTAAACATTAGAACCATGCTTTATATAATGATTCTGTACACGACCACGAATTTTCAGGAGGGTGGAATGAATTCAACCTCCCCCAAGTTTCTAAGAGCGCAGATAAGTGCTCAAGGTAAGAGATTTGCTCACAATTTCTGTGCTTCATGTTGTGTTTAGTGACAGACTATGCATGCTCTTCCCCCGTCCCCCAGAAATTTGGTGAAATCTGTAAAAGGGATACGAGGTGTTTGGTTTCAAGGGCTCTACCCCCAACTTCCGTAATTTTATATTCTGGAGTCCAGAATATCTGGACCTCTAGAGTCGGCCAGTGTAACCTATCGATGTTACCCCTGAAGAGCTCTTAGAAACATGGGTTGGGGGGCGAATTCACCCCACCCACCTGAAGATTCGTGGTTGTGTACAGAATCATTATATAAGGCACAGTACTAATGTTTACAGCTCTACGTCCATTTTAACATTTTGGGAGAAATCCCCTCCCAAGCTCACGGACTTCGCGGACGCTTCAAGGGGAACATCCTGGATACACTGACAGACTCCAGCGGCCCAGAATATAATATTACGGAAGTTGGAGGTAGAGCACCCCCCCTCCCTCCCCCGCCAACCAAGTGTACCTTGGATTCTCGTCAATTCATTTCTTCAAATTAAAGTACAATTCTCTCTTGGCTTACATGGAACGTTTTCTCGAAATTCGTTTGTTTGGAGTTCCCAATTCAGTTCTCTCAATATAGACCCAGAAACGGCAATCTTTATAGCCCTCCCCCCACAATCTCTTGAACTTTTGTTGCCAGTTGCCCTAAACTCAAATTAACCGGCATGAAAATTCAGACAAACAAAAGAGTTCTTTCCCCTCGTTAGGCACCTTGGAAACTGCCCTACTGGAAAAATTGTCACATTCAAAGTGTTCTTCGGAGGAACAGCAATTGGAGCCCGGCCCCTTAATGAAAACCATGTGGTTAGAACCCCCCCCCTAATCCGGCCCTGTGTCGATTATGTAAATGGATGACTGTTTTGTTGGAGTTGGATTTTATTTCCCTGACTTTTTTTCCGTTGGCTTTTTTTTCTGGTGGCTTTTTTTTCCTGGATTTTTTCCGTGGATCTTTTTTCCTTGGAATTTTTTTCCCTAGATTCCTCTCCCCTCCCTACAGAGACGTCCACCGAAAAGAATTACCGAGACAGAAACAGGGCTCAACGTGATTGTATTAACTAATAATGAATTTTCTATGAAAAAAAAACTTTTACAGAGATTCAGAAAAATAATTTTTTTCATGACACGTAAGTCGTTTAGTCAAGGGGAGTGCTGAAATATTATTTAAAAATCACGCACACGACACACGCACATATACATATACCCGATTTCCCACAGCATAAGTGTTACAAGGAATTTTTCTGGTACCTAACGCCTGTTCGGTTTATAAAAAAACATTTAAGGAAAAAGATAAATTTATTATCGAACAATAATAAGTATTTTTCTCTTACAATTGTCGATGCCAAACATCTTAAACGCTTTGCCGTTCAGTTCTTTTTATTTCATTTATTAGTATATGATGTAATAATAAATGAATTTACATCTTTCTATAATATATTTACTGGAATTTTCCTAAATTTCGTTAATTGTACACTTTCAGACTACATCTACATGACCTTCGTACCAGGACAATGCATTTTACGATGTAAATAAAATTTTGCAGAATTAACTTACCTTTAATTCTTCAAAATTGTGATTTTATTCATGAAACATTATTTGAAATGTATATATACTCCGTACTTGTATATGAGTTTCACAGCGTGACAAAGAGATTTCAGAAAGAATACCAAAAAATTATTTTGTTTAAAAAAAAAGATGAAGTGATAAAGGTAAAATTATTATTGAACATGAACAGTAGGAAGACGCTTTCTCCTCCAAAAATTTTAGCCGTACGACGCGGGTTTTATCTTAAAGAAGGCGAACCGACATCTTTAAGACAAAACCCCCGTCATACTGTTAAATTTCACCATTTTTTTTTTATTTATTTATTTATGGAAATTTTGGTGAATTCTCTTAATCGTTCTCATTTAGACACATATATACTCTCATGTGATCCCCTTCCTGATGTGATGATACAAGTTTGCCAGTTTCTTTGCCTTTTTATAAACAAATAAATTTATCAAATTCAGATCAGATCATATGTAGAGGATTTTAGGAAGTGAGTGTCTGACCCCAGGTCTAAACAACCCTTAGAAATAGGAAGCTAGGAGATTTGGGCTAGAGTGCCAGATAGGAAAGTGACACGGGAGCGAAGTAGAAAGGGGGAGGAAGACGCCCTTATTTATTGCCGGGGGGCAGTACTCGGGGTCCGACGGCTTAACGTGCCCATCCGACGCACGGCGGATATTTAGTGGATCGAGTGTTCGTACCTGCTGGGATCGAACCTGAGGTCCTTTCCGTGGCAGTCATGAACGTTGCCCACTAGGCCACCCGCGGCCCCAATTTATCAAGTTCTCTTCACATTCGTTGTTATATACCCCCCTCCTTCCCCAATTACTCGGACCCTGGAGCAGTCGATAGTGCAATTCTTAGATAAGTTATTAAATTGCCTTCTCTTGGCCCTAATGTTGTAAAATACATAAAATGAATGTGAACATTCATACGGCTTAAGGTGAATATACAATACGTAATAAGTTTAGAAAACATATGAAAACGTGTGTAACTTACTTGTTTCTTGATGTACAATCCAATATCATTGGGATGCACAGGATAAGATACGGAAGAATCGGTTTCGCTCCTTGCGTTGTTAGTAGGCTCATCATTATGTTCATTATCAGTAGGTATTCTACATTGTTCTACTTCTCTCTCATCCTGTCTATTCTCACTCCTGTTGGTATCATCAATTTTTGCCTTTTTAAAAAATGACACTAATTTTTCCTGAATGAAGTTCCTTTTCATTTTGTGACTTTTATCACAGTAGTAATTTTGCGTCGAGCAGCCCTGAGAAAGTGAAATCACGCTTCTTCCTACAGTAATGGCAAACTGACAATGTCTCAATTTTCTGCCAACAAAACAAGTTTTGAAAGGACTATTCGACCGCTCCCGGTTCTCCCCATCCCCAGAGCCAGACGATGAAGGGACAGTTGTTTTATTTAGCTATAAACAAACGGTCACACTCAACCTCGGTTAAGTATGTGGACATTTGACCTTGGAATCAAGAGGTCAGGCAGTGCTGCCCCTCCTGGGCTAGAGAATCACCACCCACGTAGCCGTTCGTTTCTGTTTTTTTTTTTTTTTTGAGAACAACCAGCTCCTGTCCTGTGCGGGGCTGATAAAAAGGGAGCGGTAATCGCCCCCTCTCCTCTGTGTGTGTGTGTGTGTGAGAGAGAGAGAGAGAGAGAGAGAGAGATTTGCAAGAGGTGCCAGTCAGAAAGAACAAAAAAACAAATAAGAAAAATTCGTTCTGGATTCAGTACTCAATACTGAAAATGAAAAACACTAATTTACACTTTTCTGCTTTCTTATTTTATTAAAAATATCACACCAGAAATTGCTCTTTAATGCTGAAAAAAAAAAAAAAGAAAAAAAAAAGACCAATGGGTCTCTGGGAGGGGACCGGTCCCCTTGGTCCCTCCCCGTAGCTGCGCCAATGGTGTGTGTGTGTGTGTGTGATGCTGATGTATTTCAAAGAGATGGCTAGTTCTCTAAAAGAATAAAATTTGCATGGTATGCTAAACTTTTGCGGGAGTGTTTTTTATTTTTAAATTTGTATAAAACTAAGGTAATAATTTGAACTACACCCGAACGTTTGTGTTATACGAACTAAAGTGAGACAGTCTTGGTTTTACGAAAATTATCTGTAGGGTCACAAGAACTAGCATCATTAAAACGGTCATAAAACATATTAATAATATGAAATTTAAAATTTTAAAATAATTGAAATGTGCATTAAAAGTTTTCCAAATAAATAATAATGATAATTAATAATATGGAATTTAAAATGTTCACTAATTGAAATCTAAACGATTTTCACGAAAGGGCCTCGAAGATATTTTTTGTGGGGTGCCCCGAGTTTTTTAGGTACGCCACTGAGTACCAGGGTATTCTCTCGATTTTTTTAGTTAGATCAAGCAACGTGTCTTGCCCCCCGACACACACCTTTACCTCACGACCATAATTTATGTCGCGATTCGCACGAGAGAACCATTTGTAGTCAATTTAGCATACTATCATGGTATCTGAGAAGAAATGCCTTGAGCACATATTGGAAAAACGGATGCTTTTTTAAAATTCATTTTCAAATTTCCTCGCACGAAAACCACGCGCACAAAATAATACAGAGAAATAGCGTTTGCGTTTAATTTTTTACTAGTTCTTTACCGCTCCAGTTGAAAACATTGGAATCTAGGTGGAAAAATTGTCAAATTTCCAAATTATAGTGAGTTTTGAATTATGGAATGGAGATGGCGCCACAAACTTAAAGGCAGAAATTTTAGTTGCACATCTGTAGACTAAAAACCAAATATTTTTAGACGCATATGACTGTTTATTTTCTTCGTAAGTTGTCCGTTATTTCCGAAGAAAAAAAGAATCCATTACAATGGTAATATTTACTCCTTTATTGTACGTTACTGAGAGCTTAAAGTAGACGGTTTGTTTTTAGGGAACGCAATGTTTAGTGTTTAAAGTCTGGGAGCATTCTCTCTCTCTCTCACACACACTTTATACTAAACTCTTATCCTGTATATTCAACTCTATCCTTCCCTTCTTTCTCCCGACCAGACCTATACGGTTCCTTGTCGGACCATTTCCTCCAATCTCCAACTTCTTCGTAACCTTGTCCATCTCGCTTCTACTAATCGAGAATCGCTCGTGCTCCTTAACCTAGACCAGCGCGGTGCGTTCGATAACATTTCCCACTCCTATCTTTCTCTTACTCTCACTGCCTTCGGCTTCCCCTCTCCATTTGTCTCCACTCTTCTTGCCCTCAATCGGGAAACAGTATTCCACGTCAAGAACATTGCCTTTCTTACCACCCCCAATCGGTTTAAGCGTGGCATCCGGCAAGGTTGCCCGCTTCCTGGTCAATTATTTGCCCTAGTGTTTGAGCCGTTCCTCAGATTTTCTCATCGTGCTCTGCTCGCTGCACTACCTCCCTTAACAGCCAGTACTCGGCACTTCAGCGTAACCTATTCGGCGTACGTAGACGATGCCACCTTCTGTGTCCGGCATAGCCAGTAATTCGCCATACTCGAGAATTCTTACCAGTTCTACGCCTCCTGCTCCAACGCAGCACTAAACACCACTAAAAGCACTGGTTTGTGGTGCGGTTTATGGAATACCCGGACGGATACTCCGTGGGGTGCCACTTGGGCCGCTGCCACGCAAAAATTCCTTGGGGTTCATCTTGGCTTGCGGACCGCTGCACTTCGAGCCAATTCGGCCACGCTTTTACCATGTCTCACTCGCTCCATGAATGTTTGGAGAAATGCACAATTCTGCACCTCCTATTTCACCAGAGCCAAACTCGCCCGGGCCTACCTCCTTTCACTCTGCCTCCACGTCTGGACTGTTATCAAACTTCCCGCCTACTACCTCCAGGATATCACCCGATTGATGACCCGGTTGATCTGGACGCATCATCACTGGATTCGAGTCTGTACTCTCCATCGTCCGATGTTCACGGGAGGCATCTCGCTCGTTGATGTTGCGCTATACTATCGAGCGCACCGTGTGGTTTTCATGCTACGGATCCTTAGTGCATCTCCAGTTCAGTTCACCTTGGATGTTATGATTTCTCCTCGCAACCCCAGATTTTCCTTTGTTACTTTTCTTCTGATGGATCACTCCCCCTTTCTGCAATCCCGTCTTTCTCCTTTTTATTCCGAGGTACTTTCTCTGCTCCGTTCTCGACCTATTTCCCGTTCTCTCCCCGGCTCCACCTCTGAACTTCTTGCCCAACCCTTGTTTCACTAATCAACTATCAACCCTCCCGATGCTCCCTATTTCTCTGACCTATCAAAGATCCCTGCCGGGGTCGTGACAGTCCGAGATCTCCTTACCGCAAGCCTGTCCTGGAAACCCTTCTCCTAGCTCTCCCCCCTCTTTACTCGCTCTTCCGCTTTACGCCGATCTCCGCTCCGCTATTATCCATCTTTATCCTGCCCTAGCAACCCCCACTGGACTTCTTTTTGTCCCCTACGCTTCTCTCCCCCTTCCCTTTTTCCTCATGTTTCGGGGCTCCGCCCTCCCTCTCTCCAGCTTCACTGTCTCCTCTCTGTATCATTTTCTACGTGATTCTTCTACCTCTTTGCCTCTACCCATTCCAGACGTCCCAACCGCAGCCTTGTCATGTGTGTGATCGGCCGGAGCGTCGCCTCTGTTCTCACCCACTGAACGAAGCATCCAATGGCAATTTCTGCATCGTCGATTGAGAGCACCAACGACTCTTTTCCGCATGACACTCATCTCATCGCCTGACTGTGCTTTCTGTCCAGCGGCCGCAGATATCCCACACATCTATCTGCATTGTCCGGTTCTTCTACCTCTTCTACATCTGGCATTCCAGGTGGTTCAACGTATTTGTGTGCCTGACCTACCGTTGTAAGCGTATTCTACGCTCCATCGATCCTTGTCCCCACCTGTACCACTAACTGCTGCCAGCACTTACATATTCATCTTGGTGAAACATGTGATATATTCCTATCATCTGCAGCTCCGCTCAACTTCGCCCTCTCCAACCCTCCACCAGGCAGGGGATTCACTCTGCTGGATTTTCCGCGTCCGACTCCTCTCCAGGTTACAGCTCGCATATTCAACTACATCCGCTGCCCAACACCTTTCTCAATTCCTGTACGTCTGGTCTCCACACCTGCTCTGGTTCACCATCCCTCCTGGTGATATTCGCCTTCTCCTATGACTGTACCGATCCATCAGACTGCTTTGGTGAGCGTGTCTACCTTGGTCTCCTCTGTCCAATCAGCTCCGACCTTTCATCGGTTGTCTGCCTACAATACCACAGCCTGTGAGTCACCCTTCCTCACACTGTCGGATCCGCCAGCTGAACTGTCTTCCTCTGGACCGTCGTGAGTCATTCTGACTCTGCAACAGTATACTCTCCTGTACGCTCCCCAGGTGGGTGCTATCACATTCTTTCCTTCCAGTTAAACGTTCTCATCAGTATGTTTTCTCCTGCATTTCACGTATTGATACTTGTGTTTTTTTCAAGCGGGACTCCCTAATATGTAGTATATTTTTCACGTTCTATTCTGCTTCTTTGTTACTGCGTTTACTGTACGATTTCCATATCTAGCATTATGGTGTACATTCTGTTACTGTTGAACCAGTGTTTTACATTCCAGTTATTACCGGTCTTTAAAAGTAGATATTTTGTACATAGTGTTTCCCACATATACGTTAAAATTGTATGCCGCTTGTCGTAGATTTTCGCAACACTCAATTTTTGTACCCTATAACTGTGTGTACATGCCTCACACCTTCAGCATTTTCTATGTTTAATGTCCTGCTGTACATATTGTTGTTGTGATGCCCTCCATAGATGTCATTCTTGTTTTTTTTCATGCATCATGTGTTCCCGTTGGGACGGAATTCCTGCTCCACTTTTTGCACCTTTGTATTCGCATCGTTGCACCGTTACCTATATCTATATATGTTTATATTATGTATCCGTTTCTGGAACTGCTTGCGTAACTGTATTCCCGAAGTTGCATACTGAATCCGGCGCATTGTTCTTGTCTACCTCCTGTGCATTTGTGTCTAAGCTCAAATGTAGCTCAGTATTATCGATTAGTACCACCTGTGATTTTTTTATTTGTTGCTTCGTCTGAACTGTATTGCTCTCAATGTATTTCCCAGTTATAAACAATTGGTACATGCCCACGCTGTAGTACTACTTTTAACATACTTTGTCTCATTCCGGTTTTGCATTATTCTTGATAATACTGTTAATTTCTATGTCACTTGATCTATTTACTATGTTTGCGTACCAGTGCTCCTTCCTGAAATAGTTGTTTCGACAATTTCACCATTTGTATATATTACTCTCGGACACTTGTCATTTTCATTGTACATGTCATCTATTATATTATTAGCACCTTAAATGTTCTGTGCCACCTGTAGCCTGTATATTTTAGCTCTTAATAAACGATTTTGACTGACAAAACTTTATCATGTTGTTCCGGAGGTATACTGAAGCGGTTCTGTATAATATCATGGAAATGGGGTCAAAGGTCAGGACACAGGAGCGATAGTTATTTCACGGCCATTATCCTCACAACTTGAGTAATGATTTCCGGCATGTTGGAAAGCGTATCATAATCAATGCATTGCATGATTTTATTTACTTGTTTCCAAATGCGCATTATCGCATTGCTTTAAAAATTTAACAATGACTTTTTATTGTAAAATACAGTAATTGAACAGAAAAACAAAGCAAAAGAAAAATCCTGAAAATGCATTTTCATAGTAATGTACGTACACTGTAAATAATCAGTGGTGTTGATTCAAGGAAAATAACGTGCAGCAAAGTTGCCGGTAAGTGTTAGTGTTTTTCAGAAATTTCCGTTTTTAAAAGCACCCGTTCATTTTAACTTCCGTATTTTCATAGATATTTCCATAGACAGAAATTATGTTTATTTCAGAAAAGCCCATTTCTGGGTTTTCCGTATTTAAACTGAAATTCCGCTAAATCAACAACCCTGTACAGCAGGGTTGAAGAATAACCATCATGAAGAAAGATGTGAAATCTCGGCAGGTATTAACTGAAAGTAAACAACGATGTTGAAATTTCGATATTCAAAAACTGAGTTTGCGCACTGAACGAGCTAGTTGATTAAATGTTTGCGTTGCTGAAGCAAGCTACTTGAAATGGGACTTTCCACTCATTCCCGTATAAGTTGTGACGTATATTCTAAAATAACTTTCATTTTTAGTTCCTTTTCCTGTGTAAATTTGAGTTTGTTCTCCTTTACACTTTCCAAACTTAACGTGATATCTTCACTCTCACAAGAATGAGGTTGGTAACACAACTGAGGTCAGAACGAGAGTGACGTATGTGTGTACTGATAAGAACGTTAGATAAAAAGGACGATACAACAGTTATTCATGTGTATGTGCGTGTGTGGAGATGTTCGATCGCTATTAAGATAAATGTGAAATTTACAACTTGTACTGGCTATATTGTGGATGTCTTAAATTTGCTGGGCCAATAAAAGGTTATCGTAAATTCACTTCTGTTTATGTTTTGTCTGGCCGTAAAGGCTTAATTTCAACTATCCCGTGCAACTATTGCATCGTATTCTCATTTAGTTCAACATTTCATTAGTCATGATTTTAGACATAGCGTAACACCACCCTTACTCACGAAAAAGGCTTAAGTTATGAAGTGAAATATCCTGACAGAATCTTTCCCCAAACTTTTCCATTCTTCCTTTTGTTAGATATGAATAAAAATCACAGGAATAGTAAACGAAACAAGATACACTTATAGCGTTTTGCAAGATGAAATTACGTGAAAGTGATGGAAAAAATAAATAAATAAATCTGTTTTTATTAAAGTACTCCTGGGTTAAAATTACAATATCAGGCTATGTCAAAATATATAAATGATTTTCCATTCTTCCTTTTGTTAGATATGAATAAAAATCATAGGAATAGTAAACGAAACAAGATACACTTATAGCGTTTTGCAAGATGAAATTACGTGAAAGTGATGGAAAAAAATAAGTAAATAAATCTGTTTTTATTAAAGTACTCCTGGGTTAAAATTACAATATCAGGCTATGTCAAAATATATAAATGATTTTCCATTCTTCCTTTTGTTAGATATGAATAAAAATCACAGGAATAGTAAACGAAACAAGATACACTTATAGTGTTTTGCAAGATGAAATTACGTGAAAGTGATGGGAAAAAATAAATAAATAAATCTGTTTTTATTAAAGTACTCCTGGGTTAAAATTACAATATCAGGCTATGTCAAAATATATAAATGATTTTCCATTCTTCCTTTTGTTAGATATGAATAAAAATCACAGGAATAGTAAACGAAACAAGATACACTTATAATGTTTTGCAAGATGAAATTACGTGAAAGTGATGGGAAAAAATAAATAAATAAATCTGTTTTTATTAAAGTACTCCTGGGTTAAAATTACAATATCAGGCTATGTCAAAATATATAAATGATTTTCCATTCTTCCTTTTGTTACATATGAATAAAAATCACAGGAATAGTAAACGAAACAAGATACACTTATAGCGTTTTGCAAGATGAAATTACTTGAAAGTGAAGGAAAAAAAAATCTGTTTTTATTAAAGTACTCCTGGGTTAAAATTACAATATCAGGCTATGTCAAAATATATAAATGATTTTCCATTCTTCCTTTTGTTAGATATGAATAAAAATCACAGGAATAGTAAACGAAACAAGATACACTTATAGCGTTTTGCAAGATGAAATTACGTGAAAGTGATGGAAAAAAAAATAAATAAATCTGTTTTTATTAAAGTACTCCTGGGTTAAAATTACAATATCAGGCTATGTCAAAGTATATAAATGATTTTCCATTCTTCCTTTTGTTAGATATGAATAAAAATCACAGGAATAGTAAACGAAACAAGATACATTTATAGCGTTTTGCAAGATGAAATTACGTGAAAGTGATGGAAAAAAAATAAATCTGTTTTTATTAAAGTACTCCTGGGTTAAAATTACAATATCAGGCTATGTCAAAATATATAAATGATTTTCCATTCTTCCTTTTGTTAGATATGAATAAAAATCATAGGAATAGTAAACGAAACAAGATACACTTATAGCGTTTTGCAAGATGAAATTACGTGAAAGTGATGGAAAAAAATAAATAAATAAATCTGTTTTTATTAAAGTACTCCTGGGTTAAAATTACAATATCAGGCTATGTCAAAGTATATAAATGATTTTTCATTCTTCCTTTTGTTAGATATGAATAAAAATCACAGGAATAGTAAACGAAACAAGATACATTTATAGCGTTTTGCAAGATGAAATTACGTGAAAGTGATGGAAAAAAATAAATAAATAAATCTGTTTTTATTATAGTACTCCTGGGTTAAAATTACAATATCAGGCTATGTCAAAATATATAAATGAACTTAAAATTACAGTTAATAATCACCAGCTGTAATCTACGTTTTGGGACTAGCTTCTGTTTCGACAAGGTCATCCAAGTCCTCCAAAGCTTCGTTAAAAAAATCTACAATTTTTTCTATCACAGACAGTGTTTGAGAGTTGCGCAGAAACTCCGCAATTTTTGTCAGCGGTTTAGACTGATTAGATTCAGCAGATCGTTTACTCCTGTAGAAAGGGAAAGTGAAGATACCGCTTTTCTTAAAGTCCAAGTTCCTACGGAATTCGTTCGCAGTTGAGATACTTGGGAAAGGGCTCAGTGAGTTGATGTCCAGCATCTTATCTTTCCTCCTTAGAGTTGGAAGCATTGAAGGAACGTCATTAAGAACATCTTTTCTTCTTAAGGAGAACTGAGACACCTTTATGTACCTGGGAGCTTCTTTGGCAGTTGCGGTAGCCACCTTCGAGTAAAATGGTCTCCTCCAAGGCTCTATGTCTACATCTCCGTGATTATTTTCGAAATAATGGCTACTGTACGGTAAATTAAAAAGTGCTCGCCCGCTTCTCGCCCAGCTGCGCAGTATCTGGAATGACACACCGAGACCATCAAAGACACGGATCAGACTCTCCGGTTCGGTTACAAGTTGCACGAGAAGGTCGAACGGTCTGAACGGGCTTACCTCTTGCTCTGTGACAACTTTTTCCAGAGATTTGCAACCCGTGAAGAATGCAAAAGTCAGCAGAAGGGTAAGCAGCGCACCTCTGTGCAAGGACATCTCGAAACCTGAAAAGAAAAAAGAAAAAAAAAACGTATTGCAAAATCTGTAACTATATATGATCATGTTGACAAAGTTTTCGGACATCTTATTGACCATGCAAATTCTAGATTCAAGCCTTCGCAAGCACTTGCGTTGTGCCCGTGGGCATTGGCGCACCCAGAATTTCTTTATGGGGTGGCCCAAAATATTGACGAAGTAAATAAAAATACCCCGGGGAAAATATCTCCCAAAATATTAGGAAATGATAAAAATATCTCCGTTATATTATTTCCAATTATTCGTAAAATACACTGCTGGCCACCCAAACTGCAACACCAAAAAGGAAGCATCCGATTGGCCTGAAATTCGCAGCATGCGTCGCCAGCGAGAGGACATGCAAACGATTAGCATTGCAGGGCACATGCAAATCATGTGCGCCCGGCACGCCACCGAGAAGCACTATAGGAAGGGTGCACAGAAGGCGGGGTGTAAGTAGTGGAAGTGTGTTGTGCTGCCGGACCTGTACGTGGGAAGCTTCCTGATGCCTCGTCGCAGAATACGGCAGTAATTCCAGCACGTTTCGGAGTTCGACAGAGGACGAATAGTGGCGTATCGCGACAGCGGTTTATCGTACCGAGACATCGGTGCCCGTGAGGGACGACGTCCAGCCCCAGTGAGGCGAGTATGGATTCGGTGGGTGCAGGAGGGACTGACGGACCGACGTGAGTGATTGCCGCAGCCGCGGCACACCACCGAACGAGAGGACCGGCATTTTGTGCGGCGGGCATTGACGGCTCACACCGCCACATCACGAACGTTAGCGCAGGAAATTGGATGCATTGCGCAAAAACCTGTGTCAGTACGTACCGTTCGACGTCGTCTGCAGGAGCGGGGACTTTTCGCACGGCGCCCATTGCTCCGATTACCATTGACGTTACACCACCGGCGAGTGCGGCGGCAGTGGGCCGTTGAACGCCGCACCTGGACTACGGAATAGCACGACATTGTCTTCTCCGACGAATCACGATGGTCGTATCAGCGTGTGGCGGCACCGCGGCGAGATACTGTATGACGCCTGCATTATGCATCGCCATACCGGTCCGTCGCCTGGCGTTATTGTTTAAGGTGCAATTAGATATGACACCCGCACCCCTCTGGTACGCATCGCCGGTACACTCAACAGCCACCGCACCCCTCTGGTACACATCGCCGGTACACTCAACAGCCACCGCACCATCTCCGACGTTTTGGAGCCTGTAGTCCTCCCTTACCTGCAGGATCTACCAGCGGTCACGTTCCAACAGGAAGATGCGCGCCCTCTCGTGGCATGCATCGTACAACAATTCTTTACGGCCTACCAGGTGTCACTGCTGCAGTGGCCAACCTGTTCTTCCGATATGTCGCCCATGAAACACCTCTGGTCGGTGATCGGCAACCGAGTGGCCCGGCAAGCACCACCCGCGGCTACGCCTGATGAACTGTGGCAACGTGTGGAAGCAGCCTGAACCGAAATACCCCAAGCCCAAATCCAAAGCCTCTTTCGTTCGATGCCGCGGCGTGTAGCGGCCGTTATTGCCAGCCATGGGGGCCACACGAACTATTGATGTCTGCGTGTTCCGCAAGTCGCACGGGCCTGTAAGATCAATCGTTTCATCTTTGTATCTGTTGTTATGTGTTCAGTAAATCCGGCTTTCTATCTTGTGTCCTTCTTGGTGTTGCATTTTGGGTGGCCAGCAGTGTATATGCAGTATGTAAAAGCATATACAAATATATTTAAAAATAAGCAGCCAACAAAAAAAAAAAAAAAAAAAAGGACCAAGTGATACCTCACGCGGATCGCCCGGCCTCAGGGGTCACCCACCACTGAGTGCATCACAGCCCGTTGGAGTTCTTTATCAAAAGTGTGAACTTACTGGAGAAGTATCACTGCATTGAAAGTCAATATGTCACGTGCGACAGAACTTACAGTCTTTCAACGTGGGACGGTGGTTGAATGCCACGTTCGTAACCTTTTTGTTAGTCACATCGCAAACCGTCTCATTAGGCCAATTCTATATAACTAATGTACACTGGTGCCCGAAATTAAAGTAATATTTCTGTAAGTCACATCGCAAACCGTATCAATATGCCAATGCTATATACCTGATGCACACTTGTGCTTGAAATTAAAGTAACCTTTCTGTAACTCACATAGCAAACCGACTCAATATGCCAATGCTATATAGCTGATATACACTGTGTGACGTACTACAGAGGTGAAAACATCTTTCAATACGACAAATCTGCAGCGAGACATTCTTACCGCGTAGCTCAGTTGGGAGAGCGACTTACTCCGGAGTGAGGGGACACGGATTCGATGACAAACTTGTGTTCTCACATTGGCACCCGATTGTGGAAAATGGATCCACTGGCCGTTAGGTGTTTCGAAAAATGTATGATGTTTGTTCCTCACATTGTTTGGAATTTATGAAAAATTCCTACTTCGCTTCAAAGATTAAGAAAAGAAAAAAAAGAGGGAGATGATGTGACGTACTACAGAGGTGAAAACACGTGTCAAGACGACAAATCTGCAGCGAGACATTTTGTACGCGTAGCTCAGTTGGGAGAGCGACTTACTCCGGAGTGAGGGGGACACGGATTCGTCGCGGACAAACTTGTGTTTTCACAACTGGTGCTCGAAATTAAAGTAACCTTTCTGTAAGTCGCATCGCAAACCATCTCAATATAGCAATGCTATGTAGCTGATGTACACTGGTGCTCGAAATTAAAGCACCCCCCCCCCCCAAAACCGGGTTCACAGGGTAACCCTCCCCGAAATCACGCGTAAATGGTACGCAAGAAACCGGTTATGTAAAGCAGCAAATGCTGAATCCAATAAACGAACAACGGCGTTATAAGAAGTCACAGGGCAGCGAAATTTGTACTGTATATACCAAACAGAAGTGGATTCCGTACATAAGCGATTGGAAGTGTATACGTGAGCAATCTTGGGGGTTTGCACTATTAGTTGCAGTGATAAGACGTCATTATGTCTCAGATAGTTTGTTTAGATGATTTATTGCGGTGGAGAGCTATAGGGAGATTAGAAGCAGGACAGTCTCAAACTGAAGTGACCAGATGTTTAAATGTGGATGGATTCGTTGTGTGCGGCCTCTGGAAACAATTTTCAGGACACTGAAAACATCTTGAGAAGACCTGGGCAAGGACCTCGGCGGGTCACTTCTCCTGGACAAGTCCAATAATTGGTGTTAACCCCTAAACGCAATCCAAGCACCACGGCAAGCCAATTGACCCAGACGCTCACTACATCAGTTGAGCGGACTGTATCCCGACATATACGTTATACCAAAGATTGCGTCACAGTGATCTATCTGTATACAAGACGGTCTGTTTTTGTGCATCCCAGAGGAGAGCTCGCTTCGAATGGTGTAGCTAATATGTTCACTGGAAAAACCAAGAATGGGCATGCGTACTCTTTAACGGTGAGAACAGTTCCTCTTTGCAACCAGATTCTTGCAGAATATTTCTGTGGCGTGAACGTGGGACACGGTATCAGTCCATGAACGTTCAAGAACGGGACAGTTTTTGAGGTGGTGGAAAATGGTTTTTGGCCGGAATCTGTATCAACGGTCGTTTGCCTCTCCTCATAATCGCCAGGGAAAATCGTCGAGATCTAATGGCTGCCCGACATGGCGAAAATCTTGAATCCTGATGTTCGTCTTTCTAGAAATGCAATGTATCCGGATTTCCAGTTAAAGGGTAACGTTCGACCTGGCAGGACTATACTGGTCGATGAATATCTTGAAAGCGAAGACATTGCAGGTATGAATTGGCAGGTACGATCACCAGATCTTAATCCGATTGAGCATATTTGGGGGACTTTAGGTCGCCAATTTTTCTGCTTGCTCCCGTCCTTCTAGAGCTCTACAGGACTTAAGGTGAGCTCTTCTGAAGAATGGGACTGAGTCCCACAGTCTTATGTGGACACTCCCATTCAAAGCATGGCTCATTGCTGTGAATTATACGTTGCTGTCCGTTTTGATCACATCCTATTTTTACTGATTTAGGCGATATCGCATCATGCCTTATTTCACTTATTTTTTTCACAGGTCCATAATTTTGAAGCTTTTGCACTTAGTTCTTTTGTGTTCACAAGTGTGAAATACTGTACCACTCCGCACGCATCAAGTTTCTTTCCTTATGTTTCCTATTTTGTCAGTTATCGCCTGCTAACTAGTTTTTTGTGGTTGCTGCTTTAAATTTGGGTGCCACTCTAGTTCTTTCTTACTTACTTTCTTTTTTTCTCTCTTTTATTTTTTTCTTGATTGAGGGTTGACGACTCCCGTGAGCAACTCAATTAGGTATAAGCAGTCTCCCGTCCCTAATTTAGGGCCACTGGCCTCAGGGAAGGGAGAGGGCCAAAGCCGTAAGACAAACACGACATCCATGCCTCATCGGGATTCGCACCCGGACCTATCTCGAACGAATGGTCACAAGCCAGCGCTTAGACCACAGCGCCACAGGGCGGCCCACTGTAGTTCAAAGGTAAAAGACCGATAATGCTACTACAGCAATAAATAAATAAATATTATGAATAAATAGTACTCTATGAGGCGAGGTAATCAAACGCAATTTCTTCGCACATTTAGTCAAACGGTGTAAATGCGTTTTGTTGAAATTCCCTTTGTCAGAAGTTGTAAATCGAAAGTAAAGGAAAAGACCCAGAAAATGACGACGTGGGAGATGGGTGTATGAAATTCAAAAGGGTGCCGGAATAAAGTGGATGAGAATTGCTCAAGACAGGGAGTTGTGAAGGGATTTTGGAAGGCCTTCATCTAGCAGTGGATTGGGCATGGCTGATGATCATGATGATTCTCGCGTAGGATAAAATTTGTAGGTGTCCAGAGGAACCGATTTGTTTGTCGTTTGCCTTCAGCTCTACACCACGACTCCCCCAAAAAACAGGACACCACATTTTCGGTAGAAAATTCTGAATTGCTCCCCAAAACGCGAAAAATAAAATTAAACGGCAACAACAACAATAAAAAATCCCCAATGTTATGGGCGACTCAGCATTTTTTGATTGCATGTTTCTGCCGCCACGAAAATTCCTGCTATACATTTAAAATTACAACTGTATCACACGATTAAAAACATCTCCATTATGTACACCTGAGTCATTGGCAGATGGTTTATTACATTCAAGTCACAAAGTACAAATAAAAGATGATTGGTTAAAAAGGCAAGATCTTTCGAGCTCCCACTGGAGCTCATTCTCAAGCCATAATGGCCGCCCCGGTGGCGCAGTGGTCTAAGGCGCTGGCCTCTGATCATTCGTCCGTAAGGGGTCCGGGTTCGAATCCCGGTCAGGCATGGATGTTGTGTTTGTCTTACGGCACTGGCTCTCTCCCTTCCCTGGAACCAGTGACCCTAAATTAGGGACGGGCGACTGCTTATAGCCCATTGAGTTGCTCACGGTGGTCGTTAAACCTCCAATCAAAAAAAAAAAAAAAAAAAAAAAAAGCCATAATGCCGTGTGAACCCTTAGAGACACGTATTTATATACGAAAGTTCACGTCACGTTGTCTTGACAACGTAATGCTGTAAAGTTACAAACAAGCTACAGAACAATAAAACATTTTTTTTAAAGAGGGTAATCCGTAATTTACAAATGAATACATTATACAATGCAGTAACAGTAATAATGAATACATAATTATCACGTAAATCCATTTTTGCGTCAATCACGTATCTTCAAGATCGCTCAATCGATATACACTGCTGGACAATTGCTAAGGACGAATCATAAACGGCTATATAACGCATAAAAAAGCAAGTGTGGTTGGATGCCAAGTGAAATAAAATAATGTCAGAATGCCAGGACATTACAAGAAAGACAATTTATTGTGCTCTGAAATCCAGAAGGCTTTGGAACGTGATCAAGGGACAAACAGGCCATTTTGTGCAGAATACGTAAACGTGAAAAAAAATGCAATTACCGTCCGCAGGCGTTCCGGCGCAAGATGTCAATACGGGATATGGCCACCATGGAGGGCGATGCAAGATTTCACACGTCGTGTCATGCTTTGCACAACATTATCAAGCAGCTGTTGGGATAATTTATCCCATTCCTCTGTCAGTGCACGGATGACGGTGTCCTTGTTTATTGGAGGGCATTGGCGACCAGCAAGACTCCTCCCCAAAGCATCCCACACATTTTCAATGGGATTCAGATCTGGAGAACGTACTGGCCATACGAGGCGATGAATATCCTCGCTCTCAAGACACTCCTGGACAGCGACTGTTCGATGACATGTTGCGTTGTCGTCCATGAAAACGAATCTATCACCGACAGCACCACGGAACATGCGAACATGAGGTAGCAGAACATCATTAATGTATTGTTGGCCAGTGATAGACCCAGTTGGAAGCACATAGAGGGACGTACGGCCATTGATCATGATGCCAGCCCATACCATGACACTACATGTCGGATATCGGTCCCTTTCCTGTATGTTTGCTGGACAATATGCAGTACCACTATCACGCCAGATCAGTTGTCGTCGACAATCAGACTATCTACTCTCATCTGAGAAGAGGACAGCAGATCAGTCGTTATCAGTCCAATTCCGATGTTGATGGCACCATTTGTAACGTATACTCTCGATTCACTTTCCTTTTGATTTTTACTATCTCTGGTTATTTTATTTTCCTATGTAAATTATCTTCTTACTGAACGAGATGTTATTTCACCCGCTGAATGAGATCTGGCAATGAGTGTAAGTCATGACGTGGTGGTAGCCAGTATAAATAGGCGCGTTCAACGATACCAAGGGAGAGCTTTTTGTTGATGTGCGTAGGGTGAGCTGTTGTTTATGTGTCAGAGAGCGTTGGTTTATGTGAAAGAGAGCGTTTGTTGTTGTACGAAGTGAACTGTGGTTTATGTGTAACGAGATCTTCGTTTATGTGAGAGCGAAAAGTTGACCAAATAAAAGATTGCTTTCGTAAGTACGTCTTTCTCAGTTCATAGTTTTGTCAGATCTCTGTCTGGCTGTTAGGTTTATTTCATTTAGTGTTATTAGTAACAACCAGCATATGACTTTATTCATCTTAATTACTACTACAACATTACTACCAGTTATAAGCTTGTTCATTATTGTTACTACACTACTAGCAGGAAAGTTTATTCATGATTTAATTAACAAACAACAACCATTAGAAGAAGCATTATTAGTAGCTTAGTACAAGCATTGAATTCATTATAATATTAGTGAAAGCTATATTCACTATAACATTAGTAGTTAAAAGCCATATTCATTATACATTGCAAATGGGCGGTACGGTGACGTCTGGACAATGGGATGCACACAACAGGACGGCGGGCGTATAGTCCTCCTTCATGCAAACGTCTGGCGACAGTTTTTCGGGAGATCCGCTTGCCAGTAGCAGCCATAAACTGATTTGCTACCTCACTAGCTGTGCTGCTCCGGTGTCTTTTTGTTGATAGCACTATATACCGATCTTCTGCAGGTGTTGTACTGCGAACACGACCTCCCCCGTGACGTTTGCTACACTCTCCATTTGTTTGAAATGATTTCCAAAGACTTGAAACAACACTGTGACTGACGTTGAACTCCCTGGCAACATCTGTTATTTTTCACCCTTCTTCAATCTTACCAATAATACGGCTACGCGTAAAATCATCTAGGTGATGTCGGGAAGACATACTGAAAATTGAAAGTTCGTCAATTGATTCTTTCCCTTTCAACTTTGCGTTTGAACAACAACGGTCAATACGCGTCAAATCCTTTATACGTATTATTGTTGGTAAGTCCTCATTACAACACTGGGTACCATATAGAAGGATATGTAATGAGGACTTACCAACAATAATACTTTCATCATGGAGACAATTTAGATGTACTATGCCAGCACCTGTTCATGAACATATATATCGATTGAACGATCTTGAAGATACGTGATTGACGCAAAAATGGATTTACGTGGTAATTATGTATTCATTATTACTGTTACTGCATTGTATAGTGTGTTCATTTGTAAATTACGGATTAACTTCTTTAACATCTTAAAAAAAAAATGCTTTGTTGTTCCCTGATAGTTGTGTAGCTTGTTTGTAATTTTACAGCATTACGTTGTCAAGACAACGTGACGTGAACTTTTGTATATAAATACGTGTCTCTCAGGGTCCACATGGCATTATGGGTCCACATGGCATTACGTGTCTCTCAGGGTCCACATGGCATTATGGCTTGAGAATGAGCTCCAGTGGGAGCTCGAAAGATCTCGCCTTTTTAACCAATCATCTTTTATTTGTACTTTGTGACTTGACTGTAATAAACCTTCTGCCAATGACTCAGGTGAACATAATGGAGATGTTTTTAATCGTGTGAAATAGTTGTAATTTTAAATGTATATCGTTTTTAAAGCACGAAGAGATTTTAGCTTGAAAATTCCTGCTGCTTAGGCAGCAAAGTTAGCAGATTTCCAATTTTTTATTGTTCTTGCAGGTAATCCACTCTTGTCCGTTAATACGTAAGATGAAATTTCTTGCAAATTTGAAATGGCTGGATTCTGAAAAACTTGCTTAGAACGCTAAGAATTTTTACGTTGCTTTTGCTGACGATCTGAAAGATAGCTTAACAAATATGTTGCTGCATCTCGGTCCTTATGAAAGATAGCTTAACAAATATGTTGCTGCATCTCGGTCCTTATGAAAGATAGCTTAACAAATATGTTGCTGCATCTCGGTCCTTATGAGAGATAGCTTAACAAATATGTTGCTGCATCTCGGTCCTTATCTAAATTTCATTTTCATCAAGGAGGGAAAAGAAACCCACTACATTTGTCTGTTACCCTTTACGACTACAATATTCTTTATATTTATGCTGATATTGACATTCATCGTAGTAAAAAAACTGATTTGCAGACCATTTATTTTCTTCGAGTAAGAACTAATCGAACGTGCGAGCGCATATCACAGTGTGAAAAAAAACAACCTTGAAATTCTATCCATAAATTCTAATTTAACAGGAAGTTTGAACTATCAAAATGCAATAGACGAGATTTTCGGAAAAGAAATAGTAAGGCAAAAATGAATTAAAACGACTTCATCTTTGTCCCTTTCCTGTAAATTAAACATGATACAAACTTTCTTAAAATAAAATAATGCTGCTTTAAATTTTTAAAATTACCTTCGTTTCTGAAAATTGCATAGGAATAAAATTTTTTTTGTTACTTTCTTAAGTTAAATAGCAGAACATTAGTTTCCTATTTATTGAATTCATAGAAAAAAGTGGTTGAGCTTGTGGAACACGTAACTACTGCCCTAGTAGCTCTCCCCACCTCTCTCTCTCTCTCACACACACACACATACAGGGGTTGGACAAAATAATATGAACACCATGATTTTATGGGTTAATGCTATTGGTCTAGATTACACTAAAAAAATATGTGATTATCTTTTGCGTACCTTTTCTTCGTATATGTTCTCTAGGTTATATGTCAGTGTAGCACAATGGGTGTGTTCAGCAGGGGTTGATTAAAGCGGTCGGGAACTGTGGGTGGGTTATCAGACTTCCGAAGAGAACAAATCGTGGGATCCCGTTTAGCAGGAGCTTCTGTAAACATAACAACCAAACTGTTTGGTGTTTCAGAAGAAATGTATCCACGGTTATGACTGCGTACACAAAGCGTGGTGAGACTTCATCGGCGAAGAAGAATCCTGGGAGAAACCCGAGACTGAATGAGAGGGAACGTCGAACACTAACAAGGACTGTCCAAACAACCAATTACTACTTCAGAAAAAGTGACAGCAGAACTCAATATCCATCTGGAAGACCCTATTTCTACAAAAATAGTCCGCAGAGAATTTTAATCACAGAAACCAGTTTTACAATATGAAAAAAATGGTGTCATGAGCATAAAACTTGGACACCTGATGACTGGAAATATGTAATATGGTTTGATGAGTCGTCATTTTCATTATTCGCAATAGTAGGTCGGGTTTATGTATGGAGGATCCCCAAGGAAGCGTACAATTCAGAATGTCTAGTTCCAACTGTCAAACACTGGGGTGGTACAAATGTTGTTTCCCAACAATGATGCCATTTTTAAGGTAATAATGCGCCCATACATACAGCCAGGACAGTTCAGTCTTGAGTTGTAGAGCGCCAAGATGAGCTTCAACATCTCCAATGGCCAGCTCAGTCACTTGAATTGAATATCATCGAGTCACTGTGGCCAGTTTTGGAGAGCAGAATAAAAGTAGATTTCATGCTCGAACATTTCTGAAGCAATTGGCTGATATTCTGATCGGCAAATGGTGCAATGTTCCACTGGAGTCTATTCAAAAGCTGTATGAATCTATTCCAAGATGGTTGGAAGCTATATTAAAGGCAAATAATGGTCCAATATCTTATTAATCAAGACATATAGGGTATTTCCCTGGTGTTCACATTATTTTGTCCGACAACCCTTGTGTGTGCGTGCGTGTGTGTGTGTGCCGGCGGGCTTGCGCTTTTTTCTGAAAGTGGTAGCGAAAATTAAGGACTAGCGACTGAATATATTCCTAGCAGTTGTTCAAATTTTAAGTCTACAACACCTAAGGCCCAAAATCCAAGATACGTGCCACATCGTACGACGATTTTTAAACTATGAATGACTATGTATTTACTTGACTTAATGTCGGTAGTGACAAGTGGACTGTATGCTACGGATGCCATTGCTGTAGATGAGAAAATTAAATAAAATATAATAATAACAATGATAATAAAACATTATGAACCTCCAAAACTCACGCATTCATAAATCTCCACCTCAAGGATGGAGTTATCCGTAATCCACTTTCAATTCAGATGATACACACACTTCGAAACGAATGAACTCATAACGCCAACATAAACACGTTTTCTTGATTATGTAAGAGAATAACTCGTTACAGTATCTTTGTCTGTCACAATTTTATTTATTGCTTTTGGAAACCAGTTAACTTTCTTTTTTTCTTTTAGTAAGCATTCATAGCTGTTAAGTTTTTTTTATTGCTATATACAAAAGAACAGATTTTTTAACTCTTCAAGCATCTCAACTTATTACTGGCTTCATCTTATTACATTTCCACAACCAAATAATTTGGTTACGTAGGTGAGAATTTTTGTACCTTTTTGACTTAAAGCAAAAACATCACGTTGAAAAAATGAATGAATATACAGTGTGTGAATTTCATAATACTTCGTTCTGACAACAATTTTTTGATTAATATCGTTTTTTTAACACCGTTAAAACTCATGAAACAACAGTAAATTTGATTTGCTTTCCTTCACGCGCGTACATATACGAAACAGAATTTAATGAGTGATAAATAATTTTGTATTACAATATTTTATTCGCGAAGTGTCTTAATACTTTTCGACTGAAAATTTAATTAGCAATTCAAGCATGATAGTTTATATGTAAACACATGTAAAAAGCCTCAGGACTGTCTTCTTTCACGAATATTTGTTGTTGCAGATTTGCGTATTTTTCTTTCATATGTGAACTCTTTTATTATTACTATTTTAGACTGTTTGAATTATTTTCTTAAACCATTTATTTTTCGTTTACTTTGCACCCGCTTTAAGTTCTGTGTCATTAAAATGAGACATATTTTTCAGGATCGTGGCAATTCTAGCCTAACACGTAAAACGATGTCTTTTCAGAAGGCCTGGTCTTTCGTCGATTCCGGTGGTAGAAAATAAAATGAAAAAATATTTACCTTGTTTACTCATGGTTTACAGTAATGCGCGCCAGAACTGAAATGGTTAAAAAATATCCTAGACGTTGGTTGATATTGTTGAGAGTCAGTCGTTCTGTTGTTCACCCACTGCTGGAGGGGAGGGAGGGGGGGGGTATAGGTCATTACTCATTTACCCTCCTTTTTTCTTGAATTTCATCAGCTTAAGTTTAGCTGGGCTCATATCCTGGAGCATCAAGAGTTGCCTTTCGCCCTTCTTTGTGCGTGAGAAGGTGAGGTCATTGCCACATTAAGGCCTTAGTGGGCCTCTAGGCTAAAACATTTGAGAGGGCCCCTAGGCTAGGATATTTGCGTTGGCCCCTAGACTAGGATATCTGCGTGGGCTCCCTAAAGAACTTACGACTGGAAATTATCATTATGAGTCCGTTAAAACACGAAAATGTAGCAACATGATTGTAATAATAATATGTAGTGCATTTTTCAAACTAATGAATTATCTGCAGAGTTTTCATAAGAAGGCAATCTGATTTCCAATGTTCTAACAATGATATTAGTTAAAAGCTTAAGTTTCCTAGATTGTGTATTGGATTTTTAAACGATTTAACATTGTATACTTTTCTTGGTGCATCTTTTTCGTTATGCAATGTGAAGCCACAGGGCACTTCGACCATTAACGGATCCAAGTGCAAGTTGGGAGGGGTGAATGGATGGTAGTGAAAATGCTGAAATTATCTCGCCGACCCCGTTGTACACAGAGACATAAAACGTCTACCGTTAGTCTGCCTTGAAATATGTTTGTCTTCCAGCCTCTGCTTGTGATCAAGTGGAAATCACACGACGCAAAACTAAAAGTATATCATAAACTTCTCTTTCTCTCTATATATATATGTCGCACCTTCGTTAGAAAAGTGACCCTAGTCCACATACATTGCAAGTGGACTTGTGTCACTTCTCTCGCGAAGGCGCGATATGTATATATGTCCACTGAAGAGCAATTGAATTAGAGACAGCTGGCGTTATGCAAATGTGGCGCTGTGGGTGGCCCTGTAAACGGAAACAACATGACGTATGCAGCGATGCGACAATATAATGACTGATGCGACGGGAATCAGTAAGAGTCGGACGCAATATGGGTAAGACAAAGGATCTAAGCGCATTTGATCGTGGACAAATTGTCGGTACCCGACGAATGGGTCACTCCATCTCGGAAGTCGTGCAGGCACTGGAATTTTCACGAGCCACTGTGTCACGGGTGCACCGTGAGTACATCGAATCCGGTAAAACCATCCCTGCAAGAGCCAACTGCCGTGAACAACAGCGTGTGGATGAGCGGGGTCATCGTCGGCTAGCTCGCATTGTAACAGCGGATAGACGGGCCGCAGTGCAAGAAATCACTCGGCAATTAAACGCTGGTGCACAAAAACGTGTAAGTAGCCACACCAACCAGAACCATCTTCTCGCTATGGCGTACAGAAGCCATCGTCCCACGAGGGCAACGCTGCTGACCGCACATCACAAGGTACAAAGATCAGCATGGGCGCGGGAACATCGCCAATGGACCTTAAAGAATGTTGCCTGGACTGATGAGTCGAGATTCACGTTCGTACCTGCGGATGACAGGATACGAGTACGGCGCAAATTACATGAAGCGATGGATCCTTCTTGCCAGCAGGGTACTCTTCAAGCTGGTGGGGGTGGCATTCTCGTCTGGGGATTGCTTACGTGGACTGAAATGGGACCCCTGGTACGTGTGACATCGTCCCTCACAGGTCAACGTCTCCGGGATATCCTGGAAGACCATTTGCTCCCGTTTGTGCGGCTTCAACATCCCACTGGGGACCTCATCCTGCAACAGACAATGCACCGCGCCATCGCTCCCGAATTGTATCCTAATAGTTGGATGAAAACTCCACCGACGTGAACTCGCTTCCTTGGCCAGCTAGGTCACATGACCTCAATCCCATCCAGAGAGATGTTCGAGGCTATGAGCCCCCTCCATCAAATCTTCGTGAACTGTGGGAGCTTGTTCAGGGGTCGTGGATCCGTATGGCTTCCCAACGTTTCCGGTGTCTTGTCGAGTCCATGCCGAGACGAATCTCCGCCGTCATCAGGGCGAAAGGTGGTGCTACACTTTACTAGACAGGTATCTCTAATTCAAATGCTCTTCAGTGTATATAAAACAGTATATACGTAAATAGTTCAAAAGGTAACAGCAACTTGACAGTATTTCATGAAACGAATACCCCAGGCTTCTCAAACTCCCGCGCAGGTAAGATATATTCTTAGAGAAGGTTTTGACACTGCCAGATAAGCGGAAGGGAAGCATAAATGAAATGGCGGTGCCCTTAGCTGTTTGCACCGTAAAAAAACAGAGGACAATCATCAGGTTTTTGTGGTCCGAGGGTATGAAACCTTATGAAATACATAGAAGAATGCTTCAACAGTATGGAGATGCCTACATTGGCGAAAGACGAGTGTGCGAGTGGGTAGATGCGTTTAAAAATGGGCGAGCATCCATTCGTGATAAGCAACGCTCCGGTCGTCCCGGCACAGCCGTCACTGATGAGAAGGTGGGCCGCGCTGACGCCATTATTCGTGAAAACAGGCGCATTTCTTTAGAAGTTCGGGCCAGGGAATTGGATGTCAGTATCGGATCCACTCATGCCATTGTCACGGAGGTTCTCAAGTATCGCAAGTTATGTGAACGGTGGGTGCCTAGAATGCTGACTAATGAGCACAAGATGATTCGTATGCAGACTTCCACAGCCTTTTTGGTGCAGTATAACGACAAAGGAGACGACTTCCTGGCACGTTTCACCACAGGGGACGAAACCTGGGTGAATCACTATGAGCCCGAAAGCAAGAGGCAGTCTTCAGAATGGCGGCACACATCTTCTCCAGTCAAAAAGAAGTTCAAATCTCAACCCTCCGTGGGAAAGGTCCTATTAACTCTCTTCTGGCATATGAATGGGCCAATTTTGGAGCACTATCAGAAAAAGGGGGAAACAGTGAATAGTGCACGATACAACGCAGTGTTGGAGGAGGAGCTTGAAACCAGGAATACGGAGCCTTCGCATAGGACTTTGGTCTAAAGGCGTTGTTCTCCTTCATGATAATGCCCGCCATCACACGGCCTCTGCAACTCTTGACACCATTCGGAGATTGAGATTTCAGATCTTACAACATCCCAAATACAGCCCTGATCATGCTTCTTCTGATTATAATGTGTTTGGACGCTTGAAGGACGTTTTGAGAGGAAGAAGATTTGGGAGTGATGAGGAGGTCAAAGAAGCTGTGCATTCCTGGCTGAAGGCGCAACCAAAATATTTTGTTCTGTGGCCTAAAGAAGTTGGTGCTACGGTGTGAGAAATATATTGAAAAGGTGCGTGATAAAGTAGGAAAATTAAACATAATTTATATCTCTCATTGAATTATGTATCTCAAAATATTCAATTTGCTGTTACTCTTTGAACTGCCCTCGTATATATATATATATATATAATCTGAGCCCGGTATCTTCTCGAGAATTTTATGAGGAAATTCGTCATCAAAATAATAAAGGTAAGCATCACTTGAAGATAATTATGGGAGATTTCAATGCAAAAATAGGGCAACGGCAACAGAATGAAACTTCAGTAGGTAAATTCGGTCACGGCAACAGAAATCAGCGTGGAAATACTCTGTAGAGTTTGCAGAGGCAGAAGGGTTTTTCATGTTGAACTCCTTCAAGAAAAAGCTACACAGGAAATGGACATGGAGATATCCAAATGGGACGGCAAGTGAAATTGATTTTATTATGTGTAACAAAAAATTCGTCATGGAAGACTGCAGTGTGCTAAACAAGTTCAACACAGGTAGTAACCATAGATTGGTGAGATGTAAGATGCACCTCAACACTAAACTCGAACGTGGAAAGCTCATAATACAAACAAAATGTATTGACATAACCAACCTTAAAAAACACCATAATACCTTCAAGTTCGAACTGAAGAACATGTTCTCTGCTTTAAAAGGCCTAACATCGGAAGAAGTGGGTATTTCTGAAGTTAACAGAAAAGTAACCAAAGCTCTTATGGAAACAGCAACAAAATTAGCTGGGTCTAAGGACAAGTTGCATGTGAACAAATTATCAGGAAAAACCAAAATATTGATGCAAAAAAGAAGAGAGATGAAGACAACTAAAGAAGATGTGACTTTCAAAGTGGAATATATAGAGCTATGCAAGACAGTACGAAAAAGTATCACTGAAGATGTAAGGAAATTCAACTGTGAACTAGTGAGCAAAGCAATTGAAAACAACCAAAGCCTAAAGATAGCAAAGGGACATCTCAGTAAGGGAAGAAAACAGATTATGGCACTGAGAAAAGAAGATGATTCTGTAACACGAAATAGAGGTGAAATTTTGACAAGAGTGAAAGATTTATACTTCAAATTATATGAAAGGGATGATACATGTACTCAAGACATCATGAAAAGTACCAGAGTTCTTCCAGTCCTCCCAGCAGAAGTTGCACATGCAATCAAGAACATGAAGCAGGGAAAAGCTCCAGGAGAAGATGGAATTACTGTAGATATCATACAAGAAGCAAGTGGAGAAATCGAAACAGTACTCGCCCAAATTTTCACTCGATACCTTAATGAACGGAAGATTCCTGAGGATTGGAACAACGCTACAATGATCCTGCTACATAAAAAAGGTGACATTGAGGATCTCAGGAACTACAGACCTATCAGCCTCCTATCAGTGGTTTATAAAATCTTCACTAAAGTTCTTTCACACCGCTTGAAAGTAACACTGGATATGGCTCAACCGAGAGAACAAGCTGGATTCAGGAGTGGCTACAGCACAATAGATCATATCCACGTACTGAGAGAACTAATTGAAAGAGCGAGGGAATATGAACTTCCATTGTGCATGGCTTTTATCGATTATGAAAAAGCCTTTGATTCGGTGAAACCATCAGCAGTTACAATGGCTCTGAAATCCTGCGGTATTGAAGATGCATACATTAATATTATTAATAACATCTGTGAAAATGCAAGTGCAAAGATTCGGCTGTTTTAAAATACAACACACATAAAAATTGGAAAGGGAGTGAGACAAGGTGACACCATATCTCCGAAGCACTTTAATGCCACATTGGAAAATGTCTTTCAATCACCGAACTGAGAAAACAAAGGAATAAAGATTAATGGAGATTATCTAACCCACCTTCGTTTTGCTGATGACGTAGTTATTTTGGCAACTACCCCATCAGAGATGCAGAGTATGATCCAGGAACTTGCTGACAAGAGTAAAGAAGTGGGATTAAAATTGAACTTTCAGAAGACAAAAGTGATGTTCAATGCTTTTACAGGAAATGAAGATTTATCGATTGATGGAGAAAAGCTGGTGATAACAGACACGTACGTTTATCTTGGACAGCAGATATCAAGTGAGAGTCACATTGATGAAGAAATTAATCGGCGTACAAAACTTGCCTGGAGAGCTTTTGGAAGAAACAGCATAATTTTCAAGAGCAATATGCCATTATGTCTTAAAAGAAAAATGTTTGATCAATGCATCCTTCCAGTGCTTACGTATATATATATACCAAGTGGGCAACAGGGAAAGGACGCCTCAACACCTTTCTAATTATTTTCTCTTCTTGGTTAATCGAATGACTCGGTGCCCCTTAGACAACCAAGCGGCGACAATTCCATACAAACCTAAGAAAAGTCCCACAAAGACAATAGGGGGGGGGGGAGAGGAATCCTGTAAAATTAATTTTTTCCGCATGCCGGTAGTTGTTCACATGGCATTGGTCGAAGGGCGAAAGTGGCGGCTTTGAAGTGAATGGGGAAGATGGATCTCTCCGCAAATTCATATAAATCCCGAGCCTCCTCTGACACGGCCCCTTCAGAACTTTATAGAAATGTTTTTAAAGCAAAACCTCCCCTTTCGTGGACAGCAAAAAATAAAAACATAAAAAAAATTACACAGCTCTCTGGAATACTCAGCCGACAAAGAAAAAAAAATACTTGAATAAGTTTTCTAATTTTTCGCACATTGCTTAAGAAATTGCAATCCATAAATAAATAAATGAATAGGAAGCAGCCCTGATTTATAAATTTAGGAAATTTCTCCTATAAGAAAAATATACAAGTTGTAACTTCAAAACGCACATTCACGTCCTTTCGTTTAATTTATAGCTGTACTTTTTTCTAATGAGCACAGCGTTATATAATGGGGAATTGACCTAACAATTTACTGAAAAAACTTTCCCTTTAATTTGAAATTCACGATACACACGCGAAGCAAAACCCAGATATGACAGAATTTTAAATAACGCAAGCACTAAATCAAACCTAAATGTTGACTCTAAACAAACTTAAACACTTAAACGAAAAACAAATGAGTGAATGAAAAGAAAAAAAAACTACAAAAGGCTCAATTTACGTAAACTAAATATAATAATAATAATAATAATAATAATAATAATAATAATAATAATAGTCACACCTATACAAAACAAACATCAAATATGAGAAACATCACCGTATTACCAGAAAAGGAAAGATTGTTGAGAGAAATACTTCTAACATTTTCTGAGCTTCCATAAAATAATATACACTGCCTAACAGAGTAAAAGGACACACGACGAAGACGTGAACGCAGCGCCATGCAAATTGCAGGGTGGGTGCACACGTACAAGTTATGCAAATGATTGCATTTTCAAGTTAATCGCACGAACGGCGCGCGGGATATTATAATGAATAAAATTCTCCGGCTGGACGTGTAGTGCAGGAAAGCTTACGTTAAGTCACGTTAGGGTTATTGAAAGGTTACTTGACGTAGCTAAAGTGTGCTTAATCATCAAGGTGCTAGAGTTTGTTTAGGTAAGACACCCACGTGCAATAAATTCCAAGAATGTGGAATTATTCTTACTCAGCGTTCTTCATTATCTTGAATATCAGTAATATAACTTCGGTTTTAGTACATTAATTAGTACCTTGAAGGCTCCTTATTAGAGCGGTAAACACAATATTCCCTGAACTTAACGTAAACACTCAATGAAATAGACTTAACGGCCAGACAAAGGTCTGACAATAAAATGAACTAAGTAAACGTACTCACTTTTAACCTTTTATTGGGGAGCTCCTGGTATTACTCAAATACACACTCCAAAATAACACAACTACTGATAGCCCGAACTTTCGTACTATCGTAATATCGTAGAAAAGTAGGTAAATCGCATATCAATAATCAGGAAGAACCTATCACATATAAAACGAAGCTCTCTGGTATCTTGAGCGCGCCTATATATATATATATATATATATATATATATACTTAAGAGCAAAACTGAAGACTAAGGAAACAATTTTAGAATTTAAAACGAAGGGTGCAAAATAACCTGAAAATCAAAACGCGCAACGCAGCAGTTTTGAAAATTCAGAATACACATTCTATAAAGAAGATACCTAAGCAAAAAAATACATATATAATTTTGACTCACACCTAATACAACATAGAAAAGGTTATGTATCTACCTGTGTGAGTAAAAGGAGAAAAGATAAAAAAATAAAACAACTGAATGTAGAAGGTGTCGAGAATACTGAGCCTTGGCTTTATCAAGGACCAGCAAAAACTCTGCATTTTCTCACTTCCACAAAGACCTAGTTGGAAATGGGTTTCTGCAAGGCCATAGATGCAAGTAACATTCCCACCTAAAATAGTTAAAAAATATATATATATAAGTCATGTCCTCCGTAGAGTAGCATGACCTAGCACTAGTTAACAATTTCGCTTGCATCCATTAACCTTCATGGCCCGACCCATGCTCTTCATCTGTTACTATTAAACAGAGAGAAGAAGATTAAAGAGAACTCAAGCTGTGAGAGTGACATAATAAATGGAAATGATTTTCAGCTATAACGAAATTCCAAGTTCGTTTGAGAGAGAATTTAAACCTGAAAAATAATGCAAAGGAATCCAAATTTTACATTGCAATTAAAAAAAGGAAATGTTAATTTATACCGAACAGATTTTTGAAAGAAAACTTGAGTCTAAACCCCCTACTCTACAACTTATGACAGCACGAAAACGAGAATAAGTTAAAGATAAATATTAACTAAAGAAAACTTTGTGAAAGTTATATACCTTAAACAGTTAGTTGCAATATGTACAAAGTATTTCAGCAGTGCTTTAAGTGCATAATTAATTAGTTATTAAGAACTTAACTACTTTGAAAAAACAGCGCATAGACAGCGCATAGAAAAGGAACAGGCTTAGCCTTCTTCTGTTCCTAGGTACCTCAAAAGACGCTCAAAGTTACAAAGAAAAGTAAGAGTCAAAACCCGCAAAAATGTTAACAGACAAACCAATGCTTAAAAGCTGAAAAGCTAAAAAACGACAGAGAAAAGGTACATAAAGTACAAACATTGAACTTATAAAACCTAGAACCCAAAAACAAGGAAGAGAGCTTACCTCTTGTGTAACAAAAACTTTTCTCCACACAAGAGGAGAACATGGCTGACCCCTTCTGCCACTCCCTAGACGCTGGGGGGCAGTGAGGGTGGGGCTGATGGCCTCCTCATACAGCAAGAAAACAACGCGCGGAGATTTTAACCAGAGAAAAAAATATATAAACTTAAGACTGTGGATCTGTATGATCAGAATGAGCAGAATTAACTCTCCAGAATACATGAGAAATATTATGAAATACACGAGCAGTTTATTTAATAATCTTTGCATGTATTAAATCACCTTAGTGAGCTTCTATAGATTAATCAGAATCTTATTAATTTTAATGTTGGTTTTACTATTTTTAGTATAGCTATCCTAGTGATGAATAACTAGTTTTCTTTTTTATTTGTTTTTATTTTCTTTTATAAACAGATTTTTAAGCTTTTTTGTGATTTTGTTTATATTATTTAATTTTTTGTTTTAATAGGACCGTCATATCCATAGCACTAAGGTTCCTTTAGGTAGTTAATAGGCATCCTCTAGCCAACTTCCTTACGGCTTTGATTGGTCAGAATCATATTATTAACTGTGTAGAAAATTAAAGCAGATCTGCCAACCTTACTCTATTATTCAGAATAATTTTTCTTAAAGTTCTTTTGATGAAAGAAGAAGGAATTTCGTTCTCTAGAAAACTTTCTAATAGTATATTAATGTGGTAATTGAAATCCAAATTGTTGCTGCAAATTCTTGAAATTCTTAGGACCTGAGAAATTAGTACATTCTCAATTACTTTGGTTGAAATGTTATTATTCCAGTGTAGATATTTAATTACTTTGAAAGGAAAATTAACTCTTTTATCAAAGAGGCTAATAGATGGGTTACCTCTGTTGAGCTTAATGCTTAAGTCTAGGAACTCAAGTTCCTGATTACTGTGGTTTGTTTTACATAAGTTAAGAGAGCTAGGATAGATATTATCAAAATCACTCTCTATAACTTCTGAATTATTGATACACAGCAGATCATCAATATATCTAAAAGTGTAAAGGTAGTTATCTGAGCAGGTGGGGTGATTTTTAATGAATTTATATTCCTTAAAGAACAGGAATAGATTAGCGATATTTGTGGACATTGATGTTCCCATTGGAATACCGTTCACTTGCTTATAGAGAGTATTATTATATAAGATATGGTTATTTTTTATGCAGCAATTGAGATAAGAGTTCCAAGTTCCTACATCAACAAATTGGTTAAGTTTAAATTCTGCATACAGCTCCTGTTTATAACGCATGTGAAAATGGTAGTACCTAACCAAAATAAGTGCCTTTCGTGGCATGAGACCATCTAAAATTAATTCTTGATAAATTTTCTACATATAGAACGGCGTATAGAAAATTTCGTGCCTAAACAGATTGCGCTATCAGCCGAAAGAACAGATATAACTGACAGGATCGAACTCTGCAAACATTTAGGACCATCCCTACCATAATCTCGTTGAAAACTAGTTGCTGATAGTACCAAAATCCAAGTACTGTTAGCAGCTAAAGAATGGAAACTGATGTTTCATGCCACTACGCCATTTGCCTATTGGAAGAAATCCGCCATTCTTCTAGCGTGTTTAAAATTTGAATGCAAACTGTACACTGGTGTCCAAAATTAAAGTCCGGGAGGCAATAGCGGGCAGACAATCCAAAGCGCTCAAAGAAATGTTAAGATGCTCATAGGACATATGCAAATGGACACTGAACACAATGCCCTCCGTGAAATTTGCAGATCGGTACGCCAAATGCTATCCAATACGTGAATTGAGTTACATACTTAAACAAGAAAGATGAAACAGAATATTCGGATGTAATAAGCACGTCTTTTGAATCCGTTCTGATGCGAATTAAATTTATCAAAGCTATTCAAAGTCAAAGGGTCCTGTTCGGAAAACAATCAACTGGCTCCAACAATCGATAAAACATACAGAAATAGAAAGATCTACTTAGTTCCACCAGCGGCTAAAAAGCATGGTACGAAAATTAACAAATGGCGAACAAAAGTTTCTCATACACCAAAGACAAAGAGATTTTCAAATCAAACAGTTAAAAGCAGAAATATAGAAGAAAACGTGTGAAAACACATATATACTAATCTGCCTCTATCAGATATAATCACTACATTTAAGGAGCTGTATGCAGAATTTAAACTTAACCAATTTGTTGATGTAGGAACTTGGAACTCTTATCTCAATTGCTGCATAAAAAATAACCATATCTTATATAATAATACTCTCTATAAGCAAGTGAACGGTATTCCAATGGGAACATCAATGTCCACAAATATCGCTAATCTATTCCTGTTCTTTAAGGAATATAAATTCATTAAAAATCACCCCACCTGCTCAGATAACTACCTTTACACTTTTAGATATATTGATGATCTGATGTGTATCAATAATTCAGAAGTTATAGAGAGTGATTTTGATAATATCTATCCTAGCTCTCTTAACTTATGTAAAACAAACCACAGTAATCAGGAACTTGAGTTCCTAGACTTAAGCATTAAGCTCAACAGAGGTAACCCATCTATTAGCCTCTTTGATAAAAGAGTTAATTTTCCTTTCAAAGTAATTAAATATCTACACTGGAATAATAACATTTCAACCAAAGTAATTGAGAATGTACTAATTTCTCAGGTCCTAAGAATTTCAAGAATTTGCAGCAACAATTTGGATTTCAATTACCACATTAATATACTATTAGAAAGTTTTCTAGAGAACGAAATTCCTTCTTCTTTCATCAAAAGAACTTTAAGAAAAATTATTCTGAATAATAGAGTAAGGTTGGCAGATCTGCTTTAATTTTCTACACAGTTAATAATATGATTCTGACCAATCAAAGCCGTAAGGAAGTTGGCTAGAGGATGCCTATTAACTACCTAAAGGAACCTTAGTGCTATGGATATGACGGTCCTATTAAAACAAAAAATTAAATAATATAAACAAAATCACAAAAAAAGCTTAAAAATCTGTTTATAAAAGAAAATAAAAACAAATAAAAAAGAAAACTAGTTATTCATCACTAGGATAGCTATACTAAAAATAGTAAAACCAACATTAAAATTAATAAGATTCTGATTAATCTATAGAAGCTCACTAAGGTGATTTAATACATGCAAAGATTATTAAATAAACTGCTCGTGTATTTCATAATATTTCTCATGTATTCTGGAGAGTTAATTCTGCTCATTCTGATCATACAGATCCACAGTCTTAAGTTTATATATTTTTTTCTCTGGTTAAAATCTCCGCGCGTTGTTTTCTTGCTGTATGAGGAGGCCATCAGCCCCACCCTCACTGCCCCCCAGCGTCTAGGGAGTGGCAGAAGGGGTCAGCCATGTTCTCCTCTTGTGTGGAGAAAAGTTTTTGTTACACAAGAGGTAAGCTCTCTTCCTTGTTTTTGGGTTCTAGGTTTTATAAGTTCAATGTTTGTACTTTATGTACCTTTTCTCTGTCGTTTTTTAGCTTTTCAGCTTTTAAGCATTGGTTTGTCTGTTAACATTTTTGCGGGTTTTGACTCTTACTTTTCTTTGTAACTTTGAGCGTCTTTTGAGGTACCTAGGAACAGAAGAAGGCTAAGCCTGTTCCTTTTCTATGCGCTGTCTATGCGCTGTTTTTTCAAAGTAGTTAAGTTCTTAATAACTAATTAATTATGCACTTAAAGCACTGCTGAAATACTTTGTACATATTGCAACTAACTGTTTAAGGTATATAACTTTCACAAAGTTTTCTTTAGTTAATATTTATCTTTAACTTATTCTCGTTTTCGTGCTGTCATAAGTTGTAGAGTAGGGGGTTTAGACTCAAGTTTTCTTTCAAAAATCTGTTCGGTATAAATTAACATTTCCTTTTTTTAATTGCAATGTAAAATTTGGATTCCTTTGCATTATTTTTCAGGTTTAAATTCTCTCTCAAACGAACTTGGAATTTCGTTATAGCTGAAAATCATTTCCATTTATTATGTCACTCTCACAGCTTGAGTTCTCTTTAATCTTCTTCTCTCTGTTTAATAGTAACAGATGAAGAGCATGGGTCGGGCCATGAAGGTTAATGGATGCAAGCGAAATTGTTAACTAGTGCTAGGTCATGCTACTCTACGGAGGACATGACTTATATATATATATTTTTTAACTATTTTAGGTGGGAATGTTACTTGCATCTATGGCCTTGCAGAAACCCATTTCCAACTAGGTCTTTGTGGAAGTGAGAAAATGCAGAGTTTTTGCTGGTCCTTGATAAAGCCAAGGCTCAGTATTCTCGACACCTTCTACATTCAGTTGTTTTATTTTTTTATCTTTTCTCCTTTTACTCACACAGGTAGATACATAACCTTTTCTATGTTGTATTAGGTGTGAGTCAAAATTATATATGTATTTTTTTGCTTAGGTATCTTCTTTATAGAATATATATATATATATATATATATATATATACTGCATACCACCACGTCATGACTTACACTCGTTGCCACATATAATTCAGCGGGAGAAACAACATCTCGTTAAGTGAGAAGATAATTTGCATAGGAAAATAAAATAACAAGAGATAGTAAAATCAAAAAGAAACTGAATCTAGAGTATACGTTGCAATATAAGCGAACAACTAGCCCGTGAGACCAACAGTCGAGACATCGTCACGGCCGCGAGAAGTGAGTGGTTCTGCTGTGGAGAGCGAACAGGGGTGCCAATGTCTTTAAGACGCCGTCGTACGCCATTTCATCAAACAGATGAGTTCACGAGAAGTGTCATCGTAGGCCTTCGTACCGTCGGATGGTCCTTGCGTCGTATTGTGGAAGAAACGCAACGTGATGACACAACCGTCAGTCGTTTGGAGACATTGGTCCCAGGAAGGATCTGTGCAACGTCGTAGGGGAACCCGAGCACGGAGACGGACGTCCAAGTCCCCCGATCGTTGCATCCGACGTCATGCAGTAGCGGACCCACAGGCCTCAACAGGCGCCATTTGGCTGAGTGTACGGGGAGGCTTGGATGCGCCGATATTGACGCGGACAGTGTCGCGCCGATTGTCTGCGTCTGGTTTGGTGTCCAGCCGTCCGTTGCGAAGGCTACCCTTAACATCGAGCCGTCGTCTTTACCGCTTGGCGTGGTGTCGCTTCAGAGCTGCGTGGTGTGCCGAATGGAACAGTGTGGTGTTCAGAGACGAATCGCGGATCTGCCTCACCACGGATGATCGGCGTGTGAGAGTCTGGAGGCGACGTGGACAACGGGCGGATTCTTCCACCGTTGTGGAGCGCCACACGGCCCAGCAACGTGGAATCATGGTGTGGGGTGCTATCATCGCCAATAGCCGCTCACCGCTGGTACGCATTACGGGCCCATTGACGGCACTCCGCTATGTTGACGAGGTGCTGCGGCCCGTGGCACTACCTTATCTGCATGGCATCTCAAACGCCGTTTACCAACAGGATAACGCCCGGCCGTATACCGCTCGGATCAGCCTGAATGCTTTACACGGTGTGCGGACGCTTCCGTGGCCAGCACGATCCCCCGACCTCTCGCCCATCGAGCATCTGTGGAACACGATTGGACGTCAGTTGGGTGACCACCCACCCCTGCAAAATGAAGATGAACTGTGGACTCGGATCAAAACCACATGGTCCACAATACCGAAGGACTCTATTCGGACTCTCATTGCCTTGATACTACGTCAGATTCAACGCTGTGTCGATCTGAATGGGGGCCACACTCCTTATTGATCTTCCTGTATATTTGGCCACTGGAGCGTAGTCTGTATGTGACAATTAAATAATTTATTCAGGACCTACTTGGCCATCTGTGTGTGTAGTTTGGTCTGTTTTCGAGCATTCCTTCATGGCGTGGCATTTTCTCTGTCAGGCAGTGTATATACAGTCCTTCCTGTTTAGATTTAAAAGCAATGCGACGAACAGGAGAAAAAAAAAGGAAAAGAAAGAAAAGCACAATACTGCCAATCACATTCATTTTCTCAATAGAAAATGCTTCGGACTGTTGCCAGTCCTGAATAAAATTTACATAAATTGACCAGGTTCGTGTACTCAGGGCTGAGCAACAGGACAACATAAATGGGAATTTTTTCGCATTCACGTATTGCAAAGATATCATTACTTCACTACTAACAGGTTTTACCCACAGAGAATGCATAAAAGAAGAGCATTTTTCGTGATTAATGGGTTCAGCATGGGGCAGTCATAACACAATTATTCACTGTAGTAACTCTCAGAAAATGCAGATTGAATCTTAAACGTTACATCCGAGTCATGCTGGGTTCAAACAATATCTAATACGCTTCTAAATAAAAGCATGAGAAATTTGATACGTGCCTATCTTCTAAGTGTGAAGTACATCATTTTTTATTTAACAGCTCTCAGTGCCTTTAGTAAAAAAATATGGTTATCGAGGGGGAATTTGCCATAAAAAATAATCTTACTGTTTACAGTGAGTGGATTTCATTTTCTGATGATTTATTAGGTCTCCTTCTATATGCTCACAAACAGCGGGGTCTCATTTCTTTCTTGAAAAACAACCATTTTTATCCCACTGAAAGGATTTGTGACTAATTAACCTCGAAATGAGCCAATGTTCTTCTCAGTCGTATCAGCAAGCTAAAGAAAAGGCTTTATGCCATTAATTTAAAATAAAAATATCCACAAATTCAGCAAACAATTGCAAAAATAATAGCAAAAGGCGACACCCTTAAATACCAAAGAATATCGGCGCTAGCAATCGAGTATATCACACACCACCTTCTCTCTCTCTCTCTTTCTCATCCCCTCTCTCTTTTTCTCATTCCCCCTCTCTCTCTATCTATCTTTCTCACCCCTCTCTCTTTATCTATCTATCTATCTACTATCTTTCTCACCCCATCTCTCTTTATCTATCTATCTTTCTCACCCCTCTCTCTTTATCTATCTATCTATCTATCTATCTGCCCCCCCTCTCTCTCTCTCTCTCTCTCTCTCTCTCGTTCTATAATAATAGTCCAACCACAATTTCTGTTTTAAAAATAGAGTTTTAATCAGTTGAAAGAAAAATCCAACTAAATTCTTAAATCTGTTTACTTTTAAATTAATATAAAGAAAGACAAATGAGCGTACCTGTTCCCCTTCTTAGCTGAACTGAAGTTCCGTGTGTGTGCATCTTGAAAGTGAAGTCATATTCATACCGAGAGGCGTGAATTATTGCTTACTGAGTTAGCAGTTACACTGCGGTCATCGTTGAAATTAGGTGACCCAGTACCCATTGCCGAGACAAAGAAAACGTGGATGCAGATATCGCGAAGATCAGTTTTGTTGTTTTTATGATCTGGATAGGAAAGCAAATGCTGTTTAAGGCAAGTCTTCAGCGTGCTCAAGGTTGCGTAAAATCGCAGGCCCCAATTGAAACCTCGATTGCTCCAATGATTGGCTGCCGCTGAAGTTTAGAATTTCGTTCGTTCTCACGTAATGTATTGTTGTCATCTTGTTGGGATTAAACGCACTTTTTCTTCAGATATTCCGCGTAAACCAGTTTTAGAGACAAATGAAGGTTTATTTTTATCTCGGGGATTTAATTGGATTTTGATTAAAACGAACAACCAGAACACTACTATTCGCTTGAAAGATTTGTGCTACGCAGAATTTTTATGTCCGTGCAACATAAAACAAAGCAAAAGGAAAACCTTGCTTTAAACTTCGGAGTGTAGGGGACTGCTTGTAACCATTCCTCGCTATGCAGGACTTTGATTTGCGACGTCCTAATTTCATGCACCCTACGAATGCAGTCAGGTTTGTACTGATAGCATAGGCGCCGACTAGGGGGGGGGGGGGCAAAATTAATCTTGTCCCCCTAATAATTTTACTAGGTGGGCAATGCCCACCCAATATTTTTCATCCTGTTTAATTAAATAATCGCTTTTGCCTCATAAGCTGAACCAAGCTCCACCTTAAGAGGCCAAAGCGATTTATTTCCGAAAAATTTATAAATAACAAAATAAGTTAACTTTTTTCCCATTGCTTATTTGATAGGAAACTTGATTGTTAGCCCGTATTTTGTTCGACATGTTCTCGTGATGTTTAAAACAATTATGAAAAATAAAATAAATAAAAATACAGAAACGTATAATCTCCAGCCCTTTATGTATCTATTTATTTTTTGCGCTTCTCGTTCTTTGTTTGAGCAACAGCGCTAATTTTTCATATTTTTGATAAACGTTTGGAAACAAAATCTCTCGGGATAATTTTATAAAATCGCAGGCTGAATTTCATTTCTAAAAATATTAATATTCAGCAAAAAAATTCTATTTCTTCGGATTTTGCTGATGAGCAATTACAATTGCGTTTTAAAATATACGTCGAATCTCGTAGTTTATCTTTCTGCCCACCCTTTTAATTTTTATTTTCCTCCTGACAAAGGAACTATAACGTCATCTTCCTTTCGTTCTGAATTCTTGTCGTCCTTACGTTATGTCTATATCATTAGGTACGAATACGATCAAACACTTCCTTATTTAAACCTTAACGGCCAGACGAAACATAAGACAAAGCCAACTTACGTTAATTGATTTATTCCACCACAATATCATCTGCACAACATCGCTCTTCACATTTTATTTAACAAATCAGTATCCACCACACATCCAACACCCCCACGAGCAACTGTTGTATCCTAATTTTTATCTATCGTTCTTATCTCATACAGTCATACGTCACGTTCACCCTGACCTCAATTGTGTTGCTAACAGTATTCGTTTGAGAGAGAAGATGTCACGTTAAGTTGACATCTTAAGTGAAGTACAACTGAGAACAAACTCAGAATTAACATAGAGAAAGAAACCAAAAACGAAAGTTAATTTAGGATATACGTCACAGAACAGACGTGCTCCTACCACGTTTAATCTCTTCACGCCTGCCCCCTCAATAATTTAATGAAGTCGCCGCCCCTGACTGATAGCCTCCGCAACCCCGCATTGCAGAGGAGCCCCACGGCTAAGCGGGCTTCTTTCCTCAGCAAGCAGATTTTACAATTTTTTTTTTTGCGAAAACTTCATATGAAACTGGTTAAAGAAATAGGACTTTTTGACGACAGCTTTGAATAAAGATTTTATTTTTTTCAGTAAATAAGTAAAATCTTTAGAAACAATTTTCACGGTTTCAGTTTAAAAAAACTGGATATGATAAGAAAGCAGCTATTCCATAGAATGAAGGGGAACGGGGGTCTTTTCACAGCTATATACACTGAAGAGCAATTGAATTAGAGATACCTGTCTAGTAATGTGTAGCACCACCTTTCGCCCTGATGACGGCGGCGATTCGTCTCGGCATGAACTCAACAAGACACCGGAAGCGTTGGGAAGCCATACGGATCCACAACCCCTAAACAAGCTCCCACAGTTCACGAAGATTTGATGGAGGGAGGGGGGGGGGTCACTGCCTCGAAAATCTGTCTCGATGGAATCCAAGATGTGCTCGATGGGATTGAGGTCAGGTGACCTAGCTGGCCAAGGAAGCGAGGTCACGTCACTGGAGTGTTCATCCAACCATTCGGATACCATTGGGAAGCGATGGCACGGTGCATTGTTTTGTTGCAGGATGAGGTCCCCAGTGGGATGTTGCAGACGCACAAACGGGATCAAATGGTCGTCCAAGATATCTCAGTAACGTTGACCTGTGAGGGACGATGTCACACGTACCAGGGATCCCATTTCAGTCTACGTAAACAGTCCCCAGACAAGAATGGCACTCCCACCAGCTTGAAGAGTACCCTGCTGGCAAGAAGGATCCATCGTTTCATGTGATTTGCGCCTTACTCGTATCGTGTCATCCGCATGTACCAACGTGAATCTCGACTCATCAGTCCAGGCAACATTTTTCCACATGTCTAGGGTCCAGTGGCGATGCTCCCGCACCCATGCAAATCTTTGTATCCTGTGATGTGCGGTCAGCAGCGGTACCCTCGTATGACGATGGCTTCTGTACCCCATAGCGAGGAGATGGTTCTGGATGGTGTGGCTGCTTACACGTTTTTGTTCACCAGCGTTAAATTGCCGAGTGATTTCTTGCACTATGGCCCATCTATCCGCTGTTACAACGCGAGCTAGCCGACGATGACCCCGCTCATCCACACGCTGTTGTCCACGGTAGTTGGCCCTTGCAGGGATGGTTTTACCGGATTCGATGTACTCACGGTACATCCGTGACACAGTGGCTCGTGAAAATAATAGTGCCTTCAGGACTTCCGAGATGGAGTGACCCATTCGTCGGACCCCGACAATTTGCCTACCATCAAATGCTCTTGGATCTTTCGTCTTACCCATACTGCGTCCGACTCTTACTGATTCCCGTCGCATGACTCCTTATATTGTGGGATCGCTGCACACGTCATGTCGTTTACGTTTACAGGGCCGCCCACAGCGTCACATTTGCATAACGCCAGCTGTCTCTAATTCAATTGCTCTTCAGTGTACACTCAATTGACAAAACATTAGAGATACCTACCTAATAGCATATTGGTCCTCCTCTAGCGCGAATAACAACCTATACACGCTGAGGCATCCGACTCCACCAATGCCTGAGGGTATCCGGAGGTAATGCCAATCAATCCTGTTGCAGCATTGTCCAAAACTCCTCCCCAGAAGTCGATCCAGGATCCATGGATCTGATTTTCCATTCCACTGCACCCCACAGATTTTAAATCCGGGGACCTTGGGGTCACTGTATGGTTCCAAACTTTGATGACTGTTCCTCAAGCCATGACTGGTTGTTCCTGCGCGTTGGGGCGGTGCATTGTCTTACGGAAACAGACCATCGCTCGCAGGATGCGCAGAAGGCCATGCAAGCGTACAGGTGATCAGCCAACGCATGCTGGTAGCACGCAGCGGTTGAGGACCTTCCCAGACACACTAAGGGACCTAATGTGTCCCATGAGAAGGTCCTCTAAACCATCACAGAGCCATGACCGCCTCAAACAGAGCCGACCTGGCACTACATGCTGTCGAGGGCCGATGATGGCTTAGTGGTCAACGTTCGTGACTGCCACTGAGAAACCGTAGGTTCGATCCCAGGCAGGTACGAACGCTCGAACCGCTAAATATCCGTCGTGAGTCGGATGGACACGTTAAGCCGTCGGACCCCCGGTACTGGTCCCACAGTAATAAATAAGGGCGTTTTCCTCCCCCGTTCTACCTCGCTTCCATGTCCCTTTCTTGTCGGGCAGTCTAGCTCAAATCTTGTAGCTTTCTATTTTTTAAGGTTGTTTAAGACTTGGGGTGAGACACTCCCTTCCTAAAATCCTCTACACATGATCAGATCGGATCTGAAATGCTGTCGAATCCACACCCGCACCCTCACGTCAGTTCGGTGCAGCTGAAAACGGGATTCATCTGACCACACAAACTCGGCGCCACTCTGCAGAGGTCCAGTTTTGATGTGTCCCGGCACCAGGTGAAGCGCGATTTCCGATGACGATCAGTCAAAAGTGGCACACGAGTTGGGCATTGGCTGCCGAGCCCAGTGTATTCAGCGTGGGACATACCTTTCGCTCGCTGACGCTGCTTGGGCTTCCGACACTTAACCTGGATGTGAATTGAGCTGCCGTTGGCAAGCTGTCTGTCTGTACGAGCCTGGATAGTCTGTGTCGACCCCGGTCATCAGCGGCGTGTTGTTGGCCAACCCTTGCTCTCTGGGCTCTGGTACGTCAATCGATGGTATACTAGCGGTACATCCTTGATACGGTTATCCGCGTTAATCCCAGTTCTTACCATTTAGGCGATAGAATGACCCATCTATCTTTTGCTGACAAATGCATCGACAATCAAAGTCGCTCAGATCCCTACTTTTACCCATGTTCGTCGATTGTTATTCACTGTTGGGAATCCCTATTGTCCGCCTGCTTTCAGTTTGGGTCTGTTCCACTCTAAGCTGACAGATAAACGTACGTAGCGCCGTTGATTGTTGGCCATTGTATCGTAAGGCGAACGCAATCGGCTAATTATCGGGAGATCTGGGTTACGATCCCAGCAGTGGCCAGATAACAATTTTCCGGTTGCTATGTGTTGATAAACGTGGAAAGAACGATGTCTTTGTTTTTTCATTGACGCCAGGTATTTAAAGGATTTTCACAAGAGCTATGTGTAATAATCAAAATTAGATTTCCAGAATTTTACTGCACGAGTGCCCAAAACTGAAAACTAAAGAGATAAATTGCATTAAAACCGACGTTAACGGCTTTAGTAATTATGTTTCTGACGTACTATAGAGGTGATGCACGTGCAAAGACGGAAAAGTTGTAGTCTTTAGCTTCGTCGTTGTAGTTTAGTTAGGAGAACAATTGTCTCCGCAGCAAAGAGGAGTGGGTTAGAAATCCACCACAGGCAAAAAGGGCTTTTCTTTCAGAACCTACCTACCGGTAGGTTCTTCGAATAACGCATGATGTTACCTCCATACACCGTCTGGAATTAATGAGAATTCCTTCTTCGCTTTGAAAATATGTGATCCTTCTTCCACACATCGTCTGGAATTAATGATAATTCCTTCTTCGCTTCGAAAAATGTGCGATCCTTCTTCCACACACCGTCTGGAATTAATGAGAATTCCTTCTTCGCTTCGAAAAATGTGTGATCCTTCTTTCACACATCGCCTGAAATTAATGAGAATTCCTTCTTCGCTTCGAAAAATGTGTGATCCTTCTTCCACACATCGTCTGGAATTAATGATAATTCCTTCTTCGCTTCGAAAAATGTGTGATCCTTCTTCCACACATCGTCTGAAATTAATGAGAATTTCTTCTTCGCTTCGAAAAATGTGTGATCCTTCTTCCACATATCGTCTGGAATTAATGATAATTCCTTCTTCACTTCGAAAAATGTGTGATCCTTCTTCCACACATCGTTTGGAATTACTGAGAATTCTTTCTTCTACACAGAGTTACTTTAAACATGGTTTGCGGCGGGCCCCAAACCTGCGATTTCGTGCCTCCCGCCTTTCTCAAAGGGGGAAAGGAGCTATGTGACGTACTAGAGAGGTGACGCACATGTTAAGACGGCAAGTAGCAGTGATAAACCCTTGCCGGCGTAGCTTGACTGGGAAAGCATTCGGCTCCCGAGCAGACGGATAAGGTTTCGAGTTTCACTACCGGCGAATTTGAGTTTTCACATGTTATAAGCGAGGTCGCGGAGACTAAATGTTCAAAGGCTCTGGATTCTGGATGGTCAGCCAGGGTCAAGCCAAGGACAAGGCATGGCCTTACGGCGCGGTCTCTGACCCATCTCTGGAAGTAATGGCCCTGAATAAGGAACGAGTGACTTCCAATAGCCTTAAATGCTCATGGGGGTCGCTAACTCCCTAAGAACTAAGCAAATTCGTTTCGTATAATCTCTACCGACATTTTCTGAGTAACGAAATATGTATTTATCTTTGGAGTTATTAACGAGGTTTCGTTTCTTTTTTTTTTTTTTTTTCTGAGGTTTAACGACCACCGTGAGCAACTCAATGGGCTATAAGCAGTCGCCCGTCCCTAATTTAGGGTCACTGGTTCTAGGGAAGGGAGAGAGCCAGTGCCGTAAGACAAACACAACATCCATGCCTCACCGGGATTCGAACCCGGACCCCGTTCGGACGAATGATCAGAGGCCATCGCTTAGACCACTGCGCCACCGGGGCGGCAGGTTTCGTTTCAACTGAGGACGTTATACCCGAGTTCTCTCCTATTTAGACATTAGACTGGTAAGGAATTTGATTTATCGCTAAGGGTTAATGTTGGCCATGGTTTTGCTATTTCTTTCCAACAGGAAACAACATAATAAAAAAAGCATCCTTTAATTCTTACAGTCATTGAAATCAGACGTGGAAAAATCCAATCAACGTCAGGTGACACTGTCATCATCTCAGAGAATTCCTTAGAGGTTCATTTTCCCCAGAAATAAAATTTAAACTGAAAACGAAAACACTTTAGCTTTTAAAGATCTCATGCTTAAAAAGAAAAACAAGCGCAATGACTGCAAAATTCGCATAAGATGCCATTGTGCTGCAATAACGACTCTAAACAACTTTCCACATTATTTGCCTTAAAAAATTACATTCTCAAAGATTTTATCAAGACAGCTTTTGCACACATCTCAAGCAGATAGTAGAAGAAGAAATTACCTTTGGATTAGAACTAAAAATTTTGGATAAAGAAAAGGTTTTAATTAGTAACTTAAATTTATGATTTCAAACAAAGCACTAAGGGATAATTACAAAAAAAAATTATTCCGAAAACAGTCCCCCCTCTATTTTTTAGGGGAGTTTTTTTTACGTAAAAAGAATTTATAGAGGTATAAGATTTGCACACAAATTTGTATTGGCAAAGGCAGTGCAGAGATGACACAATGGAGTTTTTGTTTCTCCATTATTTTTTCGAGTCCTTTTTTGTGCAATGGCTTAAAAGGATTTAATCCCAAAATGCAGAGATGACACAATTTCTTAAGAAAAATCTGGAGTATGAAGTTGGAAAAATGGAATATATTAGCAGCCCAAAATTTGCTTGAAACACAGACTAAAACAGCACAAAAAAGGACTAGAAAAATAATTCAGAGAAAAAAAAAACTTCATTTCTGCAATTTATCAGAGAAACCGAAGCAACTCCCAAGTTTAACGAAACAAAACGCCACTGTGAAAGCAAATATGAAAGTGATATTCGTGTAGTAGATTCAGTTTTAATAAAAAAAACAACTAAAGTGCAAAATTATAAAAAAAAGTGAGAGAAAAAAAATCAGTCTCTTAGATTTATCATTGAAATTATCAGTGGTCGTCAGAGGAAAAGGAGTTGAGACATCAGAGCAACCGATGACATCAAGCAACAAAAAAGTCACAGCTCCTTTTGAAGGCGAGAAAAAAGCCGTCATTTCAAAAACAGGACAATGCTTTTGACCTACGAAAATGAGTGTAGGGTTCACTCGAAACATGTGTAGGAGATAAATGTTCTTCTCATTTCTAGTGTTTGGGGTTATTATATCTCAGTGCATATAATATATACGAAAGGTGTCACCTACTCTGTTTGAATTTGGGACGAACTCTGCCGATTTGTTGTCAAAAAATGGATGCATAGATTAGTGTTCTCGAGGATGACGGTTACTATATACTTCACAAGACCTTGATGGATTTTTTTGTTGACTCTGTGTTTGATGTTGGAACAAACTCTGCCAAATTACTCTCAAAATATGGAACCTTGCATCTAGTAATGGCGTCGAGGAGGAAGATATTAATGGATATTTCTTGTGTCTCTGCGTATTCAGAAGTTGCCATAGTTACCACCATCGTAGATTAGCAATAGACATTTTGTCGCCAATGAAGACATCTGTTTCTAACATTTCGGATCTTTCAAGATTCATTTTGAGAGCCTCCTGTCACCACGCCAAGCCCCGTTGGGGAATTTGAGGGCATACATTTTGTTAACGATTTTCGATCGTCTAGATTGGCAACAATGAAATTGGGTTTCCTAGTATAGGCGACCCAGTCTCATCGTTGGGACTTAAAAGCGTTGTGTTTCATATGAGCTCGTACGAGGTTGTCGCAAGAACTCATATGTAGCAAAAAAATTGAATTTAAAAACTAACATTTCAGTTTTATGCTTGAATAGGGGTATCTGTGAAGAAAGAAGACTATGGCTTCAATTTAAACTAATACACAGACACTCGTACTCATTTGCAGAGCAGCGAGAAGAAATACACATTGTTTTAAGAAACACATATAAAATTTATTTCGGGTATAATTCTTAAATTTGGAACAATTTAATGGTGGGACCAGTTTAAATTATAATACGACATCTCTACAAAAAGAAGTTATGGTTTAACCTGAGAATTGTAAAACTACAAATATCCCTAACAATTTAACTAGTACGAGGTGAGCAATAATATTTCATTCTAAATCTTCAACGAATACTCAGCATGCAAGGGATTGAAATAATTGGATGATGTCTTACCCTAAATAGAACTTCTGCTGTGCTGCCCCGATCCGGCGGTTGAGGAAGGCGCTGGTTGTCTGGTCGCCGTAGGCTTTGATTGGTATCCTCCGTGGAAAAAACATAGCCGGTGATTTTCTAAGATTTCCCCTCTAATTTCTGGAGTTGCCTATTACGTCCTGCCTCCGTGACGACCGACTTCTGGAATCCCGCATAGTTAGGCATTTCTTGCCTACCGCTGCCGTCGAGCTGCGACTTCCGACCAAAATTCCCACACACCGCTCCGACCAAAATACTGCGACCGACCGACGTCCCCCCCAAACCCCCTAAGTTTTCTCATTTTATTTTAGTTTTCGCTTTCCTTACCGCCCTGCTGCGAGGCGTGTTCTTACCTCGAGAAGACGACCCTTTCCCCTTCATTGGTTTCTGGATCCCCCCCTCGTACGCAAGTGGACCGCTTGTCCAATTGCTGCCGGCCAGTGGCTACTTTGAGCAGCTGTTCTCTGGGCCTGCTGACCATCTGCTGAGCTAAGCCCTTTAAAAATTTATTTGGCCGTAACTGTCACCCCGTTGTTGAGTTCTATTATCGGAGCATCCAAGCAAACCCTTTTTAAAACTTGAAGACTGCTCGAAGGCACGTATACCCGACTGAAATAGGTTCTCCGACAGCGCTCTTGGGTGACATTTATTGCCTAGCCTTATCTTCTTACCAGCTTTAAGATTGTTTCTTAAATTTCCGCCGTATAGCCACCATTGCGCCATTGTTCGTTAAGGAAGCATTGTGCAATTCGCAAAGCTGTTGCTTCTCACATGCCGGGAATAGAAGAAAATACCTTTCGCTTCGTTTGCGAAATTTTGCATCTGGCCTGACGTTTGCAATTTAGATCTCCTCTCCCTCGCGGAAGGGAAAGTGCAGAAAAGAAAAGAAAAGAACCCAGAAAATCCCTATGTGGTCAGGGTTGGGATAATAGTTCGTGCACCTAATTACAATTACTCCAATTAAGCAGTTACACGATTAATTACGTTAATTAATTAACATAATAAAAACAATTAATTTGGTATTTGAATCCCGAATTTGAGCATTTTTATACCGAAAGTAATGTGCCCGAAATTAGAAGAATTTTCGCGGCAACACTACCGTCAACACTACAGATTGTAAATGTGTCGAATATTAAAAATTAAAAAGTAACTTATCTCTCAAAAAAAGTTAAATTATATTTTTTTTAATATCAAAGCTTGTTTGTAAGATATTATAATATCAACGCGAACACTAAATTCAAGGTATTTTTTGTCAAAAAACGAGTTCCTTACCACGAGAAGTCGATGACACAATTTTGATTTTTTTTAGATTAGATTATGCAAATGAAATACAGTATTAACGATATGGATTTAGGAGAACGACTGTATAACTTTGATTCATCACGCGAGACACATTACTATTGATAACCTTTTAACTGCTGCTTCAAAGATTTTCTGATAGCTTAACCAGAACCTGACCTAGAAACCGATGTGTCAGGGTGCAATGTAAAACTACCCTGATGATTAGACCAACAAAAGCAGATCACGTGCTCGCACGTAGGTTTCTTTAGCGTCATTGGACACGACTGACAAAGAATTGCAATGCCCGGGTTCGCACGCCTTTTGTTCTTCATAAGGAAAACTCTGACCACTAACTATGATATATCCGGACAGGCGTTGTCCTTGGCTTTGAAAAGCAGGTCAACAGAAATTCCCCTTTCACAGTGAGGAATAAAACTGAAATGATATCACGCGGAGATCCGTTTGAGATGGTCAGAAAGGTCAGCGATGGGAAGTTACTTGGCCAAATAAGCTGAAACCTGTTTGGAAGCTTGTTGGCGGACACGGAAAGAAAGCGCAGGAGAAAACAGAAGATCGCTTTGGTAAACTGGAACACAGAAACAACATCTAATTTACTGCCTCCCAGCAAAAGATACCGTAAACATAATTTAAATAGGGCACTGAGATTTTGAGAAGGCGTTTTCCCCCCTATAGCTACCGAGAATATGGTTAAAAACAAGCCTTTTCTACTAGAGAGCGAAGCAAAACCTACGCTTTTATGCAGAAAACAGGTCATGAATCGAAGATTCCAAATTCTGAAGAGATGCTTCAGTAACTATGAAAGCCGTCTTTGATTTTATACCCTACCACAGAAACTACAGTATTTATTCTGGAATTTTATGAAATTTAAATTAGTATGAAGCAGGATTTTTGTGATTTACTCAAAGAGTTTATACACCAAAATTATTGCATTAGATTGATTGATATAATATAACACTTTCCGTAGAATTGAGAAGGGCTATTAGATATTTATAAAGTGATCAGTCACACAGTTTCTAATAAATAAAAAAAAATATGCCCCTACATGTATATAAGAATTCTCATATATGCACGCTCAAGACTGAACTCTTTCTAATAAAACTTACGAGTCATGAATTTCTTTTTTCCACAGCTGTTTGCATATAAAATATATGTCAGGGAAGAACTGCATTGTCATGTACGCTGATGTTCGGTAGCTACATATGTAGACTATAACCAAAGATACATTTTGCCAGCGCAGAAACGAAAAACTACATAAAAAAAATTCAAATACTGCGTTGTTTCTTTATGCAGGGTGATTGCAAACTCCTTCAACAAAACGAGAGGGGTGATAGTACACATCAAGACGAACAATATTTGCAATGGAACCTAGGGCCGCATTCCACTGTTAGTGCCAGAAAAGAGCACGTTGGAAAAACGTCCAGCAGGCTTACGGAGTTCCAACCAGTGCGTGAGAAGCACAAGATGCAAATAAGGTACGCTGAACACGTTCGTAAACGATGAGGAGCAAACATTTAAAAACGCAGCCGAACCCGTTCAGCGATATTACCGTGCGAACATCACATGAAAATTGACGTATACGTCTGACCGGCGCAGCGTACCGTGTGTTCCTGCAGCAAGTGCTTCCCGGTCTGTTGCAGGATGTTCCGCTCACCACACGGAGGGACATGTGGTTTATGCATGACGGGGCCCCAGCACACTTTGCCACCGAGGTCCTATACTTCCTAAATGCGACATATCCCGGGAGGTGGATTGGACGCGGTTGACCTGTGGTTTGGCCTCCACGCTCCGCGGACCTTAATCCACAGGACTTCTTCTTCTGGAGGCACATGAAAACATTGGTGTACGAGACACCTGTGGACTCCCTGGAAGATCTCGTCGTGCGAATAGCTGTTGTTGCGGACAAGATCAACACCACACCGGGAGTCTACGAGAGGGTGCGACAGTCCTTCATTCGCCGGTGTGGGCTGTGCAACGAGGCCTTTGGACGCCAGTCTGAGCAGCTCCTTTGAGTCGTTCTCTGATGCGATTGGAATTGTGCAACTCCTAAATCAGGTATGTCTCTTTGTTTTTACTGTTGAAGACTCAAAGTGGATATGTAGCTTTACTTTTTTCTAGCACAAGGAGTGGAATGCGGCCCTAGGTTCCATTTCAAATATTTTTCGTCTTGATGTGTACTATCCCCCTCTTGTTTTGTTGAAGAAGTTTACAATCACCCTTTACATGTAGTTAGTTAGTCATGACCAGTGGCGGCCCGTCAGATGAGGCAAGTGAGGCGCCGCCTCACCTGAAATTCCGCAAAGTGAAAGAAAAAAAAAAAACCTTCTGTCCGTAACAAAGGTATAAGAACTTTGCAGGATAAATGAAACACTGAAATTCACATTGTGATTCATGAATTAGGTTAAAGAAAGGCTTTCGAGAAGAGGAATGAATCATTATTTTTGCAAAGCAGCTGCATGTTTTAAGCGCTGAGAGGCGACCGGCTGAATCGTCTCGATGAGAAGTCGGTTTTGGGAACTGGGGATCAGAGAAGAGCCCTACAGACTGAACCCCCCACCCCCACGGTCCGAGGTCTACCTAAAGAGGTGCCGGACTTCCAGTAAGAGAAAGGAAATTTCTGAGGCGACCCTCCATTTCGCTTAAACTGGAATCGCATCTCCGCTGTTATTGGAGAACCCAAGGATTGTGTATCCAATGGGCGCGGGAAAATGAGCAGATGACCCTTGTGAAAAGTGGTTTCACAGGCGATGACGCCGTTCGCCTCTATAAGCTTTGGAGTACGAAGATTTCTACGTAGCTTTAACTATTCGTCAGAGTGTATTTGAATCTAACTTTTTTGTAGTGTGTTTTCAATCCTCTCTTCTGCGGGTGTTTGCTAGTTCATAGTAATGTTGAGTTTTTCTTTTTTTATTTTGTTATTGTTACTAAACAGCATATTTTGATTTTTGTTGGAAAATATGAATGGCCCAACAAACGACGTGATTTGTGTTCTGGAAGAAATTCCTTTTAAACACTGGAAAGATTATGATAACAAGGATGTTCTCATATCTGGAAGACCGACACCTATAATAAGTTCAATATCTAAAGATAAGAAGTGCGGCAAATCGTTTTTTAGGTCTTTCAATAAATCATAGTACGAGATTTTTCCCTGGCTTTCTGGTGCTATTACAAGCAAACTCTCTTTTGCTGGCCATGTTTACTTTTGAGCAATAAGAAAAATGTGTGGAATACAACGGGTTATTTTGATCTAAAAAACTTTTCTCGTAGTGCAAAATTGCACGAAAGCTCTAAAGAGCATAGAACTAACCACGTAGGTCTAAAACGAATGGAAAAAAACAAACACTATTTCTGATATGCTCAAAGAAAATTGCTGCTCTTCGTGAAGTCAAGTTTAATGAAAAGGTCAGACTAAATAGGCTTTTTATGGAACATATAATCGATTTAGTTGTCGTTCTAAGCAAGCAAGAACTGCCTTTTCGAGGACATGATGAAACTATTTCCTCATTAAATAAAGGCAATTTCAAGGAAATGTTCCAAATGTTACTTCGTAGGAGCATCCGAGAATTAAAAGCACATTTTGAAGAAATACGAAGCTTCTTTTCTGGACAATCTAAAACGATACAGAATGATTTAATGGAGTGTATTCATGAATATATAAAAGTCCAAATAAATACCAGATTTGAAGATATGGGAAAGCTCGAGTTTCTGCAGCTAGTTGACAGCTCAAAATACCATAGTTATTCAGAGTCATTTCCATCCAGTGCCCTTAACACTCAAAAAAATTTATCCAAACATTTTTACAGACACACAACGACTAAAAAACGAATTAGATTTTTTATATAATGATCACAACTTCAGGGAACTCAGTTTTCAGAAAACCTTGAAAACAATGAAAGAAAACGAGCTGAAAGATGTGTTACCAGAAGCCTACAAATGATTTTCTCTTGTATTGACACTGGCGTCAACAAGTTCTTCTGCTGAAAGGAATTTTTTCTTGTTTGAAGAGAATTAAGACTTACCTCCGTAATACAACGGCACAAGATCGTTTGTCTTCACTCGCTAAAATTTCAATCGAGAAAGAATTGCTGAACCATCTAATGTCTACTCAACCATTTTATGATCTGATCATAGACAAATTTGCAGCCAAAAAGGATCGCAGAATTGAACTTATTTATAAAAAATAAACTGAAAGCATTCTGTTCGAGCCCAAAGCAAATTAATTTCGTATTCCTCTGTTTTTAATTCCAGGTTTAAATTATTTTATACTTTTTTTATATAGAAATGTACTTCCTTAGCTTGACTTCTCCTGTACATAGTTATCACGAGCCTGGACTTCAGTTTGTGACCCGTGCTAAATGCACCTTCACTAATATGCCAATCGAACTGTGACTTTTATTCAAGCTCAAGAAACACTTCGTGAGAAAAAAATTATATTCAAATGATTTACTTTGAATTTTTTAAGAAGTGGATCTCCGATTGGCGTTGGGATGTGAGTGACGCATTGACTAGCTAAAGAAACCGCGCAAATTGCGTATTTTCGCTCAAGTGTATTACATAAAAGAATACTGGTGAAATATTTCTTTCTTTGTTGTAAAATTATCGAATAATTGTCTTCATAAAAATATTGTTGCAAAAGTAGCGTATATTACACACACACATATATAGAGAGGTATATGTACATTTTTTCTCTAAAATTTTTGGATTTTTTCGTGAAGAAAGACTCCCCACGCCGTGTTTCATATATTTCTATAATTTTATTCCATTACTGTTGAATAATATTTGTATATAAGGGCTAAATTCCGAATCTCGGCGGATTTTAATGATTCAGCCGACTCGAACCCAGGACTTCAAAGATATCTAATGGGGATACTGCCTTTGACATGAAACTTTTTGAAGGGGGGTTTCTGCGCTTCTGCTGTACAACTGTGCATAAGTGCATATAACAATTTTGGGGGGGGGGGGGGGCGCTTCAACAAATATTTTCCTATTGGTACGTACGCACATCTTGAATATTAATACAAAATGAAGCTAATTTAATAAAATGAAGAAAATGCAATAAATTATAGTTGTTTTAATAAAAATTTAATAAAGCAACTTCTTTGGCCGCTTTGCTTTACTTTCTCTTCTATTATCAAGAAATTATATTGCTTTCCGAGTTATATAAAAATCAAAGAATTTAAATAGGGAAATTATCTATAAAACGTACTTAGAAAAAGCTGTCTCGCCTAATAAGGGGGTGCAAACCACGACCCCCCCCCCTGCTACGCCACTGATATATATATATATATATATATATATATATATATAGCATGGAGAGGTGCATGCTTGGTATAACCAGGAGAGATAAGAAGAGGAACTCGTGGATCCGAAAAATGACGAGAGTGGAAGACATCATGATCAGAGTTAAATCCCTGAAATGGCAATGGGCTGGACATACTGCCAGAAGGACAGACCATAGATGGACAGCCGAAATTTTAGATTGGATTCCAAGGGACAGGAAAAGACCCAGAAAAAGACCACATGGGAGATGGGTGGATGAAATTCGTAAATATGCGGGAGTGACATGGAGGAGACTGGCACAAGACAGACCGTTGTGGATGAAACTTGGGGAGACCTTCGTCCAGCAGTGGATTGATAATGGTTGACAATGATGATGATGATGATATATATATATATATATATATATATATATTCGTATAACGTTATACGAATTTATATATTTTTCAATAACATATGTTTTACTGTTTTACATTTACATCAAGACCGTTCGCCTCACCAGCATTTTACACCACGAGCCGCCACTGGTCATGACAGATAGCATTCTTGATGAACTGCCGTCGTTTCGGATAAATCTGTTGAACTTTTAAACCATATAAAGGCAAGAACTCTCAGTTCAGGGCATTTCTCAAATGGTTATGAGAAATGGTACAGTGCTGTAGTCATCAATACATAGATAAGATTCGTTCCAAATTGCGAGTAGTAGTGTAAGAGTGTCGGACCCCAAAAATAGTTATATGCTTATTTACCTATAAGTATTTGTTCGCTGCAGAAACTGGCATAATTTTTTCACATTTTGGGGAATTTCACTGAAGTTAATCGAAACTCAAAAGACACAAATGAAAATAGCATCACATCTGTTGAAAAACCTACCTGCTCAAAGCCAAACTTGCACCATGGCCTGCAGCTGTTTAAAACCCACTGATTTTATACAAGGTCTGTCGAGGTCAGTGAATGATGTGTCTTAGCCTTAAAAGAAAAGGTTGTGAAATGTTAAAGTAAGAAAAGGGGTGTGTAAATACATAAGCGAACGTGTCTGTTACCGTCACGGAACCGTGAGAAGGGAGAGGCACAGAGAGTATGTCACGGTAGCTCATACAGGTGCACTTACTTAGCGGACAAAAAAATCGAACAAAGAACCAATATCAAATTCTTCAATTCCGAGCTAGCCGTAGTTGCTTTGAATCACTCACCGTATTCGCCTGATATGGCGCCGGCTGGCCACTTTTTGTTTTCCTGACTGAAACCTCTGAAAGGGAAGAGATTTGCGGACATTGTGAACATTCAAGTGAACGTGACGACTTAACTGCAGAGAATGACAAAGGAAGATTTTCCCCATAGTTTCCAGCAGTTATGTGAACGATGCCAAAAGTGTATTGTATCTGGGGGGGGGATTTTGAAGGTCAGTAAAGTAAGGTTTCTTAAATGTTACCAATTGTTTGTTTTTACTGTGCATTTATCGAACTTTACCGACACTACTTGTATGTTCTGTGAAGTGTGACAAGTTAAAGGTTTGTTTACTGCACAGCATTTGTACATGTTTTAAGGAAATTTCTGAATATCTGTTCAACTCCCGAACGCAGAAGTATACAAGACATCTGCAAAATTTTAGGACTACATCCACTAAAAATCAAAATTTAAAAGAAAAAAAAATTCCGTCTTCAAAGTTCAAAGTACATTTCTCTTACCTCTACGTACTTCTTTTAAGGGTCGTATAGCTTCTGCATGGCTCTGAGTTTGTAGAACCCTTGCATCGTCGTAAGCCATTTTTTAGAGACTTTATACCTACTTGAAAAAATAAATTACAATTTTGCAGAAAGATTTGCGATTCCGAGAAAAAGTTAATCACGCGACGATATATTTCTTTTAAACTACGCATCCTTTAAAAAAATCGTATGATATATGTATACATAAAAAAACGAGGGTTGTACCGAAAGTATTGCAAAAGTCGGCATAACTTTTTTATTGACTTACAGAAGTCGTTCAAATTGCACATGTTGGTAGAGTAACTCTTCCTCAATAGTAACCCTTCTTCCTCATTGTAGGTAAATAATGGATTCTAAGCAGAAGTAATGTGCCGTCATTGAGTTCTTGACGAAGGAAGGATGCAGGCTGTCCGACATCCACAAAAAGCTACAGAATGTTTACGGATGACACCATTGACAAGAGCAATGTACACAGATGAATGAAGAAGTCTAAAGAAGGGGAAACCAGTATTGAAGACAAACCACGCAGTGAAAGACCATCACCTGCGACCTCTGACACGAATCGTCAGAGAGTGGATGAATTGATTCGCACAGAGAGACGAATTACAATCCGTGAGCTTGTTGCACAACTGGACTGTGGTCGCAATGCCATACAGAAGATGGTGGAAGAACTTAGGGTATCAGAAAGTGTGTGCAAAGTGAGTACCTCGACAGTTGACACCCGACTTAAGAATAGAAGGGTAGAAGTCTGCTCTGATCTGCTGAAAACGTTTCAAGCCAATGAAGATACGTTTTTTTCGATCTGGTGACAGGGGATGAAACGTGGGCGTCTCTCTTTACGATCCGGAAATGAAGAATCAATCCATGGAATGGCGTCACACGTCTTCACCAAGGCCTAAGAAGTTCAAGGGCCAGCTATCAGCACCGAAAGTCATGGTGGCTGTTTTTTGGGATGACAGGGGTGTCATTCTCCTTGATTTTCTGGAACGTGGCAGTATCGTGATCCACATTCACCATGACAATGCAAGACCACACACATCTTTGGCAACAAATTAGGCGATCAGCAAATTCGGCTGGTCGGTGGTCCCCATCAACCGCGCAGCCCAGATCTGGCGCCCCCCCCCCATCCCCCGATGTCCACCTGTTCGGTTCAATGAAGGACAATCTCCGGGGACAACGATTTGATGACACAGATGAGGTGAAAGTGGCTGTGAAGAAGTGGGTACAACAGTCCGCACCTGAATTTTTCCAAAGAGAATTCGAGAGTTGTCAACGATGGAGCAACTGAATCTCTTGTGATGAAGACAATAGTACCTTTGTATAGAGAAAGAGTTACGCTACCAGCATGTGCAGTTTGAACGACGTCTGTCACTTAATAAAAAACGTTATGCCCACTTTTGCATTACTTTCGGTACAACCCTCGTATACGTGTACGTGCCACAGAAGTGACTCTGAAATCAGTTCATTGTTATTCGGGAAAAATGAGAAAACTGCTCTGGCATTATTTTTTTCATGATCAATTTCCTATTAAAAGTCAAAAAACAAACAATTGAAACGATTCTTTCAGCGATCCATAAAGATGTCATAAAAAGTACTGCAGCCAATCTTTTTTGTTACATGGATTTTAAATGCTGAACAAATTGCTACGTTGAAATCCGTGACCTTAGTTTTGTCGGATAATAACAATACGCTTGCTACTGTTCTGGTGAGGTCACGTTGGCTCTAAGATGCAAAATTTATTTCCTTACTTAAGCAATCCACCGTCAAAACATTTCCCAGGTCAACGTCAGGCCAAGAATCTCCCGGCTAATTAGCCTTGACGGCACATTTACGGGTCGCTTCTTTCGTATAGAGAAGGCAATGGTGGTTGGCTGATCATGCAATCATACTGTGAAACTTTCTTATTAGGTATGGCGGTCTTAACACTTTTGAGGGTGGACCACCACAGAAGATTTGACACAAATTGTTTCTGAGTAAAATGTATTCACAGCCGTGGCTCCGTATACCATGCGAATTCGTTATCGAAATGTGTAACGTGTATAAAAGAATTTATGTAAAAGAACAAAGATTGATTCTCACTAAGAAATTACAGTGGTGTTTGAAAGTATTGCATCACATGCAAAAACTGTGAATTTTTAAGTTTAACTCTTTCTAACTAACTAATTTTCATAGATATTTCATCGTTTATATGTCATTAGATGCAAAATTTAGTGGTGATTTAAAAAATGTCGTAGCTTTCCCTATACCTACTTCTGTTCTTAAGACACGACATAAAATATGGGGTTTGACAAACACATTGAAATTCACGTTAGCTGCGTATCAGTTGTTACAACCAATCATAGACGTTCTTTAACCTGATTGGCTGCTTCCTAATTCTATCCTAATCCTGCTCCAGCTTTCACAAGGTCTGACCTAGAACTACTAGAGCATTTTGGTGGTTTCTTCTTGTTGTTATTAGGGTATAATTTGTGTACATTGCGGAATTGTCTATGGCGGACAGAGTAAAAGGCAAATCGTTCAAAGAGCGGACAGTTTCAAGGCAAATCGTTCAAAGAGTGGGCTATAACCAATCTACAGTTCCAAACGTCCTCGGTATCCGTGGCAACTAATATGCATCAATCACCTCACTGCTGTCTAGACACGATATTAAACAACGGAGATAGTTGCAAAATAAATATCAACTTTATTTACAGCTAAAACCAAGTTAAAAACAATGCGAGATTTTTCCAACCCACTATGGGTCCATCATCGGACACTGCATGGGTAGGATTAAGGAAAATATGCTCCTTAATCAAAAAGGATCGTGATACAGTTTCCTCACTGCAAAAACATGGGGTTTACACTATCCCATTAAAGGCGATTGACTCCAACGACAGGGACTCTAGGTATATAGGATCTACGCTTCGGACCATTGTGACCCGTGTGTCCGAACATAAGTATAACGTCCGGACGGGATCGAAGGCCACCGCTCTGTCCAGACTAATAAATCAAGGTCTGCACACCCCGGATTGGAATAACACTACTTGTTTAGCAATGACCACAACAAAATCTAATTTGTTATTCACTGAAAGCATATACATTACTACGCTCTCCAATCAATGATGTAATGACGACACACCATGTGCATTGCCTGCATCTTGGAAACACTATATTTTAAACCATTATATGTTTGTAATCCATAACCGTCTTTATTTGTAGTTTTACATTATTTGCATGTCATGTATATTATGTCAAGTGCGCATGCGTGAATTGGGAGCAGTGCCTTCATGCTGATGCATTGTAGTATGGATCTCCGAGTTTAAAAGATCGGAATCCTACCCATGCGGTGCCCGATGATGGACCCATAGTGGGTCCGAAAGATCTCGCATGTTTTTTAACTTGGCTCTAGCTGTAAATAAAACTAATATTTTATTTTGCAACTATCTTCGTTTTTTAATATTGTGTCCAGACAGCAGTGAGGTGATTGATGCACAATCTACAGTTATTAGGCTGCTGAAGAGAGTAAAAGACACTGGCGATATTAAAAATACGCACCGCAGTGGAAGGCCTTGATCCACTACAACCAGGTAGGATAGAGTTCTCAGAAAGCTAAGCTTGGCAGACAGGAGACTCAATTCACCTGAATTGCTTCAAAGATGGTCTCAAGTGACTGATGTTACTGTTAGTATTTCTACTGTTAGGAGGAGGTTGCTTCATTATGGCTTACGTGGCTGTAAAGCAGGCGTAAACTACTGTTAACTGCAAATTAAAGACAGCGTATACTTCAGTGGGCAAAACATCATTTCGCATGGATTACCTAGCAATAGGAAAATGTTCTTTTCAGTGATTAATCAGAATTTTGCCATAATGGGAACCAGAGCAGTGCCTATGTAAGGAGATTCAAGCATAAAGAATTCCATCCAAGTTGCTTAGTAACTACTGTTAAGCATCCGGTGAAGATCATGGTTTGGAGTTAAATGTGTGCACATGGCGTTGGGAACCTCCATATTGTCGATGGTACGGTAAATGCCCAGAAATACATCTAGATATTAGAAAACAAGATGCTACCATCATCTAGAAGACTTTATGACGGCAATTTTATTTTTCAAGATGACAATGCTCCCTGTCATCGTGTTCAAGTAGTGAAAAAGTGGTTTCAGGAAAAAATGTTCAGCACCTTGGTTGGCCACCACACTCACCGGACTTAAACCCGATCAAAAATTTGTGATTCAAAGTGTCGTATGAACTATCAAAAAGCAAGCCAACAACCAAAATTCGACTCATTGAAGATGTAATTCAAAGCTGGAATCGCATTGTTCAATACAATATATTACAAAATCTTATTCACAGTATGCCAGCAAGATGAAAAGCTGTGATTAAAGCTAAAGGCCGGGCAACAAAATATTAGGTACACCTTATAATTTTGCTTCATTATATTTCTGCATTTAAATGTTATTTCATTCCTTATGAATTACAAAAATGATTTATTGATGTAAACCTAAGTATTGGATAAATGATCCTTTTCATAATACTTTCGACTTGGTCATGATTTTTGTAATGTTTCCTAAGATCAGAAGTAGCTAAAGGAAAAACTAAGACATTCTTGAAATCTCCATTAATTTTTGCATCTAATGACATATAAGTGATGAAATAACTAGAAAAATTAGTTAATTAAACAAAGAGTTAAACTTAAAAATTCACGGTTTTTGCATGTAATGCAATACTTTACACTCCATTGTTTTTCCAAATAAAGTTGAAAGTAACTACGGTACATACATGCATTTTAAGTCAGTAATACTGAAGAATTTTCGAAATTTTTTTATAAAATATTCAGCTGTAAAATCATCGAGCACATGACGTAAATTTTACCAACTCGTGCCCAAATTGTTTGCGAAATTGTCTTCACTGAAATATTTTTGTAACACGTTTAAATTTGTTCAAAATTGTCAAAATCGAAACAATATGGACCCAATACGTCTAAGAACAAAAGTAATATAGACACAATATGCCTAAAAACAAAAGCAATACTGGCACAATATGTCTAAAAACAAAATTAACATGAACACAGTATCTGAAAAACGAAATTAACATAGAAAAAATATATTTAAAAATAAAAGTATTATAGACACAATACATCTAAAAACAGAAGTAATATGCATAATAAGTCTAAAAACAAAAGTAATACATACACAATGTCTAAAACAAAATTATATAGACACAGTATATCTAAACAAAAGTAATATAGGTACAATATGTCTAAAAGCAAAAGTAATTTAGACACAATAAGTCTAAAAACAAAAGTAATATCCAAACATTATGTCTAAAACAAAAGTAATACTGATACAATATGTCTAAAAACAAAATTAATATCGACACAGAATGTCAAAAACAAAACTAATATACAGACACATTATGTCAAAAAGAAAAGTAATACGGAAACAATATATCTAAAACAAAAGTATATATAGACACAATACACCTAAAAATAGAGATAATGTTGTCACAATAATATACAGACACATTATAGGCAAAATAATATTCAGAAAACTAATATAAATAACATAGAGAAAACTAATATAAATAACATAGAGAAAACTAATATAGGCAAAATATGTAAAAAATAAATGTAATATCGGCAGAATATATCTAGAAACAGATACGAGCTCAATGCCTTTAAGTATCTTGCCACTGCCTTTACTTTTACGAGGTTTTAATGACCACCGTGAGCAGCTCGTAGAGCTGTAATCCTATATCCGTCCCTGATTTAGGGGTCACTAGTTTCAGAAGACTGTGGGAGGAAGTTCACGTCATTCGTGACAGTAATACAGAATGATACAGAACGGTATTTGTTATATTTCACCACATTTACTACATCTGATTTCGCTTTTACCGTATTATTTTATTTAACCTTCTTTGACATGAGACAGATACCATCACTTCGGAGTCATCTTGGACTCGTTTGAAACGATTTTCATGCATAAAAATCTTAGCACATACGGTAGTGAAATCAAAGTACGGAGAATAAACATAGGAATCGTCTGTATGCTGTTCAGATGCGTTACTTACGATGAAGACAAATACGGTGAAGACAAATAAGGTGAAGGCAAATATTTTTAGATGGATTGCCATGATAAAGGAATGATTGGTGAGATACTTACTAAGAAAATTTATTCAGCCCAAGTGGCAGGAAAGAAAGGTTGAGGAAGGCCAAGGAAAACATGAGAGGACCAGATTCAGGAATGTCTGCACGAAAAAATGATAATGAATATGAAGTACAAAAGGTCTTGTGTGAGACATGTGATGGATGTCAGTGAAGCTCGAGCTGTGTGTCGGGATCACTGTAAATGGAGACGTTCGATACATCAACAGTAAGTAAAATCTAGCACCATTATTTTCAAACGTTAATCTGTCAAATGAGTTTCCTTTAGGAAGCAAACCTAGAATCTCAGAGAACAGCTTAGTGATATGTATATATGTATGTAAATTTTAACGCACCTGAGAGCCCTAATGGCACAATAAAAAATAATACAGAGATCGTTGTGGGTGTGTTAAAACAAATTCGTTACGGTTTGTTGTTACATGAATAACTGTAGCTGCGCAGTCTCGCTGAACTATTCGTTTTGCTGCGTTGTGCAGTCATTGTGTTTTCTAGACAGAGATGTTATACGATGTCCAAAAACTGGCGACGAAACCGCATTATTCATAGATCACAGGTGTATCGCATACATGGGGGCGTGAAACAATTAACTTTTTAAAGAAATTTTAGTTCCATACGCTATTCTAAACCAGGTTTTTTCTCACACTTCGGGCCAAGGCCTGGTACCTGTTCTTTGGAAATATATATCTCTCTTTAGAAAATGTACAAATAGTATTCATGTATCAATACCGAAATAAAATTTCCGTAGCAAGAGTTTGTACGCTATTCTAAACCAGGTTTTTTTCATAATTCGGGCCAACGCCTGGTACCTGTTCTTTGGAAATATACATCACTCTTTAGAAAATATACAAATGGTATTCATGTATCAATACCAAAATAAAATTTCCGAAGTAAGAGTTTATACGCTATTCTAAAACAGGTTTTTTCATACTGCCGGCCAAGGTTTGGTACCGGTTCTTTGGAAAAATATATCACTCTTCAGAAAATACACAAATATTATTCGTGCATCAATACCGAAATAAAATTTCCATAACAAGAATTTATACACTATTCTAAAATAGGTTTTTTCAACTGCGAGCCCAGACCTGGTACCTGTTCTTTGGAAATATATATCACTCTTTCAAAAATGTACAAATAGTGTTCATCTTTCAATGCCGAAGCAAAATTTCCATAACAAGAGTTGACAAGAGAGATTTTCGGTCATTTTGCATCTTAGCTATACTTTAGAAAAGTGATTCACAGATGATATTTATGCAGCAATAAAAGAACATCTTCCAGGGTTAACAGCAAGCTAAAATGAATATCTTCCGGAAATTAACGCCAGTAAAGTGTAGATTAAGAACCCTCCAGTGAACGCTTTGAATGATAAAATATTACAACGGACTGCGCCAGAAGTGCGTGTTTAAACTTTCCTTTCACTCTCGAATGCTCTTTGGTTGAGTTGAAACAATGAATATTCACCTTTATGTAAGGAAGCTTTGAAATTCCTAGTGACTTTCGCCGCGACCCGAAAATGAAAAATTAATACCTCATCCATGATTTTCTTAAAGAAGAAGTATAAAAACAACAACATTGGATACTGAACCAGATTTAAGGATAAAACCGTTTCTTTTTTTGTTTGCTCCTGACGTTAAACTACAATGTAATAAAACGCATCACCACATCACCTTTTTCATTTGCTCTGTTCTTAATTTTTTAAAAGCAATAAAGCGAAACCATAATAAATGAGTGAGTGGTAGATAAAAGTAATACATAGTAATTAACTGTAAGATAAAAGTAATACATAATACTGCAAGCTAAATGTAATACATAGTACTGCAAGGTAAAAGTAATACATAATAACTGACTTAAGTAAATTAAATGCCTGAACAGCAAGGTATAAGTAATATATAATAATTAAGTAATAAAACTTGATTTTCCGTTGTTTTTATACGTGATTGCATTTTTTTGGCAACAAAAAGCGCAGTATAAGAATAAAAAAAAAAAACAGTCTTCAGCTGTTTTAAGTTTTGGAAACCCTGCTTTGCAGGTTTCGAGATAACGTTCCTTGCGTCGAAACAAAATGAGACTTTCTTCAGTATTTTTACTTATTTGTAAAATTAACGAAAGTTATAGGTGATTTGTTTTAATTTTCTATTTAATTTTTTTGTTTTAGTGGAATTCACTCTCAAACACACATCTCCACACAAGGCAGATTCCTTCAAACTCGCGAGGAAAAACAAACAAACTTGGAAGAAATACATTTGCAACTTAATTCTTAGAGGCGACATCATGGTCATAGACTTGTCCTAAAAGTAACGGGGGAGAGTTGTTATGATTAAACAAAATATTTTAAGTGCTCTGTAAATACATCTTAATAGGAAATCGGGGTAATAGTTTCATTCAGACTACTAAAGAGTGTAAATCCCTGAACTGCAAGGTAAAAGTAATAGTCAAAAATTGTGCCTGAGGTCATTCTCACGAGGTCAACAGTGAGAAGATAAGCGAAGAACAGAGGGACTAATTAGGAGACTGCATAAGACAACGGGAGCTAGCAAGAAAGATTAGGAAGGCTACGGTGCCGGAGGGCGGAGGCTCAGAGCTCATACTATGCTTTTACCCATCAGGTCTCTTTCCCATGGGATTACATCACACGTTAGTAAGAAGACAAAAATAATCTCACTTCGATATACTTTGTATTTGAAAAACACAGCACTCAGTTATTCTGAAATTTTATTTCAATTCTAGAAATAATGAGCTTTCCAAATTGAAAAATTTAGAAAATCTCGGTATGTTGGGTGACAAACTAAAGCGAAAAGTTGAGGAAGACGGTCCCTACTTAAGAAAAGTTGAGGGTGGACAACCCTCCGTTATCATGCCATTTTACTCCCGTGGATGGCATCAACTGGTCGGCAGTATTTTAATTAATTGTTTTTATGTCACCAGACTTTTGGCATTTTCATAATTTTTTTTTAACTCTACAGAGAATTAAAACTTAAACGACATTTTCAAACAGTTTCTGTTCACTCAAACAAGACAAAGCAATCCTGATTTTCTGAAATTAACTTTGTTGAGAAACGTTTCATTCCTAAATTCAGAAAGGCCGGGAATCAGTGTCGTAACCATGTTTCAAAAACTGGGGGGCGTGGGGGGGGTCCGATCACACATGCACACATTATATGTATACATATATACATAAAATATTATATGCATACTGTATAAGATAGAGTTTGGGATCCCCGCCCCCTACACACACGCAGGAGCAAAGCAGTTGCTGAGGAACAATCTAATGCGCACGACATAGGCTCCTCTGCTGGCGAATTGTGGAACTTAGCGAACACAACTGTAAAACTATGATAGACAGGGCAAAAATGCAAATTACAAAGTTGTAGAACTGACTTTGCTTATGAGGAATCGACATCGCTGTTTTATTAAGTACATATTATACACGTGTTTTCATTCAACGAAAAATTACAATCTTATATTACTAAATGTAGTTGGTTCACATCATAAAAAAGTGTGCATTATATCATTATATTCCCGAATTTTTTACATTGGGGATCCCGACTCTGAAAATCGAAGGGTTCTGATCTCCCCGACCCCCTAGGGGTTACGCCTATGGCGAGAATGATGCCCAAGGAATTCCGAATTCCAACGGGGATCACTCATTTCACTAAGCTCATTACATACCTCTTTCTCTCTTCACATCTTCATTTCCTTTTGCTAATTTATTCACTTTCCTCTCTCTCCCTCTCTCCTTCGGTTTTTCACTACTTACTCTTTTTTTTTTTGTATGCCTTTACTTTCTCTATCACTTTCTCTGAGTCGATAACTTTCCATGTTACTTTGGACTTTTCTCTTCAGCCTTTCTTCTCCTCTTTTTCTTTCTCTGGATAATCCTGCCATTCAATCTGTTTCTTTTTCAAGTTCTTTCATATTTATATCCCTTTTCCTTTCTCTCTTCGTTCCTTTTATTTTACTGTCGATAGAAGTCTCCCTATATGTTTTTTTAAATTTCGATTTATCCCAGCACTGCCTTTGCTTCCCTTCTAACCCTCCTCTCTCTCTCTCTCTCTCTCTCTCTCTCTCTCTCTCTCTCTCTCTTTCCTATTTCTTCCTATTACTCTTCTGGCATTCTCTTAGAATTTATCTACTGATTTCCACGCCTTCCTTTACTCTCTCTCTCTCTCTCTCTCTCTCTCTCTCTCTCTCTCTCTCTCTCTCTCTTCCTATTTTTTTCTATCATTCTTCTTGTATTCTCTCAGAATTTCTCTACTGATTTCAACGCCTTTCTTTACTCTCTCTCTCTCTCATTCACAAATCCCTGTCGACTTTTACTCATGTATTGCTTTTACATTCTACTTTGCAGTCGATTTTGCTGTGCTTTTTTCCCCTCCATAGATCACTTTTATCTGTTATTTTTCGTCCTTTCTCTTCCCATCTCTCACTTTAAGATACACTCTAGAACGTTTGCTAGACAATATTTCCTCAAATGTTTAACCTAAGTTTCGAGTGGGTTAGAGATAAAAGATACTCACGGATGTTTAGATTTCTTCTGCCAGCAGATTTTACGCCGAATATAGCTTCATGATTTTTACTTAAAAATGAACGCTTCGATTCGAAGCACGCACCATATGTACAGAAGAGAGGGAAGAGTTTTTGGAAAGCCAGCAGTTAGCCCAGTGACCCAGTGAGACGGTTCGTGGGCATCTGATGGGGGATCATCACTTTATTAGCCTGAAGGCAATGCGTGAGTTTGAGGCTTTTGATAGAGGTAATTACGAAAGGCTTCTTACCAACGTTCGAAGAACGAGGAAAAGCCGCTCGCTTCTTACGTATGAGTCACTAGCCTCATAAACGGCTGGCTGGCTGCGCGACCAGTGTGCCATTTACAGAATAATAATCACCGTTACACTTGCGGAATCCATTAAAGATTGAAAATTATTAAAGGCTCTTGAACTAAGCCGATGTCGGCAAAGGGAGTCTTAAGCATTTGAGAAATGTTTTTTTATTTTATAGCATTATGATAAACAAAAATTTTTCCTTATGGTTGGATAACAGAGACACATACACAAAACATAGTGTTTATATACTGGATTTTCTTCGGTGCACCAGTTTTCAATCGAATGTTTTTGCTGTTGTAGACATATTTCATTTGTTCGCGGTGGCGCATCTAGAGTGTTCTTTGAGGTCAGTGATACAATCGGGTCCTTGCGGTGCCCTTAGGAAATTTGGGGTTGCGAACCACCACACGCACACACACACACACACACACACACACACACATGCATCAATAATACTTGCACAACCTAACATCAGTTTGTCTTTTTTTTTCGTTTAGTCGGACTCTGTTTACCTGGCTTTTTCTTTTTCTATTTTCTGTCTCCACTCACTCTGCAAATATTAATATATCATCATCAACACTAATCACAATCTGTATATACTGCTGACTGAAGGCCTCCCAAATCTTAGCTTTGATAAATTCTCTTTCATGCCATTTCAGCATACGTTCGAATTTCATCAACCCATCTCCCACATGGTGTTCTTCATCTTTTCTTGTCCCTTGGTATGCCATTTTCCTGATCAGCGAGTCTTTTCTTGTTTTTCTTGGTTACACCAAGCAAGATTCTCTCCATGCTTCTGAAGGGAATTTTGGAAAGAAAGGGATCCCCGAACTCATCAAACAAACAAAACAAAAGGCAAGGTAAAAACGCTCCGAGAAGACAAAATGAGGGGTGGGGGGCGTGAGGGAAGCTACGGAAACACACAAATGCCTACACACTCACATGTATTATATCCCAGCAAAAACAGTCTTGGTGGCCCAGCACTATGTTGCCGCTGCCGAACTGTCAATAAAATGTCCGGGCGGCGAACAGAAGGGCCAGCAATTCAGGCCAACAGTTGGCACCCCATCAGTTCTCATATGCCACAACAGTTGTAACGTACCAGGAGATGTGACGTACCTGCCAGAAGGACGCACACGACATAAAGGCAGATAGGAATCAGAATAAAACGTCCGCGTAGCTCAATTGGTAGAGTGACTTATTCCGGAATGAGGGGATCCGGGTTCGAATCCTGGCGTGGACAGAAATGACGGAGAAATTTACTTCTTTATAATGGCGCCCGAACTATCCGGATGACCCGACCGTTCAAACTCTTGCAATGGTGTGATGTTATTTCCACACCGCGAGATAGGAAAAATAAGAGAATCCCTTCTCCAGCACTTCGAAAAAAAAGAAAAAAAAATAAATAAATAAATAAGGGGGAGATGATGTGACGTACCTGCCAGAAGGACGCCCACGACATAAAGGCAGATGGGAATCAGAATAAAAAACGTCCGCGTAGCTCAATTGGTAGAGTGACTTATTCCGGAATGAGGGGATCCGGGTTCGAATCCTGGCGTGGACAGAAATGACGGAGAAATTTACTTCGTTATACAGTGCCATCAGTTGTCCATCACAGGCAGTAGCTGCCACAAGTGGCCCTTCAGTGGCCCTTCAATCACGTGCCAGAAATGATGGCTAGCCTAATGTGGTCCGCTAGTGTGCCGGTAGTGGCAGCCGGCAACCACGTGACGTAATTGGTGGCTTGCCGAATCTTGTCCGCCAATTTCCCAGAAGTAGCCATAATAATAATAATAATAATAATAAAAACAAGGACAACCGCAGTTTCCCAAAGCTACAATTTTTTTTCTACCCTTACGAATTAACGCACTGCGCTGTGGAAATTTTCTCAACAGACCAGAAAAACGCCTGCTTGCATTTGAACCAGGGCCGTTGGCGTTGCAGCTGAGCTCTCTACCGATCGGACTAATTTGGCGCGCTCGAGCGTATGCTTAAAGCTGTCTGTTTCGTATGCAATGTGTAATCGGATGCTTCACTCTTTCATTTTACAATATTGCGAGGTATTTTTCATAAAAGTCAGTTTCATATAATTCATAAATTAGTTTTTTCAACGTAACGATAGTTTTTTTTTTTTTTACCTTAAGGGAACTTCACTCATTTTCAAGGAGTGTACATACTTAGAGTCGCTTTCCAAAGTTTTGTAATGCCCTTGTCGTCTTGAAAAGAGATTGTTGAATAAATATATATTTACCCGGGTTCATGTCACATCTGTAACATTTTTAACGTTGTGTCTTTCCTTTCCGTTGTCCGAAGCTACATTTGTTTAAAAAAGTAAAGCTGTTTTATTTTACTTCTCGTTATTTTTAAAAGCGAATTCCTCCCAGTCTTGTGTATTCAACTAATGGATGAGTACACCACATAGCGTTGCTTTCCCCCCCCCAACAAACGTTGTTTTAATGGTTTTCCAGGACATTTGTTTCAAGCGGTTTCAAATTGTTTCTTGTTATTCATCCACTCCATTCCATGAATTGTTATTCATGGGAATAGAGTGGGTGTATTTCATGGCTGTAATCTAGTATTTCACGGCTTAATCTGATATCTTCGTCGACGTAAAATTTCATTAGGAAATTAATTCGCCTCTCTACATATGGATTTTTTTCTTAACATCCACTAAAATAACACGATGGCGATAGCGTCGTCTTCAACTAACTGGTACCACGAGAGACACAGCAAGTGTTGCTTCTGTGCATGCGCAGTCCCGTTGCTTCCACCTGTTGTTGGGGTTGCATTGGTTGCCAGCAACGGGCCACTAGTGGCACTTGCTTGGAGGCCCACAATTCACAGCGATGCTGCAAAGTCATCAATGGCTCGCCAACTGATAGCGCTGCCACCAACGGACCACTACCGGGCCGTGAGCGGCAGATTTCAGCCAGCAGTGACCCATCACAGCCAGCTGGTGACCAGCAGTTTCATAGCACTTGTGTTTTTGCTGGGATGTGTATGTGTGTGTCTATAGTAATATACTATATATACGTGTGTGTATGCCCTATGAGACATGTTTTTGTTTTTTGTTTTGTCAAAGCGTTCCAACTGGTCTTTTTTACATGATTATTTGGGGGTCGCCTTCTTTTCACACAGCTTTTCTCCTTTTATTGCCCGCTCCCACTTCCGGCAAACTGTAATCCTTATAATCAACCCACTGCTGGGTTAAGGTCTCTGCAAGTCTCTTCCACAACTTTCTGTCTTGGGCCAGTCTCCTCGGTACCACTCTGGCATACTTTCGAATTTCGCCCACTCATATCACTCCTTAATCCGGCCCTGCCAAGGAGGATAGAACAAGGGAAGGGAGCATTACAACCAATTCTTACGTAAAGTTCTGGAGCTGTCGCTCTTGAGCGGACGCCATCTTAGGTTATCCTTCTGACGGCGTTCCCATCGAATTACGTACCTGGCTACGTCAGACTGGTTAACACTTTTAAAGCCTTCTTGCGAAAAGTAAAAACATCATTTACATTTACGGAAGTACTTTATAATATTCTCATTGCTTTATTTTCTTTCGAAGCAATGATAGGCAACGTTTTATCGTGCGCACGACAAAAATCGCTTTAACATACCACACCAAAAGTGCATGCTGTTCAAAGTTATGCACGAAGCAGCTCACAAACTCTGTAGTAAAAATAATACAAGCGCAATTATTTCATGTGATCGAATAAATATTCTTAAAAATACAACTTAATGTTATCTTAAAAACCGATAGTAATGTGTCTCGACTGTGTATGTTTCGTGTATTCTTCGTTCAAGTTTTCTAATTTACAAAACTTGAACGAAGAATATACGAAATATACACAGTCGAGTCACATTATTGTGACCACCTTCTACTCTTGACGTCAACTGCGTGTAGCCAATGAAAGAAGGCACGTGTCGTGAGCTGGCTTGGAGAGTATACAAGGTGTGCTGTAGGCAATTTGAAAACATGGGTCGCGGGTGGCCTAGTGGTCAGCGTTCGTGACTGCCATAAGGATGACCTCAGGTTCGATAGTGCGTCGGATGGGCACGTAAATAAAGGCGTCTTACTCCACTTTCCACCTCGCTTCCGTGTCACTTTCCTATCGGACACTCCAGCCCAAATCTTCTAGCTTCCTATTTCTAAGGGTTGTTCAAGACCTGCGGTCAGACACTCCCTTCCTAAAATCCTCTACATATGATCTGATCTGATTTGAAAACATATCACTCGTTGCTGTCATGGATAAAAGGAGCGATTTATCAGATTTGCAAAAGGGAATGATTATCGGCTTTCGGGCTAAGGGTGGCAGTATTTCTGAAACACCGCAGTTTGTGAACTGTTCGCGTGTTGCTGTGGTTTAAAGTGTATCGTGTTTGGAGAAAAGGCACCATTGGGAATAAGCGACGTGGAAACTGCGGAGCACCACGTGCCATTTATGTGAGAGGTGAACGTCGGCTTCGAATGTGCGTGAGCGCCGATCGACAGAGGCTGATAGGTCTGTAGTTCCTGAGATCCTCAACCTCCAAAATGACTCCGCAACCTAGTGATTTCAGCATAAGTTCTTAAACCTTAAAAAAGAATATTAGATATATAAAACTCACCTGTGAAACCTGATTCCAGGCTGCGCACGCTGGCATTTTTAAGAAGTTTCTTTCGCGCAAAAATAGCGCAAACAAAAATGAAAATCAGAAGAAAAAAAAGACATTAAACTGGAACTACGCTAGCGTTCACTCCCATAACTTAGCATACACCAGAGAGTAACTGACGGTAATACAAAATGGCAGCCACGCAACTCAACTGGCTTCATCAGAGAGAGCATATGCTCCTTCCACTTATTCTATCCTCTTTGGTAAGTACCAAGGAGGTTAGAAGTAAGAGGAGGTGGCAGCAGCCCCTCTCCCTGTGCTTCTGGCGTGACGCCACTTTTTATCAGCTGGCTACGCTAATGCGCCCAACCTAAGAATCTCCTGTATATCTCTATGGGGAAATCGCGATTTTGAACGGGTTTTTCGGACCATTACTCTACCCATACAGGCATGAAAAAAATTGAGGCTGAAATATTCATTCCCATAATAAAAAATTTCCTGAAAAAACAGGAAAATATGTGTTGGTATTTCTTTAAAAAATTGAACAAAATAATGATTTTTTGAGCGGAAGTGCATAGTGCACATAGTTACTTACTGCCCATGTGCAAGTAACCATGCATACTGCCCATGTGCAAGTAACCATGTTTAAAATACAACCAAAAGCCTAATGTTAAGAAATAAGGAGTCCGAAATATTCCTTCTTTCCATCTTTGGTTTGCATGCGCTAAACAAAACTGCTTAAGCCGCAGGAAGTGACGTCACGTTCCCAAACTCGCGCAGCGCAGACTCCCACCACCTGAGAGAGCGGACAGAAACAGCTGATCTGTTTCGGCTTCACTTAAAAGGGGTCCTTTCACCTCCTCTTCTTCTAACCTCCTTGGTAAGTACATGTACATGTGGCGCCATCTATCTACAGGTCTCAACATTATCAAAGGTCAAGTCATTAATAAACACGAGCTGTACGCCAACCATACTCAAAACAGTATAACTACACCAGTGATCCGAATTTCTTGGCGTAGCATAGAAAACCAATGTTTCCAAGCTTTCCCACATCAACCAGACGTTCTCAAGGAAGGTAAACAGCAAACTGCAGACGTGCGAAAGCTTGGAAACTTCGTTTTTTTCTATTGTACGCCAAGAAATTCGGATCACTAGCATAGTTATGCTATTTTGGTTAAAGTTATTGATTTTTTATATACTTATGGTTAAGTTTTAGCAAATATTGAGTATACTAGGCTATAATTTAGAGATATCTTTAATGTTGTGCAAATGTTCATCCTTGGCAATACATTAATTGGAAAGAAAATGACTACAGAAGTTTTTACCATTGGAACCATAAAGCAGGTGAACCACGTACTTTATTGGGCACTAAATTGCACTAAGCGCCATTTATATAAATAGTCTTGTACTTAACAGTAATGAATTTGTTTATTCGGTTCACTTTAGGCACTTAAATGTCAGCGCAAGATTACAATGGGGAGTACAATTCCAACTTGGTGTTCAAATAATTGTTTGCTTCAATATTCGAATACAACATTCTCTTAACACAGACTACTCTTGAAGTATTACTACTGAACAACAATTTGACTTCAGTAACCAAACAAGCCTAATATTCAACGTCAAAGAATTATTCAATTTATTTAAGATCAAACGCTTATCGCACAACATCAAAGTAATCTGAGTTCTCTCAACAATCGCTCTGCCGCCCCTGTGGCGCAGTGGTCTAAGCGATGGCCTCTGATCATTAGTCCGAAAGGGGTCCGGATTCAAATCCCGGTGAGGCATGGATGTTGTGTTTGTCTTACGGCACTGGCTTTCTCCCTTCCCTGGAACCAGTGACCTTAAATTAGGGACGGGCGACTGCTTATAGCCTATTCAGTTGCTCATGGTGGTCGTTGACCCCCCCCCCCCCCAAAAAAAAAAAAAAAAAAAAAAAAACAAAACAATATCGCTCCAAAGCAATTACAATTGCTCAAGCCGAATTCAAACCAGAAGTATAGAGGACTGCACGGACATTAATTTGTGAAAGCCAGCCCGATCCGGGCTCGAACTTTAGGGTACCGGCTCAAAATGTCCAGTTTGAGGCCCGGTCCATTTCAGATTTTTGTCAAGAGTTCTCCACCACTTACACTGAAGAGCAAACGAATTAGAGATACCTGTCTAGTAACGTGTAGCACCACCTTTCGCCCTAAAGACGGCGGCGATTCGTCTCGGCAAAAGACACCGGAAGCGATGGGAAGCCTACGGATCTACAACCCCTAAACAAGCTCGAACATCTCTCTCGATGGCATCCCAGATGTGCTCGATGGGATTGAGGTCAGGTGACCTAGCTGGCCAAGGAAGCGAGGCCACGTCGGTAGAGTGTTCATCCAACCACTCGGATACAATTCGGGAGCGATGGCACGGTGCATTGTCTTGTTGCAGGATGAGGTCCCGGGTGGGATGTTGAAGACGCACAAACGGAAGCAAATGGTCGTCCAGGATATCCCGGTAACGTTGACCTGTGAGGGACGATGTCACACGTATCAGAGATCCCATTTCAGTCCACGTAAACAGTCCCCAGAAGAGAATGCCACCCCCACCAGCTTGAAGAGTACCCTGCTGGCAAGAAGGATCCATCGCTTCATGTGGTTTGCGCCGTCCTCGTATCCTGCCATTCGCATGTACCAACGTGAATCTCGACTCATCAGTCCAGGCAACATTTTCCCACATGTCTAGGGTCCAGTAGCAATGTCCCCGCACCCATGCTAATCTTTGCACTCTGTGATGTGCGGTCAGCAGCGGTACCCTCGTGGGACGACGGCTTCTGTACCCCATAGCGAGGAGATGATCCTCAATGGTGTGGTTGCTTACACGTTTATGTGCACAAGCATTAAATTGCCGAGTGATTGTTTGCAGTGTGGCCCGTCTATCCGCTGTTACAATGCGAGCTAGCCGACGAGGACCCCGCTCATCCACGCTGTTGTCCACGGCAGTTGGCTCTTGCAGGGATGGTTTTACCGGATCCGATGTACTCACGGTACACCCGTTGCACAGTGGCTCGTGAAAATCCCAGTGCTTGCACGACTTCCGAGATGGAGTGACCCATTCGTCGGGCCCCGACAATTTGCCCACGATCAAATGCGCTTAGATCCTTCGTCTTACCCATACTACGTCCGACTCTTACTGATTCTCGTCGCATCACTCCTTATATTGTCGGATCGCTGCATACGCCATGTCGTTTCCGTTTACAGGGCCGCCCACAGCGCCACATTTGCATAACGCCAGTTATCTATAATTCAATTGCTCTTCAGTGTATAACAGACAATGCAAGACTTTACCTAGAGCAGGGGTATTCAATCCGTGGACAAGGGGGTACTTTTTAAAGGTCCGCGTGACGTTGCCCACAAAATAAATTCTGAAAATTAAAAAAAAATCGAAATGGAAAAAGGAATATCCATTTTTAGGAACAAATCGCCCGGGAATCTTAGTTCACTTTTGCTTTCGTAAAGCTTAGAACTCTGTTTTTGTAAACATTTCTCGGAAAAAAGAAAAGGCGTGTTTTGTTTCAGTAAAGCCAACGAAGTGAAAATGGAATTCCACCATAACTTTTAAAGAAGAAGAAAAGTCTGATTTCAGGCTCTTATCTGACAGCCAGGCTTGTCAGTTTCAGCCGATGCATCTGGTGGATGATGGGGTTTTTCGTTTGACTCAGTGAACTTCGCGATCTGATTTTGTTTAACAAGTCACTTTTCGTTTTTTGAGACGAATTTTTTTTTAATCTAGGAGAGAAAAATGCGAAATATTCTAGTACAGGCCCAGCTCGAGCCCGAAAAATTTCACTTAACTGATATAAAAAAAAAAAAAAACCCGGGCTGGGGCGGGCTTTTCATCCTGGGCCAGGTTCGTGCAGATCTCTACTCTAATCTTATCCTCACGGGAGCTCTGATACCTTCGTAAATATCACTCTTATCAGTCTCTATCACATACGTCATTCTCTATTGATCTAGCAACCGATCAATATCTGTTGCCAAACGAATATTCAGCGAGAGAGAAAATGTAGCGTTAACATTAGAAAATGCTCGAAGGGAATGAACAAAAAATTTATATAAGAGTAAAGGAACCAAACAGGAAAGTTAAATTAGAATATATATTACACGTCAAAACGAGCATTACTCGTTTGATCTTTGATCGTCTACCGACCACAGCCACCAGATCTTCCCGATGGTTACCACTCAGTGGCTAACGCAACCAATTCGCGCCAAACGCAAGGAGCAGTGATACACCATTGTCTGCAGATATTGATCGGTAACTGCATTGTCCAGTGAATGATTCTAATGGGAAATTGACAACTCCGCCATTGTATAAGAAGAATGGAATGCAGATGCTTTTCTCGCGAAGGAAATCAAGTCACTAGGGGGAGCACATACATACCGAAGAGCAGGAGAACTATGTTTACCTCGAGGCTTAACTCGCGTATAAAATTTAAATGAATTTGGGTTCGTGCAAAAAAAAAAAAAAAAAAAAAATGTCAATGAAAGGTAGTTTGTGGATATTCGAATTTACCAAAATGTAGGGTTGAGTGTACATTGTTAATAGGAGAACAGGACATGAGAAAGATCTGAGAGCCTCCGAACAGCCGATAGACATTAAGACCTGACTTATCGTTGATTGAAAAGTAAAAAAAAACTTACCCTGCACAAAGTAAACACGTTGTACCAGAAAATCTCGAAAATTCACAAAGAATTTGTGTTCAGAGCATCAACAATGAAAAGTAAAAGTAACATTTTTCTCTGAATCGGACTACTGAAAGCATACCTATGTTTCAAATTTAAATATACCGTGGCTCCAGCTGGGTAAAGTTGCGTCTGGACAGTCAGTGAATGCGCCCAAAACTAATGTGACAAATACAAATTCGAAAATATGGCCAAAACGAGAAATCGGATGGTAAAGATTTTTTCAGAGTCATGTGCATGGGGAAACGTTAAATTGACATACTCAAGCACAATTCTCCTAGCTCCTATAGGAATATACAAATGACGACAGTGCGTCATCGAGCTCAGGAACGCAACCTTGATAAACGTTGTTCTGATCGGGGTACGGACATTGAAGCTTCAGTTGAACTGTTAGTGGAAGAATGGGTGTGCACCATCGCTAAGAAGACGCTTTACGGTGGAGAGCGATCGGTACATTGGAAGCAGCGCAATCTCAAGCTGAGGTAGCAAGATGACTGAATGTGTTGAGGTAAGTGGTCAACGTTACCTCACAGGTCAACGTTACTGGGATATCCTGGACGACCCTTTGCTCCCGTTTGTGTGTCTTCAACATCCCACTGGAGGCCTCATCCTGCAACAAGACAATGCAGCTCCCGAATTGTATCCGAATGGTTGGATGAATACTCCACTGACGTGACCTCGCTTTCTTGGCCAGCTAGGTCACCTGACCTCAATCCCATCGAGTACATCTGGGATGCCATCGAGAGAGATGACTCCTCTCCATCAAATCATCGTGAACTGTGGGAGCTTGTTCAGGGATCGTGGATCCGTATGGCTTCCCCACGCTTCCGGTGTCTTGTCGAGTCCATGCCGAGAAGAATCGCTGCTGTCATCAGGGCGAAAGGTGGTGCTACACGTTACTAGACAGGTATCTCTAATTCAATTGCTCCTCAGTGTATATGTTTATGCCATTCCATAAGCACAATATCACCCATGCGAAAATTCAGACCGGAGAAATTCCTTTTGCATCTAATAGACGAATGCCCAAGATTTTTCAAATATCTTGTGTGTGTCCGAACGTTATTCTGTAAGCTCGAACGTTATCCTGTAGCGTTATCCTGTATTCCAGCAATCGAATTGGAAGATTGTGTTTGTATAAGATGTGGATTACATACGTAGCATTTTCCAAAGTTCGGTTGGTCACGGGGAACTCTTCAGTTCTAAACATTAGATTAGAAACATTTCATTCGTACTTCAAATATAGGCAATCCTGCCCAATTTTTTAAATCGACCTTCCAACATTTCCTGATTTTTCTGCGTGATGTAAGCAATATTTGTCATGATATCGCTGTCTCGAAGTTGTGGGATGGAAAAGTTATCCGATATAAGAGTAGGATTATTTTAACAGATAGTTTTCTCGTTAGGTTGTAGCAACATATAAAATGCGTTATTGAGAATATACCATGCGGAACTGATACACTTTTGAAAACTAAAATTTGTTGACTGTTTTTTGGGGGGGTTACCCGCTCCCAATTTAGGACCACTGCTTCCAGAGAAGTGAGTGAGCTACAGCCGTTAGACAAGCACGGCATCCATGCTTCACTGGGAATTGCACCCGCTCCTATCTTGGAAGAAAGGTTGTGAAAACACAAATTTGTTCGAGTCTCCTCACTCCGGAGTAAGTCGCTCTCCCAACTAAGTTACGCGGACAGAATGTCTCGCTGTAGATTTGTCATCTTGACACGTTTTCCCCTCTGTTGGAAAACGCCACATCATCTTCCGCTTAATTTATTTTCTTTTCTTTTTCTCCTTTTTTGTAGCGAAGTAGGAATTTTTCATTAATTCCAAACAATGTGTGGAACAAAAACATCACACATTTTTCGAAGAACCCAACTGTCAGTGGATCCGTTTTCCACAATCAGACGCCAATGTGAAAACACAAGTTTGTCCGCGACCCCTCACTCCTGAGTAAGCCGCTCTCCCAGCTGATCCACGCGGACAGAATGTCTCGCTGTAGATTTGTCGTCTTGACACATGTTTTCACTTCTGTAGTAAGTAACAAGATCGGAAATCAACGCTTAGACCACTCTGACCTGTCTCGGACAGTTGATCAAATGCCAACGCTTAGTCCACTGCGTCACCGGGACAGCATATATAGAACTGAGTACCTTTTTCGTCAAACTATGTGCTCATTCAGTTTCTGTGACAGTGACATTACTCTTGTTTTGCTATGCCATCAACTATGTTTGTTAGGAATCTGACTATGCTGATTTTAATGACTAATTTTGCCGTCTCCGTATATCAGTGGTCACAGCGCTGGCCTGTGACCATTTGTCCGAGTGAACCCGAGCCTGGCATGGATGCTGTCTCCATCGGTTTATGGCTCTCTTCCCTCCGAGGAACCGGTGGACCCAAATTACGGACGGATGACTGCTTATAGCCCTCAGAGTTTCTCACGGTGGTCGCTCAAACGACTGACTTTCGACTTCACGGCCGCAGATGGTTCAAGTACGGCTGCGTTGGGGCACATATTAACCCGATGCGGCTGTGACTTAGAGTACGGCCGAAATGTAAAAGCTTTTCGAATCCTTTAACTTGCTTGAAAAGTACTTTTAAGCATTTTAATATTATCAACTATCGCAAGCCCCGTTAAATCATGTAAACCCTCTGAATCGTGAATATCAGTCACGCTCCGAGATAGAGTGGGAAATCAGTGGCTTCCAGAATAGGGTTTAAAGAATCAGTTCACTTAAACAGCATCAAATAGAAGTCATCGCTCTTTCCACGTTTATAAGTAAGTCACGGAAAAATTTCTCATCAGCCGCCACCGGGAATCGAACCCAGGGTCTTCCAGTTAGGCGCCGGATATGCTTCCACTGCACCACAGCGGCCTCGAAATTCTCCAGACTCACAAACGACAAACTGCCAAACAACATGGCAGGGTTGCTTCTTTGGAGCACCGCACAATGCTGGGGATTCACCACAGATGAAGAGCAGCAACTGAACAAATAACCAGAAGGCGAATGATTGATAAATACTCAGTTGACGTGGACCAGGGACATCAAATAGAAGTTATCGCTCTTTCCCCGTTTATAAGTGAGTCACGGAAAAATTTCTCATCAGCCGCCACCGGGAATCGAACCCAGGGTCTTCCAGTTACGCGCCGGATATGCTTCCACTGCACCACTTAAACAGTTGTAGTAAAGGATTTTTTTAGTACTAACATCGATTTCAGTGTTTTACTTAATGCCAATATCCTTACTTTCATGTAAAGCTTGATACATATGATTAAAACTTGACGTCTTTATTCGTGTATTGTTAAATCAACAATTTTGACACGAATATTTTTGGCTCAATTTCTCAACAGGAAAAATGTTAGAAAAGTCTTTCTAGACTTCAAAAACATTTTTTTTACAAGTAAATAGAAATATGGAAAACACATCAGAGCTACAAAACTCATGGCAGAGAGTGAATTCCAATTTTCTTAATGCATTCGGAGAAAATAAGTCTTCAGAGTAATGTTCGAGCTAAACTATTTGTTCAACTTGAGATAACATACGTTTCCTGACGACCCAGCATTTTATTCATCTTATTTTCTTAATTACTAAAATTCAAAGGTATTTCCCTAAACCTTAGGAAATGTTTCTGCATCTTCTGACGGGATATCTGATAAATGTAGTTGACTTTTTCAAAGCATCTCTCATTTCCTATGCAGCAAACCTGATTCACTTCGTTGCTCGCATACGGAAAGAGAAATGCTAATTGTTAGCACATTCTTGTTCAACAAATACATATTTTTTTACGTTTTCAACCTGAAACGATTTACTCCATAAAATATCACAATTTTGTTCAACATGACTTAGGGGTATTTATTACCGGAATTAAAATTTTCTCATATTTATCATGCTTCCAGAGCCACATAATGCAGGTAATGGGAAAATATTGTCAACAGAAACCAGCGCCGTGATTGAAAATCTAGAAAAACTGCATCAAATGGAGAATTTAGGCGTTCTCGGGAAAGGAGGGTTCGGGGTAGTCATCGAAATGAAAGAAATGAAGGGTGATAAGAACGTGGCTGTCAAAATTGTGGCTAGGAAGAAGGTGCTTGAGGAAAAAGCATGGCCTAAGTTCAACCATCCGTGCATCGTTCCCCTTCTCTACATGATCAAAACTAAACTGGACGTCAAGATATTCGTCATGCCTCTCATGAAAACAGCCCTACAGAAGAGAATAAGGGATCTGACCTTTCTGACTTCGCCTCTTGCGTACGAATCGCTGAAAGTGTACCTCAAGCAAGTCCTTTCGGGTCTGTCCTACTTGCATGCTAAAGGTTATTGCCATCGCGATGTGAAGACTGACAACGTTTTTATAACATACACAGAAAACGCAATGCTGGGAGACTTCTCGCTGCTTGAGAAAACTAACTATATCAAAAACTTCACTCCGTTAAAATTTATACCGCTTACTCAGCCTCCAGAGCTCACATCTCGGTACCGTCGGATCAAAGTACCAAATGGAAACTGCGGTGATTGTTGGCAGTATGGAGTGTTGACGGTTGATGTGATCTCACAAGGTACTCTTTTCAATCGCCTATCGAAAATTCGAAAAAAGGAGAGAAGAGAACTTTCGAAAACTCGGTGCTTCCCTTTCTGGAGACTTTTCAGGACCAGACGTTCTTTGAAAGGATGATGACCTTGCTCTACGGTCAGAAACAGGAGTCCGAACTCGAAACGGCTTTGGATTTCGTGAAGGGTTACCTCACCAAGGACGTTGATGGGCGATTGTCTGCTGAAGACGGTTTTAATCATGCCTGGTTCAGGCTCGTGCCTGATGATGTGAGAAAGCTCGGGCAAAAGTTCTCGGGTAGTCCTCTCATTCGTAGATGGAGTGACTGCTGGAATCTGAAAAAAAGTCCTGACTAGAGCCTTGCGATCGAGGACGCCGCTTTACAACGGCCTTATGTGATACTGCTGTACTAACGCCATTAAACGATGCAGACTCCAAGCTCAAGGAAAACAGCTGCCTCTACTTTTTCAGAAATTTTTTCAAGTGGTTAAATTTCTTCTTCGTTGGACAAAAATTTTAATGATTAAATAAATAAAATAAAAGGTTTATCTGAACAAACCTTTTTTATTTAATCTTTTTCATGTTATTTGTTTTCTCATTAAGTGGCATGTCGGATATTTAAAGCCTCAGCAACAGAAACTTTGTTCACCATTAAATGATGGTCATCTGTGGTGACGGGATTAGGAAGCTTCCAATCTAGTTTCCTTTGTCGCCCTGGACGGCAGAACTCAGGATGCACAAAACAGTGGGCCTATCTTGGTTCAACCTAAAATAATACGTGATTCGTCAATTGAATGCTAGCCTTGCCGTGTCCTCTAAGAAAGTTCTAGACAACGATTTGCCTCAGACGAGATATATTGTTATTATACCTGCATTGTTGGTAAATAAGTTTTGACACAAACACTTAAGTGTTCATGAGTGAAATACGGGATTACACCATATAAGACAAATTTTGAAGATGACAATCAGTTTTTTGGTATATTTGTGGCAAGCATGGTAAATAAGATAATATTCGAAAACTTGAAAATTTCATCGTTCTGGAGCGGAAATCGAAGCTGCGTCTCCCAGATAGCGCCCGGGTCTGCTATCCACTACACTACTCAGAGCGACCAAGCTTCAAGTTTGTGATTAATTTGAATATAACCATCACAAAATTCGCTAGTCGAAGTAACCTGCATTCATGTTTAGCTAATCTTGAGGTTAAGATTCTTATCCCGTGATTGCCTGTAGGAGCAGAAAAATCATGAAAGAAATACGGATTACACCATATAATACAAATTTTGAAGATGACAATCCGTTTTTTGGTATAATTGTGACAAGGATGGTAAGTCAGATGATATCCGAATTACAAATAACTACACCAAAAAGCGGATTGTCATCTACAAAATTTGTATTATCACATATGGTGTAATCGCGTATTTCATTCATGATTTATCTGCTGCTCCGGGCAATCACGGGATAAGATTCTTAACCTTCAGATTCGCTAAACATGAATGCCGGATGCTTCGACTAGCGAATCCTGTGATGGTTATATTCAAATTAATAGGAAACTTGAGATTTGGTCGTTCTGGGTGGTGTAGTGGTTAGCATACCCTGGCGCTTTCTGAGAGACACGGGTTCGATTCCTGCTCCAGGACGACGAAATTTTCAAGTTTTCGGATATTATCTGATTTACCATCCTTGTCATCTTCAAAATGTGCACCTAAGTGTTATTGACGAAGATTTAGGAAAGTTTTATATAATTGGGAAACGAATTTCTCCGAAGAAATAATTCTTCATAAATACATAGTAGGCATTGTAATGCTATCTTTCAGAACAGAGACTGGGCTTCATTACCCTAGAATTATTGTCCTGGATAGTGTAATGACTAGCATACTCGACCGGAAATCGGGAGGCGCGGATTCTATATCCGCTCCAGGAAGATGAAAATTTTTAAGTTTTCTGAAGGAAATGGTTACATGGAATACAGTGAAAATATGCTAATAACTACAGAATTCTTGGGTAATGAAGCCCAGTATATGTTCTGGAAGATAGCATTTAGGAAAGTGTTAGTCTTCCTGAAGTATTTGAAAACCAGAAACAAAAAGTGAAAATTCTTCGGGTTCGTTGACTGGTCAACCTGTTTCCACCATGCGTTGGAAAGAGGTTGACCATCGAGAAATCTCATTGCTGTGTCAACGTAAATTCATATGTTGGACCAACGTACATGGGCTACTATGAAACTTGTGATCGCTATTCAATTACTTGATGATTGCTATTCAATTACTTGATCCGCATGTCTGCAAGGCTCACAAGAATAAATTTTATTGGAGAAGCATGTTAAGTTCTCTGTCTCTAAATTGGAGAAGCATTTTGACGTATATTCAAAATTAACATTCCTTCTTAGTTTCTTTCCATATGTAAATCTTGAGTTTGTTCTCACTTATACTTCACACTTAACGGGATATCTTTTCTCTCAAACGACAACATAATTGAGGTTGATTGAACGTGACGTATACCTGTTATTAGATAAGAACCAGAGATATAAACTACGATAAAACAATTGCTCGTATGTGGTGGTGAGTGGTGTGTGGAGCGTTTAATGTGGAATGTGAAGTGTTGATACCGATTTGTTATCGTGAAGTGCTATATCTGTGCTGGAGAAATAAAGCATCATTTCCGTAAGTTTGACTTCTGTATCAATGTTTCGTCTGGCCGTTAAGGTTTAATTTAGGAACTATTTCATCGTATGGTTATGTTTTGAAAATAACGTATCAGTACGAAAAGACGATTTACGTTATAGCATGTTAAGTTCTCTGTCTCCAAATTGGAGAAGCGTGTTAAGTTCTCTTTCTCTCTCTCGAAAGAGGTGTCTGGCATTTTTCGGCAGCCTTGTGTGTTTCCTTGCTCTTAATTATCTGGTATCATTCAGGAGGAATTAAAAATTAAAAAGTTTTAATGCATGAATAATACCTTTTATTCAGAGTTAGACCATAAAAATGTTCAACACCTGTAAATGTGGATCACAAGCTCCTTAACACCACGTCATCACTTCTTTAAGCATTTCACATTTGTCACATTACATAACATGAATGGATAGGTCGTAAGATTTGGGTTTATGAATCACATGTTAAATGTGCTGCGTCTTTTGATGGCGTTGTGCTTTTTGTTAATAGGTTTCTTGATAGCATGTTAAATGTGCTGCGTCTTTTGATGGCGTTGTGCTTTTTGTTAATAGGTTTCTTGATAGCAGGTGCGTTTTTAGTGTTTTTTAACTGGTATGGAGAAATACCGACAAATGCTTTGCTTGTTACATGTCTCCAAGAACGTAGAATCTCGAACAACTTATAGAGTTCGGAGTAAGCAGTCACTAAAGTTGTCGGATCCCAGATCAGTTGCACAAAGCTGTCCAGTGGGCTAGGGATATCAATGACTTGTGGCCCGAGCAGAGGTAGTTGACGACACGTTGCAGGAGGTGAAATCAGCAGCAGTGCGCAACACAACCAGAGCGGTCGTAGATCAGCTTCGTTCAGTGGCCACATGCCAGACGATCGGAGAACTTTGCTTATATCCGTATCTGCAAGAGAAGAATTACGTGCTTGATAAATATTAGCTTCTTTCCTTTACAGTTCGCTGCATTACAGTCCTCTAAGATTTAGGCAGAGAATCTCAACAACATTAACAATATACTTACTTCAGTTTCACGTGGTATGCTTAAAATTAAGTTAAACAAGAAAGATGACACCGAATTTTCGGGTGTAATAAGCACGTCTTTTGAATCCGTTCTGACGCAAATTAAATTTATCAAAGCTATTCAAAGTCATTGGAACCGGTATGGAAAACAATAGATCTGACGAAAGAAAGAAGATTTTCAATCGGGTTTTTAATCCCTCAGATATTGCTGTAAACGGAATCGTGAGCTTACGAACTCTTAGAAACAGAGATATCGACAAGAATAAGATGTAACTTTACGTCCTCAGGTGAAAAAAACTATGCGTTATTTTAGGAAGAAAGTATTCTCAAAAGGTTTATCCATATAAGCGGTGTCAGTCTAAGACAAAAAAAATTAGTCGAGTTTCCAGGCGCCCAGATTTTGCAACAAATACTTCAGCAGCAGAATTTAACACTTATGACCCCTGGTGGCTAAACCATTCCTTACCAAACATTAGAAATTATGTGAAAAATATTTTCCATCAGGTCTTGTATGCGATACAGGAAGAATTTTTCAAACCAGAGCTTTAGGAGCAGGTATAACGCAGAGAACGCTATTAACCTTTGTGCCCCTAGCGGAAAATCTATGATATACTTGAAATTTTGAATTATAGGAAACACATTTCGCATCGGAAACACTATCCAACAAAGAAGGAATTTTTCAAATCGTACTCTCAGAAGTAGAGATATTGACAAAAATAAGATATACATCTACGTCCCCTGGCGTAGAAACCATGCATTTTTTCAAGAAGAAAATTTTCCTAAAAGGTTTGTCGACATGAGTAGTATCGGTCAACAAACGACTTTTTTTTTCAATCGAGATTTTAGAAGCTCATATTTTGCTGCAAATACAACAGAAGCAAAAAGTAAGACTGACGCCACCTGGTGGACAAATTATTTCTTACAAAAGTTGGAAATTATGTGCAAAGGATTTCCCATCAGGAGCTGTATCCGGTGCAGAAAGAATTTTTCAAATCGGAGATTTAGAAGCAGAGATATAGGGGGAAACGCAATTTACATTTACGCCCCCTAGCGGAAAGTCTGTGAATTACTTAAAATTTTTTAAATTATATGAACCACATGTCACACTAAAAACACTATCCAACAAAGAAGGAATTTTTCAAATCGGACTCCTACAAATAGAGATATTGATAAAAATAAGATATACATCTACGCCCCCTGGCGTAGAAACCATGCACTATTTTAAGAACAAAATTTTTCTAAAAGGTTTGTCGACATGACTAGTATCGGTCAACAAAAGACGTTTTTTTCAGTCGACAATTTAGAAGCTCATATTTTGTTGCAAATACAACAGAAGCGGAAATTAAGATTTACGCCCCCTGGTGGCCAAACTATTTTTTTACAAAAATTAGAAATTATGTGCAAACGATTTCCCATCAGGAGCTGTATGTGGTGCAGAAAGAATTTTTCAAATCGGAGATTTAGAAACAGAGATATAGGGGGAAACGCAATTTACCAATACGCCCCTTTGCGGAATGTCTATGAATTACTTGAAAATTTTGAAATTATATGAAAAACTTGTCACACTGAAAACACTATCCAACAAAGAAAGAATTTTTCAAATCGGACTCTTAGAAGTAGAGATATTGACAAAAATAAGATGTACATCTACGCCCCTGGCGGAGAAACTGCGGAATATTTTAAGAAGAAAATATTCCGTAAAGGTTTATCGATGTGAGTGGCATCAGTCCACGAAAGAATTTTTTCAATCGATATTTTAGAAGCCCTGATTTTATGGCAAATACACCAGAAGCAAAAATTAACACTTACGCCCCAAGGTGGCCAAAGTATTATTTACCAAAAATGTGAAATTATATGCAAAAGATTTTCCATCAGAAGATGTATCCGCCGAAGAAAACATTTTTCAAATCGGAGTTTTAGAAAAAGAGTTATCGGGAAAAATGTCATTTACTTTTACGTCCCCTAGCGGAAAATCTATGCGTAATTTGAAAAAAATAACTATATCTAAAATACTCTTCAACATAAATGGAATCGAAAGGTAAAAAAAAATTTTCAGTCGAATGTTTAGAAGCAAATATGTGGAATAAAACAAACGTATTTTTGAATTCGACATCATCTGCATTTACGCCCTCTACCGGCGAAATTGTACATCGTAAAAAAAAACGAAATAAAGGATCATCATTTGCATATTTCAAGCTTCCGAATGAAAAAATAAATTTTCAAATCGGACTAATAGTTGCAGAGATATCGTGGGTACAGACGGACGGACGGACGGACAAACCGATAACAGAAGCACGATCATTTTTTACAAAAGACGTGCTAAAAATGTGAGATTAAAAGAACTTGCAGAGAGACAATTAGAAGTTCTTGCAAATGTTATACCTAATCTTACTGTAACTTTGTTCAGAAATTTCACCTGCTGATTTTACACAGCGGCGGTGATGTGTGACTTCCTATGGAGGAAGTCACTCAACTAAGCAGCACCAGGAATGAAGGTATCTGTGAAATTATCAGCCGTCACCTACTGAATGCAGAGTAAAATGGAGGTGTCTTTGAAAGAATAACCGCATTGTAGTTATTGTTTCACATAAGTACAGGTATCAAATATGTCCAATGCCATTTATGTGTGTAAGTCTGCTAGTGCTTGAGATATCATCTCATAATCCAGCTTCTAAGATATTATGTAAGAAGTTGGAAATGCTGTCAAAGCACGGTAACATTTTTTTGGAGCCAAAGCACACACACCACATCCCTAAATTATCTTTTAAAAATCGTCTTTATTTACAATTTAAAAAACATGGTAGATAAAAGCTCTGGCAAGCACTCTCGCGACCACTATGGCCGCATCATTAGGCCGATGAGTGAAGCCAAATTAGAACGGCACAAGGTTAAATAGTGACAGATAGGAGCACAAGTAATACACATTATGTAAATGAAACACATAAGTCATTGCCATTCACTACAAATTATTAAAAGTCTTTGTAATTATTTAGTTTCTTCCTCCCGTGAATATGGATGTGGTGTGTTTGCTTTGGCTCCAAAAAAATGTTACCGTGCTTTGACAGCATTTCCAACTTCTTACCTACAATTAGCACGAAATAACTTTGCTTCTTACGTCATAAGATATTCTTTATGTGCAGGGTGACAGATCATAAGATATTCTTTATGTGCAAGGTGACAGCTCATAAGATATTCTTTATGTGCAGGGTGACAGCTCATAAGATATTCTTCATGTGCAGGGTGACAGCTCACAAGATGCCATCTACACATAAATCTTCCAGTTCCTGAGACGTCTTCTAAGTCCAGTTCCGCAACCTCATAAAATGCCGACTATATGCAAGCACTTCCAGCACCTGAGCTTCCTTGTAAATGCAGTTGCGCCATCTCATAAGATGCCGACTACTTGAAAGCACTCAGAGCTCATACGTTACTGTCTATGTGCGAGGTGCCAGCTCATATAATGCCATCTACACACAAGTCTGACAGCTCCTGAGATGTTTTCTAAGTATAGTTGTGCCTACTCATAAGATGCCATCCACACGCAATTCCGACGGCTCCTCCCCGTATCAGCTAAATACAGTTGCGCCAGTTAACAGAATACCGAGTGTACTCAAGCTCTCCTAGTTCAGAATATGTTGTCTTTGTGCATTGTTCTAGCTCATAAGAGGACATCTATACACAAGTCTTCCAGCTCCTGAGATGTCTTATACACGGTCGAGTTACATTATTATGACCAATAGCTAATATCTAGAGTAACCGCCGTGTGCAGCGCGGACAGCAGCTAGACGAGCTGCGAATGACTCAATAAGGTGCTGGAAGGTGTTCACAGGTATGTGGAGCCATGACGACTGCAGTGTATCTGACAGCTGCTAGAGGGTGCGTGGTGGAGGATCCATTCAGAGAACAACACGATCGAAGTAGTCCAACAGATGCTCAATTGGATTTAAGTCCGAGGAATTAGGAGGCCAGGGATCGTACTCTTCCAACTATTCTCGGGCATTTCTAGCTGTGTGACAAGTCGCATTGTCGTTCTGGAAGATCCCATCCACAGGGAAGACAATCAGCTGCTCGTATGGGTGTACGTGGCCTGCAAGGATGGATTCATAACGAATTCGGTCCATAGTGCCTTTCACAGGTATGAGTGGACCCAGAGAATGCCACGAAACATTACTCAGACCATAAATATGCCCCCACCAGCTTATGTTCTTCCAGCAGTGGTTGAAGAGTGTTTGTTCTCCGATGTTTCTCGCCTTATACACCAACGTCCATCCGTTCGATGAAGCAGAAAACGTGACTCATCGGAGAAAGCAATCCTTTGCCATTCAGCGAAGGTCCAATTCCGATACTACCGAGCAAATGTATGCCTTTTCTGCCGATGCACCTTCGTTAGCATAAGCGAAGTGCCCATCCGTCTGCAGCGGAGTCCCATAGGCAACAGGGTTCGCTGAACTGTCGTTTTAGACACACTTTCTGTAGCCCCCTGGGTCATTTGACCAGTGAGTTGCTCCACTGTAGCGTGTCGATCGGCCCTCACGCACATTTGAAGCCGACGTTCACCTCTCACATCAATGGCACGTGGCGCTCCGTAGTTTACACTTCGCTTATTCGCAATGGTGCCATTTCTCCAAATACGATACACTTTAACTACAGCAGCACGCGAACAGTTAAGAAACTGCGCTGTTTCAGAAATACTGCCACGCTTGGCGCGAAAGCCGATAATCATCATTTTTTGGGAATCTGATAAATCGCTCCTTTTATCCATGACAGCAACGAGTGATGTGTTTTCAGAATGCCTACAGATCATTTTATATACCTTCCAAGCCAGCTCACCACAAGTGCCTTCTTTAATTGGCTACGCGCTGTTGACATCAAAAGTAGGAGGTAGTCACAATAATGTGACTCGACTGTGTAAGTGCAATTGTTCCAGCTCATAAGATGTTTCTACACGCAAGTACGACAGCTCCTGAGATAACTTCGAAATGCAGCGTTCTGTGCTCATAAGGTGCCATACATATACAATCACTCCCAGCTCATAAGGCAGTGTTTACCTGCGCGGTACCAGCTCAAGTTTGCCACCTCCTGAGGTGTATTTTAAGTGCAGCTTCGCCCGCTCAAAAGATGCCGTCTACACGCAAGTGAAGACACTCTGTGAACAAACTGATTTCCATTCTACGCAAAAAGTTGCAGTGAGGTAAGACTCGCTATCATTATCATTTCTTTGTTTTCATATGCTGATACAAGTTGGGTACACCCAAGCTCACAGTTTGCTATACTGTAAGACTTCATTGATAGTTCACTGTAGGTTGTCGTATGACATGCTGATCTCAAACGCAATGCATCGCAAAGTTACACGCATGTCTTTTTGCGTCATTTCTTCAATTCGTGCTGAGCTGATTTCCGTTGAGGAACTACTTGTTGTCAGTTAAAGTATTCCTATCAGTCGCACAAACTTTCTTTGCCCAGAAAAATCGAATTTAACCTCGGATCCCCTCTCGAGACAAACATTTTAACCTAGTAGTCATTTTGAACTGCCACAAGCCGTCTAGGTGGCGCCGTGGTCTAAGCGCTGGCCTCTGATCATTCGTCCTTAAGGGGTCCGGGTTCGAATCCCGGTGAGGCATGGATGTTGTGTTTGTCTTAAGGCACTGGCTCTCACCCTTCTCTGGAACCAGTGACCCTAAATTAGGGACGGGCGACTGCTTATAGCCCATTGAGTTGCTCACGGTGGTCGTTAAACCACCAATCAAAAAAAAAAAAAACTGCCACAATACAGCTCCGATGTGAGCACGCACCCTCAATCCGAGCAATGTTGCCATTGTGTACGTGATAATCTACCCTCACGGTTGTTGCAATTTTTATGTATACGAGTGGCGATGAAAAAGTAAGGATACAAGCTTGTATCCTTACTTTTTCTTCGCCACTTGTATATACAGTCAAATCGAATGATTTTGACTCAGAAACATTGTTCACATCTGCAGTGGAAAATATCACCTTTATAATGAAAGGAAATCGCAGATTCATCTAACTAGCTGAACATTTCCCTAAACTGATTTAAAAGAAAATTTCAATTTTTTTTGATTGGAGGTTTAACGACCACCGTGAGCAACTGAATGAATATAAGCAGTCGCCCGTCCCTAATTTAAGGTCAATGGTTCCAGGGAAGGGAGAGAGCCAGTGCCGTAAGACAAACACAACATCCATGCCTCACAGGGATTCGAACCCGGACCCCCTTCGGACGAATGATCAGAGGACATCGCTTAGATCACTGCGCCACGGGGGCGACATTTCAATTCGCGTTATTGGTACTGAATTCAAAAGTAACCTGTTCTTATTTACCAGGGTGAATCAAACTTTCTTCCCGATTTGAGATATACGTAATGTTCTGCCTTAATTCTTGTGCTAAACGCGCGCCAGCGTCGACTGGGTACCGCGATAACAAGAAGCACACAAGACCGATGGCGTGCATCTGGCACAGAACAGGTGAACAGAGGATGTAGGTCGATAAACGTGCTGTTTGGGTGCCCCAAGTCATTATTGGAAAAAAGGGTTAAACGCTGAAGCAGCGAGAGAGCTTTGTGAAGTTGAAAGCGAGGAAACTGTGGACAGCGGCATTGCACTAAAACAGTTACGGCACTTCAATGTTGGGGTCACCAGTTTCAAAGAGAAGCCGAGGTCAGGACGTCAAACTACCACAAACACTGACACCCTGGCCGAAGCTGTGACCGCTACCCGGTACATCAGTAGGTAGTCAGCGTTGCTGCAAGTAGATAATGTCCCAAGTTACACCTCCAGAGTGGTCAGCTGAAAACTACAGAAATTGGAATGGGTTGAAATTCTACCTCATACTTCTTAGAGTCCGGATCTTGCCCCATCCGACTGCCAACCCTTCCACTCCACGGCCCATTTCTTAAAAGACGGCACTTCGCTTTAGTGGTGGATGTGAAATTTTCATCAGAGAGATTTTGTTTTTGAAATCTGCCAAATGGTACCGTCATGGGATCCTGGCTGTGGTGGAATGTGTCAGGTGAACGTATATGGCTTCCTTGCATCATTAAACATTTTAGCTACAAATAGCACGAACTTTTGACTTAGCCTGGTAGTCCAAAGAACGTTTCAGTGCTAAGACAAGTGAAAATATCCGAAAAATGAAATGCCTCGTCTGCTAGTGTATTAAAGTTTTAGCCAGGGGTATTCACGGAATATATGATTCTCTTCCTAAATGGAAAAGAAACAGCCTATGTGGAAATGCCTAGGCAACCATTGGGAAACCTAACGCTTTAGACTGTTGTCAATAACTCATGTAATTTTCCATATGTGTAAGAGAAATGGGAAGATAACAGTTGAAGACAGGAACCACAACTGCAAACCGTTAGGTAGGTGTACTCATAAAATTTGTGTCCCGCTACTGAGGAAAAGAACGTAGGCGATAGCACGCGTGTCACGTGACTAGTCAGTTAAAACGGCAGCGTCTGCCGTGCAGAAGGCGTTTTATGTTCTTGAATTGAGCCAAAACGGACTTTTGTAACTGTTGCGCAACGGCATTTTCGACCACGATTCGAAAAAGAACCACCAACCAGAAAATCTACCTACGATTGGCATACAAAATTTGAAACTACGGGCTGTTTGTGCAAACTTAAAAGTCCTGGACAACCGCGTGTATCGGAAGAAGTCGTCCATAGTGTTTGCACCGCCATTCAACGAAGCCCAAGGAAATAAACGCGGAGGGTGAGTCGTGAAGTGCAGATTTCACAGCCCACTGTCCGGAGAATTTTGAGAAAGAAGCTGAAATGATTCCGTACAAGATGATCACTGAAAACGATCACAGCCACTATCACTGCACTTGATTCAGATATCTTACATCGCGTTTCGGCGGAAATGGATTACCGGCTCGATGTGTGTCGTGTGACTAAGGGGGCATACATAGAACATTTGTGACTGTCTCTAAATAAGCTTGAAACATTCCCCTACAATTGTGTTACAGGTAACATAAAATATCTTACATTGTTCTTGTTTTATGGTGCGTTGAAACTGTATACTTCTTTATGAATCACCCTGTACATATTTTTTTTATCACAAAAAGAACCAGAGTTTTTCTCAAGAGCAACTACGTATATAGAATTTTTAGCAAATGCATTTTTTAAAAATGTGCATTGAAATAAAAATTTAAAATGTCGTTTTCTCTCAAGTTTAATTCGCCCAATTTTGAGACTTCATATCAGCGTCAATTTTTAGATTAGAAATGCAATTGTTTTATTTTTATTTAACATATTTGTGAAACATTTGCCCGCAAAATTGGCATATAAATTTTTAACGTAAGCAATATTGTTTTCAGGATTTTTTCTTAAATACTGTATAGTGCTGCTATCAATGTTGTATATCGGTCGCGTGACTGAGGGAAAGTAGAAATGCGTGAACACTTAAATTAATAAAATTACCTAGAACTAAACATTTTGTTTTCCATTTCTTCGCAAAATCTTCTGCTATATCATCAAATGTCAGTGTTTGACTTTTATTCTGAATGACAAAACTGCAAATGCACTTGTTCTTTCTTGAGAACTAAATGTCATAAAATAATTATGAATGGTTTTCAATAAAAACTTCGTTTCCCTAGAGGTGTTGCGGACGGGTATGCATAGGTACATTTTTAGTCTCCTTTTAAAGATGAAAGAAGACGTCATAAGTGATATGGTTTATAGAAAATGTGATGATAAGCTGTTGGTGGTTTCAGAAATAAATTTTTCATATGAGCTCTGAGTGAGATTCGACGCAATTTTTAAAATAAACGTCCTTACTACAGCAGCAATGGCCTCTTCTGAAACGGACGAATATTTCATTTAAAAGAACGAGTATTTCGTTTCAGTACATATCTTACCACCAGCTTCGTGCAGTTGGCTAATTGCTGGTCTTGCGTCTGTCAAATAGGCAACTATTGTGTGTTCTAGCCTGGCTACCTACATAATTCTACACTTCTTTCTGATACTTTTTCCAGCTGGAAATATTTATTTACAACCAACCGCTGGAGAAATAAAACCCTGTTGAAATGTTAATGAAACATTCGTTGTATACACTGAGTGGCCACTTTATTATGACCACTTGACAGTTTTAAGCAAATGAGCTATGGCTGCATGCTGTTGCCGCCAGAGGGCGAGGCTAGTATAAAAAGGGAAAGCTTAGTGCTTGCGACAGTAGTAGAAGTGATTTTTGGGTGACGAGATGGGTAAAAAATGCGATTCAACGTGGGATGATTGTAGGAGCTCGGAGCCATGGAGCGAGTATCACCGAAACCGCCACATTCGTGAAATGTTCCAGAGCAGCTGTTGTTAAAATGTTTAAAGACTCGACTGTCAGCCAAAAAACTGGGTCTCTACGTGCAACGTGTGGTCGTCATCGACTAGTGACTGCTCGTGCGGAACGGAGAGTGTCCAGATTGGTAACAGACAACATAAGGGCAATAGTGCAGCAAATTACAGACCATCTTAATCAAGGATCCCCTCAAATGATCTCTACACGTACTGTTCGCCGTACACTGATTTGGATGGGATATGGCAGCCGAAGGCCTGTTCGAACGCCTTTGCTGTCTGCAGTTAACAAGAGAAAAAGTTTCCAGTTCGCACAGGAGCACAAGAATTGGACAGTCGATAATTGGAAACAAATTATATGGTCGGATGAATCACGTTTTCAGTTGCACAAAGCCGATGGCCGAGTGAGAATTTGGCGGAAACAGCACGAAAGCATGGACCTCAAATGCATTGCTACAACCCTTCAAGCTAGTGGAGGCCACGTTATGGTTTGGGGAATGTCTTCCTGGCATGCTTTGGGCCCTTTAATTCGTGTTGATCAACGTCTGACTGGCAAATCATATCTGAACATCTAGCGGACCAAGTGCATCCTGTCATGTGGATAGTTTATCCCAGTGGCGATGGCTACTTTCAACAAGATAATGCGTCTCGCCATAGTGCTCGTATTGTACAGGATTGGTTTCAGGAACATGTCGGTGGGTTTACCTTGCTTAGGTGGCCCCTATAATCTCCAGATCTCAACCCCATTGAGAATTTGTGGGATGAAGTTGAACGAACCATCAGACAGCTGGATCCACAAGCCTGAAATCTCACACTCCTGGAAAGTGCTATTTATCAAGCATGGTCTCAGATTTCACAAACCACCTATCAATATCTCGTGGAGTCCAAGCCACGAAGAATCGACGCAGTATTAAAGGTAAAAGGTGGACCAACGAAGTACCGATAGGGTGGTCATAATAAAGTGGCCACTCAGTGTATAGAGAGGCAGATGTTGTTCATTACACCGACCGCAACTTCATCAAAGATCATTTCACTGAAATGCCGTTTTTATAAAACGATCCTGTGACTGAAAAGTTGGTTTACCGAAATCTTCAGTTTACCGAAAAATCATTTTACCAAACTCTTCATTTTATGCCAGGTCATAATATCGAATGGTTCATTTCATCGAAGGGTTACTTCATTTAAGAGTTCATTTCATCGTAGTGTTACTTCGAATGAAAGTTCATTTCATGTGAGGTTTACTTAATTTAAAAGTTCATTTCATCGTATTGCTACTTCGAATGAAAGTTCATTTCATGCGAGGTTTACTTAATGTAAAAGTTTATTTTATGTAAGGTTTATTTAATTCAAAAGGTCATTTCATGTAAGGTTTACTTAATTTAAAAGTTCATTTCATGTAAGGTTTACTTAATTTAAAAGTTCATTTCATGTAATGTTTACTTAATTTAAAAGTTCATTTCATGTAATGTTTACTTAATGTAAAAGTTCATTTTATGTAAGGTTTATTTAATTTAAAAGTTCATTTCATGTAAGGTTTACTTAATTTAAAAGTTCATTTCATGTAAGGTTTACTTAATTTAAAAGTTCATTTCATGTAATGTTTACTTAATTTAAAAGTTCATTTCATGTAATGTTTACTTAATTTAAAAGTTCATTTCATGTAATGTTTACTTAATTTAAAAGTCCATTTCATCAAAACCTCATTCAACTGAAATTGTCAGTTTATCAAGAAGTTTGAATTTTAAATTTTAGAAGGTAACCTATCGAAAATTTGTATTTTATCGAAAACATTTTTTAAGTTATTGTTTACGAAGGTATCAATAATCGGGGAAGGCACCTGATTGCAACTTACGGTCCAAACGAGTTAATCTCAGTTGCAGATCATCATATGAACATGTGCACTAGTTTTTCTGAAAATTCCATAAAATAAAAATAAAATGTTTCTTGTGATTCCCAGAATATATATCACACCCATATATTATAATTATTCCAGGTATGATCTACCATATCGAATTCAAATTTTCGAACTACCCAAAACAGTGTTTCATACAGAACCATTTGTTTCGGGGTTTAACGACCACCGTGAGCAACTCAATGGGCTATATAGGCAGTTGCCCGTCCCTAATTTAGGGTCACTGGTTCCAGGGAAGGGAGAGAGCCAGTGCCGTAAGACAAACTCAACACCCACGCCTGACCGGGATTCGAACCCGGACCCTTTACGGACGAATGATCAGAGGCCAACGCCTTAGACCACTGCGCCACCGAGGCGGCTTCAAATTTTCGAACTACCCAAAATAGTGTTTCATACAGAACCATTTGTTTCGGGGATTTAACGACCACCGTGAGCAACTCAATGGGATATAGGCCGTTGCCCGTCCTTAATTTGGAGCCACTAGTACCTGGAAGGGAACAAAGCCAATGCCGTGGGAAAGACATGCCCTCCATGCCTAGCCCGAGATTCGAACCCGGACCTATCACGGTCGAATTGTCAGCGCACCCCCCCCCCCCCCATTATGGTTCAAACCGCTTTGGTATAATTCTTTTTACATGCTTTGGTACACAAAATACATCTTAAACAAAACCCCCAGGGTTTAGCAAATGTATTTTTTCAAAATCATGAATTAACCAAAGGTCTTCCTTCTCTTGTGATCAAATTAGTTTGTCCATGCCACCGCACACATCCACAATCACACAATCGTGGCTAGAGGAATATTCCACGGATTACTGGCATATTTTCACTGTATTCCATGTATTTACTTCATTCAGAAAAATTAAAAAATTCGCTGTCTTGGAGCGGAAATTGAACCTCCCGATTTCCGCTCGACAGCAAATTGGGAGGTGCGTGTTCGATTTCCGCTCCAGGACAGCGGAATTTTTCAAGTTTTCTGAATGAAGTAAATATATGGAATATAGTGAAAATATGCCAGTAATCCGTGGAATATTCCTCTAGCCATGACTTGGTGATTGTGGATGTTTGCGGAGGCTAATCAGCATTAAATGCCTACCATGTATAAGGGAAGAATTATTTCTTCGGAGAAATTGGTTTCTCAAATATATGATTAGCTTGTCCCTAAGTTGCAGAAGCCGTGTTCCATGCAAAAAAGTACATTAATGGGAGCTGAAAGTTTAGTGTACATTCTAGACATCCCCCTCCCCTAAATCCCCTTAACCAGCTTGAATATGTAATGAAATATTTCGAACTGACAATTTTCTGGAGATGGGTTGGTATCTGTCAGATTCTAATCCAAAAGCATTAGTTTATTTAAGCACAGTAGAAATCGGGTATCGAACTTTCTAACATCGAAGCAAAATATCGATAAATAAATAACGATTGGATCAGTGGAGCAAAGCTTTACTGTGATTTTTTTTTTTTCATTAAAACGAACCATCCAGTAAAATGAAATTTAGCTGAATTGATCATTTCGATAAAATGATCTTTCAAGAAGTGACTACTTCGGTGAAAAGATCGTTCAGTGGAACAGTTATGTAAAACTGACCTTTCGGAAAAACGATCCTTCAGTAAAAATGAGCCATTCGGTGAGACGAACCTTCTTAGAAATAAAGCTTACTGTCAATCGAGTTTCAGTGAAGTGAAGATTCGGTCAAATGAATGTTACATATCGAAAACATAATGTTATATACACTGCTGGCCACTCAAAATGCAACACCAAGCAGGACACGAGATAGCAAAGTCAGATTTACTGGACACATAACAACAGATACAAAGATGAAACGATTGAGCTAACAGGCCCGTACGGCTTGCGGAACACGCAGACATCAATAGTTCGTGTGGCCCCCATGGCTGGCAATAACGGCCGCTACACGCCGCGGCATCGAACGAAAGAGGCTTTGGATGTGGGCTTGGGGCATGTCGGTCCAGGAAGCTTCCACACGTTGCCACAGTTCATCAGGCGTAGCCGCGGGTGGTGCTTGCAGGGCCACTCGGTTGCCGATCAGCGACCAGACGTGTTCGATGGGCGACATATCGGGAGAACCGGCGGGCCACGGCAGCAGTGACACCTGGTAGGCCGTGAAAAATTGTTGCACGATGCGTGCCACGTGCGGGCGCACATTGTACTGTTAAAACGTGGCCGCTGGGAGGTCCTGCATGTAAGGGATGACTACAGGCTCCAAAACGTCGGAGATAGTGCAGTGGCTGTTGAGTGTACCGGCGATGCGTAATTGCGCCCCAAACCATAACGCCAGGCGACGAACCGGTATGGCGATGAATAATGCAGGCGTCATACAGTCTCTCGCCGCGGTGCCGCCACACGCGGATCCGACCATCGTGGTGCTGCGGGAAGAAGCGGGATTCGTCCGAGAAGACAATGTCGTGCCATTCCGTAGTCCAGGTGCGGCGTTCAACGGCCCATGCCGCCGCACTCGCCGGCGGTGTAACGTCAGTGGTAATAGGAGCAATGGGTGCCGTGCGACAAGTCCCCGCTCCTGCAGACGATGTCAAACGGTACGTGCTGACACAGGTTCTTGCGCAACACACCCTAATTCCTGCTCTAACGTTCGTGATGTGGCGGTGCGAGCCGTCAATGCCCGCGGCACAACATGCCGGTCCTCTCGTTCGGCGGTGTGCCGCGGCTGCGGCAATCACTCACATCGGTCCGTCAGTCCCTCCTGCACCCACCGAATCCATACTCGCCTCACTGTGGCTGGATGTCGTCCCACACGGGCGCCGATGTCTCGGTACGATAAACCGCTGTCGCGATAAGCCACTATTCGTCCTCTGTCGAACTCCGAAACGTTCTGGAATGACTGCCGTATTCTGCGACGAGGCATCAGGAAGCTTCCCACGCACAGGACCGGCAGCACAACACACTTCCACTACTTACATCACGCCTTCTGTGCACCCTTCTTATAGTGCTTCTCGGTGGCGTGCCGGGCGCACATGATTTGCATATGCCCTGCAATGCTAATCGTTTGCATGTCCTCTCACGGGCGACGCATGCTGCGAATTTCAGGCCTATCGGATGCTTCCTTTTTGGTGTTGCATTTTGGGTGGCCAGCAGTGTAGTTACCTATTGGTGGTTTTTGTACCTCTAAAAACACGTCTTTAGCTTGTTTATACCAGTTGGTAGGCTGACTTACCTTTAACATAAGAAGTGATTTTTTTTAAAATCAGAAAAGACTTTTGGTAAGTAAATCTTGAGGTAATGCAGTTTATTGCATAGTATTTTATGTTGTCTTCTAAACCTACAACTTTATATAGCTCATTCTCGTATTTCTTATTTGAAATTTGAGAAATCAAAAATTTTCGGTAGCGCTACTCGAACCCATATCCTTCTGCTCTGGAGCCGAAAGCTTTCCCAATTAAGCTACGCCAGAAAGGGCTTATTACTGCTACTTGCCGCCATGATATGTGCGTCACCTCTGTAGTGCGTCACTTATATCTTCCTTCCCTTGAAAAAGAGCTGGGACGGAATTATAAGTTTCCGGGGCAGCCGCAAACCACGCTTGAAATAGAGCTCACTGTAAAAGAAAGAATTCTGACTAATTTCAGAGGATGTGTGGAAGAAGTGTCAAGAAAGAATTTTCATTAATTCCAGACGATGTGTGGAAGAAGTACTACATATTTTTTAAAGCGAAGAACGAATTCTCATTAATTCCAGACGATCTGTAGAAGGAACATCACACATTATTCGAAGCGAAGAAGAAATTCTCATTAATTCCAGACGATGTGTGGAAGGAATTTTCATTCATTCCAGACGATGTGTGGAAGAAATATCACACATTATTCGAAGCGAAGAACGAATTCTCATTCATTCCAGACGATGTGTAGAAGGAACATCACACATTATTCGAAGCGAAGAAGAAATTCTCATTAATTCCAGACGATGTGTGGAAGAAACATCACACATTATTCGAAGCGAAGAACGAATTCTCATTAATTCCAGACGATGTGTAGAAGGAACATCACACATTATTCGAAGCAAAGAAGGAATTTTCATTCATTCCAGACGATGTGTGGAAGAAGTACCACATATTTTTTGAAGCGAAGAACGAATTCTCATCAATTCCAGACGATCTGTAGAGGGAACATCACACATTATTCGAAGCGAAGAAGTGTAACGTACCAGGAGATGTGACGTACCTGCCAGAAGGACGCACACGACATAAAGGCAGATAGGAATCAGAACAAAAAAACGTCCGCGTAGCTCAATTGGTAGAGCAACTTATTCCGGAATGAGGGGACCCGGGTTCGAATCCTGGCGCGGATAGAAATGACGGAGAAATTTCCTTCGTTATAGAAGAAATTCTCATTAATTCCAGACGATGTGTAGAAGGAATTCTTATTAATTCCAGACGATGTGTAAAAGGAACATCACACATTATTCGAAGCGAAGAACGAATTCTCATTAATTCCTGATAAATGTGGAAGAAACAACACAAATGTGTCGAAGAACCTAAGGGCCAGAAGATCCATTTTTACATTTGGGCTCAAATGTGACACCTAAATTTACCGATGACGGAATTCGAACTCAGATCCTTCTGCGCCGGAGCCGAATGCTTTTCCAAGTAAACTACGTCGGCAAGGGCTTACCACGGATACTTGCAGTTTTGACATCTGCGTCACCTCTGTAATACATCACAAACCCATGTACGGCAGAAAATACACATTTCTGTTTAAGAACAATGGGTATCTGCATTTCCTCAGCCAACTTGAAATTCCATTTCATACTTTAGAGCAGTGGTGCGCAACTTTTTTATGGGTGCGACCCCATGAAGAATTATTTTATTATGGAGCCCCCATGTCACCATGTAAATAAAACAAGGGTTTAAAAATTATAATTAATATACAGGATGATTCAAAAGTTGGTGCAAAAGTAAAATGCGAATAAAAAGATCTAAGGATTGGAGAGACATGCGGTTTCCAGATTAATATTCACCGAGGTACGGGATTTTGTATGGCATCAAGAAAAAAAAATAGTTCAAAATCTCGACAATATAGAGCGTTGTTGCAGAGAATGCCACTTAAGTGGCGTTTGCACATTATTCGTATAAAGCATGGTTAATGTGAGACATAAAAACCACTACGGAGAAATGCAGTCACATTTTTAATGTGCGAAAATAACAAAGGTTTGTGCTGTCATTCTGATTGCAAAACCACACGGTTTAATTAAGCTAATAATTTGCATATAACGTGAAATCAGGAGTGCACGTTCAGCGGCATCGTCTATTGAGCAGGCATAGTGCACGCGAATGACCTCCTAGATCTCCAGATCCCACACCCGTTGATTTTTGGTTGTGAGGCTACTTGAAATCCCGTGTCTATAGAGGTAGGTATTCCCCAGACCTTACCATCGCCGAAAGACGCCATATGGCAGGAGGTATCAGCCATTCCCGTTGGCATGTTGTTCAATGCTGTATCAGGCGCAGTACCACGACTGCAAGCAGTACTGGAATGTGGTGGTGGACACATTGAGCACTTTCAACTGTAGATCATGCTGAAATAAAGTAAGTTTCACTAATTTAACGTAGATCTCATTTCACAATTCTCACCTCTCGTTGTTTTCTCTGCTGCAGCGCCCTCTATTGTCGAGATTTTGAACTATTTTTTTTTTCTTGATGTCATGCAAAATCCCGTACCTCGGTGAATATTAATCTGCAAACAGCATGTCTCTCCAATCCTTAGATATTTTTTAATCGCATTTTACTTTTGCACCAAACTTTCGAATCACCCTGTATATGCATTTTTAAAGCCATTTATTTTAAACCCTGGTTTGTTGAATTACTCCCAGTTGTTCAGCTAGTTAGTTTTGCGTTTGAGACGAATCTTCATCTAGCAATGCTTGCAGTTCCTCATGTGCAATCTTCTGCTGGGCGCCGCTACGTTCTCGTTCACTAACATGAAAATCACCTGCTTTAAACGTCGAAACCAAAACTAACACGTGCTTTTCGATACAATATTCTCCCCCAGAACATAACAGATCGATGCGATGCTTTCACGGCACCACTTTTTCCTTGATGAAATGTGTAACGAATGCATTGTCGAATAAATGCATTATCACTTGCCATCTTTCACCTACCGATGTGCAAGTCCGTTTGATTGTTGGGAAAACGTCTGTGTCACATTTTACACTATGGACCAGTTACAATCACATGACAACAACACTGGGTAATGTCGGATATGTAAATTAGCAATATACGTCACACAAAAACGCTTTAAAACTTATTTGTACACCTAATACATAAGTGTTAAAGAATAAACTAACAAATCAATAACTAGTTAATACGCCTTTAAACGAAAAACTGTTCCACACTTTTAAAAAAAAAATCTTACTCCAGGCTTACTGGATGAATGAAATAAAAGCAAACAACTATTTCTTTGCATCTAAAATATTTTAACGTGATCACGGAATTCTAGTTAATTATTATTAGTTGATTTATACACATTTCATAAAAGCAAAATCTTAATTTTTCATTACGAGGAAATACAAATCATACCTGCAAGGCGTTTGATGCATTAATATTCGACATGACTGGTGTCTATCACCGTCAATCTAAATTACTCAAACTCGTATCAAGATATCAACCTTCTCTCTTTGCGATGTATCATCGCGAACTATAGCGAGAGGCGTGTCTAGCGAAAAAACTCAACACTCATCTTGCCGGCAGGGTCTCTCATATTTTCTGCATTCAGTAGAATGACAGCACACGTTCTAGTGGTTGACTTTATTGAATGGCCTCCCACCAAGAGGGAGAACCTTGTAATTTACTATTGTTACTCTTCGCAGTCGGAAGTTTTGGTTCAAAAGGCATCAGTGGACTTGAATACATTTTCACGCTTTTTGCGCTGGGCAATGAACATGCTATACATCCTAAATGTACGTTTTCTTTTAATTCCCAGCTGTCATTATGTTCTAACTTCTCTTGAAGTGACCAGGCTTGAAAACATTTTCACAACCATTTTGAAGCCTTAGTGTGAAATGAAAACAATGGAGTTTTCTGTTGCAGCAAAATGTTAAACGCCGATCAAAAGCGTTAAGCAGTAATTACTTATGCCTTTTTTTCTTGTCGTGGAGATTAATGGAAGTTTTAGTGCAAATTATGTTAAGGTTTTCAGGATGTGAAATATGTAACTTAAAATATTTTTCCTTATGCGCTAATAGGTAACAATCATAGCATGACTACAAAGTTTTCTTTCTCCAAATGGGTGCTTTCAAAATGGAAGTATTCGTTGCCGGAAGAAATAATACATTTAGTTCTGGGATTTGGGATCTCTTTCAACGGAATTCGAATAAATGCTATGGAGGATTTCCAAACATTTTTATCAAGATTTTCCAGCAATATATTAACAATAGATGTTTAAAATATTTTTTTTTCTTTCTTAAATGTTCTGTCTGATAGCCCTTTCTTTAGGCTATGAACCTTTACCTAGATTTCCAAAATAACAGGGCATTTCTTAAATTGGTAGTGGTATTTTACTCCACTCCTCTTCCAATGCTTTCCATAGTTCAATCATTGTTTTAGGTCTGCGTTTAGGAAGCGCTCTTTTTAGCAGTTCGAAGTCACCATTTGGAAAAAGCCTGAAAACCTTAACATAATTTGTACTAAAACTTCCTTGTACTAAAAATGTTTGAATATCATCGAAATTGGGTCAAAGGTCAGGACACAGGAACGAGATTTATTCCACAGCCATTTTCCTCATAACTTGACTAAAAATGATTCTATTGCGACAAAACTTTAGTATCTTGTTCCGGAGGTATACTGAACAGGGTCTGTTGAATATCATCGAAATTGGGTCAAAGATCAGGGCGCAAGAGCGAAATTTATTCCACAGCCATTATCCTCATAACTTGACTAAAAATGCTTCTATTGCTGCAAATCCTCCATTATTGCGATAAAACTTCCACTAAAATGCTTCTATTGCGACATTGGTCCATTGGTGAGACATCAGGGGACTTTGAAGGAACATAAGCAAAAGGTATAGACTTGGTGTCCGTTTCTTTTTCATTTTTTTAAGATATAGAGGGGTAGATTTTGATGTATGACTGGTAGCCTTATTCTGATGGAGTTCTACTCTCTGAAGGCTCTATACATAAAGGAATGCAATTTCCTCTTTAAATATAGGAGTTGAAACATTTGGTTATTAAAATATAGGAGTTGAAATATTTTGGTAATATGCAGAATTGATTTTAATATTCTTTTCAACTTTCCTTAAATTTAATTTCCCATTGTACGAGAAACCAGAAATAATCATGGATCCTTTACTGAAACTTTCTTTGGATTCATGGAACCAAGTTTGTAATATTTTTCTGCTCCTTTGCCATAGTAAATCGATCTTTTTTTGTTACAGTCGTTTAGATAGATTCATGCTTCATCAATAGTCACAATAAAGTTCCATATGTCTGTGGCTAAGTGATTTTCATTCATGCTTTTAAAAGAAACAGTGCAATTTTTAACAGCAATATGCCATTACGTCTTAAAAGAAAGGTGTTTAATCAAAGCATCCTTCCAGTGCTTACGTAGTGAGCAGAGACAAGGACCTTAACTAAAAAAGATATACAAAGACTGCAGACAACTGAAAGAAAACATGGAGAGATACATGTTTGGTGTAACCAGGAGAGATACATGTTTGATGTAACCAGGAGAGATACATGTTTGGTGTAACCAGGAGAGATACATGTTTGGTGCATTCAGGAGAGATAAGAAGAGGAACTCATGCATAAGGAAAATGACAAGATTGGAAGACATTATGATCAGAATAAAATCCCTGAAATTGCAATGGGCTAGACATGTTGCCAGAAGAATTAACCACCGATGGCAACCGAAATTCTATACTAGATTCCAAGGGACAGGAAAAGAACCAGGAGAAGACCACATGGAAGATGGGTGGATGAAATTTCAAAGCATGCGGTAGTGACATAGAGGAGACTTGCGCAAGATAGACGGTTCTGGAAGAAACTTGGGGGAGATCTTAATTCAGCAGTGGATTCACAATGGTAGATGATGATGATATACACTGACGGAAAAAAAATCCCAACACCAAGAAGGGGTTGTGTTAGATAAACGACAGTTGGTAGGAGATGAGAGTGCATCTGTAAGATGACGTCTATGCAAATTTCGCGCTCGGCGCATACGTGAGGCGCTAGTAGCGCTCCTCGGAACATGCAAAGCAGGTTTGCTGTAAATACGCGCTGTAACGTTCGTGAGCGTTAGTTGTCGTTGAGATTCGACGCAGGGTGTTGATGTTAGTCAAGAATGCCTTTAAGAAGACGAAGAAGCCATTATCAACAGCTCACGGAGTTTGAACGAGGTCGTGTAATAGGGCTACGAGAAGGTGGATTTTCTTTCCGCAATATTGCAGAACGACTTGGCAGGAATGTAGCCACTGTGCATGATTGTTGGCAGCGGTGGTCAAGGGAAGGTACTGCCTCAAGAAGACCGGGTTCCGGCCGGCCACGTGGCACTACTGAGAGGGAAGACCGCGGTGTATGGCGTATGGCCGTGGCTCATCGAACCGCGTCTGCAGCAGCAATTCGAGCTGCAGTAGCCACCACAGTGACACAACGAACTGTTATAAATCGGTTACTTGAAGGACAGCTCCGAGACAGACGCCCTGTAGCGTGCATTCCACTTACTCCAAACCACTGCCGTTTGCGACGTCAGTGGTGTCAAGCTGGAGCTCATTGGAGGACGGAGTGGAGATCTGTTGTGCTTTCTGATGAAAGCTGGTTCTGCCTGGGTGCCAGTGATGGCCGTGTGTTGGTTAGAAGGAGGCCAGGTGAGCGCCTGCAACCAACTTGTCTGCGGCCGAGACACACTGGACCTACACCTGGAGTTATGGTCTGGCGAGCAATTTCCTATGACAGCAGGAGCACTCTCGTGGTTATCCCACGCACCCTGACGGCACAGTTGTACGTCGGTCTGGTGATTCAACCTGTTGTGCTGTCACTCATGAACAGCATTCCAGGGGGTGTTTTACAACAGGATAACTCTCGCCCGCATACCGCTGTTGTAACCCAACATGCTCTACATAGTGTCGACATGTTGCCGTGGCCTCCTAGATCACCAGATCTTTCACCAATCGAGCACGTATGGGACATCATTGGACGACAAATCCAGCGTCACCCCCAACCAGCATTAACCATCCTTGTATTGACCGACCAAGTGCAACAGGCATGGAACTCCATCCCACAAACTGACATCCAGCACCTGTACGACACAATGCATGAACGGCCGCCCCGGTGGCGCAGTGGTCTAAGGCGCTGGCCTCTGATCATTCGTCCGTAAGGGGTCCGGGTTCGAATCCCGGTCAGGCATGGATGTTGTGTTTGTCTTACGGCATTGGCTCTCTCCCTTCCCTGGAGCCAGTGATCCTAAATTAGGGACGGGCGACTGCTTATAGCCCATTGAGTTGCTCACGGTGGTCGTTAAACCTCCAATCAAAAAAAAAAAAAAAAAAAAAATGCATGAACGTTTGCGTGCTTGCATTCAATATTCTGGTGGTTACACCGGTTATTAATGTACCTGCATTTCACATTTAAAATGGCTCTTCTCGTGCTTACAATAAGCTGTGATCTTGAAACCTTAATCGATTAAATATGTTACCTATACAAATGTATTGCCGCCATTTCATTCCTATACAACTATTTTTTCGTGGTGTTGGGATTTTTTTCCGTCAGTGTATATATACACACCGATGAGCAATTACATTATGACCACCTACTTAATAAGCTGTAGGACCCCATTTAGCCAGTAAAACAGCGGCCACTCGGCGAGGCATCAATTCTATGAGATAGCGATAGGTATCCTGGGATATCTGGTACCATTATGTCAACAACAGGTCCTCCAGTTCTCGTACATTTCGGGGTGGTGGTGATTCAGCGCGAACCTGCTTTTCCGATTCGAGCCACAAATGTTCGATTGGGTTTATGTCACGTAAATTTGGTGGCCAGGGCATTAACAGAAAGTCACTAGCATGTTCCTCGAACAAATTCTTGACGATTCTAGAAGTGTAGCATGGCGCATTATCCTGTTGTTAATGGCCATCACCAGCAGGAAATACAGTTGCCATGAATGGGTGAACTTGGTCTGCAACAATATTCGGATACCTGACAGCTGTCAGAGATTGTGCTATTGGGATAATGGGGCCAAAAGTGTCCCAAGAAAACATTGCCCACAGCATAACACCGCCGCCGCCGGCCTGTTTCCGCCCAGCAGGGCATCCAGGTACCATAGCCTCCGTTGGTAATAGGAGTATCCCCGGTCGCCGTCCACGTGATGCACCAGGAATCTTGATTCGTCAGACCAGGCCACTTTCTTCCAATCATCCACGGTCCGATGTCGATGATCATGGGCCCATGTCATACGTTGTTGGCGATGACATGCAGTGAGCATCGGAACCCGGCTGGGCCTTCGGCTATTCAGAAGGCTTCGATGAACTGTGTGCTGTCACACATTTCCCTAATTACTACTGTTGTAGCTGAGGGTGATTTGTCGCACTGTGGCAATGCGGTCGCTGTGAACAATGCGCCACTGTCTGTTTCCGCTCCCCTTTGGCCTCAATGAGCTGCGGAGGACATACGGAGAGACGACGATTCGTCGTTTGGCAATAGGTGCACCACTTTTGATACATACTTACTACAGCGGCACTACCCTTAAGCCGCGCCGTTTCCGAGATCGTAGTTTCGAGGCACCATGATATCACAATTAGTCCTTTATCAAACTCCGATAAATCGGCAGCTTTTCCCATTCTGACTCCGAACACTCTACTAACCGAAAGCCGGTCCTCGGTTTGCATACACATATACCGCTGTGTGAGCTTCACCGGCTCCACCGTTCGGTCTCCAGGCGCGCTCATTTCTCTAGGTTGGGGGTGGTCATAATGTAATGCCTCATCGGTATATATACATCCAAGAATTCAGTGTCATCCTTTTTTTTTCCGCTACGGTTCTATAGACTGTGAAGAATACTGCTTACACTGCGCGTTTGAAATTATGAGGATATTTTCTCAAGGGGAAGTAAAGACATTTTCTTTTTGTTGAATACTTTAAGCTTTGAAATAATTTATTCATGTCGGAAGGGATTCAAAAGACGTACTCATTACACACGAGAATTCGGTGTCATTTTTCACTTTGGTTTACACTACCGTGTGATCTACATTAGAGATTTTTAACCAGATAACTGTACGAGATATTTGTGTTTTATAAAAACTGTTAATGTACGGGAAACAGGAAATGATGCTTATAAAAGTATTTATTCCATATACTTTCTAATATTATTTTATTATTATTTTTGTTTCGGTGTGTAGCGAACGCCATGAGAAATTGGTAGGTATATAAATGTAGGGATACTTGTTCCAGGAAAGGGAAAGAGTTCAAACATTACTTTATTAACCAAGAAACAATGCATGCACAAAACTAATGAAGAAAAAACATAACACAATGTAACAACAATAAACAAAATAGCAAAGTACAACTAACGCCTATTGGCGTGCAGAAATCGAAAAGTTCCAAATTTGAAAATTACACGATAGTTCAGTTTTTAAATGAAATATGAGTTCATGAAGTTCTAAAAATTCGGGAGTTCGTCGAATAAAAAAATATACAGCAGTAAAGCAAAAGATGATTTTTACAAACATTGTTCTGGTGAGAAAAAAGTTAGAAAACAATTCTGTTTAGAATGACCTGAAACCAATGTTCATAAGGTGTCAATTTCTTGTAGAAATCAGAGCTTTTTTCTGATGTAAGTGCTTGATTGAGTTCTATTTGAAGCACGGAACATATAGATAGTTTACACTGAAGTGCCAGACGAGCTTATGCAAAATACATAGTAACGTCACCTACGCGCATACTCGGTTGCGTCCGCCAGTGCGTATATAAAGCGATAGACATCCTTGCCAGCTGTCAGAGCTGTTTTCGGCATGAGAATGACAAGTAATAACAATTTAAGCGATTTTCAACGCGGTGTCATAGTTGGCGCTCGTGAGATGGGCCATAGTATTTCGAGGGTAAAAACGAAGTTCGGATTTTCACGGACGACCATTGTAAGCTCCAACTTACGATACCAGTGTGGCCGTAAAAAGACAGTTGGTGAACGTGACCATCCTCGGCTATCAAGTATCGTTTCACGCGATAGGCGTGCAACACTCTCGCAGGTATCATCGGAATTCAATGCTGGAGCCTCAACAAGCATCAGCGTGCGGACTGTGCAACGTACCCTGCACGATATGGGCTTTGGGAGCCGACGCCCAACTCGAGTCCCCTTGATGGGTGCACGACACAGAGCTATGCACCTCGCTTGACACGGCAACACCGCCACTGGATACTTGATGACTGGAAACAAGTAGCCTGATCTGACGAGTCGCGTTTCCAACTGTATCGAGCAGATGGAAGGACTCGTGTGTGGCGCAAACCCCATGAAGCCATGGATCCCGCCTGTCAACAGGGAAATGTAATCGGCTGGTGGGTGGTCCGTAATGGTAGGGTGTGGGTTTAGCTTGACTTCACTGGGACTTCTGGTACGTCTACAAACGTCTGTAACCGGCTAACGCTATGTGCGCTTCCTTTCTGACGAGGCACACACATTCATGTCCTGCATTCATGCTGATGGGTTGGGCCTATTCCAACAGGACAATGCACCTCCACACAAGTGGCGGGACGCCACATTATGGTTAGAGGAGCATTCATCTGAGTTTGGGGTGTTGCCATCCCACCCAAGTACCCAGATCTGAACGTGATAGAACACATTTGGGATGCCATGCAACGCGTTATCGAACACAGGAATCCGAGACCTCGGAATTCACCCGAATTGTGGAACGATCTGCAGGAAGTATGGTGCACATTGCCTACAGCATATTTCCGAAAGCTAGTGGAGTCCATGCCCCGTCGTATTTCTGCAGTCCTGCGCTCCCGTGGGAGACCTGCGAAGTAATAGACTGATGTACCAGTTTTTCTGGCACTTCAGTGTATATATTCTACAGAGTTTACGTCTTGCATTAATGTAGGATGCTGGAAGGTTAGCGGTGATATTATTTAAGTGAAATAGATATTTGAATACTTTTCTTGAAAAAGAAAAAAAGCACTCTCTTTATTGTGGCTGGCTGCAGTTGGAGACTGGCTATGGAGAAAGAAGTATTCGTGCATAGTGTGAGATGAATGGTAGACTTTGCTGGAGAGACTGAACATGAGAGAGAAAGAAAGGAAAAGAGCCAGTGCCATGAAACAAACACACCGCCCATCACGCGTTTGTCTGAAAGAGCCAATCCTCATTCAGGACTCGAACATGGAACCATCTCGGTCATAAGCCAGAGCCTCAGACCTCTTGGCTACAGTGGCGGCTTTCTGGGTTACTCTTTCAGTTTTTGAGAAGAAGATGATAAATATTTGCGTTAACTTTTTAAACTCCGCGATATCACAAAATTTTCGTAAAATTTAACAATGCTTTCGATAGTGATCTCTTGATAATAAAGGTTTTAAGATAGTATGACCTTTGGTATTTTTTTAAATTATGTCTAAGCGAGATTTACGCCGTCAGCCCCGAAAAAAAAATCGGAGGTGATGAATTCCCCAATAACTAGTTGCTTCAATTTAGTTATCGGTATTAAATTTCTCGTTGCATCGCAATAGCTTCATTAGTTAAAAATACAGGATGTCCCAAAAAGGTGTAACCAAGTTCAAAAGATAGCTTTGGATGCAAAACTAGTAACAGCATTCTGTTTGTTGCAGGTGGTAAGAAATACCCTCAAGTTTTCTAGAAGTATACCCAATGAATCCTGCGACGAAAGCACAGATTGTGAGTGGTTCATTGAAACCCGATCCGAAACGTAGGTTCAGTGGAATTTCAGAACAAAATATGAGAGCAAACCCTCCGCCCATCCCCACACGTAACAGCATCAGAAAGTGGTACAGGTCACTCAAGGAAACTTGTATCGTCCTTACAAGGAAAAGCCCTGGACGACCATCGCTGGTTCCAGAAAGGGAGGAGGTTGTGAGACAAACTTTCACTCGTAGACCTCGAAAGTCAATCAGACAAGGAGCACGACAGCTGACCATCCCCAAGTCGTCCGTGCACAGAGTGTTACGTCAGAGATTGGAAATGCACCCGTATAAACTTCAGATGACTCATCACATAACCCAAATGATCGTGTGAAACGCAAACAGTTTGCTGAAGAGATGTTGGAGAACATTCCAAGTGCTGAATCTTTCCTGAGACAAATCTGTTTCTTGGATGAGTGCACTTTCCATGTTTTTGGAAAGGTTAATAAACAGAATGTGAGAGTTTGGAGAACTGAACACCCGCATTGCACAATAGAACACGAACATGCTAGCCATGAATGCTTGGTGTGGCATAATGGTCGACCGTGTTATTGGACCCTTTTTCTTTCAGGAAGCGACCGTGAGAGTTGATAATTACCTGGGCATGATTAAGAAGTTTGTGTATCCCCAGTTGAATGAACTTGCAACTCCGGTCATTTTCCAACAAGATGGGGCGCCACCTCATTGGACTTTGATTGTGAGGAAATCTCTGGATACCATATTTCCCAATCGATGGATGATCCCATTGTATAGTTCCCACGTTCGCCGGACTTAACACCTGTGACTTTTTTTTTATGAGGATTTATCAAGGGTGAGGTTCACAGCACCCCTATTGCAGACATTGCTGACCTAAAGAGGAAAGTTATACACGCACTGCAGAAAGTGGATACGGACATTCTCGAACGAACATGGCTGGAACTGGAATACTATTTAGACATTGTTCGGGTGACAAATGGAGCCCATGTCGAATGTCTATAAAACTTCATGATCTGTTCTGTCAATTAACACAAGTTGTGTATTGAGATCATATATATTACAACTGTTATGATTATTTGAAATTGGTTACACCTTTATGGGACACCTTGTATATTTCTTCGTTTGATGAATCTGGGGACACGTGGTCTACAGTGTAGAGTAATCTACTTATTGTTTTGTTTATTGATCAGATACTTCGTCTTTCAGTAAATATTTTACACGCGGGAGTCTAGCAACTTTACGATGGAAAAACATATCATGTTCAAGCGATCTCAATGCGCCGCTGGATGAAGGTCTCCTCAAATATCTGTTACAGCTCTCAGTTTTGAGCAAGCCTCTTCCATGCTGTTTCAGCATACTTTCGAATTTCATCCTCTCTCCCACATGGTCTTATTCTGGATATTTTCCTGTCCCTTGGTATCCAGTCTAATACTTCAGTTCTCCAACCATAATAATCAGTTCTTTTAGCAGTATGTCCAGCTGATTTTCATTCTAGGGTCTTTACTTGGATCGTGATATAATTCACGCTTGTTATTTTCCTGATCCATGAGTTCTTTTACTTACCTTTTCTGGTTACACAAAGTATGCATCTCTCAATACTTCTCAGAGTTGTCTGCAGCCTACACCGATGAGCCATACCATTATGACCACCACCCCCCAACCTAGAGAAATGAGCCCGTCTGGAGACTAAATTGTGGCGCAGGGAAAGTTCACTTAGCAGTATTTACAGGGTGATTCCTAAAGTCCTAAGTCACTTCAATAACTTGGGAACAAAGACAGCTAGAGCTATGGAAGTAAGGTATGGTATAGTAAAACAACCATGCGCTATCGGATGAGAATGACTGCAGCGCTCCTAGTGGCAAAATGTGGAAGTTAACACTCCTATCTCGGAAACCATGAGAGATACGGGAAAGAGATCAATTAGAAACTTGTAGAGCATCAACAAATTAGTAGGAAATGATATATGGTAGAAACTGCTGGGGTAAGTAGAAGGCTGGAAACGTGAGGGAAACACAAGGTTTATTATACTCCGGCATGAATACAAATGGAGTACATTGGTCGTATTTAATGCAACAGCGGTACTTACATAACGTTGCGTTTAACGTAAATAGGGTTCAATATGGCCACCATCTGCCACAATACACATTTGAATGCGAGACAGAACATTCCGTTGTACGTTCGCCAGCATAACAGGTGTCACGCTCTCAAACATAGCGACGATACGCAGTCGGACATCGTGGAGACTCGTCGGTTCCACCTTATGCACGTGATTCTTTAGGTAACCCCAGAAGAAGAAATCCATGGGAGTTAGATCCGGGGATCGTGTAGGCCACGCTACGGGACCACCATAACCGATGATCTGTTGCCCGAAAGTGTTGGATAAGGAAGTGCTATACCGCTGTTGCTTGATGCGCCGGAGCACCGTCATGCTGAATCCATAATGAGCGTATATCTTGCAGAGACAGATCATCTAACCACTCAGGAAATGTGCTTTCTAACAGCTGCAGGTATCTTCGTCCATTTAATGCGCCCTCATAGAACACAGGCCCAACAAGTCGGTCCTTCCATATGCCACACCAGACATTGATCGACCAGCGCACCTGATGCCTCATTTCCTGCGTAAAAACGGATTCTGAACTGCCCAGTAACGGGCGTTTTGTTTGTTCAGCACCCCGGCGCGTGTGAACTGCGCCTCGTCAGTCAAAATGATGTTTGATAGAAAGGCAGCATTTTCTTCTACGGTGTTCATTTACGGCCTGTTTCTCGTAGCCGTCGAACCTCGCGACTGACGGTCCACGCTGTCGACGATGGATGAGTCGGAAATCGTAAGCCATACTGGCGTGACGCTTCCCTCGCATTGCGTCCGAATTCTCCATATAGCAGTACCATCTCCCAATACTGTTCATTCGAATAGCCTGCCTTGCTCGTTCTTTACCCGATACTCACGTTACGAATGACATAGCTCTTGACCGACGATCCTTTATATATTGCCACGCCGCGCCTGATACTGCAGGTGAGGGTTATGTCACACCAAAATTTGCATACGACACTAGCAGGCGTGCGGTCGCATACGTCATACATTTCTCTCTGCTAGACTGTTACCGCGACAACGACACGAACTGCCTTCGCATAAGTTCGCGTTTCCAGCCTTCTACTTACCCCAGCCGTTTCTACCATATGTCATTTCCTACTAATTTGTTGATGCTCTACAAGTTTCTAATTGATCTCTTTCCCGTATCTCTCATGGTTTCCGAGATAGGAGTGATAACTTCCACATTTTGCCACTAGGGGCGCTGCAGTTACTCTCATCCGATAGCGCATGGTTATTTTACAATACCATACCTTACTTTCATAGCACTAGCTGTCTTTGTTCCCAAGTTATTGAGGTGACTTAGGACTTTAGGAATCACACTGTATACAACCCAAGGACAGCCTTTCGGTTAGTAGAGTGTTCGTAGTCAGAATGGGAAAAGCTGTCGATTTATCGGAGTTTGATGAAGGACGAATTGTGATGGTACGACGCCTCCGAACTACGATTTTGAAATCGACGCGGCTTGTGGGTTGTTCACGTGCCATTGTAGTGAGTACGTATCAAAAGTGATGCACAACGACGAACCGTCGTCCGCAGCTCATTGATGCCAGAGGGGAGCGGAGACTGTCGGGCGTTGTTCACAGCGACCGCAGGTTACAGTGCGACAAATCACTCGCAGCTATAACAGTGGTGATCAGGGCAATGTATCACAGCACACAGTTCATTCCTTATGCCTTATGCGCATGGGCCTGTGTAGCCGAGGGCCCAGCGGAGTTCCCATGCTCACTGCACGTCATCGCCAACAACGCGTGAGATGGGCTCAAGATTATCGAGATTGTACCGTGCATGATTGAGAGAAAATGGGCTGGTCTGACGAATCAAGATCACCAATTCATCACGTAGACGGCCGAGCGCGGATACGCCTATTACCAACGAAGGTTATGGCACTTGGATGCACATTTGGGCGGGAAAAGGCCGGCGGCGGTGTTATGATGTCGGCGATGTTTTTTTTTGGGACACTTTAGGCCCCATTATTCCAATAGCACAATCCCTGACAGCTGTCAGGTATCTGAACATCGTTGTGGACGAAATTCTCCCATTCATGGCAATTGTGTTCCCTACTGGTGATGGGGCCATTACCAACATGATAATGTGCCATGCCACACTGCCAGAATCATCAAGGAGCGGTTTGAGGAACATGCTAGTGACTTTCTGTTAATGCCCTGGCCAGCAAATTCACGTGGCATGAACACAATCGAACATTTGTGGTTCGACTTGGAAAAACGGGATCGCGCTAAATCACCACCACCCCGAAATGTACGGGAACTGGAGGACCTGTTGTTGATATTATGGTACCAGATACCCCAGGATACCTATCGCCACCTCATCGAATCGATGCCTTGCCCAGTGGCCGCTGTTTTGCTGGCTGAAAGGGATGCTACAGCTTATTAGGCAGGTGGTCATAAGGTATTGGCTCATCGGGGTATATGTCTTTTATGGCAGAGACCCATAAGTAATCCTCCTCCATAAATAAGAAATGGAACAATGTATTAGTTGAAGACTTTTCTTTCAAGATATAATGGCAATTTGCCCTTAAATATTGTACTGTTTCTTCCAAATGTACTCCAGCCAAGTTTTTTTTGCGCGTATCAAGTTCTATAAAAACACAAATTTCTCTGTAACGGGAATCGAAGCCTGCCACCTCGCCCCGGAGTCAGTTGTTCTAACCAACTAAAGGTACACCGACGGAATGTATCGTTGCAGATTTGTCGTCTTGACATGTGTTTTACCTGTGTCATACGTCACAGGCTTCTAAAGATATTTGCTATCGAAACATCAGTTACTAATTAATTTTCCCCATCTTCAGTTCTTGTGAAAGAATTGCACATAAATTTGTTTTACTGGCACCTTTAGTCACACTTCTGTGGTCGTGTCCCCAAGTTCCTGTATCAGGAATCATATCCAGGAACATATGACTACTGATGATGATGATGATGAATTGTATGAGGTATTTAGCTACATCGTTGTTTGCCCACGTTTCTTTATGTCACTGACGGTTTATTTTAGGAAATTTAAATATGGAAACGTGAACTGCACTAAACGTCCGCTAGTATGTCATCTGACTGCCATGATGTTTCTCACAAAGTTGTCAAGTTCGTAATGACAGATACTAATTCAATTGCCAATCACTCTCGCTTGCGTAATCATACTTGTGTGAAACTGAACTGGTGATTATAGTGAAATACACTGAAGAGCAATTGAATTAGAGACAGCTGGCGTTATGCAAATGTAGCGCTGTGGGTGGCCCTGTAGACGGAAACAACATGACGTATGCAACGACCCGACAGTATAAGGAGTGGTGCGACGGGAATCAGTAAGAGTCGGACACAGTATGGGTAAGACGAAGGATCTAAGCGCATTTGATCGTAGGCAAATTGTCGGACGAATGGGTCACTCCATCTCGGAAGTCGTGCAGGCACTGGGATTTTCACGAGGAACTGTGTCACGGGTACACCGTGAGTACATCGAATCCGGTAAAACCATCCCTGCAAGGGCCAGATGTCGTGAACAACAGCGTGTGGATGAGCGGGGTCATCGTCGGCTAGCTCGCATTGTAACAGCGGACAGACAGGCCACAGGGCAAGAAATCACTCGGCAATTTAACGCTGGTGCACAAAAACGTGTAAGCAGCCACACCATCCAGAACCATCTCCTCGCTATGGGGTACAGAAGCCATCGTCCAACAAGATACCGCTGCTGACCTCACATCACAGGGTGCAAAGATTAGCATGGGTACAGGAACATCGCCACTGGACTCTAGACATGTGGGAAAATGCTGCCTGGACTGATGAGTCGAGATTCACGTTGGTACATGCGGATGGCAGGATACGAGTACGGCGCAAACTACACGAAGCGATGGATCCTTCTTGCCAGCAGGGTACTCTTCAAGCTGGTGGGGGTGGCATTCTCATCTGGGGACTGTTTACGTGGACTGAAATGGGACCTCTGGTACGTGTGACATCGTCCCTCACAGGTCAACGTTACCGGAATATCCTGGACGACCATTTGCTACCGTTTGTGCGTCTTCAACATCCCAGTGGGGACCTCATCCTGCAACAAGACAATGCACCGTGTCATCGCTCCCGAATTGTATCCGAATAGTTGGATGAACACTCCACCGACGTGAGCTCGCTTCCTTGGCCAGCTAGGTCGCCTGACCTCAATCCCATCGAGCACATCTGGGGTGTCATCGAGAGAGATGTTCGAGGCTCTGACCCCCTCCATCAAATCTTCGTGAACTGTGGGAGCTTGTTCAGGGGTCGTGGATCCGTATGGCTTCCCAAAGCTTCCGGTGTCTTGTCGAGTCCATGCCGAGACGAATCGCCACCGTCATCAGGGCGAAAGGTGGTGCTACACGTTACTAGACAGGTATCTCTAATTCAATTGCTCTTCAGTGTAGATCTACTCGAAGAAGAAAGATGTCTAGTGAATTTTTGAAATAACGGATGAATTCTCAAGCTATTCTAACATATTTGTTTACAAATACTAATTTTTTTTTAAAAACAATGGAGCTGAATGAATGTGACACAAAAGTTCTTTGTTTTAAACTTTATTTACTTACAACAACATATAAAGTGCTACTTATCAGTTGCATATATTGTATTACTTTGTTTTACTAAACAAAAATTTGCTCTTTTTTGGTCCAGCATGCTGAACGAAAGTAAGTAACAAGAAAATAGGATCCGGGATTTTAAATTTTAATACATATATAATCGTCATCACGAGCTTGAAATTCATGAGGTGTATACATTCGAACCCTCATATAAGGAGCTTGCATAATACGAAGTTTTGCATAAACAAAGTTTTTATAGATCCTTTGAACTTCGTAATATTCTCTCTTTTTATTTTAACCGCATATTACGAACAATACTTTTTGGAGAAACAGCAAATATCGAAGTTCAGCAGGGTTATTAGCAACAAAGTAACACATCCAGCTTTTAAACCTTTCTCTTTGACGGGAAAAGGAGAAATTGAGTTAGCTACTGTTGACAATACCCGTGATTGCCCTTACAGATAGATAGGTCAGTTCCCATGAAGACTAGAATTTTGCATTTTCATACAATCCCGCGCTCCCAACCCTACGCTTTTTGTTTTGTTTGGATTGGCGGTACATATACAGTGACAGGATAAGCAGACATAGTTGTATAGTATTAACAGACAGTACATCAGTTCACATCAACAATGTACGTAGCGAACATTATAACGAAGTGAATTTCTCCGTCATTTTTATCCGCGCCGGGGTTCGAACCCGGGTCCACTCATTCCGGAATAAGTTGCTCTACCAATTAAGCTACGCGGACATTTGTTCTGATTCCTATCTGCCTTTATGTCGTGTGCGTCCTGCTGGCAGGTACGTCACATCTCCTCTCCTGGTACGTTACAACATGGTATACAGCACGCAGAATGATCAAGTTACACAGAGAGAGAGCCAGTGCCGAAAGTTTGTGTTTGTGTGCCGAAAGATACAAAAACAAACATCCATGACTTACTCGAGATTCGAACCCAGAGCCCTCCCTGGGCGAATAATCAGAAGCCATCGCTTAGACCACTGCGCCAACGGGGCGGCCCACCTGCGCTTGCCTAATATACATTTTTGGCAAATGCTATCTTTTATCCTCTCCCCTCGCCGTCTTTCAATAACTTAATCTCTGTTTGGGGCGGGGGAAACCGCGAGCAACTCAATAGGATATAAGTAGTCGCCCGTCTTTAATTTATGGCCATTATTTCTAGGGAAGTAAGAGAGCCAGTACCGTAAGACCAACACAATATCCATGCCTCGCCATGATTCGAGCCCTGGATCGACGAATGATGAAAGGCCAGCGCTTATACCACTGCACCACCAGGGTGGCAAATCTCTGTTTAGAAAATGTTATAGTTTATTTTGCATCTAGAAACATGTTCACCATCCATAGGCGCACTGATTGCCCCACCCCCTGCAGTGCGGGGAGAGGGGGCTCAGTATTAAGAATGCCTCTAGCCTCAACAGAAAGATTTTTCAAAATGTTTGCGGTAACTTCATGTAAACTGGTTAAAGTAATATTCAGGAATCTTTGACGGCAGCTAGCTTTAAATGAAGTATTAAAAAGAAAAGCATTTTTTTTCATCCCCCCACCCTCCCCGATAAATAAGTAAAATCTTCAAGAAATCATTTTTGCTTTAGTTTATAAAAACTGGGTGATGGAAAAGGAGCTATTCCAGAGGAAGTGTGGCCCCTTTTAATAGCATAGCAATAGTTTCTATACATACGCTATATTGACAAAAGTCACCGGACATCCCTACAAAGCCGCCCCGGTGGCGCAGTGGTCTAAGGCGCTGGCCTCTGAGCATTCGTCCGTAAGGGGTCCGGATTCGAATCCCGGTCAGGCATGGATGTTGTGTTTGTCTTACGGCACTGGCTCTCTCCCTTCCCTGGAACCAGTGACCCTAAATTAGGGACGGGCGACTGCTTATAGCTCATTGAGTTGCTCACGGTGGTCGTTGAACCTCCAATCAAAAAAAAAAAAATCCCTACAAAAGCAAATGGACGGATCCGCTGCTTTGTGAAGATGCGCGGTACAGCTGCAAACGGTATAAAAATAAGACTGCAGCTGTCCGCGTTCATATCGCACTGTGACGTTTAGTGAACATTTTGCGGCAGGAGAGAACTGACTTTGAGAATGAAAAGATTGTTGGGTGTTATATTAGTGGGTTGTCCATAAGAGAAACCGAGAGGCTTTTAAATATACCCAATTTAATTGTTTTGGGTGTACTAAATAAGTAAAAGACACATGGTGTGCCTGAGTGAAAATATAAACTCAGTGATAGAGGACGTCGAAGCCTCAGGAGAATCGTTACAGCTAATCGACGGAGGACTGCACAGGTGAGTAAAAATGCTGGAACCTCGGTATGTACACGTACCATTTGCAGAGAGCTTCATTCCATGGGTTACCGTGGTCGTGCGTCTGCTCATAAGCCTTTCATCTCTACTCGGAATGCTACTCGTCATTTAGCATGGTGTAAAGAACATTTATCGTGACCGTAGATCAATGGAAATGGGTCCTATGGACTGATGAATCCAGATACACGATCCGGGCCGTGTGTGGGTATGGCGGCAGTCGGGGGAACGCTATTTGCCACAGTGTACTATTCCTACGGTCAAGTTTGGAGTTGGCAGTGTACTCGTGTGGGGGTGTTTTTCGTGGTATAGTTCCGGCCCATTAGTTATCGTGGACAAACCTGTTAAGCAGCATGTCTACCTCGATTTTCTTGACAATTATGCCTTACCAACTCTGAGGCAATACTATGGAGCCGAGCCTGGTTGGTACCAGAAATCTGGAGCCGGACGTGTATAACTGCATGTCAAAAATATATTAAGGGAGCAAAATGGATAAAGACGTGTACAACTGCGTGCTAGAAACGAGACGGAAAATTAGGTTCTGTGTTAGTGAAATGATGTGCATGGAAAATAAACAGATCGATATAAATACAATTTTCTCTTGGATTCCATTTGTGCTGAATTAGAGCGCTCTGACATCTAAGACACACTCAGTGGAATGTTTCCTGACTTAACTGGTAAACGCAGATTGAAGAGGTAAACTGCAAAGAGGGTTTTGCTCTTCGAAAGGCATTCCCTTACGCAACAAGAGCATTTAAAAACGCATCCGTTATTAACTCGGAAAACATGAGTTGGAGATTTAACGCCTAGAAAAATTGTGAAAAGTATACTAAAGCCGGAAATGTTTTGAACCACAGAAAAGAACGACTTAGCAGTGCGATACTGTGATGGCCGATAAAGTTACAATCCTAACTGCTCCTGATCAAAATAAGTCAGGGTCACTCTGCGTGTCCGTAAAAGCGTAGAATGCTATCACTCAGTTATCGGTATGCTAGAACAAATTTCAGATAAATAGAATAAAAATTTAATTTAACCGCACAAATGGGAAGTTTCGTTTCATTGGCTGTAGTACAAAGTAGAATTATCATTCTCTTCTTGTCATGCTGCAACACTGGAATTTTTCTCGCTGTTTTTACTAAGCAACATATGCAAGTGGCGACTCTTTCGATTAGGTTTTTAAAATCCACATTTAACAAAAAGTTATTTCAAAATTATTTTACCGCATTCGATTAAAGTAGTTAAGGACAAAGCTGGCTAGGTTCATTTCTTATATTTTATTGAGGTGAAACAAATAAGGGCGTTCAGAATTGCAACTACTTTACTGGAGGGTATCGATGCTGGCTGGTAGCTTGAGATGGAACTGATGCTACTTGAAGTAGGCGGTAGGATTAATGCAGACAGATGAGAAGAGATGGAACTGATGTAGACACATGGTACACTCATACATCTTGACAGGATGCCGGAGCTTGACATAATGCTAATTTCGAATAGGAAGTAACACTGATGATGACAGCAAGCAGGAGATGGAACTGATGCCGGCCTGAAGTACACTGGTGTCCGAAATTAAACTCCGGAAGGCAATAGCGGGTAAATAATCCAATGTTACGATGTTCACAGGACGTATTCGAATGAACACGAAAAACAAATACCCGCAGTGAAATTCACAAATCAGTCACCAAATGTTGTCCAATACATAAATTGAGTTACGTTTTTTTTTACTGGTGGTTTAACGACCACCGTGAGCAACTCAATGAGCTATAAACAGTCTCCCGTTCCTAATTTAGGGCTATTGGTTCCAGGGAAGGGAGAAAGCCAGTGCCGTAAGGCAAACGCAACATCCATGCCTCACCGGGATTCGAACACAGACCCTCCATGGACAAATGGTCATAAGCCAGCGCTTAGACCACTGCGCCACCGGGGCGGCAAATTGAGTTACAAACCTAGAGCCAAAGGGGAAGGACATTGGCATTTCTCGTTGACAGCGAGTGTAAGAAGCATTCCAGGGGCTGTAAATGCGTTTCTTGAGTCTTATACACGTATATCTGATTTTGTATGGTGAAGAATGACAGGACGACAAGAAGAAGGCCAGTCTCAGGCCCAGATCAACCCCAGAGTGGCATCATGCTTGTGGAAGCAATTCAACAACACCAGTGGGGTATCACAAAGGCCTGGTCAAGGTCGTCCAAAGCGTACGACACCTCATGAGGACAGTTATGTCCTTTAACCGCACGGCTTAGTAGGTCCCATACAGCCCTGCTATTGTCTTCGGAGCTTTCCACTGCTACTGGGACTACGGGATCAAGGCAAACGATATATCAAAGGCTTAATGCAATTGGCTTTTATGGCAGGCAACCCATGGTTTGTGTCCCACTCAGCGCATCTACAAGAGAGATCGCTTAACTGGTGCAGGCAACATCGTTCCTGGAGCCCAGATCGATCGGCCGGTGTTTTTGTTTTACAGAGGAGTGAAAATCCAGTCTACAAGCTGATTCTCGTCGGCGTATCATTCGGAGTAAACGTGGAATCCGTAATGACGCTGCTAACGTCCGCGAAGGAGACTCATTCGGAGGCTGTGGTCTGCTTGTGTGGAGTGACATTATGTTCAACGGCCGCACATAGGAGACAGTGTGAATGCTGAGTGCTGTAGGGAGGAGATCCTAGAGCGCTATGCTAGGCTTTTTCGAATAGCTGTTGGCCTTGATTTCCTTTTAACGGATGATAATGCTCGCTCGCTCGCACGGAGATCAGCTAATCTATTGTATAATGTCTTGTGGAGCGAGGATATGCTGCGTATGGACTCTCCAATCAGGTCCCCGGAGCTGAACCCTGTAAAGCATGCCTGGGTTGCTCTGGGACGACACTTTGCAGCTCGTCAGCACCACCCAGAACCCATCTCTAGCTACGCACCGTCCTCATCGAGGAATGGAATTCTTTGGCTCCATAGTTTATCACTTGGGGATGATTGGGTATGTATCGTCGTTGTGAGAACTGTCTGTCCGTACGAAGTGATCACACTCCTTATTAAGACAGTTTTAAGTAAAATTTTTCATCTCACTTTGGTGACATTTGTGCATGTGACCGTGTGTAGGCAAAATGTGTACATATTTGTCTGTTGCAAAATGTTTAAAACTCTTATCATTCTGTCTCTTTACATACCAAACGTCTCTGCCTTCTGTTACGTTTTTCCTTTTTATCTTCGAGACTTTAATTCTGGGCACCTGTTACGTTTTTCCTTTTATCTCCCAGACTTTAATTCTGGGCACCAGTGTAGATGGTTGGACAAATGCCGACAGGATGTTGGCTATATAACTGAGCTCACTGGAAGTAACAGTTAGGGCGGAGGCTTCCAAGATACAGCAGATGGAATTGATGGAGGCTTGATGTTCGTGGTAAGAGCAACACTGGCAGGATGTTGGAGATGGAACTGATCCGACTTGACTTATGCTGTTGGACCAATGCTGACAGAATTCTGGCTTGGCGATCGATGACAGCAGGAGACACATTAGTGTTAGCTTGGTTCAAGTAGTTCTTATAGTGCTGGCTGGTTTCAACTATTCTGATGGGGTGCAGGTAACAGAACCAGTGTTGACGATGACATGCTATCCAGGTTGTACCACGATGTTTACACGGAACATTAGGTTTAATCGATGCTGACATATGGCGAACTGATACAAGAAGTGATATTCTTCCCGACAACTTTTTAGACTCTGATAGTGAGCATATCAGTAGAACACACCTAATTCTACCAGCGTATACCAACAAAATATTCGGTAACTTGAATTATTTTTCCTCCTTTAGTCATTGAAATATGAGTTCTCACAATCGTCATAAAGTTCACTCTGAAGCAGTTTTGATAATTTCTGGTGCTTTCAAATGACGACACAACACACTATATAAATTACTGGCCTTGTAATAGCTATGTTTTTCTAGTCATCTTAAATACTGAATATTTTCCCATTCTGGAGTCATCGTTGTTAACATGACAATATTCTAGTATCGAACAACGCGTACTTTAAGCAACAAAAGGAAAATAAATTTCTGAAAGAATCCTTGTTTCTTTGTTCTGATATTTGTTTACAATTCAGATGAACGCTTCCCTCTCTTGAAGAAAGGTGCCTCGAAATTCAAAGATGAACTAGTCGGATCATTAAATGTGGCCTGTCTTGCCTACAAAAAAAAAAAAAAAAAAAAATTAGTCATCAAAGTAAAAGAACATTTTGCAAACAAACAATAAGATTCAAAATTCGTTTTTAAGCTCAGTTATGACGAGAGTGTCTTGAAGAGGATGATAGAGAAAAAGTGTAGTGTCTAAATTCATGTCTCTGCGGAACAGAAATGCACGAGACGACGAGGTACTAAATTATGTCTTGATATGTTATATTTTTGCTTTAGTCATCCTTGATTCCATTGATATTTGCCTCCTTTTTTTATTTTTCGGCCTTTAATTATATACTCGTAATATAATAATGTCGACAGTATATTTGAGAACAAATCGGAAAGTTAACAAAGCGAAACTTATCAGTCGATACAAATCGCTCTTGTGAATAAGATTTTTAGAGCTTCTTCCTTTCAAAGAAAAAATAAATATCTCTCTAAATTGAATTGAGTATTTTCTTCCTTTTTAAGGGAAGGAACCACCAGATTTTCATTGAAAATTACAATCTTCGGGTATTAAAATCTGTGTCCAACAAACTACTTCTGAGACGTTACGTGCTTTAAAATAAGAAAAGTTATGAAGATATCATTAAAAACTGCATCAAGACGTGGCTTACATCGTGTGAGAGATGACACTATAGAAAATATAGGAAAGGCTTTCGCACGGAGTTTCAGGAAGTTCATCAAAGGGAACGCTGCCGAACTGAGTGCGCCATGACCTAAAATAAGACTAATACTTTCAAAGAAGTTAATCTACTTTCTTACGAAATTAAATTCTTGCATGAAATTAAATCGTAAAACATGTTCTGCGGCACATGCTGTAGGTATGTTGCACTACTAGAAAAAAGGCAACAGTTTTCTGAACTGTCGTTCTTGAGGTCGAAGTGCAAAAGGGCACTAAATAAAAAGAAGTACTGACGAGATTGGCAGAGAGAAATGGGAGATAGGAATGGTTAGAGCGGAAAGAGGAGAGAGAGTTACCGAAAATAAAGAGAGCGACGAAACCGATTGCTGAAAGTGGAGAAAATATAAGTTAAAAAGAGATTGAAAACAGCACAGGTGTGAGACTGGACGTCATACAAAAGAGAAGCACAGCCAGTAAAGGGTTAAAACCAGGAAGGCAACAAGAGCAACAAATACGGGTAGAAAGCAAAGTAAAACCTCTGGGAGTGAGCGAAGAGAGACAAGGGGGAGAGAGCGAGAAAGGGGCAGAGAAATTGTTGAATAAATGACAAAAGAAAAAGAGACAGAGTAAATGAAGAAAAATAATTCCTATTTATTTCTTTAGAAGTAAGAAGGATGATAATGAAGAGCAGGAGCACAAGGAAGATAGACACAGAAGAGAGAGAAAATAAAGGATTATTTTTCCATGTACTTCTAGAAGTAACATGGACGATAATGAGAGAAATGAGGCCAGGTAAGAAAGGGACAAAAAAGAGAAAAAATATATAATGAAGAAAATATTTTCCCTTTACTTGCTAAGAAGGAAGACAATGAGAGGAAGAAGTTCGAGTAAGAGAAACACAAGAAACAGAGAGAGAGAAAATGAAAAAAAATTCCCTTTAACTTCTCTGGAAGTAAGAAGGAAGATAATGAGAGGAAGGAGAGCGAGTAAGAAGGACACGGGAAAGAGAGAGAGAGAAACTGAAGGAAAATTGTCAGCTTTACGTAAGTGAAAGTAAGAAGGAAGATAATGACAGGAAGGAGAACAAGTAAGAGAGTCACAGGAGAAAGAGATAGAGAGAGAGAGAGAGAGTGAATGAAGAAACAATTTCCGCTTTGCTTCCATAGAAGTAAGAATGAAGATAATGAGAGAGAGAGAGAGAGAGAGAGAGAGAGAGAGGAAGAGAGAGGGCGAGAGGAAGACAGCGAGAGAGAGAGAGAGAGAGATTGAAGAAAAATTTTCCTCTTTACTTTCTTAGAAGTAAGAAAGATGTTATAGAGAAAAAGGAGAACAAGTATGAGGGACGCAGAAAAGACGAAAGGGTGATAAAGAAAAGAGGGAAAAGACTGCATGATAAAGTTGAGGAAGAACGATATATAAGGTTCTTTCAAAAATTTCATATTTCAACACATACAGGAAAACTGTGCCCTTATCACCTCTTTTTTCATATTTCAACATAGTCCCCTGCCACAACAACGCACTTCTTATTTTCCACCGGGATCAAAGCACTGATGCTCTTGTTTGATCCTGGTGGAAAATAATCTTTACCCTGATCGTCTAATCACACAACTACAGCTACAACCACCTCATGGTCAGAGACACATCGTTTCCCAAGCATGTTTTCCCTCAACAAATTAAAGTCACTTTTAGCAAGATATGGAGAAACAGGTAGGTGTTACAACAGCTCAAATATGGCAGTCTGTGTGGCGGTCTTCGTAAACTGGGAGGTGTGACTTGAAGGAAGAAGACGCTTGTTCGTAGTACTACACTCATCGTTTCCTTAGTGGCTGCACGAAGTTGCTCCTAATTTGACATGGTATTCACCAGTGACAGTTTTCCACATCGTCAATCATGATAATGCCTTCTACATCCCAAAAACCTATGCCATTATCTTGCCGGCTAAAGGAGAAGCATAGTACTTCTTGCGGGGCGGAGAAGATGAATCTTTTTTTTTTTTTTTGGATTGGAAGGTTTAACGACCACCGTGAGCAACTCAATGGGCTATAAGCAGTCGCCCGTCCCTAATTTAGGGTCACTGGTTCCAGGGAAGGGAGAGAGCCAGTGCCGTAAGACAAACACAACATCCATGCCTCACCGGGATTCGAACCCGGACCCCTTTCGGACAAATGATCAGAGGCCATCGCTTATGAATCTTTTCACTTTAGACTTTGGAATTTGAGCTCTATGTTAAAGTGATATATCCATGTTTTATCAATTGTAGCAATCCGAGACCTGAAATTTATTGGACCCGAACGAAGCCTGTTGGTGAGGCACATTCTTCTGTGGCTTTCCTTTTACTGACCTGTCAACATTCATGGGACCCAAAGCGCACAGAAGTCATCAGGATCGAATCGACATTGCCGATTGAAATTCCTACACACTATACACCAAACAGTCATTCGTCTATCCTACATCACGAAGTTCATATAAGCGGTTGATGGTTTTCCTCAGATACGAATGTCCAGAATAATCTGCATCATCGCAAGATTGCCGGCCACAACAAAATTCTTTGAGCCCCTTGAAAACTGTGGAATATGTAGGAACCTTATCGCCCCATATCTTCACCGCATCATTATAAACCTCCTGTGAGGATATGTTTTTCAAAGACTGGTATTTTATCGCAACGCCCGCAGTTCTTTTTTCTACATTTTGCAAAATCTTTACAGTTTGGTTCGCAAAATCACTTCCAGAAAATGAACAAATGGGTTTATAACATTCAAAATTAGCACAGTGACGTACAATAATATGCACTACCTGTATAAAAGGTATTGTATATTCATATTTACTAGAAATAGGATAGAACAAAGTTACACCTAGAAGTAGGTTTCAACACCCCTTGTATCTTCTTAAAATGTTTGAAAAGAATGGAATGTAGTCACAACTTGAGAAATACAAACACTACAGTAAATACACTGAAAGTAATGAATAAAGAACTTTACCTTTGATGAACTTTATGAAAATTTCGAGAAACGAATAGTTTCATTCTGAATTTTTTCCGAACTGTTTCAGCGCCTTTTCGACTTCTGCTGCGATGTCAGCAATTCTTTTCACTAGGAGCGGTGATGAAATGCTTCTTCTACGTCGTCCAGTGGTAGTTGTGCTCACCGTGTTGATAGAATTACCAAATAACCCGCCGTTTCCAAGTACTGCTGCGAAATAAGCAGGAACTAAAGCGTACAGGGGCGTGAGAAACGCTCCAAGACCTATCAAAACTAGTACAGGTATCGCTGCTAGTAAAAGGATGGATATTGGATCGACATAACCCAAGCCAGGTATGAAGTCCAAGCTTTCGAGAGGAACGACTTGTCTCTTCTGCGCTTTATGGCTTGTCGTTGACGATGACAGGCATATAAAGGAAAGCACAATTGCTATCTTCAGCATGTCATTATATCGCAGCTCTCTTCCAGTTGGCAGCATATTTGACCTGTGCAGCAATGAAATAAAATTGAATTTAAACATCTCAGTAACGTAAGGGATCACATAAATATAAATTGATCACGTGTTAACTCAGTTAAAATTTTAATTTCAGGCACAACCGCCATATTTTACGGAAACTGAACTTGAGACATTGCTGATAGCTTGGAAAAGATCTTCATTCAGCTCTTTTGAGCAAGAAAGCATACGAAATATTGTTAAAGTGAGAAACCTTATACAAACTGACGTTGCCCTGAGTGCAACACATGCAAGATCCTCATGCAATTGCTAATTCCTACATTATTAACTTTCAAGTTGTCCGATCTGTAGCCAGCTGAGCATATTGAAGCACAGCTGGTTGTCGGAAGAGTATTGCTTGAGCACAGAATGATAAGCAAATTATATCACCTTGCAAGAACATTCAGCAGCTTGAAGTAAGTAAATCACATCTATAGTTGAGAAAGCTGCAAGGAGAAGACGGCAGCATTGTGCCCTTAATTTTCGAAAGAGCCTCTGCAATTTCAATGCATATAGTGCTTCTTTGTTTCGTCTTTGTTGGCTCTTGGAAACAAGTTTTTATCGTGTCTTGTGAACAGTGCCTTGTGGCTTCCTCGGGACCTTCACCGTTCGTAAAATGTTTTCCATGTCTTCTGAGACGGACAAAAATCGATAGTGGCACACGATGGTTTAGAAACAAGTCATACGTTCAGAAATATCTACCGGCTCATTTTTTAAATGACCTTGGGAAAGTAATTTAAAATTTCAATAACTTCCTGGTGTTGGTTTCTCCCCACTTTTAAGTGGCACCATCAATACTTAAATAACGACGTCACCGAATGAGAATAAAAATATTTTGCATAGGAAGCAAAGTTAATACTAGGGGACAGAAAATGTTCCGAGACCATCCGAAAGTGGGAACCCGTGATATAAAGACCTCCCATGAGATTTTTTTGGCTTTTATTTCTGGGTTTAACTACCACTGCGAGCATCTAAAGTTATAAGTAGTCGTCCATGTCTAATTTGGAACAACCGGCTCCAGAGAGGAAGGGCTACCGTGGAACAGGAATATGCTTCATCCGGGACTCAGGCCCGAACCCAGATCGAACGATTAGCCAGCCTCGACCACTAAGCCACTCAGACGGTTCTCCAATGAATAATTGGTACTTGATTTAAGTTTACAGACATCACAGAACCATGATTGTATCCATGTCTCTTTATTAGACAGTAGGAAGACGAAATACCCCTCCGCCGCGGTTTCTGAGTGGTCAAAGGCACTACTTTCTGTCAAATTGTCTGAGCTAGCTCCCAGATAAGGCATGAGTGACGCGCCTCTGTGCATGGATCTGCTGGTACGGAAGGGAAAATAAAAAGAACAGACAATTGAAATGCAAAACTCTCAGTTGTAAGAAATTTTCTTGGTAGTGTGATTTATTAAATCAGCTCATCATCTGGCCCTGAAGTGCAGCCTTATCACTTACGGATATTTCGACAAACATGTATCCCGAGCAAAAGACTCAGGGGAAACCCGTCAAAATGTTCTCCACTTGCTGCTGACCCACTTAACTCTTCCTCGGCAGATTCTCTACTACCATGACTACAATGATGAGGCATGACACACGTCATTTATCTTAGATTCAAAACGGGACATTACCCTTACTCATCATAATTGATCACGATCTACATTTATTTTGTTGTGATAATGTTTCAAAATGATGTTTTAGTGATGCACATTTCATTATTTCTTATTTTCCGTTTAGCATATGGTATTGCTTCTGTCAGTGTTTGTACTGTTCTTATATACACCGAGTGGCCACTTTATTATGACCACCCCCTCAGTACTTCGTTGGGCCACCTTTTGCCTTTAATACTGCGTCGATTCTTCGTGGCATGGACTCCACGAGATGTTGATAGGTGGTTTGTGGAATCTGAGACCATGCTTGATGAATAGAACTTTCCAGGAGTGTGAGATTGCAGGGTTGTGAATCCAGCTGTCTGATGGCTTGTTCAACTTCATCCTACAAATTCTCAATGGATTTGAGATATGGATATTGTGGGGGCCACCTAAGCAAAGTAAACTCACCGGCATGTTTCTGAAACCAATCCTGTACAATACGAGCACTATGGCAGACGCATTATCTTGTTGAAAGTAGCCATCGCCATTGGGATAAACCCTCCACATGACAGGATGCACTTGGTCCGCAACGATGTTTAGATATGATTTGCCAGTCAGACGTTGATCAACACGAATTAAAGGGCCCAAAGCATGCCAGGAAAATATTCCTTAAACCATAACGTTGCCTCCACAAGGAAGGTTTGTGGCAATGCATTTGGGGTCCATGCTTTCGTACTGTTTCCACCAAATTCTCACTCGGCCATCGGCATGGTGCAAACGAAAATGTGATTCATCGGACCACATAATTTGTTTCCAATTATCGACTTTCCAATCCTTGTGTTCCTGTGCGAACTGGAGACGTTTTCTCTTGTTAACTGCAGACAGCAGAGGTGTTCGAACAGGTCTTCAGCTGCCATATCCCATCCGATGCAGTGTACGGCGAACAGTGTGTGCAGAGATCATTTGAAGGGATCGTTATTTAAGATGGTCTGTAATTTGCTGCACTGTTGCCCTTCTGTTGTCTGCTACCAGTGTGGACACTCTCCGTTCCGCCCGGGCAGTCACTAGTAGATGATGACCACACGTTGAACGTAGTGAACCAGTTTTTTGGCTGACAGTCCAGTCTTTAAACATTTTAACAACAGCTGCTCTGGAACATTTCACGAATGCGGGCGGTTTCGGTGATACTCGCTTCATGGCTCCTAGCTCCCAGAATCATCCCACGTTGAAAGTCCGTCAAATCGCATTTTTTACCCATCTCGTCATCCAAACATCACTTCTACTACTGTCGCAAGCACTAAACTTTCCCTTTTTATACTAGCATCGCCCTCTGGCGGCAGCAGCGTGCAGCCATAGCTCATTTGCTTAAAACTGTCAGGGGGTCATAATAAAGTGGCCATTCAGTGTATATTTGAGTGTATTTCTGTTGTAGTAGATCTTTTAGTTATTCTGAAATGTTGACATGTGATCTCTCTCTCTCTCTCTCTCTCTCTCTCTCTGTCTCGCTATGTAAACATTGAGATTAGGGGGAATTATTTTGATATTTCGCGCCTTCCTCTCTAAAGTCCTTAAATCTGGTGCTCACTTTGACAACCATTAACTATGCGAAAAAAGGCATCCTATTTGGAAAAAAGTTGATGCAGAATGGAAAAGTAAAATCTTTGCGAATATCTACTAAAAAGTTAACATAACAATCGTCACACGTACAGCATGATTCTAGATATACTAGGAGCTGCTTAGTACGTAGGGAGTACTTTGATAACGATATATAAATAATAGTAATGTTTGGCACGATAATGTCGTAAATATTTTCCTTGAAAGTTTGAAAGCTGGATTTTTTACTGCCATTTAAGAAATCTCAGAGTAATAAAAGAGAGAATTTAAAAAATGCTTGTTTTTGAGTGTAGAGTTTTCGGTACCGCTCATAAATAACATTTTCGTGTTCACAACGTCTTGTGAAACTTATTAGACGGTTTTTGTTTTCTAAGTCGTAAAATTCGAACCTCTCTTCTCATTTCCAGAATTTTTGAAGTTTTATCGTCTTCACGAGTTTCAGTTTTTTTATCCATTCAAAGAAATACTCTTTCAGATTACTTTCTCTATTAGTTTAGCAGAAAAGTGAAAAATTCCTTCTATTTTCAACGAAGCTGTAAAATCACTTGCAGTCATACCACATTGTCTGTATGAAATTTTTGTTTCTCTGATTTTTCCTTAGTATATGCCATAAATAGAACAATTGTCAATAGCCTTTCCAGTCTTTTTTTCTGTTCACAGTTATAAAACCCAGGGTTTCTGAAGTTTGTTTTGTTAAATCCTCTGCATTCAGTTGTTGCGTGTCTTCCACGTTTTCTAATACCGTAACGTGCTGTTTTTTGACCGTAATAAGCCTTTCATTCTCCTGCTGCGTGTGTTTGTAATCTTTCAGCTCTAAAGATTTGAAAAATGATTCTTTCAAGGGAAGAATTAATGCTACGTAAACCAGTTTCTTTTCATCTTTAGATTTTCAAATCATCTCTAAAGATCGATTGAGCTAAAGTATGACAATAAAAAAGTGATGGTTAGGAATGCCTCGGAAGAATTCCAAGCCAATCCCTTTATTTAGGTATCTTTGCCTACATAGTGTGCTGTGCACTGGTATGGTTTCTTAGGGACGAGCTCTAAAGAAAGCTGAGTACTTGGAATACTCTTAACGCGTTCCGTGTGTGATATAAGCTACCAATTTAATCTGCCGTTTTCGTTTATTTTCCCTTCTGCAAAATTTGGTTACCTCTTCTTATGTTGCTGTTCTGAGCGACACGTAGGAACTCCCAAGAGTTTATTTCATCAGATCACAATGGTAGTCAGTTAAGCCCAGAAGGCTTACATAAACAGGTACTGACTGCTATTGAGGTGTGAGAGTTCTCAGCGAGATACCAATGATTGGCAGTATGTAGGCTAATACTGTATTATGTTGCTGCATTGTTGTTGTTATGCTTAATAGCTGTTGAATTTAAAGTAAACTACATTATTAGATATGTCTGTTGTTAATTATTGGTTGATCTATGACGAAAGTTGTGAACTGTCATCAGATTCTTTTGTTTGATCGTGTACAGTGTTGTATTATTGACCAAACGTCTCATTTAGAGCATTACTTATAAGTCTTCATTTTTAAGTCTTGTTCATTTACCAGACGATTACTTTACTAAAGGGTCACATGACCGAAAATCAGTGCCCATAAAAGACAGTTTCACTGAAGGGGCACTTGATCGAAAGTTATGTTTTACCGAAGGGTCACTTCACCTAAAAGTTCGTTTCACTGAAGGGAAGTAGCAGTTTATCGAATGCTTTGAATTTTATTAAAGAATATGGTGAAGTGTAGTGCGGTTTCAGAAAACTGACGACGAAACAGATTAGAGGTTCATTTAAAAATTGTACTTTTTATTTCACCGTGTTCACCTTCCAGTAGGTCGGTCTTCTGACCCCTAACATTAATTAAAAGACATAGGCCTGGGGGTTGTTTTTGGAAAATTGAAATCATCCGAGCTCATATACACGTATTTAAAGTTCCTATAGCAAATCCAGTTAATGTTGTTGCACTTTCACTCAGGCCCAAAGCATCAATTATAATGTCAAAGAAGCCTAGAGCTTTATAATTAATGTTCAAACTTTGAAATTTCCTAAAAAAGCCCAGGCCTAGGTTTTATAATGAATTTTACAAATCAGAAGTCCGGACCACAGAGGAGTGGACACGTATAAATAAAAAGGGCAATTTTAATGCAATCTCCTAAAGTGTTGGTCTTTTGTTTTATAAAACCGCAGTACATTTCAACAGATTCTATAATAAAATCTAAAGTTTTCAATAAAATGACGTTTCGGTGAAATGATCTTTCGATGAAATGAACTTTCAGGTGAAGCTGCTCTTCGATGAAATGATCTTCCCGTGAAACGAACTTTTAGTTGAAACAACACTTGGATGAAATGATTTTCCGATTAAATGAACTTTGAGGTGAAGCGACCTTTCGGTTTGATGAGTTTCGGCCAACTGGTTTTCGGTGAAATAATCTTTCGGTCAAACGAACGATACCCTTCATTTTTTATAATATTCTTTTTAACTGTAGGACCCTGAAACAATCAAGTGTTTAGAGATAAAGGATTAACCTCGTGATAGTTAAAACCCCACCTGCTTTATGTGTGTGAATGTGACAATGAAGTGACAACGTGCAGCAGGTGTTAGCAATAACCTAACCTTTCATTAAAATAAAGGATGTTTTTATTCTATAATTTCATACCCTTGGTCTGGGTGTAATAATTTCTATTGTATTTTCCTCTTATCGTCTGTAAGTGAGATCCACTGAAAAAACAGAGTACTGCAGTTTCGTTTTCTTGAAATGTATTAAAAATAGCAGTTTCTGCTACGAAGAAACACTTACAGTTTTGATATGTATCAGAATCTAACATGTTGCGTTCTGCATCAGGTTTCCTTTAAATGATCGTAAATTTTCAACTCTCTGAAGCCTTGAATGTGCCTCTAATCGATACATGTGCGAACGGACGGTATAGAGATAACGCACACGTGTCTTCAAATATCGTAACGCACACATGTGTTTGTGTCAAAAGATGTATTAAAATTCTCTGTATAAAATTCCAGCTAAACAGAAATAACTCAAAACCACGTGATTAAGCTTACGCAATTGGGCGTGTCTCTTATTGGTTTTGCTGCCCCGATAGCGCAGTGGCCTAAGCGCTGGCTTCTGACCCTTCGTCCGAGTGGGTCTGGGTTCGAGTCCCGGGTAATAAAGCATGGATTGTGTGTTTGTCTTATGACACTGGCTCACTCTCTTCCCTGATAAGAGGGGCCTCAAAGTATGGACGAGCAACTGCTTGTAGCCCATTGAGTCGCTCACGGGGGTCGTTAAACTTCCAAACAAACAAACTTTATTCCTTTGTACAGCTCAAAGAAAGCTCCTCGTTCAGCTATAAAGCTCAAGATAAGCTTTCTTGTGTGGCTGTGGAGTTCAAAGAAAATCTACGTGTTTGGTTATAGAGCAGACGTAAAGCTCTATTCTATAGCTGTAGTTCTAAAAAAAGCGCTCCTTTTTGTCTGTAGAGCTCAAAAAAGCTGCCGTGTTTGGCTTTAGAACTCAAGAAAAGCTCTGTTGTTTGTCTTCATATTTCAAAGAAACCATCTTACTAGACTATCACTCAAAAAGAACTGTGTTTCGTCTGTAGAGTTCAAAATAGGATATCACGCTTGTCTATAGAGTTCAAAATAGGATATCACGTTTGTCTGTAGAGTTCAAAATAGGATATCACGTTTGTCTGTAGAGTTCAAAATAGGATATCACGTTTGTCTGTAGAGTTCAAAATAGGATATCACGTTTGTCTGTAGAACTTAAAAAAGATTTTCTGTTGAGCTGTGAAACTTTTAAGTTCTCTTGTTTGACTACAGAGTTGAAGCAAGATACTTTGTTTGGTTCTAGAGCCCAAAAAGGTTATCTTGTTTGGTTGTAGAACTCGAGGAAAGACCCGTTTCCCGGCTATAGAGCTTAGGAAAAAGTGGCTTATTTAACCATAGAATTAGAAGAACGGGTTTATTTGGCTGTACAACTCAAAACTGATATAGATACAGATACGTCTTCACAGCAAAAGAGGAAAAAAAACGATTTCTTAGGTCGATTTCCCGGCTATAGAGCTTAAGGAAAAGCGACTTATTTGGCCATAGAACTCAAAGACCGTTTTTTTTTGGCTGTGCAACTCAAAACTGATAGATACAGATACGTCTTCACAGAAAAAAGAGGGGAATAAAACAATTTCTTCTCAAAACGAGTTATTCTGTTTCTTCAGAGAAGACAGTAATATCAGTGAAGCACAAAATCAGTCCAGTTCTGCAGGTGAAAACGAACGAAGTAAATGATTTTTCTAGTGAAAATCATGTTAGTGATCAGTGAAACTCGTCATTCTTAATTTTTATTGTCTAAAAATTTAGTCTACATTGCGAAAGAATTTATTTGCGAATTTGAGCCGTCAGTGATCTGCTTATTGGGTCTAGAAATATCTATTTTTCATTTCTTTGTAGCAAAGGTTTTTGAGGACATCATCAACGTAAAAAAACATCTATTTGCTAATATATCTAATGCATATCTGGAAAGCCATGGAGTAAGAATGATGCTAATATAAAACTAATCCGTGGATGTGTAGGAATTATTGCTTATACTTCCGGATAATGATTCTCCAGAGATTAGAATATTCATATATGAGCATTATTATACATGTTTAATATTTTTGCCATTATGTGTAGTGCGTGTAATACTATATGCATATTTCAGTGGATTCAGTTAAGTGCTTTTAAAGATCCACATTTAAAACCTATAACGAAGTAAATTTCTCCGTCATTTTTGGTCTACGCCGGGATTCGAACCCGAGGCCTCTTATTCCGGAACAAGTCGCTCTACCAACTGAGCTACGCAGACGTTTATTCTGATTCCTATCTGCCTTTATGTCGTGTGTGTCCTGCTGGCAGGTACTTCATATCCCCCCCCGAAAGAGGGCCGGGGTCATGGCCCACGGGTCAGCCGTGACCATGAATCGTTGCAGGCAGCCATCCACTGTAGAACGTGCACTTGAGAACTCCCAGTCAATCTGCTGTGTGGAATGCAACATCACACATTTTTATTTTTCGAAGCGCTGGAGAAGGAATTCTCTGATTTTTCCTGTCTCGCGGTGTGGAAATAACATCACACCAATGCGAGATTTTGAACAGCCGGGTCATCCGGATAGTTCGGGCGCCATTATTAAAAGAAGTAAATTTCTCCGTCATTTTTGGTCTACGCCGGGATTCGACCCCGAGGCCGCTTATTCCGGAACAAGTCGCTCTACCAACTGAGCTACGCAGACGTTTATTCTGATTCCTATCTGCCTTTATGTCGTGTGCGTCCTGCTGGCAGGTACGTCACAGACCGTAATGGAATCCAATGTTCTACCAAAGTAAATGTTCGAAAATAAAAGAACTGCGGAATAGATAATGACGTAGGGAAACAGCATTGGCTGCCCTTGTATTTCATTGAAGGGTGCAGTTTAATTAGTTTAAGCCACCAGCTGCGCTGAAGAATTCTTCGCTGTTATTTTCAAATGACTGCACTGAGATCATTAATACGCTCTTTAGTTCCAGTGCACGCAAGAGCGAACATTTCGTGCACACAAACAACGCCTACAGCCATGAAATAATAAGTTACAAACAAACCCAGAGTTTTGTTCATTAATTAAACCCAGATCATACCAATATTCCTGCATGCAGATATTTTTCATTTTTTGTTTCGGGATTTCTGAAGCTAATAGCCTAACAAAGCCGACCTGTCATTGCCACGTGCAGCTTTTTTCCTGCGTTGAATGTTTTTGCAGGTAGAAGAGCCCTCTCTACTTCGGCAATTTCAGAGAAAGTTCATCATCTTACGAAGGTCATTGTTCTCTTACAATCGAGGGGATAGAATTAACCTAGTGAAGTATTTACCAGTTACTTTCATCAGTTAACATATTTCATAGGAACAATGAGAAGCGAATTCCCTGAAGAATTCATTCTTCGCAAATACATGACAAGGATATGCGTATAGTTGTCAGCATAAAAATGCCGTACATTTTTACTGTTTCCCATGTAGCCATCCTTCAGAAAAATTTAAAAATCACATCGTCATGGAAACGGGAATCGATCCCGCATCTTCTGGTTTTACTTTCGAGCCTTCTACCGTTACACCATGCATGATAATGAATCTCCAAGTTGTGACATACCTACCTCAGAGGTGAAGCACATGTCAAGACGGCAAAGTTGCAGCGACAAACTGCGTCGGCGTAGCTTAATTGAGAAAGCATTCAGCCCCGGAGTAAAAGGATGCGATTTATTTTCTCGCCACCGACAAATGTGTTTTACGCTATAAATTAGCTAAGTACATGCAGCTTAGGAATCAGAACAACTTTCCGGATGTGCTTAAACGTAAATAAGGAGATGCCGGTGCGATTCCTGTTCAAGCTGAGCCGTAACTAGGGCGGGGCAGACTGCCCTGGGCGCAGCTGAAAAGAGGGCGCAGAAACCCCTCTTTGGAATGCGATTACAATTGGAACTGAAACTTTTACACAAGTTTTTGGCACAATTAAAATTAGAATTTTCTCCTTAAAATGTTCAGGAGTTGTTAGTTGCTCACATTCAGTAATTAAGGCGTTGTTCTATAGTACGTCCAACTGAAGAAGAACCATGGCTCTTTTCTACACCATTGGGGCCCCCAGTACTTCTTTAGTTGGATGGACTATACGTGCGTTGCAAGATAAGAATGTTGCTCACATTTTTGAAGATTCTCTGGAGGCTATTCAGTCTTTTTTGCGGCTGCATGTCACGACTGTTAGCTACATTCGGTCAGCTTGATGCGGTGCGGAAGGTTCGAACTCCAAAGCAGTTGCGAAAAGCTGTAAAAACAGTCACATTTTGATTTTGCTTTTTTACGCCTAGTTTCGTTAAAACTTAGAAATGCATTTTTACCCCTAGTTTCATTAGAACGTCTTTGTAGTGCTGTTATATTTTTGAAATTGTATCTGCTTTTTGCTGTCTTTGAATTAAAAGCTATTTTCCTTGAAAATTCTTTTCTGTAGCTTGTGCTTGCTTAGATCTTAGATGTTCAATGCTATGTTTTGTTCTTTTGGTATGTGTGTGAGAGAGAGAGAGAGAGAGAGAGAGGCAGATTGGGGCGCAATATTTTGGGGTTTGCCCCGGGCGCGAAAAGGCCTAGTTACGCCCCTGGTTCAAGGGCGATGCAATTTCCAAGTGTTCTAAAGAACGGCTACATGGAAAACAGTAAAAATGCACTGCATCTGTATATGCCCACAAATCCAACCTTTTCCATGTGCTGCTTCTTTTTCCAACTTTCTTTGTTTCGGGATTTAACGACACAGTGAGCATCCAGGTCTATCAACAGTCTCCTGGACTTAATTTAGTGCCTCTGGTTCGGGAGAGACCTATTGCCGTAGAACAAACACGCCACCCTTTCCACATTCTAGACTCAATCCCTGCCCCATCTTGGACGATTGGCCGGAAGCCCGCGTTTCTGGCTACTAAGTCACAGAGGCTGGTTTGTTTGTTTGTTTGTTTGGGGTTTAACGATCACCGTGAGCAACTCGATGGGCCCTAAATTAGGGACGAGCGACTGTTTATACAGTCGCTCGTCCCTAATTTAGGGCCACTGCTCTCAGGGAAGGGAGAGAGCCAGTGTCGTAAGACAAACACAACATCCATGCCTCACCGGGATTTGAACCCACACCTAACTCGGAATGATCAGAAGCCTGCGCTTAGATCACTGCGCCACAGGTGCGGCACCGTGGAGGGATGATGCCATACTTCACTGTCATTCGAAGTCGGCTGTTAATGTGGATGGCATTTCCATTCAAGCGTTTGATATACGTACCGTTTGGTGTTGGAAAAAATAAACAACATTCTTCATTTCACGTTCACATCTTTAGGCGTGTACGACAAGAGCTGAGTTAGCCCGTCTTCATTTATTTCCTCCAATATTAAGTCATTTTTCCTGCAGATAATGGCCATCCTTAAATTATTTGATTCCATTCATGTGCACTGCTGTTAATCGCACGACTATGATTTTAGTTCTTGCTATATGCGTGACTTATTTATCGAGTCAGATATTTCCAACTGTTAAAAAAGACAGTCCCCACAAAGGATAAAGGAAACAAGTTCTTCCAAAGCACCCTTCCCCCTTCACAGACTGTTGTTCTGTGCTTGTCTTAGACACGTGCCGTTGACTATTCGGATAATGACAATGACTGGAAATGTACAACAAAATTTCTTTTGCATTGTTTATCATTTTGTGATATGCTCTGTTGCATTCATGGATGACTGATAAAGGAGCATATGATATCGTGCGCAATCCACCGAATAAAATGATAGTTTATTAAGCTATGGAAAAAAGAAGACAGAAGATTTGTCGTGAAATACACTGCTACGTATAACAAATGCCACACCATCAAAGAATGCACGAATCGAGACGAAACTTATCACGCATGCAGACAAGTAAGTGCGAAAGAAGTGATTTAATTTCTGAGGGATTACATGTATGCGATAGGTGAGGAGACAATATAATGTGTCCTGAATCAGTAAGTCTTGTGATCGTCATACTTGGCTATACATTCGACAACACGGATAGTATCGAATGAAAAATTGCTGTCCATGCTCCTTTTGACCTGTGTATACAATTCATCGACATTGCAAGGGGTTCGTGCAGATATATTAAGTCACCTTCTAATGACGTTGTCCTTCATTGGGAAGAGGTATAGGGATCGCGCGGGCCAGTGAAATACGTGGACACGTTCTAGACACTGTACTCGGGGCAACGCTAACCTGATTATGAAGTCGAAGGTCCAGCGTGTGTAATTCCACTGCATAATATACACGGCCGAGTCACATTATTGTGACCACCAGCTAATATCCGGAGTAACCGCCGTGTGCACCGCGGACAGCAGCTAGACGGGCTGGGTGTGACTCAATAAGGTACTGGAAGGTGTTCACATGTATGTGGAGCCATGCTGATTGCAGTGCATCTGACAGTTGCTGGGGGGTGCGTGGCGTAGGATTCATAGAGCGAGCAACGCGATCAAGGTTGTCCCACGGAGGCTCCATTGGGTTTAAGTCTCGGGAATTAGGGGGACCACGAAAGGACTTTGAAGTCTTCATCGTGCTCTTTTAACCACTCTCGGACATTTCTAGCTGTGTGATATGTCACATTTTCTTGCTGGAAGATCCCATCCGTCCCAGGGAAGACAATCAGCATGTATGGGTGTACGTGGTCTGCAAGAATGGATGCATAACGAATTCGGTCCATAGTGCCTTCCACAGGCATGAGTGGATCCATGGAATGCTACGAAAATATTCCGCAGACTATAACGCTACCATCCACCACCTCGTGTTTTTCCAGCAGTGTTTGAATAGTGTTTCTTCTCTGATGTTTCTTGCCTTATACGCCAACGTCTATCCGTTCGATGAAGCAGTAAACGTAACTGATCGGAGAAGGCAATTCTTTGCCAATCAGCGGAGGTCCGATTCAGATACTGCCGTGCAAATGTAAGCCTTTTCGAAGTCCCTTGATGGTACCCGGTGGTTACCAGTTTTTTTTTAATTTCAAAAGTGAATTAGATTCAGTTTAATTCATAAGTTATTCAGAAATTTCAGAATTTTCGCTCTTTCAGGGAATAAAGGCGTCATGTACTATTTCGCAAAGTTAAAGAAACATCAAGGTAAAATCCTCGATGTTATGGAAGCAATCACATCTCTATGGATATGCTGTTGGCGGCGCCTTAAACTTAGCTCACGTGGTGCTTCCAATGGAAATTGGAAGGCTGGCACTGAAAGAGGAATGTCATTTTAAAATAAGACTAATTCCTGTGCGTACTTAGACAGTTTTAGTCTAAATGCATTTTTGATACCATCTTCAGTAAACATGTTTTTTCATTTACTTTGGGGTTTAACAACATCTGTGGACGTGTGAAACTATGAGGGAAGTCACCAGTCCCTAATTTAGGGATACTTTTTTACATGGCGGAGATAGAGCCAACGCCGTGGGACAAACACATTACCCATGCCTCATTGGAAATCATCCGTGCCCAGTTCGGATGGTTAGCCAGAAGCCAGTGCCTCTGACTATTTGGTTAACGAGGTGGCTAAATCATGCTTAAACTGCTTCTGATTAACACGTGTCACTGATGAAAGATGGACATTCCATTCATTCCTCCCGCAAGTCAGTGAATTTCGGTACTTACTGATTCGGCCGAAAAATACTTATACCCAGTGGCGGACTGGCGATTTATAAACGGCACTGGAAGTTATATTGAGCAGCCCACTTTTGAAAAAAATTATCAAGGCATCCCATCCCCAAAATTACGGAGTGTCAGCATCCCCTCACCGTTTATTGTTTAAACATCTTTTCAACACAAGTCTACATATCATTGCAGTTTTATATTAATATATTGAGGCAAAAATTAATTAACTACATTTTACCGATTTTTCCTAGGCCGCAGGTCCCTAGTAGAATTTAATGTCAGAACAAAATTACTTCCGTTGCCGAGAAACAACAGACAAGGTACGTCCCCTGAAAAAGACTGCCGAACACTTTACTTCATTCTTATGAATTTTATTGCGATAACTAAATTCAGAATTTGTAATACGAGTTGTACCGTAATTAATGCAAAAGTGGGTATAACTTTTTTACTAACTGACAGAGGTCGTTCAAATTGCGCACGTTCGTAGAGTAATTCTTCCTCTCTAGTAACCCTTATTATCATTATTATTATTATTGAGGGTTTAACGACCACCGTGAGCAACTCAATGGGCTATAAGCAGTCGCTCGTCACTAATTTAGAGCCACCGACTCCAGGAAAGGGAGAGAGCCAGTGCCGTAAGACAAACACAAGGTCCATGCCTCACCGGGATTCGAACCCGGACCCATCTCGGACAAGATATCAGAAGCCATGGCTTAGACTACTGCGCCGCAGGGACTGCAACCCATCTTCATTGCAGGTAAATAAAAGATTCCAAGCAGAAGCAACGTACCGTCATTGAGTTCTTGACGAAAGAAGAGTGCAAGCTGTCCGATATCCACAGAAGGCTACAGGCTACAGAAAGCTTACGGAGATTACGCCATTGACAAGAGCAATGTTCACAGATAGATAAAGAAGTTTAAAGAAATGGAAACCAGCATTGAACACAAAATACGCAGTGAGAGACCATCATCTACGACAAATGGCACGAATCGTCAGCGAGTGGATGAATTGATTCGCGCCGAGAGACGAGTCACAATCCGTGAGTTTGTTGCACAACTGGACTGTGATCACAATGCCATACAGAAGATGGTGGAAGACTTAGAATATCGGAAAGTATGTGCAAAGTGGGTACCTCAGCAGTTGATACCCGATTTGAAAGAGAGAAGGACGGAAGTCTTCTCTCATCTGCTGGAAGCGTTTGAAGCCAATGAAGACACGTCTTTTTCCGATCTGGTGACAGGAGATGAAACGTGGGCGTCTCTTTACGATCCGGAAACGAAGAATCAATCCATGGAATGGCGTCACACCTCTTCACCAAGGCCTAAGAAGTTCAAGGGCCAGCAATCAGCACAGGGAGTCATGGTGACTGTTTTTTTGGGATGACAGGGGTGTTATTCTCCTTGATTTTCTGGAACGTGGCCGTACCTTGACCAGCGAGCGGTACATTGAGACACTCAAGAAGCTTAGAGAAGTCATACGTAAGAAGGAAGAGAACGAACAAGGATCTGAAAAGGATTCACATTCACCATGACAATGCGAGACCATACACATCTTTGGCAACAAATCAGGCGATCAACAAATTAGGCTGGTTGGTGGGCCCCCATCCACCGTACAGCCCAGATCTGCCGCCCTCCGTCTTCCACCTGTTCGGTCCAATGAAGGACAGCCTCCGGGAACAACGATTTGATGACAGACGAGGTGAAAGGGATTATGAAGAAGTGGGTGCAACAGTCCACACCTGAATTGTTTAAAAGAGGATTCGAGGGGGTTTTTTTGTTTTTCTTTTTATTGGAGGTTTAACGACCGTGAGCAACTCAATAGGCTATAAGCAGTCGCCATTCCTAATTTAGGGTCACTGGTTCCAGGGAAGGAAGGGAGCCAGTGCCGTAAGACAAGCACAACATCCATGCCTCACCGGGATTCGAACCCGGACCCCTTCCGGACGAATGGTCATAAGCCATCGCTTACACCACTGCGCCACCGGGGCGGCAAGAGGGTTGGGTTGAACGATGTCGGAAATGCATTGCTTGTGATGAAGACTATGTTGAGTAGTACCTTTGTATAGAGAAAGAGTTAATCTACCTACATGTGCAATTTGAAAGACCTCTGTCAGTTAATAAAAAAAGTTATACCCACTTTTGCATTACTTTCGATACAGCCCTTGCATTTTCTTCACTTTTAGAGAGAACGCAAGTGTGCTAAAAATTCATTTCTTTTTCGAGACACCTATCATTAATAAAATAATTAGGAAAATATCTCTTGGGAAAAAAACTAACAATGTTAAAGATTGCAAGAATTTCAGAGCAAATTTATAAAATGAGAGAAATTTAAGAATGCGAAAGTTGATTTTTATTTAATTACTTTAAAAGAGAAAAAGTGTTTTTGCTGTAGCTGAAACAGACTTCCCAGAACTTCAGTTCAAGGATTGGTGTAACCGTAAGACCCGAAAAGTAATAAGTCAGATGCAGAATTCACTCAGTAAAAAAAAAAAAAAAAAAAGCAGCGACCCAAAAAATTTCACAGTAGGTGAACCTCATTGCATTAACGTACACAATGAAATTCGAGTTTGTATTCCAGACCATTATTAATCATAGCACATTTGATTAGATTGTATTGATCATTATTCTGCAAATGTAGTTAGCAAAAGTGAACCAAAGTACAGGATATCATACTTAAAGGGACGGAGATGAAATTTGAAAGTCGGAAAAAGGTGTATCATAAACAGCGTTTGCTCAACAGAACATTTGATACGTAGGTTTTTTGTTTGTTTGCTTTTCGGAAGCCATCAAAGTAAAAAACACACTTTGCCGGTTTAGTATGTTTTTTCCTTTTATTGAAGGTTTAACGACCGCCGTGAGCAACTCAATAAGCTATAAGCAGTCGCCCGTCCCTAATTTAGGGTCACTGGTTCCAGGGAATAAAGAGAGCCAGGGCCGTAAGACAAACACACATCATCCATGCCTCACCGGGATTCGAACCCGAACCCTTCTCGGACGAATGGTCATGAGCCATCGTTTAGACCACTGCACCATTGGGGCGGCGGTTTGGTTTTCTGTACAAGAATGTTGAAGTCATCATCATCATCATCATTGTAAACCATTATCAATCGACTGCTGGACGAAGGTCTCCCCAAGTTTCCTCCACAACGGTCTGTCTTGTGCCAGTCTCCTCCATGTCACTCCCGCATATTTACGAATTTCATCCACCCATCTCCCATGTGGTCTTTTTCTGGGTCTTTTCCTGTCCCTTGGAATCCAATCTAAAATTTCGGCTGTCCATCTATGGTCTGTCCTTCTGGCAGTATGTCCAGCCCATTGCCATTTCAGGGATTTAACTCTGATCATGATGTCTTCCACTCTCGTCATTTTTCGGATCCACGAGTTCCTCTTCTTATCTCTCCTGGTTATACCAAGCATGCACCTCTCCATGCTACTTTGAGTTGTCTGCAGCCTTTGTATGTCTCTTTTAGTTAAGGTCCACGTCTCTGCACCATACGTAAGCACTGGAAGGATGCATTGATCAAACACTTTTCTTTTAAGACATAATGGCATATTGCTCTTGAAAATTATGCTGTTTCTTCCAAAAGCTCTCCAGGCAAGTTTTGTACGCCGATTAATTTCTTCATCAATGTGACCCTCACTTGATATCTGCTGTCCAAGATAAACATACGTATCTGTTATCTCCAGTTTTTCTCCATCAATCGATAAATCTTCATTTCTTGTAAAAGCATTGAACATCATTTTTGTCTTCTGAAAGTTCATTTTTAATCCCACTTCTTTACTCTTGTCAGCAAGTTCCTGGATCATACTCTGCAGCTCTGATGGGGTAGTTGCAAAAATGACTACGTCATCAGCAAAACGAAGGTGGGTTAGATAATCTCCATTAATCTTTATCCCTTTGTTTTCCCAGTTCAGTGATTGAAAGACATTTTCCAATGTGGCATTAAAGAGCTTCGGAGATATGGTGTCACCTTGTCTCACTCCCTTTCCAATTTTTATGTGTGTTGTATTTTCAAACAGCCGAATCTTTGCACTTGCATTTTCATAGATGTTATTAATAATATTAATGTATGCATCTTCAATACCGCAGGATTTCAGAGCCGTGGTAACTGCTGATGGTTTCACCGAATCAAAGGCTTTTTCATAATCGATAAAAGCCATGCACAATGGAAGTTCATATTCCCTCGCTCTTTCAATTAGTTCTCTCAGTACATGGATATGATCTATTGTGCTGTAGCCACTCCTGAATCCAGCTTGTTCTCTCGGTTGAGCCATGTCCAGTGTTACCTTCAAGCGGTGTGAAAGAACTTTAGTGAAGATTTTATAAACCACTGATAGGAGGCTGATAGGTCTGTAGTTCCTGAGATCCTCAATGTCACCTTTTTTATGTAGCAGGATCATTGTAGCATTGTTCCAATCCTCAGGAATCTTCCCTTCATTAAGGCATCGAGTGAAAATTTGGGCGAGTACTGTTTCAATTTCTCCACTTGCTTCTTGTATGATGTCTATAGTAATTCCATCTTCTCCTGGAGCTTTCCCCCGCTTCATGTTCTTGATTGCATGAGCAACTTCTGCTGGGAGGATTGGAAGAACTCTGGTACCTTTCATGATGTCTGGAGTACATGTATCATCCCTTTCATATAGTTTGGAGTAGAAATCTTTCACTCTTGTCAAAATTTCGCCTCTATTTCTTGTTATAGAACCATCTTCTTTTCTCAGAGCCATAATCTGTTTTCTTCCCTTACTGAGATGTCCCTTTGCTATCTTTAGGCTTTGGTTGTTTTCAATTGCTTTCCTCACTAGCTCACAGTTGAATTTCCTTACGTCTTCAGTGATACTTTTTCGTGCTGTCTTGCATAGCTCTATATATTCCACTTTGGAAGTCACATCTTCTTTAGTTGTCCTCATCTCTCTTCTTTTTTGCATCAACATTTTCGTTTTTCCTGATAATTTGTTTACATGCAACTTGTTCTTAGACCCAGCTAATTTTGTTGCTGTTTCCATAAGAGCTTTGGTTACTTTTCTGTTAACTTCAGAAATATCCACTTCTTCCGATGTTAGGCCTTCTAAAGCAGAGAATCTGTTCTTCAGTTCCAACTTGAAAGTATTATGGTGTTTTTTAAGGTTGGTTATGTCAATACATTTTGTTTGTCTTATGAGCTTGCCACGTTCCAGTTTAGTGTTGAGGTGCATCTTACATCTCACCAATCTATGGTCACTACCTGTGTTGAACTTGTTTAGCACACTGCAGTCTTCGATGACGAATTTTTTGTTACACATAATAAAATCAATTTCACTTGTCGTCCCAATTGGATGTCTCCATGTCCATTTCCTGTGTGGCTTTTTCTTGAAAAAGGAATTCAAGATGAAAAATCCTTCTGCCTCTGCAAACTCAACGAGAGTATTTCCACGCTGGTTTCTGTTGCCGTGACCGAATTTACCTACTAAAGTTTCATTCTGTTGCCGGTGCCCTATTTTTGCATTGAAATCTCCCATAATTATCTTCAAGTGCTGCTTACCTTTATTATTTAGATGACGAATTTCCTCATAAAATTCTTCAATTTCTTCTTCAGGATGACTTGTGGTGGGTGCATAAGTTTGAATAATCTGAGCCTGGTATCTTCTCGATATTTGGATAACGAGTCGTGCAGCTCTGTCAGCGGAACTTTCAACTTCTACCACTTTATCCTTCAGTTTCTTGTTTATTATAAATCCAACAAAACTAGTTCTGCCAGTATCTGTCCCACGATAATAGAAGAGATGTCCACTTTTCAGTTCAATGAGATCTTCTCCTTTTCTCCTTACCTCACTCAGCCCGACGATGTCCCACTTGATCCTTTGTAGTTCCTCTTCCAATTCAAGAAGCCTTGAATCAGAAGATAGGGAGCGTCCGTTGTAGGTAGCCAAGGTCAGCATCAAATGGCAGCCTAGTCCGGTCCTCCGGGGATTCTTAGCACCCTCTGCCTTCATGTCGCACTGGCCGCTGCCTTGGCCAGGTACATTCCAGCTGCCGGAGACTGAGGGCCAAGATTTAAGTTGTAGAGTCATTTTGGAGGTGTTTGGCCATAACTCACCACGCTGGCCAAGCGGGTTGGTGAGTGTGGGATAGCATTTCCTCTGATCCCGATGGTATAGTTATACCGCTATTTGCGGTCGTCAGAGCCCCTTTAGTGGGAACAGGATGCACCACGAGAAGGCGGGGTTGACATTTGTCAAGGAGAGGCTGTGATGTTACGCATCACCTGACCTTACATCCCAATATTGAAGTACGAATGTATATACTTTTTTTTCTTGAGTTAGAAAAGGTCTGCTGGCCTCAAGATATGGCGGCCCACCGAGAGTTCCTGGCGGCACAGTCCGCGCTTGCTCATACCGCTAGTGTTACCCCAAAGCTTCTGGAGGGGAGTGGAGAAGGAGTAAAAAACTAAATGCATTGGGAAGGACGCGAATTATGTCCTTACAAAACATGCGTTTCTATCTGGCTCGATTAGTACATAAGGTCTGATATTGAAACAGGCTGCTCGTGAAAAGATAATGTAAGGAACGGAAACATTTCCTACTGACAGACGCTGGGAGCATTTTACAATCGAAAACAACGTCAAAGTTAACAGCAGGATGCAGGTCACGAGAGAGCTCAAAAATCACTGTTTATAATCTGATTAAAATTGGAATTTAAACTTTTGCACCACAATTTTTTTCGCGCCATATTTTGCCATTTGTCCGTTTACAGAATTTGCTTATAATATGCTTCGCCAGTTTGCGCAACCTTGGCAAATGAAAATTCGCACTTCATCCTCAAATTTTTCAGGGAATATCATTTTCTCATATTAAAAAATGAAGGCGCTGTTACTGCGCCATTAAATTGATCGTTGTTGTTATTATAAAAAATGGAGGCGTTGTTTCTGCGACATTTTGCTTGGTCATTACTGCGACTGGGAGCCGCGTTTTACAGCTGCATCCGGGACATTTATTGTGGTACTAAATGTCCGAAACAGTTGCGATTGGGAAAAGCCATACATCCCATAGTGCCTTTCCCATAGAGATAAAATTAACGTCACACCGCAATCTTGTTCTGTCGAGTAACGTACATTTTTATGTATATAAATGTAACTGTACACTAGAGGAACTCGTGGATCTAAAAAATGACAAGAGTGGAAGACATCATGATCAGAGTAAAATCCCTGAAATGGCAATGGGCTGGACATACTGCCAGAAGGACAGACCATCGATGGACAGCCGACATTTTAGATTGGATTCCAAGGGACAGGAAAAGACCAAGAAGAAAGCCACATGGGAGATGGGTGGATGAAATTCGAAAGTATGCGGGAGTAATATGGAGGAGACTGGCACAAGACAGACCGTTGTGGAAGAAACTTGGGGAGACCTTCGTCCAGCAGTGGATTGATAATGGTTGACAATGATGATGATACACTATTAAATTAGCAATATGTATAAAATCGAAAGACAGATGCGGAGAGCAATAACTTGTGGTTTACCCCGGGAGCAGAAATGCCTGGTTACGCCTTTGTACATCTGCAACTACTGTCCTCATCTGAGATGATCTGATCACAGAAGAAGAAAAAATATCACTCGTAGGTATATCCTATGATGAAGGACTGAACTTTGAATTTGAGAACACATGAAGAATTCAGGCTGATGAGTGGAGCTGAGGGCTTTATTCTTTCCTGCACCATCAAAGAATTCTAGAAATAATTACAACCCAAACCTGCGCGACAGAAATTATTATCCCACGTTCTAATCAACTCCTCTTGAAATTAGCGTACATTCAGTCGAAAATCAAGCATTGAAGGAAAACATTCATGCAACTTTAAGTGATCAGTGATTTATCAAAATTTGATTTTGTAAAATTTTTGGCATCTGATATAAAAATATGCATATCATGCTGAAGAACAAGCTGCTGGTTTTTTCTTATTTAATTAGCAAAAACAGGCTGCATTTGTTTTGCGTATATGGACAAAATAGTTGGGGAGTAGTGATCATGTTATGATGGAGCAATGAATAAAACATACCTTCCCTAAGAACGTAAGATTTTAAAGAAGCACATTCGCATAAAAATCAGTAGTTTAAGCATATTAATTTCCTTACCTTCGAAGTTTCGGTTGCGAACCTGTGAAGATGTGAAATTAGATTATTTTCCAGAATGTTTTGGTGTCCTCCGCCTGAGGATCCTTGCTGCCACTAGGAAGGAATAATGTTCATATTGATTTATATACAGCATCTTTGAACCGTGTCTGTCGCATGAGAGTTTGCCATCCCTTCATTGAGCCCAAGTGGTGCGTACCGAAATTAATACGTGGGTCAAGTGGATGAACGACAAGGTCGAGGTCAAAACCTTCCACCTTCCATCAACTTCTTAGACGACACACCTACTTTGTTGAAGCATATTGTGCCTTCTGACGTGCTGTTTGACGAGCTTGTCATGTTTATCTTCGAAAGAATGGGAGCTTCCTGGCATTTCATTTAGGTTTAATTTAAAAACTTTTGACCTTTATAATATCTTAAACTAGGGCACGGAAAAGATAACTTCCTTTTTACCGAAAGGTTTTCTTTTCTTCAAAATGCGACATAAAATGCTGCTCTAATTTCTAATGACAGAATTTTTCAGTTCCATTCTTCTTCTACGCCTATTTGCGCATGCTGACATTCTAGAAGTTATCACAATCATGTTGGGGAATTTTTTGCTGTCATTGAGTTTGAATAATTGCAAATTTTAAATTATTTCGTCAAAGTGATTGTTTGTTTCATATGAGTACGTATTACACATACTTCGATTAATCTGATTAATATTCGATGTGTGCCGCTTTAGAGAACTTGTTGCTTTTCCAGCAATATCTGAAAAATTAATATAATACGTGTATATAACAATGGTTTTACATAAACAAATTGCTTTGTCTTTTATTGGGTTGGCCAAAAAATAATTGCGTTTCTTTCCTGTGTAAATGAAAGGCGAATTTTGAATGGGAAACAAAAAAATTGTCAGTAACATATTTTCCATTTTGTCCGATGACCTTTTGCTATCTTGCAGGCACGTTCATGATTCGGCACTCAAAAAAGTTTTTTTTTTTTTTTTTTTTGGCAAAAAACAGTTCCAAGAACAATTTGATAGCCTCATCAGCAGCGAAGATTTTACCATCCAAGGCGTTTTGCAACGAACGAAATAAATGATAGTCTGATGGTGCCAGGTCTGGCGAATATGGTGGATGTAATAACACATCCCATCCAAGCTGCAACAATTTTTGACGAGTGACCAAACTTGTATGTGGCCTTGCGTTATCATGGTGAAACAACACCTATGCAATTCACCTATTCTGGACGCTTCTGCTTGACTGAAATTCTTAATTTACTTAGCTAACGATAGTACACGTCCGAATTAGTGGTTTGGTTCTTTGGAAGCAATTCCAAGTACATAATACCTTTGAAATCCCACCAGACTGACAAGTATAACCTTCCTTTGGTGCATATCTGCTTTTGAAGGGCTTTGAGTAGGTTCATCACTCTTTCTTCACGTTCCTTTTCGTTCGACGTTGTTGTAGACGATCCATTTTTCATCGCCTGTTATCATACGTTTCAAAAATGGATCGTTTTATTCACGTTTCAAGAGCGAATAGTACATGTAAACACGCTTAGTGAGATGAATTTCTTTGAGCTCATGTGGTACCCACATTTCAAGCTTACTAACGTATCCCAGTTGCTGTAAATGGTTTTCAACGCTCGATTTCGATATGTTGAGATTTTCAGCAATCTCTCGCGCCGTTCAACGCCGATTAGTTTCGACCAATGTCTTTATTTTGTCGTCATGAACTTCGATTGGCCTTCCTGAGCGTGGTGCATCTTTCACATCAAAATCTCCAGACCGAAATTTCGCAAACCAATTCTGACACTGCCGTAGTTTTAAGGCATCGTCACCATACACCTCACATAACTTTTTATGAGCTTGCACAGCGTTTTTTCTTTTTCGAAAGTAATACAGCAAAACATGACTAAAATGTTCCTTTTGATTGTCCATTTTGAAATCGACGCCAAACAAACACTTGTTAACGAAATTGTGCACTTTGCGTTCCTAAAATAAGCTTGAACTATCAGCTGTCACATTACATAATGAACTTGCGGTTTCAAAAGACATTGGTCACATTTCAAGACATGTGTTACCATTAACGTGTAAAAAACGCAATGACTCTTTTGCCAACCCAATATATCAAATCGGTCTTACACAATGCTTAGTGTTGCCTAATTTACTCTAACGGACAATGAAATTTGCGCACCAAGAAGGACGCATCGAATTGAACTGAAATTTTATGGACGTAATGATACAGACGAGTGATACACATGATATTAAAATCAAAGCTGCAGAGCAATTGCAGAGGGATCTGTGGCACGCAATCCGGTCATCTTGAATAACACGTCGCACCGCCTCGTGCGGCGATACCTGCTGCAATACGGTCCTGCATAGAGAAGAACAGACGCCTGATGCTGACCTGAGGCAGACTGGCTCACACGTGTTGGCCGGCGTGCACCAAATCTCAAACAGTACGGCACAGCGGCAGCTGTCGTTTCAACTAGTCCCACACATGCTTGATAGGGGACACGTCCGAGGAGCAGGCAGGCCATGGAAGTGTTTGGAGATGACGTAGGCAGTCCTAGGCAAACCGAGCCGTGTGCGGGTGGGCATTATCCACCTGGAATCCCGGCCAGGAATGGGTGCACATGGGGCAGTATAGGATCTCATCAACATACCGCTGGCCCGTCAATGATCCACGCACCACTACTAGAGCAGATCGGCTATCGTACTCAATGGCTCCCTAGACAATAATGCCTGCAGTGGGGGAGATGTGGCGTTCGATAGCGAGGTTGCGATTGTGCCGTTGGCCCGGAGACCTCCACACCTGGACACGATAATCATTGTCTCCAAAACGAAGCGGCACTCATCTCTGAGCATCACACGTCGCCAGTCTGTGGCGTTCCACGTCGCTCTGGTCTGGCACCAGTGCATACGGAACCGGCGATGTTCCGGTGTTAAAGGCAGCACACGTAAAGAGCACTGGGATTGTAGATTCGATTCTGCGAGGCGTCGGAAATGGTTCGTGGACACACAGGAGCCGCTACATAAGCCTGTATAATGGACAGGGTTCCCGTGGGATCCGTTCGTGCCTGACGCACGATCCGTGGTCTTTCTGGTCCGTCCGGAGCCGCTCCGCCGTGTGGCAGTGCCGTCACGTGTCAACTGCTCCCAACACAGTCTGACGGTATGGTCAGAACGATCCACGTGGCGGGAGATACGGCGCGCCGACCACACCGCGGTTTTAAGCCCGATGATTGGGCCTCTCTCAAAGTCCATAAGTTGCGTAAATCGACGTCTCTGAGGTCTACCCGGCATTCTTGTCACTCCGAGCTCTTGCGTGCGTCGGCCAGTGCTTTTCGCTTTCACGTGGCATCGACTAAACGCCGCTTTATAAGGCTTCTGGTCCGTCCGGAGCCGCTTTATAAGGCTTCTGGTCCGTCCGGAGCCGCTCCGCCGTGTGGCAGTGCCGTCACGTGTCAACTGCTCCCAACACAGTCTGACGGTATGGTCAGAACGATCCACGTGGCGGGAGATACGGCGCGCCGACCACACCGCGGTTTTAAGCCCGATGATTAGGCCTCTCTCAAAGTCCATAAGTTGCGTAAATCGACGTCTCTGAGGTCTACCCGGCATTCTTGTCACTCCGAGCTCTTGCGTGCGTCGGCCAGTGCTTTTCGCTTTCACGTGGCATCGACTGAACGCCGGTTTATAAGGCTTCTGGTTCGTGCTTGCAGCACCACCACAAGGTGTGAGATCATGCGCACACGCACCAAACGTGGATCATTTGCATACTAGCACGCACTCTAGCTATTTGCAAAGTTTCGCGGTTGTAGCATGTTTTCTTCTAGTTGCGCGAATTTCATTGTCTGTGAGTGTAGTTGCAAGTGAGTTGCAGAGATTTTAAAAATGTTTTTTCTTCCTTAACCTATTAAGCGGCCAATATACCTGAAACAGTGTTCCTAAAATTTTCAGTGTTCCCGGAACAGAAATGTTTACCTATTTGCCGTGTTTTGCCAAAGCTACTGAAAAACAATTTATTTCCCCATCCCATTTCAGCAGTGACAACCAAAGCCTGTAAATCGTGATAAGCACTCGCTCCTACTCCTTCATGATCCAAGGCATGACGTGAAAGGTCTTGTCCTCCCTGACACGAACATCATGCCGCTGAAGTGACTGAAACATCTTCTTTCTCCTTTCTTAAGTCCTTTTCAATTGTTACAGCCCTTTTAGCAGGCAATCAGGCAGAAATGATTAGTATTAATCATTTCTCTAAATGACCACTTTGAGTAACAAAGATAAGGGGAAAGCAACTCTTTCTGATGCGCACGTTCATTCGTTCCGTCGCGTTCGGCCCACTTTCGACAGCGAATACATTCGTTGGAGCTGAACTCAGCTCAATTTTCTAGCCTCGAGTTAATCTGTTCCAGTCTGTTAAAGGATTAAATTCTCTTTCCTGTAGTAAAAACATTCCGAAAGTGTGATAACCAATTATATTTAATCACTGAGAAGCTTTCGCTGTCTGTTGGTATTCACATTTTGTCATTGCGAATAACAAAAGAATGGCTACAATGGCATACATCTCTACAAAATTATATCGTCTTCTATAGAATTACTGTTTTGACTTATGAAGCCGTTTTCAAGTAACGATATAAATGTGCGTAGCAATTTTCCTCAGTTAACTAATGGAATTCTTTTCATACTGCGAATTCTCCGCAAAATGAAGCAGGTTTTCTTACTAGCCTTTTCCTTTCCTTAGCTGCATGCTTTGAGCTTTTCCTTCCCCGTTTTGTAATGTACCAACCACTCCTTAGTTTTTGATGTTTTTATTTTTTTTAATATTATTTTTGGTATTTGCAAAATCGACGAACTTCAAGTTTACGATAAGATTTCACTCCTGTATTACGGAGAGTTATTTCACAAAGATTTGTAAATATACAGTTTCAAATATCGAGAAAAAGAATTTCTAAAAAACGATATAGTTCGGATGAGACATTTTATTAAACTGTTTTCCATTGAAATGAAATATTTGCTATTGAACAAAAGTATTAAAACAAAGCTACACCTCGGAACAATGTCGGTGCAGAAATTAAAGAAATTGCTTAAATTTCCACAACAAAATCGCCTTATAGAGCTATAAATTCGAAGTAATTATGACACCATGTTTTTTAAAAGGCGTTGCAGAACTGGGATGTGAACGAAAATTATAATTTTCAAAACAATATCAGCTAATTGCTTCTTGCACCCTGCAGACGATGAGCGATGTTTTTCGAACGAATTTAGAATTTCGTAGGTTGAGAATCCAAGGGTTTTTACATGACTATACAATAAAATAACTACTCAAAAATGCATGTAGCGTTTTAAATTCGTTTATTTTTGTGGTGTAGTAAGCAAAAAGATTCATCAAACTTTTCCACTCCACTGGGAGACATAACAATGCAGGAAATTAGAACACCTAAGGAACGAAGTTGATTTATTGAAAATAACGTGGGTAACACCACGAGCATATATTACATGAATTTTTACCACGTAATTGTACGCCCCGATGTGTTTCTAACTTTTAATAACGAATGCCAAACCATTTGTACTTAAGTAGAGACCATATCATTGCATGGCAGTTTGCTGGATAGGTTTTCGACTGTTTCTCTGATGCATAGGCCTAACCACTGGGGAGGGGGAGGGGAATCAGTACCCTCCCAGATATTCAGAGTTGGGGATCCCCAATGTAACGGACCCCCTCAAATTTTTCGGGAATATAATGATATAACGCACTCCTTTTTTACGCTTTCCAACCGTAGGTTGAAGAAGCGTACATGCTCCATCTTTGTCCGTCCGTCCGTCCGCACGATAACTGGCGTAAAAATGGTTCGATTTCGATGAAATTTTAGTATGTGGTAGGGGACCACTTAGGGACGAACCCTATGGAAAATGGGACAAATGGGGTCAAAGGTTACGACGTAGGAGCGGGATCATTCCATTGCCCTTATGCGTCATAACTTGCGTAAATATGATTCGATTTCAATGAAAGTTTACTATGTAGTAGGAGACCACCTGGGGACGAACCCTATTTAAAATGGGTGAAGTGGGGTCAAAGGTCAGGACATAAGATTGGGATGCATTCCATTGCCCTTATGTGTCATAACGTGCGTAAAAATGGTTCGATTTCGATGAAATTTCAGCATGTAGTAGGGGACCACCTGGGGACGTACCCTATTGAAAATGGACGAAATATGGTCAAAGGTCAGGACATAGGATTGTGATCCATTCCAGTGCTCTTATCCCATATTATTAAGGTGAACGTCAAGTAATTTTGCTTCCTATACTTCCAACGGAAAAACTTTTGTACACATTTCCTTCACAATTAATGTGTTCCCAAGGATGAAAATTTGAACATCGATTAAAATAACTTCATATTATAACTTGGAAAACTTAATATTTTCTAAAACATAACCAAATTATATTAAAAATCAATAACTTTTCCTTTTTTTTTTTGTTGAAACCAGAGAAAAGATGGCGCGACCTATACTTTGATGACGTCAGTGGACAAAAATTGTTGGATTGCATAATAACGGTTATGGTTTAGAAAATATTAAATATTCCAAGTTATGAAATGAAGCTATTTTAATCGATGATCAAATTCTCATCCTTGTGAACGCATTAATTGTCCAGAAAAAAGATGGCGCGACCTGTATTTTCATGACGTCAGTAGACAAACAAATGTTCAATTGCATAATTATGGTTATGTTTTAAAAAATATTAAGTATTGCAAGTTATAAAATGAAGATATTTTAATCGAAGTTCAAATTTTCATCCTTGGGAACGCATTAATTGTGAAGAAAATGTGTACAGAAGTTTTTCCATTGGAAGTATAGGAAGCAAAATTAATTGACGTTCACCTTAAAGTAGCAATTCTTGTATGTATGCATGTACATTTTATTTTGAAAACGGCTCTAAGAATTTTGATGAAAGTCGTTAACCTACCGTTTTCTGGTACTAGAAATCGATTTAGCTTGATCTCGACTTTAGGAGAATTCGTTTAGTGAGTTAAATAACCACACCGAATTATAACGTTTTTAGTGATGGCTTTGTTCCATTAATGTTACCAATGCTTAGAAATCTTATGACGTTTGAGAATGTCGGCGCGCGGTCACGTCATCTGTCTCATTACGTCACGCGTTGTGTGTGGATCCTATTAAAGTTTTATGATGTCAAACTCTTGCGGCGAGCAGATGGTCGCGATTCCCATCTGCCTCATTACGTCACGCGTTGTGTGCGTATGTCCGTTCGCACGATAACTCGCGTAACAATCGTTCGATTTCGATGAAATTTTAGTATCTGGTAGGGGATCACCTGGGAAGGAACCCTATTTAAAGTGAACGAAATGGGGTCAAAGGTCAGTACATAGGAGCGGGATCCATTCCATCGCTGTTGTGCATCATAACTAACGTAAAAAAGGTTCGATTGCGACAAAACTTTATCATGTTGATTCGGAGGTATACTAAACCGGTTCTGTTGAATATAATCGAAATGGGATCAAAGGTCAGGGCACAGGACCGAGATTTATTCCACAGCCATTATTCCCATAACTTGAGTGATAACTTGAGTAATGATTTCTGGTATGTTGGAAAGCGTATTATAATCAATGCATTGCATGATTTTACTGACTTGTTTATATCTGAACCAACTAAGTTTAATAATATAAGATTGTAATTTTTCGTAGAATGCAAACACGTGTGTAATGTGTACTTAATAAAACAGCGATATCGATTCCTCATAAGCAAAGTCAGTTCTACAACTTTGTAATTTGCATTTCTGCCCTTTCTATCATAGTTTTACAGTTGTGTTCGCTAAGTTCCACAATTCGCCAACAGAGGCGCCTATGTCGTGCCCGTTAGATCGCGTTTCAGCAACTGCTTTGCTCCTGCGTGTGAAAAGGGTGAGGGGGTCCCAAACTCTATCTTATACAGTATGTATATAATATTGTATATATATGTATACATATAATGTGTGTATGTATGATCGCCCCCCCCCCCCACACACAGATTTTGAAACATGGTTACGCCACTGTTCTGATGGCAGTCTCTTTAGAGTTCGTGTAAGAGGCAATTCTTCTAATACTATTCCATAAAGGAGCGGCCTATGAATGCATGACTTCTCTGGCGAGGGATGTATTCTGCATGTCCTGGTTGACACTTCGCACGTGTTCTTTACATCTTGAGTATTTTACAAGGTGTTTATCAGTCCATGTTGTGTAATTTTTTCCACTGTAATTTATGTGGGTTTTGAGGAAAGTGTACGCTACACCGTTGGTACATTCTGACAACACGGAAAAGATATATATCGGAATGACAAAGCAATTCTTGAACACTATATGTAAAGAACACGTGCGAAGTGTCAACCAGGACATGTAGAATACAGCCCGCGCCAGAGAAGTCATGCATCATCGGCCGCTCCTGTATCGAATAGTATTAGAAGAATTGCCCCTTACTCGAACTTTAAAGAAGCTGCCATCAGGGAAACTGTCGAAATCCTATCAAGTGCAGTGATATAGTTTCTACTGAACTACCAAAGGTTTGGCATGCGTTATTAAAAGATGGAAAGACATCGCTGCGCGCCGTATAATTACGTGATAAAAATTCATGTAATATGCTCGTGATGCCACCCATGTTATTTCCAAAAATCATCTTTATTCCTTACGTGTTCCAATTCCCTGCATTCAGTGGCATATATTCGAGGCTAGCTAGACTAGCTGCGAAGCCCACAGAATTCACAAATAAAAGTTAAATAAATGTACACAAATAAAAGTTAATTAAATATACACAAATAAAAGTCAATTATCAACGGTATTAAGATATGTCAATGCTTTCGGTGGGAAAAAAACACGAGTGGATTTGCTTCTTTCGAATATGAGAATCAGTCTGGCGAGCGATAATCAACGCCATCAACGTAACGCAAATTGGTCTTTGAGAGACTTCGCTGTTTTGATGCGAAGAGCTTCAATACCATCTCCTGCTAGCGTTTCCATGACAACATGAATGAACTAAGGAGCTGGTGAGTGGCCATTGCTTTGGCCAAGGGTTCGCTCTGAAAAACGAAGACTTCTGACTACCTCAGTCCCTCCATGCTTCCAGCGCGTGTTTTGCGAGGGTTGTTTCAGGTTGTGTGAAGTGTGGATGCTTTAAAAAGGGATATTATATCTTAAATTCGTGGTTTTGTTGGATTCGAACTGTTTTGATAAATTTTTTAAAAGCTTCCCTGAACATCTACTATCAGAGCTTAAAGAACTATATGCTTCAAATTTTGATGCAGATTAAAAAATGAACTGAAGGTGTTTAATTCCCTTGATGAATACAAAACAATTCAGTAAGAAACATTACTTGTTACACAAAGTTGAATAATTGGACATAGTGTTTATTGAGGTGTACAGATTAGCAGATCAATGTTAAACTGTTCATCAACAACTGCAACTGCCGAAAGAAGTTTTTCCGCATTAAAAAGAATCAAGATATATCTTAGAGCCACACAAGGAGAGGCACATTCGAGCAACTTGGCTGGTTTGTTAATAGAGAAAAACATTATTTTTAAATATGAAAAAGTACTCGGAAGAAACATTTTATGAAAACGTAACACTCAAGTTCACACAAAAGGAAAGAAGAATGGAGTTCGTGTACAAATAAGTGTTCAAATCCTAATCCTCATAATGATTTGGTATCATGTTAGCACTAGCATGTACCTAGAATTTAGAAAAAAATGTTACTTCTATTACTTAACAATTAAAAAATAAACTTTTCAATTTAAATAAAACGGGGGTGGGGGTGAGATAGCCCAGGTCTCGGACCCAAGATACGGCACTGCCTGCATTGTTATGTCGATCATTGCCTTGAGAAAGCCTCCCAGTGGAGTGCGAAAGCTTGGAGAATCTTTGTGCTTACTACACCACAAAAGTAAACGGATTTAATGCGCTATATGCGTTTCTTGAGTACTCACAGTCTGGTGTATTTTAAAATAAAATAAAAGAATTTGTGGCAAATGAAGCATTAGTTTAGTATTCGCCTTTCCAAAAGTACCAGCTCCATGTTTAAGATTTGCTTATTTTCTCGGAAAATGAGGCATGTCGGCGACGTTTAGGTATTCCTGCAGAGAATCTTCAAAAAGAATCATCAGCCTGTGTATATCTTCATCCAACGACGGATGATGCTTAGCGCCGAAGAGATGCCTCCTTCTCCGACCAGCTGCGCCCGCGGCCACGGCCGCAGCTGTTCCTTGGCTCTGCATTATGAGAAACAAAGTAGACAATAAATTTGCATTCAGTGGAATGATGATGGCGAAAAGCAATAGTGGAAGCAGCAATAGCAATAGCAGAGGGATGAGAAAACTATCTTCTTTCTCGTGATGATGCGAAGGCACAGGAACAGGAACGAAAAATCCCTCGTGCTCGTGAATATACTTTCTGTCACTGACTTCAGAGTGCTTCCGGTCAGAAGACGAGCTCAGAAAATCACCCAAACCTTCGAATGGATATTTGCGAGTTTTGCGAATAATCGACGGTGAAAAATCTGTGGTATCGCCTCTTTTGTTTTTGTTAATACGCGGGATACGATGTCTCCAGTCATACAGAGATTCTGGTTTCTTTTGTCCCGGAAACTTAAGACTATTGCTCATATTATAAGGCGTGAAAATCCACAGATCTTTAGCCATTTTCTTCCATTCGGAAAGATCGTCCAAACTCACAAATTCAAAGCTTCGGTGAAGCATTTCGTCTGGGCTCATTTTCCACTCTGTTTCATTGGAGACTTCTTCTTCACCAAAAGTGTCCTTATGATTCTCAAATTTGGAATTCCACCTAGATGTCGTGTTTCCGCCCATCTTTTTGCTGTCGTACGGAATCCGCTCTCCACCGAATCGTTGAGTATTCTGTGCATGCTGCGTAGGAAAACGCACTGACTGGTAATCTTTTTCGAACAGGAGTTCCGGTGTGGTTGAATTCTCAGGTTTTGCTTGTCCTTGAGGTGACAAATCGGACAATAATCTCGCTTTGCCTCTCCTGGTATTCACTAAAAGGTGCTCTTGTGGCACTCGAACTGTAGATTGCTTTTGTGAGGGAAAGCTCCAAGTCGATTTCCATGAATCGTCATCAGCGTCCTTTGCATCTAATATTTCGGAAACTTTTCTTGTTTTTCCTATACGTTGACTGAAACTAAAGTTTTCACGAGTTCCGTAACTGTTCGAGCTGCCGCGTAAAACAGGATTTGCTCTACCTCTTGAGTCGACAGTAGTTCGGAAATTTTCAGGCCTAGGCAGCAAATGACTGATGCCTCTGTATTCGTCCCCATGACTACGACTGATAGATGCCAGGAACAATAACGTCAGCAAGAACAACTGCATCGTAATGACTTGCCTCTGAAAGAGAAAAGGAGAATAATTTTCACTAATGTTCAAAATTCAGTAAAACTGTAAGAGGAAGACATTGGAACATAAGCTCTTCTGCTCACAATGCTCATAATTATGGAAAATATTGTTTAGTAAAATTATGAAAGAGAGGAAAAAAATGGAAGGTTATGTCAACTGTACAACAATCAGTAAGATTATAGAAGAGAGGAAGAGACCAATATCATATCTATTCTGCTCAGTATTTAGTTTTCGTTTACATAACATTTGTACATAATACATCAGAAAAGTTTTACATCGCTTTTGTAGCGTTGCTTCTCGCTTTACGACACACACCTATGAGTCATTACATTATGACCACCCCAGCCTAGAGAAATGAGCGCGCCTGGAGACCGAACGGTGGCGCAGGTGCAGTTTCCAGAGCAGTATATAAATACAACCCGAGAACCGGTTTTCGGTTAGTAGAGTGTTCGGAGTCAGAATAGGAAAAGCTGCCGATTTATCTGAGTTTGATAAAGGACAAATTGTGGTGGTACGGCGCCTCTGAACTACGATCTCGGAAACGGCGCGGCTTGTGGGTTGTTCACGTGTCGCTGTAGTGAGTACGTATCAAAAGTGGTGCACAGATGACCAAACGACGAACCGTCGTCCTGCCTTGTGTAGTCCGTACCTCATTGATGCCAGAGGGGAACGGAGACTGTCGGCAATTGTTCATAGCTATCCTAAGACCCAGCCGGGTCCCCATGCTCACTGCACGTCATTACGAACAACGCACGAAATGGGCCCGAGATAATCTAGATTGGACTATGGGCGATTGGAAGAAAGTGTCCTGGCCTGACGAATCAAGATTCCTGGTGCATCACGCAGACGGCCGAGCGCGGATACGCCAATTACTAACGGAGGCTATGGCACCCGGATGTACTGTTGGGTGAAAATAGGCTGGCGGCGGAGGAGTTATGGTTTAAGCGATGTTTTCTTGGGAAACTTTAGGCCCCGTTATCCCAATAGCACAACCCCTGAACAGCTGTCAGGTATCTGAACACCGTTGCGCACCAAGTTCACCCATTCGTGACAAACTGTTTCCCCTGCTGGTGATGGCCATTACCAACAGGATAATGCGTCATGCCACTCAGCCAGAATCGTCAAGGAGTAGTTCGAGGAACATGCTGGTGACTTTCTGTTAATGCTCTGGTCTCCAAATTCATCGGACATGGACCCAATCGAACATTTGTGGTTCGACTTGGAAAAGCGGGTTCTCGATAAATCACCACCACCCCGAAATATACGGGAACTGGAGGACCTGCTGTTGACATGATGGTACCAGATACCCCAGGACACCAATCGCCATCTAATCGAACCGATGACTCGCCGAGTGGCAGCTGTTATATGGGAAAAAAGGGGTCCTACAGCTTATTAGGTAGGTGGTCATAATGTAATGGCTTATCGGTTTATATACTAAATGCTCTTTTGTGTTCAGTACTTATCTATCTTACAATGCATTCATTAAGCAACCTTTCATGCAGTTATTTGTGAATTGTATTACATTTTTCATTCTGTCCTCTGACTGTTATGACCCAAAAGAAAAATTCGTTAAAATTTCATTTATTTTCACTAAAATATGTCCATACTAATACATTTCTGTCTTGGGGAATTTGTTTTATGTAAAAAACGTGATAAATATTTTTAACTTATGTTAGTAATACAGTACAAAAAAAATATCAAGCCTTCTCCTCTTTAGATTTAATTATGGAGTTTATAACAAAGTAGATTTCTCCGTCATTTTTGTCCCCTCATTCCGGAATAAGTCACTCTACCAATTGAGCTACGCGGACGTTCGTTCTGATTGCTATCTGCCTTTAAGTCGTGTGCGTCCTGCTGGCAGGTACGTCACATCTCCCCCCCAACCAAAAGAGGGCCGGGGAAGGGTCCACGGGTCAACCGTGACCATGAATCGTCGTAGGCAGCCATCCACTGAAGCACGTACTTGAGAACTCCCAGTCAAATTGGTGTGTGGAATGCAACGTAACACACATTTATTTTTCGAATCGCTGGAGAAGGGATTCTCCTTATTTTTCCTATCTCGCGGTGGGGAAAGAACATCACACCATTGCGAGATTTTGAACGGCCGGATCATCCGGAAAGTTCGGGCGCCATTATAACGAAGTAAATTTCTCGGTCATTTTTGTCCACGCCGGGGCCCGAACCTGGGTCCCTTCATTCCGGAATAAGTCACTCTACCAGATGAGCTACGTGGACGTTCGTTATGATTGCTATCTGTTCTTTATGTCGTGTGCGTCCTGCTGGCAGGTACATCACAAGTTGTAAACCCGGGAAGAAACTATTATGTGCTCCTTGGGCAAAACAAGAATCTGTCAATACCGCCTAAACTAAACATTTCTATTCATCCCTTTATCAGTAATAAGATGAAAAAAATCCCTTTTTGTTGTGTTACAATAATAATTACCCAAAGGCAAAAGGTACTTCTTTATTTTGAACTGTATTACTACGATAAATAAAAAAATTATGAAAAAATATCTCAATACAGAAATACAGGGTGTCCATAAAGCCTTCCCTACATTACAAAAATTAATATAAAAAATGTGTTACAGGCACAAAGAAGTGATTGTACGACAATGATGGTGCACAAGTAAAGTTTTTTTTCCAGTGCCAGTACACCTCCACATTTGTGTCCCGGAGGACATCTAAGCGATATTCGATTTCCCGCCATATTTTGTTTAACATCTCAGCAGAAACAGAACCAATGACGTCCGTTACTCTGCTCTTTAACGTTTTGACATCCGGAACACTGCTAGAATAAACTTTGTCTTTCACATAATTCCACAGGAAAAAGTCTGGACGGGTTATGTCGGGCCATGAAGGTGGGCATGTAATGGGACCGTCGCGGCCAATCCATCTGTCTAGAAATGTGGCTTTCAGGAACTCACGAACCGTTATTGACCAATGTGGTGGGGCACTGTCTGTTTAGAAAGAAACCGAAGGTTGGAGTGCATGCAACTGAGGTGCTACAAAAAATTCCAGCATGTACAGGAACGCTCTACATGTTACAGTGGGCTCTGTAAGAGAAGGGCCCAATGATTTTGTCATGCATCCAACCTTACCATACGTTCACTTTCGGGCTAGCCCCCTGTTGCTCGATGACATAATGGGGATTTTCTGATCCCAAGATTCACACATTGTGCCTATTTACTGCACCAGAGACACGCAATTTTCATCTGAGAAACAGACACGGTGGAGTTAATCACTGTCATAAGCTATGCGCTGCAACATCCCCGTCGCATATGCAGCACGGCGAAACCGGTCTTCAGGCTGAAGAGCTTGAACGATCTGAAGTCGTTTGTGTGAAATTTTGTGAACCGCTGCACAGGGAATCCCAGTTTCCAGTGAAGCACGACGACTGGATTTCCTGGGGCTTCGCAGAAATGTCTCCTGAACAGCTGCAGCTGTCTCTTGGGTAACCGGTGGTCGGTCTGCTCGGGGAGATCGTCAATACTACCCGTCGCTTTAAACTTTTCATACCAAGCTTCTATGCTTTTTTGGTTCGGTGGTGATCGTCTGGACTCTTTTCTAAAATGACGCTAGACAGTGACCGCCGATTTGGTCTCATGGAAAGAACCACAACACGCACGCCGCTTTTTCTTGCATGAAAGCCATTATCGATGAAATGCTCCTCTTAAATTCATTAGTAGCGCTCACGTAAGGAACATTAAAAAAACTTTATGAGTGCTGCTATATTACGTTGCCAACCATTTTTTTTTAACTTACATAGCTTTTTTTATATTAATTTTTGTAATGTGGGAAAGACTTTATGGACACCCAATATAATAACGAAAACATATTTTAATGCATTCTTGTGTTGGGTCATTTTGACCCCAGCCTACCGGGAACTTGACGATAATTGCAGCCTACGAGCAGAGGAATGTAAACGTTTGGGAAAACTGGTGCTACCATCAAAAGCTAGGAAAACGTGTTCTTTAAAAAAATACCTAAAAAACCAACCAGTAATGGAATAAATAAATCCATCGCTCTTTCCACGTTGAACAACGCACAGCAACAGAAAAATTGTTATTCGGCCATCGTCGGGGAATTGAACCCCGAATCTCGGATGTCGTGCGTTGTTTAACGTGGAAAGAGCGATGGATTTATTTCTTCAACTGGCGCAACGTATTTAAAGGATTGTCACTTTGGATCTCGCCCTCGGGTTTAATTGCTATAATTAATATATAACCAGTGCCGTCAATACCTACCAGATGGAGACGTCTCAGTAGCTGAGCCCATCTTACGGATTTATGATATCAGATGCTTACTGAAAAAGAAAAACACACATAGCGCCGTGAATTCTTGGCCGCTGTGGTGTAAGGCTAACGCGCTCGGCTAGATATCGAGAGATTCGGGATTCAATTCCCCGACGGCGGCCGAATAGCAATTTTTCGGTTGCTGTGCGTTGCTTAACGTGGAAAGAGCGATGGATTTATTTATTCAACTGGCGCCACGTATTTAGAGGATTTTCACTCAGTATTGGAATATTCAGCTTATTGTGCAACTTTCACGCTGAGGTTACGCTTTTCGCCATGTTGAATTACTTTTTTAAAGTCAACAATTTGAATAAGTTGGAGACAGGTGAATAAACTGGTCATTTGAAAGGGAGCTAGAAATAAGATTTCTAACGAAGTTCAGAATAAAAGGATTGTTTTTGTTCAAAAATTGTTTCATAACTTTTTCGAAGACAGGTTTAGAACTTCCCCAACCAGATGGAGTCAGTGTCGAAAATTGATAGGTTTGTGCAGGTAGGTGGAATATGCAAATCATTCACGTATGCACCCAGTCGCCTGAAATGTGTGAGGGATAGAAGGGCAAGCAACGGCCACCGAAGCCATGCGGTTTCCCGTGTTCCAGGTCATACGGAACAAAGCAGCGGCATGTCTAGAGCTGCAAAAGAAATGCCTCGTACATCTCTTCACGAATTCTATCAACAGTTAAACACGTTCGTAGCAGAGCTGCATAACAACAGGAAAGGTATTGTGCCATGTTCAGGGATGAGTCCCGATTCTGCCTCGGTGCTGACGATCGTCGATTCCCCGTCTGGAGACGACGTGAGCACAGGAAGAATCCAGCTGTTGTGCTGTGAGTGCTCGCGAAGGACATCCGCGTATGGGGTGCTATTAGTTAACAATAGACAGTCACCATTGATACGCACGCTGGACACAATGGCAGTCGCCCGTCGGTACATGGGTGACGCTTTGTAGCCTGTGCTCTTGCCATTTATGTGTGGTATCCGGAGGCCATTTTTCAGCAACAAAATGCTCGGCCACACACCGCTGACCTACCTCGAGCGTGCCTAGAAGGGGCCGATATGCTTTCATGGCCAGCGAGATCTATATCACCCATCGGGCTTGTATGAGAACTAACTGGACAATGCTTGCAAGCCTCTCCTCGGTCGCCCTGGAACACCGCTGAATTATGGGATCAGGTAAACTTTGCATGGCCCCATATATCCCAGGACATCATTGGAATGCTGTATTATTTCATGCAGCTCTGTGTATCTAATTACATTGCACAACATAGTGGTCACCCAAAGTATTGACATTGACTACTGTCACGTGATGTTGAAAAACGAATGTATTATTGCCTTAGAAATTAAACCATGAATTATGAACCTCATATTTTATATTTCTAGCAAATTTCTGTTCAGTTAGCTCACTTCTTCTGGGTGGGGCAATTTCAGTGTTACGCAGTTTATTTGATAATTGGATTTTGCTTGTACAACAAACGTTCAAAAACCTTGCACAACTCACTCTAGTGTAGGTTCTGGTATGGCGTACGTCATTAACCACGTTTTGGCCACCCCAGTGACGTAGTGGTCTAAGCTCTGGATTCCAACCATTTGTGCGACATAGGTCCGGGTTCAATCTTTGTGCGACATGGATGTTGTGTTTGCCTTCTGGCACTGGCTCTCTCCCTTCCCTGGGACCAGTAGCCTTAAATTAGAGACGGGAGACTTCTTATAGCCCAGTGAATTGCTCACGGTGGTTTTTGAACCCCCAAAACAAAAGAACAGAAAACTTTGAAAGCAGTCAGCGTCGCAGATATTACTGAGAAACGAATCTTCTTGAAGGAACGACTTTCGTCGTCTGCAGTGCATTATGTACACGTCGGTGTAACTCTTGGCACTGATGCGTTGTACTTCCTTTGTTTCCCATGCAGCCATATCTTCAGAGAACTTGAATTTCTAGGCGGTGTTACAGTAGCTTGTTCGAACCGAAATCGAAATACACTGACGGGAAAAAAATCCCAACACCAAGAAGGGGTTGTGTTAGATAAACGACAGTTGGTATGCGGTGAGAGTACATCTGTAAGATGACGTCTATGCAAATTTCGCGCTCGGCGCATACGTGTGGCGCTAGTAGCGCCCCTCGGAACATGCAAAGCAGGTTTGCTGTAAATACGCGCTGCAACGTTCGTCAGCGTTAGTTATCGTTGATATTCGACGTAGGGTGTTGATGTTAGTCAAGAATGCCTTTAAGAAGAAGAAGCAGCCATTATCAACAGCTCACGGAGTTTGAACGAGGTCGTGTAATAGGGCTACGAGAAGGTGGATTTCCTTTCCGCAATATTGCAGAACGACTTGGCAGGAATGTAGCACTGTGCATGATTGTTGGCAGCGGTGGTCAAGGGAAGGTACTGCCTCAAGAAGACCGGGTTCCGACCGGCCACGTGGCACTACTGAGAAGGAAGACCGCCGTGTACGGCGTATGGCCGTGGCGCATCGTACCGCGTCTGTGGCAGCAATTCGAGCTGCAGTTGCCACCACAGTGACACAACGAACTGTTACAAATCGGTTACTCCAAGCCAGACGCCCTGTAGCGTGCATTCCACTTTCCAAACCACTGCCGTCTGCGACGTCAGTGGTGTCAGGCTAGAGCTCATTGGAGGACCGAATGGAGATCTGTTGTGTTTTCTGATGAAAGCCGGTTCTGCCTGGGTGCCAGTGTTGGCCGTGGGTTGGTTAGAAGGAGGCCAGGTGAGCGCCTGCAACCAACCTGTCTGCGGCCGAGACACACTGGACCTACACCTGGAGTTATGGTCTGGGGATCAATTTCCTATGACAGCAGGAGCACTCTCGTCGTTATCCCACGCACCCTGACAGCACAGTTGTACGTCGGTCTGGTGATTCAACCTGTTGTGCTGCCATTCATGAACAGCATTCCAGGGGGTGTTTTCCAACAGGATAACGCTCGCCCGCATACCGCTGTTGTAACCCAACATGCTCTACAGAGTGTCGACATGTTGCCGTGGCCTGCTAAATCACCAGATCTTTCACCAATCGAGCCCGTATGTGACATCATTGGACGACAACTCCAGCGTCACCCCCAACCAGCATCAACCGTCCTTATATTGACCGACCAAGTGCAACAGGCATGGAACTCCATCCCACAAACTGACATCCAGCACCTGTACGACACAATGCATGAACGTTTGCGTGCTTGCATTCAACATTCTGGCGGTTACACCGGTTATTAGTGTACCAGCATTTCACATTTAAAATGGCTCTTCTCGCGCTTACAATAAGTTGTGATCTTGAAACCTTAATCGATTAAATATGTTACCTATACAAATGTATTGCCGCCATTTCATTCCTATACAACTATTTTTTCGTGGTGTTGGGATTTTTTTCCGTCACTGTATGTGGATTCGATTCCTACTCCACGGGTGTCGCAATTTATAAGTTTTCTGAAAAGGTGGCTCTATGGGTAACAGTGAACATATCTGTGCCGAGAACGACATTAATGAATTCAACTTCGGTATCATTTAATGCCTGCGCAACAAATTATGATTTCTGCTTATACTTTTGCGAAGTTGTTGACGCTTTGTTTGATTCATTTTGCATAAAAATGCGTTCATTTCTTTCTACTTGAATTGTGAGCAACGGAGACAAACAAGCTTCATTTTTTACTTGCTGTTGATTTCTCCGTACGTTCTTCATGAAAGTTTAAAAACTGCTTAGGAGCGAGCATTCAATAGAAATACGTATTAACATTAGGGCAAATCATAACAGCGATATAACCGTGCTTGGTTAATATGCCGTCACGAAATGAAGAAAACAAAGTAATTCGAAAACAAAACCAAATATCCTCTAAGTGAGCAAGGATAAAAAAACGAAATATAAAATTTCGCACAAAGTGGAAACCATTAATCTGACGATTATGAAATTTTACTTTTTCCGGAGTCCGAATCATTCCTCTTCATATCGTGCGAAACGTTGTTCGAAGATTCGTGTTCAGTGGGATAATTTTTTCTTAAAAACAGATTATTCATGACTTCTTATGAGTGCATTGTGGACTATGGAAGATCTTTCCAGATTTTTTTGTTACTGTCCCTTCGCCAATAATTCTTGGGGGCTTTGATAGGAAAAATTTTGTTTTGTTTTTAAATGATCATTTCCTGTTAAACTCTTTCGGAGTCCAAAACCATATATAGCGCTTCAGAGCTGTAATGTTTTGTGGGTTAACTCTATAGCGAGATGTGGGGATCCCTTGAATTTCCTAACAATTTCACCACTAGTGAGGATCTGAATTCATCGTAAGAGGAGACCGAAGGCACGTATCCAGACCTACAAAAATATTTCGAACCGAGGATTTGCTACGAGCACGATGCGCTTTCTCGCAAAAAGCTTGTTTGGTACTTCGGGACTCATATTAAATGTTAAAGTATAGTGTGTCTTGAATTAGTTACGCGACTTCGACATGTGAGCTTTTGCTCTTACTGATGCTCGTATGAAAGTTGATTTCTTGAATTTTGTTGTGAACTATAAATAATTCTGTCGTTGTTGATCCTATTGTAAATTTTACTCTGACTCCAAAACGCTTTTCTGGATGGTTTAGTGGGTGGATGGTTTGGGGTTTTCGACGGATCCTTTGTAAAGTTTTTATTAGGTTTAGATGATGGCGTTTTCCAACGATTGGGGATTTTTGGTGTAGACTTAGTCCTTCGTGGTTTGTGTAGTAGTAGGATTTTCTGAGTTTGAGGAAAGGGGTTGGTGATGAAGTCTACACCAAAAATCCCCAATCGTTGGAAGTCCCCATCCTCTAAACCTACCAGAAATTTTACAAACCAACCAAGTTGAGTAACAGGGTTGGTGATGATGCATAAACGTGTCTTTCGGCATGGAAATTTTGGGGTTTCGTTTTGGAGAAAATTCGAAGACCATAATGCACAACATTAAAAAATCCTTTGGAGATCGATATATATTTATTGTAATTCCTTATTGAAAAAAGAATCAGAAAATAAATACCAATAATAAACAAAAATCAAGATATCACTTCTCTTAAAACAATTAAAGATATTTCGCATTAGTAGAAAATTCTACATCTCAATAGGTAAAGTTTCCGGTTAAGCAACACAAAAAATTCCCAAATCCCTGCTATAAAAATGTAGTACATAATCTGAAATAACTGTGAAGCATACTGTTAAGTCGGGGTGCTACAACCCGGTGGAGACGCTCCAATATTCTGGCGTGTTAACGTGAGTCGTCTTGGGTCCTCTTGTACCTACAGAGACAATCATCACCCCAAAACGCTATGTCGACTTCCTCGCCGACCATCAACACCCGTTCATGGCTATCCATTTCCCACAGCAGTACGCCTTCCTTCAACAAGACAATGTCCCGTCCCATCACTCCAGTAGAAGGCTGTGTTGCCGTCCTCGCGGACCACCTACACCTGTTCATTGCTATTCATTTCCCACAGCAGGATGCCTTCTTTCAACAAGACAATGCCTCGTCTCATCACTCCCGTAGAAGGCTGTGTTGCCGTTCTTGCCAACCACCTACATCCGTTCATGACTATCCATTTCCCACTGCCGGATGCTTTCTTTCAACATGACAATGCCCTGTCTCATCACTTCCATACAAGGCTATGTTGACGTTCTCGTCGTCCGTATACACCCATTCATGATTATTGATTTTCCCACAGCAGGATGCATTCTTTCAACAAGACAATGCCTCGTCTCATCACTCCCGTACAAGGCTAGGTTGACTTTCTTACCGGCCACCTACACCCGCTTGTGACTATCCATTTCAAACAGCACTATGTCTTCTTTTAACAAGACAATGCCTCGTCTCATCACTACCATAGAAGGTTGTGTTGCCGTTCTCGCCGACCACCTACACCCGTTCATGGCTATTCGTTTCCCACAGCAGGATGCCTTCTTTCAACAAGACAAAGTTCTATCTCATCACTTCGTACAAGGCTATGGTGACGTACTCGTCGACCGCCTACACCCATTCGTGGTTATCGATTTTCCCACAGCAGGATGCATTCTTTCAACAAGACAATGCCTCGTCTCATCACTCCCGTAGAAGGCTAGGTTGATGTTCTTACGACCATCTACACTCACTCGTGGCTATCCATTTCCCACAGCAGGATTCTTTATTTCAACAAGACAACGTCCTGTCTTATCACCTCTATAACACGCAATGTTGGCGTCCGCGTCGACCACGTACAACCGTTCATGTACCATATCCATTTCCCACAGCAGGAAGCCTTCTTTCAACAAGACAACGTCCTGTCTTATCACTTCCACAGCACGCTATGTTGGCGTCCTCGTCGACCACCTACAACCGTTCTTGTACCATATCCATTTCCCACAGCAGGATGCCTTCTTTCAACAAGACAATTCCTCGTCTTATCACTTCCATAGCACGCTATGTTGGCGTCGTCGTCGACCACCTACAACCGTTCATGTACCATATCCATTTCCCACAGCAGGATGCCTTCTGTCAACAAGACAACGTCCTGTCTTATCACTTCCATAGCACGCTATGTTGGCGTCGTCGTCGACCACCTACAACCGTTCATGTACCATATCAATTTCCCACAGCAGGATGCCTTCTTTCAACAAGACAACGTCCTGTCTTATCACTTCCATAGCACGCTATGTTGGCGTCCTCGTCGACCACCTACAACCGTTCATGTACCATATCCATTTCCCACAGCAGGATGCCTTCTTTCAACAAGACAATGCCTCGTCTCATCACTCCGGTAGAAGGCTAGGTTGATGTTCTTACGACCACCTACACCCACTCATGGCTATCTATTTCCCACAGCAGGATTCCTTATTTCAACAAGACAACGTCCTGTCTTATCACCTCAATAACACGCAATGTTGGCGTTCTCGTCGACCACCTACAACCGTTCATGTACCATATCCATTTCCCACAGCAGGATGCCTTCTGTCAACAAGACAACGTCCTGTCTTATCACTTCCATAGCACGCTATGTTGGCGTCGTCGTCGACCACCTACAACCGTTCATGTACCATATCCATTTCCCACAGCAGGATGCCTTCTGTCAACAAGACAACGTCCTGTCTTATCACTTCCATAGCACGCTATGTTGGCGTCGTCGTTGACCACCTACAACCGTTCATGTACCATATCCATTTCCCACAGCAGGATGCCTTCTGTCAACAAGACAACGTCCTGTCTTATCACTTCCATAGCACGCTATGTTGGCGTCGTCGTCGACCACCTACAACCGTTCATGTACCATATCCATTTCCCACAGCAGGATGCCTTCTTTCAACAAGATGTCTCATCACATTCTTTCAACCCTGTCTCATCACTCCCGTAGAAGGCTATGTTGACGTTCTTACCCACCAACACCCGCGTGCTCTGTCAAATTCCAAATTATGGTTGAAGAAAACTAGTCAAAATATTCCCGCGGAAATGGTTTGGAATTTCTTATAGGGAATAGTAACACAAGGAGTAAATTTTTCTTTTCGCACTGTATGCAGTTCGAAACAAATTTTTTCTTCGTGTGTTACTACGCCTGGGCTAAAGCGTAAACAAACCCGCCTACAACTGCGGTGAAATCATACCCGTTAGACTTCGGAAGTGCGTCCCAAAGCATTTGAGTGCAACTTATTAATATCGTCGCTTCTATTGTGCCGAAGATGTTCTCCTACATCGGTTTGTAGCATTAGTATGCTTCGAACACTAGTAAATGTATGAAAACTCGGCTCATATAAGTTGCTATGCCAATACAAAATGCGCATATTTGTAATGGCTTTTATCACATTTATCATCAGATTCCCCTAAGTTACGCAGATTGCAATGAGATATTGTTACGTTTGCGTAAAACGTGATAAAGTAAAGTTCGGTGATAGTTTCGTAAAATGTGTACTGTCCCGTAACAATAAAATTAACGATTGCTGCGTTACTCAGGAAGTCTCATACACACGGTGCCGCGGGGCAGGTACACCACTCATGCCTTATCCGAGGCTCCAGCCTAACTAGTAAAGTTGGTCAGAAGTCAGCACTTTTGACCACTTGCCAAATATATATATATATATATATATATATATATATATGTATTTTGTTGTAAAATGTGTATTACCGTTATGACTATATCTTTTTACATAACAAAGGTCTCTACCTTCTGTTACGTGTTTCTTGTTTCATCCTTGCGAATGCCTTCCGGACTTTAATTTTAAACACAAGTGTAGGTGAAGAACGGTAGTTTTCACTTCATTAGTCTCGGATTTCCAAATGACTTACTAAATTTGGATATGTAAAGTATGTATTCTGTACTTTGTTGAATTGTACTAGTTCTAGATGATGCGGTTTGTGCACAGGGACGTTGCCAAGGGGGTGCGAGGGTAGGCTTAAGCCCCCCTGAAATTTGTCCTACCCACGCTGCCGCCCACCCATTTCAAAATATGTCATTTTCAGTATATTTAACTTTACAAAATAATCTGCACTTTGTCAATTAATAAGCCTTGTGTTTTATTTCATGTAGCCCAACGTATTTTTTCTTAGGAAGTGAGTCTTTTACTTCTCCGTAGAAAATTTATCAAAATATCATCCGCAGGGCCATGAAAATTCAATTGTTCTCCACTCTTCTAAATCCTTAGTGTACACTAGGAAATAGTGTACACTAAGGATTTAGAAGAGTGGAGAACAACTTAGTGTGCACTGGAAAGGCGTATATTCTAGATTAACTTTCCTTTTTTAGTTTCTTTCCCTATGTAAATTTTGAGTTTATTCTCAGTATTCTTCACGTTTAACGAAATATCTTTTCCCTCAAATGAATACGTTTGGCAACACAATTGAGGTTGAATGCACGTGACGTATGCCTGACATAAGATAAGAACAAGAGATAAAACGACGACTGAGCGTTGCTTAGGGGCGTTGAAGAGAGCGATTATTAAGAGCGTTGTATTGTAAACTGATGATTTTTGAAAGGAGTGTTGTGATCATGTGTGGTGTACATTGTGATGTTATCGTTCAGTTATGGAAGTGTCTTCTACAGCCTGAATAAAGCTTTTCCGTAAGTTGACTTCTGTTGCTTCGTCTGGCCGTTAAAGTTTTCTTTCATTTAGGAACTATTTCCTAGTGTATTGATCTGTTAAAACAGCGTAGAAGTTAGACAAAACTTTTTTTACGCTACAGTACGCCTGTTTTTCATGTTAGTATGGCTAGGGAGCGAATGAGCACGGTGGATAGGAATTCACTAAGAGCAAAAATTACTAATTGCTCTGTTTGTTTTAGTTACTGAATGTGAGGTTCCAAGACGAAAAGTGGAGTCTAAAGCTACACAAGCGCTCTTAAGACTGTCCCAAGACAGTGAAAGTGCAGAAAGTGGATGACTGACGACTGCTTTGTAGGAGAGGAGTGCAAGGCAAAGTCGCTGGCTGGAAGCAAGGAAGTTAGGGGATGGGGGGGGGGGGGGGGGGCGTGGAGTAATTTTGTAAGCGTGGCACGATGTTAAAATTTGATTTAAATAAACAACAAGTTAGTTAAATCCTTTAATTCCACTAAAAAAGAGTTTCAAGGGACTGCCAATAGAGAATGGATTAGTGAGACTAACTCTACCTTCACGCAAATATGGGACGTTAATTCCACTAAAAAAGGAGTTTCAAGGGACTGCCAATAGAGAATTGATTTAGAGACTAACTCTACCTTTAAGCAAATATGGGACGTCAATTCCACTAAAAAGGAGTTTCAAGGGACTGCCAATAGAGAATTGATTTAGAGACTAACTCTACCTTTAAGCAAATATGGGACGTCAATTCCACTAAAAACGGAGTTTCAAGGGACTGCCAATAGAGAATTGATTTAGAGACTAACTCTACCTTCACGCAAATATGGGACGTCAATTCCACTAAAAAAGGAGTTTCAAGGGACTGCCAATAGAGAATTGATTTAGAGACTAACTCTACCTTTAAGCAAATATGGGACGTCAATTCCACTAAAAAAGGAGTTTCAAGGGACTGCCAATAGAGAATTGATTTAGAGACTAACTCTACCTTTAAGCAAATATGGGACGTCAATTCCACTAAAAAGGAGTTTCAAGGGACTGCCAATAGAGAATTGATTTAGAGACTAACTCTACCTTTAAGCAAATATGGGACGTCAATTCCACTAAAAAGGAGTTTCAAGGGACTGCCAATAGAGAATTGATTTAGAGACTAACTCTACCTTTAAGCAAATATGGGACGTCAATTCCACTTAAAAAGGAGTTTCAACGGACTGCCAATAGAGAATTGATTTAGAGACTAACTCTACCTTCACGCAAATATGGGACGTCAATTCCACTAAAAAAGGAGTTTCAAGGGACTGCCAATAGAGAATTGATTTAGAGACTAACTCTACCTTTAAGCAAATATGGGACGTCAATTCCACTAAAAAAGGAGTTTCAAGGGACTGCCAATAGAGAATGGATTTAGAGACTAACTTTACGTTCAAACAAATATGGGACGTTAACTCCACTAAAAAGTGCAGTTCGTCTTCTGTTGCATTTTTAAAAGAGAATGGATTTAGAGACTAACTCTACCTTTAAGCAAATATGGGACGTCAATTCCACTAAAAAGGAGTTTCAAGGGACTGCCAATGGAGAATTGATTTAGAGACTAACTCTACCTTTAAGCAAATATGGGACGTCAATTCCACTAAAAAGGAGTTTCAAGGGACTGCCGGGACGTCAATTCCACTAAAAAAGGAGTTTCAAGGGACTGCCAATAGAGAATTGATTTAGAGACTAACTCTACCTTTAAGCAAATATGGGACGTCAATTCCACTAAAAAGGAGTTTCAAGGGACTGCCAATAGAGAATGGATTTAGAGACTAACTCTACCTTCAAGCAAATATGGGACGTCAATTCCACTAAAAAGGAGTTTCAAGGGACTGCCAATAGAGAATTGATTTAGAGACTAACTCTACCTTTAAGCAAATATGGGACGTCAATTCCACTAAAAAGGAGTTTCAAGGGACTGCCAATAGAGAATTGATTTAGAGACTAACTCTACCTTTAAGCAAATATGGGACGTCAATTCCACTAAAAAAGGAGTTTCTTCAAGGGACTGCCAATAGAGAATTGATTTAGAGACTAACTCTACCTTTAAGCAAATATGGGACGTCAATTCCACTAAAAAGGAGTTTCAAGGGACTGCCAATAGAGAATTGATTTAGAGACTAACTCTACCTTTAAGCAAATATGGGACGTCAATTCCACTAAAAAAGGAGTTTCAAGGACTGCCAATAGAGAATTGATTTAGAGACTAACTCTACCTTTAAGCAAATATGGGACGTCAATTCCACTAAAAAGGAGGCGATTATCAAGGGACTGCCAATAGAGAATTGATTTAGAGACTAACTCTACCTTTAAGCAAATATGGGACGTCAATTCCACTAAAAAGGAGTTTCAAGGGACTGCCAATAGAGAATTGATTTAGAGACTAACTCTACCTTTAAGCAAATATGGGACGTCAATTCCACTAAAAAGGAGTTTCAATGGACTGCCAATAGAGAATGGATTTAGAGACTAACTTGACCTTCAAATAAATATGGGACGTTAATTCCACTAACTGTGCAGTTCGTCTTCTGTTGCATTTTAAAAAAAAGAATTTTAGACATTAGCATTTAAAAAACAAAACAAATCATACTGTATAGGGTTTACCGGAATGGGGGCCAGCTAGAAAAAAGGTACTTGAACGGGTGCCGGTTAGAATAAAGTACCGGAACGCCGTTCCGGCCCCTACACTGTAACTTACAACAACAACAGCAACAGTACAGAAAAGAAAAGAAAAGTAAAGTAGCGAAAGGTAAGATCCTGAACGATATCATAACAACAAACTACGGATTTATGACGTAATGGGTATTTTATTCATGCCAGCGCTTTCTGAGAATATCAGCCATTCTAAAATCTGTACTATTGTATAACCAGACCAAAACTGTTTTGAACATGTGGAAATAGCGATAATATAAAAAAACTGGCTGAGCTGCTCAGGTGACCCAACTGGAATACCAGGGCAGCTCAAGCTGAGTCAGGCGTGGGTTCTAGTACTAGATGAGGCGTTGGTTCGAGTACTGGATGAAGGGTGGGTTCGAGTATTGGATGAGGCGTAAGTGTGGTATCTATTCCACGATGCTGAAAATGTGCTTTTTCTTGAGCTAGAGGCCCCAAATTAGGGAAGAGCTATTTCATAGATGACGTTTTGAGTTGTTAAACCCAGTGAAAATGGTCAACTCTAAAAAAATCATCCTTATTTGCTAAAAAGTTATTACGGAAGCATCTGAAATTATACGAAATCATGCTAGAGCAAATACCTGTGAAAAACACAGTACTGCTTTTGATAGAATCTAATACTTTTGCTGATTTAAAGGTCAGGGTGTCACACTTAAAAAATGGGAAGTTAAGAAAGAAGTACATTTACACAGTTCAGTCTCTTTCGGTACTTTGATTTTCATAACTCACTTTCACAAACATATGTTGTCACAAATACAGTCGATACGCCTCCTTTTGTGTACATTACATTATGACGTTACATAAAATTTGCCAATTACTTTTAAGCAACCTAAATTTTGTTAATTATTGTTCATCGAAAATGAAAATAAATTATAAACGTGTTAATTAAAAAAATGCAGTTATATGTTGTGAATTTGGTGTGTATGAAGTGTCTGTTTTCATCGCAGAAGATTCTGGAATGCATTAAATACGGAAATTTACTTTTCATATTAGGCAGACAAAGTCAGCATATCAATTATAACGAAATGGAATAAAAAGGCATGTTGCGTTACTAAAACTTTATCAAGATAAAATTAATTGCGTTACACAAAATCGTTTCACATACTTTAGTTTATTTTAAAAACTTCGTCAATTTTCATTCGTGTTTTAGATTTCAATTCAGTTATTTCCAGTGAACAATCTAATTTGACTAATGCGTTTCAAATATCTCCCTCGTGCAAGTTTGCTTCAAAGAATCTTCTTATTGTTAAAAAACATTTATTTGCATCTTTGATTGATTCAGTATTTTTAACATTAAGGTTTACCGTAATTGAATCAAGGTCAGAAAAAATGAGAAATAATTTCTTACACAGCCTGCAAATGGCGGTACATCAAGCACGTTTTCTGTTGGGAAAGGCAGTCTGGTGCAGGAATTTACATAGGCGGATGACAAGGGTGAGGCGATATATCAAGGGATCAAGGGACATTTTATTAGATTTAAAAATAAGTTTTAAAGTGTTTTAAGGCAAAGCAACCCGTAATTTGAGAGAAAAGAACAATACCTTTACGAATCAAAATATACGCTGTCATTATCTGCCACCTTCCACGATCGGTCGGGCAGCTGACGGATTCCAGCCATGAATAATACTCCATCGTGTGACGCGATGAAGTCGTCAACCCATTTTTGCACTTCTTCACATGTCCGGAACCGTACAGCAGACAAACCATGTTGCATCGATCAGAAAAAATGATAGTCTGAAGGGGATATGTCGGGACTATACGCCGGGTGCTCCAAAACTTCCCAGCCAAACGTCAATAACGTTACCTTGACCGATTTCGCAACATGTGGCCTAGGGTTGTCAGGAAGTAATTTCACGGGACGCAATCTTTTGCCAGTCAACGGACGTTTCCGACATATTTCCTGGTTCAATCGCAGCAATTGTTGCTCGTAGCGATTAGCAGCAACAGTTTGACTCTGCCCCAATAGTTCATAATAGAACACACCCTTCATATCCCACCAGATGCACAGCAGAATTCTCTTGGAGTGAATATTGTGTTTCTGTGTCGAAGTCGTTGCTTCCCCAGAGTCTACCCACTGTTTTTTGCTTGCGTTTGGGACTGTCGTACATATTTCTTTTTCATCTCCCGTAGCAATAGTTTACAGGAAAGACTTTCTGTGCTGTTTGTTCAACAGATTCAAACACTTCATGACACGCTCCTCCTTGTTCCTCTGGCTTAGGTCATGTGGCACCCATTTTCCTTCATTCTGAATCTTTCCCACAGCGCGTAAACGATTGGAAATGGTTTGTTGAGTCACCTCCAGTGTTCAGCTAGTTCGTTTTGCGTTTGAAACGAATCGTCATCCAGCAGTGTTTGCAGTTCCTCATGTGCAACCTTCTGCAGGGCGCCGCTACGTTCTCGATTGCTAACATCAAAATCACCTGCTTTAAACCGTCTAAACCAAAACTCACACGTGCTTTTTGATACAATATTCTCCCCCAGAACAGGACAGATCAATGCACATGCTTTTGCAGCACTTTTTTCTTGATGAAATTCGTAACGAATGCAGTGACGAATAAATGCAGTATAGCTTGCCATCTTTCTTTTTTTTTTTTTTTTTGATTGGAGGTTTAACGACCACCGTGAGCAACTCAATGGGCTATAAGAAGTCGCCCGTCGCTAATGTAGGGTCACTGGTTCCAGGGAAGGGAGAGATCCAGTGCCATAAGAGAAACGCAACATCCATGCCTCACCGGGATTCGAACCCGGACCCCGTTCGGACGAATGATCAGAGGCCATTGCTTAGACCACTGCGCCACCGGTGCGGCGCTTGCCATCTTTCACGTACTGATGTGAAAATGCGTTTGACTGTCGGGCAAACTTGTGTGTCACATTTTATATTCTGGGCCAGTTACGGTCACATGACAACGCGGGAAATGTCGGATATGTAAATTAACAGTATATGTCACACAAAGAACGCTTTAAAACTTATTTGTACACTTAACATATACAGCACGGCTATTCAGACCAAAGGGGTGCACTTTGCATAACGCCAGGGCGTTATGCAAGGGTGGCAATTAATCGTGGGGCAATACATCGAGGGTTGACACTACATCAGGGCCTCCACTTTCAGGGAAAATTTCCATTTTTAGAGAAATTTCATCAAAATCTGACCTCTTCAGGGAGAATAAAAGGGGAATTTTCGCTCAGAAGATGTAAAAATTTGAACTGTAACGAAATTAAAACGCCCCAACCAAATTGTAACTGTAACTTCAATGATAAAGATTTTATAGTTTCTGAAGTAGTATGTTTTTTTGGCCAGAGTTGAATTCTTTTACAGCAAATGTTTTGCCAGTGGGTGAGAACGCTGACATCGAGTGTTGCTTAAGATTGGTAATTAATAATATGGTCCCTTTTAAAATGTTGTTTTTGTTTGATGCTAGTCTGGGAGTGCGAAAGCAGGCTTCTGAGGGAACACTGGCTATTGGGAACGGTGGGAGAATTCAAGAATCAGCCAAAGGAAATAACAGGAGGAGGATGCGGGCACACTATTTAGGGCTCACACTCATTACCTCTGAAACTGCAATAAGCAAATGGCAAGTATACAGTAAGCAATGTACAGCGTCAGTCCAGTACAACCCATATGGTTTAATAAATAAGTGCTGTATTTGGGGGAAACCAGCACTTATCGAAAATAAATGTTAAGAAAACATTAGAAGCCTACAGATGTGAGAAACGAAATTGTCGACAAAGTGGTAAGCAAGCCTCACCTTTTTTGTTGCGTTAATTGCAATGCACCAGACTTTACCTCAGTCTTTTCCCAGTTTCCTATGTTACTTACCATTAATTTATTTTCATTTCTCGCTCTCTCTCTCTGCCACCACGCGAGACAGACGATTTTTCACTTTTTTAACTTTCAAGATTGTGTTTTCGTATGTTTATTTCCTGCGTTTAATTACTTGGAAACTGACTGTACATTAGAACTTATCGTATTCAGGTATTCAGCATTTCATTTTGCAACTTGTAAGTAATCATTTTCCTTCTATATTTTATCTAGTATACGACAAAAAACAACAACATGGTTTTGATTTTAATTTTCACAGAAGTAGTGCCGAATTCTGAGTTATTTCTCGTTTAAATGTCTATGGTTGCATAACATATATTTAGTGACGTATCGTATAGATAAATCACTATTAGTCATATCACAGAAGGGCATAATTCAAGACTACACACTTGTGATGTTGATTAAGAATAAATTTTCAACGTTTATTCACAATTAAAAGCTTTATTAGCATCGACTATAGTTTCGCAGAGTTTCTGTCTCGGCTTCATCAGAACGAATGGAGCGTAAACATTCAAATCATTGTGACATCAGAGTTCTGACGGTCACTGTTTTTGGTGAGTTGTTTCCACGCGCTTGAAAGAAATGGAGTCGACGTCATGTCGTTGACAAGCAGTGAAGAGTTCCGGTATATGTGAAAAGCTTCTAATATATTAAGTTTGATCGTTGAATCAGGTTTATCAATGAGTGTAGCGTTTCCAAACAGAAATTTATGATCCTTTTCTTGACAATACTAGGCTATAGACGACTTCTTCAGTTCACAATTCCGTACGTTGGTCTTGTATTCCTTCACACAGAAATTTAAAGCCCTGCAGGGCTTTAAGGGCTTTATCCGAAAAAAATGATCTTGTTTATGGGTTTGAAAATAACTTTGAAATTAAAATTATTGAGAATTTTTGAAATTCCGAAGCAAATCTGTGGAGCAAATGGGATAACCACCCAATTCTGTCGTATTGGGTTGTCTACCAGCTTGAGTAAGCAGACATGCTTCGGTTTCCTAAATTTTTGGACAGTTTTATCTATAACGGAATGTGCATATCCTCTGTGTATTGCAATTCGTTTAAGAAAATCCAGCTCATTCTGCAAGGAATCCTCATCTGAGCATATATGTATTGCACGATATACGTATCTATAGAAGGCAGAAATTTTTTTGTTTCCATGGGTGATTTGATTTTGCATGTGGGGTGTAAGGAAACAGCGAATGGTTTTCGATAAACTGGTGTACTAAAGGAACCTTCAGAGCGTGACACAAGGACATCCAAGAATGGTAAGCAGCCATTATTTTTAGTCTCGCATGTGAACTGTATATGAGAATCAATTGAATTGATAAGTTCAACTAATTTAGGTATTTCCGAATTCCTGCCATTCCGGGGGACAAAGGTATCATCTACATATCGAATCCACAGGTCGAATGTAACTAGCTGAAAGAGTTTGTCCTCAAAGTGACGCATGTAGACTTCGCATAAAACAGGCGACAGTGGGCTACCCATTGCAAGGCCTTCATTCTGTTGGGAAAATCTTCCGCGAAAAAGGAAACTGTTCTGTTTGATACAAATTTCCACTAGTCTCAAAAATTTTTCAACTTCCGGTTGGCTGAAATGATGTTCAATGAGACTTGATTTCAATGATTCGAGGTCTCCATTCACTGGGATACTAGTGAACATGGATTTCACATCGAAGGATAACATGAAGTGATCGTTGTATGGATGTCGTTTAAGCAGATTAACAAATTCAATGGAATTTTTTGAAACAGTTTTGTTTGAAGAAGTCGCTAGGGTGGATAGTTTCGAAGATAGAAATTCGGCCAACTTACGTGTAGCAGAGCCGATATTGCTGACAATGAGACGGAAAGGGACGCCAATCTTGTGTATCTTCGGAAGTGCGTAGAAACGCGGACAACGGGCATATGAGGGTATCAGATAACATTTTGAGCTTTGGTAACGCAACTTGTTATCACTTTCCGAACTTCTTTTAAATGTTTCTCCGACGGATATTTTTTTATTTCTTTATACGGTCCCTCTGCAAAACGATAGTCGATGCTAATAAAGCTTTTAATTGTGAATAAACGTTGGTAATTTTTTCTTAATCACAGAAGGGCAGTTATTGTTTTCTTACAATAATGCAATAACATATGCTTTTTAATAATGTACAAAATAAATCTGTTTGGCTCTTTGAATTAAAAAAAAATTGTCTTTTCTCATGCAGGAAAAAAACAGCAACAGAGAATTAGAAATATATCACATTTATCTGTTGTCAGAAAAAGAAGGGGGAAAAAAAGGAAATTTTTCTCCTTAAAAGGTAAAAAGCGCAATGTGGAAATGGAAGTCCTGGTTTACATTAATAGTTTTCTGTTCACCTAGAAATATCTGGATTAAAGATCAGTTTGAAGTAGGAATCCCGCCAAGAAATTTCTGGGTGAAACGCATTCCTAAAATAAATTTCTAATTTTCTCTAAAATATTTTAAACAGTCAGTTGTATTATTTGAATAAGATCGTGTTAAGACGGTCAGAGATCTACTAAAAAACATTCCTAAAAGATTCACTGTTGTGTTTTTCGCTTGTGATGTCATCCCTATGAATACGCGATCATAAAAACATTTCTAGTGGCTTTTGATATCATCAGAAACAGAAGAGGTCTAGTCCAGAAAATTTCACAGACCTGTAAAGGGATTTTTAACGCTGCCTTTTTACTTCGAAATCTGAGCATCAGATGTTTCAAGAAAGTTGAAGCATTTTGAAATGATATATACGCTGTCTGCTGACGTCGACAGGAAAAGATATCTGAATTCGTAATCAGAAACATTTATTTGTTCCGAAATTTTACAAAACTCGTGACTAATAGCAGTTAACATTAGAGACGTTAAAGAAAAGTAGTTATGTAATTTCAGAAACTATTCAAATTTTAAACTTTTTGATTTGCGTGGCTTCAAGGGTTCTGAGAATCGTCATGCAGACAATGTAAAACAAATTTGCGAAATAATAATTAGCAAAAAGGGTAATTTTACAAGTTTTAAGTGGTACCTTGACGTCCCTGTGTCTTGCTGATTAATCCATTTTCTCGGCCGCTTACGTTTCGCCACTGCTCGTAAAATGAGGAACCTTGATTTTTCCCCTTTTATAAGCATGCGAAGATTAGATAGTTAGATATAGCAGCCTTTAGAAAAAGTAAATTTCCTTTCTGTTTACAGAAATAAAGAAGAAAAAAAAAAAGGGAGGCCCATAATAGGGTTTGTCGTAAATATGGGGAAATGATGTCTAAAGGAAGGGACGACGTCTTCAAAGCTAAATGACCTCTGAATTTAGCGAATCGTGAAAGGCTGGGCACAGTTTGATTTGGGTATGTGATCCCGTTGAAAAGACTCCTTCTGATGAACTAAAGCGAGACAAATTACAGAATGAAAGACAGGAACCTGTCTTTGTCTCTGCAGGGGTTGGCAGAATACACACAGTGCCGTAGAACTGACCTCCAGCTGCTGTAGATTTGACTTTTTGTTCTCTGCAACGGATCAATGTCACTGTCCGGAGAACAAAGCATCTTGTTAGTTTCCTTCTGGACATTCGTTTCGTAATGAATATCAATCTGCTTTGCAACAGAAAACAATAATAAGCTGTTTAGTATTTCTTCAGAATCACAAATTGAGGAAGCGCTGTCTTATAACTGCTGTGAATAATAAATGCTGTCGAAAATTGAATAAATTGTATTTTAAACAGGTCATCGAAAGGAACCCACTTTTTGTTTTTCATAATATATCTACACGAATTTCTATTTTCATTTTCCTGCCACCTTAGCTCAGTATACAAATTGTTTTTCTGCCGTTTGTAGGCGTTCATGCTTTAGTTCAATTAATAATTAATTCAAACACTCGACGTGGATGAGGAACACCAAACAGAAATCATCGCTCTTTCCACGTTATTAAGTGAGTCTCGGAAAAAAGATCATCGGCCACCGCCGGGGTTCGAACCCAGGGTATTCCAGTTACGCGCCGGACATGCTACCACTGCACCACAGAGGCCTCGAATTCTCCAGACTCACATGTGATTAACTGCCAAACAACATGGCAGGTTGCTTCATGAAGCCCCACACAATGCTGGGGATTGACCAAAAATGGAAAGCAGCAACTGAACAAATAACTAGGAGGCAAATAGACAATTAACTCAAACACTCGACGTGGATCAGGAACACCAGACAGAAATCATCGCTCTTTCCACGCTACTAAGTGAGTCTCGGAAAAATTCTCATAGGCCGCCCTCGGGAATCGAACCCAGGTCTTCCAGTTACGCGCCGGACATGCTACCACTGCACCACAGAAGCCTCGAATTCTCCAGACTCACATGTGATTAACTGCCAAACTACATGGATGGTAACTTCATGAAGCCCCGCACAAGGCTGGGGATTGACCAAAGATGGAAAGCAGCAACTGAACAAATAACTAGGAGGCGAATGGATAATTAATTCAAACGCTCGACGTGGATCAGGAACACCAAACAGAAGTCATCGCTCTTTCCACGTTAATAAGTGAGTCTCCATTCGCCTCCTAGTTATTTGTTCAGTTGCTGCTTTCCAACTTTGGTGAATCCCAGCATTGTGCGGGGCTCTATGAAGCAACCTGACAGGTAGTTTGGCAGTTAATCACATGCGAGTCTGGAGAATTCGAGGCCGCTGTGATGCAGTGGTAGCATGTCCGGCGCGTAACTGGACGACCTGGGTTCGATTCCCAGTGACGGCCGATGAGAATTTTTCCGAGACTCACTTATTAACGTGCAAAGAGCGATGACCTGGTAGTTCAATTAATTGCAACATATACTCTAATTTAACTTTCATTTTTTGTTATTTTTTCTATGTAAATTTGAGTTCATTCTTCTTTAGCGTTTTTCAAACTTAACGTGGCCGTCCCGGTGTCGCAGTGGTCTAAGCGATGGCTTCTGGTCATTCGCCCAACGGAGGGGTCTGGGTTCGGATCCCGGTAAGGCATGGATGCTGTGTTTGTCTTCCCGCCGTCCCGGTGGCGCAATTATCTGAGCAATTGCTTCTGATCATTCACCCAACGGAGGGGTCTGGGTTCGAATCCCGTGTAAGGCATGGTTGTTTGTGTTTGCCTTTCGGAGGTTTCTTTGTTCAGTTCCTTGTTCACCTATGTACATTGTTGTCGTTGAAACACAGAATGTGTATACTGTATACGTATATTTGTCAACCAGGTCCAGTATATGTTCAATATATATGTAACTGTACTGTATCTGTCGAACAAAGTCCAATAAATAATTTTTCAACTTCCAATAAAAAAAAAAAAAAAAACTTAACGTGATATATTCTCTCTCGCAAGAGTATGGTTGGCATCAGCTTGAGGTTGGAACGTATGACGTGTGTATGTGTCCGATATACAATGTTCGAGCAGCAGCAAAAAGAGAGAGATGGTGGAAGTTATAATGTTAATTGTGGAAGAGACGTAGTATAATTGAAGTTTGAGCTATTTGAAGACTGTGTGTTATATTCTAGTGTTGTTATTGTTTACTTAACCAAGTGTTGTTATTGTTTACTTAACCAAGTGTTGTTATTGTTTACTTAACCAAGTGTTGTAATTATTAACTCACGTTCATTTTATTAAGATAGTAATACTAAAAGAGTTGTAGTTACATCTCGTTGAAGTGCCAAAGTATTAGTGGCTGAATAAAGACTAATCATAAGTAACTTTTTATCGACGTTTTCTTGAATGATTCCTGTTTCACTGTAGGTGAAGTTTTTGAGAACTGATTTATGTGGTGTTCAATCATCTATACTTGAACGAAGATTACTTCATTCGAGCCTTGTAGTTATGAATATGAAGAAAAAAATTTACGAAGTGTCAGCTTTATTTACAAGTACTTAACCTGAAATTCCTGAAAGGTATTGCATTTTTAAGAGAAATGCAGAAACGTTCTCAATTTCGTTTACGTATAATATAGTCAGTCTTTCCTTAAACAAAGATAAAAAACAAGGAAATTGAAGGGGAGTGGGAAAGAAAGGAATATGATATACACTATCTACCAACAAGTAATTGGACACATGTGATAGCAAAGGAAAACGAAGTTTATTCAACTTCAATAGTTGGTGGAGCCTCCACGAGCGGCGATTACAGCTGCGACTCTCCGGGGCATACTCTCAACCAGGCGTTGTACGACGGCTAGCGGTATTTTCTTCCACTCGGCTTGGAGAATACAGGTCAGTTCCTTCACCGATTTCGGAAGGTAGGGGCACACAGGTCAGTTCCTTAAGTCGACGCTCCAAGTCGTCCCAGAGGTGCTCGATAGGGTTAAGGTCCGGGCTCTGCGCAGGCCAGTCCGTTCGATTAACCCCATTGTCACCATAACAAGCCATGGTGGACCTCGCAACATGACAGGTGGCATTGTGATCTTGAAAGTAACATGGGTCCACCCGTAAAACTGCCACAACGTAGGAAACGCATGGTCATCCAAAATGGTGCAGTAGGTCTCGGCGTTGAGTGTACCAGAAATTGCGACCAAGGGTCCCGTGACATACCAGGGGAAACACCCCCATAGCATAATTCCACCGCCGCCGAACTTCACAGTTGGCACAATACATTCCGGCAGGAAGCGTTCTCCAGGCAGACGCCAAACCCAGACCCTGCCATCCGAATGGTAGAGGGTGAACCTTGATTCGTAGCTATAGAAAACCTGTTTCCACTGTTCAACGGTCCACTGTCGACGTTCTTTGCACCACTTTAGCCGAGCAGCGCTATTGGACTTGGTGATCAAAGGCTTGTGGGCGGCAGCACGTCCATGATAACCGAGCACATGGGCTTCCTTACGGATGATATTCATCGAAACAACACTCCCGAATGCCTGTTGAAACTCCTCGCGGATGTGGCCCATCGATTTTGTGCGGTTCTTCCGAATTTCTCTGGCCAGCACCCGTCGGTCTCTAACTCCCAGTTTTGTGGGTCTTTCGGGTCGGGGCACATTCCGACAGTCACCTCTCATCTTCCACTAGCCAATCACGTAGGCCACTATCGATTTTGGGTACTTCAACTCGCTGGATATGTCACGTATGGATCGGCCATTTCTGTGATACCCGACGATTACACTTTTCTCGAAATCAGAGAGCTCCGAACTGCGTGGCATCTTGCATGCGACTGGTTGCGTTGTTGTTTCCCACACGATATTTAACGGCGGGGGCCGTGACGTGTATTTGGACCGCAGATATCGTCGACTGCAGGGGTGTCTAATTACTTGTTGGTAGATAGTGTATCTTTATACATATGTAGTTTGTTTGATGTATGTAACAAGACAACAGTTGCTTTGGAGTTCATACTAATGTGGAGGTATCCAAATCGTTATGGCGTAACATCGATTATAATGAGCCGCCCCGGAGGAGCAGTGGTCTAAGCTTTGGTTTCTGCCCATTCGTCAGAGATGGGTCCGGTTCGAATTCCGGTGAAGCATGGAAATTGCGTTTGTCTTACGGCACTGGCTCTCTTCCTTCCCTGGAATAATTGGCCCTAAATTAGAGACGGGCGATTGCTTATAGCCCATCGAGTAGCTCACGGTTGTCATTAACCTCCCCCCCCAAATATAATGAACAAGATGTTTGTTTATATCTATTTAAACACACGTCCTATATTAACTTTGATTTTATGAGTATAATACAATTTTCAATTATATTAGCATTTTCTAATTATGTTATCACCTCTTGTTTTGCAACAGTAACAACACGTTTTATGCTCCGATCAAGAAGTAGATATCCTTGATATCTTGCCTCCGTTGTCCGAAAATAGTTCGGACGTCCCTGTAAGTGTCATATGTAACAAAAGGTACAAAAATCTAGTTGTTTCTGGAATTAACAAAGGCAATAAATATTCTTTTAGTTTCTCTTATGCTGTATTTCTTAAAGTAAATTGCAAAAATTTCATGGTCTGTTCGTTAAATGTTGTTGCCATTGAGATGTATCGAAACTTTGTTTCACTGAAAAATTAAGAGTAAAAAGATTGTTTACAAAATAAAAAAAACTTTTGATTTTTGTAAAAGACTGCCCAAAACTTTCTGTGCTTCCCAAACAGAAATGTCCGCATAGGGGCCGGGTTTTACGAAAACTACAGCAATAAACATCCTTTCCTCCTATGTTTTCGGCAATATGGACTAAAGCCTGTCACTTGTGATAAAGCACTCCCTTCTAGTCCTTTATTCTGTGCTCCATAACCGAAGGCACGACGACTAAGGGCTAGTTCCCTTGACACGGACACCATGCCACTGGGTTGACTCTAGTGACTCAATCATCTCTCTCCTTCAACGGCCAGTATTTACAAAAGCTACGGTAATGAACTTCTCCCCCCCTCTCTTATTTCAGCAATACGGACTAAAGCCTGTCACCGATGATAAACCACGTCCTTCTAGTTCTTTATTCTCTGCTCTATGATCCAAGGCATGATGGCCAAGGTCTAGTCCCCTTGAGACGGACATCATGCCAAAGGGTAGACACCAGTGACTCAAATGCCTCTCTCCTTTCTTAGGTTCGTTGCCATTGTTGCAGTTGCATTTTAGCAGGTAATCGGTCAGAATGGATTAGCGCCAATTATTTCTCTCTCTCTCTCTCTCTCTCTCTCTCTCTCTCTCTCGGTTACTCAGTCCGAGGACTGGTTGTTCAGTACATGTACTCTGTTTCTCCATCCCTCTCTATTTTCCGCTGCTCTCCTCAAGTCATAGCATGTCCTGGTATTAGTGCCTTGGAGTAAATGTGCCACAAAACTATTCCATGGCCGCAATCTTCCTCTCTTGCCTTGAAATTTTCCTTCCAAAACTTTCACAATCGGGCCTCCATGACGAATATGTGTCCCATCCATAACATTCTTCTTCTCTTTAACACGTTAGTCAGATTCCTGGGTTCTCCCACTCTCTCCAGGACCTTCTCAGTAATCTTTCTGTCGAGCCAATTTATTCTCTCCATTCTTATATAACTCCACATCTCAAATGCCTCCAGCCCTTTCACTTCCTTCTTGGTCAATGTCCATGTCTCAGAGCCGTAGAGAGCTACTGGCCAAACATACGCTCGTATGCCTTTAAAATTCTCTTCCTCAATTTTAGATCTTTTTTTTTGGCAGTCAGTAGTCTTTTGATTCTCTCTAAATGCCGTTTCTGCCATCCCCAGTCTCATTCAAATTTCCTTTTCACAGCTCGCATCTTCAGTAACAGTTTGACCCAAATAGCGAAATGATTTAACTTGTTCGATGAATTGTCCCTCAATTTTAAGGAATGCCTGTTCTGAATCTTTCCCTATTACCATTAGTTTTATCTTATTTTTCTATAAATGACAATGAATAACAAAGCTAAGGGAAAAGCGGAGCTTTCTGATTTGCAGTTTCACTCTTTCTCACCGCGTTGGTTCCATTCCTTAGATAGCGAATACATCCGTTTGAGCTGATTTCAGCGCATTTTGCCACCCCAGAGTTAATTCGTTCCAGCCGGTTAAAGGGCTAAAAATACAGTTAGTGTTCGGATTCGACACAATTTAGAATCACGTACAACAGCAACAACAACAGCAAAATTCCACTCCTGTGGCCGAGTGGTCAGAGGGGCTGTTTTTCGATCATTTTTCCGAGATGGACTCAGGTTCGAATCCCGTATGAGGCACATATAGTGTGTCTTTCTACTGGCGCTGGCTCTTTCACCTTCCTCGAACCGATGGCTCCAAAATAAGAATGGATGACTGCTTGTAGCACTTCGAGTTGTTCCAGGTGGTCGTTAACTCCAAAAAATAAAAACAAAAACAAAAAAATGAAAGCTATTTAAAACAATCTTGACATTATGAATAACAGTAACAGATTTAAGATGAGCTGCCAAAAGATTCAGAAATGCACTGACAAACCAAATTTCTCAAAAGTCAAGTTATAACGAAGTAAATTTCTCCGTCATTTCTATCCGCGTTAGGATTCAAACCCGGATCCCCTCATTTCGGAATAAGTTGCTCTACCAATTGAGCTACGCGGACGTTTTATTCTGATTCCTATCTGCCTTTATGTCGTGTGCGTCCTTCTGGCAGGTACGTCACATCTCCTGGTACGTTACAAAGTCATTAGCTCCCATCTTTATGCTAGAAATTATTCTCCCAGGTATGGATAGTTAGTTTTCTTCTCTCCTCTTTTCGTGGTTTAACGATCCCTTTTAACATTCTACGTCATAGAAGTCAACCTTTTCTAATTTGGGATCATTAGTTCCATGGTAGTGATAGAGCCAGTGCAGTAGATTAAGCATTTGCCTTACCTGAAGCCCAAATCCTGGTCCATTCCGGCTGATTAGCTAGAAGCAGCAAACCCAACTACTCGGCAACTAAAGTGACGATCAATAGATAAAACAGAAGATACATTTATGACGTTCTGGTTGTGCATTGTTCCCATTTATGTCGAAAATGGAAACGATGCACAACCGGGTTTACGAGCAACAATGAATGCTGCGAGCATTTTCGTATACTCCAGTATTTGTCTGAAACAGAAAAGCTAATAAAAGCTGGTTCATCTAAACCTAAGCACCACACTTAGGACCAAGTACTGCGGATTTCCTTTATTGTCTTCATAAGATGGGAAGCATTCTTTTTATGAAGAGTTTCTTTTTTGTTTTCATCTGGATTTACTCCCATCCCCCGAAAAGAAAGTTATTCATAATCTAAAACCTTAGACTCAGCATTACGAGAAGTCAGAATCCTGCGCCCCATACAAAGAGTACTTCAAACATTTTTTTTTTTTTTTTTTTTTGATTGGAGGTTTAACGACCACCGTGAGCAACTCAATGGGCTATAAGCAGTTGGCCGTCCCTAATTTAGGGACACTGGTTCCAGGGAAGGGAGAGAGCCAGTGCCGTAAGACAAACACAACATCCATGCCTCACCGGGATTCGAACCCGGACCCCTTTCGGACGAATGATCAGAGGCCATCGCTTAGACCACTGCTCCACCGGGGCGGCCAAACATTTTCTTACTGTCTAAATCAAAATATTTGCACCAAAGAAACTATCACGATTTTATATTATTTACTGTAACGAAGAAAAAATATCCACATAATTTACTATGGCATAGCGTACATACATCGAGATGTTTGTCTCTTACAGTTCACAATTCTTTGGTGTTTGATAGGTCACAGAGAATGAAAGAAGATTTTGGCTGAGATTTCTGACACAACTTGTTTTCAGTCACTGCCTCCAGTGTGGATGATCGAGCGCTCTCCTTACCTTTTCTTCAACCTGGTCGAACTTTGAACTGAACTTTTTAGACCTTACGTGACGAAGAAGTATTCCCGGTCTGTACGGAAGAGCAGGAGGCCGTATTGTGACTCCAAGGTTAGCTTGTGTGTTGTTACCCAGGTTTGTTAGCCTGCTGATGATCCTGACTAGCCCGACTGAAACCAGTAGGGGAAGGCTTACGGCACCTAGAATTGTAAGTCCGACTGGTCCCAGCTGTCTGTTCTGAGACGACAAAATATCTGCGACTTCATCCACTGTCGGGCCCTTCACAGAAGACATTTCTTGGCTCCAGGCGCAAATAATGCACACACAGAAAGACAAGAACAGCACCAGACCATTTTTCCTCATGATAAGGGATCTGAAAAGGAAATTAGTTTTAATATTTAGGTAAATATTCATCAATTTTTTTTCAGCAAGTTACAAAATTAATTTAAGTTTTTTTTCAAAGTTGATGCTAAAAAACAGCAAGTCTAAGGTTCGCATATATACATTATACGCACAAAAATATTCGGACTCCTAGACCGAACGGAAACAAGAAAATACATCGCGACGTACTGTACTACAGAGGTGAAGCACGTGTCCAGACGGCAAAGTTGCAGCGATAAAATCCGCATCGGTGTAACTTATTTGGGAAAGCATTCTGGTCCGGAGCAGAAGGATGCTGTTTCGATCTGCGCCACTGCCACATTTGTGTTTTTACATTGGCGCCGGATTGTGGAAATGGATTATTGGCCACTGAGTTCTTCGAAAAATGTGTGGTTGTTCTTTTCACACATCTTCTGGAATTAATGAAAAATTTCTTTTTCGCGTCGAAAAATGTGTGATGATTACTCCACACATCGCCCGGAATTTATCAGAATTCCTTCTTCTTCAGCGATCGACTACAAGCATGGTTTGTTGGCTGACCCAGAGACTAATGATTCCGTCTCACCCATTTCTCAATGTAAATGGTGGGTTATATATGACGTACTACAGAGGTGAAACACATGTCAGGACGGTGAAATTCCAGCAATAACTTCCGTCGGTGTAGCTTAACTGGGAAAGCATTCGGCACCGGAGCAAAAGGATGCGAGTTCGATCTCCGTCACCGGCAAAAGTGAGTTTTCACAACATCAACTGAAATCGGTACATAGTCAGCCCACCTTTGGCCTTTAGGACTGCAGCGACCTTTCTAGGCATGCTTTCCACGAGATACCAACTGGAATTTTTCTGCATTCCTTCTGCAAAGCTGCCAGAGCTTCCGTAGAGGAAGGTGTTACTGCCCGTGATCAAATTCGGCGCTCCGTTTCGGCCCATAGATGTTCTATTGTATTTAGATCGAGACTTTGGGCAAGCCAATTTAATACTGGAACGTCCTGCTCCTCGGATCAAGCCTGGATAGAACTCACAGTGTGACAATTTCGCGCTATTCACGCTGTGGCAGAAGTTCAGCCACAGCGTGAATAGCGCGAAATTACGCAGAATGTCTTCGTACTTAGGCTGGATGGCATCACAACCAAAGAACTGTGTCGTTCTCAGCAGAAACAGTCCCACATCTCATCGCAGATCCCATTCCAAACTTGACTGTAGGAAAAATTGCAGTCCCCCTCCCCCTGACAGCGTTACCTGAGCAAATGTCATAGCCAAACACCAAATACGCTCATCTGAGCAAACACACAACTGTTTGTTAAAACTGCGACACTAAGAAACAAGAAAAATGACACCGAATTTTCGGGCGTAATTAGCATGTCTTTTGAATCCGCTCTGACGCAAATTAAATTTATCAAAGCTATTCAAAGTCAAGGGAACCGGTATGGAAAACAACAGTATCTGATCGAAGAAAGAAGTTTTTCAATCGGGTTTTTAATTCCGCAGATATTGCTGTAAACGGAATCGTGAGCTTACGCCCTCTGGTTGCACACTTGTGCATTAAGAAAAATATGAATTTATATGAGAAACATTTCGCACCGGAAACGTTCTCCAACACAGAAAGAATTTTGCAAATGGGACTCTTAGAAAGAGAGATATCGACAAAAATAAGATGTGACTTTACACCCCTGATGGGAAAGCCATACATTATTTTAGGAAGAAAATATTCTCAAAAGGTTTTTCCATATGAGCGGTATCGGTTCAAGAGGAAAAACATTTTAGTCGAGTTTTCATGAGACCAGATTTTGCAGCAAATACATCAGAAGCAGAAATTAACACTTATGCCTCCTGGTGGCCAAGCCATTCTTTACCAAACATTAGATATTATATGAAAAATATTTTCCATCCGATGTTGTATGCGATACAGGAAGAATTTTTCAAATCGGAGTTTTAGAAGCAGAAATAACGCAGAAAACGCAATTTATCTTTGCGCCCCCTAGCGGAAAGTCTATGATTTACTTGAAAATTTTGAATTTATATGAAAAACATTTCGCATCCGAAACACTATCCAACAAAGAAAAAAGTTTTCAAATCGGACTCCTAGAAGTAGAGATATTGACAAAAATAAGATATACATCTACGCCTCCTGGTGTAGAAACCATGCATTATTTTAAGAAGAAAATGTCCCTAAAAGGTTTGTCGACATGAGTAGTATCGGTCCACAAACGACTTTTTTTCAATCAAGATTTTAGAAGCTCATATTGTGCTGGAAATACATCAGAAGCGGAAATTAAGACTTACGCCCCCTGGTGGCCAAACGGTTTTTTGCAAAAAATAGAAATTATGTGCAGAGGATTTCCCATTAGGAGCTGTATCCGGTGCAGAACGATTTTTTTAAATCGGAGATTTAGAAGCAGAGATATAGGGGGAAATGCAATTTATCCTTACGGCCCCTAGAGGAAAGTCTATGAATTACTTGAAAATTTTGAAATTACTAGAAAAACATGTCACACCGGAAACTCTATCTAATAAAGAAAGAATTTTTCAAATCGAACCATATTTAGAAGCAGAGATATTGACAAAAAAATATATACATCTACGCCCCTTGGCGGAGAAACCATGAAATGTTTTAAAAAGAAAATATTCCGAAAAGGTTTGTCGACGTGAGTGGCATCGGCCGACGAAAGAATTTTTTCAATCGAGATTTTAGAAGCTCAGATTTTATGGCAAATACGTCAGAAGCAAAAATTAACACTTACGCCCCCTGGTGGTCAAAGTATTCTTTTCCAAAAATTAGAAATTATATTCAAAAGATTTTTCATGAGACGCCGTATCCGCTTAAGAAAACATTTTTCAAATCGGAGTTTTAGATGAGGAGATATCGAGGAAAATGTAATTGATAAGAAAACAAAATTTTCGTGCCACAATGACTACTCAGGGTAAGAAACTTGCTCTTAATGCACGATGTTCAAACTTGCTGAATGGTTCCAGTTGTAGGCAAACTTTAATAACTAAAAACACACACAAGTTAAAATATATTTGCATGGTTAAAATAACATGAGTACTTTCGTGCTCGCCACGAGCACATCATCAGATGAGAGACCAAGTTGGAGTTCCAGAAACACATTCATACACTGGCGGAAAGTGAAAAAAGAACACCAAGAAGGAATTGGCGGACGATCATGAAATTTACATATGTTAATGGGGTCGAGTTTACGTAGGTGTGATGTTAATTTCGGGACCAACCGGTGAGCGCTTACGCCACAGCACGGCATAATATGCAAATTATCGTCGGTGGTATTTAAGGAGTACGGCGAAGTGAATGTAATCAGTCAGGGCTGCGGGTGGCCTAGTGGGCAACGTTCGTGACTGCCACGGAAAGGTCCTCAGGTTCGATCCCAGGCAGGTACGAACGCTCGATCCACTAAATATCCGCCGTGCGTCGGATGGCCACGTTAAGCCGTCGGACCCCGGGTACTGGCTCCCCGGTAATAAATAAGGGCGTCTTCCTTCCCCTTTCTACTTCGTTTCCGTGTCACTTTCCTATCGGGCACTCTAGCCCAAATCTCCTAGCTTCCTATTTCTAAGGGTTGTTTAAGACCTGGGGTGGTTGTTTAAGACACTCCCTTCCTAAAATCCTCTACATATGATCACGATCATGATCATGAATGTAATCAGTCGTCGGCGTACGGACACGTGCGAAGATCCTGAAGAAGCTGCAATGCCTGGACATGATAGACGTGTACGATTTCAGCAGTTGTAAGACTGTGAGCGAGGTCGTCTGGTCGGACAGACGAGACGAGGAGAAAGCAGGTGGAATACCAGAGGCAGCCGCAGAATACGTGCGTGCAGAAGCTCCTCCTCTGGAAATGCAGCATAAGACAATGCACTGGAAGCAGAGGCAGTAGAAACTGTAGAGGGCAGATTAGCGACTCCAACCGAGACGTCCATGAATTCATCATCGTCAGCAGAGGCCAGGGACGTCACATCCACATTCTCAATGGCAGAGTCTAAGACCTAAGCAGAAGAAGACGTGCAAATGACAGGAGGAAAATTAAGAGGCTCTACCCTAGCAAGCGAAGATGATTGATCGACTGCATCTGTCGTTAAAGAGGCGACGCGAGGAGCTGCAGCGATGCGGGCGGGAACAGCGCCCTCATCGGCATATTGCCGTAATCAATGTCAAGGGTTAACGAAGAAAAGGACCAGCTCGGTGTGAAAATTAAAACACTGTTAATGAAAAAAAAAAAAAATAAGCACTCACCAACTCGTTAGAGATTTTAAACGAAAGCACAGACCTTTAACTTTGGCACACACACACACAAGAACAATGATGGGACACACAAAACACGTACGTGAAGCACTCAAACACGGAGCTCGTGAAGACACGTGTAGGCCAAAGGTGGACCGACACCGTGCTAGTGTATGTCAATAAATACTATGTTGTGTTTCTCTTCTAAGTGTCAGGTGACTTTTGTCAATATAGTGTATTTGGCCGCGATCAAATTAGCTTAAGTCTCCACCTTTCCCCATTACTGGCAAACGTTTACTATTTATATATAGAGGATACGTGTGCACAATTTATAGAATCCGCACGTGTTATTGATATCACTTAGTACTTCGTTATCGTTGCGATATGGAAAACGGGGTGTGCTCCTAATGCAAAACTAATTCAGTGTAGTTCTTTATATTTGTTGGAGGAACAGTGAAGTGATACATTAATTCCAAATACTTTCTTCTAACTCATTCATCTTCAAAAAATAGCATCTCTTTTTTTGTAATCTTGAGGATTTATTAATCAGAAATATTAAATCATTGAATGTTAAACACTGAATTATTAATTCAGTACTGCTATCTTCTTGATTGTTTCAAATCTTCAGTTACAGATTCACTCGAGTCTCGTCCTGGACATTGTATCAAAAATGGTTTTCAAGAACTTTTTAAGCTGATTTTCCTCCCTGATACATAGCAGTATATCTTGACAGGCGTTAATTGGAGCCGAGGCTGCTTTACTTGGTTATTATTGCACGCATGATGTTTGCACGTAATCGTATGAGCGATGAAAGAAATGTTTCTCTGTAATGTTTAAATGGGAAATGATGTGCTTCTAGGACAAAATTGCAGAGAAACAGAATACCAAAGTACTTAAGGAGAGAAAAAATTAATTACTACAGATGGAATTACCGAACGCATATAAAACGTTGGAAGGAGCATTAGTTTATGGGAAATCAACAGTTACACAAAATAGATTCATGCACCACATGCGGTCCCGGGTTCAGGAGCCTTTTTAAGGCACAAGTGTGAACTAATAAAATTTTCAATAAATATTGAAAAGTAGGCATTTCACTAGCGAAAATAACGGCATTTCAGTACGTAAATATATGCACGGTAGACCAGTAACAATGGACAACAGCCAAAATGTATATGGGACAAGAGTAGCTATTTCTAACTAATTTGGACATGCTGATTACGATTACGAACTTAAAAATCACGAATTAGCTTTAGTTTTCAAGATACGGAAGAGGAGGGATGTTCAATGGGAATGGATGGTCTGCACCAGAAGTTCGATATATTTGAGCGCGTGATTGACCACGAGACGGATAACCTTGAGCGGCAAGCATTTCAACCACATTTCCTTCTTGTCATCATTTATGTTGTGGATTCTGTGAATGCAGACGTGTTGTTCAGGATGCCTCGTGAATGTGTGAATAGTGCGGATAACTTTTATTATATTTGTGGACCAGTTACGAGGACTGTTCAAGAAAGACTTGCGCGTCTTTTTTAAAGAGTATAGCTACATATTGAACTCACCTCCATGTGAATGAACCTTTCCCAGCGGTTGCGTTGCACGTGACTTTAAGTACACTGGTGTGCAAAAATTAAGAACGAAGAGGAGAAATTAGCATAACCGGAACGAGCATGCAAAACGGACAGAAAGACCACTCAGGAGATAGACTAGAGTCCGGTACGGTAGGCCAAGCGCATATATGCAGCATCACGTAAGGGGGGGGTCGGAAGGGTATAAAGCACGCACACGGGCGGTGTACGCTCAGCAATTCGGTGAAAGCTATTGCACGGTATACATCGGTTTGAACGACGTCGAGTTGCTACCACCGTGTGATATGGCCAACAGGCAATCCAGTAGACGACATCTGGATGACTTTACCCGAGGTCGCGTCATTGGGAAGTTGGAAGAAGGTCGAAGTGTGATTAGTGTGGCCGAGGAGTTCGGGATCGCTCACAGCATCGTTTCACGAGCGTGGAGAGAATTTCAAACGACAGGAAAAGCTGTCCGAGAGTTTAGCATTGGTCGTCCACGAGCAACCACGGCGGCGGACGACCGGTATTTTGTCCTACAGGTGAGAAGAGACAGCGGGAGAAATCGCAAGGCACATGCAACAGACAATTGGACGTCCGTTACCGCGTTTTACCGTGGCCAGTAGGCTGCACAAAGGTGGTCTATTTGCACGACGACCAGTACGGTGTGTGCCATTAACTCCTGCTCATCGGAGACGGCGGTTTCTGTGGTGCCGGGAACACAAGAACTGAACACATCAGCAATGGGGTCGAGTTCTCTTTACGGATGAGAGCAGATTTAGTCTGACGAGCGATTCTGGACGTATACACATCTGGAGAGAGCAGGGAGCCCGCAATCACACCTCCAACATCATAGAAAGGGACCGGTTTGGAGGTAGCGGAGTTCTCGTTTGGGGCGGTATCATGCTTGGTAGCCGTACTGACCTCCACATCTTCCAAGGAGGTTCAGTCACTGGTGTCCGCTATTGTACCGAAGTTCTCCTGCCTCACGTGCGTCTGTTTAGAGGTGCTGTGGGTCCTGAGTTCCTCTTCATGGACGACAACGCTACACCTCATCGTACAGTGGCTGTCGTAGAGCTGTTGGAGAGTGAAGATATTCAACGCATGAATTGGCCAGCAAGGTCCCCGGACCTAAAGCCAATCGAACACGTGTGGGACCTTCTCGGGAGACGCTTGGCAGTACGTCACCAGCCGCCTTCAACGATTCCGCAGCTGACATTGGCGCAACAAGAGGAATGGGCCGCGATGCTTCAACAGCTCCTTGACAACCTCGTCCTCAGCATGGACAGACGTTGTAAATCCTACAACGCAGTCAGGAGTGATCATATCCCCTACTAAAGACTGGATTTTTCTTGGCATCCACCTGTCACATGGACGTTTCTGTGTTCTGTCCAGTTGTGCTCGAAGCTACCTTTTCAATAAAGTGCCTTTGTATCCCTTGATTCCTTGTTTAGACGGTTTTGCTCACTTGTCCCATATTCTTACATCTTGTGGATCTTATGGTATGATTTGAGTCGATGTGGAGCACTTCTGCCCGACTTTACATTCGAAAAACCGTATTGTCCTTAATTTTTGCAAGCCAGTGTAGAACCACTGCTTTACGTGTGAATGACCCTTTCCAAGCCGTTGCTTTGCACATGACTTTAAATAGAACTATTCTTATCCGTGTTAATTAACCTTTCAGAGCCGCTGCGTTGCACGTGCCTTTAAGTAGAACTACTCCCTTACGTGTGGATGAACCTTTCCCGGCCGTTACGTTGCACGTGACTTTGAGTAGAACGCTGGGAAAGAGCGTCTGTTTGCGCCCGCCTCTCAGCCGAGTCATATATATCACAGAGGAACAGGGTGCAGCTTTGAAGTTCTGTGTTCGTTTAGGGTAAAAGACTTCAGAAGCGTACGAAATGTTGGTGCAGGCATATGGTGAGAGTGTGAAGCCATATCGTACAGCACTTTGGTGGTTAAAAGAATTTCGCGGAGGCCGCGAATCGTTTCAGAAACAAGGTGGACCTGCGGTGTCGCCAACAGCCATTACTGATCAGAGGGTAGGCATAGCAGCCGCGATTATTCTTGAAAACCGGCAGCTCACATTGAAACAAATGGCAGAACATTTACAAATTTTAATTGGTAGTGCCAACACTATACTCCGTGAGAAACTATATCTGACGCGATCCAGTGCAAGACGGATTCGTTGGTTACTGACGCCTGAACAAACAAATATTCGTGTTAAGGTGCGTGAACTTTTGAAGCAAGAAATTGCTTCAAACGAGGACTACTTGATGTCAGTGACCACAGGCGACGAAACCTTTCTTTATCAGTACGATCCGGAGGGCAAACAACAGAACTCTGTGTGGAAAACCCCGTTACCTCCAAAGGCAAAAAAAAAAGGCAAGATGTGAAAAGTCTGCTGGGAAGGTAATGGTAATAACGTTTTTGATTACCAAGGAATGGTGTACCAGAATTTTGTGCCGCGGAATACTACGGTCAATGCGGTTTATTATGTGTCTGTTTTGACAAAGCTGATCGGACATATCCGTAAAAAGCGTCCGCACATTCACCAAAACGGCTGGAAACCAGCATAACGCTCGTCCCGACGTGGCGCAGAAAGTCACTACCTTCTTTGCTGAAAACAATATTGAACCATTTCCACATCCTCTGTACATTCCAGATTTAGCACCCAGTGATTGTTTTTCTTTCCCAACCCTCAAAAAGTACTTATGAGAACGTAGATTTACGTCAACAGAAGAGATTGTCAAAGCTTCAGAGGCGGCTCTGAAAGGGATGCAGAAAGATTGCTTCCAGCACGCTTTTGAGGAGTGGCAGCGACGCTTGAACAGATACATTTGAAAAGAGGTACAGCCATATGTAGTTCAGGTTCTGTGACGTACCTGCCAGCAGGACGCACATGACATAAAGGCAGATAGGAATCAGAATACATGTCTGCGTAGCTCAGTTGGTAGAGCTGCTTGTTCCGGAATAAGCGTACTCGGGTTCGAATCCCGGCGTAGACCAAAAATGACGGAGAAATTCACTTCGTTATAATGGCGCCCGAACTACCCGGATGACCCGACCATTCAAAATCTCGCATTGGTGTGATGTTATTTCCACACCGCGAGATAGGAAAAATCAGAGAATCCCTTCTCCAGTGCTTCGAAAAATAAATGTGTGTGACGTTGCATTCCACACACCAGATTGACTGGGAGTTCTCAAGTGCACGTTCTACAGTGGTTGTCTGCCTGCAACGATTCATGGTCACGGCTGACCCGTGGGCCATGCCCCCGGCCCTCTTTCGGGGGGGGATGTGACGTACCTGCCAGCAGGACGCACATGACATAAAGGCAGATAGGAATCAGAATACATGTCTGCGTAGCTCAGTTGGTAGAGCTGCTTGTTCCAGAATAAGCGTACTCGGGTTCGAATCCCGGCGTAGACCAAAAATGACGGAGAAATTCACTTCGTTATAGTTCGTACATACATGTTCATAAATTTCCGCGCCAGTCTTTCTTGAACGGGCCTCGTACTTTGCTATCACGAAGGCGAACCATTACACCAATGATAAAGAAAGCTCACTACCCTTACTTTGGTTGTGAGATTGGTGACCAGGACCGGTATTGGGCCCCACATATATGTTGTCAATCCTGTGCAACGAATCTGCGCTGCTGGTTAAACCGAAAAGGACGATCGATGCGCTTTGCAGTTCCAATGGTGTGGGGGGAGCTGACAAACCATCTTAATGACTGTCACTTTTTCATGACTCCTCCAATTGGACATACTATTTCTAAGAAGAAAAATCGGCGTTTGGCCTATCCGAATATTCCTTCTGCTATGCACCCAGAGCCTCATGGGGGAGGGCTTTCTGTTCCGGTGGGTCCCCAGGTTCTTATACACTGCAGTGCTAAAAGTCATGGAATACTTACCCAGTATCGTGTAAGACCTCCTCTCAGCCGGCGAAATGTAGAAACTTGACGTGGCATTTATTCCACGAGTGGCCGGAAAACTTGTGGAGAGATGTTGAGCCATGCCGTATGCACAGGCGTCTACAGTTCCCTGGTATTTGTAGGTGCAGGATGTTGGGGAGAATGGACTTTTCCACCACGTCTCATAAGTGTTCTATTGGTTTCATGTCTGGCGAACCTGGTGGCCACACCATCCATCGGATCTGTCCAGAATGATCCTCGAACCAATTTTGGACAACTTGGGCCCGATGATATGGTGCATTTTTTTTTTTTTTTTTTTTTTTGATTGGAGGTTTAACGACCACCGTGAGCAACTCAATGGGCTATAAGCAGTCGCCCGTCCCTAATTTAGGGTCACTGGTTCCAGGGAAGGGAGAGAGCCAGTGCCGTAAGACAAACACAACATCCATGCCTGACCGGGATTCGAACCCGGACCCCTTACGGACGAATGATCAGAGGCCAACGCCTTAGACCACTGCGCCACCGGGGCGGCGATATGGTGCATTGTCCGCATGGAAAATCCCATCGTTGTTGGTCTACATGAAGTCCATGATGGGCTGCAAATTGTCACCCAGAAGAGCAACACTGCGTTTACCGGTTAATGACGTGCTTATGAGGAACAGAGGACCCAAACTGTGCCACGTAAAGACACCCCACACATGTATGGAACCATCACCAGCTTGCACAGTGCCTTGTTGACAGCTTGGGTCCATATGCTTCATGAGGTCTGCGCTACACCCGAACTCTACCATCAGTTTGTAACAACTGGTAGCGTGACTCATCGGACCACGCCACATGTTGCCAGTCTTCCAGTGTCCAAGTGCCGTGTTCACGAGCCCAGGTGAGGTGCTATGCCCGATGTCGTGATGCTAGCAAAGGCATTTTGGTGAGTCTTACGCTCCCATACCCTATGGACGCTAAATTACGTTGCATTGACCTGATGGATATTCAAGCTCTAGCCAGGGACAAATATCTACCGGTAACTATTAGAAGATCAGCAAAACTTCCTCCGGGCCTTACAATTCCACCACTCTTTTAATTATTAAATAATCATAAACCTGGATCTGCCGTTAGACCTATAGTAGCGAAAAACAAATCTCCTGCATACATAGTAGAAAAATGCCTAGCTGAATTCTTCTCTCAACGTTTAAAACACTCTGATTACGTAATCAAGTCAACAAAGGAATTTGTGGAGCGCCCAAGAAAGTTTAAAATATTTGATAGTGATATAAAGAGAAGTTTCGACATAGTATATTTATATCAGTCCATACCTATACCAGAGGCTGTTGGAAACCTTGAAGAAATAATCGTCACTTCCCGTGAATTCACACCGATCCAAACAAAGAAAATTATCGGCGCCTTAAGCATAGTTACTAACCACAACTATTTCAAACTGGATGGAGGCATTTACAAACAAACAAACAAAAAGAGCACCGATGGGTTCCCCTCTATCTGCAGTACTTCAACCGCTAGAAGATATCATATTTCTAAATTGTATCAAGAAACCCCGAGTGTGTATCCGCTATGCTGACGATATATTCTTCCTATGGGAACATGGGGCAGACGAATTAAAAGATTTCATGCATTAGATAAACAATCTACACCACACGATAAAGTTCACCATGGAGCTTGAAGTGGATGGAAAGTTGAATTATCTTGACTTCGCACTCAGAAGAAATAGAACATCCAGCTTCGATTTGAAAGTTTATTATAAACCGACCGCAGTACCGAACTTTGTTCCTCCTGATCCTCACTGCCCAAAAGAGTACAAACTTTCTGCCTTTAGAGCATGGTTCTATAGAGCGTATAACGTATGCCAACCCGACTACCTAAATAACAAAAAAATTGATAATATTTATAGCAAAGGTCTAAAGGCTGAATATATGCAAGGATGAAATAGACAGAATACACAGAACTGCAAGAAATCGTATAATGTCAGCAATAAAAAATCACCTAGTAAGACAACGAGGTACGTAGCATCCATCACATATACCACAGGCTTTGCATATTGGTTAAAGAATTTGTTACATAAATACAACATACTAATAGCAATCAAGTCCCCGACCCCATTATCACATGTAGTATCAAGCTGCAAGGAGAGACAGTTTGAAAAAAGAAAAGGCAGGTGTGCACGCTATATACCGTTGATATATCCTGACAACACGGAAAAGATATATATCGGAATGACAAAGCGATCCTTGGACATTAGAAGTAAAGTACACGTGTCAACCAGGACATGCAGAATACAGTCTTCGCCAGAGGAATCATGCATCTATCGGCTGCTCCAGTATGGAAATAGTATTAGAAGAATTACTCCTTACACAAACTTTAAAGACTGCCATCAAGGAAACTGTCGAAATCCTCTCCAGAAAAGTAGCATTCAATGATATGATCTCTACTGAACTAACAATGGTTTGGCATGCGTTTTTTAAAGACGGGAACACGTCGCGTAATTACGTGCTAAAATTTCGTGTAATATGCTCGTGATGTCACCAAGGTTATTTTCAAAAATCAGCTTTGTTCCTTACGTGTTCGAATTCCCTGCATTTTTATGTTTTCCATTTCCTTGAAAAAGCCCTCCAGTGGAGTGCGAAAGCTTGGCGAATCCTTTTGCTTATTACGCCATAAAAATAAACGGATTTAATACGCTAAATGCGTTTCTTGAGTATTCACATTGTGATGTATTAAAAATAACGTTAAACATGCATGCAGAGTGACAAGTGGCCCCTACTGTGGCGTTAGCTACTCACTGTTCTTCTGGGTGGGCCTGGGTTGGAGTCCCAGTTGAGAGCATGGGTAGTGTGCTTGTCTAACAGCACTGTTTTTTTTCATTTCCTGGAGCTAGTGACCCGAAATTAAGGACGAACGGCTGCTTATACCCTTAGAATTCCTCAGAGTGGACTTTATGCCCCACCCTCTCAAAGGTAACAAGTGTTTTATAGTTGGGAAGAGCATTTTAACTAACCTCGCGTCTGGCTCGAACAAAAAGAATCCCCTGAGCACATTCTGTTATTCCTTATGAGTAACGCAAAAGGACGCTCCGGACTCCAGTGGTCAAAGGCATTGGCTTCCGGCTATCGATCGAGATGGGCTCGGGCTCCAGGGGAGGACGGCGATGGTTATTCTCGGAACCAATGGCTCCAAATCAAAATTCGGCGACTATGGCCCTATATATGATTGCAGTGGTCATTATGCCCCGAAAGAAACAAAAATCAGCTCAAAAGGCGTCCTCCACTCCCGCCTCATAGTCTTAACAACAGCAGCATACGCCAATGAGTCATTACATTATGACCACCTACCTAATAAGCTTTAGGACCTCTTTAGACGGAAAACCAGCGGCCACTCGGCGTGGCATCGATTCGGTGAGGTGGCGATAGATATCCTGGGGTATCTGGTACCATAATGTCAACAGCAGGTCCTTCAGTTCCCGTACATTTCGGAGTGGTGGTGATTTAGCGAGAACCCGCTTTTCCAAGTCGAACCACAAATGTTTGATTGGGTTCATGGCAGGTGAATTTAGAGGTCACGGCATTAACAGAAAGTCACCAGCATGTTCCTCGAACCACTCCTGGACGATTCTGGTAGTGTGGCATGGCGCATTATCCTGTTGGTAATGGCCATCACCAGCAGGGCACACAGTTGCCATGAATGGGTGAACTTCGTCTACAATGATGTTCAGATACCTGACAGCTATCAGAGATTATGCTATTGTGATATTGAGGCCTAAAGCGTCCCAAGAAAACATTGCCAGCATCATAACACCGCCGCCGCCGCCTGTTTCCGCCCAACAGTGCATCTAAGTACCATAGCGAACGTTGGTAATCGGCGTATCCGCTCTTGGCTGTCTACGTGATGCCCCAGGAATTTTGATTCGTCAGACTAGGACACTTTCTTCCAATCATCGACGGTTCAATCTCGATGATCTTGGGCCCATTTCATGCGTTGTTGGAGATAACGGGCAGTGAGCATGAGGACCCGGCTGGGTCTTTGGCTACGCATGTCCATGCGCAGAAGGCTGCGATGAACTGTGTGCTGTGACACATTGTCCTGATCACCATTGTTGCAGCTGCTGGTGATTTGTCGCACTGTGTCCCTGCGGTCGCTGTGAATAATGCGCGACAGTCTCCGCTCCTCCCCTCTTGCATCAATGAGCTGCGGACGACACACAGCTGGACGACGATTCGTCGTTTGGCCATGTGTGCACCACTTTTAATACGTACTCACTACAGCGGCACGTGAACAACCCACAAGCCGCACCATTTCTGAGATCGTAGTTCCGAGGCACCGTGTCTTCACAATTTGTCATTTATCAAACTCCGATAAATCAGCAGCTTTTCTTTTTGTGACTCCCAACACTCTACAAACCAAAAGCCAGTCCTCGGGTTGTAGATATATTGCTTCATGAACTTCACCTGCGCCGCCGTTCGGTCTCCAGGCGCGCTCATTTCTCTAGACTGGAATTGGTCATAAGGTAATGGCTTATCGGCCGTGCATATGTTACATGTATTCCGTGTGACTGATTCACATTATTCACACTGAATACTTGGAATAATACAGAATGACAGAACACTATTTAAAGTGAAATAGTTAACATTTTTTGCAGCTGACTCCCACGTAACTTTTATCCGTCATTTAAAATCGCTCAGATGAAAGTTGATAACAATAATTTGTTATGAAACTGTAATAAAGATACAAACTGGTGAAAAAAAAAATCTTAATTGCTTTTAAAAATTTTGAGGTCCTCCTTTCCGCGATTGCTTCACCTAACCCGTTCACCGCTAAGGCGCTTTTCTACTTAGAGCTACATCACTGCTGGCAGGGTTCAAGATTGAGCTATATTTAGAAGACTGTTAACTTGAAAACTGTTTTAGAAGACTTGCTGAGTTCGAGAAGCATTATACACCGAAGTGCCAAGAAAACTACGATATCTCCATAATACCCCATTGTTCCTCCTCGCAATCGGATAACGGCAGCAACGCGATGAGGCATAGAGTCCACGAGCTCTCTCTGATATTGTAAAGACAGTACGCACCACGCTTTCTGGAGAGCGTTTCACAATTCCGTAACATTCGTCTGTGGTGAATTCCTGCCATTGACGGCCCGTTGAACAACAACCCAAATGTTTTCCATGGCATTTAAATCCGGCAAACGAGGGGGTCGAGTCAGAATTCCAAACTCCGTGGAATGTTCTTCCAGCCATAATCGGGCGATTGTGGGCGTGTGTGGTGCCGCATTGTTGCGTTGAAAGATGTCGCACCCGTCGGAGTGGTTGAATTACATGAATGGATGCAAACGATCCCCAAGGATGGTTACGTAGCTTCCTCCGGCCAGAACGATCAGACGACGTATGAAGGGTCCTAATGCATCCCAGCTGAAAATGCCCCACACCATAACATAGCCTCCACTGCACTGCAATGTCTCTTGAACACATACGGGATCTATTGCAGCCTAATCAGTGCTCCTTCTTTCTGACAAACACACAGTCGTATCAGAATAATATGATCTGCTACCTAATAATAGGAATAACCACCCTTGGCCCGGATGACAGCGGCGAGACGGCTTGGCATGGACACAATGACGCCGTGGAAGGTTGCCCGTGGCACACGTGCCCATTCGGACTGCAGCAGAGCACGGAGGTCCCGGGGATGATGTAGTTGTAAGTCGTCACGTCAGACCTGTCGATTCAAATAGTCCCACAAGTACTCTATGGAATTAAGGTCGGGATTTCGCCGGCCAAGGGAGAACTGAGACATCGCTGTCGTGTTCCTGGAGCAAGTCACGCATCCCCTTAGCCACGTGGCAGGGTGCATTGTGCTGTTGGTATACACCATAACCATCAAGATAAACGTCCGATATGAAGAGATGCATGTAATCAGCTAGGATGGAGAGAGAGAGAGAGAGAGAGAGAGAGAGAGAGAGAGAGAGAGAGAGAGCCGTTGGCGTTCAGGGACCCATCCAGTGGCACCAGCGGTCTCAGGTCATACCAGAAAAACATTTCTCAGACATGCGCACTGCCACCGCCTGCCTGTACTTGACCGACAAGCGTGTCCGGGTGTTGGTTCTCGTGTGTATGACGTCATATCTGCCACCTCCCGTCACTTCTGTAGAGTAGAAACCTGGATTCGTCGGAGAAGGCAACATTTTCCCACTCTCCCACTGTTCAATGACGGCAGTCTCATGCGAACTGCAGGCGTCGTTGCCGATGGACCTGGGTTAACATGGGTGCCTTGACGCAGCATCGACTCCGGAGACTCATGCGTAACAGGGTTCACTCTACTGTTGTAGAGGACACGTACCTACGTGCCCTAGCGTTCATTTGTGTGGCCAATTGTTGCACCCTTGTGCGTCGATTGCCCTTTACCAGTCGACAGAGGCGACGTTCTTCTCGGGGGTGGATGGCCTTTGGGGCTTTACGGTTATGAGGCCGAGAGGTGCTCTGCGTGCCAGTGGTCCATTCTTGGTACACCTTTACCACAGCACCTCGCCAACAGCCCTGTTTCTGAGATGCTTCGATCATTGGTAAAATAGCCGATGATCATTCCTTTTTGAACGTCCGTCAAATCACTACCTCTGCCCACTGTGCTCATACAACGCACTATGGCTCATCTGCCCTGACCGGCCGCTTATATCTCCGTGAGGTCGACCTTGTCACGTGCACTCTGTGACGCGTCTAGGTGGGTACACTGTGATTCTGGGGTGGTCATTTTATTCTGATACGACTGTGTATATGCTCTTCTGAAAATAACAGAATCACTCTAATACTTAAGCTCGCCTCATTATTTCACCACCAAAGGATAAATTCTTAATCTCCCTTCTCTTATTGATGCGATTTATTTAGAAATTTATCTCCGTGAATACAAAAGCAATTTCAGGTTTATTGAAGCAGTGGAGGGAGCTTCAACCGCATTTAGAACAGCACTTAGGAAACGTTCTTTAGAGCAGTAATATCGAGTGGCCTTGCGAACAGACATGCGAATTCATCATCGATGCTTCATAAGCAACCCATGTCTTTGCTGAAAATTAACTCACTATTGATTTCCAGCATTTTAATAGCTGCATGCGATAAAAACATGCAAATTTTATGATTCAAAGAAAACTGTGATTAAAATTTCCCTGAATCACAAATTTGTTCAGATTCAGACTAAACTTTTTGTAAAACCTTAACAATCAGATAATTTCTCCTTCGTTGGCAAAGCCTTTAGCTCTGTATTTAATAATTGCCATATGCTACTTACAATTAAAGCAAAAGGTGCTACCAGGAGCGTAGCCTAGGAGAGTTTTTAGGGGTTTAAACCCTCCCCAAAATGCCGTACCTAAATAAAGAGAGGGTAGATAAGCACCCCGGACAAAAAATTACGGAATGCTGTCATCCGGAGAAACAGTTGGAAACTGGTCAAGCAGAGAAAAATGCGTGTATATAATGGAATGGAAAGTATTGTACAGGGTCTTTGTAATTAAAGTTCCACTTTGAAATGGCCACAAAAGGAAAACTACTGGACAAAATGTTACCAAACTTGGTAATAGTTAACAGGAGGTCATGGGATTTTATTTTGCGCAAAACAAAAAAATTAGTTCCAAAACTCACCACCAGCGTGGAATGGCTCTGTATGCAATATTGGGAAACGAAAGAAGACATGACGACATCAGTTACAAATGTATGTAATCGTGTCGAACGCGAAACAGTGTGCGGTGCTATGCAAATACGCAAAGCCTCTTCCGGTATCACGAAATGTCGATGTTACGACGTTTCGTGATACCGGAACCTCAGGAACGTGGCATTTTAGACACCAAGATTTTTATGCAGGACGGGGCTCCACCGCACATTGGTACATGTGTGAAACAGTTACGTCAGCGACACTTCACGGATGACCGGATTATCAGCCGCCACTTCCCCATGGATTGGCCACCCCGGTCACCAGATCTCAACCCCTGTTACTTCTGGCTATGGGGTTACCTCAAAGATACTGTTTATGGTGATAACATCCAGAATTTGGCGGAATTGAAAACTTCCATACACCGACATGTCTGTAACATTCCTCCTGATATGCTACGAGCTACTGTTGAGAAAGCAGTACTGCGATTTCACTTGCTTTCTGAAAATGGTGGCCGCCACATTGAACATGAGCTATGACACGTGTTCGACACAATTACACACATTTGCAACTGATGTCGTCATGTCTTCTTCCGTTTCCCAATATTGCATACAGCGCCATTCCACGCTGGTGAGTTTTGGAACTAATTTTTTTGTTTTGCGGAAAATAAAATCCCATGACCTCCTGTTAACTATTATCAAGTTTGGTAACATTTCGTCCAGTAGTTTTCCTTTTATGGCCATTTCAAAGTGGAACTTTAATTATAAAGACCCTGTATATTACTTGTTACCTTTTCAGCTTTGTAAGACGTGCATGCCTGATCAGTTTTATTATTGCCATGGTTAGAAAAGGTGACGTAACAGAGTGGCAAAAAGGGAGCTATCGATTTTGGTCGTGAACATGGTCATTCGCTGAGGGAGGTGGCGGAGTTCGTTGGCGTGTCCAAGTCCACAGTCAGTAGTGTTCATTTGGCGTGGAAGGAGTCGGCCAGAGACGATTCCCGTCGGAGCAGCTGCGGCAGAAAAACCATCATGAGCAACCGTGATCGTCGACGTCTGGGGCGAATACAAACCGCAAAACTGTTCCAAACCCGGCAGGAATTGCTGCAAGAGTACAATTCAGGACCCAGTCAGCCTGTTTCCAAACGAACGCTCCGACGAGAACTGCATGGTGTAGGAATATTCAGTCGTGTAGCTAGGGTATGCCCCAAACTGTCTGCCATACACAAGAAAAAGCGGCTGGAATGGGCGAGGGAACACCGACATTGGACCACAGAACAGTGGCGACGCATCATCTGGTCGGACGAATCCAGATTCTACCTCTATTCCAATGATGGTCGATACAGGGTCATGCGGAAGGCCGGAGAACCCTTCAACGCAGAGTGTGTGCAAAGGGCTGTACAGAAGCGCGGTGGAAGTGTCATGTTTTGGGGGTGTACATCCAGTGCTGGGGTGGGTCCCTTAGTTCACGTGTCTGATGGCATGAAAGCGGTGGACTACGTGAAACTGTTGGATAACGAGGTGTTGCCATATGTCCAGTTCCTCCAAGATGCCGCCATTCCAGATCCACGTTATCAAGACGACAATTGCACTGTCCACCGAGCTGCCATTGTGTAGGATTGGGTTTCAGAACATGAGGTCGACGTCCCACATCTCACCTGACCCACCAATTCGCCTAATCTCAAGGCTATAGAGAAAATTCGGGACCCTCCAAATTTGACTGCTCTGCGGGACCAGTTTTTCCCCGCGTGGGGCAAACTGGACATTAATGTCATCCGCTCCCATATTGACAGCATGCCAAAGAAAATCAAGGCTGTGCTTCGACCTCGTGGTGGTGTAAACCCATATTAACCAATAAAAGGAACATTGCGTAATTTTTTGTCCGGTGTGCTTAGTTCTATACACTTCTGTAAGTACAAGTATAGCATATGTAATTGAAAAATGGGGAGTATTAAATAGAAGACTTTCATGTGTTAGAATAATGTAACAGAGAAAAAATTTAACATATGTATAACGCAGGGTGAAAATTAATTTTAAAATTCAGAAACTCCTCCGAAAATTATTTCTGGCTACGGACCTGGTGGTGGTTCCATAAGGTTTTATCAACTTTTATACCGGAAGTATCTTTTTAAGGTTCAACGATCCCCACGAGCCGTTCTCAGTGCTGCAAGAAGTCGTCCCTTACTAATTTGATGTCACTGTTTCGGGATGAGGAGAGCAGCACAACTGAGGTAGCGGTCTTGCCTTATCTGAGGCTAGTGCTCAGGCACATCTGGAACGATTGGTCAGAAGTCAGCGCCTTGTAACACTCAGCCACTAAGTGACCAATCCTGAAGTAGGAGGTCTTACTTACGTTCTTCCGAGAAATTGTTGCAACTTTAAGCCAACTTCTCTTTCAGTTAACACACAAGTAAAAACATTATTACATCATTTTGATTTGTAAGGACGTTTGAAACTACTGCGCAGTTAACTTAAAGGTTTACAAAACCAACACTTAAATTTTTGCTACTTCTTTCAGTCAAGGCAATTACCTTTGAAACATAATTTGCATCATGCCTTCCTATATCCCCTTCAGCACGCAGTTGTTTCACAGTAAGGTCGTAATTTGAAATGTTGTTTCACAGTCAGGTCGTGATTCAAATGATTTCTGACGTGTAAACCTATAATACTAGCTTTAAATTAAATATTAAATTCGTTAGACATGTTTTTTGGCCGCCCCGGTGGCGCAGTGGTCTAAGGCGTTGGCCTATGATCATTCTTCCGAAGGGTCCGGGTTCGAATCCCGGTGAGGCTTGGATGTTGTGTTTGTCTTACGGCACTGGCTCTCTCCCTTCCCTGGAACCAGTGACCCTAATTTAGGGACGGGCGACTGCTTATAGCCCATTGAGTTGCTCACGGTGGTCGTTAAACCTCCAATCCAAAAAAAAAAAAAAAGACATGTTTTTGTTTTTTCTAGAGCAAAGCCTTTTTATGTTGTAATCCAATTGGAATAACTCTATCGTTTTATCAGCGGAGGGTAAGAAGAGAAAAACTATATGACTTTTAACTGAGTAAGCTCTACTGAAAATTAGATATAACACACATTTACGTAAAAGGAGATAATTTTTTTGTGAGAAAAGAACAGAAGGATTTTAGAACGCAAACAATTTTCACCATAAAAGTATAGATCCAAGTTGCAAAATTGTTTCTTATGAATTTAATATGCATTTTTAAGACGGTTTAACATCAAGAAAAGAACCCGTGAATGTTTAAAGCTCGCAATTCCCTTGGTCTTTTCACAGTGAGTCCATTCGATCCTTGATAGGTTTTAATTAGGTATTCTGTGTCTGTGTTAGGCAACCAAGATTCATAAATAACTTAAAAGCACAGAGTAAGAGTACATGATGGCTTCCTAGTCAAAAAGTTTACTTAAAAACCAAAGAGTAAGAGTACATCATGCCTTCCTAATCAAAGAGTTACTCGTATTTTCAAGTAACTTTCAAGTAACATTCAAAAGTGAAACAAGTTTTACTTTTGAATTACTTTGTTAAGAATGTGTTGGATCATTACGTAACAGCATGTCATTATAAGAACAAACCCTTACAAAATTTATATCACTCTGTAAGCGTCAGCTGAAGAAATCATCTAAGGGTATATAACTGGCTATTATGAAATGCGTCGAAATCTAGTATCATAGATATGGTCATGATTTATAATTACTGTTATTAATTCAACTAATAAGCGCCGACTTTCCAGAAATTCAATGGATGTCCGGGGTTTGAACATACACTATATTGACAAAAGTCACCGAACACTCCTTCAAAAGCAAATGAACGGATCCTCTGCGTTGTTAAGATGCCAGGTACAGCTGCAAACGGTATAAAAACAAGCCTACAGCTGACCGTGATCATATCACATTGTGAGGTTGAGTGAAAATGTCGCGGCGGGAGAGAACTGACTTTGAGAAATGAAAGATTGTTGGGTGTTATATTATTGGGTTGTCCATAAGAAAAATGGAGAGGCGTTTAAACATACCAAAGTCAACTGTTTTGGATGTACTGAATAAGTGGAAGACACATGGCGTGCCGGAAGCAGACCAAAGAAAATCAGTAAGAGGACGTCGAAGCCTCATGAGAGTCGTTGCAGCTAATCGACGGAGCACTACACAAGACCTCAGTGTACTAGTGAGTAAAAATGCTGGAACCTCGGTATGTACACGTACCATTCGCAGAGAACTTCATTCTATGGGCTACCGTGGTCGTGCGGCTACTCATAAGCCTTTCATTTCTACTCGGAATGCTACTCGTCGTTTAGCATGGTGTAAAGAACATTTATCGTGGACCGTAGATCAATGGAAACGGGCCCAATGGACTAAGGAATCCAGATACACGATCCACCAGTCTGATGGCTGTGTGTGGGTATAGCGGCAGCCGGGGAACGCTATTTACCTCAGTGTAATGTTCCTACGGTCAAGTTTGTAGCCGGCAGTGTACTCGTGTGGGGGTGTTTGTATGGTGCCGGTCCATTGGTTATCGAGGACAAACCTGTTAACCAGCACGTCTACCTCGATATTCTGGACAGTTATGCCCTACCAAATCGGTGGCAATACTATGGAACCGAGCCTTGTTGGTACCAGCAGGGTAATGCACCGAGCCATAAAGCAAGGAGTGTTACGCCGTGGTTTGACGATAATTCTGTATCGCGTGTGGACTGGCCAGCACAGAACCCTGATCTTAATCCCATAGAGCAGCTATGGGATGAATTAGAGCGCCGCATAAGAAGTTTGGAACCAAGGCCTATTAATTAGCAACAGTTAGCGGCAGCATTATGTACCGAATGGAAGCGCATTCCTATCGCTGTGTTCCAAACATTTGACGAAAGCATGTCTCGAAGGGTCAGTGAATGCATTAAAGCCAAAGCTGGACCGACACCGTACTAATGTATATCAATAAATGTTATGTTGTGTCTATCTTCTAGGTGTTCGATGACTTTAATCAATATAGTGTAAAATCCAACGGGTGTTCGAGCTCTATGGGTTCTTACTGGTTCTCGAGCTTTTAACATACGCAGACATAGCAGCACAAATCTAGAGTGGAACATCGATTGTACACTAATCAGACATACGGTTTAATAGGTGATCGGTTTCTAAAACTCTGACAGATACGTAATTAATCACGATCTTAAATCTATTACTAAGCACGCTCTTAAAACGATTACACACCAATCAGGCATACGGATTAATAGATGATAAGTTCCTAAAATTCTGACAGATACCTAATGAAGCAAGCGAGCTCTTACATCGATTATTAAGCGCGCTCTTAAATCGATTACTAAGCGCACTCACATTGATTATCAAGCGCGCTCTTACATCGATTATTAAGCGCATTCTTACGTCGATTAAAAAGTATACACTCTTACATCGATTATACACCAATCAGACATACGGTTTGATAGGTGATAGGTTCCTAAAACTCTGACAGACACGTAATAAAACACTCTCTTACATCGATTATACACCATTCACCAATCTGGAATACGGTTTAATAGGTGATAGGTTTCTGAAACTCTGACAGATACGTAATGAAACAAGCTCTTAAATCTGTTATTAAGCACGCCCTTACAGATTACCCCCAATCAGGCATACGGTTTAATAGGTGACAGGTTCCTAAAACTCTGACAGACACAAAATGAAGCACGCTCTTACAATTTACAATTAAGCGTGCTCTTAGATCGATTATAAAGCACACACTCTTACATCGATTATACACCAATCAGGCATACGGTTTAATAGGTGATAGGTTTCTTAAACTCTGACAGATACTTAACGAAGCACGCTCTTACATCGATTATTAAGAGCGCTAACATTGATTGTTAAGCGCGCTCTTACATCGATTATTAAGCACATTCTTACTTCGATTATAAAGCATAGACTCTTACATCGATTATGCACCAATCAGACATACGGATTAATAGGTGATAGGTTTCTAAAACTCTAGCACGCTCTTACATCGATTATAAAGCACACACTCTTAAATCGATTATGCACCAATCAGACGTACGGTTTAATAGGTGATAGGTTTCTAAAACTCTGACAGATACGTAACAAACCACTCTCTTACATCGATTATACACCATTCACCAATCTGGAATACGGTTTAATAGCTGACAGGTTTCTGAAACTCTGACAGATACGTAATGAAGCAAGCTCTTAAATCTGTTATTAAGCACGCCCTTACAGATTACCCCCCAATCAGGCATACGGTTTAATAGGTGACAGGTTCCTAAAACTCTGACAGACACAAAATGAAGCACGCTCTTACAATTTACAATTAAGCGTGCTCTTAGATCGATTATAAAGCACACACTCTTACATCGATTATACACCAATCAGGCATACGGTTTAATAGGTGATAGGTTTCTTAAACTCTGACAGATACTTAACGAAGCACGCTCTTACATCGATTATTAAGAGCGCTAACATTGATTGTTAAGCGCGCTCTTACATCGATTATTAAGCACATTCTTACTTCGATTATAAAGCATAGACTCTTACATCGATTATGCACCAATCAGACATACGGATTAATAGGTGATAGGTTTCTAAAACTCTAGCACGCTCTTACATCGATTATAAAGCACACACTCTTAAATCGATTATGCACCAATCAGACGTACGGTTTAATAGGTGATAATTTTCTAAAACTCTGACAGATACTTAACGAAGCACGCTCTTACATCGATTATTAAGAGCACTAACATTGATTGTTAAGCGCGCTCTTACATCGATTATGAAGCACATTCTTACATCGATTATGCACCAATCAGACATACGGTTTAATAGGTGATAGGTTTCTAAAACTCTGACAGATACATAATGAAGCACGGTGTTAAATCAATTATTAAGCACGCCATTACAGAATACCCCCCCCCCCAATCAGGCATACGGTTTAATAGGTGATAGGTTTCTAAACCTCTAACAGACACATAGGGAAGCACGCTCTTACATCGATTATTAAGCGCGCTCTTACATCGATTATAAAGCACACACTCTTCAATCGATTATTATACGCCAATCAAACATAAGGTTTAATAGGTGATAGGTTTCTAAAACTCTGACAGATACGTAATAACGCACTCTTTTGCATTGATTATGCACCAATCTGGTAAGCACCGTCTTACATCGAATAGGCACTAATCAGGCATACAATTTAATAGGTAATAGGTTTCTAAAACTCTAACAGGTACGTAAAGAAGCACGCTGTTACATCGATTATTAAGCGCCCTCACATTGGTTATTTAGCACGCTCACATGGATTATTAAGCGCGCTCTTACATCGATTATTAAGCACATTCTTACATCGATCATAAAGCACACACTCTTACATCGATTATACACCAATCAGACATACGGTTTAATAGGTGGCAAGTTCCTAAAACTCTGACAGATACGTCATTAAACACGCTCTTAACTTTTCTTATGGATTTTTTGCCGTTATACGTGATCTAAGTTTGGTTCCTTGAAGGACGTATAATCGACGTACCACTGCGTTTTGTTTTTTTGTGTATGTTTGTATTTATATAGCATGTTGCTGAAAAGTAGTTTTTTTTTTCTTTTTATCGAGTTATTCCCATCTCTTACTTCATCAGTCTTAGTACATTTTTCTAAAACTGGATTTTGGAAGTGTTTTATGAGCACGAGTAGTATATATTCCTTCCACGGTATCTTATGTTCTCATATCTGTATGAACCACATTACCTTTCACCTCCTCGAAATGAACGTCTAAAAACTTAAATATAAGCTTTGTTCACATCATCATACACTAGCGTTGCAATAAATCGAAAAAAGCCCAATTTTGGTTTCAGATTCAGAGGGGCTAGAACTTTTTTGTTATCAATGACTTAATGACTGCCTGGACCTTATATCCCCCACGCAGAGGCCGCCGGTGATATCTCTGACCAATTAAAGACAAGCAATTATTTAAATGCTCATATATATTAAACACTCATATGTAGGTTATGAAATTGAGAGGGCAGAGATTGTAGTCATATAGAAATAGCAGTAAGTGCTCATATAAATTAAATACTCATATATTAGTATTACTATATATATTATTATTTAAATGCTCATATATATTAGATTCTCATATATAGGTTATGAAATTGTGAGGACAGAGAATGTACTCATATGGAAATAGCAGTAAGTGTTTGATATTATCATTCTCATTATGTATGCGTCAACGGTGGGAAAAAAAAAAAAGAAAAAAAGTATAGCGCACTTTTACCTGGTTGGGGATCTTCTGCCGGCGTTTCTTCTGTCAAAGGACACTCCAGCTGGTGCTCGTGGCAATGACTGCTACACGGATAGATAGCAAAGACCCAGAGAAAACCGGATGCAGGAGGAAAGTGTGCCAAACGACAGGAGCATCTCGTCAGGGGAGTGACGCCAGAGATGAATGCCCCTATCCAATGACCTGGGGAAAAGGACGATATCTCATATTCAGGAGGATGTCCAGGTACACAACCGAAAAAGGAAACTCATTGCGTAATAGCAGTTTTGTTTTCCTCTCAAGAATTGACGAAACTGTCTTTTTCTTTTCTTTGTACTTGTGGCACAAATACTCGAATACTATGGCTGCCATCCACCTATACTGTTGCATTTAATGAAATCTGATTTTCTCCCAGCAACAAATATGATAAGCGAATTCTAACATTTTACTAGACTGTTTCATTTTAGTTGCGACCATCACAATGATAACTGAGCCGTTGAAAAATCATGTAAAATGTCTCAAGGCTGAGCTTTGCCTTTGCTAAGGCTGACCTTTGGATTTGAAAATCGCAAATGATTCCCTTTTAGTACCCACGAACACAACAATTTCGTATTGGTGGGATAAGGTGTTTGAAACCATTCGCAACAGTGATATGAACAAAAACAAGAAAAATGACACGGATTCTGGGGTGGGCCGATGAAAACTACTTTTGATTTTTAAAGCAATAAGTAAGGAAATTGTGCAGATCCATCAAATATTGAAACACAGGAGAAGAATGTCACCTCTAACATACATTTAATCATCAACAACCATGGGTAATATCCCCGCAAGAGCCTGATCCCATGGGGCATCACATTTCATTTGTCTTACACTCACTGTCATAAAAATCAGCACACCAACTAAAAACGTTGCGATTCACGCGGAATTCAGCGAATAGCTACAGAGAGGGCAGCCATGCAAATAATTAAAGTTTCGTACGATTCCGCATGTCCGCGCGTCCAACACTGGCGCTGCAATCGTAACTGGTGCTTATAAGGCGCCACGCAGGGGACTCCACACTCGTGCCGGAGTGCACGGTGAGAGCCAAGTGTGATTCCTGAACGTTAGCCAAGTCGAGGAGCCGCCGAAGATGTGCGTACAGGCAACTGACGGAGTTTGAGCAAGACCGTATCGTCGGGATGAAAGAAGCGCCCCGAGTCGGTCGCCATTTGGGGCTGTCGGATAGTACGGTGCGATCGTGTTGGGAACAATGAACACGGGAAGACATCCAGACGCGGCGGACCGGCTATAGAAGACCCAAACACACCACCAGCAGAGAGGACCGTGGGACCGTGAGAGCGGCACGCACAGATGCAACGACGCCCTTGTGCAATATCCAGAGACATATGGCGGCTGTACAAGGGACTGCTGTGTCCGCCAGAGCTATATCCAGACACCTGGCAGTGGCTAATCTACACTCTCGATGGCCCTTACGTTTTCTGCCATTAACACCTGACCATCGTCCTCGTCGATTGCAGTGGTGTCAGCAACGAGTAACGTGTAATGCTACGGACTGGCGACGTATAGTGTTCAGCGATGAATCCCGCTTCTGTATGGGAACAGACGACCACCGTGTCAGAGTGTGGAGGACCGCAGGTGAGCACTACAATCCCAACCTCACTGTCCAGCGGCACACGCCCCGAACTGCAGGCGTGATGGTCTTGAAAGCCATCGCGTATGACAGCCGGACTTCCTTTGCAGTAATCCAAGGGACGTTGACAGCCCTACGCTACGTACAGGAGATCCTGCAGCCACATGTGCTGTCTTTCCTGTAGGGGTGGCCCTGAGCCATTTTCCAACAAGGTAACGCCCGTCCGCACACTGCTCGGGTTTCCCAGGATTGTCTACGTGATGCTTCGACCCTTCCGTGGCCTTCCAGATCGCCTGATCCCTCGCCCATTGCGCACGTGTGGAACCAGATGGAACACCAGCTTTATCCATATCCCAGTGTTCGTGATTTAGAGGGTCAGTTGCAAGAAGTGTCGGCCAATCTGTCCCAGGATAGCATACAACGTCTCTTTGACTCAATGTCGTACCGTATCACCGCATGTATCCGAGCACGAGGCGGTCAGACGCGGTACTAACACTGACTGGAATGTGTACAGTTTGTCCGCAGGAAATCGTCCCGCTGCTGTGATATTGTAATCACTTCTGTCCTTGGTGTGTACCATCTCACTACTAAAATCTTATTGTAATCCGATGCTTCCTCTTGGTGCGCGGATTTTTATGGCAATGAGTGTATATTGTTTTACCACCAGGGCCTCAACACTCATATGGTAAACCCAAGTACCCTGGGGAAGGGGATCCAGAGACAAAGCGCGTCCAGGGCCGACTTCAGAAGGAACCATCTACGCATTCGCGTCCCTACACACGGGAAGACGGCAGAAAACACCGGAAAAACCGCAGACTAGATGGACGTTAGGACATGGATTCGAACACCCGTCAGAAACGTCAGCCTCCCACAGAGTGCATAACGACTTAACCAACTGCGCCATGACGGTGGTTAACATTTAACAAACCATCCCAATGTCAGAGGCATAGTTTTCTGACCAATCGTCCGAGCTTGGTCCGTATTCTGTTCCCAGATGATGAATGAATTTGTCTTATGACACTACGTCTCTCCCTTCCCTGCAACCAGAAGCCCTAAATTTAGGATGGGAGACTTCTTATGGTGCTTAGAGTTACTAATTGTTGTCATTAACCCACCGGGTGGCAAGCACGCATATATACGTTCGCAAGTTTCTTTGCCCAAAGCGGCGACGACGCAATAATGCGTTCGTCGAAAACCTTTCAAATGCGGCAGGAATGCAATATTGCGTTGAAAACGTTTTCAGACTAATAGTGGTGAGAATGCATTTTTGCGCATCCTAACGATGACGATACTACAGAAAGGGGTCATACATTTGAAAAAATTTCGCATTTCCGTTTCCAAAGCATCTGGCATCTCTATAACAAAATACCCCGAAGAGCCGAAAGCGTTATGACACATCGAAGTAACAACAGGTAAACGGTTTATGCACATCAAAGTAACAACAGGTAAACGACGGCGCGTGTGAAGGTAAAAAAAAAATGCATAAATAACACTTGATACTGAGTGCTGTTATACAAGGTTATTCTTTTTCTTCAAATGGGAAAGGCAGGGGACTTAAGCGAGCGTGACAAGGACCATATTGTAATCGCCAGACTACTGGAGTAGAGCGTTTACGAGACGGCAAAGCCTGTGAATACTCACGGTCAGCTGTGGTTAGTAGCTTCGAAAAAAAGTCCGAGGATGGAAAAAACCACGGATCGCCGGCAAGGTCTGGGCCGACCAGGGTTCATCGATGCTAGAGGTTAGCAAAGACTATAACCGTATGGTACGAGCCAACAGAAGGGATACTGTGGCAAGGTGTGGGCCGACCACTGCTCATCGATGATAGAGGTTAGCAAAGGATATCCCGCATGGTACGAGCCAACAAAAAGATACTGTGGCAAGGTGTGGGCCGACCACAGGTCATCACTGGTAGAGGTGAGCGAAGGCTATCCCGTATGGTACGAGCCAACAGAACGAATACTGTGGCAAGGTGTGGGCCGACCCCGAATAATCGGTGCTAGAGGTGAGTGAAGGCTATCTCGTATGGTAGGAGCCAGCAGAAGGGATACTGTGGCAAGGTGTGGACCGACGGCTCATCGATGCTAAAGGTGAGCGAAGGCTATCACGTATGGTACTAGCCAACAGAAAGGAGATACTGTTGCAAGGCGTGGGCCAACCACGGCTCATCGATGCTAGAGGTGAGCGAAGGCTATCCCGTATGGTACGAGCCGACAGAAGAGATACTGTTGCAAGGCGTGGGTCAACCACGGCTCATCGATGCTAGAGGTGAGCGAAGGCTATCCCGAATGGTACGAGCCGACAGAAGGGATACTGTGGCAAGGTGTGGGCCGACCACGGCTCATCGATGCAAGAAGTGAGCGAAGGCTATCCCGTATAGTACGAGCCTACAGAAGGGATACTGTGGCAAGGTGTTCGCCGACCACGGCTCATCGATGATAGAGGTGAGCGAAGGCTAGCCGGTATGGTACGAGCCAACAGAAGGGAAACTGTGGCAAGGTGCGGGTCGACCACGGCGCATCAATAATAGAGGTTAGCGAAAGTTATTCTGTATGGTACGAGCCAACAGAAGGGATACTGTGGCTCACTCAGCCAGTAATTTACACAATTGTGACGGGAGTCATGTGTCTGAACGCAAAGTACATCGAACCCTGCTGAAAATGGGGCTGCTTATGCCATGGGCCGCTCCGAGTGACCATGCTAACCTCGGTTCATCGTGGAAAATGCCTACAATGAGCATGCGAGCATCAAAACTGGGCTTTGAATTATTGGAAGAAGGTCACCTGATCCGATGAATATCGTTTCCTGTTGCACCAGGTGACGGCAGGGAACATGTGCGTTGTTTGCTTCGGAAAGCGTTGGCACCAGGATGCACCGGGGGATGAAAACAAACCGGTGGAGAAAGTCTAATGCTTTGGGCAATGCTCTGCTGAGAAACCCTGGGTCTAATCATTCATGTGCAGGAAACTATGACGTGTACCACCTACCTAAACATCATTGCAGATCAGGCGCACCCTTTATGTCCTTCTTTCCGCAGGAAAATGTTCCATGTCACACCGTCCAGAGTTTTCGAGAATGGTTCGTGGAACATAAGGAAGACCTCCAGGTATTGTTCTGGCCTCCAAATTCCCCAGATATCAATCCGATCGAGCATTTGTAGTTTATGTTGAAATAGCAAATCATATCTAACGCGGTTCAACCACGTAACTTACAAGCGTTAAAGAATTTGCTTGTAACATGCTGGTACTAGACACCACAAGACACCATTAGAAATCTTCTAGCGTCCATGCCTCGCCGGATAAGAGCCATTTTGGCGGCACGTGGAGGACCTACATCATGTCATATAAATCTGCAATAGGCAAAATACATGACGAATGTAAAAAAATGAAAGCAACTGCCAGAACTCTGAAATTTCTCCTGTTACATATTATCTCTAATAATCATCTGCTAGAGCCTTCCTCTTCCTCCGTGCCACTTTTTTAAGTCGTCATATCAACAACCGGGAAACAAATGTTTGTGACGTCACGCTTAGCTTTTCGTGTTTGCGTGTAGGTGACGTTATCACTTACACGTGCACAGACCTCGCGCACCACTTTGTTTTATTGTCATAGCAACAACGAACACAGCTGCTGGCGTGACGTCATGCAATCCAAATCATTCTCATATGACGTCAGAGACGCGTTACGTCACACGGTCCACTCTAGTGATGCGAAACCTTTTTTTTTTTTTTTTTTTTTTGGTTGGAGATTAGGTTTAATGAACACGGCGAGCAACTCCGTGGCCTATAAGCAGTGACCAGTCCCTAATTTAGGGTCACTGGCTCCAGGGAAGGGAGAGAGCCAGTGCCGTAAGATAAACACAACATCTTTTTTTTTTTTTTTTTTTTTTTTTTTTTTGATTGGAGGTTTAACGACCACCGTGACAACTCAATGGGCTATAAGCAGTCGCCCGTCCCTAATTTAGGGTTACTGGTTCCAGGGAAGGGAGAGAGCCAGTGCCGTAAGACAAACACAACATCCATGCCTGACCGGGATTCGAACCCGGACCCCTTACGGACGAATGATCATAGGCCAGCGCCTTCACACAACATCTTTGTCTCACCGGGATTCGAACCAGGACCCCTTTCGAACGAATGATCAGAGGCCATCGCTTAGAACACTGCGTCACCGGGGCGGCTACGAAAAAATTTACATCAGGAATTTTGGTTCACTAATTGAACCGGTGTTTAGCCATCTGTATGTGGAAACGTCAAGGGTACGACGATCTGACGACGTCAAGATATAAATTGTTCACGGGAAATTGATACAGGGTTCACAGTCAGTGTATACGAAAAATGTTGTGTACAAGGAAGTGTTGACGAAATAGGGACTAAAGGTTTTACAAAACATAAAACCAACAGACAGCCCGTCGCATCAAATTCCATTATCGACTACTCGGGAAATTTTCTGAAAGCTGTGAGCCGGCGTCGCCATCTATTGACGTGGAACTCAAAAACTCGATAAATAAATGTCAATAACTTCTGTTTCATAAATTTTATTTTTCCCCGTCATTATTGACGGGCTTTCATCTAATATCAGATATATGAAACAAGGCCGCCCCGGTGGCGCAGTGGTCTAAGCGATGGCCTCTGATCATTTGTCAGAACGGGGTCCGGGGTTCGAATTCCCGGTGAGGCATGGATGTTGTGTTTGTCTTATGGCACTGGTTGTTTCCCTTCCCTGGAACCAGTGACCCTAAAATTAGGGACGGGCGACTGCTTATAGCTCATTGAGTTGCTCATGGTGGTCGTTAAACCTCAAAAAAAAAAAATATATATATATATATATATGAGACAATTCTTGCTCGTTTTGTGTTTATGATAATAATCGTTGTTTTCAATGATTTTCAACTTCCTCTGTAGCAGTGGTTAAGACGTTTCTAGATGCAAAATAAACTAAGATTTTCTAAACAAAAATTCAGTGATTAAAAGGTAGCAAGGGGAAGGTAAAAAAGACAGCATTTACCCAGGAGATGTACAGGTTATCCATAAAGTCTTTCCCACATTACAAAAATTATTATAAAAATTTATGTAAGTTAAAATAAATTAGTTGGCAACATAATACAGCAGCACATAATTTTTTTTCTGTTCTTTGGGTGAGCACTATTGCTGAATAAGTGGAACATTTCATCGATAATGGTTTCCATGCAAGAAAAAGCGGCGTGAGTATTATGGTTCCATGAGACCAAATCGCGGTTACTGTCCAGTATCATTTCAGGACAGAATACAGACGATCACCACCTGACCAAAAAAGCACAAAAGCTTGGTATGAAAAGTTTAAAGTGATGGGTAGCGTTGGAGATTTCCCCGAGCGGACCGACCACCGGTTACACAAGACACAGCTGCAGCTGTTCAGAAGACATTTCTACGAAGCACCAGGAAATCCATTTGTCGTGCTTCACTAGAAACTCGGATTCCCCGTGCCACGGTTCACAAAATTTTACATAAACGTCTTCATCTGCTTGCTTATAAGGTACAGATCGTTCAATCTCTTCAGCCTGATGACCGGCCTCGCCCTGCTGCATTTGCGACGGGGATGTTGCAGCGCATAGCTCATGATAGTTTATAACGAAGTAAATTTCTCCGTCATTTCTGTCCACGCCAGGATTTGAACCCGGGTCCCCTCATTCCGGAATAAGTTGCTCTACCAATTGAGCTACGCGGACGTTTTATTCTGATTCCTATCTGCCTTTATGTCGTGTGCGTCCTTCTGGCAGGTACGTCACATCTCCTGGTACGTTACAAGTGATTATCCACACCGTGTCTGGTTCTCAGATGAAGACACATTCCACGTCTTTGGTCCAGTAAATAGGCACAATGTGCGAATCTGAGGATCAGAAAATCCCCATTGTGTCATCGAACGACAGAAGGGCTAGTCCGAAAGTGAACTTATGCTGCGGCCTGATCGGACCTTTCTTTTTACAGAGCCCACGGGAACATGTAACGTGTACTTGGACAGGCTGGAATTTTTTGTAGCACCTCAGTTGCACGCACTCCAACCTTCGGTTATTTTTCTACAATACGATGCCACACCACATTTGTCAATAATGGTTTGTGAATTCCTGAATGCCACATTTCCGGATAGATGGATTGGCAGCGACGCTCCCATGACATGACCACCTCGATCACCCGATATAACCTTTCTAGAGTTTTTCCTGTGGGGTTATGTGAAAGACCAAGTTTAGTGTCCCGGATGTCGAGACGTTGAAGAGCAGAATAACGGACGTCATTGGTTCTGTCTCTGCTGATATGTTAAACAAAATATGGCGTGAAATCGAATATCGCTTAGATGCCCTCCGGTCCACAAATGGCGCCCTTGTGGAGGTGTACTATCACTGAAAAAAAAATTTACTTGTGCACCATGATTGTCGTGCAATCCTTTTCTTGTACCTGTAATACATTTTATTTATATTAAATTTTTGTAATGTGAGAAAGACTTTATGGACACCCTGTGTATATATAGCAAGTGGGGAGGGGGTGGGGCTGGTGAAAAAGCAACTGAAACATTCTTGTCGTCATGCTAATTGACTTATCAGTAAGGCGAACCACGGGGTATTGTCAACAGCAGATAATTCTTCGTTTTCGAGTAAAAAAATTGAGTTAATGCCACTTATTTTTTTTGCGGATAATCGTGCTGAACTATTCTTCGAAACAGCAGGTAATTCTTCGTTTTCAAGTGAAAAACTGGGTTAATGCCACTTAATTTGTCTGCGGATAATCGTGCTGAACTATTCTTCGAAACAGCAGGTAATTCTTCGTTTTCAAGTTAAAAACTGGGTTAATGCCACTTATTTTGTTTGCGGATAATTGTGCTGAACTATTCTTCAAAACAGCGGGTAATTCTTCGTTTTCAAGTGAAAAACTGGGTTAATGCCACTTAATTTGTCTGCGGATAATCGTGCTGAACTATTCTTCGAAACAGCAGGTAATTCTTCGTTTTCAAGTTAAAAACTGGGTTAATGCCACTTATTTTGTTTGCGGATAATCGTGCTGAGCTATTCTTCGAAGCAGCAGGTAATTCTTCGTTTTCAAGTGAAAAACTGGGTTAATGCCACTTAATTTGTCTGCGGATAATCGTGCTGAACTATTCTTCGAAACAGCAGGTAATTCTTCGTTTTCAAGTTAAAAACTGGGTTTATGCCACTTATTTTGTTTGCGGATAATCGTGCTGAACTATTCTTCGAAGCAGCGGGTAATTCTTCGTTTTCAAGTGAAAAACTGGGTTAATGCCACTTAATTTGTCTGCGGATAATCGTGCTGAACTATTCTTCGAAACAGCAGGTAATTCTTCGTTTTCAAGTGAAAAACTGGGTTAATGCCACTTATTTTGTTTGCGGATAATCGTGCTGAGCTATTCTTCGAAACAGCAGGTAATTCTTCGTTTTCAAGTGAAAAACTGGGTTAATGCCACTTAATTTGTCTGCGGATAATCGTGCTGAACTATTCTTCGAAACAGCAGGTAATTCTTCGTTTTCAAGTGAAAAACTGGGTTAATGCCACTTAATTTGTCTGCGGATAATCGTGCTGAACTATTCTTCGAAACAGCAGGTAATTCTTCGTTTTCAAGTGAAAAACTGGGTTAATGCCACTTAATTTGTCTTGCGGATAATCGTGCTGAACTATTCTTCGAAACAGCAGGTAATTCTTCGTTTTCAAGTGAAAAACTGGGTTAATGCCACTTAATTTGTCTGCGGATAATCGTGCTGAACTATTCTTCGAAACAGCGGGTAATTCTTCGTTTTCAAGTGAAAAACTGGGTTAATGCCACTTAATTTGTCTGCGGATAATCGTGCTGAACTATTCTTCGAAGCAGCGGGTAATTCTTCGTTTTCAAGTGAAAAACTGGGTTAATGCCACTTAATTTGTTTGCGGATAATCGTGCTGAACTATTCTTCGAAACAGCGGGTAATTCTTCGTTTTCAAGTGAAAAACTGGGTTAATGCCACTTAATTTTGTTTGCGGATAATCGTGCTGAATTATTCTTCGAAACAGCAGGTAATTCTTCGTTTTCAAGTGAAAAACTGGGTTAATGCCACTTAATTTTGTTTGCGGATAATCGTGCTGAACTATTCTTCGAAACAGCAGGTAATTCTTCGTTTTCAAGTGAAAAACTGGGTTAATGCCACTTAATTTTGTTTGCGGATAATCGTGCTGAACTATTCTTCGAAACAGCAGGTAATTCTTCGTTTTCAAGTGAAAAACTGGGTTAATGCCACTTAATTTTGTTTGCGGATAATCGTGCTGAACTATTCTTCGAAACAGCAGGTAATTCTTCGTTTTCAAGTGAAAAACTGGGTTAATGCCACTTATTTTGTTTGCGGATAATCGTGCTGAACTATTCTTCGAAACAGCGGGTAATTCTTCGTTTTCAATTGAAAAACTGGGTTAATGCCACTTAATTTTGTTTGCGGATAATCGTGCTGAACTATTCTTCGAAGCAGCGGGTAATTCTTCGTTTTCAAGTGAAAAACTGGGTTAATGCCACTTAATTTTGTTTGCGGATAATCGTGCTGAACTATTCTTCGAAACAGCAGGTAATTCTTCGTTTTCAAGTGAAAAACTGGGTTTATGCCACTTATTTTGTTTGCGGATAATTGTGTTGAGCTATTCTTCGAAGCAGCGGGTAATTCTTCGTTTTCAAGTGAAAAACTGGGTTAATGCCACTTATTTTGTTTGCGGATAATCGTGCTGAACTTTTATGTGAGCGGTTTCTCCATTCTCTCCACAATATCCTCCTTCACTACTGAACTCAAAATCTATCCGCCAGTACAATATAATAATTAATCAAACCTCAAGTATTCCAACGAGCCTCTCTTATCACCAGAAATTTGCCGTCATATTGGGACGAAAAAAGTAAGAACAGAATTTTTCCGTTAATAAACGAACGGAATCATGGAAAGGTTCCCTGAAATTTCAAAATATTCCGTCAACACCTCTTAAAAATCGTACTTTTTTATTAACCGTAGAAAGATAAACAGGAGTATTTCAGTCAACTCACATGATTCGTGAAATTCAGGTTTTCATCCGTCATTTCAGGGAAAAGGCTAAATCAGAAATATGCTTCGTTAATTCACGAAAGGAATTTCAGAATATTTTTACAGTGTCGTTTTTATGACTCATCTGAGCATCAGTAGCTTAGTTTTATATTGCTTATTTCAGCATGTGACATCCTACAGAGATGAACCACGTGTCAAAGGACAAATCTTCAGCTGTACATTCCGTCGGCGTAGTTTAGTCGGTTAGAACAACTGGTTCCGGAGCGAGTCACTGACAAGTTTGTTTTTACATTGGCTCCTAATTGTAGAAAATGGATCTACTGGCTGTTGGGTTCTTCAAAAAATGTGAGATGTTTATTTCTCACATCGTCTAATTAATAAAAAAATTATTCTCCGCCTCAAAAAAAAATAAAAAAAAATTAAGACGGAGATGATGTGACGTACTAAGAGGAGAATCACGTGTCAAGACGATAAACGATACATTCCGTCGGTGTGGTTTAGTCGATTAGAACCACATGCTACGGAGCGAGTGTGTGTGGGGGAGGGGGACTTCGATCTCCGACACCAACGAAATTCGTGTTTTCACAAGCTGTCACTTAAAATCATACCAACGGAATCAATATATCGATTTGTTCTCGTCAATAGATGTTATTCCTTCACTGTAAAAAAATTTGGTTTTCTTTATCTTTTACAAAAAACTGGTTTCTAGTCACACTTAAGAAAGTTATTTATTATTTATTACTCTTTTCGAAACTTACCACCTTGTTTGATTACATGTTAATATTTTTGTTGCTTGTTACTGGCTAAGAGTATAAGATGAAGGGTTTTCATCGTACAAGGGGCATCCTGGAAGTAATGCCTCATCCTGAGTAACTTTTTAAATTTTGAAGTGATTTTAATGAAACTGCACTGGCATGTATTATGATACATGTTACCAATGTGGGAACAAACTTTTTTTCAGAATCGAAAATAATGATCATGGATGACAGAAAAAAGTAGCGAGCCGTAATTGAATTCGTGGTAAAAGAGGGACGTGAGGCTCTACAAATCCACAGAAGACTCCTGGCTGTGTATGGAGCTACCACAATCGATATCAGTAATGTCCAAAGTTGGTTGAAAGGTTTCGAGAGGGATAAAGTTCAGAGTTTGGCAAACAACAGAATGGAAGACCCGCAACTGCTGTGATAGATGACAACAGGCAACGAGTAAAAGACCTCAACACAGCTGATCGTTGTGTCACTATCCAGGAGTTGATAGTGAGCACAATTAAAGTGCTCACTGTGTGCAGACATCGAAGAACTTAAAGGAAGCTATCAGAAGGAAAAGACGTGACATTCCGCTTTATAGTGTTGTTTTACACTATGATAACGCACGTTCCAACACCTCAGTGGAGACTTCACAGGCTATTGCCAAAATGGGGTGGACGGTGATGCCCCTACCTCCCTACAGTCTTGATTTGGCTCCCTCGGACTTTTTCCTGTTTACCTCTTGAAAAACACCCTCCTTGGGGAACGTTTCGACGATGTGACAGACGTTAAACTGGCTGTGAACTCATGGGCGAAACGACAGCCTCAGGAATTTTTCTAAAATGGATTTTACCAATGGGTTCAAAGATGGCGGAAATGTATAGAAAGTAGTGAACAATACTTTGAATAGGCTAGCATTATTAACAATATGTCCAAGTGTTTTACCACCAAGTCTCACATTTTTGCTCCTGCAAATAAAAATCTTATGAGAGACGAGGCATCACTTTCAGGATACCTTTGTAATTCTGTAAGAGTTACTTTTTATCGCATACGTATATTCAACTTTTCTTTGTTAAAATGGGAAATTAGTCGTGCCGGTCTATGATTTCGACATTCAACACCAAAATCCTCTGATTTGTTTATTCCAGGAAAAATTTAGAGCGCAAATCCGGTTTCTCTTTACAAAAGTGAAAAAACTAAAGAGGATAGGTTTGTCTGGGACAATTTTTATGATTAACAAAATCTAATTCCATTGTTTCTGAAAAGATACATGGTGTTCCATGTTGTGGTTGTCTTTTTCTGATGTGAGATATTTTTAGATCCTGTTATTCTGGTGTCGGTCGAAGTCCTTAAGGAATCGAAACAGAGTCAATCAATGTCACTTCGGGTAAGGTGAATTCCTTGGTGTTAATGACTTTTTCTAAAAAAAAAAAAAAAAAAAAAAGCTTATTTTCGGTAGACAAACAATGCTGTCTGCGAGCAATCCTTTTATTCCGACAATTTACGAGTGTTTAGGAAGACTGCGAATTTTGTGCGTTGACCTTTTATTGCATCTTCTCCGGTGGGTTTTTCCGTTGTTTATATTCCCTCCTTGAATGCTAATGATCACAGTTCCCAGAATTGCGAATCAACAAAAGTACCAATGAATTATTCCGCAAACAAAGCAGGTCGCATGGTTGCATCGTGAAACCGCAAATACATCGACAAATCCATCAAGGAAGTTTTGGCGGACACTTGGGTCACTAGTTTGAGGTGTAACTTCCTGACACTGGTTCGCTGATGTTACTCGCTTGAGGAAAAATTTTACATCAGCGGACAGCGATGAAAATATATTTATTATTGACAGTCTCACGAGAGATAAGACAACCGATGAAAACGAAAAAGCAAAAACATGAATAAGTCAATCTGCAAGATTATTAACTGGACGATTTCATTTGTTCATGCAACACATTCTCGGTACGAGCCAGTATTCATAAGTAAAATAAAGAAACGTATTTCTACCTTTTATAACACCAAATCTAATTGATACTTCGAGGCGCTACTATAATGGACATTTATTCAGAAACTGTGCTGTTTTTTTCTGTGTGACACCTTTACATAGTTTATTTCTTTTTTCTGACAGCAAAAGTCGAAATTACTTGTGTTATTATTTAAAGTTTTTTTCTGTGTATCTGTGAATTTCAGAAGATTGGGGAATGAAATCTGCACAGAAATCTTCTTGCGTATACTTCCCATTCAAAAGATTTGCTTTTGCTATAATCCACAAGAAATAAGTTAGAGTATATTACAAGTAGTTTTTTCAATTACACCTAAGTAACTTTGCATTTTTTTTACATGTATGAATCCTATCTGTTGCATCATAGGAATCCTACCGATGCAAGAAGCAATTTTATTACCGTTATCAATCTAAGAAATCTAAATCTTAGTTATAAAAACAATATGAAATTCAATTTGTTTTGCACGTAATTTTCTATGCAAATGTAGATATCCATCATTTTTACTGCCTTCTGCTCAAAAGCTGCCGATTAGATTTCTAACGTTACTAAGCTTTTTGCGCATACTTCCTATTCAAAAAATTTGGTTTTTGTTATAATTCTCAAGAAATAAGTTAAAGTATTACGAGTAAAAGATGTCGTTTTTTCAATTATACCTAAGATAATTTTACATTTTTTTACGTCTAAAATTAGGGAATAGAATCTGCTCAGAAATCTTCTTGCGCATACTTCGCACTCAAAAGATTTGATATTCGTTATAATTCTCAAGAAATAAGCTAAAGTATTGCGAGTAGAGGATTCGCTTTTTTTTTCAATTATAAGTAGTGCGATTAAAAAATTCCGAGACTAAGTACGTAGCGCGCCAACAGATGGCAGTACGCGGATGCGAGAGCAGCTGTCGGCGGGCAGTGACCTTCGTAAGTCATTGTGTCGAGTGGTGTCGTTCTGTGAACAATGGGAGCTGTGCTACACGATATTTGGTGACCACGTGCAGTACACAGCTGCGATTTTCGTATGAACTGCAAACTAGAGCAGCGAGTGAACATCGAATTCTGCGTCAAATTCGGCAGCTCTTTTTTACTGCGATGTTCTGCGCCGTCTTAGGGAGGAAATTCGCCGCAAACGACCTGAAATGTGGCGCAGGGGGGAATTTCATGCTCCATCACGACAATGCAGCAGCTCACAGAGCATTAGCAAAACGCCAGTTTTGCAGGCAACCGCATGACTACCCTTTCCGACCTGCCTTACTCACCGGATTTGACCCCTTGAGTCTTCTTTCTGTTCCCGAAGATGAAGCTGAAGCTCAAGGGTCGCCGTTTTGAAACCGTGGTCGAGATCCAGCGTGAATCGCAGACGGTGCTTGACACGATTCGCGAACCGGACTTCCAGGGAGTGTTCCAACAGTGGCAAAAACGCTGGCAGCGGTGTATCGCTGCCTAAGGAGACTACTTTGAGGGAGATCATAACCAGACTTAAGTAACGTAATTACTTTGTTATATATCGGCCTAGTCTCGGAACTTTTTGATCGGACCTCGTACTTTATATTTATTTTTTTTACATTTGTGAATCCTGTTTGTTGCATCAGAGGAACCCCTGCTGATGCAAGATGCAATTTTATTTCCGAAATCAATCTACGAAATCTAAATCTTAATTATAAAAACAAGGTGAAATTCAATTTGTTTTGCACGTAATTTTCTAAGTAAATGCAGAGATCAATCATCATTTGTGTCTTCTGCCCAAAAGCTCCCGATTAGATTTCTAATATTGCTTCTTATGCAGCCATGTAAAACAATTCTCTTCTATATTTTTCAGTTCATTTTTAGCAGGTCTTTTGTTAAAAAATGTAAGTGCTTATACACTGAGAGGCCACTTTATTATTACCACCCCCTCAGTACTTCGTTGGGCCACCTTTTGCCTTTAATACTGCGTCGATTCTTCGTGGCATGATGGACTCCACGAAATGTTGATAGGTGGTTTGTGGAATCTGAGACCATGCTTGATGAATAGCACTTTCCAGGAGTGTGAGATTGCAGGGGTGTGGATCCAGCTGTCTGATGGTTCGTTCAACTTCATCCCACAAATTCTCAATGGGGTTGAGATCTGGAGATTGTGGGGGCCACCCAAGCTAAGTAAACTCACCGGCATAACCAATCCTGTACAATGCGAGCACTATGGCAGGACGCATTATCTTGTTGAAAGTAGCCATCGCCATTGGAATAAACCATCCACATGACAGGTTGCAATTAGTCCCCAACGATGTTTAGATATGATGTGCTAGTCAGACGTTGATCAACATGAATTAAAGGGCCCAAAGCATGCCAGTAAAACATTCCCCAAACCATAACGTTGCCTCCACCAGCTTGAAAGGTTGTAGCAATGCATTTGGGGTCCATGCTTTCGTGCTGTTTCCGCCAAATTCTCACTCGGCCATCGGCATGGTACAACTGAAAACGTGATTCATCGGACCACATAATTCTTTCCAGTTATCGACTGTCCAATCCGTGTGCTCCTGTGCGAACTGGAGACGTTTTCTCTTGTTAACTGCAGACAGCAAAGGTGTTCGAACAGGCATTCGGCTGCCATATCCCATCCGATGCAGTGTACGGCGAACAGTGCGTGCAGAGATCATTTGAGGGGATCCTTGATTAAGATGGTCTGTAATTTGCTGCACTGTTGCCATTCTGTTGTCTGTTACCAGTCTGGACACTCTTCGTTCCGCCTGAGCAGTCACTAGTCGATGACGACCACACGTTGCACGTAGAGACCCAGTTTTTTGGCTGACAGTCCAGTCTTTAAACACTTTAACAACAGCTGCTCTGGAACATTTCACGAATGCGGCGGTTTCGGTGATACTCGCTCCATGGCTCCAAGCTCCTACAATCATCCCACGTTGAAAGTCCGTCAAATCGCATTTTTTACCCATCTCGTCACCTAAAAATCACTTCTACTACTGTCGCAAGCACTAAGCTTTCTCTTTTTATACTAGCCTCGCCCTCTGGCGGCAACAGTGTGCAGCCCTAGCTCATTTGCTTAAAACTGTCACGTGGTCATAAGTGGCCACTCAGTGTATAATGTCACTGTCCGTTCGATCGTCTGTGGACACCATATTTCCGCAATTATTCGTTCGATTTGAAAAATCTTTTTATGTTGGGAAGCTTGAAATACGATAACGATGATATTTACTTCCCGATTTTTTCGATGCAAAATTCTGCCGATAGAGGATGTAAATACAGATCTTATCTTATTCAAAATATATTTTATCCCATATCATTGCTTTGAAACAGCCGATTGAAAAAAATTATTTTTCCCTTCGATGCCATTTATAACGAACACTATTTCTCGCACAGTTCCTTTTCTTTTCCGCTAGGAGGGCTAAGGATAAACTGCGATTTCCCCGATATTCTTGTTTCTAAAAAATCGATTTAAAAAATTCTTTTTGCATCGGATAGAGCTCCTAGTGGGAAATATTCCGCATATAATGTTTTATTTTTGGTAAAGAATAGTTTTGCCATAACGGTGCGTAAACGTGTATTTCTGTTTCTGGTGTATTTGCAGCATTATCTGCGCTCCTGAAAACTCGGCTGATAAAATTCTTTCGTGGCCAGACACTGCTTATCACGAAAAACCTTTCCAAATGCATTCTGCTTAAAATAGTGCTTAGTTTTTCCGCCAGGGAAAGTAGATGCATATCTTACTTTTCTCGATATCTTTTATTCTAACAGACCAATTTGAAAATTCTTTCTTTCACGGAGAGTGTTTCTGGTGAGAAATGCTTTGCATATGTACTCTTTGCATTAAAAAAAAAAAAAGAAAGAAAAAACCCGAAGCAACCAGAAGGAATCGTCCAATCAACATGAAAATTGGTATGTGCAGTGCGCATATATAGGAAAGGAAATGGTTGCACTTCTAGAGCAGTTATGCCATTTATTCGCATAAAACAGACACTCGAGTGGAACAAGTCAGTATGTTGTAGCGCTACCTCTGGCTCGGATACAAGCGGTTATCCGGGGTGACATAAACGCATACAGTTCGCGGATACTTTCCTGAGGTATAGCATGCCAGATGGTGTCTAAATTACAGGCAGTTCGCCTACATTCCTAGAAGAGCGTAGGTGGCGCCCATCATGGCTCGAACATGTTCGATCGGTGAGTCATTGGGTTATCGGGCTGGCCATAGAAAAGTATCGACATTACGGAGGCAGGCCTGGGTGATCTGTGCCATATGGGGCCGGACATTATCCGTTTCAAAAATTGCTCGGTGATGCTGAGGCATGAAAGGCAACACAGCAGGTAGTAGAATGTCATCAACATACTGTTAAGCCTTGAGGATGGTACAGAGGACTACTAAGGGTGCCCAGCTATGGTAGGAATTGGTTCCCCAGACAGTCACTCCTTGTGTGCGAGCCATGTGCCTTTCCAAGGTAGGTCGTAGAATGTCATCGACATACTGTTGAGCCTTGAGGATGGTACAGAGGACTACTAAGGGTGCCCAGCTATGGTAAGAATTTGCACCCCGCACAGTGACTCCCGGTGTGTGAGCCGTGTACCGTTCCACGGTAAAGGTAGCATCCGTGCGCTGGCCGGCTCTTCCCCACATACGTATGCGCTGGTTTGCTTCAGGTGCAAGCTGTGACTAATCACTGAAGACAACACCACGCCACCGGACACTATGTCACGTTGCCGGCGATGCTTGCTGGTCATTGGTATGTGGCGGAGTGGCCTCCTCGATTGTAGTCCCGTGCCGTAAGTCGCCTAGCAAGGAACCGGATGGCCACTTCCGTACCTGTAGACGACGCAACACGTGCACGTATGGTTGAGAGCGACGACCTCAGTTCTGTTCCTGCGGTTCTCACAATCGCTCGATCCCCGCGTTCTGTCGTTGCCCTCGGCCATCCACTGCCCACGTACCGTTCCTCGACCCATTGGTGTCAACATCGTCCGATTGTCGCGTCGCTCCAACCCATATGCCCGGAGATACGGCGACTGGATCAACCGGCATCTCTCAGCCCAATTATACGTCCTCTCTCAAACTTTCTCAACTGGTGGTATTGTTCACGGATCCGACGTCGAGGCATCTTCCCAGTCAGTGAAGATTAATGCAGCAGCAATCCCCTGTCAAAATTGTCCCTGCGTGCGAGCTTTGCTCTTGATATACTCTCCTCGATGCGCGGTTCCCATGCGCTTTCGCGGGCCACTATTACGTCATTGGTCGTTATTTTTTTTATTATTTGCATATTCGGCCCTGAGTTGCTTGCATGCGGAGTTGCATCAGAATCGAACGACTTTCTCGGGCTGCTTCGCGTTTTCGGGGAAAGGAGTGTATTCCTAAATTTTTCTTAACGTACAAGTTTGCCACCAGTGGGCATTAGTTCACGTTTGCGTTTAAACATATTTATAGCAACTTCTACGCGTCTAAAAAGCCCGATTGAAAGAAAGAATTCCTTTTTCAGTCAGATACTACTAACAACGAAAAATATTTGTGAATATTTCCTTCCCAAAATAATGCACAATTTCTCCACTAGGTGGTACAAATCTTGAATATGTTTTTCTCGATATCTCTCTTTCTAAAAGTCATATTTAGAAATTTATTTAACACTGGATATTTTTCACTTTGTGGAGCACTTTGCCTGTACTGGTAGTTTCGTAGGTTTCTTTCACATATATTTTTTTTTAACAAAAAACAGTTTTCTGGCGCTAGGTGGCGTTAGTGTGTATCTTTGCTCCTTTAAAAATCTGAAAAATTTCTTTTTTTAATGTATGCCATTCTCTGCAGGGGAGATGGAGAATATTCTCTTTTTTTCCGTTAGGGGGCACAAATATCAGAACCTTTTTATCGATATCTCGGCTTCCAGGAGACATTTTTTAAAAATTTCATTTATCTTAGGTAGCCTTTGCTATGAAGAATACTTTGATGCATCGGGCTGTGTTCCAGGGATTCTCTTGGCAGCCCCAACATTTTCGGTTCGTTTTATCCTTTACAGTACAGTGAATGAAACCGACCCTTGGGGAAAATACTAGGTGAAGTTGTAAACATTTATTGAATTTTGGGAAACAATTCTATTTACAGAAGTACTTACATTTTGACTTTCACGCGGGTGACCATCCGCAGAACATAAAAAAAGCTCTTTCTTCTCCTCAAAGCAACTTCGAATGCCCTTCTATCTCACCTCGCGAATCCTTCCGCCACTTTGGGTATTGCACTCTTGGCACTTCCTAAAGTCAGTGTTGAAAGAGTAAAATTCGTCATGTTGAAAGAGTAAAATTCGTCAATGTTGAAAGAGTAAAATTCGTCAATGTTGAAAGAGTACTTTTTCTTCGAAACCACTGAACGAAAACCTTTAGGGAAATTTTTGAAAAGAAAGAAAGAAAGAAAAGCTACTGTTCGACTGCTTTTGACATTCTGTTGTGAGTTATCTGGATATTGTAGGAACGCTAAATTGCCGAAACTGCGATGGCTGTGCATAGTGGTTTTCTTTTCCCATGAGTGTTTGGCAGCTTAAAATCACGCAGACTATTGATGCCTTGGTGTTTTCGATGAAGCATCTGCTATGAAGGCAGTTTATAAAATGAAAAGTCCTTCTGAATTTTTTAACAAAGCGAAAAACAAACTTTGATGCAAAAACTTAGCGCTTTCGAGTCGTTCATTACAAGAATCGCAGATCTGGACATGATACACGCACATACACTCAACACTGACTGAGTAGAGGCCCACGAAGTGCAACAAAACGGAGCTCACTCACAAAATTGAAGTCTAAAGTGATTTAACAGGTGCCAGTCATGCTACGGGATGATTCTCATTGTCATCGGGTAGTGGCACGTACACAATATATCCATTCACAATGAGTGCAGATGAAATGTTCCAAATGAGAATGCCGCTTGCAAACTGTCATAAAAATAGGAAGCATCAATTCTGCTGGTCAACGTAGTTTCCCGATACATCGATACTCTTCTGCCAACGGGTTACAAGCTTTTAATCCCATGGCGATAAAACTGCAGAATCTGGGAGGCAGAGAAGATGACAGTAGACTTACAGACGGCTTGTTCCTTTGGGAAGGTCATCTCTTCAAGGAAATGCTCCAGATGCAAGACCAGGTGACAATCCGTGGGTGAGCATGCAGAATGCAGCAGAGTTTCATTGTCCACTTGGTGGATTTGTTGGGCGGTCCTTAGGGAGACATGTGGATACGCATTGTCGTGTAACAGAAGGATCCCATGCCTATTGACCAACACTGACTGCTTGGTACCGAGTTTCTTGTGCATCTAGTGCATTTCAGTGCAATGGAAGTCCACACTGATGGTCTCAACTGGTCAGAGAATTGTATGATGGATCAAGCGTTAAGCAGACCCTCATAAGAAAACCTGTACTTTGAGTGCAGGGCTGGCTTGTACAGTGTTTAGGTGGCTCTGTGATTTCGAACCATTTTGCTAATCGCTTACGATTGTTGTAAAAAATCCACTTTTCATTGCAGATTACGATCCGATGCAGGAATCCCTCCGTTTGTGCCTGGAAAAAAGGGAAATGCACAAATCCCGATGACGTGTCTTATTGGCTGCTGTCAGTTCATGTGTCTCCCAGACATCCAGACTTCTCAACTTCTCCAAGGCCTCCAGGCAACGCACAGCTGTCGAATGATGCACACGAACCTTCACAGTGATCTCACGGACACTTTGCTGTGGGTCAACTTCAACTATATTCTTCAGATCCTCATCAGATATTCTTCAGATCCTCATTATGTTTTCACATTGTGCTCCTTCAGTTGAATCACACGGACACTTTGCTGTGAGTCACCTTCCACGATATTCTTCAGATCCTCATCTGTTATACACTGCTGGCCCCCCAAAATGCAACACCACGAAGGAAGCATCCGATTGGCCTGAAATTCACAGCATGCGTCGCCCGTGAGAGGACATGCAAACGATTAGCATTGCAGGGCATATGCAAATCATGTGCACCCGGCACGCCACAGAGAAGCACTATAAGAAGGGTGCACAGAAAGCGGGGTGTAAGTAGTGGAAGTGTGTTGTGCTGCCGGACCTGTGCATGGGAAGCTTCCTGATGCCTCGTCGCAGAATACGGCAGTCATTCCAGCACGTTTCGGAGTTCAACAGAGGACGAATAGTGACTTATCGCGACAGCGGTTTATCGTACCGAGACATCGGCGCCCATGTGGGACGACATCCAGCTACAGTGAGGCAAGTATGGAATCGGTGGGTGCAGCAGGGACGGACGGACCGACGTGAGCGATCGCCGCAGCCGCGGCACACGACCGAACGAGAGGACCGGCATGTTGTGTGGCGGACATTGACGGCTTGCATCTTCACATCACGAACGTTAGCGCAGGAATTAGGGTGTGTTGCGCAACAACCTGTGTCAGCACGTACCGTTCGACGTCGTCTGCAGGAGCGGTAACTTGGAGAACGGCGTCCATTGCTCCGATTACTATTGACGTTACACCACCTGCGAGTGCGGCGGCAGTGGGCCGTTGAACGCCGCACATGGGCTACGGAATGGCACGACATTGTCTTCTCCGACGAATCCCGTTTCTGCCTGCAACCCCACGATGGTCGAATCCGCGTGTGGCGACACCGCGGCGAGAGATTGTATGACGCCTGCATCATGCATCGCCATACCGGTCCGTCGCCTGGCGTTATGGTTTGGGGCGCAATTGGATATGACACCAGCGCCCCTCTGGTTCGCATCGCCGGTACACTCAACAGCCACGGCTACATCTCCGACATTTTTGCGCATTGTCCGGTTGAAACGTGGCCGCTGACAGGTCCTTCCTTACCTACAGGACCTGTCAGCGGCCACGTTTCAACCGGTTAATGCGCGCCCGCACGTGGCACGCATCGTGCAACAATTCTTCACGGCCCACCAGGTGTCACTGCTGCCGTGGCCAGCCTGTTCTTCCGATATGTCGCCCATCAAACACGTCTGGTCGCTGATCGGCAACCGAGTGGCCCGGCAAGCACCACCCGCGGCTACGCCTGATGAACTGTGGCAACGTGTGGAAGCTTCCTGGACCGACATGCCCCAAGCCCACATCCAAAGCCTCTTTCGTTCGATGCCGCGGCGTGTAGCGGCTGTTATTGCCAGCCATGGGGGCCACACGAACTATTGATGTCTGCGTGTTCCGCAAGTCGCACGGGCCTCTAAGCTCAATTGTTTCATCTTTGTATCTGTTGTTATGTGTCCAGTAAATCTGGCTTTGCTATCTCGTGTCCTTCTTGGTGTTGCATTTTGGGTGGCCAGCAGTGTAGATGCTGGTGGACGACCACGAAGACTATTTGCGGAGGACGTGTCTCCTGCTTGGAATTTTGCGAAAGATAAGCGTGCGGTGCTTTCATTCATAGTACGTTGCTCAAAGGCCGCATTAATGGTTCTGGCCACCACACATCCAGAATGCACAAATTTGAACTCCATACAGAAAACATACGTGCCCTGTCTCGACGTCTACTTTGGTCGAGACAGTGCACTCGTGGTTGAACCTTGTCCCGATATGAGGCACACAACGCATACAAGTGATGTATAACGACCTTTTGACTTATGCCACATGACGTTGCTTGACGACAATATTTCGCTGGAGGGATCGAACATGTCTGTATACTGACAGAAGACATTGTATTTCTAGTGACCCAGTATTTAATTTTTTTTTCAGTAGGAAAAAGCTATTGACGGAAGGTGAGCACCTATGATTCTTACTCAACTGTCGTTCACTGCAGGTTACCCCTAAGTTTCTACATTTTAAAACAATCTCAATTTCACGTCGTGATGCTGTGGTCCTGACTTTGGTTGAGAAGAAGAGGCTTTGCGCTGAAATTAGGCGTAAACGAAGCTTCGTCGATCTCCTCAGCAGACAAACATACCAAACATATCAAAGTTTGGCAAATCTTGCCCACCCTCTGTATTTAGATCATTCTTGTGTCTTGGTGAACTCAATTATCGAAAAATCTCTTCAAAATTTACAAAACTGTGATATTTGGTATGTTTATCTACCAAACATATCAAGAAATTAAGATCACTTGTTCCGGAAAAACCCTCTAGTGCTCTTGTTTCCTGAAAAGAACGACCTAGAAGACAACCAGGACAGCCTTCATTTCTAAACTTGAGTTCAAGGCCTCTTACGACTAGCCAATCCGAGGCGTTGAGCTTGGGTTTTAAGTTCTGCTTTCCAAACCAAAACCATAACCCAATGAAAATTATCCCACCAGTTGAAGAGATAATTAGACAACTCCCCCATAAGGTCCAGGAGTTCCACCAGGCACAAAGCATGCAACCTTTTACAGAAGAGGCAAACAACTTTGGACTCTACTTTACGATATTCCAGATCTGAACTGCTTGCTCTCGCAGGGGATCCCGATCTTGCTATCCTTAGTGCTGATAAAACCAATCAAATTGTTATTCTTGATCAATCTGAATACGTTGCAAAAATGCTTGCCAATATCCAAGATATCCCCCATTCCATAATTAATTCTGATTCAACAGCTTATACTATTTCAAAATTGTCTAAATTACGTAACTCTGGTTTTTTACCTAATTGTTTTTCACGCACCATGTTACCTTCCCCAGGATCTAGAGTTCCGGAGGCCTTTGGCAAAGTAAAAACTTTTTTCTTATACCATGCTTTGACAGCGTTTCCAACCTTTTAGCCTAAATTTAAAACCACATATGTACTGAAAAGCATTACGAAGACATGATACCTATTGAAAGGTTTTACTATCCCTAAAAGTGGAATGTTAGCATAGTTGAACAAAAGTACATTTACGCAACGTAAATGTTCATTGTGCTGCCCCGGTGGCGGAGTGGTTAGGGGCGCTGAATTCCGGCCAGCTGTCCGCGCTTGGCACAGGACCGAACATCAAAAATGCGCCTCATTTACATTAGTTATCTCGAAGTGCCATCATACATCTTTGGTCTTAGCTGTAATTCCAGATATCTTAATGATGCAGAAGTAACATTCTGTTGCGTGGTCTTTCGGTTCTCTCCAAACCATTGGTACCGCAAATGGCATTTGACGTGATCCCTTCAACCAGCCAGTCAACAAAGTTACACATGAATTTTAACAAATGTGAGGCGCTAAAGATTTATTTTCATCATAATTTTTGTACTTGAAATAAAGTTCATACGATTTTCTAATCGACAGTGTGAAATATCGCCTTTGAGACTTAAAAGCAAATTGTCCACAAATGTAGCTGAAACTGTTTGGATGATTCACACAAGTACGCGGCATTACTTAACGTACACTTTGCACAATCTACACTACTTTTTAAAACCACGAGAAAATGCACGTCCTTCAATACCAATTAAATGCATTCGAATAACAAAAATTCTTCTTTGTTCCCCCTTCTCAGAAGGAATTTCACAACAGGAGTAATGTCGCAAGTATGTCTACTCTCAGAGACACAGCTATCCTGACTGTAGACAGATATCTTCGTTGGGAAACATAGGGGAAAAGTAACTCAACATTCACCCCAGTAAAGAATTCCATTACAAGAAATTGGATCCCAGTGGAGGAATTGTGACTTCATGTTTGGTGTCAGCACCCGTGAATACATACAAAACCGTTAAAGTTTTCTTTGTAACAAAACCATTGTTGTTCAGGGTTATCAGATAGTAAACGCAAAAATAGGAAGACGCTTTTTTGCTAAGGCTTCGAAAAATTCAGTTCAACGTTAAACGCTGAAAGAGGCTTCCTGCGACGGAGCGCAAATGAATAATTACGTAGCTCTTCATCCCCATCGCGCACTCAGAAAGGTCACGAAGGTTAGGGATACCCACATATTGTTTTACATGAATCTCTCTCCGCTGTTTCGGACAACTCCTTTCATTCCTTTCACGCATATGAAGAGTCCTCCCTTCACAGAGTAGGTTAGCTGTGCAGAATACTGAATGCGGCTAATTACAGTATTTAAAGAAAAGGTACTACTGAAGCGTTTTTCTTTCTTTTTGAACTACGATTTTCAGTAAGTTTGTTCACAATGTGAATTTTTTTACGATCCCACAGAGCATGAATTTATGCCCACTGGAAGGGCAGCTGCCCTTCCTGCCTCCAAGGCTCTACAATGATGCAGATAAGATTGAGCACATGTTCAGAAACTGAAGTTCAGACTTCCTTTGAAAAGCATTTGATTAGCGTTATAAGTGGCATGTTCTAAAGGATTTTCTGGAACAAAATAAAATCTTCCTGCGGCCTTGCAAAATTGCAATAAGAAGAACACTATACCATTAGTTTAAAAAGTTTTCTTTATTAACATTAAAAACATAAAAAAAATGACATATCTTCTTTGGATATTGTGGTACGAAATACATGGCTTTCAAATTACAAGTTTTCAACAAGACTGTCAAAAGAGTAGTACTTGAAGCCTTTAAAATCAGAAAATTCAGGCCAGCTGTTTTCGGAGCACCATAATCAGTGATAGAAGTTGGTAGCACATCTGAAAAATAAACAGCATTTCTTATCATATCCGTATTGCAAAAAGATTAAATTATTCTAATAATTTTATCTAAAAATATAGATATTTTTTCACTCACAATGCTAACTAATTATTAAAAACTAGCCTAACTCCCGTTCTAAGACGGTTGTTTTTAACCTTTAAATAAATATTAGGTGAAATTTTTAATTGAAGCAGAGTGAAAACAAATCAAATAGACGCCGGCTTTTTTGTAAGGAAATATAGTAAAAACTTATTTAGTAAGAACTCATTCATGTTAGAACTGAAAATCATATGCTATTTATTTCCGTTTTTCAAAAGACCTCACGATAAATAAAAATTCTGTGCGAAATCTTTGTTGTTGTTTAACAATTTTCCTTGTAATCCAGTTGGTTTCGTGTAAACTTACCTTAGTAACTTTTACTTTGATTTTTCGCGTTAAATTATTTTTCTTCGACACACTTGTTATTCCCTCCACGGCTTGTTTTAGACTGTCCTATTCGACGGTTAGTTTGAAACTTCATACCGTAATGCCAGATGTCGTATTGTTTTGTAGAAGCTTTTTCTACAAAACAATACGACATCTGGCATTACAAATCGGAACTATCAGAATTATCGACAATGTGCTGTTAGTGCCACATCTGATTTTAGATGCAATTTTGCTGACTTCGACATCGCAAGATTTCAGTTTCTATTGTAGGTTAGAGCCTTTAGATAGATCAATATTTTGCAAAATGTTTAATATAATCAGCACTAAACTCGGAAAGTTAGTTAAATTAAAAAAGTTAAAACCAATTAAAGCGTACAAAATAATATTCGAATTGTGCTTAGTTGGAATAATATACAAACGCAACTTACCGTGACATTAAGATTTTATTTCGAATTTTGTAGAACGGAAAAATAGAACTCGAGTCATTAATAATCCAATGTTTTTAAATTAGCACGCGATCACCTTGACATCTAAAAGTGATCGCGTGCTATTATGTAGCAGGCAATAATTTGGACATCACGAGAGCACAGACACGAATTGTTTGATAAGTGATGGAGCAATAATGCTGACGTTGATATGACGTCATGCGTTCCAGAGAGAGAGAGACGGATCTGGGTGTTTATATTATTAATAATACAGCATTGCTACCGGGTGCACTTACGAGAAATAGTTTTGTAATCATGATGATTAAAAGCTACATCATGATGATCAAAGTTACTTCACGAACACTCAGAAAGACTCAAATGCTAGTTTCAAATGTGATACACCAAGCTAAAATTAGAAACATGTTCTGGTAACGACACCTAGCATTCTTTAACAGAAAGTGGCCAGTCAGACATCCCCTTGAATAAACAAAGAGGACAGGTGTTTTTTGTTGCTTCCTATTATTAATGTTGCTCGGAAGATCAACTCTTGGTTTAGTTGTATGGAATACGGAATTTAAGATATTATAAGTTCTTTAAATAATGTAATGATTTTATTTTATATTTGATACTCAGTGGGACATTTATGATTAAGGTAAATGCATCTTAATGCTCATTGGTTCCCTGATGAAGAATAAACTCAAATTCAGTTTAGTGAGGTCACATATGGCTCATCAAAGTTCATAAAGAAAATTTAAAGAGAGAGCAGGAATTTTCTTTTTCATCCCTCATTAGTTCTGGGCATATGCATTCTTCATTGGAATATTAATTATCCAGAAGAAACAGAAAAGATCTACCAGTGGAAATACATCATTAAACAGAAAATACGAACTTAACAACCGAAAACCCAAAGAAAAGAGCTGTAGATGACTCCATAATACACCACGTGACATACCTACCTCAGAGGTGACGCACACGTCAAAACGACAAATTGCAGCGATAAGCTTTCGTCGGCGTAGTTCATGCTGTAGAATATCCGATTCCGGAGAAGCAAGATGTGGGTTCGAATGCCATCACCGGCAAAAATTGGCTTTTGCGCTATATTGGACCAAACTTTACGTAGACACAAGAACCAAAAATGAAACTTATAAAAGTATGATGTCACAAACAAACCCAAAAGTAACGGACAAATACAGTTCACCGACGGATTCCCTCTGAGAATGTCCAAAGAGGGAACGAAATACAAAATATTATTTACAAATAAAGGTTTAAACAGAACGACAACAGGCTTTCAAAGGGTAGTATTTTATTGCAACCTCAAAATATCCATAAGTTTGCAAGAACCCAATTTTTCAACATTATGTGAGTACACAGAGCTTATACAAATAAAGAAGGTAAACTGCGGTTCTTGAAACCTCCTTTAGGAAGGAAATATCATGTGCAAATAAAGAATTACCTGATCTTTCATTTTTGCTTCAAATAATAAAAAAATTGAAGTAATAATGAAGAACTTCGTGCAGAACAAATCCAATAATAAAGAATGCCGTCTGATACACGATACACACTGAAGTCCACCTTGGGACTACCAGTCACCTTTTCAAATTGTCTGATGATGATGGGCTCCGGTGCGTAAGTCCGAAAGGTCTCACACTTTTAACTTTTTAACTTAATCATTTGGTTTTAATAAATCTTAACCAGTAGTTCCAAGGTGGACTTCAGTGTATGTCAAGTATGAGACGGCATTCTTTATTATTGGATCAAAAAATGGAAGATCAGGTAATCAGGTATACCTCAGTTCTGCTTCAAGTAATCAAATTATAGGAGCACTTGAACATTCGTTGTCGGATAATGTTTATTACAATGCGCAATACCAACTATGGCGTTAAAATAGCATAGGAGTTGATAATTTTCTTTCTGTTTTGAACTCTTTAAGCTGTTGTTGTGAAGCCTATCACCACGTTGATCGGTATACCCTGTACAGAAGCACTCATTTTCTTAGCTCCCAGCAAAACGTTTGAAAATATTATTTCAAAGTGAAGAAATTCTGGATGTAACACTATAGGTGATTTTGTCATCTACCAAATAGTGTTACAATGTAAAAAATTTTGTGGTAGGTTACACCCAAAAGTAGTGCTACACCAGCTGCACCACTTTTTTTAGAAAAGATACACCATTCTGTAGTGAAAAAAAACCCTAGTAAGATGGTGCAACCTTGTACCATAACATGGTGAAAAGTTGAACCACGTAGTTTTGCATTTGCAACATGATGGTGTATCTTTTCTCAGAAAGTGGTGCAGCTGGTGAAGCAGTACTTTTTGCTGCAATCTATCACACATTTTTTAACAGTGTACCTTTCTGATCTATAAATCTCCGTTTGTTCTCTGTTTGTTTTGATTTTTGCTTTGTAGTCTTTCATCTGTTCTCAGACTTAAACTTATGCACTTGGTTAGAAATACAGTTCATGATCATTTCCTTTTTAACCTTCTTAAGCATTATACACGCTCTGAGTGGTTTCATATTACTCCAAATGAGCTAAAAATGACTCAGAAATCACTTCTTGAAGATGACGGTAAACGATTTCCTACAGAAATTGAAGATAGTCCATCTATTTTTCACTGATATCACTCCTTGTTAAAACTCTAACACCACAGAAAAAAGCTTGTGTTCTATGCGTTGCTCCTCTTTATATACGCGTATTAATCGTTGTGGCATTTCGCAAATGTCCTGTCATATTTCTCCATTTTGCATTAAAAAATTAATGATTAGCTTCCATCCAAATAATTCTTCAGGTACTTTTGTTTCGAAAAATGAATTTGAGCATTGCTTTAATGAAATACTGTTACCATAATTTTCTAAGAAGAGTGCCTCGAGGTCGAGCAAGCCGTTACTCCCAGAAAAAAGTCAGTATCAGTAATGGTAAGTATATATATTTACCCTTACTGATACTGAATTGATTGCTAACATTTCTAATAAACTGACTGCTAGCATACATGTTCAGCTCAATGAGCGCCGTATAGGTGACCGAGTGGTTAGAGACGCGGGCATATAGCTAATCGTGCGGGCCTGACCCGGGATCAGGTCCTGTAGACGTCATGGGTGCTGCGTCAGTCCTAGGGAGAGGAATCAGTGGCCCCAAATTAGGAAACGGCGACTGTTTGCATCCTTAGATGCTCACAGTGGTCGTAAAACTTGTATAACGAAGTAAATTTCTCCGTCATTTTTATCCACGCCGGGGCTCGAACCCGGGTCCCCTCATTCCGGAATAAGTCACTCTACCAATTGAGCTACGTGGACGTTCGTTCTGACTGCTATCTGCCTTTATGTCGTGTGCGTCCTGATGGGCAGGCACGTCACATCCCCCCCCGAAAGAGGGCCGGGGGCATGGCTCACGGGTCAGCCGTGACCATGAGTCGTTGCAGGCAGCCATCCGCTGTAGAGCGTGCACTTGAGAACTCCCAGTCAATCTAGTGTGTGGAATGCAACATCACACACTTTTATTTTTTGAAGCGCTGGAGAAGGGATTCTCTTATTTTTCCTATCTCGCGGTGTGGAAGTAACATCACACCATTGCGAGATCTTGAACTGCCGGGTCATCCGGAAAGTTCGGGCGCCATTATAACGAAGTAAATTTCTCCGTCATATTTGTCCACGCCGGGGTTTGAGCCCGGTTCCCCTCATTCCGGAATAAGTCACTCTACCAATTGAGCTACGCGGACGTTCGTTCTGACTGCTATCTGCCTTTATGTCGTATGCGTCCTGTTGGGCAGGCAAGTCACATTTGATTTAGAAAGAATTCAAAGGACCATGCTAAAGAAAAAAGGTGCATGATGTTGTCATCTCCTTGTCGTCAGACGTTAAATTACCTTCATGCCTTTAAATTTCATTCATCCCTTTTCATTGGGAGGAGGGAAGGGGTGAAGGACTAGCATGAACAACTCTATAGAGCCACTGGTTCCTGGTAAGGAATAGAATCAGCGCGATCGAACAAGCACAACACCAATGCCTCGTCCGGATTTCGAGCCCTAGCCCATATGATCAGAAGCCAGCGCCATAGACCAATCGGCGACCGGCGTGGTACGTAGTTTTATTTGACATCAAGCATACAGAACACTGGAAAAATTGAAATAAAACAATTATGAGCATCCAAAATCATCTAGGATTTTTTCGATTATAATGACAAGTACTGTTCTAATACGCAAGGTCAGCTGAGTGCAGTGGAAATCATTTGTGGTCTGAAAGTCATCAGCAAAAGTTCCAAGTACACTAGGTTTAAAAAATAATAATAATAGGTAAATGAATAAATAAATAAAAATAATCGCTTCTCCGTGTGGCACGGACTTCTGGCTAGAACCACCGCTGGATCTGAGTCTTCTTACTCCGCTGTCTCTGCCTGCTTACCCGGAACTTGTGGTTTCAAATCAAAGCCGTCTAGAAAACACAAGGACATGACAGAGAAATGAGTTCCCTCCATTTGTTACGTCAATCTCATGTTCCACGGACTGATACGTTGATGTCATTTTTGACGTTACATACGACAACGTTGGAAACAAATAGCAAGCCTTAGTTTCCGCATGACGTTACAAAAAGAGAGAACTCATCTCTCTAATGTCATGGCCTTGTGTTTTCTAGACGGCCTTGGTCAAACTTCGAGACGGACGGCTCCCCAGATACGCCGGGGATAATTAAATTTTCGTCACACCTTCACTACGTCAGCCCTCGAGAAGCCGAAGATGTCTGCGTTTTCTAAATGGCTGGCTCCAGCATTTCTTGAGCGAATGATAATTCTCTGTTCAAACTCTGACAATTCCTTCCCTTTCCCAATTGCTTGGTACAATGAAACGCCAGGCTCATGCCTTCAACATATTCCGTGATGGTAGATGATATTATTTCTAGGAGCTGTGGGAAGGCATCAGCCATGACAACAATCAGTCATAGTATTAAGGAGAATATAAATCTGTACAGAAAAGTTCATGAGTGTAAAGATTTCCTTACCGTTGAAGTTAATATCATTGAAATTCTCTGTCCAATGCTTTCAGAACATTTAAGACTAATCCATCCAAATTTTCATGCCATTCTTCGGGATACTGAGTTGATCGCCTTTTTTCTCCGGAAAAACATTTTTGAAGGCTTTGTGGTAGGGATGCCAAATTCGTTCGCAAATTCTTTAAATACTGTAGGTAGATACGATACGAAGCTGGCCATCCCCAGAGAAACCAGAATGGGGAACATCATGGCACCAAGAGCAGTAAAGCCCAAGAACCCTAGTTGACGAGACTCCGGAAGTGATACTACTGAGGATCTGGAAGAAATAACATCCTGAATGGCCTTGGTAGGATAGGATGCACACAGTCCCAGCAGCAAAAAAAGCGTTCCTAGACAGCACAACTTCTCCCTGTCACGCATGGTTATGTCTGTACCTACAGAAAAAGTATAAGAAAGTTTATGACAATATAATCAATATAGGACGAAAACAGAAAAGACAGTTCGCTGAAATTAAAACAGTAATCATTCATAACTCACTTAAAGACGCTGTTTCTTTTCTTTGTCCTCAAATGTGATGCAAACCCAAGTCGCTATCATTTCGTTTCCTTATTTTATTAGGGGTATGTAAAAGTTTCCGCCGTTTTAAAGAGAAAGGAGACAGGAACAATCAGGAAAACAGTGCACATTTATTCAACGAAATATTGGCCGTTAGCATCAATGACCTTTTGCCACTTTTCAGGCAACAGATGAATGCCCCTGTGAAAGAAGGACTCGGGTTTTGAGCTGAAGAACGCGGTGTCAAACTTTTCCACCTCTAGAAATGTGGTGAACCGCTGTTAGGCTAGGGCATTTTGCATAGAGCGAAACAGATGAAAGCCTGAGGGTGCAATGTCCGGGGAGTAAGCCAGGTGCGGTAAAACCTCCCAGTGTAACTGTTCAAGGGTTCATTTCGTGGTGGCACCCACATGTGGTCTGGCATTATCGCGTAATAGGATGACTGGCCAGCGTCTTTACCAGACCATGGGCGTTTTTGTTCGATTGCGGCTTTCAGTTTCATCAACTGATAGCTATATCCTTCTTCAGTGATTGTTTGCCCCGTTCCAACAGTTCGAAGTGCAGCACTCTATCCATATCCCACCACACACACAACAGCACCTTTTTCCCGCGGATATCCTGTTTTGCAGTGGATGTTGATGGCTGGCCTGGGTTGACCCCGGATCGCTTGCGTACGGGGTTGTCGCAATAGACCCATTTTTCATCCCCGATGACAGCCTTCCACAAGAAATTCTTCCCTTGAAACCTCTTCAGCAACGATATGCAGATGCTCAATCGTTGACCAATATTGCGATCCGTTAAAATATGCTGAACCCACTTACCAATCTTCTGGATCTTCCTCAAGACCTGTAGACGCCGTACCATCGTCGATTGAGCCACTTTCAAACGTGTCGCCAGTTGCGTGGTCGATTGTGTGGCATCCTCTTGCAACAGCGATTCCAACTCCTGGTCTGCGAGTTCTTGCGGTCTACCTGCACGTGGCTTGTCTTCCAAGCTTAGATCATTTTTCTTAAACCTGGAAAATCATTCTCGACACGTGCGCTCACCCATAACCGTTTCGCCATACGCATGACATACTGAAACGTATGCTTAACTCGCACTTTTCCCTAAATTAAACGTGAATAACAAACAGTGCCGTAAATGAACTTTATCGACCGCCATGCTTGTCTTCATGTACGAACTGATAGCCCAGGTCGCCAGCCGGTTAAACCCTTACAGCGCCCGCTAGCGGGGGCTGCGGAAACTTTTGCATACCCCTAATATTAACTACCCGTGAGCATCGTTATAGCAACCGGCATAAGGGGAAAGAGTGAGACAGTGTCATAAAGTCAAGTAATACCGAACACAACAGTTTCAGTTGTGTTCGGTATTACTTAACTTTATGTTACTGGGAATCTAAACTCAGGCCCGTCTGGGAGAAACTAGACGCTCTTGTTGCTAATCCACTTAACGGTTTTATATCTACTTAACCCAACAGTCACGTCCATACTCCACTCAATAATCTTGTTCTCACTCCACTGAACATTCCTCTCTCTACTGCACCCAACAGTCTTGTTCCTATTCCTTTCAACGATCTTGTCCTTATACCACTTTACAGCCAAATTCCTATTCCACTCAACAGACATGTCCATACTCCACTTGTAGCGTTCTTTATTATTTAAAAGTTGAGGACACTACATAAAACTTTCTTATTATTATATACTCCCTCGAAATGAAACAAAGCCACTCAAATAAAATTCAAGAATGATTTAGTTACCATTCACTTTCATTTCAGCCGCACTTTACTCAAGCGTAGTGCAATATCACAAGAAGCACTCAGTCGAATTAACATAAGTTAGTAAGGAAACAACTTGATTAACTCCAGCGCCAAATATATAACAACATAACTCAAACACGGAGACTTCAAGTAAACAGTTTCAGGTTAATGCAGCTGTTTCACTTAACAGTCTTGTCCCTACTCAATAGCCTTAATCTTACTCCACTCACACAGCAGACTTGTTCCAATTCCACTCAACAGTCTTGCTCTTATCTGTTCACAAGCACTCTCTTCTTCTTGTGAACAGATAAGAACAAGCAGCTCTTGTTCTTATCTGTTCACAAGCATTCTGACCCCAAGATTGTTGACAACGACATTCCGCGAGTGAGATGATATAACGTTAAGGTTGAAAACGCTAAAAGAGAATGAACATGAAATTTACATAGTGAAAGCAACTAAAAATGAAAGTTAAATTAGAGTATACGTCACACACTCAACATTCTTGTCCATACTCCACTCAACAGTCCTGCCTCTTCTTCATCCACACACACACACACAGAAGCAAGAGTCTTGTTCCTGTTCTACTCAACAGTCTTGTTCCTGTTCCACTCAACAGTCTTGTTCCTACACCATTCAACAGTCTCGTCCCTACCCCACTTGGCAATGCTAATCCTACTCCAGTAGACAGTCTCGGCCCTTCTCTACTCAACAGTCTTGTTCCTATTCCACTCAACAGTCTTGTCCATATTCTACTCAACAGTCTTGCTCCTACTGCATCCACAACAGTTTTGTTCCTACTCCACTCAACAGTCTTGTTCCTATACGGCTACTCCACTCAACAGTCTTGTTCCTACTCCACTCAACAGTCTTATTCCTACTCCACTGAACAGTCTTGTTCCTACTCCACTGAACAGTCTTGTTCCTACTCCACTGAACAGTCTTGTTCCTACTCCACTCAACAGTCTTGTTCCTAGTCCGCTCAACAGTTTTATTCCTAGTCCACTCAACAGTCTTGTTCCTACTCCACTGAACAGTCTTGTTCCTACTCCACTGAACAGTCTTGTTCCTACTCCACTCAACAGTCTTGTTCCTAGTCCGCTCAACAGTTTTATTCCTAGTCCACTGAACAGTCTTGTTCCTACTCCACTGAACAGTCTTGTTCCTACTCCACTGAACAGTCTTGTTCCTACTCCACTCAACAGTTTTATTACTAGTCCACTCGACAGTCTTGTTCCTACTCCACTTAAGTCATGACCCCAGAGCACATTTAACGAGACAGGGGACACGAGGACTGGACAGTATTTTGAGGCTCGGCCATAGTGGAAAATCTAGAATTATACTATGGTTGAATGAATAAAAATACCCAGGAGAAACCATCACCGGAACATGATGAGGAAGCAATAAAAATATCCCCTCCGTATTGAAATTTGTATCCCATGACTCATGGACGAATCAGTGGTAGCAAGAAAAAGTAAAAATGCATGGTTGAAAAATGGATGTCAGTTCATTTTGGTTTTAATTCCCCCAGAGTTCAGCTTGCTGAAATTATATCAAAGTAGTGGGCAAAATAATATGATTCAAATATTATACGTTTCATGATTCAAACGAATTCTTAATGCATGAATATTTCCCCCAATTACAAATGTGTACAAAAAGCATCTGTCACACTTTTGAAAAATTTGAGGATGGACTCGGGGTGACAATACTTTTTGCGGACTCCTCCTAAAAAAAGCGGGAAGAAAGAGGAACATTTTTTCACAAGGCAGTTTCTTATAAATGGGCTCTGCATGTCCCTACTCCATTTGTCAGTGTTAATCCTACTCCACTCAACAATCTCGTCCCTACTCCATTTGTCAGTCTTAATCCTACTCCACTCAACAATCTCGTCCCTACTCCATTTGTCAGTCTTAATCCTACTCCACTCAACAATCTCGTCCCTACTCCATTTGCCAGTCTTAATCCTACTCCACTCAACAATCTCGTCCCTACTCCATTTGTCAGTCTTAATCCTACTCCACTCAACAATCTCGTCCCTACTCCATTTGTCAGTCTTAATCTTACTCCACTCAACAATCTCGTCCCTACTCCATTTGCCAGTCTTAATCCTACTCCACTCAACAATCTCGTCCCTACTCCATTTGTCAGTGTTAATCCTACTCCACTCAACAATCTCATCCCTACTCCATTTGTCAGTCTTAATCCTACTCCACTCAACAATCTCGTCCCTACTCCATTTGCCAGTCTTAATCCTACTCCACTCAACAATCTCGTCCCTACTCCATTTGTCAGTCTTAATCTTACTCCACTCAACAATCTCGTCCCTACTCCATTTGTCAGTCTTAATCCTACTCCACTCAACAATCTTGTCCCTACGCTACTCAACAGTCTGGTCCATACTCCACCAAACAGTCCTGTCCCTACTTCATCCAAGTCTTATTCCTGTTTCACTTAACAGTCTTGTCCCTACTCAATAGTCTTAATCTTACTCCACTCACGCAACAGACTTGTTCCAATTCCACTCAACAGTCTTGCTCTTACTCTGGCCTAAACGATTCGGTTAACTGCGTCTTGATTTGCCGAATCATTATTAAATCTTAAAACATTCCTAGAGCATTAAGAATATTTTAAAATCAAGTAAGTACCGAGACATAAAAAAGTTTTGAGATGTTTGGAAACGTTTTTTAACCACGTTATTTCCGATGTAGATCTTCTGAAGGATGCATACACATCGGCAAATTTCCAACTTAAGCAAATATTCAGCGTTTCAGAAAATGTTCAGTCTCTATTTACGTTGCGAGAACCATTGGATGGAAAACGATTTTTCAATGTAAAAAAAGAAACTGTGTCTATAAAACATCTAGTCAAGAATGAGAGTGATTTTATGAATGGGTCCACCGAAACATTTGATTGAAAAAAAAGAGATCGAACGCTCAAAATTTAGCGGTTTCGAAGGACATGTTGATTTTATGTGTTTTAATGGAAATAGCATCTACCCAACCAGGTAGCTTAAAACCTTCAAAAATTCCTGTTTTGAGAAGTCCCAGAGCGAAATTCATGAACCAATTGCAAAATTTAAAATTTTTGACGCATTTAAAGTGTGATTCTTACATAAAAAGGTGGAATTTCGGAAAACAAGTTTAATATTCTTTTGATGTGCACATATTGACGCACATACTCAGCTATATATACATATATATTTGCTTTTGCAAATCGTGCTGAAAATGTGCTGTCAATCAAATGGCAAAATATTTGATACTAAGTTTCCTCTTCCTCGGCAACTTTTATTAAGCTCCGAAAGTGAATTTTGAAAATATATAAATAAGTAAATAAATAAAAATAAAAATAAGACACTAAAATTTTGGGAGGTAGGCATACCACCGAATCGGTCATGAGCATTGGCGCACCCACGGAGGGGGCTTTGGGGGCTTTAGCCCCCTCCAAGGAGATTAAGAACGACGTAAATCACAAATTAAAATTCAAAAATATTATTTCACATGTTCAAAAAATTACAGTGTCCGACATAGTGTCTTTTATTGCACGGGGTGTTCTTCTCAAAGCCCCAAAGAAATTAAGGGCGACGTATGTCACAATCGTATATAAACTATAGGCGTACACTACATATATGTACAAACATTGTGTACATATACTATATATATACAGCCCCCTCCAACAAGAATTCCTGGGTGCGCCACTGGTCCCTGAGTATGCAAAAAGTATACAGTCGTCCTTAAATCTTCCCGATTTTTTTTTTTTTAGTCAGTGTCAGAACTACATATATCAGTTGCTGAAGAGTCTGCTCAGATCTCTGCCATTTACAAAGTTTACCCTTCACGTAAAAATATTAATTCAGGGCTTCGCTAATCTTTAAACTTCAAATTCCTAAACGCCATAAATTTTGCCTACCACAAATGGTACAGATGTTAATTAAGACACACAATTGACGTGGATAAGGAACATCAAAAAGAGCGTTGACTTCTGCTTGATGATGGTACAGATGTGTTATAATGTGAGAGCAATCGACGTTCTTCCAAAACTTAAGGAAAATAAAGTAATACAGTGCTGCCATCTATAAAAGAAAATTGGAAGGAATCAGTGTCTCCAAGAAAATATTCTAAATTTTAGAAATTTGGCCTTTATATATAAAAATAATATTTTTAGAAATACTGTTGCTTGTTACTCATTAAAGCTTCCGAAAAAATAAAAATTATACATTAAAGCACTTAGAACAGATGGCGAGTGCAACTATCTTAGATTTTGGGGATTTTGGATAAGCGTGTGGGAATTTTTAAAAATTTTATTATTTAAAGTGAATGTTTTTGTTAAATTTTTAGTGTGAAATGGAGGGAGTAATCTGAGCGAATTTCTAAAAGAGCGGTAGAAAGAAGCCATTTTCGTAATAAAAATTTTTAAAAGATGAAAGAAAGATATTCCTTGACAGGTTACAAACTAAAATTTGTAAACACCCTTACGACAGAAAATATTAAAAAAAAAGTTAAAAAAAAAAAAAAAAAAAGATGTAAGTCAGCTAAAATCCTGCAGAAATAGTAGCTTGTTCTCGTGGAGGTCCCATGAGAACAAGCTTGTTCTCAGTATTGGGTTCCCATGGGGGTTCCTAATACTGCATACGTTGAATAAATACTACGTGCAATATCTTTGTTTGTTTGATTTTTTCACCTGGAGATAATACCATCAGAGTCAGGTAAAATATACATAAACGGAGTTTTTGGCAAAATTTCTGCCAAGTACTTTAATGTTTATGCCCTCCACTCAGGGGCGGATTGGTTCAGCGAAACCAGGTTGGGAATTTTAGTCTTGCGGCCTACTACAGAAACACACGTACCCACAGGAAAACACCTCATAAATTCCCCCATGAAAAAAATTCTAGTAAACCTGTATGAAATAAGAACTGTTGAAATATGCATTGTAAAACTAAGTCAGTCATGAAAATTTTTAGCAGCAATTTAAGAGCGAATTTTTTTTTAAATCTACTGTTGATTGAATGTATCATATTAAACCATGTTCAAAAACGGAGTGTTGTACCCAGGAGCGGATGTCCGACTAGGCGCACGCCTAGGGAACAGAGCATCAGGTGCTCCGAAAACGTATAGGCCTAACTGAATTGCGTTTTCTTTTAATTTTCACGGGCTGAAACAAATCAATCCTTAAAGCAACCACTTCATTTGTATTATCAATTGATATTTTGCTGTCTCATATTGGTAACATATTACGCATTTTTTTTTCTGTTCTTGATACTCAAAATTTTCGAGATCTTATCGATGGACTCGTTTGTGTGTGTGTGTGTGTTTTTATTGGAAGTTTAACGACCACCGTGAGCAACTCAATGGCTATAAGCAGTCACCCATTCCTAATTTAGGGCCACTGGTTCCAGGGAAGGGAGAGAGCCAGTGCCGTAAGGCAAACACAACATCCATGCCTCACCGAGATTCGAACCAGGACCTACGAGGACGAATGATCAGAAGCCATCTCTTAGACTACTGCGCCACAGGGGCGGCCATGGACTCGTTTTGAAAGGAACTGTTTAAATCATTCAGCCTTCCTTTTAGTTGAATAGTTTCTTTACAACAGAACTTCATTTTTTTTAATTTTCGACCTTGTCGCGTAAAGGTTTGTCTTGCACCTTTACGCTAACTTAAAATATCAACATATACTAATAAATTGTTCCTAAATGAAACAAACCTTAACGGCCAGACAAAACATATAACCAGAAGTCAACTTACGGAAACAGTCCTTTATTCGGAATGGAATCACAACTCTCCACACATTTATCTCAACACTATTCAATTCTCTCGTACAGCACTTTCTTAACAACGCTCATCATAATCGCTCACAATAATAGCTCTCAATAATCGTTCTTATCAACACACCTCAATAATCGCTCTGCCGCCCCGGTGGCGCAGTGGTCTAAGGCGTTGGCCTCTGGTTATTCGTCCGTAAGGGGTCCGGGTTCGAATCCCGGTCAGGCATGGATGTTGTGTTTGTCCTACGGCACTGGCTCTTACCCTTCCCTGGAACCAGTGACCCTAAATTAGGGACGGGCGACTGCTTATAGCCCATTGAGTTGCTCACGGTGGTCGTTAAACCTCCAATTAAAAAAAAAAAAAAAAAATCGCTCTCAATAATATCAACACCTCTCTCCTACAACAGATCAGTCGTCGCTTTTTATCTCGTGTTCTTATCTTATTACAGCTGCCCCGGTGGCGCAGTGGTCTAAGGCGTTGGCCTCTGATCATTCGTCCGAAGGGGTCCGGGTTCGAATCCCGGTGAGGCATGGATATTGTGTTTGTCTTACGGCACTGGCTCTCTCCCTTCCCTGGAACCAGTGACCCTAAATTAGGGACGGGCGACTGCTTATAGCCCATTGAGTTGCTCACGGTGGTCGTTAAACCTCCAATCGAAAAAAAAAAAAAAAGAAAATATCTTATTACATGCATACGTCACGTGCATTCCACCTCAATAGTGTTGCCAAACGTATTCATTTGAAGGAAAAGATATTTCGTTAAGCGTGAAGAATACTGAGAATAAACTCAAGAATTACATAGGGAAAGAAACTAAAAAAGGAAAGTTAATCTAGAATATACGTCACAACTTTGACAGCCCATAGGGGTAAATTCATGAAGTATGTGGGGTATTTAAAGTGCCAAACTTAATATCCTTCGATTTCCTAGTAGACGCAAAAATAAATTTTGAAATATCTCTAAAAACGAAGAAAATTCGATGTGCAAGGACAGACAAAGCAATAACATTACCACTCTTTCTTGCAAAACGTTCTAACAATAGAAAGATAGAATGGCATTGTAAAAAAGGTAAAAACTTTTTTCTTGACTTCATTATTATTATTTAATCTGACGGATAAACATTTCTGAGGCAATAAGAAGTAGTGGAGGGAAGGGGGGGGCTGAATCTTTTAGCGCCTAGGGCCTGAAAAGAACTAAAGTCGCTTCTGGTTGTACCTGATAATTATATTTATTTGGTAACTGATCGTCTACTGCACAATGGTATTCATACCACCTCCTTGAATAGATGCCCCTTTTTTTAAAATCTACTCACTATTGTAACTCACGAACTACCATTTTGATCCATTAACCAGTACTGGTAAATCATTGTCTTTTTTAAGATAAATTTGAATGGGGAACATCTCTGCCGAACAATCGTTTTACGCCTTGTACCTAGATAAGAGTGTGGAGATGATGGACCATCAAAATTGTTACTTGTGTCTCCTTCAAGATTACAAAAGGACAGCAGGACCTACCAATGTGTCTTTGGCTCCAAGTCCAACGACCTACTCTTAACCGTAGTTAGCTTCTGGGGCGTGCCAAGGGCATTTGCCGCCCGGGTGCAAGCCCAGATTTGCCACCCCTTGTACAAGAATATTTTTCAATTTTTATTCATTTTTACCTAAAATAAATATCTGTAACAACATTATTTCATATTTCCCGTAAAGTAAGGGTTTTCATAATGTATATGGTGAAAAAAGCTTAAAAATCTGTTTATAAAAGAAAATAAAAACAAATAAAAAAGAAAACTAGTTATTCATCACTAGGATAGCTATACTAAAAATAGTAAAACCAACATTAAAAATAAATAAGATTCTGATTAATCTATAGAAGCTCACTAAGGTGATTTAATACATGCAAAGATTATTAAATACACTACTCGTGTATTTTATAATATTTCTCATGTATTCTGGAGAGTTAATTCTGCTCTTTCTGATCATACAGATCCACAGTCTTAAGTTTATATATTTTTTTCTCTGGTTAAAATCTCCGCGAGTTGGTTTCTTTCTGTATGAGGAGGCCATCAGCCCCACCCACACTGCCCCCCAGCGACTAGGGAGTGGCAGAAGTGTCAGGGAAGAGGTCAGCCATGTTTTACTCTTGTGAGGAGAAAGTTTAGTTGCACAAGAGGTAAGCTCTCTTCCTTGTATTTGGGTTTTAGGTTTTATAAGTTCAATATTTGTACTTCATTTACTTTTTTTCTCTGTTGATTTTTTGCTTTTCAGCTTTTAGGTACTGGCTTGTCTGTTAACATTTTTGCGGGTTTTAACTCTTTCTTTTCTTGGTAACTTTGCGCGTCTTTTGGGGTACTAAGGCACAGCAGATGGCTAAGCATTGTTCCTTTTCTTTGCGCTGTATTTTCAAAGTAGTTAAGTTCTTAATAACTACTTAATTATGCACTTAAAGCACTGCTGAAATACTTTGTACATATTGCAACTAACTGTTTAAGTCATATAACTTTCACAAAGTTTTCTTTAGTTAATTATTGTCTTTAACTTATTCTCGTTTTCGTGTTGTCATAAGTTGTAGAGTAGGGGGTTTTAGACTCAAGTTTTCTTTCAAAAATCTGTTTATTAAAAATTAATATTTCCTTTTTTAATTGCAAAGTATAAATTTGGATTTCTTTTGCATTGTTTTTCAGGTTTAAATTCTCTCTCAGACGAACTTGGCATTTCGTTATAGCTGAAAATTATTTCTAATTATTATGTCACTCTCACAGCTTGAGTTCTCTTTAATCTTCTTCTCTCTGTTTAATAGTAACAGATGAAGAGCATGGGTCGGGCCAGGAAGGTTAATGGATGCAAGCGAAATTGTTAACTAGTGCTAGGTCATACAACTCTGCGGAGGACATGACATACATATATTTTTTAAAACAATTTTAGGCGGGCATGTTACTTGCATCTATGGCCTTGCAGAAACCCATTTCCAACTAGGTCTTTGTGGAAGTGAGAAACTGCAGAGTTTTTGCTGGTCCTTGATAAAGCCAAGGCTCAGTATTCTCGACACCTTCTACATTCAGTTGTTTTATTTCATTATTTTTTTATCTTTTCTCCTTTTACTCACACCGGTAGATACATAACCTTTTCTATGTTGTACTTGGTGTGAGTCAAAATTATATTTGTATTTTTTTGCTTAGGTCTCTTCTTAATAGAATGGTGATGATATATATATATATATATGTGTGTAAATATGTCTTAAAAGAAAAGTGTTTGATCAATGCATCCTTCCAGTGCTTACGTATGGTGCAGAGACGTGGACCTTAACTAAAAGAGACATACAAAGGCTGCAGACACCTCAAAGTAGCATGGAGAGGTGCATGCTTGGTGTAACCAGGAGAGATAAGAAGAGGAACTCGTGGATCCGTAAAATGACAAGAGTGGAAGACATCATGATCAGAGTTAAATCCCTGAAATGGCAATGGGCTGGACATACTGCCAGAAGGACAGACCATCGATGGACAGCCGAAATTTTAGATTCGATTCCAAGGGACAGGAAAAGACCCAGAAGAAGACCACATGGGAGATGGGTGGATGAAATTCGAAAGTATGCAGGGATGACATGGAGGAGACTGGCACAAGACAGACCGTTGTGGAGGAAACTTGGGGAGACCTTCGTCCAGCAGTGGATTGATAATGGTTGACAATGATGATGATGATGATGTGTGTAAAAGAGTATATAACATTGAACATGACGGGCGTCTGTTTAACTATTCTAACCTACTCACCAAAAGATCTCTCATATGGCTACATATAAAAATAAGATGTATAAAACTAAAAACAGAATTCGAAATAACTGGTTTTCATATTAAAAATATTTTTTTCTCCTACAAACCTAGATACTCTTATTGCATCGATTTCTCACCTTGTTTCAGAGCACGGTTTTACCGTCAACGCTGGAAGCTCTTTGTTTAAAATTTGCCAAAGGTAAGGTAATTCAAAAAAGAAAGCATATATTTCTTGAATAATGCTGAAAACTTCTCTTTTTCGTCATTATTTACGACTAGATTTAAAGTATGAGACGCTCAAAGTACATAAAATGCATCAGGGTTTTAGATCGAAAAATTATGTTTTTTGAAGTCCACTGTGTTTTTCCTTCATATTGGCCCCATTGTCATAGCGCTAGCCACGTATATCATGATAGTAAAATCTTTAAGATTTAAAAAGAATTTAGAAAGAAATTGTCAGCCCGCGGTATCCGTTACTGAACAAAATAATACAAATTATTCTTCTGATTTCAAATCGTTTTCTATTGAATTACAAAATGAATATTTTTACTAGAAAAATTAACGTCCCACGTAGCATTACAATTTCTCATAGTAAAACGTTTTCTTAACTTCTTGCACGTCACTGACATTAATTTTTCAACCGTAAAATTTGATTGAGGCGTCCTACCGCCCCCTGGCGTCCGGGTGTTTCGCACCCATTGAACCCCCGCTTGGTGCGTCCTTGGTTAGCTTAATTATTATAACAGCCTTGGTTCGGCGGCAAATTTTTGAATGATGTAGAGATAATTTTGCTTTTTCATTTTAGAGCAAACACCCAAAATATATATATACAGATAAAAGGAAACGCCATTTTTTTTTAGAAAACAACAACAACGTTTTAGACAGATACTTAGTAAAGATCAAATGAAGTTAACGATTCTTATTCATATTTATCAAAATGATTATTCGTTCTTTACAAACAATATAGACGAAGAGGATACGAGAAATAGTGAGCCATTTTGCTAGTGGTCCACCGGGAAATATCCCGGTGTCCCGGTGGGCCAATCCGCCCCTGCCCCCACCGTACAATGCATAGCCTCTAATAGCAACCCCCCAGTTCTGAAATGCTGGCGTCGCTATTGCCTGTCATCAACTCTGGTATGCCAATGTGTCTATAGTGAGCTGGTTTCTGTCTTCTCACATTGCCAAGTCTCTGTTCGAGTACCAAGCAGGGACATCGCCAAGAGGATGCGAGGGCGGGCTTGAGCCCACCCTGAAATTTGTCTAGCCCACCCTGAAATTTGTCTTGCCCAGCGTGCCGTCCATCCAGTTCAGAATGTCTCATTTTTAAATATATTTAACTTCAAAATATAACCTGGACTTTGCCAAGTAATAAGTCTTGTATTTTATTTCCTGTTTCCCTAAGTAATTCCCCCTAGGAAGTGCATTGTTTACGTCTCCAAAAAGGTTATCAAAATAGTATCCGTATGGCCACGACAATTCAGTTGTTATCTACTCTTCGAATTCCTTAGTTTTAAGCCTCGTTTTCATGTTCGTACGGCTAGGGGCTAATGAAGAGGGGGATAGGAATTAACTGAGGTGGTCACTACTAATTGCTCTGCTGTTTTTTTTTATCTTGTTTATTTCAACAGGGAAAGTGGGGTCTAAAGCTACACCAGCGCTCTTAAGATTGCTCCAAGACAGTGAAAGTGCAGGAAGTGGCCGAAGTCTGCTTTGTAGGAGAGGCTTGTAAGGCAAAGTCGCTGGCTTGTAGGAAGGAATTCAAGGAGGGGGAAGGTATTGTGTCTGTGTACCACGACGTTAAAATTTGATTTAGATGAACAAAAACATTTTCTTTTAAATTGTTCAAGTACAGTACTATTTCGTAAGCAAAATGGCAAAATTTTGAAAAGCAATTTAAGACAATACATTCAGAGCAAGCAAAAAGTTGGAGGCGACATTTCAGTAACACTTGTATCTTACACCAGTGGCGTAACTAGTAAGATCAGTTTACGTGTGTGTGTGTGTGTCCATGTAGAGGGGGTGAGGATTGCACGAATTCCTTTGTAGCGGGTAGTGAAAAGCATTAAAAATCAGTTCTTTCAGTGTTTCATAAAAAAAAAAATAAAAAATAAAAAAAAGATTGCTGTCAAGCTTGCTTCACCAAAAATGATGCTCGCCCACCCAGATTCTGAAGTCTAGCGACGTCCTTGGTACCAAGACATGATGTTTTTTTTTTTTTTTTTTTTTGATGGGAGGTTTAACGACCACCGTGAGCAACTCAATGGGCTATAAGCAGTCGCCCGTCCCTAATTTAGGGTCACTGGTTCCAGGGAAGGGATAGAGCCAGTGCCGTAAGACAAACACAACACCCATGCCTGACCGGGATTCGAACCCGGACCCCTTACGGACCAAGACATGATGTGGAATTTGTGTTTGATTTTCCGGTACTGGTTGTGTCACTTCTCTGGAAACAATGGTCTTAAATTTAGGGTTGGCCACTTCTTAGAGGCTTATATCAGTTGCCAAACTCCGAAAAAACTCCCTCCTATACCACGATAGTCCTTTCTTTTATGCAAATTCTCGACTCTCTCAGTCAAGAAAACATTACAAATTTTGAAGATGACCATCCGTGTTTTGGTGTAAATATGACAAGGGTGGTAAGTCAGATAATATCCAAACACTTGAAAATTCCGTCGTTTTGGAGTGGGAATTGAACCCGCTTCTTCCAGATAGCGCCTAGGTATGATAACCACTACACCACCCAGAACGACCAAGTCTCAAGTTTCCGATTAATTTGAAAATTTAAATGGAGGTCGGCCCAGGCAACAGTGGAGCACGTTACACAAAGACTGCTGGCCTCTCCAACGAAGTCCTTGCGGAAACTGGGACAAGAAATGGAAACGTCCAAAAGCACATGCCAAAAGGCTGCCAAAGCCGACAGGCTTTATCCATACCGCATCACAGTTGTGCAGGAATTGCAACCGACTGATCACGCAAAGAGAGCCACGTACTGTCGGTGGTTTCAGGACTTCGTCGCTTTATTCAAACATACTGGACAAAACGCGGTTTAGCAATGAAGCGTGGTTCCACCTCAGTGGATATGACAATTCCCAAAACACTCGTGTTTGGGCGAGTGCTAATCTGCACGCACTGCACGAGGAACCTCTTCATGCGAAAAAACTGTGGATCTGGTGTGCTGTCTCCCAGAGCCGCGTCATCGGACTAATCTTTTTCCACACAAGGGTGAATACGGCTGTGTACATGGGCATCTTCACTGCTTTTGTGGAGCAACTGGATGACGAGGAGATCACTACCGGCTACTTCCAACAAGACGGGGCAACGTGTCACACCTCCAAAACGAGCATGGCTCTAATCGAGTCTTTTTTCCCTGAGCGTGCCATCTCGAAGAGACGGTGGCCACACAGATCGCCTGACCTTTCACCCCTGATTTCTCCCTGTGAGACATGCTGAAAGGTACAGTGTACCGGAACAAGTCACGAACTTTCGTCGCTCTGGAAGACAACATTCGCCGCGAAATGGAGCTTGTGACTGACGAACATCTGATGTGAACCTTCGATAATATGGGGCATCGCGTTCAAGCATGTCTGAATGCGGACGGTGGCCACTTCCAGCACTTCATTTGATATCATCATTCATCCCATGGACCAAGGTAAGTCCACCTTTAATTACATGTTCATCAGTTGGTTATTTGGCAAGTTATGAGGGAAAAACCGGGGCCAATGCCGGGCGGGAGACCCTGTATTTTTAAGTTAAAAAATTGGAAAATGACACATCTTGAACGAGGTGGGCAGCAGGGTGGGCAAGACAAATTTCAGGATGGGCTCCAGCCCACCCTCGCATTCCCTCCACGACGTCCCTGCACGGAAATAATAGGCCAGATAAAGCACGCAGTCAGTGATCGCCAGACCCTTTGTAAACCAAATCCGCCAGCAATATTGAAGATATTATCGTACGTTTCAGGCTAAGAGATTGGAGATATTATCGTACGTTTCAGGCTACTATGGTGAAAAAAGTGTGGTTTGCTCGACATGTGGCTTTTACGATGATGCGGCATTTACCCCGATTTTTAGCACGTCTTTAGTAAAAAAGATCGTGCTTCTGTTATCGGTTTGTCCGTCCGTCCGTCCGTCTGTACCCACGGTATCTCTGCAACTATTAGTCCGATTTGAAAAATTCTTTTTGCATTCGGAAGCTTGAAACATGCAAATGATGATCCTTTATTTCGTTTTTTTTTTTTACGATGTACAATTTCGCCGCTAGGGGGCGTAAATGCAGATGATGTCGAATTCAAAAATACGTTTTATTCCACATATTTGCTTCTAAACATCCGATTGAATTTTTTTTTATCTTTCCATTCCATTTATGTCGAAGAGTATTTTAGATATAGTTACTTTTTCAAATTACGCATAGATTTTCCGCTAGGGGGCGTAAAAGTAAATTACATTTTCCCCGATAACTCTTCTTCTTTAACTCCGATTTGAACATTTTTTCCTTCAGCGGATACATCTCCTGATGGAAAATCTTTTGCATATAATTTCAAATTTTTGGTAAGGAATACTTTGGCCACCAGGGGCGTAAGTGTTAATTTTTGCTTCTGATGTATTGCGGTGCAAAAAGAATTTTTAAATCGCTACGCCATGAAATCGGAGCTTCTAAATTATCGTCAGAAAAAATTCTTTCGTGGACTGAAGCCACTCACATCGATAAACCTTTTCGAAATATTTTCTTCTTAAAATATTGCACAGTCTCACCGTCAGGGGGCGTAGATGTATATCTTTTTTTGTCAATATCTCGACTTCTAAGAGTCCGATTTGAAAAATTCCTTCTTTGTTGGATAGTGCTTACCGTGTGACATGTTTTTCACATAATTTCAAAATTTTCAAGTAATTCATAGACTTTCCGTTAGGAGCGCGTAAGTGTAAATCGCATTTCTCCCTATATCTCTGCTTCTAAATCTCCGATTTGAAAAATGCTTTCTGCACCGGATACAGCTCCTGGTGGGAAATCGTTTGCACATAATTTCTAGTTTTTGTAAAAAATAGTTTGGCCACCAGGGGGTGTAAATCTTAATATCCGCTTCTGTGTTATTTGCAGCAAAATATGAGATTCTAAATTCTCGATTGAAAAAAGTCGTTTGTTGACCGATACTAGTCATGTCGACAAACCTTTTAGAAACATTTTCTTCTTAAGATAGTGCATGGTTTCTACGCCAGGGATCGTAGATGTATATCTTATTTCTGTCAATATCTCTAATTCTAGGAGTCCGATTTGAAAAATTCCTTCTTTGTTGGATAGTGTTTCTAGTGTGACATATGGTTCATATAATTTCAAAATTTTCAAGTAATTCCTAGATTTTCCGCTAGGGGCGTAAACGTAAATTGCGTTTCCCCCTATATCTCTGCTTCTAAATCTCCGATTTAAAAATTCTTTTGCACCGCATACAGCTTCTGATGTGAAATCGTTTGCACATAATTTCTAATTTTTGTAAGAAATCGTTTGGCCACCAGGTGGCGTAAGTCTTAATTTCCGCTTCTGTTGTATTTGCAGCAAAATATGAGCTTCTAAAATTTCGATTGAAAAAAAAGTCGTTTGTTGACCGATACTACTCATGTCGACAAACCTTTTAGGAAACTTTTCTTCTTGAAAAAATGCATGGTTTCTACGCCAGGGGGCGTAGATGTATAATTTATTTATGTCAATATCTCTACTTCTAGGAGTACGATTTGGAAAATTCCTTCTTTGTTGGACAGTGTTTCGGATGCGAAATGTTTTTCCTATAAATTCAAAATTTTCAAGTAAATCATAGACTTTCCGCTAGGGGGGACAAGGGTAAACTGCGTAAAGCTTTGATTTGAAAAATTATTCCTGTATCGCAAACAAGACCTGATGGAAAATATTTTTCACATAATTTCTAATGTTTGGTAAAGAATGGTTTGGCCACCAGGGGTCATAAGTGTTAATTTCTTCTTCTGAAGTATTTGTTGCAAAATCTGGGCTCCTGAAAACTCGACTAATTTTTTTCTGGGACCGATACCGCTTATATGGATAAACCTTTTGAGAATACTTTCTTCCTAAAATAATGCATGGTTTTCCCACCAGGGGACGTAAAGTCACATCTTTTTTTTTGTCGATATCTCTGTTTCTAAGAGTTCGTAAGCTCACAATTCCGTTTACAGCAATATCTGAGGGATTAAAAACCCGACTGAAAATCTTCTTTCTTTCGTCAAATCTATTGTTTTCCATACCGGTTCCATTGACTTTGAATAGCTTTGATAAATTTAATTTGCGTCAGAACGAATTCAAAAGACGTGCTTATTACCCCCGAAAATTCGGTGTCATCTTTCTTGTTCTTTTTATAAACAGCTGCTCCGAAAACTACAATTGTAAGGTGGTGTATGATACCACTTTCGCAATAAACAGTTATGTATCATCCCGTATTTCAACCTTTATCTCTACTAGGCTATTGAGAACGAAAGGAAGATTTTGTTTTTTTATTGGAGGTTTAATGACCACTCAATGCACTATAAGCAGTCGTCAGTCCCTAATTTAGGGTTACCGGTTCCAGGGAAGGGAGAGAGCCAGTGCAAAACACAAACACAAAAATAAAAAAAAATACGTGTCTCACCGGGATTCGAACCCGGACCGCTTAAGAATGGTCAGATGCCATCGGCAGCAGGGCGGCAGACGAAGATTCATCAACGCTGTTTTTTTCCCAGTGACTTGTCTTTTCGGCATTTCTTACAAAACCGGATAGAGCAAAAGTTACAAAACACATCGAAATCTATCAAAAATGCCGAAGCCGCCCCGGTGGCGCAGTGGTCTAAGGCGCTGGCCTCTGATCATTCGTCCGTAAGGGGTCCGGGTTCGAATCCCGGTCAGCCATGGATATTGTGTTTGTCTTACGGCACTGGCTCTCTCCCTTCCCTGGAACCAGTGACTCTAAATTAGGGACGGACGACTGCTTATAGCCCATTGAGTTGCTCACGGTGGTCGTTAAACCTCAAATCAAAAAAAAAATGCCGAAATTAGACGTTGTTATGTTGCTAAATTTAATATTAACAAGTTAGTAAAATCATGCAATGCATTTATTATGATACGCTTTCCAACATACCAGAAATCATTATTCAAGTTATTACTCACGTTATGAGGATAATGGCTGTGGAATAAATCTGGCTCCTGTGCCCTGACCTTTGACACCATTTCGATGATTTTCAACAGAACTGGTTCAGTACATCTCCGGAACAGCATACTAACGTTTTGTCGCAATAGAAGCATTTTTAGTTAAGTTATGATGATAATGGCTGTGGAATAAATCGGGCTCCTGTGCCCTGACCTTTGACCCAATTTCAATGATATTCATCAGAACCGGTTCAGTGTACCTCCGGAACAACATACTAAAGTTTTGTCAGTCAAAATCGTTTGTTAAGAGCTAAAATATACAGGCTACAGGTGGCACAGAACACTTAAGGTGCTAATGATATAATAGATGACATGTACAATGAAAATGACAAGTGTCCGAAAGTAATATATACAAATGGTGAAATTGTCGAGACAACTATTGCAGGAAGTAGCACTGGTACGCAAACATTGTAAATAGAACAAGTGACATAGGAATTAACAATATTATCAAGAATAATGAAAAACCAGGATGAGAGAAAGTATGGTAAAGCAGTATTACAGCGTGGGCATGTGCCAATTGTTTGTAACTGGGAAATGCATTGAGAGCAAGACAGTTCAGACGAAGCAACAAATAGAAAATTACAGGTGGTACTAATCGATAATACTGCCAAGAGGCACCAAGGTACATTTTGAGCTTAGACACAAATGCAGAGAAGGTACAGAAGAACAATACACCGGATTTAGTATGCAACTTAGGGAACACATTTACACAAACAGTTCCAGAAACGGATACATAATATAAACATATATAGATATACACTGAAGAGCAATTGAATTAGAGACAGCTGGCGTTATGCAAACGTGGCGCTGTGGGCGGCCCTGTAAACGGAAACGACATCACGTATGCAGCGATCCGACAATATAAGGAGTGATGCGACTGGAATCAGTAAGAGTCGGACGCAGTAGCGTAAGACGAAGGATCTAAGCGCATTTGATCGTGGGCAAATTGTCGGGGCCCGACGAATGCGTCACTCCATCTCGGAAGTCGTGCAGGCACTGGGATTTTCACGAGCCACTGTGTCACGGGTGCACCGTGAGTACATCGAATCCGGTAAAACCATCCCTGCAAGGGCCAACTGCCGTGGACAACAGCGTGTGGATGAGCGGGGTCATCGTCCGCTAGCTCGCATTGTAACAGCGGATAGACGGGCCACAGTGCAAGAAATCACTCAGCGATTTAGCGCTGGTGCACAAAAATGTGCAAGCAGCCACACCATCCAGAACCATCTCCTCGCTATGGGGTACAGAAGCCATCGTCACACGAGAGTACTGCTGCTGACCGCACATCACAGGGTGCAAAGATTAGTATGGGCGCGGGAACATCGCCACTGGACCCTAGACATGTGGGAAAATGTAGCCTGGACTGATGAGTCGAGATTCACGTTGGTACATGCGGATGGCAGGGTACGAGTACGGCGCAAACCACATGAAGCGATGGATCCTTCTTGCCAGGGTACTCTTCAAGCTGGTGGGAGTGGCATTCTCGTTTGGGGACTGTTTACGTGGACTGAAATGGGACCCCTGGTACGTGTGACATCGTCCCTCACAGGTCAACGTCTCCGGGATATCCTGGAAGACCATTTGCTCCCGTTTGTGCGTCTTCAACATCCCACTGGGGACCTCATCCTGCAACAAGACAATGCACCGCGCCATCGCTCCCGAATTGTATCCTAATAGTTGGATGAAAACTCCACCGACGTGAACTCGCTTCCTTGGCCAGCTAGGTCACATGACCTCAATCCCATCGAGCACATCTGGGATGCCATCGAGAGAGATGTTCGAGGCTCTGACCCCACTCGGGGTCGTTGATCCGTATGTTCAGGGGTCGTGGATCCGTATGGCTTCCCCACGCTTCCGGTGTCTTATCGAGTCCATGCCGAGACGAATCCCCGCCGTCATCAGGATGAAAGGTGGTGCTACACGTTACTAGACAGGTATCTCTAATTCAATTGCTTTTCAGTGTAGGTAACGGTGAAACCGTGCGTATACAAAGGTGTAAGAAGTGGAGCAGGAAGTCCGTCCCAACGGGAACACATGATGCATGAAAAAAAACAAGAATGGCATCTATGGACGACATCATAAAAACAATATGTACAGAAGGACATTGAACATAGAAAATTCAAAAGGTGTGAGGCATGTGCACACAATTATATGGTACAAAAATTGAGTGTTGTGAAAATCTACGACAAGCGGCATACAATTTAAACGTATAGGTGGTAAACACTATGTACAAAATATCTACTTTTAAAGACCTGTAATAACTGGAAAGTAAAACACAGGTTCAACAATAACAGAATGTGCACCATAATGCTAGATAAAGAAATCGTAAAGTAAATGCAGTAACAAAGAAGCAGAATACAACGTGAAAAATATACCACATATTAGGGAGTCACCCTTGAAAAAAACCACAAGTATCAATATGTGAACTACATGAGAAAACATATGGATGAGAACGTTTAACAGGAAGGAAAGAATGTGATAGCACCCACCTGGGGAGCGTACAGGAGAGTATACTATTGCAGAGTCAGAAGGACTCACGACGGTCCAGAGGAGGACAGTTCAGCTGGCGGATCCGACAGTGTGAGGAAGGGTGACTCACAGGCTGTGGTATTGTAGGCAGACAACCGATGAAAGGTCGGAGCTGATTAGAGAGAGGAGACCAAGGTAGACACGCTCACCGAGGCAGTCCAGTGGATTGGTACAGTCATAGGAGAAGGCGAATATCTCCAGGAGGGGTGGTGAACCAGGGCAGTTGTGGAGAGCAGACGTGCAGGAATTGAGGAAGGCGTTGTGCAGCGGTTGCAGTTGAATATGCGAGCTGTAACCTGGAGAGGAGTCGGACGCGGAAAATCCGTCAGAGTGAATCCTGTGCCTGGTGGAGGGTTGGAAGGGGCGAAGTTGAGCGGAGCTGCAGATGATAGGAATATATCACATGTTTCACCAAGATTAAGATATAAGTGCTGGCAGCAGGTAGTAGTACAGGTGGCGACAAGGATCTATGGAGCGTAGAATACGCTTACAACGGTAGGTCAGGCACACAAATACGTTGAACCACCTGGAATGCCAGATGTAGAAGATATAGAAGAACCGGACAATGCAGATAGATGTGCGGGATATCTGCGGCCGCTGGAGAGAAAGCACAGTCAGGCGATGGGATGAGTGTCATGCGGAAAAGAGTCGTTGGTGCTGTCAAGCGACGATGCAGAAATTGCCATTGGATGCTTCGTTCAGTGGGTGTAGACAGAGGCGACGCTCCTGCCGACCACACAGATGACAAGGCTGCAGTTGGGACGTCTGGAATCGGTACGGGCAAAGAGGTAGAAGAATCAAGTAGAAAATGATACAGAGAGGAGACAGTGAAGCTGGAGAGAGGGAGGGCGGAGCCCCGAAACATGAGGAAAAGGGAAGGGGAGAGAGAAGCGTAGGGGGCAAAAAGAAGTCCAGTTGGGGTTGCTACCGCAGGATAAAGATGGATAGTAGCGAAGCGGAGATCGGCGTAAAGGGGAAGAGAAGTGGAAGAGCGAGGAAGGAAGGGGAGAGTTCGGAGAAGAATTTCCAGGAAAGGCTTGAGGTGAGGAGATCTTGTACTGTCACGACCCCGGCAGGGATCCATGATAGGTCAGAGAAATAGGGAGCATCGGGGGGTGGGGGGTGGGGGTGGATGGTTGAGCAGTGAAACAAGGGTTGGGCAAGAAGTTCAGAGGTGGAGCCGGGGGAAGAACGGGAAACAGGTAGAGAACGGAGCAGAGAAAGTACCTCGGAATAAAAAGAAGAAAGACGGGAGTGCAGAAAGGGGGGAAGTGGTCCATCAGAAGAAAAGTAACAAAGGAAAATCTGGGGTTGCATAACATCCAAGGTGAGCTGAACTGGAGCAGGCGATGCACTAAGGATCCGTAGCATGGAAACCACATGGTGCGCTCGATAGTATAGCGCAACATCAACGAGCGAGATGTCACCCGTGAACACCAGACGATGGAGAGTACAGACTCGAATCCAGTGATGATGCGTCCAGATCAACCGGGTCACCAATCGGGTGATATCCTATAGGTAGTAGGCGGGAAGTTTGATGATAACAGTCCTGACATGGAGGCAGAGTGAAAGGAGGTAGGTCCGGGCGGATATCACCATAGCACGCTGTTGGCGGCAGTGGATAGAACAAGGCACGCAGCAGCGATAGGAAGGGACTGGGTGACCTAGACAAACTACGGAGAGAGAGGACCGACGGGTTGTCCGACATGCGCGGAGTGACCCAACAGAATCGATTGCGGATATTCAGCTAGAAGTGGGGTCCATGCATCGTTCGATTAGTGCCAGCACCGTTGAAAGACGACTGCATGGCGTAGGACTGCACGCACGCAGACCTTTACGACGGCTGCCCTTAACACCATTGCATAATCGCCAAAGACTGCAACGGCGTTGTGTCTGACTCTCATTGAGTCACTCAGAATGGCAGTGGGTGATCTTCAGTGACGTGTCTCGCTTTTGTCTTGGAGGAGATGACCATAGAATCCATGTGTGGAGGCTCCGCGGTCAGCGTCAAGATGAACGGTTTGTTGTCGAGCGTGACACGTCCAGAAGGCCTGGTGTCATGGTGTGGGGTGCAACTGCCTACGATGACCGATCACCTTTGGTGTTCAAGGTGTTCATTACAGGCACTTTGACAGCCCAACGTTATGCCAATGAGGCCTTGCAACCAGTGGTCCAACCTTTTCTGACAGGTCACTTCAGTGCGATTTTCCAACAGGACAACGCTCATCCGCATACTGCTGCCGTATTGAGAGCTTGCCTTCAAGACACTGACACTCTACCATGGCCAGCCGAATCGCCAGATCTTCCCCGATTAAAAATGCGTGGGTTGCTACTGGACGCGCTATCCACACACCACCTCTACCGCACAATCTGCAGGAACTGCTTGAGAAGATTCAATCTGCATGGGATGGCTTATCGCAAGACACAATTTGGAACCTGTACAACTCCATGCCGAGATGTCTAGCATACTGTGTGAGCAAACATGGCGGCCCGACGCCATACTGACAGACACAAATTATTGGCGTGTAGCTCAATAAATATTGCCCATATTTTCAACGTTTAATTATTTATTGTTCCTGGTCATCTTTACCTTCCTCCCGAATAGCATTGCAATCCGACATGTCCTTCTGGGTGCAACTATTTTTTTGACGATAAGTGTATTATTTAATTAAACAGGACGAAAAATATTGGGTGGGCACTGATCCCCCAGTAAAATTATTGGAAGGACAAAGTTCACCTTGCCCCCGTAGTAGGCGCCTGTGTTTGGTTACAATAACAAACTCCAACCTTTCGTACTAAAAATATTAACATTCTTTCTTTACATCCATGGACTTTCTTGATTTATATTACTTTACATTATATTCTCGTAACAACGAGTTGCATTTCAGACTTAGTGCATCATTATATGTTTGTAACAACGGAAAACTTCTTATCAGACAACTAAAGTTTGTAATTAAACAAATGTGATGAGATTTCTTTCCGTAATTCAAATATCGAACAATGATTTAACTTTTCGATTACAACCTCATTTCCATAGGAAGGGTTCGTGCTAACCATACATATTTTTACCAAACACAAATGAAGAAGATTTTCAATAAAGATTCAAGTCTATTTAAATGCGAATATCATTACTACGTTCTAATCCTGAAGAAATTCAGTGAATTTTTCTCGCGGAATCCTTATTTTTACTTCAAGTCAGTAGCAAACTCAGTGGGGGTGGCTCAGGAGTGCAGGCTCTCCCCATGAGGTAACATTTGATCCTTTCTTTTTTGTGGTGGATGCTTATTCTTAAACGCATTTGTACAAGCGTTTAAATATATAATTGACGAATTTTTGGAAACTCGCTTTAATATGGCTGAGATATTTTATGGCTCACCGATATTTTGGGAGATATCTTCTCCAGGACAATTTTATTTTCATTTGGGCCATCCCTTAAATAATTCCTGGATGCGCCACTGCTTCAAGGTTTCCCTGAATGCAGTTTTGGGAAATATAGGATCCCTTATACAGTAGTTATCTAGCGATAAAACGGCATTCCAAAATTATTCAAATTTCCTTTAATCGTCTAAAGTTCAGCGAAACCTGGGAAATATTGGTCGAGTTTTCCGCTATAGAAACCGAAAAGAGCTTCTCAAATTCCTGAAGAAATACGCATATACACATGTATTAACATCACCTAAGAGATAATACTGAAAATTTGTTCCTTTCTTTTGCAGGCCACAAAAATATTTTCCCAATTAAGCTGTGTTATAGTATAGGTCACAAAAATATTTCCCAATTAAGCTACGTTATAGAATAGGTCACAAAAATATTTTCCCAATTAAGCTGCGTTATAGTATAGGTAACAAAAATATTTTCCCAATTAAGCTGCGTTATACAGTAATATAGGTCGCAATAATATTTCCCAATTAAGCTACGTTATAGTATAGGTCACAAAAATATTTTCCCAATTAAGCTGCGTTATACAGCAATATAGGTCGCAATAATATTTCCCAATTAAGCTGCGTTAGAGTATACGTCACAAAAATATTTCCCAATTAAGCTGCGTTATAGTATACGTCACAAAAATATTTCCCAATTAAGCTGCGTTATAGTATAGGTCACAAAAATATTTCCCAATTAAGCTGCGTTATAGTATAGATCACAAAAAATATTTCCCAATTAAGCTGCGTTAGTGTCCACAGACAGTGTAGAGTGAGATATGAAGCATATTGGAAAATCTGACTGCCTTCAGCTCTGTTTTGCTGTTGTTGTTGTTGAAGGTTTTTACGACCACCGATAGCAACTCGATGGATTATAAGTAGTCACCCGTCCCAAATTTAGGACCACTTGTTCCAGGGAAGGGATGGTGCCAGTGCCGTAAGACAAACACAACATCCATGTCTCACCAGCAGTGGTGTGGAAGAGTCTTAGAGCGGCTTAGCGACGCTAAGCACATTTTGCGTTTAGATGGAAAGAAAAGCAAGACAAAGGTTTTTTTTAGAAGATTGTGTAAAGGGAAAATATGTTTTATATTCAAGCATACTCGTATCTTAACTAAATGTTTGTGCTGCAAGAATAAGACTAAACTGTTGGATCACGCAGCAGGAAGTGATCCAACAGCTAGGAAGAAAAGCAACGCAGAAAATTTAAACAGTCATGTAAGCAGTATAACAAGTGGTCGCTTCTGACTTCTAACCGTTAGTCCGATTAAGCCTGGGTTCGAGTTCCTACGAAACATAGGTGGCGTACTTGTCTTACGAACGTGACCTTTTTCCTTCCCTGGAACCAGTGGCCCTAAATTAGGGTCGGACGACAGCTTATATCCCTTAGAGTTGCTCATGGTGGTCGTTAACCTCCCCCCCCCCCAAACAAAAAAATAAAATAAAATAAAGTGTGACAAGTATTTTATGGTTAAGGAGAGCATTTAAAATAAACTCCCGACCGGCTAAAACAAAAGTAATCTACTGAGCTCATTCTGTGATTCGTTGTGATGTGACGCGCCTGTCCCGCACGACGCACATGAGATAAAAGCAGATAGCAGTGAGAGCACATGCCAGTGTAGTATAGTAAATTACACTAGGAGCCGAGAGCTTCGGGTTCAAATCCTGCCCGTGGCATAAAAATGATGGAAAAATTTACTTCGTCATATTGGCGCCCGAACTTCCAGGATGATCTGGCTGTTAGGTTTCTCGCAATGGTGTGATGTTCTTTCCACACCGCGAGACAGGAAAAATGAGAATCCCTTCTTCAGTGCTTCGAAAGAAAAACAAATCAGTGTGATGTTACGTTCCACACACCAAATTGTCTGGGATTTCTCAAATGCACGTTCTTCGCGGAATGACTGTCTACAGCGACACATGGCTGTCCCGTGAGCCATGCTCCCGGCCCTCTTTCTGGGTAGGGGGAGGAGATGTGACGTGTCTTCTTCCCCGGCCCTCTTTCTGGGAAGAGGGGGGGGATGTGACGTGTCTTCCTCGCAGGATGAAAATGAGATACAGGCAGATAGCAGTGAGAGCACATGCCAGTGTAGTACAGTGGATAGCACTCGGAGTTCCGGAGCCGAGAGTTGGACGCACATGAGATAAAGGCAGATAGCAGTGAGAACACATACCAGTGTAGTATAGTGGATAGCACTCGGATCTCTGGAGCCGAAAGTTGTAGGTTCGAATCCCGTTCCTGGCATAAAAATGATGGAGAAATTTACTTCCTCACAATGAGTAAACTTCGTCATAAATTTATCATAATGAGTAAACTTCGTCATAATGAGTAATTAGTAGTTCACGGAGGGCTAGCGAAGGGGGATACCGCATGGGCGATACCCTCCCTTCGCTGGCCCTCCGCGAATCAATGGCTCCAAATCAGGAATGGGTAACTTCCTATGTCCCTAGATGATTACCGTGGTCATCATACTTTTGCAAGAAACAGAAAACAACGCAAAAGTTATCCGCTACTTCCACTGTATAAGCTTAACAAGAGCGGCGTATAAGCCACATGAATTCGGTGTGACTGATTGGTATTATTCACACTGAAAATCTGAAACCATATGATGTGGCAGTGCAGTATTTAAAGAGATACTTAGTATTCTAAGCATCTGACTCCCACGTAACATTTAAAAAAATTAAAATTGCTCCAATAGGCACTTTTAATAAAAGTTGATAAAAATAATTAGTAACAAAACTTAAATAAAAATACAAAATGATAAAAACAACAAATCAAATTTTAAATTGCTTTTGAAAATTTTAAGGGCTTTTTTCTGGGTTTGTTTCACCTAACTCTTTCACCGTTAAGGCACTTCTTTCTTAGAAATACATCACTACTCACCAGGATGCGAACCCATCTCGGATTAATGGTTTGAAGCCAGAGCTTAGACCACTGCGTTCCTTAGCTCTCTTCGAAACAAAATGGATTTTCTTATCTGTTCTAAAACATTAATGGGATTACAGAAAGTCAGAACGCCCTCTTCTTCGAAAGGCGACATAAAATTCAGGGCCGTAGCCCGGGAAGGGTTTTGATTGTTTAAACCCTCCCCAAAATGTTTGAAATGCCTCAAAAATAAAATAATTGTTTTATAAATTTTCCCTAGAAAATCAACACAGCTCTTTATTTTACATGCACACGCCCAATCACTAGATCCACGGGCGTTCTCTGATGATGATTTTCTTGTATAACGATTCTGTCACGTCACAGATAAATTTGTACAAAAGTAAATGGAGCACCATCACGAGAAATGAACATCGTAGTATAGCCATTGCTGCACTGTCTCAATGTAACAAGAATCTTTTTCCGAATGCTAATTTTCTGTTAAAGGTGCTCAGTACTGTTCCTGTCTCAACTAGAACTCCGGAACGAACCTTTCCACTGGTCAGGCGTTTGAAAACATGCTTGCGAAACTCCACAGGACAAGACAGGTTAACTGGCTTGAGCATCCATGGGGATATATATATATACATCAGTCTTGATGTCGTCAATAGATTTTCTGAAGATAAAGAACGACGGCTGTCCTTTGTGCGACTTTGAACTTTGTGCTACTGCACTTCATGATGATCAGCTGTATTATGTTGTAAGTAAAAAAAAAAAAAGAGAATTTCACAATATAATCGTTTAACTGGCTTGAGCATTCATAGGGATATACATACAGACATCAGTGCCGAAGATGTCGTCAATAGATATTCTGAAGAAAAAGAACGACGGCTGGCCTTTGTGCTACTGCACTTCATGACGATCAGCTGTATTATGTTGTAAGTAAAAAAAAAAAAAAAAAAGAATTTCACAATATAATCGTTTAACTGGCTTGAGCATTCATAGGGATATACATACAGACATCAGTGCCGAAGATGTCGTCAATAGATATTCTGAAGAAAAAGAACGACGGCTGGCCTTTGTGCTACTGCACTTCATGACGATCAGCTGTATTATGTTGTAAGTAAAAAAAAAAAAAAAAGAATTTCACAATATAATCGTTTAACTGGCTTGAGCATTCATAGGGATATACATACAGACATCAGTGCCGAAGATGTCATCAATAGATTTTCTGAAGAAAAAGAACGACGGCTGGCCTTTGTGCTACTTTGAAATTTGTGCTATTGCACTTCATGATAATCAGCTGTATTATGTTGTAAGTAAAAAAACAAAATAAATAAAGAATTTCACAAATATAATCGTTTAACTGGAGGCATTCATAGAGATATACATATATACATCGGTGCCGAAGATGTCGTCAATAGATTTTCTGAAGAAAAAGAACGACGGCTGGCCTTTGTGCTACTGCACTTCATGACGATCAGCTGTATTATGTTGTAAGTAAAAAAAAAAAAAAAAGAGAATTTCACAATATAATCGTTTAACTGGCTTGAGCATTCATAGGGATATACATACAGACATCAGTGCCGAAGATGTCGTCAATAGATATTCTGAAGATAAAGAACGACGGCTGGCCTTTGTGCTACTGCACTTCATGATGATCAGCTGTATTATGTTGTAAGTAAAAAAAAAAAAAAAAGAGAATTTCACAATATAATCGTTTAACTGGCTTGAGCATTCATAGGGATATACATACAGACATCAGTGCCGAAGATGTCGTCAATAGATATTCTGAAGAAAAAGAACGACGGCTGGCCTTTGTGCTACTGCACTTCATGATGATCAGCTGTATTATGTTGTAAGTAAAAAAAAAAAAAAAAGAATTTCACAATATAATCGTTTAACTGGCTTGAGCATTCATAGGGATATACATACAGACATCAGTGCCGAAGATGTCGTCAATAGATATTCTGAAGATAAAGAACGACGGCTGGCCTTTGTGCTACTGCACTTCATGATGATCAGCTGTATTATGTTGTAAGTAAAAAAAAAAAAAGAGAATTTCACAATATAATCGTTTAACTGGCTTGAGCATTCATAGGGATATACATACAGACATCAGTACCGAAGATGTCGTCAATAGATTTTCTGAAGAAAAAGAACGACGGCTGGCCTTTGTGCTACTGCACTTCATGACGATCAGCTGTATTATGTTGTAAGTAAAAAAAAAAAAAAAAAGAATTTCACAATATAATCGTTTAACTGGCTTGAGCATTCATAGGGATATACATACAGACATCAGTGCCGAAGATGTCGTCAATAGATTTTCTGAAGAAAAAGAACGACGGCTGGCCTTTGTGCTACTGCACTTCATGACGATCAGCTGTATTATGTTGTAAGTAAAAAAAAAAAAAAAAAAAGAATTTCACAATATAATCGTTTAACTGGCTTGAGCATTCATAGGGATATACATACAGACATCAGTACCGAAGATGTCGTCAATAGATTTTCTGAAGAAAAAAGAACGACGGCTGGCCTTTGTGCTACTGCACTTCATGATGATCAGCTGTATTATGTTGTAAGTAAAAAAAAAAAAAAAAGAGAATTTCACAATATAATCGTTTAACTGGCTTGAGCATTCATAGGGATATACATACAGACATCAGTACCGAAGATGTCGTCAATAGATTTTCTGAAGAAAAAGAACGACGGCTGGCCTTTGTGCTACTGCACTTCATGACGATCAGCTGTATTATGTTGTAAGTAAAAAAAAAAAAAAAAAGAATTTCACAATATAATCGTTTAACTGGCTTGAGCATTCATAGGGATATACATACAGACATCAGTACCGAAGATGTCGTCAATAGATTTTCTGAAGAAAAAAGAACGACGGCTGGCCTTTGTGCTACTGCACTTCATGACGATCAGCTGTATTATGTTGTAAGTAAAAAAAAAAAAAAAAAGAGAATTTCACAATATAATCGTTTAACTGGCTTGAGCATTCATAGGGATATACATACAGACATCAGTGCCGAAGATGTCGTCAATAGATATTCTGAAGATAAAGAACGACGGCTGGCCTTTGTGCTACTGCACTTCATGACGATCAGCTGTATTATGTTGTAAGTAAAAAAAAAAAAAAAAAAGAATTTCACAATATAATCGTTTAACTGGCTTGAGCATTCATAGGGATATACATACAGACATCAGTGCCGAAGATGTCGTCAATAGATATTCTGAAGATAAAGAACGACGGCTGGCCTTTGTGCTACTGCACTTCATGATGATCAGCTGTATTATGTTGTAAGTAAAAAAAAAAAAAAAGAGAATTTCACAATATAATCGTTTAACTGGCTTGAGCATTCATAGGGATATACATACAGACATCAGTACCGAAGATGTCGTCAATAGATTTTCTGAAGAAAAAGAACGACGGCTGGCCTTTGTGCTACTGCACTTCATGACGATCAGCTGTATTATGTTGTAAGTAAAAAAAAAAAAAAAAGAATTTCACAATATAATCGTTTAACTGGCTTGAGCATTCATAGGGATATACATACAGACATCAGTACCGAAGATGTCGTCAATAGATTTTCTGAAGAAAAAGAACGACGGCTGGCCTTTGTGCTACTGCACTTCATGACGATCAGCTGTATTATGTTGTAAGTAAAAAAAAAAAAAAAAGAATTTCACAATATAATCGTTTAACTGGCTTGAGCATTCATAGGGATATACATACAGACATCAGTACCGAAGATGTCGTCAATAGATTTTCTGAAGAAAAAGAACGACGGCTGGCCTTTGTGCTACTGCACTTCATGACGATCAGCTGTATTATGTTGTAAGTAAAAAAAAAAAAAAAAAAGAATTTCACAATATAATCGTTTAACTGGCTTGAGCATTCATAGGGATATACATACAGACATCAGTGCCGAAGATGTCGTCAATAGATTTTCTGAAGAAAAAGAACGACGGCTGGCCTTTGTGCAACTTTGAACTTTGTGCTACTGCACTTCATGATAATCAGCTGTATTATGTTGTAAGTAAAAAAACAAAATAAATAAAGAATTTCACAAATATAATCGTTTAACTGGCTTGAGCATTCATAGAGATATACATATATACATCGGTGCCGAAGATGTCGTCAATAGATTTTCTGAAGAAAAAGAACGGCGGCTGTCCTTTGTGCAACTTTGAACTTTGTGCTACTGCACTTCATGATAATCAGCTGTATTATGTTGTAAGTAAACAAAAAAAAAAAAAAAAAAAAAGAATTTCACAAATATAATCGTTTACTTAGTCTATGCAGAGATCAATTTAATGAGAAAAAGATATTGGGACATTCGCCGTACTTGAATAAAGAGGAGATAGATAGATCCATCATGTATAAGTAGTACATGTAAGTCCGTATTTGAAAAATGAGGAGTATTAAATAGAAGAATTTCATGTACAAATAAAATGTGACAGAAAAAAAAAACTCATATATATAACGTACGGTGGAAATAAATTTTCAAATTCAGAAACCCCTCCCGACATTTCTTCCTGTAAAAATCTAAAGGAATGATGTAGAAAAATTAAAATCAAGCAAACTGACTTCGTAAGTGGTCATATGATTAGCACATATGTCAAAAAATTGGAATCCTTAAAAATGATAAATTCTCCGCTGGTTTGAGTTTTGATTAACTGCTCTTCTGCAACGATGAAAAATAAAGTAACTGAAAACTAAAATGAAATGATAGTATAATATCCTAGATTCAAGTAAGATATTCTATATTAGGGCTAAACTGAAAGGGAAAATCTGACGAATCTCACCTTATGCAGAATGAAGAGAGCTTTCCGGCCTACCCGCTTTGTTACGAACTCACTACTGATGAACGTGTTTGCCTTTATCAAGGTCACGGAGTGCAAAGTGGGATTCGAGAATATGTCGCCTCGCCTCCAGGTCTTCGGGCGCACATGTTTTTGGAAGTAACGTATCTTTTCTTTTTGAACCATCAATGCTCAACGAAAATGATCCCGGAATCGCCATCGAGAGAAGGCAGTACTTCAATTTGGGTGTTCACTGTTTCTCTTTTTCTCATTTATGATAATTTACCTTAATACATTCCTACCCCTTTTTTTATCATTATTAATGCTTTTTAGAACTCGGACATTGCCCGTCAGAATGTTTTCCCGACACCGATATAGGGAAGTGACATAACTGAGTTGACTGTTCTTGATTCTACTTCCCTATTTAAGGGTCACTGTTACTTCTGTTGCCTGAAGAGTTATTTTTTTTTCTTGTACTATAAAGCGTTTACAAGTAGAAATTTTGAGATTATAAAAAGTGTGCCGTGATTGCAACTACAAAGCATAACAAAATGAAAACCAGGGACATCATCCGCCATTTCATTAGACAACCCACAGTTATTTTAATTCGTGAAAACATATTGGAATCATCATTCATACCAATTTCCCTAGAAGTTTCATCAGATGATAAACTTTGACAATACCATATTTTGCAGATTTAGGACTGCATCGTTTCGTGAAACCGACAATTCTTTAAAAATAAATTTTATACTTTATTCATAACGGTTTTGCTAAAAATGTTTGGAATTATCATAACATCATCAAGCGTCAGGTGCTTTGTACTATTAACGTTGACGCTCACTGAGTATGTATGTTCCCTCAAAGCAGGGCTTCATTATTACAATTAAATCTTTCGATCCGAAGGAACAGAAGAATGTAAGCTTTACCAGTCTACAGATGATCTCCTCAAAGCAGGGCTTTATTAATATAGCGGTGAGTCGAAAGTTTTGCAAAATTTGGATCACTTTATGTCTTCAAACGTACCTTTACGACGAAAGCTGACTAGCATTCAAAGTACAGGCCATCGTGTTGCACCATCTTTAGCCATCTGTATGCCAGTTCTTCGATGCAGTGCCGGTAACAGTTCTTCGATACCACGCCGGTACCAGTTCTTGTCCTTTGAGCCGAAGAACTCCTTCACCCCAGCTGCCACCTCCTCCTGGTTGTCGAAGTGCTGCGTGCGAAGGAAGGAAATGGGCCATGGACTGGAACAAGTAATAATCCGACTGGGCAAGGTTCATACTATAGGATGGGTGTAGCATCAGTTCGATGCTCTCAAGTTTCTGGAGTTTTGCCCGGGTTGTTCGCGCGGTATGAGGCCGAGCGTTGTCCTGTTGTAGGAGAACGCGCTTTCTGTTCACCAATGCTGGGTACTTCTCCTCCAAAACGGCATACACCGGCTGCAGCTGTTCAGAGTAGAGGTTGGCGTTAATGGTCCGACCGTCTGGAACAAATTCGTAATGGAATATCTCCTCGAAATTCCACCAGACGGACCACCTGACCTTGGCAGACCGTCGAGGTTTTTGTCATCTGAGCGAAATTTCTTGAACCATCTGGTCGCGGTGCTGTGGTCTACTGAACCTTCCCCTTTCGTATGAAAAATGTTTCGTGTTGCTTGAGCAGCGCTATGGCCGAGTTCAAATTCGTAAAGCCAAAGTTCCCTAATTAGCCGGTTGTAGCTCTTCATCTTTTAGGCGTCCCAACCGCAGACAGAACGACGACATGCAATGCTGTTCACAACGACGACTACCACTTTATATCCCTTTCGACTGACTGCAGTGCGCGACTTGAACTAGTTTAAACACGTGACATACCCGTCGCACCACATGCGTTTATGCAAATATTGCAAAACTTTCGACTCACCCCTATACAATTAAATCTTTCTATCCAATGGAACGAAAGAATGAAAGCTTTACCAGACTACAGATGGTCTGCCTCAAAGCAGGGCATTATTAATAAAATTAAATCTTTCCATCCCAAGGAACGCGAGAAGGAAACTTTACCAGTTTGCAGATGGGGTCCAGGGCTTTATTAATTTATTTCTTTATTATATCGAAGGAACGGGAGAATGAGAGCTTTACAAATGTACTGCGAGTTGAAGATGCACCAAAAGAATGCACTCTATACACTCAAAATCGGGGATTTATACACATACACCCAACAAACCATTCCCAATGAAAATCCTCAATAACCCTCTAATTGAAGGTGTGTACCACACACACACACACACACACACACACACACACACACACACACACACACACACACACACACACACACACACACACACACACACGTATACGATGGTTGCACCGAAAGTAGTGCAAAAGTGGGCATAACTGTTTTATTAACTGACAGAGGTCGTACAAATTGCCCTTGTTGCTAGAGTAACTCTTCCTTTATAGTAACCCTTCCTCTTCATTACACGTAAATAATGGATTACAAGCAGAAGCAACGTGCCGTCATTGAGTTCTTGACGACGGAAGGGTGCACTCTGTTCGACATCCAGAGAAAGCTACAGAATGTTTACAAAGATGACACCATTGGCAAGAGCCGTGTGCACAGATCGATGATGAAGTTTAAAGAAGGGAAAGCCAGCATTGAAGACAAACCACGCAGTGGAAGACCATCATCTGCGACCACTGACACGAATCGTCAGCAAATGGATGAATTGATTCGCGCGGAGAGACGAGTCACAGTCCGTGAGCTTCTTGCACAACTGGACTGTGGAAACAATGCCATACAGAAGATGGTGGAAGATTTAGGGTATCTGAAAGTCTGTGCAAAAGAGGTACCTCGGCAGCTGAGACCCGATTTGAAGAAGAGAAGGGAGGAAGTCTGCTCTCATCTGCTGGAAGCGTTGCAAGTCTATGAAGACACATTTTTTATCCGATCTGGTGACAAGGGATGAAACGTGGGCTTATCTTTAAGATCCATAAACGAAGTATCAATCCATGGAATGGCGTCACACCTCTTCACCGAGGCCTACGGAGTTCAAGAGCCAGCGATCAGTACAGAAAGTCATAGTGACTGTTTTTTGGGATGACAGGGGTGTCATTCTTGATTTTCTGAAACGTGGCCGTACCGTGACCAGCGAGCAGTATATTGCGACAATCAACAATCTTAGAGAAGACATAAGGAGGAAGAGATCGATCAAGAATCTAAAAAGGATTCATATTTACCATGACAAATGAGAGACCACACACATCTTTGGCAACAAATCAGGCGATCAGCAAATTAGGCTAGTCGTTGGTCTCCCATACACCGTACAGCCCAGATCTGGCGCTCTTCGACTTCCACCTGTTCGGTCCACCAATGAAGGACAGTCTCCGGGCAACGATTTGATGGCACAGACGAAGTGAGAGTGGCTGTGAAGAAGTGGGTACAACAGTCCACTCCTGAATTTTTTCAAAGAGGATTCGAGAGTTGGGTTCAACGATGGCGCAAACGCATCACTTGTGATGGAGACTATGTTGAGTAGTAGCTTTGTATAGAGAAAGAGTTACTCTACCCACATGTGCAATTTGAAAGACCTCTGTCAGTTAATAAAAAAATTATGGCCACTTTTGCATTACTTTCGGTTCAACTCTTGTATATGTACTTTTCTTTATTAGACTGGATACCACGGGACAGAAAATAACGCAAAAAGAAAATCAGTAGGAATAATGGTACAAGTAATCCTCTACCTCGTACACACAGGGGTTTGTTGAAGCTAAGGGTTAGAGAAGGAAAGAACTTTGACTTCGCAGGACGGTCAGTAGAATTCGTTGAATCAGTGATTCCCTGCGATATGGCCTCAAGGCTTGTTGGTCAGGGAGGAAAGAACATGGACTTCTCAAGGTGAGTCTCTAGATACGTTTGTACCAGTCATTCCCTTCAGAACAGCCACAAGGCTTGATGGTGCAAAAGGCTAGGGGAGTATGTAACTTGGTCCTTTCATAGTGAATCAGTTGGAGCTGTTGTGGCAGTAATTCTCTGCGGTATGGTCATGTCATATGACTTGTTGCTACTAAGGGAAAGGGGAGGAAGGAACTTGGACTTCACTGGGTGAATCTGTAGGTACGATTTTACCAGTCATTCTCTGCGGCACAGTAAAAAGGGATTGTGGGTGCTAAATGTCAGGGAAGGAAGGAACTTCAACTTCTCCAAGTGATCGGTAGAAATGGTTGAATCAGTAATTCCATGCTACATGACCACAAGGCTTGTTGCTGCTAAAGGTCAGAAAGGAAGTAACTTTGACTTTTCAGTGTGAATCCGTAGGTACCGTTGTAGCAGTCATTCTCTGTGGCACAGCGACAGGGCTTGTTGGTGCTAAGGGTCAGAGGAGGAAGGAACTTCGACTTTTCAGTCTGAATTCGTAGGTACGGTTGCAGCAGTCATTTTCTGCGGCACAGCCACAGGGCTTGTTGGTGCTAAAGGTCAGGGGAGGAAGGAACTTTGACTTCTCAAAATGGGTCAGAGGAAACGGTTGTTCGAGTAATTCACTTCCTCGTGGACACAGGCTTGTTGATGCTAAGGGAAATGGGATGAAGAAACTTGGACTTCTCAATCAGTGAGAAACGGTTGCAAAAGTAATCTTCTGTCTCATGACCTCACAGTTGGTTGGGGCTAAGGGTCAAGGGATGAAGAAACTTAGACTTCTCAATCAGTGAGAACGGTTGCACAAGTAATATTGTGTCTCATGGCCTCAGGGCTGGTTGGTGCTAAGGTCAGGGGATGAAGAAACTTGGACTTCTCAATCAGTGAGAACGCTTGCACAAGTAATATTGTGTCTCATGGCCTCAGGGCTGGTTGGTGCTAAGGTCAGGGGATGAAGAAACTTGGACTTCTCAATCAGTGAGAACGCTTGCACAAGTAATATTGTGTCTCATGGCCTCAGGGCTGGTTGGTGCTAAGGTCAGGGGATGAAGAAACTTGGACTTCTCAATCAGTGAGAACGGTTGCACAAGTAATATTGTGTCTCATGGCCTCAGGGCTGGTTGGTGCTAAGGTCAGGGGATGAAGAAACTTGGACTTCTCAATCAGTGAGAACGCTTGCACAAGTAATATTGTGTCTCATGGCCTCAGGGCTGGTTGGTGCTAAGGTCAGGGGATGAAGAAACTTGGACTTCTCAATCAGTGAGAACGCTTGCACAAGTAATATTGTGTCTCATGGCCTCAGGGCTGGTTGGTGCTAAGGTCAGGGGATGAAGAAACTTGGACTTCTCAATCAGTGAGAACGGTTGCACAAGTAATATTGTGTCTCATGGCCTCAGGGCTGGTTGGTGCTAAGATCAGGGGATGAAGAAACTTGGACTTCTCAATCAGTGAGAACGGTTGCACAAGTAATATTGTGTCTCATGGCCTCAGGATTGGTTGGTGCTGAGGGTCGGGGGATAAAGAAACTTGGGCTTCTGAATCAGCGAGAACGCTTGCACAAGTAATATTGTGTCTCATGGCCTCAGGGCTGGTTGGTGCTAAGGTCAGGGGATGAAGAAACTTGGACTTCTCAATCAGTGAGAACGGTTGCACAAGTAATATTGTGTCTCATGGCCTCAGGGCTGGTTGGTGCTAAGATCAGGGGATGAAGAAACTTGGACTTCTCAATCAGTGAGAACGGTTGCACAAGTAATATTGTGTCTCATGGCCTCAGGATTGGTTGGTGCTGAGGGTCAGGGGATAAAGAAACTTGGGCTTCTGAATCAGCGAGAACGCTTGCACAAGTAATATTGTGTCTCATGGCCTCAGGGCTGGTTGGTGCTAAGGTCAGGGGATGAAGAAACTTGGACTTCTCAATCAGTGAGAACGGTTGCACAAGTAATATTGTGTCTCATGGCCTCAGGGCTGGTTGGTGCTAAGATCAGGGGATGAAGAAACTTGGACTTCTCAATCAGTGAGAACGGTTGCACAAGTAATATTGTGTCTCATGGCCTCAGATTGGTTGGTGCTGAGGGTCAGGGGATAAAGAAACTTGGGCTTCTGAATCAGCGAGAACGCTTGCACAAGTAATATTGTGTCTCATGGCCTCAGGGCTGGTTGGTGCTAAGGTCAGGGGATGAAGAAACTTGGACTTCTCAATCAGTGAGAACGCTTGCACAAGTAATATTGTGTCTCATGGCCTCAGGGCTGGTTGGTGCTAAGGTCAGGGGATGAAGAAACTTGGACTTCTCAATCAGTGAGAACGGTTGCACAAGTAATATTGTGTCTCATGGCCTCAGGATTGGTTGGTGCTGAGGGTAAGGGGATAAAGAAACTTGGGCTTCTGAATCAGCGAGAACGCTTGCACAAGTAATATTGTGTCTCATGGCCTCAGGGCTGGTTGGTGCTAAGGTCAGGGGATGAAGAAACTTGGACTTCTCAATCAGTGAGAACGCTTGCACAAGTAATATTGTGTCTCATGGCCTCACGGCTGGTTGGTGCTAAGGTCAGGGGATGAAGAAACTTGGACTTCTCAATCAGTGAGAACGCTTGCACAAGTAATATTGTGTCTCATGGCCTCAGGGCTGGTTGGTGCTAAGGTCAGGGGATGAAGAAACTTGGACTTCTCAATCAGTGAGAACGGTTGCACAAGTAATATTGTGTCTCATGGCCTCAGGGCTGGTTGGTGCTAAGGTCAGGGGATGAAGAAACTTGGACTTCTCAATCAGTGAGAACGGTTGCACAAGTAATATTGTGTCTCATGGCCTCAGGGCTGGTTGGTGCTAAGGTCAGGGGATGAAGAAACTTGGACTTCTCAATCAGTGAGAACGCTTGCACAAGTAATATTGTGTCTCATGGCCTCAGGGCTGGTTGGTGCTAAGGTCAAGGGATGAAGAAACTTGGACTTCTCAATCAGTGAGAACGGTTGCACAAGTAATATTGTGTCTCATGGCCTCAGGGCTGGTTGGTGCTAAGGTCAGGGGATGAAGAAACTTGGACTTCTCAATCAGTGAGAACGGTTGCACAAGTAATATTGTGTCTCATGGCCTCAGGGCTGGTTGGTGCTAAGGTCAGGCGATGAAGAAACTTGGACTTCTCAATCAGTGAGAACGGTTGCACAAGTAATATTGTGTCTCATGGCCTCAGGGCTGGTTGGTGCTAAGGTCAGGGGATGAAGAAACTTGGACTTCTCAATCAGTGAGAACGCTTGCACAAGTAATATTGTGTCTCATGGCCTCAGGGCTGGTTGGTGCTAAGGTCAGGGGATGAAGAAACTTGGACTTCTCAATCAGTTAGAACGGTTGCACAAGTAATATTGTGTCTCATGGCCTCAGGGCTGGTTGGTGCTAAGGTCAGGGGATGAAGAAACTTGGACTTCTCAATCAGTGAGAACGCTTGCACAAGTAATATTGTGTCTCATGGCCTCAGGGCTGGTTGGTGCTGAGGGTCAGGGGATAAAGAAACTTGGGCTTCTGAATCAGCGAGAACGGTTGTAAAAGCAATGGGTTGGTTGGTGCTAAGGGACATATCACCAGATATAGTTTTTTGCGTTGCAAGAGATGCTTTCCGCATCAGACGACTAATTGCTTATGCGAGCAGTTAAAAAAACGAACTGGTAAAAACAAAAGAAAACATATGAACAACGACAGGAAAAATTCAACCACATTGGAAACATGTTGCCATTTAAAACGGATTCTTTTCCACCAGACCCTTTCATTTCAGTTATACGCCTTAGGACGTATAGCCACTCTAATTGTTCACTATACCCAATGCAATTATTTGATCTGAACTTTAAATATCTTTCAGCAAAACGTATGTGTAAAAAAATTGAGCAAATGTACGTTTTTTTGTATACCTTTTCTTTTTTTATCTTAAGGTCTTTCCGAAATTTTTTGAAAACGTCGATGGCTGTAGCATCCATTTAGTCAAACTCACTGTTAATGAGCTTAATTACACCAACATTCTTGGTATGGACATTTACTACTTGTAACAGAGCTTCCCATTGGTTGAAATGAAGTCTTGGTGTCAGAGCCAAACCTAGAGAACATTTCTTTTAATTTTTGAACTGGGTCTCCATTGTGACTACATCACAGTCGACGTTAGGATGGCTAGCGGTCACAGGCTCTACAACGCAACGTGTAACGAGAAACCAGCGCATCTGACCACTCGGACACCGCGTTTCTGATTAAGCTCCTAAGATGCAGGATGGTTATGTGACTAATCCAATATTTTTATGCTCAGCGGAAGTTTTACACGGCATACGAACTGTAGTTCTGAATCAATCAACATTGTTACTGTATTATTTATGGCTGGTGTACTGTATGAGTAAAACCATTACACACAACTACATAGCTTCAAAATGGTGAAAGTTTATTATAGCATTCCTGAGTACTTGGAAAGTTTACAAACACAAAATCAACACAAGACACAAATTGTAAAGCAAAGTATTAAATAATTCACAGATGTTTTCAACACCGATCAGAGCATCGAAGACTTTTTTTTTCATAGTCTCTTGGCACAGTTCTATTATGGTTATTTTAAAACCACTGTGACAGTTCCTAGTTTGAATGCAACACTGGAGCAAAACCTTGACCAACAGTGGGTGCATAGATTGAAATCATAAACGATGATAACAGAAAGTTTACAGGACAGTATTGTATGAACTTGACCACTGACAGATACACAGAGACTGATATTAAATGATGATAACAGAAATATGGATTACACTGAATAAAGTCGACAGAAAATCATAAATCTTAACGGCCAATAACAAAGTTTAAGTGAAACTCCGAGAGAACTTAAATTCCACGAGTGTATGTATTTGAATACTTATCCAATTACTTCTTCTGCTTCTCTTGTTCGTAATTCACTTTCAAATTTATAGTTTTTTTCCTTACACGTTGAAATTTGGTCAAAACCAAAGTGCGAGTTTACGAAAGTACAAGTTTTCAAATGATTCTGAAACACTGTTATCGCGGTACGAATTTGAATAAGAAACGTCCTCACAGAAGAGAGACAAAATCTGTGGAAGAATTTTAAGTAATTCCGTTGATTCAATTAGAAGTAAAAAATATATATATATATTTGTATATTTACCACATATTTTATAAATATACATATATAAAACATGTAGTAAATATACAAAAAAAAAAAAAAAAAAAAAAAAACCAAGGCAACAATATTTACAAATTGTCAGATAAATCTGACGCCTCCTAATTCTATACGTTTAGATGTAAGACAATAGAAATAGTAACTAATTTCACATATCTAGGGATAAAATTACAGTCTAACTTAAAGTGGAATAACCATATTAACTTTTTAATGAATAAAGCGCCATCAAGTATTGGGATAGTTAGTCGTATTTTGACTAATTTATCAGTTTCAACACTAAAACTTCTATATTATTCTCTGGTACAATCACATTTAAATTATTGCATTGTATCTTGGGATAAATAACTAACTCTAATTTTAGGAAACTTCAGACATTACAAAATAAATATATTAGACTCTTAGAACTAAAACATAACTCTGATATGAATCACTTTTCATCAATGAACTCACCTATATATATATATATATATATATATATATATATATATATATATATATATATATATATATATATATATATATATATATATATATATATATATATATAGTACTATTGGTCTCAACTGAGACCAATTTTTTCCAGGACTCAGTATGTTAAACAGTCACTAAGTAATACTGGGCCTCAATGTAGGAATTCTCTACCATATGATCTTACAATAATAAATAATTTCAATCTATTTAAAAAAAATTAAAACTTTACCTTCTGGGACTACCAAAAATATAAAAGGGAATAAGGAGAAATGAAATGAAAAATGTAAAAAAAAAACGGCCAGAGGGATACATTAAGAAAATGGGTACAGAAGGGCAAAATAGTGGAGAAAGTTGGGAGGAGGGAGGCGAAAAAGAGGGGCATAGGAAACAATTTTACTAATACTAATTTCTAGTAATACCTTTGAATGTTATTCGCCATGCTATCAGGTGTCACTCTGACTTGTCTACATTTGTATAGGGAGATCAGGGCCTTGTCTGGACTTTTGTGGCCTTTTCCCAGATCTTCCTTGCTCTTACAATGTCTTACACTGTTGTTATACATATAACATTGTATTTTTGGTTTTCATGTAACAGCTAAATAAACTGAATTGAACTGAACGTCATACAGCACTACACTGGTTGACAAATGTCCAGTTTAAAAAAAAACAACTTGTCTCTGATTTATGACCCACTCGAATGTACGTACATAAAGCAATGAAAAGCGTTTAAAGACGTCATAAAAACAGATTAACTGGCATATACTAGGATAATTTATCCCAAGATCCTACAACCTGAATTCTATTGTCGGATAAAGTTTTGTGGAATGGGATATATTTTCGTTATCTACATATTTTTGTTATCTATGCAATTGGACACCTTTTTCTACAGATCGAATAAGATATCTTTTATAATCTACTTAATTGGACACCCCTTTGTTACCTACTTAATTAAACATCTTCTGTAATCTACTTGAATGGAAATATTTTTGTAGTCTGCTAATTGGGCATATTTTCATTATCTACTTAACTGGACATCTTTTTGTTATCTACTTAATCAGACATCTTTCTTTTACCTACAGCTTTTGTTATTAACTTAATCTGACAATATCTTCTTATCTACAGATAATAAAATTAAAAGCCAATAATTTCACTTTTTTTTGTTTCTTTATATGCATACAGTTTTTTTATACGTTTAAAGTTTTTTTATGTATCCTCCTTTGGCAAATACCCCTGTTCGAAATTGGCTAGCCGGACTTTTTAGCGTTTACTTATGCTTTCCTATTTAGTCATTTGAGACACTTTGGGCTCACCCCTAAATTTTCAAACTCTTGTGGGGAAAGCCTTGTGCTAGCGCAGTCTTGGCCCACTACACTAAAATTTATTTATTTATAAGGGTGGGATAGGGTGCGGTTTACTGTAAGTCATCTTTTACTAATTTAAATCATTTTAATTTTGAAGTCAATTAAGTGTAATTTAATTTAATGTAAAAGCCAACATTCTTGATGATGTAGAGACAATAAAAATGAACTGAAATGGATTGTGGATTACCATTTCTAGAAACATTCTGGCTGACAGGTGTGCACTGAAGTGTCAAAAGTTATGGGATAGCAGTATGCAAATTTTTAACTGGCGCGACGCTTGCAACGGTTATTATCAGTTGCGAGGTGTAATCTCGTGAGTCAGGTTGAACAACCGTCAGTAGGGTTATGGAAAGCCCACGTGAATTATTGGAGTTTGAACAAGGAATGGTAGTGGGATCCAGACGGATGGGACATTCAACAATCCTCGATTCACGGTGTCACGTGTGTACCGAGAATACCTCATGAAAGGCATTACCACCCCCGTGGACAGCTCAGTGGCCGACCACAGGTGCTGAATGACCGTGACCGGCGGCGTCTGACCAGGATTGTCCATACTAACAGACAAGCGACACTAGCTGAAATAACATCCACATTCAATGCAGGAGGTACCAGAGACACATCCATCAGGTCAGCGCACAGTAATTTAGCGTCCATGGGGTATGGAAGCAGATGACCCACCAGAGTGCCTTTGTTAACACCACGACATCGAACACAGCGCCTCACCTGGGCTCGCGAGGACGGTAATTGGACTCTGGAAGATTGAGAACATGTGGCGTGGTCCGATGAGTCACGCTACCAGTTGTTACGAGCTGATGGTAGAGTTCGGGTGTGGCGCAGACTCCATGAAGCCATGGACCCAAGCTGTCAACAAGGCACTGTGCAAGCTAGTGGTGGTTCCATACATGTGTGGGGTGTCTTTACGTGGCACGGTTTGGGTCCACTGGTCCTTAAACACGTAATTAACCGGTAATCGCTATGTTGCTCTGCTGGATGACTATTTGCAGCCCTTCGTGGACTTCATGTACCCCAAAAACGATGGGATTTTCCAGGCGGACAATGCACTATGTCATGGGGCCTAAGTTGTCCAAAATTGGTTCGAGGAGAATTGTGGACAGTTCCGATGGATGGTGTGGCCACCACGTTCGCCAGACAGGAAACCAATAGAGCATTTATGGGACGTGGTGAAAAGATCCATTGGCACCCAAGTTCCTACACCTACAAATACCACGGAACTGTGGGCGACTGTTAAGACGACATGGCTCAACATCTCTCCAGAAGACTTCTGGCCACTTGTTGAATCGATGCCACGTCGAATTGCTGCACTTCGCCGGGCTAGAGGAGAGTCCTACATGATACTAGGTATGTATCCTATGATTTTTGGCACTTTAGTGTATGTAATAAGCACCGCTAGGAATAATGGAAGAAATGTTTACAGTACTGAAAGTTATATAACTTCAAATCACAAGAAGCACAATGTAAGATATTGCAATATATCTTAGGTTTTACAGATTAAGTGCAGTTATATTTTGATTGACATCGAATGCCTTAAACATGTTGTCCGTTTGGGCATTTCGTTGGTTTTCAAACCGTGGATTACCCAGTGCATTTAATCGTTTCCGTCTCCAAGACTGTCAATGGCTCTCTGTAGAGTGGCCACAACTTCCTCAAACCTTTCGTCATCCCAATTCGTTGATCTCTTTCTTCTGAATGCCGTCTGCATTCTGTAGCTTTCTCCAGTGAGGAGACCCATCAAGTAGTCAGGAACTCTTGCAAACATGGCTGACATCATTAATGTGATGAGAACAGGAAACATCAGGCCACCAATGACGCTGGTTCCTATGAACTGACGAGACTCCATGACCTCTCCGTCAGTCCTGGCATTCCTGTATTCCAGACTATTAAGAAAGGAGTCGCACAGAGCTCCATGAAACAATAAAGCTACCAACAATCCCACTTTCCAGATTCGTCGTGTCATCATTTCGAAGACAGACTTCATTATCAGATCACTGCAAAGATAGAAAGGGAGTTAGTTCAATTGTGAATCTCATACACATCTCATGTTCGTTTGTGCATTAAGACTCGAAACGTAAAGAAAAGCAATAAAAATATCAGAATAAAAGAAACTGCTGCAAATTTATTTTTGTTTCGGGGTTTAAAATGTACCATGAGCAACGCATAGAGTTAAACGCAGCCTCCCGTCCGTAATTTTGAGCAACTGGTTTCAGAGAAATGACAGAACCAGAACCATCCAACAAGCAGACCACACATTCTTCATCCGGAACTCGAATCTGGAGCTATCTCAGACGAGTGGTCAAATGCCAGCGCCTTAGACCACTTGGTCACTGCTAATGTAAACTCTTCGGAATATCATCAAATATTTTTAATGATTGTGCGTAAGTTACCTATTAACGCTTCTGTTTCTGCTTACTTTATCTCTGTAAATTTTAATTACATCTTGTTATGCTTTCTGTACTGAACGTTACGTCGGAACTCCCAAGAGTTTATTTCCTTAGGTTACACTGGAAGTTAGCCTAATCAAGTAGGCTTGGATAAAATATTACTGTGAAGTTGTCCATACAGCACGAAACGTTTCAGATATGTATCAGTAATGTTACAATCTCTCATTTTCGTTACACTTTCAGAGATGTCTTACAATTACGTTTCAGCAACATCTATTTTGGAACATAACTCTTTGCACATTACGATTACATTAAAAATAGCGTTCGCCGATACTACTGCTTTATAGTTTCCATTGTACATAATTGCTATCTTGATATTACATTCCGACGATATTTAAGTTTTTTGATTTGGCAACGGCGTGGATGCGCATGCGCATTTATGGCATTTCACTGAAGCGCTCTCGTAGTCATTCCATGTGCTACTGGGATATTCTTTGGTGATACTGTCTTCCTCGAGTTAACTGGGTGTAGGAGAACTGACCACCGGAGAAGTGGCCACAAAAATTTTAAGGGGCAGTATAAAAATTGTATTTTTGACCGCTTCGTGACCACGAGCCCCAGAGGTTGGTTATCTGAGTCATATACTGTATAAAGTTTCCGTAATTTCGTCTTTTCTTAATTGCGATTATTAATGTAATTCTTTAAAAAAATGTTTATGATCTACAACTCAACAAAAGATTTCAGGGTTTACAAACTGCAAGTCTGCAAATTATCTGAAGGCATGTGCTGACTCAAGAAAACTGTCAAGCGGGGTAGGGTAATACCACAAGTGTAAAACATAAAGAATTTCTGGTCCGATCGGAAAATTTTCAGCATTTTCAAGCTACAAGTCAACACATTATCTGATGGCATGTGCCTACTCAACAACCTTTCGAGAGGGGCGGGATACCTAAAGTGTAAAATATGAAGAATTTCTGATCCAATCGGGTGATGCCTACTCAGCAAACCTGTCGGGGGGGGGGGGGGGGGGGGGGGTAACACTAAAAGTATAAAACATAAAGATTTCTGTTCCGATCGGGAGATTTTCAGCATTTACAGCCTACATCTCAACACCCTCTCTGAGGGCATGTGCTGAAACCTCTCGGGGGAGGGGGGGGGATACCTAAAATATAAAAAATGAAGTATTTCTGTTTGTAAATCCTGAAAATCTGCAGATCGGACGAAAAATTCTTTATATTCTGCACTTTTGGTATTATCCCCCCCCCCCCACCTGACAGGTTTCCTGGGTAGGCACATGCCTTCAGATAATTTGTTGAGTTGTAGCTTGTAAACGCTGAAAATCTCCCGATCGGACCAGCAATTCTTTATATTTCATATTTTAGGTTTTAGGCAACCCCCCCCCCGATAAATTTCCTGGGTTTGCACATACCCGCAGCGAATTTTCTTAGCTGTAGTTTTTAAACCTTGAAAAATAAAAAATATCGTAAATAAGAAAATACGAAATTACGCAAATGTTATGTGTGTCAGATAACCAATCTCGGAACACGTAGCCACGGAGCAGTCCAGAACGCAATTTTTATGCGGCCACTTAAACTTTTTGTGGCCACTTCTCCGGTGGCCAGTTCTCCGCTTTGTCTTTGGCCCGAAAATCATGGAAATGTCAAAATTTCTTACTGAAAATGAAATATTAAAAAAAAAATATTTTATGGACAATAGTTGCTCAGGTAGTGGGGAATATAGCCACACGAAATGTGTTTATGCAGAACAATTTTATGACACTGAAATTCCAATGTGTCCAGTTCTCCGCTTTGTCTTTGGTTCGAAAATCATGGAAATGTCAAAATTTCTTACTGAAAATGAAATATTAAAAAATATATATTTTATGAACAATAGTTGCTCAAGTAGTGGGGAATATAGCCACACGAAATGTGTTTATGCAGAACAATTTTATGGCACTGAAATTCCAATGTGTCCAGTTCTCCGTGTGGCCAGTTTTCCGGTGGCCAGTTCTCCGATGGCCACTTCTCCGTACCCGGAGTTAGCTAGTTAGTGTACAGTAGTGTCCGTCCTTAAGTTTTGCATGTCAGTGTATAATGTCTCAGTACGTTTGCTGGTTTTGAATCAGAAAAAAAATATCTCAATAAAAGTAGTTGTTAGTTTGTAAATGGAGAAAAAAATGTTCATTTATTGAGAAGTTCAACGACTACGCAAGTTTTGAAAAAAAATAGAGCATTGAAAGGTACATTTCGTTGATTAATCATGAAGAAAATTTAAGTTATCCTACAGAAAAATAAAATGATCCGTGGAAAAAATAATGCATTTCTATTAAATTAACGTATATATAAAGCATTTAGAAGAAAACGATTAAGATATGCATTAAAAGGTACATTTTGTTGATTAATCATGAAAAAATTTAAGTTATCCTACAGAAAAATAAAATGATCCGTGGAAAAAATAATGCATTTCTATTAAATTAACGTATTCGCAAAGCACTGGCCTTCTCGTTAGCTACTACAGAACGCTGTGAGCGCGAGGCGTCCCATGGTCCAGTGGGATAATGCATCTGCCTAGGAACCCGCTGGATTTGTATTTCACATCTGCCTAGGAACCCGCAGGATTTGTATTTCACATCTGCCTAGGAACCCGCAGGATTTGTATTTCCTTGGAAAGAAGATTTCCCTAGCATCGTGACGTCACACCGTAAAATTTCCTGATGGGGAAAAACAAAATGGCGTACAAATGATATCAGTGATACCATGCGGGGAGGTAAAACAACAACAATTGGAGAACAATGGTTGAACACAAAGAAAAAATAGCGGACAAAAGATGGTCGGGACGATCACGTGGAAGTAAATGACTGCGACTGACGTCATGATTGACCAGGAATCGACCACATGCGTCCTAGAGGCAGCATGTGGACGACTTCCTTTTACAGAAACCCCCTATTATCACGTAACAGTAACATGATGATGTCACAAATATCTTTCAAATATGTAACAGTAACATGAAGTTGGTATGTTGAAATTACAAAGACCTTTCACTGTAACGTATCAGTTATGTTTCAAAGCTATGTAACGCTTGCGGACATTTTGACGTAACCGTAAGGTTTCTGAAATATTACTGTTACATTGCGCAATGTATCTGCAAAGTCTCAATATTTCAGTGCTACGTACTTGTAACATATACGAAATATTCTGTGCTGTGTGGGTGAACGGATGTGTTAGTGGTGAGATCTATCAGCAAGATATAAGGGTTGTTCAATGAGTAATGAGGTTCTTTCGCTAGAGTGCGTTCGCGCTTCCTTATTTTGTCAATGGGTGGCGCTAGTGTGCAGTCGATTTAAAGGCTAAGCAACTGCATTACAGCTTGTTTATAACGGAAGCCGTGTAACGTGCTGGACTAATTTTTATTGTTTTCTTGTAGGAGATGGATACGTCCAAAGTTGCTCAACGTGCTGTAAATCAATTTTTGAAAGCGAAGGAAACGCCACCAAGCGAAATTCACAGACGAATAAAGGCGGTGTATGGGTCTGCTTGTCTTCTACGTAGTACTGTAATGCGGTGGTGTCAGTTCTTTATTGTTGAACGAAAAAGCACAGCAGACCAGTAAAGATCAGGAGCACCACGTCGTGCTGTGTCAGTGACGACAATTGCATGTGTGGATACTGTAGCAAAGGCCAACTGAAGAGTCACGATCCGAGAACTGGGGAACAGTACGGGTGTGAGCATCGGAACTGTCAAAACGATCATGCATTTGCACCTTGAATATCGTTAGGTCTGCTCCACGTGGGTACCGAAACATCTGTCCGAGGAACAGGTGAGTAAACGAATGGGTCTGTCTTTATAGCATCTGTCCGAGGAACAGGTGAGTAAACGAATGGGTCTGTCTTTATAGCATCTGTCGCGCTACCATGAAGAAGATGAAGGTTTCCTGCTACGCATTATTGTTGGGGACGAAAGCTGGTGTCATAATTTCGAGCCAAACGCTAGAGCAGGCAGTGGAAACATGTATTATCACCACCGCCGAGGAAATCACGGTCCACCATTTCCGCAGGCAAGGTGATGTTAATCCTGCTCTTTGACCATGGAGGACCATTGCTTCTTGAGTGGCTACCAAAAGGATCAACCATCAATGACGAACGATATTGTCAAACTTTAATGAAGCTTCGACAAGCTATCAAAAATAAAAGACCTGGCAACCTCCCTCAGGGTTGTATTGTGCTTCTGCATGATAACTAGGAATACGTAAATTTCGCCAAAAAAAATTTTTAAATACAAAATTTCGCATTTTATTCGCAAAAACTGAAGACAAAAAAATTGTTCTTCAAAGTTTACTGTACTTAGTTTACAGTTTTTCAAAGTTTACTTAGAACGTTTTCCAAAGAATACTTAGAATGTTTTTCAAAGTTTACTTAGAACGTTTTCCAAAGAATGCTTAGAATGTTTTTCAAAGTTTACTTAGAACGTTTTCCAAAGAATACTTAGAATGTTTTTCAAAGTTTACTTAGAACGTTTTCCAAAGAATACTTAGAATGTTTTTCAAAGTTTACTTAGAACGTTTTCCAAAGAATACTTAGAATGTTTTTCAAAGTTTACTTACTGGTAGGCTAAGTACCAAAATACTTAGTTCAAAGCTAACAACATTGTAATAGTCTCTATATTCTCTTCCTTTAGCCTTTGCCTTCTGTCAGTAATAACGATGTTGTACATACTGAAATATCCCTCAGCATCCACGCTGTTAACAGAATCATGTGAGCTTTGAATAGCTGCCTTCGCATAGTTTATGTAGCAGCATTTTGTTGCTTTCAAAATGTGTATGACATCAACAGGAGTCTCTTGGTTGACCACTGTAAGTAGCTGTCTGTGAAAATGATTGTATCCATCGATGAGCTCATTCCGTGGTATGCCTTTAAAAAATGATATTTTAGAGAAGCTTTCCTATAATAAATTTGTGTTCAAAGATGATATGGGTGTGGTCGCGTCTAAATAAGGACAAAATAGTCTGCCAATATGCTGGTAGGCTTCATTTGTTGCGTTAGATGTCACGTGAAAGGTCACTTTTCCCTTCTAGACGAACATTACAAAATTTGCATATCACGATATTTGTATCGCTTAAATACAATCCCTTGTGGTCAAACTCTTTCACTCTATCAACTAATTCCTTCTTAGGACAGTCGATATTGATATACGCCTATCAAACGGTTCGCGAGCGTTGTAGTTTGTAGGCTACTAGCGAAATGCAAAAACAAACATGTGCTTGTTCGTATTCTTTCAAGGCCAGCCATCCAGTGCGACTGAGTGGCACTGGCTGGCTCGCGGAGAGGAAAAGAGGCTTGGTCTGGGGTTTCCCGGGAAACGCACGCTGAGTAGGATACGCACTGCGCAAGTGCTCCGCGAAATTACGTCCTATTTTCGCTTAAAAAATGATATTTACCGAAATGTCGCGGAAAAGTAGTTCAAATTTTCGTATTTATTCCGTTATATCAGCAAATTTCACATTTTTTCGCATCTATTTGGTAAATACGAAAATTACTTATCCCTAATAATAACGTCCAGCCCCATACGGCAGTTACCACGCAAAGGACATTGCAGCGCTTTCTCTGGAAAGTCCTTCAACATCCGGCGTATAGTCCTGACCAATCGCTCTGCGATTTTCATATCTTTGGGCACATGAAAATTTTTCTCAAAGGCAAACATTTCACTTTGGGTGATACGGTGGGTGAAGCTGTAGATACTTGGTTGCAGCAGCAGCCTGCCTCCTTCTATGCTGCAGAACTACAAGGACTTGTGCAACGATGGGACCGCTGTCTAAATGCTTGCAGCGATTATTTTTAGGTATCTCACGTTTTGATTCTTTCAGGCAGAAAGTCTCCCTACTTATTGAACAACATTTATAGAAACGACTGAAGAGGTATAGGTAATGCTGTCTTATACCACTTAACTTTACGATTATTAACTTGCATCAAGTAAACATTTCAGGCAGCTTCCTTCGTTGCACGATACCTTAAAAAAATTTAAAACCTCGTGTTTCTCTTCCCACCGATGTATACACTATCTACCAACAAGTAATTGGACACCTGTGATAGTAAAGCAAAACGAAGTTTATTCACCTTCAATAGTTAGTGGAGCCTCCACGAGCGACGATTACAGCTGCGACCTTACGGGGCATACTCTCAACCAGGCGTTGTACGACGGCTAGCGGTATTTTCTTCCACTCGGCTTGGAAAGACAGGTCAGTTCCTTCACCGATTTCGGACGGTGGGGGCACCCCTTAAGTCGATGCTCCAACTTGTCCCAGAGCTGCTCGATAGGGTTAAGGTCCGGGCTCTGCGCAGGCCAGCCCATTCGATTAACCCCATTGTCACCATACCAAGCCATGGTGGACCTCGCAACATGACAGGTGGCATTGTCATCCTGAAAGTAACATGGGTCCATCCCGTAAAACTGCCACAACGTAGAAAGCGCATGGTCATCCAAAATGGTGCAGTAGGTCTCGGAGTTGAGTCTACCAGGAATTGCGACCAAGGGTCCCGTGCCGTACCAGGAGAAACACCCCAGTAGCACAATTCCACCCCCGCCGAACTTTACAGTCGGCACAATAGATTCCGGTAGGAGGCGTTCCCAGGCAGATGCCAAACCCAGACCCTGCCATCCGAACGGTAGAGGGTGAACCTTGATTCGTCACTCCAGAGAACCTGTTTCCACAGTTCAACGGTCCACTGTCGACGTTCTTTGCACCACGTTAGCAGAGCAGCGTTATTGGACTTGGTGATCAAAGGCTTGTAGACGGCAGCACGTCCATAATAACCGAGCAGATGGACTTTCTTACGGATGGTATTCATCGAAAGAACACTCCCGGATACCTGTTGAAACTTCTCGCGGATGTGGCCCATCGATTTGGTGCGATTCTTCCGAATTTCTCTGGCCAGCACCCGTCGGTCTCTAACTCCTAGTTTTGTGGGTCTGTCGGGTCGGGGCACATTCCGACAATGACCTCTCATCTTCCACTTGCCAATAACGTAGGCCACTGTCGATTTTCGGTACTTCAACTCGCTGGATATGTCACGTATGGATCGGCCATTTCTGTGATACCCGACGATTACACCTTTCCCGAAATCAATAGCTCCGAACTGCGTGGCATCTTGCATGCGACTGGTTGCTTTGTTGTTTCCCACACGATATTTAACGGCGGCGGCCGTGACGTATATCAGGACCGCAGATATCGTCGATTGCAGGGGTGTCCAATTACTTGTTGGTAGATAGTGTATATACACCAACCTTAAAAAACCCAATATTACCTTCAAGTTGGAACTGAGGAACAGATTCTCTGACCTAGAAGGCCTAACATCGGAAGAAGTGGATATTTCTGAAGTCACCAAGGCTCTTATGGAAACAGCAACAAAAGTAAGTGGTATTAAGAACAAGTTACATATAAAGAAAATTTCAGGAAAAACAAAAATGTTGATGCAAAAGAGAAGGGATATGAGGACAAATAAAGAAGTAATTTCCAACGTGGAATATATAGAGCTATGCAAGACAGTGCGAAAAAGTATCACTGAAGACATAAGGAAATTCAACTGTGAACTAGTGAGGAAAGCAATTGAAAACAACCAAAGCCTAAAGATAGCAAAGGGACATCTCAGTAAGGGAAGAAAACAGATTATGGCACTGAGAAAAGAAGATGGTACTGTAACAAGAAATAGAAGCGAAATTTTGATAAGGGTGAAATATTTCTATTCAAAACTATATGAAAGGGATGATGCATCATTTCCAGACATTACGACAGGCTCCAGTGCCAAAGTCCCTACAATCCTCCCTGCAGAAGTTACATATGAAATTAAGAACATAAAAGAGGGAAGAGCTACAGGAGAAGATGGAATTACCGTGGACATTATACAAACAGCAAGTTGAGAAATTGAAACAGTACTCGCCCAAGTTTTCACCAGATGTCTTAATGAAGGGAAGATTCCTGAGGATTGGAACAATGCTACAATAATCCTGCTCCATAAAAAAGGTGACGTTGAGGATCTCAGGAACTACAGGCCCATCAGCCTCCTATCAGTGGTTTATAAAATCTTCACTAAGGTTCTTTCACATCGCTTGAAGGTAACACTAGACATGGCCCAACCAAGAGAACAAGCTGGATTCAGGAGTGCCTACAGCACTATAGATCATATCCATGTACTGAGACAACTAACTGAAAGAACAAGAGAATATTAACTGCCATTATGCATGGCTTTTATTGACTATGAAGAGGCCTTCGATTCCGTGAAACCATCAGTAGTAACAATGGCTTTGAAATCCTGCGGTATTGAAGATGCATACATTAACATTATTAATAACATCTATGAAAATGCAAGTGCAAAGGTTCAGATATTTGAGGATACAGCACAATTAAGAATTGGAAAGGGAGTGAGACAAGGTGATACCATATCTACCAAGCTCTTTAACGCCACATTGCAATATGTCTTTCGATCACTGAACTGGGAAAACAAAGGGATAAAGATTAATGGAGATTACTTAACTCACATTAGTTTTAATGATGACGTAGTCATCTTTACAACTACCCCTTCAGAGCTGCAGAGTATGATCCAAGAACTTGCAGACAAGAGTAAAGAAGTGGGATTAAAAATGAACTTTCAGAAGACAAAAGTGATGTACAATGCTTTTACAAGAAACGAAGATTTATCGAATGACGGAGAAAAGCTTGAGACAACTGATTCTTACATTTATCTTGGGCACAAGATATCAAGTGAGGGTCACATTGATGAAGAAAATAATCTGGGTATAAAACTTGGATGGAGAGCTTTTGGAAGAAACAGTACAATTTTAAAGAGCAGAATGCCATTATGTCTCAATGCATCCTGCCAATGATTATCCGTACTTTAATCAATGCATCCTGCCAATGATTACGTGTGTAGCAGAGACATGGACCTTAACTAAAAAAGACATACAAAGACTATAGACAACTCAAAGCGGCATGGAAAGATGCATGCTTGGTGTAACCAGGAAAGATAAGAAGAGGAACTTGTGAATAAGGGAAATGACAGGAGTGGACGACATCATGACCACAGCGAAATCAATGAAATGGCAATGGGCTGGACATGTTGCCAGAAGAACGTACCACCGATGGACAACCGAAATTTTAGACTGGATTCCGAGGGACAGGAAAAGACCCAGGAGAAGACCCCATGAGAGATGGATGGATGAAATTCGAAAGTATGTTGGAGTGACATGGAGGAGACCGGCCCAAGACAGACAATTGTGGAAGAAATTTGGAGAGACCTTCATCCAGCAGTGGATTGATAATGGTTGTTGTTGTTGTTGATGATGATGATGATGATACTGATATATATATGGGGTGTACGGTCAGGTGATGCGTAACATCACAGCCTCTCCTTGACAAATGTCAACCCCGCCTTCTCGTGGTGCATCCTGTTCCCACTAAAGGGGCTCTGACGACCGCCAATAGCGGTATAACTATACTATCGGGATTAGAGGAAATGCTATCCCACACTCACCAACCCGCTTGGCCAGCGTGGTGAGTTATGGCCAAACACCTCCAAATGATTCCACAACTTAAATCTTGGCCCTCAGTCTCCGGCAGCTGGAATGTACCTGGCCAAGGCAGCGGCCAGTGCGACATGAAGGCAGAGGGTGCTAAGAATTCCCGGAGGACCGGACTAGGCTGCCATCTGATGCTGACCTTGGCTACGTATAACGGACCCTCCCCATCTTCTGATTCAAGGCTTCTTGAATTGGAAGAGGAACTACAAAGGATCAAGTGGGACATCGTGGGGCTAAGTGAGGTAAGGAGAAAAGGAGAAGATCTCATCGAACTGAAAAGTGGACATCTCTTCTACTATCGTGGGACAGATACTGACAAAACTAGTGGTGTTGGATTTATAATAAACAAGAAACTGAAGGATAAAATTGTAGAAGTTGAAAGTTCCTCTGACAGAGCTGCACGACTCGTTATCCAACTCTCGAGAAGATACAAGGCTCAGATTATTCAAACTTATGCACCCACCACAAGTCATCCTGAAGAAGAAATTGAAGAATTTTATGAGGAAATTCGTCATCTAAATAATAAAGGTAAGCAGCACTTGAAGATAATTATGGGAGATTTCAATGCAAAAATAGGGCAACAGCAACAGAATGAAACTTCAGTAGATAAATTCGGTCACGGCAACAGAAACCAGCTTGGAAATACACTCGTTGAGTTTGCAGAGGCAGAAGGGTTTTTCATTTTGAACTCCTTTTTCAAGAAAAAGCCACACAGGAAATGGACATGGAGACATCCAAATGGGACGACAAGGGAAATTGATTTTATTCTGTGTAACAAAAAATTCGTCATAGAAGACTGCAGTGTGCTAAACAAGTTCAACACAGGCAGTGACCATAGATTGGTGAGATGTAAGATGCACCTCAACACTAAACTTGAACGTGGCAAGCTCATAAGACAAACAAAATCTATTGACATAACCAACCTTAAAAAACACCATAATACCTTCAAGTTAGAACTGAAGAACAGGTTTTCTGCTTTAGAAGGCCTAACATCGGAAGAAGTGGACATCTCTGAAGTTAACAGAAAAGTAACCAAAGCTCTTATGGAAACAGCAACAAAATTAGCTGGGTCTAAGAACAAGTTGCATATGAACAAATTATCAGGAAAAACCAAAATGTTGATGCAAAAAAGAAGAGAGATGAGGACAACTAAAGAAGATGTGACTTCCAAAGTGGAATATATAGAGCTATGCAAGACAGTAAGAAAAAGTATCACTGAGGACGTAAGAAAATTCAACTGTGAACTAGTGAGGAAAGCAATTGAAAACAACCAAAGCCTAAAGATAGCAAAGGGACATCTTAGTAAGAGAAGAAAACAGATTATGGCACTGAGAAAAGAAGATGGTTCTGTAACAAGAAATAGAGGCGAAATTTTGACAAGAGTGAAAGATTTCTACTCCAAATTATATGACAGGGATGATACATGTACTCCAGACATCATGAAAGGTACCAGTACTAGAGTTCCACTAGTCCTTCCAGCAGAAGTTGCAAATGCAATCAAGAGCATGAAGCGGGGAAAAGCTCCAGGAGAAGATGGAATTACTGTAGACATCATACAAGAAGCAAGTGGAGAAATTGAAACAGTACTCGCCCAAATTTTCACTCGATGCCTTAATGAAGGGAAGATTCCTGAGGATTGGAACGCCACTACAATGATCCTGCTGCATAAAAGAGGTGACATTGAGGATCTCGAGAACTACAGACCTATCAGCATCTTATCAGTGGTTTATAAAATCTTCACTAAAATTCTTTCACACCGCTTGAAGGTAACACTGGACATTTCTCAACCGAGAGAACAAGCTGGATTCAGGAGTGGCTACAGCACAATAGATCATATCCACGTACTGAGAGAACTAATTGAAAGAGCGAGGGAATATGAACTTCCATTATGCATGGCTTTTATCGATTATGAAAAAGCCTTTGATTCCGTGAAACCATCAGCAGTTTCAATGGCTCTGAAATCCTGCGGTATTGAAGATGCGTACATTAATATTAATAATAACATCGATGAAAATGCAAGTGCAAAGATTCGGCTGTTTGAAAATACAACACGCATAAAAATTGGAAAAGGAGTGAGACAAGGTGACACCATATCTCCGAAGCTCTTTAATGCCCCATTGGAGGGTGTCTTTCAGTCGCTGAGCTGGGAAAACAAGGGTATAAAGATTAATGGAGATTATCTAACCCACCTTCGTTTTGCTGATGACGTAGTCATTTTTGCACCTACCCCATCAGAGCTGCAGAGTATGATCCAGGAACTTGCTGACAAGAGTAAAGAAGTGGGATTAAAAATGAACTTTCAGAAGACAAAAGTGATGTTCAATGCTTTTACATGAAATGAAGATTTATCGATTGATGGAGAAAAGCTGGAGATAACAGGCACGTACGTTTATCTTGGACAGTAGATATCAAGTGAGGGTCACATTGATGAAGAAATTAATCGGCGTACAAAACTTGCCTGGAGAGCTTTTGGAAGAAACAGCATTATTTTCAAGAGCAATATGCCATTATGTCTTAAAAGAAAAGTGTTTGATCAATGCATCCTTCCAGTGCTTACGTATGGTGCAGAGACGTGGACCTTAGCTAAAAGAGACATACAAAGGCTGCAGACAACTCAAAAAAGCATGGAGAGGTGCATGCTTGGTATAACCAGGAGAGATAAGAAGAGGAACTGGTGGATCCGAAAAATGACAAGAGTGGAAGACATCATGATCAGAGTTAAATCCCTGAAATGGCAATGGGCTAGACATACTGCCAGAAGGACAGACCATCGATGGACAGCCGAAATTTTAGATTGGATTCCAAGGGACAGGAAAAGACCCAGAAGAAGACCACATGAGAGATGGGTGGATGAAATTCGAAAGTATGCAGGAGTGACATGGAGGAGACTGGCACAAGACAGACCGTTGTGGAGGAAACTTGGGGAGACCTTCGTCCAGCAGTGGATTGATAATGGTTGACGATGATGATGATGATATATATATATATATATATATATATATATATATATATATATATATTCTATAAAGAAGATACCTAAGCAAAAAAATACATATATAATTTTGACTCACACCTAATACAACATAGAAAAGGTTATATATCTACCTGTGTGAGTAAAAGGAGAAAAGATAAAAAATAAAATAAAACAACTGAATGTAGAAGGTGTCGAGAATACTGAGCCTTGGCTTTATCAAGGACCAGCAAAAACTCTGCATTTTCTCACTTCCACAAAGACCTAGTTGGAAATGGGTTTCTGCAAGGCCATAGATGCAAGTAACATTCCCACCTAAAATAGTTAAAAAATATATATATATATAAGTCATGTCCTCCGTAGAGTATCATGACCTAGCACTAGTTAACAATTTCGCTTGCATCCATTAACCTTCATGGCCCGACCCATGCTCTTCATCTGTTACTGTTAAACAGAGAGAAGAAGATTAAAGAGAACTCAAGCTGTGAGAGTGACATAATAAATATATATATATAGCAAAAAATTTTTTTGACTCATACCAAGTACAACATAGAAAAGGTTATGTATTGACCGGTGTGAGTAAAAGGAGAAAAAATAGAACAACTGAATGTAGAAAGTGTCGAGAATACTGAGCCTTGGCTTTATCAAGGACCAGCAAAAACTCTGCATTTTCTCACTTCCACAAAGACCTATTTGGAAATGGGTTTCTGCAAGTCATAGATGCAAGTAATAAGCCCACCAAAAAAATTTAAATTATATATATATATATATATATGTCATGACCTCCGCAGAGTTGTATGACCAAGCTTTAGTTAACAATTTAGCTTGCATCCATAACTTTCCTGGCCCGACCCATGCTCTTCATCTGTTACTATTAAACAGAAAGAAGATGATTATAGAAAACTCAAGTTGTAAGAGTGACATAATGAATCAGAAATATCTCTTTTTAATAGAATGTGAATTCTGAATTTTCATAACTGCTGCGTTGCGCGTTTTGATCTTCAGGTTATTCCGCAACTTTCGTTTTAAATTCTAAAGTTTTTCTTATGTTTTCGGCTTTGTTCTTTAGTATATATATATATATATATTAATTGAAATACTCCTCATCAGTTGTGCACAGGACTGGTATAACACAAACTTTGATTTAATTTCCATCAAACTATCTCTTTCTTATCAGACAACGATTTATTGGTTGTGCATGCTTGCTGGTGTGTCTATGGCGCACCCAATTCCTGCCCGTTTTACAACGTCACGAGTTACACTGACTAATGTATACTTATATGTCTTTTCCATTTGTGTTACTGTTTTTTTCACCTGAAGATGGGCTTAGTGGAAGACCGAAAGGTCTCGTTATTTAATGTTTTAATTTAAAAAAATCAAATAAAATTCTTTAGGACTTGGGAGGCTTTTAAATTCCTTTTGGTTTTTAAGTTATCGTGCAACGAAGGAAGCTGCCTGAAATTTTTACTCTAAGTCACGCACGAAAAAACAGGGTCTTTATTAACTTACATCGTTGTGTACCTTGTGGAAACCTTGTGACTAATCTCTAACGAACGCGGTCAATCGGTCTGCAGTTTCTGCTTAATGGTGTATTAGTGGACCTACAAAAAGAGTGTTATTTCAGGACATTACCGGTAGTTCATCTTTATTTTTGATACCATTCTTCTCTAAGTGTGAATCCTGAAACCCAGAAACACTGTAAACGTTGAGTGTTATAAGCTGCAGGTTTTTGTATACAACACACTTCTAGTTTTATTCTTGGATCCAGAATAAATGACATGTTTAATCAAAAACCAAATTACGTGCATATGGAAAGAAATTAAAATACATATATGTTATATCAAAACTATACAGACTGCGCCATTACGAAATCTATTAATGTAATGAAATCTCAGAAGGAAATATGCAAGTTCCGCCGATGCCATTTTGCAGACATGTATTACGCAATTTTTATCATTTATTTTTTGAACACACATCCACTTTAAGAAAGAGTTATTTCTCTTGTTGATAACACCCTGTGTTAAATGATGTCTTGAAATCTAACCTGTTAAATTTAATAATTCGTTAATATTAAAATGCTAAAATAAAATAATCTCAAATTCAGAATCTTTCTGAAAACATAATTTTTGAACGATTTGTTTGTACATGCGTTCAGAAATCCTGATTTCCGTTGATAATAACATACTGAATTATAAAGTGCCCGCCCACTGGGCGAGTGATGAGAGGCCTAGGTTTCTGGGTACAACCAGGCTTGAGCTCGAGCATATATGAGGCATGGGGAGTATGATGGTCTGATGGCTCTGGCTCTGTTCCATCCCTGGAGGCAGCGTCCTCAAAAGTGGGAATAATTTTTGTATTAACAGACAGAGGACGTTCAAATTGCACATGTTGGTAGAGCAACTCTTTCTCTATACAAAGGTACTACTCAACATAGACTCCATCACAAGCGATGCATTTACGCCATTGTAGAACCCAACCCTCGAATCCTCTTTGAAAAAATTCAGGTGTGGACTGTTGTATTCACTTCTTCGCAGGCGCTTTCACCTCGTCTGTGTCATCAAATCGTTGTCCCCGGAGACTGTCCTTTATTAGACCAAACAGGTGAAAGGCGAAAGGCACCAGATCTGGGATGTACGGTGGATGGGAGACGACCAACCAGCCTAATTTTCTGATCGTGTGATTTGTTACCAAAGATGTGTGTGGTCTCGCATTCTCATGGTGAATGTGAATCCTTTTCAGGTTCTTGTCCAGTCTCTTCCTCCTTATGGCTTCTCTAAGCTTCTTGAGTGTCTGAATGTACAGCTCGCTGGACATGGTACTGCCACTGTCCAGAAAATCGAGGAGAATGACACCCCTGTCATCCCAAAAAAGTCACCATGACTTTCTGTGCTAGTAGTTGGCTCTTGAATTTCGTAGGCCTTGATGAAGAGGTGTGACGCTATTCCATGGATTGATTCTTCGTTTCCGGATCGTAAAGGTACGCCTGTTTCATCCCCTCTCACCAGATCATAAAAAACAAGTTTCTTCATTGTCTTCAAACTCTTCCAGAAGATCAGAGCAGATTTCCACATTCTCTCCTTCAAATCGGGTGTCAACTGCCAAGGCCTTCACTTTCTGATACCCAAAGTCTTCCAACGTCTTCTGTATGGCATTGTGACCCAGTTGTGCAACAAACTCAATCAAGAGCATGAAGCGGGGAAAAGCTCCAGGAGAAGATGGAATTACTGTAGACATCATACAAGAAGCAAGTGGAGAAATTGAAACAGTACTCGCCCAAATTTTCACTCGATGCCTTAATGAAGGGAAGATTCCTGAGGATTGGAACGCCACTACAATGATCCTGCTGCATAAAAAAGGTGACATTGAGGATCTCGAGAACTACAGACCTATCAGCATCTTATCAGTGGTTTATAAAATCTTCACTAAAATTCTTTCACACCGCTTGAAGGTAACACTGGACATTTCTCAACCGAGAGAACAAGCTGGATTCAGGAGTGGCTACAGCACAATAGATCATATCCACGTACTGAGAGAACTAATTGAAAGAGCGAGGGAATATGAACTTCCATTATGCATGGCTTTTATCGATTATGAAAAAGCCTTTGATTCCGTGAAACCATAAGCAGTTTCAATGGCTCTGAAATCCTGCGGTATTGAAGATGCGTACATTAATATTAATAATAACATCGATGAAAATGCAAGTGCAAAGATTCGGCTGTTTGAAAATACAACACGCATAAAAATTGGAAAAGGAGTGAGACAAGGTGACACCATATCTCCGAAGCTCTTTAATGCCCCATTGGAGGGTGTCTTTCAGTCGCTGAGCTGGGAAAACAAGGGTATAAAGATTAATGGAGATTATCTAACCCACCTTCGTTTTGCTGATGACGTAGTCATTTTTGCACCTACCCCATCAGAGCTGCAGAGTATGATAAAGGAACTTGCTGACAAGAGTAAAGAAGTGGGATTAAAAATGAACTTTCAGAAGACAAAAGTGATGTTCAATGCTTTTACAAGAAATGAAGATTTATTGATTGATGGAGAAAAGCTGGAGATAACAGGCACGTACGTTTATCTTGGACAGTAGATATCAAGTGAGGGTCACATTGATGAAGAAATTAATCGGCGTACAAAACTTGCCTGGAGAGCTTTTGGAAGAAACAGCATAATTTTCAAGAGCAATATGCCATTATGTCTTAAAAGAAAAGTGTTTGATCAATGCATCCTTCCAGTGCTTACGTATGGTGCAGAGACGTGGACCTTAGCTAAAAGAGACATACAAAGGCTGCAGACAACTCAAAAAAGCATGGAGAGGTGCATGCTTGGTATAACCAGGAGAGATAAGAAGAGGAACTGGTGGATCCGAAAAATGACAAGAGTGGAAGACATCATGATCAGAGTTAAATCCCTGAAATGGCAATGGGCTGGACATACTGCCAGAAGGACAGACCATCGATGGACAGCCGAAATTTTAGATTGGATTCCAAGGGACAGGAAAAGACCCAGAAGAAGACCACATGAGAGATGGGTGGATGAAATTCGAAAGTATGCAGGAGTGACATGGAGGAGACTGGCACAAGACAGACCGTTGTGGAGGAAACTTGGGGAGACCTTCGTCCAGCAGTGGATTGATAATGGTTGACGATGATGATGATGATGATGATGATGATATATATATATATATATATATAGTTAGAACTGAAGAACAGGTTCTCTGCTTTAGAAGGCCTAACATCGGAAGAAGTGGACATCTCTGAAGTTAACAGAAAAGTAACCAAAGCTCTTATGGAAACAGCAACAAAATTGGCTGGGTCTAAGAACAAGTTGCATGTGAACAAATTATCAGGAAAAACCAAAATGTTGATGCAAAAGAAGAGAGATGAGAACAACTAAAGAAGATATGACTTCCAAAGTGGAATATATAGAGCTATGCAAGACAGTAAGAAAAAGTATCACTGAAGACGTAAGGAAATTCAACTGTGAACTAGTGAGGAAAGCAATTGAAAACAACCAAAGCCTAAAGATAGCAAAGGGACATCTCAGTAAGGGAAGAAAACAGATTATGGCACTGAGAAAAGAAGATGGTTCTGTAACAAGAAATAGAGGCGAAATTTTGACAAGAGTGAAAGATTTCTACTCCAAATTATATGAAAGGGATGATATATGCACTCCTGACATCATGAAAGATACCAGTACCAGAGTTCCTCCAGTCCTTCCAGCAGAAGTTGCACATGCAATCAAGAACATGAAGCGAGGAAAAGCTCCAGGAGAAGATGGAATTACTGTAGACATCATACAAGAAGCAAGTGGAGAAATCGAAACAGTACTCGCCCAAATTTTCACTCGATGCCTTAATGAAGGAAAGATTCCTGAGGATTGGAACACCGCTACAATGATCCTGCTACATAAGAAAAGGTGACATTGAGGATCTCGGAAACTACAGACCTATCAGCCTCCTATCAGTAGTTTATAAAATCTTCACTAAAGTTCTTTCACACCGCTTGAAGGTAACACTGGACATGGCTCAACCGAGAGAACAAGCTGGATTCAGGAGTGGCTACAGCACAATAGATCATATCCACGTGCTGAGAGAACTAATTGAAAGAGCGAGGGAATATGAACTTCCATTGTGCATGGCTTTTATCGATTATGAAAAAGCCTTTGATTCGGTGAAACCATCAGCAGTTACAATGGCTCTGAAAACCTGCGGTATTGAAGATGCATACATTAATATTATTAATAACATCTATGAAAATGCAAGTGCAAAGATTAGGCTGTTTGAAAATACAACACACGTAAAAATTGGAAAGGGAGTGAGACAAGGGGACACCATATCTCCGAAGCTCTTTAATGCCACATTGGAGGGTGTTTTTCAGTCGCTGAGCTGGGAAAACAAGGGAATAAAGATTAATGGAGATTATCTAACCCACCTTCGCTTTGCTGATGACGTAGTCATTTTTGCAACTACCCCATCAGAGCTGCAGAGTATGATCCAGGAACTTGCTGACAAGAGTAAAGAAGTGGGATTAAAAATGAACTTTCAGAAGACAAAAGTGATGTTCAATGCTTTTACAAGAAATGAAGATTTATCGATTGATGGAGAAAAGCTGGAGATAACAGACACGTACGTTTATCTTGGACAGCAGATATCAAGTGAGGGTCACATTGATGAAGAAATTAATCGGCGTACAAAACTTGCCTGGAGAGCTTTTGGAAGAAACAGCATAATTTTCAAGAGCAATATGCCATTATGTCTTAAAAGAAAAGTGTTTGATCAATGCATCCTTCCAGTGCTTACGTATGGTGCAGAGACGTGGACCTTAACTAAAAGAGACATACAAAGGCTGCAGACAACTCAAAGAAGCATGGAGAGGTGCATGCTTGGTGTAACCAGGAGGGATAAGAAGAGGAACTCGTGGATCCGAAAAATGACAAGAGTGGAAGACATCATGATCAGAGTTAAATCCCTGAAATGGCAATGGGCTGGACATACTGCCAGAAGGACAGATCATCGATGGACAGCCGAAATTTTAGATTGGATTCCAAGGGACAGGAAAAGACTCAGAAGAAGACCACATGGGAGATGGGTGGATGAAATTCGAAAGTATGCAGGGGTGACATGGAGGAGACTGGCACAAGACAGACCGTTGTGGAGGAAACTTGGGGAGACCTTCGTCCAGCAGTGGATTGATAATGGTTGACAATGATGATGATGATGATATATATAGCAAAAAAAAATTTTGACTCATACCAAGTACAACATAGAAAAGGTTATGTATTGACCGGTGTGAGTAAAAGGAGAAAAAATAGAACAACTGAATGTAGAAAGTGTCGAGAATACTGAGCCTTGGCTTTATCAAGGACCAGCAAAAACTCTGCATTTTCTCACTTCCACAAAGACCTATTTGGAAATGGGTTTCTGCAAGTCATAGATGCAAGTAATAAGCCCACCAAAAAAATTTAAATTATATATATATATATATATATGTCATGACCTCCGCAGAGTTGTATGACCAAGCTTTAGTTAACAATTTAGCTTGCATCCATAACTTTCCTGGCCCGACCCATGCTCTTCATCTGTTACTATTAAACAGAAAGAAGATGATTATAGAAAACTCAAGTTGTAAGAGTGACATAATGAATCAGAAATATCTCTTTTTAATAGAATGTGAATTCTGAATTTTCATAACTGCTGCGTTGCGCGTTTTGATCTTCAGGTTATTTCGCAACTTTCGTTTTAAATTCTAAAGTTTTTTCTTCTTATGTTTTCGGCTTTGTTCTTTAGTATATATATATATATATATACTTAAGAGCAAAAACGAAAACTAAGGAAAAAATTTTAGAATTTAAAACGAAGGGTGCAAAATAACCTGAAAATCAAAACGCGCAACGCAGCAGTTTTGAAAATTCAGAATACACATTCTATAAAGAAGATACCTAAGCAAAAAAATACATATATAATTTTGACTCACACCTAATACAACATAGAAAAGGTTATGTATCTACCTGTGTGAGTAAAAGGAGAAAAGATAAAAAAATAAAATAAAACAACTGAATGTAGAAGGTGTCGAGAATACTGAGCCTTGGCTTTATCAAGGACCAGCAAAAACTCTGCATTTTCTCACTTCCACAAAGACCTAGTTGGAAATGGGTTTCTGCAAGGCCATAGATGCAAGTAACATTCCCACCTAAAATAGTTAAAAAATATATATATATAAGTCATGTCCTCCGTAGAGTAGCATGACCTAGCACTAGTTAACAATTTCGCTTGCATCCATTAACCTTCATGGCCCGACCCATGCTCTTCATCTGTTACTATTAAACAGAGAGAAGAAGATTAAAGAGAACTCAAGCTGTGAGAGTGACATAATAAATGGAAATGATTTTCAGCTATAACGAAATGGCTCAGCTATAACTGGCTGTTTGGGGTGTATGGCTTTCACAGGGTTTTCTTTAGTTAATATTTATCTTTGACTTATTCTCGTTTTCGTGCTGTCATGGGTTGTAGAGTGGGGGTTTTAGACTCGGGTTTTCTTTCAGGAATCTGTTCGTTGTGAATTAACATTTCCTTTTTTTAATTGCAATGTAAAATTTGGATTCCTTTTGCATTGTTTTTCAGGTTTAAATTCTCTCTCAAACGAACTTGGAATTTCGTTATAGCTGAAAATCATTTCCATTTATTATGTCACTCTCACAGCTTGAGTTCTCTTTAATCTTCTTCTCTCTGTTTAATAGTAACAGATGAAGAGCATGGGTCGGGCCATGAAGGTTAATGGATGCAAGCGAAATTGTTAACTAGTGCTAGGTCATGCTACTCTACGGAGGACATGACTTATATATATATATTTTTTAACTATTTTAGGTGGGAATGTTACTTGCATCTATGGCCTTGCAGAAACCCATTTCCAACTAGGTCTTTGTGGAAGTGAGAAAATGCAGAGTTTTTGCTGGTCCTTGATAAAGCCAAGGCTCAGTATTCTCGACACCTTCTACATTCAGTTGTTTTATTTTATTTTTTTATCTTTTCTCCTTTTACTCACACAGGTAGATACATAACCTTTTCTATGTTGTATTAGGTGTGAGTCAAAATTATATATGTATTTTTTTGCTTAGGTATCTTCTTTATAGAATATATATATATATATATATATATATATATATATATATATATATATTAATTGAAATATTCCTCATCAGTTGTGCACAGGACTGGTATAACACAAACTTTGATTTAATTTCCATCAAACTATCTCTTTCTTATCAGACAACGATTTATTGGTTGTGCATGCTTGCTGGTGTGTCTATGGCGCACCCAATTCCTGCCCGTTTTACAACGTCACGAGTTACACTGACTAATGTATACTTATATGTCTTTTCCATTTGTGTTACTGTTTTTTTCACCTGAAGATGGGCTTAGTGGAAGACCGAAAGGTCTCGTTATTTAATGTTTTAATTTAAAAAAAAATCAAATAAAATTCTTTAGGACTTGGGAGGCTTTTAAATTCCTTTTGGTTTTTAAGTTATCGTGCAACGAAGGAAGCTGCCTGAAATTTTTACTCTAAGTCACGCACGAAAAAACAGGGTCTTCATTAACTTACATCGTTGTGTACCTTGTGGAAACCTTGTGACTAATCTCTAACGAACGCGGTCAATCGGTCTGCAGTTTCTGCTTAATGGTGTATTAGTGGACCTACAAAAAGAGTGTTATTTCAGGACATTACCGGTAGTTCATCTTTATTTTTGATACCATTCTTCTCTAAGTGTGAATCCTGAAACCCAGAAACACTGTAAACGTTGAGTGTTATAAGCTGCAGGTTTTTGTATACAACACACTTCTAGTTTTATTCTTGGATCCAGAATGAATGACATGTTTAATCAAAAACCAAATTACGTGCATATGGAAAGAAATTAAAATACATATATGTTATATCAAAACTATACAGACTGCGCCATTACGAAATCTATTAATGTAATGAAATCTCAGAAGGAAATATGCAAGTTCCGCCGATGCCATTTTGCAGACATGTATTACGCAATTTTTATCATTTATTTTTTGAACACACATCCACTTTAAGAAAGAGTTATTTCTCTTGTTGATAACACCCTGTGTTAAATGATGTCTTGAAATCTAACCTGTTAAATTTAATAATTCGTTAATATTAAAATGCTAAAATAAAATAATCTCAAATTCAGAATCTTTCTGAAAACATAATTTTTGAACGATTTGTTTGTACATGCGTTCAGAAATCCTGATTTCCGTTGATAATAACATACTGAATTATAAAGTGCCCGCCCACTGGGCGAGTGATGAGAGGCCTAGGTTTCTGGGTACAACCAGGCTTGAGCTCGAGCATATATGAGGCATGGGGAGTATGATGGTCTGATGGCTCTGGCTCTGTTCCATCCCTGGAGGCAGCGTCCTCAAAAGTGGGAATAATTTTTGTATTAACAGACAGAGGACGTTCAAATTGCACATGTTGGTAGAGCAACTCTTTCTCTATACAAAGGTACTACTCAACATAGACTCCATCACAAGCGATGCATTTACGCCATTGTAGAACCCAACCCTCGAATCCTCTTTGAAAAAATTCAGGTGTGGACTGTTGTATTCACTTCTTCGCAGGCGCTTTCACCTCGTCTGTGTCATCAAATCGTTGTCCCCGGAGACTGTCCTTTATTAGACCAAACAGGTGAAAGGCGAAAGGCACCAGATCTGGGATGTACGGTGGATGGGAGACGACCAACCAGCCTAATTTTCTGATCGTGTGATTTGTTACCAAAGATGTGTGTGGTCTCGCATTCTCATGGTGAATGTGAATCCTTTTCAGGTTCTTGTCCAGTCTCTTCCTCCTTATGGCTTCTCTAAGCTTCTTGAGTGTCTGAATGTACAGCTCGCTGGTCATGGTACTGCCACTGTCCAGAAAATCGAGGAGAATGACACCCCTGTCATCCCAAAAAAGTCACCATGACTTTCTGTGCTAGTAGTTGGCTCTTGAATTTCGTAGGCCTTGATGAAGAGGTGTGACGCTATTCCATGGATTGATTCTTCGTTTCCGGATCGTAAAGGTACGCCTGTTTCATCCCCTCTCACCAGATCATAAAAAACAAGTTTCTTCATTGTCTTCAAACTCTTCCAGAAGATCAGAGCAGATTTCCACATTCTCTCCTTCAAATCGGGTGTCAACTGCCAAGGCCTCCACTTTCTGATACCCAAAGTCTTCCAACGTCTTCTGTATGGCATTGTGACCCAGTTGTGCAACAAACTCAATGATTGTGACTCGTCTCTCCGCTATAACCAATTCATCCACTTGCTGAAGATTCCTGTCAGTGGTCGCAGTTCATGGTCTTCCACTGCATGGTTTGTCTTCAATGCTGTTTCCACTTCTTTAAACTTTTCCATCGATCTGTGCACACAGCTCTTGTCAATGGTGTCATCTCCGTAAACATTCTGTAGCCTTCTGTGAATGTCGGACAGCCTGCACCCTTCCTTCATCAAGAACTCAATGACGGCACGTTGCTTCTGCTTGGAATCCATTATTTATCTGCAATGATAAAGAAGGGTTACTAAGAGGAAGAGTTATTCTACCAACATGTGCAGTTTGAAAGACCTCTGCCAGTAAATAAAAAGTTATGACCCCTTTTGCGTTACATAAGTTATTTACACAAGTGCCAGAAAAACTGGTACACCAGTCTAATACTTGGTAGGTCCCCCACGGGAGCGCAGGACTGCAGAAATACGACGGGGCATGGACTCCACTAGCTTCTGGAAATATTCTGGTGGCAATGCACACCATACTTCCTGCAGAGCGTTCCACAATTCGGGTGTATTCCGAGGTCTCGGATTCCTGTGTTCGATAGCTCGTTGCATGGCATCCTAAATGTGTTCTATGACTTTCAGATCTGGGGACTTGGGTGGGAATGGCAACATCCCAAACTCAGATGAATGCTCCTCTAACCATAATGTAGCGTCCCGACACTTGTGTGGATGTGCATTGTCCTGTTGGAACAGGCCTAACCCATCAGCATTAATGCAGGACATGAACGGGTGTACCTCGTCAGAAAGGCTGCGCACATAGCGTTGGCCGGTCACAGACATTTGTAGACGTACCAGGGGTCCCAGTGAAGTCCAGCTAAACATACACCATACCATTATGGACCCCCACCAGCCGATACAATTCCCTGTTGACAAGCAGGATTCATGGGGTTTGCGCCGCACACGAATTATTCCATCTGCCCGATACAGTTGGAAACGCGACTCGTTAGACCAGTGTTCAGTGGCGGTGTTGCCGTGCCCAAGCGAGGCGCATAGCTCTGTGTCGTGCACTCATCAAGGAGACTCGAGTTGGGCGTCGGCTCCCAAAGCCCATATCGTGCAGGGAACTTTGCACAGTCCGGACGCTGATGCTTGTTGAGGCTCCAGCATTGAATTCCAATGATACCTGCGAGAGTGTTGCACGTGAAACGATTCTTGACAGCCGACGATGGTCACGTTCACCCAATGTCTTTTTACGCCACACTGGTATCGTAGGTTGGAGGTTTTACCGGAAATCTTGTAGTCACCCTTGCAATGGTCGTCCGTGAAAATCCGAACTTCATTTCTACCTCCGAAATACTATGGCCCATCTCACGAGCGACCAAATATGACACCGCGTTGAAAATCGCTTAAATCGTTAATACTTGTCATTCTCATGCCGAAAACAACTCTGACAGCTGGCAAGGATGTCTATCGCTTTATATACGCACTGGCGGACGCAACGGAGTACGCGTATAGGTGACGTTGCTGTGTATTTTGTGTAAGCTCGTCTGTACCAGTTTTTCTGGCACTTAAGTGTATATATATATATCATCATTGTCAACCATTATCAATCCACTGCTGGATGAAGATCACCCCAAGTTTCTTCCACAATTGTCTATCTTGAGCCTGTCTCCTACATGTCACTCCGACATGCTTTCGAATTTCATCCATCCATCTCGCATGGGATCTTCTTCTGGGCCATTTTCCGTCCCTCGGAATCCAGTCTAAAATTTCAGTTGTCCATCGGTGGTCTGTTCTTCTGGCAACATGTCCAGCCTATTTCCGTTTCATTGATTTCACTTTGATCATGATGACGTCCATTCTTGTTATTTTCCTTATCCACAAGTTCCTCTTCTTATCTTTCCTGGTTACACCAAGCATGCATCTCTCCATGCTGCTTTGAGTTTCTGTAGTTTTTGTATGTTTTTTTTTTAGTTAAAGTCCATGTCAGCTCCATTCGTAAGCACTGGCAGGATGCATTGATTAAACACTTTCCTTTTTAGACATAATGGCATTCTGCTCTTAAAAATTGTATTGCTTCTTCCAAAAGCTCTCCATACAAGTTCTATACGTCGATTAATATCTTCATCAATGTGACCCCCACTTGATTACTGCTACCCAAGATAAATGTAGGTATCTGTTGTTTCCATCTTTTCTCTCCCAATAAATCTGTTTTCCTTGTAAAAGCATTGTACATCACTTTTGTCTTCTGAAAGTTCATTTTTAATCCCATTTCCTTACACTTGTCAGCAAGTCCTTGGATCATATTCTGCAGCTCCGAAGGGGTACTTGAAAAAATGACTACGTCATCAGCAAAACGAAGGTGAGTTAAATTATCTCCATTAATCTTTATCCCTTTGTTTTTCCAGTTCAATGATTGAAAGACATTTTGTAATGTGGAATAAAGAGTTTAGGAGTTATGGTGTCAACCTGTCTCACTCCCTTTCCAATATTTATTTGAGCTGTATCCCCAAATATCCGAACCTTTGCACTTGAATTTTCATAGATGTTATCAATAATGCTAATGTATGCATCTTCAATACAGCAGGATTTCAAAGCCATTGATACTGCTGATGATTTCATGGAATCGAAGTCCTTTTCATAATCAATAAAAGCCATGCATAATATGAGTTAATATTCTCTTGTTCTTTCAATTAGTTCTCTCAGTACAGTGATATGATCTACAGTGCAGTAGCCACCCCTGACTCCTGCTTGTTCTCTTGGTTGAGCCATGTGTAGTGTTACCTTCAAGCGATTTTTTAAGAACTTTAATCAAGACTATAAACCACTGACAGGCGACTGATGGGCCTGTAGTTCCTGAGATCCTCAACGTCCCCTTTTTTATGGAGCAGGATTATTGTAGCATTGTTCCAATCTTTAGGAATCTTCCCTTCATTGAGACATCTGGTGAAAACTTGGGCGAGTGTAGTTTCAATTTCTCCATTTGCTTCTTGTATAATGTCCACGGTAATTCCATGTTCTCCTGGAGATTTTCCCCGTTTCATGTTCTTAATTGCATGTGTAACTACTGCAGGAAAGACTGCAGAGACTTTAGTACTGGTGCCTGTCGTAATGCCTGGAATAGATGTATCATCCCTCTCATCCAGTTTTGATTAGAAATCTTTCACCCTTGTCAAAATTCCGCTTCTATTTCTTGTTACAATCCCATCTTTTCTCAGTGCCATAAATTTTCTTCCCTTACAGAAATGTCTCTTTGCTCTCCTCGGGCTTTGGTTGTTTTCAATTGCTTTTCTCACTAGTTCACCATTGAATTTCCTTATGTCTTCAGTGACACTTCTCCGTACTGTCTTGCATAGCTCTATATATTCCACTTCGGAAGTCAGGTCTTCTTTATTTCTCAGCCCGACAGTTGTAGAAGTGATTTTTGTGTGACGAGATGGGTAAAAAATGCGATTTGACGGACTTTCAACGTGAGATGATTGTAGGAGCTCGGAGCCATGGAGCGAGTATCACCGAAACCGTCGCATTCGTGAAATGTTCCAGAGCAGCTGTTGTTAAAATGTTTAAAGACTGGACTGTCAGCCAAAAAACTGGGTCTCTACGTGCAACGTGTGGTCGTCATCGACTAGTGACTGCTCGGGCTGAACAGAGAGTGTCCAGACTGGTAACAGACAACAGAAGGGCAACAGTACAGCAAACTACAGATCATTTTAATCAAGGATCCCCTTAAATAATCTCTGCACGCACTGTTTGCCGCACACTGCATCGGATGGGATATGGCAGCCGAAGGCCTGTTCGAACTCTTTGCTGTCTGCAGTTAACAAGAGTAAACGTCTCCAGTTCGCACAGGAGCACAAGGATTGGACAGTCGATAATTGGAGACAAATTATGTGGTCCGATGAATCGCGTAATCAGTTGCACCATGCCAATGGTCGAGTGAGAATTTGACGGAAACAGCACCAAAGCATGGACCCCAAATGCATTGCTACAACCCTTCAAGCTGGTGGAGGCAACGTTATGGTTTGGGGAATTCGTGTTGATCAACGTCTGACTGGCACATCATATCTAAACATCGTTGCGGACCAAGTGCATCCTGTCATGTGGATGGTTTATCCCCATGGCGATGGCCACTTTCAACAAGATAATGTGTCCTGCCATAGTGCTCGTATTGCACAGGATTGGTTTCAGGAACATGCTAGTGAGTTTACTTTGCTTAGGTGGCCCTCATAATCTCCAGACCTTAACCCCATTGAGAATTTGTGGGATGAAGTTGAACGAGCCATCAAATAGCTGGATCCACAGCCCTGCAATCTCACTCTCCTGGAAAGTGCTATTCATCAAGCATGGTCTCAGATTCCACAAACCACCTATCAACATCTCGTGGAGTCCATGCCACGAAGAATCGACGTAGCTTTAAAGGCAAACAGTGTCCCAACGAAGTACTGAAGGGGTGGTCATAATAAAGTGACCACTCAGTGAATATATACTATATATATATATATACAAATTATCAGGAAAAACCAAAATGTTGATGCAAAAAGAAGAGAGATGAGGACAACTAAAGAAGATGTGACTTCCAAAGTGGAATATATAGAGCTATGCAAGACAGCACGAAAAAGTATCACTGAAGACGTAAGGAAATTCAACTGTGAGCTAGTGAGGAAAGCAATTGAAAACAACCAAAGCCTAAAGATAGCAAAGGGACATCTCAGTAAGGGAAGAAAACAGATTATGGCTCTGAGAAAAGAAGATGGTTCTATAACAAGAAATAGAGGCGAAATTTTGACAAGAGTGAAAGATTTCTACTCCAAACTATATGAAAGGGATGATACATGTACTCCAGACATCATGAAAGGTACCAGAGTTCTTCCAGTCCTCCCAGCAGAAGTTGCTCATGCAATCAAGAACATGAAGCGGGGGAAAGCTCCAGGAGAAGATGGAATTACTATAGACATCATACAAGAAGCAAGTGGAGAAATTGAAACAGTACTCGCCCAAATTTTCACTCGATGCCTTAATGAAGGGAAGATTCCTGAGGATTGGAACAATGCTACAATGATCCTGCTACATAAAAAAGGTGACATTGAGGATCTCAGGAACTACAGACCTATCAGCCTCCTATCAGTGGTTTATAAAATCTTCACTAAAGTTCTTTCACACCGCTTGAAGGTAACACTGGACATGGCTCAACCGAGAGAACAAGCTGGATTCAGGAGTGGCTACAGCACAATAGATCATATCCACGTACTGAGAGAACTAATTGAAAGAGCGAGGGAATATGAACTTCCATTGTGCATGGCTTTTATCGATTATGAAAAAGCCTTTGATTCGGTGAAACCATCAGCAGTTACCACGGCTCTGAAATCCTGCGGTATTGAAGATGCATACATTAATATTATTAATAACATCTATGAAAATGCAAGTGCAAAGATTCGGCTGTTTGAAAATACAACACACATAAAAATTGAAAAGGGAGTGAGACAAGGTGACACCATATCTCCGAAGCTCTTTAATGCCACATTGGAAAATGTCTTTCAATCACTGAACTGGGAAAACAAAGGGATAAAGATTAATGGAGATTATCTAACCCACCTTCGTTTTGCTGATGACGTAGTCATTTTTGCAACTACCCCATCAGAGCTGCAGAGTATGATCCAGGAACTTGCTGACAAGAGTAAAGAAGTAGGATTAAAAATGAACTTTCAGAAGACAAAAGTGATGTTCAATGCTTTTACAAGAAATGAAGATTTATCGATTGATGGAGAAAAACTGGAGATAACAGATACGTATGTTTATCTTGGACAGCAGATATCAAGTGAGGGTCACATTGATGAAGAAATTAATCGGCGTACAAAACTTGCCTGGAGAGCTTTTGGAAGAAACAGCATAATTTTCAAGAGCAATATGCCATTATGTCTTAAAAGAAAAGTGTTTGATCAATGCATCCTTCCAGTGCTTACGTATGGTGCAGAGACGTGGACCTTAACTAAAAGAGACATACAAAGGCTGCAGACAACTCAAAGAAGCATGGAGAGGTGCATGCTTGGTATAACCAGGAGAGATAAGAAGAGGAACTCGTGGATCCGAAAAATGACGAGAGTGGAAGACATCATGATCAGAGTTAAATCCCTGAAATGGCAATGGGCTGGACATACTGCCAGAAGGACAGACCATAGATGGACAGCCGAAATTTTAGATTGGATTCCAAGGGACAGGAAAAGACCCAGAAAAAGACCACATGGGAGATGGGTGGATGAAATTCGTAAATATGCGGGAGTGACATGGAGGAGACTGGCACAAGACAGACCGTTGTGGAGGAAACTTGGGGAGACCTTCGTCCAGCAGTGGATTGATAATGGTTGACAATGATGATGATGATGATATATATATATATGTGGAGGAGACAGATATGCACAAGACAGACCGTTGTGGAAGAAACTTGGGGAGACCTTCGCCCAGCAGTGGATTGATAATGGTTGACAATGATTATGATATATATATATATATATATATATATATATATATATTTAGATGAACTGGTTTGATGGCAAGGAGACATCCAAAACCAAAGTAAGGTAGTATTTCTTGTTCAAAAATGACATAACCGTTAGATAGCGTTTTTTCCAATTTCCGTATCGAAACATTTTAGAATTATGAGTAAAGACTATCCTCTGGGCTGTTTAAATTTTGAAGGGACTGAAAATTTTGTAATGAATTTTAAGGAGCTGTGGAGTGTCAGAAGACGACTGCACCGGCATTGCAGTGGTATAAGAGCTATTTTCTGATCATTCGTCCCAGATGGGTCTGGGTTCGAATTTCATCGAGGCATTGATGGTGTGTTTGCCTTATGACACTGGCTCTCTTCATACCTTGGAGCCCCTGGCCCTAAACTAGGTGCGGGAGACTGCTTATATCCAATTGAGTTGCACGGTGATCGTTAAATCCCAAAAGAAAAAAAAAGAAAAGGAACATGCACGGTTACAAAGAAAGGACAACACAGCAAATGCTGTGACGTCTTCATTTTGCATGAGCGTGCTTTAAAATCACCCCATGAATTCCTTTACTCCAAAAACACCTTTGAAATAGTGGCGGCTGGTGACTACGTGCTACCGTGCTGTAGTACGCTAAAAAAAATTTGAATTGCAATTCGTATTAAAACAATAAGTTCGGCTACAGAGACATCCTTTCTTTTGGACTTATAGTAACAAATATGCAGTTCAAAATAATCATTTTATTTAGTAAGAGATTTCATGTTGAAAAAATCTTGGAAATGCATGGCATATTTAGTGAAGGTTTCAGCCGTGAAAAGGAAAAAGAATACAAATTTTGATGATGACAATCATATTTTTGGTGTAAATGTGACAAGGATGATAAGTCAGATAATATCAGAAAACTTGAAAATTTCATCGTCCTGGAGCGGGACTCGAATCTGCGTCTCCCAGATAGCGCCCTGGTATGCTAACCACTATACCACCCAGAACCACCGAATCTCAAGTTTCCGATTAATTTGAATACAACCATCACAGGATTCGCTTGTCGAAGCAACCGGCATTCATGTTTAGCGAATCTGGAGGTTAAGAATCCTATCCCGTGATTGCCCGGAGGAGCAATCACGGGATAGGATTGCTCCTCCGGGCAATCACGGGATAGGATTCTTAACCTCCAGATTCGCTAAACATGAATGCCGGTTGCTTCGACAAGCGAATCCTGTGATGGTTGTATTCAAATTATTCGGAAACTTGAGACTTGGTCGTTCTGGGTGGTATAGTGGTTAGCATACCCGGGCGCTAGCTGGGAGACGCGATTTCGAGTTCCCCTCCAGGACGAAGAAATTTTCAAGTTTTCGGATATTATCTGATTTACCATCCTTGTCACATTTACACCAAAAATCGGATTGTCATCTTCAAAATTTGTTTTACATGGGGTAATTACGTATTTCTTTCAGGAAAAAGAATGTTTACATTTCGACTACTAGAAGCAGAGGGGTACCTAATTCAAATACACAGTAGCGCTACTTTTAATGAAATAAAGCTGAAAAACTAGTGCATAACCTAAGCTTATAAAATGATTTCTCCATTGCTAAATATTTTTTTCTAAATGTAATATTTAAAAATGGACGTATACTGTCAAGTATAAATACACTATTCTGCTACCTAGGAGGAAAGTTATTCAAGAGGAAAATCAGACAATGTATGAAGATTATTGATGATGATTACAGCTATCTGCTGTCAAGAAGAATTTTCCGCTCTGATTACTATAATTCAAAATACTGTAGAAACTGAAAATATGGATTTATTCTACTAAGCGAGAAAACTTTGGTCATCCGAGCAGTTGCTAGTTGAAGAAGAAATCTCCAAATCGGACTTTCACAAGAGAATACTATTAAAAATGCCAGTGTGCGTTTTCGCCATCTAGTAAAAAAATATGCAAAGAGAGACAATTCTGGAAGTTTTGACTACAACCGTAGCTATTCAAATCAAAAAAGTATTTTAAATCAGATTTTTGGAAGTAGAAGTGCTGTGTGAAATTCACCTCACGATGGGGAACTTCTGCATAACAAATGGCGCAAAATGCAACAATAGTTCTCTTTACGCATGCAACGGATCACGAAATTAATTTTCTATTTTGTTTAATAATGCGATGATATGATGTCTACATTAGCACGTCTTTGTAAAACAAAAGATCGTGCTTATGTATCTGTTTGTCAGTCAGTCCGTCTGTGAACACCATATGTTTGCAACTATTAGACCTATTTGAAAAATTATTTTTGGGTTAGCAAGCTTGAAAAATGCGAACGATGATCCTTCATTTGGTTTTTTTTTTTTTTGTTTACGATGCAAAATTTTGCCGCTAGAGGGCATAAATGCAGATCATATCGAATTCAAATACATTTTATTCCATATATTTGCCTTTTAAACAACCGATTGAAAAAATTATTTTACCTTTCGATTCCATTTATGTCCAAGAGCATTTAGGTACAGTCACGTTTTCAAGATACGCATAGATTTTTCGCTAGGGGGCGTAAAAATAAATTGCGTTTTCTCCGATATCTCTACTGCTTAAATTCCGATTTGAAAAATTTGTACTTCCGCGGATACAGCTCCCGATGAGAAATCGTTTGCATATAATTTCTAACTTTTGGTAAAGAATGGTTTGGCCACCAGGGGGTGTAAGTGGTAATTTCTGCTTCGGATGTATTTGCCACAAAATCTGAGCTTTTAAAATCTCGATTGAAAACATTTGTTCTTGGGCCGATGCCTCTCACGTCGATAAACCTTTTCGGAATATTTTCTTCTTAAAATATTGCACGGTTTCTCCGTCAGGAGGCGTAGATATATATCTTATTTTTGTCAATATCTCTGCTTCTAAAAGTCCGATTAAAAAAAAAATCCTTTTTTATTGGATAGAGTTTCCTGTGCGACATGTTGTTTATATAACTTCAAAATTTTCATGTAATTCATAGACTTTCCGCTACGGGGCGTAAAGGTAAAGTGCGTTTCCCCCGATATCTATGCTTCTAAAACTCCGCTTTGAAAAATTCTTTCTGCGCCGGATACAGCTTCTGATGGGAAATATTTTGCATGTAATTTCTAATTTTTGGTAAAAAATGGTTTGGCAACCAGGGGGCGTAAGTCTTAATTTCTGCTTCTGAAGTATTTGCAGAAAAAGCTGAGCTTCTAAAATCTCGACTGAAAAAATTTGTTTGTGGACCAATACTACTCACGTCGAAAAATCTTTTCGGAACATTTTCTTCTTAAAATAATGCATGTTTTTCCCGCCAGGGTGCGTAATGCATATATTATTGTCGATATCTCTGCTTCTAAGAGTCCGATCTGAAAAAAATAAAATTCTTTTTGTTGGAGAGCGTTGACCTGCGAAATGTTTTTCATGTAATTTCAAATTTTTCTTAACGCACAAGTCTGCAACTAGATGGCGTAAGTTTACGATTTCGTTTACAGCAATATCTGCGGGATTAAAAACCCGAGTGAAAAACTTCTTTCTTTGGCAAAATACTACTGTTTCCCATACCGGTTCCATTGACTTTGAATAATGGCTTTGATAAATTTAATTCGCGTCAGAAGGGATTCAAAAGACGTGTTCATTACACCCAAAAATTTGGTGTCATCTTTCTTGTTTGACATGCATTCATATGCCATTTTTCGTGTTGAAAATGAAGGAGATTACAAATCATACCTAAGCTAAACGGGAGACAGCAATTAATTCTTCTGAAGAAATATACGTTCTGCGAGAATGATTCGGAACGTGTGGATGCATGATTTATTAAACTTTGAAACTCACAAAACTCGTGACCCGCCTTAGCTGTTTAACACCCTTTGGCTAACAAAAGGGACATTCACTTATGTGACGAAACTGTGTTTATTTATGTCTTTTTATTAAAATATGTAACGAAGTGGAGTAAAAGATCAACTACAAGAACGAAAAAAGTATTCTCAGGGACATGTCAGAAATCGCCTTTTGGCCGTAGGTAAATAATTAAGAGAGTTTTTATATCCTAAAACAGCATTGTTCTCGAAACCAAGACGTGTTAATGACCTAGAAACCGGCTTAACGTGGCGTTGATGTCCGGGCAAACTGTTTACACCAGACTTATCTGCTTTTTTTTTTATGTTAATCAAAAGGGGAGCGACAGGCAAAGTATTCATCGCTAAGACTGATGATATAAGAAGCTTTTTTTTTATTTCAACAATTCAATGTCTGGCTTCCAATAATTAATTCAACAGAATTACAATAATTAATTCAACAGAATTTCCTTTTCACAAAAAAAAAAAAAAAAAAGTGGAACGAAATGTCATAGAAGTGTAATACTAATTTCACCGTAATGATGCTGTCGCTAAAGCGACTGCATCTGATTTTGTAATCCGAAGGGTTATTTTAACTGTCTTTGTTATGTATTTCGTTTCTTACTGTGCGTAAATTGGAAAAGTTTCCACATTTTGGTCTTTCAATACAGTCAAATGGTAAACGCTTAAGATTTCTAAGGCACCAATACAAACTTTATCCTACTATAGCACCAGAGAAGTATCCAAGGGAAGAATCTCAGGGGTTTGTACCATCCTCGAAATTTTCGTCTGCAGTATTCTTTTTTTAATGCAATCACTTCAAAATACACACTTTTTAGGACATAATTACATACAATTTGCACATTGTTTTGTTTTCCTCTCAATTTTGTAAGATTATTCCTTTTAGCTGGTCATACAATTGAATCTGAATACACATTATGATACACATTGAAAATTACTTCTCTGATCATTATGCTTTTGATGTGTGCTGTATTCTGATGTTTCTCCTTTTACTTCAAATCGAGAGAGAACATAGTTGTCTCAATGCAGTGACGATTGCAAAGTACCGTTGGAGAAAGTTAATTTACTATATCACTTAGAGCCTTATTTTGAAAATCTGTGGTTCATTCAACAGTAAATTCATATTATGAATGAAATACGGGATTACACCATATAATTCAAATTTTGAAGATGACAATCCGTTTTTTGGTGTAAATATGACAAGTATGGTAAGTCAGGTAATAACCGAAAACTTGAAAATTTCCATCTTTTTCATATTTACACCAAAAATATGGATTGTCATCTACAAAATTTGAATTATATGGTGTAATAACAAATTTCATTCATGATTAATCTGCTCCTCCGGGCCATCACGGGATAGGATTCTTAACCTTCAGATTTGCTAAACATGAATGCCGGTTGCTTCGACAAGCGAATCCTGTGATGGTTGTATTCCAATCAATCGGAAACTTGAGACCTGGTCGTTCTGGGTGGTGTAGTGGTTAGCATACCCGGGACCTATCTGGGAGACGTGGGTTCCATTCACGCTCCAGGACGACGAAATTTTCAAGTTTTCGGATATTATCTAACTTACCATCCTTGTCATATTTACACCAGAAAACGGATTGTCATCTTCAATTTTTTTATTATTTCAAGTGGTCAGAGAAATGGAAACAGAAGCTGACACCAGAGAAGTTAATACCCGCCGACATTACGATGGCTCTTGTTGCCTGTGAACAGGAAATCTACCTAAGTAATTCAGAGGCTATTAAAAATTCTGGTCTTGCTCCCAGTCTCAACGGCAAATAAACGACCCTTTTCGATGATGAAGAAGGTTAATTCCGTTTTTAGGAACAAAACTAGAAGCAATGATTGAACATTTAACTCTCTTTGTTCTGTGCATTCAAATGTTCTTCTTCGCACAAACGAAGTCTTGGATATAATCCACTCTTTTGTTCTCCAATAAAATACTTTCATAGTGATTAAAAGTTTTAAAATAATGATTACAAAATAAAACATGAAAGCATGCATGCCACCCCCACCAGCTTGAAGAGTACCCTGCTGGCAAGAAGGATCCATCTCTTCATGTGGTTTCTGCCGTACTCGTATCCTGCCATCCGTGAATCTCGACTCATCAGTCCAGGCAACATTTTTCCACATGTCTAGGGTCCAGTGGCGATGTTCCCGCGCTCATGCTAATCTTTGCACCCTGCGATGTGCGGTCAGCAGCGGTACCCTCGTGGGACGATGGCTTCTGTACTCCATAGCGAGGAGATGGTTCTGGATGGTGTGACTGCTTACACGGTTTTGTGCTCCAGCGTTAAATTGCCGGGTGATTTCTTGCACTGTGGCCTGTCTATCCGCTGTTACAATGTGAGCTAGCCGACGATGACCCCGCTCATCCACACGCTGTTGTCCACGGCAGTTGGCCCTTGCAGGGGATGGTTTTACCGGATTCGATGTATTCACGTTGCACCCGTGACACAGTGGCTCGTGAAAATCCCAGTGCCTGCACGACTTCCGAGATGGAGTGATCCATTCGTCGGTCTGCGACAATTTGCCCACGATCAAATGCGCTTTGATCCTTCGTCTTTCCCATACTGCATCCAACTCTTACTGATTTCCGTCGCATCACTCCTTATATTGTCGGATCGCTGCATACGTCATGTCGTTTCCGTTTACAGGGCCGCCCACAGCGCCACATTTGCATAACGCCAGCTGTCTCTAATTCAATTGCTCTTCAGTGTATGTCTTTATTTGAACTTAAATGGTGTATATTTTTAATTGAATCTGAGCAAACCAAAGATTCCAAAAATTGGTGCTAAATTTTTGAATCAGGCAAGATTTCTGGAAATTAACTTTTCAAAACAAGACTCAGAGTGATAAAGAATCATTAAATATTTTCTTAAAATTCTAAAAAAGGGGAAAGAAGATGCACACAGCCTCGTTCACGGCATGATGTGGGCATGATTTCTTAAGAAAGCTCCCGTTTCATTAGAATAGAGGAGTTATTTCTGGTCATACTTCCCTCCAGATGGCGCCGAGAATTTCTTGTTAAGGAAAATCTTGACTCAATTATAAAGACTACATTTCCCCAATTTGTCAAACTGCAATACTGTATATTCCATGCTAATTGAATCCTTTTGTGACCACGTGAGGCGAATGTAGACCCTTGACTTTCTGGCATCAGTCCTCTTACACGAAGACTCTTGGGCCGCCCCGGTGGCGCCGGTTTGTGATCATACGCCCTAGTTGGGTTCGGGTTCGAATCTCGGTGAGGCATTGATGTTTGTTTTTCGGCACTGGCTCTCAATGTGTTACTTGACCAACACTTGCTTTCTGTGTACATTGGTCATTTAGCATACTGTAAAAACCATGTATGATATGCACTTTTTGATGTGAAACATCTGTATCCTTCCTATGTCTGCCTGTTTGTTATGTCTCTGTACCACCCCGTCCAATAAATCATTATGAGAAAAACAACAACAACAAAAACCCCTCCAATCGAAAATAATAATAATAATAATAAAAGAAGTCTTTTGGATACATTCAGAACGTCTTGATACTGATCTTTCTGTTACCGTGGCAACCTAAGAAGAGTTGACGAACTGCCACGTGTCTTTGGCATTTTGCAGTTAAAGCTACATACCAGTCATTCTCAGCTGTTGTAGATTACGGTCGATTGATATGTTCGTCTAGTGCATTTTCTTGTACCCTGGAACTGTCGCTATATAGAACAGATATGACACTTTCGGACGCATTCAGAAATCTGGCAACCACTGCATGATTTTGACGCGATTTCATCTTTCCAATGGCTTTTCATTTCTCATTGCCATTAAAATGGCATCATGAAGACATTTGCAACAAAAATTGCAAACGACTGTAATCGCGATGTCGAAAAATCATGAATAAAAGGGAAGTGCTTGGAAAGCTTCTTTTAAAGTTGTTCTTAGTCGTTGTTGCATCAGAATATTTGCATTGGATTTCACTGGACTACCAGGTATGCTAATTATAACTAGAAACTTAAGCTTCGTTTAAAAGAAATAAAAACCCCGCTAGACACGGAATTTCCTTAATTTGTGCACCCAGTGTATGTATGGGGCAGAAGCACGTTAAATTATTACGGTTGCTGGGGTACATGGGCGCCCATAACTTAATTTTCAGGGGGGGGGGCAAACAGAATGTAATTACGAATAACATCTGCAAATTTATACTGTTCCCTTCTTGTTTTCTAACCGTTTTTACTTTGAAGGCAAATTTAATTGAAAACACGAATGCCACCCCATCCCCACCCCCAAATACATAAAATAATGGATAAATGAAATTAGGCAGCATGTTAGGACAATGATGAAATTTCTTTGTTGTTATTTTTATCCTTTTGTTCCCATGCACCACGAAACCCCAGAGATCACTCAATTGGTCATCAATAATGAAATAATACCCACAAGACAAATTTCTGGGAAATTTTTCGAGAGATCTTTGTCCAGCAGTGAAAAGCTACTGCAGAGGATGATTATATGTTTTTCATTTCTTCGCCTTTCATACTTTCCTACGTAGTACGCATAACATGAAAAAAGAAATTGGGAAAAGGAACAGATCTCTAACATGCAATAAAAAATTTCCTCATTACTTTTGACTGTAAATTTTCGCTGTTTCTATTGGAAATTCGCAACGGGTTTTTTTTTTTTCAGTTTTTACTGCTACACAGGAATCCAGAAGTTTTACAAAAAATTAGCAATTAGAATTAATGTTATTGCTAAAATCTTTATAGTACCTACCAAGAAAAGAAAGGGTATAATCAGATTTCCACGGGAGGCAAATAGGCCCCCTCTTGCCTCCCTATCTGGGCACCCATGCTGAGTATGTCAAAATCACGGGTATAATTAAAAATCTTTGCTTTGTAATAACTCATGATGATCTTTGCTCTGTATCTATCTAGCTTTTTTGGAGCATATCAAATTTTAAATACCGCAAGAACACACCAAATTCGTGACTGCTTTAGGGGGCGCACAAAAAACTCAGTTTCAGAGGATTAAATCAAACTATAAATTTCCTAGAACTGCATCACTTTTTAATTTCGTTAGTCGGCATCTTGGATGAATAAATGTATATGAAAATCTTAGCTTTGTAGTAGTATGCCAAAATCTTTGTTTTGTCGAGATATCATCATCATCAACCATAATTAACCCATTGCTGGATGTAGGTCTCCCCAAGTTTTTCAGCAATTTTTTTGTCTTGAACCAGTCTCCTCCATGTCACGACGACATGCTTCTGAATTTCATCCACCCATGTCCCACGGAATATTCTTCTGAATCTTTTTTCTGTCCCTTGGAATCCAGTCTTGTATTCCAGGTGTCCAGCGATGGTCGGTTCTGGTAATAGGTCGAGCCCATTGCTATTTCAGGGATTTTACCTAACTCATAATGTCATCAACTCTTGTCATTTTCCTGATCCATGAGGTCATCGAGATATATCAAAACTTATATTCCTACTACTATGGATTCTTTTAGATTTGTACGATGGTTTTAAAGCACTGGCTTAAGTTATTGCCCAAGTAAAATGGAAATTTTGAAAATTTTATTTATTAATTAATTTACTGCCATTAGAACATTTTCTAAATACAATAAACTGCTATCTTATTTACTTCCAAATTTGATTTGTTTCAGAAAAACGAAAAGTTGTGTATTTACCATGAAACAAAAAATCGAAAGCCGTATTAGATTCATACCTTATTTTACTGTTCGCCGCCGGAGATAGCAAATGTATTCATTCTTGTCGCACAAAATATCAGAATTTTTCATCAACACGACAGGAATCTGTTTAATGTTTTCAGCGTTATGAAAAAGCTGCAGCAAAAGTTTCTATTAAAACGAAAGCGACTGAAAAACCTGTCTTCCAGAAAATCGTAGGCTCTGATTAAATTTCCGCAACAAATATAAATCACGAATATCCAGTTTTTATCTTCTTTACACATCAATTTTTTTTCTGTTTTGTTGTTCCCTTTCGTTTTTTTTTTTTTTTTCTATCTTTTTTCCGTTTTTTGAACTTTCTCATTCCACTTTGTTTTAATGAAAACAGGCAGTCATCTCGCCTAATCCACGCATTTAATGTGTAACCGGCACATCGTATTTAGTATCGTACCCTAAAAAAAAATGCAATGTAGGTCCAAGGAGAAAGTAGAATTCACCTTTACTTCATCCTTAAAAATTAAAGTTGCAACTTTTAACCACACGTTGTTTTTATAATACAAATACAGCAGCAAATATCTTTACAAAATTCTTTTTTTCTTCTTCGTTCCATTGTTTTATTTGAGCCACACGTGAAAAAACAAAGCAGAGAAAAAACGCGAGGCAACATCAAGGAATGAAAAGATGTAGATAATTGTTTAGCCGTTCTAGATTCCGTCTGTTTAAATGTCCTACTGGAATTGCTTATTCCGAATGAATTTTTGCAACACTGATCAGTATGTACACGAAAATTAAAAACAAAATTGCCAACCTAAATTTTGCAAAAAGAATCGTTTGAAAAGTCTAAGTGTTATTAGCATTAAAGGATGAACATTTTTCATAATGCTTGCTAGTTCCAGCATTGTTGCTCAGTGCAATCAATTTGCATTTAAACGTGTACTGCAAATGCAATATTTAAAACTTCTTTATCACGAACACGGTATTTCCCCCGAGTTTTTGTGTTTATAACACAATCAAAGTTTTTTAAATGTGCTTAAAATTTGAACTGACATCATTCTCAGTAACATTTTTTTTCCTATTTTGGGATTTCTCGACAACGGTGAGAAAATCTATGGTCTATGGCAATCTCCCATCTCTAATTTTGAGCAGCTGGTTCCACGGAAGAGAGACAGCCACTTTCTTAAGACAAACACATCTCCTATGCCACATTCGGGACCATTTCGGAAAAATGATTATAAGCCAGCGCTTAAACCACTGTGCCACCTGGGCGGCATAAAATAGTTGCCGTTCGTATCACCGATTTCATGATACCATACCAAATTTTTATTCCAGGTAATTCTCTAAACTGAAACACTGGAATCATCCAAATGTGCGCAGCTTGTTATAATGAACTTAATGAAAAGCATTTTATTGATAAAATTGAGGAAAAAATATTTAAAAGGTATTATTCAGACGTTTCTCGTTATTTTTTAAAAAACCTGTTTTAATAATATCAAATTAATAATCAGTAAGTGCCTAAATTTCGGAAAGGTGTTCTGAGGGAAGAAAAGGATTAAATTTCATACAAAACAGAGCAAGAAATAAAAATAAAGTTAGTAAAATCATGCAATGCATTGATTATGATACGCTTTCCGACATACCAGAAATCATTACTCAAGTTATTAGGCAAGTTATGAGGATAATGGCTGTAGAATAAATCTCTATCCTGTGCCCTGACCTTTGACCCCATTATTAAACAGAACCGGTTAAGTATACTTCCGGAATAACATGATAAAGTTTTGTCTCAATCGAAGCATTTTTACGTAAATTATAACGCATAACGGCGATGGAATGGATCCCGATCCTATGTCTTGACCTTTGACCCCATTTCGTCCATTTTCAATAGGGTTTGTTACCAGGTGGTCCCCTACCACATACTAAAATTTTATGGAAATCGAACCATTTTTTACTCAAGTTATGACGCATAAGGGCAATGGAATGCATCCAGCTCCTATGTCCTTACCTTTGACCCATTTCACCCGTTTTCAATAGAGTTCATCCCCAGGTGGTTCCTTACGACATACTAAAATGTCATCTAAATCGAACCATATTTACGCAAGTTATGACGCATAAGGGTAATGGAATGCATCCCGCTCCTATGTCCTGACCTTGGACCCCACTTTACCCATTTTCAATAGGTTTCGTCCCCAGGTGGTACCCTATTACACACTACAATTTCATTAAAATCGAACCATATTTACGCAAGTTATGACGCATAAGGTTAATGGAATGGATCCTGCTCCTATGTCATGGTCTTTGACCCCATTTGTCTCATTTTCAGTAGGGTTCGTCCCCAGGTGGTCTTCCACCACATACTAAAATTTCATCGAAATTTAACCATTTTTACGCGAGTTATCGTGCGGAAAGACGGACAAAGCTGAAGCATATACGCTTCTTCAACCTACGGTTGGAAAGCGTAAAAAATAAACGAAATTACTTATCGATCAAAAAATAGTTAGCAATAAGAAACTTCTACTTCCATAAGTTAAGCTATAATAGACAGAAAATGAATCAGGAAGTAGAAAATAAGAAAGCAAAAAAAATTATAAAGAGTGGAAAAGCTCCACCTAACATATGAGCTACTAACCTGAGAAAAAGTGTAATCAAATAGTTTTATGGGATTAGGAAAAAAAAATTGAAAGCAGTTATTCAACGAGACAAAGCAGAGCAGTTTAAATTTAGCTGATAATAAAGCATAAAAATAATTTTAGATAAAACTCGCTAAAACAGCATCATAGTTAAAAATTTGAGGAATACGTTTTAGTCCATTATGGAAAAGCAAAAAATTTGGAACCAAGGAAATGAATACATGGTAGCATAAAAAGCTCTAGTCACAAAAAATATATATATTTATGTTAAAAATATTCTTATTCGATAATTTTACGCATTTCACGAATTTCTAAAATGATCTCACATACAGCTAACTGCCCTGGTGGCGTAGTGGTGTAAGCGCTGGCTTCTGACCGTTTTTCCAAGAGAGGCCCGGGTTCGAGTCCCGATGAGCCATGGGTGGTGGGTTTTCTAACAACGCTGGCTCTCTCACTCATCCCTGGAACCAGTTGCCTTAAATCAGAGGCGGGTGACTGCTGATGCGACACTGGTTGTAACACCCGATAAAGAAATGGAATTATATAAAATCGTCGAGCTGAAAATTTTGCCTCGAAACTAGTTAAAATTGGGGAAATTTTATCTGCTGAAGGAACAGTTTTGCAGCTTATTTACTACGATTTCATGCTTCGATTTACGGCGCACCTTCCAGAAGCGTTGCAAACCGAAACATAATTGTGTGTCATTAAATGGAAAGGTTGTTAAAGTTGCGAGAGCAATTTTAGTTGTTCTGAAAACATACTAAGATATACAAGATAAAAACTAGATTGGGACACTTATAGGAAAATATATAATAATTTAAAGATGCTTACGTGTGTTAAAGAAGTGGAAGTAAATCCAAAGTTTGGTTAGGCTTGTGTTTTCACCTACGATCTGTGAGCAGACAAGTAGGCATGATCTCCTTTTAAGCAGAGGGGGAATGAAGCCTGTTAACGGTGTCGCTGCCTCAGGTCATAACCGACCATTTCCCCCGACGTTTATGGTTTCATTTCAAAGATGGTGGATGCTGTTTTTACACTAATGTGAAATGCTTCGGATGAATCTAGATCACTTACCACTTGCATTTTGAGTTTCGAGCCCTCGTAATAATTAACCTTTCTCAGTGCCTTAATTTCTTTCGTTTCTTCCGTCTTCGAAAGCTTGTTTGAGACTGCTGAAATAATTTGAATACTGACATCATTTAGGAAAGGGTTTCGATTGAAACGAGATTCACAACGAGGAAGTGTTGTAACATCGATAGTATATATTTACCCTTGTTTTAATGAAATAAACAAAATACATATAGGAAACTTTACTAAACAAATTAAATTCGATGTAGAAGTTAATAAACATTGCGGTTATTATTTATTAAGACCTCCAGACAACTGGGTAGTTAGTAAACATATTAAATGGAGCATCATGTATTGAGTTAAATACACAGTTGACGTGGACCAGGAACATCAAATGGAAGTCATCGCTCTTTCCACGTTTATAAGTGAGTCACGGAAAATTTTCTCATTGGCCGCCACCGTAAATCGAACCCAGAGTCTTCCAGTTACACAAACTGGAAGACCTTGGGTTCGATTCCCGGTGGCGGCCGATGAGAATATTTTCCGTGACTCACTTATAAACGTGGAAAGAGCGATGACTTCTATTTGATGTACTGAGTTGTTTGAAAACTAATGCGGAATGCTGTCATAAACACGCTACACTCACATACAATGAAATTTGTGCACGTAGAAGAAGACATGCTACAACCGCGAAACTGTGCAAATAGCTAGAGTGCCTGCTGGTATGCAAATGATGCACGTTTGGTGCGAGTGCGCATGACCGCACACCCTGTGCTGGCACTGCGAGCACGAACCGGAAGCCTTATAAACCGGCGTGTAGTCGGTGCCCCACGAAAGCGAAAAGCAGTGGCCGACGTGAGCAAGATTAGAGAGTGACAAGAATGCCGGGTAGATGCCAGAGACGTCGATTTACGCAACTTACGGACTTTGAGAGAGGCCTGATCATCGGGCTGAAAACCGCAGGGTGATCGGCGCGCCGTACAGCCAGCCACGTGGATCGTTCTGATCCTACCTTCCGACTGTATTGAGAGTAGTGGACACGTGACAGCACTGCTACACGACGGAGCGGCTCCGGACAGACCAGGAGGAGTAGAGAGGATCGACGGATCTTGCGCCAAGCATGAACATATCCCACGAGGACCCGGTCCATTATGTAGGCAGATGTAGCGGCTGCTGTGTGCCCACGAACCATTTCCCGACTCTCGTGGAAGTGAATCTACGATCCCAGCTCCCCTTACGTGCGCTCCTATTAACACCGGAAAATCTCAGGCTCCCTTTGCAGTGGTGTCAGGCCAGAGTGATGTGGAATGCCACAGACTGGTGACGTGGAACGTTACAAACTGACGATGTGTGCTGTTTAGCGATGAGTGCCGCTTCGTTTTGGGGACAGATGATCATCGTTTCCGGGTGTGGGGGTCCCCGGGCCAACGGCACCATCCCAACCTCACTATCGAGGGCCACACCTCCCCCACTGCAGGCATTATGGTCTGAGGAGTCATTTCTATGATAGCCTATGAGCTGTAGTAGTGGTACGTGGATAATTGATGGGCCAGCGGTATGTGAATGAGATCCTACGGCCGCATGCGCTCCCATTCCTGGCCAGGATTTCAGGTGTGCTATACCAGCAGGATAATGCCCTCCCGCACGCGGCTCGGGTTGTCCAGGACTGCCAACGCCATGTCCGGACACTTCCATTGCCTGTCTGCTCCCTGGACATGTCTTCTGTCGAGCATGTGTGTTGGAAAAGTTAAAACGCCAGCTGCCGCCGTGCCTCACCATCCGGGATTTGGAACACGCAGTCCAGCACATGTGGGCCAGTCTGCCGCAGGACAACATCAAGCGTCTGTTCGTCTCCATGCCGGACCGTATTGCAGCATGTATCGCAGCACGAGGCGGTGCGACGCGCTTTTGAAGATGACCGGACTGCGTGCCATAGATCCCTGTGTAATTGTCCTGAAACCCTGTTTTTGCCATCATGTGCATCATTCATCTTTTTCATTACGTCCATAAAATTTCAGTTCAGTCCGATGTTTCCTTCTCGGTTCGCAAATTTCATTGTCCGTGAGTGTATAATAAAACTAGGATAATTTACTGAAGGCACCACAACTTCTTAGGAGTTAAAAACACAACTATTTCATTTTGATGCCTTCAATCAGCGAACTGTTAGTTTCCAAAATCTTCTTCGATTTTTTCTCTCACTCTTATTTTCGGCAAAACATTGTTGCCTTCCTGCAAAATCTCTGAAATTAAAACGTACCTTTCAGGTAATTAAGGGCTATGTGCACTGTAGACAGCACATGGTGGTTCGGATGTCTCATTATCCTATGAATAACAACTTACGAAGTTACCAATCAATAAGGTCAGTATGACTTCCACCATTTTCGTGACACAATATATAATATATATATATCATCATCATCATCATTGTCAACCATTATCAATCCACTGCTGGACGAAGGTCTCCCCAAGTTTCCTCCACAACGGTCTGTCTTGTGCCAGTCTCCTCCATGTCACTCCCGCATATTTTCGAATTTCATCCACCCATCGTCTATGTGGTCTTTTTCTGGGTCTTTTCCTGTCCCTTGGAATCCAATCTAAAATTTCGGCTGTCCATCGATGATCTGTCCTTCTGGCAGTATGTCCAGCCCATTGCCATTTCAGGGATTTAACTCTGATCATGATGTCTTCCACTCTTGTCATTTTTCGGATCCACGAGTTCCTCTTCTTATCTCTCCTGGTTACACCAAGCATGCACCTCTCCATGCTTCTTTGAGTTGTCTGCAGCCTTTGTATGTCTCTTTTAGTTAAGGTCCACGTCTCTGCACCATACGTAAGCACTGGAAGGATGCATTGATCAAACACTTTTCTTTTAAGACATAATGGCATATTGCTCTTGAAAATTATGCTGTTTCTTCCAAAAGCTCTCCAGGCAAGTTTTGTACGCCGATTAATTTCTTCATCAATGTGACCCTCACTTGATATCTGCTGTCCAAGATAAACGTACGTGTCTGTTATCTCCAGCTTTTCTCCATCAATCGATAAATCTTCATTTCTTGTAAAAGCATTGAACATCACTTTTGTCTTCTGAAAGTTCATTTTTAATCCTACTTCTTTACTCTTGTCAGCAAGTTCCTGGATCATACTCTGCAGCTCTGATGGGGTAGTTGCAAAAATGACTACGTCATCAGCAAAACGAAGGTGGGTTAGATAATCTCCATTAATCTTTATCCCCTTGTTTTCCCAGCTCAGCGACTGAAAAACACCCTCCAATGTGGCATTAAAGAGCTTCGGAGATATGGTGTCACCTTGTCTCACTCCCTTTCCAATTTTTACGTGTGTTGTATTTTCAAACAGCCGAATCTTTGCACTTGCATTTTCATAGATGTTATCAATAATATTAATGTATGCATCTTCAATACCGCAGGTTTTCAGAGCCATTGTAACTGCTGATGGTTTCACCGAATCAAAGGCTTTTTCATAATCGATAAAAGCCATGCACAATGGAAGTTCATATTCCCTCGCTCTTTCAATTAGTTCTCTCAGTACGTGGATATGATCTATTGTGCTGTAGCCACTCCTGAATCCAGCTTGTTCTCTCGGTTGAGCCATGTCCAGTGTTACCTTCAAGCGGTGTGAAAGAACTTTAGTGAAGATTTTATAAACTACTGATAGGAGGCTGATAGGTCTGTAGTTTCCGAGATCCTCAATGTCACCTTTCTTATGTAGCAGGATCATTGTAGCGGTGTTCCAATCCTCAGGAATCTTTCCTTCATTAAGGCATCGAGTGAAAATTTGGGCGAGTACTGTTTTGATTTCTCCACTTGCTTCTTGTATGATGTCTACAGTAATTCCATCTTCTCCTGGAGCTTTTCCCCGCTTCATGTTCTTGATTGCATGTGCAACTTCTGCTGGAAGGACTGGAGGAACTCTGGTACTGGTATCTTTCATGATGTCTGGAGTGCATGTATCATCCCTTTCATATAATTTGGAGTAGAAATCTTTCACTCTTGTCAAAATTTCGCCTCTATTTCTTGTTACAGAACCATCTTCTTTTCTCAGTGCCATAATCTGTTTTCTTCCCTTACTGAGATGTCCCTTTGCTATCTTTAGGCTTTGGTTGTTTTCAATTGCTTTCCTTACTAGTTCACAGTTGAATTTTCTTACGTCTTCAGTGATACTTTTCCTTACTGTCTTGCATAGCTCTATATATTCCACTTTGGAAGTCACATCTTCTTTAGTTGTCCTCATCTCTCTTCTTTTTTGCATCAACATTTTCGTTTTTCCTGATAATTTGTTTACATGCAACTTGTTCTTAGACCCAGCTAATTTTGTTGCTGTTTCCATAAGAGCTTTGGTTACTTTTCTGTTAACTTCAGAGATGTCCACTTCTTCCGATGTTAGGCCTTCCAAAGCAGAGAACCTGTTCTTCAGTTCCAACTTGAAGGTATTATGGTGTTTTTTAAGGTTGGTTATGTCAATAGGTTTTGTTTGTCTTATGAGCTTGCCACGTTCAAGTTTAGTGTTGAGGTGCATCTTACATCTCACCAATCTATGGTCACTACCTGTGTTGAACTTGTTTAGCACACTGCAGTCTTCTATGACGAATTTTTTGTTACACATAATAAAATCAATTTCACTTGTCGTCCCATTTGGATGTCTCCATGTCCATTTCCTGTGTGGCTTTTTCTTGAAGAAGGAGTTCAAGATGAAAAACCCTTCTGCCTCTGCAAACTCAACGAGAGTATTTCCACGCTGGTTTCTGTTGCCGTGACCGAATTTACCTACTGAAGTTTCATTCTGTTGCCGTTGCCCTATTTTTGCATTGAAATCTCCCATAATTATTTTCAAGTGCTGCTTACCTTTATTATTTAGATGACAAATTTCCTCATAAAATTCTTCAATTTCTTCTTCAGGATGACTTGTGGTGGGTGCATAAGTTTGAATAATCTGAGCCTGGTATCTTTTCGAAAGTTGGATAACAAGTCGTGCAGCTCTGTCAGAGGAACTTTCAACTTCTACAACTTTATCCTTCAGTTTCTTGTTTATTATAAATCCAACACCACTAGTTCTGCCAGTATCTGTCCCACGATAGTAGAAGAGATGTCCACTTTTCAGTTCGATGAGATCTTCTCCTTTTCTCCTTACCTCACTTAGCCCCACGATGTCCCACTTGATCCTTTGTAATTCCTCTTCCAATTCAAGAAGCCTTGAATCAGAAGATAGGGAGCGTCCATTGTAAGTAGCCAAGGTCAGCATCAGATGGCAGCCTAGTCCGGTCCTCCGGGGATTCTTAGCACCCTCTGCCTTCATGTCGCACTGGTCGCTGCCTTGGCCAGGTACATTCCAGCTGCCGGAGACTGAGGGCCAAGATTTAAGTTGTGGAATCATTTTGGAGGGGTTTGGCCATAACTCACCACGCTGGCCAAGCGGGTTGGTGAGTGTGGGATAGAATTTCCTCTAATCCCGATGGTATAGTTATACCGCTATTGGCGGTCGTCAGAGCCCCTTTAGTGGGAACAGGATGCACCACGAGAAGGCGGGGTTGACATTTGTCAAGGAGAGGCTGTGATGTTACGCATCACTTGACCTTACATCCTTATATATATATATATATATTTATTTATTTTTTTTTTGGTTGGAGGTTTAACGACCACCGTGAGCAATTTAGGGTCACTGGTTCCAGGGAAGGGAGAGAGCCAGTACCGTAAGACAAACACAACATCCATACCTCACCGGGATTCGAACCCGGACCCCGTTCGGACGAATGATCAGAGGCCATCGCTTAGACCACTGCGCCACCGGGGCGGCCCACAACAAAATATTTCGTCCCCATATTCTGTGCGAGATTTTACGGAGACAAGCCTTATCAATTTGTATAAATGCAAAATGAACAGCGTCTTGCAACTGGTCGGTTGTCTAGTACCTTGTTTTAGACGTACAGCCCTTAATAATACCGCATAGGGAACTGTCACAAGAAGAGAGATCTGGACTCCCTGGAGGCCATTCCAGAGGCGCAGGCAGGTGAGCAGATCCTCTCCTAATCCACCAATCAGGTAACACTTTATCCAAATACTCCCAAACATGGGTAGCATAATGAGCTGGAGCGCCGTCTTGTTGGAACCAGCTTTCTGCTAGAAGGCCATGTCTTTAAAGCCCGCGAACAAACCAGTCCCTCAGCATGGCGAGATAGGAATACTGATTGAACGAGCAGTCGAAAAAATTATGGCCTATCAAGGGCGGGACAGTTCATCCCACATCTTCACATGTGGTAGATTGTCCTCCAACTCCTCATACTAATGTGGGTGTTCTTTGCTCCAAAAACAAAAATTCCTAGCACAGCTACTTCGATAGATGGCACTTTCATCACTGAAGAACACCGCCCCACGTTGAGGGAGCGTCACAAAGGTCTCCAACGATCTTGCACATGCGACACTCCGTTTCTCCAAATCAGCATCAGTAAGCTCGTTGATAAACACAGGCAATATGACTTCAGTTGCGTATCTGTTTTCATGTGAATCAGCATGGTGGTCTTTGTGATCTAAGTTCCCCCTATCGTTTCCTGAGAGCCTTTTAGGGAGATCTCAGCGCTGATGCCACCACGGCTGCACGTTTTTCTTGCCTGGATTGTGGTCTTCCAGTCCTCTTCTTATCCAGTCTTGATCCGGTTGTGAACAGCTTATGTTCCCATCTCAATGATGTCTGTTTCGGTGGGGCTTTTTCGTTAAATCTTACAGTAAAGTCACTTTACACTTCCCTTATTGTTTTACTAGTTTGTTGACATTCATGTGTCCATACACTTGCTACTAACCGTTCTTTCACACTATAGTTGCTTGTGTCAGGCATCTGAAAGCAGAGAACAAATTTAATTAATTCCACTGTAATAACCATAGGAGGGTTAACAAGACATTCGGACCACCCTGTACAAAAACGTATAACACTGTACAAAAAACATATAACCGAAGTTGAACTTCGGTTATACGGTTTTGAAGAACTTTAGTTTTACATTTTTGTTGGAGGTGGCTTTAAAAACGTATAAAGAAAATTGCAAAAAAATTGGATGCTGTCAAAAAGTAAAAGAAAAAACTCGTAATTTTATAATACGTAATTAATATTGTACGACATGCATAGATACACGAACACTGTTTTCTACCTTAAGACTACGTCTATTTTGAATGTTTTTTTTTACTTTTTAATTATAAATATTAACACTAGGTTCAGAAATTGTATGCAATTTCATATTTGTAATATACACCATATTGATAAACTCACCGGACACCCCTTCAAAAGGCCGCCCCGGTGGCGCAGTGGTCTAAGCGATGGCCTCTGATCATTCGTCCGTAAGGGGTCCGGGTTCGAATCCCGGTGAGGCATGGATGTTGTGTTTGTCTTACGGCACTGGCTCTCTCCCTTCCCTGGAACCAGTGACCCTAAATTAGGGACGGGCGACTGCTTATAGCCCATTGAGTTGCTCACGGTGGTCGTTAAACCTCCAAAAAAAAAAAAAACCCTTCAAAAGCAAGTGAATGGATCCGCTGCGTTGTTAAGATGCGCGGTAGAGCTGCAAACGGTATGAAAACAAGCCTGCAGCTGACCGCGATCATATAGCACTGTGAGGTTGAGTGAAAATGTCGCGGCGGCACAGCACTCACTTTGAGAAAGGAAAGATTGTTGGGTGTTATATTAGTGGGTTGTCCATGAGAGAAACCTAGAGGCATTTAAACATACCCAAGTCGACTGTTTTGGATGTACTGAATAAGTGGAAGACACATGGCGTGCCTGAAGTAGCAAAAAGTACCGGCAGACCAAAGAAAATCAGTGATAGAGGACGTCGAAGCCTCAGGAGAGTCGTTACAGCTAATCGACGGAATACTGCACAAGACCTCAGTGTACAGGTGAGTAAAAATGCTGAAACCTCGGTATGTACACGTACCATTCGCAAAGAACTTCATTCCATGACTTACCGTGGTCGTGCTGCTGCTCATAAGTCTTTCATCTCCACTCGGAAGGCTACTCGTCGTTTAGCATGGTGTAAAGAACATTTATCGTGGACCGTAGATCAATGTAAACGGGTCCTATGAACTGATGAATCCAGATACACAATCCATCAGTCTGATGGCCGTGTGTGGGCATGGTGGCAAACCGGAGAACGCTATTTACCATAGTGTACTGTTTTACGGTCACGTTTGAAGCTGGCAGTGTAATCGTGTGGGGGTATTTTTCGTGGTATGGTCCCGGCCCATTGGTTATCGCGGACAAACCTGTTAACCAGCACGTCTACCTCGATATTCTGGACAATTATGCTCTACCAATTATGTGGAAATACTATGGAACCGAGCCTTGTTGTACCAGCAGGATAATGCACCGAGCCGTAAAGCAAGGACTGTTACGGCGTGGTTTGACGATAATTCCGTATCGTGTGTGGACTGGTGCAGAGCCGTGATCTTAATCCCATAGAGCACCTATAGGATGAATTAGAGCGCCACATAAGAAGTTTGGAACCAAGGCCTACTACTAAGCAACAGTTAGCGGCAGCATTGTGTACTGAATGGAGGCGCATACCTATCACTGTGTTCCAAAACCTTGTCGAAAGCATGTCTCAAATGGTCAGTGCATGCATTAAGGCCAAAGATGGACCGACACCGTGCTAATGTATGTCAACAAATGCTAAGTTGTTTTTATCTTCTAGGTGTCCGGTGACCATTGTCAATATAGTGTATATAAAACTTTAACCTTTACCGCCCTGTATCATGCCGTTCACAGTGGGGTTCTTGTGGGCTAGCGTCCCTTGAGCCCTAGATGAGTTGCATTGTCATTGCACTGTCATGGCGACTTGATAAACTGTTCAAATCTACGACAATTTGTGATATTATCTTGCGCCTATCAGTTCGAATGATGAGGCCCGAACGACATGCACCACGAACTCTTATGTCTGGTACACCTCTGCAATGCATTCGGGAACTCATTCTTTTGCAAGCACTGACATGGAGACTTGATCTACTGTTGAAATCGGTGGCAATTTGGGATATTATCTTGCGAGGCCGGAACAGTGACGCCCAAACGGCGTACACCAAGAACTTTTATGTCTGGTACACCTCTGCAATGCGAATTCGTTCTCTTGCCAGCACGGACAAGCAGACTTGATCAACTGTTAAAATCGGTGGCATTTTGTAATAAATGTATTATCTTGCGCGTATCAGCTCGAACAATGAGGCCCAGACAGCGTACCCCAGGAGCTCTTATGGCTGAAACACTTCTGCAATGCATTCGGGAACTCGTTCTTTTGCCAGCACTGACATGGAGACTTGATCTACTGTTAAAAATAGTGGTAATTTGTGATATAATCTTGCGCCTGTCGGCTGGAACAGTGAGGCTTAAACGGCTTACACCACGAGCTGTGAAGGCGGGTACACCTATGCAATGCATTCGCGAGCTTGTTCTTTTGCCAGACATTTCCTGTTCCCGAAACACTCTGGACACTGTAGCAAGGGAGATACCCATTGCTAAGACTGCAATTCACCTTAGTACATCGCGGAAAGTTGCAGCAGTGCCGTACGAGACGTTCTTAGCGGGACGAACAGAATCATGTGGAATTCAGCGACGAGTTTCGCTCTTGTGTCAGCACGAACAGTCGCCGATTGGGAGTCTAGAAACTGTCGTCCGATATTGCTAAGACTGCCATTCACCTCAGCACATCACGTACAGTTGCAGTAGTACCGTACTAGACGTTCGTGGCGGGATGAATAGAATCATGTGGAATTCAGCGACGAATTTTGCTCTTGACTCAGCACCAATAGTCGCTGATCGGGAGTCTAAAGACAGTCGTCAGACATTTCTAAGACTGCCACTCACCTTAGCACATCGCGGACATTTGCATTAGTACCGTACTAGACATTCGTGCCGGGACGAATGGGACCACGTGGAATTCAGCGATGAATTTTGCTCTTGTCTCAGCACCAACAATCGCTGATCGGGAGTCTAGAGACTGTGGTCAGACATTTCTAAGACTGCCACTCACTTCAGCACATCGCGGACAGTGGCAGTAGTACCATACTAGACGTTCGTGCCGGGACGAATGGAACCACATGGAATTCAGCGACGAATTTCGCTCTTGCCTCAGCACCAACAGTCGCCGATCGGGAGTCAAAAGACTGTCGTCAGACATTGCTAAGACTTCCACTCACCTCAGCACATCGCGGACAGTTGCAGTAGTGTTGTACCAGACTTTCATGGCTGGACGAATGTGGAATTGTAACACATGTCGAATTCAGCGAAGAACTTCGCTCTTGTGTCCAATCGGAAGTGTAGATCGGGAGTGTAGATACGATGTGGTCAACGGGATGATCGTGCTGCCAACCATGAGTGCCATAACGCACCTCACCCCGGTGTCATGGTTTGGTGCGTTGTCAGTTTCAACAACCGTTCACCGTTCGTACACATAGCGGTAAAATTGCAGCACGATGATACGTAAATAAGGTCCTGCAGCCCATTTTGTTGCCATGACTTCATGGTATTCCTGATACCGAGTTTCAACAAGTTGACGTTCATCTTCACACTATCGACATTAGTAGACAGTATGCCTACAAGGTCTTCAGGTGTTGTCCTGACCAGCGCGATTCCTAAACTTTTGCCTAATAAAGGACGTGCTGGACGTCATTGACAGAGGATTTAACGCCTTTGCACCCTTCGCAATGTCGATGAATTGTAGACAAAGGTCAAAGGCACATGATCAGCTGTACCTCAAGGCACCATCCGCGGACTTTTCCACTCGGCACCACGCCGCGTTGTAGATTGTATAGCCCAGTATGGCGGTCATACTACCTACTGATTCAGGCCACATTATACTTGTAGTCTCCTCGGCCATCGCCTACACGTAATCTATCAGAAATATAAATCCTTTCTTTCCTACCTGCTTGTCTACATTTATGGTAAGTTTCGCCTTTTTGGGGCATTTCTTCAGGTGGCAATATTTTCCATGTCGAACAGTGTACCACCGAGGAGCTTGTTTCTAATCACATACCACACTCGACTGCATTTTAGAAACAGTTGTTACACATTCCTACCGTCTCTAAAAGAGATGTCAATTCTTACACTAAAAACAAAACAAAATACGAGAAATTCAAAGAAGTTTTAAGGAATATACTTTAACAAGTGAATAATCGATCATATGCAAGCAGTCACACCAAATCAAACAGTATTTTCTGGGGAAAAATGTGTTTTATTGACCAAAGGTGTTACTGTATTGTCATCTCATTACGTAGTTCTTTATTTCTGTCGCCTTCTTATTTGTAAAATTTTTACGGATTCTTCATAGGAACTAGCGAAATTTATAAAAGTATCAATATTTCTCGTAGGTGTGTATGATATTTTTCTACTAATTCATGCAGCACTTCTGCTTTACGAACAGTTTCTGCTTCTCAATATTTTTTCTTTGAAAGTGTTAAAAAAGAAATAGCTCTTTGCGGCTGGAGGTCATAAAATGCCCTTAAAAAGCTACAGCAATCACTGGAGAGTAATGTAATGTCATAGGCGTATATAGAGACCTTAGAGATCTGAGGAAAACAGGAAGAATGTTCCAGAAGGAGGCAGCAAAAGCCAGCATGGATGAGGGTTGGGGCATCAACCAAAGCATCGCTCTGTTATCAATATGTCAGTACCTCATACTTCATTGGATAAACACACGGCCAGCTTTAGCGTTCTTGGAGTCCGGTGCGACAATTTGTTGACGACCACCCAAATTTGCGAAGTTTCACGTTTGTAGCATGTTTTCTTCTAGGTGTGCGAATTTCATTGTCCGTGAATTTATATACACCGATGATGAACCATTACATTATGACCACCTACATAATAAGCTGTAGGACCCCCCTTTAGCCCGAAAAACAGCGACCACCACCAGCTTTTCTTATGTGAGTGCATAACGTGGATTCTGCGGTTCCTAAATCATATGTGTGAAGGATATGCGATGTAAATTAACAGCGCCGTCTTTGTGCCTGAGTAATACAAGACAGGACTGGACTCCATTCCCGGGGATGAGGTACTGGCTTTTCGCATTCCCTGGTACCAGATGCCCTAAATTAGGGACGGGTGACTACTTATAACCCATCGAGTTGCTCACGGTGGTCTTTTACTCCCTCCTGCCCCCAAAACAAATTAATTTATATCGCTCGTGTTGATTCTAAGGTTAACATAAAAATGAACGCTCCTTTTTGCGCTTAATTTCTGCAATATTGTAACGATTTGGAATGTTCCAGTGACAACGAAACCTTTCATCGTCAGCAATCATCATCGCTTATCGTCTCGAATTACAATACACGCAGGGAATTTATATAGACAGTGCGTCAAAGAATTTTTAAGATTGGCGCTAGATTTCAGCCTACGGTGGCGCCACCAGTGTAATCGCGAATGCGTTATAAACCGTGACCATCTGCTTGCTTTCTGCCAAAAGTACTGCGCAGTTGTTAAAGTAACTCAAACGAAACGGGCGTTCATTAGAGAAGTAAAAATTTTTTCATGTTGAATTATTAAGATGGAACAAAGGACTGCTATTAAATTTAACGCAAAACTTTGTAAATGTGCCTCGGAAACGTACCAAATGATGAAGCAAGTTTACGGTGAGTTTTGTTTATGTAGATGAAATGTCTTCCTGTGGCAAAAACGTTTTTTGGACGGAAGAGAGACGCTAGAAGATGATAAGCCTACCGGAAGACCAAGTTCATCTAGGACACCTGAGATTATTGAAAAGGTGCGTGATTTCGTGGCAAACAATCGATGTGCGTCACTAAGAATGATGGAAGAGTCTTTAAACTTCAACAAAGAAACGATTCGAACCATACTGCATGAAGATTTTGGCAAAACAAAAGTCTGTGCTAAATTTGTTCCTCACACGTTAACCAATGAACAAAAATCAAGGAGAAGTGCACATTGCAGAGACATCATTTCAGCCGCTGAAAATGATCCAAACTTCCTTAAAATCGATTGTTACTGGTGATGAAACATGGTGTTTTCAATATGATCCTAAAACAAAGCGACAAAGTGCGGAATGGAAGTAAAAAAACTCGCCACAAGCAAAAAAAAAACAAGAAAAGTTCCATCGAAAATCAAAACAATGCTCATTACATTCTTCGATAGTAAGATATTATCCACAAAGAATTTGTTCCAAGTGAACAAACAATTACTGGTGAGTTTTATTTAAATGTTTTGAGGTGTTTGATGGGCAGAATTCGTCACATTCGTCCAGAATATCGAGATGAAACAGTTGGTGTTTGTTGCACGATAATGCACCCAGTCACACCTCACTTCTTGTTCGTAGATTTTTGGCAAAAAATAACGTCTGTGTGTTGAATCATGACCGTATTCGCCTGATTTAGTACCCTGCGACTTTTCTTTGTTCCCAAAACTGAAAATGACGTTAAAATGGTGTTTTTGTATCATATTTCGACCATACAAACAGCTTCGACGCGTGCTTTGGAGGCAATTCCGCAAAGTGAACTGGAACAGGCATTCGAATCATTATTAAATCGCCGTAACAAGTGTATTGAAGCCGGAGGGACGTATTTTGAATAACAAACCAAAACAAATTTTGAAGATGACAATCCGATTTTTGGTGTAAATGTGACAAGGATGGTAAGTCAGATAATATCTGAAAACTTGAAAATTTTCATCGTCCTAGAGCGGGACTCGAACCCGCGTCTCCCAGAAAACGCCTAGGTATGCTAACCACTACACCACCCAGAACGACCAAGTTTCAAGTTTCCATTCAATTTGAATTTAACCATCACAGGTTAAATTCCAATAAATTCAGATTGAATGGAAACTTGAAACTTGGTCGTTCTGGGTGGTGTAGTGGTTAGCATACCTAGGCGTTTTCTGGGAGACGCGGGTTCGAGTCCCGCTCTAGGACGATGAAAATTTTCAAGTTTTCAGATATTATCTGACTTACCATCCTTGTCACATTTACGCCAAAAATCGGATTGTCATCTTCAAAATTTGTATTATATGGCGTAATCCCGTATTTCTTTCATGAAACCAAAACAAATTATAATTTCTTGTTTCTATTTCATTTTACAGACCCAGTCTTAAAAATTCTTTGACGCACTCCACCACTTGACAAAAGAAAAAAGTTCAGTTCGGCGCCACTGCCCTAAAGCCGGCCCTGAGTAAACATAATTGTTTCAAGCACTGATGCGTCGAAACGTCAAAGTCAACATCCCATTTATAGTAAGGGAGGTTCCAACAATGAAAAGATCGAAAGAATTTTCTAAAACAAAAGGGTGTGAGAAGTGACAGGTACTTAGTCGGTCAGTAAGTGTCAGCCGATCAGTGTTTATTCTCCGGCAGCGAACGCAGAAGAAATGGAAATTCTGACAGTAGAGAAACTTACTGATGTGAAAACTTTTATCATAGTCGGCAAATCTTTCGCTGCTGCAAGAAGGCGAATTCATACAGAAATAGTCGTGCCACTCCTCCACACAAGTAATTTCGTGAAAGGAATAATTTCATCAAAAAACATCTCGCTTCCAAACAAATCATGGGCCAGACGAATATCTCGAGAAATATGATAGCTAACGGTCTTCTTCTTTTCTTTGTGCAGATGTGTATGAAGCCTCTATGGCACTGTATGATGAAACGAAGTTGAGGTTCTAACCCCAAATGGGGGAGATAAGGGTACTTTGAAAATAGGGCAAAAAAGTCAATTACGATTGAAAAGTCAGATGCGTTTGTCCAGAATCAACGGATGGAAAGGAATCCTGAAAAAACACCAAGGAGCAATAACCGAGAACTAATACCGTGCTACAACATGTGAATGAATAAAACGGGCATTCTAGCATACAAAACTGAGCTCACATGCTCCACAGTCGTAGTATCCACCATTAGCAACGACGCCCACCTGCAGGCGTTCAAGCAGGTGCCTCTGGATGCTCTTTAACATATCCTGATCAAAACTGATGCATGCATCTGTGAGTGGTGGTGTATAGATCTGTGACTTCAATTTCCCCCAAAAGAAAAAGTCCGAAATCGTAAATTCTTGTGACCTTCAGGGAAATACCATTGAGCCTCCATGTCCTATAAAATGCTGATGAAAAATGACGTCTCAGCATTGTGTTACTGATTCACTTCAACGTGCTGGTGCCTCGTCGTGGTGGTAACAAATGTTGTTAAACAGTTGTAAAAACAAATTCTGTCTAAAAAATCTGCAACAAAATAGTATAACTATACTGGTAATCCGAATTTTTTGGCGTAGAATAGAAATAAAAGTTTCCAAGCTTTCGCACGTCAACCAGATTGCTTTTTCAAGGAAAGTAGACAGCTATAACTGCAGTTAGATGTCTACTTAGACTACTGACAGTTAGCTGTCTACTTTCCTTGAAAAAGCAATCTGGTTGACGTGCGAAAGCTTGGAAACTTTGAATTCTACTCAACGCCAAGAAATTCAGGCTACTGGCATAGTATGACGAAGTAAATTTATCCGTCATTTTTGTCCACGCCGGCCATCGAAACCGGTTCCCTTCACTTCGGAGTAAGTCACTCTCCCAACTGAGCTACGTGGGCGTATGATCTCGCTGCTATCTGCCTTGTGACGTCCTGCGTCACAAGGTAGATAGCAGCGAGAGCATACGCCCACTACTATAACTATTGTGACGATAGTTATAACTATTGTACTATAACTATTGTGACGTCCTGCGGTGCAGGCACGTCACAATAGTTATAGTATTTTGAGTACAGTTGGTGTATAGTTTCTTATTATTAAATCTGCAACATCTATGCAGATGCAAATATCGTTCAACGTTCAGATAAAATCGATAAAATAAAAAACAAGAAGTCCTTCTGAGCGGTTACTCCACAGACCACATCAAACGCTGGTGGACCACATAACTTAATTAATGATCATTGACCTTCGTTAAGTAAGAATCGTCTGGTAACCAGTAGTCCTCATCATGTTTGTTCACTACACCATCGTTCATGAGGAGCTATGCTCGGAAAAATAATCTTGATCATCTAATAACGTGTTCAGTACGAAGTTACAAAATTCAAGCCATTTCTCTGGATCTCCAGGGTACTGTGACTACTGATAATGATATGAATAGAGACGCATGCAGTGCGGTTGTAAAATTTGCAAGTCTCGAGGGTGACTCAATCCATTCATCTCGGAAACTTCCAGGGAGTTGCAGTAGTGATGTGCAAACTCGTATGGTAGAGTATCCGTATCATGCCACCGTTGCCTTCCTGTGAGTGTGCGACCAAATTTACTTTTAATGTCACACAGTCGACGGAGTGCATTTCAAATGGCCCTATTATCAGTACAACTCGCACTAGGAAATCACTGTGCATAAACCGTTACGCTGCGGGAGCATTCTGGTTCCTTTCACCATAAATCAAAACCTTTTCGCAAAATTTTCCGTTAGTAAATGCAGGCTTCATTCGTAAGGAAATTACAATCGTAAGCAGCCTTTGATAAACCTACACCCAAAACTACAACTACAGATAAACGGCAACTTTCTAGCATCAGACAATGACTGACAGCATACGTACGCAGCACAGATCATCAAATATCGTGCTGAAGAAGCAGACCTCGCGAAAGTGAATGTTATAACGAAGTAAATTTCTCCGTCATTTTTGGTACACGCCGGGGATCGAACCCGAGTCCTGTCCTCATATTCCGGAACAAGTCGCTCTACCAACTGAGCTACGCAGACGTTCGTTCTCGCTGCTATCTGCCTTTATGTCGTGTGCGTCCTGCGGGGCAGGAACGTCACAATGTTATGTAAATTTGCTATGAATAGAGAAAATCACAGAACTGGCTGATTGAATCCTCTTTTGAAGTGTTCCTTTCCATCCTTTATTTCGGAACAAACCCGTTATGCACTATTTTTACTACACTCTACAACTCTGTAATTGGCTTGATTTGCTTATCTCCTTAGGGGAAAAACATCTCCAACGTATTTCCTTCCAGATGGGGAGGAGGAGGCCCAATGTTGTTTCATGATATAGCGCCATAAGGGATTTCCTACGCACCTTCACAAAAAATGGAACACTAGTTATTATAGGTCTCGAGATATTGACCTTGTACATGACTTTTATTACCACGCTGTATTTAGTGTTATTTTACATGATGTCTTCCCAAATATTACAAAGATTTCCGATCCTACTTGCTTTAAACAAAAGTCATAACCACGGCCCAATGTAGCAGTGGCTTAAGCTCTGGCTTATGATCATTCGTCAGTGAAGGGGTTCGGGTTCGAATCTCGGTGAGGCACGGATGCTGTGTTTGCCTCACGGTTCTGGCTCTCTCCTTTCCCTGGAACCAGTGACCCTAAATTAGGACGGACGCCTGCTTATAGTCCATTGAGTTGCTCATGGTGATCGTTGAACCTCCTATAAAAAATATATATATATATATATTCCAGAGATTTCCGATCCTACTTTAAACAAAAGTCATAACCGCGGCCCAGTGGAGCAGTGTTCTAAGCGCTGGCTTATGATCATTCGTCAGTGAAGGGGACCTGGTTGGAATCCCGGTAAGGAATGGATGTTGTGTTTGTCTCACGGCACTGGCTCTCTCCCTTCTCTGGAACCAGTGACCCTAAATTACGGATGGGCGACTACTTATAGCCCATTCAGTTGCTCACCCTGGTCGTTAAACCTTGAATCAAAAAAAAAAAAAGTCATACACTTAAATGAAACAAACTGGGGATTTCAGTTGTGATAGCCTTTAAATTTAAAACCTTTTTTATTTTTTTCAGCCCGTTAACTTAGGAGTAAATGGTAGTCTGGTGGTATAAGTTCTGAAATATACCAGGTGTGTGTGTGTGAGGGCGCACGCGCGTGTGTTTGTGTGTGCGTTAGTATATTTTCGTAGCCAATTTTTTTCTGTTGCCAGTCAGGACGTGAGAAATGAGTGAGGACGGGATTTCAACTTCTGGAAACCAGCAACTCTTCTCCCATCAAGTGCTACTCTATATATGTCTTGAACGTCTTTCTTCGCTGCATTTACAGGATTCACGTTTTAAAATAATAAAGCATGCTATGCCTAACGTGCTTTTCAGAAAGGCAACACTCTTAGCGCTGACATGTTGTATGGCGACTAATGACGCACAGCTATGCAAATCAGCTATATTCTTACATAGGCAACTCAGAAGATTTGTATATGAAGCGTCAAATGTTGATAACAGTAAACAGAAAGAGCAGACAAAGAGTTCGGATTAGCCTCGTCGAACAACAGCAGTGACGCGGTTGGTGGAAATAGACATGGAGATGTCACGGAAATAGCATTGCGTGATGATTTTTTAGAGTTCAAATATTCTTTTCTTTCTCAGTTTAACAACCACCATGAGCAACTCCTAAGGCTGTAAGCAGCAGCTTTTCCCTGATTTAGGATCAGGGGTTCCAGGGACCTGCCTGGCAAGACAAACATACCAACGCATACTTCTTAGGGTACTGGAACCTGGACCCACTCGAACGGCAGGCCAGAAGCCGACTCTGAACACTCTACCACAGGGGCGGCATTTTAAAATTGTCCTGAATTAAAATGAATGCGTAAAAAGTTTCTGAACTGCCTTTAGTGATGATCGTCTTCCATGTGCAACTACGTTTCCATATATATTGAGGAATTCTAGAGAGACTGCAATTCAATAAGGTAAGAGTTCCGGTGGGGAAGACCTCGCTGAGAGGTGACCCTTGCAAACTTAGCAGCAGTGCTAAAAGAACTATAAATCGATGCAGGGTGCACTGATGAAATGATAGAAGAGAAAATCGACGTGAAATTCGCCTCATTAGCCAGCATTTTGTATTTGAAACTTCTCTACAAAAAAAAATTATATAACTCTGCGTGCGTCACAGTTTAACATGTTTCAAAAATTAAAAAAAAAATGCGCGTGAGAATCCACCAAGAAGGTTATAAATTGTCGCATAGAGGTTTTTATTTCATTTTTTTTTCTAAAATCGCAACAGGCGACGAAATTTATAAACCAGAGTGAGTCAAAAGTTCGTGAAACGTTTCGTTTCGGGCTGCACGTAGTGTTGGGATTATATTCCTGTGTAAAACGCGCGCCGGCGTAGTAACACACGAGGCTGATAACATGCATTTGACATGAAGACACATTACGTTATCAGGTTAGCAGAGGATGTAGGTCGATAAACGGGCTTTTCGGGTGCTAATACTCCATTATTGGGAGGAAAGGGTAAACTGTTAGCAGCGGGAGAAATTCGTGCGGTTGAAAGCGAGGAAACAGTGGACAGAAGCAGTACACGATAATAGCTCCAGCGTTTTAATGCTGGCGACACCAGTCTCCAAAAAAAAAAAAAACCGATATCAGAACGTTCAGCGACTTCCAACAATGACACCATAGTTGAAACTGCGACAGCGAACCGCGGTACCAGTACACAACTGACAGCTGAGATGGGGTCTCACTATCCAGCTTCTTTCGTCACTGGCACCAGTTTGATTTCTCTTTTAGGCGCCATCGAATGGTTCCCCATGCATTGACACAGCAGCAGGCAAAACAACACGTCGCTCTGTGTCTCAGATTGCTCTGAAATCCGCCGGACGATTGGTTTTGGTGTCGCATTGTCACAGGTGATGAAAACTGGATATACTATTACTGCGTACCAGTGGCTAAAGCCACGCTAGGAAGCGTGGCCAGTTGTACAAATACAGTAGAGAGAAAAGTCATGCTGTGCGTTTGGTGGAACTGCGAAGGTTCAGTGCCGTGGGAACTCGTGCCAGATGGTCAGGCTGCGAACGGTAACCTCTATGCCGAACAACTTCGGGAAGCATAGCAAGTGATGAAAAGAGGGAAATTAGAGAGGAAAGTCATGCTGTGCATTTGGTGGAATTGTATGGGTCCTGTCCACTGCAGTGTTAACAAAAATCTACTTAAAAATGAGAACATGAACCTACTCGGGTTTTTTTAAGTACAATCGTATCGTAAACGAGTACAGCCCAAATATGCACTGAAGAGCAATTGAATTAGAGACAGCTGGCGTTATGCAAACGTGGCGCTGTGGGCAGCCCTGTAAACGGAAACGACATGACATGTGCAGCGATCAGACAATATAAGGTGTGATGCGATGGGAATCAGAAAGAGTCGGACGTAGTATGGGTAAAACAGAGGATCTAAGCGCATTTGATCGTGGGAAAATTATCGTGGCCCGACGAATGGGTCACCTCATCCCGGAAGTCGTGCAGGCACTGGGATTTTCACGAGCCACTGTGTCACGGGTGCACCGTGAGTACATCGAATCCAGTAAAACCATCCCTGCAACGGCCAACTGCCGTGGACAATAGCGTGTGGATGAGCAGGGTCATCGTCGGCTAGCTAGCATTGTAACAGCGGATAGACGGGCCACAATGCAAGAAATCACTCGGCAATTTAACGCTGGTGCACAAAAACATGTAATCAGCCATACCATCCAGAACCATCTCCTCGCTATGGGGTACAGAAGCCATCGTCCCACGAGGGTACCACTGCTGACCGCACATCACAGGGTGCAAACATTAGCATGGGCGCGGGAACATCGCCACTGGACCCTAGACATATGGGAAAATGTTGCCTGGACTGATGAGTCGATATTCAATTTGGTACATGCGGATGGCAGGATACGAGTGCGGAGCAAACCACATGAAGCGATGGATCCTTCTTGCCAGCAGGGTACTCTTCAAGCTGGTGGGGGTGGCATTCTCGTCTGGGGACTGTTTACGTGGATTGAAATGGGACCCCTGGTACGTGTGACATCGTCCCTCACAGGTCAACGTTACCGGATGGCGGCCGTAGCTCGTGATGTAGAGCTCGACTTGTCACTTGCTGCAGCGACCAGGGGCTTTGGGGATCATCCATGGCACCCACTTGGTGTCATGGTTGATACCACCTTTACGTCTTTCGACAAATCCTCAACCCCTGCGTCAGTATACCAGCAGCTCTTCGCTGAGCACCGTGCCCTCAATACTGAATACACTCCCATTTTCACTGATGGCTCCAAGATGCATGGAGTCGTTGGATCCGCAGCTGTCTGTGTTGATGACGTGTTAGTAGCGCGGATTCCAGCTGAGGCCACGGTGTTTTAATCGGAGATGCATGCTGTGTATCTTGCACTTCTCCATGTTCAGTCGAGTTCTCATCATAGTGCTATGGTCTATACGGATTCCTTAAGTGTCCTGCAGTCTTTGTCATCGCTGGACTATTGTAATCATCCATTTCTTTTGAACGTACGAAGGCTTCTTCCTTCCTTGCTCGAGGCCGGTGTCCAGATTCAATTCTGCTGGATTCCTGGGCATGTTGGAATCTCGGGTAACGAGTGTGCTGATGCGGCCGCTAGATCTGCTTCTTCTTTGGTCGTCACACCCTTGCCACTCTTTCATCGCGATTTTCGATTTCTTGTTCGTGATGATATCAAACGAACGTGGCAGGGTCTGTGGGACCAACAGGTGGAAAATAAACTGCATCGTATAAAACCTATTCTTGAAATCTGGAACTCCTCATCTCGTCGGAACCGCAGGGAGGAAGTGGTGCTTGCGCGTCTCCGCATTGGGCATTGTCGTTTCATTCACCGCTTTTTGCTGTGTGGCGACACTGCACCGATGTGTGAGACGTGCAATTGCCGACTCACTGTCATTCATCTTTGTGTAGCTGTGTTCGTTTTCGTGGTGTACGTTTTCACTATTTTCATTCTCATTTGTTGACCGAGGATGCCGCTACTCTGCAGCGGGTCCTGGATGACCACTGCAATACTGTCGCTGTGTTTTCCTTTTTAAAAGAAATTGACTTTGTTAAACGCATTTAGATTTTAGCTCTTCCATCATCCTCATCTTTCAGTTTTAATGAATCAGCCGAATTTTAAACATTGTATCATGTTTTTAATGCTGTTTGTTTCATTGCCTTTTCGCCCTTCCATCACTCTCATTTTTCACTTTTATTTCATCAGCCAGATTTTAAGTTTTCTACCATATTTTTAATACTGTTTGTCTGTCCTGTGTCTTGTCTTGTCTTGTCTTGTGTTTGGCGCTCTTTGGCCAGGTATGGCCCTTGCGCCATAAAACCTAACCAACCAACCAACCAACGTTACCGGGATATCCTGGACGACCATTTGCTCCCGTTTGTGCGTCTTCAACATCCCACTGGGGACTTCATCCTGCAACAAGACAATGTACCGTGTCATCGCTCCCGAATTGTATCCGAATGGTTGGATGAACACTCCACAGACGTGACCCCGCGTCCTTGGCCAGCTAGGTCACCTTACCTCAATCCCACCGAGCACATCTGGGATGCCATCGAGAGAGATGTTCGAGGCTCTGACCCTCTCCATCAAATCTTCGGGAACTGTGGGAGCTTGTTCAGGGGTCGTGGATCCGTATGGCTTCCCAACGCTTCCGGTGTCTTGTCGAGTCCATGCCGAGACGAATCGCAGCCGTCATCAGGGCGAAAGGTGGTGCTACACGTTACTAGACAAGTATCTCTAATTCAATTGCTCTTCAGTGTAAGTAACCATATGTACTTACAAATAACTGCGTCAATAAATATAAAATATAATCTCGTATTACTTTAATTTAGATATTACAGATTTCAAGAGAAATTGTTTAATAAATGCACACATAAATAATTAGTACTACAAGATTTCAAGAGAAATTGTTTAATAAATGCACACATAAATAATTAGTACTACAAATTCACTGATCACAAGTAATTTGATTATGCATAAAGTATCTTTGTGTACGTTTTTACATTAGCTACATTTGTGTCAATCTCATAAATAATATATTTTCGCTTCATCTCTATATTTGTCATAAAACTGTGCGGTCCATTTGCCCAGTATGTGACAAGAAGTATATCTATTATCCCTGATGTGCCATCGAATAATATACTTCCAGTTGATTCTATGAATAAATTAGTATGTATGGAGTACACTTATTCCAAATTTGAGATCGAGCAGCGGATGGCTTAGTGGTTAGAGATTCAGACTACTGATGGAGGGACCCCAGGTTCAAACCTAGCCTGATAGGCTTGAACCTGCGGCTCTCCGTGGTGGTGTGAATTTCTAACAATCGCTGAATATCTGCCGTGCATCGGACGAGCACTTTAAGCGACGGCCCTCGGGCAGGAATTCCCCAGTTACCTATAAAGGTGTTCATTCCTAATCCCCCCACACACTAATTTTTCTTTACCTTCTATGTGTAAAATCGTACGCTTGTGCGGTGGTGCCGTCTGGTGTGCTTTCTCTCTCACTTACAAATTATCCTGTCAGAATGGCTGGATTAGCTCTAACTTCCTTCAGTTTCTGTGCCCTACCCGAAAGGGCACAGAAACTGAAGGAAGTTAGAGTACATATACATGTGTATATTTGAAATATATGGCTTTTTCGAGTACATATATTTGAAATATATCTGGTATTTCTAATTTGAAATATATATACTCAAAAATGAGTATATATATTTCAAATTAGAAATACCAGATATAGTCACAGTTGATTTCCTGTTTGTACTCAAAAATGAGTACGTGTCTTCCAAAAATCAGACACAAGTACTCGGAGCTATTATAAGCCCAGAATGTACTCAAAAACGAGTATATTTTGTGCCAGATGGTCAGGCTATGGACAAGAACCTTTACGCCAAACAACTGCATCTGATTTATGATGCTGTGCTCCAACGCTACTCAGCGCTCATCAATTGGAAGCAGGAGTTGCCCCAAGTCAAACTTCCAGGGTGGTCTACCGAAAACTACAAACATGAGAATGGGCCAATATCCTTTTCCATCATCCATGCAGTTCAGACCTTGCCCCATCCAACTACCACCTGTTTCGCTCCATGGCCCATTTCGTACAAGGACATCACTTCGCTTCAGTGGTGGATGTGGAATCTGACATCAATGAGTTTCTGCCCTCGAAACCTTCAGACTGTGACTGCTATGGGATCGTGGCTCTGGAGAAAGGTTGACAAAGAACTATAGAAAACAACGGCCTGTACTCTGCGAAGTGACGTGAGCGTGTATGATTTTCTTGTGTCATCAAACTGTCTTGCAGAGCACGACGAAGACTTCAAAGTACATTCCTAGGTCCCCTAATTCCCCTGACTTAAACCCAATTGAGCATCTGTGGGACCACCTCGATCGTGTTGTTTGCTCTATGGATCCTCTACCACGCACGTTCCAGCAGCTGTCAAATGCACTGCAGTCAGCATGGCTCCACATACCTGTAAACACCTGCCATTCACTTATTGAGTCGCTCCCAGCCCGTCTAGCTGCTGTCCGCGCTGCACACGGCGGTTGTTCTGAATATTACCTGGAGGCCATATTAATGTGTGTCGTCCGTGTATTACGAAAAGGATCATTTATTCAATACTTAGGTTTACAGCAATAAAACGTTTTTGTAATTCATAAGGAATGAAATAACATTTAAATAAAGAATTATAATGAAACAAAATTATAAAATGTACCTAATATTTTGTTGCCCAGACTTTACTTTAATCATAGCTTTGCATCTTCATATGCTACTGTGATCAAGGTTTTGTAAAAGACTGGGTTGAAAAATACGATTCCAAATTTGATTCACATTTTCAGTGCTTTGAATTTTGGTTGTTGACTTCTTTTTTGATAGTTCATACGACACTTTGAACCACAAATTTTCGATCGGGTTTAAGTCTGGTGACCAATCAAGATGCTGAGCATTTGCTTCCTGAAACTACTTTTTCACTACTTTAGCACGACGACAGGGAGCGTTATCATCTTGAAAAGTAAAATTTTGGTCATAAAATCTTTTAGACGATGATAGCATCTTGTTTTTTAATATCCAGATGTATTTCTGGGCATTTGCCGTACCATCGACAATATGGAGATTCCCAACGCCACGTGCAGACTTGCAGCTACAAACCATGACCTTCACCAGATGCTTAACAGTAGTCACTAAGCAACTAGGATGGAATTCTTCGTGCTTGAATCTCCTTACATAGGCACTACTCTGATTCCTATTAAGGCAAAATTCTGATTCATCACTGTAAAGAACATTTACCCATTGCTTGGTTGTCCATGAGACGTGCTGTTTTGCTCACTGACGTCTACGCTGTCTTTGATTTGCAGTTAACGGTTGTTTACGCTTGCCTTTGCATCCGCGTAAGTAACAGTGAAGCAGCCTCCTCCTAAAAGTAGATGTACTAACAGTAACATCAGTCACTTCAGACCATCTTTGAAGCAATTCAGGTGAATTGAGTCTTCCTGTCAGCCAAGCCTGGCTTTCTGAGCATTCTGTCCTGCCTGGTTGAGGCCGATCTGGGCCTTCTGTTGTATATTCCTACGTAACGAGGGCCAGCGCATAACTTCTAAATAGAACGTAAACAAGAAGATTCGAAAGAATTACTCACCTTATGCTCGTATTTCAGAAAATGGAACCTTTATTAAATACAGTCGTAGATCCTGATATATAGACTTGGATCCATTTGAAACATAACTTTAATTACTAAAACATTCCGTGCCGCCCCGGTGGCGCAGTGGTCTAAGGCGTTGGCCTCTGATCATTCGTCCGCAAGGGGTCCGGGTTCGAATCCCGGTCAGGAATGGATGTTGTGTTTGTCTTACGGCACTGGCTCTCTCCCCTCCCTGGAACCAGTGACCCTAAATTAGGGACGGGCGACTGCTTATAGCCCATTGAGTTGCTCACGGTGGTCGTTAAACCTCCAATTAAAAAAAAATAATAATAACATTTCGTAGTGACGGCGTATAGGTAATCATAGATTAAAGACTATCTTAGTCCATTCAACTCAGAACAACAACTACTACAAAAGTTCTGCTGTCTTACGGGCGCTCATCCATCTGACGTCACAACCTCGCGTGTGTAGAACATGACACGTTGCTTGGCGCCTGTCGCTAACCGCGTTCTGTCACGGTTTATTCCTAACACCTTCCACTGCTGCTGATATCTCTAATATCGCCATTGTCTTTTACTTTCTTCAGTAGTCTAATAACTACAGATTGATTACAGCCCACTCTTTCAGCGAATTGCACTGAAGAATATTCCTCTTCATGCAGAACAACTATTTTTACTTTGGCTGCTGCGGACAATTCCGCAGTTTTAACCATTATTAAGAATGTACACAAATTATACCCTTATAACTATACAAGAAGCTACCACTTCAATACTCTTGTATATGATATCATATGTAGAGGATTTTAGGAAGGGAGTGTCTGATCCCGGGTCATAAACAACCCTCAGAAATAGGAAGCTAGGAGACTAGGGCTAGAGTGCCCGATAGGAAAGTGATACGGAAACGAGGTAGAAAGGGGGAGGAAGACGCCCTTATTTATTACCAGGGAGCCAGTACCCGGGGTCCGATGGCTTAACGTGCCCATCCGACGCACGACGGATATTTACTGATTCGAGCGTTCGTACCCGCCTGGGATCGAACCAAAGATTTCTCCTTGGCAGTCACGAAAGTTTACCACTAGGCCATGCGCGGCCCACAATGCTCTAGTAGATCAGATCAGATCAGATCTTGTGTAGAGGATTTTAGGAAAGGAGTGTCTGGCCCAGACCCCAGGTCTCAAACAACCTTTAGAAATAGGAAGCTAAGAGATTTAGGCTAGAGTGCCCGATAGGAAAGTGACACGGAAGTGAGGTAGAAAAGGAGAAGAAGACGCCATCATATATTTCCGGGGGTCAGTACCCGGGACCCGACGGCTTAACGTGCCACATTGCTCTGGATCAGATTAGATAAGATCATATGTAGAGGATTTTAGGTAGGGAGTGTCTGACCTCAGGTCTCAAACAACCCTTAGAAATAGGAAGCTAGGAGATTTGGGCTAGAGTGCTCGATAGGAAAGTGACACGGAAGCGAGTTAGAAACGGGGAGGAAGGCGGCCTTATTTATCATCGGGGGGCCAGTACCCGGGTCCGACGGCTTAACGTGCCCATCCGACGCACGGCGGATATTTAGTGGTTCGAGCGTTCGTACATGCCTGGGGTTGAACCTGAGGCTTTCTCCGTGGCAGTCGCGAACGTTGACCACTAGGCCATCCGCGGCCCACAATGCTCTAGTAGCTCTGCGTCAATCCTTATAAAGGCTGCAGAAGTATTAAGATAGCATTAAGAATCAGCCAATCAGGTAAAAGAATGGCTCTGATTGGTTGTAACAACTGATACGCAGCTAATGTGTATTTCAATGTATTTGTCAAACCCATATTTTATGTTATACCTTAAGAACAGAAGTAGCTACAGGAAAAATTAAGACAATTTTGAAATGTCCTCTTAATTTCGCATCTAATGGCATAAACGATGAAATAACTATGAAAATTAGTTAGTTAAAAAAAAAAAAAGAGCTGAACTTAAACATTCACGGTGTTTATAGGTGATGCAATACTTTTGCACACCACTGTAAATGTAATGAAAGTCACGAATTGTTTTAACTCGATTTATACTCACAGATGAAGCTTTAGTTAATTGTAACTGTGTTTGCTAAATGTCGAGGATGCAGAAATATTATGCCATTGGCCTCGTAGTAAATTCTCTCCGAACGGATCCGCAATAAAGCCTGGCACCTCTGAAGTTTGGGTATCTTATATCAGTCAGGCGATCTCAGCTACATGGAATTTTATCTTCTGGCGTTTGTCAGAACGATAAAATCAGAACGATAAAAGGCAGGATAGTAGGTTTCTCTGAATATCAATTATTTCGGTGATCCGGGTGATAAATAATATGCAAGCTTCCGTAAGTTATCAGTTGTGTTCATTAAGGTAGAAACATGCTAAATAATAATGTCTTCCCGAAAACAGAAATGACCGATTATGAGTGATAAACTTTAGCCTCCTATATAGCTTCATATGTCATGTTTTCTTTAACTTATTTTTTATATTTCCACAGTGACCTAAGGTAGACAAGTGAAGTCCGGTGTTACAATGGTTGCGTAATAGCAGATGACAGCTTTCAGAGGTTCTATACCTTCTGACACTGAAGTCGAGACAGAATAATTTGCAATAATTATTTCCTTGAAATCTCATGCGTTGAACGAGAGGTTTCGAACCTTCATCAAGTTGCCCACAGAATTTTAGCTTCTTTTTTTTTTTTTTATGAAAACTCCCTCGGGATTTCACATCAAGGTCAATTTCCTCTGGAACAGATTGAGTGTAATTGGCAGTCAAATCGAAACTCCGAATGCGGTGTAGAAAGCATCACTGTGAGCTCGTTGAACACGAAACTTCATCATGCCGACACTGACCCGGTCGAGAACGTGTTGCGAATGGCATTCCCCTATTAAGATCACTGGGGCAATACCCTGTCCGGCCTTGAGCGTGGCCTTTGACGCTAATGATAGGGGTGAGAATCCGACTGCTCTAGGAGGAATTGCTCCATTACTTCCTAAGAACTGGTGCTGCGCTCATTAAAATTTTTCGAAGAATCGGAAGTTTCTTGCAGACAACTTAACTTCTCAGGGATTTCCCCGGAGTGCTTTGAGTGCAGGGTCATATGGCTATCAGATGAACTTTTCTTCCCGGTTTTAATACTAAACGGCCAATTTTAGCATAAGAACTGTGCCATTTTTAAGTTCTGAGGATGTCGGGAAGTTTCGTTTGAAGGATGTTCCAGACTTTATTATAAATTCGAAAATTAATAATAATTTATTTTTACACTTCAAGAATTTGTTATAAGGAAAGATAAATGAAATTAAAATGTTATGTACGCATAATAAATCAAACATTGAAATAATGTTTGACAATTTTATTAACCAAGTTGAAGTCACTTTTCAGAACGTTGAACAATTTCAATTACCAGGTTGAAGTTAAGTTTGACCTGTGAGGAATTTTGGTGACGACAGAATTTTAATGTACGTTTCCTTTGACTTATTGATTTCAAAAATAAATGATTCAATGATTTATTTCAAAATTGCAAATTTTAAAATTATGTTAGGTTGTGTTGCTGATGCTAAGCTGCCAAACTCTCCTATGTGCATACATAATAACACACACCAGTGGCGTATCTTGGAACCTAGATCTGGGCTACCTCGCCCTTCATTATTTCTGTAGAGAAATAATGCTATTCAGGCTACCGCGTGCTATGCTAATTGCGAAAATTCATCTCTTTCGTTATGGACATGTATTCTTCTTTAAATAAATTCCACCTTATGAGGCCAAAGAGATTTATTTCTAAAAACTTAATAAATAACAAAATAAGTAAAAACTCTCTCTCTCTCTCTCTCTCTCTCTTTCTATCTCTCTTCCTGTCTCTCTCTCTCTTTCTCTATCTATCTATTTATCTATCTCTTTCTATCTCTCTTCCTGTCTTTCTTGCACACTCTCTCTCTTTCTTTCTCTCTCGCCCTCTCTCCTTTTCTCTCTCCCCATCTCTTTCTCTCTCTCTTCCTGTCTTTCTTACACACTCTCTCTCTTTCTTTCTCTCTCGCCCTCTCTCCTTTTCTCTCTCCCCATCTCTTTCTCTCTCTCCTTCTCTCTCCTCTCTCACCCTCTCTCTCGATCCCCCTCTCTCCCCTTTTCTATCTCTCCCTCTCTCCCTCTCATTCTCTCTCTCCCCTTTCTCTATCTCCCTCTCTCTCTCTATCTCCCTCTCTCTCTCTATCTCCCTCTCTCTCTCTATCTCCCTCTGTCTCTCTCCCTCTCTCTCCCTTTCATTCTCTCTCTCCCCTCTCTCGATCTCTTTCTATCTTACTCTGTCTGCCCTCTCTTTCTTTCTCCTTTCCTCTCTCTGCCTCCTCTCTTTCTCTCTCTCTCTCTCTCTCTCTCTCTCTCTCTCTCTCTCTCTCTCTTTCTCTATTGACATGTTCTCGTGATATATGATAAAACAATTAACAAAAATAAAATAAATCAGTAAATAGAAATACAGGAACGCATAATATATAGCGTCTTTATTTATCTGTTAAATCCTTGCGCTTTTCATTCTTTGTTTGAATAACATCGCTAATATCTCATATTTTTTATATTTTTTTTGTGAATGTTTGGTCTAAAATCTCTCTGGAGATTTTTATAAAATCACAGGCTGAATTTTTTTTTAAATATTAATGTTCAGCACGGAGTTAGGGATGTGCGACACGTGCGGTCGCACAGGGCCCGGCTAAGCGCGGAGCCCTTCGCTTATACACTAAGGAACAAGTTAGTAAAATCATGCAATGCATTTATTATGATACGCTTTCCAACATAATAGAAATCATTACTCAAGTTATCACACAAGTTATGAGGAAATTGGCTGTGGAATAAATCTCGCTCCTGTGCCCTGACCTTTGATCCCACTTCGATGATATTTAACAGAACCGGTTCAGTATACCTCCGAAATAACATGATAAAGTTTTGTCCCAATAGAAGCATTTTTACGTAAGTTATGATGCATAAAGGCTATGGAATAGATCCCGCTCCTGTGTCCTTACCTTTGACTCCATTTCGCCCATTTTCAATAGGTTTCGTCCCCGGGCAGGTCCTTACAACATACTAACATTTCATTCAAATCGAAGCACTTTTACGTAAGTTATGACGCATAATGGCGATGGAAGCGATTCCGCTTCTATGTCCTGACCTTTGACCACATTCCGCCCATTTTCAGTAGGGTTTGTCCCCAGGTGGTTCCCTATCACATACTAAAATTTCATCGAAATCGAACTTTTTTGCGTTAATTATGACGCATAAGAGCGGTGGAATGGATCCCGCTCCTATGTCCTAACTTTGACCCCATTTCGTTCGCTTTCAATACGGTTCCTTCCCAGGTGTTCTCCTACCACACACTAAAATGTCAAAGAAATCGAACGATTTTTACGAGAGTTATCGTGCGGACGGGCATACGCACACAACGCGTGACGTAATGAGGCAGATGGGAATCGCCACCATCTGCTCGCAAGAGTGTGACGTCATCAAACTTTAATAGGATCCACACACAACGCGTGACGTAATGAGACAAATGGCGTGACAGCGCACTAATGTCTAATGGGACGACGCCATGACACTACACTAAAAACGTGGTAATTCGGGGTACTTATTTAACCCACTACATGAATTTTCGTAAAGTCGAGATCAAGCTAAATCGATTTCTAGTACCAGAAAACGGTAGGTTAATGACTTTCATCAAAATCCTTAGAGCCATTTTCAAAATAAAATTTACATACATGCAAGAATTGCTCCTTTAATACGTAGTATGGGATAAGGGCGATGGAATGGGTCCCGATCCTATGTCCTGACCTTTGACACTATTTCGTCAATTTTCTATAGGGTTCGTCCCCAGGTGGTCCCCTACGACATGATAAACTTTCATCGAAATCGAACCATATTTATGCAAGTTACGAGGCATAAGGGCAGTGCAATGCATCCCGCTCCTATGTCCGGACCTTTGACCCCACTTCAGCCATTTTAAATTGGTTTTACCCCTAGATGGTCCCCTGCCACATACTAAAATTTCATCGAAATCGAACCATATTTACGCAAGTTATGACGCATAAGGGCAATGGAATGGATCCCGCTCCTATGCCGTGACCTTTGATCTCCCTTCACCCATTTTCAAAAGGGTTCGTCCCCAGTGGTCCCCTACCACATACTAAAATTTCATCAAAATGGAACGAGTTTTACGAGAGTTATCGTGCGGACAGACGGACAGACAGACAGACGGACGGACGGACAGACGGGCAAAGCTGGAGCAAATACGCTTCTTCAACTTACGGTTGGAAAGCGTAAAAAAAGAGGAAAAGAAAGAAAATGAGAAGAAAGAAGATAGAGAGAGCGAATTTCTTATTTTCAATTATTCTAATTTTATTTTTTAAACCCCGTCTCGTTTAATTATTATTCTTTTTTTTATTTTTTTTAATATCGATTGCTGAAGATATCGAGAAGTTTCGTTAAGATTCTGAGGATATCGGAAAGTTTCTCAAATATCGATATTTACCTAAATTTCGGCAGCAAACTACAATATTGTGTTTCAAGAAACATTAGTATTGAAACCATATCTTTCAACGTGCACCGTGCACTGATAGTTATCGAGAAAGTTATGCTACGTGAGTTACTTCCATCTGATATCAAAACTGCAACCGGTGCTTTAAGATACATGAATAAAATTCAGAATCCTTTCCTTAATGCCTTCATCGCCTACAGGATATTATTACTGTCCCAGTAACTATGGCAAGCTTAGAAAGAAGCTTTTCACGCTTGAAGCTGATTAAATCTTATTTAAGATCTGTCGTGTCTCAAGGAAGATTGATGTCTTTGGCAACTTTATCAGTTGAGTGCGATAAAGCAAACAAAACAAGTTTTTGATGATTTAATAGCTCACTTTGCTGGGATAAAAGCAAGAAAAGTCCAGTTCTTATAAGGTGAGTTCTATAATGTAAGTACTGTCCCATAATAAGTAGAGACGGAGCCACTGTGAGAGAAGGACGTATGTTCGTGTGCTTGTTTTATCTACATCATTTAAAAGATATTTGCAAAATATTAATAGCGTTCAAAAAATTTAAAATGCTGTCTTTCGTTTTTGGTTAATTTTCAAACGTCTTGACGTTTCATTAAACTGTACAAATAACTCTAATAAATTATGTTTTAAGTCTAGTGTATGTTTTATGTCTAATGTAGAAGGGGGGGGTTAAAGCAAGGTGCACCGCGGGTACTAAGGGCGGCTCCGGTTCAGCAAAAGAATATCTCTGCTTCCTTGTACATTCATCGATGAACATTGACAATTGCGTTTTAAAATATTCGTCGAACCTCGTAGTTTTTTCTTTTTTCCCCTTGTAAGTTCGAAAATTAATTATTCATGAGTGTATTCCATATTTTATGTAATCAGTATAATTTATGCCTATTCATAAAGATAATATGCCACTTGTTCACTTGTAAGAGACTGACATGCACCGTGTCCAAGTGACTGAATTTCATTTCAGAAAAGGACTTCGTCTCTTCACGAAGAAAAATAGCTTTCTTTCGAAAGTGGGCAACGTTCGCGACTGCCACGAAAGTGGGCAACGTTCATGACTGCCACGGGAAGGGCCTCAGGTTCGATCCCAGCAGGTACGAACGCTAGATCCACTAAATACCCGCCGTGCGTCGGATGGGCACGTTAAGCCGTCGGACCTCGGGTACTGGCTCCCCGGTAATAAATAAGGGCGTTTTCCTCCCCCTTTCTACTTCGCTTCCGTGTCACTTTCCTATCGGGCGCTCTAGCCCAAAATCTCCTAGTTTCCTATTTCTAAGGGTTGTTTAAGACCTGGGGTCAGACACTCCCTTCCTAAAATCCTCTACATATGATCATGATCCTGTATCAGTCGCTTACTGAACGCAGAGGTTTGAATTTTGGCAGAGCTTTGTTCAGAACATATGGAGAAATTTCGTCCAGGTGCACATAAGTATGTGCAGCTCTTTCTTTCTTTCCGTTTTTTTTTTTTTTTTATTATTTCAAATTTCTTCAAGAACTTCAAATTTAGAAAATTTGAATGAATTTAATCAGTTTTTAAAGCTTTCAACCACATTCTGGAATAAATCACTGTAGAAATTGTATTTTTATTTTTTTTATTTCACTGTTGCGCAATACTATTTCATTACAATTTTACACAACAATATTTCATTACACTTTTACACAATAATATTTCATTACACTTTTACACAACAATATTTCATTACATTTTGCATGTATACGTAACAATATCTCATCGCACTGTTGCGTGAACTACGAGAACCTCACCCCAAACGTGAGAGAAGCTATTCCAAAAATCCGACTGTTGGTGAAGCAACTTACAATGCCAATCAATCACACATCTGCGGCGGACTTTATCGAGGCAGTGCTGTGGGCAAAATTATTAAGTTAAATTTACACAACATATATTTTGAATTTATTTCCTGAGAAATATTTTGTTACTAGAAGGTATATTTGTCTAATGTTCGGATCCTTCTGGTCGCAAAAGCCTTGGGCGTTTTCGAACGGCATCCCAGTAATATCACTATATGCGTGGAGTATAACTGGCGAATAACATTTACGATGCATTGAACTTCCAGATTACATATAAAGGCCCAAAGTGGTGGCTCCGAGCTAGGCTTCTCATCAAAGGAAATGATCATGATCATATGTAGAGGATTTTAGGAAGGGAGTGTCTGACCCAGGTCTTAAACAACCCTTAGAAATAGGAAAGTAGGAGATTTGGACTAGAGCGCCCGATAAGAAAGTGACATGGAAGCGAAGTAGAAAGGGAGAGGAAGACGTCCTTATTTATTACCGGGGGGCCAGTACCCGGGGTCCGACGGCTTAACGTGCCCATTCGACACACGGCGGATATTTAGTGGATCGAGCGTTCGTACCTGCCTGGGATCGAACCTGAGACCCTTTCCGTTGCAGTCACGAATGTTGCCCACTAGGCCACCCGCGGCCCTCGTCAAAGGAAAGCACAGCTAATCCTTTTATAAGTCTTGTGGCGTGGGTAGAATTATCCCTGGTGTTGTTGCGGCAGGGTCTGTGACGTATTGTCTGTATTGTGTAGCCAGCTTGAGACGGCGAGTTTCTGAACGCGTCTATTGCGAAAAGGCCATCTTTCTTCAGTGGGTTAGGACCAATGAATGAAATAGAGACGGAGTCCGAAGGCACCTAATAGACTAATGACAATTCATGCCCTTCATGTATACACAAAAGTTTGAGAAAAAGGGTATGAGTCCCTCAAGTTTCTGCAAAAGGGTATGAGTCCTTCAAGTTTCTACAAAAGGGTACGAGTCCCTCAAGTTTCTGCATAAGGGTATGAGTCCCTCAAGAAGACGAAGAATTATTAGATGACCGCATGAAACGAAACCAAGAAATGTTAGAATCCCCAGGTCCCCAAGGAAGAAGCTGAGTTTAATATTCTTCCTTCTACAATGGTTGCGTGCTATGATCACACTACGTCACTTTTCGATTACAAATAATGTCCATGATTACAAACAATGTCGGATCCTGGTTGGATAGATTTAGAGTTTTAATATGTTAAATCTAAAAATAAAGTTAACGCAATTCAGTAAATTCTTGTTTAATAAAAATTTGGAATTAAGGGTACAGCATAAGTATCCTTAGGATGTACAGGATTTTGATTATACGAAGTTGAAGGTTGATAAAGGTTGTTGTACGCGTGTAATTTTTGTATGATGTAATAAAAATTGTACTTTGTTTATTATTGATTTTACTAGCCTATAGCCCGTCCTAGGACGGTTGTGTTTAAGCTTTAAATAAATATAAACATATAGGGAATATTTCCCATCCTAAGACGGTGAAATTTTTAATTGAAGCAGATTAAAAACAAATCAATTTTTAATTGAAGCAGATTAAAACATACACGCCGGATTTCTGTGAGAAAACAGTAAAAACTTGAATAGTACGAGCTCATTCATGTTAGAACTGAAAATTATATGCTATTGATTTCCGTTTTTCAAAAGACATCGCGATAAATAAACATTCTGTGTGAAATATTTGCTGTTTAACAATTTCTCTTGTAGTCCAGTTGTTTTCGTGTAAACTTACCTTAATAACTTTTACTTTGATTTTTCGCGTTAAATTACTTTTTCTCCAGCACCTTATTGTTATTCCCTTCACGGCTTGTTTAGTCTGTCCTATTCGAAGGTTAGTTTGAAACTTCACACCGAAGCTTTTTTCTTTTTACAAAATCATGCGACATCTGGCATTACAAATCCGAACTATCAAAATTATTGACAATGTGCTGTTGGGGAAAGGGGGAGGGGGTACATCTGATTTTAAAGATGCAATTTTGCTCACTTTGACATCGCAAGATTTCAGTTTTTATTGTTAAGTTAGAGCGTTTAGATAGATCGATATTTTGCAAAATGAATAATGCAATCAGCACTAAACTCGGAAAGTTAGTTAAATTAAAAAAGAAAAAAATAATTAAAGCGTACAAATATTCGAATTGCTCTAAATTAAAATAATATACAAACGCATTATACCGTAACATTAAGGGTTTAATTCGAATTTTGTAGATCGGATAAATAGAACTCGATTCATTGATAATGCAGTGTTTTTAAATTAGCTCGCGATCACATTGACATTTCAATGTGATCGCCTGCAAACTCAACTTGCTGTGATATTAAGAATTCAGTTCGAATTTTGTAGATCGAAAAAATAGAACTCGAGTCAATACAGACATAAATCAAGCTGTTCTTTCCATATAACGTAACCACAGAAATATGAAAATTTGATCGTCCTGTAACAACCAATTTTTTTAATTTCTGTGGTTACCTTACATGGAAACAACAGCTTGATTTATGTCTACATTAATTATTCCATGTGTTTCTAACTTGATATAAAACTCGAGTCATTAATTGCTGTCTTTGAAAGCCAGTAGTTCAAATTAGCACGGGATCACCTTGACATCTGAAAGTGATCTCGTGCTATCATATAGCAGACAATTGTTTTGACATCGCGAGAGCACACACGAATTGATCGATAAGTGATGACGCAACAATGCAGACGTTGTTGTGACGTCAAGCGTCACAACAGGCGGATCTGGGTATTTATTAATTAAATAATTAAATAACAAGGAATTATACACCAATTGTACTTAAATAGTATAACTAAACTAGATTTCCAAAATTTTTTGGTGTGGTGTTCCTTCAGAAAGCCATCTGGTTGATGTGCAAAAGTTTGGAAATTTTGATTTCTATTCAACACCAAGAAATTTCGGATATCTAGTATAGTTCTATTTAAGTACTGGGTATTTATATTAATAATTCCTGATTAAGGAATAATTTGAGTACTTAGTAGGACAAGGTGGTAATCGTTAATGTCAGAAATATGAGTACATAAGTATATGTACGAGTATTACATATGTTTTCTTCTTAATATTATATGCCATAAAATTAATAATGAAATGTAATACGGTCAAATGTAAACCCATAACGAGAAATAAATGAAATTAAATTATAATATATTGATGTTCTGTCTCATTGTCACAGAACTAAATTAAGTGTTCCCGTTTTGCTACAGTGGATGTTAAATAGCTGTCATTTCTTAAACGCATGATACACGATTTTATTTTTTTGGAGGGTAGTTTTCCTGAAGTAAGATATACATACACTGAAGAGCAATTGAATTAGAGACAGCTGGCGTTATGCAAATGTGGCACTGTGGGCGGCCCTGTAAGCGGAAACGACATTACGAATGCAGCGATCCGACAATATGAAGAGTGATGAGACAGGAATCAGTAAGAGTCGGGCGCAGTATGGGTAAGACGAAGGGTCTAAGCACATTTGATCGTGGACAAATTGTTGGGGCCCGACGAATGGGTGACTTCATCTCGGAAGTCGTTCAGGCAATGGGATTGTCACGAGCCACTGTGTCATGGGTGCACCGTGAGTGCATCGAATCCGGTAAAACCATCCCTGCAACGGCCAACTGCCGTGGACAACAGCGTGTGGATGAGCTGGGTCATCGTCGGCTAGCTCGCATTGAAACAGCGGATAGACGGGCCACAGTGCAAGAAATCACTCGGCAATTTTACGCTGGTGCACAAAAACATGTAAGCAGCCACACCATCCAGAACCATCTACTCGCTATGGGGTACAGAAGTCATCGTCCCACGAAGGTACCGCTGCTGACCGCGCATCACAGGGTGAAAAGAGTAGCATGGGCGCTGGAACATCGCCACTGGACCCTAGACATGTGGGAAAATGTTGCCGGGACTGATGAGTTGAGATTCACTTTGGTACATGCGGATGGCAGGATACGAGTACGGCGCAAACCACATGAAGCGATGGATCCTTCTTGCCAGCAGGGTACTCTTCAAGCTGCTGGGGGTGGCATTCTCGTCTGGGGACTGCTTACGTGGACTGAAATAGGACCCCTGGTACGTGTGACATCGTCTCTTACAGGTCAATGCTACCGGGATATCCTGGACGATTATTTGCTCCTGTTTGTGCGACTTCAACATCCCACTGGGGACCTGATCCTACAACAAGACAATGCACCGTGCCATCGCTCCCGAATTGTATCCGAATGGATGGATGAACACTCCACCGACGTGGCCTCGCTTCCTTGGCCAGCTAAGTCACCTGACCTCAATCCCATCGAGCGCATCTGGGATGCCACCAAGAGAGATGTTCGAGGCTCTGACCCCCCTTTATCAAATCTTCGTGAACTGTGGGAGCTTGTTCAGGAGTCGGGGATCCGTATGGCTTCCCAACGCTTCCGGTGTCTTGTCGAGTCCATGCCGAGACGAATCGCCGCCGACATCAGGGCGAAAGATGGTGCTACACGTTACTAGACAGGTATCTCTAATTCAATTGCTCTTCAGTGTATAACCGAATGATAACAGAATGCAAAATTATATTTTTTTTATTGAAGGTTTAACGATCACAGCGAGCAACTCGATAGGGTATAAGACGTCGTCCGTTCCTAATTCGGGACCACTGGTTCCAGGGAAGGGAGAGACCCAGTGCCGTAAGACAAACACAACATCCATGTCTTACCATGATTCGAATGCGGACCCATCTGGTATGAATAGTCATAAGCCAGCGCTTAGACCGCTGCGCCACTGGGGCGGCTATTCTTGTATGCAACTGCATCAATGTTGAGTGTTATAGAGTCATTCGTTTTTGGTTTTTGTTTTAAGGACGATATTGGGAAAATAAGCAGTAGAGACTTCGGGAAATGGAGGAAAAGGAATTGAAGGCGGTGATAAAATTCCTGTCTTTGAAAGGCACGTTCTCACTGGTGGCTCATGATGATATGATGCAGGTGGATGATAAAGCTCCTGCATATTCTACAGTTGTCAAGCGCCACAGGGTGTTTCGTTGAGGCAGGGAATCTTGCGAATTGTTTTGGAGAACCCTCTACACTCTGATTAAAACGCCTATCGCGCATGACCTCATGATGCAAAACAAAAACATGTCGCATGTGAATGTGCCTTGAATATGCTTCGTGCGGATCCAATAAATTTCTGGTTTGGGATAGTTTCAATGGATTATATTCGGTTGGTACGAATGAAATATTCGGCAAAGATTCAGCACACGTGGACGGCGAGAACGGAAAAATAAGAAAACTTACCTAGGCAAAACAATCCCCCTCGGCATCGACACATAGTTGCCCATCTATCAGGCAAGGCCATGATCCCGTAATGAAAAAGTATTGTTGCTGGGACCCGAAGAAGTTATCAACTGCACATTGAATCTCGTTCTCTATCGTGAACTGTTTCCCGGACAGGACGTGATCCAGGAGGCGAAACAGATGATAGTCTGTCGGAGACAAGTCCAGAGAATAGACATGATGAGGCATTTCTTCATAGCCCAAGGCACTTAGTGTCAGCATCGTTCGTTGTGCGACATGAGGGCGGGCTCTGTCCTGGAGCAGAACACCATGCCTGTTGACCAAAGCCGGTTGTTTCTGCAGCAATTTCCGGTGCATCTGGTGAAATTCAACAAAATAACGTTCTGCAGTGATGGTTTGGCCTCTTGCCAAGAAACTCCGATGGATTATCCCGGCTGTGGACCACCAGACAAGGAGCATCATCTTGGTGTGTAGGAGTAGCTTAGGATGCCGTTAAACAAGCTGTGCCTTGCTTACCCATTGTGCAGATCGTTTCCGATTATCATAAAAGACGTACTTCTCGTCGCAGGGTACGAGTCGATGCAGTAGAGGTTCCTGTTTGTTCCTGGAAAGCATCGATGGGCAGACTTCCAAACGCCTAGTCCTGTTGGCAGTTATCAAATCATGCGGCAGTCACATGTCCAGTTTTTTTTACCTTACCCAGCGCCGCCGGACGCCAAACAACTGTCGTGTGGTGGATACCTTCCTCTGCTGGAAGACCCTGGGTTCGATTCCCGGTGGCGGCCAATGAGAATTTTTCCGTGACTTACTTATAAACGTGGAAAGAGATATGACCCCTGTTTGATCTTCCTGGTCCTCGTCAATGTCTGTATTGATTAAAGTATAACGACCAATGACTAAATAGTACCTCCACCCCTGCGCATGAGGACCGCCCATATATCAAGAGCAAAGCTCGCTAACAGGGACAATTGTGGCAGCGGATTGCGGTTGCATTAACCTCCACGGACTGTGAGGATGCCTCGTCGTCGGATTCGGACACAGTACTAGCAGTTCATGGAGTTTTAGAGACGTCGTAGAGGTCTGAGAGAGGCCAGTTGGTTTAGTCACCGTATCGTCAGGCATTTGGGTCGGAGCGACGCGGCAATTTTAAGATGTTGGCACCAATGAGTCGAAGAGAGCAGTGGACAGCCGAGGGCAACGACAGAACGCGAAGACGGAGCGATTGTGAGAGCCTCACGAATAGAACCGAATTTGTTACTCTCAAATATGTGTGGCCATGTTGCGTCATCTACAGGTACTGAAGTGGCCATCCGTCCGGTCCGTGGCCAGAAGACTTGCGGCATGGGGACTTCATTCGAAGGGGCCACTCCGCCGCCTGCCACTGACCAGTGAGCATTTTCAGCACCATTTGCAGTGGTGTCGGGACCGATCAACATGGGATAGTGTCCAGTGGTGTCGTTTTGTCTTCAGTGATGAGTCGCGGTTTACACCTGGCGCCGATGACCAGCGCGTATGTATCTCTAGATAATCCGGCCAGTGCACGGATGCTGCCAATACCGTGAAACGGCACACAGTTCGCACACCAGGAGTGACATTTTCGGTATTCATTTCCTACGATAACCGGACACCATTGGTAGTCCCCCGTACCATCCTCACGGCTCAACGGTACGTCAACGGCATTCTACGACCTGTTGTGTTGCCATTCCTGTCGCAGCATTACCGAACAATTTTTCAACTGGGCAATTCCAGGCCGCATACGGCACAGCTCTCCCAGACCTGTCTCTGTAATGTCAACACCCTTCCATGGCCAGCCCGATCGCTCGACCTCTCACCGATCGAACATGTTTAGAACATGATGAGACACCACGTACGCCCATTCGGGAATGTCGGCGAACTGGCCCGCAATTTGGACACCATCTGACAGGGACAGTATCCGTGAATTGTATGCGCAATTTGGACACCTCAGAGCATCCTTGAATTGTAGGTGTTTATGCCACACCGGGTAACCGATAGTTTCCGAGCCAGAGGTGGCGCTACAACGTACTGATTTATTCCACTCGTGTAGCTCCTCTATATGAATTAAAGGCCCAACTTCTCTGGAATTGAAATAATTTCCTTTCCTAAACATGTTCATTGCACATAACAATTTTCACGTCGTTTGGATAATTTCTTCTGGGTGCATTTTAGCACGTCTTTTGTAAAAAAAGATCGTACTTCTGTTTTATCGGTTTGTCCGTCCGTCCGTCCGTCCGCCTGTACCCACGATATCTCTGCAACTATTAGTCCGATTTGAAAAATTCTTTTTCATTCGGAAGTTTGAAATATGCAAATGATGATCCTTCATTTCGTTTTTTTTTTACGATGTACAATTTCGCCGGTAGAGGGCGTAAATGCAGATGATGTCGAATTTAAAAATACGTTTTATTCCACATATTTGCTTCTACACATCCGATTGACATTTTTTTTTATCTTTTGATTCCATTTATGTCGAAGAGTATTTTAGATATAGCTACGTTTTCCGCTAGAGGGCGTAAAAGTAAATTACATTTCCCCCTAAAACTCCGATTTGAAAAAAAAATTCTTCAGCGGATACATCTCCTGATGGAAAATCTTTTACATAAAATTTCAAATTTTTGGTAAAGAATACTTTGGCCACAGGGGGCGGGAGGGAGGCGTAAGTGTTAATTTTTGCTTCTGATGTATTTGCCGTAAAATCGGAGCTTCTAAAATAACGATTGAAAAAATTCTTTCGTGGACTGATGCCACTCACATCGATAAACTTTTTCGGAATATTTTCTTCTTAAAATATTGCACAGTTTCTCCGCCAGGGGCGTAGATATACATCTTATTTTTGTCAATATCTCTATTTCTAGGAGTCGGATTTGAAAAATTCCTTCTTTGTTGGATAGTGTTTTCCGTGTGACATGTTTTTCATAAAATTTCAAAATTTTAAATTAACTCATAGACTTTCCGCTAGGGGCGTAGCGGTAAATTGCGTTTCCCCCTATATCCCTGCTTCCAAATCTTCAATTTGAAAAAAAATTCTGCACCGGATACAGCTCCTGATAGGAAATCGTTTGCACATAATTTCTAATTTTTGTAAAAAAATTGTTTTGCCACCAAGGGGCGTAAATCTTAATTTCCGTTTCTGTTGTATTTGCAGCAAAATACGAACTTCTAAATTCTCGATTGAATAAAACGTCGTTTGTTGACCGACACTAGTCATGTCAACAAACCTTTCAGAAACATCTTTTTCTTAAAATAGTGCATGGTTTCTACCAGGGGGCGTAGATGTATATCTTATTTTTGTCAAAATATCTACTTCTAGGAGTCCGATTTGAAAAATTCCTTCTTTGTTGGATAGTGTTTTTAGTGTGACATGTGGTTTATATAATTTCAAAATTTTCAAGTAATTCATAGACTTTCCGCTAGGGGGCGTAAACGTAAATTGCGTTTTCCCCTATATCTCTGCTTCTAAATATCCGATTTGAAAACTTCTTTCTGCACCGCATACAGCTCCTGATGGGAAATCCTTTGCACATATTTCTAATTTTTTTAAGTAATGGTTTGGCCACCAAGTGGCGTAAGTCTTAATTTCCGCTTCTGTTGTATTTGCAGCAAAATATGAGCTTCCAAAATCTCTATTGAAAAAAAAGTCGTTTGTTGACCGATACTACTCATGTCGACAAACCTTTTAGGAACATTTTCTTCTTGAAAAAATGCATGGTTTCTACGCCAGGATGTATATCTTATTTTTGTCAATATCTCTATTTCTCTAAGAGTACGATTCGAAAAATTCCTTCTTTGTTGGATAGTGTTTCCTATGTGAAATGTTTTTCCTATAAATACAAAATTTTCAAGTAAATCATAGACTATGAGGCTATGGGGCACAAAGGTAAATTGCGTTTTCTGCGTTATTTCTGCTCCTGAAGCTCTGATTTAAAAAATTCTTCCTGTATCGCATACAAGACCTGATGGAAAATATTTTTCACATAATTTCTAATGTTTGGTAAAGAATGGTTTAGCCACCAGAGGTCATAAGTGTTAATTTCTGATTCTGAAGTAATTGTTGCAAAATCTGGGCTCCTGAAAACTCGACTAATTTTTTTCCTGGACCGATACCGCTCATATGGATAAACCTTTTGAGAATACTTTCTTCCTAAAATAATGCATGGTTTTCCCACCAGGGAACGTAAAGTCACATCTTATTTTTGTCGATATCTCGGTTTCTAAGAGTTCGTAAGCTCACGATTCCGTTTACAGCAATATCTGAGGGATTAAAAACCCGATTGAAATCTTCTTTCTTTCGTCATATATATTGTTTTGCATACCGGTTCCATTGACTTTGAATAGCTTTGATAAATTTAATTTGCGTCAGAACGGATTCAAAAGACGTGCTTATTACACCCGAAAATTTGGTGTCATCTTTCTTGTTGTTTGTTTACAAAGAGTGTGTTTGCTCCGTCACTAAAGGTTCTGCTTAACAGTAAGCAAAATACTTTTTTGAACAAGAATTAGGTGATGATCTAGAAACATTGCATATAGCAGCATACAATGGATTGGCAAATAATCACAATTCCAAAGCAATATGATGTGCCAAGATAAAAAAAATTCATGATAATTTTGATGCTGCTGTCTATAATTTGACCATTCCTTGAAATTTCTAAAAAGCATGGTGGAGGGTACTCTGTTTGAAGAACGAGAATCAGTATCTTTTGGCTGGGGTATTCACAACACTTGAAGCAAAATACTTTGTGGGAATGCGGTTCTTATTCTTAAATTTTGCCTAATCGCTAACATCCTTCTTGCGCGTATTAGAGAGAGCAGCAGGTGTTTCCATGAGTTCGTCTTCTTCAGTGGAGGAAACAATCACGTGTTTCCTTCCCCGTTGCCATGAGGACAGTACAAATTCTTCGCCATTTTTTTTATTTTTTAGTAGTTTCTTGTTTGCCGTTCGTGAAGTGTCGTGTGGGTGCAGCTGAGTCTGGCGTTTTTCGATGTGTCAGAAGTTACCCACGAGTTACTTATTCAAGACATATTTTGATTTTGTTCTGAAGTTCAAGAATTAACTGGCTATTGTTCCTTCTGAATAGACAAGATTTAGAATGTTTAAAATACAATGGACGGTTTCTTCAAAAAAGTTGTGTTACACTTTGCATCCTCACAGTTCAACGAAGTATTCTACACTGTCTTTATGAAGTCAATGTGTTCAGCGTTACTTCTCCTTACCTCGCCTTTATCTATGCGTTTTAAAATCATCTTGTTTCAGAGGTAGCATACATTTTTTAATTCTTTCTGAAGTGTATATTTTTTCATTCACGCAAATATCTCAAGCAAAAGCCTTAGCGGGTATCATCTGCGTATTATTGATTTGTTTTGTTTTAATCAGAAATAAGATGTATATGCTCTCTCATCGTAACTACGCATTAAAAACTTAATCTAACATGAGCATCATTATCATGCCAGTACATAAGAGTGTTTCCGACGTCAAATGCAGAAGTAAACAATTTAGTAAAATCATGCAATGCATTGATTATGATACGCTTTCAAACATACCAGAAATCATTACTCAAATTATTACTCACGTTATGAGGATAATGGCTGTGGAATTAATCTCGCTCCTGTGTCCTGACCTTTGACCCCAATTTGATGATATTAAACAGAATTGGTTCAGTATACCTCCGGAACAACATAATAAAGTTTTGTCGCAATAGAAACATTTTTAGTTAAGTTATGAGGTAATGGCTGTGGAATAAATCTGGCTCCTGTGTCCTGATCTTTGACCCCATTTGGACGATATTCAAAAGAACCGGTTCATTATACCTCTGGAACAACATACTAAAGTTTTGTTGCAATAGAAGCATTTGTTTTACGTAAGTTATGAGGTATAAGGGCGATGGAATAGGTCCCGCTCCTATGTCCTGACCTGCGACCCCATTTCGTCCATTTTCAATAGGTTTCGCCCCCCCCCGGGTGGTCCCCTACCACATACTAAAATGTCATCGAAATCGAACCATTTTTACGCAAGCTTTCGTGCGGACGGACAGACGGAAAAAGCTGGAGCATATACGCTTCTTCAACCTACGGTTGGAAAGCGTAAAAAGGAGTTTTAGTAATGAGACGTGCAGAATGATCTCAATAACGTAATGGATGCAGAGTCTTTAGTTGATCTTCTTCGGATTACAGGTAGGAGGGTCCTAACTTCGAAAAAATTATTCACAGTCACGCTGTGATTATTTTCCCAGAAAGACACAAATACGTTGTAATACAAAACTGTATGAAATCAGACATCTATGTAAGTCAGAAGGTAATTCTGAAAGTGCCACATATCGCAATTTCAGTAATTTATACTCCATCCGGAAGCTTTTATTTTGATTTACAAGTAAATATTTTGTGTTCTGTGAGTTTGTGATGCATTGCATTTTCGTTTTATTTTATTTTCGTTTCGTTATTTTAAAAGTGTTTTTTTTTTTCATTTTTCTTTATCTTCTCGATTTTTTTTTTTTTTTTTTTTTTTTTTTTTTTTTGCGTTACATAAAATCTTTGAAAATTTTAGGTGCTTCCAGTGGGACACGCACGAAAGCAATGGGCATCGAAGAAAAGCAGAGTGAGAATTTAGGTATGTTGGCAGTAAAATATATCCAAGAACTAATATCTGTTGACACTATTTCCAACGTTTTTTACGCTTTCCAACCGTAGGTTGAAGAAGCGTATATGCTCCAGCTTTGTCCGTCTGTCCGTCCGTCCGCACGATAACTTGCGTATTAGATTTCGACGGAATTTTAGTATGTGGTAGGGAACTGCTTAGGAACGAACCTTATTGAAAATGGGCGAAATGGAGTCAAAGGTCAGGACATAGGAGCGGGATCCATTCTATTGCTCTTATCCCTCATAACTTGCGTAAATATGGTTTGATTTCAATGAAATTTTAGTATGTCGTAGGGGACCACCTGGGGATGAATCCTATTGAAAATGGGTGAAATGGGGTCGAAGGTCAGGACTTAGGAGCGGGATCCATTCCATCGCCTTATGCGTTATAACTTGCGTAAAAATGCTTCGATTAAGACAAAACTTTATCATGTTGTTCCGGAAGTATACTTTACCGGTTCTGTTGAATATCATCAAAATGGAGTCACAGGTCAGGTCATAGGAGCGAGATTTATTCTACAGCCATTATCCTCATAACTTGAGTAATAACTTGAGTAATGATTTCTGGTATGTTGGAAAGCGTATCATAATCAATGCATTGTATGAGTTTACTAACTTGTTGACCATCCAACGATAACGCTAATGATATATCTTAGATATTTGCTTCTTTATGACCAGAAGCAAATGTAAAGGTGAAATATGAAACAAAAAAAGAACTTGCTTCGCAAAAGTGAGAAACCTGTATACAATAAAAAGTAACGCGTTGAAGATTTGCTATGCAAAACTTTTTGAGCAAATTTAAATTCGCAATGTTTACTATAAAAACAAATCTGTAATTCACGATCCACTTTCCGTGATTTCTTTCCTGAATTAATGAAACATATTCCTGATACATCCTTTTCCGTGAAATGACGGAAAGAAACAATAATTTCACGGATTATTCACACTGCAGAAAAATGCTGAATTTTCAGAAACCTTTCCGCAATTCCTTTCTTATATAGATGGTAAATTGCCTGTTTTAAGATGTCTTAACGGAAAATTCTGAATTTTCAGAAACCTTTTGCACCTTTATTTTTTATTTTTTTCCTTTTGTATATTAACCGAAAAACTCCGTTGTCCCTTTTCCGTATCCATTTGACGAAACATTTCCGGTAATAGGAGCAATTCGCGAGAAAACTTGAGGTTTGATTAACTGTTAAATTTCAATCGTCTGTCGAAGGACCTGATTTTAAAATTCTGTAGTGAGATCGTATACTGTGGATAGAATATCGCATGAAATTTTGGTTATTGTAGCACCGGATATTCGGTCCCCTCTTCCCCATTTTGTGCTCCAGCTATAGTATATTGTGTTACCATAAGAAACTGGTTACTTAAATTATTGTACAGGTGATTACACGAAGTCTAAATATCTGTCTGTGGAGTCCTTAAGACGAAATGGTATTATAGCCATCAAGGGTAAATTTTATATTTAGGAGTTTTATGAAATAGTACTCTAAAGTAGTATATTTCACCTTTTCTTAACCCTCCAAGTGGCAGGAGCTTTGGAAGACACAATGCGAAATGTTGTCGACGTGTATAACAAGAGACCAATAAAAGCGTCCTGTCTTTCTGTAGTATTCGTCGTAGTTAAGATGCTCGTATATGCGTTCTCGCCACTATGTGTCCGGAAATTTTCTCGATGCAATATGGCGTTCTCGTCGCTTTTGAACAGGTTTTCTATGAACGTATTATTGCGTCGCCGCAGCTTTGGGCACAGGAATCTCCGAACGTATATATGCGTGCTTTCCACACGGAGGATTAAATCTGATTCAGAGTCATTGTCAGTCTGAAGAAATCTCAAGTTCAAAAGCATTCTGTTGCTTCGAAAAATTACGATGAAAAAAATACTTAATTTGTGATAAGTTCTCCTACAGAAAAAATAAAATTATTACAAACCTATTAAAAAAAATAAGCTCTGAAATAAAATAAAGTGACTAATTTACTCCCATTAACGACAAAAAAACATTTTATTATTGCGCAGTTAAAGTTTTACATTAACCTCGGATAGAATCTTCCCAGAGCAAAAAGAAAAAGATTCTCTGGTGTAAGGGCTGGAAAATTCAGGTTCTCCGATTTTGAAAAATTTCTGCATAAATAAGGAAAAATTCGAAACGGATTTTTTTTAAATTAAGGGAATTTCTGACTACGGAAAATCTGTGAAAATATGGAAGTCAAACACACACACACACACACACACACACACACACAAAAGGACTTTTTCGGAAGCGGAAATTTTGTTGAAAGACAGACACACCGACCGGCGACTTTGCTACACGTTATTTTTAGGAATTTTTCGTGAATTTATACTGCTTGTTTTTTACAGTGTAAGCAGCTATTCTCTAAGAGGCACAGATGCATTTCTTTTTGCTGAATTTTTTTTTTCTAAAAAACTGCTTTGAAATACTTTTATTTTGTGTCGGATGAGTCAAATGACGTTCTCATTTGGTGTCATCGCTCAGAATTGGGCGTCATCTTGCTTATTTATTAAAGTTTTGAGTTGGATCCCTTCATTTTAAAAAGGCGCCCTACTTTGCAAGAACTTATTTCTAGAGCTTTCGGAGACATTAAAATTAATTATATTTAAAAAATACTAAGTCCCTGGGTGAAAGGCTTAAATAATATTTGCTTTTTATTTGATTCTACTCCAAGAGATCTTCTGTTTTAGAGATTCCATCCTGACATATCAAACGTTCAAGGAAACGGAATTTCTACAGTGAGATCTCATTACACAGTTCAGTAAAGGGAACATTCTCCAATAAATAGAGGGAAAATCAACGTGTTAGGTTTTGCACAAAACCTCTGATTCAGCAAACAACAAGACAACGAATTCATTAAAGCTAAATGCTAAGAACTATGTGTCCTTTAAAAATATTTGGTTAGGATTTGAAAAACTTGGAACGTCCCTTATTTTGTTGAAAAGCTTGTGCGACAGTGACCTTCTGCTAGCAGGAGCACTTTCTTGTTCAGGTGGCTTTTTCTTTTTCTTTCTCCTTCCGACCCCTTGGCCAGTCGCTTCCTTGATTACGTCCTTGAAGAACAAGTCCATAGTGTGCGCTAGGGAAGCCATCCCTAAAGCTACCACGAAAGGTGGGTAGAAGATTCCCCTGATGGCAGCATTGAGAGGCGACTGCCGTTGCCGGCTTTCTGCTAGGATGTCTTGATTATTAACGGTGTTTAAATAGGCACTCAGAACACATGGACCAAAGTCAAGAATCAGAAGCAAGCAACAACTGATTCTCATTTGGAAAACAAGGTGAATTCTGTCTTCCCTGAAAAAAAAATATTGGAAAATTAAAACTAAAGTATATAATGATATGTTCATGCATCTGGTATAAAAATAACAGCATGTATTACTCTTGTCTAAAAAGTCATAAGATCAAGTTTTTATCAAACCGTACTGACAGCAAAATTCCCATCTATCAGATACGGTGGCAGATTAATTCATGACCGAATGTTCTTTCAGCTTGTTCCATTACTTCGGCTGTGCTTCAGCAGTGTTAACACTTTACAAAATGATAGGGCGTTCTTGACCCACCTGGACATTAACCGGTTGACTACTCGAGAAATGGCCCACTTTCTTGTTTGGATTTTTTTAAAAGAACGAATAATTATTTTTTGTTTGGTAAGAACGAGTAATAATGTTTTTGTTTGGAAAGAACGAATAATTATTTTTTGCTTACGTCCTCAAATAACTGTCTTTTACCTCAAATAACTGTCTTTTACCTCAAATAACTGTCTTTTACCTCAAATTGCTTACGTCCTCAAATAACGTAAACATTTAGGCACGAAATAAATATTTGATGTCAGTTATTTTTTGTTTGGATTGTTTCGGAAGAGCGAATAAGTATTTTTTGTTTGGTAAGAACGAATAATAATTTTTTTTGTTTGGAAAGAACGAATAAGTATTTTTTGTTTGGTAAGAACGAATAATTATTTTTTTGTTTCGAAAGAACGAATAAGTATTTTTTGTTTGGTAAGAACGAATAATTATTTTTTCGTTTGGAAAGAACGAATAATTATTTTTTGTTTGGATTGTTTGGAAAGAACGAATAAGTATTTTTTGTTTGGTAAGAACGAATAACTATTTTTTGTTTGGATTGTTTGGAAAGAACGAGTAAGTATTTTTTGTTTGGATTGTTTGGCAAGAACGAATAAGTATTTTTTGTTCGGAAAGAATGAATAATGTTTTTTGTTCGGAAAGAACGAATAAGTATTTTTTATTTGGAAAGAACGAATAAGTATTTTTTATTTGGATTGTTTGAAAATAACGAATAATTATTTTTTGTTTAGATTGTTTGGAAGAACGAAAAATTATTTTTTATTTGTACTGTTTAGAAAGAACGAATAATTATTTTTTGTTAGAAAAGAACGAATAATTATTTTTTGTTAGAAAAGAATGAATAATTATTTGTTGTTTGGATTGTTTGGACAGAACGAGTAATTATTTTGGTACGTAAGAAGAAGAATGCTAACTTCACTTAAGTTTTTATGTTATCTATTTGAAACGTTATTGCCTTAAAAGAAATTGGCGTTTCCTTATTGTGAAAACAGGAACTTGTCGGTGATCGAAGCCGCGTCTGCTCGCTCCGGAGTGAGTTGTTCTAACCGACTAAACTACACCGGCGGAATGTATCGCTGCAAATTTGTCGTCTTGACACGTGCTTCACCTCTGTAATACGTCACATTATATCTTTCTATATATGTGTTAGGCGTTCTCTCTAAAATGACAAAGCGCCTCCCCGTTGGCGCAGTGGTCTGAGTATTGGCTTCTGACCATTCGTCCAAGATGGGTTTGGGTTCGAATCCCATTGAGGCATGGCTGTTGTATTTGTCTTACGGAACTGGCTGTCTCTCCTTTTTCTGGAACCAGTGGCCCTTAATTAGGGACGGACGACAACTAAGAAGGAATTCTCACCCATAGAGGTGCTCATGGTGATCGTTAAACCCCCAAACAAACAGACAAACAAAAAGGCAAAATCCTCTCTACTTAAGTGAAAAATTTGCCGCAGGACCAAGCACGCTGTTATAAATAATTAAGCATGGAGCCAAAGGGACATTGATAGGCCCTACCTTCTTTTGAAATGTTGAATGAGGGACTTGTAACAATTTTGATGGTCGATTATTCCCACACCCTTATCCACGTATACGGTTTAAAATTCAAAATGATTTTGTCGTGTTTTCGAGTTCAGAGTACACTGTGAAAACACAAATTTGCTGGTGGTGAAGATCGAACCCATGTCTTTCTGTTCCGGAGCCTAATTCTTCCCCAATTGAGCTACACCGACGAAGTTTATCGCTGCAACTCTACCGTCTTGACATGTGCTTCACATCTGTAGTACCTCACATGTATCTCGCCCCCCCCCCTTGTAAAAGGAGTGGGACGGAATAATTATTTTCCGGGTCAGCCCGCAAATGCTTCAAATAGCACGTTGAAGGAGGAATTCTGATTAATTCCAGACGATGTGTGGAACGAACATCCCAAATTTTTTTCGAAGCGAAGAAGGAATTTTCATTCATTCCAAACGATGCGTGAAAACGTCTTTCGAAGAACCTAACGGCCAGTAAATCCATTTTTACTTTCGGCTGCCAATGTGAAAACACAAATTTTCTGGTGGTGGAGCTCGAAACAGCATCCTCCTGCTCCAGAGCCCAATGCTTTCCCAAATAAGCCACAGCAACGGAATTTGTCACTACAGATTTGCCGTTTTGACACGTGCTTCATTTATGTAGTACGTCACAACATGCAACGATATGTGTCTGCACTTTTTTGCGACTCTGTTGAGGGATTCTGCGTGAACGAGCATAATATTTTATATATTTCGTTCAAAGCACTAATTGTGCTACATATATGAACGTTGTAACTTTGCTTTTTGACCAACGCACGCATTTAAAGTAAAACAGGCGCCTCTTGAAGTGTGTCACCGTTACTACTCATCAGTAATAGTTTCTTGTTATTTTCTCAGCTTCTAAAGAACGATAAAAAGCAAAGATCTTAGAAAAGTGGGGAAGGGTGCAAATGAATAGGTAGTGATTCCTCAGAGGCAATTTTAGATCTTTTGGGGCCCTAGGCGCTGAAAGATTCAGCCCCTTCCCCCTCCCCTCCTTCTCATTGTTCAGAAATTTCATCCGTCAGATTAAAAAATTAATAATAAAGTAAAAAAAAGGTTTTACTTTTTTTAAAATGCCATTCTACTTTGTATCTTTCTATTATTAGAACGTTTAGTAGAAATAGTGCTAATGTAATCGCTTTGTGTGTCTGTGCACATCGAACTTTTTTGTTTTTAGAGATATTTCAAAAACTATTTTTGCAGCTAATAGGAAATCAAAGGATATTAAGGCACTTTAAATATCCATATGCTTTATGAATTTACTCCAAAGCTCTGTCAAAGTCAAAAATTCAAAAATTGAGGTTCTGTTGTGAAGAAACTTTTCAACCAAAAGGAAGGCTAAATGATTTTAACTGTTCCTTTCAAAACATGTACATCGATAAAGAACTCAAAAATTTTGAGGATCAACAACAGCAAAAAAATAAATAATAATCATAATAAGCACAGAATATGTTACTAATATGAGAAAGCAAAATATCAATTGATAATGGAAATAAAGTGGTCGCTTTAAGGATTGATTTGTTTCGGTCCATGAAAACCAAAACAAAACTGGCAATCCAATTATACGTTTTCGGGTCACCTCACGTTCTCGAAACCTAGGCGCGCGCTTAGTGGGAAATCCGCCCCTGTGATTTCTTTAACTGTATTAGAAAAGTGCTTACAGTGAGCATTGACGAAAGGAATTTAGGAACTGTGGGTAATCTCTCTCTCTCTCTCTCTCTCTGCACAGTGTGCTAAATAAATACTTTGGGCTGGGTGGGTAAGGTCGCTACTAGTAGCGACCTTACAGTAGTGCGCTACTTTTATTGTAATTTGCAGTGCAGTGTAACAAGTAAAAAAGTAGTTTTGGCACTACAAAAATCAATCCGTTGTAACGAAATTTCGTGCTACATGTTTTAACTAAAAGTAAAAAATAGTTTTGGCACTACAAAAATCAATCAGTTTTAACGAAATTTCGTGCTACATGTTTTAACTACTTTTCTTGTTACGAGGAACAATACTGTGACAGAAGGAATCGTCTGCTTTAGCCTTAGTAAATTCATTTAATTCAAAGTACAGTTGTAAGTAACATTCTGAAAAGTAAAAAAATAAAAATAACAAGATTAATGCAATAAAAGCATGCATTATATATATAATTAATATCAGTGATTTTCAGTTCTTTGCTGGGTGAAGGAATTCCCAAGTCCCCTGCATAACTCTCTGTCCTGAGACATTTCCTTCCATGTCCCTCCAGCATACTTCCGAATTTCATCCACCTATTTCCCACGTGGATAGATGCCGACAACAAGTATCTTTTTTTCTTTATATCTATTTGTTCGAGTACCGGCACAATATCAAAGCATCAGTAGGCAGAATCTTTCTTCCCCCCCCCACCTCTCCCATTTTCTTTTGAATTCGCGTATGAGAGTGATGATCCATGCTATTTTTCCAAAGTTCCCTTGCTTGCGAGGTTAATGTGCATTTCCATTTACCACGATATTTCCACTTTTAAAGAACGGCAATAAAAAAATGCATTTCCATCGGGAAGCTGACAATACACAAACCATATTTCGTTTTTTAACCTTTCATAATGCATAACTCTTTTGTTAAGCAGTGTAAAAAAAGCGTAATGTGTTCCATTTATATAATTTTCTAGTATCATGCTTCAAAAGTTTTTGTTTTTTCTGTTTTTTTCATTCAGTAGCATCAATCTCGAAGATTTTTCAGGTTCCTTCTATCTTCCATCTTTCTCTAACGACCTTTTTTTTTTTTTTTTTCCGAATAACACGCTTGTAGCGTCGAAAATTTTTCTTACGTCACAGTAAGGAGCCCAAAACTGAGTCTACCTGTAACATAAATGTTGCTCCAAATTTGCTTTGCGTTCAAAAAAACAGTTGATTTTCTTTATTTCATAAAATCATCAAATTACAAAAAATTTCATAAATTATATGATACTCAAGTTCAATATTTTGGTATTTAATGTTTGTAACCTATGCCAGACATCACTTAACATGGATAAGTCACTGAAAATATGACAGGCTGACATAAATCAGTTCAAAGCCTAAAGGCTTTTAATGCCAACTGATTTACATCGAAAAGTAAAAAAAAACAAAAAAAAAACAGCAGTAGTGATTCAGAGGAGCGCTTACTTTGTAACGCTTCTGATGCGCTCATGAGAACATGTCTCATGGGTAAGCATTTTAAAAGGCAATTAATGTAGAAGTTAAAGGTGCTGGTATGTTGCAGTATATCTTCGCATTTTGTTCATCTGTAACGTATACTCTAGATTTAGTTTCCTTTTGATTTTACTATCTCTCGTTATTTTATGTTCCTATGTAAATTATCTTCTTACTTAACGAAATGTTATTTCTCCCGCTGAATGATATGTGGCAACGAGTGTAGTCATGACGTGGTGGTAGGCAGTATAAATAGGCGCGTTCAACGATACCTAGGAGAGCGTTTGTTTATGTGCGTAGGGAGAGCTTTGTTTTATGTGTAAAGAGATCTTCGTTTGGTGTAAAGAGAGCTTCGTTTATGTGAGAGGAACTTCGTTATATGTGAGAGCCAGATATCGAGTAGTTGTGTGACCCGTGAAGTATGTGTGGATAATACCAGGAGTTTCCCTAATAAAAGGTTTTTCTTAGTAAGTACGTTTTTCTCAGTTCATAGTTTTGTCAGACCTCTGTCTGGCTGTTAGGTCTCTTTCATTAAGTGTTACTATTAACAACCAGCATAAGACTTTATTCATCATAAATCACTACTACTACAACGTTACTAGCAGTTAAGCTTATTCATGGTATAATCATTACCACACAACAAACCAGTAAAAACTAATTCATTATACATCTTCCTGTGCATACGTTACGTAAATGAGTGAGTGTAAGTACTACACGTCGTATAAATTTTTCCTGGCATATATCTTGACAAAAATAAATGAATCGCAGTTATTAAGACTGCTGAATACGAGCATCGGAATTTTTAATATACTAATTTGGATTGGAACAGGGATGAATCAGAACACTGAAGATGCATTATGATTATTTGTCTTTATTTAAATGAAAATGTTTAAATTTCATATATTACTAGCAGTTAAGTTTATTCATGGTATAATCATTACCACACAACAAACCAGTAAAAACTAATTCATTATACATCTTCCTGTGCATAAATACTTTTATATCAAGTTGTAAAGAAAGTATTGGGGAAATACAGAAGCATGTATTTCAAGCTTAAAAAATCGTACAAAACACTTAACCTAATCGTCCAAATAGTCTATTGGAAAGGAAGAAAATGTAAATTTTATAAAATCGCAAGGAAATATTCATGAGTCATAAAACGTTTTAAAGGTTTTCAACATTTTGGGGAAAAAAATACGATTTTCAAATTTTAAATGAAAAAGAACTTAAGTTGTAAATTTTATTTGAAATTGGAAAAACTGCTTTTAAAATTATTAGACACTTTACATGAAATTAAATTTTTGAAAATGCTGAATTAATTTTTCATATACCATTTATTTATGCCGTATGCGTCTCCAGTGGCGCAGTGGTCTGGCTTCTGACCATTCGTCCGAGATGCGTCCGGGGTGAGGCATGGGTGCTGTGTTTGTCTTACGTCACTGGCCTGCTTCCTTCCTTGGAGCCAGTTGCCCTACATTAGGGACGGGCAACTGCTTACAGCCCGTCGAGTTGCTCACGATAGTGGTCAATATGCCTCTCCCCACCCCCTCTCCCCCTCAAAAAGAAAAAAACTTATGCTGTATAGATACTTACTGTTTATATACACACAGCGGATACTTGATATCGTGAGCGTTTAATTTGTTTCACTGCCCTGAGGAAATATGCTCGATGCACTTATTGTATGCTCATGAATTTATTATTAGGCTAGTTTTTGCTTGTGGCAAACAAATTGAGTGTTTTTTGAGTTGCTTATTTTGCCGCCTCGGTGGCGCAGTGGTATAAGCGCTGCTTCTCACCTATAGTTCGAGATGGTTCCGGGTTCGAATCCTAGTGAGGCATGGATATTGTGCTTATCTTACGGTAGTGACTCTCTCCCTTCTCTAGAACCTGTGGCCCTCAATTAAGGACGGGCGACTACTTATAAGCACTGTGGTCTTAAACCCCCATATAAAAAAAAAAAAAAAGAAGTAAAATGCCATCCAATCACATACTAAGTGATTGGATTTTGAAGATCTGAAGTTCTTTAGGGTATAAACAGAAAGACAAACCTGCGTATTGTTGATCTATGATAGTAAGTGAAATTTCTTAGGCTGTAACGATGCTGAGGGGAAATCAGAGGAATATTTGAATCAGTGACATGGGATTTTCTTATCTCTTTATGTCGGGTATGAAGCACCAAATTTTTGCTTATATCTTTCGTGGAAATGTGCCGAAATAAGATATTTCTTTTGACGTAGAACTGCGTCTATATCCTAGCGCTGGTAGGGGCCAACGTAGTGAGCACGGATGCAACGAAAGCATGTCATATTTTGAACGCCCATATATTCGAAACTAATAATCGTAGAGTAATAAATAATTCATCATAATATAGTTTATAGAGTCCCATTTATAACAAAATAAGTTGAAATCCTACACCCCTTAATCCATTGATACAGTAGCGTTAGAAATTTAAGCTAAATTTCGCGCAATTTTATTTAGCCGCACGCTGTTTTAAGGTTGATAACTAGTGAATTGATAATTATAGCGATAACCTCAGCCCCACATTCCGTAGCTGACGGTCAAAGCTAACGGATGTAACCGAAATAAAGTGAATTTAAAATTTATTTATTTTTAGATAAAAAAATTAGGTGACGAAATTATAGAAATGCCGCGAAAATCCAGGGAAAATTACTATAAGATCCGACGAAAGTTGAAGAGACAGCTAGAGGAGAACGAGGGGAATCCGAAAAGCCCCGGAAAGTCATCAACCGAAAGGTCACAGGAATGTAGGGAGCGTCAAAAGTCCGTGCGCCAGGATGCGTTTCACACGAGTTCGACTCTAGAGCCGCAACCTTCCACTTCAACTGCACAAATTGAGCCTGAACAGCAAAAACAGATGGAGTTTGATGTTATCGATCCAAATTTTCAAACCGAGCATGGAATACCAATGTACATCGCCAACCTTCACAACTTCGCTGGATAATGAACGTATTACGTCTCAAATCTTCTAGACAGGAACAAGAGCAAGAAGAAGAAGAGAACATTGGGCCCCAAACGTATCGCCCAATTTATAGCAAGGCAACTAAGGAGTTTGAAAAAATGTTTCTGAAGAACGATTTCTTCAGAAACAATTTTATTAATAACTACTGACAACGATGATACTACGGCTTCTACTTCTACTAATATTAATTTACAACCAGGATAAGTTACAATGAATTGTATATAGTATAAGTTGCTTTTAAGTAAATAAAGTAAAACATTTATTCCGTTTTATTTCGTAAAAAAATTATATTAGAAAAATATCAAAGGGGCACAGTACCAACTGTGCCACAACCTACAATGTAGGCTACGTCAACAGTCCTACGCTGAATACTTTAAGGACGTAGAACTAGTGAGATAGTGCCATGAAATAGTGACAGTTGACGTAGTTCTACATAGTATGTTGCGGCACATCAGTTGCTACCGTGCCCGTTTGACTTTTTCTTTCTTTCTTTCTTCTTTTACTTTGAGTTCGTTTAATTCTTTATCTAGAAAAGTTTATATTTAACGTTAACCTTGCCTTTGTTTCGTGCTTTATTGCATTGTTGTAGTTTCATGCTGTTTTCATCAGTTAGCCATACATTATTTGTACTTCGTTTTTAAGTACAGTCAGCTTTCTGTGCCCATCCCCTCAACTTAATGCCACCCTTTCATAACGCCATCTCTTGGGTCTGACAGATGTTCTCTAATAAAACAACCCTTGGCATATAGCCAGACCTTTGGTATCCTTCAGCCGCCAATATAGGTATACCACTATGCCGACCTGCTTTTCCCAAAACATAACGTGCTCGATGTACCTCTATTTCCAATTAAGAAGATTCGTCGAAGCAAACTCGCATAAGGACGATAATTCAAATGCACTTGTTAAATTGGATTGTGTTGTTGAAATAATTGGATTGAAATCTAAAGCACAAATGAAAATAGAAGAGTTGTTTTTTAATAGAAACTAAGGTATGTAAAATGATTTTTTGTAATGCTATTTTTAATTTTCACATGCTAGAGTTTTAGTAACAAAATACGATTTTTTATAAATTTCCTTATGATTTAAACTTTTACTTTGCCTTCCTATTATGTAAATTAAATTTCTGCGCTTAATGCAAACCAGAAGCATCCGAGATGCAAACAGGTACTTTGAATTACATTGCGCAATAAATACACAACATGTAACTTCATTTTTCTAATTAACATGTTTTTTAACGCAGTGCGAAATATTGTTTTCGATAAACAATAATTTATAAAATTTGACTTAATTAAAAATAATTTGCATTTGATATAACTTCACTCTTGGTATAACACCACAATATGTAACAAACGGTGGCGGTACATCAAAGTTGACTGTACAATCAAGTTGAAGAATATGAATGCAGTCTTATTGTGTGAGTGAAAACATAACGATTTTCTGAACAATCCATTTAATAAGTAAATTAGCCAATTATTTTCAATTCTATAAATTTAAAAACAATTCCCCTTTGCAGAAAACTTGTAAAATGAATAAAACTCTAGATTTTAAATAGAAATATTTCATCTTCCGCTTTGAAATGCAACGAAAGGAAAAAGTTTCGAACTCAGCATATTTTGAACTTTCTTAAATATTAACATACCAAAAGGAAAATGAAACGAAGGAAGATATAAAGCATAAAATTGAGAAACTTTACCTCGTGGATGAGAAGTCAGGAACTAGTTAGCTCTCGTTCAAGCAGATAATTATTTCTTTGTGGTGACGTAGATTTTCTGTGCTCTTCTTTTATACTGACCTTGAAATGGTGTCAAGGGGTGGGTTTGAAAAACTCGAAAGTCTCGAAAGTCTGCCGCCTCTGTGAAATGCCGTTTTGTGGGTTTGGGAAAGCAAATAAACTTTCTACTCATATTTCGGTACAAGTGTTTTTAACAACTAATAGGTGTTTGAAAACTTACTTGGAAGGAGTATTTACTAAAATAAATAAATAAAGAAAGAAAGAAATAAAAGGTGTGTACGTATTTCGTCCTCAAAGTGACTTCACTTTGAATCAGTACAAAGAAACATTACTATCAATTTTTTTATGAAAGTTTTTATTCTCTGTCTTTATATTTACAGGTGTAAACAACAACATAACATTAATTACCAAGCTTTCGCTTGTCAGCAGACAGCTTTTTCAAGGTACCTTACAAACAGAATGCGTAGAATTAAACAAATAAACAATAAACAACGTTCTTTCACGTGTTCTTATCACATGCCATCGTATTATAACTCGCGTGACGTGTTAAACAGCATTCACAGTATCATGCTGTACCTCGTATAATTTCATATGAAACCTCTCCATATTTGGGGTGATATGATATGAAACACTTTCATTACATGCGTCCTCTTCCCATTATCTCCATTGACTCACGTACTGATAATTATCTATGTGTAGCATACCTAGGTCTTAAGGCTAGAGTTAAGAACATAGTAGAAATGTAAAAGATACAATACCTTCTACAGCACTAGCTAGAGAGGTGCTAAATAATACAGCTGAATGGCCAGGTGCTAAATATATAGTTAGGTATGCTACACATAGAAAATCTTCAATACGTGAGTCAATGGTGCTAATGGGAAGAGAGGACGCGTGTAATGAAAGTGTTTCATACCATATCTCCCAAGAGGTACAGCATGATACTGTGAATGCTGTTTAACACGTCACGCGAGTTATAATATGATGGCATGTGATAAGAACACGTGAAAGAACGTTGTTTATTGTTTATTTGTTTAATTCTACGCATTCTGTTTGTAACGTACCTTGAAAAAGCTGTCCAAACGAAAGGTTGGTAATTAATGTTATGTTGTTATTTACACCTATAAATATAAAGACGGAATAAAAACGTTCATAATTGTATTAGGTGTATTAATTGATGTCATTATTTTAATTACTATTATTACGTGCAACAACATTTCACCTCTCATGAGATCTCAGTAACTGATACCAAATATACAGTAGTTTAGTTGGAGCCTTTCCTTACATGACCACACACATTTCACGTACAAGGTTATGCAGTTGCATCCCCCTCGCATGGACTTCAAGGTTGATAAATTTCAAATCGGAAAGCACCAGAGATACTTCTAAATAACTTCTTAAATAAGCACTACAATAATTAAACTCACAAAGTATGCGATCCTGAAATGATAGAGAATAAGATCCTGGACTTTGTGACGTATATTCTAAATTAACTTTCATTTTTAGTTTCTTTCCCTATGTAAATTTTGAGTTTATTCTCAGTTATACTTCACAACTTAACGTGACATCTTCTCTCTCTCTCTCACGAGAACACTGTTGGCTACACTCTTGAGGTCAGAGTGAACGTGACATATCACTGTATGAGATAAGAACGATAGATAAAAACAACGAGATAACAGTTGCTCGTGTGTGGTGGATATGTACCACATATATATGTGGCTATGTGAATTACGTTATACCTTGAAATGCGATATCTGTTCTATTGAGATAACGCTGGAATAAAGCGAATTTCCATAAGTTGACTTCTGTTTGTTATGATTCGTCTGGCCGTAAATATTCATTTAGGAACTATTGCATCGTATGCTTAGCTAATGATTTAGAAATAACGTAAGAACGACAATATTTCAGCACGAAAAGAAGTTACGTTATAACTTCAATACACGTTATACATTCCTTTAATTAATTGCATGCTTACACAATGAAATAATAATATAAAACTGAAATTCGTTCTTTTGTAAATCATTTGAGTGAAAAAAGAAAAATGGCGGGAATATGCACAAGTTCATGCGTCGGATGGTCGGAAGATAACGCCTCACGATTTATTTATTTTTCCTTTTCTTGGGGGGGGGGGACGATCACAGTGAGCAGCTATATGTATTATAAGCAGTTGCCCGGCCCTAATTTGGGGCCACTGGTTCCAGGGAGGGAACAGAGCCAGCGTCGTAAAATAAGCACACCATCCATGCATCGTCCGGACCCATTTTGAACGAATAGTCAGAAGCCAGCTCTTAGACCACAGCGCTATCGAGGCGACCTCTTTATTCTCACATTTCATGAAAATTTGTCCCTGAATTTTTCGAAATAGCCGTCGCTCCAGGTAAAAGTTCTGCTGTTCTTACTGTTAGATACCTAGCCATTTCTATTGATTGAAATAGCAATTGTTTTTAATTTTTTACCTCAATTATTTACTTTATGACGAAGTAACACTCCGGAGTAAGTCGCTCTTCCAACTGAGCTACGCAGACGTATGCTCTCTCTGCTATCTGCCTTTATGTCATGTGCATCCCGCGGTGCAGACCCGTCACATCCCCCTCCCCCCCCCGAAAGAGGGCCAGGTGCATGTCCCACGGGTCAGTCGGGACCATGTATCTCTGTAAGCAGTCATCCCATGAAGAACGTGCATTTGAGAAATCCAAGTCAATTTGGTGTGTGGAACGTAACATCACACACATTTATTTTTCGTAGCGCTGAAGAAGGGATTCTCATTTTTTCCTATCTCGCGGTGCGGGAAGAACGTCACACCGTTGCGGGAAATCTAACAGTCGGGTCATCTGGGAAGTTCGGGAGCCAATACGACGTAGTAAATTTCTCCATCATCTTTGTCCACGCCGGTCATCGAAAACGGGTCCCTTCCCTCCGGAGTAAGTCGCTCTTCCAACTGAGCTACGCAGACGTATGCTCTTGCTGCTATCTGCCTTTATCTCATGTGCATCTAGCGGAGCAGGCATGTTACAACTTATATTGGTAACTATTTTTTTATGAATAACTTCACTCTTCTGTTTTATCTCCTGTCATCTTCAGTTGATGCCTCTCTTCCCATTTTCGCGAGGACTCGGTGCTTTACCTCACATGACTTAAGCAATATTTTGGAGCGCTTCGCTGAATAATTTCTGCTTTACTTTCTCATTTTTTTCATATTGAGCACTGCGCACGCGTTTGCTTCAAAATCCAAAATCAAGAAGCTAGGGGTTTCACTACAAGCGCTGAAGATTTCATCAAAATTTTTCCTTCTGTCACGAAAATCAACTACGAATGTATGCACTCGTGCCTCAGTGCGTATCAATATGTCTTTTCACATTGGATCTCGCTCTTTGGATTTAACTGCTATAATTAATATGTAGCCAGTGCCGTTAATGCCAACCAGATGGAGACGTCTCCGTAGCTGAGCCCATCTAACGGATTTATGATGTCAGAAGCTGACTTTAAAGCACACATAGCACCGTGTATTGTTGGCCACTGTGGATTGTTGGGCACCGTGGTGTAAGGCTAACGCGCTTGGCTAGATATCGAGAGATCCATGGATTCAATTCCCCGGCGGTGACCGAATAACAATTTTTCGGTTGCTATGTGTTTCTGGAACGTGGAAAGAGCGATTCATTTGTTTATTTACAGACGCCACGTATTTGGAAGATTTTCACACGTCTTAAACATTTGGAGATAATATGTTGTACTTCATGAGATGAAGTCATGTCCGCGGCGAGGTCGATAGCGATGATTACATGCTGAAAGCAAAAACTCAATTACAGAGACGTCGGGAGAGTGATTAGATGACGAAGCTCGAGACGCCAATTGCAGGGACGTCGAGAGCGATAACTACGTTCTGGGACATGAACTGTAGCAATGTCGAGAGTGACGATCTGACGCTGCAACGCCAGACATGGATGGATGTCTTCGAGAGCAATAATTTGATGTTGATGAAAGGCAAAATACTTATTTCAAGGACGACGACAGCGCTGATTAGATTCTGAAATCGCCATGCATTGACGTCAGTGATAATTAGTAGTTGTTCCAACGCTACACGCGTATTGCAGGAATGCTGAGTGCTGTGGTGCCTGATAAACACACTCACGGACAAAGAAATTTGCGCACTTAGAAGAAAATATGCTACAACCGCGAATCTTTGCAAAGAGCTAGAGTGCATGCTGGTATACAAATGATCCACGTTTGGTACGATTTCGCATGACCTCACACCTTGCGGTGGCGCTGCAATCACGAACCGACAGCCTTATAAACTGACGTGTAGTCGATGTTCCATGGAAGCAAAAGCGCCGGCCGACGCAAGTAAGAGTACAGAGTGACGAAGAATGGAGGGTAGACGCCCGAGACGTTGATTTACGCAATTTACGGACTTTGACAGAGGCCTGAGCATCGGGCTGAAAACCGCAGTGTGGTCGGTGCGCCGTATAGCCCGCTACGTGGATCGTTGTGACCATACCGTCCGACTGTGGTGGGAGCAGTGGACTCGTGACGGCACTGCCACATGGCGGAGCGGCTCCGGACGGATCAGGTGGACCACCGGTAGAGAGGATTGACCGATCGTGCGCCAGGCACGAACGGATTCCACGGGCACCCAGTTCACTATACAGGCGGATGTAGCGACTCATGTGTGCCCACTAACCATTTACGGACGTCTCACGGAAGTGAATCTGAGATTCAAGAGCCCCTTATGTGTGCTGCTATTGATACCGGAACATCGCCAGCTCCGTGTGTAGTGGTGTCAGGCCAGAGCAGCGTGTGGTGTTTAGCGATGAGTGCCGCTTCGTTTGGGGGCAGATGATCATCGTGTCCGGGTGTGGAGTTCCCGTGGTCAACGGCACAATCCCAACCTAGCTGTCGAGCGCCACATCTCCCCCACTGCAGGCATTATGGTCTGGGGAGCCATTGCCCACGATACCCGATCAGCTCTAGTAGTGGTACGTGGATCATTGACAGTATGTGGATGAGATCCTGCGGCCACATATACTCCCATTCCTGGCCGGGATTCCTGGTGCGCTATATCATCTGGATAATGTCCGCCCTACACGGCTCGGGTTGCCCAGGACTGCCTTCGTCATGTCGGGACACTGCTATGGCCTGCCCGCTCCTTGGACATGTCCCCTATCGAGTATGTGTGTGACCAGTTGGAATGCCAGCCGTCCCCGTGCCGCACAATCCTGGATTTGGATTACACCGTCCAACACGTGTGGCCAATCTGCCGCAGGTCAACATCGGGCATCTGTTCGCCTCCATGCCGGACCGTATTGCAGCATGTATCGTCGCACGAGGCGGTGCGACGAGTTATTGAAGATGACCGGACTGCGTGCTGCAGATCCCTCTCTAATTGCCCTATAGCTCTGTTTTTGTCATCATGTGTATCATTCATCTGTATCATTACGTCCATAAAATTTCAGTCAATCTGATGCTTCCTTCTTGGTGCGCAAATTTCGTTATCCATGAGTGTGTGACCATTCGTTCGAGTTCCATGAGTGTATGACCATAGTTCCATGAGTGTATGGCCATAGTTCCACGAGTGTATGACCATGAGTGTATGACCATAGTTCCATGAGTGTATTTCGTTATCCATGAGTGTAGGACCATTCGTTCGAGTTTCATGAGTGTATGACCATAGTTCCATGAGTGTATGACCATAGTTCCATGAGTGTATGACCATAGTTCCATGAGTGTATGACCATTCGTTCGAGTTTCAAGAGTGTACGAACATGAGTGTATGACCATAGTTCCATGAGTGTATTTCGTTATCCATGAGTGTATGACCATAGTTCCATGAGTGTATTTCGTTATCCATGAGTGTATGACCATAGTTCCATGAGTGTATGACCATAGTTCCATGAGTGTATTTCGTTATCCATGAGTGTATGACCATAGTTCCATGAGTGTATTTCGTTATCCATGAGTGTATGACCATTCGTTTGAGTTCCATGAGTGTATGACCATTCGTTTGAGTTCCATGCGTGTATGACCATTCGTTTGAGTTCCATGAGTGTATGACCATTCGTTTGAGTTCCATGAGTGTATTTCGTTATCCATGAGTGTATGACCATTCGTACGAGTTCCATGAGTGTATTTCGTTATCCATGAGTGTATGGCCATTCGTTCGAGTTCCATGAGTGTATGACCATTCGTTCGAGTTCCATGAGTGTATGACCATTCGTTCGAGTTCCATGAGTGTATTTCGTTATCCATGAGTATATGATCATTCGTTCGAGTTTCATGAGTGTATGACCATGTGACCATGAGTGTATGACCATAGTTCCATGAGTGTATTTCGTTATCCATGAGTGTATGACCATTCGTTCGAGATTCGAATTGCAGTGAGGCATTGATGTTGTGTTTGCCTTACGGTGCAGGCTCTGTCCCTTCCCTGGATCCAGTGTTCCTACATTAGGAACGGGCGACTGCATATAGCCCATTGAGTTGCTCACGGTAGTCATTAAACCATGAATCACACAAAAAAAAGTATCCTTCATTTAGTGTTGATCACAATATTGGTGAGCAGACACCCTCATATTCTGCGTTCTATACTTTCGATCGCATGATGAAGATAATTCCTTCTTTCTTCACAATTCTTTACATCTATTTGTAACCTGAGCTTGTTGGTGCCAAAGAATTCCAACCGTTTTCCTTACATTATCTGACAGTCTTCTTTATTAAGTACATACAAACACCACTAAGCTGTTCTCTGAGATTCAGAGGTTAGCTCCAAAAAAGAAATACAAACTACCAGATATTTTTCCTTACTGCTGCCGTATCAAACTTCTCCATTTACAGCGATCTTGACATACAACTCTGGCTTCACTGATATCCATTACACGCCGTAAACAAGATCTTTTATACTTCATACTCATAATCTTTTTCTCATGCAAACACTCCTGAATCTGATCCACTCATGTCTTCCTTGGCCTTCTTCTGCCTTTGCTTCCTGCCACTTGGGCTAAAAAGATTTTCTTAGTAACCTCACACAATCAGACCGCGTCTTGCCACAAACCTCCCATAAGTAACGCATTTCTCCAGCACACAAACGACTTCTATATTTCTTCTGTAGTACCCAGGTTTCACTATCATACATCAGAGTAGGAACAATTGCACTTCCATACACAGCCATGCGGGACTCTCTAGAGAACCCATCATTCCTGTGAAAACCTCCCAGAGCAGCTATGACTTTCAATGAAGAATTCACTCGCCTACTGATTTCACCATCCAATTTGTTCTCTCTGTCAAACATGCTTCCTAAATACACAAACTCACTCACCTGGTCAATCACAGTGCCATTTATACTTCCATTACAATCAGTGCTATCAGTTCCTCTCTCAAAGACCATAACTTTGGTTTTCCGCTTATTTATACTCAGTTTGAATTTCATGCAAACTTCGTACATCCGGGACAACATACTCTGCAGCTTACTTTTGCTCTCTGCCAACAGGACAGTGTCATCCGCATACAGCAATCTGCACACACGGATATCACCTAGACATAAACCATTGTTATCTATTTTGGCATCACGCATGCATGCGTGCATGAATATATTAAACAGCCATGGTGACATTACACAACCTTGTCTGACTTCTGCACCAATAGAAAACCATTTTGATAAAACACCATTCACTCGTACACAAGCTCTACTACCAGCATACATGGCTTTTACACTATTAAGTAGATTCCCAGTAACACCATATTCATTCAATACCTTCCATAAAAGTGTCCTATTTACTCGGTCGTAAGTTGTCTGTAAATCTATGAAGGCAGCAAAAACTTTCTTACCAACAGCTAGATACCTTTCAATCATCACGCGTAATGCAAAAATATGGTTACCGCAGCCTTTTCCGGGCTTAAAACCACTCTGAACATCCCAATCTTTCTCTGATATAAGACCCTGCACTTTTTCAATAACAACCTAACCAAACACTTTCCCTGGCACACTTAGTAGGCTAATACCACGATAGTTCTTGCATTCAGTTTGATCACATTTTCCCTTATACAAGGGAACAATAATAGCATTCTTCCAATCCCGAGGGACCATTCCTAACTCCCAGCACAACTGGCAAATTTCAGTTAACCAGTCAATCACAGTCACCACCATATTTCAACATCTTGGCAGTTATGCCATCAACTCCCGGAGCCTTACCATTCTGAAGAGATTTTAAAACGTTACACACTTCTTCTCTTGAGATCGCTCCAGTGCTTCCATCCCTCATTGTGACATCATCTGCGCGTCTGTCTCAGAATCATCTTTGCTTTCCTGATCTAATAACTCACAGAAGTATACACTTTATCTTTTTTTTTTTTTTTTTTTTTTTGTTGAGGTTTAACGACCACCGTGAGCAACTCAATAGGCTATAAGCAGTCGCCCGTCCCTAATTTAGGGTCACTGGTTCCAGGGAAGGGAGTACATGCGGATGGCAGGATACGAGTACGGCGCAAACCACATGAAGCGATGGATCCTTCTTGCCAGCAGGGTACTCTTCAAGCTGCTGGGGGTGGCATTTTCGTCTGGGGACTGTTTACGTGGACTGAAATAGGACCCCTGGTACGTGTGACATCGTCCCATACAGGTCAACGTTACCGGGATATCCTGGACGATAATTTGCTCCTGTTTGTGCGACTTCAACATCCCACTGGGGACCTGATCCTACAACAAGACAATGCACCGTGCCATCGCTCCCGAATTGTATCTGAATGGATGGATGAACACTCTACCGACGTCACCTCGTTTACTTGGCCAGCTTGGTCACCTGACCTCTATCCCATTGAGCACATCTGGGATGCCATCGAGAGAGATGTTCGAGGCTCTGACCCCCCCCCCCACCCTCCATCAAATCGTCGTGAACTGTGGGAGCTTGTTCAGGGGTCGTGGATCCGTATGGCTTCCCAACGCTTCCGGTGCCTTATCGAGTCCATGCCGAGACGAATCGCCGCCGTCATCAGGAGGAAAGGTGGTGCTACACGTTGCTAGGCAGGTATCTCTAATTCATTGCTCTTCAGTGTACATCCAGGTATTAAAAAACTGTTTGATATCTTTCTGGCAAGGATTCCATTTCGTCGCTGATTAAAAAAAAATAGTTATAATAATAGCGAGCATAGAACAGCGAAGATCACTATTTTGGGCTGGGTGGGGGTGCCGTCTAGCTGGAATCAAGTCCATATCCCACAAGGTGCCAGGAGGGAGAACCGAGATCCCTCAAATATATTTTTTGCGTAAAACTTTCAGAAAGTAGATTGAAAACAAAGAAACATGCGATTTTTTCTTCAGTTTTATTTTCAGGAAGCAAAAAAATTGTGGAAAAAAGATAGAATTCGAAAAGGAAAAAACGTCGGAGTGTTATTTTTGTTTTTCTTTTCACTTCTCTCTCTCTCTCTCTCTCCCTCTCTCTCAAGAAGCTACTGCCGATATCATAAAATGGGGTCGTAAGGCAGTAACGAATTAACTCGAGGTGAGCAAAATTGGGTGAAATCAACTTAAACTAATTAATATATTTGCTGTCTAAGAAGTGGTTCGAACGCTGCTGGAAAGGGTGAACCTGCTCATAAGAAAACTTTGATTTTACCTTAGTTTGTTTTATTCAAAGTCGTAATTTAAGGGGGAAATTGACACAAATCCTTTCTGACTCACTACCTTACAGAAGGGTTATAACAGTTGCGACGAACCTAATAATGGAGAGAAAATACACGGATGAGTCATTACATTATGACCACCCCCAGCCTAGAGAAATGAGCGCGCCTGGAGACCGAACGGTGGATCCAGTGAAGTTCACAGAGCAGTATATATACAACCCGAGGATGGCTTTCGGTTTGTAGAGTGTTCGGAGTCAGAATGGGAAAAAGCTGCCGATTTTTTGTTCACGTACCACTGTAGTGAGTACGTATCAAAAGTGGTGCACAGATGGTCAGACGACGAACAGTCGTTCAGCCGTATGTCGACCGCAGTTCATTGATGCCAGCGGAGACTGTAGCGCATTGTTCACAGCAACCACAGGGGCCACATTGCGACAAATCAACCGCAGCTACAACAGTGGTGATCAGGGCAATGTGTCACACCACATAGTATCGGGAAGAGGGTGGGTGCAAAAATTCCTTTGCAGCCTGTAGTAAAAAGCATTAAAAATTCTCTTAGTGTTTCGTAAATAAAGTTACTGTTGGACTTGCCCCAGCAAAAATAACGCTCCCCCACCCGTCCCAGACTGATTTCGAGCTCTAGTGATGTCCCTGCTTTCCGTAAAGGAAATTTCATGCATTGGCTGATCAAAATTTTGGTTTCTGTTAGTACAAAAGAAAAAAAAAAAAAAAAAAAGGCACTCTACGGTATGCAGTACTCTATTAATTTTTTTTACCTTGCTAAAAATTACCTGCACGTTTTAACCATCCATCGGGAGCTTTTAAAGCATATAGCTTTTAGCTTTCAAATGAGCTCTTGGGGAGAGTCCCGGCCCTTGGGCCCTTTAAGGGGCCCAGGAGCCAGGGCTCTCCCAGGAGGTATCACTTTGTCCTTCGCACCGCGGCCGCTTATTTTTTAATACATGTGTACTGTTTTTAAATATATATTTTACGAGTAATTAATCGGGGACGCATTTTAATATGGCTGAGATAATTTTATTGTTTCCCAATATTTTGAGAGATATTTTCTCCCGAGTATTTTTTTTTTTTTTTTTTTTGTATCTTCAATATTTTGGGCATCTTCATCAGTGACGGCTCCAGGTACGGGCATACCGGGCAACCGCCCAAGCCCCGCGCCTATAGGGGTCCCGCACCACCGCCAATTAATTAGTAGTTTTGGCCTGACGTCACCTAAAATATTGTGGCTGTAGTTCACGATCATATACAAATAAGTGACCAATTTTAATATTTGTTTACTGCTTTTAATTAATGACATCGAAAAATTACTCTGTTAGAAAAAAATTATTTTTTAGTCATAGACGTTTTTTCAGCGGGAAAGTTGTGGTGTAATGTGTAAACTTAATTTTTTTTTAAGATAATTTTCATGAGTTTTGCCACAATTTCGGGTACAAGTAGTGAGTTGCAATGTATTCGCTCTTCTGTCCATAGAAAACGACGTGGCATCTACTCTGGACTATAAAGATTTGATTGAAGACTTCGGATACAAGAAATGTCGCAGAATTCTTCTTTAAATAATAGACTTATCTTATAATTATACACCTATCCTTGTTTATTTAGTAACAGGTCATTTTAGAAAGGTAATATTTTGGATTCCTAATTATATAAATAAACAATGTATTGTATTATATCGTGTTTATTTCATAAAAATCAATACCATAATTCCCGATAAAAAAAATTTCTTTGGGATCACCTTCACCCCAAGTGAGGGTTTGTATTAAGAAAAAAAAAGGAAAAATTCGAGATACTGGCTTACGGTCAGAGTAAGCAACATGTAATTTTTTACGTATATAAGGGGTTATTGCGATGGTTTTGGGTTACTGCGATTGCGAAAGGCCCCGTGAAGAGCCATCGACCGGGCCCCCGCAAGGACTAGGGCCGCCACTGATCCTCATAAAGAACTCCTGGGTGCGCCGCTGAAATATAGTATGTGTGATTAAAAAAAAAAGGCAAAGTTTAGCGACAAAGAGGCTAGGGCGTATTTGCTAAAGGAAACAGGGAATATCGTTCAGTGGCGATGCCGGGAGCTCAGATCTGGGGGAAAGGGGCAGGCTATTAGAATGGCTAAAAGGCTGGGCAAAAAAATCGTTCATGTTGATGTTTGCCGACGTTGACGAGTTTTAATCCCAGTGAAAAAAAAAAGGATTTTCAGGTGCATACCGTATGTCGTATTTATTCAGTGTATGTAGTACTGCGAAACCTAGATGCGTCAGTGCGTGCTAGAGATCCATGACCTTCAACAAGTTATTATTTCTTCGCAATTTTAGTTTACTTGCGTCTTTTTTTTTTTTTTTTTTTTTTTTGCCCTTTTTCAATATTTGCTGTCATAAGCCTGCTGCTCAATTTCAATTTGTAACGTGACAAGGAATATTTATTTCTCATCTATTTTAAGCTGTGATTAAGAAAATGGTGTTTTTCTACTACTCTTTTGGACATTCGCTCAGAACACTCCCTCCATTTCACAGAATAGTGCAACGCCAAATTTAACAAAGTATTCGTTTTATTTAACAAATTTTCGGTAAATTCGGAAAATTCACATTCAAGTTCCTTAAAATAAAATCTGAGATGCAGTTACCATGTATTCAAACTACTTAAGTATTTCGGGGGGGGGGGGGGTCTTAAAGAAAAGTTAGCCGACACCAGTAGCGTCACGGCTGATGTTACTCTGAGGGCTTCGTATTTTATATTACAAACTTCGGCTTGATCCTGGACTAAATAAATAAATAATATCAGTCCCGGATGCTTTTCTGTGCCACTCAACCACTGAGGGCAACAGCAGGAACATGACATGAGGATTTTTCTTCGGTTGATGCCAGAAAGTCTTGCATATTGTGCTGCCATCTCACGGACAATAGGTAAACAAAACAGACTGGAGCTGTCCACTTTGGTTTGGTGACTTACGTTGGGGACTGATTATTAAAATCAGTCTATCAGTAATTTTGGAGTTACTCTAATGAAAGTTATACGTACACATATCTCCGATTAGAAATCGAAATGATTTATTGAAACGCCCGATAAGAAATAATATTTTCCTGAACGATGTACTTATACTATTATACTACGCGAACCTTTCTGTAAGGTGGTTCTTTTAATTGAAGTAATAATAAATGCATGAATAAATACGAGCTATGAAAGGTTCGGCAAATGTCTTGCCATTATTTACTTCTGAAAAATGACTCTCTAAATATCGGAAACTTCTGTAACAGATGCAGGGCCGGTTCAATCACTAGGAGAACTAGGCGGTAAGTAGAGCGCCAAAATTGGGGGCTCCAAGATTTAGAGTTGATAAAATAAAATGAGTTAATAAAATAAAAACAGAGGCAACTTTATTTTTTGATGTTCTATATAACTTGTGAATTTTTATATTTCTTGAGTAAGTGAAAAACTGAGAACTACGCTTATAGACTCGGTGAGTCAGCTTGCTGTAAATCCGACAGTGATGCGAAAGTGTTCCTCTGTCGAAAAACTGCCAAAACACCCCTCTGCAGCAGCCAAGTCAGGCGGCGGCGCCTAAGGGCTGCAGTGGATTTTTTTTGATTGGAGGTTTAACGACCACCGTGAGCAACTCAATGGGCAGTCGCCCGTCCCTAATTTAGGGTCACTGGTTAAGAGAGAGCCAGTGCCGTAATACAAACACAACATCTATGCCTCACCGGGATTCGAACCTGGACCCCTTTCGGACGAATGATCAGAGGCCATCGCTTAGACCACTGTGCCACCGGGACGGCGCAGTTGATTTTGCATTATTCGGCTTTCAATAGAAATATCGAAACTGTCCACTTCTATCATAATGGCAATGCTCAGCGTCTAAAGAGTTTTTTCAACCACAGTGAGAAATTCTATGGGCTATAAGCAGTCGCCTGTCCTTAATTTAGGGCCTCTGGTTCCAGGGAAGGGAGAGAGACAGTGCCGTAGGGCAAACCCAACATCCATGCCTCACCGGGATTCGAACTCAGACCTATCTCGGAAGAATGGTCAGAAGCCAGTGCTTAGACCAATATGACTAATTGTCACACTCAGACTATTTTCTAATGAGAACAAGGGAAAGATAAGAGAGGCCCATATACTATATTCATTCGGCTGGAATTCTTCTTTTTTTTTTTTTCCCCTTCTTTTTTTTTTTTTTTTTCTCGGAGGATCCGGGATATAATCTTGTAAGGACATCTACGCTATCCATAGAACAAGAAATTGAGAAATTGCCCGTGACATAGATTTGAAGACTTGGTAATTTTACGAACTACGAAGCACGCAAAATGAAATTTTAATTTACATTGAACCAGTAAGTAAATGGATGTAGTTTCCATTAGTGTCTTCCTGTTTACTGTATTTTCGTATCTTGAAATAATTATTGAATAAATGCAATATGTTTAGCCACACAAAGAATAGCATAAATTTTGGGGACGCAAGAATGATGGCCTGTCTAGGGCGTCGAACACCCTAGCACCGGCCCTGAACACATGCATCGCTCGCTTGCGCAACACAAGACACAAGAGAAAGGTTTCGCTGAAAACAATTTCTTCGCATTTTGTTTTGTTTCAAACGATATGACCAGAAGCGTAGCCAAGGGGGTTATCCTCAGGTCCGGATCTCCACTTAAGAAATTTCTGGCTACGCCATTGGATATGGCACATTGTTTTCATTTCGAGTTGAATAACAGCAATGGCAAATATTTCCAGATTTGCTCCAAAATGAGAAAAAATGTTCAACATGATAGCTTTTAGCCGCAAAATTGTTCATGCATTTAGTACATAAACAACGGAAGTCGCATGTGGAAAACAAATATCGTACATTTGAAACATTATTTGATCATTCATCCGAGATGGGTCTGGGTTCGAATCCCGTCAGTGATGTAGAAGGGGCTTAGCGGAGCTAAGACACTATTTTTAGGCTTAGCGGCGCTAAGCAACTTTCCTGGGTTAGACGGTAAGAGAAGCTGCGCTAAGGATTTTTTTTTTTTTTTGTAAATGATCGTGTATACAAAAATAGGGAAATCTGTGTTCTGTATACAAGCATACTTATATCTTAACCAAATGTTTACACTACAGAGATGCCTGCCCCGGCGTTCGAGTGGTCTGAGGCGCTGGCCTTTGATTATTGGTTCTAGCCATAACCCTGGCTTGTGTCTAGAAACAGGCATGGGTGATACCCGAAACCAGTTGCGCGAAATTAGGGACGGGCGACTGCTTTTAGCCCTACGAATTGCCCATGGTGGTAAAGAAAAACAAACGAACAAGCAAAAAACACGGTATTGATGAAACGATACAGTCTGATCATGCAGTAGGGATTTCACGGATCCTAAGGGTTCGAGAGTACAAAGTCAATCTGAACTCTTTTTTCTTGACGACAGTTAAAATAGTTATAGGAGGAGGATACTCCGTGAGGTTAAGATTGCATTGCTCCGAGAGAAAACAACGGTAGTCAAGAGCATTTCTACCAAACTGCCCGATATCGTCCCAAATGAAAATTATCCACTGATCTCACTCTCTGCTTCCTTATGGGTAACCCAAAAGACATATCGTGCAACCACCTTATAATCTTAGAAAAAATTGCGCATTAGTCACACTGAGTTAATATACGTAACTCTGTTAGTTGCATTTCTTCGTTGTTACTAATACGTATTATTCACATGAATATTTAGAATCGTGTAGAACGACAGAGCAGTATTTAAATAAACATTTTATATTCTTGTTAGCATATGACTACCACAGATTTTTTTACTTAAAAATGCTCAAACTGTGCAATTTTAATATAAATTGTTAAAAATAATTAGTAATGAAAATTTAATAAAAAAATTTAAATTATTAAATTAAATCAGGTTTTAGAGGGCTTTTATCTTTCCTGGGTTGAATTTTCCTAATACGTTCAGCGCTAAGGCACTTTTTTTATTTAGAACTACATCAGTGAATCCCGGTGAGGCATGGAAGTTGTGTTTGTCATACGGCATTGGCTGTCTCTCTTCCCTGGAACCAGTGGCCCTGAATTAGGGACGGTCGACTGCTTTAGCCCACTGAGTTGCCCACAGTGGTTGTTAAACCTCCAATAAAACAACACATGTATTTTTTTATATTTTCCCATGAATTTATCTAAATGAAAAATAAAAGAGATATTAAAGTTATTAGAAGTTTTCCAAATGTAAGCTTCAATAATGCAGGCGGCCATTCAACAGAATGGGTAGAACTGCATTTGAAGAAACGTTTATAATGTGTCCATTTCTAGGGGAGAAATGGCCTGTCAAAAACGAATAGTGAGTAAACGTAAAAATTTGGGGCTTTAAAGTACCAATTTCGAAAGTTAACATGCGTCTATCATATACAATGTTAGATACCAAAAGTGCACGAAGCACAATAAAACAAACGCAGAAAGACTAAAGAATATTAACCACAGGATAAAGAAAAGCAAGTAGCACAGTCAATGAGACACAAGATGAAGAAACCACCGCTATGGCTCAGTGGTATAAATGATGGCTTATGATCATTCGTCCTCGTGGGTCCGGATTCAAATCCCGTCAGGCATGGATGTTGTGCTTGTCTTACGGTACTGGTTCTCTCCCTTCCCTGGAATCAGTGGTCTTAAATTAGAGACAGGTGACAGTTTATAGCCCCCTGAGTTGCCTAGGGTGATAGTTAACCCCCCCCCCCCCCCAAAGAAAAACCCAGGATGAAGAAAAAATATTATGAAATAAAACACTCGAGGTTGACCTACTATACTTATTTGCATTGCAATTCTAATTTATTTTTGGTTTTCTGTACTGCTTCTTGTGTGCGTGTTTTTAAACATAGTGTGGCTCTCGTAACTGGGTGGAGTTTAATCTTTATTGGGTAGTTCTTATGCTGTGTGTTATCGTGCTCTTTACATACAGTAGCGAACAAAAGTATTTGGCGAAACACTTTTTCAACCATAATATTTTTTGTGCTGGACCAAATCGGGTCATTTTGGGATATGATATGTGTTATTCAGTTGTAAACATAACCCATATGCAGATGGGCCGGAAACCTTAACACAGAGCAGGTACCGAGCTTAATTGCAAAGATCATACAAATTGACCAACAAAGTAGGTGTGTATCACACAGTGGCGGCTCGTGGTGTAAAATGCTGGTGAGGCGAACGGTCTTGATGTAAATGTCAAACAGTAAAACGTATGTTATTGAAAAATATATAAATTCGTATAACGTTATACGAATATATATATATATATATATATATATATATCAGTGGCGTAGCAGGGGGGGGGGGGGGGGTCGTGGTTTGCACACCCCTTATTAGGCGAGACAGTTAGCTTTTTCTAAGTACGTTTTATAGATAATTTCCCTATTTAAATTCTTTGATTTTTATATAACTCGGAAAGCAATGTAATTTCTTGATAATAGAAGAGAAAGTAAAGCAAAGCGGCCAAAGAAGTTGCTTTATTAAATTTTTTTTAAAACAACTATAATTTATTGCATTTTCATTTTGTATTAATATTCAAGATGTGCGTACGTACCAATAGGAAAATATTTGTCGAAGCGCCCCCCCCCCCCAAATTGTTATATGTACTTATACACAGTTATACAGCAGAAGTGCAGAACCCCCCCCCCCTTCAAAAAGTTTCATGTCAAAGGCAGTATCCCCCATTGGATATCTTTGAAGTCCTGGGTTCGAGTCGGCTGAATCATTAAAATCCGCTGAGATTCGGAAGTCTCGTTAAGCCATTGGTCCAGGGTAAGCGGCGCCTTGTTATTAACAGCTGTAAACCCCATCCCTTAGGGCTCCATCCCATGTCATTTAGCCCTTATATACAAATATTATTAAACAGTAATGGAATAAAATTATATAAATATATGAAACACGGCGTGGGAGTCTTTCTTCACGAAAAAATCCAAAAATTTTAGAGGGAAAATGTACATATACCTCTCTATATATGTGTGTGTGTAATATACGCTACTTTTGCAACAATATTTTTATGAAAACAATTATTCGATAATTTTACAACAAAGAAAGAAATATTTCACCAGTATTCTTTTATGTAATACACTTGAGCGAAAATACGCAATTTGCGCGGTTTCTTTAGCTAGTCAATGCGTCACTCACATCCCAACGCCAATCGGAGATCCACTTCTTAAAAAATTCAAAGTAAATCATTTGAATATAATTTTTTTCTCACGAAGTGTTTCTTGAGCTTGAATAAAAGTCACAGTTCGATTGGCATATTAGTGAAGGTGCATTTAGCACGGGTCACAAACTGAAGTCCAGGCTCGTGATAACTATGTACAGGAGAAGTCAAGCTAAGGAAGCACATTTCTATATAAAAAAAGTATAAAATAATTTAAACCTGGAATTAAAAACAGGGGAATACGATATTAATTTGCTTTGGTCTCGAACAGAATGCTTTCAGTTTATTTTTTATAAATAAGTTCAATTCTGCGATCCTTTTTGGCTGCAAATTTGTCTATGATCAGATCATAAAATGGTTGAATGGACATTAGATGGTTCAGCAATTCTTTCTCGATTGAAATTTTAGCGAGTGAAGACAAACGATCTTGTGCCGTTGTATTACGGAGGTAAGTCTTAATTCTCTTCAAACAAGAAAAAATTCCTTTCAGCAGAAGAACTTGTTGACGCCAGTGTCAATACAAGAGAAAATAATTTGTAGGCTTCTGGTAACACATCTTTCAGCTCGTTTTCTTTCATTGTTTTCAAGGTTTTCTGAACACCGAGTTCCCTGAAGTTGTGATCATTATATAAAAAATCTAATTCGTTTTTTAGTCGTTGTGTGTCTGTAAAAATGTTTGGATAAATTTTTTGAGAGTGTTAAGGGCACTGGATGGAAATGACTCTGAATAACTATGGTATTTTGAGCTGTCAACTAGCTGCAGAAACTCGAGCTTTCCCATATCTTCAAATCTGGTATTTATTTGGACTTTTATATATTCATGAATACACTCAATTAAATCATTCTGTATCGTTTTAGATTGTCCAGAAAATAAGCTTCGTATTTCTTCAAAATGTGCTTTTAATTCTGGGGTGCTCCTACGAAGTAACATTTGGAACATTTCCTTGAAATTACCTTTATTTAATGAGGAAATAGTTTCATCATGTCCTCGAAAAGGCAGTTCTTGCTTGCTTAGAACGACAACTAAATCAATTATATGTTCCATAAAAAGCCCTATTTAGTCTGACCTTTTCATTAAACTTGACTTTATGAAGAGCAGCATTTTCTTTGAGCATATCAGAAATAGTGTTTGTTTTTTTCCATTCGTTTTAGACCTACGTGGTTAGTTCTATGCTCTTTAGAGCTTTCGTGCAATTTTGCACTACGAGAAAAGTTTTAGATCAAAATAACCCGTTGTATTCCACACATTTTTTCTTATTGCTCAAAAGTAAACATGGCCAGCAAAAGAGAGTTTGCTTGTAATAGCATCAGAAAGCCAGGGAAAAATCTCGTACTATGATTTATTGAAAGACCTAAAAAACGATTTGCCGCACTTCTTATCTTTAGATATTGAACTTATTATAGGTGTCGGTCTTCCAGATATGAGAACATCCTTGTTATCATAATCTTTCCAGTGTTCAAAAGGAATTTCTTCCAGAACACAAATCACGTCGCTTGTTGGGCCATTCATATTTTCCAACCAAAATCAAAATATGCTGTTTAGTAACAATAACAAAATGAAAAAAGAAAAACTCAACATTACTATGAACTAGCAAACACCCGCAGAAGAGAGGATTGAAAACACACTACAAAAAGTTAGATTCAAATACACTTTGACGAATAGTTAAAGCTACGTAGAAATAATCGTACTTCAAAGCGTACAGAGGCGAACGGCGTCATCGCCTGTGAAACCACTTTTTACAAAGGTCATCTGCTCATTTTCCCGCGCCCATTGGATACACAATCCTTGGGTTCTCCAATAACAGCGGAGATGCGATTCCAGTTTAAGCGAAATGGAGGGTCGCCTCAGAAATTTCCTTTCTCTTACTGGAAGTCCGGCACCTCTTTAGGTAGACCTCGGACCGTGGGGGTGGGGTGGGGGTTCAGTCTGTAGGGCTCTTCTCTGATCCCCAGTTCCCAAAACCGGCTTCTCATCGAGACGATTCAGCCGGTCGCCTCTAAGCGCTTAAAACATGCAGCTGCTTTGCAAAAATAATGATTCATTCCTCTTCTCGAAAGCCTTTCTTTAACCATTCATGAATCACAATGTGAATTTCAGTGTTTCATTTATCCTGCAAAGTTCTTATATCTTTGTTACTGACAGAAGGTTTTTTTTTTCTTTCACTTCTCATTCTGCGGAATTTCAGGTGAGGCGGCGCCTCGCTTGCCTCATCTGACGGGCCGCCACTGGTATCACATTCATTTAATGCAACGATAACAGAAAACAAGTACGAGAAAACGACAAAACGATAACTAATACTTAGTGGGATAACCACGAGACTTAATAACAGCTGCACAACGGGCCTGCATCGAGTACACTAGCTTCTCGACGGTGACCTGCGGAATTCGCGCCCATTCTGCAGACAGCTGATCGAACTTCTGGGTCCTATTCTGGCAGGTTTTCTTTGCACATCGTCTCTCCAGCTCCTCCCATATGTGCTCGATGGGGTTGAGGTCTAGATATTGGCTTGGCCAGTCTAGAAGTGTGACCTGTTGCTGCTGGAAAGCTGCCTTCGCTACTCTGTAGGTGTTCTTCGGGTCGTTGTCTTGCTGCATGATCCTATCGGGTGGCATGTTCTGGTTTGCCCATGGGAAGGCATCGTTGATAAGCATGTTCGTGCAGCTCTGGCCGGTCATTATTTCGTCAGTCTTGAGGATGGGGTCCATTCTATTGCGAGAGAAGTCGTCGTAAATCATGAGCGATCCTCCTCCGTGCTTGACAGTCGGCTGAATGAACTGCGGGTTGAATCTGTAGCCACACGGACATCGTACGTATCGGATGCCATCACTTCCGAACAAGTTGAACTTGCTCTCGTCGGTGAAAAGCACCTTACTCCAGTCCGCCGCGGTCCAGTGTCGACGACGGCGCGCGAGCGCGACTCTGGCTCGTCGATTCTTGACTCCGATGAGTGGTTTCTTGGCGGGGCATCTTCCATTCAATCCACCAGCAATGAGACGACGGGAGATGGTCATTCGGCTGACGTTCAGGTCGTCGCTGTCGTGGAATTCGGTGGCGATGTCCACAGTAGTCAAGGTGGGATCAGCACGAGATCGACGGAGGATGCGCCTGTCCTGACGCAACGTAGTGGAGCGAGGCCTACCACATCGCGGACTGTTCTCGATGGTCACAATCTTCTTATAACATTGCAGGCTAGCTGAAATGGACTGGTGTCGGATCTTCAGGGCCCTCGCAATGTCGGTGATGCGCATTCCGGATTCCATCATGTTCATGGCCGCCTGGCGAGCTCCAACAGGGACCTCCGCCTTTTTACCCATTTCTGAAAACCTAAGATTGACTTATTATCACACTACACATCACAAAACCCACAAAAATCACAAGAAAAACATTAATACATGCAGCAAACAAATGGGTAATATGTGGTGACTCTTGAACATGGCCCATTTCGAAAGACAAATTCGCTCTGAGCGAAATACAAACTACGCGGCATTGTAACCCACGAATCAACACATATCATAGCCCAAAATAACCGGATTTGGTCCAGCAGAAAAAAAAATTATGGTCAAAAAAGTATTTCGCCCAATACTTTTGTTCGCTACTGTATGTCCACTCTCCTTTTCGTTTGCACAAAAGAAGAGCATGCAGTGATCCGTTTCTTCTTTTTTCTTTTTTTTTTTTTTTTTCGTTGGGGGTTTCATAAAATGATTTTTTGGACCTGGTGGCACAGAGACATGACATACAAGCAGACACAGACTAGATACTGATGTTTCACAAAGACAAGTACATATCAAACATGATTTTTACAGTATGCTAAATGACCAATGTACACAGAGAGTCAGTGTTGATCAAGTAACACACTGCAGCTCCGGTGGCGCAGTGGTCTAAGCGTTCGTTCATGACTATTCGTCCGAGAAGGGCCCGGGTTCGAATCCCGGTAAGGCATTTATTTATTTATCGGAAGTTTAACGATCACCGTGAGCAACTCAATGGGCTATAAGCAGTCGCCCGTCCCGAATTTAGGGTCACTGGTTCCAGGGAAGGGAGAGAGCCAGTGCCGTAAAACAAACACACAAACACAACATCCATGCCTCACCGGGATTCGAACCCGGACCCCTTTCAGACGAATGATCAGAGGCCATCGCCTTAGACCACTGCGTCACCGTGGCGGCGGTGAGGCATGGATGTTGTGTTTGCCTTACGGCACTGGCTCTCTCCATTCCCTGGAACCAGTGACCCTAAATTAGGGACGGGCGACTGCTTATAGCCCATTGAGTTGCTCACGGTGGTCGATAAACCCTGAATCAAAAAAAATAAAAAATAAAAAAGTAACACGTTAGGAACAAGTACACATCAAACGTGGTTTTACCGTATGTTAAATGACCAATGTACACAGAGATCCAGTGTTGATCATGTAGCGAATTGAGAGCCAGCGCCGAAAGACGAGCACACACATCCATGCCTCAAATGGAATCGAACCCAGAACCCAACTAGGGCGAATAGTCACAAGCCAGCGGCTTAGACCATTACGCCACGAAAGCGGCACTTCTAATCTTTTTTTTTTTTTTTTTTTTTTTGGACTGAAGGCATGTTAGGGACTTAAATTCATTGAATTCTTTCTGTACGGTATAGGGTCAGTGTTTTACCACATGCATGGAATTCCAAGTTCAAAAATGGTAGGAAAAGTGTAACGCATGAAGACGGAGCGGAAAGCCAATCCACTTCCACTGCTGAAGGAGTCTGTGCCGTGGTTCTGAAAACCAGACGAGTGACGATTGAAGTCGCAAATGTGTCATGGTTCTACATATAAAATCTTATGCAACAGATTTAGCTTTTTTAAAGGTCGCGCAATATGGATCGCAAAATGTCTCACAGAAGTGCACAAACCACTGATGTATTAAGGCATCTTTTCGAGGGTGCTTAGCTCCCCTCGAAAATCCAAAAACGCCCTCCCTCGTAGGTTTTTGGACGATCTCCCCTTGTATTTAATCTAATTGTTTTCATTTATAGCTGTATATTTGGAGAAATTAATTAATAGAAAAAACTTAAGAAAATGAGGGAAAATACACTGGCGTGCAAAAATTAAGGACGAGACGGTTTTTCGAATGTAACGTCGTGCAGAAGTGCTTCACATCGACTCAAATCATACCATAAGATCCCCAAGATGTAAGAATATGAGGCAAGTGAGCAAAACCGTCCAAACAAGGAATCCAAAGGATGCAGAGGCACTTTATTGAAAAGGTAACTTCGAGCACAACTGGACAGAAGACAGAAACGTCCATGTGACATGCAGCTGTCACGAAAAATCCAGTCTTTAGTAGGGGATATGATCACCCCTGACTGCGTTGCAGGATTTACAACGTCTGTCCATGCTGAGGACGAGGTTTTCAATTAGCTGTTTAGGCATCGCGGCCCATTCCTCTTGTAGCGCCAATCGCAGCTGCGGAATCGTTGCTGGCGGCTGGTGACGTGCTGCTAAGCGTCTCCCGAGAAGGTCCCACACGTGTTCAATTGTATTTAGGTCCGGGGACCTTGCGGGCCAATCCATGCGTTAAATATCTTCACTCTCCAGCAGCTCTGCGACAGCCACTGTACGATGCGGTGTAGCATTGTCGTCCATGAAGAGGAACTCAGGACCCACAGCACCTCTAAACAGACACACGTGAGGCAGGAGAACCTCGGTACAATAGTGGACACCAGTGACTGAACCTCCTTGGAAGATGTGGAGGTCAGTACGGCTACCAAGCATGACACCGCCCCAAACGAGAACTCCGCCACCTCCAAACCGGTCCCTTTCGATGATGTAGGAGGTGTGATTGCGTGTTCCCTGCTCTCTCCAGATCTGTATACGTCCAGAATCGCTCGTCAGACTAAATCGGCTCCCATCCGTAAAAAGGCCTCGACCCCATTTCTGATGTGTCCAATTCTTGTGTTCCTGACACTACAGAAACCGCCGTCTCCGATGAGCAGGCGTTAATGGCACAAACCGTACTGGTCGTCGTGCAAATAGACCACATTTGTGCAGCTTCCTGGCCACAGTAAAACGCGATAACGGACGTCCAGTTGTCTGTTGCATGTGCCTTGCGATTTTTCCCGCTGTCTGCCGTCTGTCTCTTCTCGCCTGTAGGACAATATACCGGTAGTCCGCTGCCGTGGTTGCTCCTGGACGACCACGGCTAAACTCTCGGACAGCTGTTCCTGTGTCGTTTAAAATGATCTCCAAGCTCGTGAAACGATGCTGTAAGCGATCCCGAACTGCTCGGCCACACTAGTCACACTTCGACCTTTTTCCAGCTTCCCAATGACGCGACCTCGGGTAAAGTCATCCATATGTCGTCTACTGGATTGCTTGTTGGCCATATCACACGGTGGCAGCAACTTGACGTTGTTCAAACCGATGTACACCGTGCAATAGCTTTCACCGAATTGCTGAGCGTACACCGCCCGTGTGCTTTATACCCTTCCGACACTCCCCCTCCCCCCACGTCATGCTGCATATATGTGCATGCCCTACCGTACCGGAACCTAGTCTATCTCCTGAGAAGTCTTTCGGTCCGTTCTGCCTGCTCGTTCCGCTGTTATGCTAATTTCTCCTCTTCATCCTTAATTTTTGCACGCCAGTGTATTAAAATAATAAAAACAACAACATCCACATGGACTTCTTTCTGAAAATCCTGTCATCCTTCAATTAAAACCTTAAACATTCCTCGCTGAAGGGGCAATTTTTCAAGCACTGACAGCTCAGACTACTTCTGCAATAAAAACCTAATTTCATAGAGTAGAGATATTTGCACTGCAATACATCATCATATTTTGGAAGTTGGCATATTTGGAAGTCTTCTGGATGCCTACTTTCGATTAATACGATTAAGCCTCAGTGTATCTAACATGATGCTAGTGCTTCTAATACAACAAAACATTAGCTAACTAATTTTTAACAATAGCAAATTATGAGAAATTGTTTCCATAAAAAGGAGGTTTTTTCCCCATGGGGGTGGGTGATTTACGATCGGTGACAAAAAAATTAATAAAATCAAAGCACCTTAAACTGTCATCCACACACACACGAACGGTTATTTAGTTTTCACTATGTGCTAATCTAAATAATCTAAAGGGGCTGAAACCAAATGACAGGGAAATGATTTATACCATGCGTTTTCAGGTAACGCTGTAATGATTCCTCAGTAATCAGGAACACGCTTGTAATAAGGCGAGGACATTTTTACCACTCCTAATGTTGGGAGTGGGGCATATTCTCCAGCATGGAATTATCTTACTAGCATCCTCAATATTTTATACCACCCCATGGTGAAATCCGTGGTGCGTAAAGCAAAGGTATAACATTTTAACATTTTTAATCATTTGTATGTGTTGATTTCTTGGAATTCGCATTTGCGATATACGAGCATAAGAAGAATTTTATACTTTATTTAAAATTTTTATATGTGTTAATTATAGCAAAATTTTGATTATATGTATATAAATCAGTCAACAAGTTTCTGCCCCCCCCCAAAATTCGTAACTCCCCCGAAAAAGCTCTCTGAATGCAATACTGGCACAACAAACACAATCGTTTCGACAGCTGCCAACTCCTTTTGGACAGCTGTGGAAAGAAGGTGATGTCTTCTTGAAAAAAGTCATCACTGGCTGCAAAAGTCTAGGAGTGTACCGATGATAGCCCCTGCAACCTCCACTTCTAGCCTCAACAAAAATATTTTACATTTTTTTTGCGGAAACTTCATAAATAGTTGGTTAAAGAAATAGCCACGAATCTTTGACGGCAGATTTGAATGAAATATTAAAAACAAAAACCATTTTGGATATTTCTGTCCAGTAAATAAGTAAAATATTTAGAAAGCATTTCCCCGGTTACAGTTTACAAAAACTGTGTGACGAGAAAGCAGCTACAGGTGGTGAGTCGAAAGTTTTGCAATATTTGCATAAACGCATGTGCTGCGGCGGGTGTGTCACGTGTTTAAACAAGTTCAAGTTGCGCACTGCAGTCAGTTGAAAAGGATATAAAGTGGTAGTCGTTGATGTGAACAGCACTGCATGTCGTCGTTCTGTCTGTGGTTGGGACGCCTAAAAGATGAACAGCCACAACCGGCTGATTAGGGAACTTTTGCTTTACGAGTTTGAGCTCGGCCATAACGCTGCTTAAGCAACACGAAACATTTGTCATGCGAAAGGGGAAGGATCCGTGGACCACAGCACCGCAACCTAATGGTTCAAGAAATTCGCTCAGGTGACAGAAAACTCGATGATCAGCCAAGGTCAGGTAGGCAGCGAACCGTAGATTCGGAGGCCGTGCGCCAGGCCGTAGAGGCAGATGCGACAACCAGCACTTGGAGATTATCAGGTTAGCTGGGTATAGACTACCGTGGTTCGTCACCTTCAGGACCTCGGCAAGGTCTAGAAGAGCTGCTGCATTGTCCCTCACGAACTGACGATAGCTGAAGCAAACCGCCAAGTGGTAGTGTGCACGCGAGTACTAGAAAACCCGCGCGATGTACGTTTCATCAAGAGAATTGTTACGAGCGATGAAAAGTGGATATATTTCCGTAATCCAAACACACAACCACAATGATTGAGCCCGAGCCAGCTTCCTGAGCCTTTTGCCAAACATGGGCGCTTAGGGAACAAGGTGATGCTCTGCTTCTAGTGGAATTTGGAGGGGATACTCCGTTACGAATTTGTTCTAGACGGTCGGACCACCAACGTCTACCTCTACTCTGAACAGCTGGAACGGATGTATGCCGTTGTGACGGAGAAGTACCCCGCAGTGGTGAACAGAAAGCGGCTCTCCTACAGCAGGACAACGCTCGGCCTCATACCGCGCGAACGACCCGGGCAATACTCCAGGAAATGAAGGGCATCGAACTGATGCCACACCCAGCATATAGTCCGGATCTTTCCCCGTCAGATTATTACTTGTTCCGGGCCATGGCCCAGTTCCTTCGCAGGCGGCACTTCAACATCCAGGACCGGGTGGCAACTGGGGGCGAAGGAGTTGTTCGCCTCGAAGCCAAGAACTGGTACCGCCGCGGAATCAAAGCCCTGGCTTACAGATGGCTAAAGACGGTGCAACACGATGGCCTATACTTTGAATGCTTGTCAGCTTCGTTGTAAAGGTACGTATGAAGACATAAAGTGATCCAAATATTGCAGAACTTTCGACTCACCCTCTGTATTTCAGAGTTTTCACATCCATATGCTTGAATATTTACAAGAATGTAAAAGAAATATCAGCTTATTTCTGTACCAATGAGGTTAAGGTGTAATGTATTACAGCTGTTCGAGCATAATTACGCATCTTTCAGAATATAATGAACTAAAAGGTGTTCTTCGTGGGGGAAGGGGCAAAAGTCCTGCGCATCTTTTTTTCTTTTTTTTTTTTTATAAAAGAATCAAGAGAAAGATTTTTGCTCTGGGCAAAACATTGTGGTATTATGTCAAGTGTGCTTTCTATATTCAGGAGTAAATAATTAAAAAAAATTTGCGTTACAATTCTTACTTGTTACTCACTTATTTGCTTACTTTTGTCCTGTATTTTCGAATAAATCGGAAAGGTCATTAGATACTATCATACGGTAGTTGCGTATGACTGCTGGTGAAACATTTCAAAGACGCGGATTTGTTTGAGGGTTTGGCGACCACAGTGAGCAATTCGATGGGCTGTAAATCCTCTCACGTCCCTAATTTAGGAGCACTGATTCCAAGGAAGGAAGAGAGATACCCGTAAGATAAACACAACATCATGCCTAACCGGGGCTCGAACCCTTACCAGTCCTGAAGAAACAGTCAGCGCTCGGACCACTGAGCCATCGGGACGCCACAAAGCGGATGACATTAATTTTCTAAAAGAATAAAATTTGAATAATATAATTAAGTTTGTCGTACTTTGTATTGGTATAAAACTGTTCCAAGGAATTTGACTTATTAAAATGCCCATAAAACCAAGTTAATAATATGGAATTTAAGAATATCTGTTATGAAGGCTCATAAATTCTCGCAAAAGGGACTTGAAGATTTATTTTTTTCCCGGGTAAAGGGAAAGTCGTGTTTTTCCTCTATGCAACTACAAAAGATGGATACATTACGAGTAGGAGAAGAAACGTAAGTGATGGCAAAGCGTTAGTCAACGAACGGTGAACTTTACCTCCAGTTTTCCTCCATGGATTCTACATACCGTTCGCAAAGATTTGTAATGACCCTTCTTCAGAGATGGGTCCGTATTCGAATCTCGGTGTGGAATGGATGTTGTGTTTGTCTTACGGCCTTAGGCGCCCATAGGGAGGGGAAAGAGGGGACACTTGCCCTCCCCTGGGAATCTGTCATTTCACTTCTTGGGAAGCACTACAAAGATGTTTACCATAACACTAATTCTGATTGCTAATTTTCACGCTGAACTTCTGGAGGTGTGTGTGTGTGTGCGTTGAGTGAAAAACATGGGGAATTCACAGTAGAAAGTAATACTATTGAAACCCGAGTACAGTGTATAGCAGTGTGAAAGACAAAGAAAGGAAAAATATGTCATCCTCTACAATATCCATTTGCTGCTGGACAAAGAGTTCGGCTAATTTCTTCCAGAACTTTATCTTTTGGGGGTGTTTTTCCTTCTTCATATCAGTTGAGTGACCACATTGGAGTTTTACGGTACATGATGGGACACAAGTGGCCAAAAAGTGCAAAGCTCAGAAGAACAACAAATAAGAAATTTTATTTTCCCAACATGCTGTCGAGCTTAATCTATCAGTGTTTTCTATGCAGTTTTTGGGTCGTCTGGTTTTCAATTAAATTTATCTATAAGCGTGTGTGGTAAAAATAGTTAAAAGATACAGACGGCACAAGGAAGCCCATTGAAGATATGGGCTATAAGCAGCTCCTTCATTGAAGAAGGCGTTGCTTATAGCCCACTGAGTTGCTCACGTGGTAGTGAAACTCACAAACAAAAAGAGAAGCAGAAGATGGGTATCTAAATGTTCTTCTTCCTCAGTACTTTCGTGCTTTTATCCCATCTTATTTACCAGCAAAATACGAAAGGACGTAACTCGGGCGGAGCGACTGCTGTGCGTGCAACTCAAGAGAGGACACAAAATTCACTGCTTAGAATCTGATTTAAACTGGAATTGCTACTATTGCACCAATTTCTGGTTTTTTTTTTTTTTTTTTTTTTTTGTCAGTTTTGGTAGCCTTGGCAACTTAAAATTCAGATTTCTTTCTCAAAATATTCAGGAAAAATTAGTTGCTCACATTCAAAAATGACGGCGCGCTTGTACGTACGTTGTAACGTGAGGATGTCTTTGACATTGTCGAGAATTCTCTGGAAGCTCCGATTACAAGACACAACTTCCGCTGCATTCGGTCTGTTTGGTTTGATATGGTGCTGAAGGTATAAAGTCCGAGAAAACAGCCACACTTTGATTGTGCCTCCTCCGTAAAGACAACATTGGGGTGTGACGTTAATTTCGTTTTGTCGGGCACTATCTATATGTATATATATACACACTGTTTAATCAAAAGTATTCGGACACTACCAAATATTAGCATAAGTGCAAAGAACGGTTGCGCAAGAAAGTGCGCTATGAGTGGAGAGGTACGTATATGCCACGTGAACTTTCCGAGTTCCAGTTTGGGCTGCTCATAGAATGTCATTTGAGTAAAGTTTCCATACGGAGCATTGCAGCTAAAGTAAACACACCAAAATCAATTGTAAGTGATGTCGTGTAAAGATGGAGCAAAACGGTGCAACTACAGAAAAAAAAAAAAAATTCAGGAAGGCCACACACACACACTGACGGAACATGACAGAAGATCCGTGGTAAGAAAGGTTAAGAAATTCCGTTCTTCCTTTGCCGTTTCCACCGCTGCTCAAGTAAAAAATGATTGTAATGGCTCGGTTAGTACCATAATGTTAAATAATGCAGCCGGAAGTATCCTCAGAGAGTTGCACAGTGTGGGTTATTATGGTAGAGCAGCGGCACACAAGCCACACATCACTACCGTGAATGTGAAGCGCTGTTTGGAGTGGTGTGTCTCTCGTCATTCGTGGTCTATGGGACATAGGAAAGCTGTTCTTTGGTGTAATTAGTCACGCCTTTCACTCTTCCAATGAGATATGCTTGTTTGGATTTGGCGACAGCCAGGCGAACCGCTAATGTTAAATTCGGCGGAGGCTCCATTATGGCATGGTGTTGGTTTCGTGGATGGGACTCGGCCCATTGGTTATTATTCCACAAACCATGAATTCTGAAGTGTACCTCTATATTCTGGATAATACCGTCCTAACAACAATATGGTACTATTATGGAAATGACCGTTGTCTCATCGAGTTTCCTGCGACACTGCACGTTGTGTGCAGGACTGGTTTCTTGAAAATGAGGTGTAATTGTTAGACTGGTCTGCTCAGATTTCCTGGTCTTAATAGCACAGAACACCACTGGGATGAACTGGAGCTACAAATACGGAATAGACCCCACCGACCGTCTTCGCTCTCCACTCTGGTAGCAGCTTTGATACAGCCTATCCTCTGTAGAAGTTATGATACAGCCTCTCCTCTGCAGCAGCTATGATACAGCTTCTACAATGTAGCAGCTATTATACAGCCTCTCCTCTATAGCAGCTATGACACAACCTCTCCTCTGCAGCAGGTATGATACAGTTTCTCCTCTGCAGCAGCTATGATACAGCCTCTCCTCTGTAGCAGCTATGATACAGCCTCCCCTCTGTAGCAGCTATGATACAGCCTCCCCTCTGTAGCAGCTACAGCCTCTCCACTGTAGCAGCTATGATACATCCTCTCCACTGTAGCAGCTATGATACTGCCTCTCCTCTGTTGCAGGTATGATACAGCCTCTCCTCTATAGCAGCTATGACACAACCTCTCCTCTGCAGCAGCTATGATACAGCCTCTCCTCTGCAGCAGCTATGATACAGCCTCTCCTCAGTAGCAGCTATGATACAGCATCTCCACTCTGGTAGCAGCTTTGCATGAGGAATGGCGAGCCATTCCTGTGGAGATCTACCTGAAATTGGTTAATAGCATTCCTCGGCGTGTTGCCCCTGTCATACAAGCGAAAGGTGGACCGGCTAACTACTAATTGCGATGATGAAGCCATTTGTCCCAAAATATTGTGGTGTCCGAATGCTTTTGATAATATAGTGTACATGCAGGGGTTTATCAAAATAATGGAAACACCGACTGCGACTGGAGTACACGCAATGTGTCCTACGCGAATCACAGGAACAACATCCCCCACGATATGAAGTATATAAAGGGGTGCAGCCACAATTAACGTGAAAAAGAAAACTTCGTTAATCTGTCGGTCTTTTTCTGCATCTACAAGAATTACATTCTACTTGGTTGATGTGTGAAAACACAAGTTTGTCCGAAACGGGGATCGAATCCGCGCTCCCCTCACTCCGGAATAAGTTGCTCTCCCAACTAAGCTACACGGACGGAATGTACCGCTGCAGATTTGTCGCCTTGATACGTGATTCACTTTTGTATTACGCCACATCATCCTTCTTTTGACTTTTTTTTTTTTTTTGAAGTGAAGTAGGAATTTTTTCTTTAATTCCAAACAATGTGTGGAACAAACATCACACACTTTTCGAAGAACCGAACGGCCAGTAGATCTATTTTTACGTTCAGGCGCCAATGTGAAAACACAAGTTTGTCCGTGACGGGGATCGAACCTAAGTTCCTTCATTCCGGATGCGGAGTAAGTTGTTCTCTCAATTAAGCTGCATATTTGTCGTCTTGACACGTGATTCACCTCTGCAGTGCGTCACAGATGTCTTACTGATTTTTGAAGCATGAATCTTTTTTTAGACTGAGTGTCGATTAACAGAAAATGAGTTACTTAGAAAGGATGAAAGGAAGTACTAACACATATTTTAAGAAAGCATTTTTTATTTTTCTTATTTATGAGATTTTTAACAAAAAACATTACACGATGATCTCGTAACACAATAGATAAAATATAAATAAAATATATGATTCTGAAAGTTACAATTACGAAACACCAACATATAATAAATGCATGAAGTCTGAACTTTTATTAGAAATTACTGAAATCCGATGAGGTAATCACATCTTGCATTTTATGAGCACCTGTCTTACTGAGAGTTCGAATGAATGCAAAAGTATTTTGAGTCCAGCTCTAGTATGCCTTGAAAGATTCTTGGCAACTCGTACTTTCACAGTGCCGTTATTAATTTTTTAGATCAGTCTCTTGCCAAGTCTTTTCTTTCTTCGTACTCTAATCTATTTCAACTAGATGATTTCATTTTATGAAACCTCTGAAATATAATTTAAACACATTAAAGAGAAAAAATATAAAAAAAACGTCAGAACATTTTGAATTTAGATATCAACGCACAAAAGATTTATATAAAAACATAATTTTTTTTGCGGGCCATAAATATTTCGCGGTAAACGAAAATTCAGCAGCCATTAGAGGGTAATAAATAAAATAAATTTGATTTGTTGGTTTGAGTTTATTGCCGCAAGGAAAGTGATTTTGCGGCAGGAGCATTAAAACATAAGCTGAATTCTTTTACTTACAGTATTTGCATAATTAACCCGTTAGCTGGCTTGAACGAATTATTTCGGGGTTAGAAAAATGGGTTGAAATCAGTTCGAGCAAATATATTTGTGTCTAGGAAGTGGCCCGAACGCGGCTGAAACGAGTGAACCAGCTCATCAGAAAGAGTTGCTTTTTCTTTACATTTAATTCAAAGTCATCATTTAGACCGATGATTAACACTAATCCTTTTCTGACTGATTGCCTGGGCTGTAACATTGGCAACGAACCTTAGAAAGTGGACAGGAGAGGTTTGAGTCACTTGCTTCTATCTAGTGTCATGATGTCCGTGTCAGGGGAACAGCCGTTCCCTATTATACCATTACTTTACTTGCAAAAGCTTCAGGATTTTTGTCATTAATTATGAAATTATTCTTTGCGTCATGGAACAGAGAATAATGACCTAAAACAGAGCGCTTATCACTAGAGGCAGGTTTACGGTCGGTACTGCTGAAGTGAGAAGGGAAAAAGAATTTTCGCAGCAGCTATCGAAAGCTGCTATGTGAAGATTTCTATTTGGGGAGCACAAAAAATTTTGGGCACCATTTGGCTCAGGAACATCGGCCGCTTAGAGGGTTAAGGAACTTGCTGCTATGGGATCTTTAAAATCCTTCAGTGCAAATAAAAACAAGAAACAAGACAAGCGTTACTTTCCAGTCAAAGTGTTTATTGCTTTATTACTAGCTAATAGCCCGTGTCATGCACGGGTGTAAAAGCTGTGACTGAAACTTTTGCTACACGAATTGTAAAATACATATACATAACTATAATAAACGGTTGAATTATTAATGGGCAGTCTATAAGATAAGTCATCAACAAAATTTTCACAATATTCCCATGACAGAAGCCTATTATATAGGTTAATTGATTTTAACTCGTCATATGACGGTCACAGTGAGTTAAAAGTCATATAATGTAAATATTTAGCTCAAAGATGAAAGACAAACCGTTTGTCTTTCATCTTTGAATCGTAAAATACATATACATAACTATAATAAACGGTTGATTTATTAATGGGCAGTCTATAAGATAAGTCATCAATAAAATTTTCGTAATATTCCCATTCAATATTCGCATGACAGAAGCCTATTATATAGGTTAATTGATTTTAACTCGTCATATGACGGTCACAGTACGTTAACCCTTTAAGCGGCCGATGTTTCTGAATCAAATGGTGCCCAAGCTTTTATGAGTTCCCCAACCAGAAATTTTTCGCATAGCAACTTGCTTCTACGAAAGCTACGAAGAAACAATACCTTTACCTCTCCCACGTCAGCAGTACCGAACATAAACTTGTCGCTAGTTATAAGATCTTGATTTTATAGTCCTCCGTTATCTACTCCATGACCCTAGACATGATGGGAAAGGGCTTGTTTCCGTGACAGGCACAACGTCCTACTGGGTAGAAACAAGTGCCTCAAACATCTCTTTCTTTTCTTAGGCTAGTCGACATTGTTATAACACTTTTAGCAGATAAATGAGTTAAAAAGGATTAGTGTCAATTATCCTTTTAAATGACAAATTAAAAAAAACGAAGAAGTCATTTAGAGGGTGGTCATTTAGTGTCAGTCATCCCCTAAATGACCACTTTAAGAAGCTAATGAGAAAGCATCGGTCTCTGACCAGCGAATTCACTCATTTAAGACGCGTTCGATGCACTTTCTAAATAGCGAATATATTCATTCGAGCTGATTGTAGCCAAATTTTTCAAACCCCGAGTGAATTCGTTCCAGCTAGTTAAAGGGTTAAAAGTCACATTATGTAAACATTTAGCTCAATGATGAAAGATAAACCGTCATGGCACGACTATTTAATACAATAAAAAATGATATATATATACAAGTTAAAGTTCCATGAGTACTTTCGGACCATCCTCAGATGTGAATAGCAACACGAATGTTGCACATACTGTATATGTATCACGATTATGTTGCATTATGGGTAAAAGACCGACTATGCCGTTGGAACACAAATTGTGACGTGGGGAAATTCTAAAATAACACTCCTGGGGATTTTTTTAACTTATTCACAAAAATCTTTGATAAAAAAAACCAAAAAAGCAGATGTATAATTTGTGAATTTCCCCACGTCACAATTTTTATTACAATTTGTAATGGTGCAGTGGCAACGCATAGTCGGTCTCTTACCTATAATGCAACATGATCCTAATATATCTATGTGCAACAATCGTATTGCTATTCACATCTGAGGATGAGTGACCGTCACTCTGAAAGTACTTGAGGAGTTTTAACTCGTATATATATACCATCTTTTATTGTATTAAATAATCGTGCCATGACGGTTTGTCTTTCATCTTTGAGTAACTTTCAGCACGAATTGCTATTTGGTTTGTAAAAATTTAGGTAATAAAAAAAATGATGTTAATTAACTGTCATGAAAGACTTCTTGATATACACTCAAGGACAATGAAATTTGCGCACCAAGAAGGTAGCATCGGATTGAACGGAAATTTTATGGACGTAATGGTATAGATGAATGATACACATGATGGCAAAAACAGAGCTGCAGGACAGTTACAGATGGATATGTGGTACGCACTCCGGTCATCATCAATAGCGCGCCGTACCACCTCGTGCGACGATACATGCTGCAATACGGTCCGGCATGGAGGCAAACAGACGCCTGTTGTTGTCCTGCGGCAGACTGGCCCACACGTGTTGGACGGTGTGCTCCAAATCCCGGATAGTGCGGAACGGTGGCAGTCGGCGTTTCAACTGGTCCCACACATGCTCGATAGGGAACATGTCCAGGGAGCGGGAAGGCCATGGAAGTGTGTGGACATGATGTAGGCAGTCCTGGGCAACCCGTGCCGTGTGCGGGCGGGCATTATCCTGCTGGTATAGCGCACCTGAAATCCCGGCCAGGAATGGAAGCACATGGAGCAATAGGATCTCATCCACATACCGCTGGCTCGTCAATGATCCACGTACCACTACTAGAGCTGATCGGCTATCGTAGGCAATGGCTCCCAAGACCATAATGCCTGCAGTGGGGAAGGTATGGCGCTCGACAGCGAGGTTGGCATTCTGCCGTTAACTCGGGGACCTCCACACCCGGACACGATGATCATCCGTCCCCAAAACGAAGCGGCATTCATCTCTAAACACCACACATCGCCAGTCTGTGGGATTCCACGTCGCTCTGGCATGGCACGACTGCACACGGAGCCGGCGATGTTCCGGTGTTAACTGCAACACACATAAACGGCGCTAGGATCGCAGGTTCGCTTCCGCAAGGCATCGGGAAATGGTTCGTGGGCACACAGGAGCCGCTCCGCCGTGTGGCAGTGCCGTCACGTGTCCCAACCCAGTCGGACGGTATGGTCAGAACGATTCACGTGGCTGGCTATATATACGGCGCGCCGACCACCCTATGATTTTTAGCCCGGCCTCTCCCAAAGTCCGTACGTTGCGTAAATCGACGTATCTGGCGTCTACCCGGCATTCTTGTCACTCTGTACATTTGCTTGCCTCGGCCGGTGCTTTTCGCTTTCATGAGGCATCGGCTGCACGCCGGTTTATAAGCATGCCGGTTCGTGCTTGCACTGCCACTACAGGGTGTGCGATCATGCGCACTCACACCAAACGTGAATCATTTGTATTCCAGCACGCACTCTAGCTATTCACAAAGTTTTGCGGTTGTTGCATGTTTTCTTCTAGGTACGCAAATTTCATTGTCCGTGAGTGTACAATATTTTGTGTTATTGTCATTTGATTGTTCAAAATATTTCCTTGCAGTTCATTGTGTTTCTCAAAATCTTTCATGTGCTGTGGATTTATAGACCACGATAGCGCAACATAGATTTGACCATGAGCAAATGCAGGCTCTGTTAGGATGACACCAACATGTTTCTTATTGATAGTCATTATATAGGCCGGAATTATGGTGAACTGGCGTCGCTTTAGAATACTGTAGACGATGATGATGAGCCTCCCTTTGAGCGGGACATTCAAGTATATCTAAAAAATTCAGAAAATTGACAGCATCATTTAATTGACTTAAGTATTCTCAGCCCGAATCTTGATCCAAGTGCATGTTAGATGTTTGCACGAATCTATCCCAGTCCGAAAAAACCCCGAGCCTGTACTGCATTTTGCTCCTAGATCTTCACACTAACAATGGAATTTGAAATTATTATTATCATTCACCATTGGAAGACATACATATCGGGATCGAAATGAAGTCGTTTGTTTTACTATATTTTATTTTCCGGTATTTCTCCTTGATTTTACGTATCGTGCGATAGCGGTGAGCTTAGTTCCGATTTCGGCCACCGGATAAAAGCAGATGGCGCTGCAAATACTGATGGCATCAGAGCGTTGACGTCTGAGTGTTAAGGACAGACGTAGCCTATTATGTATATGTTTTATATGCAGTGAGAAATTCATTAATTGACATATCAGAACAACGGTAACCCCGAGCAATGGCAAATTTGGGTTGGTACAGAAGAGCTTCTGTAGGATTAAAATACATTAACGATAACCTCCGAAAAAACAGGCATTTGAACAACGGTCGACGGACACCCCAGTCAGTCCCGAAGGGGATCTAACGGACCCTTGGTTTTGTAGGATTTTACGTGGTTGCTTCGGCATTGGGCGAGAGGAATAAGACAAGGACAAAGAATACAGCCACAAAGAAACTGTGCCTCGGTTATCGTTAGATGATTTCAAGCACACTATAAAGTGGTGGTTGAAATCATTTAACTTTGCCATTTCTTTTGTGCAGAGTACAAAATGCTGCAAAAGTGGTGTTTTCTTGCACTGTGTAATTTTAGCTGCTAACAAGAAAACCGAGCATGCGTCTTCGCGTTCGAAGCACCACCGGACAAGGAGACGTATATGCAGGGCCGGATTAAGGGGGCGGGGTGCTAAATGTGCTATAGCCTTGGGGCCCCACCATTACCAAGGGCCCAAGAGGCATGCCAGGGCAAACAAGAGAGAGAGAGAGAGAGAGAGAGAGAGAGAGAGAGAGAGAGAGAGAGGGAGAGGGAGAAAGAGAGAGAGAGAGAGGGAGAAGGAGAGAGAGAGAGAGAGAGAGGGGAAGGGAGAAAAGGAGAGAGAGAGAGAGAGAGAGAGAGAGAGGGGAGAGGGAAGGAGAGGGGAAAAAGAGAGATAGAGAGAGATAGAGAGAGAGAGGGAGAGGGGAGAAAGAGAGAGAGAGAGAGAGAGAGAGAGAGAGAGAGAGAGAGAGAGAAGTTTAAGTAAAAGTAAACAGTTTTACTTTTGTCTCGTGTGATTTCCACTTGTTCAGAAACATAGGTTGGAAGGCGAACAGATCCTTCATGCCATAACGAACCTCCGCCGAACTTATATCTCAGCAGCCTTTGCTATTTGCTTGATCGTCTGTTGTCTGTGGGCGCGTACCTCAGCTTTCGAAATGTTTTCGCCCGTGCAAGCTGTCACTGGCTTCCCGCTTCATTCGTCGTCTTTGACCTCCTATCAGCCTTCTCTGAAGTGCCGATGCCATTCGAATATTTGTGACCGCGACAGGGTGTTTTCGCCGTAAACTTGCTTCCACATCTCATACGTTTCCGTTGGACTTTTACCCAAACGAACGCAAAACTTAATGTTAACGCGCTGCTCGAAAAACTCCTTTTTATATCAGTTCCCGAACGCTGCGCTCTGCGTAAGGTGCTCACAATACCCGGAAGTACCGCAGCAAGAGCGTTACGTAGGTGGATGAAACCAATTTCCCTGTGAGTGATGGGGAGGGGTTAATGACATAACATAATCCAATAATCACTATGGGCATGCGATACCCGTAATTTGCCATACAGACGCAGTCCGGGAATTTTTGTATCCTACTCCACACATTAGAGCTTTGTAACATATTATGATGAAACTTTGTTAAATAATATGGTATACCTTTGCATCACTTCCGAACATGACTGGTGTAAAACAGCACCACATTGTTGGGTTTTCATTGCACCACATTTTGGTGTACGTTTCCTCAAAATGTGGTGCAGCTAGTATGATACCACCTTTTGGGGCAACACAGCACAGAATGTTTAACAGCGTAAGTATCGAGTGGTTATAAAATAAATATACCTACTCTTGGGTCTCAAGAAAAGTAAGAAATGCAGGTGTCGCGATGAAACTTGGTCGGTAGGTTACCGAGGGTATGGGAAAACCATTTAGTAATAAAAAAAAAGTTCTAAATTGCGCCGTTAGGAAAACAGTGGCGCTGCACACACACAAGAGAAGGGCAGAAACATGTGTGAATTCAATGCTTACTGACAGCACAAACGTTTCAGGACAAAATGCGCTCAATGTGCTGGCAATCACAAGAGAGTACCTGTGATGCACTGCAGAAGCATGCATACCTACATTCATATCACTAAGCTGTTCTCTGAGATTCAGAAGTTAGCTCCACAAAGAAATACGAACTACCAGATACATTTTTAACATTATTTACTTACCTTTGCCGTATCAAACTTCTCCATTTACAGCGATCTTGACACACAACGCGTGCTTCACTGACATCCATCACCCGACGTACACACGACCTTTTATACTTCATACTCAAAATCTTTCTCTGACACTCCCGAATCTGATCCTCCCATGACTTCCTTGGCCTTCCTCTGCCTTTCTTTCCTGCCACTTGGGCTAAAACAAATTTCTTAGCAAGCATCTCATCACTCATTCTTCCAACATGGCCAAACCACCGCAGAATATTAGTCACCACCTTGCTAACAACATTTTGCTTCACATCCCACAACTGCAACACATCTTCATTCCTCAGACAATCAGACCGTGTCTTGCCACAAACTTGCCATAAGTAACGCATTTCTCCAGCACACAGACTTTCAAAATGTTTCTTCTGTAGTACCCAGGTTTTACTACCATACATCAGAGTAGGAACAATTACACTTTCATACACAGCCACACGGGACTCTCTTGAGAATCCATCATTCCCGTGAAAATCTCCTAAAGCTGCTATGACTTTCAATGTAGAATTCACTCGCCTACTATTTTCACCATCTTACCACAGCGGGTAAGATGGAGAAAATAAACAGCGCTTGCCAGGGAAGTAGCTATTCAGGGAGCGCAACCGCAGTGGCAGTACATTCGGAAGATTGCTCCATACAAAATTGCCAGAACGGCAGCAATTAGAGAAACTATTGAGATACTAACACGTCGTTATGTGCGCAACACAGAAGTCTCCATTGAGCTCCCTGTGGCCTGGAGCCATCTGCTTGGCATAATAAGTAGGATGCAATGATTTTGTATACATTAACGACTTATTACGTTTTGATCATATATCATATATTGTGGTATTTCAGTTGTTACCCGTCTGTTTGGCATGCGCGAGCGTGGTGTTCTACATATAATATTTCTTTATTTATGTGTATGCGTATTTATCTATATTAGTTTGATTCTGTTTTCCTTTGCAACCACCTGAAGAAACCGTCCGTTGACGGGGAAAGCTTGCAGAAAGATTATATTTTTCCTACACCAATAAATACTGATTGTATTTGCTTGTAATTTGTTCACTCTGTCAAACATGCTTCCTGAGTAAACAAACTCATTCACCTGGTCAATCACTGTGCCATTTAGACTTATCTTGCATTCAGTGGTAACAGTTCCTCGCTCAAAAACCATAACTTTGGTTTTTCTCTTATTAGAAGAGCGCAGTGAACGGCACTATGCTCTTCTGTAATGCAGAAACATCACTGCTGAAATCCAAGAAATTGTAGGTCGTTTACATGAAAAGTTTCGTATGCAAAGGATCACATGCAAATTTGATATGCTGTGTCACGCAAGATAAAAGGAGCCATAATCTGGCCGCTATATTAGTAGTTATTACGCATCTTGCAATGAAGCTACCTGAAAAATTTTATTATCAAATCAGACTAATGCCAATAGTGCACTACACCGATATCGGCGAATAAAAGGAGAGGGCACCTTATACCCACGGCGTTGAGGAGGATGCTACGAAAGTTCGAAGATGAATTTTGTTAGCATCGGGAAGAGGTCGTTAGCCAAAAAACGAAGCTGTAGTTGCCAGTGCCGACAGAGCAAGACGGAACGCACTCTCACACAGCCGTGTCAAAGTGGTGGCCACATAGTTGAACCTTCCGTTGGAAACAGCCCGCAAAATGCTGCGGGGTGTATTGGGGAATTGTATCTGTACGGGATAGGTGTTTTGCGAGAACTTCTACCAGGCGACAAAAAATAGCGGTTGAATTTTACTCTCCGATTTTTTTGGCCCGAGGAAGTTGACAGCCTGTGGCTTTTGGCTATCATGTTGTCATTTGAGGCAAATTTCACTATTACTGAGATTGTGAACTCCCAGAAATGTTGATTATGGCAAACTGCACGACCAGCTTCTGTTCCCGAAAGTCCTCTATTGAGTCCATGTATGATGATATGGTGTGGCTTTCCAGCAGATTTCATTATCAGACCATTTTTCTTCGAAGCCACCACACCTCAAATCCTAGTAAGGTGCACTCTAACCAGTGAACGATACTACGCTCTTCTGCGAAACATATTATTCTTGCTTTTCAGGAACGGCAATGTTTGGACACAACTCTGTTCATGCAAGACGGTGCACCTCGACATGTCGGTTGGCAGGTGAAAGAATTGCTCAGTCGAACATTCGTCAATGAACGCCTAATTTCTCGAGCGTTGTCGCAGTCCCGGCCAGCCCTCTCGCAGTAAACTTCTTGTAATTTCTGGCTTTGAGGATACCTGAAAGACAGAGTTTATCGGACGGCATACGCTCCTCTGTCTTAGATTTGAAACGGAGTGTTAGAAGTTAAGTGGCCAACATCGACTGCGGCATGCTGTCAGCAGGTGTGTTACATGCCCTTCTTCGTTTGCGGCATGTCATCTCTTTTAATGTGCAGCTTATTACGCAGATTTTGTCCTGAAACGTTTGTGCTGTCAACAACCAGTAAATTCACCGACGTGTCTGTTCTTTTCTTGCGTTTGTAACGCCATTGTTCCCTATCGGGGAAATTTTGAACTTCTTTTGCCCACCACATCGTTTTCCCATGCCTTCAATGAGCTCACCTACTTCATTTCGTCGCGATATCTCCATTTCTACCTTTTCCAAACGACCGAAAGTTGAGATACTTATTTTAAAACCACCTGGTATTTAAAAAATAATGCGCTCGAGTAGAACGGAAGGGGCCGATGAGCGACGAATTGATTCATACTGACTGAACGCTAAATTCGGGGATGAAATAGTGATGCATATAGATTATTGCTCTGGTTGCTCGGAACTTGAGAGCTATGTTAGGATATTGACTCCAACATAGCTCTCAAGTTCACCAACTGCATAAATTTTAAGGTCGGGCGAACTATTTCACCTTCCGCATTCCCCAGATTTAGTCCACTCCAAATATCACATGTTTTGTTCCTTCAAGAATTAATTTTCTGAGAACCACCGTGACGATGATGTCTACCCTATGACATCTAAAAAAAGTAAAAAGAAGAATACCTGAAAGATCTGTTATAGTTTCTACGAGTATTATATGTGTTATACACCAACGAGCCATTTCATTATGACCACCCACAGCCTAGAGAAATGAGCGCGCCTGGAGACCGAACGGTGGCGCAAGTGAAGTTCACAGAGCAGTATACACTCAGTGGCCACTTTATTATGACCACCCCCTCAGTACTTCGTTGGGCTACCTTTTGCCTTTAATACTGCGTCGATTTTTCGTGGCATGGATGCCACGAGATGTTGATAGGTGTGTAACGTACCAGGAGATGTGACGTACCTGCCAGAAGGACGCACACGACATAAAGGCAGATAGGAATCAGAATAAAACGTCCGCGTAGCTCAATTGGTAGAGCAACTTATTCCGGAATGAGGGGACCCGGGTTCGAATCCTGGCGTGGACAGAAATGACGGAGAAATTCACTTCGTTATAATGGCGCCCGCACTATCCGGATGACCCGACCGTTCAAAATCTCGCAATGGTGTGATGTTATTTCCACACCGCGAGATAGGAAAAATAAGAGAATCCCTTCTCCAGCACTTCAAAAAAAAAAAAAAAAAAAAAAAAATGAGGGGGAGATGATGTAACGTACCAGGAGATGTGACGTACCTGTCCGAAGGACGCACACGACATAAAGGCAGATAGGAATCAGAATAAAACGTCCGCGTAGCTCAATTGGTAGAGCATCTTATTCCGGAATGAGGGGACCCGGGTTCGAATCCTGGCGTCGACAGAAATGACGGAGAAATTCACTTCGTTATAATGGCGCCCGCACTATCCGGATGAACCGACCGTTCAAAATCTCGCAATGGTGTGATGTTATTTCCACACCGCGAGATAGGAAAAATAAGAGAATCCCTTCTCCAGCACTTCAAAAAAAAAAAAAAAAAAAAAAAAAAAATGAGGGGGAGATGATGTAACGTACCAGGAGATGTGACGTACCTGTCCGAAGGACGCACACGACATAAAGGCAGATCGGAATCAGAATAAAACGTCCGCGTAGCTCAATTGGTAGACTGACTTATTCCGGAATGAGGGGATCCGGGTTCGAATCCTGGCGTCGACAGAAATGACGGAGAAATTCACTTCGTTATAATGGCGCCCGCACTATCCGGATGACCCGACCGTTCAAAATCTCGCAATGGTGTGATGTTATTTCCACACCGCGAGATAGGAAAAATAAGAGAATCCCTTTTCCAGCACTTAAAAAAAAAAAAAAAAAAAAAAATGAGGGAGAGATGATGTAACGTACCAGGAGATGTGACGTACCTGTCCGAAGGACGCACACGACATAAAGGCAGATAGGAATCAGAATAAAACGTCCGCGCAGCTCAATTGGTAGAGTGACTTGTTCCGGAATGAGGGGATCCGGGTTCGAATCCCGGCGTAGACCAAAAATGACGGAGAAATTTACTTCGTTATAGGTGGTTTGTGGAATCCGAGACCATGCTTGATGATTAGCACTTTCCCGGAGTGTGAGATTACGCGGTTGTAGGTCCAGCTGTCTGATGGCTCGTTCAACTTCATCCCACAAATTCTCAATGGGGCTGAGATCTGGAGATTGTGGGCGCCACCTAAGCAAAGTAAACTCACCGGCATGTTCCTGAAACCAATCCTGTACAATACGAGTACTATGGCAGGACGCATTATCTTGCTGAAAGTAGCCATCGCCATTGGGATAAACCATCCACATGACAGGATGTACTTGGTCCGCAACGATGTTTAGATATGATGTGCCAGTTAGACGTTGATCAACACGAATTAAAGAGCCCAAAGCATGCCAGGAAAATATTCCATAACGTTGCCTCCACCAACTTGAAGGGTTGTAGCAATGCATTTGGGGTCCATGCTTTCGTGTTGTTTCCGGCAAATTCTCACTCGGCCATCGACATGGTGCAACTGAAAACATGATTCATCGGACCACATAATTTGTTTCCAATTTTCTACTGTCCAATCCTTGTGCTACTGTGCGAACTGGAGACGCTCTCTCTTGTTAACTGCAGACAGCAAAGGTGTTCTAACAGGCCTTCGGCTGCCATATCCCATCCGATGCAGTGTACGGCGAACAGTGCGTGCAGAGATCATTTGAGGGGATCCTTGATTAAGATGGTCTGTAATTTGCTGCACTGTTGCCCTTCTGTTGTCTGTTACCAGTCTGGACACTCTCCGTTCCGCCCGGGCAGTCACTAGTCGATGACGACCGCACACGTTGCAGGTAGAGACCCAGTTTTTTGGTTGACAGTCCAGTCTTTAAACACTTTAACAACAGCTGCTTTGGAACATTTCACGAATGCGACGGTTTCGGTGATACTCGCTCCATGGCTCCGAGCTCCTACAATCATCCCACGTTGAAAGTCCGTCAAATGGCATTTTTTACCCATGTTGTCACCCAAAAATCACTTCTACTACTGTCGCAAACACTAAGCTTTCTCTTTTTTATACTAGCCTCGCCCTCTGGCGGCAACAGCGTGCAGTCATAGCTCATTTGCTTAAAACTGTCAGGTGGTCATAATAAAGTGGCCACTCAGTGTATATACAATCATAGGACCGGCTTTCAGTTAGTAGAGTGTTCGGAGTCAGAATGAAAAAAGCTACTGATTTATCAAAGTTTGATTAAGGAAAATTGTGATGGCACGGCACTTCGGAACTACTATCTCTGAAACGGCGCGGCTTGTGTGATGTTCAAGTGCCGCTGTAGTGAGTACGTATCAAAAGTGGTGCACAGATGGCCAAACAACGAACCGTCGTCCGCAGCTTATTGGTTCCAGAAGGCAGTGGAGACTGCCGCACATGCTTCACAGCGACCGTACGGCCACAGTGCGACAAATCACCTCAGCTACAATAGTGGTGATCAGGGCAATGCGTCCCAGCAAACAGTTCATCGCAGCCTTCTGCGCATTGGCCTGCGTAGCCAAAGACCCAGCCCCCAAGCTCAATCCCCATGCTCACTGCACGTCATCGCCAACAATGTAGGAAATGGGCCCAAGGTCATCGAGATTGGACCGTGGATGATTGGAAGAAAGTGGCCTGGTCTGACGAATCAAGTTTACTGGTGCATCACGTAGACGGCCGAGTGCGAATACACCGATTACCAACGGAGTCTATGGCACCTGGCTGCCCTGCTGGGCGGAAACAGGCCGGTGGCGGTGGTATTATGCTGTGGGCGACGTTTTCTTGTGACACTTTAGGCCCCATTATCCCAATAGCACAATCCCTGACAGCTGTCAGGTATCTGAACATCGTTGCGGATCAAGTTCATTCATTCATGGCAACTGTGTTTCCTGCTGGTGATGGCCATTATCAACAGGATAATGTGTCATGCCACACTGCCAGAATCGTCAAGCAGTGGTTCAAGGAACATGCTGATGGCTTTATGTTAATGCCCTGGACTCCAAATTCACCTGACATTAATCCAATCTAACATTTGTGGTTCGACTTAGAAACGATGGTTCGCGCTAACTGAGCACTATCTTGAAATGTACGGGAACTGGAGGACCTGCTGTTGACATTATGGTACCAGATACCCCAGGATACCTATCACCATCTCATCGAATTGATGCCTCGCCGATTGGAGGCTGTTTTGGGGGCTAAAACGCGGTCCTACAGCTTGTTAGGTAGGTGGTCATAGTGTATTGGCTGATCGGTGTAAGCTTCTGCCTGTCTCTCTGTTTTGAAAAAGATGTGAATTACGTAAGAAACTGTAAGCGATAATAAACCCGAATTTGTGCAAGCTATCTTCGCAAAAATGGAAGTTTGTATCTATCTATGTATCTTCCTATCTATACAGGGAGAGAGACAGAGAGAGGGGAAGGGAGAGGGAAGGAGAGGGAGAGAGAGGGAGGGAGGGAGGAGGGAGAGAGAGTGGGGGAGAGAGAGGGAGAGGGAGGGGAGGGAGAGGGAGGGAGGGAGAGAGAAAGAGCCATTGGACAATTGAAATGGTAGACTGGATACGAAAGGACTGGAAAGGCACAGAAGACCACGTGAGAAATTTATGGATGTGATTTGAAAGCATACTGTTGTGACATGGCTGAGTAATTGCCTGAGACAGAAACTTGTACAAGAGACGTGGGGAGACCTTCATCCAGTAGTCGATCAAAACTGGTTAATGATAATGATGACTCTGTGTTTAAAGATTCTTTTGAGTATTGAATCATCGGTCCCCAATTTAGGGATAAGACTACGAAAGGAAGTAGGGTCATCGCAGTAGCACAAGTGCAGTGTCCTTTTCTCATCTGGGTCCTGAGCCCAAGCTTAACTCGGATATTTTGCCAGAAGCTCTGGCCTCTGAACACTCGACGACTAGAAGTAGATATGCACTGAAGTAGCTATAAAAATGGAGGCATAACTTTCAGGTGGCAACAGTCGCAAATTTGGAGAATACATTAAGGACATAAATACCTTTTTTCCTGTCTTCTTTCAAAACAAAACGTTCCTTATTCTTGGTATCGCTCGAAGGCCATAATTAGCCTTTCTAAAAACTCTTGTATTTCTTCAGTGGGCATTTGTACATAGTCAAATCTTGGTTGTCGTCGTAGGAATGACCCAGGAGCTGGATTTCCGAAGTTACTGAACATTCCGCCTGAGTTCTGTCCTTGACCTTGGCCACCTTTACCCGGCATCACCAGATTTACGAACCTATTTAAATAGGTCCTGATATTACCGAAAAATGAAAAAAATCCCTCTAGTAAGATGAGTGGAGCCAGGACGACTCCCAGACCTGCACCCACTGGAGTCAGCTGCTTCAACAGCGGCTCAACAACGAGAGAAAAGTGTGATGATTTCGGTGGCTTTGTGGCAGGACGAGATGGTGTTTTTTGAATGGAATGCTGATACATAATATGTTGCATTGTAGGAGACGATGCGGAATGGGATTGAAGAATCTTATCCATGACAGACGAATCGGATGAAGACGACGACGAGGAAGAACTGTGGGAGTTTTTGTCAGATGACGAATCATGCTGTGATGGCTTTGCTGTCGAAGGTGAAGAGGTTTTTTGTGGAGTCTTGTGGTTAGATGAGGACGATGACGAAGACGATGATGAGTGAGACGATGCAATGCCGTACATGTGTTGCTGATATAACTTTTCCATAATGTCTTCAGGAGAAGGTGTGGCAGATGACGATGTGGACGGCTGTTTTTTTGCATTGCTGGAAGGAGCCGATGTGTGAGAAGGCACATAGTACGAGTGGGAGCCACCAGAGCCATGCATGTTGTATATCCTTCGCATTACCTCTTCAGGAGAAAGCGTTGTCGTTGAAGGTGTAGTTGTTTTCCTTTCGGTTGTCTTCGGTTTTGCCGTTGTTGTTGTTCTTGGCAATGACGTCGTTTTTTGAACCGGAGTTGCACTTTTCCCACCAGTAGTGGAACACTGGAAAACGGGAAACAGTGGAATAACAGTCCAAAGGAGAACCCAAATGAACACAGAGAAGCGAACGCTGAAAAGTATAAAAAAATTGTGTGTTAGTTTGGAAATGAGTCAATCTTACTGAATACGATAAACAGTTTTAAACATAAAGTAATAAAATAATAACACACCAACTATACTTAAAATTATACAACTATACTAGTAATCCGAAATCAATTGGCAACTGAGGCAGCATACATCTCGAACTACATGCATAACTTTATTGAAAAAAAACAGAACCCGTTGTACTGATCTTTCTATGCGGCAACTATGCTGCCTTGGCTCTATTCCCTACATACCAAATGTTTCCTATTAACTCAAGAGCGCTCAGGAGAATGAACTTCCGTGTCGGCATAAGGTTCCGGCATATTTATGTACCATGCTTAAGATAAATATGTATTGACAAGCTCCCTATTTGCAACCACGCGGGTGTTTTTGCCATCCTTCTACAATATCTGAACGGCTCCAATTGATACTACATCGGAATAACCAAAAGTTCGTTTAGAATTAGAATCAACGAACATAAAAGAGATACAAGGGACAAAAAAGCAACGACTGCCTATCCAGAGAATCCAAGTTCAAGTCCGCTGAAAACCTTAGAGATTTTTTTGATTGATTGATTTAAAGACCGCCTGTGACGTGCCTGCCTCGCAGGACGCACACGACATAAAGACAGATAGCAACAAGAACGAACGTCTGCCTAGCTCAGTTGGTAGAGCGACTTGTTCCGGAATAAGAGGACTCAGGTTCGATCCCCGGCGTGGGCCAAAAATGACGGAGAAATTTACTTCGTTATAATGAACTTCCCCGATGACCCGGCCGTTAAAGATCTTGCGATGGTGTGATTTTCTTTCCACACCGCGAGATAGGAAAAATAAGAGAATCCCTTCTTCAGCGCTTCGAAAAATAAATGTGTGTGATGTTGCATTCCACACACTAGATTGACTGGGAGTTCTCAAGTGCACGTTCTTCAGCGGATGACTGTCTGCGGCAATTCATGCCATCCCCCCGGCATGGCATGTGTAATTAATTGTGTAATTAATCACACACAATAATTAATTGTGTGCGATGTTGCATTCCACACACTAGATTGACTGGGAGTTCTCAAGTGCACGTTCTTCAGCGGATGACTGTCTACGGCTGACCCGTGGGCCATGCCCCCGGCCCTCTTTCGGGGGAGGGGGGATGTGACGTGCCTGCTTTGCAGGACGCTCACGACATAAAGGCAGAGAGCAGCAAGAACGAACGTCTGCGTAGCTCAGTTGGTAGAGCGACTTGTTCCGGAATAAGAAGACTTGGGTTCGATCCCCGGCGTGGACCAAAAATGACGGAGAAATTTATTTCGTTATAATGAACTTCCCCGATGACCCGGCCGTTAAAGATATCGCAATGGTTTGATGTTCTTTCCACACCGCGAGATGGGAAAAATTAGAGAATCCCTTCTTCAGCGCTTCGAAAAATAAATATGTGTGATGTTGCATTCCACACACTAGATTGACCGGGAGTACTCAAGTGCACATTCTTCAGCGGATGACTGTATACGGCAATTCATGCCATGCCGGGGGCATGGCATGTGTAATTAATTGTGTAATTAATCACACACAATAATTAATTGTGTGTGATGTTGCATTACACACACTGATTGACTGGGAGTTCTCAAGTGTACGTTCTTCAGCGAAAGACTGTCTACGGCTGACCCGTGGGCCATGCCCCCGGCCCTCTTTCGGGGAGGGGGAAAGGAGATGTTACATGCCTGCCTCGCAGGACGCACACGACATAAAGGCAGATAGCAGCAAGAAGGAACGTCTGCGTAGCTCAGTTGGTAGAGCGACTTGTTCCGGAATAAGAGGACTCGGGTTCGATCCCCGGCGTGGACCAAAAATGACGGAGAAATTTACTTCGTTATACACCAGACGCACCGGTGGAGCAGTGGTCTAAGCGATAGCTTCTGATCATTCGTCCAAGATGATTCCGGATTCGAATCTCTGTGAGACATGGATGTTGTGTCTGTCTTACGGCGCTGAATTAGAGACGGACGACTCAGTTGCTCAGCACATTGAGTTGCTCACGGTGGTCGTTAAACCTCCAATGAAAAAATTAAAAAATAAAGATAAAATAAACATCTCCATGAGCAACTCAATGGGCTATAAGCAGTTTCCTGTGCCGAATTTAAGGCCACTGGCTCCAGAAAAGGGAGAAAGCCAGTGCCGTAAGGCAAACGCAACATCCATGACTCCCGGGATATGAACCCGGTCCCAATTTGGACAATCGATCAGAAATAAGCTCTTATACCACTGCGCCACCGGGGCGGCACCATAGAGATAATTAATAACACTGAGGCGCGCAATGATATCGTCTCTTTAGACTTGCCATAAGTTTGGAACTAGTTTTTCAGATAATGCTGTTTTTCTTTCACCGCACCGCGTGCCCAACCAACATAACACCTCGTTTCCTTGAAATAATAATTATGTTCACATCTATTCATCTATTGTCTAGTCAAGTCGCGTTCAAATCGTTGAAGCATTCTACTATTCACTTTGCAGTTTGCTGTCTGTCTACCTTCCTTGAAAAAAGCCATCTGGTTGATGTGCGAAAGCTTAGAAATTCTGTCTCCTACAAGTATACGCTATTAAATTCGGATTACTAGTATAGTTATACTATTTTTGATAAAGTAATAAATTTAGATTGAAACAAAGTTATCACAAAAACTTAACACTGAATAAATTAATGTTGAATAATTTTGAGTACGATTCTCTCTGCGATGTGTCACAGTTCTGTTGTGCTTTCAAATAATTAATCGAAGCCCCGCATTTTCTCTGGCACAACCATGCCAAGCGAGCTGTTTCCTTGCTTAGGGTTTTAGACGACTTCTTTAGGGTTTGAGACGACTTCTTTAGGGTTTGAGACGACTTCTTTAGGGTTTGAGACGACTTCTTTTGCTTAGGTTTTTTTTTTCATGATTTACAAAAAATTTTTTATAGAGAAGTGGCTGCGTTTCTTTCATATTCCACTGAAGATGATTAAAATATTTACTGCAAAAACCAAGATCAGATATTTTTTTTTCTTCTAAAACGTAGCTCAACAAGCTTTCCGAGTAGATTTTTACACCCACATTTTGATGGATTTAATTTCTCTTCCTCTCATATCAATTTCTTGGAACGTTTCTTCCAAAGCCGAAACTCCATTGAAAGTTGCTTAGCTGTCGTTTGCTGGTAAGAAAATTACAAATTATTTTTGGTGATTGCATAAAAAGCTACGTTTTTTTATTTTTTATATAAAGCAGATGCTTCACTTTATAAAAAAACTGCTTCACTATGAAGCAGTTCACGTGTTCACCGTATTGTTTCACTTGAACTGAAATTGTAGATACAGTTTATATGTTTTCTATATTAATCTCTTCTGCCATTCTTATTCCCTTCTTTATCCTGATTGTACAAAATTACTGAACGTTAGAAACATCTGATGTTTTTACTTTGCTAACGCAAGGCAGGGGAAAAGAAGTTCGTTTTTGCTTCTGCCAGCAAGTTATAATTTGTATTAATCTGCTTTTTAAAATTTTCGGTTTTTCCAGAATATATTTCTTTGTTATTATTACTACAATCAGCGTTTACGAGGATGCAAGAAGCTTCATTCTTTTCAGTAGCTATGTACTATTAATAGTTTTATGTTACATGAGATTTGATTTCAATTATTTGACTTTCGCTGCTTAGACGCAATTGGCAGGCAAAAATGTACTTCATAATGTACCGTATTGTCAAAGCAAAATACCAATTTACACATATTTAGCACGCATGTACAAATCGTATAATATATGAACAAGCGTGTGTACACCGGAGCAACCTTTCAAGGTTTTTGACCTTAACCGCAACCCCTTGCTTTTCTGCTTTGTGGCTGTCCCAGATTTTATCTATGGAGGAAAGCTATTGATTTTCTTCTCAGAAAAATAACAAAAACAAAAAAAAAACTTGCCTCGAAAACATATTTGACGAAGGCATTTGAAATTTTGGGCCATCACTAAAAAACTGTGAGGGTTTTTTTCTAATAAATATTAGATTTAAAACTCATATTCTGATCAACGGAAATTTTTCGAAACTCTTTTGTCTGAATTTCAGACGCAAGGCTTCTTATTTTTTATTGCGGAAACGCCGTTACATTTATTAGCATGAATTTGGAAGATGTGTATCCATTTAGTGGTGCAAATATGGCATGGATGTTAAGTCAGATAATATCCGAAAACTTGAAAGTTTTGTCGTCCTGGAGCTGGAATCAAACCCGTGTCTCCCGGATAGCGCCCGAGTATGTTAACCACTACACCACCCAGAACTACCAAGTTTCAAGTTTCCGATTAATTTAAATATAGCCATCACAGGATTCGCTAGTCGAAGCAACCGGCATTCATATATACCGAATCTGGAGGTTTTTAATTCATTCCTGTCATTGCCCGGAGGCGCTATATATGAATATATAGATTCCGCTATATATGAATGCTGGTTGCTTCGACTAGATAATCCTCTGATGGTTATATTCAAATTAATCGGAAACTTGGAACGTCGTCAAATTTCTTTCAGACGAGGGAAAAATGAGATTTCGAAAGTTCCGAGAACAATTAACGCATTTTATTTGGCAACATCATGCATATCGCGTTGAAGAGGGGGGATGGGGGGTTACGACTACCGTAAGAAACTCCATGGTCTATAAGCAATAAGCCGTCCCTAATTTATTGCCACCGGTTTTTGAGAAGGGAGAGAGCCAGTACCGTAAGACAAACATAGCATCCATGCCTCACCAGGATTCCAACCCGGACCCGTCTCAGACAATTAGTCAGAAGCCAGCTCTTAGATCACTGCGCTACCGTGGCAGCATGCGTATATCCCCAAATTTCAAAGGTGAAACATAAATCTTCAGTATTACAAAGAACCATAGTAGCACTGAGCATTGCTAGTATCATCAAATTATCTTCTTAAATTGAAAGCAGAAACTGTATATCACATAACCTTTTTGACGATAGTTGGATTCAAATGCACGTCCTCTTCCACCGGAGCGACTGTTCTCCCAACTGAACTACGCTGGCAGGCTTATTGCTACTTTTATGTTGATTTGACTCATGTGTCACCTAGTAGTACGTTACCTACATCATGTCACGAAGTGCGTTAGCTCATCCCCTCCGCCCCTTGAGAAAGGCGGAGGACACGAAATCACAGGTTTTCGGGTCAGCCGCAACCATGCTCAAAGAACTGTCTCATTGTAGACCGACTAATTTGATTAATTACGTGCATTGTGTAGAAAACTCATCACACAAATATTTCAGACGTAATGGCCAAGAGATTCACTTTCCTTGGGGCGCAGAGATAACATATAAACTTTGTGCTGGTGGTGGTTTTCGAACACACGTCTTCCTATCCGGCAGCTGCAGTTCTATCAAAAACTGAACTATGCCTTGAGGCTTATCACTTCTTCTTCTTCTTGGTTACTCAGTCCAAGGACTGGTTGTTCAGTAGATGTACTCTGTCTCTCCATTCCTCTCTATTCTCCGCCGTTCTCTTCAAGTCATAGTATGTCCTAGAATTAGTGTCTCGGAGTAATTGTTCGACAAAACCATTCCTTGGCCGTCCTCTTCCTCTCTTGCCTTGAATTTTTCCTCCCAAAACTTCAGAATCGGGCCTCCATGGCGTAATGTGTGACCCATCCATAACATTCTTCTTCTTTTTAACATGTTGATCAGGTTCCTGGGTTCTCCCACTCTCTCCAAGACCTCCTCATTAGTCTTTCTATCGAGCCAACTTATTCTCTCCATTCTTCTGTAGCTCCACATCTCAAATGGCTCCAGCCTTTTCACTTCCGTTTTGGTCAATGTCCATGTCTCAGAACCGTAGAGAGCTACTGGCCAAACGTACGCCTTTAAAATTCTCTTCCTCAGTTTAAGATCTATATTTCTGGCTGTCAGTAGTCTTTGATTCTCTCTAAAAGCCGCTTTTGCCATCCCCAGTCTCATTCTAATTTCCTTTTCACGGCTCGCATCTTATCACTATGTACCTTATTTTGATTGGACGAATACGTCACAGCAGTAGTACGCCATCTACGTTATATCATTTAGTATGGTACAAATGGGATATTAATTCCTGGCGAGAGTTGCAGTCCCGTTAATTCGTGTTTGCATCATCGAATTTCAATTCCACAACAACCAAAAAAAAAAAAAAAAAAAAACTAGAGAGTTTTATAACCCCATTTTTATCATAAACGCGGAGAGAAGTCAGGATTTAAATTAGTTTTCAAGAACGAAAAAGTATTATATCTATAAAATGAAATTTCATGCACTCCAAGTAAAAGATATTACGCGAAAACGGCGAAAGAGAGAGAGAGAGAGAGACATTTGACAGAGACTGCAATTATACTCAGTTCCGCAAATCTCAGCAGGCCAAAGAATTATCATCGTTGTGTCTTAGATGTCCAGCACGATAAAGATTGTTGCCAGAAGGTCGCATTGACAAAAGACCAGCCGTGGCGCAGTGGTCTAAGCGCTGGCTTATGACCAGTTCTCCATGAAGGGGTTCGGGTTCGAATCCCGGTGAGGCATGGATGTTGTGTTTGCATTATGGCACTGGCTCTCTCCCTTCCCTGTAACCAGTGACCCTAAATTAGAGACGGGTTACTGCTTATAGCCCATTGAGTTGCTCACGGTGGTCTTTAAACCTTCAAAAAAAATTCCAACTCTTTGCGGGATATACACTGAATAGACAAAAAATTAGAGATACGTCTACCTAATATTGCGTTGGTCCTCCTCTAGCACGAATAACAGCCTATGCACGCGAGGGTTTTCAGAGGTCTGTTGCAGCATTAACCTCAACTCTGCCCAAGACGTCGGTTCAGGATCTGTGGATCTGATGTTCCGCACAACGGCATCCCAAAGAGTTTCCACAGGGTTTAAACCTAGGAACATCGGTGGCCACTGGATAGTTTCAAATTCAGGTGAGTGTTCCTCGAGCCATGGCTGAGTTTTTGAGGTCCGGTGGGGCGGCGCATTGTCCTGTTGGAACAGACCATCGCCCGCAGGATGTGCAAAAGCCATGAAAGCGTGTAGGTGACCAGCCTGCACATGCTGCTCGTAGTGTGCAACGGTTAAGAAACCTCTTCAGACACACTAAGGGACCTAATGTGTCTGATGAGGGCTTCCCAAACCATCACAGAGCCACCACCGCCTTGAACAGAATCGACCTGGTACAACGGGGGCCATGGCCTCGTGCTGTAGACGCCGCACCCGCACCCTCGGGTCAGCTCGGTACAACGGAAAATGGGACCCATCTGACCACACGACACGGCTCCACTCTGCAGAGGGTCTAGTTTTTATGTTTCCGGCACCAGGTGAGGCGTAATTTCCGATGACGCGCAGTCAACAGTGTCACACGAGCACCGAGTCGGTTTATGCAGCGAGCACAGTACCACCATTCGCTCGCTGACACTGTTTGGACCTACGTCATTTAAACTGGATGTGATTTGCGCCGCCATTGTGAACCGGTCGGTCTGTAAGAGGATGGCCATTCTACGTCGACCCCGGTTATCAGTGTCGTGTGGTCAGCCACCGGTTGCTCCATGGGTGCTGGTACGTCCGTCAATGGTATACCCGCGGTACATCCTTGATGCAGCCGCCCTCGAGAACCGAATGGTTTTTACCACTTGGGCGATAGAATAACCCATTTGCTTTGGCGCTGACAATGCGTCCACGATCAAAGTCGCTCAGAGCACCGCGTTTACCCATGTTATTCGATTGCGATACACTGTTAGGAAACACTGCTATCCGCCTGTTTATCGCCTGTGTTCGCGGTTTGGTTCTGTTTCACTCTTCGAGAGAGATGCCCATGTCAACTGCTCAACACCACTATTTCTAATGTTTTGTCTACTGATTATACACTACATTTTTTGAAAAGAGAAAATCATGATTACGTGATTAATACAGACGTTTGACGTGGACTAGGAATATCAAACAAGGTTCTTGCTCTTTCCACGTTTATAAGTGAGTCACGGAAAAATTCTCATTGGCCGCCAACGGAAATCGAACCCAGGTGTTCGGACTCACTTATAACGTAGAAAAAGCAAAAACTCTGCTGATATTCCTAATCCACGTCAAATGTCTATATTAATTATTCATTCGCCTTCTAATTATTTTTTCAGTTGCTACTTACCATCTTTGGTGAATCCCCAGCATTGTGCGGGGCTCCACGAAGCAACCTGCCAAATTGGCTTGGCAGTCAGTGTGTGTGAGTCTGGAGGAATTCGAGGCCGCTGTGGTGCAGTGGAAGCATGTCCGGCGCGTAACTGGAAGACCTGGGTTCGATTTCTGGTGGCGTCCAATGAGAATTTTTCTGTGACTCACTTATAAACATGAAAAGAGCGAGAACCCTGTTTGATATGATGATGTGTGATGTATATTCGAAATTAACTTTCCTTTTTAGTTTCTTTCTCTATGTAAATTTTGAGTTTGTTCTCAGTTATACTTCACAACTTAACGTGACATCTTCTCTCTCAAACAAATACTGTTGGCAACACATTTGAGGTCAGAGTGAACGTGATGTATGACTGTATGAGATAAGAACGATAGATAAAAACTAGGATACAACAGTTGCTCGTGTGGGATGTTGAATGTGTGTTGGAGATGTGATATGTGAATTATGTTGAAATGTGATATCTGATCTATTTATATAGTCCTGGAATAAAGCCAATTTCCGCAAGTTTGGCTTCTGTTTAAACGTTTCGTCTGGCCGTAAAGGTTTAATTAAGGAAGTGTTTCATCGTATTCATACCTAATGATATAGACATAACGTAAGAACGACAAGATTTCAGTACGAAAGGAACTTTACATTATACATGACGTGGTTACGTATAAGCAACAGAGCAGCCAATTTCTAAAATTTGTAAAGATATTAACCGGATTTAATAAATGTGGCATTGGAAGACTCTGGACCCGCGGAAGCTTTGATACAAACTTTAAAATTAAACGCTAACGGATTTTAAATATTACATAGGCATTTAATGAATTCCCCGATTGAAAGTTTTGGATGCTAACGAATTTTAAATATTACATACGCATTTAATCAATTCCCCGATTGAAAGTTTTGAAGTAATTCAGTGAGATTGCAATAAGTATACCAAAAGACCTGGGAATTTTAAGAAACGCAATAAAACGGAATGCTTCTCACTGCTAACGTAGTAGGGTTCAGTCATTTTGTATGGACCAATGAATAAAACCATCGTATGATTTAAAAAATAAAATGTAATACACAATGGAATATTTTAATTTTTCGAAGCATATCTTTACTCAGTTTCTAATAAAATGACTATTGTATAAACGCTTCTACTTCTAAAGAAAGAAATGTTCTGTACAAATGAGTAAATTATAAGTTCTTCATTTTCTTGCTGTAAATTTAAAATGTCTCGAAATAAGTCTTATATTCTCTAAGACTACCATTAATATACTATAGGGTTATTATAGTGAATTACTGTTAAATGAATGTCAGAGGAATTTTGGAATAATTAATAAAGCTTTTGATACTTCCGATAAATCGATACCGATAGTTCCAATATTCGTTTGAGGTTCTCTCTCTTTTATTTTTCTCTAATAACGCTATAAAATATCAAGTTGTCTTTTAAATTACAATAACGAAATTTTTAGTAAAAGGATGAGGGCAAAAGAGTATGTGTTCCTTTCTGTTAACATGTTACAGCATGCGATAATATAGGATGTGTTTGCACCATTGGCATGGTTTATTTAAGTGTACGTGCTCTTAGTTTGAACTACCTTACCTGGTACTTGAATACCAGGCCACATAGTGAAACGTTCTCTTCACAGTGACACTTTGACCCCACTAAACGCAGATAAAATATGCACATCTTGGGTCAGGATTTATTTTGGAGCTGCCATTCGTCGTTGTCAAGTTTTTCAAGAAGAGGCCTTCTCCTCAGGCTCCTGGATGGCCTACAAACGCGCATGTGATAAAGACTGGAGAAGATTACATTTAAATTTAGCACACAAATTCGTTGAAACTGGATTATTAACTTTTGCCTTAATGAATAAGAAACACATAGTATTTTCCTATATCGGATCTCTTTCGTTCTGGAGACGCCCTCCGTCTCCAAAAGAATTTCTATGAAATGAATGAAATGTGGCTTATTTTATTTTATTTTCTCATATAACATCGCAGGCCACTATTAAAATTTCAACAATTTAGTTTCTCTACAATACTCTTTACTGTAGAACACCAGAGAGCTCTAAAGGACAGCTTTCTCTAGATTTCAAAGATGTTTATTAAAAACAATGAAAAAATACAGAATGAATATATGAAAACAACACTATTTACAAGGCCTGCTTTTCTAAAAAAAAAATATGGGAGGAACAGGTAATGAAAAATAAAAAACACAAGGGAGAAAACTCCTTTGATGTGAAAGTCAATGAAGAAATGATAATGAACAAAGGAGAAAAATGGTCGTAAATGATAAAGCTGGTCTGACATGTAAGCAAAAAAGAAAAGTCAACAGTCTATATACAATTGCTAATGAGCTGGGGGAAATGGGTTCAGAAAAATCTGTGACTGGCAGATAAAGAAAAAAGTTACCAAATAAAGCTGAGGAGTAATAATGTCTTACTGATGAGAAGAAAGCATATTTGGAGAGTCGAAACATTCTCAAGAAGTAAAGTTTGTACACAAGCACCTAAAAATAAAAGAGTTCATAAAAGACCTGTAACTAACAGGTGATGAAGGACAATACAGAGGCTGAGTCGAAAGTTTTGCAGTATTTCCATAAACGCATGTGCTGTGGCGGGTATGTCACGTGTTTAAACTTGTTCAAGTCGCGCACTGCAGTTAGTCGAAAAGGATGTAAAGTGTAAGTCGCTGCTGCGAACAGCATTGCATGTCGTCGTTCTGTCTGTGGTTGGGACGTCTAAAAGCTAAACAGCCACAACCGGCTAATTAGGGAACTTTTGCTTTACGAGTTCGAACTCGGCCATAACGGTGCTCAAGCAACACGAAACATTTGTCTTGCGAAAAGGGAATGTTCCGTGGACCACAGCACCGCAACCAGATGGTTCAAGACATTTCGCTCAGGTGACAGAAACCTCGACCAGCCAAGGTCAGGTAGGCGGCGAAAAGTGGATTTGAAGGTCGTGCTCCAGGCTGTAGAGGCAAATCCGACAACCAGCATTTGGAGATTATCAGGCGAGCTGGGCATGTTACAGACCACCGTGGTTCGTCACCTTCAGGACCTCAGTTAGGTCTACAGGAGCTGCCGCATTGTCCTTCACGAACTGACGCCAGCTGAAGCAAACCGCCGAGTGGAAGTGTGTGCGAAACTCCTAGAAAACCCGCGCGATGTACGTTTCATCAAGAGAATTGTTACGTGCGATGAAAAGTGGGTCTATTAAGAGAATTGTTACGTGCGATGAAAAGTGGGTCTATTAAGAGAATTGTTACGTGCGATGAAAAGTGGGTCTATTTCCATAATCGTAACACACAACGGCAGTGGTTGAGCCCGGGCCAGCTTCCAGAACCTGTTTCCAAACGTGGGCGCTTCCAGCACAAGGTGATGCGCTGCGTCTGGTGGAATTTCGAGGGGATAATCCATTACGAATTTGTTTCAGACGGTCGGACCATCAACGCCAACCTCTTCTGTGAACAGCTGGAGCCGATGTATGCCATTTTGGAGGAGAAGTACCCGTCGATGGGAACAGAAAGCGCGCTCTCCTACAGCAGGACAACGCTTGGCCTCATACCGCGCGAACTAACCGGGCAAAACTCCAGGAACTTGAGGGCATCGAACTGATGACACACCCAGCATATATTCCGGACACGGATTATTACTTGTTCCGGTCCATGGCCTACTTCCTAAGCGGGCGGCACTTCAACATCCAGGAGGAGATGGCAGCTGGGGTGAAGGAGTTCTTCGCCTCGAAGGACAAGTACTGGTACCACCGCGGAATCGAAGAACTGGCAGACAGATGGCTAAAGACGGTGCAGCACGATGGCCTATACTCTGAATGCTAATCAGCTTTCGTCGTAAAGGTACGCATGAAGACATCAAAATATTGCAAAACTTTTGACACACCTTCTGTAATTCACATATGAAGATGAAAGTCTGGAAGACGAACGGTGGTAAAGTAGCAGATAACATGAAGCACAAAAGTTCGTAATGCGTAGTAAGAAGAATGTGCGGCAACACACACGGGACGAAAAATCTGCGTGCATTAGTTGGTTAACAAAGAGATGAAATGAAAGAGCACCAAGTGGAAGATGTAGTTGGATGATGAGTCAGTTATCGTTGAGCGATGAGCGATGAGATTGAAAGAACTTTAAGTGAAAATTATATTTGACTGAAGAAGTTGGCATTAACGGATACGGAGGCGGACACCGCTAGAAATCGCTTTACTGTAATTGCTTTTCATCGACCTGAAAATTTATATTTTATAAAAAAATTTCAAAACGCAATGAAGCATTTTGAATATTTTTATAAAATTTAAAATTTCAGATCGATACTTTGGAAACTGCAATGAAAAGAAAAATTGAGTGACTCAACAAAAATTAAACAAGAAATAATTTTTTTGTCTTGCTTCTTAAGATGGAAGTATCAGTGGGTTTACTGTATTAGAACTTAAGCACTATTACGAAAGTGATATATATTAAATACACTGTGACATATTACAGAGGTGAAGCACGTGTCAAGACGAAAAATCTGCAGCGATACATTCGTCGGTGTAGTTTAGTCGGTAAGAACAACTGGCTTCGGAGCGAGGAAGCGTGGGTTCGATCCCCACCCCCGGCAAATTTGTAGATTTCACATTGGCGCCCGATTGTGGAAAGGGGTCTACTGGTCGTTGGGTTCTTCGAAAAATGTGTGATGTTTGTCCCACACATCGTCTGGAATTAATGAAAATTCTTTCTTCGCTTCAAAGGGGAAAAAATTAAGAGGAAGATGATGTGACGTACTACAGAGGTAAAGCACATATCAAGACGACAAATCTGCAGTCGGTGTAGTTTAGTCGGTTAGAATAGCTGGCTCCGGAGCGAAGAGGCATGAGTTCGAAATTTCGCGTTTTGAGCTAGGAAACTTTAAAAACATACCGTCTCAATTATCTCCGGAACTAATAGAAATATGAAAACGATACACGGCCACTGTATGTAGTTTATAAACGTACACAAGCCTGTGTAGTTAAATCCGGAATATTAGCCCACATTACAGCGCATATGCGGTTGGCATAGATTCCAGAAGTTGTTCGAGTGCATATACGACTACAGCGTACCAAGTGTTTCCTAGACAGTCCTTTAACTGGCTGAGATTTAACGGAGGAGGACTTTGCTCCCGGATCTGTTTTTTAAACCATATATTCTCAACGGGGTTCATATACGGGCTTTGAGCTGGACAGGAAACATGGTGAAAGTCACTGTCATGCTCGCTGAACCATTGCTGAACACATCTTGCATTGCTGTCTACGAAACAGCCGTCACTTAATGGATAAAAAATCAACAGTGCAAGGTAGAATTGATCGGCAATAAGTTTCAGATAATCTTTAGAGGACACGAGACATTCCAGCAATATCAGGGGACCCGTTCTGTACAAACAGAACTTGCCCCACACTATGACACCACCTTCAGAACATTGAGTTGTGTTTACAAGGCAAGTTGGGTCCTTTGTTTCTTGGAGTTGCTGCCAAACTCTCTGCCTACTGTCAGTACAGATTAAGGTGTACCGCAGCTCGTCGGACTACATGACTTTTTTCCAGTCTTCCAGTGCCCAGTCAGGGTATTCTTGACATCACTGTAGACAAACTTTTCTGGTATTCGCCGAAATCAGTAGTTTCCATATAGTCATGTGACTGCCAATATCAATCCTCTTCGATAGGGAATAGCTTTCATTGAATAATTTGATCAATTGCTGCACATAAGGAGTCTTGTTTCTCCGTACAAGCCTTCTCAGATGACGGCGATCTCGTTTCTGGCAGACTGTCGTCACGTCACAGCTAAGTCTTTTAGAAAAACAATGTGGGTTATTTTTCCATTGATAATCTGTCATTCCGCTCCTATGTTGGCAATAAAAACGATATCTGGACTTCAGAATATCGGACTTCAAAAAATCCTTTGCCTGTGCGCTTATCCGTCAGTCAATCCCTGTGCAGAAACAACACTTCTGCTTTTTAAAGTGAATGTATTATTTCTGTTAAAAGAATTCATGCGTACAAAATTTTCGATAAGTTTTTCCTTCAGGCAGTGGCGCACCCAGGAATCCCTGTTCGGGGAGAGGGGGGGGGACTATACGTATATACATGTGTAGGTATGTGTGTGTATACGCAAATAGTACATGTGTAGGTGTATGTGTGTATACGCATATAGTATATATATATATATATATACGTCGTTCTTAATCTCTTTGGGGCAGGGGTTAAGTCCCCCCCCTCTCCCGTGGGTGCGCTGGTGCCTTCAGCTAATCTGCCAGCCAGTCTGTATGTTTGTTTGTTTTATCAGACAGAGCTTTAAAGGCGAACATGTAATTTTTGAGTTTTAATGGTGAACATGTCATTATTTTTTTACCTCCATCTACCTAAGAGAGACGGAGGTATGAATGGATTTTGTTGCATTAATGGACTTTTTTTAATAAGGGATTTGCCTGTATTTTTTATAAAAATTAAATGCTATGAATTACTTCTCTCTCTCACTTTCTCCCATTAAAATACATATAGTCCGAACATAAAAGTTTTGGGTGGGTAACTTAGTTTCATTGCAATGTCAAGTCTTCGCGATGACGTAGTAAACATAATAAGAGAAAAATAAGTCCGTCCCATTTAATATATTGATGCTTGTCCTTCACTTCAGATACAGAAAGACAATAGTTTATTTAATATTACAGACATTCAACAGCAAGACAACGCTGTTTGATCTCACGTCTTGGAGATCATTTTAAAAACAATTTGGTGTACTCAAATGCTTCGTGTGCTTCCATACCGAGCGAGAGAGAAAACCTCTCTGAAATGTTTAGTCTCAAACCATATTAATGAAGCGTAACTTACATATCAGATCATATGTAGAGGATTTTAGGAAGGGAGTGTCTGACCCCAGGTCTTAAACAACCCTTTTAACGGAAGAGAGGTAGAAAGGGGGAGGAAGGCGCCCATATTTATCACCGGGAGGCCAGTACCCGGGCGTAATTTACAGATAAGGGAAAGAATAGGTATACATAGAGTTTTCATGTAAATATCGCACACTCTTTTAAGAACTAAATCTCTTATGAGGAAGCATATAATTAAATAAATAACAGTATTCTAAAGATTTTAGGAGTCTATAGCGAATGATTCTATCAGAGAATACCTTGGTATTTGGAAAGAAATTCAGTTTTTAAAAAGTTCTAAGATAATAGCAAATTTCTTGGTTGGTCTTATAAAGTGCTTTGACACAAAGGCTTTGAAATGCTACAAAGTGCGACCGGCTCGGTTTAATTTGAAACAAGTGAAGATCTCCTGAGGCATTGTTAAAAGAGGGATGTGAGTGAAAGAGTGAAAAAGGAAAGAAATTACGGGTACGAACGCAGGGTTATTGTTGTGTTGATGGGTTTTTCCACCCAATTCACATGACAAGCATTGATTATTATCAACTAGCAATTTACTGCATCCAGAAACGAAAAAACTCAGAGTCATCATCTGAAATAACGGGTGAGAAGTTTCTCGAAAAAGCAATCATAAAAGTTCTATAGTTTTATTCGCAGGAGCTTAAGTTAATTCTGAAAGAAAAGAACAGCTTCTTCTGCGTAAAACCACGAAGAAGCTGTTTGTCGGAAGAAATACTGTATATTATCAGTTAAAAGTCCTGTAAAAATATAAGTACAGTTCACGAAAAATTCAGTAAAAAGAGTTCAATATATCTTGAACACTTGACCTGAATGCCTTAGTAATTATAAAAGGAAAATAATTATGATTAACTTGTGATGTTTTAGCACACTCATAATAATTAATGTAACCAAAAAGCACTTGCTGATATTCATATTGTTCAACGTCTGCTACTGTAAAAGCACTTACAGGTATTCTAATTAATGCCTTTATTGAAAGACAGTAAAGCTGAACTTCCACAGCGAAGTTTGAAGACACACTCATGCGCAAAGACCAAGAATTTGCATGCTGATCAGTAGTAAAAAGCTGACACATTAACGAGGTTACTGACACTATCAAAGAACGCCTTACTAATTAACTAACGAAGAATAAGGTGACGCTGTATATCTTAGGTAGCAAATATCAAGTAAGTATAGTGTTGAAGTTTTGTGAAAAGTAACACACTTCAAACCACGTGCACGTTGTATTTATCTTATCTGAGTCCTGAACTGACTAACTGCCAGATGTAGAAGAAAAATCCTTGGGAGTTCAGACACGACGTTAATGGTGGAAAGTACAACGAGCGATAACCAATATTTACATAAGAGACAGGGAACAAAAATGGAAAGTTAAATAATTATGTACTTATCTTACATATAAAACACAAAACAAGCAGCAAAAACTCTCGAGCGCCGAACTGTGGCATCGTGAAATCTGCATAGCTCATTAATACTGGAATTTCTAGGTCAGTGCAACTATTTTAAGATATGTTGTTCCGTTCGCGAGTTATGAATTAATTAATAAGCTAATCAATAAAGTCAGCGTTGTTTGCTACGTCATCGTTATCTGAAAGCACGTGACTGCATTAATCGCCGCGGCACATCAACAGATGTTTCTATTCTTTGAAAAATGTGCATAAAAAAATCCAAAAACGAACTTTGCGAAATCTTAACGAAGCGGGCTGAAATTTTTATCAACACGATGAATTGGTAACAAGAGGAGTCCCTCAAAATTTCACTGGAATCCGATCAAAACTTTTTAAAATAGGCATGGAATTTTTAATTCATCGGTAAACAAGAAATATATGCGCAGAAACGGTTAATAAAATTTTGACGGCTAATTTAAAAAGTTATTTACAGATTGAGGCGAAAATTGGAGGTCATGTTCTTATTAACGATTTATGGTGTTCATTGAAATTTCAGGAAGTTTCATAAAATATTCGCAAAGATACGTTTTTAACTTTTTTATTCCTGAGATTCGCTCCTCAAAGACGTCTGAAACTGAAAGCACGTGATGCATTTGATGCTTCTCACATGGACAGTTGTATGTTGGAATGTCCAGAGCAAAGGATCCAACAAAAAATATATATATTGTCGCCGATGAAGGAGAAACCAAAAATGTTGTGTACGGCCAAGTGCTGAGATAATCACACTATGAATAAATAATTTGTAATGACCAAATTTGTGAACTCAGCTTTTTTCTTTCTTGCAAGCATCAATTTTTTTCCCGATTTTTTCAGTGACATATAAAGGAATATGAACTTAATAAGCCTAAATCCGGGCAAAGCCGGATAGTAAAGCTAGTATATCACAAACTTCATTTGCGCTATTCTTTATTTAAACCTAACCGCCTGTTAAGTACACAGGAAACGCACGCTTAACGTTTTGTCAAAATAAAACAACTAAAGATGTAGAACCGGAGATAAGACAGAAATAGTCAGAAACTTCCAAATAAAAGCCATTGTTCAAAAGAAAAACATATCCAAGAACATCCTGTTTATTTTGATGTTATAAAAAAAAACAAGAGGTCATTTCCCTGAGAGCGTATCTTTGCAACGGTTGCACATTTAGAAATGGTCCCATATCAGTTAGACCAGGAGATTTTTTTAATAAAAGCTTCAGAGTAATAACATATTACGGATAGTTAGTTAATCACATACTCTTAAAATACACTTCACGTGTATCTCTAAATTTACCTTCCTTTTTCAGTTTCTGTTTTTAATTATGCTAGTTCTCTGTTCTATATCTTTCTGAACGGCACGACAAGTCCTCTGAATGCCCTTCTCCTTTTCAGTAACAGGTGTGAGTCAAAGGTAAATAGAAAGCCACGAATAGAGTAAAGAAGTGTGTGATGTGAACGTATGAGTATATATTGTTTGAAATAGAGCGCCAAAGATTACGATTATGTGCATGCCAAATAAGTGCTGTTGAGTGGAGTTCTGTTAACAAGCTGTACTTCCAGAAGTGGGAAGGAAATAAAGATTACTAAGAATTTTGCGTATTATTTATCGTACGAATTCTTGTCATACTGATTAAGTACCAGATTCGTACAATATGTCATATAAAACAAATACCACCGTCTATGTACGATATTTAATGAAAGATGACAGCTATTTACAAATAAAAACCTCCACTAGCACTTTCGGGGTAACATTTACCCCATCATCAGGTAGAACAGCGAGGTATTGCAGTATTCGCGTAGACTTTTATAGGTGTGTATGTAGCAATACACCATGGTATAGTTCTCAAGCGTCACAAGGTTAAGGTGTTGCCATCACAGCCGAGCAATACATACAATTTCCGACTTTAGTTACACATGATAATACAAATTGTGTTGCATTGTTAAAATTACTGTCAAATCCACATTTTATTGTTGTATTAAATTTATTTTATAATTATAATTTAAAGTTCAAATCGGCTACGTGGTTTTTCCAAACTTTTGGTATGTCCACTGGCGTGTTATCATTACAGCACCTGTCTCCCAAGGCTTCAATGAACAGGCTTTCAGCAGGGTGCAGTGAGTGAACGTTCGCAGGGGTGTTCAGCAGTCTAATGTTCACCAAGTCTGGTTGCAGTGTCCCATTTAGGACATTTCTAGATAATGCCGTATTATTGCGGAAAGTTCGAATATCATACTTATGTTCATGGACACGAATACCCAAACTTCTCCGTGTCGAGCCTATACAGTTACGAACGTGTTCGCCTGTTGAGGTGTTTAACAGTGGTATGTTGTACACTCCCCATTAGCTCATAATATCGGTTGCTGCCCCATCTTTTCTAACAGATTATATGAGATTCTTTGATCGGGTACCGAATTGTGTGATATGCTTTGAACATATGCGTGATTGTACGTTAGTGATATGTGGGTGCTGGTTCAATGCTCCCACAAACCGTTTTTAGGCTTTGGGTATTGTTCTAGGCTTATGGTTCTTTCGTTACTGATTAAGTACTTGTTTCTTAAGTGAATTTTATTTCAAAAAACAATCTGAAAAACCAGATCGATTTAAAACATTACGCACATTTTTTCACGTGTGAGTGACTGTGAAAATCTTCTCTGCATCTGTCTGTTCCAAAATAATATTTTCCAAATTTTCTTCGAGATACAGAGACATCCTAGCAAAACTTACAAGAACTCTTTTGTGCAAATGCACTGGAAATTCCGTACCACGGAAAGCTTGGAGCATGCTTTCTCCTATCAATAAAAAAAAAACTCCCAATTTGATCTCTAGAAAATTATAAGCATTTGTTCTCAGAAATAACGGGATAGACACGTTTTCGTAGTTAGGACAAAGTAACCGCTCAAGTAAGAAAAAAGTGAAGTGAGATTTCCAATTTTTTTTTAATAACATCAATTCTACAAGAAGAATGATGATTACTTAGAAGCAGTTGTAACGGATTTCGACTTTAAGAACGTAAGAAGGAATTATAAAAAAACGTCTAAGACTTGAAATAATGATAAAGATTTAACAGACAGGGAGGGACTCACAAAAGATAAATTTTATTCTGCCCTGGGGTTGAGCATGAAGCTGTTTTTACAGAGTGCCATCTGAAGAACATGAAAAAGAAAAATAACTCAGGGGTATTCCTTTTGTGCAACTGGAAATCTTTAACGTTCAGATGAACAATATATGATGGCTTCATACGATCATTAAATGAGGCAAAATGCAGGTGGATTTTTAACCTTCGGGTCAACTTGGGGGACATCAAGGGGAAAGAACTCCCTGGTAATACGAGAAGGAGAAAGCTAGAAAGCAATGACAAAGCTACTCTGATAAGTCAAGAAAGAGAACAGTGAAAAAAAAAAGAATAAAAAATGAAAAGAAAAGAATCCTGAGGCACTAACTGAAATGCGATGAAAAGAAAAAAATCTGGAATAAGAGAAACTTTGAGAACACAACTTAAGTATGTCATATTCCCTTAATAATTACAAAAAATAACACACAGAAACTGAGCAAAAAAGTATACCGACACTTTCATTAACAGAACTGCACAAGGTAAAACTGAAGTGCGACTTAGGGAAATAGAAAGATTGAAGTGCTTTTAAAATTTTTCACTTGAAAGTTGTGACGTATACTAAATTTCTAACCTTCTATTTTTCTTATAGTATTGAAAATTTTGGTTGCTTCTTGTTATATTTTTGTACGTCTGAACTATCATGTTTTTTTCTCTAGTCTGTGACTAGTAGTTAGTCAAGTCATTATGATTAGTATAAGTACGGATATAACGTAATTTCCTTTCCGCTGTAACTTAGTCCTTACGTCAGTAATAACGTTGGGTGTGCTAAGTCAATGCAATATTAGGAGGTACCCATACACCTTACAAGAAAGAGGTCAAGTAGTATTTACAAACACACTATCTACCAACAAGTAATTGGACACCCCTGCAATCGACGATATCTACGGTCCTGATACACGTCACGGCCGCCGCCGCCGTTAAATATCGTGTGTGAAACAACAACGCAACCAGACGCATGCAAGATGCCACGCAGTTCGGAGCTCTCTGATTTCGAGAAAGGTGTAATCGTCGGGTATCACAGAAATGGCCGATCCATACGTGACATATCCAGCGAGTTGAAGTACCCAAAATCGACAGTGGCCTACGTGATTGGCAAGTGGAAGATGCGAGGTGACTGTCGGAATGAGCCCCGACCCGGCAGACCCACAAAACTGGGAGTTAGAGACCGACGGGTGCTGGCCAGAGAAATTCGGAAGAACCGCACCACATCGATGGGCCACATCCGCGAGGAGTTTCAACAGGCATCCGGGAGTGATCTTTCGATGAATACCATCCGTAAAGAAGCCCATCTGCTCGGTTATCATGGACGTGCTGCCACCCACAAGCCTTTGATCACCAAGTCCAATAGCGTTGCTCGGCTAAGGTGGTGCAAAGAACGTCGACAGTGGATTGTTGAACAGTCGAAACAGGTTCTCTGGAGCGACGAATCAAGGTTCACCCTCTACTGTTCGGATGGCAGTGTCTGGGTTTGGCGTCTGCCTGGAGAACGCCTCCTGCCGGAATGTATTGTGCCAACTGTGAAGTTCGCGGCGGTGGAATTATGCTATGGGGGTGTTTCTCCTGGTATGGCACGGGACCCTTGGTCGCAATTCCTGGTAGACTCAACGCCGAGACCAACTGCACCATTTTGGATGACCAGGCGCTTCCTACGTTGTGGCAGTTTTACGGGGTGGACCCATGTTACTTTCAGGATGACCATGCCACCTGTCATGTTGCGAGGTCCACCATGGCTTGGTATGGTGACAATGGGGTTAATCGAATTGACTGGCCTGCGCAGAGCCCGGACCTTAACCCTTTCGAGCACCTCTGGGACGAGTTGGAACGTCGACTTAAGGGGTGCCCCCACCGTCCGAAATCGGTGAAGGAACTGACCTGTCTTCTCCAAGCCGAGTGGAAGAAAATACCACTAGCTGTCGTGCAACGCCTGGTTGAGAGTATGCCCCGGAGGGTCGCAGTTGTAATCGCCGCTCGTGGAGGCTCCACCAATTATTGAAGGCGAATAAACTTCGTTTTCCTTTGCTATCACAGGTGTCCAATTACTTGTTGGTAGATAGTGTACTTTTATTTTGCTTGCATCGGTGGACTCCAGACTCACATAAGATTTACTGGTTTGATTTACAGTATAACAGCACGTCTATTATCACTAACATTAATCCCCCTAAATAGATTCAGATCAGATCATATGTATAGGATTTTAGGAACAGAGTGTCTGACCCCAGGTCTTAAACAACCCTTAGAAATAGGAAGCTAGGTGATTTGGGCTAGAGTGCCCGATAAGAAAGTGACACGGAAGCGAGGTACAAAGGAGGACGAAGACGCCCTTATTTATTACCGGAGGGTATCCCCTAAACAACCGCTGCATTGCCTTTTTATCTATCGTTCTTATCCGGCCACACATACGTCACACCTGTTCCGACCTAAGGGTGTTGCCAACATTATTCTCGTTTGAGGGAAAAGTAATAACGTTAAGATTTGAAAGTGTCTAAGAGAACAAACTCAAATTTACAGAGAAAGAGAAACTCAAAAGGAAAGTAAAAATAGAACATACGTTACACGGGGAGAACGCAAAATTGAGATGTCTTTACGGATTACGAAACTCACTAACGCTAATATTTACTCCTTCTGTGAATATGTACAGTGTTGTACTCTTAAATCTTCGATTGTACTAGAAGTTGTGGTGGTGTTAAATCATATACTTTAAACGAAGGAATAAACCAGTGACTCCGAAAACTTGACTGTAAGCTAATTTATTGATTGTTTGTTTCCTTAGAGTACTTGCGAATGCAAAATTATCATAAAAGATTATGCGCAAAATCACTATAAAAGATGATGTTCAAAATCATCATAAAAGATGATGTTCAAAATCATCATTCAATACCTCTTAAGATACCTGGCCTAGTGGTCAACGTTCGTGACTCCCACGGAGAAACCTCAGGTTCTCTCCAAGGCAGGTACGAACGCTCGAAGCACTAAATATCCGCCTTGCGTCGGATGGGCACGTTAAGCCGTCGGACCCCGGGTACTGGCCCCCGGTAATAAATAAGGGCGTCTTCCTCCCCCTTTCTACCTCGCTTCCATGTCACTTTCCTACCTGGCACTCTAGCCCAAATCTCCTAGCTTCCTATTTCTAAGGGTTGTTTAAGACCTGGGGTCAGACCCTCCCTTCCTAAAATCCTCTACATATGATCTGATCTGATCTTAAGAGACTACCTTTCTTCACAAACAGAGATGGAAACGGGTCAGCGGGTCGACCATTTCTTGCGGGGCAAACGGGTCGGATCAAGGGATTCCTGACCCGGTTTCGTTTCCGTTTTATTTTTGAAAAGAAAAAAAGATATTTCAAAGAAAAATGCGTACTGTGGATTTTTGTGCTCGATGCTGGTGCCAGCAGAGTGAAAAATGATTACTCATACAAAAATAGTGCGGTCTCTTTCTTAAATAAACGAAGATTTCCACCGACCGACGATAGGGCGCAGACGCTGGACTCACAGATACCAAATCGTAAAACTGTACTTCTTTATGAAAGAAATCGGATTGTCATCTTCAAAATTTGTGTACTTCTTTACTTTTGTTTTTAGTGCGATTGCCCGGAGCAACATGTAGGCAAACGCCTATCGCCTGCTTCTCTGGTGATTCATTCTCTCGCAACCCGCGTGTCACATTGTAAGACTGTGAGTTACTTTTCACATCGTATCTTTCGCATTGAGCATTCAGAGGTTTTCGTTTGACGTGCTAACATCCCGTTCCATTGCATGTCATGTCGCAATCAATACCTTATTTGTTAATATGGATGAATTTATTATTAAGGACATCGAAAAAGGCGTTGAGGCCAACAAATACTTGCTTGTTGAAAGCAAAATAAGGAAGAGTGAATACTGGAAGTTGTTTCCTTTCATTAAGGTAGACGTCAAGTAATTTTGCTTCCTATACTTCCAATGGAAAAAATTCTGTACACATTTCCTTCTCAATTAGTGTGTTCCCAAGGATGAAAATTTGAACATCGATTAAAATAACTTCATATTATAACTTGGAATACTTAATATTTTCTAAATCATAACCATAATTATATTAAATATCAATAACTTTTCCCTTGGTGGTGTTGAAACCAGAAAAAAGATGGCGCGACCTGTACTTTGATGACGTCAGTAGACAAACAAATGATGGATTGCATAATTATGGTTATGTTTTAGAAAATATGAAGCATTCCAAGTTATAAAATGAAGCTATTTTAATTGATGTTCAAATTTTCATCCTTGGGAACGCTTTAATTGGGAAGAAAATGTGTACAAAAGTTTTACCATTGGAAGTATAGGAAGCAAAATTACTTGACGTCCACCGGAATATGTTTGAGAGCATCACCAATCTTTACCAGCTTCTGATGAGTTGAAAGTTTCCAAAATATGAATGTTGATTTCATGAGTGTTCTTTCCTTCTGAGGAGTAATGATGAAATCAACATCCACACTTTGGAAACTTTCAACTCATCAGAAGCTGGTGAAAATTGGTGTTGCTGTGAAACATAGTCAGAAGCTTAGTATGTTATCAAGAAAACAGCAAAACTGAAATTAAATATACAGTATGTTAATTAATTCAAACATTTTGACTATAGAATTATTAAAATTAAGTGTATGTTGATTTCATCATTGCACCTATAACTGCCTTAACATTACAACGGAGGAACTTTTTCACTCTCGCAGATGTGTTTGAAAACATGTGTAATATGGTTAGATTATGTGAAGCGCGGCAGTTTCGACACTTTCTTGTAAGTGAGCAAATTATAAGTTCCCGTAATGTATTTTTATGATTTCTGTATAACCTACGATACCCACTGCGGAGAGACTGAGAGATATATGATTATGTATAATTACAAATCGAGTTCCGAATTTACTGTTCAAAGCAGATTGGTCCGGGTCACGTTTGGGTAGGATCCAATTATGGGACGTCCGGGTCGGGTCCGTGTCCAAAGTTTTTTTCCCGTTTGCAACTCTGTTCACAAGAAAATTCTCCTAATCAGTCTTCTACTTCTGAACAAAGAAAACAGAACAACCTATGAAAGGCTGGAATGAAAGTCCAGGGACATTAAGGAAAAACTGGACTACGTAAAAATCGGAAATTTTTATACCGATACCTCCTCATATTTTCGTTTTAAAAGATATTGTTAAGTCGCGACATTAATGACGCAAGTTTGAGAAGCAGCGAATTTGAACTTCGGCTAAGAAATTCAGAAGGGACTTCCTCATCAGTGGAAGAAATCTTTCACAGATTCCGACACCACTTTGGAGCAATCCCAGCACCCCCCTCCCCCCATCCCCCTTCCCAACACCTAGAGTGTAAAACATTTCTGAAATTCAGGAGCCACTTTCCGTCATTCCTTTCGTGAATTAACGAAAGCATATTTCTGATACAACTTTTTCCGTGAAATGACGGAAAGAAACCTGTGTTTCACGGATTTTTCGCACGCCAAGAAAAATTCTGAATTTCCAGAAACCTTTCCACAATTCTTTTCTTATATTGTTACAGGGCTTGGTACTGAGTTATATTTTAGTGTCCTGTGTGAAGGGTTCGTTGATGCTTCGCGTGCAGAGAGTTTTTGTATCGGGAATTAAACCCATAATTTACCCGACTGGACAAATAAATAAAATATCAGCTAAAGTTATAACTCGCTCTTGCAGTGAGGAATGTATGTATTCAGATGTTATGGGGAAAGTCTCAAGCATTGTCAGGATTTCCATTCACCTGTACACATAAAACTGAAAGCCCTCACTGACTTACTGACTCATCACCAAATCTCAGAAACAACTGAACTTAGAACTTTCATATTTGGCGGGAATGTTTCTTTTACAACATAGAGGCGCACTAAGAAAGGATTTTTTCTACGATTACTTTAAGTGGGTCAAAATTGTTTTTTTAAATAACCTAGCTTTGATAACGCTAGGACGTTTCGCAATGATCGAGCCATTGTTGCCCAGCAACTGAAGCCCCGCCCTAAGTTTTGAATGACCATAGTTGACTTGTTCAGTATATATGTAGTATTTTGTTCTAAGTTTATTTGTTCTGAATTTATTTAACAAGAAACCTTAACAATCACGTAAAAAGCGCTATATCATAATATGTTTTGCATTTAAACATTTATATTATCGTTCGACATATCGAATGTCAAGTTTTTTGAGTCAGAATCAAATTACCAACATTCGTTTTTCCCGAAGCAACGGTGACATCATGTAAGTGGTGGGGTGACTGCAAAAAATATAGAAGCTGGTATATTTTCATAGCAATTGAAGTTGAAATTTGAAAAAAGTTTCCCTCTTGAGTTGTTAGCGATGGCAACACAATTTTGCAAACGCTTCCAAGATCATCTGACTTGCTAGCTTTTAAATGTACAGATTCGAACGAAATTATTTACGAAATCCCTTTCGAAGAACGGGTATTTAGCTAGTTCTCTATATTAGTAACACGTTGAATGCCCTGCTCTCGCGGCCAGTTTTCGCTTTCCTATTTTTCCATTCTCCCTTGATGATCAGCATTATCTCTGTTTCGCACTTCTGAGCGAAATCTTGACACCTCTTACGCTCTCTGCCTTCCAACCGAAAGCCCTAGCAGAAGAGTGCAATAAACGGCTAAGAAACACCAAAAAGTGACCCTCTTTTCCTAAAAGGCACGTACGTTCCTTAAGTGCCTTCCTCTGACCCCTGAGAGATCATTATCCAATTCCTCCCTCGCATGGTAACAAAACCCATAAATCTAACTTTCCCTCGGATGGGACGGCTAAGAAGTGAGAGCCATGCCCACTAACCAGCTGCATGGAAAATGGTGAAAAGGCGCTGAGGAAAAGGAAGATGATTCTAATTCACTATACTCAAAATGGTTACCTAAATTCACTCCTGTAAACATTGATGCCCGGGTTAAAATATTGAGGATAAATTTCCGTGAAGATGTGTTAATGGAAAATTCAGAAGCCTTTCCGCAATTCCTTTCGCATATTAATGGAAAAATTCCGTTCTCACCTTTCCAAATCCATATGATGAAAACTTTCTGGTAATAGGAGAGATTCGCGGGAATACTTAGTTTCCGTCGAGACCAAACATCGGTTCGGCGTCTATCTTATCCCTCTGAGGGCCGTAAACTCTAATGAAACTGATCAAGTGTACATAGGTTCAACTTTACGTAATTTAAAAATCCGACTGCTTGAACACTTGCGTGATGTGAGAATAAACTCACAATCGACAGCACTAGATGGACTGGCAGCTAGTGGTACACATATGGAATGAAGTTAAAATTCTCATTACGCACAGTAATAAAAGTATGACCCTTTTTGCCGAAAGCTCATACATCCACCATTACAGAGGAACTTGCTGTAATGATCGTATGCCTTTTCTTCTCCCACGTGCTTGGACTCACCTAATGGAACACTGTGTAAATAATAATAACAACTATAGTGGAATCATTAATACTCGTGCGATATCATATTGATTTTATGTTACTGGAATGTATTTATCAGCTTGTCTCTTTGTGTTCACAACCATCATTGTGAGCATGCGCTCTAGCCACTCTCTCGTGACATCAAATTCCTATATGAGTTGCGTGCTGTTGAACCCGATGCCATTGGGTGGGCGACTTGATGAAGATTACTAGTGTGATCAAAAGATCTCGTGACTTTATTTATCATATACTTTTAAATTTGTAAATACCAATTTTTCATTTGATTAAACTTGACGTTCTTCATCATTTGATCAAAAAGTGGTTATTGTACAAGTTGTCTATCGTGTTTTGTATGACAGAGACCTCTTCATTATAAGTACATATCATGAATTTTGACTATTGTGGCACAGGATATTTGTTTTCCTCTCCCTATTTTGTGCGCCACCTATTATATATTGTGTTACCGTAAGAAAAAGGGGATTAAAACTACTGTACAGGTGATTGTACGATGTCTGTGTGTCAGTCTGTGGAGTCGTTAAGACAAAAGCTATAGAGCTATAAAGAGTAAATTTTATTGTACAGGTGATTGTACGATGTCTATGTATCAGTCTGTGGAGTCCTTAAGACAAAAGCTATAGAGCTATCAAGAGTAAATTTTATTGTACAGGTGATTGTACGATGTCTATGTTTCAGTCTGTGGAGTCCAAAAGACAAAAGCTATAGAGCTATCAAGAGTAACTTTTATTGTACAGGTGATTGTACGATGTCTATGTATCAGTCTGTGTAGTCCAAAAGACAAAAGCTGTAGAGCTATCAAGAGTAAATTTGATTGTACAGGTGATTGTACGATATCTATGTATCAGTCTGTGGAGTCCTTAAGACAAAAGCTATAGAGCTATCAAGAGTAAAATTTATTGTACAGGGGATTGTACGATGTCTATGTATCAGTCTGTGGAGTCCTTAAGACAAAAGCTATAGAGCTATCAAGACTAAATTTTATCGTACAGGTGATTGTACGATGTCTATGTATCAGTCTATGGAGTCCTTAAGACAAAAGCTATAGAGCTATCAAGAGTACATTTTATATTTAGAAGTTTTGTGAAATAATATAAAAAACAATACATTTCACCATTTCTTAAAAATGCATGAAAGTTATTGTCAGTTAAAACAAATCTTAAGTTGCAAAGCATTCTTTTGCTTCGAAATATCACACTGAAAAAAAAACCTAATTTGTGAAAATCCTACAGAAAAAATAAAATGATTACAAACGTATTCAAAGAAAATAATAAGCTCCAACAGAAAATAAAATGACGAAACCACTCGCATTAATGAAAAGAAATATATTTATATACAATCACTTGCAAAAGTTTAAGACCATGTGTTGGAATTAAGAGATTTCTGCAGATTGCGACAGCTACTGTCTGTGTTACTCACCTTCCTGTCGGTGCTGCATCATTTTACAGCGGCAGCTGTTGATATAGTTGGAGGAAGTGTGCGAGCGTCACTTTGCTTCTAATTTGCATGCTGAGAGGTTTTGTGCTTTTTATATTTATAAAAAGAAAAATGGGCAAAAAAGCATCATTAAGTGTAACTCAGAAGGCACAAATAGTGACTTTATTTCATGAAGGACACTTCGAACGCGACATAAGCAGAAAAGTGTTTTTCAGCAAGACTGCTATTCATAATACCATCATGAAATATGGAGATATATGCAAATTTAGCGACCGAAAGAGAAGTGTACGTCCAAGGTAAGCAACTCCACGTGATGACAATACCATAAGGCGAATAGTTATGCGTTCTCCGAGGAGTTCGTGCAAGAACATCATGGCCGTTCTACATTCAAAAGGGTCTGATATTAGTATCAGCACTGCTTCTCGACGTCTTAGCAAATATTTTGGATTAAAGTGTTATAAACCTGCACATAAACCTAGACTAACCTCTGTCATGAAAAAGAGTTTGCGAAGCGTCATCAATCGTGGACTTGAAAATTGGAGCCAAGTTCTGTTTTCCGATTAATCAACTGTGCGTCAATTTTGACCAGCGAACGTAAATCAGAAACGGACAGCTGATGCCCCTTAATGGTGATTAAGGTAAGAGATCTCAGTTTCAGAGAACGCTTTTCTCCGCGGATGTAAGAATGACTCCTCCTCCCACAAGTAACCAGCCAGCTGAGAGGCATTCTGCACCTGCTTTGACTTCAGAAAAAGTACTCATCCTGAGAGAAAGCAGAAAAAAAGGGGTTAAGTAAGAAGTACGAGTGAATAAGTCAACCTAAAAGTGTACTGCTGTGGAAGGTATGGAACATGTACTTCCGCTACAAAAAGCAGTCCCTAGGGTTTAGAGAGAAAAGCAACATAATTATTGCTCAGAACTCATTTTAGTTTGGTCAGCATTTTTATAAGGCAAAATTGAAATTTGTGACAAATTTTCAAAAGCAGAGCATTTTTAAAATAGATTTGGTAGGAGATGTTACTCAATCAAGAACCTCACATGTTCAGTTGCTGACTGTTCAGCTGGGGAGGTACGTAATTTTGAAGGGGGAGGAACAGGGTGGAAAGAAAATATTCTCTCACACAGAGACAATAAACTGAGATCGGCAGAAATGCGACAGGGGGTACTTAAGCATCCATAGGAAGGAGAGAGAGAATAAGAAAAAACGTACGACGCAATGAGCTTCGATCAAGTCGTAAAACCATAAATGGGGAGAGAGGCGATGCAAGCAATGCTTCACAGTAAAGGAAGGAATGAAGTGTGACTCGGATTGATACTATTCTTGCGTTCCATGGAGAAGGTGCGAGCTGGCTATCCTACTAGCAAAAATAGTACCCTCTTATGTTGACTTGGAGTATAGTTGAATATCGGACATGCCAATAGTGGGTCCGACAAAGAGTGCCTCAAGATTAAGGTGGAAGTGTTAGGGGAACAGTAGGACGGTTAGAAATATAGCTAAAATTTTGAATACGAGCCCGCCTCGCTGGAAGGCTACAATTTCCAGAAACAAAATAAATTTTTGATGTTCGATCTTAATTGTCCTTTTCATTCTCTGCTGCATTGAAATAAAACCTGCAATCTTCTGACGATTACAAAATGTCCTTTTATAATAAAAGAAATATATAGCAATAAAAATCTTTATTAGATATAATAATAAATACGTGGTGGAGAGTCCTTGGGGTTTGAACACATTTATAAAACATAACTTTTAAGCGTGAAACACGTTTTAAACATCAGTAAGATATGTGTACATTAATACAATTAGGAAAAGATACGAGAAACGTGTACAAACGGATTTCGTATTTTCGAGTAGAGTAATATTTTTCTTTCCACTTCTTTAATTATTTGGTTTACAGCAAAACTCAGACTCGTGTTGTCGCGTCCAGATTTTGAGCATCTCAGAGAGCAACGACCGCAGAACAAAGCATCAATTTTATTAGCAAATCGAAAATTTGAACGTAGAAATTTACCGTACGATTCAAAGATTATTTAGAACTGAAACAATAAGGAGTGCACGAAATTCTCAATGATTCTGTCATTTTAAGAGTGATAAATATTTAACAGAATAACAATGAATTGAAAAACAGAAAGCACGAGTCCTTTGCCCCAAGTGCATGACACCATTTTACTATTCTGAAATGCTTGAAGATACTACAATTGCTTTGGACTTATGTTACAGGCCATTTCAATTGAAGATATGGGAATGAAGGTGATCTTCGCAAATTTCGTTTCCTGCCTGCAGATAGGACGATACATAAAATTGCTTGTTTCAGAATAACAGCGTCCGTGAATGAGTAGAAACTTATGTAAACTTCTTAGAGATATGAAAACAAGTGGTGAAACGTGGCTATTGCTTTGAAAGCAAAACTTAGCCCTCTCAATCCCTGCTCTTCCCTCTCTGAAGGGAAAGAAAAGGCTCCAAGGGTTTAGCAAAATTAATGTAATGCTTACTGTTTTCTTCTCTTTCAAAGGTACTGAGCATCATTAGTACCTACACGTTCTACAGGGTGTCCCACTTGATACCGAACTCGGCATTTCTTTAATAATATTAGCACACCAATGAAGATATTGCAACGAAATTTGAAGTGAACTTACCTCATTTCGTGCGAAATGTGATGACATCACAACATGTGCTGCAAGTTGCCAACATTTGCGTCCAGACAGCATTGAACCCGGCGCACCATATTGTGGAAAGTCCTTCCCAGTACGTCTGCCGTCACTGCCTGAATTTCTTCGGTGATGTTTGCTTTCAAGGCATCTATAGCTCGCGGTTTCTTTTGGTAAACTATCCCTTTTAGATATTCCCATAAAAAGTAATCAGGAAGCGTCAGATTGGGGGAGCGCGGTGGCCATAGACTTTTCGAAATGACGCAGTCGCCGAAAAAGGACAGAATATCGGCCGTACTGGTGTGTGGTGTGTGTGATGTCTCTATATCATGCTGGTAATATCCAATGCAGAGTTCTTCGTCGTCCAATTGATTTACAAAGGTGATGAAGATTTCCATATATGCAGCTGTTGTGATGGTTGTATCAAAGATGGGTTCAGTTCTGCGGCGCCGGGTCATCCCACACCAAATACCAATTTTCTGTGAATGAAGTTCTTCTTCGTGTATCGCGTTGAGATTTTCACTGGCCCAAATACGAGAATTTTGAGAATTGACGTTTCCGGACAGCTGAAACCACGCCTCGTCCGAGAACCACGTGTAGTCCAGAACGCCCGGATTTAACTGAAGAAATGTTTGAAACCATCGATAGTATGTCACTCGTTTCACGTGGTCAGGCTCTTTCATTTCGTGCACCACAGAGATACGGTAAGCATGAAGCTTCGCTTTTTTTCACAGCACATTGGCAAGTGCTTTTTGACAACTCTGTTTCCTGTGACAGTCGGCTAAGTGACTTTCCGGGAGACGCAAGTAGTCGACCCTTTACATTACGGATCGTTTCCTCAGGCATTTGTGGACGACCTCCTGCATGGTCGTCTAATAAAGTTCCCTTGGTTTCCAATTTCTTCGATAATGCCCAAATGGTGGACTTGCTAGGCGGATGTCTGCCTGCAAACCCCTCCAGGAATTGCTGTTGGCAAGACTTTATCGATTCTGTTTTCCAATAAGTGCGAACAATAAACACTCGCTCTTCCAGAGTACACCGATACATTTTCACACGTACGCGAACAGCCACGAGCACGAGCACTCACTATCAACAACCGTATTGTGTAGACACGCTCAGGGAAATGGCATAAAAAAGCAGCAGAGAGGTGCTTTCGGCTGGCTGGCGGACTGCTCCTCAGTGGCGCCACACTTAGGAATGTGAATGGCATAAAAAAGCAGCAGAGAGGCGCTTTCGGCTGGCTGGCGGACAGCGCCGGTTTCAATGCTGTCTGGACGCAAATGGTGGCCACTTCTAGCACATGTTGTGATGTCATCACATTTCGCACGAAATGTGGTAAGTCCACTTCAAATTTCGTTTCAATATCTTCATTGGTGTTAATATTATTAAAGAAATGTCGAGTTCGGTAGCGAGTGGGACGCCCTGCCACTCGCTAATAACTAACGTCTCTAAATGCAAGTTTCAAACCACCAAGTTCTAAACGAACACTTAAGTAAAAAACTCTTATTTTCTTCCGATTCTTTTGGCAAATTTTTTCAATTTCTTCAAATTCGGACCAGATGAGTTTTGAACATCTTGGATCCAACGTAACAAAGTCTTGTGCGATGCAGGCTACAGTTCAAAGATGAAAAAACAGTTGGGCCAATGTGCCCATCTTTGGATAAAAATAAAATCAAATAAATACTGAGGGCACGTTTACTTGCATATGAAGCTGTACAATTAAGAGTTTTCTAAAACTAAATATGATTTTCTGAAATAAATCGTTCAGTGCCACAATCAGTTGCATTTAAATTGCAATTTAACTTTTCTTGGTTATGTAGCGGTTATCATCACCTCCGTCTGACCAGAATTTTTTTAGGATATGTCTTTTGGAAACAGAGGCATCCTTATGGATGAAAAATAAAAAGTTGTATAAGCATGCCACTTATTAAGAAATTCTTCTTCAAAAATGATTGCCCAACGTGCGAAAATATTAGATTACATGCTCTAAAAGCGAATGTTCCACTGAATATACACTGAAGAGAAATTGAATTAGAGATACCTATCTAGTAACGAGTAGTACCACCTTTCGTCCTGATGAAGGCGGCGATTCGTCTCGGCATGGACTCGATAAGACAACGGAAGCATTGGGAAGCTATACGGGTCCACGACCCCTGAACAAGCTCCCACAGTTCACGAAGATTTGATGGAGGGGGTCAGAACCTCCAAACTCTCTCTCTCGATGACATCCCAGATGTCTCGATGGGATTGAGGTCAGGTGACCTAGCTGGCCAAGGAAGCGAGGTCACGTCGGTGGAGTGTTCATTCAACCATTCGGATACAATTCGGGAGCGATGGCTCGGTGCATTGTCTTGTTGCAGGATGAGGTCCCCAGTGGGATGTTGAAGACGCACAAACGGGAGCAAATGGTCTTCCAGGATATCCCGGTAACGTTGATCTGTGAGGAACGATGTCGCACGTACCAGGGGTCCCATTTCAGTCCACGTAAACAGTCCCCAGACGAGAATGCTACCCCCACCAGCTTGAAGAGTACCCTGCTGGCAAGAAGGATCCATCGCTTCGTGTGGTTTGCGCCATACTCGTATCCTGCCATCCGCATGTACCAACGTGAATCTCGACTCATCAGTCCAGGCAATATTTTTTCACATGACTAGGGTCCAGTGACGATGTTCCCGCGCCCATGCTAATCTTTGCACCCTGTGATGTGAGGTCAGCAGCGGTACCCTCGTGGGACGATGGATTCTGTACCTCATAGCGAGGAGATGGTTCTGGATGATGTGGCTGCTTACACGTTTTTGTGCACCAGCGTTAAATTGCCGAGTGATTTCTTGCACTGTGACTTGTCTATCCGCTGTTACAATGCGAGCCAGCCGACGATGACCCCGCTCATCCACACGCTGTTGTCCACGGCAGTTGGCCCTTGCAGGGATGGTTTTACCGGATTCGATGTACTCACGGTGCACCCGTGACACAGTGGCTCGTACAAATCCCAGTGCCTGCACGACTTCCGAGATGGAGTGACCCATTCGTCGGGCCCCGACAATTTGCCCACGATCAAATGCGATTAGATCCTTCATCTTACCCATACTGCGTCCGACTCTTACTGATTTCCATCGCATCACTCCTTATATTGTCGGATCGCTGCATACGTCATGTCGTTTCCGTTTACAGGGCCGCCCACAGCGCCATATTTGCATAACACCAGCTGTCTTTAATTCAATTGCTCTTCAGTATAAAAGGGGTAGCAAAACTGGAAGAACTACATCAGCGGACCTGTAAGAGGCAACAGTTAGGTTTTGTTTTCCGTTTTGCTCTTTATTTTCCAAAGATATGCTCAAAATTGGCTCTACTTAAAGAAAACAGTGAGCCAGTATTCGTATTAAATTGGAGTTTAAAATAATGCTCCGTTAATTCGGAAATTCTTTTCATCGGCTTAAAAGTTTTGTCTGCAATGTTGAAGAGAGGAATTAAAAATTCGAAAAAATACTAAAAAATTTGGAACACATAATGTTTTAAAATTTTAAGCTTGTGTTTAAGATTGTTTTTGTAACATCGATCACTTGAACGCTAAATGGTTAAGTTTAACAGTTAAATGACATCTAAGGGTCACAGAGATCAATATAGCAAAAAACTAAACTTATAGAATACCAAAAAGCTCGTTTTTTTCAGCTGGTTGGTGACTTACTTAGCAGAACCACAACAAAATTTGGACACAAACACAATTGCTCTTTGGCAGCCCCCATACTTGCCAACTTTCAAGAATCGAACTCCGTAAAAAAATTGCAGTGAAAGTTTAATTGATATGTTCGATTGACTGACGTATCGAACGTCTTGATATCGAATACATCGATTAAACGCTGATTTATTATGAAGATATGTCGATTTTATCGATTCCATGTTATAGTTGAGACATTTGGCAGTATTTCACGCTAATAGCGATTTTAATACAATCGATACATACTCGTCTCATATTAAACTCTATCATTAGGCTACATGTACAAACAAAAGTTGCATTTGTAACTGCGAATTTATAGAAAAACTAACTTTTTTACTTTAACTTAAGAGAGGTTCTGACCTTAACTTTTATGCCAAAATGCTAGGATACCTATTAGAAAAACGCAATTTTAAGTTTCATGTGAAGTTGATATATTATTTTTTCTCGCTGTCGCTTTTTTACAAGCTGTCACCAATCCTGGTTTTCCTTTCTACCGAGTCTTCCCAGCTAGGCTGCGAGAAGAGGGGGAAGCAGAAGTAGGTGAAGTCAGAATCAGGTAGATCGGAAGGTATAGAAGTGCGGTGCCACTCCTCAAATATTGGGTTGGTGCGAATGAAATATCCTGCAAAGAACCAGCACAGGTGGACAGCGGGAACGGAAAAGTACAGTAGGACAACTTACCTAGGCAAATTAATCCCTCTCGGTATCGACACATAGTTGCCATCTATCCGGCAAGGCCGTGATCCCGGAACGAAAAACGTCTTGTGGCTGGGACCCGAAAAAGTCATCAACTGCCAGTTGAACCTCGTTGTCTGTCGTGAATTGTTTCCCGTACAGGAAGTGATCCAGGCGACGAAACAGATGATAGTCTGTCGGAGATAAGTCCGGGTAATATGCAGGATGAGGCTGCGCTTCATAGCTCAAGGCACTTAGTGTCAGCATCGTTCGTTGAGCGACATGAGGGCGGCAGTTGTCCTGGAACAGAAGAACACCATGACTGTTGACCAAAGCTGGTTGTTTTTGCAGCAATTTCCGGTGCATCGGGTGTAATTCAGCACCATAACGTTCTGCAGTGATGGTTTGGCCTCTTGCCAAGAAACTCCGATGAGTTATTCCGGCTGTGAACCACCAGACGAGGAGCATTATCTTCTTGGTATGCAGGGGTGTCTTCGGATGCCGTCCAGCAGTCTGTACCTTGCTTAACCATTGTCCAGATCGTTCCCAATTATCATAAAGCACCCACTTCTCGTCGCAGGTGACGATTCGATGAAGTAGAGGTTCCTGTTTATTCCTGGCAAGCAGCGGCGTGCAGACTTCCAAACATCTAGTCTTGTTAGCAGTTGTCAACTCATAAGGAAGCCACATGTCCAGCTTTTTGGTCTTACCCACAGCAGCCAGACGCCGAACAACTGTCGTGTGGTGAACACCTACCTCTGCCGCTATCTTACGACGCGTTCTTCGGGATCCGCTTCAACCACACGTAACAGAACATCGTCAGAAACAGCAACAGGTCGATGACCACGTTCTTCGTTTTGTAGGTCCGTATCTTCCCTTCGAAACTTCACAAACCGTCGCCGAATGGTTCGTTCGTTAGCTGTATTCTCCTCAAACGCTTTGTTAACGTTTCGAGCTGCAATTTTTAAGTTTAAATTCATACAGGAAGATGACCCTGAAATCCGGCATCTGCATTTTCCCTTTGCAAGCCACGTGACGTCCAAACAAACGACGCCTGAAACTTGTTCTTCACACACGTGCTAGCTATTTATAGTAACTCTGTGACATAATACCCTCAACACGTGTGTGTGGTTCCATTCCGCTGTGGTGGGGGCCTGTCTCCACTGCTCGTTCGCGCCGGACATTTCATTCGCACCAACCCAATATTTGAAGTGATACCTAGATGGCACTAACCTAGCTGGGAGAAAAAAGTGAAAATCTTTATAATATGTTATTAGATAAAATAACCGTTAAACAAGTGGAATTTCCGTAAATTTTACGGGTAAACGGTGAAATTTGGCAGGCATGTGCCCCGGTGGTCGAATGGTTCGAGTCACGTGCTGCTAATCAGCCGTCCGAGGTGGGTCAACGCTGTCTGTATCAGTAAGCCTAAGAACTTCTTTATGACGTCATCATAGGCGGACCACATTTTCGTTTTACGTGAGCGTCTATCAACGAGAATAGGCACAATCTAAGCAGATTGAACAGAAGATGTTTACAATAGTTGTTTATGGTATTCTGCGTCGTAAAACTGACTGGGCTAGCGATAAAAACTATTATTTTTTGATGAGTAACATAACTCAGCGCCTCTTATGGTTGTCAACATCCAAAATCCAATCGATATTGCTACACGACATTTTTTGGGATTGGGGGCTTAACGACCACCGTGAGCAACTCAATGGGCTCTAAGCAGTCGCCCGTCCCTAATTTAGGGTCACTGGTTCCAGGGAAGGGAGAGAGCCAGTGCCGTAAGACAAACACAACATCCATGCCTCACCGGGATTCGAACCCGGACCCCTTACGGACGAATGATCAGAGGCCATCGCTTAGACCACTGCGCCACCGGTTCGGCTACTACACGAAATGATACAAATACCGACTGCATTTAAACATCTTCTGTTTTGCCTGTTCAGACTAAAGCACGAACCCTGTATTCTCTTTGGATGACGGGCGCTGAAAATAAACTGCGATCCACTTATGATGACGAAATGAATGAGTTGTCGGGCTTTCAGTTTTAGGAGGCGTGATAGGTCCGGGTTCAAATCCCGGTGAGGTATGAATGCTGTGTTTCTCTTGCAGCACTGGCTCTCTCCCTTCAGTAGAACTAGTGGCCCCAAATTAGGGACCGGCGACTACTCGTAGCCCATTGAGTTGCTCCAGTGGAGCACCCACGGGGGTGGCCGATGGGCCTTCCCTCCTCCTGGGCTGACAGAGCAGAGAATTATTACGTCACAAAAAGTCACGATACGCGATCCACATATACTTCTTAATTATGTACCGTATAATTGTAACATACAATAATTATAAGGAAGTAGTTCTGTTAAATAAATTCTGAAAAGTCTAACCGGGAAAAGAATTTCATCTACTGCTTCTTCTAATCATTTAACTTTCTTGTACTGCAACATTACTAGTAACTGGATAAGAAGAAATGTACAAAAGTCAACCTCCTTCTTAATTGTTATAGCGCCTGATTATTTTTCTCAGTATATTTAGGGAGGGTGACCCCACCTTGGGAAAATTCTGTGTGCCACGCCCCTCCCTCCTTGGGAAAATTCTGGGCGTGCTCCTGATTTGCCCACCGTGATCTTGAACCCCCAAATAAGCAAAACAAATTCCTGTTTGAAAACTGTACTGTAATAGTCTCATACACTCTAAATTATATTATCAAACCTCGAAGATAACACCTAGTAAAAGTACAGATCTTGAAGACAACATGCGGTCCTATTTCACAGCAGTATAACGTCTTACGTCCACACCACCAATCCTCTTTACATTGGACTTGGCCTTTTATTTACTTGTGACTCACTGTCAGCTGTTGCCAAAAAAACGTATAAGGAAATTCGGAGGTTTTGATATGCCGTTCAGGAAGAAATCTAACGGAGGAGCAACATAAATTGCGTATGAAGAGAAACTTAAATTAAGATATACGTCATCGACAATAAAAAAATGTGATATGGAACTGGCCTCTCATGCGATCACAGACTTATTTAATAAGTTAACATCCTCTGGAATAATTACTCGTTGAATTTAGTAACAGAAAAAAAAAAACGAACAAAACAAAATCGAGAATTAAAAACACAGGTGACTGTGCCCAACATAAGTTGAGAAGCTGATTACGATCTTTTTTTTTTTTTCCTTTTGTTTAAAGCTAGCAACATCGTTAACACAACATTCCCCAACGGTTGATGTAGATCGACTAACAAATGAGCAATAAACACGCTAGAGTCAATTATCGTATTTCAGGAACTTTATTTCCGCTCAGGTTTCTAAACAACAAAACAGTGCATCGAAGTCTGTAATTCGTTTGCAAGAAGAGGCTTAATAGATAACGATTAAATACAAATAACCTACTTTAGCAAAGATTCATTTTCAATTACATCAACTTCAAATTTATGCTTCCTGGGATAATGATGGCAGTACTTACTGGTCTAACAATTGTTCCCTATCTTCTCATAATGTCGGTTTAATGAGTCTAAGAAAGAATAGCTCATGCAATTTACTTTTCAATCAACACATAAAGAAAAAACTCACGCTGCAAGAATTGCTGATATTAGCTTACAAGCTATTTTCTCATCCGTGTCAAAATCAGTAAATCATACAATGTGCTTTTGAAAAGCTATTGTTTTTTTTATTTTATTTTCTTCAAGTCTCTTAAAGGAGATAATGTAAAGGTTGTATCAATTACAATCTTTAAAATATTTTTCTTATATTTTAGAAGGCCTGATAACTAAGTAACAGGACTAGTTTTTTGTCGAATTTTAGAACAAAACATGGTATGAGTTTGCTTTTTCCGCAGTTCAGTAAATCGTATTATTCCGTTTGTTCTCTAAACATTTTATTGGACACTGTTTGTTGCACAATGAGGAAATTTCTTTAGAGCATAGAATTAAAAAAAACATAACTTTATCTATGTTTAGAGAGGAAGCGATCCTTATTGCGAGAGTTCTATATGCATGATTCGAATATGCGACATACGAGTTAAGTATCGCTATAAACATAGTTTTCCCATTTCTTAATTTTATTTCGGAACACTTTTTAAATATTCACAAGGATGGTAAGCGAATTGATGAGATCGAAGAAGTATGAACCTTGTCTCTATATGGTATTGGGAACAAATTAAGAATATTCTTAAGAAAAAGTACTGAAGAACTCCTATGGATCTATAAATCTACATGTGCGTTCATTGTGTACATATACAGAGTGTCCATAAAGTCTTTCCCACATTACAAAAATTAATATAAAAAATATATTACGTGCACGACAATGATGGTGCACAAGTAAAGTTTTTTTTTTCAGTGTCAGTACACCTCCACATGGGCGCCATTTGTGGCCCGGAGGACATCTAAGCGATATTCGATTTCACCCCATGTTTTTTAACACCTCAGCAGAGACAGAACCAATGACGTCCGTTATTCTGCTCTTCAACCTCTCGACATCCGCAACACTGCTAGAGTAAACTTGGTCTTTTACATAACCCCACAGGAAAACGTCTAGAGGGGTTATGTCGGGCGATCGAGGTGGCCATGTCATGGGACCGTCGCCGCCAATCCATCTGTCCGGTAATCTGGCATTCAGGAACGCACGTAGCATTATTGACCAATGTCGTATGGCACCGTCTTGTTAGAAAATAACCGAAGGTTGGAGTGAATGCAACTGAGGCATACCAAGCTTTTATGCTTAGTTGGTCCGGTGGGGTGATCGTCTGTACACTTTTCTGAAATGACGCTGGACAGTAACCGCCGATTTGGTCTCATGGAATGACAACAGGTACTCCGCTTTTTTATTGCATGGAAGCCATTATCGATTAAATGCTCCTCTTATTCAGCAGTAGAGCTCACCGAAAAAGAGCCGAGAGCATGGCCCACGGGTCAGCCAGGACCATGTATCGCTGCAAGCAGCCATCCTCTGAAGAACGTACACTTGAGAACTCCCAGTCAATCTGGTGTGTGGAATCCAACATCACACACATTTATTTTTCGAAGCGCTGAAGAAGGGATTCTCTTATTTTTCCTATCTCGCGGTGTGGAAGGAACATCACACCATTGCGAAAACTTTAACGGCCGGGTCATCCGGGAAGTTCGGACTTCGTCACTTTTGTCCACGCCGGGCATCGAACTCGAGTCCCCTTATTCCGGAATAAGTTGCTCTACCAACTGAGCTACGCAGACGTATGCTCTGGCTGCTATCTGCCTTTATCTCATGTGCGTCTTGCGGGGCAGGCACGTCACAGGTGGCAATACCCGTTTCAGCAGATAATCAGTCATAAAGGATTAGTGTAAATCGTCCCAATAAATGACCACTTAGAATGACCCTTTTTGATGCGCAGATTCACTCGTTCCAGCAGCGTTCGACCCATTCTTAGACAGCAAATTTATTCGTTCAAGTTGATTTCAGCCTGTTATGCTAATCCCCGAGTTAATTCGTTCTAGCAGGTTAAAGGGTTAGTAATCCACACAAACATCCAAAATAAGGAAGTCTCACCCATCTCAGAATGAGGACTCACTCCAGGAAAGGTTGGGCATCATATCTAAGAACAAATACGACATCACTGAGTAACTAAGACGCGAACTCATGCCCTCCAAAAAAAAAAAAAAAAAAAATTGGCATCCTGCACATTAACAACTGGATAACTGAAATTATTTTATGTTTCCTGAAAAACGGTGCCAAAGCTATCTAGGATATATATACGTAATGTCACACAGAATGCAGGTAGAATAAAATAACCAAAAAGCTACTAGTTTTTGCCCACACCGCAGCATAAACCTGAACTTTGCGCATTTGGAAGGATTAAATGGGGCTTCCGAAGATGATGGCTTGCAGGTGCTTGTTTACAATCGTTTCAAAACTCTAAAGGTCAAGTTGAACACGTGTGACACCCAAACAGGCATTCATGCACTGCCCTCATTTAAATGAAAGATGAGGGATTCCCTCTTCTACGACCGTGTCCCTAAGGAAGTAACATTGAAAAATCTTCGGTCACCTAGTTTTCTTTTCACTCTCTGTCTCGTAGTGTGAGGATTTATTGACAAGAAAACTAGTAAGAACTGGAAGAAGATTTTATTTTTCCAATTTGCCGTAGATGATGTGAAATTAAATAGCAATTCTTTTTAATTTTTTAAATAAGTCATTTATCGTAGTGAATATTTTTATAAAATTAAACGGAATGAAAAAAACTCTACTCTCGGGAGAGCAAATAAAAAGAAATATTCAATGAACATCCATTCTTCTGAAAATCCATGATTGAAAATTAAATAAATTCTGTGATTTTCGACGGTTTTTTTTATTTGTTTTTTTTTTGAAAAACAACCATTTTGATATAAGTACACTTAATTGTAAAACTTAATGCCCTCTGCATGGTCTGTTTCTGCCTACATCTACATTTGCTACTGCCTACATCTACCTTAGGTAAAATGCATCAAGCGAGGCCCACATTGAAGAAGAAATTAATAGGAGCATAAGATTTGGCTTGACTGAATGGTAAATACTTCAAGAAAAATTCACCATTATTACTTAAGAGAAAAGCGTTTAATCAATGCATTCTTCCATCTCTTTCTTATGGATCAGAGACATGGACTTTAACTAGGAAAGGCATATAGAGGCTGCGGGCAGTTAAAGACACGGAGAGACGCAGGCTTGAAAGATGCAGAGACGTCTTTCTTGGATTTCAAGCCTGCGTCTCTGCAATGTTGAAATCCAAGAAAGATGGGGAAAAGGAGCCAGAACCATACCACGAAAAACATCCCCACACGAGTACACTGCCAGCTCCAAACTTTAACGTAGGAACAGTACACTGTGGTAAATAGCATTCTTCCGGCTGCGGCCATACCCACACACGGCCATCAGACTGATGGATCGTGTATCTGGATTCATCAGTCCATATGACCCATTTCCATTGATCTACGGTCCGTGATAAATGTTCTTTGCACCATGCAAAACAACGAGTAGCATCCCGAGTAGAGATTAAAGGCTTATGAGCAGCCGCATGACCGTGGTAACCCATTGATTGAAGTTCACTGCGAATGGTACGCGTATATACCGAGGTTCAACCATTTTTACTCACCTGTACACTGAGGTTTTGTGCAGTACTCCGTCGATTAGCTGTAACGACTCTCCTGAGGCTTCGACGTCCTCTATCACTGAATTTCTTTGGTCTGCCGGTATGTTTTGCTGCTTCAGGCACGCCGTGTGTCTTCCACTTATTCAGTACATCCAAAACAGTTGACTTGGGTATGTTTAAACGCCTCTCGGTTTCTCTTATGGACAACCCAGTAATATAAAGCCAACAATCTTTCTTTTCTCAAAGTCAGTTTTCTCCCACCGCGACATTTTCACTCAACCACACAGTGCGATATGATCGTGGCCAGCTCCTGGCTTTTTTATACCGTTTGCAGCTGTATCGCTCATCTTAACAACGCAGCGGATCCGTTCATTTGCTTTTGAAGGGATGTCCGGTGACTTTTGCCAATATAGTGTATATACGAAAAGGTTTTAGAGTACACAGTCGCGTCCCATTTGTAACGAAATTATTTATAGCGAATTTACTGCAATAGCAAAAGATGCGCCATTTCTGTTGATTTATTTAGAAAACTACATGACAGAGTATTTAATTTATATAACTAAATCAAAATTCCCGATTATGTGAATTGCGATGTGTTGAAAATCTGTTACAAAGTGGTCCAGAATAGCAAAGAAGGGAAAGAGGTACTAAGGAATGTCCGAAAAAGAAAGCAATTACATACACTAGCATCGGTAATTGCTTTCTGTAGAAGAGGTTTTAATTGTGTTGTGGTGCGAGAATTAAGCAGTTAAGGAATGACCGGGATAGCAAAGGGATTACATAGCCATGGGCAGCTATGCGAAGGGGTAAGAGGGAGCACTTACCCTCTTCTGGAAATCTTACTGCCACTTCAGTTCTTGGAAAGCACTACAAATATTTTCGCCATAACACTGATTCTGATTTCTAATTTTTATGCCGAACTTCTAAAAGTGTGCGTTTAGTAAAATCATTGAAAATTTACAGTAGAAAGTAACAATATTGAAATTTACCATTTCGTGTTGGAGCACAGCATATATGAGTACTGCGGCCCGGGTGACGTACGAGATGGGTCCGGGTTCGATACTCGGCGAGGCATGGATGTTGCGTTTGTCTTATAGCATTGGCTCTCTCTCTCTCTCTCTTTTCCCTAGAACCAGTGGCCCTAAATTAAGCACGTGCGACTGCTTATAGCTCATTGAGTTGCTCACTGTAGTCGTTAAACCCCCAATCAAAAAAAAAAATAATAATAATAAATAAGCTATGGACTCCCATATTCATAGCTCTAAACATGCAGAGATGGCTGTTGAGGTAGCAGATCCTAAACTAGTTTAAATGTGGGACAAAATTGTGCAGAACGAACTAAACGACGGAACAACATTCCAAGACTTTTGCACTGCCAACGATGACATTACTGTAAGTCCATTTGTAGAAGATGCGGAGGTGAGGTATCAAATCCAAGGGAAGAGGACTGTCATTTCAGTCTCTGACCCTGAGAAAGAGGATGCAGCTGCAGGATCAACATTATCAGCTGCATCTTCACTAGCTTCATGGAACACCGTAGCAAGTTTTTTGATGTCTCAAAACATGTAATCTTCTAGTGCAGCAGAGAAACGTTTCAATAGAAAAATCAATGTCTTGTGTTGAAAAGTAAAAGCAATTAGATTTGTGGATATTAAAAAAAGTAAGAATATAAAATGACTTTCCCTGTATGTACGAACTATGTGATCGTACATGAGTATGTACTGTTGTTTTATACGTACTGTGTACTACTAAGACTTCACGGAAAAGTAAATAATAGAGATATAAGATCCAGAAGAAAATGTTTATACATAGGTGAAAATATACTCAATTTAAAATGGAAATGGGCTGGCCATATAGCATGAATGGAAAATAATAGATGGACTAAAATAATAACAGAATGAAGACCATATAAAGGAAATAGAGGAGTAGAAAGACCAGAAGGAAGATGGATGGATGATATCAACAAAACTGTTGGAAAGCTGTGGAATAGACAACCCCAAGACAGGAACATTTGGAAAGAGATGAAGGAAACCTATTGCCTCAATTGGCTATAGAAAGGATTGGAAGAAGAAGAAGACGTACTACTACTACATTTAATCAATAGGTTTTTTTATAACGAAGTTTTCGTCAGGTCCCTAGGACTATGTTGTAAAGGGGCGTGACTGACTGTTTTTGAATTCACCGGTGGCAAAGGATTGATATATTTTGCTTTCAAGGAAGGTAGGTAAAAATTCTTCACAACAATCACCATCTTAATAAAACAAAAAGATTTTTTCCACCGCTTCTCATGGAAAAAATCGTCCAACTCCATTTTTTTACGTTTTCGAACCCTAGTTGAAGAAGCGTATATGCTCTAGCTTTGTTAGTCTGTCTGTTTGTTATCTGACCGCACGATAACTCGCGTAAAAATGGTTCGATTTCGATGAGCTTTTAGTATGGGGTAGGGGACAACCTGGGGACAACCCGTATTGGAAATAAACTAAATAGGGTCAAAGGTCAGGACATAGGAGCGGGATCCATTCCATCGCCCTTATGCGTCATAACTTACGTAAAAATGCTTCGATTGCGACAAAACTTTATCATGCTCTTCCGGAGATGTACTGAACCGGTTCTGTTGGATATAATCGAAATGAGGTCAAAAATAACGGCACAGGAGATTTATTCCACAGCCATTATCCTCATAACTTGGCTAAAAATGCTTCTATTGCGACAAAACTTCAGTATGTTGTTCCGGAGGTATACTGAACCAATTCTGTTTAATATAATCGAAAATGGGGTCAAAGGTTAGGGCACAGGAGCGAAATTTATTCCACAGTCAACTTGAGTAAAAACGCTTCTATTGCGACAAACTTTAGTATGTTGTTCCTGAGGTATACTGAACGAATCAATAGTCAGGGTAGGGAGGAGGGTTTGTCTGCATGCGATTTCTGGTATGTTGGGAAGCGTATCATAATCAATGCATTGCATGATTTTACTAACTTGTTTAGAAGCATTAAACTGCGTTTAGTCGCTTTTAGCCAAAATGTTTCAACAGAAGGACGTCGCCAAGGTGGTGCGAGAGTTGGACTACAAGACGAAAAGCACGGCATTTCTTAATATTTGACAAAGTTTAGATTAAGTATTTCCCCCTGAGAAGAGCATTTTTTTAAGTCTCCCTAAAAAGGTTACCAAAATAGCATTCCCAGGACCATGAAAGTGCAATTGTTCTACATTTTTACAAATCCCTAGTTAAACCCTTTTTTCATGTTAGTGTATCCAGGAGCCAACGAGGAGGGTGAATAAGATTTCACTGAGGGAGTCATTACTAATTGCTGCTGTCTGTGCTTTTAAGTAAAGGATTCCAACACGGACAGTAAAGTCTAAAGCTACAACCATACCTCCTAGGTGGTGCAGTTGTATAATCGCAGTCTTCTGATCGTTCATCCGAGGTGAGTCCCAGTTCGAATTCCGGTGGGGCATAGATGCTGCGTTTGTCATGAGGCACTGGTTCTTTTCTTACCCTGGAACCAGTGGCCTTAAAGTGAGGGCCGGGAGACTGCTTATAGCCTATCGGGTTGCTCACGGTGGTCGTTAAACCCCCAAACAACAAACAAAAAATAGCTGTACCAGCGCGCTTAAGCCTTTCCCGGGACAGTGAGGGAGCAGAACGTAGCTGCCGACTGTTTCAGAGGAAAGAAAGAAGAGGAGTGCAAGATAAGGTCGCTGGCTTGAAGAAAGCAATTAAAATAATGCATTCACAGAAGGAAAAAATCTGAAGACGACATTCTACAACATTTGTATTTTACACCAGTGGCGTAACTTGTCAGATCAGTGTGTGTGTGGGGGGGGGGAATCGCACGAACTCCTTTGTAGTTTATAGTGAAAAGCATAAAAGATGCTTCCTTCCAGTGTTCCGTAAGTAAAAAATGAAGTTGTTAACACACTTGCCCCACCAAAAATAATACCGTCGCCCACCTTGATTTCGAAGTCTAGCGACGTCCTTGTTTCAACATCACCAAATCTTTTGTTTTTCGCATTCTTTTTGCGCTGTAGGTGACGTGCGTTTTATGGGAACATTAAACGCTGTTTACTCGCTTTTTGCAAACAGTTTCGATATCACAAATCTTTTTGCTTTTCACACAGTTTTGAGCTTTTCGATACATGCAGAAGACACGCACAGACATGCAGTGGAAAAAAGATGCGTCATTTTATGTTCTTTGTAATCTCGCACATTCAAAGAATGCAAAACTCACAGGCCAGAGGATTCGCGTTTACGCTGTCGTGAGCATTCGTGCAACAAACTTCAATGAGATGCGCTTCTCTCCGAAATCATCATTTGAAACGGCCCCACGCGAACGGTGAGGTATTCCAACCTTTTTAGCCGTTACACAGATAAGCAGTCTTGCGTCACTCAGTACTCAATTAAAGGCCTCGGTTACAGATGAATCTTCTCCGCTAGCTGAAGAGTACAAATTTACGAACGATTAATAGTTCTGAAAATCTTGGTCTCTCAAAACTATCAATCCTTTTTTCAACACAAAGCATAAGATTTTATAGTACTTTGGTACTGTTATTCATGTTTAAAATCTCTCTTAGGCGACAAGGTTGCTTGGCAATGTGTGCTTTAGCTGAATAATTCTGATGGCTTATTCAGACACTCTCACAACTTGTGTTTTTTTAATCGATTTTCTGTTTTTTGTGGCAGATGACGAGCGTGGGTTGGGCCAGGAAAGTTATAGATGCATGCAAAAACTTTAACTAAATGATTCCTCATGCAACTCTGAGGAAGTTATGTTAATTTTAAAAACATTTTTGTGGGCATTAAACTTGCATCGATGACTTTGCAGAAACCCATTTCCAACTAGGTCTTTGTGGAAGTGAGAAAATGCAGAGTTTTGCTGGTCCTTGATAAAGCCAATGCTCGGCATTCTCGACACTTTCTACATTCAGGTTGCTGTTACTTTATCTCTTTTTTACTCGTACTTGTTGGTTTTTGAGTATTTCTTAGTTGTTTTAGTACCAGATAAAGATTTTGTTGCATCTGTCTCTTCTTAATAGTATATATATATACATATCTCTCTCTCTCTCTATATATATATATATATATAACCCAAGGTAGGTATAAACATCTCCCATGATACTGAGAAGCAATGAAATATCTTCGCCATATTAAAGTGCGTTTCCAATGATTCAAAAAAAAAAAAAAATACAAATAAATATATTTGAAAATAAGAAGCCAATAACAAAGAACGAAGGACCAAGTGGTGCCTCATGGGGAGGGCCTGGTCCCGGCCCCTGGGACATCCCTATTGAGTGCGCCACTTACAAGTATGTTGCAGTGCAGGTATAGAACCGACGACGGCATGCATCAAATACACAATCAAACGTGTTTGGTATACGAAAAGTATAGTCAGCATGGAATGTGGTTCTTGCTGAAGTAATGCAAGAACTTAGCATCGACGAGTCATACATACCTTCAATGAGCTGATCTAGTGACCAAAAAGACAATACATGCCACAAGCGAATGAAAGTCGTCTTGAGTTTTCGAAAAGATTAGAGGAAGGAAAGGGACAGATCTTCAATGGGATTGAGGTAGGAAGAAAATGCAGGCCACTCCATTCGTTGTATACGTGTAGTGCGTGAAATATCATTCATTTGAATAAAATCTACGCCAACTGCACCGATTTGTGACCTGACATAGGAATTGAGAATCTCATCCTATTCTCAAGTCACATAGCCAGTTGGAAGAAAAAATGTGGAGGTCGGTAAGAGCATACGATGAAGTACCAGGAGATACATTATATTGACAAAAGTCACCGGACACGTAGAGCAAATTGTATACGATTTTCTGAGCACAAGTATAATGTCAGATGTTGCTCGACTAATACGGCATTAGTCAGGCTTGTTGCCGCTGGAACACATTATCCATCATGGGATGAAGTGCGTGTATTAATAAGCCTTAGAACAAAAAGACATACCCTTATTGCCGAAACTCTGTATATTTATAAATATGCAGACCAATGCTGTAACGATGACATGTCATACTTTCTTCCTACAGTATGGAGATCATTTATACAGTCATGAACCCAAGATATGCCAGATGGTAGAAATATAATACTTGATATAACAGAGTAAATGATTACATCTCATACGAACTAGCCCATTGGGTCGATGAGATCGCGCAGTATCCATTCAATCTCGTCATACATTATTATCTTCACGATATATTATATATATATATATATACACTGCTGGCCACCCAAAATGCAACACCAAGAACGACATGATTCAGCAAAGCCAGATTTACTGGACACATAACAGCAGATACAAAGATGAAACGATTGAGCTTACAGGCCTGTGCAACTTGCGGAACACGCAGACATCAATAGTTCGTGTGGCCCCCATGGCTGGCAATAACGGCCACTACACGCCGCGGCATCGAACAAAAGAGGCTTTGGATGTGGGCTTGGGGTATGTTGGTCAAGGCTGCTTCCACACGTTGCCACAGTTCATCAGTCGTAGCCGCGGGTGGTGCTTGCCAGGCCACTCGATTGCCGATCAGCGACCAGACGTGTTCCATGGGCGACATTTCGGGAGAACAGGCGGGACACGGCAGCAGTGACACCTGGTGGACCGTGAAGAATTGTTGCACGATGCGTGCCACGTGCGGGCGCGTATTGTCCTGTTGAAACGTGGCGGCTGGTTGGTCCTGCAGGTAAGGGAGGACTACAGGCTCCAAAACGTCGGAGATGCAGCGGTGGCTGCTGCGTGTACCGGCGATGCGTACCAGAGGTGTGCGGGTGTCATATCCAATTGCGCCCCAAACCATAACGCCAGCCGACGGACAGGTATGACGATACATAATGCAGGCGTCATACAGTCTCTCGCCGCGGTGCCGCCACACGCGGATCCGACCATCGTGGTGTTGCAGACAGAAGAGAGATTCGTCGGAGAAGACAATGCCGTGCCATTCCGTAGTCCAGGTGCGGCGTTCAACGGCCCACTGCCGCCGCACTCGCCGGTGGTGTAGCGTCAATTGTAATCGGAGCAATGGACACCGTGCGACAAGTCCCCGCTCCTGCAGACGATGTCGATTGGTTGGTGCTGACACAGGTTGTTGCGCAACACACCCTAATTCCTGCGCTAACGTTCGTGATGTGGCGGTGCGAGCCGTCAATTCCTGCAGCACAACGTGCCGGCCCTCTGGTTCGGTGGTGTGCTGCGGCTGCGGCAATCGCTCACGTCGGTCCGTCCGTCCCTCCTGCACCCACCGAATCCATACTCGCCTCACTGTGGTTGGATGTCGTCCCACACGGGCGCTTATGTCTCGGTACAATAAACCGCTGTCGTGATAAGCCACTATTGGTCCTCTGTCGAACTCCGAAACGTGCTAGAATGACTACCGTATTCTGCGACGAGGCATCAGGAAGCTTCCCACGCACAGGTCCGGCAGCACAACACACTTCCACTACTTACACCCCGCCTTCTGTACAACCTTCTTATAGTGCTGCTCGGTGGTTTGCCGGGCGCACATGATTTGCATATGCCATGTAATGCTAATCGTTTGCATGTCCTCTCGCATGCGACGCATGCTGAGAATTTCAGGCCAATCGGATGCTTCCTTCTTGGTGTTGCATTTTGGGTGGCCAGCAGTATATATATAACACCGTTCTTATGTCTCATTTAGCGTGTACTACCTGGTTGTATGGTCCACCCAAAAGTACTTGTAGGACTTTCAACCTGTGTGTATTTTAACGTAGAATAAATTTGATGTATTTTTTATGAGTTGGAGTATACACTTGTTTTTTACGTCTGATTCTTCAAGATCGTGCTTCGACAGTTTTACCTGGTGATGTAGTTACTACTAGCACGAATACCTTCACCTGATAGTTATTATTGACATACATTACTACGGTGTCGGCCCACCTTTGGCCTTAATGCATGCACTGACCCTTCGAGACATCATTTCGACAAGGTTTTGGAACACAGCGATAGATATGCGTTTCCATTCAGTACATAATGCTGCCGCTAACTGTTGCTTAGTAGTAGGCTTTGGTTCCAAACTTCTTATGCAGCGCTCTAATTAATCCCATAGGTGTTCTATAGGATTAAGATCAGAGCTCTGTGCTGGCCAGTCGACACAAGATACGGAATTATCGTCGAACCACGCTGTAACAGTTCTTGCTTTATAGCTAGGTGCATTATCCTGTTGGTAACGGCAGTGCTCTGTTCCATAGTATTGCCACAGAGTTGGTAGGATATAATTGTCCAGAATATCGAGGTGGAAGTGCTGGTTAACAGGTGTGTCCACGATAACCAATGGTCCGGAACCATACCACAAAAATACCCCCACACGAGTATACTGCCTGCTCCAAACTTGACCGTAGGAACAGTACACTGTGGTAAATAGCGTTCCGCCGTCTGCCGCTATACCCACACACGGCCATCAGACTTATGGATCGTGTATCTGGATTCATCAATCAATAGAACCCGTTTCCATTGATCTATGGTCCACGATTAATGCTTTTTACACCATGCTAAACGACGAGTAGCATTCCGAATGGAGATGAAAGGCTTATGAGCAGCCGCACGACCATGGAATGAAGTTCTCTGCGAATGGTGAGAGTACATACCGAGGTTCCAGCATTTTTAATTAAATTGTACACTGAGGTTTTGTGCAATACTCCGTCGATTAGCTGTAACGACTGTCTTGAGGCTTTGACGCCCCGTATCACTGATTTTCTTTTGTCTGCCGGTACGTTTTGCTGCTTCAGGCACGCCATGTGTCTTCCACTTATTCAGTACATCCAAAACAGTTGACTTGGGTATGTTTAAACGCCTCTCGGTTTCCTTTATGGACAACCCAGTAATATAACACCAAACAATCTTTCCTTTCTCGAAGTCAGTTCTCTCTGGCCGCGACATTTTCACTCAACCTCACAGTGCAATATGATCGCGGTCAGCTGCAAGCTTGTTTTTATACCGTTTGCAGCTGTACCGCACATCTTAAAAACGCAGCGGATCCGTTCATTTGCTGTTCGAGTGGTGTCCGGTGACTTTTGTCAATATAATATATATTCATAAACAACACAAAAGCGCTTCATTCGATGCTGCTTCGTCGCTGGTTTCGGCTTCTTCATAGGTCTGCCGCCCGATATCAAAGAAGTACGACTGATCCGTAAACAAGAAATTGTACCACTGTTAGAATGTCCAGTCAACATAATTCAACATGATCTGTTGCTTCCGTGTTTAGCATATGTAACGAGAGTATGTGTGTAGAGTTCATAGCTATGGAATTTTCAGACGAATATATGACTTCCTGTGGGTGCGATGAGGCTCGAACGCAGACTGGGTGCAACTGCCACCAGATTCCGACTGCTCAATAATCCGTTATAGTAGTCACTTTGAGGGGTTGTCACTCTTGGAAATTCCACAACAGCTTCCTGGAAGTCCGTTTCTCGTGTTTATAATCGGTTTCACAGCCTCTATGTCGCAGAGTGATTGACAGAAAACGAATAAAACTACCTCCGTTTCTGATCTGACCTCCAATAAACTGTCAAAAACTCTCCATCGTTGTAAAACTTCCAGACGTTTTCATTGTGGCGTGGCTAAGAAAAAACTATTTTCGCTTTACGCTGGAACATTCCATGTTGTTATGATAGCCTCTGGTGGAAGCACCCCTTTGCCGCCCCATTGGCCCAGTGGTCAGAGGCGTAAGTATATGGCTAATCGGCCATGCTGCGCCCTACACAGTCCCAGATGAGCTATGGGTGGTGTGTTTGTTTTACGGAGCTAGGTATCTCCCATCTCTGGAACCAGTAGCTTTATACTAGGGATCAGCGAGTGTTTATAGCCTTAGAGTTGCTCGTGGTGGTCGTTGAACCCTGATACTTAAAGAAAATCACCGAGTTTCTCTTCCCGCTCAATGCGATCACTTCTGGTAAAACGTAGAGTCCATAAATTGTTTGATATTCAAACCACTGCGCGGCTGAGTTATGACTAAACAGATCAAAAATGTAATGATTTAAAAAATTAAACGTCAAGAATGACGGGCACGAAAAATTAATATCAGTGATTTTTTTGACTTCTGCTACATGGATCCCCTACAAACGCTAGTCAATTTCATTTGCCAGTTTCGCTCGACTGAGAAAAAAGTGGCGCAGCAGTAGCATTGATAGAAAATGGAAGAAAATTGCTCCTACTCAAACGGAAATCTAATGCACTTTGGAGCGCAATCAGTCGTTCCGATCGCGAACGTAAATGGGCAAAAGAGTTCTCATATTTATTTTTTGTTGCTTTTTTGTTTTTCATTTTTCGTTGTGAAGAACTGCTCTTGAAGCATATATTTTTTTACAGATTCACGACCTTGTGTCCTCATCTACTTCCATTTTACTGCGTCTCACTTTATTAATCTCGTTCAGTTAAAATCAAAAAGAGTAAAGTAACGTACTCAACCATTTCCTTCTCTCCGGTTATGCCCCATTATCTTCAAGGAACGTCTCAAGATCGACATCATGTTTTTCATCCGTTTTAAACCTCAGAAAGAGGAAACATGGCATTATCGAACTTAGCTTTACAACTGGCTCTATACAATGTAAAGACCCAATTATTTTCATTCATCTGGATCTTGGATAATCCCCTAATCTAACACTATGACAAAAACCAACACTGTATCAACAAATATATTTCCTATATTAATCGAAACATCATAAACGTTACGTATCCCAATTAGAGCCCTGCAACACATTTCCTTTCTACAGGCAGAAATGCATTTTTACCAAATCTTTTGAAAAATAAATAAATAAATAATCGCAGTGGAATGATCAGGAATGTGTAAATCGGTAGCTTCCAATGCCATTATACATTCCTGACTTGAGGGTGTTGTTTGGCACAGGGGTTTGAATAAAAAGGCAACGTACTGAAGAACAGATTCAGATAACAATGACAATCCTTCTGGAAACATGACCTCATTCGGAGATACGAGCTGTGATTAGGTTCCTCTGGGCATGGGAAACGCCGGCGACAGAGATCTATCGCCAGCTCAAATAAGTATATGATCCTCAAGTCCAGCACTGTATCAACACTGTACCAATAACATCAAAGTGTGCGTTCACGTTCAAAATTTCCACACGGGCGCAGTGCGATAACGGATGAGAAACGCTGTGGCATTCCTTCTAAAAAATGCGTTGAAATATAAAACGCAACAGCAGTTGAACATTTGTCTTGTGCGTCACTGAAAGAAGAAAATGGGCGCGAAATATTTTTCATGATGAAAGGGTATACCACCAAAGAAAGACTTTTGCTATCGGAATTTCAGAAGCAGAGATACTTTTGCAAACTGGTGTACACTCTGACTCGCCCTACCGGCAGAACTAAGCATTATGAAAAACTAAAAAGAGTGCCTACAATTTATTTCATAATACGAGCTATTCGATAAAAAAAGGAGAAAGGAATGGTTCAATTGCGCCTTTTAGAAACAGAGAAAACCCGAAAGTAATTAACGCTAGCGGGAAAAGGTAATTAACACTAGCGGGAAAAGTGCGAAATATTTAAAGTGGGTGATGTTCTTAATACACTGACGGAAAACAAAATCCCAACACCACGAAAAAATAGTTGTAGAGGAATGAAATGGTGGCAATACATTTGTATAGGTAACATATTTAATCGATTAAGGTTTCAATATCACAGCTTATTGTAAGCGAGAGAAGAGCCATTTTAAATGTGAAATGCTGGTACATAAATAACAGGTGTAACCACCAGAATGTTGAATGCAAGCACGCAAACGTTCATGCATTGTGTCGTACAGGTGCTGGATGTCAGTTTGTGGGATGGAGTTACATGCCTGTTGCACTTGGTCGGTCAATACAGGGACTGTTAATGCTGGTTGGGGGTGACGCTGGAGTTATCGTTCAATGATGTCCCATACGTGCTCGATTGGTGATAGATCTGGTGATCTAGCAGGCCACGGCAACATGTCGACACTCTGTAAAGCATGTTGGGTTACAACAGCGGTATGCGGGCGAGCGTTATCCTGTTGGAAAACACCCCCTGGAATGCTTTTCATGAATGGCCGCACAACAGATTGAATCACCAGACCGACGTACAACTTCGCCGTCAGGGTGCGTGGGATAACCACGAGAGCGATCCTGATGTCATAGGAAATTGCTCCCCAGACCATAAGTCCAGGTGTAGGTCCAGTGTGTCTCGGCTGCAGACAGATTGGTTGCAGGCGCTCACCTGGCCTCCTTCTAACCAACACACGGCCATCACTGGCACCCAGGCAGAACCGGCTTTCATCAGAAAACACAACAGATATCCACTCCGTCCTCCAATGAGCTCTAGCTTGACACCACTGACGTCGCAAACGACAGCGGTTTGGAGTAAGTAGAATGCACGCTACAGGGCGTCTGGCTCGAAGCTGTCCTTCAAGTAACCGATTTGTAACAGTTCGTTGTGTCACTGTGGTGGCAACTGCAGCTCGAATTGCTGCCGCAGACGCGATACGATGCGCCACGGCCATACGCCATACACGGCGGTCTTCCCTCTCAGTAGTGCCACGTGGCCAGCCGGAACCCGGTCTTCTTGATGCAGTACCTTACCTTGACCACCGCTGCCAACAATCATGCATAGTGACTACATTCCTGCCAAGTCGTTCTGCAATATTGCGGAAAGAAAATCCACCTTCTCGTAGCCCTATTACACGACCTCGTTCAAACTCCGTGAGCTGTTGATAATGGCTCCTTCGTCTTCTTAAAGGCATTCTTGACTAACATCAACACACTACGTCGAATCTCAACGATAACTAACGCTCACGAACGTTACAGCGCGTATTTACAGCAAACCTGCTTTGCATGGTCCGAGGGGCGGTACTAGCTCCATACGTATTCGCCGAGCGCGAAATTTGCATAGACGTCATCTTACAGATGTACTCTCACCGCCTACCAACTGTCGTTTATCTAACACAACCCCTTCTTGTTGGAATTTTTTTCCGTCAGCGTAGTCAGCATAGCCAGTAACATGAAGTGCAAAACGAATTTTTCCCATCGGATTTTGGGAAGCGGAAATACAGTTGCAAACAGTAATATACACAGCCCAAGCATCATCCGAGACTCGAGTCGTATCAGGCATTTTAATTTTAAGGAGCTTAAATACAGAGAAACGCATAGATGCGTTTAACAGAGGCAGGAGCGTAAAGTTCCGCGAAGCTGGTTGACCTATTCGATCGGGATGCCAGAACAGTTGGTTGTTGAATGCAACAGTGTTTTATTAAAGCGAGACCAGTGCAGTCAGGCGAGTGGCAGATCGCATCGATCTGGGTGCTCGTTGCTAGGCAACTGAAGAGCCACAAGGTATTGCAGATAGTATTCAACAGGTTTTAGCGGCGACTAAGAACACTCCCGTCCCGATACGAACGACGAACCAAAGATTGGACGAGGCAGGTCTGGACTCTTGGCAGGAATTGACCGTAAGATCTCGTCTGGAGTGGTGTCGTAGTAGAGCCGCGTGGCAACAGGAATGGAACCATGTCGTGTTCAACGATGAGTCCCGATTCCGTCTCGGTGCCGTCGAACGTCGATTTCGCATCTAGCGACTACGTTGCCACAGAGAGAAACCAGCTGCTGTACCGGGCACCATAGTGCTTGGCAACCGGGAATCTTTGTTTGGAATGTTGTTACTTACGATAACTGGTCAGCTCTGATACTCATAGCAGACACGGTAACACCCCTGTGGTACGTCGATGACCTTTTTGTAACATCTGTTGCTGCCATTTCTTTGTGGCCCGGAGGCTGTTTCCCAACAATATAACATGCGGCTACACAGCGCCAAGGTATCCCGGACTTGCCAACATGTAGTTCAAGCTATTAACCGTGCAAGTAGTCCACATGTTTTCGTTACCAGAGAGCATGTATGGACCGTTTGTAATACTTTTCTGCACCGCGCCAAAAAGCCACTGAATTTCGGGACCAAGCGAACATTGCGTAGTCCCAGACACCTCGGGATACTGTTAGCGAGCTGTATCATTCCAGGCCTGGCCGTGTGTCTGATCGTACTGCACAACACATAAGGAGGTACTGACTGTTCTCAAGTGATCTTGCCTTATAGCCTGTCAAACTGATGTACTGCCTTGTAAATTAAATAATGCATTATCTATCTCCCATGCTAAAGCTCTGGTGATTTTCGGCTTACTTGGTTCAGTCTTTCTGCTTGGGGCAATTTCAATGTTAAAAAGTGTTTATGCGTGCCGAGTGTATTCACTTAACTGTAGCACACCAAATTCGGAATGCATTGACTCTCTGTTCTGTCAAAATCTTTAATGCAACACTTCTCAGATTTTATTAGTAACCACTAGCTAAATGTTTTCTTGCAGAGTTTTTGTCATGATGAGCATATACACTGCCGGACAATTGCTAAGGACGGATGACAATAGCAACGATAGCAACCATAAAATGGAAGGCAGGAAAATGTGGAAATTAGCATAAGTGCGGGATACAGTAAGTCGTGTTGTGCGTATGCAAATTTTGGATTGCCGAACTTGTTCGTGACGTCATAGCGCTGATAAGAGATGTAAAGGATTTGACGCGTATTGACCGTTGTTGTTCAAACGCAAAGTTGAAAAGGAAAGAATCAATTGACGAACTTGCAAGTTTCAGTATGTCTTCCCGACATCACCTAGATGATTTTACGCGTGGCCGTATTATTGGCAAGATTGAAGAAGGGCGAAAAATAACAGATGTTGCCAGGGAGTTCGACGTCAGCCACAGTGATGTTTCAAGGCTTTGGAAATCATTTCAAACAAATGGAGAGTGTAGCAAACGTCACGGGGAGGTCGTGTTTGCAGTACGACACCTGCAGAAGATCGGTACATAGTGCTATCAACAAAAAGACACCGGCGCAGCACAGCTAGTGAGGTAGCAAATCAGTTTATGGCTGCTACTGGCAAGCGGATCTCCCGAAAAACTGTCGCCAGACGTTTGCATGAAGGAGGACTATACGCCCGCCGTCCTGTTGTGTGCATCCCATTGTCCAGACGTCACCGTACCGCCCGTTTTCAATGGTGCCATCAACATCGCAATTGGACTGATAACGACTGGTCTGCTGTCCTCTTCTCAGATGAGAGTAGATACAGTCTATCGTCTGATTGTCGACGACAACTGATCTGGCGTGATAGTGGTACTGCATATTGTCCAGAAAACATACAGGAAAGGGACCGATATCCGACATGTAGTGTCATGGTATGGGCTGGCATCATGAACAATGGCCGTACGTCCCTCTATGTGCTTCCAACTGGGACTATGACTGGCCAACGATACATTAATGATGTTCTGCTACCTCATGTTCGCATGTTCCGTGGTGCTGTCGGTGATAGATTCATTTTCATGGACGACAACGCAACATGTCATCGAACAGTCGCTGTCTAGGAGTGTCTTGAGAGCGAGGATATTCAACGCCTCGTATGGCCAGCACGCTCTCCAGATCTGAATCCCATTGAAAATGTGTGAGATGCTTTGGGGAGGAGTCTTGCTGGTCGCCAATGCCTTGCAATAAACAAGGACACCCTCATCCGTGCACTGACAGAGGAATGGGATAAATTACCCCAACAGCTGCTTGATAATATTGTGCAAAGCATGACACGACGTGTGGAATCTTGCATCGCCCTCCATGGTGGCCATATCTCGTATTGACATCTTACGCCGGAACGCCTGCGGACGGTAATTGCATTTTTTTCACGTTTACGTATTCTACACAAAATGGTCTGTTTGTCCCTTGAACGCGTTCCAAAGCCTTCTGGATTTCAGAGCACAAAAAATTGTCTTTCTTGTAATGTCCTGGCATTCTGACATTATTTTATTTCATTTGGCATCCAACCACACTTACTTTTTTATGCGCTATATAGCCGTTTATGATCCGTCCTTAGCAATTGTCCAGCAGTGTATATCTCTTCACAAATTACCTGAAGAAGACAGAAGAATCCGGGCAACAGCCTGTCTTTTGTTTATATCAACTAAATAACTCCCAGTTTTACTAATCCAAAGTTTCAAACAAGCGAAATTTTCAGTATCTTTAAATTCCAGTTACACATGTCTGCATGTAGTTTCTTGTCTGAATAAGAATTGCCGTTTTATCGATAAAGACAAAAATGATCATGTCGGTCTGCCGTCAGTCGTCTCTAGAAGAAACTATTGAACTTAGAGGTTTGAAATTTGGCAGAAACCAGCAAAGGCACATGAGTTCGTGCACCTTGGAGCCCCCCCCCCCTTTTTTTTTTTTTAAATTCAAATTCGCAAAATTTGAATTAATTTAATTTTTTAAGCTTCAACCACTATTGAAATTTGATCTTGTCGTTTATTGTGTCACATGGTCATTCAACGATATTTCATTGCACTTCTGCACAACATCATGTCTTTATAATTTGAGTCATCATCATCATCATTGTCAACCATTATCAATCCACTGCTGGACGAAGGTCTCCCCAAGTTTCCTCCACAACGGTCTGTCTTGTTCCAGTCTCCTCCATGTCACCCCTGCATACTTTCGAATTTCATCCACCCATCTCCCATGTGGTCTTCTTCTGGGTCTGTTCCTGTCCCTTGGAATCCAATCTAAAATTTCGGCTGTCCATCGATGATCTGTCCTTCTGGCAGTATGTCCAGCCCATTGCCATTTCAGGGATTTAACTCTGATCATGATGTCTTCCACTCTTGTCATTTTTCGGATCCACGAGTTCCTCTTCTTATCTCTCCTGGTTACACCAAGCATGCACCTCTCCATGCTGCTTTGAGTTGTCTGCAGCCTTTGTATGTCTCTTTTAGTTAAGGTCCACGTCTCTGCACCATACGTAAGCACTGGAAGGATGCATTGATCAAACACTTTTCTTTTAAGACATAATGGCATATTGCTCTTGAAAATTATGCTGTTTCTTCCAAAAGCTCTCCAGGCAAGTTTTGTACGCCGATTAATTTATTCATCAATGTGACCATCACTTGATATCTGCTGTCCAAGATAAACGTACGTATCTGTTATCTCCAGCTTTTCTCCATCAATCGATAAATCTTCATTTCTTGTAAAAGCATTGAACATCACTTTTGTCTTCTGAAAGTTCATTTTTAATCCCACTTCTTTACTCTTGTCAGCAAGTTCCTGGATCATACTCTGCAGCTCTGATGGGGTAGTTGCAAAAATGACTACGTCATCAGCAAAACGAAGGTGGGTTAGATAATCTCCATTAATCTTTATCCCCTTGTTTTCCCAGCTCAGTGACTGAAAAACACCCTCCAATGTGGCATTAAAGAGCTTCGGAGATATGGTGTCACCTTGTCTCACTCCCTTTCCAATTTTTATGTGTGTTGTATTTTCAAACAGCCTAATTTGAGTAAACGCAACAATATGTCATTGGAGCCACGGGTGGCCTAGTGGGCAACGTTCGTGACTTCCGCGGAAAGGACCTCAGGTTCGATCCCAGGCAGGTACGAACTTTAGATCCACTAATATATCCGCCGTGCGTCGGATGGGCACGTTAAGCCGTAGGACCCCGGGTACTGGCCCCCCGGTTATAAATAAGGGCGTCTTCCTCCCCCTTTCTACTTCGCTTCCGTGTCACTTTCCTATCGGGCACTCTAGCCCAAATCTCCTAGCTTCCTATTTCTAAGGGTTGTTTAAGACCTGGGGTCTGACACTCCTTCCTAAAATCCTCTACATATGATCAATATGTCATTACACTTTCACGCCAAGCGTGATAGGAGCGACAATATCAACAGATTGTACCAAAATTCGGGGACTGGACTTCCGAAGTGTTACGTGCATCCTTCCCCCATAGTTGCTGGCTGGTTTGTTTACGTTTTAGACTGCGGCTTCACATTTATTACAACGCATCATAAATATTTCCGGTATGATTCTGACTAGGTATCTTCAACCATTGCTTAGAATTCGATAAAGCTCGCTCGATTTACATTTTGAAATTTCATCTTGCTGTTTAATGTATTAGACTTCCGAAATGTTACGCTTATACTTACGCCATTGTTCCCCGAGGGTTTGTTATATTTCACACCAGGACTCTGCTGGCGTTACTACACGCTATAAACAGTTACGAGATTTTTTTAGAGGAAATATATTTCAATGAAATACAAAAATAATACAAAAAATGCCAGAAAAATGTGAATTTTCTCGCAAGCTTAATGTTGCTATTCTTTCGTTCGCGCATTCTCTTTCCTCATCTTGAAAATTTATTTATTTTATCTTCGCGTAATCTGGATCCACCAACACTCAGCACTGGAACGCGGTTGACTGTCAAGAAACTCATGTAAAAATGTCATCGAAACTATCATCGTGAATTGCATGCTACAAGAGACTACCTTTTTATGCCACGCATTCCAGTCGTTCTATCTGACCTCGTATTTCAGTTTAGATGCTTACCGATTCACACAGGAGAGGACTGTCTCACCGGGACATTTCCTAGTGGACCAAACATTTCCTGGTGGACCAAGCGAGAAATGGGCCACATTCTCATGTTATTTTTACACTCATGGACAATGAAATTTGCGCACCAAGAAGGAAGCTTGGGATTGAACTGAAATTTAATGGACATAATGATACAGATGAATGATACACATGATGGCAAAGACAGAGCTGCAAGACAATCACAGAGGGATCTGTGGTACGCAGTCCGGTCATCTTCAACAGCGCGTCGCACCACCTCGTGCGGCGATACATGCTGCAATACGGTCCGGCATGGAGCCGAACAGACACCTAATGTTGTCCTGCGGCAGTCTGGCCCACACGTGTTGGACGGTGAGCTCCAAATCCAGGATAGTGCGGAACGGCGGCAGCCGGCGTTTCAACTGGTCCTACACATGCTCGATAGGGAACATATGAGGGGAGCGGGCAGGCCATGGAAGTGTTTGGACATGATGTAGGCAGTTTTGGGCAACCTCAGCAGTGTGCGGACTGGCATTATCCTGCTGGTATAGCGCACCTGGAATGCCTGCCAGGAATGGGAGCACATGGGGTCGTAGGATCTCATCCACATGCCGCTGGCTCGTCAATGATCCACGTACCACTACTAGAGCGTATCAACTATCATAGGCAATGGCTCCCCAGACCATAATGCCTGCAGTGGGGGAGGTGTGGTGCTCGACAGCAAAGTTGGGATTGTACCGTTAACCCGTGGACCTCCACACCCGGAAACGTTGATAATCTGTCCCCAAAACGAAGCGGAACTCATCGCTAAACACCACGCGTTGCCAGTGTGTGGCGTTCCACGTCGCTCTTGCCTGGAACCACTGCACACTGAGCTGGCGATGTTCCGGTGTAAATGTCAGAATACGTAAGGTGCGCTGGGATTGCAGATTCGCTTCCGCGAGGCGTCGGGAAACGGTTCGTGGGCACATAGGAGTCTCTACATCTGCCTGTTTTGTGGACCGGGTCCTCGTGAGATCCGTTTGTGCCTGACGCCCGATCGGTCGATCTTCTCTACTGATGGTTCTCCTGGTCCGTCCGGAGCAGCTCCGCCGAGTGGAAGCGCCATCACGTGCTCACTGCCCCCAACACAGTCGGACGTTATGGTCAGAACGATCCACGTGGTGGGCTATATGGTGCGCCGACCACCCTGCGGTTTTCGGCCCGATGATCAGGCCTCTCTCAAAGACTGTAAGTTGCGTAAATCGACGTCTCTGGTGTCTTCCCAGCATTCTTGTCACTCTGTACTTTTGCTTGCGTATGCCGGCACTTTTCGTTTTCATGGGGCATCGACTACACGCCGGCTTATAAGGCTGCCTTAAAATAAAAATTAAAAACACTTTTCCGTCTATTTCTGTTGTTATTAACAAAAAAAATTGCTGTATACTTATGTGGGAAACGGGACGTCGGGCAAAGCACGCTGTTATAAATTAATTAAGCTGAAGCTAAATACAATTCAACGTATTTAGTTGAACTTGGAGCCCAGGGTTATTTGTAGGCTCTATACTCTTGTTCTAATCTTGAAAGAGACAATAGTAGCTATTGTGATGGCCAATTGCCCCACACTTATATCCACAGGATGAGACAGATCACAAAGCGATTATCCGGCAGAAATGTTCCGAAATCCGTGTCCCATTCACATTTATCTAAACAGAAACGACGATTATTAGCACTGTTTCATCGGTCAAAATGGTAGGTAGACTTTTAAAAAAAGCATCTACTTAAGGAGAAGGTGCTAATACCATTGCGAGCAAATAAATGCGCGGTAGGATCCAAAACTTCGAGGACTTGGCGTATAGTTCTTTACCCTGAATACTTCAAAACACCTATGCACAACCACCTTCGAAATAATCCCCTTGGGCGACGATGCACTTTCTCCAGAGCTCGTAAAGCTTCTGGAAGCAGTGCTGAAAGCCATGGTTCCCAACCCCTGGCAATGCCTCCTGCTTTTCTTTTTTTACCTCATTTGTTGACACAAAACGACGTCCCTGCAGATTTTGTTTCATCAGTGGAAAGAGGTAAAAATCGCAGGGGGCTAAGTCGGGTGAATAAGAGGGATGTGGAAGCACATTATTTACGATTTCTGGCGAGAAACTCCGTGACCAGTTCGGACCGATGAGCAGCCGCATTCTCATGGATAATGTCGGCCGTTTACGACAGACTGACTCCCGTAAGCGACGTAAAATGTCCAGATAATGTTCCTTGTTAACTGTTGTGCCCTCAGCAGTAAATTCGGAATGGAAATAGAAAAATTGTACTAGTGATTCGATTTATTGGCGTAGGAAGTAGACACATTAGCGTTTCCAATCTTTCGCACATCAACCAAATGGCCTTTTCAAGAAAGTTAGACAGAAACTGCAGTTTCTGTCGAACTTCCTTGAAAAAAGAAAAGGCAGTTTCTGTTTAACTTTCTTGAAAAAGCCATCTGGTTGATGTGCGAAAGCTTGGAAACGCTAATGTGTCTACTTCCTACACCAATAAATCGGATCCCTAGTACAGTGTTGCTATTTACTACTTAATTGGCGCACTGTTCCTCTTAATCAGTTCGGAATGGAAAATGCCGTGAGAATCAGAAAACACCTCCAGCATGACTTTCCTTTTGCTGCGATCCTGCCTGAGTTTTTTTAATCGCGGTGAAGAGGGTGATTTCCATGTTGAAGAAGCACGCTTTGACTGAATATCAGCACCAGGTTTCATCTCCTGTGATGATGTTATCCAAAAACGTAAGATCGCTATCGGCTTTGTCGATTAATTCGCCCGATATTCGCGTCAGTTCATCCTTTTATTCGGAGGTCAAAAGGCGAGGGTCAACGTACTGACACACAGATCCTCCGTCAAAATGCGCTGGCATGTGGTCAAGTTAGCTGTGTTAGCACTTTCCATGGGGGTTCGGCGACGCTCCTGACGAACACACTGCGCCACCATCGTAATGTTTTCCTCACTCCGTGCAGTCACAAGTCGACCAGAGCACTCATTATCTGCAATGGATTCTCGGCCCTCTTTGAAACGGCGATACCATTCATACATTTTCGATCTCGCCATCGTAGAGTGACTGTACACCTTCGATCTCGCCATCGTAGAGTGACTGTACACCTTCGATCTCGCCATCGTACAATGACTGTACACCTTCGATCTCTCCATCGTAGAGTGACTGTACACCTTCGAAATAATTTCTAAGGTCTCTGCAGCTGTTTTACCCAAGCGCTGACAAATTTTAATGTTACAACGTTGCTCTTCAAAAGCCATGTTTCTAACATCGCAGAACACAGACGATTAACCACAGCAGCAAACGTCTGCGCGCGCATTCCAATCACTTCCGATGGGCCAAACCATTCTGACTACGGAGGGGAGGGATGGCGGGATGTATTTCAGACTACATGCTTGCGTTGTCACAAGTAGGCGCTTTCCCCGAATGTTTGGTTCCTTCTCCGTATCAGAATTAATTGGCTAGGAAATCTTGCGTGCGGCAAGTGCATATTTCAACTTTCAGAACGATCTTCAAGGTGATTTAGTCAAAACTGTGTGTGTGTGAGAGAGAGAGAGAGAGAAAACCAAATTTTTAAAAGAAAAGTAATTATCTGGTACAATACCCCGTTTTGAGCGTGGTTTGATGCTATGTATTCAATCATGAGTGGATTTGTAAAATTGTGTCACCTCTACATAGTTAAAATTTATTCACGACTGAATATTCGTTTTAGAAATCACATTTTAACAGTTCTCTTTCATCCAGGATATAACAGAATAATTTTATGAGGAAATTTTGTAGAAAGATGTGTTTCTGTAGTGGATCTTGAAAGACTAAAATTCCGGGCTTGGTTGGTCGTCCCGATCCACCCCGGATAATTACATTTGAAAGGAAAGTGTGTTATGCCTATTTCTGGAGGAGATTAGGCGATCAATAAAAAATATTTTTGCTCCCCACATCGTTTACTGTCAGCATGTTGAGAAATTAAGAAGCTGAACTCGAGATAACTGCTCGTGCTTACGCTTCGGTATACTTATGGTACAGGGATGGATGCTTCCAGTTGTATCTTTGTACCGAGGATCTTTCCGATTTTGAGCGACTCTGACTTTCCTGCATTGCAGGAGTACAGGAACTGGGGGCGAAGTGTTGCACTTTGTGTCCCAAGAAATTTACAAAAATTAACAAAAGTTTCTACTTTCTCCTTGAAAAATTGCAAGATCAGCTTCGAAGCTTTCAAACTCTTTCATTCTTCACACACACACACACACACACACACACACACACACAGACGCACACATAGACAAATAGTCCTTGCACATCGATCTTGTGTTTTTTTTTAATCCACTATATGTGAGTCTGATTAATTACATCATACTTATCGGAAACCTCACATTTCCTGGAGTTATGCATAGCTTGCTGTGCTGTACTCGGGTACATACAGTTCGGTATTATATTTACAATAATAAAACAGAATGTGTGTATGTATGCAGTGTTGCACTCAGTGGGGGTTGCCCAGGAGCCATCGCCCTTCCTGTGAGGTATCACCTGGTCCTTCGTTCTTTGTTATCGGCTACTTATTTTTAAATATATTTACATATGTTTCTAAACATGCATTTTACGAAATAATCGGAAATTTACGTTAATATGGCGGATATATTTTTATTGCTTCCCAAAATTTTCGGAGAGTTTTCTCTAGGTTATTTTTATTTGAGTCTTCAATGTTTAGGGACACCCCTATAAAGAAATCCTGGGCGCGCCACGGTGTGTGTGTGTGTGAGAGAGAGAGAGAGAGACTCACGTGGTATAAACACTGAAGTTCAAGACGATGTTCACGGGAGAAAGAATGGCCCACGAATTATTAGGGTAGGTGGTCTTAATTCAGCGAGTACTCAATGTATAATCCTCTGACGATGGTACTCAAGACATTATAAAAACTGAAATCTTTACGACAGAGAAACAAAGTGTAAAATTAAAAAACTCCGGCGAAATACCTCTCGCAATTGATTTTAAAAGAGGTACTTACTAAAGAGCTTCAACACATTTTTTAACTTCCAGCAGTACTTCAGAAGTTATTGAAAACTGTGTAAGGAACCCATTTGCTTCCACTGATTTCATTCTAAAAAAAAGCGACTATGAAACAAAAGAAATGGAATACCGATTTTGCTTGCATTCTATATCCTGTAAACTAAATGAATTATGATTGAATAGAGTTGATCAATAACTTAGAATTTTTGAAACAACATTTAAGTTACAAAAAAAAATATGCGAGTTTTGGTTGAATTGACTAAATAAATATGCTTGAGCTTCTTTCGACACAACTCTGAAAGTTTCATATTAAATCTGTTCGGCAGTTTACACTTGTGCATGACAGACTTTTAACTGATTATTGATAAAATTAACTGATTACTGATAAAAATTATTACTCATAAAATTAACTGATTACTGATAAAACTTTTAACTGATTACTGATAAAAATGTAGTGGGGTACTGTGTCATGTTTTTGATCTTCTGTGGGTTAAATTGTGTTGGACAGAATATTAAATGTCTTGTATAAACGTTCAAATTTGCTCGGCATATGATGTGGGTACGATTTCTTATCTTAACGTTCCTTTTGCAAACATTGAAATATTTTTATCACAATATTTCGTACATTGTAGACACAATTTTTCAACTTGTTATTGTTTTTCAAGTTATAAAATATTCCGTATATTGTTTTATGTGGTTTTATGCGCCAAGATAGGAGAGCGAGCTCTAGAAAATTGAGGACGACTGTCAAAAGGCAAGGAGCTGAAGATAAGTAGAACAAAATTAGATTAGATGTATTGCAATGAAAATATTAGAAAATCATACTTAGGGTTTTAATATCTAGGGAAGAAGAGTTAAATACCTGAGGTAGATAGATATTAAAGAAATATGGAGAACTGAAGGGGTAAACAGCAGCTTGCAAGAATAATGGAACAACTGGAGAAACACTTCTGTGTGATAGAAGGATGACAATGAAGGTGAAAGGTTGGAAATCCGAATGGAGAAGTGACGAGCAGAGTGCAAGCAAGAGGAAGAAACTGGGGAGGGGGAGGGGGAATCAAGTGTACTTTGTAATAGAAGGATACCAATGAGGCTGAAAGCTTCGAAATCCGGTGGGAGAAGTAAAGAGCAGAGTGCAAGCAGGATGGAGTAACTGGGAGGAAATCAAGGGTACTGTGTAATAGAAGGATACCAGCGAGGCTGAAAGATTGGAAATCCAAAGCGAGAAGTGAAGAGCAGAGTGCAAGCAGGATGGAGTAACTAGAGGAAATTCAAGTGTACTGTGTAATAGAAGGATACCAATGAGGCTGGAAGGTTGGCAATCCGAAGGGAGAAGTAATGAGCAGAGTGCCAGCAGGATGGGGTAACTGGGGGAAAATCAGGTGTACTGTGTAATAGAAGGATACTAATGAGGCTGAAAGGTTAGAAATCCGAATGGAGAAGTGAAGAGCAGAGTGCATGCAGGATGGAGTACCTGGGGGAGGGGAAATCAAGTGTACTGTGTAATAGAAGGATACCAATGAGGCTGAAAGGTTGTAAATCCAAAGGCAGAAGTCAAGAGCAGAGTGCAAGCAGGATGGAGTAATTGAGGGAAAATAAGGTGTACTGTGTAATAGAAGGATACTAATGAGGCTGAAAGGTTAGAAATCCGAATGGAGAAGTGAAGAGCAGAGTGCATGCAGGATGGAGTACCTGGGGGAGGGGAAATCAAGTGTACTGTGTAATAGAAGGATACCAATGAGGCTGAAAGGTTGTAAATCCAAAGGCAGAAGTCAAGAGCAGAGTGCAAGCAGGATGGAGTAATTGAGGGAAAATCAGGTGTACTGTGTAATAGAAGGATACTAATGAGGCTGAAAGGTTAGAAATCCGAATGGAGAAGTGAAGAGCAGAGTGCATGCAGGATGGAGTACCTGGGGGAGGGGAAATCAAGTGTACTGTGTAATAGAAGGATACCAATGAGGCTGAAAAGTTGTAAATCCAAAGGCAGAAGTAGAGAGCAGAGTGCAAGCAGGATGGAGTAACTGGGGGAAAATCAAGTGTACTGTGTAATAGAAGCATACCAATGAGGCTGAACGGTTGGAAATCTGAAGGAAGAAGTGAAGGGCAGAGTGAAAATAAGATGAAATAAATGGATAAAAACATCAGGTGTACTGTGTGACAGAAGGATGCTAATGAGGAATAGTTGGCAATCCGAAGGGAGAAGTGAAGATCAGACTGCAAGCACGGTGGAATAAATGAAAAACACAAACATGAGGAGTTCTTTGTGATAAAAAGATGCTAATGAGGCTAAACATTTGCAGATCCGAAGGGAGAAGTGAATGGCAGAGTGCAAGCAGGATGGAGTACCTGGGGGAGGGGAAATCAAGTGTACTGTGTAATAGAAGGATACCAATGAGGCTGAAAGGTTGTAAATCCAAAGGCAGAAGTCAAGAGCAGAGTGCAAGCAGGTTGGAGTAATTGAGGGAAAATAAGGTGTACTGTGTAATAGAAGGATACTAATGAGGCTGAAAGGTTAGAAATCCGAATGGAGAAGTGAAGAGCAGAGTGCATGCAGGATGGAGTACCTGGGGGAGGGGAAATCAAGTGTACTGTGTAATAGAAGGATACCAATGAGGCTGAAAGGTTGTAAATCCAAAGGCAGAAGTCAAGAGCAGAGTGCAAGCAGGATGGAGTAATTGAGGGAAAATCAGGTGTACTGTGTAATAGAAGGATACTAATGAGGCTGAAAGGTTAGAAATCCGAATGGAGAAGTGAAGAGCAGAGTGCATGCAGGATGGAGTACCTGGGGGAGGGAAATCAAGTGTACTGTGTAATAGAAGGATACCAATGAGGCTGAAAAGTTGTAAATCCAAAGGCAGAAGTAGAGAGCAGAGTGCAAGCAGGATGGAGTAACTGGGGGAAAATCAAGTGTACTGTGTAATAGAAGCATACCAATGAGGCTGAACGGTTGGAAATCTGAAGGAAGAAGTGAAGGGCAGAGTGAAAATAAGATGAAATAAATGGATAAAAACATCAGGTGTACTGTGTGACAGAAGGATGCTAATGAGGAATAGTTGGCAATCCGAAGGGAGAAGTGAAGATCAGACTGCAAGCACGGTGGAATAAATGAAAAACACAAACATGAGGAGTTCTTTGTGATAAAAAGATGCTAATGAGGCTAAACATTTGCAGATCCGAAGGGAGAAGTGAATGGCAGAGTGCAAGCAGGATGGAGTACCTGGGGGAGGGAAATCAAGTGTACTGTGTAATAGAAGGATACCAATGAGGCTGAAAGGTTGTAAATCCAAAGGCAGAAGTCAAGAGCAGAGTGCAAGCAGGTTGGAGTAATTGAGGGAAAATAAGGTGTACTGTGTAATAGAAGGATACTAATGAGGCTGAAAGGTTAGAAATCCGAATGGAGAAGTGAAGAGCAGAGTGCATGCAGGATGGAGTACCTGGGGGAGGGGAAATCAAGTGTACTGTGTAATAGAAGGATACCAATGAGGCTGAAAGGTTGTAAATCCAAAGGCAGAAGTCAAGAGCAGAGTGCAAGCAGGATGGAGTAATTGAGGGAAAATAAGGTGTACTGTGTAATAGAAGGATACTAATGAGGCTGAAAGGTTAGAAATCCGAATGGAGAAGTGAAGAGCAGAGTGCATGCAGGATGGAGTACCTGGGGGAGGGGAAATCAAGTGTACTGTGTAATAGAAGGATACCAATGAGGTTGAAAAGTTGTAAATCCAAAGGCAGAAGTAGAGAGCAGAGTGCAAGCAGGATGGAGTAACTGGGGGAAAATCAAGTGTACTGTGTAATAGAAGCATACCAATGAGGCTGAACGGTTGGAAATCTGAAGGAAGAAGTGAAGGGCAGAGTGAAAATAAGATGAAATAAATGGATAAAAACATCAGGTGTACTGTGTGACAGAAGGATGCTAATGAGGAATAGTTGGCAATCCGAAGGGAGAAGTGAAGATCAGACTGCAAGCACGGTGGAATAAATGAAAAACACAAACATGAGGAGTTCTTTGTGATAAAAAGATGCTAATGAGGCTAAACATTTGCAGATCCGAAGGGAGAAGTGAATGGCAGAGTGCAAGCAGGATGCAATAACTGGAGAAAGCACTGTATGAAAAGTTGTGTAATAGACGGATGAAAATGAAGTTTAGAAGTCGGGACGGCAAAGATGCAGTTGCACCATCACTAATCGAAAGCGCTGGGATTTTGCTAATGTCAAGATGCTCGGAGGGAAAGCTGAATGCTGCTGAAATGAATGTATGCTATTACCAGAATGGTTAAAATTAGAAATGAGATAAAAAGGAAACAGATAAAGTGAAGATTTCAAAGAAAGTTCAAGAAGCAAGAGTGTACTGGTATTTACATTTTTTGAGAAAGGGCAAGTTGTGCGTGAGACCCACAGACATGAATATGAATCTACTTGCACAGTGAATTAGAGGAAAACCTAAGGTGAGTTAGAAGTACTGCGTCAACAATTACAAAATGAAGAAATTGAAGAGAGTGTTGACGCAAGACAGGAAAGAGTGGAGAAGAACGATTTGCAACAGATATCCCGCTTAGATGTCGAACTAATCATGCTGAATTAGAAGACGAAGAAGAATTTCAATGAAAAAGATAAATCTTTAGTCTCAAATGGATGAGCATTGCCATCATTATTTAGTTAATAATATTGATTCTATGTGAACATTTGCATTAATATTTCAGCAACCGCTATTTTTTCGTTGAAATATATGCAGGGAGTGACAGGAAAAGGCAAACACTCTTGTGGCGTATACCTCTATTAAATCTTCATTTTGAGTTTTTGTTTCCTTATGTAAATTTCGTTTTTTTCTTGGTAGAAGATGTCTTCACTGAACGACACATTACTTCCCCGAGCAGCTGGTACATTTTGGCAACGGTGACAGTGAGCCAGACAAAAAATATTTACGACGCTGAATGTGAATAGTGTGAAGACAGTACATATTGCGAATAGAATGGAGATTTGATATAGCGAAAGAGGTTGAAGCTTGCTGGATATCTATGTGAAACGAAATATGCGCATTGTTGCTATATGATTGAGATTTGTATGTTGATACAAAGCTATTAAGTTCCAGTGTATAAATTTCGTTCTGACGAATATATTGTATTGGTGACCCGAACTTCCAAGAACAAGCTGATGCTACACAGAACTTCAATTCTTTCAAAGCAGCCGTCCTTATTCAATGAGTTATTTCAGAAGTGTGAGATATATGTTCAGCAATTTACCTACAGGCAATAGTTAAATACTTTAAAAATGCTTCGAATTGTTAATAACACTACACACTTTCGTATTATATTTTTGAGAACGTGCAGTCAATGCTCTTGCAATATTCACTACTTTTCCACATTAAAATTACTCTAAGGAAGTATAAATCTGGAAAATTGGTCAAGACATCTTAAATTTAGTATCAATAATTGATACAAATGGTTATTATTTATAAGCTTAATAAGCTATACCTTCATTTTGACGATAACACAGACACTTTTGTAAGTACCCTTTCAGAGCTGCAGAGCATGATCCATAACTTGCTGCCAAGAGCAAAGAAGTGTTATAAGATAACACAAAACAAAATTAATGCACGATATTTTTACAAGAACTTGAGAATTCGTGATTGATTGGACAAATTTATTAGGAACTGATCCCTACACCCACCTGGGATAAAAAAGATCAATCGAAGAAGAAATCAAAGAAGTTATAGGCATATAAAACTTCGGTGGAGCGCATTTGGAAGAAGCAGTGCAATTTGGAAAAGCAATTTGCAATTATGCCTTCAAAGAGAAGTATTTGTGCACCCTTCCAGTCCTTACTTAGGGATCAGGGGCATTTACATACAGAGGTTGTGGACAGTTCAAAACAAGAATAAATGTATGCTTAGTGTTGCTAAGAAAGATGGGATAAGAAACTCATGATCCAGGAAAATGACAAAGCTTCATGACATCAGGATCCGAGTAAAGACCCTCATCTGGAAATGGATTGAACATATTGCTGAAATAACTGACCATCGTTAGACAACTGAAATACTAGACTGGATACCAAGGGGCAGAAAAAGACCCAGAAGACCACGTGGGAAATGGGTGGATGAAATTTGAAAGCTTGGCGGAGTGATATGGAAGAGAATTGTTGAAGATAGAGTCGTGGAAGAAACTTTGGGAGACCCTCATCCAGCAGTGCATTGAGAATTACTAATGACGACAAAATTACGAATGCCAAGAATATATTTAGTGAAAAAACTGGGGGGGATGCAGCATCCTTTCAAGCTAAACATTCAGAAAATTTATCTGAATAGCAACATTCTGTTTCTCTCCATTTTGAACCAGAATTTCTGAAACAGATGTAACTGGTATCACGAGGCGGTGAAAATAACACAGCGTCGCTTATTCTATGACTTCGCAACACTTCCCACACACAGAATTTTTTGCAATGCAAAATCGCATTTCGGTAACGAAAAGTTTAAAAACAAAAGGATTTAGCTAAAAAAATTATCATTTGTGCTTTCACAGCAATTTCATTCTTCCAAAATTGAAACTTCCACATAATTTTATATGTTATACAAATTCCTAAATTTCAGAAACGAAATCTGCAGCCAACATTCATTTTACAATATCATAATTTTTAATATATTTTATGTTTTTGATTTCAGTATCATGGATAAATTAAAAATAAAGTTAAACATTAGCTTGGCTTTTATATATTTTTCATATTTGTGTATATTAATATATTAACTGCATATTCTATGTATTTTTTGTTATATCAGTATCGTGTCAAAATTAAGAATAAAGTTAAAGAATAATTGAATAAGAAATTAAATGAGACGTGAATGGTAGGGGCTGAAAAAATAAAAATAAAAAATTAAATTTAACGTCTCCCTTTTTGAACATTGTTACTTAGGAAAAGAGCTAGTGAACAATGTGCTTGAAGTGCGATCTGAATTTTTAAAATCCTCAAAGAGAGAGAAAGAGCCAATATCATAATTTTTAATATATTTTATATGTTTTTGATTTCAGTATAATGGCTAAATTAAAAGTAAAGTTAAAAATTAGCTTGTCTTTCATATATTTTTCCTATTGTGTATATTAGTATATTAACTGCATATTCTATGTATTTTTTGTTATAACAGTATCGTGTCGAAATTATGAATAAAGTTAAAGAGTAATTGAAAAAGGAAATTAAATGAGACGTGAATTGTAGGGCTGAAAAACGAAAAAATAAAAAATTAAATGTATCGTCTCCCTTTTTGAACATTGTTACTTGGGAAAAGAGTTGGTGAACAATGTGCCTAAAGTGCGATCTGGATTTTAAAAAACCTCAGAGAGAGAGAGAGAGAGACTCTGAGCTGCTCGTATCGGTTTGCGTATTGCCCGACTTGTGGTTGCATTGCTATGTTCGACAGTAGAGAAATAAGTGCTGCTAACGTAGAAAACAACTTAAAAAAAAAAAAAAAGCAAAATAGTTTTTGAAAGCCAGTAGTTACTAACAGCATCGGCATTACAAGACAAAGTAAAAAATGTAAAAATTGAATACGACACCATGAAATTTAAGAACTTAATATAGGAAACTAAGCGCAAAGAAATTAGAATGTAGTGAAATCTTGAAATAGAACTCTCCCAAATTATAAGAAATAATTTTAAAGTGATGCCATTTAATTATTTAGCGGTAATATTTGTTAAATTATTCTGAAATACCTTTGAGAAACATTACTAACTTATGCTGGGAGAATGTAATGAATTTTAACTCTGCTAAAAGGTGTTTATACGATTTGCTGATGACATTGCGTTAATAGCAGATAATGAAAGGGACTTACAAGTGTTATTAGAAGAACTGCACTAGATTTTAAAAGATAAATGTAAAATGAATATCAATGTGATAAAAGAAAAAAGTAATGAAATGTACCAGAGACGGGAAGCAAGAGATTAATATCATATTAAAGGGAAAATGAGTAACACAAGTTAAGGACTTTATTTACCTAGGCAGCATTTTCACATCCGATGGAAAAAATGTAAAAGGTGTGAGAACTAGGATAGCACAACCAAAGTTTGCTTTCAATAAGAAAAGAGGACTATTAACTTCCAAGTCCATGTCTCTGAAAACAACGAACATTTTTATAAAAACTTTTATGGAATGTAGTACTTTATGCATCTAAGACTTGGACATTGCAAAAAAAAAAAAAAAAACAGACAGGGCAAAACTACAATCATTTGAAATGTGACGCTGGCGACGTTTGACGAAAATTGCTTGGACAGAAAGAATGACAAATGTGGAAGCGTTAAAAAAAGCTCAGGAAAAAGAAGTAATATTATGGACTAATGTAATCATTGGCGCTGACGTACCGTATTTTCACTGTTGCCCATGTAGCCACACTTCCAGAAAACTTAAAAATTACATTGCCGGGGAGTGGGAATCGAACCCGCACTTACCAATTACCGGTCAAACATGCTATCCGTTACACCACCTAGGACAAGGAAGTTCCAACCAACTAAAGCTAAGCAGATGTAATTTAGAAATCTGAGAACATTTCAGATATGCGCCAGTCGAAGCAACTATAAGCTTCATCGTAGCGTCCCTCATATTATGGACTATAGAAAAAAGAGACAGCATGAAAAGACGTCATAAGACACTTGGAGTGGTTTGGCAACTTAATTGGGGGTAGAATGGAAGAAAAAGCTAGAAGAGGACACCCAAGAATTCAATATGAGTCAAATAACAAGAGTGAGATCCTACCGGAACGTCAAGTTTATGGCTCAGGAAAGAATGTCTTTGTGGATGATGACCAATTCCACACAGCAACATTAGGGTTGAGGAGAGAAGAAGAAGAAAAGGTTGTTAAAATCCCTAAATCGCTAATAAATATAGTAACTGTTAAAGCTAATTATAATCATATGTTAGGATACGTTGGCATTGTTTGCTAACGAAGCGTGCAACAATAAAATTTTCTTACTCTTTGTGTGTTAAGGAATTATTGATTGTCTATTGTTATTTAACGCTAGCTTCTGAAAAAGGTCAAGTGATTGCCTTACCTTTGCACCATGTTGTGCTCTATGTGCAGAAGTGTCGGTAAGATGATTGCAGATTATCGGTAGGTCCACGTGACTTTAGTAGATGACAGATCAGCTCGTGATAAGTTCAGGTACACATCCTTGAGTATGTGTGCACCATTCACAAATTCATTCAAAGTTGATAAATGAATGCTTGGCGCCCAGAGTAAATTTGTCGATGCGAACGCATTTACAGTTAGCTTTCTTATGAATGATAATTTTCTTTCGTGGATAAAATGGTTCGGTTACAGAAGGAGTACCGGCAAGGAAGTCGAACACGCCTTCCGGCTATGCCCATCGGAGGATGGAGATTTGGGCCACTTACCCCTCGGGACTTGACCGAGTATCCGCGCAGATCAGACTCGTTGAACAGGATGCAAACGACCCATCTCTTTGCAAGCGAATAAAAAAAAAAAGAAAAACGAAAATTGTGCAGCGATGTTCGGAGACAATATTATGTCGTTTTCAAGGTCAAATTGTGCTCGTCCTTCGCAACAAACTCCTTGCTTGTGTGTTTACCTGAGACTACCTGAAACAATCGCGTCTTCCAGTCGATCGGCAGCTCCCAAGGAACGTTTTTGAAGTCGTCTGCTGTGACTTGAAAATACCTGGGCCTTCCTTTCGGTTGAACAACTTTAAGTCAGACCAGCAATAGCATAATCGCTCACTTCCGTTGTCAAGGTCACTCAACTGCGTTCATTCACTACCCACTCATGCGTTTACGGTCATATTGGCTATGCTTGTTTGAATTCAGACAATTTTCCCATCTCACTTTCTATGCAAATACTGAGAAATTATCTTCTATTACCAGCACAATAAGCTCCTCTTTAAGAAAAAAGTGAGTTCACTAAACCGGCAATGAAGAAATGCCTTTTTCAATGCACAACATGTATGAAAGCATCAGTTTTAAGCAGTACCGCAGCAAACATTTCATATCTACAGCGAGACTTCAAATTACGCCCCTTCAAGTTCAAAAGTTCGCTACTTCCACTTAAGTAGTACATAATTTTTTTGCACTTTCGGTTTTTGGCATAAGTTTAGTAAATATGTGAAACCTGGATAAATACCTAAGAATCAAGTAAAATGCAGAAGTCACGTGAATGCCGACAACACAGCGCTCCGCCGAAATGCAGAAAGAAAAACAAACCGGCGCGGAATAAATGAGTATCAGGTAGTGAACGTAACAGTAAGGGCCGGATTAAGGCCTTAGTGGGTTCCTAGGCTAAGTCATATGAGTGGCCCACAAAGAACTTATGATGGGGAAGCATTATGAAGTCTGTTTAAACATGAAACTGTTGCAATATGCTTATGATAATTATTGTTTTTTTGATTGAAGGTTTAACGACCACCGTGAGCAACGCAATGAACTATAAGCAGTCGCCTGTCCCTAATTTAATGCCATTGGTTCCAGGGAAGGGAGAGAGAGAGAGCCAGTGCCGTAAGACAAATACATACAACCATGCCTCGCCGGAATTCGAACCCGGACCCTTTCTCGGACGACTGGTCATAAACCAGCGCTTAGACCAACGCGTCACCGGAGCGCCCTGATAATTAATACAAAGTGCATTCTTCAAATTAAAATATCTGCAGAGCTTTCATTATAAGTCACTGTGTTTTTTATTGTTCTCGCTAGGAATCGCTTAAGATTCCTAGATTTTGTCGCGGATTTTCGAATGATTTAGCATTGAATACTTTTCTTAGTGCATCTTTTTGTAATGCAATATGAAGCCACAGGGGACCTCGACCATTAACGGTTCCAAGTGGAAATTGGGAGTTGTGAGTGGATGGTAGTGAAAAAGCTGAAACTGTCTCCCCAACCCCGCTGTACACAGCGACATGAAACTTTTACCCTAGGTGAATCACTGCCTGGAAATCTATTCGTCTTCCATCCTCTGTTTCTGACCAAGTGAAAATCATACGAGACAACAGTGAAACTATTTTATAAACCTCTCTCTCTCTCTCTCTCTATCTATCTATTATTTGCCCAGACATGCCTCCTGGGCCCGGTTTATTGGCAGATCCGGACATGGCACTTCCGTATATACTTCGAAATTTTAGCGTCACTTCCGTACAAATGCAATGCTAATCCCGCATCTTATTATACTGTAGATCTGCTACAGCCTTACCGTTTTTATGTCACTTGCGTACAAAAAAGAAGTTAACTCTCTTGTACCCAGAAGATCATCTTTGACCTTGCTCCCTGGTGTAAACCAGGGCTTTAGAAAGAGAAGGGCTGGGTCATTCCTTTGTTGTAGAAGGAGTATTTTAAGCCTCGATTGCTAATCTTTTGGCAGTAAACCTGAGAACGGAATAATATCTTTACTATCATTTCTTTGTGAACAACATCTGTTGTTCATATTTAACATTTACAAAATGTCTTCATTGTGTGGACTGGGCTTGTGGCCAGTTGTTGAAATACACTCAAGGACAATGAAATTTGCGCACCAAGAAGGAAGCATCGGATTGAATTGAAATTTTATGGACGTAATGATACAGATGAATGATACACATGATGGCAAAAACAGAGCTGCAGGACAATCACAGAGGGATCTGTGATTGTCATCTTCAATAGCTCGTCGCACCGTCTTGTGCGGTGATACATGCTGCAATACGGTCCGGCATGGAGGCGAACAGATTCCTGATGTTGTCCTGCGGCAGACTGGCTTACACCTGCTGGACGGTTTGCTCTAAATCCCGTATAGTGCGGCACGGCGGCAGCTGGCGTTTCAACTGGTCCCACACATGTTCGATAGGGGACATGTCTGTGCAGCGGGCAGGCCGTGGAAGTGTCTGGACATGACGTGGGCAATCCAGGCCGTGTGCGGGCGAGCATTATCCTACTGGTATAGCGCACCTGGAATCCCTGACAGGAATGGGAGCACATGGGGCCGTAGGATCTCATCCACACACATACTACTGGCCCGTCAATGATCCTCGTATCACTACTAGAGCAGATCGGCTATCGTAGGCAATGGCTCCCCAGACCATAATACCTGCAGTGGGGTAGGTGTGGCGCTCGATAGCGAGGTTGGGATTGTGCCGTTGACCACGGGAATTCCTCACCCGGATACGATGATCACCTGTCCCCAAAACGAAACGGCACTCATCGCTAAACACCACACGTTGCCAGTCTGTGGCGTATCACGTCACTCTGGCCTGGAACCACTGCACAGTGCACACTGAGCCGGCTATGATACGGTGTTTATGGCAGCACACGTAAGGGGCGCTAGGATCGCAAATTCGCTTCCGCGAGTCATCGGGAAATGGTTCGTGGGCACACAGGGGAGCTACATTTGCCTGTATAGTGGACCGGGTCCCTGTGGGATCCGTTCGTGCCTGGCACGCAATCCATCGATGCTCTGTACCGGTGATCCTCCTGGTCAGCCCGGAGCTGCTCCGCCGTGTGGCATTGCCGTAACGTGTCCACTGCTCCCAACACAGTCGGGCGGCATGATCAGAACGATCAACGTGGCAGGCTATAAGCAGCGCCGACCATCTTGAGGTTTTCAGCCCGATGCTCAGCCTGTGTCAAAGTCCGTAAGTTGCGTAAATCGACGTCTCTGGAGTCTACCCGGCTTTTTTGGCACTCTGTACTCTTGCTTGCGTTAGACGGGTCTTTTGTTTTTCACGGGGTATCGATTACACGCAGGTTTATACATAAAGTAAGGATACATAGAGTGGAAACAGACATAGAAGCCTGTGGTAGCTCCTCCCATAGAACGTGGCGCCCCCATCGACCTACAACAAAAGCAAAATGTGACGTTCCCCTTCTCATCGGCAATGGTTGCTGTAACAAAGCAACCCCAACCCAGTGCTGGGGTGGTTGAGGAGCAGCTGCTCTACGCCACCCTTCCGTTGTCCCCACCCCCACGACCTCTGTCCTCAACTCCTGTCCCAATCTAATCCAAGAGAGGCATCGGAAAGATGGCAGTAACGTGATATTCTTAGATGTCGAAGCCGAAAACCAGTGGGGTGTATTCGAGGCTAGCTAAGCTAGCTGCGAAGCCCAGAGAATGCACAAATAAAAGTCAATTAAATATACACAATTAAAAGTCAATTATAAACGGTATTAAGATATGTTGATGCTTTCGCTGCTAAAAAACACGAGCGGATTCGCTTCTTTCGATTATGAGAATTAGTCTGGCGAGCGATGATCAACGGCATAACGCAAGTAGGTCTTCGAGGGACTTCGCTGTTCTGGTGCGAAGAGCTTCGATATTATCGCCTGCTAGCGTTTCCATAACAACAGGAATGAGCTACGGACGTGAGTGGGCCATTGCTTTGAGCAACGGTTCGCTCAGAAAACAGAAGACTTCGGACTACCTCAGCCACTCCATGCTTCCGTCTTTAACAGCGCGTGTTTCGCGAGAATTGTTTCAGAGTGAAGTGTCAGTGAATTAAAATCAGTGCTATTATATCTTAAATTCGTGGCTTTGTTGGATTCGAACTGTTTTGATAAATTTTGTGAAAGCTTCCCTGAACATCTACTATCATAGCTTAAAGAACTCTATATGCCGCCCCGGTGGCGCAGTTGTCTAAGCGATGGCCTCTGATCATTCGTCCGTAAGGGGTCCGGGTTTGAATCCCGGTGAGGCATGGATGTTGTGTTTGTCTTACGGCACTGGCTCTCTCCCTTCCTTGGAACCAGTGGCCCTAAATTAGGGACGGGCGACTGCTTATAGCCCATTGAGTTGCTCACGGTGGTCGTTAAACCTACAATCAAAAAAAAAAAGAACTCTATGCTTCAAATTTTGACACAGCTCGATTAAAAAAATAAACTGAAGGTGTTTAATTCCCCTGATGAACACAAAACAAATCAGTAAGAAACAGTACTTGTTACATAAAGTTGAATAATTGGACATAGTGTTTATTGAGGTGTACAAATTAGCAAATCAATATTAAACTGTTCATCAACAACTGCCAAAGATGTTTTTCCGTATTAAAAGGAATCAAGATATATCTTAGAGCCACACAAGGGCATGCAGATTTGAGCAACTTGGCTGATTTGTTAACAGAGAAAAACATTATTTTTAAATATGAAAAAGTACTCGGAAGAAACATTTTTGTGAAAACGTAACACTCAAGTTCACACGAAAGGAAAGAAGAATGGAGTTCGTGTACAAATAAGTGTTCAAATCCTAATCCGCATTATTATTTGATGCTTATAGCCCTTTGAGTTGCCCACGGTGGTCGTTAAACCTCTAAACCTCCTCCATTATTATGTATCATTTTAGCAATACCATGAAACTAAAATTTAGAAAAAAAATGTTACTTCTGTTACTGAACAATTAAAAAATAAACTTCGCAATTAAAAAAAAACATTACTGAGGGGGGGGGGGGGGGTGAGAAGATTGCCCAGGTCTCGGACCCAAGATACGCCACTGCAAAAAACGTAGATATCGAAACCGATGATAATGGAGTACAAATCAGAATTGAAAGTACAGCAGAGTCATAGCTTATATTGAGAAGAAAACAATGACAAAATATGCGGGAATGAAATTTACAACAAAAACACGTAGAAACCTAAGTTATGGAATTCGCAAAGGAAAAGATTACGATCAGTGAAGATTAAGCAATAATAGCGCCACTTATCACAATGCTATAGGAAACTGAAAGATGTTGCGATTCGTGAAGAATAAGCAATAATAGTGCCACTTATTAGAATGCTATGGGAAACTGAAAGATGTTACGATCCGTGAAGAATAAGCAATAACAGTGCCACTTATTAGAATGCTATAGGAAACTGAAAGATGCAAACCAAAAAGAATCCGGAAAATGATAGGTTATGTCGTATTCGTCGTCTTCCACTCTGCTGGGAGGTCAAATCTCAAATGGAAAAAATCATGTGGTTCGTGGTGATTCCTGGGATGCCCAGCTGTCAATCAACGGTAGTTCTGTTGTAGGTCGATGGTGCTCTGCAGTCGACTTCATGACGTCATGAGGTTCACCTTAATACGGCTGGTGTCCTCTCGATGTATCCTTACTTTATGGGTTTATAAGGCTGCCGGTTCGTGCTTGCAGCGCCGCCACAGTATGTGTGATCATGCGGGCTCGCAACAAACGTGGTTCATTTGCGTACCAGCACTTACTCTAGCTATTTTCAAAGTTTCTTGGTTGTAGCATGGTTTCTTCTAGGTGCACGAATTTTTTGTTCCAGGAAACCATGGATCGGGTGTGGTGGTTCATCATGTTTTCCCTGTTAATAACAACGACACTGTAAAGGAATAGATTTAGCAGTTTCTCCACGATTTCATATTAAGGGAGTGCTGAATTTTTTTTTGGAAGGGGGTGGGGAACAATGGTACAATGATCCTGTTACATAAAAAGGTGACATTGAGGATCTCAGGAACTACAGACGTATCAGCCTCTTATCAGTGGTTTATAAAATCCTCACTAAAGTTTTTTCACACGCTTAAAGGTAACACTGGACATGGTTCAACAGAGAGAACAAGCTGGATTCAAGAGTGGCCACAGCTCTATAGATCATATCCACGTACTGAGAGAACTAATTGAAAGAGCGAGGGAATATGAACTTCCATTGTGCATGGCTTTTATCGGTTATGAAGAGACCTTTGAATCCGTGAAACCATTAACAGTTACAATGGCTTGGAAATCCTGAGGTACTGAAGATGCATACAATAATTAGGAGCCATCATACATTTTCACTGTCTAGCGGTATTTGAGGCTTTCTGCATTTGTAGCTTCTGTTGTGACTCCTTGCGCTTTTTACGGATTCTGTGTAAAGATGTTTTAAAATTTTGACATTGCGGGATATTGACAGTAAAATCATGTACACAGTCAAAAAGTTCTTCGTTACGTATAGAAGGCACGGTCAGTTCACCACGTTTTGGTACTGGCGTTTTTACGATGTTGGCGGTATCAGAAATCATTGAAGATAGCACAAGGCTTGGCTTTTCACGTTTCAGACAACACTACATGATCCATTTTGTTTAAATAAAATCTTCAGAAGTGACAAGAGCACTGTGTTGCATAATTTCAGAAGAACAAACTAGCAAAGTAATGAATCCCACCCTTTGTAAGGAAGTAAAACACGATCAGTTTGCCTCCCTCTCCTCTTGCGAAAGGATTAAGAGAACCCTTTGTACGGAAGTAACACGCCATCACTTTGCCTCCCTCTCCCCTTGCGAAAGAATTAAGAGGACCCTTTGCACGGAAGTAACACAGCTATAGCTTGCCTCCCTCTTCCCTTGCGAAAGAATTAAGAGGACCCTTTGTACTAAAGTGACGCACGATCAGCTTGCCTCCCTTTCGCCTTGCCAAAGGATTAAGAGGACCCTTTGTACCGAAGTGACACACGATCAGTTTTCCTCCCTCTCCCCTTGCGAAAGGATTAAGAGGACCCTTTGTACCGAAGTAACACAGGATCAGTTTGCCTCCTTCTCCCCTTGCGAAGGAATTAAGAGGACCCTTTGTACCGAAATGACACAAGATCAGTTTGCCTCTCTTTCCCCTTGCCAAAGGATTAAGAGGACCCTTTGTACCGAAGTGACGCACGATCAGTTTGCCTCCTTCTCCCCTTGCGAAGGAATTAAGAGGACCCTTTGTACCGAAATGACACAAGATCAGTTTGCCTCTCTTCCCCCTTGCCAAAGGATTAAGAGGACCCTTTGTACCGAAATGACACAAGATCAGTTTGGCTCTCTTTCCCCTTTGCCAAAGGATTAAGAGGACCCTTCGTACCGAAGTGACACAGGATCAGTTTGCCTCCCTCTCCCCTTGCGAAAGGATTAAGAGGACCCTTTGTACCGAAGTGACACAAGATCAGTTTGCCTCCTTCTCCCCCTTGCGAAGGAATTAAGAGTACCCTTTGTACCGAAGTGGCACAGCATCAGTTTGCCTCCTTCTCCCCTTGCGAAGGAATTAAGAGGACCATTTGTACCGAAATGACACAAGATCAGTTTGCCTCTCTTTCTCCTTGCCAAAGGATTAAGAGGACCCTTTGTACGGAAGTGACGCACGATCAGTTTGCCTCCCTCTCCCCTTGAGATAGGATTAAGAGGACACTTTTGTACCGAAGTTACACAGGATGAGTTTGCCTCCCTCTCCCCTTGCTAAATAAAGGATTAAGAGGAACCTTTGTACCGAAGTGATACACGGCCCGTTTGCCTCCCTCTCCCCTTGGGAAAGGATTAAGAAAACCCTTCGTACGGAAGTAGCACAAGATCAGGTTGCCTCCCTGTCCCCTTGCGAAAGGATTAAGAGGACACTTTGTACGGAAGTGACACGCGATCAATTTGCCTCATTCTCCCCTTGCGAAAGGACCCTTTGCACCGAAGTGACACAGGATGAGTTTGCCTGCCTCTCTCCTTCGGGGGACGCAGTGGAGGAATGCTTGTCTGTATGGATCTGACTCAAAATTTTCATTTTACTGAAGTGCCATGTCCACACCTGGGCCTTTGGTAAAGGTGCGCCCCGGGGCTGTAGCCCCTACAGTTCCCCTTCCCCTTAATCCGGCCCAAGTGAACACGCTTTCAGGAAAAGGCTTAGGAAAATTCCGTTCAAGGGTAAACGTTCGGCAGGGCGTTCTACGATAGGGCTCACGTGAGTAGTGATGTGCAGGGGCGCATCTAAGAGGGTGGTCCCCGAGTCTGGACCCCCCCTTGAGGCCAAGTGTTTTGCATGATTCCAACACGAGAGATTTCTAATCTGTTCTCAAAATTTCACCAAGTGTACACGAGAGATTTCTAACTGTTCTCAAATTTTCACCAAGTATACTTGTTTTCGCTAGCTAGATTTATAACTGTTGCTTTTGAAATGGGCACGTACTTTTTCCTTCCACACTCCCATCTTCTCCAAAGGAGGGAGGGGGTTCTGCTTTGTCAGCAGTTGAAAATGGGAAAGGAATGTTTGGGGTCTGTATCAAACCTGTTTCCCGGTTCGGTTGGGTTGGGGCAATTTCTTCATGGTCAAAGTGAGCCACAATCAAGAGCAGGCAGGGGAGCAATCAATCATGCCAGGGGAAGGTTCAAACTGGTGGGTGGGCTACGACACTATAGTCATGGTGTTGGAAGCAGTGGTGTTTTCATTTAGTAAAAACAACAATGAAAACACCATTTGCAGCTGGATAATACATGAATACAATGTATTAAATTATTTCACAGATCAAAACATTTATTATAATAGTCACGTAGCGTAAGTACACATACGCGAGCATTTTTACTTGCAGAACCGGACCCCCCCCTCTTCCATTCCGAATTTCTGGGTGCGCCCTTGGTGATGTAGACCACCATTCGTGAACGATTCGTTCACAATGAATGACTCATCACCGCGAATGGTTTCCTGTCCCCGCTGTGAATTATCATTCAATGATTTCAATCCGCCATTACTGCGACACACACTAAAGATGCAGCGCGTTAAAGCTTCCGCCCGCATAAGTTTGGAAATAATTCCCAGTAAGAAATGCAACCGTTATGTGAGTGAGCAATCAGCTCGGAAATAATGGTGAAACTCAAGGTACGTGAATGCTATTCATTTGAATGGTGTGCCTGAATCGTTCTGGTGGTAAATCATTAATTGTGAACAGTGAATTGTTGAAGAGCTCGCGCTGTTTTGGGAAGTTCGCCGAAAAGAGCTGTGACCTTGAAAGCGTAACACGGGCAGCGCCAGCTCAAACAATTTCACGCCCCGATGCAAAGTTCCTCTTCAGCGCCCCTTTGTGAACTTTACGCAGGAGAAAATTTACGCAATGTTTTCTTATTTCATTTGTGCAAATGCCTTTATTTGCCTCCCGCCTATCCTCAAAAAGTTACGGATAAGACTCTCTCTTTCAGGTATACTGGGACAGAATTTGTCATTAGCAAATAGTGATCTCATTCACGCTAACAGATCTGCAAAAAATGCTCTGTTTATAAAAACGAAAAAAGTTAAAGCATTAAAGAACACACTTCACTCTTTATTCATGCACAAACCTCAGGCACTTCTTAGGTCTGCTTCAAACAAAACATATAAACACGATTTTTCGTTTGCTCAGAAGAAGAAGAAAGTGAAAGGGAGGGAAGAAACATTGACAAAAGCGACAAGCAAGATAACCTGAGATATAGATTAGGCAGGATAAATTGGTCGGCGCAGTGTTCTAAGCGCTAGCTCATTCATCCGAGAAGGGTCCGAGTTCGAATCCCGGTGAAGCATGGATGTTATGTTTGTCTTACGGCACTCGCCCTCTCTCTTCACTGAAACCAGTGGCCCTAAATTAAGGACGGACGACTGCGAGATAGGAGCCCCAGCATTATTTATTTCCCTACATAGGCTACTTAAGATTTGAAATTTTACAAGAGTTGCTTCGTTAACTCCCATGCTTTGCATACCTGCTAGAACTTGCCCTGAACACCGGATTCCGGCAACGAATGATTTACTCAGTGAACGTAATGAAAACTTAGAAATTGGATCATTCGTGAATTACCCTTTTGCGTGAATGATGAACGAACTCCCAAGAAGGAATGATTTATGCCATCACAACAGATGACTAATCAGTTCTTCGTCCCTTCGGATCATACGGAAAGGCCACAGAGATTAGGCATATCCGCATATGGTTCCATAGGCGTAGCCAAGAAGAAGGCCTCCTCGGGTTCGCACTCCCCCTTGAGGGTGCATTGAGTACGAATTTAAAGCAGTATATATGAGTCTTTCACCAATGAACCAAATCCATGGACTCCCCCTTAAGATATTTCTGGCTACGTCACTGTATCGTTCTATGTGAATCATTCGTGAATTACACTTTTGCGTGAATGATGAATGAACTCCCAAGAAGGGATGATTTATGCCATCACTACAGATGACTAATCAGTTCTTCGTGCCTTCGGCTCATACGGAAAGGCCACAGAGATTGGGCATATCCGCATGTTGTTCCATATGCGTAGCTGAGAAGGGGAGGGGGCTCCTCGAGTCCGCCCCTTGAGGGTGCATTGAATATGAATTATAACGAAGTAAATTTCTCCGTCATTTTTGGTCTACGCCGGGGATCGAACCCGAGTCCACTTATTCCGGAACAAGTCGCTCTACCAACTGAGCTACGCAGACGTTCGTTCTCGTTGCTATCTGCCTTTATGCCGTGTGCGTCCTGCGGGGCAGGCACGTCACATCTCCCCCCCCCCCGAAAGAGGGCCGGGAGCATGGTCCACGGGTCAGCCGTGACCATGAATCATTGCATGCAGCCATCCTCTGTAGAACGTGCACTTGAGAACTCCCAGTCAATCTGGTGTGTGGAATGCAACGTGACACACATTTATTTTTCAAAGCGCTGGAGAAGGGATTCTCTTATTTTCCCTATTTTGCGGTGTGGAAAGAACATCACACCATTGCGAGATCTTGAACGGCCGGCTCATCCGGGAAGTTTGGGCGCCATTATAACGAAGTAAATTTCTCCGTCATTTTTGGTCCACGCTGGGGATCGAACCCGAGTCCACTTATTCCGGAACAAGTCGCTCTACCAACTGAGCTACGCAGACGTTCGTTCTCGTTGCTATCTGCCTTTGTGTCGTGTGCGTCCTGCGGGGCAGGCACGTCACAGAATTTAAAGTAGTATATATGTATAGTCTCTTCTTGGCACTTGACGGTAATGATATCGCCTGATTTTGGAGGTGCAGCAAGCACTTCCCGGGCCTAAACACATGTGATTTGCAGCAAGAAGGAAGCAAACGAAGGGTTCCAATGTAATCTCACCCTAGGGCGGAATTCTTGTGGAAAGCGTGGCAGTAAACTAGGGAGAAGATGGTTTACGGCACGCTAAAAGATCTGAAAGGGAGAAGGGGGCTTCTTTGTCTCTTAAGGGAACAGTGAGACCTCTCTCCCCAGCGATTATTTTCCCAGCAAGCATTGCGAGACAATGGGAGAAACAACAATGGAGTGGGTGAGAGATGAACCAGAGGGTGGGACTGACGTAGTAATGGGTCTTAAAATCTTAGCCCCTCAGGGAACAAGTGACTGGGAAAGTTTCCCCGGTTGTCTCTGAACATCGGAAATGACGTCCTTCCACATATCGCACCCAATTCATCATCATCAAGTGCCAAGTAAACTTCCCCCTGAAAAAAATTCTAGCTACGCCACCGTGTCGTTCAATATGCCCCTGTTAATGTTTCCGACAAAAAGTTACTTCATGCGTATGAAGGAACCACTCTTCACATAGTAGATTGCTTTGCACCTTGTTCTTTTTTTTTTTTTTTTTTTTTTGAAAGTTTAAAGACCTTCAATAAAAAAAGCATAAGACAAAAGTAATGTACAATGCGTTTACAAGAAATGAAGATTTAACGATTGATATGGAAAAGCTGAAGATAAAGATACCTACATTTACCTTGGACATCAAATATCAAGTGAGGGTTACATTGATGAGGAAATTAATCGGCGTATAAAACTTGGATGGAGAGCTTTTGGAAGAAACAGTAAAATATTTACGAGCAATATGCCATTATCCTTTTAAAAAAAACGTGTTTGATCAATGCATCTTTGATCAATGCATCCTTCCAGTACTTACTTATGGTGCAGAGACGTGGATCTTAACTAAAAAGGATTTACAAAGACTGCAGGCAACTGAAAGAAGTATGGAGATGTGCATGCTTATTATAACCAGGAGAGATAAGAAGAGGAACTCGCGGATCAGGAAAATGACAAGAGTGGAAGACATCATGATCAGAGTTAAATCCCTGAAATGGCAATGAACTGGACATATTGCCAGAAGGGCGGACCACCCATGGACAACCGCAATTTTAGACTGGATTCCAAGGGACAGGAAAAGACCCAGAAGAAGACCACGTGGGAGATGGGTGGATAAAGTTCGAATGTATGTGGGAGTAAGTGGAGGAGACTGGCGACAGTTGTGGAAGAAACTTGGGGAGACCTTCATCCAGCAGTGGATTGATAATGGTTGACGGTGAAGATTAATATGATATATATAGAGAGAGAAGGAGAGATAAATTGAAACAATATTCGCCCAAATTTTCACTCGATGCCTTAATGAAGGAAAGATTCCTGATGATTGGAACAATGGTACAATGATCCTGTTACATAAAAAGGTGACATTGAGGATCTCAGGAACTACAGACGTATCAGCCTCTTATCAGTGGTTTATAAAATCCTCACTAAAGTTTTTTCACACGCTTAAAGGTAACACTGGACATGGTTCAACAGAGAGAACAAGCTGGATTCAAGAGTGGCCACAGCTCTATAGATCATATCCACGTACTGAGAGAACTAATTGAAAGAGCGAGGGAATATGAACTTCCATTGTGCATGGCTTTCATCGGTTATGAAGAGACCTTTGAATCCGTGAAACCATTAACAGTTACAATGGCTTGGAAATCCTGAGGTACTGAAGATGCATACAATAATATTATTAATAACATCTATGAAAATGCAAGTGCAAAAAGATTTGGCTATTTAAGAATACAGCATCCATAAAAATTGAAAAGGGAGTGAGACAAGGTAACACCATAACTCCTAAACTCTTTAATGCCGCACTGCAAAATGTCTTTCAATCAATGAACTGGGCAAACAAAGGGATAAAGATTAATGGAGATAATCTAACTCACCTACGTTTTGCTGACGATGTAGTCATTTCTGCAATTACTCCTTCGGAGCTGCAGAGTATGATCCAGGAACTTGCTGACAAGAGCAAAGAAGTGGGATTAAAAATGAACTTTCGGCAGACAAAAGTGATATACAATACTTTTACAAGAAATGAAGATTTATCGATTGATGGAGAAAAGCTGGAGATAATAGACACGTACGTGTATCTTGGACAGCAGATATCAAGTGAGGGTGACATTGTTGAAGAAATTAATCGGCGTAAAAAACTTGCCTGGAGAGCTTTTGGAAGAAACAGCATAATTTTCAAGAGCAATATGCCATATGTCTTAAAAGAAAAGTGTTTGATCAATGCATCCTTCCAGTGCTTACGTATGGTGTAGAGATGTGGACCTTAACTAAAACAGACATAGAAATACTGCAGCCAACTCAAAGAAGCATGGAAATGTGCATTAGGGTGAGCCGAGTCACTCTAACCTCTTGTACAGATAAGAAAAATGGAAAAAGAATTTTCAAAATCGACTGATGTCTTCCGGTCGCATATCACTCTCGTAATTTATTAAAATTGAAGAAATTTAATTTTTTTGTCCATGTTTAAAAATTAATAAAGTTACGATGGTCTAAACGCTACAGATTGGGATGGGTAGAATATGATTGAAGGAAGTATAATAAATAATAATATCACTGATATTTTATTATTTACCGGTCGCACATAGCCTTCGAAAAACTCAGAATTGCAAATTTCATATTTCTAATAATCACATCGTTGTGCAGCTCTTCGCTAGTGTTGTAATAACAACCCAGAACTCCCCACGTGGAGGTGGCTGCACGTCGAGTTCCACCCACTCCCTTCCCAACAAATCAGCCATCCATATTTACAGGGTGTATGCCTTCCTTTACATTTATTTCATTATTTACAAAAATACTCTACAACTATTTACAACGCAAGCCATTCTTCCCTTACACTTTCTTTCCAATAGATACTACATTAAAGTCCAATTTATTGAAGAACTTTGGCATCGTGGATCTTGATAGTAATGTGGTTCTAATGTAGCCGTCTCTGGACTGAGCTCCGCAGACTTTGTGTGACGCTGATGTTACCAGTTTGACACATCGTCCAACTGCCTGGGTATGACAAGAGAATCTTTTGACATCCCAATTCGATACTGTGCCAGATTGTATAAGTGAGTTAATAGCACCATCACTTATTTCACGTAACAAAGAGGGAGAAGATATCCTGCAAGTATTCCAGTCAATGATCTCGGTGTATTCTGTTACAGAAAAGTTAATTTTAGGTGTCACGAAATTCCTGATTGACTTTCCTTTAAGAGATGACTGTCTGGCTTTTAAAATTCGTCTAAGCCCGAGCTCTCTAATAGTTTTTCTTTCGTCTAGAATCATAGCCAAAAGCAAATTTTCTGGATTTACAAATAATGCATTGCGTTCGATTACAGGGCTCATAACTTGAAGTAAATGTTTAGGTACATATCGCGATGTTGCAATTGCTTCGAACACATGCTTAGGGCCGTCTGTAAAATAATTGCATTTTTTTATTCTAAACCACACAGGCATGTAGGACTTTCAGATAAAATAAACTATTTGTTTTAGTTCATCTGAAGGATTTGTTACACTTATGTATAACCTGAGAACTCTGTTAGCCGTAAATAACCATGTTGAATGTGAAAGAGGGCCCGGATCACGAAGAGACAAATCTTCTGGACATTTGCCTGATTATATTGCAATAGCAATATCTAGAAGCTATTGCTGATCTTTACTGAGCACTTTCCGGTCTATTTCAGCAATTTCGCACTCAATACTTTCAAAGAGAACCACTGGAAGATTTTCACAACCTCTAAGCTGTTGGCCAATTGGCCCACAAAAGGATTTAGGCCCAGAGGTTTCGCCATCTATGTGTTGAAATATGTGACGAAATGGTAATTCATTGAAATGAAGGAGACACACACTCCACTCCAACGGTCTTTCCACGTGTAGTTTAATTTGACGAATTACGGCATTCTTCCAGCCAGTGTTTGTTACAGTACCGTCACACCCAATTACATCTACGTTTTGAGGTTACTCACCTTTATCCCAAATATCGTTTAGGAGTTTTTCATCTCCTACACACATTGGGATAAAGGTGAGTAACCTCAAAATGTAGATTGTCTAAATAGCACGTTAATAATTAAGCAGCTATGTGATTTTTTTGACATTTGCAATGCTGTATGAATATACAATTACATCTAGTTCTTCAAAAAAAAATCCCAAGTGCAAACAAATGGGAAATAATGCTGGAAGCAATATCTTTAGAAGATCCTGAAGAGGGAGAAACATGGCCAATGTATACCGAACCTGGCTCTTGGATAAGGGAATAATGTTCCTCTTTTTTAATTCTGCGACAACGCTTTGAATGAATTTTTTCAATCACCAAAGTGTCATGGCGGGAGCGTTGGAGCAAGTGTTATGCTATGCAGCAAAGGGTTCTGGGTAAACTCGCGGGGGGGGGGTGGCTATTTTCTACAATTCTAAATCTATATGCAATATTTTACGAACATTGTAAAAGTTATGTAATGAACAAGAATATACTGTATTTTGGTAAAAAATAAGGTTAACTGCACTGCGCAACCGGTAAATAATAAAATATCAATGAGGTTATTATTTATTATACTTGCTTCAATCATATACTACACATCCCAATCTATAGCGTTTGGACCATCGTAACTTTATTAATTTTTAAAAACGGATAAAGAAATTAAATTTTTATAAATTTCGAGGGTGATACGTGACCGGAAGATATCGATCGATTTTGAAGATTATTTTTTCATTTTTCTTATCTGTACAAGAGGCAAGTTTTCCGCGCTATAGCGACTCCAAAAAAAATAGTTGATTTTTTTTCGGCCCACCCTAATGTGCATACTTGGTGTAACCAGGAGGGATAAGAAGAAGAACTCATGGATCAGAAAAATGACAAGAGTGGAATACATCATGATCAGGGTAAAATCCCTGAAATGGCAATGGTTTGGGTTTTGGTAACTGTGGGCACCAGTGGCACCCAGTTTATTGCGATAATGTAATTACAAACATAGGAGATATCACTGAAATTTGCGGTATAGAAAACATAAATCAGGAAATACAGAGATATTCACAATGCAACACAAACTTGAGATCAAACATAAGGAGCGCAAGATCATTGCGAAGGGACCTTGTTACTAACAGAATACAAAAAAGAAAAAAAAATACGCGCCCAAATAAGAAAAAGCAGAACGGCAAAGCATACGACATGAAGCAACACAAGAAACATGATAATAATTGTATAAGATTCAGGAAGACGTGAAGCCCGGAGGATCCAGCGACCACAAGGTGGAAAACGACGCCGGAGAGATCTCAAAGTAATCGGTGTGAGGAGGAAAGCTAAAAATCATCTGCGTGAGGAGGTGAGGAAGCCCAAAGAAGTTGTTCAGTGAGGTCCTGCAAGGAGGCGAACCGGCTAGTGTAACGTCTCATGAAAACCTGGTACCTAGGATCTGTGACACACAATGATTTGAAAGATGAAATGTAAGCTTCAAATTGCGTCACCGCTGCACTCAGGTCAAGATCAGGTGATTGGAAGAATCCTTCAGCAGAAACAACTGTGCGAGCATTTTGTAAGAGTGGTAAGAGTTGCTCTCTGGACAGAGGTCCAGGAATCGGAGGATATATGAAAGGCCTGAGCAGCCTTAGCATCAGAGGGAGAATTGACAGGACCAGAACAGAAATGCATACTAATCGAATTGTCATGAAGCGCAGAAACAGCTGAACTGGAACCATCGGGGACACCAGAGAAGTCCACAGAAGGAGTAATAGTAAAATGTTTTACCTTTTTCTGTTTCACAGAGCCTGTGGAAGTTCCAGTCCGTTTGGAAGACGGAGTTGTGGCAGATGAATCCATTGGCGGATCTGGAAGACACCCAAAACGAGAGACGAGGAAACAGGTTGCGCCGAGGAATCAGTTTGTATCCGATCAGCATCGGTGGCCACTGGAATCACAGAAGAGGCATCAGGAAAGTGCTGCCGCAGGGAAACAGTAGACAAGTTCGTAGATGGAGATCCGATATGCGAGAGACAAGTAGGAGAGTCAGGCGCACATCCGAGTCGGAACATTCTGACGTAGACACATCATTAGTGGAAGACATCTCTGCCTGAAGAGGAGGAAGGGGGTCACTGTCCTGGACTGGAATGTGCGTCGGACGGAGAAATGGAGAGGTGGCGGCAGGCAAACCAGTGGCTGATGGGATGGTAGAAGGACCCAAGTTATCGGCATTGGGATGTGAGCTGGAAGAAAGACCACGGCGTATGCACACACAGGAGGCAGTGGTGTGATCCTGTTTAAGTCAGTGAGTACAATAGTGAGTGGTGAAAATCTTGAAATTTTAAGCACGTGAGCCGATCTCAACAGTAGCCTCTATCGGGCATTCCGCCAAGGCGTTCTCAGTGGGAAAGACGACCAATAATTGACGGCGAGGTCCTGTAGCATGTGCAAATCGAGTTCCGCGTGGAGCATCAGAAAGGCGACGGACCTTGTCAACAATTTTACAAACATGATTGACAAGGAGAGGAAGCGCAGTATCAGGCACTTTTTGTGAAACACGATAGAACGTGATGTTCACCGGACGCCTAGAAAGAGGCGAAGGGATGAGACGATTTGTTCCAATCGAAAGTCCGTGTGCAAGAATAAAGTCAGCATCGTCTTTGTGCTGGAACTGCACTGAGATACACCGAGGGGTACGAGAAATTCCGGCAATAGATGCGGACGACACATGATCTGAGAGAGAGGGCCTCCATGTTGCGTGGCAAAGGAGTATTTGATACGGCATGAAAGAGCACACCTTTATCCAGGAGAGTCTGCGAATCTGCGAATGTTCATCAACCGTTACCTTCACCTCGTGTTTGGATACCTGAATAATAGGTGTTGGTTGCAAGAGACCATCAGGTTGAGAAGAAGCTGACGTAGCAGCAGCGCCTCGCTGTACTGTAGAGGCAAACGACATCCTCGGAAGTGAAGTCTGTGCAGATCCTGCTGGCACAGAAAGCAGTGAGGGAAGAGAGGCAGAATGCAAGGCAGTATAATCAGTAGTACCCAGGGAGGACACCGAGGCAGAGGCAGAAGCTGAAGAAGGAAGCGCAGCCAAGTCCAGTGAAGGCACCGGAGTAGGAGTACTAGGAAGCTACGAAGGCATCTGAGCAGACACATCTGAGGACGAGAGTATGTCAGCTTCCATGGGTGTGTGAAGTGTGACGTGACGTGCATCCACCACGCCCAGAGATGATAAGGAAAGACCGGAAGCCGCCATGTTGGCAGCTTCCAAACATGAGCAAACGATATGAAAACGGATGAATATGAACTAATACAAGGACGATAACGCCGGAAAAGTAGCTCAAAACGTACACAGTACCTGTAGACAGGCGTGCCAAACAACAGGTGAGTGAGGGATGAGGTATTTCGCACTAAAGTGCATAAAATGTAGGAGCTACCAACACAACATCTGTCAAGAACGAGCAATGGGCTGGACATATTGCCAGAAGGACAGACCATCGATGGACAACCGAAATTCTAGACTGGTTTCCAAGGGACAGGAAAAGACCCAGAAGAAGACCACATGGGAGATGGGTGGATGAAAGTATGCGGGTATAACATGGAGGAGACTGGCACAAGACTGACTGTTTTTTTTTTTTTTTTTTTTGATTGGAGGTTTAACGACCGCCGTGAGCAACTCAATAGGCTATAAGCAGTCGCCCGTCCCTAATTTAGGGTCACTGGTTCCAGGGAAGGGAGAGAGCCAGTGCCGTAAGACAAACAAAACATCCATTCCTGACCGGGATTCGGACCCGGACCCCTTACGGACGAATGATCAGAGGCCAACGCCTTAGAACACTGCGCCACCGGGGCGGCACTGACTGTTGTGGAAGAAGCTTGGGGAGACCTTCATCCAGCAGTGGATTGATAATGGTTGGCAGTGATGATATATATAAAGCCTCAGTTTGCTATGCAACCAAAGCGATGAATAAATTCATCAAAAAATAAATTTGACTGATAATTTTTGGAAAAAAAAAATATTTTACCTTAAAGTGACGTTCGGCAACGTACCCTGTTACAAATTTTGTGGTGTGGTGCTACACAAGCTGCACCACTTTTAAGGAAAAGGTAAACCACTGTATGATGCATGAATTACACAAAAACATGACGGAATTATGCACCACGGTATGGTATCCAACATGCATGGTGCGAAGTTGCACCCATTGCGTTATATTTATGTATGTTTCATACATCACAGAAAGGTTTATTGGTCCCCAAAAGTGGTGCAGGTGGTTTAACACCACTTTTTGGTGCAACCTACTACACAATTTTTAACAGTGCATAGTTTCTCTTTTTCTTTCATTTTTATATATATGCATGTATACCATCATAAACCATTCTCAGTAACTTATGTTTGATCCCACCCGTTAGCCCCCCCCCCCCCCAAGCATTTAAGCAATTAGAACACATGGAGAGTGAAACCATCTAAGATTTTAGAGAACTTGGGTAAATGTACGTGAATTCTTCGAATTCACAACAAATTTGTTATGTAAAACGAATTTTGCTTTTTAATTTAGGGATTTACTGCTCTGTGAAATTGAGGAAGTTCTCTGAAATTGAAGAAGAGAGAGAGAAAGAGAGATTCCTTGTTAGATTACAAACTAAGATGTGTATAAACAGCCTTATTATGACGGAAAATATTAAAAACAAATAAAAACTGACGCAAATAAGTCAAATTTGCGAAGAAATATTTAGTTAAAGACGTTCGTATCCGTAGTTCCCAGTACTACATGCGTTGAATAAATGCTACGCATTATATGCATCTGAAACCTTTTTTTTTTTTTTTCTTTACTGGGGATAACATCATCAGCATCGAGTAAAACCTACATGAACGGAATTTTTCGGCAATATTTCTGCCAAGCATTTCGAAATTTGTGTCCACTTCCCCGTCCTGTATGACACTTAGCCCCCCCCCCCCCCCCGTAATAACCTACCCAGTTCTGAATCTCTGTTTTGAGCAACTCTGTTCCATGTCATTCCGGCGTATTTCGAATTTCATCCATCTCTGTCTCTCGTGGTTTTCTTATGGATAATGTATGCCTATGTACAGTATTTTAATAATTCTTAGAACACTCTATATTTGCATAGAACTTTTTATTCCCGTGCTGTTTGTAATCAGCAGATGAATAAGTCTTAAATTACTGGGTCTAAAAATAAAGTAGCTGCAAATTTAGAAAAAGAAAGGAAAAGAAAAAATGAGTACTACCGACCTTCCGTAAGTGTAATCAGCTTAAAAGTAGTGGCTTGTTCTACATCATAATGAAAATCTCAGGGAAATCGCTTCCTGAAAGACATTTCTAGGTCGGCTGTCAGATTATTTACAATGTCCTCAATTGTTTTGAAATGATAATCTTGAAAGGAGTTCATTTCTGGGAGCACCAAAAACTCACATAGGGTGCAGAATTGCCATCTGTTGTTTGACCAGAAGACACATTTATTTGATTATTTGGCAACATATTAGTAAACGTCTTTTTACTATTTAGAATAATTTTTTTTTAAAAAAGAAAAAAAAATGTTTGCCATGCCTTGCTCTATATCAAATTTAAGATTTGGGAAGATTTTTTTCGTTTCAATGTATTATTGAGAAATCACAGGCTACTTAATGCTGCTATTCTCATGTTATTATCTATTGCCTTTTTTTAAACACCTTAATACTGCTCTTACACAATATAAGCAATCTTACAACACAATACAGAGTATGTTGTCTGACAAAAATGGGCAACGCAAAAATCTCGCCCAGCTCAAGGTAGGAGTTGCCATCATTTCTCTAATGCATCTGGGCGAAGTCATTACTACCACATACACCGAAGGGCAAAAACATTACGACAACCTACCTAATATGATGATAGTCTTCCACGTATCGCCAAAACAGCTCTTACCCGACGAGGCATTGACGCTACAAGATTTCTAAAGGTGTCTTGTAGTATCTGGTACCATCACTTTACCAATACATCCTTTAACTCTTGTAAGTTACGTAGTTCATCCGCCGCAGATAGTATTTCCTGTTCCAACACAAATCATAGATACTTGATTAGATTAATGTCTGAGAAATTTGGAGACAAGAGAAATACTATTAGGATTCTCAACCTCCAGATTCGCTAAACATGAATGCCGAACGCTTCTACTAGCGAATCCTGTGATGGTTATATTCAAATTAATCAGAAACTTGAAACTTGGTCGTTCTAGGTGGTGTAGTAGTTCGCATACTCAAGCTCTATCTGGGAGACGAGGGTTCGATTCCCGCTCCAGGACGACGAAATTTTCAAGTTTTCGGTTAATATCTGACTTGTCATCCTTGTCATGTTTACACCGGAAAACGGATTGTCATCTTCAAAATTTGTAAAAAATATTGTCACATCTATTCAGTGTGACTAAAACGCCTTTTCCCTAAAATTCTGATGTAAATGAAAGAGATATCTGTTGTGTTATCCTTAAGGAATCAGATAAAGGGTAGCTTACTAAAAATATTTTTCGCACACATAAAACTCTTATCACTTAGCCTTAATGGCTACATAATTTCTCTCTACAGGTTTTTCTCCGAGCTAATTTTGAGGATTGCCGTCTAGACAATGGACTTTATATATATATATATATATATTAAGCAATTAAGATAATACAACGTAGTTTGTCACAAATATTTATTTTTTCAAGTCGACCATGGTTTCGCTGGGTATTGGCCTAGCTTAATCAGGACGAATGGTACGTAAATATTCAATTTGTATCATTATCATCATCATCATTGTCAACCATTATCAATCCACTGCTGGACGAAGGTCTCCCCAAGTTTCTTCCACAACGGTCTGTCTTGTGCCAGTCTCCTCCATGTTACTCCCGCATACTTTCGAATTTCATCAACCCATCTCCCATGTAGTTTTCTTCTGTGTTTTTTCCTGTCCCTTGGAATCCAGTCTAAAATTTCAGCTGTCCATCTATGGTCTGTTCTGGCGGTAAGTCCAGCCCATCGCCATTTCAGGGATTTAACTTTGATCATGATGTCTTCCACTCTTGTCATTTTCCTGATCCACTAGTTCCTCTTCTTATCTCTCCTGGTTACACCAAGCATGCACCTCTCCATGCTACTTTGAGTTGTCTGCAGCCTTTGTATGTCTCTTTTAGTTAAGGGCCACGTCTCTGCACCATATGTAAGCACTGGAAGGATGCTCTGAGCAAACACATTTCTTTTAAGACATAATGGCATATTGCTCTTGAAAATTATACTGTTTCTTCCGAAAGTTCTCCAGGCAAGTTTTATACGCCGATTAATTTCGTCATCAATGTGATCCTCACTTGATATCTGCTGTCCAAGATAAATGTAGGTATTGGTTATCTGCAGCTTTCCCCCATCAATCGATAAATCTTCATTTCTTGTAAAAGCATTGTACATAACTTTTGTCTTCTGAAAGTTCATTTTTAATCCCACTTCTTTACTCTTGTCAGCAAGTTCTTGGATCATACTCTGCAGCTCTGATGAGGTAGTTGCAAAAATGATTACGTCATCAGCAAAACGAATATGTATATGATATCATAAATGGTGTTTACAGTAACGTGTTTTAGTTAGATGCTTCCACGCGCTTGATAGAAATGGGGTGGATGTCATGCCATTAACAAATTGCGAAGACTTCTGATATATATCAGAAGTCTTCGGAAAGCTTGAAAGCTTCCAAAATATCAAGTTTGGTGGTTGAATCTGGCTTGTCAATTAGTTTTGCTTCTTCAAAAGAAATGTATGTTCATTTTCGTAACAGTGCTTAGCCATCGATGACTTCTTTAGGTCACAAGTCCGAACGTAGGTCTTGTGCTCCTTCAATCGAAAACGCAAGACTCTACGGGTCTGTCCTATATGTTCCAGTAAAAGGAGCTCTGGAATCCCTAAAATCAAGTCTTATAGAGCATCATTACAGCCAACCTGAAGTAGAAGAAATAACAAGATTAGTGGACATTTGCATAAAACAAAACGGAAGGTCTAGCCATGAGCAAGCCACTGTTACCTACAGTATGTGAAATCTACATGCGTCGATTTGAAGAAAAAATTTTCAAACTCGTCAAATTTGACTTATGGATACGATATGTAGACGATACTTTCGTTCTATGGAAGGGAAAACATTCTGAAATTCCGGAATTAGTTAAACTTATAAATTCCATTGATCCTCACATTCAATTCAGCTACGAAACTGAAAATAACGGATGCCTACCATTCCTTGGCGTCCTGGTAACTCGCTCAAATGAATCTCTCGTAACCACAATTTATCGGAAGCCTTTCGCTGTTTTCTCATCTCCACATGCCAAGTCCAATCACCATTGGCAACAAAAACTCAGCGCCTTTTGCAGTTGCGTATATCGCGCGATACATATATGTTCAGATAAAGACAGTTTGGAAAAAGAACTGTATTTTCTTAAACGTGTTGCAGTACAGCAAGGATACAACCCTTCCATTACAGACAAGGCTCTAACAAAATTCCGGAAACCGAAGTCTATCTCCACGTTAACTCCTGTGATGCACCCATTGCGAGAGAATTTTGCCATTATTCCATTTTCCCGTTACATTGCCTTCAAAATTTCAAAAATTCTCAAAACCTTTCATTTTAAGGTGATTTTTAAACCAATAAACAAAATGAGATTTTTAGGATCAAAGGACTATGTTGAAGACAAAAACTCGTAGGGAATTTATCAAATTCCATGTGAATGCGGCGCTTCGTATATGGGACAGACCCGTAGAGCCTTGCGTTTTCGATTGAAGGAGCACAAGAAGTACATTCTGAATTGTGTCCTAAAGAAGTCATCGATGGCTAAACACTGTTACGAAAAGGACCATAAATTTTTCTTTAAAGAAGCAAAACTAATTGACAAGCCAGATTCAACCATCAAACTTGATATTTTGGAATCTTACCATATACACTGACGGAAAAATAAATTCCAACACCAAGAAGGGGTTGTGTTAGATAAACGACAGTTGGTAGGCGGTGAGAGTACATCTGTAAGATGACGTCTATGCAAATTTCGCGCTCGGCGCATACGTGTGGCGCTAGTAGCGCCCCTCGGAACATGCAAAGCCGGTTTGCTGTAAATATGCGCTGTAACGTTCGTGAGCGTTAGTTATCGTTGAGATTCGACGTAGTGTGTTGATGTTAGTCAAAAATGCTTTTAAGAAGACGAAGAAGCCATTATCAACAGCTCACGGAGTTTGAACGAGGTCGTGTAATAGGGCTACGAGAAGGTGGATTTTCTTTCCGCAATATTGCAGAACGACTTGGCAGGAATGTAGCCACTGTGCATGATTGTTGGCAGCGGTGGTCAAGGGAAGGTACTGCCTCAAGAAGACCGGGTTCCGGCCTGCCACGTGGCACTACTGAGAGGGAAAACCGCCGTGTACGGCGTATGGCCGTGGCGCATCGTACTGCGTCTGCGGCAGCAATTCGAGCTGCAGTTGCCACCACAGTGACACAACGAACTGTTACAAATCGGTTACTTGAAGGACAGCTCCGAGCCAGACGCCCTGTAGAGTGCATTCCACTTACTCCTAACCACTGCCGTTTGCGACGTCAGTGGTGTCAAGATAGAGCTCATTGGAGGACGGAGTGGAGATCTGTTGTGTTTTCTGATGAAAGCCGGTTCTGCCTGGGTGCCAGTGATGGCCGTGTGTTGGTTAGAAGGAGGCCAGGTGAGCGCCTGCAACCAACCTGTCTGCGGCCGAGACACACTGGACCTACAAATGGAGTTATGGTCTGGGGAGCAATTTCCTATGACAGCAGGAGCACTCTCGTGGTTATCCCACGCACCCTGACGGCACAGTTGTACGTCGGTCTGGTGATTCAACCTGTTGTGCTGCCATTCATGAAACAGCATTCCAGGGGTGTTTTCCAACAGGATAACACTCGCCCGCATACCGCTGTTGTAACCCAACATGCTCTACAGAGTGTCGACAAGTTGCCATGGCCTGCTAGACCACCAGATATTTCACCAATCGAGCACGTATGGGACATCATTGGACGATAACTCCAGCGTCACCCCCAACCAGCATTAACCGTCCCTGTATTGACCGACCAAGTGCAACAGGCATGTAACTCCATCCCACAAACTGACATCCAGCACCTGTACGACACAATGCATGAACGTTTGCGTGCTTGCATTCAACATTCTGGCAGCATTTCACATTTAAAATGGCCCTTCTCGCGCTTACATTCAGCTGTGATCTTGAAACCTTAATCGATTAAATATGTTGCCTATACAAATGTATTGCCGCCATTTCATTCCTCTACAACTATTTTTTCGTGGTGTTGGGATTTTTTTCCGTCAGTGTATATCAGAAATCTTCGCAGCTTGTTAATGACATGGCATCCACCCCATTTCTATCAAGCGCGTGGAAGCATCTAACTAAAACCCGTGACTGTAAACACCATTTATGATATCATATACAATTTGAGGGATGTAAGGTCAAGTAATGCGTAAGTAACATCACAGCCTCTCCTTGACAAATGTCAACCCCGCCTTCTCGTGGTGCATCCTGTTCCCACTGAAGGGGCTCTGACGACCGCCCATAGCGGTATAACTATACCATCGGGATTAGAGGAAATTCTATCCCACACTCACCAACCCGCTTGGCCAGCGTGGTGAGTTATGGCCAAACCCCTCCAAAATGATTCCACAACTTAAATCTTGGCCCTCAGTCTCCGGCAGCTGGAATGTACCTGGCCAAGGCAGCGGCCAGTGCGACATGAAGGCAGAGGGTGCTAAGAATCCCCGGAGGACCGGACTAGGCTGCCATCTGATGCTGACCTTGGCTACTTACAATGGACGCTCCCTATCTTCTGATTCAAGGCTTCTTGAATTGGAAGAGGAATTACAAAGGATCAAGTGGGACATCGTGGGGCTAAGTGAGGTAAGGAGAAAAGGAGAAGATCTCATCGAACTGAAAAGTGGACATCTCTTCTACTATCGTGGGACAGATACTGGAAGAACTAGTGGTGTTGGATTTATAATAAACAAGAAACTGAAGGATAAAGTTGTAGAAGTTGAAAGTTCCTCTGACAGAGCTGCACGACTTGTTATCCAACTCTCGAAAAGATACCAGGCTCAGATTATTCAAACTTATGCACCCACCACAAGTCATCCTGAAGAAGAAATTGAAGAATTTTATGAAGAAATTTGTCATCTAAATAATAAAGGTAAGCAGCACTTGAAAATAATTATGGGAGATTTCAATGCAAAAATAGGGCAACGGCAACAGAATGAAACTTCAGTAGGTAAATTCGGTCACGGCAACAGAAACCAGCGTGGAAATACTCTCGTTGAGTTTGCAGAGGCAGAAGGGTTTTTCATCTTGAACTCCTTCTTCAAGAAAAAGCCACACAGGAAATGGACATGGAGACATCCAAATGGGACGACAAATGAAATTGATTTTATTATGTGTAACAAAAAATTCGTCATAGAAGACTGCAGTGTGCTAAACAAGTTCAACACAGGTAGTGACCATAGATTGGTGAGAGGTAAGATGCACCTCAACGCTAAACTTGAACGTGGCAAGCTCATAAGACAAACAAAATCTATTGACATAACCAACGTCAAAAAACACCATAATACCTTCAAGTTAGAACTGAAGAACAGGTTCTCTGCTTTAGAAGGCCTAACATCGGAAGAAGTGGACATCTCTGAAGTTAACAGAAAAGTAACCAAAGCTCTTATGGAAACAGCAACAAAATTAGCTGGGTCTAAGAACAACTTGCATGTGAACAAATTATCAGGAAAAACCAAAATGTTGATGCAAAAAAGAAGAGAGATGAGGACAACTAAAGAAGATGTGACTTCCAAAGTGGAATATATAGAGCTATGCAAGACAGTAAGAAAAAGTATCACTGAAGACGTAAGGAAATTCAACTGTGAACTAGTGAGGAAAGCAATTGAAAACAACCCAAGCCTAAAGATAGCAAAGGGACATCTCAGTAAGGGAAGAAAACAGATTATGGCACTGAGAAAAGAAGATGGTTCTGTAACAAGAAATAGAGGCGAAATTTTGACAAGAGTGAAAGATTTCTACTCCAAATTATATGAAAGGGATGATATATGCACTCCAGACATCATGAAAGATACCAGTACCAGAGTTCCTCCAGTCCTTCCAGCAGAAGCTGCACATGCAATCAAGAACATGAAGCGAGGAAAAGCTCCAGGAGAAGATGGAATTACTGTAGACATCATACAAGAAGCAAGTGGAGAAATCGAAACAGTACTCGCCCAAATTTTCACTCGATGCCTTAATGAAGGAAAGATTCCTGAGGATTGGAACACCGCTACAATGATCCTGCTACATAAGAAAGGTGACATTGAGGATCTCGGAAACTACAGACCTATCAGCCTCCTATCAGTAGTTTATAAAATCTTCACTAAAGTTCTTTCACACCGCTTGAAGGTAACACTGGACATGGCTCAACCGAGAGAACAAGCTGGATTCAGGAGTGGCTACAGCACAATAGATCATATCCACGTGCTGAGAGAACTAATTGAAAGAGCGAGGGAATATGAACTTCCATTGTGCATGGCTTTTATCGATTATGAAAAAGCCTTTGATTCGGTGAAACCATCAGCAGTTACAATGGCTCTGAAAACCTGCGGTATTGAAGATGCATACATTAATATTATTAATAACATCTATCAAAATGCAAGTGCAAAGATTAGGCTGTTTGAAAATACAACACACGTAAAAATTGGAAAGGGAGTGAGACAAGGTGACACCATATCTCCGAAGCTCTTTAATGCCCCATTGGAGGGTGTTTTTCAGTCGCTGAGCTGGGAAAACAAGGGGATAAAGATTAATGGAGATTATCTAACCCACCTTCGTTTTGCTGATGACGTAGTCATTTTTGCAACTACCCCATCAGAGCTGCAGAGTATGATCCAGGAACTTGCTGACAAGAGTAAAGAAGTGGGATTAAAAATGAACTTTCAGAAGACAAAAGTGATGTTCAATGCTTTTACAAGAAATGAAGATTTATCGATTGATGGAGAAAAGCTGGAGATAACAGACACGTACGTTTATCTTGGACAGCAGATATCAAGTGAGGGTCACATTGATGAAGAAATTAATCGGCGTACAAAACTTGCCTGGAGAGCTTTTGGAAGAAACAGCATAATTTTCAAGAGCAATATGCCATTATGTCTTAAAAGAAAAGTGTTTGATCAATGCATCCTTCCAGTGCTTACGTATGGTGCAGAGACGTGGACCTTAACTAAAAGAGACATACAAAGGCTGCAGACAACTCAAAGTAGCATGGAGAGGTGCATGCTTGGTGTAACCAGGAGAGATAAGAAGAGGAACTCGTGGATCCGAAAAATGACTAGAGTGGAAGACATCATGATCAGAGTTAAATCCCTGAAATGGCAATGGGCTGGACATACTGCCAGAAGGACAGATCATCGATGGACAGCCGAAATTTTAGATTGGATTCCAAGGGACAGGAAAAGACCCAGAAGAAGACCACATGGGAGATGGGTGGATGAAATTCGAAAGTATGCAGGGGTGACATGGAGGAGACTGGCACAAGACAGACCGTTGTGGAGGAAACTTGGGGAGACCTTCGTCCAGCAGTGGATTGATAATGGTTGACAATGATGATGATGATGATGATGATACAATTTGAATATTTACGTGCCATTCTTCCTGATGAAGCTAAGTCAACACTCAGCGAAACCATGGTCGATTTGAAAAAAGAAATACTTGTGACAAACTACGATGTATTATCTTAATCTATACATAATCGTCACAAGACTGTAGTCTTTGAGAGCAAGAACGGATTTTATACTCTCTTTACGCCGCCTCGGTGGCCGAATAGTGAGAGGTGTAGGTTTCTGGTTAATATAGTTGTCTGTGCTCCGCATGAAGCCTGGGTATTGCGCCTCCCATGCGCCAAATCAGGGACTGTCAATAGCATATAGCCCTTATAGCAGCTCACAGTAAAAGTTATACCCAGACACAAACAGCATTCTCTTTACCCTTGTGATCCGTGAGATGTCCTGTCTAGTTATCCCACGGTATAATTTCATTCTTGCAATACGAATTGTTCGGTTGTGATTGCATATAAAAACAGTATTAGCTATTTTCGAATATATGATCATCGAAAAAAATGTCTTTCCCTATTTCTGCAACCACCTAACTACCGAAAGTACCCTAGCGCCTCTACGCCTTGAAAAATAGTACCTTAGTGCCGCTAAGCCGCGCTAAAGCTCTTCTGCATCACTGCACTGAAGGACTGTAAAAACTTGAAACAGGTATGCGTTTTTGTATCTGTACTAATTATGCAGTTGCCACTGTTAAAATTCCAACCCTCGTATAATTTGAACTCTCATTTGTCTGCCTTGCTCGACTGCGGGACTCTCTCGGATCCCGGGCACGGGAAATCTGTCCCCTTTTCCCCACCCATGGTTAGGTACAGCCCTCGAGAAATGTTTAGACTTCGAAACCTCCCCATCCTTCTCCCTCTGGAAAGAAAAAAAAAGAAAAAAAAAAGAGAGACATAGCCACCAGCCATCACAGTCACACGAGAGGCGTTCTATTATCTGCAGCGTTTGTTAGGCAATTAAATATATATATTTTTTTTTTTGGTGATGGGATCATTTCATGACTTTTCAGTATACTTGTAGTAAATAGCCTAAAAAGCACTTTAAAAGGAAGTCTCCAAGCTCGGTGATGGAGAAACGTTTACCGTTCCCTCAGGCAGGGCCGGATTAAGGCTTAGTGGACCCCTGGGCCAAGATATCTGAGTGGAACCTCAAAGAATTATGATGGGAATCATTATGAAGTCCGTTAAAACACGAGACTATAGCAATATGCTTGTGATAATTAATACGCAGTGCATTCTTCAAACTAATAAATTATCTGTAGAGTTTTTATTATAATAAGTCACTGCATTTTCCATTGTTCTCATAAGAACATGAGTTAAAAGCTTAAGATTCTTAGATTTTGCTTTGGATTTTCTAATGATTTAGCATTGTATTCCAAATAGTATAACTATACTAATGATCCGAATATCTTGGTGTAGAATAGAAATAAAATTATCCAAGCTTTCACACATCAACCAGATGGCTTTCTCGAGGAAGGTAGGCAGCTAACTACCTTCCTTGAGAAAGCTATCTGGTTGATGTGCGAAAGCTTGGAAAAATTTTATTTCTATTCTACACCAAGAAATTCGGATTATATTTAGTTATTGTCACACGGCGCTAGCAGAGGTCCTGCCGAGTTTGTTGGCCGAGTTTGTTGGCCGCGGCACCAGGTGTGAATCTCAGGTGCACCGCTCCACTCAAAGATTCACGCCAGAACATAAAACGAAAATTGGAAGAATGACCCGAAGCATGAGGCTTGGGTGAATCCACCGTGTGAACAAAAATAACAGCAACAATAAAAAATAAAAAGCGAAACTTGGGGATCAAAGTTGTGAAGGGGTTGACCTGCAATCACCTATTCGTAACTGAGTGTAGTGGTCCGGATCTTACTCCGGTACATTCAATCCCCAACCAGCCAGTATACAGCACTCACTTTCGCATATAACACATGATTCTCAGATGCACAACACAACATTTAATTACTTTCTTTGTGATTCAAACAGATACGTCGCTCTCTGGGCGCATAGATAATTGCCCCTCATATGTGGGCAGTACACAGTACCGACACTTTACCGTCGGACGACGCAAGCCGTCAGAGTCCCCACCAGACGATCTGCTCAAGGAATACTACCTATTACCACACTAAATAGAACAACAGGTGATATCATATACAATCGCTTAGAGAATGAGAAAAAGAAAATACATATGCAAAAGATCACATTAAAAACACACGCGACACAAAATACACAAGCACGTTAATTTTCTGTATACACGATTATTGGTGCGAAATACTGCCAAAAATCAATTAACTATATGTAAGCATGCACATGCAGAACTCTGCCCTGCCCGCATTGGCATTGAACCAAAGTTAAATGAATCTGTCCCACAAAGAGGAATTTGTGGACACACCTTCTTTTTTTTCTTGTAAAAGATCAGGAAATGGGCCCTGTAAGAAATCGCAGTGCGTATCTGCAGGTACTTTTCCTGAGGTTCAATCACAAATGAGGCTGAGAATTGTAGCATGTATGTCCATGCAGCTTTGGGTGTCGGGATGGCACAAGTTCGCAGGTGTGTGAAGAAAAATTGAAATATTCATGTAGTTACAGTTTCTTGACCTTGCTGTGTGAATCCAGAGTGCACCACATAATAAAACACGACAAAAAAATAACACACCCACACACACGCACAAACACTTGCACCATGTGGCAGCACACCCATGAATTAACACTTCACTTTGACGCTCGATGTAAATGAAGCACACAACGTAATTTGGAGCACACTAGAAAAATGGTGATAACACACCGCACTTTGTTGCGCTCATGAGAGTGTACACTGATGCACTCTTGTGAAGATTGGAAGGTGGCCGTCTGTTAAACAAAATAGCCCCTCTGACATCTCCTGTTGCGAGTTCCGAGATAGATTTTTGCATCCCTGGGAATGCCTTCGGTCGTCGTGAAGCAAAAAAAAAAAAAAAAGCTGACCACCTTAATGAGCAAAACCCTCCTTCACCTCTGCTGCTAAGTGACTCCCGTCCGATCCGCGCTTTCTTCCTCAAATCCGTGTATCTGATAGTTGTAGGCATTCTCCGTTCATCTCAGTTTCAAAATATGCACACTCGCGTGCTTAGGCATCCTGTCTCCATTAACATCATCCAGTTGCGATTGCCAGCCCTGAGAGTATTTTTCTCCCGGCTGAGCGAAATCCGATGTGCTTTTCCTTTCAGCTTGCATCAGCAACTGCCTCCCAAAAACGACGTTCGAATTCACCCCTTTTTCAGTGATTCTCTACTCTTAAATTGCCTATTGTCCCTCGCAGATGCCGAAGTATCGTTCTTACTAACATAATTTATGTCTGCTGCTGGTCGCCTGGCCACCCACTGATATAAACATGCAGTACACCCCGACCACGGCATTTAAGCTGCTAGCGAAAAGGAAAAAAGAAAAGTGAAAAACACCTTCGAACATTGCGGCTCCCATCCGCATTCGAAAACATATATTTCCATCGTTCGTTTTTCACCCTCTCGAAGACCCTTGAGGTTGGAATTTTTTTTTTTTTTTTTTTTTTGTTGCACTCGAGGCCTCTGTGTGAAGTCTCGTAATTCGAAATGGAAAAATATTACGTTTCTTGCTTTCAAGAGCATTGGAGCGACTTCCTAATTATCCCGCGATTTTGTAAATCAATTTAGTGAACAGCCAAAAGAAAAAACAACGTAAATGAGAAATAAATAAAAAAAACTGTAAACTGTAAAAGAACATGTGAGCCTGCTGAACTGTGATACCCCATCTGCCTCATACAATTAGCAACATGGTGGACAAATTTTAGAGTGTTAGGTTGGGGGGGGGGAGGTATCCCCTGTAACATTATATTAGTATGAGTATATAATTGGTGTACAGTTCCTATTTATCAATTAGCATTGTATACTTTCTCAGTCTATACTTTTTGTGATGCAATGTGAAGCCACAGGGAACATCGACTATTAACGGTTCCAATTGCAAATTGGGAGGTCTCGGTGGATTACGTGAAAAAGCTGGAACTCTCTCGCCGACCCTGCTATGCACAGCGACATGAAGTCTTTACCTTTGGTGAGTAAAAATCTGTTCGTCTTCCAGCCTCTGTTTCTTAGTGGAAATCATATAAGACAAAAGTAAAACTTTTTCATTTATATATTTTATCTATCTGTCTATCTATTTTATCTATCTATTATTTGCCCAGACATGTCTCCTGGGCCATTGGTCATGGTGGGCCCCATGGCAACTGTCCCTCTGGACTCCACTTAATCCGGCCCTGCCCTCAGGACGCAGTAAGCCATGCTCTGTCATTACATTGTAGTGGAAAGAGCTGGAAACGGATAAATTATTTATAGGCGTTTGAATTCGGTGGGCATAGATAAGGACACATTAATAGATGCGACCCTGTGACGCGTGGAAAAGAGAGCGTCTTTACTTCAAGTTCTAGGCTGACATCCGATTCTGTCGAAAAATGAAGTAAGAAAAAATTAGATTTGTTAGCATCAGGAGAATTCCTAAAGCATTTTGGTGTTCCATTCGGTGGGAGCGTACGATAAAATGAATTAAAAAAAAAAAAAAGATGTACAAACATGGTGCTTCCTAAGATCCTGAGCTTTACCGAGGCTGACGAAAAAGACAGGCTACGGTGCGAAATAGTCACGTGCACAACTTAGTGCTGTCGCCAAGTCAATCGGTTGAACAGCCATTGCATCGTTTGTTCATAGTTATTTGTATTGAGTGAGTGTTCCGTTTATTGTCATTTGGATACACGTATAGTTTTGTGAGGTAGGTATTTGTATATTTCTAAGATAAGGTTAATTCTTAGTAAACGTTTTATTTAGTTTTAGTGATAGTTATAGGTTTAATGAGTAGATCTTAGTTTCACACGTGTTGAAATCTGTTCATGTCTCGTGAATAGTGAAGTATAAAGAAGTGAGTTATTCTGTGGTATTGAATTCTTATTTCAAATAGAATAATTAATATTTTTGCCAATGCCGATTCACATAGAGCTTGAATATTACCAGAAATCAGGGCAACTTTTTAGGTAATTAGCCTTCGAAATTTGTATAACATTTGCATCTCCAACAATCGTTAGCCCTTTCTTTATGAAATTAATGTTTGAACTGTTGCATTGTAATGTGTCTCTGAATTAAAGAGGACATTTTTTAATTTCGTAACTTAATGCAACTGTGATATAGCATTTGTCTGATTGAATTTACTAAAGCTGTCTGAACAGTGTCGACAGATTATGTTGAAAAACTGCATGATCAATTTTATTCTAACTGTACAAAACATAGGGAACTACTTTCGATTAAAAATTTCATATCTAGTTCTTCACTTGTATTAAAAGGTATAATGATTTTTAGAGGAATTGCCATGCCACGGTGTCAGTGGCTGCAAGTCAAATTATAGAAGCGAAAAGGAGACTGTTACAACTTTTGCCATACCAAAGTAATGTATGCAGCAGATTTTGTATAAGACAAACATTGTCTTATACAAAATCTGCTGCATATGTTTAAACAAAGTTCTGATTTTAGATTTTTTTATTCATTTTCTGTTGAATGTTTGTGTATGAGTAGCTTGAAAACTAAATAGGAAAACATAACTCCTCAGCTGCAAAATACTCTTGAACAACTTAGTAAAAGCCAAACATGATAACCGAAATGATTTGAAATCATGTGAAAGAAAAATTAAGAAGTTGAAAGTCTGAACGCTTAGTTTTCCGTGTCTTTCCTTAGTGCATAGTGTGCACAAAGTCCTGAGATAGGAAAAAGAGTTCAAACTTATCAAATATTTTATATGCATGTAAAGTGTTTAGCCAGGTTGGTTAAAGCATTGAAATGTATTTTTCGTCTGTAGTAAATGAAGATAACATTTCTGAAAAGTTATCTTTGAAACTTGTATACCAGGAAGCAGTACTTCAGTTAGCGTGTCTCGTAACATATTTCTGATCTTTTTTCTGCTTCATCACATAGTGATGCTGAGTGGTGGTGGCATTATGTACTGAAGATTTGTATTTAATTTTTGGTGGCGGTCTTTTTTTTTTTTTTTTTTCAAATTGGAACTAATATTGTTTGTGCAGTTGTTGCCCGTCTTACACAATGTGCCTGTGATATACCTTTTTTATATTCTCCTATCCCAAGATATGCATCTTAATTTGCCAAGCCGTTTCACAGCAAAATGGGCCACAGGTCCTCATTTTAATAGCAGTTTTGATTTCATCAGTCCAAATTCATTTGAAAATCTATGGACTATTTTCTTTCCGTGGAAGATGATGCTGTACTCTTTCACGTCATGGGGTCTGGCTAGTCCCTCAAAGACACCATACCCGTCAAGAGTTCCATGTCACTTATTTCCAGATTAATAAATGTTAGCAGTAATATTGTAGCATTTTTTGTTTGCGTTTTAATACTGTACTAAAAAATTCCAGGAAATTTCTCTTATTTTTCATACTTGCCACTATGACTTCATCGCCATAGAGTTTTTGATAAAAACACCTGTGAGAAGTTAACTGAAGTGTTACTGTGTGTGAGTCAGAGCTGAGTTCAGGATCAATTTTAAGAGCCCGAGCCTGAAGTATGTCAGCCCGAAAACTATGATTAACCTGTATAGGCATTAAAAAAAGTCTTCCAAACTTCCATTCTTTCCTACATATGCAATTAACCGATGTCTTTCTCAACTGTAGAGTGGGGAAGGGATGTCTATCTATTTCTATAGTTTCTTTAACTATTCATTTCTTCCTGAAATGTTTTTTTTTTTGGGGGGGGGGGTATCAGGAAACATCTGGTGGCACAACAAACTACGTCGTATGTTGCTCAATAGAATTAGCAGGGAGCTGCCCCTTTGAGGTAGGGAGCAAAATTCCGTCAGCTTGCTATCTACTATCTATACTTCTTAAAACTTATCCTTGGCAGAAATCCTGTAATTCATGGCCTATGGTATTTTGTCATCCAAGCCCGGAATGGATAGCCCTGCAGAATTCCTACTCAACATTTAGACCCAGTTGCTGAAGAATTCTCTTTAACAACTAGAAAGTGTAAAAAAAGCCTCGTGTGCTAAATCATATAAAATCACATATAAAAAAAAAAAGGAAGAAAATTCTTCCCCTCTCTCCAAGCTCGAACTCCAGTAAGTATTACGCGGTTCGGGTTCGGCCCGTCTCAGCACTGTTGTGTCTGTGTACTAGTGCTTAGCTTGACATTTATAGTAGGTATATTGAAAGTAAAAATTTAATTTTACCATAATGAGCAAATTTGGCTTCTAGTAAAGAATGTTAATAAAATGTATAAATTCCCTAGTGTTATGAAAAACTGCTAACCAATTGTGCTTAATTCCTTTAGAAATGTGTGGGAAATAATTATTTATACTGTTGAAATGTTGTCGTCTAATCCAAAATGTGATATCAAATATGTTTTATAAAAAAGTAGATCACAGTTAGGTATGAACATTACATAAGTAGATTTTAGGTAAAGAAAATAATGGACACAACTCACACATAAAATATTCAGATTGTAGCACATACTGGAGGATCTAAAGCTGAGATAATTTTGATGTAACTTGTGATGATTCAAACTATTTGAAACAGATATCTTAATTTCTGCCATTGGTTGGCAAGAATTCTTTATTTATTTTGTTGTGTGTATCTATAACTTTGTTGCAGATTCTATCACATAAGGCAAGTTGGGGTAAACAATCTGAAGCTGAATACAGTTGCAACTTGTGATAACTTCCTTCTTTCAAACTATTTGAAACAGACATTTGAGGTACATTTATGTAAAAAAATGGACCCATTTGTTTATTTTTAATAGTATTTTTTACTTCGTTCCGCTTGAAGATACAAGACAAATTGATAGCCAGTAGGTAAGTTGATACTTTTTTCAAATGTAGTATTTATGCTAATTTTTAAAGCTAAAAATTGGATTTCTGAATTGCAGCAAAGTGCTTTAATAATATGAGGGTGGATCAAAAAGTTAGTTACACTGTTGAATAAAACAATCAAACAAAGATATACTCAGGGGATGTATGTTGGTTTAAAGGTACAACATTAATTCAGTTTTCGACATAGTCGCCTAAGGACTGTAAACATTTATCGGAACGTGTGATTAACTTTCCCATACCTGTACAGAAAAAGTCCAGTTTGGTGCAACTAGTTAAGGACCGCACTTTTCACAGCCTCATCGGTTGGGAATCGTTGTCCACTAAGGTCCTGTTTTATTTTACCGAACAAATGGTAGCCGCATGGGGATAAGTTGGGGCTGTGAGGTGGATGTTGCCACACCTCCGACTTGAATGACTGCAGCAGTTCCCTTTGTTTTCCGTGCTGCGTAGCGTTGTTGGGCAGCAGAATGACACCTTCACTCAACTTATCCCGGCATCTGTCCTTAATTGAATTTCGCAAATTTAATAGTGTTTGGCAATATGAGTCACTATTGATGGTTGTCTCTTTTGACAGAAATTCTGTGTAAACAACAGATTCACAGTCGCCATGACCTCTCCCGCAGACAGACAGTTGGACTTTTCACGTCTTCCTTGTTGGAAAGGTGACATGTTTCCATTCCATGGACGATCGTTTGATTTCAGTTACGTAACAGTAAATATGTGATTTCAGATTACTTATAGAGATATATTTCCCATGTATAATAAGAAGAAATATTTCTTCCCCAATGTTTACCTGAATAACTGGGAATTTGCTAAGCATCGACCTGACTCTAAATAGCTGAGCTACGATGAAGCAGGGCTCGCTTTGACTGGCGAAAATCTGTGATTATTCAGATTAAATCACTCGGATGTTTGGGACTTCCTCATCCTGGATGGTGTAACGGTAGCATGCTCGAATGGAAATCGGGAAATGCAGGTTCGCTTCCTGCTCCACGGCGATGAATTTTTCAAATTTTCTGGTATGAAAGAGTTAGTCAGTAGCACTAAATCTGCAATTTCAGATTGCTTATTGGCTCATAATGCAATTAAATTTCTGTTAATGGTGAGCAAGAATTCTGTTTACTGAGCTATAGTTTGAATTAAATTCTAGTATGGAAATAGTTTTTTCAATTTTTGGCTTACCTAACGGTGTTCAATTATAGTAATTGTAAATTTACAAATGAAAGGAAAATTTAATAGTGACAAAAATGAATAATTTTATGAAAAAAAGTTCTTGCATTAATTTTTCACAAAACAATGAGAACATTTTTTGTGACAGTGTCCTTCATTCAACTTTTTTTTCAATTACCAAGAAAATAGCTTGTGCCAGAATGTGTTGTCACATAATTTTAAAGTGTTGAAATATATACAGATAAGGATTAATTTTTTTTCTTCCCCCAAGTAGAAATAAGTTAAATAAACTGTAATGCACAGAGATGATTTGTATTAAAAGGGATCCTAAGCATTTTTTTAAAGAAGGAATTATTTCGAAATTATGTACTTTTAGTGTACAGAAGCATTGTCCTAGAAATAACCCCATTAAACAAAATACATGCAATAATATCAAAAAAAATATTTTTTCCAGAACAAGAAAAAAATATAACTTTTTTTAATTTAGTAAGGAACGTTTTAGCCAGATATATATATATGAGGGAACACTTTTTCTTCGATCTCAATATGATTTCGCTTGACGTTTTCCGTTTGCTATTTATATTCTGTACGCTATTTATTAAACGAATTTGCTTTTCATTGTTGCTAGAAAATCATAAAGGCAAAAAGAAAAAAAAATGAACTACACGGACAACGAAGAAAATATAGTTAATTTCATTAAATCGAGCAACAAAACTTTCGAATATGTCTCTTAATACGACTTTGCTAAAGGAACGGCTAAACGCAAAAATCCACACTACACGGAAAACGAAAAAAAAAAAATTAATTCAGTAGTGTTAAACGATTAAGTTCAGTAGAACTCCCATTTTAATAATGTTCCTTTTAAACGTTTTCTTCTCTAATAGTTTTAAATTAATATGCAATGATTAGATGTGCCACCTTATATTCGCTGCGTGTTGGAAAATATAGCTGTCTACTCTACTCGGTCACCGTTTGCTGTCGGCAGCCGCAAGCAGAGGCAACAGCACTAAGTTGGTCACGTGATCTCGTCGATGCCCTTTCGCACCGAAGCCTGTCTTTCTCGTCAGCCTCGGCTTTACTAAACCCGTGGGGAAAACGATATGCCTCTACGGTTCCTACGTGTTAACCGCTGCTATTATGAGTTGACTTTTGAAAGAACATAACGTCCGTCGATAGCTCAGTTGGCAGAGCGGAGGACTGTAGTCTGACGATTTGCGGTAATCCTTAGGTCGCTGGTTCGATTCCGGCTCGACGGAAAGTTTTTGTTTTGCGTTAGATTTTCGAAATGGTTCGCAAATTTTGCGGATCCTTTTGTGTTCAGTATGACATTTGCTACTCGAAAGAGACAATAAGTAGATTTTCGTGTTTCAGTTGTTGGTGATGAAATGATGCGATTCGTAAATTTTATGTAGGAAATAGTAACATGGTAACTATACTAGTGATCCGATTTATTGGCGTAGGAATATATACCTGAGCGTTTCCAAGCTTTCGCGCATCAACTAGATGGCTTTTTCAAGGAAGTTAGGCTGAACCTGTGGAGACAATACACTTGACATTATCTAAATATTCATACGCCAATAAATCCGATCACTAGTATAGTTACTATTTTCTACATAATTGGTGTACTGTTCCACGTTATCAATTCGTTCATTTTATGGTCATTGTTAAAACGAAATGCGTGTAGTTACGTACTGCAGCTTGTGTTAAAACTTTAATTCAATGTTGAATTTTTTAAGCTATACAAAAAAAAGCTGTTCTTGCTTAATTTTTTGTTTAGGGCATATGCTTCCGAAAGATATATAACTTTTTTAATTTCAATTTCCCTTTATCGAAAATCATACTATTTTTTTTTTTAATCAAGTGAAACCTGTATGAAAAGAATGAATGTATCTTTATGGATTATAAAACGCTTTTTGTTGTACATTCTATTTAGCGGTTGTTGTTTTTTTAAAACTCCCATGACACATGATGTTGCTGCTACAAAAAAGATAATTTTGTGCTATCAAAACGGTTTTGATTAATCCTTCGTTAAAGTAAATGGAAAGGCACAAATTAAGTACTTTAAAACACAGCCAAGCACTTACCGAATGAATGTTACAAACAGAAGATTAGAATTTTTCGAAGACACTTTTCATAAGAATATTTCGTGAGTAGGAGAGGGTTGGCCCACCGTGCAAGCGGGACATTTCCCAGTGGAGCACTCCAGAAATGTTCCACTTTCTCGTACACATTTTGCTTGGATTTTTTGGAAATAAAAAATTTGACTTCATGCTTATCAATTATAATCAATAACTTCGTTTTAGATTCAGTCCTGTCTGAGAAATTACTTCCTTAAAAAAAAAAACGGTTTCTTCTGTCTATACGTTGTGCGTTAGCTCTGAAATAGCAGCAAAATTGTCTGTAATTACGCGAAAAAAGTGCGGCCGAACCAGGCACGCTGTTAAAAATTAATTAAGCTAAAACTAACTACATTTGGACGTAGATCGTTAGACTTTGAACCCAAAAGTCATTGGAATGCCCTGTCTTTCTGTGGTAATTTCGAAAGAGATACTACTGCCCACAGTGGTGGCTCATCATCCCCGCAGCCCCTTATCCACAGTGCGGCGACTCTGCCACAAAACGATTGTTCCGCACAGATATTCCAAAACCCGTGTCCTATCCACATTTACCTTAAAAGAAACGACGCCCTGGTGGCGCAGTGCCCTAAGCGATGGCTTCTGACGAGGTGTCCGAGATGGGTCCCGTTTTGATTCCCGGTGTGGGCATGAATGTTGTCTTACGGCACTGGCTCTCTCCCTTCCCTGGAACCAGTGACCCGTAAATTGCTGCCCCGGTGACACAATGGATCAAGCGATGGCTTCTGATCATTCACCCAGGGAGGGGTCTGGGTTCGAATCCTGGGAAAAGGCATTGATATTTGTGTTTGTCTTTCGTCACTGGCTCTCAATGCGTTACTTGATCAGCACTGGCTCTCTCTGTGTAACTTGATCATTTGGCATACTGTTTCCCATGTTCTCTATGTACATTGTTCATGTAATTGAATGCACTGTCTATGTCGGCCTGTCAATACTGTACAACTATGTCTGTTTATCCTGCCACTGTATCTGCACCACTGGGTCAAATAGGTAATTTTTTGAAACCCCAATCAAAAAAAGAAAAAGAGACAACGATTTACAAGTTCTGATTTACATGGGGCAAAATAGCGGGTACATTTTAAAAAGGCGTCCTCTGAAGGAGGAGATAAAAATACCATGTTGCGTTGTACCCGGTTAGTGACTAAATAAATACAAAAATTAATTGCGTAGGAAAATTAGGTTTCATTGAGCGAAGCGTAGCTGGAGGCCAAGCTGAGCTCTCTTTAGGAGACTCGAGATAATTAGTTGTTCGGGCATAGGTACGAGATGACACATCCGATCACCGTGATTTTTTGCATGCGATTGGACATCGTCCATGGTCAGGTTTTGACGCCTTGCGATTCCCGAAATTCTGTGTCATTGAGGAATAATCGTCCAAAAACTTGCATTTTTAAGGGTTTTTCCGGGTTTGGAGAAGGGGTCTTTTGTTACCTATCTCCTCCAAAGATATTCAGCCGATCTCGGTGACACTTGCCACAGAGAAAGTGAATGACATGGTGAGTGACATGGGGTTAGTATCATGGAGATTGGACGTGTCGTATAAAAATAATGACCATTAAAAAACTGACCAATTTCAATAATAATTGAAACAAGAAAGATGACACCGAATTTTCGGGTGTAATAAGCACGTCTTTTGAATTCGTTCTGACGCAAATTAAATTTATCAAAGTTATTCAAAGTCAATGGAACCGGTATGGAAAACAATAGTATCTGACGGAAGAAAGAAGATTTTCAATCGGGTTTTTAATCCCTCAAATATTGCTGCAAACGGAATCGTGAACTTACGCCCTCTGGTTGCAGACTTGTGTGTTAAGAAAAACAGGAATTTATATGAGAAACATTTCGCACCGGAAATGCTCTCCGACACCGAAATAATTTTTCAAATCGGACTCTTAGAAACAGAGATATCGACAAAAAATAAGATGTGACTTTACGTCCCTTGGTGGGAAAACCATGCATTATTTTAGGAAGCATATTCTCAAAAGGTTTTTCCATATGAGCGGTATAGATCCAAGAAAAAAAATGTAGTCCAGTTTTCAGGAGCCCAGGTTTTGCTACAAATGCATGAGAAGCAGAAATTAACACTTATGCCCCCTGGTGGCCAAACCATTCTTTACCAAACATTAGAAATTATATGAAAAGTATTTTCTATCAGGTCTTGTATGCGATACAGGAAGAATTTTTCAAATCAGAGTGTTAGAAGCAGAAATAACGCAGAAAACGCAATTTGCCTTTGTGTCCCCTAGCGAAAAGTCTATGATTCACTTGAAATTTTGAATTTATATGAAAAACATTTCGCATCGGAAACTTTATCCAGCAAAGAAGGAATTTTTCAAATGGGACTCCCAGAAGTAAAGATATTGACAAAAATAAGATATACATCTACGCCCCTGGCGTAGAAACCATGAATTATTTCAAGAAGAAAATTTTCCTAAACGGTTTGTCGACATGAATAATATCAGTCAACAAACGACTTTTTTTTCAATCGAGATTTTAGAAGCTCATATTTTGCTGCAAAGACATCAGAAGCGGAAATTACGACACCTGGTGACCAAACCATTTTTTACAAAAATTAGAAATTACGTGCAAAGGATTTCATATCAAGAGCTGTATCCGGTGGAGAAAGGATTTTTCAAATTGGAGGTTTAAAAGCAGAGATATAGGGGAATAGCAATTTACCTTTACGCCGCTTGGCGGAAAGTCTACGAATTACTTGAAAATGTTGAAATTATATAAAAAACATGTCCCACTGAAAACGCTATCCAACAAAGAAGGAATTTTTCAAATCGGACTACTAGAAGTAGAGATATTGACAAAAATAAGATTTAAATCTACGCCTCTGGCGTAGAAACCATGCATTATTTTAAGACGAAAATGTTTCTAAAAGGTTTGTCGACATGAGTAGTATTGGTCTACAGACGACGTTTTTTTCAGTCGAGAATTTAGGAGCTCATATTTTGCTGCAAATACATCAAAAGCGGAAATCAAGGTTTACGCACCCTGGTGGCCAAACCATTTTTTTACAAAAATTAAAAATTATGTTCAAACGATTTTCCATCTGCAGCTATATCTGGTGCAGAAATAATTTTTCAAATCGGAGATTTAGAAGCAGAGATATAGGGGGAAACGCAATTTACCTCTACGCCCCCTAGCGGAAAGTCTATGAATTACTTGAAAATTTTGAAATTATATGAAAAACATGTCGCACTGAAAACACTATCCAACAAAGTAGGAATTTTTAAAATCGGACTCCTAGAAGTATACATCTACGTCCCCTGACGGAGAAACTATGGAATATTTTAAGAAGAAAATATTCCGAAACGGTTTATCGATGTGAGTGGCATCAGTCCAAGAAAGAATTTTTTCAATCGATATTTTAGAAGCTCAGATTTTATGGCAAATACATCAGAAGCAAAAATTAGCACTTACGCCCTTTGGTGGCCAAAGTATTCTTTACCAAAAATTTGGAATTATATGCAAAAAAAATTTCATCAGAAGGTGTATCAGCTGAAAGAAAAAAAAAATTTCAAATCGGAGTTTTAGAAGAAGAGTTATCGGGAAAAATGTAATTTACTTTTACGCTCCCTAGCGGAAAATCTATGCGTAATTTGAAAAAGTAACTACGTATATCTAAAACGCTCTTCGACATAAACGGAATCGAAAGATAAATGAATTTTTTCAATCGGATGTTTAGAAACAAATATATGGAATAAAACGTATTTTTGAATTCGGCATCATTTTCATTTACGCCTCCAATCGGCGAAATTTTACATCGTAAAAAAAAAACGTAATGAAAGATCATCATTCGCATATTTCAAGCTTCCCAATGCAAAAATAATTTTTTAAATCGGACTAATAGTTGCAGAGACAACATCGTGGGTACAGACGGACGGACGGACAAACCGGTAACATAAGCACGATCTTTTTTTACAAAAGACGTGCTAAAAATCCGCTCTCTATACGAGACGCGGGACAATTAGTTGTTCGGGCATAGCTACGACATGACACATCCGATCGGCGTGATTTTTGGCATGCGAATTGACATTGTCCATGGTCAGATTTTGACTCTTCCGATTCTCGAAATTCCGTGTCGTTGAGGAATTTCAATTGAAACAAGATGGCCTTTTATTGAACCGTTTCACGAAAATCGGCCCCCTAACATTAATTTTAAAAAATCGTTTGAATTGAATAACGAAGACTCCGTCTGTTAGCTCAACACTTGCTTAATCTATAATAATAAAAGGAAGTTTGTGTATGTGTGTTTCTGTCTTCTGCGGTACAAAATGAAAAACGTGGTTCCCGATTTGAGTGTGTTATTTCCGCTTTGTTTACATACAACCTGATCACAAATAACGTTAAGGCGCGAAGGAATGTAGTTCATGATAAATTTCAGACATTTCTTTTTAGAATGTTTCGTACTTTTGTTCTGGAAGTCATAAATTTTACACATCAGTGTTTTTTTTTTTTTTTTTTTTTTTGAATTTGTTACAATAGACGCCTTAATGAGCTCAGATTTTGTAATAGTTTCGCTCAAATTTTGCTAACTGTACCAGCGTTGTCGGTTACCGTTGGCGGCTTGTCCTAGTAGTAATCTTCGTTGTGATTTAGTTGGAAATAGGGTCTGCAAGAGATTCGTGATTTTTATTTTTTTTTTTGTGGAAACCAAATTTTTCAGAGGAAAATAATTACCTTGAACAACACCCCGTTGTGAGCGTGATTTGATTCTACATTAAATCTCGTGAGAGCATTTTTAACATTCTTTGTCTTTCAAATTTTTCGTTAAAATTTGTTCACGACTGAATTCGTTTTGCGATGCCTATTTTAGTAGTACCCTTTCACCAAGGATGTAACAATTGTTTTTTTTTATTTATGAGGTGTTTCCCTGTAGGTACGTGCAGGGATGTTGACTCCACCATATTATTGGGGGGGGGGGGGCAGGTGTGAAGCGATCAGACGTGGCAGGTGCACATCTCTTCCATAATCAGGAGGTAAAAAAAGGACAAAAAAATAAACTGCTAGATTAAACGTATATTTTAAAACTCAATTGTATTCGCTCATCGGCAAATGAACAAAAAACAGAAATATTCTTTGATGAATATTAATATTTTTTACAATAAAATTCAGCCTGTGGTTTTATAAAAATGTCCAGAGAGATTTTTCTTCCAAACGTTTATAAAAAAGATATGAGAAATTAGCGGGGTTATTCAAACAAAGAACAAGAAGCGGAAAATATAGAAAGGAGCTAGAGTTTATATGCTTCTGTATTTTTATTTATTTTATTTTTGATAATTATTTTAGATATTTACCACACATCGCGAGAACATGTCAAACACAATACGGGCTGGCAATCCCTTTTCTTATCAAATGACCAATGCTGAATATGGGGAAAAAATTAACCTTTTTTATTTTTTAATTTTTTTGAAATTAATCGCTTTAACTTCATAAGGTGCACTTTTCCACCTTATGAGGCCAAAACAATTACTTAATTAAACATGACCGAAAATATTGGGTGGGCACTCACCCCTGAGTAAAACTATTGGAGGGGCAAAATTCACCTCCCCCTCTCCCACTGGTTGGCTCCTATGGGTACGTGTGTTTTTTTATGGACTGCAAGTTCCCCAACTGGTTTGGTAGTCCCAATCAGCCCTTGGCTGTGTGTATAATAAACTGAGTGTCAGTGTACACATTGCTTAGTTATGCGCTCATTTCCTAATATTTTATAACTTTTCCATATTTCAGTCAATTCTTGAAAATCCTAGATCGTATATCAATGTTCCAAAACCCAAAATTTGTTGGCACGTTTCGAAAACATCTTTAATCTTCATCTACATTCATTAACGGTTTATGTTTCTTCTTTTAAAAAACGGTATCTGGCTCTAATTTTTTTAAGACAGTTACAAAACCTGCATCAACGAAACATTTATTTCTAATACAACACAGACTGAATCCAACTGACGGCATTGCAGAATAAAGCTAGTCTAGAGGACTGCATTTCATCCATTTGTGATTCTGATGTGGTATGATGACACACAACATTCAGCCTAGTAAATTTTCATCTGACCTTTTATATCATTAAACAAATTTTGCCATAAAGCCAGTTCAAAATTTTTAAAATATGCTATTTTTAGAGCTCTTTAAGTGAAACCAAACCACTGACATAAACATATCATTATTTCTCCCTGCGTGATTCATATCCAAACTTCGTAGCAGCACTATCTGAAAAAATATATACGTAGGCGATTTCGAAAGTTTTGCACACTGCGCAGTCCCCGGAGGATGATGCAGTCGCTCTAATCGTTGCGTCAGTTGTGAGTCAAACTTCAGTATACAAAGTTGTGTCTTTGTTTGCTGGCTAATGTGTTTCTGTTCTGAAAAATTCGGCCTATAAATGGAGGAAGAAAGTGAATCAGGCCAGATCTAGCGTAGATGCTAGCGATCCTACATTAACCCTTTAATGACCATAACGCCCGAAACGCCCTTACACCTAAACAGCCACGACCGTCCGAAACGCCAGTCTAGAGTGGAAAGTATTTCTTATATCCACCTGTTCTTTAGATTTAGACGGCCTCTAAGGGTTTCGCAGAAGTAACATTCAGTCACCATTGTTGTCGCTAAACGAACAAACTCATGAAAATACTCGAGTTCTTGCTTGTAGCAACAGGTCTAGTAAATTTCCAAATTTATTCATTGCCCTTCGGATTTTCTGGACAATCCCAGTGACTGTGATTTCAGGGGAAAGGAGTTTATCCAAGCTTAAACTGATCAAGTCTTTTTTGAGATCATCAATGCAGCACGAATGCTTAAACAGTTTGGCACCTTTAATAATAATAATATGCCTTTTATTATTTAATAATAATACTATGTCTTTTACTAATTGATAATAATAACATGGCTTTTATTATTTATTAATAACAAAACGCCTTTTATTATTTATTTATATTAAGTGATTTTTAGAAATATATACAAAACAGATAAATTATTTCCTAATAATGATGTTGTTAGATTTTGTTTAAAAAATAAGTGTAATATTTCACTAAGTCATTGCACGTTTGATAATACAAGTGGTTTTGTAACTATTTAGACTTTTCAAATGTAATCAACATATTTTGTGTGTTTACTTGTAGGCTTACGTATAAGCAATTTCATGTTAAAATATGTTTAGATTCATTTGGTCCATTAAATCAAATGCACTTTTTAAACGCATATTTTTATTGATTTTTATTGTATAATAGAGATATAAAGTCTATAATAAACTTTATTTACCAGTATGCATTCCGCAGACCTTGGCTGTGAACCTGGGGCCCCCAAAATGTTTCCAATCAGGCCCCACAACTCTTAAGCTTGGCTCTTTAGTTCTTCTAAAAACATTTTACATCGATTTTGTTTTCTGCAAGTTCATTTTATTTCCACTTTTTTACCCTTGCCAGGAAATTCTTTGATCATACTCTGTCAGCATACGGAAAGGTAAAAAATTTAAATTCATTTTTACTTCTTGGTAAATCTCTCTTTCTATCTTTTTGACCAAGCTTTTTGCTATCTCTGGGTTGTCAAATTTCATTGTGAAGGTACGAAAAATTAAAAAAAACAACTCAAGTTTGACAAAAACATAAAGAAGTCGAATGACATTATTTGAATCTTAAGTTTTTCTCAATATTATTACTTTCTATTAATGCCATGAAGCTACTAATTTTTATGTCATTGTTTACTATAGTTCATTTCTGCCCTATTTATCTTGTAGTAAATAGAACGCATTTGCTGCAATAGAATGAGTGTGTTACCGACAGGGAGGCATGTTATAATACTTAAATAACATATATTTGGAATTTAAAAAGCAAGCACTGTTTGTTCTAAATCTCGCAGAGAATTTTTTTAAACTAAGTATGTCGTAATCGAATGTCTGCATCCTGATTATTGACCTGAAACAAACATCATTGCAAAAAAGTTCATGCCACTGACATTTTTTTTTTCTTTTCTTTTCTTTACTCGTCGTTGCGCTTCGGCAGCTAACGGACCATCAAAACAAAACAGCGCTCACGCAACATGGCATGAGGTCTGATGGTCCAATTTACGGCTAACAAGCGTTTAAAGAATTTCGCATTTATCCATAACGCTAATTTAAATGAGTTTTTACTTCAGAAGCGTTCACTTCTAAACATGCTTTAGTAAACAAAAGACGAAGTGACTGCTAACATTTTTCATAAACCTTTCTATACAATTAATACCTCTTTCTAGTTTAATTTTGGGTAACAATAGTTTATACATTACAAATCATGGAAAAGTATGATAGAAAAATTAGATTTGGAGATTGTGGAAGAAATATTCTTCACAAATACATGGAACAACTACAGGATTTTTAAGGCAAACAGAATAATACACTGTTAAACATTTTGTGGTACGTTGCACCATAAAGTGGTGCTACATCAGCTACACCACTTTCATAGAAAAGATCACCATTCTCTGGTGCAAAATAAACTCAACAACATGATGCCATCTTACGTGCAACCTCGTACCATAACATGGCGAAAACTTGACCCACGTTTTTGGGATTTGTTTGCCAAACACGATGGTTCATCTTTTCTCAGAAAGTGGTGCAGCTGGTGTAGCACCGCTTTTTGGTGCAACCTACTACGAAATTTATAACAGTGTAGCCATTGCCTTGCTCACTGTTCAACATGTAACATTAATGGAGATTGTGGAAGAAATATTCTTCGCAAATACACGGCACAGTTACAAGATTTTTAGGCTACAAACAGAATAGCATTGCCTTGCTTACTGTTCAGCATGTAATATTAATAGAGATTGTGGAAGAAATATTCTTTGCAAATACATGGAACAACTACAGGATTTTTAAGACGGTAAACAGAATAGCCATTGCCTTGCTTACTTTTCAACATCTAACATTAATGGAGATTGAGAAAGAAATATTCTTCCTCAAATACATGGAACAACTACAGGAATTTTAAGGCAAACAGAATAGCCATTGATTTGCTTACTCTTCAACATGTTCATTCGTCCGAAAGGGGTCCGGTTTCGAATCCCAGAGAGGCATGGATGTTGTGTTGTCTTATGGCACTGGCTCTCTCCCTTCCCTGGAACCAGTGACCCTGAGTTAGGAACGGACGACTGTTTATAGGCGATTGAGTTCCTCACGGCGGTCGTTAAACCACCAATCAAAAAAAAAAAAAAAAAAAATTAGGGACGGGCGACTACTTATAGCCTATCGAGTTGCTCACGACGGTCGTTCAAGCTACAAACCAAAACCAAAACGAGGGTATCCAGGTACACTTTATAGATAATTTATGCTATGCATCTTTCACATGCCAAGATCTTTGTGGGTGTGAAATAAATGGAAATGAGAGTATGCATTAATTTACGAGGAACACATTGCATTTCTTCACGTTACCCACAACCACGCCGAGCCAGGGTCTGGTTCATACTAAGTGGAATTAAATCATAACAATAAGTCTTACTAACTGCTGACATTGAGCGGTAGGTGGATTAATGAATATTATTGCCGTAAAACCAAAGAAAGAAGATATGTGAGTCATAAAAGTAAATATTTACTAAACTATGGCTGCTGAAATACTAAGTATTTCAACTGCTTAGTTTTTCAAAAGCAATATTTACTTTTATTACTGTTATTATTATACAGTATATAATTCAGATTTAGATGAAGGTAAGGAACAATCCTGATACCGATAAAATGTGATGTAGCCACGAAAGTCCATCTGCGTGTGCGCAAGCTAAAATCTGACATCAAGATGGAAAGAAAGGCTGAATCGCAAGTGAATTAGTGAAGGAGATTGGTAGCTTTTGGTCTAGGATATTTACAGGTTACACCCCATCATTTTAAAGCTCTCGTCAATAGCAAGTCACTCCTCACCCCCTGGTGGTCGAGAGGAAGCCAAATTTTGCTATGTCACATACTTTAATACTGCTAGGAAAGATACATAGCGTCAAACTGCATTTGTAATAGCTTTTATCACATTTAGCATCAGGTTCTCTTAATTTACGAAGATTGCAATGAGATAATGTCACGTTTATGTAAAACGCGATGAAATATTGTTCGGCGTTGGTTTAGTAAAATATATTGTTGAGAAACAATGAAAATAAATATTGTTGTGCCACTTCATGGGACATCATTCAAAAATCAGATTTCGACAATGGTTTTGAATCCTTCGTTACCCATTTCCGTTGCATCAAAATCTTTTTGCATGGGATTTACTTTACTGCTTCCGGGAAAGATGCATAGTACAAAAAAGAAAAACTGCGTCATCGCCACGTCAGTAAAAGCATTTAATGGGGGTGTGCTTGATGTAACCAAGAAAGATAGGAAGAAGGTTTCTTGGATGAAACAAATGACAAGAGTTGATGACAACATGATCAAGGTAAAGACCCTCAAGGGGCAATATGCTAGACATATTGTCAGAAGAACTAACTATCGTTGGACAACAGAATGACTGAAAACCAGCGAGACCAGGGCTGAACGAGACCCAGAAGTAGATTATGTGGGAAATTTGTGGATGAAATTGGAAAACTTGCTGGAGCGGAATGGATGGAAGGATCAGATCAAGACAGACTTTTGAAAAAGACTTGGGGAAACCTTCGTCCTCTAGTGGATTAATAATCGTTGATGACGACTTGTAGGAATTCTACGTAGGTGTCGACATGAAATCGATCCAGTAGTTTTGCGTTTCCTCCTGCAGCTGTCTCAGATTTCATTTAACGCAGACTAATGGGCAGTCTGACTGTTTGTTTCTTTTTTCGTTGTGTGCAAGTTAAACGACCACTGTGACTGTTTCAGTATATAGCATGCAAACGTTACCGCGTTTGGAACGCCAGCTATCTATCTACCTGGGAGCATCTGTCTGCATAATGACTTTCATCATTCCAGCAGCGGCTTCTATGCGTGCTGCTTGCACAACAGCTATGCTTACAGTTTGGAAAATTAGCTTGCTTTTACAGGTGTTATATTTGATGTTGTTCTGCGGATCACCGTGTTATCCATGCACATTCATCCGTCGTTTATTAATATTTCCGCAGGTTTCCTCTGACATCCCACGAATTCAACAGCAAAAAAACGCTTCTGACGGATGTGTTAGTCTCTTGAATGCAGCAGCAGCGTCATCTATGTGAAGGTGACGTAATTGTTATGCACTTAGAAGCCCGAAGACTGAAACTGTGGATGCGCAAGTAAATAGTGTTTAAATCCATAAAATAATTGTCGAGCATTACATTTGGCAAAATCATAGCTTGGGCAGTTCTCACGGGACTCGAACCCGGACTCAGCTCTGACTACTATCCACAAACCTACGTTCACCCACCGAGTGGCCCAAATTTTCCCTATCAATTTTTGTCATACTCTGCAATCTCTGTAAAATCAGATCTAGTTGATGAAACTAATAAAACCTATGTACTTGGCTACGTCTGTCCCTAACCATCTAACGTCAACGCTCTGACGTCATCAGTACTTGCAGCGCTGCTTTTATCCAGTGTCCGAAATAGGAACTAAGCTCACCGCTATCGCACGATACACAAAATCAAGGAGAAATACCGGGAAATAAAATAAAGTTAGTAAGACAAACGACTTCATCTGTGGCAACACGCACGTGCTCGAACAACTGTCTGAGAAGTTTGTTTTCTTACGTAGGTGTTATGTTGCGTTTTATTTCTTTTTTTTTTCACATTGCAGAGTAATTTCATAAAAAGAAATCAGCGTTGTTTTATTTCATACAAAGGAACAAGTAAAATTATAAGAAAGAAACTGAAATCGTAGTTTGGATTCATTGTGATGCAAATTAAAAAAATTATTGGTTCCGTGGAATTTTTTCTTTGTAGTACAAGATGGAAGAAGATAAAGCTGAAAGAAAACGTCGCTTAAATAGAGAACGACAACGGCGATGGGGTGCAAACCAATCTTCATAAAACCTGTGAAACGTTTGAAGAAACACAAGCCAGACACATTACAGACGTAGCCTATTATATAAATAAATACATCGCTCTTTCCATACATCGCTATACATCATACATCGCTCTTACGTTTCAGAAACACACAGCATCCTAAAAATTGTTTTTCAGCCGCCGCTGTGGAATTGAACCAACAGAACTCTCGATATCTAGCCGAGTGCGTTACATTTACGCCACGGTGGCCAACAATCCATGGTGCTATGTGTATTTTTAAGTCAGGTTCTGACATCATAAATCCGTAAGATGGGCTCAGCTACACTGTTAAAAATTTTGTGGTAGTTGCACTAAAAAAGGGTGCTACTCCAGCTGCACCCCTTTCTGAGAAAAGATACACCATCGTGTTTCGCTAAAAAACCAACAACGTGGTTCAACTTTTCACCACGTTATGATACAAGGCTGCACCATGTTTCGGGGTTTATTTTGCACCACGGAATGTTTCTAAAAAAGTGGTGGTGGTGCAGCTGCTGCAGAACCACTTTTTGGTGCAACCAACCACAAAATTTTTAACAGTGTACTGAGACGTCGCCATCTGGTGGGCATTAACGGCACTGGCTATATATATATATATATTGTAGCAGTTAAATCCAAAGGGCGAGATCCCAGGTTAAAAAACTCCAAATACGTGACGACAGTTAATAAATAAATACATCGCTCTTTCCACGTTCCAGAAACACACAGCATCCGAAAAATTGTTTTTCAGCAGCCGCTGTGGAATTGAACCAACAGAACTCTCGATACCAACGGATCTCGCCCTTTGGATTTAACTGCTATAATATATATATAGCCAGTGCCGTTAATGCCCACCAGATGAAGACGTCTCAGTAGCTGAGCCCATCTTACGGATTTATGATGTCAGAAGCTGACTTAAAAATACACATAGCACCGTGGATTGTTGACCACCGTGGCGAAAATGTAACGCACTCGGCTAGATAGCGAGAGTTCTGTTGGTTCAATTCCACAGCGCCGACTGAAAAACAATTTTTCGGATGCTGTGTGTTTCTGGAACGTGGAAAGAGCGATGTATTTATTTATTAACTGTCGCCACGTATTTGGAGTATTTTCGCCTATTATATAAGTCTTACGTATATGTATGTACACTCACAGTTTTTCCACCCGTGCATGGCACGTGCTATGAGTTATTTGGTGCACTCAGTTATTTGGTTCGTACAGTTGGAGATATTTCTCCTGGTATGATCTACTAATGATTCAACTTCGAATTAAATGTGAAACAAAAAAAAAACAAAAAAAAAAAACGGTTCAGATCTGGAGTCCATCTACAAAAAAACCTGGTACCTGTATTCCTTTCGTACACTGAATTTTCTGTTTCCCTTTGCAGCAAATTATCTATGTCTATTACGGTATGCGTGCTTTTATTCTAGAGACTGAGATACAGTGGTTGTGCGTGACCCAACTTAAACTGCTGAGTATAAACAGTGTTAGTGAAAAACATTTGCAACTGTATTAACGCTCATTCACGAATAACGAGTGAGTGGTTAAACTCGGGAAAATCCCTTAAACTGCAAGGGTAACATTAGAATCCACACCAATGGAGTCCATGGTTGAGGAATTCAGAACTGAGGTAAAAATAAAACTGGAGGCACAGTGGGCTGAAATATGCATATGAAATTTGTGATACATGCGTGCGTTTTCTGGCATTCAACACAAATGGAAACAAAAAACATCAAATAAATTAAAATAAAAGTAAATACAATATTTTTTCGCATTTTTATGTTAAGAATGTCAACAAGATGCATAACTTCCTTCGTAAATAATGATCGAAGTGATCAATGACATGTGTCCATTCAAAGAATATGAAGCATGTAGTGCATGTTCTATGATTTTAAATGGAATTGGGACTTGCAAAGATTTTTAAATATTTCGTCGCTACTCAAAAAGCCAGAGTGAGATAAGTTTTTATATATTCTAGTTGCCGTAAAACAACAAGAGGATATCTGGTCACGCAGTTCCACAACACAGGTCACTGGCTTTGAATACGTGATCACATTTCGAAACTTTTTCTAGACGTAACACTGGGAACGAAATATTTCGAAAATTGTCCACGAGACAGAACATCGTGGAAGGTCAAGGTAATATTTTCTCCCATAAAGAGTGAAAATCCTCCAAATACGTGCCATCAGTGAATAAACAAAGACATCGCTCTTTCCACGTTTTAGCAACACACAGCAACCGAAAAATTGTTATCCGGTCACCGCTGGGCATCCGAATCCCAGATCTCTCGATGTCTACGGTGGCCAACAATCAACGGTGCTATGTGTGTTTTTCTGTCAGCAAAGGCTAACGCGCTCTGCTAGATATTGAGAGATCTGGGATTCGGATGCCCAGCGGTGACCGGATAACAATTTTTCGGTTGCTGTGTGTTGCTAAAACGTGGAAAGAGCAATGTCTTTGTTTATTCATTTTATTCATAAAGTGTGAGTTATTTCTAGGAATTATTTCACCATCACTCTCTTTCTTTTAAACTGCTTGAAATGCTACTGTGACCAACTTATCACTGCTGTATAATTTAACACAGGCATTAACAAGTTTTTTTTTTTTTTTTTTGAAATTTGAAATTAACAGATTTTTTTAGTCCACAATGAACGGGAAAATAAACGCGGTTCATACCTTTTTTCATCTATAACTGTACACGTATATCATCATCATTATCATAATTGACAACTATTATCAATCCACTGCTGGACGAAGGTCTCCCCAAGTTTCTTCCACAACGGTTTGTCTTGTGCCAGTCTCTTCCATGTCACTCCCGCATACTTTCGAATGCCATCCACCCATCTCCCATGTGGTCTTCTTCGGGGTCTTTTCCTGTTCCTTGGAATCCAGTCTAAAATTTCAGCTGTCCATCGATGGTCTGTCCTTCTGGCAATATGTCCAGCCCATTGCCATTTCGGGGATTTTACTCTGATCATGATGTCTTCCACTCTTGTCATTTTTGGGATCCACGAGTTCCTCTTCTTATCTCTCCTGGTTACACCAAGCATGCACCTCTCCATGCTCTTTGAGTTGTTTGCAGTCTTTGTATGTCTCTTTTAGTTAAGATCCACGTTTCTGCACCATATGTAAGTACTGGAAGGATGCATTGATCAAACACTTTTGTTTTAAGACATGGCATATTGCTCTTGAAAATTATACTGTTTCTTCCAAAAGTTCTCCAGGCAAGTTTTGTACGCCGATTAATTTCTTCATCAATGTGACCCTCACTTGATATCTGCTGTCCAAAATAAATGTAGGTTTTGGTTATCTCCAGCTTTTCCCCATCAATCGATAAATCTTCATTTCTTGTAAAAGCATTGTACATCACTTTTGTCTTCTGAAAGTTCATTTTTAATCCCACTTCTTTACTCATATATAATCTTTACAAAAGAAGAAAGGAAAAACGGAAACAAGAAAGAAAAAAATTATATAGCTATTTCCCTGCCTTTTTGCTCATTGTACCCTGAAAAATGTTTCATTGAAAACTTCTTTGAAGGAACTAAACATTAAAGTGTAAAATGTGATTAATATCAGAATAATTTGTCACTGTATTTTGGTTCATCACAGTAGCGCACCAATGATTTCCTCATGCGGTTGTCTCAAAATATTGAAGATGCAAATAAAAATACCCCTGATAAAGCATCTTCCTATAAGCGATAAAATCATCTCCACTCGTTTACAATTCTTCATAAAATATATATACTGAGGCGCCGAAACAAAAAAAAAAAAAAAAAAAACTGCAAAGAGCGTTACGTGCTACCATTTCCATTGCATGCCACCACACCCATGCGGTAAATGGTATCGTCCGCAAATGACGAATATGTACAGGCAGATATCTCCGTAAGCGCAGTTCAAGCGGCAGCTTATCAGGATTTAAGTGATTTCGAACGTGGTATACACTGAAGAGCAATTGAATTAGAGATACCTGTCTAGTAACGTGCAGCACCACCTTTCGCCCTGATGACGGCTGCGATTCTTCTCTGCATGGACTCGACAAGACACCGGAAGCGTTGGGAAGCCATACGGATCCACGACCCCTGAACAAGCTCCCACAGTTCACGAAGATTTAATGGAGGGGGATCAGAACCTCGAACATCTCTTTCGATGGCGTCCCAGATGCGCTCGATGGGATTGAGGTCAGGTGACCTAGCTGGCCAAGGAAGCGAGGTCACGTTGGTGGAGTGTTCATCCAACCATTCGGATACATTTCGGGAGCTATGGCACGGTGCAATGTCTTGTTGTAGGATGAGGTCCCCAGTGTGATGTTAAAGACGCACAAACGGGAGCAAATGGTCGTCCAGGATATCCCGGTAGTGTTGACCTGTGAGGGACGATGTCACACGTAGCAGGGGTCCCATTTCAGTCCACGTAAACAGTCCCCAGACGAGAATGTCAGCCCCCACCAACTTGAAGAGTACCCTGCAGGCAAGAAGGATCCATCGCTTCATGTAGTTTGCGCTGTACTCGTATCCTGCCATCCACATGTACCAACCTGAATCTCGATTCATCTGTCCAGATAGTATTTTAACACATGTCTAGGGTCTAGTGGCGATGTTACCGCGCCCATGCTAATCTTTGCACCCTGTGATGTGCGGTCAGCAACGGTACCCTCGTGGGACGATGGCTTCTGTACCCCATAGCGAGGAGATAGTTCTCGATGGTGTGGCTGCTTACACGTTTTTGTGCACCAGCGTTAAATTACCGAGTGATTTCTTGCACTGTGGCCTATCTATCCGCTTTTAAAATGCCAGCTAGCCGACGATGACCTCGCTCATCTACACGCTGTTGTCCACGGCAGTTGGTCCTTGCAGGGATGGTTTTACCAGATTCGATGTACTCATAGTTCACCCGTAACACAGTGGCTCGTGAAAATCCCAGTGCCTGCACGACTTCCGAGATGGAGGGACTCATTCGTCGGGCCCCGACAATTTGCCCACGATCAAATGCGCTCATATCCTTCGTCTTGCCCATACATGCGTCCGACTCTTACTGATTCCCGTCGCATCACTCCTTATATTGTTGGATTGTTACATACGTCATGTCGTTTCCATTTACAGGGCCGCCCACCGCGCCACATTTGCATAACGTCAGCTGTCTCTAATTGAATTGCTCTTCAGTGTAATAGTCGTCGCCCGGGAGATGGGTCAGTCCACCTCGGAAATTACTACGAAATTTGGATTTAAACAGTCCACAATTTCAAGGGTGCGCGTGGACTACACAAACTCTGGGAACATCCAGAGTGCTAAACCGGTGTGGCCATAGAAAGGCCCTGGACGATCGTGTACAGTGGTGTCTGGCACGTATCGTAACATCGGTCCGGCGTACAACATTGCCGCAAATCATAGCACAATTCAATGTTGGGGTCAGTAGTAACATCAACATCTAGACAGTGCAACGTTCCCTGCGTTCTATGGGTTTCCGGAGCCGACTATCCACCCGTGTGCTATTGCTGACCCTGCGACATCAGGCTGTGCACCTCGACTGGGCTCAGGAATCCCGCCATTGGACGCAAAATGACTGGAAACGTGTAGCCTGGTCCAACGATTCATGGTACCAACTCTTTCGGGCAGATGGTCGAGTCCGGTTGTAGCAACAACCCCACGAGGCAATGAATCCGCATGCCTGTAATGGACAGTACAGGCCGGCGGTGGTTGTATTATGGTGAGGATTGCTTTCAACTGGCATGCATTAGGATCCCTGATAAATCTGCAGACGGCTTTGACAGGCGGAGGCTACGTAACCATCCTTAGGGACCATTTACACCCGTTCATGTCATGCAACCACTCCGAGGGGTGCGACCTCTTTCAACACGACAATGCGCCACCGCATACGTCCACAGTCACCCGATTATGGCTGGAGGAACATTCGACGAATTTTGGCATTCTGACTTGACCCCCTCGTTTGCCGGATTTAAACGCCATCGAATACATTCGGAATGCTGTTCAACGCGCCGTGAATGCCAGGGATACTATATCGGCGAATATTGCGGAATTGTGGAAAGTTCTTCAGGAAGCATGGTGTGCACTGTCTCCACAATACTACAGAAAACTTGTGGAGTCCCTGTTCCGTCGCGTTGTTGCCGTTTCCCGATCGCGAGAAGGACCAACGCGGTATTATAGTTTTCTATGCACTTTAGTTTACTTCAAAACATGTGTAAATATAAATAAAGATAAGCAGCCAATAATAAAGATAGACGAACCAAGTGATACCTCATGTGGAGGACCTGAGCCATTGGACCACCCCCATTGAGCGTGCCACTGGTGGTATCACATCACATGTTAGCCTTTTTCATTTCCCTATACCCAATAATTTTCTTCCTTTTTGAAATGCTTACTGCATGTAGAGATCATTCAGATGACTTTCATTATTGTACTTTTCAGGGCGTATGCAATTTTAACTTTGGTGATACTGGTGTCGAAAAATCGGCTCGTCCTAAGCCCTGGACTATAGGTTTTTATGTTCGGACCAGAGCAAATTGCGTACTTTTTATTAACGCGGGATTACCGTTTGAAAGTTTGTTTTGTTTTTTCAAAGCTGTGGCACTTGAGCCAGTGTACTCTCTCAGATATTTTGCATTTTTTATACACAGTCGAGTCACATTATTGTGACCACCTCCTACTTTTGACGTCAACACCGCGTAGCCAGGAAAAGAAGGCACGTGTCATGAGCTGGCTTGGAGGGTACATAAGGTATGCTGTTGGCAATCTGAAAACATATCACTCGTTGCTGTCATAGATAAAAGAAGAGATTAATCAGATTTGCAAAAAGAGATGATTATCCACTTTCGGGCCAAGGGTGGCAGTATTTCTGAAACAGCGCAGTTTGTGAACTGTTCGCGTGCTGCTGTGGTAAAAGTGTGTCGTGATTGGGAAAATGGCAGCATTGGAAATAAGCGATGTGGAAACTGCGGAGCACCACGTGCCATTGATGTGAGAGGTGAACGTAGGCTTCGAAGGTGCATGACGGCCGATCGACATGCTACAGTGGAGCAACTTACTGGCCGAATGAATCAAGGGGCTACCGGAAGTGGTTCTAAAACGACAGTTCGGTGAGCCCTGCTGCGTATGGAGCTGCGATGCAGACGGATGGTCACTGTACCTATGGCAACGAAGATGTATCGGCAGAAAAAGCTTACATCTGCACGGCAGTATCGGAATTGGACCTCCGCTGATTGGCAAAGGATTGCCTTCTCCGATGAGTCACTTTTCCTGCTCCATCGAACGGATGGACGTTGGCGTATCAGTTGAGAAACATCGAAGAACAAACACTCTTCAACCATTGCTGGAAGAACACAAGCTGGTAGGGGCAGCGTTATGGTCTTGGGAATGTTTTCGTGGCATTTCCTGGGTCCACTCATACTTGTGGAGGACACTGTGGACCGAATTCGTTATGAATCCATCGTTGCAGACCACGTGCACCCATACATGCTGATTGTCTTTCCTGGGGCGGATGGCATCTTCCAGCACAACAATGCGGCGTGTCACACAGATAGAAATGTTCGAGAGTGGTTTGAAGAGCACGATGAAGACTTTAAAGTACTTCCCTGGCCTCCTAATTCCCAGACTTAAACCGAATTGAGCATCTGTGGGACCACTTCGATCGTGTTGCCCGCTTTACGGATCCTCCACCACGCACCCTCCAGCAGCTGTCAGATGCATTGCAGTCAGCATGGCTCCACATACGTGTGAGCACCTTCCAGCACCTTATTGAGTCACTCCCAGCCCGTCTAGCTGCTGTCCGCGCTGCACACGACGGTTACTCAGGATATTAGCTGGTGGTCACAATAATGTGACTCGGCCGTGTTTATGGTGTACATACAGCTGTTGAATCTTACACGTTTTGATGTATAACATTTCCATTTCAGGAATCAGCTCTTTTATGATGTGAAGTGAGTACGAGTGTTATATGTGCGTGGGGGAAGGCTTCCTTTCCTAACCGATAAATTACCCCTCCCTGGGAGAGATGAACTGCGTCAAACCATTGTGATTGACGTCTGCTGAAAGACGATAGTGTTGTTGTTGTTTTTTAAATTGTGTTTCGGGGTTTAACGATTGCCATGAGCAACACTGAGGGTTAAAAGCAGTCTTCCGACCCTAATTTAGGGTCACTGGTTCCAGGAAAGGAAAACTGGGAGTACCGTAAGACTTGTGCATCCCCTACACCTCATTCAAGACTCGAAACGATGAGTGAGAAACCAGCGCCTCTGACCACTCGGGCATCGGCCAATGTTTTCGGTTTGTCTCCCACGCTAATATTTCTTTCGTGTCAGATTGCTTATGAATTTGCGATTGCGTGCATGAATTTTCCCCTGCGGCCAGTAAACGTAGCGTGTTAACGCTGCGAGAAACGTAAAACAGAGCTTTGCGTTTCTTGTACGTATTGTAACCTAGAAACAGCGAAAATCTCGTCTTTAAAGACAGCACTCTTTTACTGACAAAAATAAATGTCCTGAAAGTGTCCCTAAATGAAAAGTTTTGCTCAGTGGCTTCGTTAGACCAATTTTTCATGGCTCAACCTCCCCTCCTCCCCTCCCCCTCCCAAAGAAGCGCAAAGCCCTCCCAATCAAAATAAACCTTTTCTTGTATTAGCTTACCTTTACCTATGTAATATTTTTCCACTTAAAAAAAAAAAAAAAGGCAGATGGGAATTTTCTTAAATACTTTGTTGACAAAGCAAAAAAAAAAAAAAAAAAAAAAAATACCCCGCAAAACTCTCTTTTAATGACACCTCTCTTTCACGGACTAAAGTAAATGTCCCGAGAATGTCCCTGAACGAGAAGTTTTACTATAAACCTGGAAATAATGCAAAACTCCCTTTTAAAGCCACCTCTTTTTTACGGACAAAAATAAACGTCCCTAGAGTGTTCCTAAATGACAGGTTTTATTGTAAACCTGGAAATTACTCAAAAACTTTCTTTTAAGGACACCTCTTTTTACGAACAAAAGTAAATGTCCCGAGAGTGTCCTTAAATGAGAGATTTTACTGTAATTATAGAGTGCCAAGAAAAAAATAAATCACAGAGTTTCTGCTTGTGTGGAATACGACCGACATCTGAGCAGGAAAAACACAAATATATCGGTAAAACTGGTTAAATTAACGTGAAATACTTTCATTCATCATACATCTTAAAATAATACGTCATTTTAAATAAAATTTTCTGAAGTTACTTTTCGTACTTAAAAACATTCATTTTGAGAAAGGACTTTTTTTCAATCGAAATGACGCATGGTTGCAGACTAAGGGGAAGACCTAGGATAACATGGACTGACAGTTTGAAATTGGCCAATGGTGATAGAGGTGGCGATTTGTCAGAAGAAGAGAATCTTACATTAGACGAACAAGGAGAGGGAGAGAGAGAGAGAAAGATTAATAAATTCTGTAGGTAATTAGCATTAATTCTTATTTTTATGTTTTTTATTTTCTTTCGTCGCATTCTTCATTTATGCATTTTCCCATACAAGCCTGAACATCCACTGTTGAGTACGCACGTGTGATCCGATGGCGAATGACTGATTGAATGACATATAGGAGCGGGACTACCTTAACATTTCAGTAAGATCCCATTAAAAATCTGGCGAAACCAGAAATTACTAAGTAGAGTTCCGTGAGATAAGTTGAGCTTCACTCGGCGCCATTTCTAATTGGTATCATTCCGCAAGGGCCAAGTCTTCTACAAAGGAGCACTTGGGACACACAGCTGAAAGCATCCTCTTACACCCTTCCCAAAAAATCGCATGCAGACTACAGCAAAAGGTGCGTGAAGGCTGTGTGTTTCAAGTGCTCCTTTCTAGAAGACTCAGCCTACAGCATTTTGTAGAAGCACCGTATAACGAAGTAAATTTCTCCGTCATTTTTATCCGCGCCAGGATTCGAACCCGGATCCCCTCATTCCGGAATAAGTCACTCTACCAATTGAGCTACGCGGACGTTTTATTCTGATTCCTATCTGCCTTTAAGTCGTGTGCGTCCTTCTGGCAGGTACGTCACATCTCCTGGTACGTTACATCATCTCCCCCTTATTTTTTTTTTTTTTTTTTTCGAAGTGCTGGAGAAGGGATTCTCTTATTTTTCCCATCTCGCGGTGTGGAAATAACATCACACAATTGCGAGATTTTGAACGGGCGGGTCATCCGGATAGTTCGGGCGCCATTATAACGAAGTAAAGTTCTCCGTCATTTCTGTCCACGCCAGGATTCGAACCTGGGTCCCCTCATTCCGGAATAAGTCACTCTACCAATTGAGCTACGCGGACGTTTTATTCTGATTCCTATCTGCCTTTAAGTCGTGTGCGTCCTTCTGGCAGGTACGTCACATCTCCTGGTACGTTACATCATCTCCCCCTTATTTATTTTTTTTTTTTTTTTCGAAGTGCTGGAGAAGGGATTCTCTTATTTTTCCCATCTCGCGGTGTGGAAATAACATCACACAATTGCGAGATTTTGAACGGGCGGGTCATCCGGATAGTTCGGGCGCCATTATAACGAAGTAAAGTTCTCCGTCATTTCTGTCCACGCCAGGATTCGAACCTGGGTCCCCTCATTCCGGAATAAGTCACTCTACCAATTGAGCTACGCGGACGTTTTATTCTGATTCCTATCTGCCTTTAAGTCGTGTGCGTCCTTCTGGCAGGTACGTCACATCTCCTGGTACGTTACATCATCTCCCCCTTATTTATTTTTTTTTTTTTTTCGAAGTGCTGGAGAAGGGATTCTCTTATTTTTCCCATCTCGCGGTGTGGAAATAACATCACACAATTGCGAGATTTTGAACGGGCGGGTCATCCGGATAGTTCGGGCGCCATTATAACGAAGTAAAGTTCTCCGTCATTTCTGTCCACGCCAGGATTCGAACCTGGGTCCCCTCATTCCGGAATAAGTCACTCTACCAATTGAGCTACGCGGACGTTTTATTCTGATTCCTATCTGCCTTTAAGTCGTGTGCGTCCTTCTGGCAGGTACGTCACATCTCCTGGTACGTTACATCATCTCCCCTTATTTATTTTTTTTTTTTTTTCGAAGTGCTGGAGAAGGGATTCTCTTATTTTTCCCATCTCGCGGTGTGGAAATAACATCACACAATTGCGAGATTTTGAACGGGCGGGTCATCCGGATAGTTCGGGCGCCATTATAACGAAGTAAAGTTCTCCGTCATTTCTGTCCACGCCAGGATTCGAACCTGGGTCCCCTCATTCCTTAATAAGTCACTCTACCAATTGAGCTACGCGGACGTTTTATTCTGATTCCTATCTGCCTTTAAGTCGTGTGCGTCCTTCTGGCAGGTACGTCACATCTCCTGGTACGTTACATCATCTCCCCCTTATTTATTTTTTTTTTTCGAAGTGCTGGAGAAGGGATTCTCTTATTTTTCCCATCTCGCGGTGTGGAAATAACATCACACAATTGCTAGATTTTGAACGGGCGGGTCATCCGGATAGTTCGGGCGCCATTATAACGAAGTAAAGTTCTCCGTCATTTCTGTCCACGCCAGGATTCGAACCTGGGTCCCCTCATTCCGGAATAAGTCACTCTACCAATTGAGCTACGCGGACGTTTTATTCTGATTCCTATCTGCCTTTAAGTCGTGTGCGTCCTTCTGGCAGGTACGTCACATCTCCTAGTACGTTACATCATCTCCCCCTTATTTATTTTTTTTTTTTCGAAGTGCTGGAGAAGGGATTCTCTTATTTTTCCTATCTCGCGGTGTGGAAATAACATCACACAATTGCGAGATTTTGAACGGGCGGGTCATCCGGATAGTTCGGGCGCCATTATAACGAAGTAAACTTCTCCGTCATTTCTGTCCACGCCAGGATTCGAACCTGGGTCCCCTCATTCCGGAATAAGTCACTCTACCAATTGAGCTACGCGGACGTTTTATTGTGATTCCTATCTGCCTTTATGTCGTGTGCGTCCTTCTGGCAGGTACGTCACATCTCCTGGTACGTTACAACCGTACATAAATAAATGAACAAATAGATGAAACCATTAGTTTGGAAAGATGCAAACTGCTTTTAAGAATACAATTCCGCAGTAAGTTAGTCAATCAGTTTTACTTTCAAAATGACAATATGAGGAACACAGATGTAACGGAATTCTGCGCATGTATTAGCTTCATGCACTCCTGTGTTCAGCTACACAAGAAGAGAAAGGAACTACCTCGTTTAAGCATTAATAAATCCGTTTATTTCTTCCAAGAGGTTCTTATCAATTAAGCGTAACGCTATATCTTCCTTTCCGTGCTAAACACATTCACACACTTTACATACAAGTGTAACATGCCTTTGCATATTTTATAATGTGTGACGTAGCAGCCTCTGTGGGCTAGTCGTAGGAGGCGTTGTTTTCTAATCATTAATTCAAGATGGGTCTGGGTTCGAATCCCAGGTGAGGAATGGATGGTGAGCCTGTCTTGCGGAACTGGCTTCCTTTGTTCCTTGGAACCAGTGGCCTTAATTACGGATATGTGATTGCTTATAGGGTTGCTCAATTACTTTCTTACTTTAGACCTTTCCGAAAGGTATTGATTTCATTTTTCTAAATTAAGTTGTGGCAAAACCTTAACTAAACTAAAATTTGATGTGACATGGCCTATGTGGTTGTTCATGTTTGTCGTTAAAGCCCTAAACAAAACATACAAATGTGTGACGTAACAGCCCGTATGTAACGTAGGCTGATAAACAACCACTTTGTTGCTATGAAAATAGCGTTTACGTGCGCGATTGCAACCGAAATTGCTATGGTAGGATATATAGCCAGGGGCGGATTTCCGGCTAGGCGCACTAGGCGCACGCTTAGGGCCTCGCTATTTCAGGGGCCCCGAAAACATAATTGAAGTTTTAGTTTTGGTTTTCACGGACCGAAGCCAATCAATCCTTAAAGCGATTACTTTGTATTGTTCATTGATATTTTACTTTCTCATATTAACAATGACATTTTTTTCTTGATGTTGCTTATATTCCGAATTTTCGAGTTCTTATCGATGTACTTATTTTGAAAGGAACGGTTAAAATAATTTTGAGTTCCTTGTAGTGGTTGGTAAAGAAGGTATTCACGCTTCCCACACGTTTCATTGTTTAAGGCGAATTCTTAACTGGCCTGTTGTGGTATAACTTGCTTTCATGGTTCTTCCAGCCAAGGGAACACATCTGTGTTGGAACCTTCCAACCTTCTTCCCGAGTTGCGATGAGGAGTACTTGTAAAAACTTTCCTGATGATCGGGCGTGTTTGCTGTTAATAGTTTTTTCTCTTCGTGGTAGGATAATCGATGAAGAGAGAAATATTCTTCACAGGATAATTCTTCCTGGGACAATCAATTTCTTTTTCAGCCCTAATCCCACAAAACCATCTTAAACCAAAAGAGTTATTAACATTTACGCTGGAAAAATAAAGAAATTTGAGAATATCACACTATCTTATATTTAATAGTGTTAAAAGTAATTTATATGGTATTGCAACAACATTCTCATTACTAAATTCTCATCCTTAAATCGACTTAAAACTAACTTTTTAAAAAAAGCAATAAAAAGTTTCAATGATATTCTTACTCAAAAACCTGCAGTTCCTAATTTTCCATTTTCAAACCGAATCTTTTGCATTTAATTTGTATGTTTTTGCTACTGATAACTGCAGTGCAGGTATAAATGGGATACTGGTATTTAAAGTGCCAAACCTAACATCCATCGATTCCCTATTAGCCTCAAAATTCTGTTTATGATAACTGCAGTGCATGAAGTATATATGGGGTATTAAAAGTGCCAAACTTAATATCCATTGATTTCCTATTAGCTGCAAAAATAATTTTTGAAATATCTCTGAAATCAAAAAAGTTCGATGTGCACGGACAGACAAAATTATTACACTAGCACTGTTTCTTACAGAACGTTCTAATAGGAAGCGATGGTATTTTAAAAAAATGTAAAAACCTTTTTCTTGACAACCCCTCCCCCTTTTTTTCTTTTGTTAATCTGACGGATGAAAATTTCTGAAGGGATAAGAAGGGGGGGGCTGAACCTTTTAGCGCCTAGGGCCCCAAAATATGTAAAGTCTCCTCTGTATATAGCCACCCTCGCCAAAGGTCTTCTACAAAGAAGTGACGACACGGAGCATCTGTATCCCAAAAGCATTTCGAACGAAATTTGTGCACTTGCCTAGCGGAAAACCTCGTAGTCAAATTCTACAGTTGAATTACTTACCCGTTCTAGATTTATTAAAAAGTCAAACTTCTGTGTTTGACGTTATCATAATGAATTCGAAAGTTTTTAGCCTGCAGCTATTAAATCTGCAGCTAATTAGGCTAAATTTGATTTAAATTGGACGATTCGTTCTGGAATAACAGGCTGCTGCCACGGTTGCGCAGTGGTCTAAGCGATGACTTATGATCATTCGTCCGCGATGGGTCCGGGTTCGAATCCCGGTGAGGCATGGTTGTTGTGTTTGTCTTACGGGGCTGGATCTCTCCCTTCCCTGGAACCAGTGGCCCTAAATTAGGGACGGGCGAATGCTTATAGCCTTTTGAGTTGCTCACGGTGGTCGTTGAACCTCCAATGAAAAAACATAAAAAAAACCAGAAAATTTTAAGAAATTTTAATGTTTGTCATCAAAGGTCCCAAATTGTCCGTAAGGGGTCTGGGTTCGAATCCCGGTCAGGCATGGATGTTGTGTTTGTCTTACGGCACTGGCTCCCTCCCTTCCCTGGAACCAGTGACCCTAAATTAGGGACGGGCGACTGCTTATAGCCCATTGAGTTGCTCACGGTGGTCGTTAAACCTCCAATCAAAAAAAAAAAAAAAAAAAAAAAAGGTCCTAAAATTAAAACTTTTTCAATGAGTTTGTGTCTCTCTAGTTGCCACTCTGTTTTTTTTTTTTTTTTGTCCCTGTTTTTTTTTTGTCCCCTCCCTCCTCATGTCTTCTCTCCTTCCACATAAAAAAAAAAAAAAATGTGACAGAACGGGATATCTGTAATTCAAAATCAACTGGAGCGTTTGGAATGATGAAATCATTTACATAGTTACAAAAGCTTAGCAGGATATCTCGTATACAGAATTTGTAAATGATTTCTTTACCCGTTCTAGACTTACCAAAATGGCAAATTTCTGTGTTTAGCATTACTCATTCTTCTGAGCTCCACTAGAGGACGCTATCATGCTCACTGATAAAAGTAACGAATAATGGTGATCGGGTGCATCTTTGAAGACTAGCATGGTATGGTTTTTATCTTTAGTAACGGTCAACTTCGGAGAAAAGGCAACTGTGAAACCAGTCCAGAAACAGCGCAGTAATTACCCGAAGGTAGTTTTTAAATCTAAGATAAAATGGGTTAAGGTGTCGACTACGAAACGCTTGCTTTATTGACACGCAAGTGCGTGAAGTGCAACTAAATACTGTAAATAACAAGTGGCTGTCCCTTGGTTATTTCCTGGCTGTAGCCATTATTTTATCATTTGAAATAAACGTGCGTTTGCGCCAATTCATTTTTTTTTTCAATTCAATTCAATTTATTAGTTCAGCTGTCATTTAACACATACAAAATGCTCCTTAGAAGTAACCAATTAATAGATATATAACAGCTAGGGAGATCAGAAAAAGGTCAAAATGACCTGACAAGTCCCGATCTCTCTTCAAAAATAAGTCAAGAAATAAAATACGTAACATCAATTGAGCATATTGTTAGTTATATTAGTAGTTGGTAGTAAATGCATGGTAGCGATGCCCCAGTGTGTTGAGAGCAATATTTATAGGGAACAAGTAGTGGTGTGAAATTACATTTTCAAAAACAATCATGCATTTGCATTCCATATTTTTTAAATAATGTGGACGTCTTTATTTACTTTTAATTCGATAAAACCCAGCATACGCAGTCGAAATGGTATGGCCAGATTTAATCCATTCTGTCTTATAAGTAATTTCTCCCCCATCCCCTCTGACTTCCATTCCCGCTTCACTGGTATAACCAATCCCTTGTTGTTTTTTAATATTAATACAATGTTAGTGAGTAAGTGAGTAAATAGTGATTTTTTTCTTAAATAAGCTGTAGTTATTAATATGAATTTCCATGGACACGTCATTCCAAAATTTTGGCCCCTGATATCGAATACTGAGTTCTGTTTGTTGATTTTTCGGAAAGCATGGCTATAACATATGTCTATATCTCGTATCATATTCATGAGCTTCATTATGAATGTCAATGGTATCATCATTAAAACTCAATTTAATTATTTTAAACATATTAGTACCCAGAGAGCGTAAATACAACTGGTTAATGTTCAAAATATTATGTTTATTAGGATCGACACTGATTCGACTATAATTTTGTGAACCTGTAGTACCAATTAAACGTGGATTTAATTTCAGTTCTAAAAATCTAATTATTTTGTTGTTAAGCACCTGAAGTTTCCCAAGGTTACGCTTAGTAGTGGATCCCCAACAAGAGAGACAGTAAATTAAACGAGAATCTACTAAAGAATAGTATAGGGATTTAATGGTTTTCGTAGTAAGAATATTAAACACATTGCCAATAATTTCTACATTTCTCGACTCCTCACGAGCTATTTTATCTGTCCCATTTCAAGGTATTCTGAATAAGTACACCCAAGTAAGAATAATGATCAACTGTAGATATTGGTACATCATCAAAAGAAATGATTGAATCTAGCTGATCATTTTGGTTCAAAGTTGGACCAGTAAAAAACATTGCTTTATTCTACCAAAATAGCTTAGCTCCGTACGCACTGAAAACTTATAAGAAGAAGAATTCTTCTTTAGCTTTCTCGAATAGTTGCAAGTTTTGAAGCAGAAGGTTTTCTAATTAACTAATGGATTAATGTTCGCAGATGCAGTGGCTAACTGGCGATCCATGAACGGCCCTGGAAGTTATTTTCTGCGGGGCCATTTTTGGGAAAAAATATCGAGGTATTCCATCCTAAAGAAAAGATTGTCAGCATCACCGTTTACTGTTTAAACTTTATAACGTAACCCTTTTATGTTGTGCGAGATTTGTTGTTATGCTAAGTTCCAAATGTCCGACTGAGGAAATGTTGAATTAAATGTAAATACACTGAAGTGCCAGAAAAACTGGTACACCAGTCCATTACTTGGTAGGTCCCCCTCGGGAGCGCAGGACTGCAGAAATACGACGGGGCATGGACTCCACTAGCTACTGGAAATATGCTGCAGGCAATGCACACCATACTTCCTGCAGAGCGTTTCACAATTCGGGTGTATTCTGAGGTCTCGGACTCCTGTGTTAGATAGCGCGTTGCATGGCATCCCAATTGTGTTCAATCACGTTCAGATCTGGGGACTTGGGTGGGAATGGCAACACCCCAAATTCAGATGAATGCTCCTCTAACCATAATGTGGCGTCCCGACACTTGTGTGGAGGTGCATTGTCTGTTGCAACAGGCCGAACCCATCAGCATGAATGCAGGACATGAACGGGTGTACCTCGTCAGAAAGGATGCGCACATAGTGTTGTTGGCCGGTTACGGACGTTTTGTAGATGTAACAGGGGTCCCAATGAAGTCCTGCTAAGCACACCTCATACTATTACGGACACCTCCCCCAGCCGGTACAGTTCCCTGTTGACAGGCGGGATCCACGGCTTCATGGGGTTGGCGTCACACGAATCCTTCCATCTGCCCGATACAGTTGGAAACGCGACTCGTCAGACCAGGCTACTTGTTTTCAGTTATCAAGTGTCCAGTGGTAGTGTTGCCGTGCCCAAGCGAGGCGCATAGCTCTGTGTCGTGTACCCATCAAGGGGACTCGAGTTGGGCGTCGGCTCCCAAAACCCATATCGTGCAGGGTACGTTGCACAGTCCGGACACTGATGCTTGTTGAGGCTCCAGCATTAAATTCCGATGCTACCTGCGAGAGTGTCGCGTGAAACGATTCTTGGCAGCCGACGATGGTCACGTTCACCCAATGTTTTTTTACGGCCACAGTGGTATCGTAGGTTGGAAGTTTTGACGGAATTCTTGTAGTTAGGGTACACCCTTGCAATGGTCGTCCGTGAAAATCCGAACTTCGTTTCTACCTCCGAAATACTATGGCCCATCCCACGAGCGCCAACTATGACACCGCGTTGAAAATCGCTTAAATCGTAATTACTTGTCATTCTCATGCCGAAAACAGCTCTGACAGCTGGCAAGGATGTCTATCGCTTTATATACGCACTGGCGGACGAAACCGAGTACGCGCATAAGTTACGTTGCTATGTATTTTGCATAAGCTCGTCTGTACCAGTTTTTCTGGCACTTGAGTATATATATACTTTTTTTCTTGAGTTAGCATAAAGTCTACCGGCCCAGAACATAGCGACCCACCGGGAATTCTGCCGGTATCCCGGCGGCCCAGTCCCCGCCTGCGCGGATAGCTTAGATGAACATAAATCTCACTTCTGAAATAAATAAGTGAATAATAATACTGACCGGCACTTATGTGTAACCTCAACTTTTTAGTTTTCCACGTGCCGGAAGTTTAGGTCATCAATACAATATAATTTGTAATTTATCCACAGATACTCAGAGCCGTAGTTTGTAGTGGGCTAGAGGGGAATGCACCTTGCCTGCAAAACAAGCAAGCTCCCCTGAAAAATGGACGATATAAATTCTCTGAACTTTTATTTTCTGTGGCTAATGAACAATTCTTTTGTAACTGGTTTCCACAAATTAAGCAACAAATGGAAAAGTCGTGATAACTCAAAAAGTATGCAACCGTTTTGGGTGAAATTTGGTGATAAGCTTTATCAGACCAAAAAACGCAAGAACATGTGATACAAGGCATTTACATTTTGTATGAGTGATGCAAATATGAAAATACAGAAATATAGGTATAAAGATGAAATAGGAAAAGGTACTTCAATTCGCAGTGTGGTTATCCTGAACAGCAATACAGGCCCGACTGCGATGTTCCATGCTGTTAATTATGGTGTCGAACAGTTCCGTGTGTTGCTGCGTCCATTGCTCGAGCAAAGCAGTGCGGAGCCCCTGCAGGGTTCGGGGAGGGGGCTGGAGGCCAGCAACACGCTTCCCGAGAGCATCCCAGATATGCTCAATGGGATTCAGATCGGGAGAGCGTGATAGCCACTCCATACGGACAATAGTCTCCTGTTCCAGGTACTGGTGTACGAGGCGAGCGTTATCCACCTAAGGTAAAAATGCTTCGCCAATTGCGGTCACATAGGGACGAGCAATAGTGTCCAGGATGTCATCTATATACCTCTGAGCATTGAGGTTTCCATGTAGCAACACATGGAGGTCTGTACGACCGCCTACCGATATTCCTGCCCACACCAGAACACTACCGCAACCATAGGTGTCCTTTTCCTGGATATTAGAGGGAAGATAGCGAGTACTGGCCTCTCTCCAGATGCAAACTCGGCGAGAATCACTCTGTAAACAGTATCGCGACTCATCAGTGAACAGAACGGACCTCCACTGCTTTTGAGTCCAGTTCGCATGCATTCGTGCCCAACTGAAACGTTTCCTCCGGTGGCGGTGGATGAGGGGCACCCATAATACCGGTCGCCGAGCTATATAGTCCTCCTGCATGTAACCTTCTGCGTACCGTCGAAGATGATACCGTTCGTTCGGTGGCTGCCGCAGGCACAGATCTGAGATCAGTCGGTGTAGCCGTCCTGTCCCGCCGTGCCGAAAACCGCAAATACCGGTGATTTTGGGAGGTCGTCTCCCTTGATCTACCTTCGCTGTACCTTCGGGAAGCTGCACCCGTGGCTTGGAACTGCTTTTACATCCCCCTGACCACAGAACGATCGACGCTGAGCCATCTTGCGACGTCCGCCTGCGATTACATCGAGACTTACGTCATGTAAAGTTTGTTTCACGTACTTATAACAACTTGTGTTTCGTGCATTGGTTTTTTTAACACGTCTTTTGTAAAGAAAGATCGTGCTTATGTTATCGGTTTGTCCGTCCGTCCATTTGTAGATACCATATCTCTGAGACTATTAGTCTGATTTGAAAAATTCTTTTTGCATTGGGAAGCTTGAAATGTGCGAATGATGATCCTTTATTTCGTTGGGGTTTCTTTTTACGATGCATAATTTCGCCGCTAGAGGGCGTAAATGCAGATGACGTCGAATTCAAAGTACATTTTATTCCATATATTTGCTTCTAAGCATCCGATTTAAAAAAAAATATGTCGAACGGCATTTTAGGTATAGTTACGTTTTCAAGTACCGCATAGATTTTCCGCTGGGGAGCGTAAAAGTAAATTACGTTTTCCCCAATATCTCTTCTTCTAAAACTCCGATTGGAATTTTTTTCTTTAGCGGATACAGCTCCTGATGGAAACTCTTTTGCATATAATATCTAATTTTTGGCAAAGAATACTTTGGCCACCAGGGGGCGTAAGTGTTAATTTTTTCTTCTGATGTATTTGCCAAAAAACCTGAGCTACTAAAATCTCGACTGAAAAAATTTGTTCTTGGATCGATACCACTCACGTGGACAAACCTTTTCGGAATATTTTCTTCTTAAAATAGTACGTGGTTTCCCCGCCAGGGGCGTAGATGTATATCTTATTTTTGTCAATATCTCTGCTTCTAATAGTCCGATTTCAAAAATTCTTTCTTTATTGGATAGAGTTCCCGGTGTACCATGTTTTCCATATAATTTCAAAATTTTCAAGTAAATGATAGACTTTCCGCTAGGGGGCGCAAATGGAAATTATATATCTTTGCTTCTGCACCGGACACAGTTCCTCGTGGGAAATCCTTTGCATATAATTTTTAATTTTTCGTAAAAAATGGTTTGGCCACCAGGCGGCTTAAGCCTTAATTTCCGCTTCTGATGTATTTGCAGCAGAACCTGAGTTCCTGAAAACCCGACTAAATTTTTTTTTCTTGGACCAATACCTCTCACATCGAAAAACCTTTTGAGAATACTTTCTTCTTAAAATAATGCATGGTTTTTCAGCTAGGGACTCAGATGCATGTTTATATTTGTCCATATCTCTGCCTCTAAGTGTCCGATTTGAAAAAATTCTGTCTATGTTCGAGAGCGTTTCCGCTGCGAAATGTTTCTCATATAAATTCAGATTTTTTTAACTGATAAGTCTGCAACCAGAGGGCGTAAGATCACTATTCCGCTTACAGCAATATCTGCTGGATTAGAAACCCGATTGAAAAACTTCTTTCTTCAGTCAGATACTATTGTTTTCCATGACGGTTCCATTGACTTTGCATAGCTTTGATAAATTTAATTCTCGCCAGAACGGGTGCAAAAGACGTGCTCATTACACCCGAAAATTCGGTGGTATCTTTCTTGTTACATCTGATGATGGATCTTTTCGTAAGGTGGGAAAGATCTCACGTCATTGGGTTTTGATTTTTATCGTAATAAATTTTAACCTTGGGTCTTAGGTTTTAATGATATCGTGCATTAAAGGCAATTTTTTCTCATCTTTATGATTAAATCGCACGAAGTTTTTTAATACTTATTATTATTATTATTATTATTATTATTATTATTATTATTATTATTATTATTGTTATTGTTGTTGTTGTTGATAATAATAAATATTTTAAATTTAATAATAATAATAATAATAATAATAATAATAATAATAATTATTATTATTATTATTATTATTATTATTATTGTTATCATAATTATCGCTTTCATTGTACCGGTGAAAACAATGGAGCTGTGTAAGGGCATGGTATGCGAGAGTACCGCTAAACTTTATTATTTTAGAAAAAAAGCACTGGTCATAATTATGAGTATAAGGAGAAAAAACTGCTTCACTTCAGCAATGGCAGCAGAATGTTGAATCTAGCTTTTCTCTGTGCAAGTAACCTTATTGGAGGGGTGGGATGTGAAATTGGAGGTAGAATAAAATATCACGGGTGGAGAAGAATACTGTAGAAGTAAAGCAGGGGTCGGGCGCAGACAGCATCAGTTTAAAACAGGTACAACTTAACAGGGGCGCGCCAAGGACATTTGCAGCCCCCTTATACGAGAATATATTTTTTTTTCATTCATTTTTACATGAAATAAATATCTTTAGCAACATTATTTTCTATTTTCGGTAAATTAAGAGTTTTCATAAAACACCATTGTCTCATATAAAACTGAACGGGTAAAAAAATCTGCCAAACTGTAGTTCAGATAACACTGCGAATAATCCAAGGAGTCAGCTTCCCTATACATAATCAAGAAAGACCCAGAAAGATAAGAGGAACTCGCAGATAAGGAAACTGACAAGAGTGGAAGACATCATGATCAGAGTAAAATCCCAGAAATAGTAATGGGCTGGACATATTACCAGGAGAATCGACCATCGATGGACAACCGAAATTTTAGACCGGATTCCAAGGAATAGGAAAAGACCCAGCAGAAGACTACGTGGGAGATGGGTGGATGAAATTCGAAAGCATGCGGGAGTGAGATGGAGGAGACGGGTCCAAGACAGACCGATGTGGAAGAAATTTGGGGAGACTTCATTCAGCAGAGGAGAAAACATTTTCGTGGTATTTACGACCAGATTAAAAGTACGACCCGCTCAAAATACATAAAATGCATAAGGGTTTTAGGTCGAAAAATTATGTTTTTTGAAGTCCATTGTGTTTTTCCTTCATATTGGCCACACTGGCATAACGCTGGCCACGCATACCATGAGTGTTAAAATCTTCAAGATCTAAAAGATAAAAAATTAGAAAAATAATTGTTAGTCCTCTGGCCACGGTATCCGTTACTGAACGGAACAATAAAAATTATTCTCTGATCTCAAGACGTTTCTATTGAATAATATAATGATAAAAAATAAACGTGCCACTACGATTTCTCACAGTAAAATGTTTTCTTAACTTCTCCCACGTCACTAGTATTAATTTATCAAGCGTAAAATTTGATTGAGGGGTCTTGCCGCCCCCAGAATCTGGCGCCCGAGTGTTTCGCATTCGTTGAACTCCCGCTTGGCGCGTCCCTGCAACTAAGAACAGTAATTTTAGAAATTAAATGAAGTGCGAAATACTTGTAAATTTCAATTTTATTTCCCAAAACTGCCGATGACAAAATGCAAAAAATTGCTTCATTAATTTTGGTAATCCAAATATGCCCTTCAAGAAGTTCCTGTCTGTTTGGCGGTGCAATAATCTCTTTTTTTTATTTTTCGGGAGGGAGGAGGGGGGGGTCGCGGGAAGGAACCGCTTGTGTTATTACCTGACCATCGCTTCGTAAATTTTAATATTGCGGAAAAAATTTCGGAAGCAGTCGGCTTTAACTAGACTCCGTGATTTTATGTATCTTGTTACTTGTATCGTATCGGAAGGACGTTGTGGCTCCATCTAGTGTCGCATAAGTTAAATGTGACATACAAGATCTGTTTTTCACAGCAGCTCCGAAGAAATTACTAATACAATATTTTACATATACTTAATATTAATACAACAGGTCCATGGGCGTACTGATAGCACCCACAACCCTTGCAGTGAGGGGGGGGGGGCTAAGAGGTATTTTTCAAAAAAGGAAAGCAATTTTTTCCGCAGTAAATGAGTAAAATCTTCAAGAAATCATTTTTGCTTTAGTTTATAAAAACTGGACGACGGAAAAGCAGCGAGTGGCGCCTATATGAATACTTTTAAGGGGGGGGGGGGTGTCTGAGAAAAATCCTTACCTCTTTCAAGAATGTCAAACATTTTAGTAAATGTACAAGATACAAAAATACAACAAAAATAATTGATACCATCAATCATTAATAGTTTATTATTTTTAAAAATGCTTTACAAAAAGGTTTCGTCTATTTTAATGTTTTGAATTTATCAAAAATTTGGCTATAACAACAGCTAAGGGGGCGCAAGCCCCTTCCCTATCGGCGCCCTTGAAAGCAGATATTCCAGATGACCCTTTTCACAACCATAGCAATAGTTTAAATACAATATATATGTAAAATAACAAGAGAAGGTGAATGAAATATCAGTTGAATAAACGAAATTTTTATATCAATGAGCATAAAGCGTTTTATATAACCACATAATTATGCATCCTTCAAAATATGAGGTAAAAGGTGTTCTTCGCGGGAACGAAAAAAGCAGAGACCTGTGTCATTTTTTTACATGTAACAGTATCAAAAGGAAAGACTTTTGAGACCTGTGTCATTTTTTTACATGTAACAGAGTCAAATGGAAGAGGCATTGTGGCATTATGTCAAGTGTGCTATTTTCTATTTCAAGAGTAAATTATGTAAGTAATTTTACTCTTTTTGGGTCGTATTTCTTAAATACTTTTTATTTGCTTACGTATGTTCCGTATTTTATTATAAATTAGAAAAGGTCTTTAGACACCGTTACAGGGCCGTTACATGTTTTGCCTATGATCGTGAGACATTTCAAAGGGGCTGGCTTAGTTCTCTAAAAGAATAAAATTTCCATGATGTGATTAACTTTCGCTTAAGTGTTTTGTAATACTTTGTATTGGTGTAAAACTAGGGCAATCATTTTAGTCACGACGTGCACTGTTACACATAATAAAGTGCGACAATTTTGGTTTTATGAAAAATACCTATAGGTTCCAAATTATTTGAATTATCAAAACGCCCGTAAAACCTAGTAAGTAACATGGAATTTGACAGTTTCAGTATTTCAGAACAAAATAGATTTTCGCAAAAGGGTCTCGAAGATATTCTTTGATAGGGAGGGGGCGAGTTAATTAGGTACACCACTGAACAGGTGGCATCAAAATTGTTTTTAATCGTCAGAGCAGTAGCTTGGAGACTCCAGGTGAGGCTCAAAGTTTTGAACCTTCCCTATGAAAGAATCAACGAACACAATGATAATTCGCACATGTCATATTCTAAAAAAATACAAGCAAAAGAATTTCAATATCACACTTAAAGCTCAATATATCGATGCGACTGAGAAAAAAAGCTCATCTAACAAAAGTCATGTCCGTCGAGTGATCAATATAGAAATTGGAAGTTTTGAAACAGTAAAGTGTTTTTGCAGAAGCTTGTTTAAGACGCAGATCAAATGTCGCTTTGACTTACATGATGAACTACTGCAATAGTACACCGTATACCCGTCCAACAGTGTTGCATTCAGAGAGTTTTTTCCGAGGGGGAGGGGCAATCACAAATTCTTGGGGGGGGGGGCTGAAACTTGTTGACTGATTATGTACATATAATCAAAATTTTGTTATTTATATATACGTACATTAACACATATACAATTTTTAAATACAGTATAAAAATTTTCTTATGCTCGAATATCGCAAATGCGAATTCCAAGAAATCGAAGCATCATCATTGCCAACCATTTACAATCCACTGTTGGACGAAGGTCTCCCCAAGCCTCCTCCACAACGGTCTGTCTTAGGCAAGTCTCCTCCATGCACTCCCGCATACTTTCGAATTTCATCCACCCATCTTCCATGTGGTCTTCTTTTGGGTCTTTTCCTGTCCCTTGGAATCCAATCTAAAATTTCGGCTGTCCATCGATGGTCTGTCCTTCTGGCAGTATGTCCAGCCCATTGCCATTTCAGGGATTTAACTCTGATCATGATGTCTTCCACTCCTGTCATTTTTCGGATCCATGAGTTCCTCTTCTTATCTCTCCTGGTTACACCAAGCATGCACCTCTCCATGCTGCTTTGAGTTGTCTGCAGCCTTTGTATGTCTCTTTTAGTTAAGGTCCACGTCTCTGCACCCTACGTAAGCACTGGAAGGATGCATTGATCAAACACTTTTCTTTTAAGACTTAACGGAATATTGCTCTTGAAAAAAATGCTGTTTCTTCCAAAAGCTCTCCAGGCAAGTTTTGCACGCCGATTAATTTCTTCATCAATGTGACCCTCACTTGATATCTGGTGTCCAAGATAAACGTACGTGTCTGTTATCTCCAGCTTTCCTCCATCAATCGATAAATCTGAATTTCTTGTAAAAGCATTGAACATCACTTTTGTCTTCTGAAAGTTCATTTTTAATCCCACTTCTTTACTCTTGTCAGCAAGCTCCTGGATCATACTCTGCAGCTCTGATGGGGTAGTTGCAAAAATGACTACGTCATCAGCAAAACGAAGGTGGGTTAGATAATCTCCATTAATCTTTATCACTTTGTTTTCCCAGTTCAGTGATTGAAAGACATTTTCCAATGTGGCATTAAAGAGCTTCGGAGATATGGTGTCACCTTGTCTCACTCCTATAAAAGATACTTTTGTCGAATTTGAACCAACTCGGTTATTAAGGGTTTTTTTAAAAAAACGAAGCTTGTAGATATCAAATTTCAAAATGTTGTCTTCATCGATTAAATAGTTTTACACTTTAGTCATTTCATTCTAAAGAAAAGCAAACAAATCCGAGGGTAACTCCGGATTTGGTGCCATTAAAAGCACAAAAAGAGAGGTGCTCTCACAGGATACATATCATCATCATCATCATCATTGTCAACCATTATCAATCCACTGCTGGACGAAGGTCTCCCCAAGTTTCCTCCACAACGGTCTGTCTTGTGCCAGTCTCCTCCATGTCACTCCCGCATATTTACGAATTTCATCCACCCATCTCCCATGTGGTCTTTTTCTGGGTCTTTTCCTGTCCCTTGGAATCCAATCTAAAATTTCGGCTGTCCATCTATGGTCTGTCCTTCTGGCAGTATGTCCAGCCCATTGCCATTTCAGGGATTTAACTCTGATCATGATGTCTTCCACTCTCGTCATTTTTCGGATCCACGAGTTCCTCTTCTTATCTCTCCTGGTTATACCAAGCATGCACCTCTCCATGCTCTTTGAGTTGTCTGCAGCTTTTGTATGTCTCTTTTAGTTAAGGTCCACGTCTCTGCACCATACGTAAGCACTGGAAGGATGCATTGATCAAACACTTTTCTTTTAAGACATAATGGCATATTGCTCTTGAAAATTATGCTGTTTCTTCCAAAAGCTCTCCAGGCAAGTTTTGTACGCCGATTAATTTCTTCATCAATGTGACCCTCACTTGATATCTGCTGTCCAAGATAAACATACGTATCTGTTATCTCCAGTTTTTCTCCATCAATCGATAAATCTTCATTTCTTGTAAAAGCATTGAACATCACTTTTGTCTTCTGAAAGTTCATTTTTAATCCCACTTCTTTACTCTTGTCAGCAAGTTCCTGGATCATACTCTGCAGCTCTGATGGGGTAGTTGCAAAAATGACTATGTCATCAGCAAAACGAAGGTGGGTTAGATAATCTCCATTAATCTTTATCCCTTTGTTTTCCCAGTTCAGTGATTGAAAGACATTTTCCAATGTGGCATTAAAGAGCTTCGGAGATATGGTGTCACCTTGTCTCACTCCCTTTCCAATTTTTATGTGTGTTGTATTTTCAAACAGCCGAATCTTTGCACTTGCATTTTCATAGATGTTATTAATAATATTAATGTATGCATCTTCAATACCGCAGGATTTCAGAGCCGTGGTAACTGCTGATGGTTTCACCGAATCAAAGGCTTTTTCATAATCGATAAAAGCCATGCACAATGGAAGTTCATATTCCCTCGCTCTTTCAATCAGTTCTCTCAGTACGTGGATATGATCTATTGTGCTGTAGCCACTCCTGAATCCAGCTTGTTCTCTCGGTTGAGCCATGTCCAGTGTTACCTTCAAGCGGTGTGAAAGAACTTTAGTGAAGATTTTATAAACCACTGATAGGAGGCTGATAGGTCTGTAGTTCCTGAGATCCTCAATGTCACCTTTTTTATGTAGCAGGATCATTGTAGCATTGTTCCAATCCTCAGGAATCTTCCCTTCATTAAGGCATCGAGTGAAAATTTGGGCGAGTACTGTTTCAATTTCTCCACTTGCTTCTTGTATGATGTCTATAGTAATTCCATCTTCTCCTGGAGCTTTCCCTCGCTTCATGTTCTTGATTGCATGAGCAACTTCTGCTGGGAGGACTGGAAGAACTCTGGTACCTTTCATGATGTCTGGAGTACATGTATTATCCCTTTCATATAATTTGGAGTAGAAATCTTTCACTCTTGTCAAAATTTCACCTCTATTTCTTGTTATAGAACCATCTTCTTTTCTCAGAGCCATAATCTGTTTTCTTCCCTTACTGAGATGTCCCTTTGCTATCTTAAGGCTTTGGTTGTTTTCAATTGCTTTCCTCACTAGCTCACAGTTGAATTTCCTTACGTCTTCAGTGATACTTTTTCGTGTTGTCTTGCATAGCTCTATATATTCCACTTTGGAAGTCACATCTACTTTAGTTGTCCTCATCTCTCTTCTTTTTTGCATCAACATTTTGGTTTTTCCTGATAATTTGTTCACATGCAACTTGTTCTTAGACCCAGCTAATTTTGTTGCTGTTTCCATTAGAGCTTTGGTTACTTTTCTGTTAACTTCCGAAATATCCACTTCTTCCGATGTTAGGCCTTCTAAAGCAGAGAATCTGTTCTTCAGTTCCAACTTGAAAGTATTATGGTGTTTTTTAAGGTTGGTTATGTCAATACATTTTGTTTGTCTTATGAGCTTGCCACGTTCCAGTTTAGTGTTGAGGTGCATCTTACATCTCACCAATCTATGGTCACTACCTGTGTTGAACTTGTTCAGCACACTGCAGTCTTCGATGACGAATTTTTTGTTACACATAATAAAATCAATTTCACTTGTCGTCCCAATTGGATGTCTCCATGTCCATTTCCTGTGTGGCTTTTTCTTGAAAAAGGAGTTCAAGATGAAAAATCCTTCTGCCTCTGCAAACTCAACGAGAGTATTTCCACGCTGGTTTCTGTTGCCGTGACCGAATTTACCTACTGAAGTTTCATTCTGTTGCCGTTGCCCTATTTTTGCATTGAAATCTCCCATAATTATCTTCAAGTGCTGCTTACCTTTATTATTTAGATGACGAATTTCCTCATAAAATTCTTCAATTTCTTCTTCAGGATGACTTGTGGTGGGTGCATAAGTTTGAATAATCTGAGCCTGGTATCTTCTCGATAGTTGGATAACGAGTCGTGCAGCTCTGTCAGAGGAACTTTCAACTTCTACCACTTTATCCTTCAGTTTCTTGTTTATTATAAATCCAACACCACTAGTTCTGCCAGTATCTGTCCCACGATAATAGAAGAGATGTCCACTTTTCAGTTCAATGAGATCTTCTCCTTTTCTCCTTACCTCACTTAGCCCGACGATGTCCCACTTGATCCTTTGTAGTTCCTCTTCCAATTCAAGAAGCCTTGAATCAGAAGATAGGGAGCGTCCGTTATAGGTAGCCAAGGTCAGCATCAAATGGCAGCCTAGTCCGGTCTTCCGGGGATTCTTAGCACCCTCTGCCTTCATGTCGCACTGGCCGCTGCCTTGGCCAGGTACATTCCAGCTGCCCGAGACTGAGGGCCAAGATTTAAGTTGTAGAGTCATTTTGGAGGTGTTTGGCCATAACTCACCACGCTGGCCAAGCGGGTTGGTGAGTGTGGGATAGCATTTCCTCTGATCCCGATGGTATAGTTATACCGCTATTGGCGGTCGTCAGAGCCCCTTTAGTGGGAACAGGATGCACCACGAGAAGGCGGGGTTGACATTTGTCAAGGAGAGGCTGTGATGTTACGCATCACCTGACCTTACATCCCACAGGATACATATACGAGCGTATAAATACAAATCTTCATTTCTTGTAATAGCATTGTAAATCAGTTTTGTCTTCTGAAAGTTCATTTTTAACCCCACTCTTTTACTCTTGTCAGCAAGTTCCTGGATCCTACTCTGCAGCTCTGAAGGGGCAGCTGAAAAAATGACTACTTCATCAGCAAAACGAGGGTGAGTTAAATAATCTCCATTAATCTTTATCCTTTCGTTTTCCCAGTTCAATGATTGAAAGACATTTTCCAATGTATCACTGAAGAATTTGGGAGTCCTGGTGTCACCTTGTCTCACCCCCTTACCAATTTTTATGGCTGCTGTATCCTCAAACAGCCGAACTTTTGCATTTGCATTTTCATAGATGTTATTAATAATGTTAATGTATGCATCTTCAATACCGCAGGATTTTAAAGCCATTGTAATTGCTGATGGTTTCACGGAATGAAAGGCCTTTTCATAATCGATGAAAGCCATACATAATGGGAGTTCATATTCCCTCGTTCTTTCAATTTTTTATCTCAGTACATGGATATGATCTATATACACTATCTACCAACAAGAAATTGGACACCCCTGCAATCGACGATATCTGCGGTCCTGATACACGTCATGGCCGCCGCCGTTAAATATCGTGTGGGAAACAACAACGTAACCAGTCGCATGCAACATGCCACGCAGTTCGAAGCTCTCTGATTTCGAGAAAGGTGTAATCGTCGGGTATCACAGAAATGACCGATCCATACGTGACATATCCAGCGAGTTCAAGTACCCAATATCGACAGTGACCTACGCGATTGGCAAGTGGAAGATGAGAGGTGACTATCGGAATGTGCCCCGATCCGGCAGACCCACAAAACTTGGAGTTAGAGACCGACGGGTGCTGGTCAGAGAAATTCGGAAGAACCGCATCAAATCGATGAGCCACATCCACGAGAAGTTTTACCAGGCATCGGGGAGTGTTCTTTCTATGAATATCATCCGTAAGGAAGCCCATCTGCTCGGTTATCATGGACGTGCTGCCGCCCACAAGCATTTGATCACCAAGTCCAATAGCACTGCTCGGCTAACGTGGTGCAAAGAACGTCGACAGTGGACCATTGAACAGTGGAAACAGGTTCTCTGAAGCTACGAATCAAGGTTCACCCTCTATCGTTCGGATGGCAGTGTCTGTATTTGGCGTCTGCCTGGAGAGCGCCTCATGCCGGAATGTATTGTGCCAACTGTGGAGTTCGGCGGCGGTGGAGTTATGCTATGGGGGTGTTTCTCCTGGTATGGCACGGGACCCTTGGTCGCAATTCCTGGTAGACTCAACGCCGAGACCTACTGCACTATTTTGGATGACCATGCGCTTCCTACGTTGTGGCAGTTTTACGGGGTGGACCCATGTTACTTTCAGGATGACAATGCCACCAGTCATGTTGCGAGGTCCACCATGGCTTGGTATGGTGATAATGGGGTTAATCAAATGTACTGGCCTGCGTAGAGCCCGGACCTTAACCCTATCGAGCACCTCTGGGACGAGCTGGAGCGTCGACTTAAGGGGTGCCCCCACCGTCCGAAATCGGTGAAGGAACTGACCTGTCTTCTCCAAGCCGTGTGTAAGAAAATACCGCTAGCCGTCGTACAACGCCTGGTTGAGAGTATGCCCCGGGGGTCGCAGCTGTAATCGCCGCTCGTGGAGGCTCCACCAACTGTTGAAGGTGAATAAACTTCGTTTTCCTTTGCTACCACAGGTGTCCAATTACTTGTTGGTAGATAGTGTAGTGTTGTAGCCACTTCTGAATCCAGCCTATTCTCTCGGTTGAGACATGTTCAGTGTTCCCTTCAAGTGATGTAAAGGAGCCTAAGTGGAGATCCTTTAAACCACTGATATGAGGCTGGTGGGCCTGTAGTTCCTGAGATCCTCGGTGTTATATATGTAGCAGGATCATTGTAGCATTATCCCAGTTCACAGGAATCTTCTCTTCATTGAGACATCTAGTGGAAACTTTTGCGAGTCTTGTTTCAATTTCTCCACTTGCTTCTTGCATAATGTCCACGGCAGTTCCGTCTTCTCCTAGAGCTCTTCCGTGTTTCATGTTCTTAATTGCATGTGTACTTTCTGCTGGGAGGAATGGAGGGACTTTGGTAGTGGTACCTTTCGTAATGTCTGGAGTAGATGTGTCATTCTTTTTATAACGTTTTGAGTAGAAATATTTCGCTCTTGTCAAAATTTCGCCCTTACTTCTTGTTACAGTACCATCTTCTTTTTTCTTCCCTTACTGAGATGCTCCTTTGCTCTCTTGAGGCTTTGGTTGTTTTCAATTGCTTTTCTTACTAGTTCGCAATTGAATTTCCTTACGCCTTCAATGATACTTTTTCGTAATGTCTTGTATAACTCTATATATTTCACTTTGGAAGTTACATCTTTATTTGTTCTCATCTCCTTCTCTTTTGCATCAGCATTTTCCCCCTGATATTTTCTTCATATAAAACTTGTCCTTGGTACCACCTGTTTTTTTTTTTTTTTTTTTTTTTGCCATTTCCATAACCGTCTTGGTTAGTTTTCTGTTAACTTCAGAGATGTCCACTTCTTCCGAGCAGAGAATCTGTTCCTCAGTTCCAATTTGAAGGTATTATGATGTTTTTTTTAAGGTTGGTCATGTCAATACATTTTTGTTTGTTTTATGAGCTTGTCACGATTGTGCTTAGTGTTGAAGTGCATCTTACATCTCACCATTATATGGTCAATACCTGTGTTGAACTTGTTCAGCACACTGCAGTCTTCGAAGACAAATCCATTTCCTTTGTGGGTTTTTCTCAAAAAAGGAGTTCAAGATGAAAAACCCTTCTGCCTCTGCAAATTCTACGAGAGTATTTCCACGCTGGTTTCTATTGCCGTGGCCGAATTTACCTACTGAAGTTTCATTCAGTTGCTGTTGCCTTATTTTCGCATTGAAACCTCCCATAATGATCTTCAAGTGCTGCTTGCCTTTATTATTTAGATGCCAAATTTCCTCGTAAAATCCTTCAATTTCTTCCTCAGGATGATTTGTTTTAGGTGTGTACGCTTTAAAAATCTAAGCCTGGTATCTTTTTGAGAGTTGAATAGCGAGTCGCGCAGATCTGTTTGAGGAACTTTCAACTTCTAGAACATTTTCTTTAAGTTTCTTGTTTATTATAAATCCAACACCACTAGTTCTGCCAGTATCTGTCCCGTGATAGTAGAAGAGATATCAACTTTTCAGTTCAGAGAGATCACCTATTCTTCTTTTTCTTCTATACTAACTTTGCCCGACGATGTCCCACTTGATCCTCTGGAGTTCCTCCTCCAATTCCAAACAGTAAGAATGAAACGCAGTTACCACTTTATTATTTAATCTGTTTATTATAAATTGCTTTGCGAATTTATGTTTTTCAATTCGTTCAATACCGATTGTGACGTATATTCTAAATTAACTTTCCTTTTTAGTTTCTTTCCCTATGTAAATCTTGAGTTTATTCTGTTATTCTTCACTCTTAACGTAATATCTTTTCTCTCAAACGAATACGTTTGGCAACACAATTGAGGTTGAATGCACGTGACGTATGCCTGATATTGATAAGAACAAGAGATAAAAGCGACGACTAAATTGTTGCTTAAGGCTCTACGAGACCCGCCATCTTGTACTGCTGCCTTCTCTTGTTGACCAACGGGCAAGCGTATTTCACAAATTGCTCGGGCAATTTTGCACATTTTGGAATACCGTTTGTGGCTAACGCAAGGTATATGATAAATAAAGAGTTCCCTGGTTTCAGATTTTCATTTTGGACTCTTTAAGTATTTTTATTAATTAATAAAACTATGGATTGGTACGTCTTTCGCTGCAGATAAAAAATGAAGGGAAAGGTCAATAAAAATTCTGAAACCAGGGAACACTTTATTTATCATATATCTTGCGTTAGTCACAAACGGTGTTCCAAAATGTGCAAAATTGCCCGAGCAATTTGTGAAATACGCTTGCCCGTTGGTTAACAAGAGAAGACAGCAATACAAGATGGCGGGTCTCGTAGAGCCTTAAGGAGCGTTGGGTTGTGAACTGATTATTGAAAGGAGCGTTGTGAAAAGAGCGTTGTGTTAAGAGTTGTGTGGTGTGTGGAGAGTTTAATGCAATATGCTATGTATGCTACGATGTGTTTGCTACATCCTGAATAAAGCATATGTTTCCGTAAGTGTGACTTCTGTTGTTTACATGTTTCGTCTGGTCGTTAAGATTTCTTTCATTTAGGAACTATTTCTTAGTATTTTGATGTTTTAAATTAACGTAGAAGTAAGACAAGACTTTTACGTCATACGATACTTATTTTAATGATACCAATTAAATATCTAGTGATACAAGTTTCAAAGTTCATGACCGCAATTTCTCCTTTTCTAGAAGTAATTGATCATTCAACGAAGAATACCACCAGAACAATAAGAATAGAACGTTGTCGTCACTTTATTATTTCATCTGTTTATTATAAGCTGCTTTGCGGATTTCTGATTTTCAATTCGTTCAATATTGATACTTACTTCAATAACGCCAATTAAATATCTAGTGATACTAATCGTTGCAAAAATTCTTTTTAGAAATCAATAATATATCGTTATTAATTGGAATTATTGGCGTACTTTTCTTATCAATTTCATCGATATCATAATATCGATATAAAAAAAATGCCTTGTTGCGCGCCTGTGTTATTGTTATTCTCACAAGAACAGACCTTAAAATATGTCTTATTGGAATGTTTTAGCGCAGACAGTTCTCAGAAAACATGAGAAATTATATGTTGGAAAGCACGATAAAAATATAAATTAAATCTGAAAACCACGGTTGCTTAAATGGAATTTTAACCCGGAGTTTAAATTTAATGTAGTGGTTGGAACATGGCAGTTGATCAGTGTGTGCACCGTTAGGTAAGAGCGTGTGAAGAAAATGTCTCCCTCGTACTGAAATTTGTGGACTACAATGTACAGTTCGAATTGCAAGAAAATTTCTGATCGGGAAAAGAACAGATTATGTATCAAACCTTGGGCATGCTTGTGTCTCTGTGTTGGAAAAATATTTTTCCCGTGCGTTTTATAAATGTGTCAAAAAGAGGGACAAACAGACAAAATAACACATGGCATTTTTAACCACATGGTTTGGACGATGTTCTGACCAATCCAGAAAAATATCGTGCTTCAAATAGCTCATTCCGTTACAACAGTTTATTCATTTAGGGTAGCAGGTTAATTTACCTGCGGAATAAAATGAAAAAAATGAAATAAAGAAGAACGAAAAAACCAAAACAAACAAACAAAAAACAAGCTACTTCTCTTGTAACGAGTTATAAAAATTATTGACCAAATTTGGTACTTCCTTCCGGGTTTTCGTTCATCACTTGCTGAGCGAAACTTCCCTTGGTTTCTATTTTTAGGGTCAGTTGCTGTCATCATTATCATCGTAGCGAATCAAAGCACGGTGGAAATAAACATGTCGTCGGGAAATTCAGTAAGCAAACAGAAAGAAAGAGAGAGAGAGAGAGAGAGAGAGAGAGAGACAGAGAGAAAAGCACTTCTAACTTTGTGAGCCATGTCCAACATTTAATTAGGGTAACTTGCCTGAGGAAAGTTACCCTAATTACAATTAAATATGACCTTAGCAAGGCAAAACATAAATATTAGGCGTATAAATAAGTTTTAAAGCGATTTAAGACAACGCAACAAGTAGTTTGAGAGAAAACAACAATACCTTTACGAATCAAAATATGCGCCGTCATTTTCTATCACCTTCCGCCATCGGTCGAGCAGCAGACGGATTCCAGCCATGAAGAATACTTCGTCGTGTGACGCGATGAAGTCGTCAACCCATTTTTGCACTTCGTCACATATGCGGAACCAACCGTACAGCAGACAAACCATGTTGTATCGATCGGAACAAATGATAGTCTGAAGGGGCTATGTCGGGACTATACGCCGGGTGCTCCAAAACTTCCCAGCCAAACGTCAGTAACGTTTACTTGACCGATTTCGCGACATGCGGCCTAGCGTTGTCACGCAGTAATTCACGGGATGCAATCCTTTGCCTGTGAATGGACGTTTCCGACATATTTTCTGGTTCAGATGCAGCAATCGTTGCTTGTAGCGACCAGCAGTAAGAGTTTGGCCCTGTTCCAATAGTTCATAAAAGAGCACATTCTTCATATCCCAACAGATGCGCAGCAGAACTTTCTTGGAGTGAATATTGCGTTTCGGTGTCGAAGTCGTTGCTTCACCGGGGTCTACTCAGTGTTTTTGGCATTTGGGATTGTCGTACCATATCCACTTTTCACTACCCGCAACGATTTTCCACAGAAAAGACTTTCTGTGCTGTTTATTCAACAGATTCAAACACTTCATGACACGCTCATCCTTGTTTTTCTGGCTCAGTTCACGTGGCACCCATTTTCCTTCCTTCTGTATCTTTCCCATTGCGTGTAAATGGTTGGAAATGATTTGTTGAGTTACTCCCAGTTGTTAAGCTAGATCTTTTTGTGTTTGAGACGAATCTTCGTTCAGCAATACTTACAATTCCTCATGTGCAACAACCTTCTGCGGGGTGTCGCTACGTTCTTGATCGCTAACAACAAAATCACCTGCTTTAAACCGTCTAAACCAAAACTCACACGGGCTTTTCGATACAATATTCTCTCCTAGAACAGAACAGATCGATGCACATGCTTTTCCAGCACTTTTTCCTTGGTGAAATTCGTAACGAATGCAGCGTCGAATAAATGCAGTATCGCTTGCCATCTCTTACCTACCGATGTGCAAGTGCGTTTGACTGTTGGGCAAACTTCTATGTCACATTTTATACTCTGGACCTGTTACGGTCACATGACAACAACGCGGGGGAATGTCAGATATGTAAATTAGCGGTATACGTCACACAAAAAACGCTTTAAAACTTATTTGTACACCTAATAGCATTGCTGCAGATTTACTCTAAACTTTCCACAGCTCTGAAAATGTTTGCTGGTTTCTATAGAAAAGCTAATAGTCGCAATTATTAATAGTCACAAGCTATCTTGGTTTCTTCAAGAAACTCTTAAGATACTTAGTATTAATCAGTTCTTACACGTGTATGCTACTATTGTGCCTGCCCTTCCGTCGATCGACACAATACCTCTGTACCTATTACTTTATTTGTTTTTGCATTGGGAAGTCTGAACTATGAAAACGATAATCCTTGCCTTTTGGTGCTTTTCCGATGCACAAATTCACCGCTAGAGGGCATAAATGCAGATGCTATAGATATCAAAATAACCATTTTGCGTGCAATTTCGTTTTGAAAGAATGCACAGTTTCCCCGCTAGGGGGCGTAGATGTACATCCCATTTGCCCCGATATCTGTGCTTCTGAAAGTCCGATTTGAAAAAATTTTTCAACACCGGACGCCATACACTTCCTGGAATATTTGACATACATAATGAAATTTCAGAATAAGAGTTGCTGCTCGTACCGAAAAAAATGGATCGTTGTTGGGAGTTGGACATTGTTCGGAGGTTAGGCCTAAGTTAATATTGCTAGTCCGTTGAGTTTATATACACCAATGAGACATTACTTTATGACCACCGACCGAATAAGCTATAGGACCCTTTTTGGCTCGCAAAACAGCGGCCACTCAGCGAGGCGTCGATTCGATGAGGTGGCGATAGGTATCCTGGGATATCTGGTACCATAATGTCCACAACAGGTCCTCCAGTTCCCGTACGTTTCGGGGTGGTGATCATTTAGCGCGAACCCGTTTTTCCAAGTCCAACCACAAATTTTCGATTGGGTTCATGTGAGGTGAGTTTAGAGGCCAGGGCATTAACAGAAAGTCACCAGTATGTTGATCAAGCCACTCGTTGACGATTCTGGCAGTGTGGCATGGCGTATTATCCTGTTGGTAATGGTCATCAGCAGCAGGGAACACAGTTGCCATGAATGGGTGAACTTGGTTTGTTCAGATACGTGACAGTTGTCAGGGATTGTGCTATTGGGATAATGGAGCCTAAAGCGTCCTAACAAAACATTGCTATCAGCATTACACCGCCGCCACCGTCCTGTTTTCGCCCAACACTGCATCCAGGTTCCATAACCTCCGTTCGTAATCGGCTTATCCGCGCTCGGCAGTCTACGTGATGCACCAGGAATCTTGATTCGTCAGATCAGGCCACTTTCTTCCAATCATCCACGGTCCAATCTCGATGACCTTGGGCCCATTTCATGCATTGTTGGCGATGACGTGTAGTGAGCATGAGGACCCGCCTGGATCTTCGGCTACGCTGGCCCATGCGCAGAAGGTTGCAAATGATCTTTGTGCTGCGACACATTGGCCTGATCACCACTGTTGAAGCTGCGGGTGATTTGTCGCACTGTGGCCCTGCTGTCGGTCTGAACAATGCGCGACACTCTCCGCTCCCCTCTGGCATCAATGAACTGCGGACCACAAACGGCTGGACGATTGTTCGTCCTTTGGTGATTTGTGCACCACTTTTTATACGTACTCCCTACAGCGGCACGTGAACAACTCACAAGCTGCGCCGTTTCCGAGATCGTAGTTCCGAGGCACCCTGCCATCACAATTTGTCCTTTGTCAACCTCCGATAAATCGGCAGCTTTTCCCATTCTGACTGCGAACACTCTACTAACCGAAAGCCTGTCCTCGAGTTGTATATATACTGTTCTTTGAACTTCATCCGCGCCACCGTTTGGTCTCCAGTCGCGCTGATTTCTCTAGACTGGGATGGTCATAATGTAATGACTCATCAGTGCAAAAGCAGATTAAGTGTATGAAGCTTATACACAAAAAAAAAAAAAACGTTGAGGTTTTTTCTCCATTGGCTGAATGAACCCCAATACAGTAATTAAATAAACAAATTATAATGTAGAAGATCTTAGGAAAGCAGTGTCTGACATCTGGTTTTAAACAGCCGTTAAAAATACCAAGCTGGGAGGTTAGAGTTAGCGTACGCTATAGGAAAGTAAAATGTTAGGCAGTGAAGTGTAACTGCACGGTAGCTGTCCTCGCGTCGAAAAGTTGAAACAGAACCCACAGGGTCCAAACCAACAGATACCACGGCCAACAAAACTGGCATTTTTTTTTTTAATTGGAGGTTTCACGACCATCGTGAACAACTCTTTGAGCTATAGGTAATCATCTGTCTCTAATTTAGGGTCACTGATTGCAGAGAGGGAAGCCAGCCCGTGCTGTAAGGTAAGCGCATTATCCATGCCACACCCGGAATTCAAACTCGAGCCCATTTCGGTCGAATGGTCAGACACGCCAGTGCTTAGACCACTGCTCACTGGGGTGACTGGATAACATTCTAGACGCTATCAAACACCCCAGCAGCCCGCTGTTGGTGTTTGACAAATATAAAGGAGCTGGACCTCGTCTGACGTAGAACCGAATTTTAACTGCTTTCTTTTCACTTGCGCACACCACTGTACTCGCCGTAAACCAAAGGCACAATTCTCTTAGAAATATTCTTATCTTATCCTTCTTGCCGAAGAAACTACGCAAACTCCTAAGGGGCAAGATGCCCGTTAGATCTTCTTTGGAACTCGCTAGGGTGTTCGTTGACTGCTGTTAAGAAGTTTCGTTGTTCGGAGATTATCGTTAATGTTCATCTTACTGCAGCTGTTCTGTACCAACCAAAAGGGAGCCAGCCTATGCTCGGAGGCCACTGTTGTTCAGAGATTTTCATTAATGAAGGGTTCGCTGTATTTCTAGATTTTTATATTGCATAATTCTGAAGCTAGTTGGCGTTAGAGAGAATTTTTCTTTGCAACTATATTTCCGCTTTCAATATGCTATTGAAACATTCCTAAGTACTGTATGCATTTGTTACGGCCGCCCCGGTGTCACAGTGGTCTAAGCGATGGCCTCTGAACATTCGTCCGAAAGGGGTCCGGGTTCGAATCCCGATGAGGCATGGATGGTGTGTTTATCTTACGGCACTTTCTCTCTCCCTTCCCTGGAACCAAGACCCTAAATAAGGGACGGCCGACTGCTTATAGCCCATTGAGTTGCTCACGTTGGTCGTTAAACCTGAAATGAAAGAAAGCATTTGTTACGTTAGAGATTGTGAACATTATTCTCTTTAAGTAATGCGCATATGCTACATTTTTTCTCCCTATCTCTGCTTTAATAATGGTATTTGGAAAATTCCTTCTCCATCGCATAGTTTTTACTATAAAGAACATTTTGTGCATAGTTTCTACTTTCATAATTAAAAATTATGCAGCCAAGAGCGGCAGTGTATATTTTGATTTCAAATAGTGTCTGCACTTCTAAAAATCCTTTGTAAAAATCCTTTCTTCGCAGGATACACTTCATTTTGAAGAATATTTTGTTTACATTTTGTTATACAAATAACTTACAACTTTTCCTCCTATGTGTGTAGAGCTACATATACAGGTGAACATTTAAAATTATCAGAATCAGCTGTTGTCTACAGTCCAGCGGGTTTGAAATTTGGAATTTATTAGTTTTTATGATCAATGCAAAGGCAATTCTCGACGAAGTTAGTTCAGTAGAGCGCAACACATCTTCTGTTAAGATGGGATGTTAGAACGACGTTTTCTCGGGCAATTAAGCTCTAGGTGTAATGTGATCTAAACTTCTTTCAAATTTAAATTTTTTAAATTAAATTTAATAAATAGGACACAATAACGATATGTTAAATATACCAGTTTTATATACGTAGAATATGTTTGTTTTTTGTTATTTTAAGGCTTCTTTTGAGTGCATTTTTGATACAACTCATAATACTGAAGAGTCAGTATACGCTTTCTATTTAACTCTTTGTTTGACGTTGTCGCTCAAAGTTCATGGTTTGAATGTTTATATGTAGATCAATGGCGGATCCAGAACTGCTTGGGCCTCCGACGAAATTTTTGTCAGGGGCCCCTTCCACCTACTTCATAGTGCCCTTAGGTGAAGTGCTGTTCGCATTCAGTCAACTGAGGCATTCTACTGTGATCAGCCGAGTGATATTTTAAACACCCCGGCAGGAGGAAGCTTGTAAACACCCCACTTTGTCAACACCTCACTGTAGAGATAAGGAAATCCTTATTCAATTGCAGTATAAACGGTCGTAACAGAATAACATGACCACTACCGGAATCACAGTGTATCTGCCCAGGCGCGTCACAGAGTGCACCTGACAAGGTCAAGCACACGGTGATACCGGCCAAGACAGATGAGCCATAGTGCGTGCCTTGAACACAATGTGCAGAAGTAGTGATTTGATGGACGTTCAAAAAGGAATGATCATCGGCTACCACTCCAAGAGTGGAAGCATCTCAGAAACAGCAGACTTCGTGGGCTGTTCGAGAGGTGCTGTAGTAAGGGTGTGCCAAGAATGGACCGCTGGCACACCGAGTACTTCCCAATGTCATAACTGTGGAGCTCCAAAAGGCCATCGATCCCAGAGGAGAATGTCGACTGGTAAATAGCAATCGACGCGCAACAGTGAAGCAATTGACCACGCAAATGAACTCTGGGGTACCCAGGTACGTGTCTCCCATGACAGTAGAGCGAACTCTGTTACGTATGGGTCTCCGGAGTTGACGCTGCGTCAAGGCGTCCATGTTAACCCAGGTGCATCGTCAACGACGCCTGTAGTTCTCATGGGACTACCATCATGGTACAGGGGAAGAGTGGAAAAGGGTTGCCGTCTACGACGAATTGAGGTTCCTGCTCCACAGAAGTGATGGGCGGTGGAGGATACGGCGTCAGACACACGAGAACCAACCCCCGGACACGCTCGTCTGTCAGGTACAGGCCGGCGGTGGCAATCCGCATGTCTAGAAGTGGCAGTATGCAGGCTGGCTGTGGCAATGTGCATGTCTGGAAGTGGCAGTATGCAGGCCGGTTGTGACAATTCCCATGTCTGGAAGTGGCAGTATGCAGGCCTGCGGTGGCAATGTGAATGTCTGGAAGTGGCAGAATATCGTTCAGTAGTAGACGATCAGTGAGCAAATAAATATAATTATATGGTACAGCATACCGTTTTGAGTATGGTTTGATGCTTCATTCCTTCATATGAGCCGATTTTTAAAATTATTTTGCTCTTAAATTGCTGTTAAAATTTGTTCACGACTGGAATAGTTTTACAATGCATGCTTCAACAGTTCTGTTTCATCCACGAGTTAACAGATTTTTTTCATGAGGTTATTTATGTATATTTCCGTAGTGAACCACAAGACCAGAATTTCTGGCCTGGTTTCGTCAATCCAATCCGCCCTTAGCTGTGAAACAAAAAAAGAAAAGGGTAACGCGAACTCATTTACCTAAAATTGAACGCTGATTCCCGATTAAGGGCACAAACAAGAAATTTAGCAGCTGTCTAAAAGTAAAAACAAATACAACACTCAACTTCAAGAATGTACAAAATAAAATACAGAAACAAGGACGTACAAAAGCACAGAATCACAAAGACTTTATTTAAAAACGAACAATTAAAAAACTACATGGTTGATCCAGCAACTGACAATCTAACACTTCAAAAAAAATTTACAACATACGGGAAAATAAGTTAATTGTTGCTGAATTTTTTTTGCCTTAAAATGAGATTGCAGATCCTGTTTGTTTTTCCTTTTGGACTACAAAAATCGCTACACGGTTAGGAAACGCAGCTTACAAGTAAATAACATTGAAGTAATTTTATACATTATGTTATCCTAGGCTGTTATTATTAAATGCATCACGGGTACTTCGGAAGAAGAAACTCGAGTCTTCGTTCGAAGCTACTACAACTACAATTGCACTCAACACTAATGAATTCACAAAAGGTGGATATAAAGTTTCTTGAAGGTGATGGCGAATTACACCAAGAAGGCAAAGCTTGTACTAGACTATGATTCCACCAGGGAAATATTTAACACGGAGTACAGGACAAGGGTTCTGTCTTGATTTTGAAAGTCCCTGACCTCTTTCGCAATCTTCTTCGGAATCCCTAACATCGTTCAGCAATCTCAGTCCATGGTAGACAGTTCCTGGAAATAAAAAAAAAAAAATATTTACAGTTATACATAACACAAAAACAAATACAATGTAAATTTAGCAAATGATCACTTGCCGAAATGATTATTTTTGAATCTTTTAAAAAATTTAAATCGTTTTTCGCTTGTCGAAATTATTAATTTTAAATCTTTTTAAAAAACATTTTTAATTTAAGCCCTTTTAAATCGGTTTTCGCTTTGCATGCATGAAACGTGCAAAATGACCTAACGCCAGAAAGGCTTCTACTCAATTTTCGCGCGCCTCTTCATATAGTAAACATCGAAATTTATCGGGTACGTCCATCTAGGGCTGTAGCTATATTCCATGCTAAAGGTGGGTCTCAGCTGTGAGTAGCATTAAAATTTATCGGGTACGTTAATCTAGGGTTGTAGCTATGTTCCATACTAAACGTGGGTCTCAGCTGTCAGTAGCATTAAAATTTATCGGGTACGTTCATTTAGGGCTGTAGCTATATTCCATGCTAAAGGTGGGTCTCAGCTATCAGTAGCATTAAAATTTATCAGGTACGTTCATCTAGGGCTGTAGCTATATTCCATGCTAAAGGTGGGTCTCAGCTGTGAGTAGCATTGAAATTTATCGGGTACGTTAATCTAGGGCTGTAGCTATGTTCCATACTAAACGTGGGTCTCAGCTGTCAGTAGAATTAAAATTTATCGGGTACGTTCATCTAGGGCTGTAGCTATATTCCATGCTAAAGGTGGGTCTCAGCTATCAGTAGCATTAAAATTTATCAGGTACGTTCATCTAGGGCTGTAGCTATATTCCATGCTAAAAGTGGGTCTCAGCTGTCAGTAGCATGAAAATTTATCGGGTACGTCCATCTAGGGCTGTAGCTGTTAGGTGCTTGAATTAATTCCCGCTGTTGCCCAATAGAGCGCAGCAGTGGTGCGCTGTGACCCGGGCCACACGTGACCTCCCTTGTGCACGCACGTAGCGTCCGTAGTCTGGGCGAAGCAGTGTGTGACACGCGATCGGAGGCCACAGAACACGAGTTGGTATCGCATTCACGATGTCGAGTTTCGTACCAAAAAAGGAGCATTTGCGGGAAACATTACTCTTCTGCTTTCATCTCAAGAAATCTGCAGCGGAAAGTCATCGTTTGCTAGTTCAGGCTTATGGGGAACATGCCCTATCGGAAACAACATGCAGAGAGTGGTTCCGACGCTTCAAAGCCAACGAATATCCCGTGAAGGACAAAGAGCGCCTTGGGCAGCCGAAAAAGTTCGAAGATGGCGCATTGGAGGCCTTATTGGAAGAGGATTCATGCCAGACGCTCCACGAGTTGTCTGAAAAAATACGGGTAGATGAGTCAACGGTTAGCAAACGTTTAAAAGCAATGGGAATGATCCAGAAGCTCGTAAACTGGATGTCACATGACAAGGTTATTCTTCTCTACGACAACGCTAGACCTCATGGTGCCAAATCCGTGAAGTAACACTTGGAGGCACTTGGCTGGGACTTCTTACCCCGCCCGCCTTATTCCCCGGACATTGCTCCCTCGGACTTCCATTTGTTCCGGTCTCTACAACATAGCCTGTCAAAGCAGCACTTCCTTTCTGTTACGGATATCCAAAAATGGCTCGATGAATGGTTCGCCTCGAAAGAACCTACATTTTTCTACCGCGGAATCCATTTGTTACCCCAACGGTGGGAAAGGGTCGTAACTATTAACGGATACTAATTTGAATAGACTATCCTGTACCGTTCTGTGGCAACACACAGGTGTTTGTGTGGCAAAAAACAGCGGCAATTAATTCAAGCACCTAATATATTTCATGATAAAGGTGGGTCTCATCTGTCAGTAGCATGAAAATGTATCGGGTACGTCCATCTAGGGCTGTAGCTACATTTCATGCTAAAGGTGGGTCTCAGCAGTCAATAGCAAGCTCTCTACAAAATTGGGAACTATGATATTTTTGTACAAATACAGCAAGTATAATTTCTTAAACAAAGACATCGCTTTATCCACGTTAATCAACACATAGCAAAGGAAAAATTGTTATCCAGTCACCGCTGGGATCGTATCCCAGATCTCTCGATATCTAGCCAAGTGCGTTCGCCTCACGCTACGGTGGCCAACAATCAATGGCGCTATGTGTGTATATCTGTCAGCTACTGAGACTTCCCCAGGGCATTAACGGCACAAGCTATATATTAATTATAGCAAATAAATCCAAAGGGCGAGAACAATAGAGAAAATCTTCTTAATACGTGGCGTCAGTGAGTAAACAAAGACATCGTTCTACCCACAGTAATCAACACATAGCAACCGAAAAATTGGTATCCGGTCACCGCTGGGATCGTACCCCAGATCTCTCGATAACTAGCCGAGTGCTTTCGCCTACACTACGGTTTCGGTTACTATGTGTTGTTATTTTAATTAGAAAAGCCTTCTTAGCACGATAAGGTATTTATTAATACTTTCTGTACTTAAAACAGATATTTTTAAGGCACAGCAACTCACAAGATCTTTCAAAGCACCAAGTGCTCCATCGTCAGGTATTTCAATATACATAAACAAAACAACGGACAAAAGCAAGAAGCATTTTCAAATTACGCGAGCACGTGATAACAATTATGAGGTTTACAATAAATATAGTGGAAGTTTGGTCATGTGCTAAAAGGATTCAACAAATAATAATAATACGAATTGCTATTACATATGCGAAGAAATATATACACAGAGGATAATTAATAAGTTGACATTAATCGTCAAACTTTAAGTGAATTATTAGGAGTTAAGTTTTGCTGGAGAGGAGCATGCTTTTCTGGCTGCATCAACATGGCCCAAGGCACTGGAACAAACCGTGGAGTTTCTTCATTACAGCAGTCAGAGTTGTGCCATAAAATACATAAACTTTCAGGGAATCGGAGGGATGGCTTTGTACGATTTGAGCTCAGCACACTGGCATTGTTCCAGTCTGGTCGGTAGGTACCTCTATTAACTAATCGTGCAAGAGAGGTAGCATCAGAGTTATTAGTAATTGAGTACTCGTGCTCATATAGTCGTGTGCGCAATGGGCGTGCAGTGGATCCTATATATGCTATTACTGGATCTTCTGGGTCAACACGAATTAAGGGTATTTTGTAAACCCCATGTCTGTTGAGTGTGGAAACTTGGTCACGGTCGTTTTGCACGATGGCTTGAATACTTTTTGTACTTTCTCCAAAGGCAATGTGGTGTTTTCTGCATATGTTCTTTAGTATTGTAGTGACTTCAGGTATATATACCCCACAGCGCCAACATTTTTTGTAAATCTGGTTTCCCTTTGTAAGGTACTTTTCACTAGACATTTCACTGATCGAGCAATTTTTTTCAACGATCGCTTTATGGTAGCCATGCGCCATCGTAATTATCTGGATGTGATTTAATGCCACGTATACAGAAGATTTTCAGCATAATTTCTTTTTCTTGAATTTTGCTAATTGCATTATTAATTTTGTTAATTGCATTTCACGATGCTTATGCTGGAGAAAAGAGTATTTTGATGGAATTCTGGGGCTCTTTGTTTTTGAGAGGGAAATGAGGGGTATGGCTATTGACCACGGTGAGAAGGGACTACCACCGACCACCAGCGAAGAATACACGATTAAAGATGGAGAAAAAGTGGAACTCAAGAAGAGGGGTAAAAAAAGTTGAAGTATGATGTCAGTAAATCTCCTATTACCATCGCGTGGACCAACAAAAAAACCCCCACCCTAGTTGAAAGCTATTTCGACTCCAACGATAAGGAACGCGCAGCTTAACCACCATCAAGCAAATTCAAAGACTGTGGTTTATTTTTTTACGTTTCAAGAGAGTTCCTGTTTTCTTTCTCCCTCTTTTTTATTTCATACTTTATATTTTATCAAATTGTCTTTACTTTTTGGCATAATTATTCGCTAATAAAGTAAATTAACAAAAGGAGATCAAAAACAAAGCAAAACTTGGGGCCAAATTCGTAGAAAAATCCAGTTTGTAGTTGAACACAGAGCCCTTAGATGGCCTTTCCACCCCCATGACTCTTCAGCCCCTCCCCCCCGGTTCTGGGACCTAGCTACTCTGAAACATCACATACAAAGCATGCTATAACACTAAATAAAAGGCTTCACACGACGCATGTTCGTGATTTATATTGCTAATATCTCTGTGACTTTTGCAGCTGTAAAAACAGGGTTGCTTTCTTTAGACTAATCAGCACGCCGCGCAGCTTTTGCTAAATGGATATCGTACGGTATGGGAATCGTTTAAAAATTTAGATTTCCTGTTTTTACGGACATCCTATCGACGATAAGTGAAATTGCCGCGACAGAATCCTACCATTGATTCTGATAACACTTCAAAATGGAAGTACACTATATTGACAAAAGTAACCGGACACTCCTTCAAAAGCTAATGAACGGATCCGCTGCGTTGTTAAGATGCGCGATACAGCTACAAACGGTATAAAAACAAGACTACAGCTGACTGCGATCATATCACTGTGAGGCTGAGTGAAAATGTCGCTTCGGGAGAAAACTGACTTTGAGAAAGGAAAGATTGTTAGGTATTATTTTAGTGGGTTGTCCACAAGAGAAACCGAGAGGCGTTCAAACATACACAAGTCAACTGTTTTGGATGTACTGAAAAGTGGAAGACACATGGCGTGCCTGAAGCAGCAAAACGTACCGGCAGACCAAAGAAAATCAGTGATAGAGGACGTCGAAGCCTCAGGAGAGTCGTTACAGCTAATCGACGGAGTACTGCACAAGACCTCAGTGTACAGGTGAATAAAAATGCTGGGACCTCGGTATGTACACGTACCATTTAAAGAGAACGTCATTCCATGAGTTACCGTGGTCGTGCAGCCTTTCATCTCCACTCGGAATGCTACTCGTCGTTTAGCATGGTGTAAAGAACATTTATCGTGGACCGTAGATCAATGGAAACGGGTCCTATGAACTGATGAATCCAGATACACGATCCATCAGCCTGATGGCCGTGTATGGATATGGCAGCAGCCGGGGAAACGCTATTTACTAGAGTGTACTGTTTCCTACAGTCAAGTTTGGAGCAGGCAGTGTACTTGTGTGGGGGTGTTTTTCATGGTATGGTCCCGGCCCATTGCTTATCGTGGACAAACCTGTTAACCAGCGCGTCTACCTCGATATTCTGGACAATTATGCCCTACCAACTCTGTGGCATTACTATGGAACCGAGCCTTGTTGGTACCAGCAGGATTATTCACCGAGCCATAAAGCAAGGACTGTTACGGAGTGGTTTGACGATAATTCCGTATCGTGTGTGCACTGACCAACACACCCTGATCTTAATTCCATTGAGCACCTATGGGATAAATTAGAGCGCCGCATAAGAAGTCTGGAACCAAGGCCTACTACTAAGCAACAGTTAGCGGCAGCATTATGTATTGAAGGGAAGTGCATACCTATCACTGTGTTCCAAAACCTTGTGAAAGTATGTGTCGAAGGGTCAGTGCATGCATTAAAGCCAAAGGTGAACCGACACTGTACTAATGTACGTCAACAAATGCTATGTTGTGTTTCTCTTCGAGGTGTCCGGTGACTTTTGTCAAATATAGTGTATATGTTTGTAACCAACCGCTGAAAAAACAAAACTTTGTTGCAATGTTTATAAAACACACACACATACACACACACTCGGTATATAACGTATATAAACCCACGTGTCCCTAGCTTTTATAGTGTATCCTAGGTTATACGTTTCCCAGTTATACGTTCTTCATATTTATTCGTAATTTTGCTGTAGTTCCGATATTTAACTGTAGTTTCTATGGCTCTTTCAATTTCGTTATGCGTAATTCAGTTATGACCTGGCAACCTGACCCGTAAAACACTGCCACTAAAATTCTATAGAAAGTATATCAAGTGCTTCAGATATAGAAATGTCACTTCAAGGAAGTATTATCGGACTACAGCTCGTTTACTTTGGAAATGTGATGCGATCGGGATCATTAGAGATGGATATGATGTTTGGAAAGGTAGGGGAAACAACAAGACGAGGACGACACAGAAAATGTTGGCTGAACACAATCCAAATGAATGCTGGGCTGAATATACCCTGATGGCCATCCAAAATGCAACACCAAGATGGACACGAGATAGCAAAGCCAGATTTACTGGACACACAGCAACAGATACAAAGATGAAACGATTGAGCTTACAGGCCCGTGCGATTTGCGGAACACGCAGACATCATTAGTTTGTGTGGCCCCATGGCGGGCAATAACGGCCGCTACACGCCGCGGCATCGAACGAAAGAGGCTTTGGATGTGGGCTTGGGGTATGTCGGTCCAGGTTGCTTCCACACGTTGCCACAGTTCATCAGGCGTAGCCGCGGGTGGTGCTTGCCGGGCCACTCGGTTGCCGATCAGCGACCAGACGTGTTCGATGGGCGACATATCGGTAGAACAGGCAGGCCACGGCAGCAGTCACACCTGGTGGGCCGTGAAGAATACAGCCTTCACGGCCCACCAGGTGTGACTGCTGGTACAGCCAAAGTTGAACCTCGGCCCACCAGGTGTTCAACTTGGTACAGCCAAAGTTGAACCTCGATCGCATCAGAGAAGGGTATAGTGTTTACTTTCGATTTGAATTTAAAACTGGTTTTGCATCCTACGCACCGGGCAAAATATGATACCAACCTTTTGGGAAGCTTTAATTTTTTCTGATGTGGTCTGAGCCTTATTTATTTATTTATAATTTTTTTTTTGTTTGCAACCATGAAATAGGTGATGTAACTAAAAATTCACTAAATTACGTTCAAAGTTTTTTTTTCCTTTCTGAATTTGAGAAATTTTAAACAAGCAAAAATCAATGAATAATTTATTCGGTACTAATGCTAAATCAACTAGTGGGCAAACTGCTTTGAAAAGGGCGATGCTTGCGAAAAAGGGAATATTGAATATGAAACAAAATCATATTTGGACTTACTACTAAGTTTTTCAAATTTGTTTTTCGTATGTTGAAAATGTGAAATCGTACAGAATTTCTTAACGTCGTTTTTTTTAAAGAAATTAGAAAAGTTTAATACAAAATTCAAAATATACATAGGCTTTAGGTAGCAAAAGGTATGCATGTCTTACATTATAAATTATAGTAATCTAAAATTACGAGTTTTCTCCCCTCCCCTTTTTGCCATTTTGGAGGGATTCAAAATTGTACAAAAGTATTTAACATTTTTAAATTTCTTTTAGACGTTTTTTACATTTTTAAGATGATACCCTAGAAAAACGTATAACTTGCGTGATCTACATAAATATTTTTGCTTAAAGACATTTAAAGATACAAATAGATAAATGCAAGTGATCTCGGAACCTAACAGATTAATTCCTATTGTTTCTTAAGATCTGTTTATATGAATTTAATATACGTTAGGTTTATGTACGACAAAACCCTAGCAAAATGTTGAAAGTTTGCAGAAATTTTTGAGGTGCAAATTGCAGCATACGTGAGAGGGTAAAAGAATAATCACTGTGCAAAAATGCCAATGGGGATTTTTTAACAGCGTGGTTAGAGCTTTGGGAAGAGTGATTCAATAAAACATCAGCTCTGTTATTTCGTTCTACTTTCGGGGTATTACGTCGAAGAAAGACGTCGCGCAAAATCGAGGAGCTGGAGATGCCAAATTATTCCGAGAAGCCATTAAACCGATGTACTACAAAAACAAAAATAATAACGATGGGTACAACATGAAAAAAACTAAACCTTTAATTAATGTGGTCCCGTGTTCTGCATCTTGGAAGGTTGAGTTTCGACGTTTCTTCAAGCATTTCAAGAGATGCTTATTTTTTCGGCTGTAAACACAGCAGTTAATTAAAGGTACATTTTTTTTCCTCCCACTGTAGAGTGCAATCCGACACAATACGGAAGAGAACGTGCAAACTGGTTTTCCTGCCTGAATTCTAAGAATAGGCATCCTGAAATCTTTCTAACCTTGATTTCGAGTGCTTTCATCCCATAACCGGAGGGGGAAAAGGAAACAACAAAAAACATCTTTGCAGAACTTTGACTGGAAATGCCGCTTCATTAACGAATCAATGACCGGCATATTTCCTGAAGTTCAGGGGCAATGCAGGTCACACATACCTTCGAGAATTAAAAGATGATTGGGAAACTGAACTAGATAAAGGAAATATGAGGCTGATAATTTGTTCAGAATTACACATACGCTTGAGTTCCTGAATTTGCAGCGACATCTGCTGTAAAACATGCCGTAATTGAATGAGGAAAAAAGAAAATAAAAACTGCCATACATCACAAAGTTCACCTAGGCGAGTATGCAAACAATCACACGTTTTATCTATGCTATAAGCATTCGAGAGATTTTTTTTTTCAGGAATTTCACTGTGAAAGATGGATCTTAAAATTTGTATCATCATAAAATTTCAAGAGCAAATATGAATATTCAAACGAAATTTCACTTATTAAAAAGTAAAAAGAAAAAAAATAATCACAATAATGTATGTCATGCATACAAATTCATACAAAGCATTAGATAAAATGATAAATATTTTTTAAGGCAGCATATTTGTTGAAGTAGGGCCCGCTGGATTATAGGAGCAGCCGAGGCGGACGCCCCCGGGTCCCGAGATTTCAGGGGGCTCCGCATTCTTGGAAAAACAAAACTATTTTCAGTAGAATTATATATATATATAAAATACGAGGCCGATATATATAAATATATGAAATATGAGGCCGATATATATATATATATATATATATATATATATACTAAAGAGCAAAGCTGAAAACATAAGAAAAACTTTATATATATTCTATCAAGAAGAGACCGAAGTAAAAACCTTTTTGACTCATACCAAGTAAAACATAGAAAAAGTTATAAATTGACCGGTTTCTTATGTTTTCGGCTCTGCTCTTAAGTATATATATATATTCTATTAAGAGACTGAAGCAAAAAAAAATTTTTTTGACTCACACCAAGTACAACATAGCAAAGGTTATGTATTGACCGGTGTGAGTAAAAGAGAAAAAATAAAACAACTGAATGTAGAAAGTGTCGAGAATACTGAGCCTTGGCTTTATCAAGGACCAGCAAAAACCCTGCATTTTCTCACTTCCACAAAGACCTTTTTGGAAATGGGTTCCTGCAAAGTCATAGATGCAAGTAATAAGCCCACCAAAATTTTTTTTAAAAAATATATATATATGTCATGACCTCCGCAGAGTTGCATGACCAAGCTTTAGTTAACAATTTAGCTTGCATCCATAACAGATGAAGAGCATGGGTCGGGCCAGGAAAGTTATGGATGCAAGCTAAATTGTTAACTAAAGCTTGGTCATACAACTCTGCGGAGGTCATGACATATATATATATTTTTAAAAAAATTTTTGGTGGGCTTATTACTTGCATCTATGACTTTGCAGAAACCCATTTCCAAAAAGGTCTTTGTGGAAGTGAGAAAATGCAGAGTTTTTGCTGGTCCTTGATAAAGCCAAGGCTCAGTATTCTCGACACTTTCTACATTCAGTTGTTTTATTTTTTCTCTTTTTACTCACACCGGTCAATACATAACCTTTGCTATGTTGTACTTGGTGTGAGTCAAAAAAATTTTTTTTTGCTTCAGTCTCTTAATAGAATGTGAATTCTGAATTTTCATAACTGCTGCGTTGCGCTCTTTGATCTTCAGGTTATTTTGCATCTTTCGTTTTAAATTCTAAAATTTTTCTTATGTTTTCGGCTTTGCTCTTTAGTATATATATATATATATATATATATATATATATATATATATATATATATATATATATATATACATACATATATAAAGTATTTTTATTGTGTTCTTATTTTTTTTTTAGCTTCCAATCACTCCGTTTCCAAATAGGTTATCATCCTCCGTGATATAAATACTGAAATTTGCTCGTTGCGCATCAATAACCTCTGCATGATTAAATTTTAGAATGATTACTATAACCACCTAAATATTTTCCGCATTCATAAAATTGCAAATTAAATTTCAACATTTTGTTGTTCCCTGCTTTTTCATATTCAACAATATGCGTGTAAACCAGATTCTTCAATTTCAGGAAATAAAAAGAACATCAGTGCTATATATGGAGATTGACTTTAGAAACAGTACTGAAAATTAAAAAAAAAAAGTATTTTTCATATTTGGACGCATATAAAAGATAAAACACATCACTAAATTGTCAAATATTCCACCTTGCATCAAAAATCAATCACTAAAACATGCACCGGAGGGAAAAAAACACCAACTGTTTTTACAATTTATTTTTGTAAGAAAAAAACGTATTATTCCCTACACATATTCGCTACCCATATTAGCTATCTTTTATCATTTGGTAAAGATGGTTTTAAAAGAATCGCAATGCACCCTCAATACCCTTTCTCCAGAAAGGAAATCGTAGATTTTAACGCTTTTGACTCTCAAACTCCAAACTTCACTGTTAAAAAAAATAAACTTAAAAATGAGAACTTGAACCAACTCGTTTTTTTTAAAGTACAATCGTATCGTAAACGAGTACATAACATGATCAAATATAAGTAACCATACGTACTTACAAATAACTGCGTCAATAAATATAAATATAATCTCGTATTTCTTCATTTTAGATATTATAGTTTTCAAGAGAAATTGTTTAATAAATGTATAAAGTGACACACATAAATAATTAGCACAACAAAGTCACTGATCACAAGTAATTTAATTATGCATAAAGTATCTTTGTGTGCGTTTTTACATTAGCTATATTTGTGTCAATCTCATAAATAATATACTGTCGCTTCATCACTATATTGGTCATAAAATTGTGCGGTTCATTTGCCCCGCATGTGACAACGAGTATATCTATTAGTCCAGGTGGGTCATCGAATAATATACTTCCAGTTGATTCTATGAATAAATTAGTATGTATGGAGTACACGTATTCCAAATTTGAAATGGAGCCGCGGATTGCTTAGTGGTTAGCGAGTCAGACTATCAATGCAAGGTCCTCAGGTTCGAACCTGGGCTGATCTTTCAGAGATGGTGTGATTTACTAACAATCGCTGAATATCCGCCGTGCATCGGACGAGCACGTTAAGTGACGGCCCCCAGGCTGGACCCACTGGTTAAATGGGTATCCTGTGATCATATGTAGAGGACTTTAGGAAGAGAGTATCTTACCCCAGGTCTTAAACAACCCTTAGAAATAGGAAGCTAGGAGATTTCGGCTAGAGTGCCCGATAGGAAAGTGACACGGAAGCGAAGTAGAAAGGGGAGGAAGACGCCCTTATTTATTACCGGGGGGGGGCAGTACCCGGGGTCCGACGGCTTAACGTGCCCATCCGACGCACGGCGGATATTTAGTGGATCGAGCGTTTGTACCTGCCTGGGATCAAACTGGGATCGAACCTGAGGTCCTTTCTGTGGTAGTCACGAACGTTGCCCACTAGACCACCCGCGGCCCGAATGGGTATCTTTCCTATGCCCCCCACCCCCCGAAATTCTCTCACCCCTCTATGTGCAACATCGTACTTGTACGGTGGCGCCATCTACTGTACTCTAATCTCACTAAAACTGTTCTGTCAAAGTCGCTAGACTTGCTCTCATTCCTTCCGTTTCTATGTCCTGCCCAAAAGGCGATCTCGCTGTAGGTGGCTGGGACCTAAACTCTACTCACTGTGGACGGAAGTCCTACAAGAAATTGACAAATACAAAAAAATACAAATTTGAAATCGAGCCGCGGATAGCTTAGTGGTTAGAGATGCAGTTTACACAAGTAATTTAACTATGCATAAAGAATCTTTGTGTACGTTTTTACATTAACTATATTTGTGTCAACGAGTATATCTATTAGTCCAGATGTGTCATCGAATAATATACTTCCAGTTGATTCTATGAATAAATTAGTATATATGGAGTACACGTATTCCAAATTTGAAATCGAAAAAGCTTAGAGGTTAGAGATGCAGTTTACTGATGTAGGGACCCCAGGTTCAAACCTAGCCTGGTAGTGTGAATTTCGCCGTGCATCGGACGAGGACGTTAAGTGACGGCCCCCTGAGTAGGAATCCTCCAGTTAGAGTTCCTAAGCCCCTGTCTAATTTCTATCTGCGAAATCGTACGGTGGCGTTATCTAGTGTGCGCTCTCTCACTTACAAACTATCCTGTCAGAATCACTACATATGGTCTAACTTTCTGTGCCCTGCCCCGAAAGGGCACAGAAACTGAATGAAGTTAGAGCACATATATTTGAAATATATGGATTTTTTCAGTACATATATTTTAAATTAGAAATACCAGATATAATCACAATTGATTCCCTGTATGTACTCATAAATGAGTACGTGTCTTTTCCAAACATGAGACACAAGTGCTCGGAGCTATTACAAGCCCAGAATGTACTCAAAAACGAGTACATTTTGCTTATTTCTAAGTACCAGTTTTTAACTGTGATTTTAATTCGTGTTAAGGTCTTTTTCTTAAGCTTAAAGTAAATACTTCTTTGAAATAATAGTTTTTCCTTTATGACAGTTTTCAGACGCGTTCTTTACGCACGAGGTTTTATAAGTAACCATTTTATTAAAATATGAGATTTAATTTCTAGGGCTCTCAATGAACTTTCACCGTGAGCCCCACAAAAGTACCATCCGGCCTTGTTAAAATACATCAATTTTAAGCATTTACTTAGCTGCGGTTGCGTTGCTATTAAATTTAGATCACAACGTACAGTATAAAAAATGTTTCAGCTAGCCGGTGGCTAGAATTCTATCTAAAATGGCGGCTATTCAGTAGTCAGTTAAAACTAATATTATAATCTTGAAATGAGTTTGAGACGTTTTGTGCAGAGCACTTGGAAACGTCGTTCATAATATGAAAATTCACTTCTGTAAGTTCTGCACATTGGGAGAAATACAGTATTGTCGTTCTTTTTTTTTTTTTTTTTTTTTTTTTGATCTTTGCTAAGACTACTCGACATGAAAACAGAGCCATTTAAAGAGAGAAGGGGACATGCCCCTTACACATGACCATCTCTTTTGCACATTGAAAGGCAGGCGCTGATACAGAGAAGGGCTAAGCCCCCTACCATTTATATACAACTTTTTATTTTGTGCTATACAAGAGGGAAAATGATTACATTTATAACAGCAGTGGGTAGTCAGCACTAAACCTCATCTATAGCAGGAATTCCTACGAGAAATGGCACGTCTCTATGTGTTAAATTTCGACTAAACCTCATCTATAGCAATAATTCCTACGAGAAATGGCACGTCTCTATGCGTTACATTCCCACTAAACCTCATCTATAGCAATAATTCCTACGAGAAATGGCACGTCTCTATGCGTTACATTCCCACTAAACCTCATCTATAGCAGGAATTCCTGCGAGAAATAGCACATCTCCATGCGTTACATTCCCACTAAACCTCATCTATGGCAGGAATTCCCACGAGAAATGGCACGTCTCTATGCGTTACATTCCCATCACTACCAAGATAATTCATTTTAGTAGAGCGATATAGTTTCTTCACAGCAGACGGGGTCTTTAATATTTTTTGAATCGCGCACGACATGACAAATTGGAATACATCTCGAAGGGCCACATGAAAAAGAGGAGTCAAAATGCATGTATTCATTATGAATTTCGATTACTTCAGAGAGGTTTTGAGTCCTGACACTTCGGAAAAAGAAATGATGCAGTTGACATGATAACTCTACTACAAAGAAGTCCAAAGTAGGTAATTCACATAGGTAGTGTTTTAGTAATTACATAGGTAGTGTTTTAGTAATTACATAGGCAGTGTTTTTAGTAATCTTTAAAAATTTCAGTTATATAATTTATCGCAGCAAAACTCATAACAGGTTTGGGAATTCAAAACCCATGTAACCAAGGTGATTGGATATTCATTTTTCCATTTCAAAAATGTGTTTTTACCGTTTTAGAAATTCCTTTGTGGGCAATGTCTCATGGCAGGGAAGTCACTAAACTTTGAAATCAAGGTGGGCGAGTATTATGGAGCAAGTTTGATAGCAACTTTATTTAAGAAACACCGAAAGAGCAAATTTTTAATGTTTTTTACTACAGACTGCAAAGGAATT